>JAPUBQ010000001.1:13649654-16378962 GCA_035578125.1 Mellilla xanthometata | reverse complement strand
TATAAAGCAAAAATCCTAAAACTACTCGCAATATTAAATATCACTCGTCATATAATCAGATTTACTGTAAATACGACTTCTATTCTTTGTCGTATTATCCTCATTCAAAAACTAAAGAATTGCAAAAAATAAGTAACGAACTAATCAAAAATGATAGGGCTGTCACACTAGATATGTAATTAATGACACGTGTAGTATTCAATATGCAAACTGTGGTAATATTATATAAACCTGTTTCTATTGCGAAGTCAATATTTAGTCAAATTAACAGCAATTTTTTTTTTGTCATTAAGACTATTACCTCCAACAATTATATTTTTTAATGGCTTCATTGTCCTATCACTACTTACTGAATCAATTTTATTAAAATAATATCATTTATAATCAAGTATTAATTTTAATTTAAAAGAGTAGATCAATAAGTTAATGTGTATGCGATAGCCACCCCTGATCGAAACAGCTTAGCCTCGCGGTAGGTACTTTATGCTGACACTAATTTATACACAATTTCAAGAAATTTCGACACAGTTTCGGTATCCGGTGTTGATTTACCAATCACTATCGTATTACAAAGACCGACGCGAAGTTTCTTTATAATATTATAATAATTAATATTTGGTAAGTATTAATACATATTTTATTTTCATTTTATTTTGTTTTTATTCATCGATAATTAATTGATATATATTTTTTGTTTTAGATTTTTGGTGGTGATATCTTATAAGGAGAACATTGGTATACCTAGGTACTACATTCCAATTTCTAAGATTTCGAATGAAAAATCAGGTATTTATTTTTATTACTAACTAATTTTACAACAATTAATCGGATATTTATATTTTAACCAATTTGATTTATCTTTTTGAGCTGTTATATTTCATTGAACTTTATATTCAGTTAATAGTAAACTGTTTCAATTTTCATAATTGATAAAAAATATTATTATTGAAAATTTTATGCATTTCGCAACGACGGGTTCCTGTTAAATACATGACTAATATAATTTTGTTTTGTTTTAGATTGTTGGCGGTAATATGTAATGAGGAGAAACATTCCAAGTTGACTTACAGACCGAATTTGATTTTGGGTCTCTAATGAATAATCAGGTATTTTTTATAATAGTTAACAGTTATAAATTATAATAGTTTAAAATAATTTAATATGTGTCTTTTCTATTTATGTGTGTACTCATTTAATTGTCTATTAACTATAAACATTTTCATATTTGATATAAAATAATCATATTTTCTCAATAATTTCAGGATTTACGGAACGCAGAATGCAAATTCGAAGGCCTGACTGAAGACGACGACTTTAATATAACACATTACTTCTGTATGAAATTTGTGTGGTATGTACCTGCTTGCATTAACCTAGATAAAAAGTAGAATATGTGATAATCCTGATTCTTGGCTACTTCCATACTAAAATTAATTAAAATCTGCTCAGGCTATATGACTGTGAAGAAGTAATAGACTATACACATAAACTTTTATTTTGGCGTTGTTTTAAGACGTATGTAAGTGATTGTGATTTATTTCTTTATATTACATTAGTACCTTTCATTAAATAACGTCAAAATGCCTAGCTGCTCGGTGTGCAAAGTATTTATTGACAATCGTCGATGGTCTGGTCATCTACGAAGTAACACTCATAAAAACAATAGTAAAACGCATCTGGGTGACAATGTAGAGATAATTAATTCTTCTTTTAAAGGAAGAATCATAAGCTATAGAATAATGGCGAAGAATAATCAAATTGATAATAATCTTCCGGAAATATTTCTCAAAAATATTAGAAATGATGTAAAAAGTCTTATTGATAACTCACTACAAAAACATACTTCGATTAAAATTAATTTCGAACTTTTTTCGTATTTTCTCTTATTAAAAAATGATAAAAAAGAATTAAAGTCTTTTTATACTAAAAACTTAACCATTCATTTACATTATGACTTCAATTTAATTTTTAAGTCAATGGTAGAGACTCTCTTGAAAAAAATTGAAGAATTTCAGGAGAGAGATAGTGGTTGGTCATTTTTGTGCAATTCATATTTAGAATTAAACATCAATAAATATCAGCCTCTTAGCGGATCATATTTTATTCCTTTGCCTAAATATATTAAAAATAAAAAAGCTTGTTTGAATGTTCAGAATAACGACCAGTATTGCTTTTTATGGTGTATCGTGGCAGCTTTGTACCCGACAAAACATCATCCAGAGAGAGTATCATCTTATCCTCATTTCCGTGATGTACTGAATATCAATAATTTGTCATTTCCTATTTCCTTTCAAGATATAGCAGTGTTTGAGAAAAACAATTCAAATTTAAATATATTTGTTTATGGTTTAAAAAATGATAAGATAATAGTCGGGCCCTTGTATAGATCATCGAACAATAAGTCTAAAACTATACATTTATTATATTTAGAAAATAATACAGGTTCACATTTTTGTTTAATTACCAATTTATCTCGCCTTGTCAGAAGGCAGATTAGTAAACATCATGGTAAATTATACTTTTGTGAAAACTGTTTATTATTTTTTTCGACTGTAAATCAATTCGATACGCATGTATGTGGGGGAGTTGTCACAGTTTTACCCGACCAAGGATCAATTTTAAAATTTAGTCATTATGAACGTAAACAAAATATTCCATTCGTCATTTATGCTGATTTCGAAACACTGCTCGAGCCCGTCGATGACGTCAATCTGTCATTAGACACCTCCAGTACATCTTACTTGCAACGGCACGTGCCGGCAGCGTTCGCTTATAATATTGTATCGTCATTTAATATGTCTGTTGAAGGTTTTAGAACTTATAGAGGCGATGACTGTGTTACTAAATTTATGGAATATTTGATCAAAGATGTTAAAGCTATTCACATATCTCTGTCTAAAAACGAGCCTATGATATTTACAGAAAGAGATGCTAATAATTTTAAACATGATGTCACATGTCACATATGCGAAAATTTACTGTTGAACGATAAGGTTAGGGATCATTGTCATATCACAGGCCAATACCGAGGCGCAGCGCATCGTCATTGTAATCTGCAATATAAAATACCTACGTTTGTTCCGATATTTTTTCACAATTTAAGCGGATATGATTGTCATTTATTTATAAAAAAGTTAGCCGAAATTCCTGGTCACGTAAAAATTATACCTAAGACGAAAGAAAAATATACAACACTGACTAAATATATACCTATCAGTAACAATGAGTTTATACAAATAAGATTTTTAGATTCCTTCAACTTTTTAGCATCGAGTTTAGATAAGCTCGCTAAAACTATGCATCCCGATGACTTTGCCATTCTTAGGGCTCATTTCCCTAACAAAAAACAATTTAATTTATTGACACGAAAAGGTGTTTATCCTTATGAGTTCATGTCACATTGGTCTCGGTACGAAGTATCATCATTACCACCTCGGCATCATTTTCATAATTCTCTGACCAATGAAGATATTACTGATGATGATTATAAACATGCTATGCTTGTCTGGAAAGAATTTGACATTACGAATATGGGAGATTATACTGATTTATACTTAAAAACAGACGTACTTTTACTGACTGATATTTTTGAAAAATTCCGTAAAACATGCAAGCAACATTATAAACTAGACCCTGCGTTTTACGTAACCGCGCCTAGCTTATCCTTCGATGCAATGTTACTTAAAACAGGTGTAGAGTTGGAACTTGTGTCTGATTTGGCGATTGTGAGGATGATTCAAAGCGGTATTCGAGGAGGGTTGTGCATGTGCTCTCATCGATATGCAGAAGCAAATAATAAACACACGCCAGGTTATGACGCTACGAAACCAGATTGCTATATTTTTTACGCGGATTGTTGTAACTTATATGGATTTTCTTTGTGTTCTTATTTACCTTATTCTAGTTTTAAATTCCTTGATCAAAAGGAAATAGATAATCTGTGTATAAGCGAAATAGACAACAATGCCGAATGGGGCTTCATTTTAGAAGTTGATCTATTATATCCTGATTATTTACATGAGCTTCACAACGATTTACCTTTTTGTGCCGAGAAATGTATACCGCCTGGAGGTAAATCCGAAAAGTTAATTGCAAATTTGTGTAATAAATATAAATATGTAATACACTACGTACATTTGAAAAAATGTCTCGAGCATGGTTTAATTTTACGCAGAGTTCACAGGGTCATTACTTTTAGACAGAGTCCCTATTTAAAGAAATACATAGAGTTAAATACTCGATTAAGACAAAACGCAAACAATGCTTTTGAACAAGACTTTTTTAAATTGTTGAATAATAGCGTATTCGGAAAAACATTAGAAAACACTGAAAATAGAGTATGCGTACATTTAATCAATAAGTGGTCGGATCAAGATAATAAAACCAAAAAATCTATATCCGCTGAGAGGCTCATAGCTAATCCTTTTTTCCATAGTGCTTGTGTTCTCTCCGAAAATTTAGTCGCAATACAAATGAAACCAGATCAGATTATTTTAGATAAGCCTATTTATATAGGTTTTACTGTTTTAGAGCTTTCTAAGTCACACATGTATGACTTTCATTACAATATTATCAAACCTTTTTATAAAGATCGAGTGAAGTTGTGTTATACAGATACGGATTCATTTGTTTATAAAATATACACTAATAATTTTTACGACGATTTGAAATTAAACTTTTTGCAATATTTTGATACAAGTAATTTTACCCCAGAAAATGAATATAATATTCCATTAAAAAACAAAAAAATTCCAGGTTTATTTAAAGATGAAATGGGAGGTCAGACCATCACACATTTTGTAGGGCTAAGGGCTAAACTTTACTCTATAAAAACATCTGATAAAATTATTAAAAAAGCAAAAGGTGTGAAATCATGTGTCATGAAAGATTTGAAAATTATGGATTACAAAAATATCTTATTTAATGGTGGTATTATCCAAAAAAAAAATGTAATATTTAAATCAATAAAACATGAAATATTCACTCAAACTATCAATAAAGTAGCCCTTTCAAACAACGATGACAAACGAGCAATATGTGTAGATAAGGTTTCCACATTGGCTTGGGGCCATTCATCTATTCTTTAAAATGAATTAAATACTTATTAATTGAATAATGGAAGTTTGTGTGTAGGTATGTCTATCAAATTATCCATGTACCGATTTCATGAAATTTTAGTATGGAGGTAGCAGCAGGATTATTGCCTACTTTTTATTCTAGAATAAAGTAAGCAGGTAACATTAAATATAAGTATGGGTACCTATAGTTAATTGTGTAAGATTTTAATTTAGTTTTTATTTTAAAAGTTAGATAAATAAAAAATGTTGGTATAACTTTACAATCGTCTTTTATTTGTCCTTAGATAAGTACTAGATAAATTCAAATTTAATAGAGTTTATAAAAACGAATTCATATTGATTTATTATTGTTTTTTTTTCTTATAAAATAGTTTAACTAAGATTTTATTATTTTCTTTATTTAAAAACTATAAAAGTATTTTTATAATTATGTAGGTCAGTTCATTGTACTCAGTTTCAAGAAACGAGGTAAAATGCTTAGTTCGCTTTTCTTGTTAAAGCCGTTGATTAATAATTAGTAGATATGCCATACGCTAAAATACCTAACACGTTATACATGCATACTTGCTTATTTTACTGTAATAAATTCATATTACATACTTAATTTAATTGTGCAATGTTATTGATTGGCATATCTAACTTTCTTGGTCTATGGTAAGTACGTAATGTAGTGTCATATTGCATTTCGAGCAAAATTGGTATAGGTATCATAAGTATATTTTGTCTTGAATAGACCTAAAATAATCATGTCGTCGGTAAGTTAAATATTATTTAAAATTCTATAAAACAAATAACTTTTTTCGTACGATATACTAAAGATTTATTTTTATTTTACAGTTTCTTGAAGAGCCCGAAGACATTTTTCAATGTGCTCAGGATCCACGAATGATGGAGGAGGAGTTTGAGGAGATGAGGCGGCGTGACGCTGATTTAAAATCCAAGGAGAAAAAAAAATTAGCGAAGCGCCGCCGAGAACAACAGAAAAAAACAAATTCAAAGAAATCTTTCGTCTCCACACGAGTGGAGCAAAGAGGACTAAAATTAATAAAAATAGCTATAATAGACCTTAATCATGTAAATAGTGACAGTGACAGTGACAGTGAGGTTATACTTAACGCACAATATGTTGTGAAAGACAATATAGACAATATCATGGATGAGACTGAAAGTTTAATTAAGAAAATTTCTAAAACTTTAATAGATAGTGATTTAAGATTTTAATAAAGTGATAGTGATTTTATATTTTAAAAGTGTTGTTTCACCTACCTAGTTGTAAGACTATTTTAAATTTGCTTATTTACTGTGTGCTTATGATAAATAAAACAAAAGTAGTATTCGTATGTCAAGTTCTTTATTTTTTAATAAAAACTACAGGTATAGGTACACTTATTACATTACACATTAGGCACACAATCCTTTTTCTCAAGATACATTTTTAAACACAGGACATTTTTTAGCGCACATTGATTAACATGTTTAAAACAATTTAATTTATTTTTAATATTACTATATTCTTTATGTAGTATAGATAATTTAGGACATTGGCTTTCATTCAATTCTAATATACTACAATTCTTTACACCCAAGTTCTTTATCCACGTTACTTTCTCTAGACCTTTGACAACAATCTTCTTATTTTCCAGATAAGGTACGATTATACGTTGGAATTCTCTGTAGTCAATATATCCTTCGCTCCAATAAATACCTCTATTTCTTTCCAACCATTTGACCTGCTTTTTTTCATCAGTTGTTAAGTATTTAAACATGTACGGAGGTTTGATTAAAAACGTTTGTGTGTGCTCTTGAGTGGCCACCGCTAGTTCTTTAATAATAAAATTATTATTCAGGTCTTTAAAACCTTGAACATCCAATATAATAGTATCAGGATTCATGATATTTTTTTCACAGTATTGCTCAAGGGTTTATACTCAATTATACAGTCATTCAAAATAAGACAGTATGCTGAAGTCCGATCTGGTATATCCGTATTGCTTTCAATTTCCACTCTCACATCTACAACCGGACCTCCTTTCAAATTATCGGTTTGCCTTGAGCAATCTATTACAAACAATGGTGCTAACTCTTTAAATTGTTTTTCACTTAATAAAGGTTCCGAGCGACGTCCATAATACGACTGTTGGAATCTTGTGTATTGTTCGTATAATAAAGCAAAATTATTATTAGCAAAATTTATATTTAGATTCTCATATGGAAAATAGTTTGAATTTAGATACACTCTAACGTCACGAATATTGCAATGGTCAAACCGCGACATATCTGCGGACGGGCTATTTTTTCTATCCGTTTGTAAACCAATGATTACATATCTTGGTTTTTCTATTTGCGATGAAGTTTTTATAGACCAAGTATGTTTTGTAGTTTTAGGCAAAGCAGGATATTCATACAAATCCCAATTTCTAAAAATCATTTGTAGTGAACGATCTCTCTCTAAGACTTTAAGTAAACTAATCTTTTCTTTGTCTGAAACTTTAACATGTGGTACTCTCCATATGATTTTTTTAATCTGAACGTCTTCTATTACGTCACCTGTGTTAAGCATTACAGAATTTAAGTTAGTATTACTTCGTAACAATATCAGTTCATGTCTACTATTTATAACAACCTTCTTAAAATCTTCGGCATAACCTAGAATATTACAAAGTGGGATGGAAGCAGAAAAATTACCATTATTTACATTTTTTATACCATCGATATTCCAACCCCAAGCGTGGGATATTTTTGATTCGTTTTCATTCATCGATAGTAACGATTTCATTGTAGTAGTAATACCGACATTTTTTATTTTATCAATTTCCACTCCGTTTAGTTCATACCTTATATCTTGGAATAAATAGAGCAAAGCGTTGTTTGTAAATTGCACACTACTAGCCGTGTCTTTTTGATCATGTTTCTTGACGATGACGGTTCCTTCTAAATACAGGGTACTGGCTGATGGTAGTATGTATAGATCTTGCTGATTTATAGGAATTCTAATTTCATCATTTCTATTAAAACTTGTTACATAAGGTTTGTATGAATGAAATTCTATTCCTTCGACTGTGTTGTCATAAGTAGGAGTGGACAAAACATCTAAAATATTCATTTTAGTAAGCCAATTGTTTTAAGAAATAGTTTATTGTCTTCCGTTAATTTTATTCTTTTATTAGAGCGAGCTCTTATTTGCTTGATAGCTTGAGAAGTACTGTTGTTTTTAATTTGTTGCGATTCATATTTATTGTAGTCAATCATTTTTTCTTCTAAGATGTAGATAAAGTTGCACTTCTTCACCTCGCAAATTTATTAAACTATTATTTATATCTAACAGTCTGATATGTATGCAGCTTATATTATTCTGATTGATTGGAAAATATATTGCGTTTTTTGGTATTTCTATAATCCGATATCCTGGAGGTACGTTGAGTGCAAATTCATGCACTATGTGACTGGGTTCTCCGTTTATGTACGAACCACTCACAATATCACATTCGATCCTGATCACGGTTGTAGGCAAAATGTTAACTGGAAATTCGGACACATGCCATTTATTTGCTTTCAAAATCTGCTTTTTAAATCCCAATATACTAGCAAACGTATCTTCTTTATCAAAATTTATATTTTTAGTGCAATATAAAGTAGTTTTCAAAGTATTGTTGTTGCACTTTAATTTAATTGTGGCATCTTTTACTTCAGATTTTATATAATCGCTAATATCTTGCAATTCGTAACTGCCCTCAGGTATCTCAATAACTTGATTGGATCCATAATATAGCTTGTTATTTCTTGTATCAATATTTGGAATAGAATTAAATGTTGAAAAATGTAACAACGCACATTCATATTGACCATATAACTGCAGAGAGTTAGGATAGTAGGTAGATAAATCTGAGGAATTACCTGTAATCGACAAGGTGAGAGACATTTTGCAAATGGTTGAAATGAAAGACGATCATATGATTTATAGTTTTTATTCCAAAAATTTCTTAAGTATTTCAAACACAAGTGTCCGCAATTTACAGTATTAAACTTTTGTAACCTTTTGTAGTTATAATACACCTTATTGTTTTTAAAATACCTCATTAGTTCTGTTGGAGGTTTTAAATCTCCAAAGCTATCAAAATATTCACAATAATTATTTATTTTTATATAAGCTACCCAATGCGTACCTTCATTTATGGATTTGTCTAAGTTAACGACACCACATTCTATGTCTCTTGGCTTCCTCGGTAGCTGATCTTTCATATATACTCCTCGAAAGTATGGGATGTCTCTAGCATACTTTCGAATATCTATGTTAGTAAGGGCACGCTTAGGTAGCTTAGTATTTAGTTTTTTATAGATTTTATAAACAAACCTTTACCCTGTTTATATGATTTAATATATAAACCTTTGCCTAAAGCTAAAGCTTCCATACTCTTGTTATGTCTTTCAGTTTCTTTCAAATTTTGTTGAGCTGCTTTATAATCGTTAACTGTCTTAGCAATACCTGCTGCACCACCAGCCAAAGTTCCTAAGGCGGATAAACCAGCAAATATAGGGATTAAGGGTAGAATACCTCCAGTCTTTGGTACGGGTATAACACGAGGTATGCGAATATTTGGGATTTTCTTGGCAATTTTTTTTGCAACCAAATGAGCTGTGGTAATTAAAGATTTATCATCTTTTGGTTTGAGTTTTTTAATTTTAGATCTTATTTTTGACAAGAGATGGTTGAAACTCTTAATACCGGCACCTGATTTTAATTTAGCTTTCATAACTTTACTTACTAACCACGAACTTAGTTTTTCTCCTTTTCCTGCCGTTTTAGATTTTAGCCGCTGTTTAGCCATGTTAAGTAATTGTAAATCTGCTTTATGGCGATTTAATAAATCTGAATGATTTTCGTAAGCAATATCGTGTTGCATACAAGCTTCGTCTAGCTTGTTCACGCCTACGTCACCACGTTGTAATCGTTTTTGAAGTTTAGTGCCTGGACCACAATAATTGTAACCGGGCAAATGTAATTCAAAAGGCAGATTATTAATTATATTATTAACAAGTCCACCACCTTGCATTGTTTAAATCATAATGAAATGATAATAACTAAATTTATATTAAATATACTTTTTAATTTAACCTACAATGTCAGTTTTGTTAATCCAACTATTTTCTTCCTTGCTTAAACCCAACCATTTCACATACAGTTTCTTAGCTTTTCTTTTTAAAACCTTTTCTATCAAATAAGTGTTTGGACAGTTAGACTTTTGAAGTTCTTGTTCGTAAAAAGTTCCTAGTATTAGTTGCTTACGTTGATCTTCTATATGATAAGTCACAGGTATAGTCTTGTTAATCTTTTTGATAGTGAATAACTCAGTTGACCAATTGGGTGTGTACCCTTTCTCAAAAATATGTTTGTATTTGCTGATACGAACTTTATCGCCAATTTTAAACCTCGGTTTTCTCGAGCGGGATACCTGTTTTATTGTTTTTTTTATATTGTTTCTTATTGTATACTCGTTACGTTTATTAACATCACAAGGCTTACATTTTATAGTACGATGCTTTGTATTGTTATACATGTAAATTATATCTTCCAATTCTGAACCAAGCCATTTATAATTTCCATTAAAACTAAACCGTTTAAATAATTTATGTTTAATAGTTTTAATCAACCTCTCTACAATTGACGCTTTTTTAGTAGAAAAAGACGAGTAGTGATTAATATGATATTTTTTCATTAACGTTTGGAATTCAGCGTTATAAAATTCTGTTCCTAAATCAGTTTGTAAGTGGATAGGCTTGCGTTGGCTTTTGGCGAGTATTCGATTAAAAGCGTGAGTAACACAATCCTTATTTTTCGATTTTAGTGGTTCTGTCCAGGCGTACTTTGAAAAACAGTCAATAACTATTAAAATATAGCTATATTTTTTGTTGTAACTTTTCACGTGTTGCATATCTATTAAGTCAGCTTGCCATAAATCATCAATACCTTTTAGTATAACAGATCGACGTGGATAATTTTTCCTTGCCATTCTATGTATTTCATTTACAATCTCTTGTTTGGTCATTATGCTGATTTTTTTAGTTTAAAAAAGTTATCGACTTCTGCTTTCGTATAAAACTTGTCTTCTAAATGAGTCAAGATTTCTAATAACCCGGCTTTTAAAGTCTTTTCAGTGGAACTTTGAGTATCTCCTATGATTCTTGTACGTTGTGCCTCAAACAATTGTCTAAGTTCATGTATTAGGTTGTCTTTAAATCGATCGACATATTCTTTGTTAACTGCATCGTCTGCTTCTAAAGGTAATCTGACCCCCCTGAGTCTAGAGTTTTTCAAATTATAATCTCCATTTTCAGATTGTATTAAAGCATTACTATTATACTCAAGTATTTCGGATAAACGTAATCTTTTATGAATGGTGTGTCCAAATTTATCTACATTCATGCTTGATGTCTTTCGTGTATAAAGGTTTATAGTAAAATGAATGAAACATACTTTATATCAATTATTTATTAATAATTTTATTTTCACGTAACTCTTCAATAATAGATATAATTTCATTATCTAATCCTGTGTTACCGGCATCTCTGGAAGCAATCAATAATTTCAACCTCTCTACTAGTTCATTAGGGTCATCCCAGTATATGAAATCTACATTTTTCCTCCACATTTTTGTCATAGGTAAACCTCTTCCTTTATATTTGCCACCTTGGTATGTGTTTTGGAGAGTAAAAAGTGGCTTTATAATTTGCATATATTTTTGACCTTTATTACTTTTGATTGGCTTCGAGCTGTCGAAGTCTCGACGATGAGCATTTGTATCAATCAGCATCGATTTGTAATTCAACAAATCACTTTCAGTTACCAAGTCTAAATCTACTTCTTTATTGAACAATAACTCTTTCAATCCAGGAGTTTTCCGGTATGCATGACCCATCACTGTGATTTTATCGTTGTTAATAGTTACACAAGCAGAACCCAGCATTAATTTCTTGTTTACAATACGTACACCAAATGGTACATCTAACGGCGCTTCTGTAGAAACTGACCAGGAAGATATATAGCTGTCTTCATTGTTATCAAATGATTCATACGAAGTGTTACTAACGATATCAGGTTCATTTTCATCTGCATTACTAGCATTATGATTTTTTATACTAATGTCATCCTCCAATATTCGTTTGTCAAAAGAAGGAATATTTATATATTCGTTGGTGTCAGGTAAAATACTTTTGGCTCGCTTACTATTCTTAGCTATAAGGTTAAGAGGTTCTGTTACGGGCTTAAAAACTGAATCCAATGATTGATTTTTATCATTTTCAAAATCTCTCATTTTTCGCACTTTTCTTTTGACAGCTTCTGCCGCATCAACAATTTGTCTTTTTAATTGTGTTTCCATTATATTAAAAAGGTTGTATTCGAGTAAGAGTTGTATATAGAATAAATACTTAGAGAAGATAATGGTCTTTAAATATGATTCAGATATGGCAATAGTATTTATATAAAATTATTAATCGAAAACGACGAAAGTGTCCAATTTGTTTCTGTAACACCCATTATTTTTAGGACAATCTTTATTAATCACAACGTAGCTAAAAGGTTCATCACTCCATATTTTAGAACACATTTCACGAAAATCAATCCATCTCATGTCAGTGTTAACGTGTTCTTCATAAACATGTTTTAAATTAATATCATCTTGCTTGAATAGTATGATTAAGTTAGCATTATCTCTCACTAGCTGTTTTGGTACCTTACTGTAGGTTTGGTTTAGATAAAAACAATCGATATACTTGTGTCTACCCATGGCAAAGTAATCACGCATATTATTTTGATTTTCGCAAGCAACATCATCGAATATAATCACTGAGTTAGGTTTAGCATCCTGAACTTTTAAAACTTCATCACTTCCTTGATATTTGTGAAATGATGCGTCAGGCACATGCTGTAAAACCTTTTCCAAAAACATGTATTTAGGTTGGTGTAAAGTTTTTGAATAAACGTAAATATTTTGAAACTTTAAACCATTTTCGTGTATAAGAAGTCCAATTAATAAATTTGTTTTTCCGCAACTTGACGGTCCACAAATAATGCATCGAATTGAGTTAGGTAATAATTCTCCATGTCGTATGACGTTCTTAGAAATATTGTCACATATAGTGTTTATCATTAATGATTGTGGCTGTTTAACGAATCTCATGTTTAATGCGCGCAGGTTTGATTTATAATGAGTAAATTAAATATAAACACAAACATTTATGACCACCACTTTGAGACGCACACGCGTTAATTCGATCATTGAATTGGAGCGCGTTATCACGACGGCGTTCTAAGATTTATTTCGTTGACAAATACAATGAAAAAATATTTTTGAAATCAATTCAACATGTCAAACGTATAATATTGGGCATTCTGCAACACCGATGTTGCGATGGCAAAACGGAGTTTTGCCGAGCAACAAGGTGGGGCAGAATGCCCAATATTATACTACTCACTCTCCACACTAAGGCAATAAACCTGCCATAAATGTGACCGTATCTGCGGCTCTCGCATCGGCTTGTTCAGCCACGAGCGCAGATGCAATAACCATCCGGACGCTACATGAAATCATCTTTCGTAGATGAAGTAGGCCAATGATGATGATGATACCTTTGAACCCTTGATAATCCTAAAATCTAGCCTGCTAAGGTAATAAATAGTATAACCTTGCTGTGTTGTTACAAATTAAAGTTATGTGTACTATTTTAAATGTTATATCCTGTCTTGTGTTAATTTGTCATAATAAATTATTTTCTTTCTTTCTTTCTTTCTTTCATTAACCATTAATTACGTAAAGTCTCTAAGTACGTGTCCATAAGCACTTTTCTTAATGTCTCTATTAAGTCAAGTACATTATTTTACAAACACTTTGTTTATGTGTTCCATTTTTAGCACTAAACACCTTGGATTTCGCTGTCACTTAAGATTTAACACAATACTACTCTAACTCGAATGGTTTCGTTCTTTTTAGTCTTCTTATGTCATGTGTATTGCCAAGGAGTGTGAGATAGTGAGATTGGGCGTAAAGATAAAGAAGATTTATTTCGGTAAGAACTTCAGAAAAAAGTCTTGCGTATAAACTAGAGGTAGTAACTTAGAAACTGGGCTTACTTTGTAATTTTATTTGTAGTTAGGTACGCTTAAAAAAGCTGCATTTTGCAAAATAGCTCAGAAGAGCCTCTGTTGCATAACAGACTACACAACACTAAATTGCGTGGCTCAGATATTTGTTTTAAATTCCACCAATAAATATAAATAGAAGCGCCATCTAAGTTTCAACGGTATTTTTCCTTTTCTTCTTTTACTTCGCCTTTTTCCAATATGTGTGGTCGGCACATCCCGTTTTCTGCTTACACACAGCTATCAGCTGTCATATCTACATTCACTCCTTTCTCTTTCATAATATCCTCTTTCACACAAATCATCCACGTTGTCTTAGGTCGTCCTCTACTTCCACTACCTTGTACAATCATATTCATACTTCTCCTAATCACATAAATCTAGCGGCACCTATGCCTAATGCAAAGAGAGGCATTAAGCATAGGTGCCACTTTCAAACTTCCTCTAATATCTACTCATTGCTTACCTTCTTCTTCTTATTTTTGTTATGACGAATTTGTCTAACAAAAAAGTCCGTTAACATCAAAACTTTCGCATCTTGTTTTCCAGAACTAGCCGGAACAGAAAAATATCCAGTTTTTATGGCAGCACAGAACCTCCTATTGAATTTGAAGCGAGATAAATGGGGTGTGAGGTGTCTCCCTCAACCCCGGGGGTGACAGACGACGGCTCTCTGATGGCTAAATCGTGTTCGAGTCGCACCTGGCAGGACGCGGCGGAAGTGGCTTTGCTTTGACACATTACGGAAGGCTTGATGGGTTCAGAATTCTGGCTAAATGCGCGGAACGTTCGACGCCGGAAAAAGTAAACTTTGGTTGCATGGGATTTGACAACTAACCTCAAAATGAGGTTCTTAATTGACCTGTATTTTTATGTTTGCTACTTCAGGGTTCCGTCTTGTATTGACGGATTATTATGTAATATTATTTTTATTATGGTTGCTATACATGGGTACTTTGAGATCTTATATAAATTTAATAAAATTTGAGCAAGAGTTTGGTGACAGATGGACGAAGACGAAGTCTTGGTAATATAAATTATTACAAACGATTTATTTATTTCTGTTAACGCTATAACAAAATATATAACACTCGAATAACGAAGTAAATTAACCAAGGATCTTTTTCGAAAGGCTTCAGACTATTTACCTATGTACCTACATTTTACGCAACATATAAATTAGTTTAAGTAAGGGAGGGGTCCTTATCTATAGTTTCCTTGAAACAAAATGTGCCAACGTTTGGAACAATTTCGTGGTAGTTGTAGTGTCATTTGTCTTAACAAGCAAGGAAAAATTGTTGCAAAATGTGGAACACTCTTGATATTATGCGTGCCATAGTATTATATTCTCTGTAGTATTATATAATCCATAGAAAATACACGTTCAAATTGTAAAAATTAAAATAGAGCAACACTGCAACAAACCCGCAAGTGTTATAAGGCAAGACATTGCCATGTCGCCGCAAAATCTTCTCAACAAGCTGGCACACGGCGCGGCCGCAAGTTTTAACTGACACTGGCAACCCAAGTTGCGAAGCGAACCAAGGAACTTAAACACTAGTTTCACAAGTTGGCGGGAAATGTGTTTTTTTTTTGCAATTTGGCTTTCATATTTTTGCCATTCATATGACTATTGGTTGGCATGAGGAAGTCTCTAAAAATCATCCAATCACTCTAAATAATTTGACTTTAAATAGGTATTTGACTTTAAATAATTATAAAACTTTACATAAATTATTGTTTGTGGAATTGTATTTAGCTTGAAACATATTATTTAAGTCTTATTTATGTATACTGACCAATTACTTTGTCCTATTATTAGGCTCTACTTAAACTGTTAAGCTTAAAATACATTTCTTAATCAATTAAGTTAGGTTTAAGTAAGTACATAGTTTTAGAATAAGGAAAGATTGTAATTATCATTTTAAATTTCAATCAATAAACACATACCAACCTGTTTATTAATTTATGTGATTAAAAATATATTGTAATCTATGTTATTACAATAGTTAAACTACTATATTTTATTTGTTATTACTATTTATGACCCCACCTAGTGGGATAAGGCAAGGAAGAAGAAGATTTATTAAAGTCTTTTTCGAGGGTTCCTCGTATATTGTTTTAAATTGGTTTTTAGGTAACACAAAACATTAATTACGTTAAAATACAGAGAACATTTTTAAAATAACTAAGAATTTGATTAAGTTTCTAAAACATTATGAAAAAGTATTTTAATATCGGTCATTAGATATTAAAGAATGTTAAGAAATGTATTAAATAATGTCCAACATTATTTTCAAAACGCTAATCTTAATTTCAGCACTCACAAACCTATCTCTAATTTGCGTGAAAATCAAATTTCATTCCACATTATTTTCTCCGCTAAATTCATTACCCATTTACGGTTTCGCAGGCAATTGTTTTAATCCGATACCGAGCTTGGCCCGATGTGGAATGAAATAATTTAATAGCCCCCCTTACCCCCTCCCGGATCCAAGATGGCGGCGGGGCGGAGCGAAGGGTGGGGCCAACCGCCTCATTTGAATTTCGAACGCGAGCTTTCCGAACGTGTGTTCGAACCGGTTTTCGGCCAATTAATTTCGGCATAATTCGGTATCTGCATTCTGTCTGTTCCCGACTTTATTGTTACTCGTAATAGGTGGTTAGGTAGGGTTGTCAGTGATGTTTAATGGATGATAATAACTGCCTCGGCATGTTTGAATGAAATTGTTGCTCTTCAGTTACCTACTTGATCTGAAGTATGAGCTCTACTTAGAATGAAGACGTATTTAACATTTATCCAGCATGGTTTTGGGTAGGTTATCTGTTGGAATTGAATGAAATGGATTTTTAATTTGGAAGATTCGTAACTGACTATGAAGAATTAATTAATTTATTCATGATAAAAAATTGTTAAGATCATATGATAAAATTAAAGAACTTGCTAATCAGATAGTCGTGAATGGTTTTAAAACAATTTATGTTTCAAAAAGTTTTGTTTATTTTTACATAATATCTACGATTAAGTATAACATTGATTGTTCCTACTATATTTTTCTTGTTTATTTTTATATACGTATTCTAGGAATAATTTAGTTAGTAGGTACTCATAAGTTTGGGTTTTACTACCTCTATTTTTATATGATTTTTTACTAAAGTTTGGTTATTAATTAAAAGCAATAAATAATTCAACCGAATTTCAAAAAGAAAGGAAATCATAACTGCTTTTTATCAATTAAAACAATTTATTCAGTGCGTTAATCTTTGTTCCATATTAGCGTAACCTTAAAAACAAATAAGGTATCGAACAAAAGATGATAAATTAACGTAGAAAATAATAATAAAGAAATAAGTCCGTACTAAAATAGGTAGAAATAAGTACCTAATTTTTAAAACAAAAACTTTTAAAACAAATAAGGTTTTATGCCACAAGTCCGCAACAAACCTCCTTTCTAAAAAGTAAGAATAATCCCTCAAAGCCACCAAAGAGGTTGTCCACTGAAAATCACCACATCTCGCAGCCATTGTGACAAACATTTCAAATAGTCTAGAGGTCTTCTCGCTTTCGAAAGTATAATCCTTCAGGGCCATTGTTGGCGAGAAGACAGCATTAATCCTGCCTTTTGAAGACAAGAGATATCCATCAATTGTCAACATTGGACGGGGGGCTGTACCCGTACCAGCCACCCTTAGTTCCCCCCTTGCACAGGGAAATGTGACACAGAGTGTGGACGCAGAAGCGACTTGCGTTTTGAATATTTTCAGGATTTTTTGACGTGACAACTTCTTAAATTAGGTTGCGGCTGGGAGTCACTTATGAAAAAGTGTAACGCCCGGTAACGTTACGATGAGTCACCGAACGAGAGAGAGGCCCGCCGAATGCCTTGCGTCTCCCTCCCACTCGACTATGATCGGTCTGCCGCGCGCGCAGCACGCGGCAGACGTTGTCACGTAAAATCTTCGCCCGTAAAACCGACTTTACAGGCAACCATTTTTTTAGAAGTTACCGCTAGTTAGACGACCTCGTTGGCGTAAAGTTTACCTTGCCAGATTGCCAACCAGTTTCGATTCGAACCCGGTTCGATTCCCGGCTCGGCTAACATCTTTGTGATTAACTTCATTTATTGGCTCGGTTTGAGTGTCAAATATGTATCGATATAAAGTATGTAAATATGTATATGTAGTAAGTACATCAGTTGTGCTTGCAACCATTAGGTATACAAACTAGAAATGATTTAGTTTAGACTAACAAGCCGTGTTTGAAGTGTATCCTAATACATATTTATTATAATAGTATAGAGTGTTACCTGGTAACCGAATCGCTTTTAAAGATCGGCTTTGGTACATTCAGAATACCTACAATTATGGAAAAGATATATTAAGTAATCAGCTGTTTGTATTCATACTGCCGTTCATTTAAATATTGAAATATTATATTTATTTAATTTTTATTTCAAAAGTTAAAATACATTCTGTGAAATTTTTAAGCATCTACCTGTTACCGTTGTTGATATATAGCAGAAAAATATGAAAAGCTTCTTACATATATTTTGACATATTAGTATTTGTTATTATAGAGGCACGGGAAATACATAACTTGTGAAACTTTCAGCTTTCCAACTATTACGGTTTCTGAGATACAGCCTGAAGACAGACAGACATCGAAGGCTTAGTAATAGGGTCCCGTTTTTACCTTTACGTACGGAACCCTAAAAACGAAACTTCAATCGGGAGCTAAGATGCTATAGACACACACACACATACACAGAGACACGTCAAACTTATAACACCCCGTCGTTTCCGCGTACGGGGCTAAAAAACTATGAAAAAAAAGTACCTACAGCTAAAAATGTAGATAGCGTAGCGCTTAAAGCCCTATAATTTAAAAAGTGCCAACCAGAGCTTGGCCTCTCATGCGAAAAAGAAGAAGAAGAAGCTAAAACAATTGACTCCTCTGTAACTTTCAACTCTTTGCCTCTCAGCGGCTATACTCGTAGGCAAGTGAGGCAGTGATTGTCAAAATTTGTCCTCCAGGAACAAAACGTTATTTACCGAGGCGATGCCGCGCTTTGTGTCGGTATTACGGTACTCCGCGTTATATCGTGGAAGCGATGCTGTTTGTCCACGGGTTCTACACTTTATTTATAGGAATGATGTTTAGATGTAAGTTTTAAATGGACATATATATATCTCCTTATTCATTCATCATTACGAAGGGCGCCGCGACGAGATCATCGAAGCTAAGCAACGTTCGATAAGGACAGTGTGGCGTCTCTGTCGTACTTCATCGCCCGCTACCAATCAGAGCGCTTGTCCTGAATCGCGCAAACGGTATTTACAGCGCGCGTACGACGGGTTCAAGCTACAATGCATGACCGTTGGACGGCCGTCTCCGGACACAACATCTGTCCGGGGGGATATCCCTTTGCTAAATGGAGGCAGACCGTCGTCGCTCCATAACAGTTTTTGGATGGGTGACCAACACACATTATACATACACAGTCACAAACATACTTCATTTTATTTTTTCTTTTGAATAGCTTTTAGTAATAATTTATATAGTTTCAAGTTATGTTTTTTTCTTTTTCCATTCAATAGTTTGTAGTAGAATCATAAATATTAAATTATATAATTGTAACTAAATTAGCGTCAACTTCATACCAGGTACCAAAGGTAAAACGGACCACCAAGATACAGGCTCACGCCTAGGTTGGGGTCCATTGGACACTCACAGCGACTAATACAAGCACTGTTATATTCAAACTTGAATGTAAGCTTTTAATTACCTATTACTTTATTTTTTAGGTAAGTTGTTCTTATTTAGATATGTCTTCTTGTTCATCCTCAAACGTTTGCACCGACTTGTATGAAATTGCTTATGGATATAATTTAGACTATGGATACTTTTTATCCCGGATCGACGGCCGTGTATACATATTATCTTAGAAAAATAATATTTCGATTCTGATCGTAAACTTTTTGCCGACTTATTATTTTTATTTGGTTATTTTGACGACCTCGTTGGCGTAAAGGTTACCATGCCGGTCTGCTAATCAGAAGGTTCCGGGTTCGATTCCCGGCCTGGTCAACATCTTTGTGCTTAACTAAATTTGTTTCCTGTGGGTCTGGGTGTTAAATATGTATTTATATATAATATGTATGTATGTATATGTAGCAACCATAATACGAGCTGAAAATGGTTCAGTATGGGGCTAACCAGCCGTGTGTGAATGTGTCCTAATATTTATTTATTTTATTTATTTATTTATTTTATTTTCAGCACGCAATAAACACCTAATTCTGATGACGGAAATAAAATTCCCACATGTACACTGAAACAGTTAAACTTTAGGTAACTTCTAACGAAAGTATCTTCATATAAGAGTAACTCCCGTAAAATGCCACACAAAGCCGTCGACCTGTAATAATTATACCCCGCCACTCCATTGCCTTTGACTTTGTCAAATTCATAATAATTTAAGCAACAATTAACCTCCCTTTGATCTTGTACACCTTTGTGGTTCACTGCCACCTACTTACTATTTGACTTGAGCGTATAATAGAGAGTAACCTCAAAGAAAAATGTACTTACGGACAATTACATGTACATATAGGAAAGTATACGCCACTTGGCAAAGCTGAGTCAGTTTGTAGAGATGGGGTGAAGGATTGTCGATTAAAGACGCTTTTTTAATTGCTAAGTTTTTTGCTTTTTGTAATATTTGTTATTATAAGGGTTTCGTACCTAATAGGTAAAAACAGAACCCTATTACTAAGACTCCGCTGTCTGTCTGTTTGTCCCCAGGCTATATCTCAGAAACCGTAATAGCTAAGAAGCTGAAACTTTCTCAAGATATGTATTTCTCGTGCCGCTACAACAACAAATACTTAAAATAAAAAAAATGAAAATATTAAGGGTAAACATGTTTACGTGTACCCCATACAGTAAACGTGTTTTTTTGTACTTTTTTGCTATATATCAATAACGGTAGCATGTAAACACCTACAATTTTCACGAAATGTATAAATGTACATTACCTTTAAACGAAATTATAAAATTTACTTAAATAAAATAAATATTTGAGGGGGCTCCCATACAACAATGGTAAGGAACCCTTCATGCGCCAGCGCAACTCGAACTTGGCCAATTTTAGTAAAAAAAAATAAAGTCCAATATTGAAAAAGTATAGATATACTCGTAGATGGTGTGAAGACTTAGGAGGAGTCTATTACCCAGCGTTAGGAAAAAAGGTCGATGATTTGTGATGAGTATGCACGTTTGTTACTGATTGGTTAAAAACTACAAAAATGATTGGACTATTACGTTGCTAACACTAGGTGAGTAAAATTTCTTTGAACAATTTTTGAGCGTTCATCAACAGGAAGGAGAAGAAGAAATTGAAGAAAACATGATTGTTGAAGTTGAATATGAAGAGTATGAGTCAGATTAAAGTAATAAAAAAAAGTTAAACTCAGTAACCCATATCAATAATCTTCATACTATTAAAAACTTATTGTTCCTGAAAATAACGTCATAAAGGTTCGTGGAATAGGTCTACCGGGGATACCATGTTAAAAAAAACGCGCCGAGTACACTACCTCACAGGTGGTGTGGAAATGTGTGCATACTAAGCAGAAAATGTTTCGTACAAGCGCAATATCTGGGAAATAGTGGGTTTTAGAGAAAAAACTGTCGGGATCATTTTTATAGATAATTTTAAGATCTACGAGTATAACTTTGTTTTGGGGTACTTTTTCGATAAAACGTTTTCGTGAAAAATCCAAAAATCCTAAAATTTGAACTTGAGCCCCGAATAAGTCCATAAGCTCTTATGGGACTGATGGGGACTTTGACACTTTATTCCTTGTGGTAAACCTAAGGACTCTACGAAGAGAGAGACTCTGTCGGAGTTTTCTTTATTTGATCACTATTTTTATGTCTAAAATGACCGGACTAAACTTATGTGGTTACGCGCCCTGATGGTCAAATATGCCTAGCTGTAAAAAGTAAAAGAATATACGAGTATCTACTTCTTTGTCTTCACCTTTTCCCACTATGTGGGGTCGGTATCGGCAGTAAAAGAATATACAAACTATCGATATATGTGTACCCTTCCCTAAAATCCCCGGCGTGGCCTTTGTGGAGGCTCTCCAATATTCGCTTTGTTACTCAGAAAAATGTTCCGACGTCGGTCTCCGGGTACGGCGCGCCGGTTTTACATGTTTGCAGCGCTGTTATAATACTGCTGTTTACTGATATTTTAATAGAGGGAGACGATTTTATGCTGTAATGTAAGTATATATCTATTTATTACGAACAAACTGTTATAATGCATCGTTGTCTAATTGAATTTTAAAGAAAATATTGTCTTGTAATTGTCATAATATATGAAAAGAAAACGAATCTTGAAAAAACTTGACTTGAAAACATATTTGAAGTGAAATGCTAATGACGAGGAGACAAGCCAGTAAGAATAAATAATATACACCAATATAATTTTTAGCTAATTTTTCTGTTTTCTTCAGAAGAAGAAACAAACAAAAACTTAACACTAAAATTATGAACTTATCTAATCTTACAATTATAAACTTACAAATCTAATCTATACCTGGAGATTATTTAAGTACAAAAGGACAAAAAGAAATCACTCATAATCAACATAATCAACTGTTTAAGAATTGGTTCGAACGTTTTTATAATTGTAGAAGAATGGAAAAATGTATCGAATCACTTCGTTAAATACGAGTACGTTTATTTAGCTTGTTATAGAAACAATTGTAAAATGGCGGGAACTGGTTAAAGTTTCGTACCTAAAAAGTAAAAACGGACCCTATTATGCGGCCTACGCTGTCTGCCTGTATGTCTGTCTGTCACGAAGCTGTCTCTCAGAAACCGTGATACGAGTTGCTAGAAAGATGAAATTTTCTGAAGTTAGGTATTTCTCGTATTCGTATTACATTGAAAATACGAAAATACTCTTGCCTCAACCTAGTGTCTACATATATCTAACGGTAACTCAACTAGGTTATCTTGTATGTAATATATATAAATCTCGTGTCACAATGTTTGTCCTCAATGGACTTCTAAACCACTTAACCGATTATAATAAAATTCACACACCATGTGCAGTTCGATCTAACTTGAGAGATAGTTTAAATCTCAAATTATAGTCGCAATTTTAATTTATTGCTAATTATTGTCTGTTATTATTTGACAGTCACAATTATCTGTTAACTCCAAATGATTCTAACAGAATTACTGATGTCGATACCTTTCGACTGGGTTGAGTAGGTAAGTAATCAATAGATGGCGCTGCTATGGTAAATCTACGAACGTGTCATATAAGCTACACTATCTATTTTTCATACCCCTAAGTGAGGCAAAACAACGTTTGCCGGGTCAGCTAGTCTTATATATAAAATTTCCGTGTCACAGTGTTTGTTACCGTACTCCTCCGAAACGGCTTGACCGATTTTTTCCAAATTTTATATGCGTATTCAGAAGGTCTGAGAATCGGCTACTGTATATTTAGTTTTTTTTTTTAATTTTATTTATTAAGGCAAAACAACGTTTGCCGGGTCAGCTAGTAGATATATAAAGATCTCTATCTATATATCCTAGTTGAGTTACCGCTGATTGGGTCCAAAAGAAATATTTTTTCCCAAAAGCAATCTGTTGGGTGGTCATGAAATTAGAAGGTTAATAGTGGAGGGGGAAAACCACCCTTCTACCGATTGGTTAGGTATAGGTTAGAGATGACAGTGACCAGTAGATTCCCTTATTTCTTTTTAATTTCTTTTATTAAATAAGTACTAAATAGGTTAAGGTTGGGCGTAAATAAAAAGATTTTAAGCTGGTCAATTTCTGTCTTTTTAATTTTAGGTATAATTAATTATTTTTGATACATACGTACTCTTTAAAAAAAGTTATATTACCCTTATCTATGTATGTACATACTATATCAAATTTTTATTTTTTCATGCGAAAGTTGTGTGTAAATGTGTAGAAGAACTTATCTATCAAGCTCTAACGGCTGTACCGAAATTGATGAATTTTTTTGAGCTATCACTTAGATTCTGGGTTAACATTCGTTAATTTTTAACTTGTATTATCACGGGTATCACCGTATATATTTTAAGATATTTTCAATTATATTTTATCTTACCGGTTCCTTCTAGGTAAGCGCACTTCACCGTAGACCTCAATGAATTTCACACTTACCATCAGGTGAATTGTGGTCAAGCGCTGACCTATATAGAGTAAAAAAAAAACAAGTCATCAACCAACCAATAAAAAGCCTCATACATTCCGTTGACTGACTTAGCAGGGCGAAACAAAAGAACATCAAGTTCGAACAACAGCAAAACAAAAGAAGCAGTGAAGATTCCGAACACGTTGGGGCATTCGTGTCCACTATGTAGGGGCAGTTAGAGGGGGCATAAACGGGTGAAAAGGGGGCAAAAGGGGGCGAAATGGGGTACATTAGCGCGTGTAGTCGCGGGACAGCAATATAGCGATAGCCAGCGGCTCATTTAATCACGTGGAGGAATTTGTGGGGATAGCACGACTGTAAGGGCTTGAGAGTGTGGAAAAGGCTTTGATTTTCTTTATCTTCGATGAGGATCGAAGATAAAAATCAACTCCTGTACCTTTACATTAGTTTTTTTAATAGCCGACGCAAAAAGTGAGTCCAACTCATTTACCTCTACATGATTTTTTTGAGCCGACGCAAAAAGTGAGTGTATGAGAGTGTTAAACGAGTCTGTGTGTGTGTGTCTATGTCTGTAGAATCGTAGCTCCTAAACAGATGGACCGATTATGATTTCGTTTTTTTATTAATTTGTAAGATGTGGTATTTACAAATTTGTTTAGCTTCGTTTGATGAAAATTGGACCAAAAAGCAGCCAACACAAAACTGCTGGTTGTTTTTTTTAAGTATTCTTGTTAAGATGTGTTATGATAAAGAGTGACAAGACAAGCTAGCTAGACAAGCTACACTTTATAACAGTGATCCATAAGCGATGTTATGAGATTAAAACTTGTCAATGCATAACAAAACTTTTTTACACAACACAACATTTGACTAGCATGAAGGTGACGCATGCCTAGTTTGGAATTACTAGCACTCTTGGAATACACCGGTAGGTACTTGGCGACATATTTTCAATTTGAAGGTGATAACCAGGCGAGTAGGTATACTTGAAAATACTTTCCCACCAAGCAGTATCCACACTTACCTACCATCGAAACAAAAGACGCGCGAAGTGCTCGCTTATTGGACAAGTCAATAATGTACGTCCGAGGGACAAATAGTCGGACAGCATTTCTTACATTCTATATAGATGCAGCAATAACCATGTCGACTCAATGTTGGCTTGCTTGAACTGATTTGGGTAAAGACCTTCGAGGATAGAACATTAGAACTCTAGTATTATACTTAGACTGAAGAGATGCCGCGCTTTGTTGAAGCGGTACGTAAGTAATATAATCTATTGTACTTTGTAAACTGTTATCGTAAGGCATATTATATATTTGCACGAAACAAACGGTCACACGTACTTAAAAAACGTTGGATATACGTCCAACGGGTTTCAACGCATTTACGTTTTTAAGTAAGTGTGACCGTTTGTTTCGTGTAAAAAAAAAATATATATAATCTATGTTCATATTTAGTTTTTTTTTATATTGCGAGTGTGGCTCGGTGGGAACACGTCTGCTTTTCAATCAGACGGCCCCTGGTTCGACCTAGCCCTACACCAATGACTTGTTTTTTAAGTTACGTGTGCATTCGCACTCGCTGAAAGAAAAAAGCGTGAAGAAACCGACATGTTCGAGGACCCTAACTTCCGAAGACATGGGTCATCCGCCAACCTGCACGGGGCCAGTGTGGTGGACTTTGGTCTATATCTAGTAGTTTATGGGGTAGTAGAATATTTATTTAATGAAATTTGTAATTTACTTTTAATGTAACTAGTATTTTTAAGTATGAAGTATATATTGTAGTGTGATTTGCCTTTAAAGTATGTTATTTATGGCTAATAAAGTTCTATATTCTGTATCTCTCTCCTCGTGAGAGAAAGCCCTAGAGAACGTATAGTGGGCTGCTTATGCTTACACTATAGATTGATGGTCATGGTATAAATGACGACCTCGTTGGCGTAATGGTTACCATGCCGGACTGCCAATCAGAAGGTTCTAGCTTCGATCCCCGGCATGGCCAACATCTTCGTGCTGAACTAAATTTGTCGGCTGTCGGTCTGGGTATTAAATATGTATCTATATAAAATATGTATGTATGTAAATGAAGTACATCAGTTGTGTTAGCAACCATAATAATGCTAGAAATAGTTCAGTATGGGGTTAACCAGCCGTGTGTGAAAAAAAAGAAAGAAATGTCCACAGAGCATGAAAATTTCCACTCCCGCTTGTCAGGCGCTTAGCTCATTTTATATGTCGCGGTACAATGGTGGCGATTCAGCGGCACACCCGACTAAACTAAATTTAAAGTAGCTCTGTCTCTTTTCGTCATAAATGACCCAAAAGAGATGGTACGAAACCATAGACAAAACAGCTAAAATCACGTCAAACACGTCAGATTTAGAGCTGATACAATTGGGTGCGCTCTAAAATCGCTTACATTTTTCATATTTGACGTGATTTTAGTTGTTTTGTGTGTGGTTCAGAACGTGCAGTCTCTTTCTGGCCACCTTAGATGTAAAGAGACGGGGCTTCTTAAATTTAGTTTAGTCGTGTGTGCCGCTGAATCGCCAAATAGCGCCTTTAAGTAAAGTAAAGATAAGTTTAATTTACCGGCATCTGCTCAACAAAATTACTCTTAATAATAATTTGTCTGTCATTAAATTACTTTCATTCACCCTTCCAAAGTTCCCATAATAATAAATATCTCATAAACTCCATAATCCTGACCCACGGTAGCTGACAGAATGGCTAAATGTAAATATTTGTACTATCAAACCATTAAATCTAAAAACTAGGCATAAAACAAGGAAATATAACCGCTATTCTCTACAGCATAAGGTTGTAATTCCTCGCCTTTGTAAGATTTATAGTAAACGTCATGTGTGTGCTCTGATTTAGTTGATAACTAGTGATGCCTCGCGGTTTCACCCGAGTTAGTAATACAGTGTAAACTCCATGTTACGTAACTCTAAACTACAAACTCTCAAAAGCGTCGAAATCCATTGGCTTTAGTTAGTTTAGCTTGTATTCTATACAATGATTCATTCTCTCCATTTAACGACCACTCTCTATAACGCCATAAAATGCACAGGTCCTTCAGTGTCGTTATATAGAGTTTACACTGTATTAAGAAATATATCAGATATTTCGATGAAAATAATGATGACGGTGAAAAATAACCAAAAAATCATTGAGTAAGTAGCTGTTACGTTGAATCCCACTACAACCTTACTGTCTTCAAGGCGAGAGTGAACCGGTTTCTTCTAGGCAAGCGCGCTTCATCTTAGACTGCAATGTCACTTAACATCAGGTGAGTTGTGGTCAAGCGCAAGCCTATTAAGCAAAAAAAGAATGTGCCAACAGGCGAAAGGAAGGTTGTATGAAACATATATTTTTCAAAAGTGTACGTAGTGTATGTAAGTACCAGTCATTGTAATTACAGTGCAAACTCCATGTAACGTCATTCGATTTAACGACAAACTCTCTAAAGCGTCGAAATCAATTGCCTTTAATTGGTTTAGCTTGTATTCCATACAAAGGATACCTACATTATCTCCATTTAACGACCATTCTCTATAACACCATAAACTGCACAGTCCCTTCAGTGTCGTTATGTAGAGTTTACACTGTATTTATTAATATCATTCGAAATTATAGATCTCAAAACTATAGCTAAGTAAAGTTTACCCTAACCTCAGACATAAGTAACTGTAGAGATATTAATTTGGCTTGAAACCTCAGTGGGTTGAAGTTTAAACTTCATTGAGTGAGAATTACGGGCGCGTATACTTTTTAAAGTTCACACTTTTTTGGAAAATTTTCATGTGAAATAACGTAATAATTAATAATATAATAGTCGAGAAAACAGACAGACAAACTTGCGGTCATTTTTCTAGTATTAGTAGATAAAGATTGTAATTCTTTGCTTAAGGATGGTTTTTATGACATCGTTTTAAGATTATGAATAAGTTAAGCTAACAATCTGGCGATTTGATGGACTGGATTGTTTATGAAGTGAAAAGCAAGATAAAGTTCATTGTTCGTCTTCTGAAGGAAAGTTAGTGTGTAAAAAAAATAATTTAAATAAAAAATATTATATTAAAAAAAATAGATCGCATTTCACACACAGCTGGTTAGCTCCATACTAAACCATTTCTAGTTTGTATTATGGTTGCTAACACAACTTATATACTACATACTATAAGCGAATATATGAATATGGAGCTTGCAGAATCGTTATTCACGTGTAAAAAGTAGTATTATTTGTAGAAATGAAAAACAAGTGCTTGTGCGTAGTATTTAATAGGGTAGAATATTTATTTCATAAAATTTGACAGTTTATTTAATTCATTCTAACTAGTATATTAAAGTATTAAGTAATTATTGTAGTGTGACTTGCCTTTAATGTATGTTATTTATGGCTAATAAAGAAGCGTGAGAAAATTTTACAACTGACCACCCAAACCGCAAAAATTAAAATTCATTTCTCATTTGAACCAGTTGTCTATTCTAAATTTATAACCCCATAATCTAAAGCCATAATAAAATGCACAAGACTCACATATTGCCGATTAATCTTCCAAACAATATTTCAACTCTAAATCCTTATAAACCAAAGACTCATTGACTTTATTTACATCATAACCAATAAAGTTGGACATTATGCGGTATTAGCCCCCTAACGCCATCTGTCGACAAAGGGGAACATCACTTATAACAAAGGGCATAGAGAAAGGAAATTAAAGGAGTGCTATTTGCTACGTTTTCGCTGCGTCACAATTTGGAATTTGTGGTAAAAGTTAATGCCACCAGCCATATTTTCACCAGAGGAAACTGTTCTAAAATTTGGTTTAGTTTTTGTATACGAATGCTGTCAAATTTCCTAAGAAACTATGCCAAAAACATGGCACTTATTTGTGGTAAAATTAGATGCCAATAGCCACATATTCACTAACGGACTGTGCCGAAATTTGGTATAGTTTTTCATACAAAGGCTTATTTTATAGTAATAATAAGCAATTGAATATATTATGTACGTTTGGGTGCACAATCAATAATTTCCTTTCTTTTCTTTCTTTCATACAAACGCAAAATAATTTCCTAGGAAAGTTAAGGTAAGTACGCCAAAAATGTAGCACGCATTAGTAATAAAAATTGCCAGTCCATAGAGTATATTATGTCAATCACAAAGAAGGCATCAGGACAAATGAGTATCGAAATTCAACTCTATCACACAAGACTTAAATGTGCAGTGCCAAAGTTAGGAAGTATGGAATCAATTTTGCGGAAATGTTTGAATAATACATACGAAATTGAACTCTAAACTATTGTGCAATAAGGACGATAATCTCTCAACGGCTTTAACCCCTAGGTAACTAAAGTGTTTGAATTTTGGGCCCTAATGCTTAGAGTTAAGGTTGATTTTATCTAATAAGTCTATTAAGGTTTAAGTCAAGCTGGGTGGTGAACGATGATCGCGGGTGGTCATTACCAGATGCGATGACACCACTTGTGCGGCTAAAATGCTGCTTTCATAATAATATTTTTTTGGGTAACAAGTTAGTGTAAATGATAAATTCTGACATTCCTACTAAAATTTAAAAAAAAATGCGAAAGTTTATGTGTGTGTGTTTGTTTATAAATTTCGCTCAAACGGCTGAACCGATTTTGATGAAATTTGGTATGAAAATAGGTTAGACCTTGGCACACACATAGGCTACTTTTAATCCCGTGGTTCCCGGGGGATACCAAAGTCTATGTAACTTCTTCACGCTCCAACGGCTGCACCGATTTTAATGAGATTTACTATGAAGATAGGTTAGACTGATCTGACTTATCTTTATTGTTTTGTTTGTTGTTTGGTTGGTCTGGTATGTTAACACATAGGTCGTTTATCCCGGATTAACTTCTTTATGCCCCGGATTAACGCGGGTAGCATCGCGAGGCGCTAGTTTAAAGTAATTTATAGAAGCAGTTATGAAAAAATATGTCATGGACAAATATAACTCCGGTAGTTACGCGCCCTGCTGTCAAATGTCTCGTTGTAAGAAATTAAAATAATTGGCAAAGTGCGACTTGGGCACACGCATGAAGGGTTCCGTACCATTGTGGTATGGGAGCCCCCTTTAAATATTTATTTTATAATTTAATGGCCAATATATATATATTTTATGTACTTTGTGTGTCTAGCACTTACCGTTATTGATATATAGCAAAAAAAAAAAACAAAAACAACACGTTTATTGTATGGGTACCGCACTTAATATTTTTTTTTATTTTTAGTATTTGCAGATAAAGCGGCACGGGAAATATTATTTACTTTGTGAAAGTTTCAGCTTTCTAGCTATTACGGTTTCTGACATACAGCCTGGAGACAGACAGACATACAGCGGAGGCTTAGTAACAGGGTCCCTTTTTACCTTTTTGGTACGGAACCCACTAAAATGCTGCACTTTCCTTAGTCCATTTTTTGATTAAGGAAAATGCAGCATTTTAGTGCCCCCATAAAATGCAAACGTATGATCGTTCCACTATAAACCAATTCATTAAACACTTGCCGGCACAAGTGTCCGGATAAAATACTTAATCCGATTATGTTTTACTGCTTTCAATAGAACACTTGGCTTTTTCATTCGAAAATATTAAATAAAAAATATAAACTTGCAAATATTGATAAAGTGCCTGGATTATTACTTAGTCAGGTCATAAGTTCTGTCACACAAAAACTTTTGAATTTAGAATACTGGCCACAAAAAAGTTTATTGAATTCGAATTTCGTATTTTTCATGATAATAAAAATTATATTTTAATAAAAATAAACAGAACTTATGACTTGACTAAGTATATATTAGATAGCATTTACTAGAATACTTATATTATACTTACTCATTAATTTTCACAAAATATATATATGGATATTGGCTATCAAATTTAATTACATAATTTTTATAAATAAAAATTTGACGGGGGCTCCCATATAATACACGTATTTTTAAGTAGTTTACGATACAATATAAATCAATAGTCAAATGACTCGGAGTCAAATGACTTGGAGTTAAGTGACGCGTAGAGTCTTCAAAAGAAAAGACATTTGTCTCTTCTTAAGAGAAGAGAAGAGAAGTTCTCGTTTATTTATTACTTTATATTAGTAAGACTTTTTTTAAGAGTTTGTCTTGCTTATATCAGTACTTATAATATTATATTTACCTTACAGTTTTGAGTATCTGATTTATGTTTATTGTTAATATTTAATTAATGTATTTGGTCTATGTACCGTTTTAAGTAAATTAAATAAATAAAAAAGTTACTACTAACTGCGTACCTATAGTTAATACTAGTTGTGCGGAGAAAGTACCTCAGTTTGACAGATCATGACTAGATACATCTGTCTTAATCCTCTCAATAAAGGTGAATCACAAAAATAATCCCACGCATTTCTGCGTGATCACGCCCCAATCGTTTAGCGGTAATGGGGTTGATATACATGGAGTCATAGCAAACCATAAATAAAAGTATTATCTGATGACACGCCATTTAAATAGTCAATACAGTTGGCCTCAAACCATATGTTGTAAATAGAAATTTAGTCGTTTTAAAATTTGAATTACTGTTATTTTTTGCGTATAAACACAAATCGTGATAAGTACATCCCGTGTTTGGGATGTTGGTACTATCTTTGCCTCAGATAATTTTGTGACTAACAATGGAAACACTAAAATGAAATTATTCTTTCTGCGTAAGGAAGACTTATCAAAATAAATTCATATTGTTAGTTCATAGATACAAAAAAGTGTTAGTTAAAACAAAAAAAAAAATATTGACATTGACATCTTTAACCAATTTGAGACAGCTGTTAGCTGACGTTTGAACATGATTACATCAGGTTAATCTTCGGTGCGTGGTCGCAAATCCTCCGCGCTAGGAGATACACGTGTTGGTGTGATTGTGCCATTGAAAATACCTTATTTGTCTGTTATTTATCTCATTTGAGCTATTTTTATACTAACCCCTGGTTGTGGTAAGTAATTTGTGTTTAATAATACGGGGGAAATGGATCCCATTCCCCCCGATCCGGTTCCGCCGGACCCTCCTCCGGTAATAACCTCACCGCCTCTGTTGCCGGCCTCGATGCCACAAAGATCAGCTAATAAGCGCCATGCACCACCGGAAGAGGGTTTCGGACCCCGAGGGAAAAAAGTCATTACAGAGAATAGAGAAGCCGCGAATGCCTCCATACAAACAACTTATACCCACCCCTCACTCACCATCATGGGTATTCGGGAATATGAGAACAATGATTCTGGCCCATACATTATCCACGTATCTAAAATAGAGTCCGACCCAAGCGATGGGACAAATTTTCGTTCAATGAAATTCGGTCAGTTCCTCTTCAAAAACAAAATTGACAATATATGCAGAGATGGTGTTAAAAGAATAGGCAGGAACAAAATCTCCATTCAATTCAAATCCGCTGAAAGTGCCAATAGATTCTTGAACAACCCGGTCCTTACCACACATAAACTTGAAGCTATTATCCCCACATATAATGTCACCCGCATGGGAGTGGTCCGCGGAGTCCCTGTGGATTTGCCCATGGAAGAATTTGTGGAATCAATAGAAATTTCAGGTAAACCTTCTTGTGTGCTAAAAGCTAGGAGACTTAATAGGAAAGTTAAAAAGGATAACAATGTATCTTGGGAACCAACCCAAACAGTCGTCCTCACCTTCAGAGGTCAAAACTTGCCTTCAGTAATCTACAGCTTCTACTCAGCTCTAAAAGTGGAAGTATACCAATACCCGACCATTCAGTGCATGGCATGCTGCCGCTTTGGCCACATCAAGGCGCAATGCAGATCAAAGCCCCGTTGCTACAAATGTGGTGATTCTCATTTAGGAGATGAGTGCCAAGTACCCGACTCTAATGTTAAGTGCCTTAATTGTTCCGGGCCCCACTCTGCTACCAGCAGGGCATGTCCTGAACAGGAGAGACAAAAAAACATAAAAGCTTTGATGGCCAAAGAAGGCATTCCCTATTCTGAAGCTAATTCTCGATTCCCTATCCAGAGGCCCTATAATGAAGTAGTGAAATCCTCACCTCATGTTAGCCATCCCATTATTCTCCACAATGACCCGTTACCATCATCTCCCCATCCCACCCTATCCCACCGAAAAACAGTCTATAGAAATTCAGCTCCTAAACCCCCCCTAGGCAAGTCCTATGATATAGAAGCCCACCATTCCATTATAGCCACTCCCCAATCCTCTCTCCCTAATGGGTCAGCCCTTATCTCATCCCAATCTTCATCGCCCTCTTCCCTTGGGAGCACCCAGAGTGATCTGGTTGCTCAACTATTAACTATAATTATAAATTTAGTTAGTCAAAATTCCTTACAAATACCGAACCACGTTGCCCTTAAGATCTCCCAACTTATCAACCTAACCCAAAACAATGGACCAGCTCCCCATTCTCCAATGGAACTGCAGGAGCCTCCGGCAGAGAACTCCTGACTTACTATACCTCATAAGAAACTTTAGCCCTGTCCTGGTGGCCGTCTCGGAGACTTGGTTTAATCCTGGTGTTCGATACCGGATCCAGGGTTTCTCCTGTCTGCGGGACGATCGTCAGGATGGTAAGGCTGGTTGTGCTCTCTTAGTAAGACGCAACCTAACCTTCTCTCAGATTAGTCTCCCCACATTCAGCCCAGATATTAATGCTGTGGCTGTTCGTTTATTGAACATTTCCTATATAAGTATTTACATCCCCCATCCCAAACCTGAACTTATCTCCGATGTCCAACTAATCATCTCATCAGTTCCTCCTCCTGTTATTATTATGGGAGACTTTAATGCCCATCACACCCTCTGGGGTTGTCACCACTGTGACTCATTTGGTCGCCTACTGCTTGAGATGATAGATGACGCTGATTTGTGTCTGGTGAATGATGGTTCCCCTACCAGAAGAGTAAACCCTTCCCAAAACCCAAACTCTGCTGTAGACCTCACTTTCTGCTCTTCCATCATCCTTCCTTCTCTCTCCTGGAAAACCCACCCACTGACAAGAGGCAGTGACCATTTCCCAATTGAAATTAATATCTCATTAGGTGTTTCACGCCCTCCCCCTCCCTCTCCACTACTAAAGTATAGAGTCTCTGGCGCTGATTGGGATTCATATTCTTCATCCCTTGACCAAAAATTATCTCCCTATTTATGTAGAAATAGGGATATTTTTGTTATTAACTATAACCAACTAATTGAGCATATTCTTGTAACAGCAGATGAATGCATCCCAACAAAAAATCCTTCCCAAAAGACATCATCCCCTCCATGGTGGGACTCGGAGTGCTCTGCTCTAGTAAAGAATAGAAATTTGGCAGAAAAGAAATATAGCAAACAAATGACATTAGCAAACTTTCTGGCCTACCAAAGGGAATCTGCTCTATTCAGGAAAGCAGCATCATCCAAGAAGAAAACAGGGTGGATAAAATTTTGCGAAAATCTAGCTCCTTCTTCCCCATCTTCTATTGTTTGGAAACACATTCGAAGATTTCGAGGCTCATACAATCATAATGATATCACTTCAAATGACTCATCTTCTTGGTTGGAATCTTTTGCTGACAAATTAGCCCCCCCATACGCTCACCAACCATTTCCCTTGCCCCCTCACACAACCCTTACCCCTTCTTCAGCTCATTTTGATTCCCCATTCTCTTATGAAGAACTTCTGATCGCTCTTGATGGGTTGTCTGACTCTGCCCCCGGCATTGACGGCATACCCTACTCATTTATAACCAAGGCTAGTAAAAAAGTTAAAAGTAGCTTTCTGGCAATAATAAATGATCTCTACCAAAAAGGTATAGTCCCTGAATCATGGAAAACCCAAGTGGTAATCCCTATTCTAAAACCAAAAGGAAACCCCTCAGATCCTAATTCTAGACGTCCTATCGCCCTATCATGTACCACAGCAAAAATAACAGAAATCTTGATCAAAAATAGATTAGAGTGGTATGTTGAAAAGAAAGAACTCCTCTCTAGATCCCAATTTGGATTTAGAAAGGGCTTTAGCACACTAGACAGCCTAAGCATTTTAACCACAGAAATTCAGATTGCTGCCAAAAGAGAGGAGTACCTAACTTGTGTATTCCTGGATGTCGCTTCAGCATATGACAATGTCATTATTCCAGTACTAAGAAACAAACTGTTGCAGCTTAGTGTCTCAGCGAAGATGGTCCATTTTATATGCTGTTTCCTTGTAGAAAGAATGATCATTATACAATCCCAGGATACACAATTGACCCCTAGAACAATTTGGAAAGGACTCCCTCAGGGTTCTGTCCTCAGCCCCCTTCTTTACAGTCTATACACTGTTGATCTAGAAGAGTCAGTCAACCCTTACTGCCAAGTCCTCCAATATGCCGATGACCTAGTATTATATTCCTCTTCTAAAAATATTCTCAGTAATGTAGACAACATCAACAATGCGCTTGTATATTTAGATTCTTGGTTGCTGGATCATGGTCTGACTATATCTCCCTCTAAAAGCAAAGCTGTAGTTTTCACAAGGAAAAGACTCATCCCTGATGTTAGCATCATTTATGGCAATGAAAGCATTCCGCAAAGCAACTTCTCAAAGTTTTTAGGAGTTTGGCTCGATTCGCGACTAACAGGGCTCACTCACTGTGAATACATTGCCAATAAATGCGAAAAAAATATAAACATCCTCAGATCTTTATCAGGCGTCTGGTGGGGCTCCCACCCATCTTCACAAAAGCTTCTATACCAGGCAACCATCCGCAGCCATATGGACTATGGAATGTTTTTGCTAGCCCACGGTAACAAAACTGCCCTAGCCAAACTCTCAAGTATTCAGTCCAAATGCCTCAGACTCATACTAGGCGCCATGAAAAGTTCCCCAATTAATGCCATGCAAGTGGAAAGCGGGGACCCGCCTCTACACCTTCGGAGACAATTTTTGGCCGACCGCTTTATTAGTAAACTAATCCAAAACTCTAACCACCCACTTATCTATCTTCTTGAAAAGCTACATTCCCTGATCTACAATCAAAATCAGAGTCTAATCAGGAATGTACCCTGCCTGATCCAAAGTTTCACAAAATATATGTATGCTTTTCCCCATAAAATCATCCAGTATCCCCTCAACCCCCTTTTTCAATCTTCATTTGAATCTTTAACTTTCCAACCCAACATTCTACTAGACATCGGCATATTTAAAGATACCCCTGAGCCTGGTAAACTAATAAATTACATCATAGAAAGCTCCTGGAATGACTGGCTTCCAATCTACACTGATGCATCTAAGATGGATAAAGATTCTGATGTAGGTGCCGCTGTCTGGATTCCCAAATATAAAATTATTCTCAGCTGTAAATCCCCCTCTTTTGCCTCTGTCTTCACTGGAGAAAGTATAGCTATTCTAGAAGCAATATTATATGTTATTTCTCATAACATAAGGAAAGCAATTATACTAACAGACTCAAAAAGTTGCTTACAGGCTGTTAGTGCCAACCAGTTTAAAACCAAAAATAAATTCCCAATCATTCTTCGTATCAAAGAGGAGCTGCTAAAATGCCACTACTTAGGGTTACAGGTAGCTTTAGCTTGGATCCCAGGTCATGTTGGTATTACCGGCAATGAACAAGCAGACTTATGCGCGAAACAAGCGGTTGCTCTAGGCCACTCTAATTACTATCATATATACTGCCATGACCTCTCTTCTTCGTGCTATCCTATACTTCACAACGCTTGGGAATCTCTTTGGCAACAAAGCCAACTTATTAAGGGAAAATTTTTTGGTCAAGTTCAACCATCAATCCCTCGCAAACCTTGGTTCTCACAATTTAAAAAACTCACTAAGAGAGTCACCTCTACTCTATGTCGCTTGCGATTGGGTCACGCCTGTACACCTGTATTTCTAGCCAGAATCAGAGTTCGCGACCACTCTTTGTGCGAATGTGGTATAGACATAGGCAACACTGACCACATTTTCTTTAACTGCCCGAGATTGCGCTATTCACTGTATGACTCGATTCCGGTTGAATTTCCCCGTCCAACTAACTTTTCCAACCTTCTACCTCTTGTAAATTCTAAATTTGTATATGTTCTAAGTAAGTTTATTGTTATTAATAATATCAAATTGTAAATACATGTATATATCCTATATTATATGTACCCCTATTAACACATGTGATGTCCTGTGAGTGTCTTGTGTTTGTTTCAGATCTATGTACTAATACCATCAAAACATGCTCAAATTGAAAATCCCCGCGTTCCTGATCACCGATCATCTGCGAAACGTCAATCGACTTTGACACATTAACCGGCCAATCCCTACAGCGTTTGTTTTCTAGCCAACCACGCGACACTGGCGCTAAATTGCGGCAATACCGCAGAGGCCACAAACAAAAATTGAAGTTGAAGTTAATCTTCGGTGTTTTACACTATTTAACTTGAATTTATTCTAAATTCTTAACCAAAATCATGGACAAAATCTTATCCTAGCATTATTAATTTGAGTTTTATAAATTACTACAATATGTGGCAAATTCTACAAATGCAGTCATGCCACTTAATAAGGCAAAGGTAAAGATCGTAGTGCATTATAATTTTAAACTGCTATTTGTGTTTATTTCTAACATAAGTACAACTAAATATTCTATTCCAGGTTACTTTGTTCCAAGGCAAATGTGTCTTTTGCAAATTTCGTGAAAAATACGCCGTCTAAATCGGTAAAAAGGTATTTCAATGAAGTGAAGGCACCGTCTGAAAAAGGATCTAAAACTGGTGTATTACTAGTTTGTTCTCCTTGGAAATTGTGCACAGGAGTTAGTTTAGGACTCGCTGCGCGTTTGTTGTACAATAATGGACCTGCGTATTGCAAAGTCGCTCAGCATTCGAGAATTATACAAAGGAGACCTAACATACAAGATGATACGGGTAAATTCGATTGGAGCAAATTATTGGCTTATTTGAAGCCTCACAAGTGGTTGTTAATTGCCGCTGTTGGTGTAAGTATATTGTAATTATATTAAAGTGAATATTGCAGCAGAATATTGGAAACTTCTATAGAAACATAACCTTAAAAACCTAAGGTCTTAAAGTGGACATCTAGAAATTTATCTTAACACGATGACACGAGCAAAATCTTGTATATACAGTTTTTCGTCATAAAATAACTTAAGGCATGGTCATAATATCACAATTTTTTCAATATTTACTAAACAAAGAATCATTTTAACAATTTTCAAACTTATTTTAGTATCAATCAGACTTAAGAATTAGAAAGGAAACTGGTTAATATATCCAAGAATACTGAGTACTCTACATAAGGTGTGAGTCTCTTTCCCTTATCTAATGTATAAAATTACCATATCATAATGTTAGTTACCATACTCCTCTGAAACAGCTTAACTGATTTTTACCAAATTTTATATGCGTATTCAGTAGGTATGAGAATACTACGGCTACTATCTATTTATTATACCCCTAAGTGATAAGGCAAAAACAACATTTGCCGGGTCAGCTAGTATACAAATAAGGTTAATATTGATGAATATTGAATATTTTTACACAAAAACACATTTTACTATAGCTGATCTAAGTTGAAATAAAAATATAATTATAAACTCTATAATAATTATTATGCTTTGTTCCAGTCAGCATTGGCAGTAGCATTCCTGAATGTGTACATACCTGCAATGCTCGGAGTGATAGTGAATGTCCTGGCAAGTCTCAAGAATAATACAATAGGAGGGGATTTTATTGAAGAGATCAAAGGACCAGCATTCAAATTAGTGTCTTTATATATTGGGCAGGTAAAACCAATAAAATGGAATACTTTGTTAATGTAATTCTTAGTAACAATCAGTGCTACAGACAAAACAGCTGGGTCTAGTAGTCTTTCAAATTCAACATAATCTTTTTTCGTGTCATAGGTTTTATCACAGTTTGACCACAGCTTATTATTTTAATTTCTATTATGGGTGCGGTCAGACCTACACTGACAACCCACAGAAGGTGTATTGTGCATTAACCCCTACCAGCCTAACCATGCCACTGTCTTGTTGACCACAGCTTACTTGATGTTGAGCTGTGTTGTGGTCTACGATTTTACATGCTTACCTAGAAAGATTATATTTACAATTGATTTGATGACCTTGGGCCTCAGATAGGAAATTCCAGTATTCTGGTACTCAATTTCAAATTTAAATGTATAAAAAATTATTTAAATCCCAAAAAAAAACTACAAAAAAACTATAAACTTTAACATGTCTGTGTGTAGTATCACAGCTGCTGAAATAAAACAAATGTTATATGTGTATTCAGTAGGTCTGAGAATCACCTATAATTTATTTTTCACACCCCTAAGTGATAAGGGTTGTTCACCCGTATATATATATTTTTAAATTTATTGAAATCTTTTATGTTTTTATTCTTTTATAATATGTAGCATAAAAAATACATACAACTTAAAATTTTTACTTTTTTATCACATAACATTGTTTTGCCTTTTTACTAAAATGCCCATAAAAATTTATTATTTTTATGGGCATTTTAGTAAAAAGGCAAAACAATGTTTGCCGGGTCAGCTAGTAATAATGTAAATATTATATGTATATGTGTTGCAAGCCAATACATAAACTACATATTGGCTGCCATTTGTATTTAAAATTAAAATCCAAAATGGCTGCAACAATCCAAATGTTGAGTCCAAATGATTTTTAAAATCTTTAATTTTGTACTTGTTGCAAATTTTCAGGCTGCCTTCACATTCATGTACATTCACCTGCTGTCACAAGTGGGTGAGCGTGTTGCCTCCCAGATGAAGCAGGATCTATTCCAGTCCATCCTCAGGCAGGACATGGAGTTCTTTGACCAGGAGAGGACGGGAGAATTGGTTAACAGGTAATAAAAGCATAGAGTATAGAGTTCATTTATTTATCTTGGTCCTATAACTTATAAAATATACATACTAGATGACCCGCCATATGTTGTTTCGCTTACAGTACAGGGTGAACAGCCCTTATCACTTAGAGGTAATAATCAGAATACATTTTCTTCTTTACATCATTTAGAGGTATGAAAAATAGATAGTAGCCTATTCTCAGATTCACTGAATACGCATATTTGAATACGCAAGCTGTTTCGGAGGAGTACGGTACCTAACATTGTGACATGGAAATTTTCTATATTAGATTAAGGCAAACTTACTGCTCCTTTCATACTGTATGGAGAGAATACTCAGCTTCTCTACGGTGTACGGTAAAAAGCGGCTGCCACCTCAAGACTTATGAAATAGCGGATCCCTCAAGTCTGCCACCCAAGAACCCTGCTATGGATGTCAAAGAAGGTCTTAGCATATCCTCCTTCGACTTCCTGGTCCCTAAATGCATACATGTGATGATTGAATTTCCTTACAATTTATTTTTCTTTAATTTCAGGCTCACAGTTGATGTGCAAGATTTCAAGAGTTCCTTCAAGCAGACCATTTCAGGTGGTCTTCGAGCTTTAACCCAGGTTATTGGGTCTGCAGTCAGTCTACTAGTCATATCACCCCACCTGACAGGCCTTACCCTCATTTGTGTACCTTCCGTTGTGATTGGAGGCACTTTTATTGGATCCCTGTTAAGAAAGCTGTCCAGAGAAGCTCAAAGTCAAGTAAGTTTGAACCTTCAAATGCTTTCTTTATTGATGTACAAATACTAAGCAAATATCTATGTATATAAACACTTTGAAATATTGGAGACCTAAATTTGACTATACCTAGTAACATTTGTTAAATGTCTGCCTACATTTAACAAATTCTCTAAAAACTCGAATCAACAGAGTTGCGCCAATCTTGTTCTTCTTCTTCGTATGAGCTTAATGGCCAAGCTCTAGTGTCAAGAGTTTTCAAGCCGCCCAACGGCCTCTGACGACTGTTGGTAAGACTAGCCACATTTAGCCGGGTCGACCGGGACCTACAATTTAATGTGTCACCCGACCCACTGTAGTGCCCAGATGAAAATGCCACTTATTAGATGTCAGTCTTGTTACCCATCCATAGACTGTCTGCATTAACCGTTGCTTTTTCTTATTTACCGTTGCTTAACCTCGATGATCGCGTCAGATCACTTTAGTTTGCCGAGCTACAGGCGCTACTGATATGGCATAAGACTAGATTGACAGATTTTCAACTTAAGGTTAAGCTAGCCAGGCGAGCCGAATAAAATGCTCTTCACAATGCTTCATGCTTATAGTTTATTTTCAGATAGAAAAAGCAACTTTAGTAGCAGAGGAGGCGATATCGAATATGCGAACAGTGCGAGCGTTCGCTGGCGAGGAGAATGAGGCGCAAATGTTCGCTGACGAGTGTAATGCGGCGGCCGAACTTAGTATGGAGCTGGGGCTTGGGGTGGGGCTGTTCCAGGCTGGAACTAACCTGTTTCTTAATGGGTATGTATCAGGGATCAGAATACTAGAGAAGATTGCTGACAGACGACCTCGTTAGCGTAAAGGACCATGCCGGACTGCTAATCAGAAGGTTCCGGGTTCGATTCCCGGCCCGGTCAACATCTTTGTGCTTAACTAAATTTGTTGGCTGTGGGTCCGGATGTTAAATATGTATGTATTTATATATAATATGTATGTATGTATATGTAGTATATCAGTTGTGTTAGCAACCATAATACGAACTAGAAATGGTTCAGTGTGGGGCTAACCAGCCGTGTGTGAAATGTGTCCTAATATTTATAATAATATTTATTTATTAATTCCCATACAATAGAGCTTGACGCGGAAGTTTGCCATAATTACCGATGATTACCTAGATGGCGCTGCAAATTGAGCGTGCTGCCTAGTTGCCTGCAAATTCCGCAACTCGCTGCATTGGCATAGTGATATGACGGTAGTAGATTGCGTGCGTGAGTGAAGTCGTTTTAAGAAAATACGAATAGATGGCGCTACGTGTATCGAATGGTACACGTTGTACGATTTTCAAAAAGAGGTTGAGCGTCTATTATATTTATAGTAGTCTGTCAATACAAAATTTTAAGCTGAGCTCCCTCCCAGAATCTAAACTGAAACTAATTCTGTGACTCCACTGTCTATCTATCTTTTATTTTTGCATAGGAATGCTAGGCATTATAAATAAATATTAGGACACATTTCACACATGGCTGGTTAACCCCGAACCATTTCTAGTTTGTGTAACACAACTAATATACTACATACACATACATAAATACTTTATATCGATACATATTTAACATCCATTTTCCACTATCAGACGAACAGGGAGATGGCTAGGAGGCACCGCTATACGGTTGAAGTTCCAAAAATCCGCACGAAGCGTTTCGCTTCCACATATATTGTGCAGACCATTAAACTGTGGAACTCATTGCCGGAATCCCTGTTCCCTCTGAACTATAACCTCACTGTCTTCAAGGCGAGAGTGAATCGGTTTCTTCTAGGCGCGTTCCACCCTAGATCGCAACATCACTTAACATCAGGTGAGTTTCGATTAAGCGCTTGCCTGTCCGTCATAAAAAAAAAATCATACCGACAACCAACATAATTAGGTCATCACAAAGATGTTGGCCATTCTGTTTATCGAACCCAGGACCATCTGGTTGGCATTCTGACGTGGTAACCTGCCAATGAGTGAATGTTTGTATGTATGTATGTATTTTTTTTTAATTTTTTTTGTATTTGGGGGCTTTAAATGTTACATTTGTGCCAGCCCCATCGTACCCTGAATCTATGTCTAGGAACATTACTAACTTAACTATCCCCAATCAATATACGAGGTAAGGTGCGGGGACGAACCGCAGCCAATAAATAGGTTTCAACTAATTCATAAATCATACCGGCGTCAGCAGAATTAGGTTCTGACAATATGGTCATAATTGATACCAGATTGGAATTATCCAAGTTGAGTTCCGAGAATATAAATAGATGACAAAATTAAATATTTAGTGTACTTCCGCTGTGATCCGAAATCCAAATTAAGACAAGTAAAGGAAAAATCAACTAAGATCAATTAACCAAGCTTAATTTTACTAAGATTAATTAACTAAGATCAATTAACTAAGATTAATTAAGATTAACGTTACCTATCACAATTCGGAAGTTCTTAACTCTACACGTGTTTCGCCTAACCACAAGGCATCATCAGGAGATGCTGACTCTTCGAACGACAAGTCGAGAGTCTCGACTTGTCGTTCGAAGAGTCTAGTCAAGTCGAGAATATCCGATAATATTCCGAGAATATCTTACGGCGCTCAGAGTCATTCCGGACGCATTCCATGAGTACATGATGCACATCTTCAATCTTACCACATTCATTACAGTTAGGTGACGGAACTTTGTATGTATGTATGTATTTTTTATTTATTTATTTATTAGGCACTCAGACAGATTACAAACATTCATTTTAACATAACTAAACTAAAAGGAACAAAAACAAGTCTGCAATCCAAAAAAAAAGAGTACACAGCATGCTAGTGTAAACTTAATGATAAGGAAGGTTCATATATACATAAAAAAAGGGAAATCTTAAGTACTAAAACAATTTAACCTATAACTTATATTATTTCTAAATTGACTGAGACTGTTACTAAATACATCCAGTTCAGTAATGTAAATAAATAAATAAAAATAAATAAATATTAGGGCACTTTCCCACATGGCTGGTTAGCCCCATACTGAACCATTTCTAGCTCGTATTATGGTTGCTCACACAACTGATATACTACATATACTACATATACATACATATTATATATAAATACATATTTAACACCCAGACCCACAGCCAACAAATTTAGTTAAGCACAAAGATGTTGACCGGGCCGGAATCGAACCCGGAACCTTCTGATTAGCAGACTGGCATGGTAACCTTTACGCCAACGAGGTCGTCGAAAGTCTTACATTGGTTGAAGCGTCACAACATTTGAGTACCAGCTCGTTATATGAGCTCGTTGTACGTTCCAGCATGGTGCTAGCGACGATGTACATGGGTGGTCACCTGATGTCCTCCGGGCAGATGTCTGCTGGTGACGTGATGGCCTTCCTGGTGAACGCGCAGACCGTGCAGCGCTCGGTGGCGCAGATCTCGCTGCTCTTCGGAGCCGTGGTCAAGGGTGTTAGCGCCGGGGGACGAGTTTTTGAGGTAAATACTGTTTTTGACGTTTTTGTTCAATACATAGAACCGAGCTATACTCCATATATGTGAACCAAAAAGCGGTTCTTACATCTTGTTTATTTATTTATTCACTTAGCATTACAAATAATTACATCAGTTTAAAGCTAACTATTTACTGTACCCTGTACATAGAGTGTAGATACATGGAACTTAATTAGGTAGACATATTCATATACTTATCATGCGTATGTGACATCTGCCTTACGATACGTATATAATAATAAATATTAAATAAATAAAATATAATAATAAATAAATATTAGGACACATTTCACACACGGCTGGTTAACCCCGAACCATTTCTAGTTTGTGTTATGGTAGCTAATGCAACTGATTTACTACATATACATACATATTTTATATAGATACATATTTAACACCCAGACCCACCAAATTTATTTTTAAACATAATGATGTTAGCCATTGACACACCTAATTTTTGAAATGTTTAATATTTCCTTTGCTTATCTTAATTTGGTTTCAGATCACAGCGGAAATACACTAAATATTTCATATTTTATTCTAAGTTCCTAATCCCTTTAAAATTAATATGTATAATGTATCCCATAATGTTTTGACTTAAATTGTCTAATTCCAGTATATAAACAAGGAACCTAAGATGGACACATCAGGCACGAAAGTGCTTAAATACCACGAGTTCCATGGAGATATAGAGTTTAAGGATGTCTCCTTCGCTTATCCTACACGACCCGAGTCAGTAAGTCACACATATAATTTTATTATTTATTAGTTTTAAAGTGATGACAGCCATGCCAGCGACCCAGGGCTGTGCTCCGTTACTTCAAGGAGCTTGGTTGGCTTGCGTAGGCTGGTAAGGGGGAATGCACAATACGCCCCTAGCGGGATGTCAGTGCAGGTCTCATCACTCCCACTTCAAATTAGAATTAGTGATGACAGACCAGTTGGGTGTACAACCACTTTACCTCTCAGCTTTCAGTGAAGAAAATATATTCATGGTGGAACTATAGCATACTTCCATCCATGCTATGGTTTCATTTTCTTATACTTGCCTTACTAGCAACCACTGAAGTTGATAAATCTGTCACCAAGCACCTAACACTGTGTTCCGGAACCTTCCTGTCGAAACAGTTATTCCATACTAGGCAGGCTAGCTACCTTAGGCCAGAGAGTCGCTAACCCATGAAATTACGCTCCCTGTTGATCAAATGCATAGCGGTTATGTATAAAAATAACATTAGCCTGACGGTAAAAAAACTTGTTTTACCACAATGTAATGTGTGTTTCGAAAACTAAATGATTTGATTTAATTAGTTTGCTTTACGATTTTGTACCATGGAGACTTTGGGTAGTTGGAGCAGTGAGGTGAAGAGTTTTGTCCACGAGCTAGGTCTTAGGCTAAATAACATCACCGGTGACTCCCACAGACGTTGGCCATAGCTATTCAGCGCGGTAATGCAGCTGCGATGGACACATTTGTACCAGGGACGGTTTTTTTGCTTTGATTAGTTTTTTTTAAAATATTTGTCATGTTTTTTTCAATTAATTAATATTTTATGTTAGACTAGTTATATGACTACATGTATTAATACAATTGAAAAAATTATGTTTAAATTTACATTTTCCAGGTAATCCTCAAAAACTTTAACCTCTCGATTCCTGCGGGTAAAACGATAGCCATTGTCGGTACATCGGGCAACGGGAAGTCTACTATTGTTGCGTTATTGGAAAGGTAATCAAACCTATATTTGACTGAGCGAGCTCAGCAAGCGAAGCGTTTCTGAATCAATTAGGCAAATTAGACTAGAGGGATGCAAGTGCTGGTCTTATTAATACATTATTCTTCTACATATCTGCCATAAACGTACGAGCTGGCACGGTCGTAGTACGTAATTACATTTAGATAAATATATTACTAGTAGCTAGTTGTTATTTATAATAAGATTTAATAAGTAATTAGTTTATAACCTAGAGTACCTAGACATAAGTTTTTAAAAGGCGCTGTTAGCCTAGTAAAAACCTAGTATATTAAGTTAATGTTGTGTAGAATAAGAATGCTGTACAAACATATTATAATAATTATGTTAACCTTCAAAATTCAAAATCAAATCAATCAATAAGCAGTTGTATATATTATGTATTTTTGTATGCACAGTAATTATTTATCTATATTTCTTTTTTTTAAGAAAAAGTATAAACTCACACATTCCAGATTCTACGACGTGAATGCAGGTCAAGTGACGATAGATGGCGTTGATATAAAGGAGATGGATCCCACTTGGCTCCGGGGCCGGGCTATAGGCCTCATCAGCCAGGAGCCTGTGCTGTTCGCCACCTCGGTCAGAGAGAACATACGGTACGGCCGACCAGACGCTACTGATGCTGAGGTAAGACAAAACAAAAATAAAAACGGAAACTTAGACCTCTTACTTATCATAGTTGTGATTGGAACAATAAAAAAGGTTTGTCTCCTGAAATAAAAGATAAAAAGGTAAGACAAACTGGAAAAAAATACTAGAGAAACAAAACTTTGATATCACACTTGAAATACAAACAATAATAGAGACTTCTTTTAGGAAATATATCTAAATAGAAATAAAATGGCGGCCATTGTTACTAAATTGAGGTGGTTACAGGACCGTTTATTTTATAATATTGAGAAATGTCTGGAACTAGATAATATTTTTAAGTAATGTAATGTAAATTAATGTTAAATGAATTAATGAGAATTGTGTAATTTTAACATATTAATTTATTGACATGTAACTAATGGTGTTATTAATAAATATTTGTATTTGTAAATGGCCGCTAATGTAAGTGACAGACAAGGTTCAGGAGTAGGATCTTTTGGTTTCGTGGTCTCCTCTGGCAGGAATCAGCAAAAATAAAATTATATGTTATGCCAGGAAAAAACATGGTCTATGGCTGAACCAAATTTGCACAACTGAAGTACTAAAAACAAAACGCTTGTGTTTCGCCAATTTTGACTTTGAAAATCTCTTAAATAAAGATCTGTCAATGTGCATGTCTATTTTAGTACAAACAGCGTAAATTATCTTATATAGTATAGTACTTTAGCATAAGTTAACTGTTAACGTAGATTAAGCTTGGGAGAAGCCATTGGCTCCCATAACACAGTTTTTAAAACTACTCTGGGAGCCTTTGGATTCTTATTACTTTTTTTCATAATGTAACCTTTGCCCAAATAAACGTTTTTGATTTTTCGATTTGATTTTGATGTCTCCTCACACGACATCTAGTTTTGAACATTGGAACTAGCTCGTCTAACAAATGAATGCTATTCAAATTTGTACTTTAACGTTTAGTAATTAAAGACTATTCCGAATGCAAAACATAGATTGTAACTTCCAGGTGATCCAAGCTGCGATGACAGCGAACGCTGACGAGTTCGTCCGAAGTTTCCCCCAAGGGTACGACACTTTGGTGGGGGAAAGGGGGATGGCGCTCAGTGGGGGACAGAAACAGAGGATAGCCATAGCAAGGGCTGTGCTCAAGAACCCACCGGTTATGATACTGGATGAGGCTACTAGGTAAGAGAGAGAAAGAGAGAGAGAGAGAGAGAGAGAGAGAGAGAGAGAGAGAGAGAGAGAGAGAGAGAGAGAGAGATGGAAGATAAGGCCTGTTATACTTTATATGTTATACTTTATTTGTTATACGTTATAGACTCAGTCGTTACAAGGTCAGCCAGCGGCAGCCTCTTTGAGAGCCAGTGATGCGGCACTAGGCATGCTCCACCTTTGGCTAGAGTGACACTGACTCTTCTCTTCTTCTCCTTTACCATTTCCTACTAGGTGGGGTCAGCCTGGTTTTCGTTTCCACGCCACTCTATCAGCCGTCATCTCCACATTCACTCCCTTCTCATTCATATTTTCCTGAAATAAAATGACACTGACTCTGACTGAATTTAGTTACGTGAGTTGCTAGTCAATTGCCTTACTTCTTCTTCTTCAACCTTTTCCCACTAGGTGTGGTTGACACGGCAAGTTTTCCTCTTCCACATGATTTCTGTCATATCCACATTCACTCCCTTTTATTTCATAACCTCATTTACACAATGAAGCCACGTCTTCCTAGTCAATTGTCTTACTGTATAATGTAAAAAAAAAAATATTATGATCTATAGTATTCTACTCGTCCAGACCTTTCATTTGATACCCATATTGGGGGATCTGTTAACAATTATCTAATATTTTTTGTGGCGGCAGCCATTTTGGACCGATTTCCTTAAAAAATTGCTGAGAAAAGTCGAATCATATCAAATCTAATGTTTTTATTTGCAAAGTATATGTCGAGAGGTCTTACATTAGTATTAAAAATATAACCCTAATTTGCACATCCTAACGCGTCTAGTCTCTATACTAGACACGATAGGATGTGTAAATTTATATAAAATCAACTAATTCATCTATCAAATAAAAAAAAATATAAAGGGTTCATGTGTTAGTGAGCTACGGTGCCACAGACAGCTACACACACACTAACAGTTCCACATAAACAAACGCAAGAAAAGTCGACTAATTCATCTATTAAACAAAAAATAACTAAATTAAAAAGGGTTCATTAGATCGTGAGCTACGAAGTCATAGAAAGCTACACACACCCACACAGAAACACACACACATACACGCACACTAACAGATATACGTCAAACTAATAATATCATTTTATGACTGGGAGTTAAAAATAACTTTACATTTTGTTTCCAGTGCATTAGACTCGGCGAGTGAGAAAGTCGTGCAGACGGCGCTAGAAACAGCTGCTAAAGGAAGGACGGTGCTTGTGATAGCGCACCGACTGTCCACCGTCATTAATGCTGATCTTATTGTGGTGCTTAACAAGGGGAAGATTGTTGAGGTAAAGTGGACTTTATTTCTATCCGTACAGGGTTTATATTATTCTTTCGGCACCTCTGGACAATGCGCGCCGTGTCGAGTATGACTGCTTTCTGTATCCGATCCATCCATCTAGTAAGAGCCTCTTGTCTACTTATAATTATAAACATACTAGCTGACCCGGCAAACGTTGTTTTGCCTCACTTAGGGGTACAGCGCCATCTGTTGATTACTTACTCAACCCAGTCGAAAGGTATCGACATCTGTTAGAATCATTTGGAGTTAACAAATAATTGTGACTGTCAAATAATAACAGACAATAATTAGCAATAAATTAAGTTGGATCGAACTGCACATGGTGTGCGAATTTTATTATAATCGGTTAAGTGGTTTAGGAGTTATTGAGGACAAACATTATGACACGAGATTTATATATATTAAAAATTTTTTCATACATTTTCAGATGGGAACTCACGACCAGTTGAAAAAACAGAAGGGCTATTACTGGAATCTCATCAAACAACAGGATCAGGACAAAGGCGAAGATACAAGATTTTGATGTTAAAACGTTATTTATTTAGTAACATTTGTTCTCACATTAGGCTGATGATGATGATGCATAAGCAGCCCACTATATGTTCCCACTGGTGGGACTAGGAGTCTTCTCTTATTAGGAGATAGATTTAGGCCATAATCCACCACACTCTCCAAGTGTCATTGGTGTAGGGCTGGGATCGAACCGGGGGCCGTCTGATTGAAAAGCAGACGTTTTTATCACCGAGCCACACTCGCTTCTGATAATCTTGACAAGTAGTAACATTTTGTCATTACAGCTTGTCTACTTAGATTAAATGAATTGGTTTTAAAGGTAGTGGGACTGTTTTGCTCATCTGGTCACAATGCCCTTTTAGGGTTCAATCCAGCCAACTAAAATAAAAGGAAAAGTAACTCCATACAATTGCCACTTAGAATTTGGATCCATCTACGCACACAATTATACTGCTATCCCAACCAAACACATAAACACAAAGCTCGCACGCAATTGGTGCCGTTTCACACCATGAGACGCCAAGCGGACGCGCGGGTAGCTGTTTTGCCCCGCCCACCGCGGTATTTTACGATTACGCGTGGAACCATTTTATAGGCCAAGTTACTATTCTATTTATTCTAGTTCGCTGGTTCAGTACAACAAGGGCACCAACGATATCCTACTACTAAAACATCGTTGTCTGTTTGTCACGAACCACCAGGCATCTCAAGAACCGTGATAGCTAAGTAGTTAAAATAATCAACTATGTAATTTTCTGATGCCCATATAACAACAAATGCTAAAAATTTAACTAAATATTTGTGTGGGTTCTCATAAACTTTTTTTTTTCTAAATCCTTATAACAACAGCAGTTTGATGCTTGAAATATTTACCGAATCTTTACTTATTATAAATAATGAAATCAAAATAAAACACACATTTATTCTAAATAACCGTCTCAATTATATTTATACTAATTTATAACGATAGAACTGTAAATTCAAGGTACTCTTACCATAAAACTCTTTTTAAGAAAAAAATAACATTTTCCTCGTCTGTGACGCATTTACTAGTTTTGTCTCTTTCTGTCTTAAGTAGATTGCCAAAGAGTAAAGAGTACAGTTATAGTACAGCTCACTACATAGATTAGTTAACGAACCCATCTTATTTTGCTTAGTTTATTAATTATTGTTGAATGTAAAGCTCGTGATTAGTTTTAAGAAGATGTTAATTTATGCATTATTTAGGGTAAAATAGACTTTACTGAATGATAAAGATTCTTCTGCAAGGTTTGCAGAAAGAACTTTTCTTATGAAGATTCGAAATATTGACTAGTGAAGAGTACAGTTTTTTGAAAGCAATGTGTCTCTGTGAATTCGTAATTGTTTTATAATGTAGGACAATTGTTAAGTTTGTGGTGGAAAATAAATAATTTATTGTTTTCAAATAGTTTTCTTTCTTGTATTTACCAAAGTTGCCTGCAAAGGAGATTTAAATAACTTAAATAAAAAACAAATTAACATATTAGGATCTCAATAAAAAAAAATTGACTCAATAAAACCTCAACCTCGTTGGCGTAAAGGTTACAGTCAGTCAACTCGTGGTGATACGCGCTGGTGGTCAAATGCCTAGCTGTAAATAAAAAATATTTAAAAGTCATGAAAATAAAAATGGGTTCAAGGAAAATTATTTATTGCATAGGTACAATACATGATCACCAAAATTAGTATTTACATTGAAACTCCGATAACATTGAAGAAGTATTTACAGTTTACAATAATAATTATTTCTATCTACCGTAAATTCTATTTTAATTCATAATTATTTTATTTACAAAAAGATAACAAAGTTTAGAATTTAAATTGGGCCATGTTTCACAACGTATTTAATCCATAGAAGAAAGAAATATATGAAGATGTCAATAGCATAATTATCGCTAAAATATTTTTTTAGTGTAATTTTTCATCGCAAAGTAAACCAAAGAACCAACAGTTAAGTACACTCCTTCAAAGTATTCCAAAAACAAGAAATTATTTTTATGTCCAAAAACATGGCATATACTTTTTGTATTGAATAGACTGGGACATTTTGTCTCAGTCCATAGAGTAAAATTAAATGTCAGTAATATAATTATTGCATAGTCGTGCATACGTTTTAAATAACCAAATAAAATTGATCGAAGTATTTCACTGTTATTTTGATAAGAAAGTCTGTGAATGGTGATAGTGTGCTGATAATTTAAATGCATAATCCCTCCCTTTTTGACGTTGTGAAACAGGCGTCTAGTATACATTCCTTATTTGTCTAAATATACGTACTTTTACTATAAACACTATGGTTATACCATAGGTAGATAATATCATAGCGACGAATACAAAAACTTTGGCGGATCTATGTGTCTTGGTACTTTTGTTTATTTTTTTTCACCGATCTATTTTTATTTTTTCTAAATTAATCCTGCTTTTGTGTTTTGCAATTATTTTAATGGTTTTGATATATCTCATACTTAAAGACAATTTTATTTTCTGTATTCAAAGTTTAAATATGTTTGTCATTAATTTTCCATTTCTCTATTTCTACATACATTTCTATCCAAAAGCCTAAGTACCAAGTTACCTCGATCCAGTTTTTTCTAAACTTAGTTTAAGCTTAGTGTATATTATACGAAAACTTGTAACTTTCATTTTAAACATTTTTAATTGTTCCTAACTCTATTTTAAACCTGAAGATTTTTACAATGGAAGTAATTATGGAATTTTGTTATTTTATTATGATGCTCTCTAAGATTGTTAATTAAAATTATTTCTTATCACTTAGCGATAAATTATTGTAGTAATTAATTATTTTCATTACTGTCTAATAAAATTGAAGTTATTGGACCACAAAGTAACATTGTCAGTTGGTTAACATTTTATTGGTTGTGCCGATAAAATAAAGTAAATAAAAATATCCTGGAACCTGAAAAATATACTCAAGGCGCAACCAAGGAAAAAATAAATTGGATTTTTCCATTTGTATTTTTTTTTACCAGAATTAAACATTTGAAAGTTCAAGCCTTTCTCTTGCATAATCAAATGAGAGAGCAAGAAGAAGTACATTTTCAAATATTTTCTTTATTGAATCGAGTTGTACTTGAAAATGTGGTTTTGGTTGAGTTTTTTTAAAGTTCTAGAAACGATTCGCCAATTATTATTATTAAAAGAAAGTTATTCTTAGTTGCGTCTTAATAAATTTGAGGTAAGTAAAATATCTTAGAGCATGTCGAGTAAGTTAAAAGTTGACATATAGAAAAATAAGTGTACAAATTAGTAATTCATAATTTATATTAATTGGTTTGCGTACTACATTAAGTAATGTAAACAAACTATTGCTGTATAAATATTTGCCTTTTTTAAGACATAAAATAATGAGGTTTTATAAAATAAATACTTCTTTTAGTCTCCTTTATATTTCTGAGGATTTCATATTTTCTGGTACTTTTACGTCTGTAATAAGTTCAAAACAAAAGTGGGGGGGTTTAAATTCCACAGTTTTTGGGCAAAACAGTATCTGTACATATCGTGTTTCTATTACTATTATTATTAATAATAATCATTTCATCGTAATTTTTAATTACCTAACATTATTACGTCATTATTATTTGTAACTCTTCCCTATTATTAGTTACTTACATAAATCTTAGTTTGATAATAATTCAATGCGCATCTTAAATACTTAGGTTATTCTGAAAATGGATTCTATATTATGAATTTTGGTATAATTATTTCTTACTACATAAATATTATTGGAAGGTAAGATTTAAACTGAAAAAATAATGAAATAATACAAAACAACTTGTCTTATTACGTAACATAGACGTAGTCTCAACATTGTTTTCAATATGTTTTTATTACTATCCATAAAGTCAACCAAAAATTCCGAATCTATTAACATTCTGTAGATTAGTAACTTACATTATGAATATTTTTAAGTACTTGCCTCTTTTTAATTACCTCAACAGAATATTGAAATATATGTCTCTTTTTTTTGGAAAGAATTGCCAAATAGTATCTATAGACTGAAACATTTTTATTAGGAGCCTTGAATTATTGATTTAGTATCTTTCGATACAAGAAACTTGATTATTTTCAAGACTGGGATTGAGTCTTGACTTTGGCTTGCTAACAATTTCGATTTAATAAAACTGTGTACTTACTGGAGATCCGAGTGTCTTATCAGAGTCCTGATTATTTATTTATGACTAGAATTTTTGATTAGATGACTCCTAGCCATGACCAAAGATGACTCAATGACTCCTGGTCTTGATTAATGACCAGTATACAGTAAGTACTCGTGTCTTTGACTCCTATCATAGCAACCTATAGGCTGAAAAAGAAATGATTTCTGGTTTTATATATCAGGAATCTTGAACAGGTTTTCGATATAAGAAACTTGTTTTTTTTATCTTGGCTTTGGCTTACTAACTTATTTAATACAACTCTGTGCTGGAGACCCGAGTCTCTTATCAGAGTCTTTATTATTTATTTATGACTAGAATTTTTGACTAAATGACTCCTAGTCATGACTAATGATGTTTAATGACTAGAATACGGTAGTTCGTGTCTAGGAGTCCTGTCATCGCAGACCGAAGTGCACCATGACGGATGCTAGCAGCAACAGACAAGTCACGCTCGATGTAATGCCGTGAATAGCGCTCGTGTTCCGTCGCAGGATAGCCGCCATTTTGTTGCCTGGAATTGTGTGAAACGGAAGATTAGAAGACGTAGCAAATAAATTTATTTTACAATTTTTCTAAATTAATTCAGTAGTAAGTAAGTAGTTTCTTTTTCTTGTTCGTATACCATAGAAGGAAAGATAGAAGCCAGGAGAGGAAGAGGAAGACCTAGAAGATCATATTTAGACCAAATTAAGGAGAAGGCGAAAGTCATGTCGTATAAGGGAGGTCAAGGATTTGTCCGAAGATAGAACTACCTGGAAAAAACTCTACGGACAAGAGCCTACCCTCTTAAATATTGAATGAATGAATACCGTATACGAAACATAAAGTTCTTCTTTATGTTTCGCGTACGAAATTAAAAACACCTAACTCGTTAGAGGCAATGATTGGGATTTTAATCTTCCCATTCGTCACCATCATATTCATTACTGGCAACAGATGAGATTTTTAATAAGATTAATAAATGTTGTGTTCTAGGACTTTTATATAAATAATGCTTTCAAAAAAATATTTAATTGTTTATCAAATATTAATCACATAATTCAAGACGTATTCAACTCGGAATCCCGGACTGAGTCTAAATTGAAAGAAGAAAGAAAGAACACATTTATTTCAGACACAGAAGACACTTACATATACATTATTTTAAATTACATAAAAAGAACATGAAAAAAAGAAGAAAGACAGCATAGTATGTGTCCCTAGCGTCGGAAAAAGGTCAGCCCTCAGTATAAACGCTACAGATTTCTCTGCAGCACTGATTTTCAGGACCAACCTTTAGAGACGCGTGGATCTGAGCTTTGACGCAGGCCGGACAAAAACCTAAACTAAACCTTAAGGTGGCAATAATAAGTATCAACTTACTGCCGAGACCGAGACCGAGTTCGCAACACTGAAATCCGTCGACGAACGAAAGTTCGTGATGTCGGATTATCAGTGATGCATCTGAAATGGAGCTGGGCAGGACACGTGGTTAGAAGAAATGACGATAGGTGGAGTAAAGCCGTTACCGAGTGGTGGCCGAGAACTGGCAAGCGAGGAGTTGGTCGTCCAGCGGCGAGATGGGTCGACGATATCACCAAAATCGCAGGTCCTACCTGGACGAGGACTGCACAAGATCGACGCAGGTGGCACATGCAGAGGGAGGCCTATACCCAGCAGTGGGATAAAGAGGGCTGTGGATGATGATGATGATGATTTTCAGGATCAACCTTTAGAGACGCGTGGATCTGAGCTTTGACGCAGGCTGGACAAAAACCTAAACTAAACCGTATGGTGGTAATAATAAGTATCAACTTACTGCCTTCAGAGACGAACACATGTATGAAGGCAGGCTCGGTGTTGCTAGCGCTGCACGTGTAGTTCCCCGAGTCTTTGACGCAGGCTGGACAAAACCCTAAACTAAACCTTATGGTGGCAATAATAAGTATCAACTTACTGCCTTCAGAGACGAACACATGTATGGAGGCAGGCTCGGTGTTGCTCGCGCTACAAGTGTAGTTTCCTGAGTCTTTGAGCGTGGCGCCCCGCACCGTGAGGCGGGACTGGGTGCGAGCCCCGGGCTCGGTTTCCACTGTGATCCCACCTCTAGTCGCGTCGTAGTTTATCATCCGGTCGTTGTGGTACCAGAAAACGTATTGAGGCGGCGTGGGACTCTGGAAATAGAGAATATTAAATCAAGTATATGTTTATTTGGAATATAAAAAGGCACTTGGCTCAAATATAAGTAAATTGAAAAAAAAAATGTCTTTGACTCCTTCAAATATACATAAATTTATAAATAATTTTATGTGTACATAAAATTTTTGAAAAAAGAAATCATGGAAAAAAGCCATGGTTGATCATTTTTGGTTTTATTTTTTAGTATGAAATTTTCTAAAAATGATTCCTAGCTAGATCGATTTATTGCCCCAAAAACCCCCTATATACTAAATTTCATGAAAATAGTTGGAGCGGGTTCCGAGATTCCAATTAATAAATATATATACAAGAATTGCTCGTTTAAAGATATAAGATATCACTATCAGTCACTAGATTTGCCTCAATGACGCAATTGAGTGTGACAAGGGAGCGCGGTATCGGTGACGCTTTTTGAGCAACCATTCTACAACAAGAATACGCAAAAGGTTTTTAAAGACTGCTTGTTCTAAGACTTACAGCCGGGACCTACAATTTAACGTGTCATCCGACCCACGATAGTGCTGCCGTAAAATGCCACTCTTAAAACGACATTCTTGGGTATAGTCACCTATCCAAACACCGTCCGCATCAACTATTGCTTAGCTTCGATGATCGCGTCAGATCATCTTAGCTAGCCGAACTACAGGCGCTACATTTATTTATTTAGTGAAAGAAGTAATTTTTGGTTTTATTAATCCAAGTATCGTTTTTTTTAAAAGAAATATTGATTTCACCAAAGATATTTTCGCGTAGAAAACGGTCACACTTACTTATTATTAAAAGTTGGAATGAGTCCAACAGTTTCGGTGCTTTTCGTTTTCTACGCGAAAATATTAAGATGCCTTACGTGAACAGTTTAATCAAAGATATTACGAAAGAAATATGTCTCTCTATAAGTATTCGATAACTTCAGCCCGATTAGCCGCCAGCTATTCGCAAGGTATCTCCTACTTTGCCTAAAAATGTATGAAGTTTTTATTATCCGGCGACATTTTTACGATCGTGCGTAATAATCGTAAAAAACCGCTTGTTTTATTAAGGTACTTACTACCTTGTTATTTTATGTCCTTGTAGCTAAAGAAAGCTTGGTTTTATATAAAATAATTAGGTAAAGAAGATTCAATACAGGAACGTTTTAAACCAACTTCTACAAAGGAAGTTTTTCTCAATAATACCATATGTGTTTTTTAACAGACTTCAGAATACAATTTTTCAATTCTGTTAAGGTTTCTGTGACTCTTCTAGGCAGATGTTTTCAATTCAACTGTGTTTCTTCTTTTGTTACCTCGTAACTTTGTCATTAATTATTAAGATATAAAAAAAACTTTCCTAGGAATGAATATATACCCGTACGTACGGACATTTATGTAGTTGAAACACGAGTAGAGGCCGTTACCTATTAAACCTAATCTTGGCGAAACTTGGTACTCAGGTTCTAAGTACCTATTTTTTGACTCTCAAAATTAATATTGTAGTAAATATTTGTAAAAATTGCTGAATTTTATTTTTACCAAAATAAAAAATTTAAATGTATAATTAAAGTTCGTAAATATCAAAAAGTCTATAGATAGGAATATATTTTATGATATTAGTATGAAAAAGTAGTGCTTCTGTTTCTATCTATTCTACTTCTATCTTACTGAAGCCCTGGGTGTAGTGTCTCCTGATTCAGTCAGAGAATACACTTAACGTCTCCAAAACTTCGGAAACTTGAACGACGCTGTGATAAGTTGTTTCCTTTTTTGCGTGAAAACCTTTGAAGACTGTCTAACTGAAGCAATGCCTTATACCTAAAAGATGACAGAAATATAATAATAATAGGAATCACACAATGACTTTCTTTGTATGAACATGAAATTACGAATCTTGCATGCCCTACGGTAAAAATAGAATAAATAAATAAAATAAAGAGATAGAAGGCAAAATTAAATGTTTATTGTACTTAGTTACCTACTATGTAGTTACTTGTACTTAGTTACCTACTATGTAGTTACTTGGGTAGTCCCAATTCATAAGTCAGGAAACAAATTAGTAGCTCAGAACTACAGACCCATAGCAATTATATCGGGGGTTGCCAAAGTTTTTGAAAGTTTTTTGTATGCTAAAATATACAGACAAATAGAACCGTTTCTTAGTGATACACAACACGCGTTTCGAAGAGGCCGCTCAGTGAATACCAATCTACTTACTTTTACAGATTTCATATCAAAGAAGCTTGACGATAGTATACAGGTTGATGTCCTTTACCTTGATTTTAAAAAAGCTTTTGATCTCGTCAATAATAATATTTTATTAAACAAACTTGAAGAAATCGGATTTGCACCAAAACTGTTAAACTTTTTTGCAGATTATTTAAAAGACCGAAAACAATTCGTGCGTCTTGGGTGTTTTGACTCTGATCCATATCACACAAGATCTGGTGTAAGTCAAGGCTCATCTCTCGGGCCGTTATTATTCTCCATTATGGTAAATGATATAGAGCAGTGCATGGATGGTTGTAAATGCCTACTTTACGCTGATGATCTCAAAGTCTACCGAGACATCAAATCCATAACCGACGCCAACGATTTGCAAAAAACTCTTAACGCAATAAATCAATGGAGCATAGTAAACAAACTTCCTCTAAATATAAGTAAATGCAATATTATTAGTTATACAAGATCCAAACAGCCAGTTTGTTATCAATATTCCATCGAAAAAGTAATTATCAATAGAACCAATTCCATAAAGGATCTAGGAATCATTTTTGACCCCGAGCTTAATTTTCACCAGCACATCCAAAACCTTACAGCAGAATGTTTTAAGAGAATGGGCTTTGTTAACAGAAACTGTCAAAATTTTACAAAACCTGCCGCCCTAAAACTACTATACTCAGCTCTTGTAAGAACCAAAATAGAGAATAGTTCAGTCATATGGAGCCCACACGAGAAAAAATATGTACTAATGTTAGAAAAGGTTCAGCGTAGATTTCTGAGATATCTTTACAAAAAGGTATATGGATATTACCCTTTCCTATATCCGTCAAACTATGTTTTAGGTGCGCTAAGTTTTAACTCTCTCGAAACCCGTCGTTTACACGATCTACTACAGACCCTATACAAGATTTTAAACGGCATCATACAATGTCCTTCACTAGTCTCTGAAGCGACTCGGCTGGCGGTGCCAGAGCACCGAGCGAGATTCCGGAGCGGGCGGGTGCGGCTGTTCTCCCCGGAGCCGCCGCGCACGGAAGCGCGTGCTCAGGCACCGCTGCTGAGAGCGCATCACCATCTTAACACTCTAGCTTGCTCACAACCACATATTGACATATTCGCGGACAGTTGGCACCAGTTCTCTAAAAGCACACTAACATACTGTGAAAATCAAGACATTATTAAAAGCAATATTAGTGTACAATAACTTTACTATCTTTTAGTTATTATTATTATTTTTTCATGTGTTTTATTTTATTTATCTCAGTCTTTCCATGTATTTAAGTCTCCTTTCTTGTAGTAATTTAAGTATTTGTATATTGTTATATAATTTGTTTGTTTAATAAGTTACGTATTAATTGTTTTTCTTTTTTATTTAATTAAGTATTGTGCAAATGTTTACTTTTAGTGTTTACATGTTAATTTTAAGAAATGTAGCGCTTTAGGGACTAAGTCTCTGTAATGCTATATTTTTAAGAAATAAATGAATTTGAATTTGAATTTGAATTTGAATTTGTGACTAATCACAGCGGAAGTGCACTAAATATTTAATGTTGTCTTCTATCTACAATAAATTTCCGCAAAGTAACGCCTGAGTCAATAGGTTAAATAAAATAAAGAAATAAACAAAAAATACAGAGCCAACTTATTGAAATAACAACACATTTGTACCTATTTTGCAAGAAATAAATGATTTGATTTGAAAATTTTAGTGAACATAAAACTTTAAGAATATTGGCTGATAATAGATACCTAGTTACTTGGTATTAAAAATCATGAAAGAGGATATACTACAGTAATTAAAAAAAGAAAATGTAAAAAATACATTTTGCACTCAATTTTAGTTAGTAATTGTGAGATACATTTGTATTACAATAATAATATGTATTACAATGAATGAATGAAATGAAATGAATATCAAGAAAAATTGTACTAATTTAATATGTATTACAACTTTTCTTGATATACATACATACGTCATCTTCTCAAAGCTATTTTTGAGCTAAGCTTGTTCTCATGGACTTCACAAATATACACGCACAAACATATACGAGGGTGAATCAAAAAATTCTTGGAATCAATATTAAAAAATGCAAAAATTTTAATAATAATATTTTATTTTTATACATAATCTCCCTCCGATGCAATGCATTTAGAATAACGCGTTTCTAACTTCCTTATTCCTTGTGAAAAAAATTATTTTCTTGACTCTCGAAAAAGTCCTCTTCAGCAGCTATAACCGCGTCATTATCGTGAAATTTTGTTCCACGAATTTCCTCTTTTAATTTTGGAAATAAGCGAAAATCACTTGGGGCTTAGTCCGGAGAATATTGTGGGTGGTCAAGGAGATTGAAGCCAGCACAGCAGATTGCGTTGAGCGCAACTTCCGATCGATGAGCAGGAGCGCTATCTTGAAGGAACAACACGCCCAACGACAGTTTTCCACGACGTTTTTCTTTATCGCTTCACGCTCTTTCGGGATTAAATTTGCATAATAGGGTCCAGTAATCTTCTGGCCTTTTGGCATGTAATCAATAAAAATGATTCCTTCACTATCCCAGAACACAGAGGCCATAACTTTGCCAGCGGTAGGAGCAACTCGAAATTTCTTAATGGATGGAGAGGATGGTCGTTTACAAGACATGCTTTGTCTTTTAGTTCCAGGATCAAAATGGTGGACCCACGTTTCATCCATGGTGACAAGACGACGGCAAAAATTATCCAAATCACGCTGGAACATTTCGAGATTACGCTTGGAAATTTCCAAACGTCGCTTTTTGTTTTCGTCGGTTAACATTCGTGGCACCCATCTTACAGACACTTTTTTGAACCCCAGTGAATCAATTAAAATGGATTGAACGCTACCAAAAGATATATTTAGGATCTCAGCTATATGTTTTATAGTCATTCTTCTGTCTTCCAAAACCAGATTCTCAACTTTTTTGACATTTTCTTCTGTAACGGAGGTTGAAGGCCGCCCAGAACGCGGGTCATCTTTAGAGCTTGATCTACCTCTTTTAAATTCAGCCACCCAGTACGAAATCGTAGAATAGGGTACAGCATCACCCCTTAATGTCTGCTGAATGTCCAAAAAAATTTCCTTCGTAGACATTTTTTTCAAACTGAGATATTTTATCACCGCACGTAACTCACTTTTATCCATAATTCTAACTTTTTAGCAACTCGTTGCACAAAAAAAATTATTACATGCGAACGAACTGACAAAAACAAGTGACAGTCTGCATAAATATAGTGTGATAGACACTCTTTAATTTCAATATTGAACTTGATCCAAAAAGGTTTCATATATCGCCGTCCCCGGAGAATAAAATGATAACTGCAAAAACGCAACTTTTCAGGAGAGCCAAAAAACATGTTTTTGTGAATATCTCAAAAAGTACTTGTCGGAGGCAGATGGTTCTTACCTTTATGTAAAGCTAATTTTTTATACATACAGAATACTTCAATAGAACACATATATAATATAACATAATAAAGATATTTAAAAAATAAGAAGTTAGTCAAAATTAATCATCATTTGAGTTGTATAATGTCACTTATCATTTTATTCTCGGTACTTTTTAGTCAAAGTTTGACATTGTATCACTGTCTTGTCATTTTATTCGGTGGTTTATTAGGGTACAATTGAAGATGATAATGCATTAATATCGTCTTATTCTCCTTATCATTGTCTAACTCTATGTTGTATAAAAGCTATTTCAATAAAACTTTGTGTGGTAAGTATTCACAAATCCTACTATTATATTAAATTTCGACCATCATGCCTCAGAATTTGGTTATGCTTTGACATAAAATATTAAAAAGGACACAGTTTTTACAAAAAAAAATAAGCAGTCATTTCTATTGAGTATTACAAGTTAACACTAATCAGCTTTTTTCTATAATAGTGAATAAAAATCAGACTGGAAATCACAAATCACTTGGTAAGCGTCTTGATAACTTAATTTGTTATAAACCCTACTTTACAAAGCCTAATGAGATCATCATGCAAAGCCTTGCTATAAGAAGAGGCTCAGTGCATAACACTTGCAATTCGAGCACATGGCTTGGGATAGGGCTTGATATAACCTATTGACTCATATGTTACTTTGTGGAAATCCATTGTAAATGGAAGAAAATCTGAAATATTTGGTGTAATTCTGCTGTGATCTGCAAACAAATTTACACAGGCATTAATTGCCATTAAATCAGACGAGCAGCCATCAATCCCCACCCGTATAGATCATTCTCTCAAAAAGTCGGGAATCCACACACGGAAACCAGAGGGCAAACCGTAGGAGGAGCTGTCAAAAGCTAGAGATTCTCCGAATTTCTCGATGGCTTTCCTCTCCAGATGTGAGTGGCATACACTAAAAGGTCCCCAGTGGATCGGTTCCGGCAAAAGCCATATTTTCGATCACTGAGGAGGTCATTCGCTTCTAGGTATGCCAGGAGCCTGCGATTCAGAACACGTTCCATACTCTTACAGAGTACGGACGTTACAGATATGGGCCTATAGTTAACAGGGTCGGTAGCGAGGGACGGCAGGAGTTAGCTTCAACGGCTTTGGCTAGGGACCAGAACGCTTTACTACCAGCCGGGTACGAAACCAGTTTGGTCCCTATTCGGTCAATATGGTCAAAACGGGCCTTCTGTATAACCTTCTTGCAGAACTTGGCAGCCTTATTAAAAGCTCTCTTTTTATCACGAATATCAGACGCCTTACGCTGCCGAGTTTCAGCCCAAGCTTGGTACGCTAGATGTTTATGTGCCTCAGCACGTCCACATTCAGGCCCAAACCATGGGCGAGCCTTACATGATGATGGGGTGCGTCAGAAATAGGAATAAAACATTCCATGCCCTTACGCAACACATCAGTCACGGCACCAAGACGGCGCAGGCACTAGGGTCGCTAGAAGAGAAGCATATAGGCCGCCAAGAGAAGGATGCAAAGAAAGATCGCATCTCATGCAAGTCTGCTGACTTGTATCGCCACAGCCACCTAGAGCTTTTTGGGCTAGGATCTGGCAGGGAGAAGACAAATACAGACTTCACCAAACAGTGGTCGGAAAGACCCCGTGGCGATGAAATCGCCACTGATTATCGGTCTGGATCAGTTGAGCAGGTCTTAGAAATAAGGTGTATGAGAGTCAACGTCGGGTACCCGTGTGGCTCCTTGAACCAGCTGGGTGAGATCTATCGTAAGAGAAAGTTTCCTAGTCTCTTGTCCAGCATGGTTGGTGTCTAGGTATGGATACAGCCATTCCTGGTGATGGCCATTAAAGTCCCTTATAACACAAGCTGAGTCGACGGGCACTCCTGTTGAGCTTTATCCGCCCTCTCGCTGAGGTAGTCAATGAGCCTAGTTATCTCCAAATCTTCGCTGTGCGACCGGTAGACACAGGCATAGAGAATTTTCTCCACGCCTGTGGCCACCAGTACCCACAGCACCGTGAAGCTGGGATCTTCAAATTTACGGAGACGCCGAAAACAGATGTCGTCACGGGCATATAAGCACACGCCCGGAGTGGTTTTAAGTAGTGCTCCAGGGTGAACCCTGGGTAGGACAGGTACGACACAACGGACGGACATCTGATTTGGGTCTCCGCAAGAAACAATAGGTGAGGTCTGTATGGTCTCAAGATGGTGTTGGACAGAAGCGAGATTTGAGTGCAACCCCCGTATATTACAGAAGTGCACTTTTGATGAGAGGGTGTGAAACCGCTGTGCAACCTTTTAAATAATATTGTTTCTTATCATGATGCAAGAGCAAATAATAGGTGAAAGACAACAGTTGAACGAGGCATTCCTTGTACTGACTGCTCATGAGTTATCTTTTCACGCTTTTAAGGTTTTATGCTTGTTTTGTCTAAAAATTCTGGCACTACATGAACCCCTTTCGGGTTGGTCTTTTATTCCTACTAGACTGTGATATTATTCATTGTTTTCTTCTCCTAACTTAGATCCTGATGATTAAGTATCTTGCTCATATTATCAGTGACCGTTTGTTTCGACAATATACTATCGGAAGTATTATCGGATGTTACATCTGAACCAATGGTTTCATTAGATGGTGTTGTTTATTTTTTTCATCAACATCGTATATTAATAGTACTATAATATGGGGAGGACGACTGATTGTCATTATAGAATATTTTATTTTGATTTATTTTTGAGGACAGCTCTGTTTTATTGTCCTTGATTGCATATCTTTGAATAAGTGATGAATAGAGGTATGGTAAATAAACAATAACACTTCGGGAGAATCCCTGCCAATTTTGTAGCTGCCATTTCAAACTATTACCGTCACTTCTAAGTGAAAGCAGAGCATGACAATATGTTTGCACCACGAATAGTTTTACTAACAGAACATTATACGAAGTGCACGGATGGTTTTGTACGAGAATAAAATGATAACTGCTATTATCATTATGTAATCGAATATTTGTTTCGAGAATATAACTTCATGACTGTTTGTCATACTTATAAGTTTATAAATATTTTGATAATATTACAATACAATTATATTCTTGTAACTTTAGGCATGGGTCTAATAATCGAATAACATTGTAATATTTTATATTTCCGTAAATAACAGTATTAAAATCACGAAAAAAATTCAGCAGATGTATCAGCACCCACAGATATCAATAATGGAATAACACTAAAATGAAGATAATGGCAGTTATCATTTTATTCTCCGGGGACGGCGATATATGCACTTCTAAGAACTTTTTGATTCACCCTCGTAGGTATTCAGCCACATCTTCTAAGATGTATTTATAATTATTAGGTTTGTGGTCTACCACAATAAAGTTTTAGGCAAACTTCGGTTAAATGAGAGCCTTAAGCTAGTAAATAGAATGGACCTTATTTTAAATGTTTGTTTCATTTACGAGTATATAGTACATTCCTCTTCGCATATATATATTAGAATTTATTGTGGTAAACCACAAATGGTTTACCACAATAAAGTTTTAGGCAAGCTTTGGTTAAATGAGAAATGATGATGAATTCAGAATTAAATAAATAATATAGTTAAGCTAGTAAATAGAATGGACCTTATTTTAAATGTTTGTTTCATTTACGAGTATATGGTACATTCCTCTTTGCATGTATATTATTAGAATTTTACCAAACGGATGGCTATTTACATATTTTCCATTCCTATCAAGATTATTAATTAAGATGCGACAGAGACCCAACGGGGACCAGCGTCGGAACTTATTTAATTTATGAAGTAAATAAACATGAAATTTGCATTTTGTTCGGATATTCGCCCGCGGCGAATTGCTACGCTTTGTTTTGTCTACCTATATAATAGAGCTAAGTTATACCATATACTAATAAATATATTGTGCTTTATAAACTGTTATCGTAAGGCATATCACATATTTGCACGAAACAAACGGTCACACTTACTTAAAAAACGTTGGATATACATACGTCCAACGGGTTTCGACGCATTACGGACGTCATCGTTGGACGTATATCCAACGTTTTTTTTTTAGTGAGTGTGACCGTTTGTTTCGTGCAAATAATATATAATATATTCTCCGGAGTTGTGTTGAAAATGATACACGTGTATCATTTTCAACATGATATCATATGATACACGTGTGTATTGTTTACCATCCTCGGCTCTCTTACAACCTATCAATGGCGCTTGTACAATAATGTTCTACTTTAGAGTTTCGTACAATTTGATGAACTACCTACTTAAGTGTATTACGTTACTTGTGTATATACAGAGTTACCTTATGGTGCAAGCGTGTAGTATTGGCGATTACGCTGAGGCGCTATAGAGACCTAAGTCTTTAAGTGAGGGCCTTAAGAGAGCTCCAAACGGTAATCATTAATACACACATGTTTCTTATTTTACCGAAAGAAAGGCATATAATGATACGTGCTATTTTCTTCTTTTTCATATGAGGTAAGTGGCCAAGCTCTGGTGTCGAGAGTTTTCAGGCCACCCGAAGGTCTCTGACTTAGCTTAGCGACTGCTAGTACTAACACTAATATCCGGGAGTTTTAGCGTGTCATCCGACCCACGGTAGCCCCAGACGAAATAACACCAGTACCAAATTTCATCAAATTCGGTTTAACCGTTTGAGCGTAAAGAAGTAACAACCACCAAACACACAAACTTTTGCATTTATAATATTAGAAGGATTTTTCCTTAAATAACTGTATTATCTGCAAAAAAAACATAAGTCGTATTCAGAAGCCCCGATTATATTTTTTTCTAAAGAAAGAAAATTATTTATTGTGACAAATTAAAACAAAGAAAAAAGTATAATAATTAAATAGGACACATAATAAACTTTAATTTGTCACAGCCTCAACCCAGCATAATGCTGGTTGCTGGAGAGCAACCAACGCTGGTCTTCCGTTGAGGCTGGCTGTTACGTCACGCACGATACACAAAGATGAAGTACACGCATTTAAATTTACATATAAGGATATAGAAAAATAAAACCGTATTATAAAAGGGACCATGGAGGGAACATTTTTCAATATACATATTGAAGCGGCTCCTTAAGTTACGTAAGTTACCAATAGCCCTGTAATCTTAATATATATAAATCTCGTGTCACAATGTTTGTCCTCAATGGACTCCTAAACCACTTAACCGATTATAATAAAATTTGCACACCATGTGCAGTTCAATCCAACTTGCGAGATAGGATAGTTTAAATCTCAAATTATGGTCGCAATTTTAATTAATTGCTAATTATTGTCTGTTATTATTTGACAGTCACAATTATCTGTTAACTCCAAATGATTCTAACAGATGTCGATACCTTTCGGCTGGGTTGAGTAAGTAATCAATAGATGGCGCTGCTATGGTAAATCTACGAACGTGTCATATAAGCTCCACTATCTATTTTTCATACCCCTAAGTGAGGCAAAACAACGTTTGCCGGGTCAGCTATAAGTAAGGATATAGAAATAAAACCGGATTATAACAGGGAACATGAAGGGAACATTTTCAATATGTACTAAGCGACTCTTTAAGTTACGTAAGTTACCATTTACCCTGTAATGTATAACATATTTCCTGAAACAAATACCTCCCAATAAGAACGTCAGTTCACTGAATTTATGGTGTACTTATGTTTTTATTGCGAAAGGATTTGTTTTACTTGTTATTGAAATGAAGCAATAACTGGCCTATTGGCAATAATAATACGTTTACTTAAGTAGGTTGTTTCCTGTAACTTTAACTGTGTCGTATAAGGGAAATTTGCATATCTAAGTAGAAATTTAGGTTAACTTTGCGGGTACTAAAGCAAACCTTTTAAAGTTATTAATGCCGCTTACAATCTGATGAATTGTGAAAACCCATCTATATTATAATCTTATATATAAAATTTCCGTGTCACAGTGTTTGTTACCGTACTCCTCCGAAACGGCTTGACCGATTTTTTCCAAATTTTATATGAGTATTCAGTAGATCTGAGAATAGGCTACTGTATATTCAGAAATAATTATTAAGGCAAAACAACGTTTAGCCAGCTAGTAATATTATAAAGATGTAAAGTTTGATTGTTTGTCTGTTTGTTGGACGCGTATAGGCTACGAAGCTGTCATTGCTTTAAAATACCTTTTTTTTTAAAATAAATACTAAGACTAATTTCACACACGTCTGGTTAACCCAATACTGAACCATTTCTAGTTCGTATTATGGTTGCTAACACAACTGATATACTACATATACATACACATATATTTTACATATTTAACACCCAGACCTACAGCCAACAAATTTAGTTAAGCACGAAGATGTTGGCCACGCCGGGAATCGAACCCGGAACCTTCAGCCTGATTAGCAGTCCGGCATGGTAACCTTTACGCTAACGAGGTCGTCTTTATACTAAAGGTACTACATTGTGTTAACTAGAATTTTAATCGTCTTTGTAAATGTTGACCTAAACTTAGCCAAATTTGCCAGACGGCTTTCACAATGCCTGGATAAAAGCCCCAGATCAAAGCAATCTCAATCCCGAGAAATCCTTAAAAGATTGATCTTTAGATTTGGGCCAGAATAGTCTCAATTTTGCTAAAGATAATCTCGCTTATATTGTCTTTTCAAGAATTGGAATTTATTTCTCAGATACGAAATCCAATAATCCAATTTGATGCTTAATGACTGTCTTTTGTAATCAATCTAAGTTGAGACTTAAATCTATAATTTCAGAAAAACTAAACACCGTTTGTTGTGTGTGTATGCCTGTGTATGTGTGTGTGTGTGGAGCATAGTAGCTCCTGAGTGGTTGAACAGATTTTAAAATTATTTTATTTAAAAGGGGAATGAGTCGTGTATATTAATAGCTTTGTTTGATGATAATATAACTGGTCTAAGATGGCCGCCGCAACAAAATGGCGGATCTCACATATTAATTATATTCACATCTTTATCAATGTAAGTAAATAAGGTAACGTGCTCCAGCTTAGATCATAATTTCGCTTACCATCAGGTGAATTGTGATCAAGCGCAAGCCCATTTATTGCAAAAACTAGCTGCGCCCGCATTATTCCGGGACAAAAAGAAGTTAATCCGGGATAAAAATAACCTATGCGATAATCCAAGATCTAACCTATCTTCATAGTAAATCTCATCAAAATCGATCCAGCCGTTGGAGCGTGAAGGAGTAACATAGATCTTGAAGTTAGTTGCATATCCTACGGGAACCACAATTGTTTTCGGGATAAAAAAGTAGCCTATCTGCTAAACCTATCTTCACACAAAATTTCATCAAAATCTGTTCAGCCGTTTGAGCATGAAGAAGTACAGCTTGTAATATAATAATAGTAATCAATGCATATGAGATGTATAACGCTGCCACAATTTCGGTAATCAGAAATGATGTTCCAAGAAAATTTGTTGACCAGGTCGACCAATCAGCGAAGTTCATTTCTATGTATTTGTTTACCTTTTCCACAATGCATATGAGATGTATCACGCTGCCCAAGTCCACGTGATGTTCTCCAGAGCCCAGGATAAAGGCTTCCGGTACCACGATCTGCAGCCGGACGTAATGCGACACGATACCAGTCCGAGTCGACACCTGGAATAGCGGAGACGGATACAGGTGAGTTATTTTTCTTATAAGAAAACTACAGCGAACTAGAAAACGGAAGAGTAACTCCAAACAATTGCTGCTTAGAATTTGGATCCATCTACGCACACTTCTTTATACTTTATACTTCTATCCCAACGAAACACACAAACACAAAGCTCGCACGCGATTGGTCGCATCAAGGTCACGCCACCGACGTGACGCGGGCGCGCGGATAGCTGTTTTGCCCCGCCCACCGCGGTATTTTACACGCGTGGTGTACCATTTTATTGACTAAGATACTTTTCTATTTAATCTAGTTCGCTGGAAAATGATAATACGAGAGAACCGGTTTTTTCTGGGTAAGCGCGCTCCAAGTTAGATCATATCGCTTACCACTTATTTGCTTACAGGAGGCGGTTTATTTCAAATTTCAAATCTATTTATAAGACCTTGGTGTTTGTCTAAGGTCAGATACAGATCTCATGATCCATGGAGGCTAGAGATTAGATTTTTTACAGATGATTTATTTCTATTGCCGCTGTAAAGAGAAATAATAAAATTAGAATAAATTAAATACAGTACGTATACCATCAAAAGAACGTGTTTTTTGCTAGTTTTATATATAATACGGAACCCTTATTCACCCGTTTTTATTTAGGTCTTTGCCACCTTCAAGAAGAGTGAAAGAATGGAAAGAATAAGTTAGAAAAAAAAGAAAACTAATGAAGAGGTACTCTGCCTAGTACAAGAACCAAGAACCATAATAAATACAATAGACAACGGAAGAGGAAAGATGGTTGGCCACCTTATACGACATGACAATTTCGTTAAAAATATCGTAGAAGAAAAAATAGAAGCCAGGAGAGGAAGACCTAGAAGATCATATTTAGACCAAATTAAGGAGAAGGCGAAAGTCATGTCGTTTAGGGAGGTCAAGGATTTGGCCGAAGATAGAACTACGTGGAAAAAACTCCACAGACAAGAGCCCAGTTTTTAAATATTGAATGAATGCCACCTTCAAACTACAACGCTACCGCCTTAACCACTTCATTATCGTAATTACCTGAATTTCCTCAAGGTAACAATGATCAATATAGTTTACTGGGGCCAGTGAGAAGGGAAAAAATAGGTCAGTGTCAATCAATACCACCAAATTACTCTCAACTAGGTAAATCGTTCTTGATTGCTGTGTTCAAATTTTTGTGCTAGATTTTTATCGGTAGCAAGGAATTATAATTCATTCGTAGGTATTTATCTTATCTTATCTTAATATATATAAATCTCGTGTCACAATGTTTGTCCTCAATGGACTCCTAAACCACTCCACCGATTATAATAAAATTCGTACACCATGCGCAGTTCGATCCAACTTGAGAGATAGGAGAGTTTAAATCTCAAATTATAGTCGCAATTTTAATTTATTGCTCATTAATTGTTGTCTGGTATTATTTGACAGTCACAATTATCTGTTAACTCCAAATGATTCTAACAGATGTCGATACCTTTCGACTGGAATGAGTAAGTAATCAATAGATGGCGCTGCTATGGTAAATCTACGAACGTGTCATATAAGCTACACTATGTATTTTTCATACCCCTAAGTGAGGCAAAACAACGTTTGCCGGGTCAGCTAGTAATATTATAGAGATCCGATTAAAAATTAGTGATGTCAGACTTGCAGTTGTTTGTTCTTTACGAACGCGACTGTGGTTACCAGATTACTATTTTAAGATCTCGTCTTTATACACAGTAATGCAATAAATAATATATTCTATTTCTTATTCTCAGTAATGAATCTTAAATCTGGGCAGGACACTTGGCCTGTCTAAAAAGACTAAAGAGTCATAGACATTTATTAACCTTATAGTAATGTATTACGGCATTATTATTTGACGACCTCGTTGGCGTAATGGTTACCATGCCATACTGCCAATCAGAAGGTTTCGGGTTCGATTCCCCGCACGGCCAACGCGATTGATTACACGTTAAATTGTAGGTTCCGGCTGTTTTGTCTTGGTACAAGCAGTCGTTAAGCCAAGTCAGAGTCAAGCTTGAAAACTCTCGACACCAAAGCTTGGTCACTTGCCACACACACAAGAATGGGGATAACCAACCGTGTGTGAAATGTATAAAAAAAACAAAGCAAACATCAAAAATAAGGAAGTTAAACACAGAAGCATAACGTCAAACAAAGAGCAACGTTTGATGCTCGAAACAAATAAAACAAATGAGCAATTAAATTGGGCCTTGCAATCCAAACATTCATTCATTTCATTTTATTAATCCCAATTTCTTCGCCTCTCAATTTATTTTTTACTGCTGACCGTTGTAGCGTCGCAATATTTTATGAGCAATGACGATATTTTATTTGTTCCAATTAACCTTTCGATGCGGGCTAGAAACACCTATTCGAGGGGATTAACCCTAAAACATTTGAGAGGAGTATTTTAGACTAACTTTGATATTTTTTAATTGAGTCACACTAGAAAATCTACAAAAATATGATAATAATACTGTTTTAATAATTTTGTCATGAAAATACTTTTTTTTTATATTTGACAAAAAAGTGACATTTTATTTTGTATTTGTATAGTATTTTTTATTTTACTTTTTGATTGTGTATGAATTATTTGAATGTAGTTTTTTATGTTATATGTTATATTATATAACAATTATTATTTTAATTGGTATTTTGTATTAATATTTATCACTAGTGTAACTCGTTTGTGCGGTACTAATTTGACAAATAAATAAATACATGCAAACAGACGAAATCAAAATTAAAGACTTCCCTAGCTTCTCTGTATTTTTTTTAACTCTAAATAGGTCAGCGTTTGACTACAATTAACCAGATGTTAAGTGACATTGAGGTCTACGGTGAAACGCGCTTACCTAGAAGGAAGCGGTTCACTCTCACCTTGTATTGTCCTTTTTTGTGTCTCCTTCCATCTTTAAATGTGAAATACCCCACTTTCCTAACTGACAAAGTTTTAGTCACCTCACTTTCGGAGGGTTAACTCTAAGGGCAGCATTTCTAACGTTCCAACATTTTCAAAAAGGTTAAAAAGCTTCGTCCTACATAAATAGTAATCGTTGCTTTTTCAGAGGAAAGTACTTAAGGTAGATTTAATTTACCCAGCGTTTGTTGGACTTTGAGCCATAATGAATACAAATAGAGCTCTTTTTTGGTGTTCTTTTTACGTCAGGTCACCTTTAGTTGTTCAAATAAAGTTTAATTAAAAATTAAATGAGAAAAATTTCATTTTTGGTTTAATTTTTTATGTGAGAATGTGTTTGGATTTGCTTCTAAAGTATATTTTTGACAACCTCGTTGGCGTAAAGGTTACCATGCCGGACTGCCCCAATCAGAAGGAAGGGGTTCGATTCCCGGCCCGGCCAACATCTTTGTGCTTAACTTAATTTGTAGGCTGTGGGTTTGGGTGTTAAATGTGTATCTATATAAAATATACTACATAAATGTATACATACATATGTAGTATATCAGTTGTGTTAGCAACTATAATACGAACTAGAAATGGTTCAGTATGGGGTTAACCAGCCGTTTGTAAAATGTGTTTTAATATTTATTTATTTGTTTTAGGTTTGTAATAGGTACACATATCTCTCCTCATGAAAGAAAGCCCCGAGTCCTAGCAGTAGGAACGTATGCGGCTGCTTATGCTTAATCCTACTAAATAAGTGCGAAAGTTGTGTTTAAGTGAGAAAGTGTGTGAGTGTGTGTGATTGTTATTTCTTCACACTCAAACAGCTGAACCGATTTTGAATAAATTTGGTGTGAAGATAGGTTAAACTTTGGAGCGTGAAGGAGTAACATGAACTTTGAAGTTATTTGCGTATCCCACGGGAACTAAAATGGTTTTCGGGATGATTAGTAGCCTATGTATTAATCTAAGGTCTAACCTATATTCACACCAAATTTTTTTTAAATCGGTTCAGCCGTTTGAGAGTGAAGGAGTAACAAAAATAAACACTTTTATACACTTGCACTAGTGAATTAGAATAGTAACTTGGCCGATAAAATGGTTCCACGGTCCACGCGTAAAATACCGTGGTGGGCGGGGCAAAACAGCTACTCGCGCCCGTCGTATCGGTGGCGTGACCTTGATGCGACCAATCGCGTTCGAGCTTTGTGTGTGTGTATGTTTCGTTGGGATAGCAGTATAATTGTGTGCGTAGATAGATTCAAATTCTAAGCGGAAATTGTATGAAGTTACTCTTCCGTTTATTCTAGATCACTGACTTACACACAAACTTTTGCTTTTATAATATTAGTAGGATTACCCATAGAGACCTTTGTTCAACTATTCCCGATTTTCCATTAAGAACATTCGCGGGGTTGTAATAATGGGCCGAAAACTGCTCTGAGATATCGGCTATTGACTCCCAAATTACGCACACAATCAACTGTGCATTACTCCATTAGCCTGCTCTATAGTGTGGTTCAAACAGTATGGGAAACGTTCTTTTTTTTTAGGGTTTCGTACCTAAAAGGTAAAAACGGGACCCTATTACTAAGACTCCGCTGTCTGTCTGTCTGTCTCCAGGCTATATATCAGAAACTGTAATAGCTAGAAAGCTGAAACTTTCACAAGATATGATTTTTTCTTGCCGCTATAACAACTAATTCTATAAATAAAAAAAATAAAAACTAGGGGGGGTCCCCATTCGGTAAACATTTTTTTTCGTATTTTTATGCTATATATCAATAACGGTAACATGTAGATTCTTAAAATTTTCACGGAATGTATAAATATATATTACCTTTCAAATTCAAATTTAAAATTCAAATAAAATTTATATTTAAGGGAGGCTCCCATACAACAATGGTACGGAACCTTTTATGCGCGAGGCCAACTCGCACTTGCCCAATTTTTTTCTCCATATGAGCTAAATGGACAAACTCTGGTGTCGAGAGTTTTTCAAGCCGCCCGAAGGCTTCTGACTTGGCTTAATGACTACTTGTACTGAGACAAACAGCCAGGACCTACAATTTTACGTGTCATCCAGATGAAAATGCCACTTTAATAATTAATAATTAAAAAAAACTAAAATACACGCTTTTTATAGAAAACCGTAATTTTATCAAATTAGTATATTGTCATCGGTCCTCAATAAATCTACAAAGTTTGAACGAAATCTGGCCGTTTAAAGTGGGTCAAAATCGCGCCCAAAGAAGTCGGTTACAAACAAACATACAGGTGAAGCTAATATAAAGCGTGTAAAAACGATAGTCTTGTGCATGGTCATCCATTCAAACACCGTCCGCATCGACCGTTGCTTAGCTTCGATGATCGCGTCAGCAGATCACCTTAGCTAGCTGAGCAACAGGCGCTATATGGGAAATGTTGCAAAAAATATTTGGTCTGGTGTAAATTGACCTCGCGCATTTGGGTTCCGTACCATTATTAAAAAAAAATATATATTTTTTTGTATAAAAATCCTTAAAATATAATTTTGGTTTTAATCTTTCTATTTATATTTATAACTAGCTGCACCTTGCGGTGTTACTCGCGGTATTCGGAACAAAAAGAAGTTAATTCGGGACAAAAAGTAGCCTATGTATTAATCTAATGTCTAACCTATCTTGACACCAAATTTCATCAAAATCGGTTCAACCGTTTGAGGGTAAATAACCTTGACATTGACTTTTGAGAAACTATGTTCTGTCTAAGGCAATGCCGATATCTTATCCAACATACTTAGTTCAGTAAGGTTTATTTAACAAACTACAATGTGAACTTTATGTAACGGCACTGAAAGGACTATGCATTTTATGGCGTTATAGAGAATGGTCGTCAAATGGAGAGAATGTATCATTGTATGCATTTACACAACTAAAGCCAATTAATTTCGACGCGTTTTCGAGAATAAGCCAACGAATTTCCGAGAGTTTGTCGTTAAATCGAGTGACGTTACATGAAGTTTACACTGTGTTTTGATGACGTAAGCTTCTTTCCACGTCCATACTGTGTTTACGTCTCCGCGCTTTAAGTACGGTACCATCCCTCGCAAGCCTCCGAACAACCTTCCGATACTGAAAATCATTTTCCCTATGTAAATAAGGTAATACAATCTACATACAGCGTGCCTTTTGTTTTTGAAAGATTTAGCTGCCTGAGATGGGAAATTTCTCCGTTGCTATTTTTAATGCTATTTGCGATGCGGATCAAAGATTAATTGACGGGGATGTAGGTTTTAGAGCTACAGATAAACTAAGAAAATTAAAACGTTATATATAAATAAATAAAGATGTTTGATGATAAAATAGTAGATATTTATTGCATAAGCATACGTTCCGCCCACTATACGTTTCGTTTATAGCAGTATTGTAGGGTGGAGATCGAACCAGGGGCCGTCTGATTTAAAAACAGATATTACCACCAAGCCACACTCGTTTTATCGAATACTCAACTTCATCAAACTTGTACAGTAAAACACGATTGACCAATCGCGCAAAATCCTTGACTTCCCCACATATCAGTTTGAGTTGAAAGCCCGAAAGCGATTTCATGTTGCAATTATGTTGTCAAACTTACGATTTTGTTGTTGATGTTGGGAACGTGCAGACATGCTCAAGCTCACATGTCAAGACTTATGACAAGGGTCGCTGGTATCATTATTTTTGGTTTACTTTGTAAATACAATTTTATCGATATTAGGGACAGACCAATCTCAATTATGAAATATCAAATCAAATCAAATGTTTTTATTTGCAAACTTTAGATCGAGAAGTGTTACATAAGTGTTACAGACGACCTCGTTGGCGTAAAGGTTACCATGCCGGACTGCTAATCAGATGGTTCCGGGTTCGATTCCCGGCCCGGTCAACATCTTTGTGCTTAACTAAATTTGTTGGCTGTGGGTCTGGGTGTTAAATATGTATTTATATATAATACTAGCTAACCCAGCAAACGTTGTTTTGCCTTAATAAAAAAAAAAAAAAACTAAATATGCAGTAGCCGATTCTCAGACCTACTGAATACGCATATAAAATTTGGAAAAAATCGGTCAAGCCGTTTCGGAGGAGTACGGTAACAAACACTGTGACACGGAAATTTTATATATAAGATGTATGTATGTATGTATATGTAGTATGTTGTGTTAGCAACCATAATACGAGCTAGAAATGGTTCAGTATGGGGTTAACCAGCCGTGTGTGAAATGTGTAAAAAAATTTTTATGAAATATCAAATCAAATCAAATGTTTTTATTTGCGTAGTATAGATCGACGGGTGACATTAAATTTTAATACATAGGTATTAAAATTTAATGTACTCTATACTATACCTGTTAGGGTGTGAAAATTTATGTAGGATCTAACACTTGTAAGTTTATATTATCTCTATTTATCGACAAAATAAACGTTAGGTTATACAAACATTATACATTATCTACGGTTTATAAAACTATGATTAAGTTTTTCAAATAAAATTAGGTTAGAAATTATAATAATAGATAGTAGATAGATCAAAATGTTTTTATTATTATTATGTATTATTTTATATTATTTTCTTTGTGTCACAGAATAAATGTTTCTTTCTTTCTTTCATTTTGTCATTAAAAAAATCTTTTAGGCAGGCCTTGTCAAGTAGGAATTTCTTAAGTCTCAGCTTAAAGATAGAAAACAAGTTGGATTCCTTAATAATCAGAGGCAATTTGTAATAATATTAGGCTGAATTAAATTACGTTGAATACACACTGTTTGACACGCTCAATTTTGTTTAACTTGATTAAATTAGTCAAACGCGGTGTCATGCTCTAGACACAGCGAAATAGAATAAATAGAATAATAACTCGGCCGGTAAAATAGTTTCACCGTCGACGCGTAAAATACCGCGGTGGGCGGGGTAAAACAGCTACCCGCGCGCCCGCGTGGCGTCGACCGACCAATCGCGTGCGAGCTTAGTGTATGTGTGTTTCGTTGGGATAGCAGTATAATTGTGTGCGTAGATTCAAATTCTAATCGGCAATAGTATGGATTTACTCTTCCGTTTATTCTTGTTCGCTGTCTAGAGATCACATAAACTGAGCCACCAAAGATGAAAGTGAAGAGAAGAGAGGCAAAAGCCCTGAAGAAACTGAAGAGAAGAGAGGCAAAAGCCCAACGATGGGACACAATATTATTGAATGCTGAAAGTATTTAATAAAAATAATAATGAAAAAGTATAAAAGAGAGATTGGGTTATCTAACGCTCTAGACTACGTACAACGAAAAAAGACGCAATGTAAAAAAATAAAAGCATGCAATGAAATGTATTAATCGCGTAAACGCACATAAGCCTTGGACATCTTTCTTCAAACAGAGTATAAACGAGGAATCATACCGTGATGAGGTCTGTGATTTTATCCTCTTACCCTATTCTCTTTGTGATCAAATATAAGGCTTTTCCGGAATAAATAAGGCTTCTTGAAGCTACTTTATTCATCATGTTTGCTGTCCGAATAAAGCTTTTTATTTTTTCTGCCCCGTCCTTAGAAGTTTATTGGTATCGAGAATTTTGTAGATAGAAAAAATATTATTTCAGCTGGTTCCATTTACAAGTAAAATAATTTTATCGTATAGGTTTTTAGTAATTCCAACTTTGACTATGAAGAAATAAAAAAAGTTAGACTTTCGATTCAAACGTGGCATGATGAAGGTTTATTTCTTTATCTTTTTTTTTAGTTTACTAGCTGACCCGGCAAACGTTGTTGTTTAGCCTTAAGTACATTTTTATGGATACACTACATTGATTAGTTAGTTAATGAGCGGGATGAAAGATGATTAAATTACTAAAATGGCCATAAAAATAGGGGTTGGTGATAAAAATGTAAAAAATTTGGGTTGTATATTTTAGGAAACATTTAGATTTTTAAACGAAAATTAAAGTGTTGGCTCATAGAACAGGCAACTTGTTCTTTTGACGATTTTTTGAAATTAAATTTGGCTTGACACTACGTTCTTAGTACAACTATTTATATTTAATCTTAATATATATAAATCTCGTGTCACAAAATTCGCACACCATGTGCAGTTCGATCCAGCCTAAGAGATAGGATAGTTTAAATCTCAAATTATAGTAGCAATTTTAATTTATTGCTAATTTTTGTTAGTCACAATAGACACAATAGACAGTAATCAATAGATGGCGCTATACCCCTAAGTGAGGCAAAACAACGTTTGCCGGGTCAGCTAGTTAATTATAAATTATTGATTTATATTTGACATTTATATTTGAATTTTATTGACATTTATATTGATTATATATTTAATGTTATTTTGTGACTTGTAACTGTATTGTTATCAATAAATTACTTTGACTTTGTCTTCTTCGGTCGGCCTCTTGCCCTTCTACCTTGCACAACAATTTCCATCGGATTGGAAACCAGCTTATCATACAAAAATACACTCGTATGAAAATACCCAAGCTACGACACATTGACTTGATTATTTCGTCGAGCTATATTCCCGCACCAAACTACCCTCCGCATTTTCCACGTATCAAAATCAACGAGGGCACAAAGCAGACAAATCACGTTATACAGGATGTTTTGTTTTTATACGCTACATTTAAATTCAGATTCATTTTCAAAGGATAAAGTCCCATCATCATCCATAGCTCTTTTTATCCCACTGCTGGGTATAGGCCTTCCTCTGCATGTGCCACCTGCGTCGATCTTGTGCAGTCTTCGTCCAGGTAAGACCTGCGACTTTAGTGATGCCGCCCCGCTTCTCATGGGTTATTTAAGGGCTTTTGCTACACATTTTATTAAGGATCTCTGATATTTTTGGACACAAAATATAGCATATGTTACTCGGGAATAATGTAGCTACTCAACTGTGAAAGAATTTTTCTAATTGGTCCAGTAGTTTTGGAGCCTATTCGCATCAAACAAACAAACAAACAAAAAATCACACTTTTTCTCTTTATAATATTACTAGCTCACCTGGCAAACATTGTTTTTCCTTAAAAAATATACAGTAGCCGATCCTCAGACCTACTGAATACGCATATAAAATTTGGTAAAAATCAGTCAAGCCGTTTCGGAGGAGTACGGTAACTAATATTGTAACATGGAAATTTTATATATTAGCAGATGCATAGTAAAGATTTATCAATAAATATATGATACTTTTCAGAAAACAGAGAATCTGGAAGGAATTTTAATATTTAATTAAGTATGTTAATGTTCAGTAAACATGTCTGAACGAATATGGTAATGCATTTAAAGTTTTTACACGTCTATGCTAATACAATTAGACAAAAAAAATACATACAGTCGAATGTAATTATATTTTCGCGTAGAAAACGGCCACACTTACTTATTATTAAAAATAGGAATGAGTCCAACAGTTTCGGTGCTTCATCACCATCTTCAGGTACTCATTCCAACTTTTAATAATAAGTTAGTGTGACCGTTTTCTACGCGAAAATATTAAGATACCTTACGTGAACAGTTTACAATATTTGAATATAATTATAACCTCCTCCTTTTTTGAGGTCGGCTAAAAAATAAAACATCCTGTATTCGTTGTAGACAAACCTAATCTAGCTTCACCGAAAAATCCGTCGTAAGTAAATATGGTAACACTACGTTACGTACACGCAGCCTACGAAACAATCAGCCGGAACGTGCTTTGACTTTGGAGGCCTCGTTTCGATTCTTTACATATACATATGTATGTATAAACAGGGATAGATTCAGGCGAGGACTTGGATGTAGTTTGTTGGTAACATATAGATAGGGAGATAATTTATGTCTCTTTTATTTCCAAATATTTAAAATAAAATCAAAATCAAATCATTCATTAACCTAATGACTACTTTTGTCATATCTACTTATGTCACGGCACGTCACTAATAAATAATATTTTATTAAGATGTTCTATTATTAATTTGTAATAAATTCAATTTAATTTTGACATTTTAACATTATATTGTGACAAGTATAAATATCTTGTCATGTCCGAGTTAATTAATACTATTTACATATATCATGTCAAAGCTTAAATTACTGCAATGTCAAATTTTAAATAAGTAATGTCAGATTTTAAAGATTAAGTACAGATAAATGTCCATTTAATACAATTTAAATTCATCATATCAATTTCAGTATCATTTACATTTATTTATTCGAGAATAGAGATTCAGTCAAATGTGTTTTTTAAAATTCTTTTAATGTGTAAAATGGAGTATTTTTAAAGATTTATTCGCTCATAAAAATCAATCATAAGTCTAAAAATACTTACAACACATTGAAGAGAAGGAACGATTTTATTATATACATACTAAGAGACACCAGAGCTAAGCCACTTACCTCACACGAAGAAGAAAAGACTTATAATTTATATATCGTCATAGCATTTCGTTGATTTAAAGCTAGTAGAGTTTGATTCTTATTCTGGTTAAGAGCGGCCTAGTTATCGATCCAGATCTTTGGACTTTGACCTTTACCAGACTTGAGTTATGAAGATAATTTAAGGGTATATCCTGTGACCTTGTTAACTAAAACTACTGTTAGAAATGAATTTAAAATAGGCTAATAGCTTTTTGAAATTATTCTTATGATTTTAAAAAATACTCGTATGTAGTGTATGTTTGTAATGTCATAATTTGTATAATAGTATGGATTAGAAAAGTTAAAATTACTTTTATATATATATTAAGTGACTGTGGCTCGGTAGGAACTAGGAAAACGCCTGCTTTTTAACCTGACGGCCCTAGTTTGATGCTGGCCCTACACAAATGACTTATTTTTCAAGTTATTAAGGATTTGCACTCGATATACGTTGCAAGAAAACATCGTGAGGAAATTGACATATTTGAGAACTACCGAAGCTATCATGTATTAAGGATGTTCTATTTGATGCATTATAGTGTATGTGTTTTTATTCAATTCCTTTAATATGGAGAGTTAGATTTAGTTGTTACAACATAATAATATGTCATGCGCGGTTTTATAGCGGCAGCCATCTTGTATAAATTTTCATGAAACTTGATTAAGAACACTCGCTTTCAATATAATTTTAAAACAAAAGAATCAAACTACTATTTTTGCGTCGTGGTTAAAAATAAACTGGCTCTTATATTATTGCGAATGCGAAAGAAGTATGTCAAGATAGCAAATGGAAATCCACTGTCTTTACCCCGATGGGGAAAATGCGTGACATTATGTATTCGAGTTCAGTGATGTAATAAACCACATAGATATAGAAAAGTATCAAAGATACATAATATATTATAATGTGCTTGCCATTTGTCATTTTAGGGTTCCGTACCTAAATGGTAAAAACCGGACCCTATTACTAAGACTCCGCTGTCTGTCTGCCTGTCTCCAGACTGTATCTCAGAAACCGTAATAGCTAGAAAGCTTAAACTTTCACAAAATATGTATTTCCCGTGCCTCTATAAACAAATACTAAAAATAAAACAAAAAATATTAAGGAAGGTCCCCATACAATAACATTTTTTTTCGTATTTTCTTGCTATATATCAATAATGCTACCGTTAGGATAGGTAGGAATAGATAGTAGCCGATTCTCAGACTTACTGAATACGCATATAAAATTTGGTAAAAATCGGTCAAGCCGTTTCGTGAAGGTACGGTAACTAACATGACATGGAAATTTCATATATACCTAAGAATATTATTTCCTACTAAAATTGTATGCTCAAAAATGAACAACGATTTCCCGAACTCAAATATTACTAATATTCAAAATATATATCAATTTATATTTTCAACAAAGTGAATCCAAACCGTGGTACCAGTGTTAATTAAAATTTCATGAATTTAATTCTGTAGCCACGTATCAACCTCACTGGACACGATACGTGATATATTGAATAAAATATTATACAGGTACAATTTTGTCAGTGTCCGTCGATAAAATCAACGGGAAATAGTCTCTATGCTTAGAATTTTACGGTTCATTTTTCAGTAGCACTGCTAGATAATTATTATTTACATATTCATTTTTTAATGTTCGTATTACATAAATAATTGAATATACAAGCGCTGGTGTTGAGAGTTTTCAAGCCACCCGAAGGCTTGTCAAAACTTATCAACTGCTTGTACTAAGACTCAAAGTCGGGACCTATAATTTAGCACCATCCGATCCACTGTAGCGCCCAGATGATAATGACACTTTTTGACAGTCTTGTGCATGGTTTCCCATCCAAATACTGTCCGCATCGACCGTTCGTTGCTTAGCCTCTAAGATCGCGTCAGATCACCTTTGTTAGTCGATCTACAGGCGCTTCTTTTACCTCTTAAGTACATCTTCTTAATATATATAAATCTCGTGTCACAATGTTTGTCCTCAATGGACTCCTAAACCACTTAACTGATTATTATAAAATTCGCACACCATGTGCAGTTCGATCCAACTTGAGAGATAGGATAGTTTAAATCTCAAATTAAAGTCGCAATTTTAATTTATTGCTAATTATTGTCTGTTATTATTTGACAGTCACAATTATCTGTTAACTCCAAATGATTCTAACAGATGTCGATACCTTTCGACTGGGTTGAGTAAGTAATCAATAGATGGCGCTGTACCCCTAAGTGAGGTAAAACAACGTTTGCCGGGTCAGCTAGTAACTCTATAAATTATTTTTCGCCAAATTGTCGGTATGTCCAAATTACTTTTATTAACTGCTGAAACTGATGCCTACAGAGAAAACTACGATAAAAAGCTACTATCAAAATGATTGGCGTATTTATTTGTCTGCCAATAATATTCATACACATTTTTCCGCAACAAACTACGGGTCCAAAAGATCCTGATTACGGCCGGATATAATATAGTCTCCGAGTTTCCTGGAGCCTCATGTTATTTAAAAGATTGTGTCTTACCCGTTGTTGACGATCATATACGTAAGCAAACTTATGTTTGCGAATGGAAAAGTGGTAATCCGTTAGTTTTGGTATGCTTTGGGCAGACTTAAAAAACTTACTCATAACAAAAAGTTATTATAAAATAGAAGACTTTCTAACTGACGGAACACTAAAGATCTAATGAATTAACAGGGTTGCTCATCTCCAGTAAATAATTGCAATGTCTTATGGGTAATTATGTAACTGTAAAGTGACATAATATTGCAATAAATGTTTTACTTTGACTTTGACATAAGATTTGCTATAGATTTTTACGACTTTTTTGCTTCAAATTTCAGTTATTCAACGGTGTTTTTTTAATATAAGGAAATTATTTTTCTCTATTATAAAATAAAAGAAGAACTAGTAATCAATGCCGCCTTGGACCCGCTTTATCACTTTGTGCCTATTGCCGTGGAGACCCTGGGCTGTTGGGGCAAGGATGCTAATTAATATGTTTATTTAGAGATGTATAAATTCTTTTATTCTGTAAGGGGGTTGTAGGTTAATGTTATTATAAGCATGTTTCTTTGTACTTGAGGGTAATCCGGAAATAAACCAGTCATGATTCTATTCTCTTCAGTCTAAGTCGTGTTTGCATTACGCTCCCGTAAAATAAAATAGTTTTACAGTTATCATTAAGACAAGATAACGCCTGTCGTGTCAGTCATTTATTAATAACTAGCTGGACCCGGCAAACGTTGTTTTGCCTTATCACTTAGGGGTATGAAAAATAGATAGTAGCCGATTCTCAGACCTCCTGAATACGTATAATATACAATTTGGTAAAGCTCGGTCAAGCCGTTTCGGAGGAGTACGGTAACTAGCATTATGACATGGAAATTTTATATATAAGAAAGATGAAGCCGCCCCATAGCACTCAAGCCGCAAAATGTAAGTTTGTGGCACCGTAATCACAGCTCGCGTATCAAGGGCAAATTGACATCTTCCCGGAAATCTGACAGCGCCGTCATCTGTGACCTGGTTTCTTTTAATAACGGTCTCTCGTTCTAACTATGAACATGATATATTTATAACATATATGTATGACAAGATAGTAGGTGAGTACGAGGTGAAATCAAAGTTATGTGCTTTAGTAAAGGTAGCGGGAAAAATCAAATCAAATGTTTATATACTTAGACTATGTACTCGTATATTAATGTAAATCTAATCTAAAATTATTTAAGTTAAAAGTATATCCAACCTAAATAAACCAGTGCCAGTGGGAAGAGTACCTAAAATGCCAGCCGAGTTGCCTCTTTGTATAGCAACGCTAATTAATCCGCTGTGCAAAGTAGAGGCCGGAATTTTGGTCACGAGTAGCGTCGTAATTTATACTATGTATTTAAACAAATTTTTCGATATTTTTGTCCGTTTATAATTTTTTATAACGAAAAATTTGTAAGTTAAAGTTTTTGATTTTTTCATCGCATAAGGAGAATTTGAATTTGAAAGTTTTATTACAACTCCAATGTTTTTGTGTGTGTGTGTTTTTTAATATATGATAATGAATCATATAATCACATATTACGGATGTATGAATAAAAAAACACTCACCTGGCATTCGTAGGTGCCGTTATCTCTTTTCTGCACGAACTTTATTTGCAAAGTCCAATCTTCTGATCCCTCGCCGTGCAGGACCTGGAATTTCACAAAAACAAATATGTATTATACTTATAAGTATTTTTTGTTTTTTTTTTTCCGGTCGTGAAATGTCCGAAAAAATCATATCAAGATCTATAGAACAAACGTTATACAGTTTCGATGATTTAAAAAAAATGACGGCTGTACAAACCGTATATAACTATGTATAATAAAGTTTATTATTTATAGTATAATATTATCTTATATATGAAATTTCCATGTCACAATGTTAGTTACTGTACTCCTCTGAAATGACTTAACCGATTTTTACCAAATTTTATTTACGTATTCAGTAGGTCTGAGAATCGGCTACTATCTATTTTCCATGCCCCCAAGTGATAAATAAGACAACGTTTGCCGAGTCAGCTAGTTTTATATAAAATATTAAATTATTTAGGTAATATGTATTATGACTTGTAAATTTAAAATTTATCAATAAAGAACTTTGAGTTAAGTTGGACTTCGATTGACAATATTCATAACATACTCGTAAGTACCATCTGGCGCAACAGGGGTGGAACAGATATGTCTGAGAGCCTGGTCCAAGCTCCGTTAATTCAAGAAGCTTGGTTGGCTTGGGTGGGCAGGAATGCACAATACGCCCCTAGCGGGATGTCAGTGCAGGTCTCATCACCCCCACTTCAAATAAGAATTAGTATTTTATGTAATTAACTCTCGGTAGGTCCAAAGGTATTATTTTAAAATATTTGAATGCACGCTTTAACTAAATAAATGGCAATAGTTAAAGCATTAAAAATGTAACACAATTAGAGATTAGTAAACCCACTTCTATTTAAGAAATACTTCTAGATATTAATTCAATTTTATTGGAACTTTTAGGTGGTTTTATCTTTTTCTTTATCGAAAAGATATAGGTAAGTATAAACAGATTAATAACCTTTTTTTGAAGTCGGCTTTTATATTATTTAGAACAAAACATTGCTTTCTTTATAAATGACAAATTTTTAATATCTGATAGAATGACATAGCATACCTATTATAAAATAAATTGTTTGTCATTTGTTTTTTTTTAATCATTAAGTCAATTTTCCTCAAAGTATTCATCAATTTAATAAGCTTCTATCGATGTTCTTTTGTTTCTATCAACAATATCACAATTCTTCCACATTTAAGTGAATAAATTTGGACATTTTAAGCTTATGTGTTTTCTATATACAAAGTCTGATTAAATAATTCATTAGTCCGACAATTAGTTCACATTAAAAGCATTTCATTGGCGCACTCAATTACTACATGATAGCATAAAATCGAATTACGGAACACTGGGTTCGAAGCGATCGTATTGTTAAATTCGAGCATATAGCCCTCTAAATAAACCACATTCGGCGTGTTATCTCCACTGTAAGGATTACTTACAGTACTAAAACTTTCATGCAAATGTAACTAATGTCAAAGAGTCAAGTTAATAAGAAGTAACATTTCTGCCACCTGATTCGTCAAAAATTACACGCACAGGCAGCGTTCACCAATCATAGACATGACAGTATCTTCTTTATAGGATGTGATAAAAAATTTAGAAAACCTCTAATCAAATACTGTGGAGGCAGCCATTCAAAATTAAATGTTTAAATAAAGCATTATGTTTAATACAAGCCAAAGTCCCTTTCATATCCACCGGGCATAATCAAACATAGCTTAGACCACCTTTGACTTACAAACTTTTCATACAGAAAAAAAAAGGTAATGGTTCATCTGTTCAAGAGCTACAAGGCCATAGATACACATACACACACACAGACCCTTCACTTCTTTGCGTCGGGGTTTTAATGAATTTTTTTTTTTCAGATCACAGATCCATATTTTTTTTTAAAACACACACGCAACTAAAACACAAAACAAAAAACACACACATTATTTAAATTCAAATTACATATTATAACAAATAACTAAATAGAATTACTACTAGAATACCCAACTACTTTAAAGATGTAGTTATCTTATACTGTACTGTCGACTAGTGTATAGAGATCGGATCACATTCGTTAGCATTTGGAGGGGGTTTAATTTTGCGGCTGACCAAATACTGTCCAATTTACGGAGTCCTGGCCACTATGTATTATAATAAGCTTCTACGTAAAGGTATTTATTTCGGTCGACAGTTCCAATCATGTAAACTGGGTCACTCGATGAAAAATACGGAAATTAGAATAACCTGGAAATGCAAATTTTTATTAACCTAGAAATTTAAGTGATATTTTCAGTGAGATCTTTTTAGAGAAACAGAGTAAATAAAGTTTTATTGACAATTTGCCGAACAGCATAAGCAGAGCCCACTATACGTTCCCAATGATGAGACTCGGGGCCTTCTCTAACTAGGAGAGAGATACAGGCCATAATCCACCACGCTGGCCAAGCGGGGGTTGGCGGATGACACACGTCTTCCTATATTGTGGTCCTCAAACATGCCGGTTTCCTCACGATGTTTTTCTTCACCGATATCACCATTTGCAAAATGCTTGAACTGAATGGTGGGGATCGAATCCACGACCTACGGTCATGAGTCCGACTGAGCCTACGTGGCTTCAATATTTACTAAACTTAAATTAGCATAATAAAACAAAAACTAGTGAGTGTCAGAGTATCTTAAGACAACTTAATATCTAAAACAACTTCATAAATATTACATAAAAGTTATTTGGATTTACAGATTAACTTTTCAATTATGTACTCAATCGAGTGTCGCCGCAGAGCGTAGCTAGTTTATATTAACTTTATTATTCATAAAAGAAAACTCGTAAAAAGTATTGTAAACATCATGAAATTTTCAACAAATATAAGACATGTAAAAAGCTCGGAGCTTTTAGGTAAGCATTACGTATAAGCGAAGTCCATCAGCCTAATTACTCCGACTTAGCGTATAGCCAAAGATAATATCCTACTTGATGGGCAATGTATGCAACGTCTCATATTAGCACTATTCGCCTCTGCGGTCGCGGGACGGGGTGCTAGAAAAAGACAGAGCTATAATATCCGTGCGGTAGAGCAGGACGGACTAAAGAGTTCAATAGGGTGTTTTAATTTTCGTGTGTTCGTAATTCCTGATTAAAGATTTTACAGATTACTGAGAAATTAAGCTCACTTGTAGAAAGAAATTTAAAATAATAGACTGATTATATTTATTTAGACATTAAATAAGTGCGTAGCTAACTGCGCGGAAAGCGTTAGCGTTTAATCACTTATTTGTTTCGGAAGATAGGTAAAGGTTAGCGCTGTCAAGAAAGATTACCATTGGGTGTAGCCGAGGTCTTTTCGAGTCCAGTCTTATAGGTTAATTAAAAATCCTCATCAAATTAAGTACGAATTTAGTTATAAAAGTGGCGGAATATCAATTTTTTTCAGACAGTGAGTCAAATTTCTTAGAACATATCTCAACAATCATTTGACGAAGAAGATCATCGGTCAACCTTGTCTCGCCAAATCTAGACTTCATAGTTGGAGCACCGGCGTAAGGTTGCCAGTCTGTCGGTATTTTATAGAATACCTAAATTTTAGGGAGTGTGCAAAGGAGTTGCATAATATTATACCACCATCTCCGTTCTATTACAGAACGAGCAGAAACTCAGCGAAGAAACATAGGTATACGGTCAAAATCCCTAAGCATCGCACAAGCCGATTCGCTTCGACCTTTCTAGTAAAGAGTGCAAAACTTTGGAATTCTCTTCCTGAGTCTCTGTTTCCTGAGAAGTACCATTGAGGGTCTTCAAATCTAGAGTTAATAGGTATTTTATAGGTAAGCGTGTAACATCGTAGACCATAGTGACTTATCATCAGGTAAGCTTTGGTCAAACGCAAACCAAAATCTTTTATAAATTAGGACTCATTTCACACACGGCTGGTTAACCCCATACTGAACCATTTCTAGTTCGTATTATGGTTGCTAACACAACTGATATACTACATATACATACATATATATTTTATATAGATACATATTTAACACTCAGATCCACAGCCAACAAATTTAGTTCAGCACAAAGACGTTGGCCGTGCCGGGAATCGAACCCGGAACCTTCTGATTGGCAGTCCGCCAAGGTAACCATTACGCCAACGAGGTCGTCTAAATAATAATAATCTTCATTGTAAAAAAAAACTAGTCGAACCTTTGATTACCTTTGAGACGTAAGACAGCTGCACACTCGACTGAGCTGGTATAGCTTCAACAAGACAGCTATATAAATAAATATGGCTTCAAAGATATCTTACCTGAAACCTTTCGTCGTTGGTGTAAGTGAATTTTCCAGAGCTCAAGATGTGCCAGTCGCGTTTTCTGATCCACGACACTTGCTGTGAAAAAAGAAACGTTTTGCTTTATTAACGTAGAAATGTAAATGTTATTAAAGATATACATGTGTGCTACTAATTGCAGCAATATTAAAGTCAAATACTTTTTTGTGTCTGTAGAGTTTTGTATCATAAATAGTTCGATAACTTGAAAAACAACATATTATAATATTAATATTTTCCTTTTTGAATGTACTTAAGTACAAAAAAAAAATAGATTTCACACACGGTTAGCCTTATATTATGCAGTTCTAGTTCTAGTTTGTGTTATGGTTGCTAACACAACTGATATACTACATATACATACATAAATACCGTATATATGTAGATACAATATATTTAGCAGCCAGACCATCAGCCAGCACAAATTTAATTTATCGCAAAGATATTGGCCGTGCCGAGAATCGAAACCATGACCATCTGGTTGGCAGTTCGGCATGGTAAATATTACGTCAACGAGGTCGTCAAATTGTAAACAAATAAAGATTTTTGTTAAGAATAAAATATGGCAAAGTTTTTAAAATATAATTTCGTAGCCGTTTAAATGAGGAGTATGATATAAATAAATAAATAAAATTCTTAAGGAGGGAGGGGTGGGGTCCTAAATACGAGTATTTCTTAGGTGGTCTCAAAGCTATATGTTTTTTGAATAATTTTGACTGTTGTCCATTTATAACAAAACTCTGTAAATTTAACATTTTTGCCCATTTGTTCGCCATAATAGAAACAAAGAAAAAAAGAAGACCTATTCGTCCATAAAAACGGCAATTAATTGTCCCTTTTAAAAATGTTCGTAAGAATCCGTGGCGTTATTTCATTAATTGCAATACCCTTTATACTTCCGTTAAATAAAACAATTACCAAGACGAATGCGGGGTTCGAAGTGGTTAATCGCTGCCGCGGTTACCGAACCCGTATTACGGTTTTTGTATCGTGTTTTCCTTATTCTTCCTATAACACGGTACATATGGGGTGTTACAAAAACGGAAGTTAAGAGGTGGAGTAAAAAGTAATGTTTCTTTTTAGTGTTACGCGAGCTTCGAAATATGTTTATTGGTGCTGGTAATGCTGAGAAGATTGTTCTTATCTTTAACGCTATAATACGAGTGCTTTTGGTAATGGTGGTTATATTCTACCTATTCGTACTATGCGAAGAGTTGTATCAGTTGTCGTTACACTCATTGGAGTGTTACGACTTTGATTGAATGACTATGATTTTTTCATCGTAAGTTTGAGCTCATTGTACGACGACCTCGTTGGCGTAATGGTTACCATGCCGGACTGCAAATCAGAAGGTTCCTTGTTCGATTCCTGGCACGGCCAACATATTTGTGCTGAACTCAATTTGTTGGCTGTGGGTTTGGGTGTCAAATATGTATTTATATAAAATATGTATGTATGTATATCAGTTGCGGAACCAGAACACAAACTGGAAATGTTTCTGTATGGGGTTAGCCAGCCGTGTGTTGAATGAGGCCTAAAATAAAGTTGGAGATCAACCCATGACCTGTGACCCGCACGTTGGTACGACTGAGCTGTCCGCTTTGCGTTATTCAAATAAAAGTACGATAGGATTTGCAAAAATCCGTTGGTAGGAAAGTTTTTGGTCGTGACGACAGAAGCTCTGAAGCGGCGTCTTGACTTATCAATGTGTCTGTATTCTTGCTTCTTGAATGATTTGATCCTGTGTTGCTGGGTACACTTACTCCTTTCTCACTGAGTTGTCCCACCTAGCAAAGAAGGTACGCGGAAACTTCGAGTTGAGCTGTAATATTGTTTACAGAGATGTTGACTGTGACGATCAACGCTCATAAGCGACATTTTGTCATATCAAGATGACTGTTTTCTTTCTATACGAATGATATAAAGCTATGTTGATACTTACTCCTCTCTTACTGAGGAGTCCCATCAAGCAATGTAGGTACGCGGTACCTTCGAGTTGAGCAATGATATTGTTTGCGGACTTGTTGACTGTGACGTCAAACGGTCACAAGCGTCATCTTGACATATCAAGGGGTCTATTTTCTTTCTTGATTGATATGAAGCTATGTTGGTAGGTATACTTACCCCTCTCTCACTGAGGTGTCCCACCAAGCAGTGTAGGTACGCGGTACCTTCAAGTTGAGCAATGATATTGTTTACGGACTTGTTGACTGTGACGTCAAACGCTCATAAGCGACATTTTACCTTATTAAAGTGTCTATTTTCTTACTTTTCGCATGATATGAAACTGTGTTGTTGGGTACACTTACCCCCCTCTCACTGAGGTGTCCCACCAAGCAGTGTAGGTACGCGGTACCTTCGAGTCGAGCCTTGATATTACTGACGGAGTTGTTGACTGTGACTTAGTTGTCGTTAATGAGCGTTAATGTCGATAATGTGTCGTTTATGAGCGTTGGAACGGTCATAAACGACATTTTGTCATATTAAGGTGTCTGTTTGCTTTCTATACGCACCATATAAAGCTGTGTTGGTGGGTATACTTACCCCTCTCTCACTGAGGTGTCCCACCAAGCAGTGAAGGTACGCGGTGCCTCCGAGCTGAGCTGTGATGTTGCTGACGGAGTTGTTCGCTGTGACGTCAGAGGCCGGTTGCACGCCGGCGCGCCATCCGCGAGCTCTCGCAGTGCCGTGGTGACCTGGAAATTTAAATTATTAATAATCATTGATTTAATGTCGAAGTTCCGAGAATTCCCACAAAGCGTTTTGCTTCGACCTTCATTGTGAGAACTGCGAAGCTTAGGAACTCTCTTCTTGAGTCTCTTTTTCCCGAGAACTACAATATGGGGGTCTTTAAATATAGAGTAATATAGGTTCTATAGTCTAAGAGCCCGTGAAGATCGTGCTAAAAATACATCTCATCTGGTTATTAGATCGGTGAAGGACGATCTTCACGGGCTCTTCTACTACTAGGCAAACGTGTTACATCTTAGACCACAGTCAAGCTTAACATTAGGCAAGCTGCGGTCAAACGTAAGCCAATTCATCATAAAAAAAATAACAATTATTTAATAACTATAGCTGCATTCCTCGGTGTTATCCGCATTAACCCGGGGTAAAAGAAGTTAATCCGGAATAAAATTTTCCCTATGTGTTAATCCAAAGTCTAACCACTATTTTCATAGTAATCACTATCCTCTTAATAGTCTAACCACTTTCTAATATTAATTTATATGAATTGCCATTTGCCAAAATAACAATAATCAAGTCCTTATCAAAACTTAGGTACTTTTTCCAAAACATTGTGAGGAAACCGTCATGTTTGAGGACCACATAGTTAGGTACATAATATGTTTGTGGTTACCATACTACCGTACTGTGAGGGTTTGTGTTTCAAGTTTTTTTTTTAGAGTTAATTATCATTCGAAATTATTGATTAATCGGCCAACTTCTTTGTGATGAACTAAATTTTTTTGGCTGTCAGTCTGGGTGTTAAATAATATGTATCTATAATATGTATGTATGTATATTTAGTATATCAGTTGTGTTAGCAACCACAATACGAACTAGAAATGGTTCAGTAGGGGTTAACCAGACGTGTGTAAAATGTGTCTTCATATTTAAAAAAAAAAAAAATTTTTACTGTTGTAGATCTAGTAGTTTCAATTTAATGTAAAATTTTTTTTATTCCAAAGTGTTACAAACGAAACATTTGAAAGTTCGTTCTTACTCGCTCACACACTTTGAGTTATCCAAGCGTAACACGTTTACCTTTAAAAGTTTTCTTGAAGTTATATACTCACGTATATCTCCCGTGGAGGACGTGAAGAGAGGCAGCAAGCAGAAGACCGCCGCTGCCAGCTGGAGGCCCACCCCGCCTGCCTCGCGCCATCTCATCTGCAACAATATCAAATAACAAATACAAATCATTTATTGATAACACCAAAGTTACAAGTCAAATAATATGATATCATTACAAAAGTATATTATGATATGTATCCATGTCAATTTTCGATTATATTCTAGTACTATAATATAATTACAATAGTATATGGTATTAATCATAATGTCAATTTTCACTACTAATTCTAGTATCTAATATAATATCAATACAAAAGTATATGATATGAATAAAATGTCAATTTGTCAATTTAAATGTCAATTTTCAAATTTATATAATCATTTATATTGTACAAAGTTTTATCTAATAGCCAAACCCTGAGTCTAGTCTTAACAATTCAATTGTTGTTACCAATATATAAATTACAAAATGCAGACCTAATTATTTCGCACTTAGCAGAACTTTAGAGACAACTAAGAATATGGTGTAGTTTAATATACAACTATAATATTATATTCTTCTATTTCATTTTCTCCTTTCTCGCCTTATCCCACTAAAAAAGTGCGAGTGGAACACGCGCATGAAGGGGTATTTAAAGAAATTGCTTAAAAATTACGTTTGTTGTATGGGAGAATTTTAATCATTTTATTTTAATTTGATAAATAATTTTAAAAGGTACAATTAAATACTCTGAATATTTTAAGGGCCTAGTAGATAGACCCTTAAAATTTTCACATCAGCCGTTACTAAAAAAACACGTTTATTGTATGGGGACCTCTTTAATATTTTAATTTTTAGTATTTATTGATATGAAACACATATCTTGTGGAAGATTCAGCTTTCTAGCTATCACAGATACAGCATTCTGAGATACAGCCTGGTGACAGACAGACAGCGGAGGCTTAGTAATAGGGTCTCGTTTTCACCTTTAGGTACGGAACCCTAAAATTAGAAACCAAGTTTCTATTGAAAAAACACTTGATTAGTAGAATACGATAATAAATTTCAAACTCAAAATAGGATTTCTATTTTTTTTTTCGGACACCTTCTCGTTAACACATAGCATGAAACAAGCGATTAGGTTTTGCCCATAGAAGAGGTTTCTAATTTAAACCGAAATAAGCGGTCGAAAATTCTAGAAGCAACGGCGATTTGCACTAATAAATTACAATGTAAACTGCGCCGGCCGACTGAAAACCTGTAATTTATTTCAATGATTTTCTATTTTATGCCCCGTTTCAAGTGATTTAAACCCGGCACTTACCTAAAAGTACTTTCTAGATATTTATTTTCAGTTATATTTGTCTGAGAATAAGAGAAAACAAAAGCAACTGGCCAAATTTGACGAACTCGTTGGCGTAATGGTTGCCAAGCTGGACTGCCAACAAAAGTGTCTCGGGTTCGATTCCCGGTAGGGTGAACATCTTTGTAGAAATGGTAAAGCATGTGGCTAACCAGCCGTATGTGAAAATGTGTTGTAATATTTATATCTTTAGTTCAGTTTTATTTTTACATAATATATTATAATGTGTGATTTTTCGTCTTTAATTTCATTTTTAAAATGTAATCCAGCTTTGCACGTTGCAGAGTTTTGCACGTACTTAACTTTGAAGAAAGGGAAGAATATTTTAAAAAAGGTTTTTTTACAACTTATAGGTTTGCGTTTGACCACAGCTTGCCTGGTATTAAACAATACTTTGGACTACGATTTTACACGCTTACCTAGAAAATTTCTATTAACTCTAGATTTGAAGACCGAAAAGGCGAAGCGAATCGGCTTGTGCGATACTTAGGGATTACGACTGTATGTCTCTTCGCTGAGTCGTTCTGCTCGTTCTGTAATGGAATGGACACGGTGGTATAGTATTATTTGATTTAACTAAACTTAAATGATTTATATTAGACAATCGTATTTGCACTATGATTCTTAATTATTTACTAGCATTATTTACAAGTATCCCTGTATGTTTGTTTAGGCATGCTAGTACGTGCTAGTACGTATGTCTGTATTTTAGTAGGTGTTTTAAATGAATGGTTAATCACGGGCGGCCGCAGATGGCTGATCAAAGCCTGTCTAATCGCTCATTCAGCTGGACGGGTCAGTTTCACTAGTGTGGCTTTTTGTCTCTGCCTGTTGGTATTTTCTAATTATTTAGCAATTGTCTTTTGTTAGTTTGAGCTATATTTTTTTTTATCAAAATCTATTTTATATCAAAATATTGTTGATTGAATATTTAAATCCCTTGTTGAAAAAACGACAGGGTATTTTTAGTTTGACGTATCTGTGTATTTGTGTGTGTGTTTTATTTTAGTTTGTTTTTGTTCAAAAGGTGCGCTATAACATGTTTTTAGCTGTTCAATGAAAAATAGATTAAATATGGCCGATACCGAAAATGGTGGATGTCAGTTTCTTTTACAACTTTCTCAATACATCCTCTCCCTTTTTGCAATTTCGACAAATTATTAGTTATGAAATTACCAAAAAATAAGAGACAGGACCTACAATTTAACAAGTCATCCGACCCACGGTAGCGGCAAAACAAAAATTACACTTTTTAAAAGACAGTATTGTGCGAGGTCACCCATCCAAAGCCTCCTCCATCAAAGTTAAGCATCCATGCTTAATCGAGTCTGATCACTTTAGTTAGGCTTAGATTACAGGCGCTACAAGTATACGCTGGGTAAAATAGCTAGTAACAAGCTATACCTAAACGATACGCGATCAGTTCCTATACGAAAAAAAAAGGACGATTCGGAAATTGAATCTTGGCTGTCCGATGCGGGATCGGAAAAGCATCGAATTGAATTTCAGCACTTTGCTTTTTACTTTACTCCGCTTCGAAGATACTGGATACTGGCGGTCATGTGGGCTACTTTTGTCACTTTTTATTTTTTTTAGAGCTCTTGTGTGCTTTCTACAAGCTTTTCTTTGGTTTAACGAGTCCAAAGTTGCCATCGATTCAGTGTCACTTTAATTCCATATCGGCAAAACACGTGCAAAAAGGAAGTGACGTACGCTATCGAAAAGCCTTGTTAACTGTAAAGGTAGAAAAAAATACCCTAAATTATACAGATAAAAAAAAAACTGTAAGTGGTTAAAATGTGATCAATGAGATGAATGGAATTTATAATATATTTGTATTATTGTTAAATAAAAATAAAATGTCACAAACAAGAAAGGTCAGGACAGTCTGCCAACGACCGTACATACAGGATCATACATATAACGGTAGGGTTTGGTTGTTTGTCTTTATATATACCTACAGTGGCTAAAGCTAGAGATATGTATTAGAAGAAACAAACCCACTTAGAACTCAATGTCACTTAACATCAGGTGAGTTGTGACATTGCGCAAACGTATCTGTCATTAAAAAACTTTTTTTTGTCTATATTTGATAGGGTGTCTTTGACTACAGCTTGCATGATGTAAAGCTACGCTATAGCCTACGGTGTGGCACGCTTACCTAAAAGATACCTGTTTACTTTTGACTGACTTTTGAAATCTCCTCAGTGATACTTCCCGTAAATAAGTTATGCAAATTCTACCACTTTTCATCAGATTAATTTTGATAAATTTTTACGTGTACAAATTATTGTTTCGATTTATTTGTAGTATAGAGAAAGCTAAATGATTTTTGTAAATCTTGCGATGTCCAAGCCTAACATTCTAACGTGCTAATGTTAAAAGACAACGAAGGGTTCCATTAGACGTGGTCTGAATGATAAGTCGCAAAATAACCAGATATAGAATGGTTTCGTACAGATAACTCCTCTTTGCCTTCGCCTTTTCCCACTATGTGGGGTCGGCAAGATAGCGTTAATATTAAAACCAAAACTATGTTTGTATGAGAGTTTTTTTTATACTTGTACTTTACAATTTGTCATTTATCTAGCAGGCCGCGTAACCTCCCTAGCGGAAGGCGGGACGCGGTACGCGAGAGGCGGGAAGCGGGAGGCGGGACGTCGGAGAGTCGAAATATTCCCATACAACAAACTTTTTTTACGGTACGGAACCTTACATGCGCGAGTCCAACTCGCACTTGGCCAATTATTATTAACGTCAGAGAGAAAAAGAAAACATTATCAGTGTTCTCTTGAACCATCCTTCTGCACTACACTATTTTGTCGTGCACGCAAAATGTCTCAGACTAAGGCAGTGGTCCCACCAACGGCGAGTAAACGGTTAACTATCGAATATTTTCTCGCTCAAGAAACGTTCAATATATATATATACACACAAATAGTTGGTCGCTGACTGTTCACACTGCCGGCTACGACTCGCCTTACTAGTTTTATCGCTTAAGCGACGAGCTTTCAAAAATAAACTCGCTCAGCAATACTCGTTCAGCGATACTCGCCCGCTTCATCATTTCTATACAGTGCGGTATTTGGACAGGACTGAGCGAGTAGCGCGAGGAATCACTTGTCGCACTTACACACTCGCTTATAGCCCGGCGACAAAACTATCGAAACTACATTCGCTTCCCGCTGAACGCCAACTCGTTTATAATTTCTAGTTCTACCCGTTTCTCGTTCATCGTCGCCGGTGGGACCACTGCCTAAGGGTAAGGAATACGCTTGGGGTAATGGTGTAAGTATTATTTAATCTATGTTCCGGGTAAGCACGAACACACAGACCCTTCTTTGATATGTAACTTAACTAGACATTTTGTCTTGAGTTGGATTCAGACGTTTGAATGTGTTTGCTAGGATAGACGAATTTGATGTGCATTATATAGGTAGATAAAAAAAATATAAAAAAAAACCATTACCGAGACAAAAACTAAGCTTGATAAATACTATGGGAACTCTGCACCATCGATTTCAATGGTAAAAAATAGGTTTATTGACCCGCCGATAATATTTTAATACAGAATCAACCTTGATGATCGGCTCAGATCTCCTTAGTTAGCCGAGCTGCAGGCGTTCTGGTCAAATGGATAGCAGCAAGTATTAAAAAAAACTTGAGAGGAGTCAAGGGACACCCAGATGGAACGAAGTTCCTTCACTATCATGATTCATTATTATATTTTTATTTATTATTTACAAAAAACCTGTATATACTTAACAAAAATAATCGTCGCGATACCACAATGTTCAATGCGAAATAGAAATGAAAATATCTGACTTACTTTCTATAAGAAAGAGAGAGATAGAGACAGAGAAATATGCGCACGCCGCACAGCTCACAATACTATAGCAAAATGTGTCGTGACAACTTTTCGTAAGATTTTTATCCGTCTAGCCCCCTTTCACAAAGCGCGATAATGAACTTTGTTCCAAAAAATATGCCATCGACCGAACATTTTGCGGTAGCTCTGTATTTCAGTGATATGCTTTAGAAACTATTCGAATTGCCTCTATTTCGTCGTTCGTCTTGTCACGTTCTGCATCGCGCACTGTAAATTAGAAAATGCCGAAGATTTACCGTATTTGGGAACGTCGCACGCAAGTATATTATTTCCAATTGGGCATGGAAGAAATATCGCGGTACTTGCTTGATTTATTGCCTAGGAGACCGGAATAAACTCTACATGAATAGAAAAATATTTTATTTAGTTTCTTATAAGGTTTATTACGGATAATATTTAAAACCCTTTTGCAATTATTTTCATTCATTCATGAAAACGATATAATTCGATAATAAGATTAAGCAATGGTTTTTACATGTTTTTAGCATTTATGATATGAAAAGCTCAGATCATGCCTATCATAGAATATAATAATAATATTAACGACTGCAATAAATTAAAACAATAAAATAATTATTAATTTATTCTTTAATATTAGACCGTTGCAATCAAATTTTTGACTAATTTATTTATTTTTACATTTCAGTCATCAAAATGCATTTATTTTTTAATCATATGAATAGCTTGCTAGATTTTATGAATTGGTGCGCATTTTTACGCTTTTTCTTTGTGGACACATTTCACACACGGCTGGTTGGTTAGCCCTATACTAAAACATTTTCTAGTATGCATTATGGTTGCTAACACAACTGATATACTACAATTACTTCCAATGGATATGTTAAATATGTAACACCCACCATCTATTTCTTTCACTATTGAGAAGCTACATTATCCCTGAGTAGCAAAGGCTATATTTTTTATCTCTTTGCAACTTAGATTCTTTTATAGCCTGTGAAAAGCCGCGACGATTTACTAGTTTTATATAAAACTACAACCGCTAACCTAACCTAAATCATATTCCTTTCAACTATGCTATTTTCCTTCATACTTTCTTCCTCATACTTTGACAGCACAATAAATACACAAAAACTGCAAGTGTTAAAGCAAAATGCTTCGATCAGCCTGCCCTTTCATATAGTTCACTTCAACATCAAATTCTATAGCTTTCTAAAAATAGATACAAACGCTTCTGAGCTTTCTGATAGGCAATCGTGACAACAAAGGTGGCTCAGGTCTTTTGATCGGCGATGCCTATACCTTTACCTATACGATGCTATAACTGAGAAACGAGTAATTAAATTTTTCATTACCTCCTTTGGTGGTACGTTATTTATGATAGTAATAAATGGGTGGGAAGGGGAAATAGCGGTGTTTTTGTCGCCAGTTTAGTGGTTTTTGATCGCGTTTTTTTGGCGCTGTGAATGGATTAGTTTGTTTTGATCGGATATGAAAGTTAGTGGCGCATGTAAGTTTATTGTTTCCGCGCGTTTTTAACGGGATTTTGCGTTTTGTTTTATTTTCTTGATTGAAAATTTTAGTTTTCAGTTCGTTGGTTTTGTTAAAATAATGTAGAGGTATTCGTTATATTTAAAGTCTATTGGTATTCGGGGTAGGGTTTTTATATATCAGCTATGAGTCTTGTTATAGGTCTTTTAAAAAGTGGCATATTTTATCTGGGCGTGGGTATGACACGTTAAATTGTAGGTCCCTGCTGTAAGTCTCAGTACACACAGTCGTTAAGTAAAGTCTGAGAGCCAAAGGGCAAGAGGCCTTCGGACGGATTGAAAACTCTCGACACCAGAGCTTGGCCACTTAGCTCATACGAAGAAGAAGAATTAAGGCCTGACGCAAAACGACTGGGCGTTATAAGTTTGACGAGTCATGTAGGAATGTGTGTGTGAAATGTACTCGTAGCAACCATTCAGATCACATCGGTCACCCATCATGTAAAATTAAGAGCAAATTTTGGCCCAGTTTGTATTAAAATAACTATATTACTTACGGCAAATACTGCTTCAAGTTACCAATCAGTCAATTTCAATAATAAACAGGAATAAAATCAGGAATAAATCAATTAAAACGAAACAATAAAGATTCATCAATAAAGAAAAATCCAATTCATAATAAAAACATACGCCACTTAAACAAAACTGAAAAGCCTTTAGCAAAATCAGTTGCGTTGCGTAGTCATTGAAAATGCAACATTTGGTTTTAACAGATCATTGATTTTGTAACGCACATAAGAGTAATTAATACGTTTTATTTCCACGCGGCTCACAAAACAATTAAAATACGGAAATAACAGAGAGCCACATAAATATTGAACGGGTGCCCGATAACCACTATTTACTTCGGTGTAATGGAATTAAAAGATCGGGGAAAATGAACAGAGCTACTTGTAAATTAAAAATTTATTAGATACTCAAATTTCAGTAAGATGCTTTTAGTACAGCTTAAATCCATGTACATAAAAAAAAATTAAAGCAGAAGCTATCATAACTTGTTTTCAATAGCCGCCTCTTTAAAAGAAAAAAAAAACATGAGAGGTGTCAAGGGACACCCGGATGGCACCTGCTTTCTATAAGAAAGAGAGAGAGAGAGAGAGACAGGCAGAGAAACATGCGCACGCCGCACAGCTTACTATAGCAAAAAGTGTCGTGACAACTTTTCCTAAGATTTTTTTCCGTCCACCCCCTTTCACAACGCGTGATAAGAAACTTCGTTCCAAAAAAAATCCTCTAGAAGAAAGTTTGATCCCTGCCAAAGACCTCGAGTTTTTGGTGAAAAAAAACTAGGCCGCTATAAACCTACATTGTTGCAAAATTGCATTTTTTTTTTGTGAAAAAGTTTTTATAGTCTAAAAGTTGTTTGTTATCAAACAAGTAGTAATCAGTTTCAATCCCAGTAACCCTGTATTAATCGGAAAGCTGACTTTAATTCACTTTAAAAGTTTATAGTATTTGTATTGTGTTGGTCGGAAAGCTTTTAGATTTGCTACATTGTATTGTAAAAAATAAAGTTTAAATTACAGTTCCATAGCTTCACAAAAGAGTTAGAAGAAATATTCAATAAAATATTTTTTGTTAATGGCTGACAATCAAAATTGTGTGATTGTATTGAATCTTATACTTTTTTATTAGTTAGTTTGACACTGACAAAGGCTACCCCAAATAATAACGTTTGATGCGATTTTTAGGATTCCGCACCTAAAAGATAAAAACGCGACCCAATTACTAAGCCTTCGCTGTCTTTCTGTCTCCAGGCTGTATCTCAGAAACTGTAATAGCTAGAAAGCTGAAACTTTCATAACCTCTGTATTTTTCGTGCCTGTTATAGCTGCAGAAATAAAAAAAAAAAATGAAGGGGTCCCAATACAATAAACGTGTTTTTTTTTGTATTTTTTTGTAATAACGGCAGCTGCTAGACACTCAAAAATTTTCACAAAATATATATTTGTACATTAACTATCAAATTAAAATTATATAATAAATATTTGAGGGGGGCACACATACAAAAATGGTATGAAACCCTTCATGCGCGAACCCAACTCGCACTTTCCGTAACAAAATTTCAGTAACAAACGTGTCATACGATTCACGGTAGCGCCTAGATCAAAATGCCACTTTAATTACGAGTCTTGTGCATGGTCACCCATTCAAACCGCGATCGCATCGACCGTCGGCATCGCTTAGCTTCGAACATCGCGTCAGATGACCTCAGCCGAGCTAGTTTAGAGGCTAGTCTTTTCGATTGATGCACAGGCAACTTTTAACGCATGTCTGTTATATTTTGACCAAAGGTACCTCCATCGAAGGTTGCAGGTAATTTTGTATTCTAACAAAAAAACATTGTTGTTTTTTCGAGCAAACTCTACCTTGATCCACATACCAATTTAACTTTTCAAAACCCGCTGAGGTCGTCTCCCCTCCCCCCGGACACGAGTTCTGATTTGCTTTGTTTAAACAGACGCGGAAAGGGCGGGCCTCAGTGCGACCGGTATATTGGGATGTAGGTGAATTTTATGCTGAAGAGTTGTGATTAAAATTTGAAGTTATATGATACGTATTATAAATGTGTGTGTTACTGTGTTTCCTGAAATATAACGTGGGTCTTTTCAAGGCATGAGTCAAAAGATTTCATCTATATCAACGAGTTAGTATTAATTGTAACAGTAATAACGTAATATAAAATATAAAATCATATTGACAAGATTGATAGATAATAAGATATAATATTATGTAAGTAAGTTTGTAGTTAGATAGTATGTTTGAAAAATATTTAAAAAACTGTGGGTGACTACAACTTTTGGCCTACAACTTTTGGAAATAAGAGAAAAAAATAGTTTTACCTATAAAAAGATATCAGCACCAAAAAGATTGTCCACGCGCCTTAAAGGTCATACTTGGACCTAACTGACAATTGAGCGGCAAAGAGGCTAATTGGCAATATTGTTCTTTGCACGGAAAAGCTACAGAGCCTGGAGCCTCACCACATGGTGACCAGCGTTTCGTTTTTTTATATATAGATAGATAGATGGATGGCTGAATGGCTGGATGGCTGAATGGCTGGATGGCTGGATGGATAGATGGATGGATAGATGGATGGCTGGATGGCTGGATGGCTGGATGGCTGGATGGCTGGATGGCTGGATGGCTGGATGGCTGGATGGCTGGATGGCTGGATGACTGGATGACTGGATGGATAGATAGATAGATAGGTATGGAAACACCAAGGCGGCATCATCATACCGTGGAGGTGCCTAAGTCGCGTACTGAGCCGTTTGCCTCCACCTTTATTGTGCGAACCGCGAAGGTGTGGAATTCTTTGCCAAACGCCCTGTTCCCCGATAACTATTTATCTATCGGTTTTCAAGGCAAGAGTGAACCGGTTTCTTCTGGGCAAGCGCGCTCCACCTTAGATCACAATATCGCTTACCATCAGGTAGAGATGCGCGACTTCGAATAATCTTACCAGTCGAATTATCTACAACTACTAATATACACGTTCGACTTGAATATTAGTAATATAATACTAATGTTAATAATCGAATGATGACTACTATTTAGTTACTAATGGCGTTTTGACTCGATTGTTAGCGAATCTTGTCAATGTCACTTGTTAGTTTCAAATAAATGAAATATGAATGAATCGTTGGAGTGGAGTCGGCTCAAGTAGTAACTAATGTAGTATTCATTCAGTCCGGTTGATTTTGAGTGGGTATCATGTAAGTTATTAATTTTCGGAGATCATTCGAATGAGTCGAATGATTTATAAACTGGAATCATTCACAGTCGCGCATCGCTACCATCAGGTGAATTGCGATCAAGCGCAAGCCATTTAGCGGAAAAAAAACTCTGTATTATATTTTGTAATCCATTTGGAGATAGCTTTCACACGTGTTACAGATGGAGTAAAGATATTTTCTCTTATGATTGTAAGGCAAAGATTACGCCGGCTGGAGAGATAGACCCTTAATATTTTATGAAGAAATATATCGAGCCGAGATAGGAGCAAGTCTAAAGCACAAGCTGACAGCGTGATAGAGGATTAAAATTGGTATATATGTATAATAATAATAATATATTTTATTTGCAATTCTCATTATCATTTGCGCACAGACAGGTTTGCTTATAATTAATTTCCTTATTGTTGGGGTCGCGCATTTTAGGAGCGTTATGCCCTCGTAAGAGATCTACAGAACCTGTGCCAAAGGGCATAAATACATATTTACCATAGACTAATAAATAACGACGCCGAGATATATTATTATTATTATAGTAGGCACCGAAACTCTAGTTGAAAATTGTAATACGCGTGTCATTCGATACCTACACCAAACAACCGACTTCAAAAAAGGAATAGATTCGATTCGCCTGTTTTTTTTTCATTTGTTACCTCAGAACTTTCGACTAGATAAACCGATTTTGGTGATATTTTAATTCTAGTTCTGAATGCAAAATCTATAAAAAAACTTAAATTTTCATCAGGTATTTGCGTTACAAATGAAATAATGATACAAAACCACGGGAGCCTAATTCGATTATATTTTTTTTTTATTAAAAAGATTATCTTCTATAAATTTTATTGAAATCGATACAGTATTTTCTTTAACTGAGGTTGGTTATTCTAATTTTAGAGTTAAGTTGCTTTTAAGTCGATTACAAAATATTTTATGTATATACATTGTAAACTCTACATAACGACACTGAAGAGACTGCGTTTTATGGCGTTATGGAGAGTACTCGTTAAATGAAGAGAATGTCTCATTGTATGGAATACAAGCTAAACCAACTAAGATCAATTGATTTCGATGCTTTAGAGAGTTTGTCGTTAAATCGAGTGACGTTACATGGAGTTTTCACTATAATAATAATAATAATACCTAAAAACATTTATACTACGATGCAAAAAGCAGCCATTTTAAATACTTGTCGCATCGTACGGAAATTTTTGCAAGAAACAACTGATCCCGAACATGAACATCACTTGGCTTAGGCCCGTGATGCTTCATATTGCACCGGGATTCCTAAAATTCCGAGAATCACATTTGGTATAATAATAATAATAATAAATTTATTTGCACAAAAACTTACGAAATAGCTTACATCGAGTTACATGAAAAAGTTAAGTTATTATAGTCATTTAACACTATGTTTTGTCGTAAGCTCCTCGTTTCGCTCATCACTTGGGCCGTTCTAGCTGATACGCCTCGGCGATGTCCATTGATTGAACTTAATAAATGGATATTGAGAAAGCAAACACGCTTCAATACACACGGCTTACAGATATACTAACCTGCTCAAGTTTATATACGTATCTTAATATATATAAATCTCGTGTCACAATGTTTGTCCTCAATGGACTCCTAAACCACTTAACCGATTGTAATAAAATTCGCACACCATGTGCAGTTCGATCCAACTTGAGAGATAGGATAGTTTAAATCTCAAATTATAGTCTCAATTTTAATTTATTGCTAATTATTGTCTGTTATTATTTGACAGTCACAATTATCTGTTAACTCCAAATGATTCTAACAGATGTCGATAGCTTTCGACTGGGTTGAGTAAGTAATTAATAGATGGCGCTGTACCCCTAAGTGAGGCAAAACAACGTTTGCCGGGTCAGCTAGTATAACATATAGATTATGTTAACCATAGCCGCAGGTATTTATATAGAATAGGTATGAATGCGACATTTTTTTGTTTGCTTTTCTTGTATAGGTACCAGGGATCAAAATACCAGTTACTATATTCTTGCTTAAATTTAGTAAAAATACGATAATAATAGTTTAAAAAACTAAAAAAACACGCTTTTTATTGAAAACCGTAATTACCTATATCAAATTAGTGTATTGTCATCGGTCCTCTCCTCAATAAATCAACAAAGTTTGAACGAAATCTGGCCGTTTAAAGTGGATCAAAATCGCGCCCAAAGAAGTCGGTTACAAACAAACATACAAACAAAAATACAAAAAATGGAATAATTTTATCAAATTAGTGTATTGTCATCGGTCCTCAAAAAATCTACAAAGTTTGAACGAAATCTGGCCGTTTACAGAGGGTCAAAATTGCGCCCAAAAAAGTTGGTTACAAACAAACATACAAGCATACAGGTGAAGTTAATAGAAAGCGTGTAATAAAAAGCGAAAAGTCTTATGATTATTTTTTATTAATACGAGTATAATAGGACACATTTCGCACATAGCTAGTTAACCCCATACTAAACCACTTCTAGTTTGCATTATGGTTGCTAACACTACTGATATACTACATACATACTTTTATATACATAGATACATATTTAACACCCAGACCGACAGCTAACAAATTAAGTCTTGCACAAAGATTTTGGCCGTGCCGGGAATCGAAACCGGAACCTTCTGGTTGGCAGTCCGGCATGGAAACCATTACGCCAACGAGGTCGTCTAGACTATACATAGATATTAATTAACTCGAAACGTAGTATAGTACGAGTATTTTATAGTTATTGTGTATTCGCAGTCAATTTCCTGTCAAATTGATCAGCAAGTAGTGGATTCTCAGCTCAAATTAATATTCTATCCTATTAATATATCCTTTGTAAATTAACTGATTTGGGTCTAGTCTCCAGAGAATCCTGCTAATATTATAAATGCCAAAATTTGTGTGTGTTTAAGTGTTTTATTGTGTATATATTATGTTTGTTTTCAACCGGCTCAACTGATTTTGAAAAAAAATTATATAGAGATAGGAAAGACTTTGGATTAACACATAGTCTACTGGGATAAAAATCCCAGATTATTAGTGGCGGTTTTCAAAGCAAGAGTGAACCGGTTTTTTCTGGGTGAGCGCGTTCCACCTTAGATCATAATGTCGCTTGCCATCAGGTGAATTGTGATCAAGCGCAAGCCCATTTAATGTAAAAAAAAAAAAAAAAAAATAACGCGGGTAACCGTGGGGCGATGTTACTAATATTATAAATGCGGAATTGTGTGTGTGTTTGTACGTTTGTTACTATTCACACTCAAACGGCTGAACTGATTTTTATGAAACTTGGGATGGAGATACGTAAGAACCTAGATTAACACGTAGGCTATTTAAATTCCGGTTCCATTAATATTATAAATGAGAATGATTGTGTGTATTTTTGCTACTTTCACGCTCAAGCGGCTGAACTGATTTTGATGAAATTTGTTATGCAGATATGTAAGATGCCTCCCAAACCACACCGCAGCCCGCCTCAGTTGCGAAACTCCCCCGAAACGAGGTTCCGCAACCTACTGGTGCCACTCCATTTAGAACTTGCGTACAGGGATTAAGTCTAGGGAGTGGCCCGCCTCAGGGACCCTCTTCGCTTCACCGTGGGTGACCAGGCCACGGTTACTGAGCCCCCCCGCCTCGACAATGCGGGGCCCCACGGGGGGGAGATATGTAAGATCCTGGGTTAACACATAGACTACTTGTTTTCCTGGATTAACGCGGGTAACTACGTGGGGCGCAGCCTGTTATCTATAAATGTGTTATCTATATAATAGATTGGATATTGAGATTTAGAGAGATAAGCTGACGAGATTGCTTCGGTTGTGTATTATTTGAACTGTGTGTTTAATCTAAGGCTAAGGCATTGTTGTGGGTTAGTGTTGAATCAGATTGAATAATCAAATTTGACGACCTCGTTGGCGTAAAGGTTACTATGCCGGACTGCAAATCAGATGGTTCCGGGTTCGATTCCCGGCCCGGCCAACATCTTTGTGCTTAACTAAATTTGTTGGCTGTGGGTCTGGGTGTTAAATATGTATCTATATAAAATATGTATGTATGTATAATTAGTATATCAGTTGTGCTAGCTACCGTAACACAAACTAGAAATGGTTCAGTATGGGGTTAACCAGCCGTGTGTGAAATGTGTCCTAAAAAATTTTTAATTCTAGCTTAGATTAAATATATACCAGATCCAGTGTTCCATACAAACACAGCACAAAAAATGGTAAGAGTTTCCTATACTATTGTACCTATTACAATAAACAACACAAAAAATATTTCAATTCAAGTCAACCTTACCACTGTATCTTAAGGTTGAGTTTCGACTAGTGCCGTAATAAACATAAGCTATCTTGATCCGCGATAACAGCTATAAAAATTTATGACCGTGCGCAGTGAGCGTTACAAAATTCAACTGTATTACTATACCAATAACGCTTGAATTCTTCAAAATCAAATAAGACCACACTCTTGTGGTCTTATTTTCCTTACCGTTTTTAGAGACTTTACTTTAAATCTAGAACATTTTTGATCGAAAAATTCTAGGTTAATAACATGCTCTTTTGAGGCTAGAGAGAGAAAGAGAGAGAGATAGAGTGTGGTACGGTAAGATAAAAAAAGGACAAGAGAAATCGCAAAATTCACATTCATAATTATATTTCTGTCATTTTACCAACATCAATTTGACATGGTTATTGAGTTATTTACATTTCTTTACAAAAATGTCTGTCACAGAAATTCCAGTAATTTATTAATTTAAAAGTTTGTGTGTTAATGTGTATGTTTGTTATTTCTTCACGCTCGAACAGCTGAACCGATTTTGATGAAATTTGGTGTGAATAAAAGTAAGACGTGGATTCACACATAGGCTTATTTTTTCCCGAAAACAATTGTGGTTTCCCAAAATCAATGTTACTTCTTTACGCTCCAACCGCTGGACCAATTTTGATGAGATTTACTTTGAAGATAGGATAGACCTTGGATTAACACAGGCTACTAAATATAAAACTTTCCTGACAAACTTAAAAAACTTACTCATAACAAAAAGTTATTATAAAATAGAAGACATTTTAAATGACAGAACATTAAATAAAATCAAATGAATTGACAGGGTTGCTCATCTCCAGTAAATAATTGCAATGCCTTATGGGTAATTATGTAACTGTAATGTGACATAATATTGCAATAAATTGTTTGACTTTGACTTTTTGACTTTACTTTTTAACCCGGCTTCACATATTGTAAGTAGCAGTTTTCGTCATAATAAAGGCAGTTACGAGTATTTCTTACCAGAAACAATGAAAAATGTTCATCGATTACAAAAGTCGCCGTAATGGTCCCAATTTAGTCCCTTCTCACGAAAATTAATAGCGCATTTAGCTTTTAGCGGAGAAAATGTTACATCGACGATATTTTTAAAAGAAAAAAAAAACAGTAATTGAGTTACTTTTTTTTCATGGCTCAGCATGAACTGACTAATCAGTTCTATTTTAATAAACCAGATGTTAACATTGAAAGATACTTAAATCTATTCAATAGCTGACCAAGCAGTTTTTAATTAGAAAAATGAATAGAGAAATAGATCCGACAACAGATGATGTGGATAGTCCTTGAATGCTCAAGACCGCCTTTTAAAAAGAGTCATTTTCATCTAGGCGCTACTGTGGGTCGTATGACACGTTAAATTGTAGGTCCCGGCTGTTACTCTCAGTACAAGCAGTCGCTAAGGCAAGATGCCTTCAGGCGGCTTCAAAACTCTCGACACCAGAGCTTGGCCAATTAGCTCATACGAAGAAGAAGAAGAAGAATATTCTTCTCGCTCATGTAGTAGCGCCTATTTAAAAAGAAATAATAATAGTTAAAAAAAAAACTAAAAAAACACGCTTATCTGGCCGTTTTAAGTGGGTCAAAATCGCGCCCAAAGAAGTCGGTGACAAACAAACAAACAAAAAAATTGAATAATTTTATCAAATTAGTAAATTGTTATCGGTCCTCAATAAATCTACAAAGTTTGAACGAAATCTGGCCGTTTAAAGTGGGTCAAAATCGTGCCCAAAGAAGTCGGTTACAAACAAACATACAAACATAAAGGTGAAGCTAAAAAAGCGTGTAAAAAGCTTATACCGTGAATTAACCAATGCCATAATATTTATCCCGAAGTTTTGGTTTATGATAATTATTATTCTTTTTCATCTAAGGTTTCATTTAGTACTCCGTAGATAAAATATTGTAAAGGTAAACAAAAAAAAAAAATCCCACATCAAAGACTTTTTTTTAAACGCACCATTTGTAAAAGTCACATTAATGAGTCGCTTTTTATTTTCACATTCATGTGCTCTGTACTTATTCGTGGTAAGCAAAAGCAATTCTTTTTATTTCGCTCCACGACACACTGCCACAAAAAGGTACATCCTCTATGACATACATTGCCACAAAAAGGCACATCGTTCTTTATTTTGTGTCTTTGTACAAAAGTCCCGAAAAGAAGTGATCATTATCACACGCAAGCGTGACATGACGGCTTGCCTGCGACGGTATAATATGGGGAAGGGCTTAAACGCACTACGCGAAGCTGTGCGACAGTAGTTTATTTTTTATATTGCTACTAGCTGACCCGGCAAACGTTGTTTTGCCTCACTTAGGGGCACAGCGCCATCTATTGATTACTTACTCAACCCAGTCGAAAGCTATGGACATCTGTTAGAATCATTCGGAGTTAACAGATAATTGTGACTGAATAATAACAGACAATAATTAGAAATAAATTAAAATTGCGACTATAATTTGAGATTTAACTATCCGACCTCTCAAGTTGGATCGAACTGCACATGGTGTGCGAATTTTATTATAATCGGTTAAGTGGTGTAGGAGTCCATTGAGGACAAACATTGTGACACGAGATTTATATAATATATTAAGATTGGGGCTATTCCAATGATCCCTTTTTCATTTCCAATGATTTTTCCACAATCTATAAAATAAAATAAGTCGGGTTTACCTTCTTGACGCTATAACTCCAGAATGCGAAACGATTTCCACGGTTTTACATTCGTTGGAAAGGTCTCGTGCTCCATAAGATTTGGAGCAAACAAAATTCAGGGAATATTTCATTTGAAAAAATCGACCTACACGCGGGAAAAGCCGCGGGCAGTTTCTAGTTTTTTCTTTTTTTTCGGCTAGTTTTCTTATATTTTTTTTTATTGAAAATTGCTTGGTCAGGTATAAAATATAATTTATGTAAGTTTTGTTACGGTTATTTAATTTTAATGTCAACAACATATTAAATAGAACTGTCTTACACAAAATAGTTGCGGATAGTGGTGTACTTAAATAAAAAATAATTTCAGACTTTCATATGCCCACAAAATGTTAACGAACTAAGAAATGTCCGTCCTATTAATTAAAACAAATATAGTGACAACAAATACAATAAACTGAATTTAAATAAGCAATGAAAAAGGCGATGCACAAAATAAATATTATCCACATTCATCAAATTTCTCAAATTCAATAAAAACATAAGTATACATTATTTCATTAAAACATTAGTACATATAATAATAGTCTTTCAGTTTAGAGCACAGAGTATGTATTTTTTTTGTGTATCTAGAAAAACATAAATCCCGGTGCATCTTAGGCTTAAAATTCTAACTTTTCGTATCATCAATCACGGGTTCCGTGGAAAGTTGCCGCATATGAAAGCGAGGGATTATTAAAAATGCCTTACTGATCCCCAAAATTGAACCGTAGTGACGTTGTGGCCGCTTGGAATTTATATTTATTGGCGAAGGGATTAAGGGCTTTGGATTTACGCTAATCCGAAACTTAATGCGATTGAATCGATCAAACGCATTTGTGTTCGTAGCAGCTTGAATAAATCCCTCGGTTAATCGAAAACAGTAATTGACAATTTCAGTTACACCTGATTCTTAAATAGATTCTAGATGCTTCGAATCTACAGTATTCTTATAGTAAATTCAGATCATTCCTTAGAGTTGAGGCTTTGTTCTTTATCAATCTTATTTTAATATATATAAATCTCGTGTCACAATGTTTGTCCTCTATGGGCTCCTAAACCACTTAACCGATTACCACTTAACCGATTATAATAAAATTCGCACACCATGTGCAGTTTGATCCAACTTGTGAGATAGGATAGTTTAAATCTCAAATTATAGTCGCAATTTTAATTTATTGCTAATAATTGTCTATTATTATTTGACAGTCACAATTATCTGTTAACTCCAAATGATTCTAACAGATGTCGATACCTTTCGACTGGGCTGAGTAAGTAATCAATAGATGGCGCTGCTATGGTAAATCTACGAACGTGTCATATAAGCTACACTATCTATTTTTCATACCCCTAAGTGAGGCAAAACAACGTTTGCCGGGTCAGCTAGTACATATATATAATATGAGAGTTAAAATCGAATGACTGAACGTTAAACAGTTTTCCAAAAAACTGAAAGGTATCTTCTTGATGAAAAGTTTTTTTATGATGAATAGCTTGACCGCAGAGTAACAGAAACCAAAAAATATTTTTCGTGATTTTGTCTGTCTTTCTATCTGTCTGTCTGATTTCTAACGGTTTATTTTATATTAATGTAAGCAAATTACTTTTACTTTACTTCATATTTTCGGAAGTTATACAATACCTAAATGTGTCTTGTTACAATGAGGTATTTCATGCAACAAAGAAAAAAAATACACATAAAAGAAAAAGGTAATGCATAATTTATACTTTAGCATTTATCAGTGCTAAAAGTTGTCAACATGAAAATTAAGTAAAGTTGAAATAATTACTTTTAATTTTTGACATTTAGTTACTTCATATTTTCTAAATTTATAAAATACGTGAATGTGTTTTATTTCGATGAGGTATAATATCATGCAACAAATAAAAAAAATGAAATAAAAAAGTAAAAGATAATGCAATGCAATTCATAATTTAGCACTATAAAACTTGTCAACATGAAAATTAAGTTATTTAATTAAGTTGTTCTCTTCTATCTGGAAGTCGGTCAAAACACGGTAAATAAACAAAAACTGTGTCATCATTTCCGTTTCTTCAATCCTTTCAAATTAAAAATGGCCGGAAGTGGAGCGTGAAAGCCTCTTTAGCGGAATTCCGGAGGATTACCGGTACATTCTGATATTAGTCGGATAATCCTTGATTTAAAACGACTAAAGCAATTCTTAGAAAGAGTTATGTTTTAGTTAGAGTTTCTCTACGAGAGTTCTCGAACCGAGAATTCCCGGGAAATTTTGCTTTACTCGAGACGAGAAAAAAGTGGTCGAGAAATCGAGAAATCGAGAAATTCAGTCAAAAATTTCAAAAACATACGCGCCTGTATATACAACGAAACCGATTGTCAGACGGTGCTATAAATGCCCTCGTATTTTTAAAGGCTTATTTCCTTAATAAGAAGATATAGTGGGCTAGCTTTTAAGCAGTTTCCGCTTTATGTTGTAATTGTAATTAGTTTAAGAGTATTAATTACTTATAAAGTTCCTATGTTTACTTACGTAACGAAAAAGACTGTCCATTTATAACAAATATTGAATAGTAGATACAAAGACTAAACTAAAGTACCTACTTTACTCGTAATTATTAAGCTAGTCTGATTGTTAATTTTTATATACAATTTAAATACTGTCGTTTTATGTTGCATAATTGTAAAGATAAACTTAGTGTAAGGTTTACACACTAAGTGTATAATTTACTTAGTGTGTAAGGTACTAAGTTTTATTGTGGTCACATGAAGATTTTGTTTTTAGAAGATATTTTATTTAATTTTCCAAAGAAAAAGACTAATCCTAATTGTGTGTAGAAATATTGATAAAAAGATCTCGCTAGAGTTTATTTCGCTTATTTAAAATTTTCAAGTCACACGACGTGAAAATAAAAATAAATATTGTTGATTATAACATAAAAAACGTAGTTTTATTGCTAAATCACACATATTTAAAACAAATCGTATTTCTCGGCAACCCGGGAATTCCCGGGAACAACTGGTCGAGAATTCTCGTGCTCCGGGAAATAAAAAAGGTCGAGAAATGAGAAACCCCAGTTTTAGTCATATCAAAATTATTTCCAATGAAAGTGTGTTAGGACGGTGAAACGGGCAAAATTTTAAAATTACAGTTTTTATTGAGAAATCAAATCAAATCAAATTCGTTTATTGTATTTGACGTTGACTTCACATTGACGACCTCGTTGGCGCAACGGTTACCATGCCGGACTGCTAACCAGGGTTCCTGGTTCGATTCCCGGCCCGGCCGACATCTTTGTGCTTAACTAAATTTGTTGGTTGTCGGTCTGGGTGTTAAATATGTATCTATATAAAATATATATGTAGTATATCAGTTGTGTTAGCTACCATAACACGAACTTAAAATTGTACAGTATGGGGCTAACCAGCCGTGTGTGAAATGAGTCCTAATATTTATTTATTTATCATAGACAAAATATACTAAAGCTTAGAGTCAGGAACATAAAGTAATGTTTAGTTATAACTATGTGAGTGGAGGGCTGTGTCGTACCTGAGAAAGTCGCTGTGCTCTGTGCTAGGTACCTCAAGGGGCCTGTAATGCAGAGCAGCAGAGATCTCACACTACGATACAATTATACCACAACTTGTTCATATTTATAGTTATGTTGGGCCAATACTATACCAATCCAACTTATGAATTAGGAGAAAAACTTGTTCAAACAATCTAAAATAGATTTTTTTTAATTGGTTTATATTTGTGTTGATAAATCTGATTGGTACCTAAGTATGTAAAAATATTCTTAGGTCGGTACGGTCGTTACCCTTTATGATTTATTGCTAAAAAACTGCAATATCTAGATTTTTGCCCTTATTACCTTAAGGAAAATACCGATTCAAATTATACAACAATTAATTTACATATAAGAAAGCAAGCTGCCGCAATTTTATTTTACAAAGCAAACGAATTAAAACTGCAAAAATGCCAGTCAATTAAATATGATTAAAGAAAGTTGTATCAAAAAAATATTCAAGCTAAAAATTACGATAAAACCACTTAATAAAAAATTTAAAATATAATTATGGCAACTGTAAATTCAGCGCTCATTTGGAAAAGTAAGCAAATAATTCTACCAAGCGAACGATTCCAAAGCTATTGTTATTCTGTCGAGTGGAAAATGCTATTAAAACAAGATTATTATTCTTTTACGCGTTCATAAATATAAATTTTATTTTAAACACGATTCCTTTTATGATGAAGGAGCGAGGAAAAAATCTGCGTCGAATGAACAAAGTGCCGCCGTATAATGAGTACCACTTTTGAATTTTTAAGAAACTTTTGTTCGGTGAAATTATTATAATAACTGTGGCGGTTGTAAGAAAGCTCAAGGTTTTTGAATGATAAAGACAATACAAGAAATTCTTTCGATATTCTGCTAGTCTTATAGGTACGCTTGGGCAAGTTTGTTGCGAAACGACCACCATTCTTCAAGTCGCTGGGCATCCTAACTCTACCCTCGCTCGTCATCATGCAAGTGGCGCTATATGTGATTGTGTAATTATTTATTATTTATATTTGACATTTTTGATTATTATATTGTATTTTATTGATAAAATGTTATTAATAAAATGTTTATCTGTTTATCTGATCTAAACTTAATTCTGTCCTTCGATACTTAGACATGACTTCTATTCTCCAGGATCAGTGCCGGCTATAAATTACATATTATGTAGATTAACTAAATAACTATTATTTGGATTTTGATTACCCATATCTACAAGAAACTCTAGCTGACCTGATTTTTTACCTTAGTGCTAGCAGTTAAGGTTTATTTTTACGCCTTATAAGACAATTTACCAGCAAGGCATGTAACCGCATCAGTTAACAAGACTCTTGCCTAAGAGTAGAGCATGCCTTGTCTGGAATTACTGACTTTGGTGGAGGCTGCCGGAACATAGTGTTAGATGCTTGGCGACAGTTTTTTAAGCTTTAGGGCCATAAGACAGTTTTTTTAGGCTTAAGGGTGGTTGCTAGCTAAGCAAGTACTAGAAAATGTCCAAGAAACTATGCTGTAGTTTCCTCTCGATGTTTTTCTTCACCAAAAGCTAAAGCTCATTGACGTGGAACGAATCCACGATCTTCGGAACATGAGGTGGTCACAATTCCGATTGAGTTTCAGTATTATCAAAGATGATTGATTTCGATTTTGAAAATTGTTTATTAACATAAACAATATTACATAGTATGTTCACACAGCGTTATTATGACTTATGCAACATTTAATTCTTTTGAAGTAAAGCGTCTTACAGGTTAACATCACCTATTTAAACTTCTGACTATTATTGTAGGAGTTTTAGTTCTCATTATTTTTTTTTTGTTGGGAAACAAGATTACAACTAATTATGAAGGTACTCGCGGCATTGTGCGCTCGTTGAGTTGTTAGCAATGAATCTCATTGCTCATTAGCGGGGAACGAATCCACAATCTTCGGAACATGAGATGGTCGCAATTCCGACTGAGCTTTTATCGTTTCAGTATTAACAAAGATTAAACCAAAGATTCCGATCTGTTTTTTCTACAAATCAGGGTGTCTTCGACGAGCTGTCGACTCATCTTTGCATAATGTGATTTGAGTTGTGATAACCAGACACGTTCGTTCAATCTTCATATCTGAAGATCTGGAATGGGAAAAGTTTCAAAGCGCAATGATTCGTGAAGAAGGTTATGTGTGATTTTCTTTACTTATAATATTTTCAGCACCGATGCAAAAATTGCGTGTCTTTGGTGGCGGTAAGGTTATGTAAGATTTTCTTTTGATGATAATTTTTTAACCACCGTACAAAAGAACTTATATACAAGTATCTGTGTGTGTCTGTGTATGTGTCTTTGTTTTTTTTTTGTTTGAAAAGTGTTGTAATATTCTTAGTTGTTTGATAAAAACTGTACCAAGATGGCTGCCGCCAAAGATACGGCGGAGTACTTACTGTTTTTCACTTCCTTAAAATGAGAGAACAAAGTCTTTTTCTTTGCGTTTACCTTCACCAAACAAATGTAAATTAAAAACAGGAAACCTGCGAAAATTGGTATTTTATATGGTAGCTTTTTTTTTAATTGGTTTTTAGCCATCTTGTATCCTTCCTACTAATATACGAAATATAATACGAAAGTTTGTGTGTAAGTAAGTGTGTTTGTTTGTTATTACTTCTTCACTCACGCTCAAACGGTTGAACCGATTGCGATGCAATTTTGTATAGATATAATTTAGACTCTGGATTAACACATAGACTACTTTTCATCCCGGATTAACGCGAGTAACAACGCGGGGCGCAGTTGGTATTTGAAACATGTAATTATATTACGTTTTATCATTGGAAAATGCTCTGCCGGGGTTTTCTAAACATTTTATTTATACATATTTTTTATTGTTTAAGAAGTTTCAAGAACTGTCTCCTGGTTCCATCATAAAAATAGGTCCGATGTATCATAGTTTTTAACGTTCCGTACCTAAGATGGTACCCTATTACATTTATTATAACCGTGATAGCTAGAAAGCTGAAATGTTCGCAAGTTATGTATTGTCCGTACTGCTATAACAACAAATACTAAAAATAAAAGTATAAGGGGGTATATAATAAACGCGTTATTTTGGTATTTTTTTTTATTATACTTATATTCATAACGGTAAAAAATAGACCCTTATTTTTTCTCAAAATGTTTACATATTTGGCACCTTTTTAAATAAATAAAAAAAATACATATTATATTTTTAGCATAATTTTCTACACGATCCGACGATCATTATAGCATAATTTTCTACACGATCGATATAACGAAATTTGGTAGGCCCTTAACATTCACAGAATATTTATTTATTATTCACTGTACAAATATAAAATAAAATTAATACGTAAGGGGGGCTCCCATACAAAATTATTGTTTTTTTGCCATATTTTAATGGTATTGATACGGAACCCTCCATGCGCGAGCCTAACTCGCATTTGCCAATTATTTTTTTTTTAGGTAAGCATCGACGATGTTGATTGAATGCGACAAAAGGGTTCGAACACTAAACTAAATAAACTGATCTACTGATAATCTTTTGCCAGTTCTACCTCACTACACCGAGATAATACCGTTCTCCATCTGAATTCGTTTCGCCACAAACATCCCCCGAATTAGGCCATGAATAGAGAGCAGTAACTGACATTTTATTGTCATTCCGTTATACGGTCGTTTTTATTGTATTTGGGGGTAGATTTCACAAACTATACGGATTAAGTGATCATTTGAGCGACTAAGAAAAAATTACAATCTTTTTCTTTTACAGGCAAGTGTGTGCATATAGACACACAAGTCAGAGTGTTGCTAGCACTGTGGTCTAAGGTGAAGCATGCCTAGTATGGAGCTACTAGCTCTCTAGGAAGCTGCTGGTACACACTGGTAAGTGATTGTCGAATATATTTTCAACTTGAAGAGGTTTTGCCGCTGCATTGCAACTAATCCGATCCCTCAATATTATAAATTCGAAAGTTGCAACTGTTGTTACTCTGTCATGCTCAAACGGCTGAACCGATTTCGATTATATTTTGCATTTTATTCCGGAATTACATGGGTAAGTGGAATAAAGTGGCCTATATGTCTAAACTACTAAATTTCACCGATATCGGTACAGTTGTTTCAGCGTGAAGAAGCTAGCAACACACACGCTCACTCAATGTAACACACATATTATAACTTGAGCTAATAAAAAAAACGACCCAGACCAAATGCCAGCGACCCAATACCGTGCTCCGTTACTTTAAGGAGCTTGGATGGCTTGGGTAGGCTGATAGGGGGCAATGCACAATACGCCTCCTGCGGGTTGTCAGTGCAGGTCTGATCGCCCCCATCATAGAATAAGAATAAGAACATAGGATTATGATAACGGTCGTATATTGTGAGGACAGCGAAGCATTGCAAGCAATTCTCTACCTGAGTCTCTGTTTCCTGAGAGGTATCTTCGGGGGGTCTTTAAAAGTATAGTAAGTAGGTATCTTCTAGGTAAGCGTGCCACACCATAGACTACAGCATAGATTTACATCAGGCAAGCTGTAGTCAAACGCAAGCCTATCAAAGATAAAAAAAGAGAGGACATAAACTTTTTAGTGTGTTATTTATAGGATGGTCTTATATTAAGCGTGTGTGAGGTCTAAGTTGCAAATGAAAGGCAGGATCCAAATTCCGTAATTTTATTAAATAACTATTCACTTATGTTCTACTTAATATCCTATCCTTATTGCTAGTTAAATGCGCGCATTTCGTGCGTGCTTGCCATTGGTTGGCGCCGTTCTTATAAATAAACATTTCGGCGCCGCGCGCCTTCTATTCTTACTTCTATTCGGGCCACTGGCGCACGCGCTTGTCCGTCAATGCTCCACAGGAAATATCGCGCACGTCTCCACATTTTTATTATCTTTTTTACAGTTATACACACAAACTTTCGCATTTATAATATTAGTAGAATGATCTGTAAATCACTTTTCCCTCAGCCGAAATCCACCGTGACGTGAAATAGTGACGTTGTCGATTTTATTGTATTTTTACGATCTGAACGCAGGTCGGGTCGTCACGTCGCCCTGACTATAAATAACAGATCCTTACTCAATATATAGGTAAATAGATTAACTAGAACTATTTTAAGATCACTTTTGGATTATCAAAAGTATTCTTTAATAGTTATATACCTACTAGTTGCGCCCCGTTGTGAAAGAGGATATTATAAAACAGAAAGGAGTGAATGTAGATATGACGGCTGACAGAAGAGTGTGGAGAGAAAAAACGGTCCCACATACGACCCCACATAGTGGGAAAAGGCAAAGAACAAGATACTAGTTGCGCGCGTAGTAAAATATAATATATACATTTCACACTGGCTAACCCCATACTGAACCATTTCTAGTTCGTATTATGGTTGCTAACACAACTGATATACTACATATACATACATATTTTATAAATATACATATTTAACATCCAGATCCACAGCCAACAAATTTAGTTAAGCACAAAGATGTTGTCCGTGCCGGGAATCAAATCCGGAACCATCTGATTAGCAGTCCGGCATGGTAACCTTTACGCCAACGAGGTCGTCAAATTCTCTAAGGAATTGTTTGTAAAGTATATATTATAATACGAGGTGTGCTACCCTTATATCAAAAAAAAAACATTTCTTTTAAGAAAAACCCAGAGTATAATAATTTTTGATAGTATAAACACAAGTGGCCTGAGTAACCAGAGAGGTCCCCCCGCCGTTATAAAGCACTGAGATACCTCACCCGAGAAATTACTGCGAAAATGTTGCGCTATAAAATACTAAGTCTACGTTTATAAAGATTTACGCTACAAGAGTTTTTATCTCAGTCACTCGTATGAAAAGTTAGGAGGTGTGTTTTGTTCGGGGTTTTGCTTTTCTAGCATGACTTTACTAAGCTTAGGTAAGTATTTTTTAGGGTTCCGTACCTAAAAGGTAAAAACGGGACCTTATTACTAAGCTCCACTAATGCTGTGCTCCTATATCTCCATAACTTTCTATATGTTATCTTTAAACTGTCCTTTTGTTTAAAATTCTTAGAAACAGCTGGAAACAAAAGGTGTATACTTCAACTAACGCGACAAAAATAATGGAACAAGTAATGTCATATGTAGATTAAAACCTACTATGTATTACCTAATTTAAATATTTCATCCTATTTTATGATATAATACTTTTTTTTTATGTGTTATTAAATGTTACATTAGTCATAATAACGCTGTGTGAACATATTTTGTATTATTGTTTATGTTAATAAAGAAGTTTGAAAATCAATCAAACACTAAGCTCCACTTTCTGTCTGTCTGTCTCCAGGCTGTATCTCAGAAACCGTAATAAATAGAAATCTGAAACTTTCACAAGTCTTGTGTGTCATGTCTTAGACATGTATTTCCCGTGCCGCTATAACAACAAATATTAAAAATAAAAAAATTCAAAAAATAAGGTGGATCTCCTTACAATAAACGTGTTTTTTTTTCCTATTTTTTGCTATATATCAATAACGGTAGACACTTAAAATTATCACAAAATACATAAAAGTATATTGGCTATCAAACCAAATTATAAAATTGTAAGTAGGATGTACAAGATTACCTAGATTCAGGCATTGCCTAGTTAAGTAGTCATATAATATAAAATTTAATATACAATATGTTAGTAAATAAATATTTTTCATTTCAATTGCATGAATGGCTAATTTTATAGTCAAATTTCTCGCATCCGTATTGTTTTTAAATTATTCCTTATAAGTCGTAAATATTTTTTAATTTCATTATCCATATTCTTTTACATACAAAGATACCTTATCAGGTAAACCTAAAAAAATATGTACGCTTTTTTTCTTTTAATAAAGCATTATTATGTTCGCTCCTTTACGCAAATGACTACCTTTTTAACAAAAAAAAAAGCAGTAGACAAAACGTTCTGCAACCTAATAAACCCTTTTGTACAATAAAACAAAAGTCCTCATACAAACACAAAATAACAAAGTGCCGCATGAGAAAAAATTGCGAGCGAAACCTGGATAAAGTAAAAGAATAGATGTGGCATTGTATCTTATATATAAAATTTCCATGTCACAATGTTAGTTACCGTACTCCTCCGAAACGGCTTTGCCGATTTTTACCAAATTTTATATGCTTATTCAGTAGGTCTGAGAAACGGCTACTATTTTCTTCCCATACCCCTAAGTGATAAGGGTTGTTCACACATTTTTTTTTTGACGAGATTTATTGTTTTTATTTTTTTATAATGTTGTATTAAAAATACATACAACCCTAAATTTTCACTTTTTATGGCTATTATAGTAAAAATGGCAAAACAACGTTTGCCGGACCAGCTAGTAGCTTTATATAAATGTTAAGCAAATGGTAAGCCTACCTGTTACCATTATTAATATTGAGCATAAAATACAAGAAAATTAACTAATTTTAATTAGCTAATACTCATTTTAGTGTTTGTTTTTATAGCGGCAGCGGAAATACATAATTTGATAAAAATTCAGCTTTCTAGCTATCACGATTTATGCGATAATTATGCCTGGTGACAGACAGCGCTTAGTAATATGGTCCTATTTTTACCATTGAGGCACGAAACCCTAAAAATGACATCTGTTACTTGCGAATATAATGTCAGTAAAGGTTCATTGAAAAATATTCTAATAATAGGACTCATTTCACACACGGCTGGTTAGCCCCCGACTAAATCATTTCTATTAGTTTGTATTCTGGTTGCAAACTCAATTGATATACCATATTATACATAATAAGGAATTCATACTAACCGTAGTCAGGTGAATTCACATTTAAAAACTCATACGTTAAATTAACGTATCATCGTGAGGAAATCATATTTCTATTAGAAGGAATCTTAGTTATATATTTCGTATATAACTAAGGTTCCTTTTTAATGCTGAACAACCGTTTGCGCGTTTTAAGAACAGTCAGCGCCATCTATCGGATTCTTAAGAAATTACAAAGACTTGTAGTTTCACGCGTGTAGAACAGAAAGGAATTTTACAAAATTGCAAAATCAAGTTTAATTAAAAATAAAAATGGTCAAGTGCGAGTTGGGCTTGCGAATTAAGAGTTCCGTACCAATGTTTAAAAATTGAATGTATGATATTAATGTTTTATTTTTTTGTAATAGTTATTACATGAATGAAGGTTTAAGAAATTTCGTTATGAAGATGGAGTGAAAATTGCTAAGAATTACGTTTGTTGTATGGGAGCCCCTCGTTTATATTTACTTTATTTTTATTAAATTAAATATTCTGTGAACATTTAAAACACCTACATATTTTATATGTATGTACTTACAGCATATTATTATTAGAGAGGAAAAAAATATGTTTAATGCATGGGAGTCCCCTGATTTTTTCATGAGTATTTGTGGTTATAGTGGAAACAGAAACATATTTTTTGTAAAATGACGATAATTTCTCTTCGATTGACAAGGCTTTATGGTAGTCTAAGAGAATATGCCAGTACTTTCGTATAATTTGGAGGTGGAGAAAAAGGAATGTACGAGTACTAATTATCATTTTACGTTTTATTATTTTTAGTAAAATGGCAAATAGTATTTTGATAATTAATTAACTTTAAACGCAACAATAACTAAGATTAAAAAGAGTAACATAAATCACCAAATAATAAACTTACATTATTATAATCTACTGGATTGAAGTACAATTAATTTACGCGCACACAAAACACCCATGCATGCAAGAAAACACGCGTCAACGCGATTCAGAAATTTTATTCCCACGTGGTAGCGCCATCTACCCGTACAGTTCGGAACTAACACGGGTGCTTATACACTCCCAGTGGAGAAGTTATCCACTACCCGTGCTTGCCCTGCGGGGAGTAGTCACGTGTCCTTTCCAGGGCATTATCTATGTCACTGAGTTAGGTATGTTCATAAAGTCAAGGTACAGCGCCATAACTCTTCAACCCTTAACATGAAGGCATAAAAATTTGATAACATTGCTGTCCTGTGAAATAGTAAAGGGGCATCCTGAACCCGTGATAAGATACACTAGTCATCGAATTCGGTTTTGCTTGTATTTTTTTCTACACATTTATTACACACAGCTGGTTAACCCCATTTCTAGTTTGTCTTATGGTTGCTAACACAACTGATTTTCTACTAGAAGAACCTCGTTGGCGTAATGGTTACCATGCGGGACTGCCAATCAGAGGGTCCCGGGTGCGATTCTCAAGGGCCAGCATCTTTGTGATTTACGAAATTTGTTGCCTGTCGGTCTGGTGTTAAATATGTATCGATATTATGTATGTATATGTAGTATATTCGTTGTAGTAGCAACCGTAATACAAACTAGAAATTGTTTAGTATGGGGCTAACCAGCCGTGTGTGAAATGTGTCCTAATATTTATTTACATATTTTATACAAGCAGATCGTCCCGGCTTCACACGGATTATAAAATAATCTAAAATGCAAAGAGCCTATATTACTCGTACTTGGGGATAATGTAGCTTCCCAACGGTGAAAGATTTTTTCAAATCGGTCCAGTATTTTCGGAATCAAACATAGAAACAAAAAATCTAACTTTTTCTGTTTATAATATTGATATAGATTTATTTATTTAACACCCATACTGACAGCCACCAAAAAAAATTGTGCCGACCCTACCTAGTGGGAAAAACTGAATTAATGTTTTTTTTATTTTGTTCAAGTGTTTTTTTATGTGTTATAGGTTTGCTTGCCTGATGTTAAGCATCGCCGTGGCCTATGTTGTAGCACTCTAACCTAGAAGGAACCTATTCACTCTCGATTTGAAGATCTCGGTATAGCAGTACTTCTTAGGAAACAGAGCGGCAGGTATAGAATTTCAAAGCTTCGCAGTCAAATGGTGATTGGAAAGCTACCGTTGCATCGTATGAACTGCATTTTGAAATTTTGAATATATTGTCATTAAAAAATATGTTGTACTATAAATCACACTAAAATATGTTGTACTATATATCACATTAAAAAATATATTGTACTATAAATTACATTAAAGATATATACGAGTATTGTTCCTACTGTAAAAAATCTTATGATGTCATTAATGTCCTGTTTCTATTCACGAAAAATTAATCATCGAAGCTGTAAGCAAAATTCAAAAAAAAATACAGCATGTTTGGTACGTACAGAAAAGCAAAATACACGTACAAACATTTTATGTCTTATTTGTATGATATTGGTGACGTAATAAAGATTTTATATTTACACTGGCGTAAAAAAAGGGTTTTATGCTTTTGTTGATATAACGAAAATGCAAAATACTGAAAAATACATTTTAGCATAATATGAGCATTTGTAAAAAAAATGTAATCATACACCTTTTTTATACACACACAATATTTTATATCCGCTCTATTTTTTAACTCGCAAGTATTTACCTCTTAGTAATGACAGAATATTAATATTACATTATATATATATATCGGTTATCTTTTCATTATAAGACAAAAATAAACCCTTATTGTTAAACAATTTGTTGCCCGTCTGTCTGGCTGTTTGTCAAGACCTTTTAATAATTCATTAAAAGAGATTTATGCTTTGTAAATAATTTTCACTCTATTATTCTTAAGTTATGTTTAATTTTATTTTTATCACTACTACTAGTTTTTTGTTTTACTGTTGTATAATATTATCTATGAAAATAATGAATAAATAAATAATTATGAATAATAATATAAAATAAAAAAAGATATATTTTAATGCATGTTCTACACCACTTTGCATACTCACAAGTATTTTTAAACGATTAAGACCAAGTATTTTTAACAAGATTAAAATAAATACATAAAGGACATGTAACTGTAACATTTAACTTAGCTCAGTAAAAAACAAAATTAAAAAAGTATTTTGTAGATATTTTTACAATAAAAAATTAAGAAAATATAAAGCGTCCGAGGTACAGATTACAAAAAAGTATGCTCACTCAAGCACAACTTTAGGTTTTCTAAAGCAAAGCGCCTTTTCCACTAGCTTTACTTCTTTCCGCTGACTTGGCTTTAAACGGGGATTATTCAGCGGCTCTCAGCGCTGCAAATTATTTTGTTGTGTTCTATTTTCGCTCTACCATTCAGCACTTAATCTCTGCGATATTCTTGGTTGTTCAAAACTTGGAGGTTGGTTTTTATATCGAATTGCGTGGAGATTATTGTGGAGACCTTTGCCCAACAGTGGGACAATAAAATTATTCTACTAGTAGGTACTAGTAGTCTACTAGTCGTAGGTTAAATAAAAATACAAATTATTTTATTGTGTTCTTTTTTCTCTCTACCATTCAGCGCTTAATCTCTGCGATATTCTTGGTTGCTCAAAACTTGGAGGTTGGTTTTTATATCGTAGTGCGTGGCGATCATTGGGGGAGGCCTTTGCCCAACAGTGGGACAATATAGGTCAATTAAAAATATTCCACTGGGTGTCGTTTCCTTCACATCAGGGATAAGGGCCTCTCAGAGGAGTCGATGCCTTTGGTTGTCTTAGAGCATCGCTTGGTGTGAATAATTAAGTGCTGTTACTTTTTATGATTCCGTACCAATAAATTATTTGACTTAGACTTTAACTTTAAAAACGGGACCTTATTACTAAGACTCCGCTGTCTGTCTGTCTCCAGGCTGTATCTCAAAAACCGTAGTAGCTAGAAAACTGAAACTTTCACAAGGTATGTATTTCCAATGCCGCTATAACAACACATAGATACTAAAAATAAAAAAATGAAAATATTAAGGGGGTATTATATACAATAAACGTGTTTTTTGGCATTTTTTACTATATATCAATAACAACAGCTGCTAGACACATACAATTTTCTCAAAATATATAAATGCATATTAGCTATAAAATTAAATAATAAAATTTAAAGTAAATTAAATATTTAAGGCGGGCCTCCATACAACAATAGTACGGAACACTTCATGCGCGAACCCAATTCGCACTTGGCTAATTAATATATTGACTTGTACCTTTTATCTACACAATAAAGAGTAAATCTATCTATTAATCTACTTACCGATACCACACCACAAAAACACTCACGCACACATCACACTTGCATCACTACAAAGTAAGTTTACACTTTGAAGAGACCTAACTTCCAAAAACACTAGGTATCCTACTGTGGGAGCTAGGGCACCCGAGTGCTAAAACCGCATTCCATATTGTCTAATATAATAATTTCTAGTTTGTATCTATTGTATTGTTACCTAGCTGTAATTATGTTAATTAGCATTAAGCACAATTGAATGCATTAATAAATATATTTATTATTATTATCTAAACATAATTATTAGCCATACAACGCGGCAATGCCACGAGCGTTATGGGTACCTTTCCGTCAGGTTCTGTCCGGAGTGGCCTATTAAATTAATTTTATGAGTGTTTTTTTTTTATTTTTATTAGTTTTTAATCTTTTAAACTGTTTGGTAAATCTAAATTAAAGTTTTTATTATTAAAGCATATACTTAATACGAAAATTTTGTTGTAGAGGCCAAAACTCCTTACTTTAATTTGAGATTCAGCCCACAGTGTTAATATTCTGCTCTCGTCTCGGCTGGAAATTAATTTTAATGAGGAAAAGTTGGAAGAGCCTTGCAAAAAAAAATGGCGGATTATGCATTTCGTAAAGTAAAAAGTTCAAAGGTAGATTTCGGAGTTACGCTGTCCACAAAGATAACATAAATCAGAATTTAAATTTGATAAAGAATGTTGTTCGATATATCAACATTCAGACGATGGTAGCTTAGTGAACTGTTTAAATAATTGGCCAAGTGCGGGTTGGACTCGCGCATGAAGGGTTCCGTACCATTGTTGTATCGAAGCCCCCCCCCCCCCATAAGTATTAATTTTATCTAAATTTTATAATTTCATTTGATAGCTAATAACCATTTATATATTTTGTGAAAACTTTAAGTGTCTTGCAGCTCCCGTTATTGATATATAGTTAAAAAAAATTTAATCCCCCTCAATTATTTTTTGTTTTAGTTTTTGTTGTTATAGCGGCAAGAGAACTATATATCATGTGAAAGTTTCAGCTTTCTAGCTATTACGGTTTCTGAGATACAGCCTGGAGACAGACAGACAGACAGCGGAGTCTTAGTAATAGGGTTTGAAAGGTATTTTTGTCTGGATTGTTTTTATATCCTGCTGCAATATGTACATATATTACGGTACCAGGTAGACTTTTTTTTTTACAGAATATGTATATTTATATATTTTTGTCTTTAAAATTACATTAATATTTGAGAGGGCTCCCATGAAAAAACATGACTTGTTTATCAAAAAAAAAACTAAAAAACACGTTTATTGCACCCTGCTTGATTTTTCATATTTCTTTATTTTAAATATTTGTTGTTATTAGCGGCTTGGGAAATACATGATCTGTGAAAATTTCAGCTTTATAGCTTCCACGGTTTTTGAGATACAGCCTGAAGACAGACAGCGGAGGCTTAGTAATAGGGTCCCGTTTTTACCTTTAATGAACGGAACCCTAATAAGAAATCTACCTCGACGAGAGCCTTTCAGGCAGCTCGTTTGTAGGTTAGCGCCGTCGTAAAAGTTGAAAAATATTTTGTTTCCTAACGGCGCAAACATTGTAAAGGTAATGAAGAGTTATGGGCTTAGTAATTACCAGGTTTGACACATTTTTAGGGTTCCGCACCTTAAACGAAGACAAAGACATGTAGAATTATACATCGTTACGTAATGGTTGCGATGTCGGACTGTCAAGCAGAGGGTCCTGGGTTCGATTCCGTGCACAGCCAACATCTTTGTTGGCTGTCGGCCTGAGTGTAAAATATGTATTAATATAATAGTATTTTTGTATGTATATGTAGTATATCACTTGTGTTAGCAACTATAACACAAACAAATGGTTTAGTATGGGGCTAACCAGCCTCGTGTAAAATGTGTTGTAATATTTATTTATTTAATTTTTTATTAAATTTACCTTCTCGTTTTTCGTTAATGACAATCTTAAACAATCAAATTAGAAACCCCCAATCCATGTTTTGTGGCGGCAGTGATTTTAGATTAAAATTTATCCCATACAAACAATTTTTTTTTTGCATTTTATAAAGCTAATGTACGGAACCTTTAATGCGCGAGCTTGACTCGCTCTTGGCCAATTATTGCGGATTAAAAATAGGTTTATAATTCGTAGTTAAAATATCAAAGCACGACCTCATTACATAGGCTTTCTTGTAGCGGCAACCTTCGAAACTAAACTTTGTTTCACACACCAACTTTTACATATTGCTGTGTTTACGACAACTAAACTGCTTAAGTGAGAATGTAAGTTAATATTTTCATAGGATTTTGACGTTGAAACCTTACAAGTTTAAATTTTATGAGGGTTGTAGTAAAAGCAAGAAATAGCGTGAAATAATATTGACACTGTTTTGACAAGGTTTCTTCAGAAAGAGAATACACATCGTCAGAAAAGAATATGTTAGCATCAGGCTCCAAGGCTATTCGATCTGATGTAGCTCGGTGGAAAAACCTCAGCTTCCTAATTAGACACCAATTTGCTATTTGTCAGTCTGTGTGTTAAATAAACATCGATATAAAGTATTTATGTATGTATAATTATGTAGTATATCAGTTGTGTTAGCAACCATAATACAAACCTAAAATATAGTATGGGGCTAACCAGCCGTGTGTGAAATGTGTCCTATTATTATATAAACCTTCATAATTATCTTCTTAATATATATAAATCTCGTGTCACAATGTTTGTCCTCAATGGACTCCTAAACCACTTAACCGATTATAATAAAATTCGCACACCATGTGCAATTCGATCCAACTTGAGAGATAAGATAGTTTAAATTTCAAATTATAGTCGCAATTTTAATTTATTGCTAATTATTGTCTGTTATTATTTGACAGTCACAATTATCTGTTAACTCCAAATGATTCTAACAGATGTCGATACCTTTCGACTGGGTTGAGTAAGTAATCAATAGATGGCGCTGCTATGGTAAATCTACGTGAGGCAAAACAGCGTTTGTCGGGTCAGCTAGTTATTATATAAACCTTCATAATTATACTCGTATATTACAAAAGGTGTTATAACAAAACAATGATCGTCTGCACCAAAACAAAGGCTTCCTCAATCCTTTACCTCGTCTCATAATAACTAGAAACCTTATAAAGCTGTTTGCAAAACAAACAAACCCGCCTCAAGCAAAGTTATTAGCTGTTATAAAAACTAAATTAAGATTGTATCACACGTTATTATTAACTGTGTGTTGGTTTAAGCCACGTTTCGTACTTGAAACTAGGTTAGTAAAGTTTTAATGTTGATAGGGTAGAAATACTTAGGTAAGTAGATTGAATTTCTAAGTTATTTGATAACGGAAGTGATGTAAATGAAGTACTAAAAATCTTTTATGTGTAGCTTATGGGAAATCTGTGGTTTCCGGTACAAATCATTTTAATTTTAATTTGCTTTTGATATAAAGATGTTGAGTGCATTTTAATCCACTATAGCATTATAATTTGAGCATAATATTTACATATTATGCTCAAATTAATTTTAGTCTTAAGAGCTTGGACTTTTTAATAAGTTACTCCATTCCATTTCTACATTATTTTTTTTAATTGCATGCCGAAAGGTTAAGAATATGGCGCACTGAAATTTTTATCTTTGTTATCTTATTATATTACCCATGTTCTGCAACAATAAATAAATTTAATTTTTTTTATGGAGGCGAAGATATGGGCACCATATTTACAGATTTTTTGCCATAAACGTAAACGGTACAAAATATCTCATGTCTCATATTTTGCACAATTTAAATTCTTTTTTATGCTTTTAAGGAAAGATTACAAAAAAACAGCCATTGTTTCTTTCAAAATGGAAGAAAATTAAAAATAACAAATTCTTTTCGTGATAGCTAAGTGAGTCATTTGAAAATAACAAAGAAAACGGACCAATTCAAAGCTTTGGAGAATTGTTTCCTTGCGTTTCAGACGTAGATGACACAAATTATAGAAACCACATATTGTGAATTTCAGAGGGCCTTATATGTATTAGTTATTAGTATTATAATGTATTAGTTATTGGTGATACGAGTATGTTAGGATAAGTCATTTGAGGTAATGATGAGGGTGACATTTTACAGTCAAACAGAGAATTTACAGTACTTTGTAAACTGATACCGTAAGGCATTATATATTTGCACGAAACAAACGGTCACACTTAAAAACCGTTGGACGTATATCCAACGTTTTTTAAGTAAGTGTGACCGTTTGTTTCGTGCAAAGAGAATTTCAGTTTTTTCGTTAAATTTCTTTCAGAAAAAATAGCAGACTGTCTAAAGAACAGTTCTAAGAATATTTGTACCTATTTTGGTACCAAGCAGAATTGTAAAGAAAATAAAACTGGTTCCAAAAATCAATGTTTTTAATCTGTTTTTTCTCTCGTATTGCAAAAGTCGATTGGTCCCAAAATAAAAATAAATAAGCCAAGCCGCTTTTAAAAAAGAAACTTAGCTCTGTGGAAGAAATAAATACACTTGAACAAACTTTTTTTGTCGTCACGCCTATACTTCTTCAGACATTCGTTGTCAGAGACATTGTTAGGCTGAAGATAATTAATGCTTAAGCAAATTACTAAGTTTTTTTATAACATGATCGGCAAATGATTCATCTTTTTTTTGAATGGACAACACAAAACAGAGATCACTATCAATAACAATTAGCAGGTATTACTATTATGGCTAGCAAATTTGTAACATTTTATGAAATTGATAGTTTATAATTAGTAAGTTCCAAATATGTACTTACTCTTTCTTGCCTGAATAAACGATTATTATATAATACTAGCTAACCCGGCAAACGTTGTTTTGCCATAAAAATAGATATGTAGTAGCCGATTCTCAGACCTACTGAATACGCATATAAAATTTGGTAAAAATCGGTCAAGCCGTTTCGGAGGAGTACGGTAACAAACACTCGTAAATTTTATATATAAGATTATACTATAACAGGACAACCAACGGACTACCATAATCGAGGGCAAACTCAATGGCCTTGTATTGCTCCTCTATTATAGAACGTAATCTATGGCAGTTTCTTTTCTTCACCCTGTGAATTATGGCGTATGCTAGAACGCTCGTAAAGTACGTTTTTGTGGGCCTAATGAGAATGTCACTTTTTATGTTTCTTTTATAGGCGACAATTAAATTTCTTTTAATAAACCGGCGAAGGCTGCCGAATCAAGGATTTCCGTCTGGGAAGAACGCGATAAAATCCTCGCCCTTATTTGATTTTATTGTGTTCTGATGTATAGAATTCATGTGGGTGTAGTTATTTAATAAACTAGTTTTTAATATTTATATATATTTTTTAATATTAATATTTAATATTTTTTTAATATTTTAATTTTTTTTAATATACTAGTTGCGCCCTGTGGTGTTACCCGCCCTTTAAAACCCGCCCTTGAAAGGTAATCTTAGTCTGGGACAAAAAGTAGTCAATCCAGGATAAAAAGTAGTCCATGTGTTAACTTATCTTCATAGTCTCCAAAATCTTGAGAAAAAAACTGGCTCTAAAAATATAACTTAAAATTTTTTTGGACCATTTTCTTTCATATTGATATATCTGATTGGTACCAAAATAAGTATAAATATTCGTAGGGTGGTTCTTTAGACTGTTTTTTGAGCCATTTTTTAAATATTTTTTACCGTTTATGATTTATAAAAAAATACTGTAAACTCATGATTTTGTCCTTGCATCGCTTTAAGTGTGGTTGCTAGCCAGATGAGTAGTAGAAAATGTCCTTCCATTAACCGAACTCATTATTTTTAGGGTTCTGTACCTAAAAGGTAAAAACGGGTCCCTATTACTAAGACTCCGCTGTCTGTCTGTCTCCAGGATATATCTCAGAAACCGTTATAGCTAGAAACCTGAAACTTTCATAAGATATGTATTTCTCGTGCCACTATAACAACAAATACAAAAAAAATAAAAAATATTTAGGGGGGTCCCCATACAGTACACGTGATTTTTTCGTATTTTTTTGCTATATATCAATAACAGTAGCATGTAGACACCTAAAATTTACACGGAATAAATAAATGTACATTACCTTTCAAGTTAAATTATGAAATTTAAATAAAATAAATATTTGAGATGAGCTCCCATACTACAATGGTACGGAATCCTTCACGCGCAAGCCCAACTCGCACTTGGCCAATTATTTGACACACAGGTACTCCAGATTAAGCATTCGGCCACAGTGCCAATGATTCAAGTATTATATACAGAAAAAAAACTAGAACTTTCTCTTAACATAGAGAATTCGCCGAAAACATTCTCAATATGAGATCAGTGCGTAATTCTTTGTTTGTCCCATATCACCATAGGGCAAATGGGTCAATAGAACAATTCCTAAGACGAGCGGTGTGTGACGCAAACAATCCGACCAAACCAAATTATCGCATACTCCGGGAATAATCCAGAGCAAATAGAACCTTGTTCTTTATACAGGGCTATGAGGAATAAGTCGTCGACATTACATTTTGTTCTAAATCTACGAAAAAATAAATACCTAGTTAAAGGGGTACAAAAATAATTGCTAATTTTTTTTTCATGGTTAGCCGATTGCAAAATGTTAAGAATAGGTCCTTATTTTATCTGACTAACTGTATGGTAAAAAAAATATTCATTAATATAATCAATTTCAATTTCATGTTTGCTGCTGCCTGTGTCTAGTATTTGACAAAATGTATGTTTAAATTAATAAATTTTCTTACTGACATTGTTCTAAATTATTTTTCTGACATTGTAATCTTGCATGCCTGACGGTCAAAATAGAAGGCCAACTTACTGTAATACACCAATGATACCTTTTATATGGTGGTATATTTTGCAAGAAATATATAATTTGAATTTGAATTTGCAACGTACATGCATTTTTAAACGATTCCTTAATAAAGAAAGCAATCCTTAATATTTAATCAACAAGTTTAAGTCTGTTATATAAACTTGTAAACTCATTTATATCGAAATATATGTGAAGCAGATTTTGGTCTAGCCATTTGAGATCGTTAACTGTGCAGATATAGACATGGTTTACAGGTAAATATCATTATTCTTATTTGGTATTTTGACATAACGTTTGATTACTTTTTACTCACAAGAATAGTATTTACGTAACTATTTATGTTTAATTTACAAACTCAGCTAGGTTAGTAGACAAAAAATAACAAAAACAAAATCAAAATTTCTTTGAAACAAATTGACAAAACAGGCATAATATAGAGTGGGTAAAATAACAAGGTAAAATTAAAAAAATTGAGAAGGTACTTTTCCTGCGGACCCTAAACAAGGCCGCAGCCTGTCTTTCAGTGATCATGGATAACCTATGTATTTTGATTTTATTTATTATCAGTTATCTACATAATTATATACAAGTTAAATTTACACCTGTAAGAAAATTAGTTAAGCATAAATTATTATTACAGCTCAACTGTATTTAGTATATTGTGGTAGAAAAATAAAATTCCTTTATTTTATACATATCACAATATTCTAATATATATACAATTCAGAAGGTATATACATTGATATATAACATACATATAACACACATACCTATAATATAACTAATTAATTAATATTGGTAAAGATACGCAAACATTTTTTTATAATTTCATAAAAAAATGGTAGATATAATTTTTTTTTTTTCAGGTAACCCTGTAGAAGCCTGTTCGTTATACACAGGTCAAACAAGGAGGTCACACAACTATGGTTTTTCGAGCTTTGTTTATAAAGATTGGTGACGCTGGCGTCACAATTACACTCGTGATATCTTTCTATACTCGTATTTGGATTTGGCTGTAAGACGCGAGGAAGGACAAAATTGATACTCGTAGGCATTTGCCTTTACTTTTTTTCTCGTAGATTTACCTTCCTTTGAAAGGTAATCTTTTTATTTTACGAATAAGATGGGGATCGAATGTTATCTGATCCGGACACGAATAAATTGAGTGGCTACAATGTCTGTTACCTATATCGGTAATTTGACACAAAATGAAGGATATTTTTTGGTGGTCTTCTTGAGGTATGTTTATTTAGGCCTTCAGGCGGCTTGAAAACTCGAAACTAAAGCTTGGTTACTATGCTCATACGAAGAAGAAGATCTTTAGCTATAACAGTTATCCCAGCCGTTGGTCTCATTACAATTACAGTAGACGTTAAGTCAATTCAGAGGCCTTCGGGCTGCCTAAAAATTCTCGACACCGAAGATTGGCCACTAATCTCTTTCTTATCTTCTGTAAACTACAACGTTTAAATTTATTGTGTTGTGAATCTTGTAAGTATGTGTTGTCTATTCTAAAAAATGTGATTCAGTGTGTACTCTAACGGAGCGGGAACAACTGCGGCTTGGTAAACAGGCTCCAAGGAGACCCAACACGAGACGCAGTTTCTCCCACAACGTACAACAATTTTTTTTTAAACCTAGCGCTAAGTCATCATGTACGTACACCTAAGTTTACCACAAATAAATTGATCTTTATCTAATCTCACATGAAAAAAAAGAAGAAGATTTACGAAGGAAATAAGTAGAACTGACAGTCGGGAACAAACATGGTCTATAGTTATGATAAGAGTTGCAAATTATATATACTACAACTATAACTACAGGGTACGAGACTAGTTCTCAGTGTAAGTGCTGGTCGCCATGATAATAACTAAAAAATATTAATGTTTATTTTTATAATATTTTGTTTAAGCTTTGTAAATATTTAAGAAATAAAATGAAATGATTAATTGACTGATTGAATAACACAGTGTCAAGGCAATTTCGACTTTAGATTCCCAGGAATAAAGATCAGTCATAGCATGTCTTTTCACACGACATCTATTTTTCAACATTAGAACTAGGTTGTAAAGCAAATAAATTATAATTATGTTTATATTTACTCTTTACAACTAAGCATTTGACTAGCAGGGCCCGTAACTACACGAGCTAGCGAGATTATGGCTTGAAGTGGAACATATTCATTCTAGATACTCCAGGAGATTGATAAAAAATAGATGCAACACATTGATTACAACATTGACGCACGGTTGGCTACATTGAGTTCTATAGAAGAGCACTAAAATTGCTTGGTTTAAACCAAATAATAGCAAAAGTATTGGCCCAAAGTAGAATGTGGCTCGGTTCAATAACAGAACCTTTGTTTTTCCCGATCAAAGCGTAATATACAGCAGTTGAACAACTTTTGCAGCTGCCTGCGCTCATAATGGAAACATGGTTTTAATCCACTAGAATGTTGCGCGCACTTTTTATTGTCTTGTTCTTTGTTTGAGCAAGTGGCCAAGCTTCGGCGTGGATATTATTCAAGTCTCTAACATAGACTTAAAGTCCATATACATATAAAAATCTATAAGTAGTATAGAAACTGAAAAGATGGCAATTCAATTTTAGAAACAACTAGTAGATTGTCCCTGCGTTGCACGAGCTATAAAATAATCTGCTCGTAAGTTGTAAATAACAAAATACAACCTTTGTTACACGGGGATAATGTAATTTTTCAAATCGGTCAAAGACTTTTTCAAATCGGTCCAATAGTCTTTGAGCCTATTCGCGTCAAACAAACAAACAAACAAACAATCAAATTTTTCCTCCTTATAATATTGGTACAGACATATTTTGTGTTTTTTTCATTGTGCGTAATGAAACAAATAAAAAAATCTGTGACGTTGTTTTTGTACTGATTGAAATAAAAAATTAGGCGCTTGAGGTTAAAAATTGTAGCTTTCTAATTTCATTAATAGATATATTTCAAAAACCCCGAAATTGGTGATTTTTTAAGAAGGCTCCTTAAATTAAGTAATCGAGTCTGGTCACCTTAATTATGTGAACCGGCGCTATAATACAAGCTTTAGATAGGGATCGAAATTTAAAAGCTTAGAAAACTCCTGACTGATGTCTAATGGCAGTGACCATCTCATTTAATTTGATGTTATCATAATGTATGAGTTCTACTTATCAGGCCTTTGTGTTTAATGCCCAAATCCAGGATGTTGTAAAAAAATCGAAGTAATCTGCCAATCTGTGGCAACCACCAACAAAACAAATTGGACACAATTTAAATCGGTTCTTCTCTTCAGGTTCTACAGACAAACACACATTACAGACACGACAATCGTATAGCACCCGTCGTTTTTGTCACAAAAAGTAAGCGCATAAAAAATACGCATCAACTTTCAATGTTAATCTCACAAAACTCAGTTCAGAAAAATAGCACACACTTCTTTACTAAGTTAAACGTTGACCAAACTTTAGCAGTGAGCATGTAGAGTGTTTCTACTTCAGTTCACTTGATGTCTCATAACACGATTACTAAGTGAAAATACCGAGGAAGTCGCACTAACTGCATTTACGCTTAGTGGTGTTAGGACTCAGTTCTCGCACAAACGCGCAAGTTTGCCAAACCGGACAAACTTAGTTCGATAGCCTTGGCACGGCCACATGGGCTGTACGTTTAGCTACAGACTGTTTTTATCGGGAAAATTCTAGGGCTTGGAAACGGAACGGGTGGAAAAGTTCATTAAAAGTACAAGGAACTGTATTACTAGCTGTTTTTGGGGTTTCGTATATAAAAGGTAAAAACGAGACCCTCTTACTAAGCTTTCGCTGTCTGCTAGAAAAAAAATATCACAGATTATGTATTTTCGTTGCCGCTATAGCAAGTTCACAAAATATGAAAATTTATCTTTTGAAATAATTAATTTCAATAAATTAATGTTCAAACATAATTTGAAGCTATTTTTAGATGGTCTTTAAAATTACATTTCGTAAACCCTATTACCATTTACATCATTTTTTAATATGCATCAAGTTTAAAAATAATTTATTATAATAACTATAATTTTACCCCATACATCCCATATAACAAACGTGTTATTTGGCATTTTTTAAGATAATGGTAAGGAACACCCTTTAAGCGCGAGCCCGAGTCGCACTTGGCCAATAATTTATAAATACTTCAAAATATTTTTCCAGTTTCCATTTAGCACGTATTTTTATGAATAATCCAAGCTACGAGTATATTTGCAGTTTACGTTACATTTTAGCTCGATCGTAGCGCCTGTATGTAAAGAGTTTTTAAGCCGCCTCATGGCCTCCGAAGTGGTTTAGCATAAGCAGCTACTATACGTTCCCACTGCTGAGATTCGGGGTCTTCCCTAACGAGAATAGAGATATAGGCCATATCCACCACGCTGGACACTTGTCCATTGTGGGTTAGCGGATGACACACGTCTTCGGATATTATGACCCTCAAACACGCCGCTTTCCTCACGATGTTTTCTTTCACCGTAAAGCGAGTGAAAATCCACACATAACTTGAATAACAAGTCATTGTTGTTGGACTTGGATCGAACCAGGGGCCGTCTGATGGAAAAACAGACGTTATTACCACCGAGCCACGCTCGCTTTTCTAAAGCTGAAATGGCTTAACCACAGCTGCTAATACTAAAACTAACAGCCAGGACCTACAATTTAACGTGTCATTCGACCCTCAAAACCTCTAAGATAAAAATGCCACTCTTTAAAAGACCTTCCAATAACTGTCCGCATGGATCGTTGCTTAACCTCAATGATCGTGTCGGATCACCCTCGTTTGCCGAGCCATAGAAGCTATTATTCCGTTAACTAAGTGTTGTCTCCCCACTAATAAACCTAGGGGTACTAAAATACCTTCCATGATTCAGTGTCGCCCGTAACAATTATTGTTATTCTTTCCTACAATAGCAGATGCTATCTGCCATCAATTTCCTTTTGAGTCATGGAATTTTTATACACTTTAGTAGAATGGAGAATGACAATCAAACCTTTTAACGTGATTTCATTTGTGTATTCGCAAAAATCTTTACATGTTTTATATATGTACATTTATTTTGTTCTTCGAATTTGGAATAATTTTGTATCTAAATTCTAGGTAAGTTATTTTGATCATCAAATGTTTAACAGGTTTTTTGCCAACTGTTTTTTCTTATTAATTTATGAATTTATTTTGATAACTGATATTCAACAAAGGAAACCAAGCCTTCTAATATGAATATAGGTAATAAATCTACACCGATATTATATAATATACGCATAATAATATAAAAATGAAATAAACGCTTTATTCATCAATATTATTAAAATTTGTAGCATATAAATAAATCATACAATTTAAAATCAATTAGAAAATTAAAATCTAATGACACAACTAATTTATAAGACCACTCCAGACAGAACCTGACGAAAAGGTACCCATAACGCTCGCGCCGCGTTCTATAGCGATGGATAATCTTTGCGCCAGGTACGATCCGGAGCAGAATTTGCCCGATCTCTCTCTAAGTCACATTATAACAAATAAAAAATATTGAAAAAAAAAATGGTTGCCTGTAAAGTCGGTTTTACGGGCGAAGATTTTACGTGACAACGTCTGCTGCGCGCGCGGCAGACCGATCATAGTTGAGTGGGAGAGAGACGCAAGGCATTCGGCGGGCCTCTCTCTCGTTCGGTGACTCATCGTAACGTTACCGGGCGTTACACTTTTTCATAAGTGACTCCCAGCCGCAACCTAATTTAAGACGTTGTCACGTCAAAAATAATGACAAAATAATGGATCTATCCTACGGTAACGACATAATATGATACCTCATCAACCATCAAATGTTTATTCTAAGTAGTGACAAAGGCATACCTATAAACACTGTGGTTCGAGTAAAATTAATGCTTTGTAAAGTATCGTCTTTACGTCCCTGCCTGAACGAGCTGAACATGGCAATACTGAGACAATTCTGAGTATAATTTATTTTGCTTTGCTAAAATCAATACTTGAATTTGAAACCTCAAACGTGACCTACATTAAAATAATGGAGGCTTGTAATAAGGTTGGAAAACTCTTTATATCGAAGTTAAGCAAATAAATAAAATAAAATAGCCTTTATTTCCCCAAAATATTACATTTAAATAATTCTTAATTATAAAATTATAAAAAATAATTTAAATTAAAATTCTGTATAATATATAAGAGGTATTTATTTATGTATATTAGGGCACCCAAAAGCTGGTAAAGGCCTCCTCCTTGCTAGCCCAGGCGTTGCGGTCATGGGCTAGTCTGGCTGCAAATACTATCTGTTAAAAATGAATAGATGAAAATGCTTAATTAAGTATATTTCATTTGTATTTTAATAGATTTGTTAATTTATGTATAATAAAGTAAAATTACAAATACATTTCAATGCACATTTTTCAAAGCTTCATTTGTAACACCTTGTTTCACACGTCCTTTATGTCTAATGCGGTATTATTCTCTAAGTAGCCACTTGTACTGCACTCCAGAAGAGAAACTAGCTTTCTCAAACTCAGGGAATCCTACTGAGAAAGCTAGAGCCTCCAAACTTGCAAAATTTTGCTAAAACTAACATTAAAATAAAACTTTTATTTAATTTTTAACTTAAATTTTGTATAAAAAAGTAACAATTCGTTTTGTATAAATAAAAATAAAAATTATATTATAATTATTATTGAATCATCACATTCACACACATAAGCCGATATTAAGCTCCCTGTCTAAACGTGCCTGCTAAAGTTCTTAAAATGTTTTTCAATAACTAAGAATTCCGTAACGTAACAGTTTGAACAGTGGCGTCTCTTGGTATCGGAGGCCAGAATCTGATTTAGGTCTACGCGCCAGTCCTGGAAGTTACTATAGGAATCTCAGATAAAAAAAAAAGTTTAAGGTCTTAAACTACTGGTTAATAAGAATGTCAAGGACTCTCCTTGTACAAAGTAGGTAAGTTTAATTGATTGTAGAATAATTTATGGTGTAGCTACTTTCTATATTAACACTAGCTGACCCGGCAAACGTTGTTTTGCCTCACTTATGGGTATGAAAAATAGATAGTGTAGCTTATATGACACGTTCGTAGATTTACCATAGCAGCACCATCTATTGGTTACTCAACCCAGTCGAAAGGTATCGACATCTGTTAGAATCATTTGGAGTTAACAGATAATTGACTGTCAAATAAAAACAGACAATCATTAGCAATAAATTAAAATTGCGACTATAATTTGAGATTTAAACTATCCTATCTCTCAAGTTGGATCGAACTGCACATGGTGTGCGAGTTTTATTATAATCGGTTAAGTGGTTTAGGAGTCCATTGAGGACAAACATTGTGAAACGAGATTTACATATATTAAGATGTATGTAGTTTCAGTTTTAAAAATAAAACGTCACGTCACGTCACGTCACGCCACGCCAAGCTCTGCCACGCCACGCCACTTCACGAAATGTGTCATGTGTCAACTGTCATGTATCATGTGGCATTGTGTAGTGGTCATCACATGACATGACATGACAACTACGTGTGTCCGTCTGTCTCCGTCCGTGGTAAACCAATCAAGCTAGTTTAAAGACTTAAACAGTCTTACTTTACCACTGACCACCAAAGGTCAGGAAACAAAATGACGACGCCCCTGTGTGTATGCATAAATCTGTGTTGGTGTAACAGCGGGTAATTTACCCCAATCTTACCCTGAAGACCAATTCTGGTGGAACTTGGTGTGTAAGACATATTACTGCCTGTGGCTAAAGCAGCTAACGTTGCCTAGCGGGCTTACCTAGCATGGCATTGGATTAGATAACAAGTGTAAATTAAAAATGGACAAAATCCCACAACTCAAATTTCAGGCGGTGGCTATGTTGAATTAAATATTTATCACAGTATATGTGTTTTATTCGTAATAATCAAGCGTTTTATTTGATAGTGGTGGCGATTCAGCGGCACACGCGACTAAACTAAATTTAAAGTAGCTCTGTCTCTTTTCGTCATAGATGACCAAAAAGATATGGTACGATCTAAACCATAGACAAAACATCTAAAATCACGTCAAACACGCCAGATTTAGAGCTGATACAAATGGGTGCGCTCTAAAATCGCTTACATTTTTCATATTTGACGTGATTTTAGTTGTTTTGTGTGTGGTTCAGAACGTGCCGTCTCTTTCTGGCCACCTAAGATGAAAATAGACGGGGCTTCTTTAAATTTAGTTTAGTCGTGTGTTCCGCTGAATCGCCACCAGTATAAATAGAGGAACTTATGAAAACAAATGTCATCCGCTATTTTTGGCAGCCGCCATCTTGGATATTTTTATCTAAAATAGGTAACAGTTCCCGACTAACACCTTTCGAACAAAAAAACTAAATTAAAATCAGTTCATCCGTTCGAGCGTTATGATGCCACATTGAGACACACACACAAACACGTAACAAAACTTAGAACAAGCCGTCGTTTTTGCGTCGGTGGTTAAAATAAATATTTTGTGTTTTTCAGAGCTGTTTTTTTTAGAGGAACAAATACTAGTTATTATTTAGCTAGGGTGGAGCATGCTTATTCTGGAATAACTGGCTTTTAAAGAGGCTGCCGGAACATAGTGTTAGGTGCTTGGCGACAGATTCTTGACTTGTGCTTCGTACAGATTCTTGATTCTTGACATGCACTAATAAATGCTAAGGTTTCCTCACGATGTTTTACTTCCCCGAAAGCTCGAGCTCAATGGCGGGATTTGAACTCACGACCTTCGGGACGTAAGGCGGTCGCACATCTAATGTAACTAAATTGAGATCGCTTCAACACTTATCAAGACATACATAGTAGCGCCTGTAGCTTGGCTAGATAAGGTAATCTGACGCGATCAACGAAGCAACGGTCGATACGGACAGTATATGGATGGGTGACCATTCACAAGACTGACGTTTTTAAAGTAGCATTTTCAACTGGGCCTTACCGTGGGTCAGATGACACGTTAGATTTTACAGGTCCTAGTTTTATAAAAAAATAAAGTCTTAGTACAAGCAGTCGTTAAGCCAAGTCAGAGGCCTTCGGGCGGTTTGAAAACTCTCCACACCAGAGCTTGGTCACTTGGCTCAGACGAAGAAGAAGAATATATACATAGTGTACACTCACTTGTGGCTGTGGGACTGTCATCAGACCTCACTGTTCGCTGGTACTCAGTCTCACAGCTACATAGCTCACACTACATTTACGCGTTCATACATACACACACTAACACAAACGCACATTCAACATTCACCTGCTGTTGCTACTCTGTATTTTTACTATTTTTTTAATGCTATTTTGGCAGATAGTTTCTTTTTTAATTTGTTTACCTAATGGCATTAACCGATCGCACCGCTATCACCCGAAGTAATCTAGACAATTGTAAGACCTGCGAGACAGGTCTAACCTAGTGCAGAGCTTACAGTCACTCGCCAAAGCGGTTACCTACCATTTCCGTAAGTCTGTATTTTTGTTTCATCTTTTCTGTAACCATATTTTTATTGAAAATAAATAATTTTGCATTTTGTATTTATATAAAAATACGTATTAAGCCAAACAAAGACATGACTAATATAACCCGCCTACTGAACTATCTTAATACCTAATGAATTATCTGTTTGCGAATGAACTCTGCTCTCTATAATTAAATATAATCGTTTGTCATAGGATGCGTTCATACGCATTGATAATAATTTCCGGTGGCGAACATAGATACTCTGGAGTCGACGTAATTGTTTTTAAATATATTTTTTTTAAATATTAGGACACATTTCACCCACGGCTGGTTAGCCCCATACTGAACCATTTTTAGTTTGTGTTATGGTAGCTAACACAACTGATATACTACCACCACCCACAGGCAAAATTTAGTTCATTACAAAGATGTTGACCATGCCGGGAATTGAACCTGGAACCTTCTGATTGGCAGTCCGGCATGGTAATGCCAACGAGGTCGTCTTAAATTTATATTTCTTTTATTTTTTATTAATATTTTTTATTTTGAGTAGTAAAATGTAAGTGCGATGTTTCTTCAATGCTAAAATTTATTGTGGTCTTGTCATGTGTCGTTTGTATGTATAATTTTCCAAAAAAATCAGAGATGTTTTATTTTGAATTGTAATTTAGGTATTATGTTTCTTCAATGCCACATTTTGTACTAGTTTTCTAGGTACAAATTCCTTTTTTTCGTTATTTCGTATAATTATTTCTATAAAATTCACATTATAAAGAATTATACGAAATAATAGTATTGATGCAGAATTGTTTGACATTTATAAATTTTACTTCACCGTAAAACTAAAGCAAATCCACACATAAACTGAAAAATAAGTCATTAGTGTAGGACTGGACCGAACCAGAGGCCGTCTTATTGAAAAACAGACGTTTTCCTACCGAGCCACACTCGCTTTTTAAGTGTACTTAAAAAAACCTAAATCACTCAAACGAAAGTAAGATAATTACTATAATAGAATTAAAGATACAAACAATTATGCGTAAATTAGTCTTCTCAATTGATTTTTGTTCCAGTGTCTATACAAAAGTTTGCGTTTATTTATTGCCATCCATTGTTTGAGTGAGTACATATCTTCCGACAACTCAAGTTAATCAGGGTCAAAATATTACGTGAAAATAAAATAACAAAAGAAGAAAGAAAATAATATAATAAAATATGTGATTATAGTGTCTTAAATTTAAACAGAATTTTTGAAAAATGTTCAATCACAAAGCTTTCGGTAAGTTTTTAACGGTTTTGTTCAGTCATAATTATAACAAAAATATACTTAATTAACTTAACAAAATTTTGTCTGTGTCTATCAAAAATCAATTATTCTACTATCTACTCTCCGTATTATGCTTAATTTTCACAAACGGTGATAATTTACTTTTATCATAATTTAGACTTTATAACGAGTTATTGTTGTGTTTTGTGCACAACAAAAAAAAAATCATTTGATAAAATAATTTAATACCTTACCATTCGTTTATTGTTTGTTTATAATAATAGGTAGAAAATTAATATTTTTACATACCATTTGCCATATTAAAAACAATTAGGTAATTCGCAAAAGGTATTATTGAAGTATTTATTTATATAATTATATTTTTCTCATGTAATTTAAATATTGACTTTTAACAAGTGTCTTATAGATATTGTTATTTATTCCTATGGGAATGAATGTAATAATAAATATTTGATACAAGCAGTATTTGATACGTTTGTAAGTTGAATAAAAATGTTAAAATAAAATTAGTTCACATAAGTTGACTAAGAGAGAAATGTTGATTTTGTAATAAAGTTTTTAATAATAAATAAATTGAATTGAATTATGTAATATTTCAAAATATAACTAGTTGCACCCCGCGGTGGTACTCACATTTTTTCGGGACGAATAAATTGCCTTCGTGTTAATCTAGAGTCTAAACTATCTCCATACAAAATTTCATCGAAATCGTTTATCATAATCGGTCGAGGTGTTTGAGTGTAAAGCAGAAACAAAGATTTTGAAGTTATTGGCGCATCCCACGAGAAAGAGTATTTTTTAGGAATAAAAAGTATCCTTTGCATTAATCGAGAGTCTAAACTGTCCCATAATATCAAATTTCACTAAAATCGGTCAAGCCGTTTGAGCGTGAAAGAGTAAAATAGATTTTGATTGTTTTTGCGCATCTCACGGGAACCAGTAATGTTTGCGGGATAAAAAGTAGCATATGTGTTAAACTAAAGTCTATTACTTTAACAAAATTTTTCAAAATCTGTTTTTCCGTTTGAGTATGAAGAAGTAACAAAAATACACAAAAACACACCCACAAACTTTCGCATTGATTATGTTAGTAGGATAATCGTACTTTGAACCTTATAAAATTAACTAGATGACTAATGTGTTGTGGCTTTTTGGTGATAAAACTATATGTATTTTAATAAATGTTATCATAGTTTTGTATATCAACGTTTATGTTTTATTTGGGTCGAACTGTTTGTATTCTAAACTTGTTTATGGCTTTCGTAAATACCTAAGATGAAACGACCTAGTTTGTAAACGTTGTTCTCAAATAGAACACGTTTTAAAGTGCTAATGACGTTTTAAAGTCATTATAACTTAGTTCATGATATAACTATAGTAGTCAGTCTATAACAGACAATAACTTGACTGAGACATTTGAAGCACTGATAGCTTAGTCGGGCGTAAGAGTGCTTTACGTCACAAAGGTAATGAGTTCAAATCTCGCCAATAAGATTGAACGTTCAGTGAAGGGAAACTTCGTGAAGAAACCATAGCATGGTCGTAGGACAATTTCTAGTTCTGGCCTGGCTAGCTAACACGCTCAAGTTGAAACCTGTTGCCGAGCACCTTACACTGTGTTCCAGCAGCCTCTTTGAGCTAGATATTCCAGACTATGCATGCTTTTTCTAAGGCCAGAAAGTCGCTCATTCATTGACTTACGCGCTCTGCTAGTCATACGCCCAGCTGTACTTTGTAAAAATAAATAAGGAACTTGTTTTCGTCATTCCAGGATTTGTGATTCTCTTCACGTTAATCAAGAGTTCTATAGCTACAACTACGTGCGAGGTGGAAGGAGGCAGCTGTACATACAAAGTGACTTGCTACTACCATCCCGGCAGTGCTTCCAACCCCCCGTGCAGCGACGACCCCAACGTCACTTTCGTCATCAAATCCTCTACAGCTAACATAGTGACCACAAGCTTCTTCGGAGCAACCAACTTTGACTCCCGCGTGAGAGCTATAAAAGCTGTCAACAACACATGGATGACTTTAGGAACCTTAGCCTTCAGATACTACCACAGGGTAATACGACTGGACCTTTCCAGCAATTTCATCAATGAGATCCAAGAGGAAACATTCAAAACTTTAGTCCCTCTAAACTATTTGAACCTATCAGACAATATGATTTCAGAACTAAAACCCAAAACGTTCCTCATCACGGATTCAAAAACTAGCAACTTGGAAACGCTAGACTTGTCCTATAATAGATTATCGTATCTTTCCGATGAAGTTCTGACACAGTTACCTAATTTAATCACACTACATTTGCAAGATAATAAACTGACAACTCTGTCAGATAACTGCTTTGGGAATCAGAAGTATTTAATTTGGTTGTACTTGCAGCATAATTACATAGAAAGACTGAACATGAGCCTTATCAATTTGAAAAGATTGAGATATTTGGATTTGTCACACAACTATTTAAAGACAATATCTGGCTATGAAACTAACCATTTACAAGCATTGGAGAAAATAAATATTTCGAACAATGTTCTGCAACATATTGACAGTAATTGCTTTGTTCAGTCAGCCAATCTTGAAGTAGTCGATCTGAGCGTTAACATGATCACTTCGGCTGTTGAAAATTTATTATTTTCTGCCAATATCAAGCTTCAATACCTAGACTTGAACGATAATCGCATATATGGAATAGAAAGTAACAGTTTCAAACATAATAGACTAACTTTCATAGATTTAAAGGACAATAAACTTTCGGGTGCAATAAAGGAAAACACTTTTACAGGATTAGAAAATATAACGGATCTAGATCTTTCACAGCAAAATATATCTTCCATTAATAACCGCGCATTCACAGATATGACAAACTTGTTGAATTTGAACTTGAGCAGAAATCATATTAATAAAATCGGTAACACGTCATTTCTTAATACTTCAATAAAAATGTGTGACCTCTCTTACAACAAACTAACAGTTCTCAATTTCCTCAATTCACTAGATAGTGTTGTAGAGTTATTTTTGAATAATAATAACTTAACAATTTTATACAAAAATATGTTTGAGAAACAAACACTTTTGCAGAAATTAGACTTATCTGGTAATGAAATCATTACCGTTGAAATGAACTCATTGCCATTGACAAATTTACAGTACCTCAACTTGCTTGATAATAGAATAACCGGTGTATTACAGCCTAGTACGATAAGTCCCGCAAAGTTTTTGAGAAACTTGGATTTAAGCAGTTTTAACATAACTTTAGTAAGTAATTTGACATTCGATGATATGCCCGTATTAGTAAAACTAAATATTTCACACAACGGTATCCAAAACATTGAGCCAGCTAATTTTCGCGGTTTGACTAACCTGTACTCTATAGATATTTCATTCAACAATATATCAGATTTGCAACTGAACGTCACTGCGTTAACGAAATTGAAAGCAATTTATTTAAACAACAACAATCTGACAAACATTTCGAGAATATTCCCAACAACTTCTGATATATTGTACCTCGATATGTCTAACAACGGGGTCTCGGATCTTTCGTGCGTTGATTCCAAATTGTTTCCTGAACTCCAAAGTTTGCATCTGTCACACAATAACATTGAGAACTTTAACGGTCCCGGCACAAATACATTAACGAACTTAGTAGATCTAAAGCTCTCTTCAAACAGAATCAACGACATCAATCTGAGCTACTTCAAGGAACTTGTTATAGTAGACTTAAGTAACAACAACCTTAACAAAATAAACGTGTCCTTTTTCAAAAACATCCAAAACGTGCAATCATTGGACATGAGTCAAAACAACATCAGCAATATACCGCCCGGAACTTTTCAAAACATGATCAATCTGAAATTATTGAATTTATCCTCGAATTACATATCGAAATTGCGTTACGGTAGTCTCAAAGGGCTCCAGAGAGCCGAGTTATTGGACGTATCCAACAACAAACTCGAATCACTGGACGTTCACGTTTTCCACGAATGTGTGCAGCTCAAAACTCTGATAATTGATTACAATCGAATAAAGGTCGTCGATATCGAGAGGTTGGTGCTCGTAACACAAAGGAAGCTGAAGACTTTGAGTCTCGGAGGCAATCCGATTTCATGTCAAGAAATTTTACGGAACGCTACACTTAAGGACCGTTCGATCGTCCTTAATCAAATTGAAGTAACGTCGGTACATAAAATTTATCACGAAGATAATGTTTACGGTGTGAAGTGCGGTGAGGATGATGTAACTACGACATCTGTTGAACCTGAAACGTCTCCTAAATCTAATGACGGGGGATCTTCGTATGTAATTGTTTTGACGTGGTGCGCTTTATTGACAGTCATTTTGGTGGCATTAGGCGTGGGGGCATTTATTAAGATAAGAAGAGATAGGGTGGGTCCGGTCTACTATAGAGAGTCGACGGTGCATTTAAGGAATTCTTTGGATTTAGATAATCCAGAATACAACGTGATAAATTGAGGCAGGTATGTAAAACAAGATTGTTAAAGTTTGATCTGATTTAAGTTGCGAAAGTAGGTTGTTTCTTTAGGCATGTACAGTGATGTAGTTATTTTTGCAGTAAAATTTGATAATTATAAAACTAGTTTAGCTTTTAGGTATGCTATTTGAATGTATTTTAGTTACTAAAAATAAGAATTTAGGCAGACTAAATGCTTTGTGATACCTAACCATTTTTATAGAAGATTAAACATATATTTAACAATTCGATTTGTTTTTATTTAAAAGTGCTGATCGTTAAAAATAAGCAATCGTTACGTCATTATAGCTTTTAATAATAAATAATAATAAATGTATTTATTAATGCATTCAATTGTACTTAATGCTAATTAACATAATTACAGCTAGATAACAATACAATAGATACAAACTAGATATTATTATAATTATAAGACAATATGGAATGTGGTTTTAGCACTTGGGTGCCCTAGCTCCCACAGTAGGATACCCTGTGTTTGTGGGAGTTAGATCTCTTCAATGTGTAAACTTACTGTGTAGTGATGCAAGTGTGATGTGTGCGTGAGTGTTTTTGTGGTGTGGTATCGGTAAGTCCGAGTACAGCCTGGCATTGCATTTATTTTATTTTTATTATTTTGGCATAGCTTTAATCAAAACAAGATAATTTGTGTAAATAATAATTACATCAAATTAATCCATGTTTTTTTTTTCTTTTAACCCCATTGTAGCTAAGCATTTGACGGCGCACAAACACACAAGTTACCTACACTCTAGCCCAAGATGGAGCATGCCTGTTCTGGAATAACAAGTCCTCAAAGAAGTAGCCGGAAACACACTGTTAGATGCTTTGCGACAGACTTTTCAACTCAATAATAATAATAATAAATCGAATCTTTATTCTCATATATACAGCTGTGGTTTTTAACTAATTTACAAGATATTTTACAAAAATAATGCAATTTGTAGCTGTCTTATAACCCTCAAGGTCAGATGTTGCCAAACTAGGCTTTACAGCCTGTGTTACAGCATGCACTTTGTAAACTGTTATCGTAAGGCATATTTTATTATTTGCACGAAACAAACGGTCACACTTACTTAAAAAACGTTGGATATATGTACGACCAACGGGTTTCGACGCATTACGAGCGTCTTCATCGGGGACGAGCTTCACACGGACTGTCTCCGACGAGATCCGCGCTTAAGCATACGTGGTACTAGTTATTATTTTGTGGCTTAAGTAAGTGTGACCGTTTGTTTCGTGCAAATATTACAGCATGCAGGTGCTCTCCCTGGTTTGTTACAATTATTGCTATCAGTTTGTTTGGTTCACAATGAATTTATGCAATACAAGCTGACCCGGCAAACGTTGTTTTGGCTTAAAAATATTATATAGTAGAAGATTCTCAGACCTACTGAATACGCATATGAAGGAGGAGTACGGTAACTAACATTGTGTCATGGAAATTTTATAATTCTTTATTGGACACACAAATAAAAAAGGCACAGTAAAAGATAATTAACTTAAAATTAGTGTACCACAATTGGCGGCCTTAGTGCTTAAAGCGATCTCATCCAGGCAACCTTTGGAAGGAAAGGAATTTATAAACGACTAAAGAAGGACGTAGTGTACAATAAAGAATAATAAAAAACATACATATAATATTAATAATCTTATCTTAATTTATATAAATCTCGTGTCACAATGTTTGTCCTCAATGGACTCCTAAACCACTTAACCGATTATAATAAAATTCGCACACCATGTGCAGTTCGATCCAACTTGAGAGATAGGATAGTATAAATCTCAAATTATAGTGGCAATTTAAATTTACTGCTAATTATTGTCTGTTATTATTTGACAGTCACAATTATCTGTTAACTCCAAATGATTCTAACTGATGTCGATACCTTTCGACTGGGTTGAGTAAGCAATCAATAGATGGCACTGCTATGGTAAATCTACGAACGTGTCATATAAGCTACACTATCTATTTTTCATACCCTTAAGTGAGGCAAAACCTAGTTTGCCGGGTCAGCTAGTATTATATATTAGACAACAGTTTAGCTCTGAGAAGAACTTTTGCGTATGTGTAGTTAAAAGAACAAAATAAAAAAAAAACCCGAAAATTATTAGACTTTGCGCACGACCGCTGCGATGGGAGCCAACCTCGCGACTGAGCCGCGCGGGTACCTTACTAAACTGCCCTCCCCCGCACACGCCCTCTTCGCAACGGTCCGTGCAGCAGAAATCGTAATATTTTAATTTCACCATAACTTCAAAACCAAACGTCCAATTTTAATCATTCACAGACCAAATATTATCAACACAAACTGTTCTTATTGATGAAATAATTTATTTTGATAAGGATTAATAGTGTATTGCTTAAAATCGCTTTGTAAATAAGCCATTATTTCTCGTACCAAGTAAAGAATAAAAAATGGTTATTGTGGGTTATTCCTAAGAGATAAACATATACCATCACGGATTTTTTTGTAGACCTTTTTAAGTTGTACAATACTGTAGTAAATTGTTTTGATCTATCTTGTAGGATTCAGTCAGCGTTTGCAATGTAAGCGCAAAAAAGGGTTTTTTTTACGACCTCACATTAAAAACCTCAAAAATTGTAGCCTATGTGTTATTCTGATGTATAAGCTATAGCCTATGTGTTATTCTGATGTATAAGCTATATTGTGGTAAAGTTTCATTCAAATCCATTCCGTAGTTTTTACGTGAACGAGTAACAAACATCCATACATCCATACATCCATACATCCACACATCCATACATACAAACTTTCGCCTTTATAATATTAGTAGGATAATTAAAAAGAACTAGTTTTTTTTTTTATTATAGTTTAAAGTAATCCGTGTGATTGTTTTGTTTACTAATATTAGCACTGGCCTACATTACGTGGTGTCAACGCAAGTTGATATGTTAACCTATCGTGATATGTTCACATTTTGAGCCATAATGAACTTTTACGGTAATTTCAACCAAATTCAAAGTAAATAAACGTTCAAGTAAAGTCATCAGTTGTTTCTAAGCAGATAACCGTTTTCCCTTAATATAAATAATCATAACTATCTATAACCGTAGCACAATAGACGTATGCATGACAAACCCAAATATCCATGCTAATATTGAAAAGCACGCGATTTCGCTCGTTCCCCTTTGCCGACGTTTGATTTGTTGCAATCATGTAAAACAATTTGTCTATTTTATGATGACACATATTCGGTAAACTTTTTGCTTTTCAGTTTGTTTTTTTTACATACTTGTGTCACAGACAAATACGAATACATAAAAATATGTTTTTCAAAGTTGTTTTAGTTGATTTTGTGTTAAATCTAGGTACGAGTATGTAGATTAAATATTAAATAAATAAATATAATGACACATTTCACCCACGGCATATACATTATGGAGAATCTATGAGAAGTATTTTAGCAGTTTTGACATGACGTTTATACTTGTATGTAATTTGACATTCGTTGATATGTCCTTATTAAACTTTGGGTTCGCACACAATTATTTTATTTATTTAACTTTATTTTGCACGCTCACCCATCCAAAGACTGTCCGCATCGACCGTTGCTTAATTTTGGCGCAATTGCTATAAATGTATGACTCAATGCCTGGCAATAAATTTAATTTATGAATAATCTATCAATGAGAAACAAATAATAATAGGTATATCCACCAGATAAAAGCACTATTGTTCGGTCGCTCATGAGTCATTGTTTCATTATTACTTCATATTTTATGTACATTTATGTATAAAACAAAGTCGCTTTTCCTATGTCTCTTTGCATGCTTAAATATTTAAAACTACGCAACGGATTTTGTTGCGTTTTTTTAATAAATAGAGTGATTCAAGAGAAAGGTTTATATGTATAATAACATCTAATTAAATTCATTAGTGGGAAAAATACTGTTATTTTTGAGGTTTCTAATGTGATATCGTTAATTATCATTTTTACCGCCTACATTGCAAACGCAGGCTGAACCCTACGAGATTTATCAAAATAATGCACTAATAATTTGTACACATTGAAAAGGTCTATTTTTCTGTAGGTACATGTTTTTCTGTAGTGTATTTAATATCAGCATTGCCCCCGTGCGAAGCTGGGGCGGGTCGCTTTAGTGATAAAACAAAACGTTCTGGTTGGTTCGCTGGTTTCTGTTCACCGAAATCGGTCAAAGTTATGCATATACCAAAATAAATAAGCTTACAAAACGCACATTAAAGCAATGACTGGTCAGTCAGGAGTGCAGTCGCCTTGCGTTCCACAGTTCATGGATTCGATCCCTACCAATGAGGTCGAGTAAAGTGAGGTCGATTCACAGCCAAACGATACAGGTCAATTGTATCATGTATGAAAGAACAAAGATAGTTGCCGCACCGTGAATCGAACGTGAGACTTTCTGGTTGGCAGTCCAGCTAAGTAACCATAACTCTGGAGCAGCCATTAACGCTGAGTTGTAGGAATGCATACAGAGTAAGTAACCATAGGATTTTCGTCACAAGTTTCGCTAAGACCTTAAGTTTAACTCGAAAACCCGAAAGTTAGCAAAGCGCAACTTCAAGCAAGACTTGCTCAAAGCGGGTTTAAAATAAGTTGCATCACGCTTCCTTGGTTAGGTTCTAACTTTGACTTTGCCCTAAAAAGTCACTAATGACGAACGTTCCTTGAAATTTACAAAAAAATAACCATGTTTTTGAAAAAAACACTTGAAAAGACAATCGTTGTGATAAAGAAAGAAAGAAACGTTTATATTGTGATAAGAACAAAATTAACAATACACAATTAATTTTGACGACCTCGTTGGCGTAAAGGTTACCATGCCGGACTGCTAATCAGAAGGTTCCGGGTTCGATTCCCGGCCCGGTCAACATCTTTGTGCTTAACTAAATTTGTTGGCTGTGGGTCTGGGTGTTAAATATGTATTTATATATAATATGTTTGTATGTATGTATATGTAGTATATCAGTTGTGTTAGCAACCATAATACGAGCTAGAAATGGTTCAGTATGGGGCTAACCAGCCGTGTGTGAATGTGAAAAAAAAAGAAAAAAAGAAACGTTTATATTGTGACAAGGCCAAAATAAACAATACACAATTAACGTAATAATTGGCCAAGTGAGTTGAAGCAAATCTTGCTCAAAGTAGGTTTAAAATTAGTTGCATCACGCTTCCATAGTTAAGTTCTAACTTTGACTTTGCCTTTCTAGGTTCACTGACGTTCAATGACGAATGTTCTTTAAAATTTACTTAAAAAACCATGTTGTGAAAACTATCTTAATCGTTGAGATAAAGAAAGACAGAAAGAAAGAAACATTTATATTGTGTCACGAACAAAACTGAAAAACAATACAACATAATAAAATTGGCCAAAGGCGAGTTGGGCTCGCGCATGAAGGTTTTCGTATTGTTGTATGGGAGCGCCCTTTTATATTATTTTTTAAATTATTTTATAATATAATACATAAAACAATATTCTTGAATGTATGTCTACCAAAACATCGCTATAAAGATCGAGTAACAAAACTACTTAAAATTTACGTTTGATGTAAGAGAGCCACCCTCATATATTTATTTCTGTAACTGATAGCTAATATTTATATGTTTTGTGGAAATTTGAAGTGTTTCGCAGCTACCGTTTTTGTTATACAGCAAAAAAAAACGTTTATCGTATGGGGAGGGGGACCCCTCTAAATATTTTTTTATTTTTAATTTAGTATTTGTAGTTATAGCGACCCGGGAAATATATATTTTGTTAAAGTTTCAGCCTTTTGGCTGTAACAGTTTCTGATACAGCCTGGAGACAGCCAGATAGACAGACAGCGGAGGCTTAGTAATAGAGTCTCTTTTTTACCTTTTAGGTACGGAACCCTAAAAAGGTACGTGAAACTAAAACCCACAAATTACCTCTATCACATCGATCTATCACATAACCGAAGAAATACGAAATACGGAAAACACGAAATATGCGAAAAGATAACGCAAAACCAAATTGTAATATATCAAGCAGGAAAATACATATTTATACGCCTTTCGAGTATTAGTATTGCGTAAAAGTGGGACGATGTGTGTATACATAAGTATATCTGCAAATAAAGTAGCAATATAAGTTATTTATAGCGAATGTGGCTCAGTGGGAAAAACTCTTCTTTTCAATTTGACCATCCCTGGTTCGATTCTGATACTACAACAATAACTGGTTTTTCATTATCTATTGTGAATTCCTATTGTACATTTTATTGACATGCAGACATCCATACAAACATTCGCGTTTAAAAATAATTGGCCAAGTGTGAGTTGGGCTCGCGCATGAAGGGTTCCGTATCATTTTTGTATGGGAGAATTTAACTGGAAAGGTAACATATACATTACTAATACATGTTCATTTATACATTCTGTGAAAATTTTAGGTGTATACGTGCTACCGTTATTGATTTAAAGCAAAAAAGTACGAAAATAACACGTTTACTGTATGCGGCACAAGAAATCGTCCGTGAATTTCTGAGATCTCCTATCTGATTATACGCACATTTTACAAGAGGAAAAAATAATAAACTGATTTATTTAGCCACCGTGAAGACTATTGAAAAAATAAAACACTTGGTCATTTTTTAAATGCTTTTACTACTGTGTGTACTTATGTTGCAAAATTGCTATTATTTTTAGCTTTTCTTTATTGGACGGAAGTTAGGAGTTTTAAGTTTTCAAATTCACAAATGTAAGTTAGGAAGTGTCAGAAGTTAACGGACGAAATACATATCTTGAGAAAGTTTCAGCTTTCTAGCTTTAACGGTTTTTGAGATATATATAGGAGACAGGCAGCGGAGTCTTAGTATAGGGTCCCGTTTTTACCATACAGGTACGGAACCCTAAAAATAGTAGGATTTTTACAAAAGATACTTTAATATTTACTACAGAAAAATACGACAAATTCCATTACATGTTTCTTGGACTATCCAAACGTAATATTTCAGAGGAGCGTGTTTACTCGGGAATTATTGCGGACTCGTTTGTTCTGCTTTTGATTGATCACTTTACTAAGCTTAGGCGAGGAGAGAGAAGACTTAAATCCAAAGATAGACTGGTTCTTATTTTTGTATCCAATTGAATGAAAAATTAAGACTCCGCACGAGACGTTGCGCTTCCACATAATATTGCGCGGACAATTAAACTGTGGAACTCTTTGCCGGAATCCCTGTTACCTCTGAACTATAACCTCACTGTCTTCAAGGCGAGAGTGAATCGGTTTCTTCTAGGCAAGCGCGCTCCACCCTAGATCGCAACATCACTTAACATCAGGCGAGTTGCGATCAAGCGCTTGCCTATCCATCATAAAAAAATATTTCTACATAAGTTTAATTTGCTTCGTTTCTTTTTACGGCGATGATATGACCAAAATAAAAAAGGGTATAAAATTAAAAAAAATATATATTTAAAGATCATCTTTAGAACCATCCTTATTTTGGTACCAATCAATATGAAAAAAAACCGGGATCAAAAATATTACTGATTAAAAATGTTTAGTTAAATTAATGATCAATAATTTTTGAATGAATCTCCACAATGTTTTCTCTCACCGGAAGCTGCTCATTGGCAAGAATCAAACCCATGTCCTGAGGGTTGTAAAGCACGCCCGGCTGAGTCATCATCGCTTCGAATAATTCACTAAATATACTTGTCGATTATCGCGAATTATAATCAACTACCAAATCGTCCCGGCTTTGCACGGGTTATAAAATAATCTAATTTGCAAAGAGTATCTAAGTATAGTCATGTTACTCAGGGACTATGTAGCTTCCCAACGGTAAAAGAATTTTTCAAATTGGTCCAGTAGTTTCGGAGTCAATTTGCGTCAAACAAACAAACAAAAAATCAAATTTTACCCGTTTTATAATATTGGTATCGATAAACGAATTGATACTTCATTTCATTTTAGTTATGTTACGGGCAGTAATTTTGACAACATTAATTTAAGATTAATTGACCGCTAATAGGCCTTCTATCAGCAGCATTTCAATTATACGGATCCAGTTTCGCAATAGTATTTAATAATTCGTTTTATTAGTTATTATTTCGCGTTAACTACCTAAATAATATTCGCAATGAACATAAGCAGTAACGTTACCGTTAGAACAAATCCACATGTTGTACAGTGGTAATATGGGTAAAGCCATTTGGACCCCTTTTCAGTTTGCTTCTTTTTTTTCTGTGTTAAATACTTTGTTTTCATGTTACATTTGTCTTTATTTATTTTTATCTAGTAGCTTATTCAAATGTAAATTGATAAATAAAGTTTTTTTTTCTTAAATTTTAAAGAGATGTTTTTTGAATTGTCACATTTTAAACCTTATCGTCTGACGTAGTTGAAAACCATATTATATAGTTAAATAAAAGTAAAAATAATATTATTTTCACAGTAGTTTGCAGCGCATACCAATAGCGCATAATATGTAGGACTAAGATCCCCTCAATGAACCCCTCACTTTTCTGCCCTGGACAAGTATCCAGTAACTAAATAATATAAAGTTTTGTGTTGTTATTGTGGTGGTACGTTGTAGGAGCATTATGTCTGCCTGTAGTACTCTAACAAGGCAACAAAACTCGATCGATCCACACAAGTTTTTACATATTTCTAGTTTTTTTAGCCCCTATCCGATATAAATTGTAAGTAACTCGATCAAAACACAATGTTAAAAAAAAACTTTTTAGGCAGCAAATGATATTACGTGCAAAACGAAGGCACCCGCATCGACATATTTCTAAAAGTACCACTCACCGGCACGCGTTCAGAAATGATACTGATATTATGGTAATTTAGCGTATTACGTTTGCGAAAGGAATTATTTACGTCGCTTTGAATCCGCACTCTCGCGTCGTATAGGCAATGTGAGGATATTATTTTAATAAAATGAAACAAAACCGCTTCGGTATGGGAGCTTAGTAATCGTAATCTGCTGAGGTAGAAATGTCTCGTAAACGTACGAAGAACGCTTAGGGATCCGTATTTATCGATTTGTGTGGTATAGACTAATAGCTGTGCCCCTTTTTTAGGTTTCCGTACCTAAAAGGTAAAAATGGGACCCTATTACTAAGCCTTCGCTGTCTATCTGTCTCCAGGCTGTACCTCAAAAACCGTAATAGCTAGAAATCTGAAACTTTTTTATAGCCTTGCGTTTGATGTCTGCTTGTCTGTCTGTCTCCAGGCTGTATATCAGAAACCGTAATATTTAGAAATCTGAAACTTTTTTATGATAGGCTTGCGTTTGATGTCTGTCTCCAGGCTGTATATCAGAAACCGTAATAGCTAGAAATTTTAAACTTTTTATGATTGGCATGCGTTTGATGTTAAGTGATGTTGTGATCTAGGATGGAGGTCGCTAGCCTAGAAAAAAATAATTCACTCTCACCTTGAAGACAGTGAGGTTATACGATTAGTTCAGAGGGAACAGGGGTTCCGGCAAAGAGTTCCACAGTTTAATTGGCCGCACAATAGGTATATGTGGAAGCGAAACGCTTCGTGCGGATTTTTGGAACCCTACTGTATAACGGTTCGGTATAGCTTTTTCCTGGTCGTCCGATAGTGGAAAGGGTCGGGGGAAGTAGCTCATCCAATTCCGACGGGCACTCTTCTAAATGCTAGCGATAGAAAACCGACAGACTCGCAACATTACAACCATACTGCTATATATCTATAATATATCTGGAATAAAAGTAATTCAGAGTGATAATTACCTCTGTCAGAAATTTCGTTCAAATCGGTTCAGCCGTTTGAGTTTATTTTTATTTCTTACTCTCACACACTATAAGCCGATATTTATAACTACCAACGTGGGTTTAGTTACTCAGGTTAAGATACCTTACCTATACATATAATATATATGAGAAATCTTATTTATATTAATAAAAAAGGTAAAATTTAATATTAACGTTTTTATTTGCGTAAAAACCCAATGAAACTCCGTCCGAGCGTTAGAAACTACAAATTAAGACAAGCCTGGGTCCACGAATTCCCTTATTGTGTCTCGTCCCTTGTCCATCCCACGTCCTGACTTGGTCCATGTTAAATAATTCTTATTTAGGGTTCTCTGATCAAGAAGCTTTGTTTAAGACTGAGAAAGCCCTTCCTATGTTAAAGAGTTTACAACTAGACAATAATTTCAGTAAAAGTATGATCTAAAGTACGCATAATATTTTAGTTACTAGTAATAAATATAAATAGGCTCTCCACAATGCAGCTTATATCATCTGTAATAGATGTAAACGGCCACTGATGCACAAATAAGATATATAAATATTTCCTCGTCGTTATAGTTCTTAATTGACTTCAATGTAAACATCTTTATTGAAAAATATATAATATACATTTTTATACATTGACACCACAAACTATTATTAAGGATAGGCATAAAACTTTATCCAAATCTTAATGTACATTAAGATGCTTATTGATTCAGTGCCTTCCCTTAGCCTCTAGTAATACAAGACTTGAACATTCTTAAACAATGGAATAAAAAAAAAAACTATGAACAAAATATAACTAAACATAAGTACTGACATATAATTGTATATTATGAAGAAGTCTGGTGAAAATAAATTGAAATATGCACGGCCACGACTCCCGACGTGGGCGAATTAAAAAGCTATCGTATAATTGGAGTAAGAAAATTGCCGCTAAGATTGTGGCATGAAAGGTAGTCGTAGACAGTCGTAGACCACGCTGTAGCATTTTTTCGTAGACGTGCTACGTAGCTGCGTTAGAATTTTTTGGTCTACGACTCAATGTTGATTTTAAGATGTGAAGTATGAATTCATAAACATAATAGAAAGAGTTTAACGTGATGAAAATGGTTTTTCAATGTTGTATCTTTGTATGAAAGTTACATTTTTATATTAATGTTACCGTGGTTTTAGTTTCCTGGTAAGAAGAAAGGTAAACAACCCATAAACATAAAATAAAATCCAAAAAAATTACAATTAAACTTTTACTTTTCTCTATGAAATTATTTTGCTTAATTTCAAATTTAGTTGTAAATGGTTATAAATATATTGTGTTCTAAACAGTATTCAAGATATATTAATGTATTAGGTTTAAAATTAAAATACCAACTCAAAGATATTTTGAAGAAATGACAAGAAAAACTAAAACATTCTTCAATTTAAATTATGATTTGCAGATATGTAAAAGATTCTCAATTTTGTACGGAACACTATCAAAGGCGCCAGAAAACATCCTTGCCGACTTTTTGTTACCATTCGGACCAAACTTAATACAATTTGCTTGAACTGCAAATACCGAATTCTTTATAAGTTTAGGGACACCGCCCATTGAGTCCAAGTTTGTTCAGAGTTCCTTTTATCTTATACAGAGTTACTTGTAACTGACGCAATATATAAATATAAATTATTCAAAGACGCAGGCATTATAGGAATGATATAGAATTTATTTTTAGTGTTATAGATTTGAGTTTAACCACAGCTGGTCCGAACATTGTGACCTGGGAAGTCAAACCGGGGTTGTCCAGCGTCCATTGCACTTATGGTTCCCGAGGTGGTTGCGGTGCACCACGTGCACTGGAAGGGGACTCATCCTCTGAGAAGGAGCCTCGCAGGCTAGCTAAGGTGGGCGGGGTGGTGGTTTAATGTGAGGAGCAGAACCTCATCCCACCCTTTCCGGTTAGGAGGCCACCGTGAGGTTTTAGTCGGTAGTGATGTCTTTTTGGCATCGAGCCCGACATACCCCACCCACTTCCCCGAGTATGGTGGGCATGCGCAAAATGCATCTCCTCCATGTGAAAAAAGGGCCGTCTAACTGAAAAGCTGACGTTTCTACCACCACACCACACTCGCTTTTGTGACCGTAATCACTAACCCTGTATGAATATATCGGAGAGTTTTTATGAAGTTCCCTTCAGCCTCTTTTTATTTTACTTCATGTCTTTATTAAATGAAGCGTATTATTAATATTGAGATAGCTTCTGGGAGTTTCTGTTGTTTTAGAGACCGAAACGTTTTTCTTTCAGTGAAGTTTGGTTTAGTCAAGGGAATTTAATGTCTGATATAATTTTCTGGTAACACAAACAGTTTTATGAAATAAAATAATTATAAATAAAAGAAAACTAGATATGACAAAAAGATCTTTGAATAAGAAATTAATGGATAAATTTTAATGCTAATGAGCACAAGTATGAATTAAGAGAAACATATCAGGCTTTATTAATTTTATGGTCATCTTGAATTTAAATTAATCATCACGATAGTTAACTCTTTTTATATAAACTAAGCCCTTTCATATGATCTCAAAGTACCGTTTTTGTGTTTTTTTTTTTAAATGTAGACACTCGACTTTTACCATCTTATTATATGTATTAATGTTACCTTTTTACGCTGAAGACCTTCTTCGCTAGTTATATCTTGTTAAATTCAATAACATACCTGGAACAATAAAAAAAATTAATGAATAGAATTAAAAGCTAATCAAATGTATATATTTATGTAGAACAAAGATTATGGAATAATTTTATGTATGCTTAAAATTCATTTTGTCTTAGTTTATATAGTTCTTAAATTTATTAACTAGTATGAGTAGCTAAGTAAGAGAAATGAATTATTTAGTATTAAAAAAAAATACAATAATTATTCGTATTATCAAAACTATATGACTTCGTAGACCCGCATCAAAAAATGAAATTTTGTTTTTTAAAACTAATTTACGAAATTAAAACTACACGAATAAATAATTTATTTGACACAACCAACACCATCAACATGTATGACGTCACTTTTTCATAAGCGCTGGATGGATGATGGATGATGGATGACATTGATTCAAAATGCCGGTTTGACCATCAGGGCGCATAACCCACTGTTTAGGTGCTTGGCGACAGATTTTTTAACTTGAGGGCGGTTGCTAGCTTGGCGAGTATTAGAAAATATCCTACCACCACGTGAAAAAAATCCAAGGTGCTGTCACACAAAACGTAAGTCGACTTTCTAAATTTAAAATTCAAACTTAATCTTCAAAAAAGATTAAGTAAAACTAAAGTAAAACTTGTTATCCAAAAAAGTAAAACAATAACTTGTCAATAGAGATCGTCTGAAACAAGTGAACTCGGGATATATCCCGTTATTGGGATATATCAGCTTTATAAAGCTGAAGCCAAAGCAAGTGTATAAACGGCTTTCCGAGTCAACTCTCACCGACGATAGAACAAAGTTGTGCACACATGACTGATCGCTTCATAGCGCGAGACTTGGGCTAAAGATTTCTATAATATAATGATATTATCTTTCCTTACAGATATTTTCTATTGAACGAATACAAAATCTTCTAAGAGCGGTTCTTTAGCGATATTTTGAATGTTATTGTTTTTCTTCTTCGTTAAGCTAAATGTCGAGAGTTTCCAAGCCGCCCGAAACCCTGTGACTTGACTTAACGACTGCTTGTGCTAAGACTAACAGCCGTGACCTACAATTTAAAGTGTCATCCGACCCACGATAGCACCCAGATGAAAATGCCACGTAAGAAACTACAGTCTTGTGCATGGTCGTCCAAACACCATCCACATCGACCGTTGCTTTGCTTTGATGATCGCGTCAGATCACCTTAGCTAGCCGAGCTACAGGCGCGTATTGTTACTCATCATTTTATTATTGTTTCATTTCAACTTATTATAAGTTTGTAATATCCTTCTTTGAATAAACCTATTTTTTTATTCGTGAAAACAACTTTGGTTGATAATACTTGTGAAAAAAATATTCTTAACATTTCATTGCATGTAATAAAATTGAAAAAAAAAACACTCTACCATTTGCCGAAATAAGTTTTAATATTTTTAAGTTGCTTAAACGGTTTCCTAAGCTATTTTTTTAAATATTTTTTACTGTTTTTTATTTATAACAAAAACTACAAATGCTAGGTTTTCCTCTTGTAATCGCCTGAATAGAGAAACTACATTTTATAACTACTCGTAGGTACCATCAACCTGAATTTCCAGTTACGTGAACCTTTAACAAAATGTCGGCCGAAATAGTAAATTTATTATTGAAGTGTGGGGAGCGGTAGAAAAACCCCTTGAATAAAGTATAACTACTACATAATTGAGAAAGTTAGACGATCCATTTACAACAGTTTAACGGTAGTTTTAGGCTATATAGGATAAGTTGAGTAGGTCTAAAAAAGTGTGTATTTACAATTAGCTGCGTCTTATGGTAGTCTTATTTTTATTTTAGACGACCTCGTTGGCGCAACGGTTACCATGCCGGACTGCTAACCAGAAGGTTACGGGTTCGATTCCCGGCCCGGCCGACTACTTTGTGCTTAACTAAATTTGTTGGTTGTGGGTCTGGGTGTAAAATATGTATCTATATAAAATATATATGTATGTATATGTAGTATATCAGTTGTGTTAGCTACCATAACACGAACTAGAAATGGTTCAGTATGGGGTTAACCAGCCGTGTGTGAAATGTGTCCTCATATTTATTTTATTTTAATTCAGGGCTTAAACTATCCACATATCAGATTTCATCGAAATCGGTTTCAGCCGATTGAGTATAAACGTACAAAAATATACACAAAATTCCGAAATTATTATATTAATAGTTGTTACTCGTGGCTTTGTTCGAATAAAAAAATTAGTTGATTAGAGTAGAAATTCAAATCGAAATCGAAATACCTATTAATTATTCAAGCAATCAAACTGACAATCACAAATTTCATGGTTTCCATTTTCTCACCAAATGAAAATGAAAAGTTAAAAAAACATTTTTATAATATTAGTAGTAATTGTAAGATAATACTGAATTAGCTTCTTTTGCACAAATATACATATATCATGTATTAATTACCTATCGTAAATTGTACGTATGTCGTTTGTGCAGAATAAATCTATTTTCTTTCTTTCTTCTTCCTTTAAAATATGTAGTCGTTAGTATGATAAAACTTAGAAACAAAATATGGCGAAGCATTAAAGCTATCAGGGCAATATATTAAGGTGCCCCAATCTCCAGAGCGGCGTACCTAGTTAAGGTGATAAATGCTCAGCGCGGCATAGTTATCACGATGCTGATAAATCATATCTCGGGATTATGACGCAGTATGTGAACCCCTTTTCTCTTTACTGCTCCTGCGAAATTAGGGACCGAGGCGCGTGTAATGAGGTTCATACTATCTCTTGTAGTACCTATGTTGTATTATAATATTAGGACACATTCACACATAGCTGGTTACGAGTATTATATGTGTATGTAACAAAAAACAATTGTAAATTGAACGTGTGAAAACCTCGATCCAAATATTAAATATATACCTTGTAATAATAATCGTTTATTCCGGCAACTGTACTTTTCGTAATTAATGATTTGAAATGTCAAATCATTAATTGAGAAGTACAGGATCGAAAGATACTTTGCGCGGGGCACAGCCTCCCTAGAAAAAGTACCACAAAATGTACATACTTTTTCCACTCTTAATACAAAACTATTGTACGTACACAACCCTAAAGGAAATAAAAAATATTTGTATTTGTATTGTCTCTCAAATTCTAAAATAAAATACACTCAAAAATATTTATTTTTGTGTTAGGTAGTTTTATTTTTCTTTTATTATAAATTACACATTTGAGTAATCTGTAAGTGCTACAAGTATTTATTTACGTGAATAAACATAATGTGAATTTTAATATTGCGATGGTGTCTATTTTGAATTTAAATCTTGTTGTTTTACCGTTTAACACAACAGTTTGTGGCACAACATTTTCCGGTAGCAGTCATCTTAGATTTGAATGATACAATTTTATACTAGTTGAGTCCTATTCCAAGTGGTGGTTGTTATTCGTTAAAAATTTATGTTATCCGCCTTTTAATGAGGGCGCATCGCCCATCTTGCATCCTGTAAAACATTTACTCGAGTTCAATAAAGAAAACATTAAAAAAAGCATGTATTCTCGCTTGCACAACCACGTGAATGTGAGCAAGATAAAACGAACATCGTAACTTTTTTTAAACTCAAGTTATAACTAAGAACACTTTCGACCAATTCACCTTTCAAACGAAAACAACCAAATCAAAATCGGTCCACCCATTCCGGAGCTAAGATGCCAAAGACAGATGACACGTCAAATTTAAAAGACACTTCACCTAGGTCTAACTTCGATGATCGCTTCAAGCCATCTTAAATAACCGAGCTACAGTCAAAACAAACATTGGCTCCAATTTTCAACTTGTTATATAACTATGAACACTGTCAACTAATTCACCTTTCAAATGAAAACAACTAAATCGAAATCGGTCCATCCGTTCTTCTCCGTATGAGCTATGTGACTCAGCCTTGGTATTGAGAGTTTTGAAGCCTCTCGAAGGCCTCTGACTTGGCTTAACGACTGATCGCGTCAAGTCATCAAAGTTAACCGAGCTACAGCCAAAACAAACATTGGCTCCAATTCTCAACCCATCGATCAGACATCAAATGGCTGCCTCGATTAATAAACAGACCAGTTGCTTCCGCAGGGGAACGGATCCGAGAACTGAACCATAAAGTATTGATCACAAAATGTCGGCCAAACAGTTTGCCAAACCGTATAAATTATTTTCACCGAACTCCAGCGATAGGGCGCTGTTGAATTCTGTGAAATGCTCGTCGCTATAATTACTACGGGAGACGCTACATTTGCAATCGAACGTAACCATTTTATCGATCCAGTGGCATTTTGCATAGGCATTGCCGTAGGTAGGATGACAAATATATCTATAGAATCTGTTGATGACAAATTTGTCATTAGCACGTGTAGCTTAGCTCGGCTAAGTATGGTGATATGATGAGATCTAAAAAGGTATTTTTGACTGAATGGACAGTTAGCGGATGGGTAACGATGCAAAACACTGTCATGTCATTTAAAGAGTGGCATTTTACATCTGGGCGTTATTTCAACTGCAATGAACAAAAAATACAATTCATTTCACTTATTTACAACAACAAAAAAAACTGATAGGCGCGCACTCAAGAACTAAGAGATCGTTTTTGTCCTAAGGAAAGACAAAATGTGGAGAACAGGTGTAAGGAGATCGAATCATAAGTTGGTATTAACAAGTAACATTCATTTATCGGTAGATGGCGCACCACGCCAAGAATTTGTTGTTTTGATTTTTTTCTAGAATAATAACCCTACGAAGCCACAGACAAACATCTGTGGTTTTGTAGCTCCCAAATAAACACCGAATTATTTGTTATAGTCTGAAGTATTTTTAGCCATATTTGAAGACCCTAGATGGCCGCCGCCACAAAATGGCGGATGACATATTTTACACAATTGCCTCAATTTGAATATCAAATAAAAATACTTGATTAGTAAAATACAAACATTATGATTAGTTTTAAATACAATATAGCCGCCACTAATAATGTTGAGTTGAGGATTTTCAACTTTTTCAAAATGAATACTTGTTTAATTATTATATTTTAATCTGAAGTTAAAAACATTAAACTGAGCCTCTCAATCCGAGACCCCATTTCGCAGGTGCATTAGCAAACGAAGCAACTTTAATTTGCTAAGCTGAGCCGCGGTGAGCACTTAAACTTTAATTAAGTGAGCGGTTACAGAAACCGAGAGACGTAAAAATTACTAGTGCAGGAAATTATAAACCTACGTTTGTTGTATAAATTTTCCCGCTGTGTTTTTTAATGTTTACTGCGTCCATTGCATATTACTAGCTTATAATAAATACCTCAGTGACTGCTGCGCATTTTATGGGTTCAGTATTAATTATCAAAACGGGCCAACCCTGCTAATACTGCTTCGTCTATATGTCTGTCTGTCACCAGGCTGTATCTTATATATAGATCGTGGCTAGCCTGACCGATTAGTAAATCTAGCGTGCAGCCTTGCTGCTGCCAAATTCCGCAACGCGCTGCAGTCGCATAATGATTTAACGATAGTAGATTGCGTGAGAGGGAAATCGTTTCTAGAAAACTCGTATAGATGGAGTTACGCGTGTCGAATGATACACGTAGTACGATTTTCTACAAAAGGTTGAGCGTCTATAATATTTATTAGTCTATGATAATACGAAGTTTAGTTTTTACAAACAGAATGATAAAAACAAAGGCGAAGTCAATGCTGGCACACTACACTCGTTCGGTCAATAATTTTCGAACGTAAGTATCGTACGAATGAGGAAATAATGGTGATTTTTTTACAATATTCCACGTAGCGCTTGTAGCTCGCCTAGCTAAGGTGATCTGACGCGATTATCTAAGCTAAGCAACGGTCGATGCGGACGGTGTTTGACTTCCTAGCTATTACGGTCTGAGATACAGCCTGGAGACAGACAGACGGCGGAGTCTTAGTAATAGGGTCCCGTTTTTACTGGTTAGGTACGGAACCCTAATAAAACGGTTGGCCACATTTCCAACTTTTAATAATAATGTTTTTTTGACCATTTTCTACGCGAAAGTTCTGCTATTTCGCTTCCATACCGTTTTTACTATTCCTTACTGTGCAGACAGTTACCGTTAGAGGTATTTTTAATTTTATTCCATACTTAACCCTTGTCTATTCATATCCACTGTGCGTTTGGACAGACACCTCAGATTAAACTCAAGATCTCTTGTTAGCAACTAGAAAGGGTTATCCTAAGGGTTCGTAATTGATGGGTAACCTGGTAACCATACCTTGTTATGTACTCCGAACCAAGTTATGGGGAAATGTTTTGGTCAGCAACTTTATAGAATGATCAGATAAAATATCAATTTGACTGTCATTTTGCGCGATTTGGGCAGCAATATACAAACGAGTGTGTAATTTTATTTTACAATATGTTTGACCAAAACGAGTCGTCAGTTGTTGAAGTCTGCAATCAAGGTATGCTTGCCTGCTTAGGAGAAGTGAATTCGATTTGTGAGTAATATTTTACTCACAATCAAAACAAAAGCCTTTGGGCATAAAACTAGCACGGAATCTAAATATCATTTGTTAGAAGCAGCTCTGTTTTTTTATCCTTGATAGGTTTGCGTTTGACTACAGCTAGCCTGATGTTAAGCTGCGCTGCAGTGTGCGGTGTGGCACGTTTACCTAGAAGATACCTATCAACTCTACTTTTAAAGGCCCCGGGATAATACCTCTCAGGAAACAGAGACTCAGGTAGTGAGTTCCAAAGCTTCGCAGTCCTAACAATAAAGGTCGACGCAAAGCGTTTTGTACGAAAGTTTGGAACTTCAACTCTGTATCGGTGTCTCTTCACTGTCTCATTTAACTCTACTTTTGAAGACCCCCAGATGTTTGATACAATTACAGTTAAAATACTTTAAATTTATTTAGTGCTTCTGTAACCTTTGCCTTAAATATACTATTAGTATTAGAAGTTATTCTCGCTGATCAGTTACATGTTTTGCCGACATAAACATACACATTCTGCGGACCGATTAATTCATCTACCATAAGTTCCGGCAAAGTTCTAGATACATATTTGCGGGGATGTTTGCCAAGGCACGTTTACCGTGTTCTTGTAAACAAATTCTTGAAGGAGTATGTTGGAAGTTTGGCGGGTATTGGATCTGCCTTGAGATTGTGAAATAACAAGATGGGGAAAAACCCAATCTGCGAAGTTGGATTACTCGAACGTAACACCTCGCAAATTAACTTCTTCTTCTTTACCTTATCCCACTTCATGTGGGGTCGGTACAGTATGTACGCTTCTTCCATACTTCTCTGTCATTCGTCATCTCTGTATTCACACCCTTGCTGGTCATATCGTCATTCACACAATCCATCCACACTTTCTTAGGCCGCCCCCTTCCTATCTGTCCGTCCACACTCATACTCATTGTCTTCCTCGTGATATGGTCTTCCTCACGTCGCATAATATGACCATACCACGACAACCTCGCAAATTAACATTTTGTTTTAATCTTAGGGTAAAAATAATGAGTCAGACATAATATAAAGACGACCTCGTTGGCGCAATGGTTACCATGCCGGACTGCTAACCAGAAGGTTCCGGGTTCGATTCCCGGCCCGGCCGACATTTTTTTGCTTAACTAAATTTGTTGGTTGTGGGTCTGGGTGTTAAATATGTATCAATATAAAATATGTATGTATGTACTGATATACTACATATGTAGTATATCAGTTGTGTTAGCCACCATAACACGAACTTGTTCAGTATGGGGTTAACCAGCCGTGGGTGAAATGAGTTCTAATATAAAAAAAGTCCTTATTGTTAAGGTAAAAAGCGTAATTTGGTGACGTATTATTTTTGTCATTTAAAAAAATAAAACAATGCATAATAATGGCCAGTTTGATTATTTTTTCAGGAAATTAATTATTTGCTAAGTGCGAAATGAATCCTTGCACAAATGGTTCCGTTGGTTTAAAAAAAAAACACGTTATATTATAAAATCAGCATCGGTTACTGGATTACTTTACAGGAGATACACAAAGAAACTATTCCACGGTAAAATTATAAGTTAAATATTATTTAATTGAAAATGTACTTGTTAAATCACCCCTAATCGCGATTCAGAATAGTACTGCTACGTAAACAACGCCATCTAGCCGAATAAATTATAACTACTACACCACGGTGGTTTATACGTTTGTTGTATGAGACTAAAGTCAAAGTCAAAATATGTTGACTTGCTCTTTCCTTGTCCTTCACCTTAAGTTCAAAATCAGAAAATAATTTACATTTTCTTTCTAACAATTTTGTAAGTATTTGAAACTCGTCAGTCTTATATTAAAAACAAACATATGCAGCAGCTGGTTCTACAAAATTGTTAAAAATTTGTTTAGCTAGTTTTAGTACAGTGATTCTTTCTAGCTCATTGGTTCACTTGACAAGTACTAAGTGAACATAGATATGGAGTGGAACAGGTATAATCAGGTAAGGTCAGGTACCCAGGTTTCTGTTTGGCTAGACAGTCGCTTAATCCAGCCCATTAGCGATAACCTAATTCTAACGTTACTCTTCGAAAATACGTGCGAGCGTTAAGCATTTTTCAAATTAAAAAGAAAGGTCGGCCTTTTAACCTACGCAGTAGATTTAAGGCATTCATTTTTCAATGGAGGCCCTATTTTTGTAAGACCCAAGCGAGGTACGAAAATTAATGTTGTGAAAGATACTTACGGTTGGAAATGTCGAAATTCTGCGCTTGGGTGGGAGAATTTAAAGCTTTTTTCGCTGATGGGGGTATGTTAATTTTTTTTCGAGTTTTTTTTTTACTTGGCTATCATTTAAATTTTTATCTTTTACATTTTTATGGTTTGCCATTCTTTGGGGTTCCGTTCCCAAAGTAGAAAAGGAATCCTTTTACTACTTCGACTGTCCGAGTGACAGTCAGCGGACAAATCTCATGTACTCGTACCAATATATTATACAGTGATAGCAAGACAGTTTTAAACTTTAATAACGATACCGATGTGACTGTTCCTCTTTAGCAATAACTACTAAAATATAAAGAAAAAAATAACAAATATGTGTGAGGATGAAAATCATATTAAATAAAAATGAATATCGTTATGTAACAGTTAATTTTATGTGATGTTGCAGTATTTCTCTATAAATCGTAATCCGTAATAAATATCTAAATTATAGATGAAAGGCCGTCTAAAGAACCACTTTTAAAATATGTATACTTATTGTGGTACCTTATTTAATACTTAGTTAGGTAATATTTTAAGAGTGGTTCTTTAGAGGGCCATTATATCGATAATCTTTATCTTTTACGATTTATAGTGAAAAAATTGGAAAATTAACATTTTGCCCATGCTTTTTGTAATAAAGAAGGTTCTTGAAGCTAAAAAAGAAACCTGAACATTCGTCATCATCATCATAAGCCTATTTGTCTCCAGTGCTAAGTATAAACTTGTTGTCACGTAACTCAGTTCGGTTCTCATTCTCTTCCTGCAATTCCCACCTCCAATTCATCCAGGTTACTTTAAACAAGATAAACAAGATAAACCATTTATTGATAATTTTACAATTATACGTCAAAAATTAAAAAAATGTCAATATGAATATAAACAAAAAAAATGACAATATAATTTACAAATAAATTGTAATACATGTCTTATGGAATAATGTCAATATTAATACCTAATAAAAATAATAATATTTAACAATTACATGTCACGACATGATTCACTATACAATTATAAAAACTTACACACTTGAGTATTCAAATTCAAAACATAACTCCAGGCAAAATATTGCGGCAACAGCTATTTTGAGTTGGAAATGTGTCAGTAGAAATACGTATTTATCTAGTACTATTTAACGAGCCCTTTGATTTGATGGCCATCAAAAGAATGTTCTGTCAAATTGTTTTATCCGCCATTTTACGTCGACGCCCATCTTCAAACGGCTTTTATAAAACAAAGCACACATACGTGTGTGTACTACGTTGCTGTGTTTCAAACTTATTACGCCCCGACGATTTGCTGATAAAGTGCGGGAGCGAAAAACTTCGTCGACATCACAGGATAAAGCGAGGACAAGTTTTTCGTTAGAGGTTAACAACAAATGTATAATTATATCTAAAAAAACGCTATTTTGACAACGCACAACATATTACAAAAAAATGTGTTCCATGTTCAAATTATATTTTATTTCTAGGGCAGCCTGTAGCTCGGCTAGCTAAGGTGATCTGACACGATCTTCGAAGATAAGCAACGGCCGATGCGGACGGTGTTTGGATGGGTGACCATGCACAAGATTGTCGTTTTTCAGGTGGCATTTTCATCTGGGTGCTACCGTGGGTCGGATGACACGATAAATTGAAGGTCCTGGCTGTTAGTTTTAGTATAAACAGTCGTTAAGCCAAGTCAGAGGCTTGAAAATTCTGGACACAAGAGCTTAGCCCCTTAGCTCATACGATAAAGAAGAAATATGGCAATAAATTTATAAAAACTTTTACTACTTAGGTACTTATTTCAATAATCTTTCCCGAAAAAGTGGATTTACTACACTATTTTGACAGACGTGTCGTTGAATTTGCTCCCTCCACTTGGATCCAATAACGTAGCTCTATATATACGTCTATATATCATAATCTCTATTCATACATTGCAAACCTCGGATAAGCTTTTGGATTCGCGGATACTTTTAACCCCTCTTAAATCCACTCAATCAATGGATCCACTCCATTGATACTTTAATTTCCATTTGAACTCACTGGTGGATCAATGTATACTTCGTAAAGTATAGTGTTATATATGCACTATGTATGCTATAGTGCTTACCCAAGCATTCCTCTTTCTCCTTATCAGCAGTTAGTCCCTTCATACCGATAGCCCATCCAGCCTTTCGCTAGTCTCATTCCATCCACAATCCAAGACGGTTGTCTCATAAATTAATTCAAGTCTTTTTTTTTAAAAACCAATTTACCCTGAGGCTCATAACATTTATGGTGGCAGCGTAAAGGGATCTTAAAGATTCTCGGTTCGCCTCATTCCCCGAAATCCTTCAACGAGTCAAATCTCAATAAAACGCAAGTGTAAAGCGTGTAAAAGTGAAAAGTGCCAAGTTCAAGTGAAGTGCATCAAATTTTGGCCTGGCCCTCAAGGTCGCCGAAATTCAAGTAAAGCCCACTGCTGCGCATTGTGTATGCGTAGCCGGCTTCACCGCAACCTGCGATTCGACGACCCGTGGCTTATCAGTCTCGCTGAGACCGCGAGAATTCCCAGAAACATGCTCGCCTATATCGTGCTATTGCAGTAAGTGAACTCTCACGTTATCCTTTGGTCATTGCTCTTGTGTGAACATTTTATCCGACTTACTGTATTCTGTTAGTGCATTCTGTGTTATTTTAAGTAATTCATAATCTGTGTTTTTCTGCATCTTTGTAAAAACTGTAAACAATTATAACTTTGTGTATATAAATCCACTTTTTGATATTATCATTAAATAATGGCCGCTAGATCCCAAAGTCCAAAACCAGAAAATCCTGATTTTATAGTTACCGACACAGAGGAAGAGAGTCAAAGCCTGTGTCCTCCCCCTCAAGGAACAATCCCCAAATCCACAAGAACTAGAAAGGGTGCCGCTGCATCCCCCAAAACAAACATAGACATAGACTTATCCACACTATTGAAATTTATAAAACCTTATGACGGCAGCAGAGAAAAATTAAATTCATTCCTAGTAAACTGTAATAACGCCTATGAGCTAGCTTCGGAATCCCAGAAAGATATCCTTTTCAAATATATACTTTGTCAACTTCAAGGGAAAGCAGAAATAGCATGTTCAATTAAAGAATTTAACAATTGGCCACAACTTAAAGACTTTTTGAAAGTACAATTCAGTGAGCGTAAACACTATGCACACCTTCTGACCGATTTACAAGAGTGTAAACAACTCCTCAACGAAAACGTAAGCCAGTATGCTCTGAGGATAGAGACCTGTTTATCTCAACTTCTAACTGAGATATCCATTTCCCACGGGCATAAGCCCAGGGAAATGCTAGGCAGGACAGCAGGGATGGAGGAACTAGCCCTCCATCACTTCCAAATGGGTCTTCCAACGCGTTTATCAAACGTTGTCCGTTGCAAATCACCTAAAACTCTTAATGAAGCCATAAACATAGCAATTTCCGAAGAAAAGATTCAACAATCCTTGTTCAGGCAAAATTCAACAACCCAACAACAACCGCGTCAATTTAAACCAAATACTCAAAGACCGATTCAACGTAACCAAAACCAAACCAATATGTCCCCAAACTCGAACAATCCAAGGTTTAGCACGCAAAATAGACCCAACTTCTATAACTCGTCAAATCCCTTCTGCAGATATTGCAAAACTCAAGGTCACACCCTAGAACAATGCAGGAAACGAGAATTTAATAACAACCGTTTCAAAAACTTAGAGACTCACCAAGCCCAGCCAAGGACACCCTACCGGGTCAACTTCGTTTCCGATGATATCCCTGAAAATGACATCGACTTCGACGAATCGACAAACCAGCCTCAAGAGGGCTATGATACCGTTGACCATGAGCCAAAAAACGAATAAACGTCTCGTCCCGGTGTCGTGCGGGACCTCCCAAATCAAAAACCGACACCAAGTCCAAAACTTCTATATCCGTGGCAGCCCCGCTACATGGGAGCCGGCCCACTCGTAATCCTTCCAATTCAAGAACCGACATCAAGTCAAAATCTTCTATATCCGTGGCAGCCCCGCTACATGGGAGCCAGCCCACTCGTAATCCTTCCAATTCAAGAACCGACATCAAGTCCAAATCTTCTATATCCGTGGCAGCCCCGCTACATGGGAGCCAGCCCACTCGTAATCCTCACTCGCTACATGAGTCGAATCCTACTATATCCAATGTTTACGAAATCACGTGTGACCCCTCGAAAACCTTATTACCCCATGTGGTGGTTCAATCATCTGTGTCCGACTTACCGCTAACCTTACTGGTTGACTCTGGATCCGCGGTATGCTTATTAAAACATTCGTGCTTAGATAAGCACCCAAAATTAATAAAAGAACCAATCCAACTAAAAGGCATTGATCCCGAAGACGACCGACTTATCTCTACGAGAGGTCACTTCCAATTAAAAATGCGCCTTTCTAAATCCAATATCGCTCATAAATTTCATGTGGTAGATGCAATAAGTTTGCCATACGATGGTATCATCGGTTCAGACCTGCTTAATGCTCTCGGATGCAATATCAATTATGAAAAAAACCGTCTCCATATTGGAAAATCACACCTCAAACTATACTTCCACGACCCTACTTACCTCATTCCTCCTAGATCCGAAATAATAATCGAATGCTCAGTCAAAAATCCACAGGTAAAGGAAGGGTTAGTTCTCGACCAACACTTCTCAGATTCCCTATTGATTGCTAATTGCATGGTCCGCGTAAAAGATAACAATCGCGTCAACATAACAGTTGCAAACACATCTGAAGAGTCCGTCACTCTGAACTCCAATCTAAATTTAAAACTAGACCCTATCGACTATTCTGAATTCAAAAACAAATCCAAGGCCTTTGTCAACAACATAAATACGTCCAGTAATACCGTAGAACGGACAGAGAAAGTTCTAGATCAGCTGCGAATCTCACACCTGAACGCCGAGGAAAAAGATGCCCTCCTTCAAGCATGCTCTAACTATTCCGACATTTTCCATCTCTCAGAAGAAAATCTTTCGCATACCAATGCCGTGAAACACGAAATCAAAACCACGACAGACGTTCCAATCCATACTAAAACATACAGGTTCCCAGAAGTCCATAAACAAGAAGTAAAAAACCAAATGGACAAAATGCTAAACCAAAACATTATTGAACCATCTGATTCACCATGGTCGTCACCAATTTGGGTAGTTCCCAAAAAACTTGACGCTTCTAATAAACGGAAGTGGAGAGTGGTGATTGACTACAGGAAACTCAACGACGTCACTATCGGAGACACCTATCCTATTCCTCAAATAACCGAAATCCTAGATCAACTCGGTAATAGTAAATATTTTTCCACGCTAGACCTGGCGTCAGGATTTCACCAAATTGAACTAAAAGAAGAAGATAAACCTAAAACCGCCTTCACTGTTCCTGAAGGACACTTCCAATTCACAAGAATGCCTTTCGGGCTTAAAAACGCCCCATCCACTTTCCAAAGATTAATGAACTCTGTTCTTTCGGGCCTTCAAGGCACCAGGTGCTTTGTATACCTCGATGATGTAGTCTGTTATGGCCATGACCTAAATTCTAGTATTGATAACCTTACGGCTATATTCCAAAGATTACGCGATTTTAACCTAAAGCTACAGCCTGATAAGTGTGAGTTTCTCAGACGAGAAGTCTGTTACCTTGGACATGTAATCACAGAACAAGGCGTCAAGCCTAATCCAGAGAAAGTCAAATCTGTTACCGAATTTCCAACCCCTAAATCACCTAAGGATATAAAATCATTCCTTGGTCTCGTCTCATATTATCGACGATTTATCCCTGACTTCTCAAAAACCGCAAAAGCCCTTACTAACCTCCTTAAAAAGGACGTCCCATTCAAATGGAAAAATCAACAGCAGCTCGCTTTTGATACACTCAAACAGAAACTAACAACAGCTCCGCTTCTGATATATCCTGATTTTACACAGCCTTTCATCCTTACTTGCGACGCATCAAATCATGCTATCGGAGCTGTCCTTTCTCAAGGGCCCATCGGTAAAGACCAACCAGTAGCTTTTGCTTCTCGAACTCTTAACAAAAGTGAATCAAACTATAGTACAACCGAAAAAGAGTTATTAGCTATTCTATTCGGGTGCAAGACCTTCCGTCCTTATCTTTACGGACACAAATTCCTCATCGTCACGGACCACAGGCCACTAAAATGGCTATTCAATCACAAGGATCCCAGCAGCAAGCTCCAACGTTGGAGGCTGAAATTAGAAGAATACGAATACGAAATAGTATATCGCAAAGGGAAATTAAACTCTGCTGCAGACGCTCTTTCTAGATATCCTGTAAATCCTATACTACCGGAAAACAAAGCAAATCTTAATGCCAACCAAGAGACGTTAGAAGCATCACCATCTCCAAATCAAACCAATGAACTTAACGACGATTTGCAAAGCCTTCTTGTATCCCCACCATCTGATTTAGATGTAGCCATGATAGATCCTGAAATTGAAAATGAAGTTCTAGAATTCTTGAATAACAACGAATCTCACAATGAAAACTTACCTACGGTGCAATCTCAACCAGAATTGTCACCACATCCTGAAGACTCACCCGTTGCGAATCCCCAACCAGATCCGTTACCGCGTTCAAAAAACTTACAAGTGTCTGACGAATCTTACAGCAAGTTCTTAAAATCACCTACTAAATCACATGATACTTCTATAATTGAACACAATGAAAACCTACTTAAAGGAACACAGGAATTAAAAATCATACCTACTTCTATTGACTTGGATGAGTCCATGCCATACGTCCAAGAAATTATCAACAATTGTCCAGAGCCGACACGCAGCGAATTCATGAAATTAGAGACTTTGACGATTACTCATACCCAGACATATTTAAATCACTCAAATATGCACGCGACGAAATTATGATGTCTTACCCTACAATAAACGAAATCAGTACATCCGATTTTAAAAATCCATTCGACAAACACTCTTTTGTGAAAATTTATAACATGTTGAACTACCTCTTTGACGGAACTAATATCAGAATACATATATACCATAATAACATAATATATCCATCACTGAGTGAAATCCAAAAAATACTAAAAGAAAACCACGATATCCCTATTGCAGGACACTTAGGCTCAAATAGAATGTTTAACCGGATTAAAGAAAGATTTTATTGGAAAAACATGCGCAGTGACATTGAAAATTATGTAAAAAACTGCTCCTCTTGTCAAACTAATAAAGCATACCGTAAAGTCAACAGAGCCCCTATGGTAATAACCTCCACGTCAACATCGCCATTCGAAAGGATAGCCCTCGACATAGTAGGCCCCTTACCAGAATCCGGTACAGCTAAATTGAAATATATCCTAACTATCCAAGATGACCTCACCAAGTATTCCTTAGCGTATCCCATACGTAGTATAACCGCAGAAGAGTCAAGCGAGTGTTTACTGCATTTTATATCACTTTTCGGAATTCCTAAATGTATATTAACCGACCAAGGCACTAACTTCACTGCAGATCTATTCAAAAAGACTTGCCAGTTCCTGAAAATAAAACAATTATGGTCCACTCCATATCATCCACAGACGCAAGGTGCCTTAGAAAGATCACACTCCACGTTGAAGGAGTATTTGAGACACTACATAGATGAAAATCAAGATAACTGGCCTAAATACGTATACACCGCTATGCTAGCTTATAATACCAATGTACACACTACGACACATTTCTCGCCGTATGAATTACTCTTCGGTCACAAACCTAATATACCCGACTCGATATATGCAGATGCATCCAATACAACCTATCCTGAATATGTTAAAATGTTACAACATAGAATGAAACATACTCGTGAAAAGGCACTAGAATATATAGAGAAATCTAAAATCAATTCCAAAACATACTACGATTCACGTACTCACCCAATCGAGTATAAAGCCGGTGACTACGTTTTACTGAAAAATCACCTTAGACTCCGAAAAGCATTGTCACCCGCCTGGAAAGGTCCATATAAAGTTATAAAAGTACACGGTAACCACACGTTGACCTTACTAATCAACAGGCGTCACGTAAAACACCACTACGACGAAGTACGTAAAATACAACAGACGCCAACTGACACGTAGAAATTAGAATTAATATTAAGTCTTAGAAAATACGCTAACTATAATTTTAGGTTAAGTAGGTATCACGTATAGAATCAACATCTCAAATCTCTCTTCACCTTACAGCATACTGGCCCAAAGTCACGCAGAGTTTGTCCAACAAATCAACACAAGCTCCGGCATATACTTCGACCCAATTGGCGAACTCAAAATTCGAGCAAGCGACTTAGATGTAGTTATACCATACGACATGTCTTACATCGAACCTCATCTAAAAAATATTAATTCAATTTTAGGCACAACTCGTTTTATATGTAAACAAATAGAAATTGAATTGTTAAATAACTCCGATAGCTTAGAATGCTACAATATATTGCAACCCCTTTCCGTAAGATATCAGGATATCGTTTCCGGGTATTCCGCTATCTCCCATTTAGTAGAAAAAAGATTTAAACGAGCATGGATTGGTGGTATTGGCTCTCTGTCCAAAATTGTATTCGGTACACTAGATGAAAACGATGCCATTAGATATGATAATGCCATAAAGGAATTTCAAGATAGTGAAAAAAGGCTGAGTTCGTTACTGAAAGAAAACATTCTAATAACATCTAATATTTTATCAAAATTTAATGAAACTTTGCATAACATACAAATTAACGAAGCCAGCCTTAACATAGCTATCGACAACCTCACTTCGAAACAAAAGTTATTACAAGATACTTCAAACAAGTTAACTATAACCGCTAATATTAACTCCATACTAAACAGTTTAGAAGCGTCCATACTGACTTTATCGTTTCAGTTGGAGGACATAACCAACGCGATAATGTTATGTAGTCAAAACATCCTGCACCCGGCCGTGCTAGCTCCCGAGCAGCTTTATAAAGAGATTGTCGATAACTATAGATACCTACCTGTAGATCTTAAGTTACCTGTTAATTTAGCGTTAAGTAATATTCATAGCTTAATGAATGTATCTAGAGTAGCATGTTATAGTTTAGACAACAAGATCATTTTTGTTTTAAGAATACCGTTAGTTACACCTAAAGAATACTATGTGTATCATACGATTGCATTACCAACCCCGCATAACAATGTAAAACCTAATTCGTTTAGTTATATTAAACCTAGCCATAGATATATAGCAATGACCAAGGACAATTCGGAATACTGCAATATAGACTCACTACAGGCATGCACGACAATTAGCAAACGCGAGTACATCTGTGACGTCATGACGGTGTTCCCAACCAGCGCAAACCCAAATTGTGAAAGTGAGTTATTGTCGAATGTGATCAGTGAATTACCAGTGCAGTGTCATACAGACTTCCTCCACGGACATATAGACCTATGGAAGCCTCTCCAAAATAACGCCTGGATTTATGTACAATCCGAAAGTAACAAACTTTACGTTGAATGTCCAAATCAGAACATATGTGAAACTAGCATTATTGGAACAGGTATTTTGACCTTACCGAACAACTGTATTGCCTATTGTAAAAGTACTAAGCTGATAACAAAGTCAAACACTTTAAACATTAATGTAACTGTTTCTCACTCCAATTTTAATATAATAAATGACTCTTGTTGTAATTTAGATAAGTTTAAGTATACAATGAGTAATGAGCCTCCTCTGACATTGCGAAATATTGATTTAGATATTTTTACCACAGAAACAAAGTCAAACTTAAAATCTCTATCTGATCAAACTGATAAAATTCTAAATGAACATCATATTATAAAATATGAAACTCATTACTCAATTTTAATGCTAATGATATTTTGTATTACTCTTGCTTTTTGTATTGTAAAATGTATTTTGTGTATTAAATCGCACAACCGTCTTACCTTTCAACTCCCTACACTCTCCCGACCAGACCCTGGAAACTCGCTCCCAGAACAACCCTCTGAACCCTTACCAGCTCTCCCTCTGAAGTCCATTAAGAGGCAGTCTGAGCCTATTGATGTTCCGTCTCCGAGCATCAGAACCAATGTCTGACTCACCCCTCTTCCTAAACATCGTAGTTTCACCCCGATGTTTAGTCTACCCCCGGGAGATGTTATATATGCACTATGTATGCTATAGTGCTTACCCAAGCATTCCTCTTTCTCCTTATCAGCAGTTAGTCCCTTCATACCGATAGCCCATCCAGCCTTTCGCTAGTCTCATTCCATCCACAATCCAAGACGGTTGTCTCATAAATTAATTCAAGTCTTTTTTTTTAAAAACCAATTTACCCTGAGGCTCATAACAGATCGTTGTTATAATTTCTTGCATCGTGAGGTGTAATGGTAAACCATATAGAAGAAGAATAGATAAATAGATAGAGCCTGGATGGAGATGGAGGAGCGAAATGAACCCATTGTAGATCTGCTTAAAGAGTGATTTTATTTTAATTACAACCTAGTTTATATATTATAGACATACTTTACTACACCAGAAGGGAAACGCCAAGGTGGCATCGGTTTACAGTTGAGGTGCCTAAGGCACGCACAAAGCGTTTTGCTTCTACCTTTGTTGACCGAACCGCCAAACTTTGGAACACCTTGCTGAATTCCCTGTATACCAATGACTATAACCTAGCAATGTTCAAGGCGATAATGAATCCGTTCCTTTTAGGTAAACGCGCTTCACCATAGATCTCAATGTCACTTACCATCAGGTGAATTGTGGTCAAACGCGGACCTGTTTAGAGTAAAAAAAATACTATACTACACCTCAATGGTTTTGATACTTAAAAGTCACATACTGAAAACACGAACAAAACAATTTTCTATATCGTCGTTTTAGAACCGTTACCGACCAAAATTTCTGATAAATAGCAATAAAAGATGCCTTACCTTACCTATGTCTCTTTCAACAGACAGCCAGTTTACATAGATACAAGCCGTCACTCCAACACCTCGCATATTCAACATTAAATAGCAGAAACCCTCATTAACGTCTGCGGCGAAGGTATTTGAAGCTTAATTATTGCTTAGCTGGTGCAAGTTCGTTCCAACTGTTCAAATAAACCTTTTGTATACAAATTAAGCAGAGCAAGACTTAACTGCGCGGTTCAAATGCAGCGACGCGTACCCACCGCATTATGAACTAGAGTTTGGTAGGGTTGGTAGTTCTAGGAATATTTTTTTTAAATTTTCGAGACACCAAGTATTCTCGGTGGTATTCAACGGGGAAAAATGAAATGATATCATTAGTGAAATTGGATTTTGGTTAGACACAACATTTATATAAAGACATAATAACATCTGTAATATATATAAATCTCGTGTCACAATGTTTGTCCTCAATGGACTCCTAAACCACTTAACCGATTATAATAAAATTCGCACACCATGTGCAGTTCGATCCAACTTGAGAGATAGGATAGTTTAAATCTCAAATTATGGTCGCAATTTTAATTTATTGGTAATTATTGTCTGTTATTATTTGACAGTCACAATTATCTGTTAACTCCAAATGATTACCTATATCATTCCGTATATAAATAATACCCTATGATACTTTGGAAGTGAATATTAATCTTAAATTCCACACATCAAAATTAGTTTAGCCGTTTTGCATACAAAGAGGTCACAAAACATTCATATACACATAAATATATATTCGATAAACGTAACCCTCTTTTTGGGCTGTCAGGTACAAATGCATTTCAGAATATTTATAATATTAGGCAATATGGCGCTAAAATCAATAGTTTTTTTTTGTACTAAGATGGGTTTGCGCTTGATCAAAATTCACCTGATGGTAAGCGGTATTGTGATCTAAGGTGGAACGCGATTACCCAGAAGAAACCGGTTCACTCGTGCTTTGAAAACCGCAAGATTATAGTTTTCGGGAAACAGGGCATTTGCATACGTATGAATGTCAAACTCTCAATCTCATCGGCGAATCTTAGCCTCTTAATTTGCGAAAGCTAAACACAACCCTACCACACGCCCATGGAAACATGCCCCTTTACACCAACACAATGCTAAGTCAGCAATTCATTACACGCGTTCCATCGCTCGTCGACAACCCAGCGCCGTCACGATAAACTAGCGTGCACAGCAATGGATAACGCACAATTTCAACTGATACGTTCGCTCGGTGAATTCGCAATTGTCGTTGATTTGTGTTGAATTTACATTGAAATGCCGCTGAAACAAGCGCAGTTGGCTCAATAGCGTGTCTAGAAGAGCTAGAGTTCTGTGAATATTGATAGCTAATGAGAAAATGTTTGACACACCTATACACAAAGATTGGGCAATTGCGAGTCGTGCGCGTGCATGAAGGGCTCCGTACCATTGTTGTATGGGTGCCCCAGACAGACAGGCTTAGTAATAGGGGTTTTACCTTGTTTGTACCTTTTAGGTACGAAACCCTAAAAATGGGAATAGTGAGTCATTATAGTGAGTTATATTTGTGTATAGTTAAAATGCCGATTTTAACAAAATTCATAGGAAAAACTATGTACCTAATTCAAAATGACCAATTAGTATTTACATCATCTTATATCATATTAAAAATATAATATAATATAAATAATTAATTAATATTGGTATATATATACATATATGATTAATCTGTTTGTTGAACACCCCATCTTATTTATTGTAATTTCCTTTCCATGCTTTGGGTGCCTGGAAGAGATCGCTTTCAGTGATTAGGCCTCCACTTGTGTTGAGAATAAAAATAAACAAAGAAAAATAAACAACTCTACTTATGTTGTTTATTTTTCTTTGTTTTGTATTTCCTTTTGTGTTGCAATAAAGAGAGTATATCTATCTATCTATCTCACACGATTTTCCGCCAGATTTAGTCTAAGAGTATAGTTTACTCTGTCTTTGCCGTGGCTAGCTTCAAAACGGACAGACCTGACCTTAATCTGGCTACAATATTCCTGGGTAGCTCGGAAATCTCAAATTCAAGCGGTTTACCAATATTAGCCGGAGAATGAAATTGGATAGGCATTAAAATGTAAAGTGAGTCAAAAAGGGGAATATTGAAATTTAGATCTTCAAGTATGAATAATAGGTTTATTAAAAATATTTTTTGAATAAGATTTTAGTCTTTTCTCTTCATATTAAAACATTAGAGGCTCTTTTCTTGGTTCAACAGTGTTTGAAGCGATGAGAGGTCAGTCGTAGGAGGAGTTATAGGTCATAATCCACCACGCTAGCCAAGTGCGGGTTGGCGGATGACACACGTCTTTGGATATTGGGGTCCTCAAAGATGCCGGTTTCCTCACCATGTTTTCTTTCACCGTAAAGCGAGTGCAAATCCATACATAACTTGAAAACCCAGTTATTGGTCGGCCGGGATCGAACCAGGGGCCGCCTGACTGAAAAGCAGACGTTATTACCACCAAGCCACACTCGCTTTTAGATTTATAACTAGATACGACATTCTAATAATTGTAACACTATCTACTCCGCAATATTGGATGTTTAGTAACTAACCAAGCCTGAAACAGTCTAGTTCATGCACAGTGCATTACAACAGGGTGTGAATATTCCCCAGTGTACTGCAATGCGACTGCTTGTATCAGCGATAATATCTCGCTTGATAGCGCATAGTTTAACCTCTCTTCCGAAACACATTATTGGTGGCGATTCGGCGGCACACACGACTAAACTAAATTTAAAGTAGCTCTGTCTCTTTTCGTCATAAATGACCAAAAAGAGATGGTACGATCTAAACCATAGACAAAACATCTAAAATCACGTCAAACACGTCAGATTTAGAGCTGATTTAATTGGGTGCGCTCTAAAATCGCTTACATTTTTCATATTTGACGTGATTTTAGTTGTTTTGTGTGTTGTTTAGAGCGCGCCGTCTCTTTCTGGCCACCTAAGATGAAAAGAGGCGGGGCTTCTTTAATTTTAGTTTAGTCGTGTGTGCCGCTGAATAGCCACCAATGATTAACCACTAAATTCTTCTTCTTCACCTTTTCCAACTAGGAGGGGTCGGTACAGTCTGTTTTTTTGCTTCCACGCAACTCTATCAGCCGTCATCTCCACATTCACTCCCTTCTCATTCATATCCTCCTTCACACAATTCATCCACCTCTTTTTTGGTTGAACTCTACTTCCGCTACTTCTTACAATCATATCCATACTTCTCCTAGTCACATGCATCTCTGCACTAACTGCTTACGTGAAGTGCGCTATGCACATATTATATCCTCCTAAAATAGTGTATAGGCTTCTTCTAGGCAAGCGCGCTTCACCTTAGATCGCAACATCACTTAACATCAGGTGAAATGCGATTAAGCGCTTGCCTATCCATCATATAAAAACGAATCTAATAAAAGCAAAAGTTTATGTGTATGTTAACTTATTTTCACACCAAATTAAATCAAAATCGGTTTAGCCGTTTGAGACCTACGACGCTGCAGACAAACACAAACACAGACACGTTCAACATAGAATCTTCCGTTAGTTTTTTTTTATGTTGTTATTACTTAAGGCGATGATAAGAGCAAAATCTTGGTATTATAGTTTTTTTCGCTGTAAATCGTATATGGAAAAAATAAACTAAAAAAATTGCTTAAAAGACGTGTAAAGAACCATTGTAAGAATAATTGTACTTATACGTTATATACCTAGCTTAATTTAAATTGTAGAGCGTTTTATTTTTTATTATTCTTTTATTTTTATGTTTGAGTTTGTACATAATATTTTAACCTTTATTTTAAATCAATATTACAAAGAGGAAAATTTCAATGTTTGTTTGTTTGACGCGAATAGGCTCAGAAACTACTGGACCGATTTAAAAAATTCTTTCACCGTTGGGAAGCTACATAGAGACATCGAGTAACATAGACTATATTTTATTTCTCTTTGCTACTCAGATTATTTTAGAGCCCGACCAAAGCCGGGACGCGATGCTAGTCTGTATATCAATAATTATTACTTAAAAAAATTAAATCAAAATAAACCGCTTTATTTTATTTTATTTCCAACTTGTTCCATCCGGTATCCATGCATTTTATAAGAGAACCCGCCATCTGTCGCCTCAGCTTATTGCTATTATAAATTCTTTAAGTTTAATCCAGTGCGCTCCAGACGCTTTGTATGCAAGAAGTTGGCTTCTGCTCTGATTTAAGAAATGCCTCCAGAATGAGGTCAAACTGTTAATGAATCGTATGCAGTAACTGAGATAGCTTGTGTATTCGAAATACGAGTATGCATGTATACTCGTCCGAGTAAATACTCGTAGTTTGATGAAACGTTTGTTTATTATAGTTCCGAAATTTGACTGGAACCTAACGCAACATCTTGTGGTGTTAGTAGCATAAGTAGCCCACTATACGTTCCCATTGCTGGGACTCGGGGCCTTCTCTCATGAAGAGACACATTCAGACCATAATCCACCACGCTGGCTAAGTGCGTGTTAGCGGATGACACACGTCTTCGGATATTGTGGTCCTCAAATATGTCGGTTTCCTCACGATGTTATGTTTCACCGTAAAGCGAGTGCAAATCCATAACTTGAAAAACAAGTCATTGGTGCAGGGCAGGGATGGATAAGAGGCGCCCAGATTTAGAAGCAGAAGTTTTTTTCACCATGTCACACTCGCTTTTACATCTTCGACTTTTAGAGTGTCTTGTTGTAAAATTTTACCCTCAAGGATTTTGGATGATTTGACCACAGTTTGCCTGATGTTAAACTTCATAATCTAATTTGTTACAGATTCATAGTTCCATAGTTCCAAAACTATTTCTATTTCTAGACATAAATTTACAAAGGTATCTTTGCACCTTAAAGCTGTGTACCCACTTTCCCAACTCCGCCGTAGCTTCACCGTCGACATGGTTTAAAACTCTCTATTTACGCAAAGTTGGCGCTGTCAGAATTCAAAATGATGAATCCACGAAGAGTTGGTTCGAACGTGAGAACTGCGCCTTATTGGCCATTTGAATTTCAAATTTGGAGGCAACTGAAGTTGACGATAGTTCGGTATTAGGAGCTATTTGTGGGTAGACTTGAATGGCTTCTACAGTTTGGTTTATTCTAGCCAAGATCTGTCTGATAAACATTTTTTTTTTTTACTCTGGATAGGTCAGCGCTTGACCACAATTCACCTGATGGTAAGTGATATTGAGGTCTACCGTGGATCGCACTTACCTAGAAGGAACCGGTTCACTCTCGCCTTGAAAATCGCTAGATTGTAGTCATTGGGGAACAGGGAATTCGGCAAGGAATTCCAAAGTTTGGCGGTTCGGACAACAACATAAAACATCTTTATTTCCAAAAAAGTTGTACATCAACACAAACTATGACTAAATAAGTACCTAATAGGCCTAAAAGTATTAGTGCAGCAGTCATTTAGATATTTTAGAACTCCTTTTAGGGAGCTTGGAAAATCAAATAATTATTTTATAACCTAAAATTTTAACCGAAATCATGAATGACAAGTATTACCGTACTGTATTTCTACAATATTGCAAAGATTTAGTTGAAAAATTCATAAAGCGCAACAAGACTTTACATGTATAAATATTCTGGAAAGCATTTATTAAATTATAAGTTAGTTCCAGAAACATTTAGTAAGCATACCAAATGCAATTATGTTAATATTATTAAGAAACAAATGTCCCTACTCATCTCAGGGAAAGAAGGATAGCAATAAAAAAAACATAAGTTTTTAACTCAAGTTTTACGACTAAACAAAATCTCGCAAGAGTTGTGTTGAGAACATACTTTATAATTTTATTTTTCTTTTTTGTACACACGGCTGGTTAGCCCCATATAAAAACATTTCTTTTATCTTATATTTTATTTCTAGTGGAGGTGCCTAAGTCACGTACTAAGCGATTTGCCTTCTTCATTGTGCGAACCGCCAAGTATGGAATTCTTGCCCAAACGCCCTGTTCCTGGATAACTATAGTCTAGCGGTCTTCAAGGCAGGAGTGAACCGGTTTCTTATTGAAAAGTGCGCTCCAACTTAGATCTCAATATCGCTTACCATCAGGTGAATTAAGATCAAGCGCAAGCCGATTAAATGTGAAAAATAAGTTTGTTTTATGGATACTAATGTATTTGCTATAATTATTACATATACAATAATAATTAACACCCAGACCAACAGCCAACAAATTTAGTTCATCACAAAGGTGTTGACCGTCAGGAATAGAACCCGAGACCCTCTGCTTGGCAGTCCAGCATGGTAACCATTACGCTAAAAAAGTCGTCATTATAATATTATACTCAAATAGACTAAACATTATAATATTTTCTTTATTTTCTTTTGTGAAAATATTGACTGTCTCAAGAGCAAAAAAATCTTTCTTTATTCAAATCCAAATAAAACACACATTTTTAAAACCAATAAATAAGGCTCAAGTAGATAGTTTATGTAAATTTACGACCACCAAGGAAGTTGATAAGGGTCTTACAAATTTAGAACAAACTTTTCCCCATGAGAATCGGAAGAGAAGTCGTCATAAAACCTCACACGCCACGTTCGAAGCCCTAAAATTCAAATAAGCCCAGATTCTCATAAATAGCCTCACTCTAACCCTAATTAAATACCTCAAGTGGACCTTCTTAAATTACTTTAAGCTCGACCGTACTCAATTGTGCCAAACCCTTTAACTTACACTTTTGTATCTCAATTTCCGGTTTTTTCCGGTTTGTTCCGGTTTTTTCGGGTTGAAAGGAACCTTTTGGGAGGCATGTCGTTCGCTGCGTCGATTCGGGTCGAAATGTTTTGTTGTGCTAATGGTGATGAGTTATTTCTTGAATTTGGTTCTTCAGGGCTTCATTAGATTACGGTGCACGTTTTAAAAGAAAACATTAGTTAAGTTACAAGATGTTTTACATTATTAATTGTCTTATAAATTACTAGCTGACCCGGCAAACGTTGTTTTGCCTCACTTAGGCGTATGAAAAATAGATAGTGTAGCTTATATGACACGTTCGTAGATTTACCATAGCAGCGCCATCTATTGATTACTTACTCAACCCAGTCGATAGGTATCGACATCTGTTAGAATCATTTGGAGTTAACAGATAATTGTGACTGTCAAATAATAACAGACAATAATTAGCAGTAAATTAAAATTGCGACTATAATTTGAGATTTAAACTATCCTATCTCTCAAGTTGGATCAAACTGCACATGGTGTACGAATTTTATTATAATCGGTTAAGTGGTTTAGGAGTCCATTGAAGACAAACATGAGATTTATATATATTAAGATTTATTACCAATGGAGGTGATTGAGAAAGAAAGAAGAAAGAAAATTTATTTATAAACTGTAAAGCTATGGACAAGTATCTTCCTTCTACTGTAGTATAAACTGTGTAGCAGAAGTTAAGGCCTTCCATAGGTTTAGTTTTACAATAGTGAAATCTTATATATAAAATTTCCGTGTCACAGTGTTTGTTACCGAACTCCTCCGAAACGGCTTGACTGATCATTACCAAATTTTATATGCGTATTCAGTAGGTATGAGAATAAGCCAACGTGAAACGTTTTTACCCCTAAGTGATAAGGGTTGTTCACCCTTAAATATATTTTTTTATTTTTTCGATGAATTTTTTTTATTTGAATTTTATATAAAGTGGCATTAAAAAATACATACAACCCTGAATTTTTACTTTTTTATCATCAACCCCTATTTTTTTATGGCCATTTTAGTAAATTTCTGTGACACAGTGTTTGTTACCGCACTCCTCCGAAACGGTTTGACTGATCTTTACCAAATTTTATATACGTACGTATTCAGTAGGACAGAGAATCGGCTACTATCTATTTTTTATACCCCTAAGTGATAAGGGTTGATCACCCTTAAACATTTTTTTTTAATTTTTCGACGAATTTTTTCATTTTATTTTTGTATTAAGTGGCATTAAAAAATACATACAACCCTAATTTTTTTACTTTTTTATCATCATTCCCTATTTTTTATGGCCATTTTAGTATTTTATTCATTTTTCATCTCGCTTGATAACTGATCAAATATAGTAAGTATCTAACTGTACTTCGAGTAAAAATTCTTTTTTTTTTTTTTTGAAGAAATAACTAATAAAATATAACCTGATATACTTATGCTTATGATTATTACCAATCTTAAATACTTAAAATTTGCCGCGCCTTTACTTTACTGGTGAGTGAAATGCCACACTATGCCATAGACCGAAGTCGGTCTCCTGTTTTACTCACAAAATTCTCCTTCACAGACTTCTCTCACTGTTTACACAAATTTCGACCTTCGTTATTGTTTATGTATCGTATGTAGTAGTATTGTAAGCAATTATCATTTTGCTATATCAATGTAACTCTCTTATTAACTTAACCGCGGCTCCACCCGCGTGTAAGTCGCTTTATTGCATAACCTTTCCTGCACATGACTGTTGTAAAAAAAATGTATTTTCATCTGTGCGCTACTGTGGATCGGATGATACATTGAATTGTAGGTCCTCTTAGCACAAACAGTCGTTAAACTAAGGCAGGGGCTTGAAAAACTCTCGACAGCATAACTTGATCACTTAGTTCTTACGTGGAAGAAGCTATAAAATTTGATGTATTAATAAACTAGACCCCGAACGTATGAGCAAAAAATTTTCAACAAATATGATGATGACACTACAAATATTATGTAATTGTTCTGCTTTGGACTTCTTTATGCTCAAACGGCTCGAACAAATATGCTAAAAATTTTCGCGCTCGCTTCGCTCGCGCATAGCTCGCTGCGCTCGCATCCGGCTCGCTTCGCTCGCGATTGGTCCTACGACGTTTTGGGCCATAGCTTACGTCACTACAAATATTATGTGATTTGTTCTGTTTTAGACTTCTTTATGCTCAAACGGCTCGAACAAATATGCTAAAAATTTTCGCGCTCGCTTCGCTCGCGCATAGCTCGCTGCGCTCGCATCTAGCTTGCTTCGCTCGCGATAGGTCCTAGGACTTTTGAGTCATAGCATACGACACTACAAATACTATGTAATTTGTTCTGCTTTGGACTTCATTATTCTCAAGCGGCTCGAACAAATATGCTAATAATTTTCGCGCTCGCTCCGCTCGCGCATAGCTCGCTGCGCTTGCGTCCGGCTCGCTTCGCTCGCGTTTGGTCCTAGGACGTTTTGGGTCATAGGTCACGACACTACAAATATTATGTAATTTGTTCTGCTTTGGACATCTTTATGCTCAAGCGGCTCGAACAAATATGCTAAAATATTTCGCGCTCGCTTCGCTCGCGCATAGCTCGCAACGCTCGCATGGGGCTCGCTTCGCTCGCGATTGGTCCTATGACGTTTTGGGTCATAGCTTATGACACTACCAATATTATGTAATTTGTTTGGTAACGGCTCGAATGGAATCGCAAAAAAAATTTAAATACCTAAAACTTTAGAAAAATATCATTACCTACTAACCTTAAAAATTTTACAATGAAATTGTATTATACAAATAACAGACTTCAAAATCATACCTACATTTATAAATTCTAACTTTATCTAAAAAGTGGAAAATAATTTTATGCCTATACATAAGTACCATCGAAGACTTTATTTGATTAACTTATAAACATGCTATTTTCAATTTGTATTTATCCTGTATTCTTGGCGTCGGTGCCATCTAAGAAGAACAAATTAATGTTTGTTAAAATAAACACTATTAAATAGATATGATTGAACATTATATTTTTTAGCGTTGGTTACTTTTATATTCCCTTAACGTTTGTTCATGGCGCTCCATACCCATATCACGCATATACCATACACACTTATAATAAGTAACATTTTAATTATACTAGAATTTGTCTAGAAACTAGAATAAAAATAATTAATAAGGCAAAACAACGTTTGCCGGGTCAGCTAGTTTTATATAGAAACTAGCTGACCCGGCAAACGTTGTTTTGCCTTATCAATTAGAGGTATGAAAAATAGATAGGTAGCCGATTCTAAGACCTACTGAATACGCATATAACATTTAATAAAAATCGGTCAAGCCGTTTCGAAGGAGCACGGTAACTAACATTGTGACATGGAAATTTTATATAATGGAAGATATATTAACTTAAATAATTACAAAATTTTATACAATTATGTTTATGGCATGATTGCGGTTCTTAGCTAAAATCTTAATTATTTTTTAAGGATGACTTTTATTGAGTTTATTTTAGTTTATTTATTGAGTTGCCAGAACATTAATTTTGTTAGACTACAAATACTTTTAAAAGTAATTTTTGCTTAATATGTATATTTTTAGCGTATATTTATTGAATGTTGCACAAAGCGCTTTGCTTCGACTTACGAGTACTTACTTTTTGTGAGGACTATCAAACTTTAAAATTCTTTTAGTAAATTGAAGACTGGGGTTTTCAAATCTAGAGTTTTTCATCATCTAGCGGTAGTCAAAGAAAAGATTAGTCAGTGTGAAAATTATTTATGGGTGAAATTTAACTCTTAAAAACTAATACAATATATGCATATTAAAACGATTTTCACGTGCAGATATGGAAAACTTTTAAATTTACTGTTTATATAGATAGATAGAAAATTCTTTATTGGCCATAATATTTAATAAGGATAACTACAAATTAAAACAAAATAAAAATACTTCAAATTAGTGTACTACAATTGGCGGACTTATCGCTGTAAACTATCTCTTCAGTTATTAGTTTCATTTTTATAAATAAGAACCGGTTATAGTTATTAAAATTAACTTTTTGACCGTTCCAAATGTTTGTATTATAATTTTGGTACCAATTATACGAATGGTAAGTTTTTTAAAATTTATTATTTAATATTAAATAAATTCTATAACTAGCTAAAACTCTATTCAACAAAGAACATTTGTAAAACCAATTCCTCTTTCGCACACTCATTTGATTATACAAGTGAGAGGACCTGAACTTACAAAGCTTTTCTTTATTAACTCAAGTTAATCACCAAACAGACAACATTTAAGTATCGATATACTGGACACACAAAAACATTCTTCAGATCCTTTTTCCCAAACCTAGTCCTGACTCAATTCTGAAGGTCCCGCGATACGAATCTGATCCCATATGTAAAGTTAATGGGACGTGTTTGATCTCCTAACTCTATTGAAGGGGACGTACTGAATATTCGAGGCAGGATAAAAATGTAGTTAGCAAAAAAAGATTGTACTCGTCATTTCGAAGTTTAGATTAGATCGCGTCAAATATTTATTTTAACTTCTTTACAATAGAAATGCAATTTACTTTTTCTTCTTAGTGCTAGCTAAGTGGCAAACCTCTGGTGTCGAGAGTTTTCAAGCCGCCCGAAGGCCTCTGACTTGGATTTATGACTGCTTAAACTAAGACTAACAACCGGGACGTACAATTTAATGTGTCATCCGACCCACGGTGGCACCCGATGAAAATGCCACTTGAAAAACAGCAGTCTTGTCCCATGTCCCATCCAAAAACATTTTCCACAAATCAGAATCAAATGAGCTCATTTTATAGGTTTTTTTTTTTTACTCTGAATAGGTCAGCGCTTGACCACAATTCACCTGATGGTAAGCGACATTGAGGTCTACGGTGGATCGCGCTTACCTAGAAGGAACCGGTTCACTCTCGCCTTGAAAATCGCTAGATTGTAGTCATTGGGGAACAGGGAATTCGGCAAGGAATTCCAAAGTTTGGCGGTTCGGACAACAAAGGTGGAGGCAAAACGTTTAAATAAACGTTTAAATAAATAAACGTATAAATCTACGTCCAGCGCCATCTGTGGTTAAAGCCACAAAGACGACGGAGATGGCGCTAGTAGTACTAAAATATCAACTCAATACGCCACAAATGTATGTATATTCTTTCTATAAAGAAACATCTATCAGAAACATATTTTTCATACACCAGCAAACTTGTTCGCAATAAGTTTGCAAATCCTTGTTCGAGTCTGATATACCATTGATATGAAAAGTTGAGAAGTTTTCGCATTATTTGGCAGCTGCGGGCGTTTGATGGCAAATGTATAACTGTTTACGTTTGGTGGGTTTTTTTCCTTTTTTTTAAGGTATTTTTGTACTCAGGCACGCCATACAAATTTGAGCAATGCGCCTGACTTGTTGGCCAAGTGTGGGTTGGCGGATGACACACGTCTTCAGATTTTGTGGTCCTCAAACATGCCGGTTTCCTCATGATGTTTTCCTTTGTAAAGCGAGTGCAAATCCACACACAGCTTGAAAAACAAGTCATCGTGTAGGGCTGGGATCGAACCAGGGTCAAAACCAGTACAATCGTTTGAAAAATATTGTCAAAAAAACAGTCACTATAAACCGTAAGCTAACCGTAAAAACGCCTAAAAATATTTTTACGAAAAATCTTATTTCAAGAACCAAAAATGTTTTCCATAATGAAAAGTTTGATTGGTATTGAATCTCGGAATCGGCTCCAACGATTTTCATGAAAATTTGTATATAGTATATATTTCGGAGGCGATAAAACGATCTACTTAGGAATATTTTTTAGAAAATGTCATATTAAAAAAAATAAACCAAGCAAAGCTCAGTCAACCAGGTAATATACATTTAAATTAAAAAAAAATAACATTATTTTTTTGTTGTCAGAGAACAGTACACAGAAATGTATCTAGTTATACATCTCCCTCGCCCTTGCGTACTAGAAGGGGGCTGGCTAATTCAGCACATTCCTGTTAATAGCAAGAACCTTTTTCGACCTCGTTAGCGTAAAGGTTACCATGCCGGTCTGCTAATCAGAAGGTCCCGGGTTCGATTCCCGGCCCGGTCAACATCTTTGTGCTTAACTAAATTTGTTGGCTGTGGGTCTGGGTGTTAAATATGTATTTATATAATATGTATGTATGTATATGTAGTATATCAGTTGTGTTAGCAACCATAATACGAGCTAGAAATGGTTAAATAAAAAAAAGAAAACCGTACGTGCTTAATAGGATTCCTGGTGGTTCGACCACCCATAGTTAAGTTAGGAATAAGCTTTCATTTTAAATAGTAATTAATCATTAGAGTTAGTGCCTCCAAATCGGCAACACGTAGTTTAATTATATTTTAAGTTTAAGAATATAGCCTCAAATCGGCTAAGTTCATTTCATAATTTTTTAAAAAGATAGTTTCACGCTCCCGAAACTTGACTAGCTATCATAAACATATCTGCTCTTAGCTTTACAAACATTATACGAGAACGTTAGCCTGAGAATAAAACGTTTGATAATAACCTTATATTACAAGCCCGCCAAACACCTGCGTCTGGAAATATGTTATATTACTTCAGCAGTAGAAAATGTTACATGAACTACGTTTTGAGCCATGTAATAATAATAGTAAAAAAAACAAAAAAACACGCTTTTCATAGAAATCTGTAATTTTATCAAATTAGTGTATATATATGTATTATATAGTATATCATCGGCCCTCAATAAATCTACAAAGTTTGAACGAAATCTGGCCGTTTAAAGTGGGTCAAAATCGCACCCAAATAAGTCGGTTACAAACAAACATACAGGTGAAGCTAATAGAAAGCGTGTAAAAATAGCTTTTATTAGTATATAGAAGTACATACGTATACTTCTTCTTTGTTTGAGCTAAGCGGCCAAGCTTTGGTGTCGAATGTTTTCAAGCAACCCGAGGGCCTCTAACTTGGCTTAACAACTGCTTGTATTAGACAAAGCCGGGACCTACAATTCAACGTGTCATCTGACCCATGGTAGCACCCAGATCAACATGTAACTTTTTAAAAGACACACTTGTGTATACGATCCTGTTGGCGTAAAGGTTAACATGCTGCTAATCAGAAGGTTCCGGGTCGGTCAACATCTATGTGCTTACCTAAATTTGTTGGCTGTGGGTCTGGGTGTTAAATATGTATTTATATAATATGATATGTATGTATGTATATGTAGTATCTCAGTTGTGTTAGCAACTATAATACGAACTAGAAATGGTTCAGTATGGGGCTAACCAGCCGTGTGTGAAATGTGTCCTGATATTTATTTATTATATAATACCTATCTACAGTGTCCTCATCGACCGTTGCTTAACCTCGATGATCGCGTCAGATTATCTTAGTCTGTCGAGCTTTAGAAGCAGTGAAAAGATGGAATATAAGAAAATAAAAACTGTGGAACTTTTTAACATATACATACAAAGATATCTGCAATACATATTTAACACCCAGATCGATAGACGACAAATTTAGTTCATCACAAAGATTATGGCCGTGCCGGGAATTGAACCTGAGATCCTCTGGTTGGCAGTCCGGCATGGTGACCATTACACCAACGAGGTCGTCTAAGGTCAAAGTCGAATGAAGTTTGTCTTGCCCAGAATCGCTTCCATTTTAAGTATCAAGGCACTAGGTATATACGAAGATTAACCCTGCAGCCTGGGTGAAAGAATAAGGCTGCGGAATTGCCCCTGCCTGTCGTAAGAGGCGACTAAAAGGGGCATCATACTCAAAGGTGTTCGGAGATGGTGTTCCGACACCCGCTCCATCGAGTCCGGGGTGAACGACGACGGCGTCGCGTGACCGTCACCGTCGCGTCGCGTGGTTGGCGAAACAATCCGGGAAGGGCCACAGCGCAATGCAAAGAGGTTTCCGGAGTGTTTCCCGGAAGAACCCGGAGACCCCTGTTAAGCACAGAGGTAGGTCACCGGGGGGGGTTTTTAGTGGGTACAAATACCACATAACCTGGCTGCGCCCCATCGTGGTATCTTGTTGAAGATTTCCCCCTCGTCAACAAAAAATAAGGTATAAACGAAGATTGTATGATGCTTGTTAGGTAAAATTTCATGACGTAGCTTACGTAATAGTTATGATACGGTAGAATCCTCGGTTTTATCTTACGACGACACATTAATAACCTTCCATATACCTACCGCTCTACGCATAAACTGTAGCACCAGTATAACAAGCACCACGAACTGTCTAGATTTTAATTATAGCAATAGGTCATTGTAGACTGGTGCCGCAAAATTCATTTATTTGTTCTACAGATAACTCTGGTATAATAGATCACAATGGCAGTTACCAGTTTAGAATATAGTAATAATAAAAAGTTTTGATTTAGATGTGTTTTTTCTTTTGGTATTGAATTTGCCTACATCACGTGTTTATTTAGTTACGTGAATATCATTTGCGAATGCTGTGTTGTGATTTGAGAAAATGATTGATGAAGTAGATGTGAAAGATGAGACTTTGTCTGGAAGCAGTAAGTGTTATCTACTTAACCCTTAAATAGACGATTATTGTTTCACGTTTTAAAAAAATATATTTGTGTAATAGACATGTATATACGTACTGTCTAGGAAAAATTAGTAAAAAAATCTAGACATTAATTTACTTACTATACTTTTTTGCAATAATGTGAGTGTTTTTTTATAAAATACATTGCGCAAAATTAAAAAAAAATATATCAAGGTCAATTTTATGTGTGATTTTTTGGAATGTTGTTAAAAAACAACATTGTCCATTTAAGGGTTAAAGCAAATTATTTAATAAAATCCATGTAACGTCATTCGATTTAATAACAAACTCTCTAAAGCGTCAAAATCAATTGGCTTTAGTTGGTTTAGCTTGTATTCCATCCAATGATACATTCTCTCTAATTAACGCCCACTCTCTATAACACCATAAAATGCGCAGTCCCTTCAGTGTCATTATATAGCGTTTTCACTGTATTTAAGTGATAAGTAAATTATTCGTAAACTCAAGTTTATACATCAAAGGTTAAATCACACACACTAATTATAATCATCAATTGTGTAATAAAAAAAAGGGAATTAAAAAAATTATAAAGAAATACACAATGAAATACAAGCAGTACATATTCAATTATAATAGATTCTAAAGTTAGCTACGGCTATTCAATATTTTGACTCAAATTATCCATGAAAATTAAAAAAAACCCGTCAAATGAATAGAAAGTTTGCTCGATAAGCCATCTTTACTACTTATTTTTAAAATTCACTATTTTTAGGGTTCCGTACCTAACGGGACCCTATTGCTAAGATGCTCGCTGTTCGTCTGTCTGTCTGTCCACCTGTCACCAGGTTGTTCGTTCGTTTGAGATCCAAACGAAATTATTTTTCGAAACCGTTTCTGAACATATTGTATTCTTTGATTATTCTTGTTTCTCTTTGCTATTGATATACTAAGATTTTTGGTATCTTTTTCAAAGATTTGACTCTTTAGATAATGATTCTTTAGATAATGGTGGCAATTCAGCGGCACACACGACTAAACTAAATTTAAAGAAGCCCCGTCTCTTTTCATCTTAGGTGGCCAGAAAGAGACAGCACGCTGTGCACCATAGTCAAGCCAACTAAAATCACGTCATAGGCGACTTTAGATCGCACTCATTTGTATCACCTCTAAAACTGCCTTCACATTCCATATTTGACGTGATTTTAGTTGTTTTGTCTGTGGTTCAGAACGGGCCGTCTCTTTCCGGCCACCTAAGATGGAAAGAGACGGGGCTTCTTTAAATTTAGTTTAGTTGTGTGTGCCGCTGAATCGCCACCAATAATAATAATTTTAAGGGTCTCGTAAGGCGTGTCGTACACTTTGACAAAACATATCCGATTAGTGACGTAAAATTATCGGTAGCGCTACTAAAATGACGTCACAACAGAAGATCCAAACGATGTTGTGGGCACGCCACTATAATTTAGTTTGTTGCCCATCACCCTATTGAAACAGACAAAAATAGACTGTACTACAAAGCAATAAGGTTCAATTTCCGTAACGAATTACGACAACCAAGGTTTTCATTAGAAAACAAGACTTGGGAAGTCCCTGTAATTACGTACGGACTCATCAATATGGTTTGGAATGATGTTTATTTTCGGATAATTAATGGTGTTATGACATGTTTACTTTGAAATATGTACAACTGTGAATTGCTTCAGTTTATGAATGGTGTGAATAAGAAATACATTAATATTGAATGAACAATTATTGAACATGAAGATAAGGATAGACATTTGTGGTATAAAATAGATTGGAGAAAATTTTATATCTGTGTTTTTTTTTTGCTATGTATTTTCAGTTATAAAATCTATATTGTTTTCAAGTTTTGAACTGTTTAGATATTGTTTTAACCATTATTCCTAGGTCTCTGTTTATTAAGACATGTAAGTTCGCATTTGAATAGGTTTAGGCTTGCCCGGTGTTAAGTTACGCTGTAATACGATATTATACGCTTATATATACAAGAAAATATCTATCGACTCTATATAGAAAAGATATCTATCAATTATATAAAATTTCCATATCACAATGTTAGTTACCGTACTCCTCCGAAACGCCTTGACCGATTTTTATCAAATTTTATATGTGTATTCAGCAGGTCTGAAATTCAGCTACTATCTATTTTTTTAAGGCAAAACAACGTTTACCGGTTCAGCTAGTGTGTATATAAATTCAGTGAAAAGTCTATTTCAGTCTGCAGTATCTAGTCTCAATCCAGACAAATACAATGTGAACTTATTGAATCTACGTCATTTGTTCCAGAAAATATCCAGCCAACCAAGCTCAATCCTATGGAAGAAATCGAAGACGCTTACCGCGCTTGTTCCTTCGGGAGGTTCCACTATAAACTGATATTCGTGAGCTTTCTTGGAAACACGGCTGGAGTACTGGTGTCTCATACAACGTCATACTTACTTCCAAATGCTGAGTGTGACTTGCGCATGGATTTCGTCCAAAAGGGGTTTCTGAACGCAGCGCCTTTTGTTGGTAAGATTTTGATGAAATCCTTAAAAACGACGCAAAATAGTGAGCAGTGGATGGAGGCGAATATTCTATGTAGGATAATTCACTGTTGAGACTCTCAGTGTCTTCCCTCATGAGGAGAGATTATAAGCCATAATCCAATACGCCGGCCATGTATAGATCAGAATGACACTCTTCGGATTATTGTGGTCTTCAAACATGTCAATTTCCTTACGATATTTTCCTTCGCCATAAAGCGAGTGCAAATTTACACATAACTTAAAAACAAGTCATAGGCGTAGGGCAGGGATTGAACCCAGGACGGCTGATTGAAAAGCAAACGTTTTCCCACCAAGCCATATTCTCCTCACTTAGAGTTAGTAAAACAATACATATCTACTTTCTATCTCGGAATAAAGCAGAAGGCCAGAGACAGAGTCAGTAGTAGATAACTAGTAGCTTGACTTTAGTGTGAATGCAGTAAACAGAATCCATCTTAAGGGCAGTATACACACCGTTAAATAACAAGACGTGTAGAGGAGACCCAACAATTGACTGGACGATAGCCAACTCTGTCATTGCCAGTAACAGGTATATGGTAAACAGGTAGGTTAACAATTGGCTAGGCCATGAATCTACATATACTTACTATTAACAATCTATTCTACTATACAACTTTGTCCCGGCTTTGCACGGTCTCTAAAATAATCTACGTTGCAAAGAGAAACAAAATATAGCCTATGTTACTCGCGGATAATGTAGCTTCCCAATGGTGAAAGAATTTTTCAAATCGGTCAAGTAGTTTCAGAGCCAAACAACAGATAAACTTTTCTTTTTTATAATAGTGGTATTGACTAGCGGTAGGTTTTGCCTGAAAAAGGAACTACATCCATACACTCTTATTATAGAAGAAATAGGGACTCTTAAAATATTACGAATTATCGAGTGTTTGAAATATCAAATGGTTCAAAATGTGTAGAGTAAATAAATAAAACTTCGAATTCTTAAGTGTTGATCAATTATTATTTATTAACTCCTATTCTATAACAATGACGAGTATCAGAGAATTATTATAATCTCAATAGGACAGAAGGATGGATATTACGTGAAACATACTTATACCTTTATAAGGGACATCATCCATACATCCGGACTTCCATACAAACTATTGCGCTCATAATAATAATATCAATAGGACAGAAGAATGGATATTACGTACGTTAAAACATACCTATGCCTACGTAGGTATATGAAACGTGTTTCAAATATCACGTAACACGCCACAGTGCCCAGTTCTCAAGCATCCACTTCAAAGATTACGGTCGACATCACAAGAACAGGAGTAGGGACTATCTCACGGCAAATTCCTTGCTTAGCCAACACTGGAGTGAAAGGTTAGACAAGTGACGACGGTTACCAAAATACCTCGAATATACCACGCCACCACAATACCCGTGGCACTGGGAGGGAGAACGGTTAAACTAATATCGGTTTTGAATGATGTGAATAGAAAATTATTATAGAAGCTATATTATTGTAATTTAATTTAATCAAAAATTCTAAATTAGTCTTATATATCATTGTAAATTAATCTATAAACTATGTATGTACATAAACTATTTAAGTCACTGGAAGGCACTAGCCTCCATGGCACGGGCGCGAATGTTTCCAGTTTGAGGGTTAGTGATTAAGTGTAAATGTACAATTTTTAACGAATAAATATTTTTTAATTTGAATTTAATTGGTTCTCTGTTTTCTTGTTCTTTTTATTCTTGAATGCCTTATTGTGTGGAGATCAAAAAAATAATTTAGATAAACCAGAGGTATAAATAATAATTAGGTAAATTGTTTATTATTTAGCGGTGACGGTTGATCAACACAGTGTTTTTTCTAGTGTGGGACATAAACTACAAATTTAACTGTGAATGTACATTTATAACAATAATAATAGTTATTATATATTTTTATTCGTAGTATTTTAATATTGTAAATTTTTACTGGGATTTTTTACTTTAAATTTTCTCTTTAATAATGCATTTATTTATGCATTATTATTTAAAAAAATGTTTTTAGATGAAATATACTAACAGTCTTCTTTATTTGGATCAACCTACCTAACATGTATATACGATAACCTAACACTATACTCTGTAATAATTCATTTATAGTAAAAACTAAATAAGTAAATAATAATAATATAAATCATGTATAACCTACATTGTTTTGTTTGAGAAGGTATGCTCGCAGTTTCGAAAAATTTTCGACATCAAAAAATAAACTGAATTCAATCTAAATCTGATATAACGATAAAAGAGATTTTTTAACAAAAAAATAAATACGTGTTCAAAGCATATTATAAAAATGTAAGCTCAGTTATTTTACTTAGTTAAATAAAAAAAGAACAATAAATCCTAATAAAACGCGATAAGCGATACGTTAAATATTTATTTAGTGATACATTATTTATGTGAAATGTACCGAAAAGTATTTTGCAAAGCAACTGAGGTCTTGCCGAAATTTTATAATATTAAAGAGACTCGTATTACGATTCATATTATTCTCGTAACAGAATACCAAATAAGGGATCACCCTTCAATCTCAATTCTCGAAGCTGTCAAGTTTTATGGAATACTAGCCGTTGCGCGCGGCTCGCCCGCGTCTATCAATTTTTCCCTGAATTTTGTTTGCTACAAACCTCACGGAGCAAGAGACCGACAAATGCAAAACCGTGGAATCGGTTCATGCGTTCTGGAGTTATAGCATAGCAGTTAAATTTGATATGGAGACATGTTAGACCACTCCACGCCACGCCATGCCAAACTTCGCCACGCCATGTTAACAATTTTTTCTGTCATTATGATCCTTCTTCTCTGTCTTCGGTGCAGCCGTTCACGTGTGATGACCTGACCAAGGGATATAGGGATTAATTTGTTATATTTAGAATATATTGCCATTATTGCCAGTCAGTCAGTATTTTATCAGATGCATTTTAGCGAGTGTGCGACTGAATTTGATGAAGTAATTCCCCCCGCCCCCTTTCACTATCGGACGAGCAGGGAAACGCTAAGGCGGCACCGGTTTACGCCCTTTTCCTCCACCTTTGTTGTCCAAACCGTGAAGCTTTGGAATTCCTTGCCGAATCCCCTGTTCCCGAATGATTACAATCTAGCGATTTTCAAGGCGAGAGTGAACCGGTTCCTTCTAGGTAAGCGTGCTCCGCCGTAGACCTCAATATCATTTACCATCAGGTGAATTGTGGTCAAGCGCTGACCTATTCGGAGTTTTTTTTTAATGAAGAATAGACTAACGTTTGACCGCAGCTTGCCTGATGTTAAGCTTGACTGTGGTCTAAGATATACCACGTAACAGTAACAAATATATAAAGATGAGTGTTTAAAGTTTTAACTTATATTGACGGGTAGAATCTCCCCCTAAAGTATGTTTCATACAAAAAGTGACCATAGTCGTATATAAAAGAAGGGTAAATCATATTCCGGCACCGAAACAAATATGCTCTAAGAGTGGACCCGAGCATTCAATACCAGCTCATCTAGTGCGATTGATGGCCCTTTTTGCGAAGGGTCGTATGAATATTCAAGAGGGATGATAAATGGACACAGTACGCAGCCTCGTGTGACTTCGCGAATACTTGTTAGCGAATAGGCACGAATAAAGATCACTAGGTGCTCTGAAAGGTGTCTGGGGCGTCTCGCCTTTTTGCTTTGATGTCGCTCGTATTTTGCTGGTTTATTTCATCTATAATGTTGGTTAAATAGTGTTGGAGTTAGTAAAATACAATACTATAATTTATTTATTGATCACTCCATGTTACATGTCATATTATCGTTTTAATTTTGACTAAAATTTATTACAATACAAAAATAAAATAAAATTAGATATTAATTATTAATCTTTTAAATTCATGAACTCTTCTATGTCATAAAATAATTTGTCAAGTAACCAAGCTTTAAGTTTAATTTTGAATCGCGCGGTGGAAGCTGCATCCCGGACGGTAGAGGTAGAGGGTTGCGTATATATTGGGCCTTTGTACCTTTTATTATAATATATTATCAATATTATACTACGACTATACCTTATAATATACTATACCTTCTATATGCCAATATTATAATGAGGAAATGTTTGGTTGTTGGTTATATTTTTCATAAATTCTCAAATATAAAAAATAAATAACGCTTTATTGGACCAAAACCAAAAACATGTTACACCACATTTTACAAAAGCTTTTACATTATAATGCTAAACAATTTGAAAGAAATTGAACTTAGAAAACATCAATATGGTTAGCAAAATAATAAAAATTGAATGAATTTGTTAAGAAAGGAACTGTCTGGGGACACACACTAGTGATCAAACTGTATAGCTGGCGTCAGAGCACCTCTAAAAAAACAAATATAACTCGTAAAATGGTAAATGGTGGCGATTCAGCGGCACACGCGGCTAAACTAAATTTAAAGAAGCCCCGTCTCTTTACATCTCAGGTGGCCAGAAAGAGACGGCACGTTCTGCAACATAGTCAAACCAACTAAAATCACGTCAAATGTAGAAAATATTGGCGACTTTAGACTGCACTCACTTGTATCACCTCTTAAACTGCCTGCACATTCCATATTTGACGTGATTTTAGTTGTTTTGTCTGTGGTTCGGAACGTACCGTCTCTTTCTGGCCACCTAAGATGATAAGAGACGGGGCTTCTTTAAATTTAAATTAGTCGTGTGTGCCGCTGAATCGCCACCAGTATTTTCGTTGATCAAAAAAATAGTATATTGAACTAAAAATTAAATTAACACGCTGGGTCGACGACATCCGTAACATCACAAGCAAGGCATGGATGAGAGCAGCGCAAAACCGAGATAACTGGCGTACAAGAAGAGAGGCCTATGCTCAGCAGTGGGCGACTACAGGCTTATAATGATGATGATGAATAATAATAATAATAATAAGATTTATTTATTGATCATAAGCTTAAAGGTATTATCATTTTGACACCAAATTTACATTAATTGTACAGTAATATAATTTGCATATTATTGTGGAATGTATTTGGTGTGCACTGGACCACACTCTTGGTTGACCTGTGTCGTGCGGTCCAGGCTCCTACTTTAAAATAAAAAAAGAAACAAAATTTATGAAAGATTAAATGTTATTCAGAACAATTGAGCTTTCAACCTATTCTGTCCACGACTACTTATGTGAGATAGATAAGCTTATCCATCCAATTTGTCCTATTATATTCGAATTAGTATAAAAGCTAAGCTACTGTAACTCAACTGAGCGTGAATGGACCCTATTCAGCTGCCGGAAACTGACTAAAGTTACATCTGAGAATGTTACGCCATACAAAGACCTTGTTTTAGCACCAAAGACGTATGTGAGTGGTTGCGAAGCAAAAGAAACGCTCTAAGTACATATAGCGTTTTGATTTTCATCGCCCTTTTTGTGGTTTAAGATGAAGTGGTACAGCTTTTTGTTAAAATACCGGTTTTATTTATCGTATTATTAAGTCAATCTTAAAACTTTTTATAATAATATTAATGATTATCTAGAATTGAAAATTGACATTTGATTCATAACATGTACTATTGGAATGATATTATATTATTAGAATTGAAAACAAATACAAATTATTTATCAATAAATAATTTGTATTTGTATTTGTCAAAGTGTTGAAAAAATATAGCAAAAAATATTGCATTTTTTATCTAACAGTGTCAAATTAACCTAAATACGTAAGAATTAAGTAGCATTTTACTGATAATAACTAAATTAACCCAAATTTAGTAGGATAGACTGGGAAGTAACTGTATTTTTTCCTGATTAAACCTAATAATACACCACAAGATAATACAAATTTTATACATCAGATTTCCATACATTACAGCGTTTCAATTCTAATTTAGATTTTTAATAATCACAATACAAATACAAATCATTTATTGATAACACCAAAGTTACAGTCACTTTAGAATAATAAGGACTCAATTTGACTCTAAATATACCTTTGCTTCGGGAAGTCACAAAATGCCCTAAAAAATGAATACGTTTCCCAACCAGTAATGTCATGATTTAGTTATGTAATTTTTTTAAGTACTTTAAAGAACAAGTGGGATGCCTCCGATTCCCATAATATTGTTTGTATGCCTGGAACAGATCGCTTTTAGCGATAAGGCCGCCATTTTCGGCACTAGGTTTAAGTTTATTTTGTTAATAATTTTATGTTATAAGTGTGTGAAATAACGAATTTATCTAATTATCTATCTAATGTTGCCAAACTATCAAATAGAGATAAAAACATCGACTAGTTTTGGTGATCTAAAAATATCCTAAATACTTTCCGACCTTTATCGAGCGTGCACGTGATCCCATCTCTAATCCAATTCAAAAAGTAAGAGCACAAGTAACTTCCCTACAAGTTACACACTCTTAACGTTATTTACCTTCATCTTCTTACTTTTCAGGTATGTAGCTTTACTCCGACATGTTACTGGTATACAAGGTGTTTCCAAAATAAGAATTTAGAATGTAATATGTTTCAAAATATAACTGAGAGTTATTATGTCATAAATCTTACTTGCGTGCGATAACTTTCCTGCAGCAGGCTGTTGAGTAAAAACAAGTTATCTAGGGAAAAAAATATTTATCAATTTGAGATTTGCGTAGAGCGGGATAAAACGCCACACATGTTCCGTTTTTTTTAGAACAAGTAGATAGATATTACTTCTTTATTATAATATTTTCACAGCCCGAGTCCTCATAACATCTCACTCATAATTATACAATCATATGCCCAGAGGACCTAGACAAGTTGCCTTTTTTTAAGAATCGCTTCAGTATATCGTCAAATGACGAAATGTATAGAAGTGACAATAGCTATTGAAAAGCTTTGACAACGGCTTACGTCACTCCCTTACATTTTCCGTTATTCGAAGATATTGAATATAAGCGATACCTCATGATATACATAGTAGATTGTCCAGGCACTCTGATATTACACTGAGAAATGCACACTGGATATTCTTGAAGTATTTTCTCGTGGTCCATTCGAAGCGGACTCTTAGTTTAGCTTATGCATGCCTCTTTATTCTAACGTCAATGTTACTCTGTAAGTGACACTGATTTACGTAGTGATTTAGGTTTACCCAAGGCTACACGCTTACACTCAAGTTATTGTTTCATCTCCCAAATCGAATAGAATTCCAATAGAATTTTAATTATGCCTACATATTTTTAAAGGCAATATTACTTCCACGTTCAAAACACCTTGTATACGAATATTTTCATTCGTTTCAGGTATGTTCGTCACGTCACTGATCGCCGGCTTCCTAACGGATAATTTTGGAAGAAAGTTGTTCCTGAAAATTGGTTTCGGTGGGATTTTCATATTCTGCATAATTGGTGGTGCAAGTCAGACTTATGAAGTGCTTGTTACTGCAAAGCTTTTTGAAGGAATGCTGTAAGTCAAAGTCAAGGTATAAATACATATATATATATAACCAGCCCACTATACGCTTACACTGCTGTGACTTGGGGCCTTCTCTCAAGAAGAGAGAGAGATATATAGTCAAATGCGGGTTGACCGTTGAAATACGTCTTCGGATATTGTGGTCCTCAAACATGTCGGTTTCCTCACGATGTTTTCCTGTACCGTAACGCGAGTGCAAATCCGCTCATAACTAGAAAAGTAGGTCTTTAATATAGAGCCGAGATCGAAGAAGGGATAGTCAAATTGAAAAGCAGTCTTTCTCACCGAGCCACACCCGCTTTTTAGTCACAAGATTCAGTGTCATATGGCATAAAAAAAAGGAATTAGTTATAATAGTGATTTAGGCATACATTTAGAGAGAGGTATAAATTTTTTAATCAACCTAATTTCGGTGGGAAAACGTCTGCTATTCAATCTAACTGCCTCATTGGTACCAAATTAAGTACAAATATTTTTAGACTGTTTTTTTAAACGACCTTTAAGCTATTTTTTTCCGCTTACGATTTTTAGCAAAAATACGATAATATTGAGATTTTTCTCTTGTATTTCCCTTAAATGAGTTTTAGAAAGTTCAGATCACAGGGCGCGTAACCACGACTTTGGCCTAATTTGAAGAATACCAAGCCTGGAATAAATGGCTCTGAAGGAAGCTACCGAAATACATTGAGCAACAAGTGAAAGCGTGTGTTTGTCTGTTTGTTCCAGTTTCTCAATGTCTATAAGTGCTCACGTGACTTTTTTGTCGGAGTTCTGTCACAAGGGCATCAGAGACCGCATGTTGCTCTGCCAAGCTTCTTTCGTGGCGATAGCTCAGATCCTGTCACCCGCCATGGCCTTCGGAATACTTACTCAGGACTGGACTTGGTCAGCTTTTGGGGGACGATTTGGTAAGCTAGGTTTTTTTTTTCAATTACAGCTTGGCATTTGCCCAAGCTTAGGCGGGGAAAGCAGCGGCATTGCGCGAAGCGGTCCTGCATCCCTGCCCCCGTCGTGAGATGGGACGCCGTGAGTTTGTAGTCGGTAGTGACGGTCCCTCTGGCCCTCGAGCCCGACATACCCCGCCTGCCTTCCCCAGGCTTGCGGCGGGAGATGCGTAAACGCATTTACTCAAAAAAAGGTATTTGACTATGTAAAGCCATAGCGGCTCTCTGACCGACTCTGATGGTGCAGCATGCTTAGTTTGGTATACCTGGCTCTCAAGATGTCTGCCGAAAGTAACAAGCTAAGTAGCTAAGCCCAGGTGTTGAGAGTTTTCATACCAATCGAACACTTTGGCCTTAACAACTGTTTTTACTAAGACTAACAATGTAAAGCGATTCCAGATGAAAATACCACTTCTTAAATGACAGGCTTTTGTCACCCACCCATTACAATTCCAAGTCCACCAAGAACTGTCCGGATCGTCCGATGCTTAACCTCGATAATGGCGTCAGATCATCTGAGTTAGCCAAGCATAGCTATAGCCGCTCATAATAGCTTTTGTATGTTTTATTTTTCAATTCCCGGTTGCCTGGTAGAAATCACCATAGGTGATAAGGCCGCCCTTTTACTCTACTTTTAATTTTTTAATTTTATATATTTACATTTTTCTTGTTTGTGGTTGTACAATAAAGTTATATTCTATTCTTTTCTATTCTATCAGTAATGATTGTACTTTTCAGTCCTTCACTCGTGGAATTTCTACCTCCTCGCCATGTCTCTCTGGTCACTTGGGGCCTGCATTCTCTACTCAACCCTGCCTGAGAGCCCAAAATACCTCGTGAACCAACAAAAGTACGACACGGCGAGGGACATTTTGATAAAAATGTACAGAGAAAATACAGGAAATCCGCCCGAAAACTTCGCGGTAAGATGGTCCTAGCTGTTTGAGGTATTTGCCAGGTCTGCAAGAATTTTATGAGCGGTGTATTTTTAAGGTTTTGTAAAAGACTGCCGGTTGGGCTGAGTGATGGTTGTGCACGAGACTCGTTTTAAAAGCTTTTAAAAAGGTATTTGTATAAATTTGTGGCTCTTGAAAATTTGAATATTTTTATTTTATGAATATTTTATACCGCCGACGCTAAAAGGATCACGGCTGGGTGTTTTATTTTTGGCGTATCTGTGTATGTGTCTGTCTATGGTATCGCAGCTCCTGAAGCGTTGAACGTAGCGCCAGTAGCTCGGCTAGCTAAGGTGATCTGATGCGATCATCGAAGCTAAGCAACGGTCCATACGGACAGCGTTTATGTGGATTACTGATGGTATGTATGTAAAAGTAATTTAGAGCTGTACTCCACGCGCGGAAACTCGGCAGCTTTTAATTTTCGTCATGGAAGTAGGCTACGACGACAACCCCACAGGTTGGCTAAATCGAGCAAATTTGTTCACAACTTAGGGCCTGAGGTATTTAACCGGTTGCCAAACACTATTAAAACTGCCCCTAGCATGGGCAGTTTTAAAAACAAGCTAAAGAGCTGGCTTATAGAACAAACGTTCTACAGTTTCGAGGATTTTTTAAAAATCAAAATTGACGGTTGTACAAACCGTATATAATATAAGGCTTATTAACTATTGTTAATAGTAAAATTATACATTGATAATTATTATTATATAAATTGTAAAATATTATTTTATGTAAAATTTTAAATTATTTAATGTGTTATGACGTGTAAATTTAAAATTTACCAATAAAGAACTTTGACTTTGACTTTGACTTTGACTATGCATGGGCACAAAATTATTGCTTAAAAAAAGTATCATTTCTATCTGGCCGCTACCGTAGGTCGGTTGACACGTTCAATTGTATGTCCCGGCTGTTAGTCTTAGTACAACAAGCAGTCGTAAAGCCAAGTCAGAGGCCTTCGGGCGGCTTGAAAACTTTCGACAGAGCTTATCATTTAGCTCATATGAAGAAAAAAAAGATAGGATAGAATCAATTATCAGTGTTCAGAGGTTTATAGTTTCATACTAGTAGAGATATAATAATTATAACCTTGAATGGGTTTGAAAACAATTATTTACTTTCCAGTACATAAACATTTGGAAGAACATTCCGAACCAAGACGTGGAGAAGGGAAAGCGAGGTTTCCGAGAACAGATTGTTGTGGGGTTGGAGAATGCGAAGCCGCTGTTCCGAAAACCTTTGATTGTTTACGTCACCTTGCTGGGGATCATATCGTTCATAGTTTTGGCACTGTAAGTTTGTAAAGATCGAAAGACGACCTCGTTGGCGTAAAGGTTACCATGCCGTGACTGCCAATCAGAAGGTTCCGGGTTCGATTCCTGGCCCGGCCAACATCTTTGTGCTTAGCTAAATTTGTTGCCTGTGGGTCTGGGTGTTAAATATAAAATATATATTTATATAGGTATCTATGTATATATAGTATATCAGTTGTGTTAGCAACCATAATACGAACTAGAAATGGTTCAGTATGGAGTTAACCAGCCGTATGTGAAATGTGTCCTAATATTTTAAAAAAAGTTACTAGCTCCGCTTCGCGGTGTTATCCGTATTAATTCAGAATAAAATCCGCCGTTTGAGCGTAAATCTACTGACTCACAAACACAAACACAAGTTTTGCAACAAATATTTTTAGATGTACCTTGCGTCATTGCTCCCTTAATAAAGGTTAAAAGTAGCTTATCTAACTATTCAATTTTTAAGGTTTATTCGTTCCAAATTTCATCACTGCTACATTGACTGTATTTTTGGGTTTAATCCGGAAACTTTCGTACAAAACGCTTTGTGTCGACCTTTATTGTGAGGACTGCGAAGCTTTGGAACTCACTACCTGAGTCTCTGTTTCTCGAGAGGTATCATCCGGGGGTCTTCAAAAGTAAAGTTAATAGATATCTTCTAGGTAAGCGAGCCACACCGTAGACTGCAGCGCAGTTTAACACCAGGCTAGCTGTAGTCAAACGAAAACCTATCAAGGCTAAAAAAAAGGATAAATAAATATAAAAAAACACTACGAGGTAATCATCCTAACATTTTGAGCTTACTTCTTCACGATCAAACGATTTTGACCTATTGTGATGACATTTGGCACAAATATAGCTTTGATCCTGGATTAAATCAAGGGCAATTTTTTAATCCGAAAAGCGCGAGGCGCTCCTAGTAACTATCTAAACGTGAAAAATAATTTTTGACATAAAATAGTAACTTTCTTAATAGAAGCAAAAATTTCCATGAATAAATAATAGAATATTTAAGAATAAAATATTTTGATTTGAAGAAATATCTAGATTTATTTCTATGTAATTTTCGCCATTCTGTCTGGCTGCCACTCAGAAATTAATCCTGGAATCTAGAATAATCACGATCTATTATCGCCGGCACGAATTAAGCGTGAAACGGCACAAAAATGCTATTATATCCTATTCGTTAATCTTAGCTCTTCTTGCCATATCAAACTTCACAAAAAATCTATTCAGCTATATGATCGTATAGAAAAGTAACGTTTTCGGTGTTCAGCGGTTTTCTTTTTTGGCAAATGAGATCATATTGTTTTAAAGATTATTAATTGCTTCTTATGAATCGCGGTGATATTTTATGTATACATACGAGTATATCTATCACCTTATTAAACTTTACCTGTTCTCTTTTATTCCTAATATATTCATGGAAGTAAATTTAAGTTTTTTGCGATAATAATACGAGGGTGAATCAAAAAATTCTTGGAATCAATATTAAAAAATGCAAAGATTTAAATAATAATATTTTATTTTTCTATATAATCTCCCTGCAATGCAATGCATTTAGAATAACGCGTTTCTAACGTTATTCCTTGTGAAAAAAATATATTTTGTTGACTCTCAAAAAGTCCTCTACGGCAGCTATAACCGCGTCATTATCGTGAAATTTTGTTCCACGAATTTCCTCTTTTAATTTTGGAAATAAGTGAAAATCACTTGGGGCTAAGTCCGGAGAATATGGTGGGTGGTCAAGGATATTGAAGCCAGCACAGCGGATTGCGTTGAGCGCAACTTCCGATCGATGAGCAGGAGCGTTATCTTGAAGGAACAACACGCCCAACGACAGTTTTCCACGACGTTTTTCTTTAATCGCTTCACGCACTTTCGGGATTAAATTTGCATAATAGGGTCCAGTAATCGTCTGGCCTTTTGGCATGTAATCAATAAAAAGGATTCCTTCACTATCCCAGAACACAGAGGCCATAACTTTGCTAGCGGTAGGAGCAACTCGAAATTTCTTAATGGATGGAGAGGATGGTCGTTTCCAAGACATGCTTTGTCTTTTAGTTTCAGGATTAAAATGGATTGGACCCACGTTTCATCCATGGTGACAAGACGACGGCAAAAATTATCCGAATCACGCTGGAACATTTCTAGATTACGCTTGGAAATTTCCATATGTCGCTTTTTGTTTTCGTCGGTTAACATTCGTGGCACCCATCTTGCAGACACTTTTTTGAACCCCAGTGAATCAATTAAAATTGGTTTAACGCTACCAAAAGATATCTTTAGGATCTCAACTAGATGTTTTATAGTCATTCTTTTGTCTTCCAAAACCAGATTCTCAACCTTTTTGACATTTTCTTCTGTAACGGAGGTTGAAGGCCGCCCAGAACGCGGGTCATCTTTACAGCTTGATCTACCTCTTTTAAATTCAGCCACCCAGTACACAACCATAGAATACAGCATCATCCCCAAAGGGTACAGCATCACCCCCTAATGTCTGCTGAATGTCCAAAAAAATTTCCTTCGTAGACATTTTTTTCAAACTGAGATATTTTATCACCGCACGTAACTCACTTTTATCCATAATTTTAACTTTTTAGCAACTCGTTGCACAAAAAAAAATATTACATGCGAACGAACTGACAAAAACAAGTGACAGTCTGCATAAATATAGTGTGATAGACACTCTTTAATTTGAATATCGAACTTGATCCAAAAAGGTTTCATACATATGCACTTCTAAGAACTTTTTGATTCACCCTCGTAGTCGGGTAACTTAGACTTATTTAAAGATATTTTAATATACGAGTAACTCAATTCATTAAAAAAACATTACAAAGTTATCTTTCTCTTGTTTTTGAAATCATTAGGTTGTGACAGTGAGATGCCATTTAATATTAAATGTTCTTTTTTTTGACACGGATCATTCCTAGTTATTTATACACATAGTATACATAGTTTTATTTTAATTTTTTTTTTTTATTAAAAATGGTTATTTTTTATGTAAAGAATTTTCTTTTCTCCATCAATCACTATTTGGCGCCAAAATAGCCGGTCACGTGACCCTGACGACATTATTTAAAAAAGTTGCCAGTGCCAATTAAGGAAATTATTTTTGCTTATTAAGCTATTTTCATTATCAACTAAAAATAGCAAAATTGTGCCAAAATTAGCAAAACACTTGGCAGCGACTATTTGACTTTTTGCTAAAAAATAGCACGATAACACGATAACAATTATTACTGTCTTGGAACTTAGAAAAGTTTATTTATTTATTTCAGTTACAACATAGTTCGTCTATGGTTTCCACAACTGTCAACTATAGTGGAACACTACAATTTGGATTCAGACAACGACTTGTGTGTCTTATTGGATATTTACACGAGCGATGTGGACACTAGACATGTGAATGCAACGCAATCTGCCGCCTGTGTTCCGGTATGCAACTTAGAGTATTTAAAATTAAAAAAGCCTGGAGCTCGGCAATCTAAGATGATCTGACACGATCATCAAGGTTAAGCAATGGTTGACGCGGATAGTCTTTGGGTGGGTGACAAGTCTTTGAAAAAGCAGCATTTTCATACGGGTAGCGCCTATATGAAAATGCCGCTTTTTCGTCGGTGTTTTTCTTTTTCGTATGATTTTAGTGGCTAAGCTCTGGTGGCGGTACTAAGTACTATTAACAGTCAAGAACTACAATTTAGCGTGTAATTCGACTCTATTTTGGGTCATATATTCAACTGGTAGTGCCCAGATTAAACTGCCACTTTACAAACGACATCGTGATGCATGTTTACCCATCCAAAGACTATTCGCGTTGGCCGTTGCTTAACGTTTATGATCGCGTCAGATCACCTTAACCGAGCTACGAGTATATAGGTGGTCAGTTGACAATCGATAAATACTAGTACATTTGCAAATTCTGTCTTATGCAGACTAGCTATATATACCCAGTGTCTGCAACAACTTGTGGAAATGCTCCCTTAGTTACAGAAAAGCGAATGCTTCAAGTCTCAGTATTCAGGGTATTAGTTGAGGACTAAGTTTTGGATTAGAGTTTGCTTTGGTGTTGTAGAAAACAGTGAATAAGCTTCGGAAATTTAGGAAATTAGTTTTAATAAGCGTTAATTTTCTTGAGTGCTATTCATCATAGTCTTTTCTATCCCACTGCTGGCCATAAGCTTCTCTCCTATCTTGTCATCTGTTTCGGTTATTATTACAAATTATAAACTCAAGAGGTTTACTGGAATCCCTTTATTGCCCCATCTCTAAAACAGTTGGAATCTCTTTTTTCCCATTTCCAAATCAGGCAATAGTTTATCTCTTCCATAATATATCTATAGAAGAGTATTTATCATTGTTTAATGTGGAAACTGTTAATAACAGTATAGAATGTACAATGAATAACGACAAGTGGCAATATGTATTTTGTGAGGGAAATAATTCTTTTTTTCTATGCCATTAAGATGGATTTCCATTGAGAAGTGGAAAAACTATGTGTCCTCGTCCCGTGTTAACCCCACTAAAGGTGGCAAGAACGGTTCGAAGATGCAATGAGTTTTGTCATAAAATTTTCGGGGTGTTTTTTAAATTGAAATAGGTCAGTATTATACTCACCAAGCTAGCATCTAACCCTCTATATCACTTTTTTTCGTAAAAAAAATTGTCATTCTTACTGGAAGAATTTGAGCTTACCTGAAACAAATAAAATGGAATTAGTAAAATAATAATTTTATGTTTTGGGAGTGGCTTTAGAGATTTAACAAATGAAATAAGAGTACCTATCACATAAAACGCAAACCAGAGAAGAACAATGAGGTGACAGTTACAGGTAACAGTTTTAGCATAAAAAGACTTAAGCAATTTAGGTCATTAAGATTAAAATTTTTGACCGTCTAATAATAACTACAAATGTATTCTTATTACTAATTTAATTAATAAACTGGAAAACTAATACCAAAAAGCATGGAACAAAATCATGCTTCAATTTTTTCTCTTAAAATGGTTATTAAAATATCTGTTGGGTTCCGCAACTAAAGGGACTCTATTTTTGTGACTCCACTGTCTGTCCTGTCATCAAATTTACTCAATAACAACCAATACTTAAGTAAATTAACATAAATTTAAGGAGGCTCCCATTCATACAAACGTATTTTTTTGCTTTTTTATAGATAATACGGACCAATTATTTTAATTTCCCTCTTGTTTTTAAAGTAAATAAAGCTTACGTACTGATCAACGTTGTAATCTTGGTCTCTAATCAAATAACGCGAGAGAAGACAGAGTTCAACAAAGTTCACTGTATTTGGGATTGATTTGTTACTTGTACTTTGCTTTACGCAGTTTCTCACATACAGACTATGGTTACAATCACAACTTGTGTTTTGAATTACGCTCTTAGTTAATCTCTGAGAATAACAAGTACTTTATTAATGAATTAACAAAACAATAAGGTTTTAATTAATTAATGAACAAGTACTTAATTAATTTATTAACAAGTTGAGAGCTGTTACTGGTTCAAATACAAAATGTATTTATGTTTATAACTATGTATTTATGTATATTTTTGTTCTTATTCTGTTCTAATAAAAAATATGTAACTTTAGCTAGTTCTTGATTTTCTGTACCTATAAGTGGGTTTTACCGCTTCAACCTGACTGCTAGACGTTTTTATTTATTTTATTATTATTTCTTTCTGGTTGGTATGTTTCATGTGTTTGTTTGGTAGTGTTTCTAATTATCTGTTTTTTTTTTTGTAATTGTCCGTTTGTTTTATTTTTCTTTTCTGATATTGTCTTATTCACGTTTTTATGCCTTTAGTCGTTTGCCTTTTTTTTCTAAAACATCTGTATCTCCACACGTCTCTAAAGATTGGTCCTGAAAAATAGTACTGCAGAAAAATCTGTAGCGTTTATACTGAGGGCTGACCTTTTTCGGACGCTTAGGGCTAACATTTACTAACTATGGTGTCTCTTTTAGGTTAGTTTTATGTAATTTGTAATAATGTATATTATGTACGTGTTATCTGTGTCTGAAATAAATGTTTTTTTTTTCTATTTCCCCTTACAGAATAAAGCGGGCACAGAGACGTATTTAAACAGCATGGTAGTTGGTATGGTGTGTTTGGTGCCGTATTTTATCACCGGAGCCCTAGTTAACAAGGTTGGAAAGAAATGGCTGCAGATTGCTCTCGCAATTATCGGTATGTTTCATAAACTTGCTTTATATGACGAAGATAGGGGCAAAATCAATCTGGCGGTTTTGAAAGCAAGAGTGAACCGGTTTTTTTCTGGGTAAGCGCGCTACACCTCAGATCATATCACTTACCATCAGGAGAATTTTGAACAAGCGCTAGCCCATTTATTGTAAAACAAAAATATATATCGCAAAAATAGTTTAAATAGACGCTTCACCGTAGACCTCAATGTCACTTACCATCAGGTGAATTTGTGGTCAAGCGATGACATATTTAGAGTAAAAAAAATAAAAAATAAATAAAGAACAAATCTAAAGGTATTTACACTTATTTTGGTACCAATCGCGTGGCATACCAATTTCCCTCCCCCCAATTGACCAATGACCACAAACCAGTTTTATTAATGAAACTAGCTGACCCGGCAAACGTTGTTTTGCCTTAAAAATTTATAGTAGAAGATTCTCAGACCTACTGAATACGCATATGAAATTTGGTAAAAATCGGTCAAGCCGTTTCGGAGGAGTACGGTAACTAACATTGTGTCATGGAAATTTTATAATTCTTTATTGGACACATAGATAAAAAAGGCATAGTAAAAGACAATTAACTTAAAATTTGTGTACCATAATTGGCGGCCTTATCGCTTAAAGCGATCTCTTCCAGGCAACCTTTGGATGGAAAGGAATTTATAAACGACTAAAGAAGGACGTAGTGTACAATAAAGAATAATAAAAAAACATACATATTATATTAATAATCTTATCTTAATTTATATAAATCTCGTGTCACAATGTTTGTCCTCAACGGACTCCTAAACCACTTAACCGATTATAATAAAATTCGCACACCATGTGCAGTTCGATCCAACTTGAGAGATAGGATAGTATAAATCTCAAATTATAGTCGCAATTTTAATTTACTGCTAATTATTGTCTGTTATTATTTGACAGTCACAATTATCTGTTAACTCCAAATGATTCTAACTGATGTCGATACCTTTCGACTGGGTTGAGTAAGTAATCAATAGATGGCACTGCTATGGTAAATCTACGAACGTGTCATATAAGCTACACTATCTATTTTTCATACCCTTAAGTGAGGCAAAACCTAGTTTGCCGGGTCAGCTAGTATTATATATTAGACAACAGTTTAGCTCTGAGAAGAACTTTTGCGTATGTGTAGTTAAAAGAACAAAATCAAAAAAATAACCCGAAAATTATTAGACTTTGCGCACGACCGCTGCGATGGGAGCCAACCTCGCGACTGAGCGGCGCGGGTACCTTACTCATAGATCTAAACACCCCTCCCCCGCACACGCCCTCTTCGCAACGGGCCGTGCAGCAGAAATCGTAATATTTTAATTTCACCATAACTTCAAAACCAAACGTCCAATTTTAATCATTCAAAGACCAAATATTATCAACACAAACTGTTCTTATTGATGAAATAATTTATTTTGATAAGGATTAATAGTGTATTGCTTAAAATCGCTTCGTAAAAAAGCCATTATTTCTCGTACAAAGTAAAGGATAAAAAATGGTTATTGTGGGTTATTATCTCTTAAGATAAACATATACCATCACGGACTTTTTTGTAGACCTTTTTAAGTTGTACAATACTGTTGTAAATTGTTTTGATCTATCTTGTAGGATTCAGTCAGCGTTTGCAATGTAAGCGCAAAAAAAGGATTTTTTTACGACCTCACATTAAAAACCTCAAAAATTGCCTATGTGCTATTCTGATGTATAAACTATAGCCTATGTGTTATTCTGATGTATAAGCTTTATTGTGGTAGTTTCATTCAAATCCATTCAGTAGTTTTTACGTGAAAGAGTAACAAACATACATCCATACATCCACACATCCATACATCCATACATACAAACTTTCGCCTTTATAATATTAGTAGGATGTTTTTTTTTTTTGCGTAGCCACAGGTAATAAATATAAACATGTTAAAGAAGCGTCACTTGTAAACTACCGCATATGCGGTGTGCAAAACTCACGTGAGAATGAAAGTAGTGCCAATGAACAGATTGAATGCTTACTAATTTACTATAAGCCCGTTCAACCATTTATTTTCTTTGTGACAGCACCAATAGAGAGTAATTGCGTCATGTAACGCAAACGTTCAATTTTAAATGCGAGGTTTTAATTTAAGTTGCGAGGTTATAATTTTGTCAAAATGGAAATAAACAGTTGAAGAGGCTATGGTAAGAAATGCTTTTTTACACATTTCACACACGGCTGGTAAACCCCATACTGAACCATTTCTAGTTTGTATTTTGGTTGCTGACACTACTGATATACTACATATACATACGTACATATTTTATAATGGAACATACATATTTATTTAACACCCAGACCGGCAGCCAACAAATTTAGTTCAGAACAAAGATGTTGGCCGTGCCGAGAATCGAACCTGGAACCTTCTGATTGGCGGTTCGGCATGGTAACCATTACGCCAACGAGGTCGTCATTTAATCTATCGATTGGCTCTACTTTCATTCTTGTATTCAAAACTTGGTAATTTTTGTGGAGAAGGAAATTAAGTATGCCTGCAATGCGTTATGCCTTCAGAGACTTATTATACTTCCTTTGTTTTCAGGTGTTGGTACTACACTAGGCCTCCGCTGGGCTAACTCTAGGGTGGCCATGGTGGGACTGTTTGCTGCAGACACAGCCATATTACAAGTCATGAAGAGTTTAAACCAAGCCATGGTGGTTGAATTCTTTCCTACAAGTATACGGTAATTTTATTTAGTTAACTTGACAAAATTTGAAGCTCGCTCCCACGTTATGCGCCCTAATATAATATTTTGAATAAAATTGAGATAAATGTATTTCACTGTAAACAAGCAGAATTTATGAGAGCAGCTTAATTAATCTGTGAGAATTTTACCTTAAATAATATAAAATTAAATCGTATTTCATAAAGAACATCGCATTGCTTTAATACTTGAATGATGTGTTCTCTATATATTTTGTAATTAATTAAATATAATTTAAATAATTTAGTTCAGATTTTTATGCATACATATTTGATTACCTATATAAATTAAACAAAATAATATTTAAGTAATGAAATGGAACTGAACCTTAAATAAAACGGTTATTAATGCTAAGCTATTATTTAGAAAAATCCTCACCAAGCCTCGTGATTTAGACACTGGCAACTGGTGCCACTTCCTCTGATAATAGCCATACAGTAGCAATTGATACAAAAATTACTAAGCTCAACAGCTGAAGTCAAATAGTTTATTTATTATTTGAGTCTGTCTGTATGCCAGTCTGTCAGTCAGAATCTTTTATTTCATTTTTTCTAATAGATTTTGAACTCGGGCTATCGGTAAATTATTCTCCTTCTATCCAGTGGGCTAAAATGTTTTACTTCTGCCTTGCCTTATTCCACTCGGTCTGCACAGCAAATCTTCGTCCACTCTTTTCTATGAGACGTCATCTCTACATTCAGTCCGTTCTCTCTCACGTTCCCACTCACTCCATACAAGTCTTCTTCGACCTTTTGCCCTTCTTCCTTGCACTACTATTTCCTTACATCTCCTCTCTACGCATCACATGCCCATACCACGCTAACCTTCCACTCTTTATTTTCTCACTCACTGGTGATACTTTCAAACTTACTCTACTGTACTCATTCTACGCTAGTTAAAATATTATTACTATTTGATTGTTTCAGATCATTCGCTTTAGCGTGTACTATGATGACTGGTCGTCTCGGTACTTTGACTGGCAACGTAGGCTTCCCCATACTCTTGAAGATAGGATGTGTTGTACCGTTTTTCACCATGGCTGGGATGTTAATGGGTATGCTTGTTTTTCACTGTTATTAATTTTAGGCCGCCCGTAGGACTTTGACTTGGATTATCTTGGCCAGTGATATTTTAGAGGTACTCATAGATTTTATTTTCTTTTACAGTTGTCACGTTCGTCTTAGTGTTCATGCCGAGAAAAAGACAGCTACAATGAAAACCATGGAGGTTTCCTAATTTCAATGCCTTCGAAATTGATGTGCAAGCATTGGATCTCAAAGTTATCATTTGAAATAATTAAGAAATCTATTCTAAATATTTGGAATAAGTTGCCCGAAGGAGTGGTCAGTGCTACATCAGTGAACAGTTTTAAAAACCGGCTTGATAGTTGGTTGCAGAAAACAAAAATCTCTGGCTAACCGGTGATCTGTGCACTAGTGGATTTTAAACATTGACTTTGAACAGTGGACATAATGTGAACTAAATTTCATTTCAGTGTGATATTGGCACATCAGCATAATGCTGCTCGCTTATAAATCAAATAAATAAATAGTCCATACTTTTATGTCACTGTAATTGTATTTTTTTACATTAGAGATAGAGAATACTGAATTGGTGTACCTAATCAATACAAACACAATTTACTGTATCGTAATATTTATTTAATAAATATAATTATTGTTAAAGTAAATGTAAGCAAATTTCCCTTAAATTAAGTATTTTATTGTTATTAAGATAATAAATACAGATTGCGACATTATTTTTTTGGGTTTACTTTATTGCTAGCTTTTAGCTGATAACATTTTCAAAAAGCAATTATGTATATAAAATTATAATAATAATATTTTATTTATCTAAAAACACATGTACATTCTTATACCAAAATAACCGTTGTTATGGTATCTAATTAATTAATGGCATAAAGACTTCTTGTGGCTTCTGCACTAGGAGAACCCTGTTTCGCAAAAGCCACTTACAATATAATGCATAGCCACAATATAATAGGTAAAATATTTATTTGGTAGATATAAAATAGGTTTTTTTTTTAACATTCACACACGGCTGGTTAGCCCCATACTGAACCATTTCTAGCTCGTATTATGGTTGCTAACACAACTGATATACTACATATACATACATATTATATATAAATACATATTTAACACCCAGACCCACAGCCAACAAATTTAGTTAAGCACAAAGATGTTGACCGGGCCCGGAATCGAACCCGCAACCTTCGATTAGCAGTCCGGCATGGTAACCTTTACGCCAACGAGGTCGTCAAAATCATATACTTTTTATTTTCCACTAATTTACTACTAACTAAATATTCACAGTCGAGTTAATCACGTAGCTGTAGGAAACAGTAGACCATTGATAAACGTTATCTTTTGCACACACTAATTACTCCTATTAGAGCGACGCCAACATAACCTGGTCTCCGCATCTCTTCGCATTTTGCTAACATTTCATCACTTTTACTATTAACGCCGAAACGGCGGGGTCTTACAAATTTGGCCTGTCCTTTTTTTTTACTCATACTACTAGGCATTTGACTAGCAGCCGCATTAACTACATGGTACTCTGGCCAAAGGAGGAGCACGACTAGTCTGAAAATACTATCTCTCAGTGAGCCGGAACCACCTTTAGTTGCTTGTCGTCATATATTTTTAACTTGAGCGGTGGTTGCTAGCCAGGCGAGAACTAGAAAATACCCTGCCATCTTGCTATGGTTTCCTCACGATGTTTTTCTTCGCCGAAAGCTCAAGCTTATTGGTATGATAGTAAGTACCATGGGAATGCCTTGCACTCCGCCTTGCCGTAGGTATTAAGGTAGCTGCCATAAGTAAGGGCAGCGAACTAGAATAAATGGAAGAGTAACTACATACAATTGCCGCTTAGAATTTGTGTACATCTACGCACACAATTATACTCCTATCCCAACGAAACACACATACAAAGCTCGCACGCGATTGGTGCCGTGCCACACCACGTGACGCCACGCGGGCGCGCGGGTAGCTGTTTTGCCCCGCCCACCGCGGTATTTTACGATTACGCGTGGAACCATTATTGGCACCATTTTATCGGCCAAGTTGCTATTCTATTTATTCTAGTTCGCTGGATAAGGGTAATGATAGTTTTATTATTGTTTACAAAAACAATAGGACAATAATGCATAAAAACCCAAAGACAGCCACTAGTTTCAGCCAATATAAGACAGCTCTATATAAACTGGCTATCTCATACACCTAGGTAGCAAGGTCTTGATAATGATTTCGTCATAATTATGAAACAGAGATGATTTACGTTTTATAGTTCAACAGCTGATATGAATAGCTGTGTTGGGTTTTACAAGAAACTCTTATTTATTAAGTTTATTCAAAAACAGCTATATTTGTTAGACTTACTGGAAGCTTTGTAAGTGAAGATGAGTGAACTCAGCTTACCAGCCTTGACGGAATCGGGTAAGTGATAAAAACTTTAAGTTTTATAAAAAATCGACAATAATTATATTCCATCATTATATTGCTCGTTCTATCCATCCATCATTATGTATCTAAGTCTTATACCTAATATTATTTATCAATGTAAAAGTTTGTGTGTACAATTGTGGTTCCCGTAAGATACGCAAATAACTTCTAAATCTATGTTACTCGTCCACGTTCCAACGGCTGGACCGATTTTTATGAGATTTACCATGGAGATAGGTTAAATCCTGGAATAATACATAGGTTACCTTTGATACGGGGTTAACGCGGGTAACATAACGGGTCAAAGCTAGTCATTAATTTATGTGAACAAAACTGCAAGGATCTCTGATATTTTTAGAAACAAAATATAGCCCATGTTACTCGGGGCTATTCGCGGCAAACAAAAAAAAACTTTTCCTCATTATAATGTTTTATATATGTATACTAGCTGACCCGGCAAACGTTGTTTTGCCTCACTTAGGGGTATGAAAAATAGATAGTGTAGCTTATATGACACGTTAGTAGATTTACCATAGCAGCGCCATCTATTGATTACTTACTCAACCCAGTCGAAAGGTATCGACATCTGTTAGAATCATTTGGAGTTAACAGATAATTGTGACTGTCAAATAATAACAGACAATAATTAGCTATAAATTAAAATTGCGACTATAATTTGAGATTTCAACTATCCTATCTCTCAAGTTGGATCGAACTGCACATGGTGTGCGAATTTTATTATAATCGGTTAAGTGGTTTAGGAGTCCATTGAGGACAAACATTGTGACACGAGATTTATATACATTAACTCATCAAATTTGCCGCATTGCCACTTACATTACGTAAATTTAAAATTTTAATTACGTAAATAAAGTTTGACGCATGACTGGCAAAGTACCTATTCATATTCTGTCAAAATAATAGATATTTAATTAGGTTAAAAAAAACTGTTACTAAACTTTAACTTAAACGTTTCTAAAAAGACGCTAAATGTTAATTACCACTTATACAACACAGGCACCGTTTAAACTCTGTACAAACCGGCACATTCCAGTTTCCACTTTTAATTAAAAGTAATATCTAATTTAATCCTCTACCTACGTACAAGGGAAAGCAATATGGACTCATACATTGTGTCTTTACCCTTCAAATGGGAGTTAGAATAGGTATTACGTTATACAGGGAATTGCTTTTATATTATGTAACTAGATTCGCCCCGCGGTCTCACCCGCGTCAATGAAAGAAAGAAAGAAAGAAAAAACTTGACAGATGTCAAGAGATACCCGGATGGAACAAAGTTCCTTTCGATTGATTAGTGAAAGAATTGTAATAAAATACACTCAAAAAAAATAATCGTCGCGACACCACACTATTCAATGCGAAATAGAAATGAAAATATCTGCCTTGATTATTTTTTATTGTTGATAATTGTATTTAATTTTAATTTATTTTGACATTTTAATTTAATTTTTGACTTGTTTTATTGTATTTACAAATTTCATTGTTTATAATATTTTATTTCGTTGTGAGTCTGTGTTACTCGTAAGAAACAATTTGAATTTAAATTTATTTAAGAGAGAGAGAGAGAAAGAGAGAGTGAGAGACAGAAATATGCGCACGCCGCACAGCTTACAATAGCTTACTATAGCAAAAAGTGTCGTGACAACTTTTCGTAAGATTTTTTCCGTCTAGCGCTTTCACAACGCGCGATAAGGAACTTCGTTCCAATACAGTGCAAACGTCATGTAACGTCACTCGATTTAACGACAAACTCTCTAAAGCGTCGAAATAAATTGGCTTTAGTTGGTTTAGCTTTTATTCCATTCAATGATACATTCTCTCCATTTAACGACCACTCTCTATAGCACCATAAAATGCACAGTCCCTTCAATGTCGTTATATAGAGTTTACACTGTACGTTTATTAAAGAGAAACGTGATATAAAACTGTGTTTAAATATTTTTATCAGTTTGAATATTTTTTTTAACATTATCATGTCGGATAACAATGTTTACTTTCGAATATCTCTGAGTCAGTAAACACAAGAAACACGTAAAGATGTGACAAATATTGCGTTTCAATTAAAAATGTGGCGAAATGTCGTATATAAAGTCAACATTTCATTGAGATACGTGTCTTTTTGAATTTAAGGAATATAACAATTCATATAATATGACGACCTCGTTGGCGCAACGGTTACCATGCCGGACTGCTAACCAGAAGGTTCCGGGTTCGATTCCCGGCCCGGCCGAGATCTTTGTGCTTAACTAAATTTGTCGGTTGTGGGTCTGGGTGTTAAATATATATCTATATAAATATATATATATATATGTATGTATATGTAGTATATCAGTTGTGTTAGCTACCATAACACGAACTTAAAATGGTTCAGTATGGAGTTAACCAGCCGTGTGTGAAATGAGTCCAAAAAAAAACTCCTTATTAAAAAATGTTATTACAATATTTTATGACATTGGTACGGATCCATTTATGTATAAGCTAGACTCGCATTTAGCCAATTATTATATATTAAATTTATTTATATTAAATCAACGAGAACAAAATACTTTCGTTATTCAAAATTAACGTTCTAGCAATTTGAGGTTTCCACAGTAAAAGGCCGGATAATTTCAAATTCTTGGAATTAATCAGAAACAGTTGATGTTTCTGTGATAAATTATACCGGTATTAAAATTACTTCTAAATATTTGAAGGCAAGTAAAATAGGATACTTTGGTTCTTGTTTGGTTTTTGTTTGAAACTTGATATTGAATGACAACTTGAAATTACCAAGATAATAACACCAGAAAGAGATCCATCATCTTAAATAGTTTTAAGTGCCTTGTTTGCCAAGTTTAATGGGTAATTGTTACCAATAAATTTAATAAAGGATTATTAGTTTTAATTTTTGACTAACGTATATGTTTTAAGTTTATTAATTATTGTAATTGGTGTTAACCGTAATAATTAATTAATAATTAGTATTATTAATATAGAGTTTCAAACTCTACTTTTGTTTGGCCAAAAGCCCGCAAAAATAAAAAAAACATACCTCGGAAAAAAGAGAAGTTGAAAGACTGAAACATAAATAATAATAATAGTTTTAAAATTCAAATTCAAATTCAAATGTAATTTTATTGATCTTTTAATTTAAGGCTAAATATATAAATCATTACTGGACTAAAAACAAAAATGAAATAATACTAGGGATAGATTGGTTTGCCGCTGAACTTCACTCTAGACAAGAATAATAAAGAAGATATCGCGAGAACCAGGGTCCCTTGTCTTCTTAACACTAATTAGATAACTACTTAACGCTAACATAGTACATACGGAAACTAAAAGATACAAACTGAAGTATATAAAACCAATAAAGACTATTTTTAATCCGCGGCGTAGTAATGACGGGTTTTTATAAATTAAACGTATGTGTGAGTGTGTGTGTAGTGTATATGTATGTGTGTATGTGTGTGCACGTAGCTCCTTAAGAGATGAATTTATTGTATATGTAAAATAAACAAAGATTTGATGTGACTTGTAGTTTATTCACTAGTAAAATGAGAGTTGTATCCAATCCTTTTGAGTACTGCTGTAGTAAACATTAAAACGAAGACGTTCAGAACATTTTAAATAAATATTTCGACACTTTTCACACACGGCTGGTAAGCTCCATACTAAACCATTTCTAGTTTAACTTATAGTTGCTAACACTACTGATATACCACATTTACATACATAATTTAATATCGGTACATATTTACGAGTAACACCCAGACCGACCATTTCTAGTTTGTATTATAGTTGCTAACACAACTGATATACCAGTTATACATACATATAAATACTTTATGTCGATATTTAACACCCAGACCGACAGCCAACAAATCAAGTTCATCTCAAAGATGTTGAACGTGCCGGGTATCGAATCTGGGAACCTCTGGGTAGCAGCCTGGCATGGTAATGGTAATCCTGTTATTAAAATATATATTTTGTATGTTTGTATGTCCAGATCGACCGGTTCCTCCCAAGGCAAGGCTGCCGATTCAAGAACTGAATTCAGCGTACAAATGCTGCAAGTTTGGATTGTTCCATATAAGGCTTTTGGCGACAGCTTTTACTGGATTTCTTTCAGGTATTTGATAAAAAAAATATATTTATTTTAATTTGTAAATGTCTTGTTTTTTAATTTGTAATTTCTTAATGTTTTTTTACCTTTGACATAGTGAGTTGATTTTAAAATTTATTTATTCTTATTATTACCCATACTATTAAATATACTTATCAGGCTAAACACCTCTTTTATGCTTTTTTAAACTTAGGACATTTCAGTGTCACAGCTGTCACTGTCAGAGTGACATTTTCATTTCTGGGCAAGCGTGCCCATACCTTAGATCACATAGACAAAGAAAACAACTCTGTCTACGTTAGATCACAATATAGCTTACCATCAGGTAAGTTTCTTTTGAGAGCTGGCTCATCAAATGTAATAAATAAAATATCCAATCCAGGAACACACTGTTAGATGCTTGGCGTCAAATTTTTCAACTCCAGGGTGGTTGCTAGCCAGGCGAGCAATATACAAAAATCTACCTCCATGTAATGGTTTCCTCACTTTTTTATCCTTCACCAAACGCTTGCCCATTGATAGTGATCCAACCCATCGATACGTTAGGCGGCCGACTACCAGACCAAGCTGTCATCGCTACAAAATTACGGATATTTGTTTCAGAACTGCTACATAGAAAAAGTTAACATTAAAATTAAGTATATTGGTACATAAGGGGCCGTGGGGGCCGGCCGCAAAGCAGAATGATTTTTAGGCTTAGTTTTAGTTAGTAAAAACATAAGAATACATAAAACATTACTAAGTATTCTCAAAGTAAGAATAAAACTGTAAGTCCAATCATGATTCTAAATAGCTTTAACATTTCCCAAGATAAGATTTGGAAATCTACAATACTACGACAAAATCTTAGATCAAATATATGCCATACTCTGCTGCTCAAATATATGCATGAATTTATTTTTTATTAAAGAAATGGCATGAGTTTACTATACTATTGTCTGTATTACGATATACCCAGAAATACAAAATATGACCACGTCACAAAAAATAGTTCAATTGAAGTCTACCTTTACCACAGTATCTTAAGGTTGAGTTTCGACTTGTGTCGTAATAAACATAAGCTATCTTGTTCCGCGATAACAACTAGTAGTGCTCGTAAATTTTATGACCGTACACAGTGAGCGTTAGAAAATTCAACTGTATTAGTATACTAATAACGCCTAAATTCCTCAAACTCAAATAAGACCACACTCTTACTTGAGGTCTTATTTTCCTTGCCGTTTTTAGAGACTTCAGATTATCTAGTACATTTTTGATCGAAGGACAAAATATTAATATTACTTTGTAACTATTTGTTAGAAGTTGAGTTTGAAGACTAGTTGATAGGACGGGGGATCCCCGTTCTCGATCGTACTTGGTGCAGAGGATAGCCATTGCTATTCAGCGTGGAAACGCAGCCAGTGTTATGGGCACCTTTGCACCAGGTACGATCATGGGCGGGTTTTCCTAACTTTAAATGTTTTTGACAAGAATAATTTTAAGTAATAGAGTTGATTTAATACTATTTGTTTGTATTTATTTGTTTGTTAACTTTTCAGGGGTTTTAGTCAGCAACACAACATCTTATCTGCTTCCAATGGCAGAATGTGATTTAAAAATGAGCTTAATCCAGAAAGGTCTGCTAAATGCCATACCTTACTTGGGTAAGTATTTATTTTAAATATTTTTTTGGTTTTGTCCAGCGAACTAGAATAAACGGAAGAGTAACTCCATACTATTGCCGCTTAGAATTTGGAGCTATCTACGCACACAATTATACTGGTATCCCTACGAAACACACACACACAAAGCTCGCACGCGATTGGTGCCATGCCACACCATGTGACGCTACACGGGCGCGCAGGTAACTGTTTTGCCCCGCCCACCGCGGTATTGAACGATTACGCGTGGAACCATTTTATCGGCCAAGTTACTATGTTATTTATTCTAGTTCGCTGGTTTTGTCATTAAATAAGATTTACATTATTTTTTTGATACTAGGACACATTTCACACACAGATCGTTAACTCCAAACTAAAGCATTTCTAGTTTGTATTATTGCTGCCACAACTGATATACTACATACACATACATAAATACTTATATCGATACATATTTAGAAAGAAAGAAGAAAGAATTTCATTTATTCTTGTGACAGGAAAACATGTGGGGACACAAGTAACAATATACATCATATATTTAACACTCAGACCCAGCCAACGAATTTAGTACATCTCAAAGATGTTGGCTGTGCCGGGAATCGAACGGGATCCTCTGTTTGGCAGTCCGGCATGGTAACCGTTACGCTAACGAGGTCGTCAAAATACTATAATTTATCGTCGTTTTGACTTGACCTACTGGTTGTTTTTTTTTTAATGATAAATAGGCTTACGTTTGACCGCAGCTTGCCTGATGTTAAGCTTGACTGTGGTCTAAGATTTATCACGCTTGCCTAGAAGGAACCTATTTACTCAAGATTTAAAGAGCCCCCAAATTGTACTTCTCGGGAAAAAGAGACTCAGGAAGAGAGTTCCAAATCTTCGCAGTTCTCACAATGAAGGTTAAACAAAACGTTTATACTCCTGTATGGAAGCCGACAGATTTTGCAGATAATATCTGTAGGTACTAGCCATCTGCAAACTCAGTGGGCCGATGTTAATTTATCTCATCGATGTAGCCACAGTCAATGTTAGATAAATGATCTGATGTGTTAATTCTGTCGCCTACTAGTGAGCTAACCATGATTGATTGGTTCAATGCTAGACTTTCTTGATTGGTTCTATGCTAGATTAGAATTCTAATAACTTAAATGTATTTATAAATCTAATTAATTATTTGTTTTGACAAGATTTTGTTCTCAGTAAATAACAAACGTAGCAAAGTTTGTAGAACGGCTAAATCTAATAGTTAAGATACTAATACTAACTGCAAAATCAAAGAGACTAAGGAATTTAAAACATTTTTTTTTATTATTATACAAGATGGTAGAAATATAATAGTGCTCACTTTACTGTAATCAAGCGCAAGCATCTTCTAATACATATATTTTTTAATCTTTGAAGACACTTTACTGACGTATCAATAACTTCACAAAGTTTTCTTGTTAAACTTTCAAAGTTTAAAATTGGAAATTTTCGTCTTATGATTAGTTAGCAACTAAATTTGATAATATTTTAAAAAACATCTATGATTTAAGAATATAATAAGATATTTTTATAATTTAAAAAGATATTATTATTTTACATATTATAAAACTAAAGTTAAAAAAGTGTTCTCCCTGCTGACCCCAAACTATGCCGAAGCCTGTTTGTCGGAGGTCCATGCAAAGGACTCATATAGATTAATCTTGAGGATAAAATTATAGGTATAATAGCTGACCTGGCAAACGTGGTTTTGCCTTATCACTTAGGGGATCGCATATAAATTTTGGTAAAAAAGGTCAAGCCGTTTCGGATTTTAAAATTATGAATTTAAAATTATGATGATTATAAAAAAATTATTAAGCTAACGTATATACTTGTAGTCATACTTCTGTCCCGTATCGCTTTCACTTTAATCTTTCACGTTAAGCTTTTCTTTAAGAGAAAAGCTTACGCATTTTGTGTCGTTTATTTCAGTTACTCCAACCACAGAATATTTAGCGCCAAAAGTGTTACCTCAAAGGCAGCTTTTGTATTCCTCTTTAATTACTAAAATACCTATCTTGTATGTTATTTACGCTTTTCTTCATGAAAGAGCCTAGAAAGATTTTACTTACGTGTAATGAATGATGAAGGCTTATTTTTCGCCTTACGAATAATAATTATTTCAGAATAATTATAGGCCTAGAATAACAGTTTTGGCTTCTAAGTTTAACCTCCAAGCTTTAATGCGTGCGCAGGCCTCTGACTTGGCTTATCGACTGCTTGTACTAAGACTAACAACCAGGATCTACAATTTAACGCGTCATCTGACCTACAGCACCCAGATAGAAATGCTATTTTAAAAACGACATTCTTGTGCATGGTCACCCATCCGAATATCGTCCACATCGACCGTTGCTTAGCTTAGTGTCAGATCACCTCAGCTAGCCGGGCTACATGCGCTTCACTAGTTGACATATTTTGAAAGTATTTAATTCATAGTTAGAAACCTGACATACATTAATACAACAATTATACACTGGTAATAATATAATCATTTTAGCCATAAATGACGTGGCAAGTAACAAAATATATTCACATTTTATTAGAGTTTTTTTACACAGTACGCATCCATTTCTCCAGCAAGCCGCATAACCATAAGAGATAGTTAATCTAAAGCTGCGAACTAGAATAAATAGAATAGTAACTAGGCCGATAAAATGGTTCCACAGTCCACGCGTAAAATACCGCGGTGGCTGGGCAAAACAGCTACCCATGCGCCCACGTAGCGTCGACCGACCAATCGCGTGCGAGCTTTGTGTGTGTTTCGTTGGGATAGCGGTATAATTGTAGGTGTAGATGGATCCAAATTCTAAGCGCCAATTGTGTAGAGTTACTCTTCCGTTTATTTTAATTCGCTGATCTCTAGCCTACGGTGGCCAGCTTTCAAGAAAGATGCTGGAACATACTTACCAGGCTACTTATGTGGGTCCACATTCACCTAAATGTGGACCAACATAAGTAGCCCGGTTTAATAAGGGTAGAAGCTAAACCAGCTGCCTTCAACTAGTCGTTTTGCTTTTATCTCGAATTCTTTATACTCTCGGGCGGGGCAAGCACGAGTAGTGGATAATTTCTCCGCCGGGGAGACAATAACCTGTTAGTTTATGTTACTTTTATTAGACATGTTATTTAGTTTAGTTATAATAAAATAATGTTCCATTCTTTGTTTCTAAAACTAAATGTAAACTTGCCAAATGCGACGAGATGTTGCATGACTAATAAATTATTTTATTTAACTTTTTTTGTTTTTTATTTTTTGCTGCGTTTGAAGTTATATTTTTGTAAATTTCTTCAAAATCTTTGTTAATCTTTGCTAATCAAATAATATTCCTCATAATATTATATCAATGAATACACAAAATGATTACGTACATTCCTTTTTTTCTCCACCTTCAAATTATACGCAAACAGCGGGAAATAGCAACTTATAATGTCCACGAATATCGTCAGGTGGAAACATTTTATAAGAAAAATTGTTCTTTGTTGCCATGGTACTTAAGTGGATTTTCACTCAGAGCTGGACATAATGGTGGAAAGACTATTAATCCTCGTCAAGTGTTCGCCCCGCAGCTGTTCTTAAAAATAAATTGGGAATGCAAACAGAGTGACCACAAATCCCCGCAACATGGAATGTCAGCTGCACTTTAGACTTTCCTTTTTTGTGTTCCGTCGACTGTTTGCCTGAAAGGCCGGGAACCGCTTGAAATGCTCTTTAAAAGGCCGTTTTAAAATGGCTATTCGAGGAACAGTATTGGAGGAAAATTTATTTTAATTCATGCAATATGCAGCGTAATTTGGTTGCTCTATTTTTGCTGATAGAATAGTATTATTGATTTGTGAATTTACAAATGTAACGCAACGTTGTTGAATTAATTCTGAATGATAGCCGATAAAGGCCGACTTCGAAATAACTTTAGTATTAAATTTACATTTCTAACCCTGGAACAGCACACCTGCTTTTTTTTCGGAATCTTTGTAATCTATACTAAGCAAAACCGTCTGATAAAAAAAGTATTACAAATTCCATGTCCTCTAACTTGCAAAACCAAATGAGTGTGAGTTCTTACACACACTCGTTTCATTTGAAGCAAACTTTCAAATGTCTTCTTTATTGACTCGAGTTATAGTTAATAATAATAAAGAAAAAAAAACGTCCACAAGTTTAGAGTAGAAATTCGGTGAAACAAAACTAAGGTCTTAATTTTATTTCTCTTCTTGTTCCCAATACCTATCCCGAATTCAACGGCCGAACATTTCAATTGACCGATTTTAAGTTAATTACTTGAAAATATTCAGTCTGCTCGCAAAATTTACACATCACTCAATTTCAAGCTCTAAAACATGACCCATTCGATGCCGGGGCTGTAAAAGCCTGAAACGTAACGAGGTTATTGGCCTAATAATGTCAAGAGTAAAAAATATGCAGAGAAATAACTACCTACTGATCTTTAAAGCTCTATGGGTGTTTAAAACACATAACTTGATAGAAATAAATAAATTTGCAATTGAAAGAAACATAACAATATATCTAAAAACCAAACAAAACTATACAGAATTAAGAGCATCTTTATTTTTTTAGATTCCGTAAAAATAACTCAGAATGAGATATCAAACCAACCTTAATCTTTATTTTTTTAGATTCCGTAAAAATAACTCAGAATGAGATATCAAACCAACCTTATTATCATACAATCGAAATCTTTGGACTTTTTTACAGTTCATACATGTAAGAGATAATATATAAATTGCGATAAGATATTAATTGTCATAATTATGAGATAAAAGTATTATTATTTAAGATGTTGTCTTGTGTTTCCGTGATATGAGATAAATACTTTTTTTTTACAAAATAGACCACTCATGTCCTACGAACTATAATAAGCATTTGTCAAAACTATAATTATACTAGCTGACCCGGCAAACGTTGTTTGGCCTCACTTAGGGGTACAGCGCCATCTATTGATTACTTACTCAACCCAATTGAAAGGTATCGACATCTGTTAGAATCATTTGGAGTTAACAGATAATTGTGACTTTCAAATAATAACAGAAAATAATTAGCAATAAATTAAAATTGCGACTATAATTTGAGATTTAAATTATCCTATCTCTCAAGTTGGATCGAACTGCACATGGTGTGCGAATTTTATTATAATTTTATCAGTTAAGTGGTTTAGGAGTCCATTGAGGACAAACATTGTGACACGAGATTTATATATAATTATTAAGATAAGATTGGTTGTAACGGTTGTTACTAAATAATGATCGATGCGGGAAATCTTTCGTGGCCATGCAAAAGACTGTCATTTGAAAGATCGCTGGTGAATTTCTGTCAAGCTGTAACTCTGCAAAAACTACTCCTTCTAAGTACAAGAGAATCGCAAAAAGTAATTAAGGTCTTCAAAACTAAAGGCCATGAACTAAAATGAGAGTGTAATATCTGCTAACGGTTTAGTTGCCAGAAAGTTGAGTTTAATTACTTAATTGGATAACCTTAGGGACTGAGTTTGTTTAATAAAATTAAAGTTTAGAGCACATGTAGGTGCCTAAGTTAAGTTTCAAGGGTACAAGGGTTACATTGTCGAGTATTTTAACTTTTGACAGTCTACTATAATTTTGTCAGTATGTTAATTTAAAAAAATGGTAATAAACTAAATTAGATATTTTGATTCTGATTATTTTCGACTACGGGCAATTTTTTTTGCACAAATGAACTTAAAACACTAGTTAATTATTTTAAATGCAAAAAAATAGTTAATATACATATTATAAAGGTATTTAAATTGCTCAAAAGTTATGTAAGTATTCGTCTACCCCGCAAAGGAAAAAGTTATTTTAATAAGAGCGCTAATGGCAAATCACATTTTTCTTATTCATAAGTTTTATTGAAATTACCTAAACTAAAATGAATATTTTTAAAAACGTTCTTTACTTGTCTTAACAACAATTTAAAACAAATTTTAAGAGGTAATGAGATTATTACTAGGACATTAAATTTAAATACTAATCACCATAAACTAACCCCACCTAGTGGGAAAAAGTAAAAGAGAAGTAGAAGAAGAATCACCATAAACTAAATCTGTAACATTTTCTAGAGCCCGTCTGGCTAGCAACTATCCTCAAATCGAGAAATCTGTCATCAAACATCTAACACTGTGTCTCGGAAGCCTCTTTAAGAGCCAGATATTCCAAACTAGGCCGCCTTAGGCCAGAGTATCGTTAATTTGTGCTATAATAAAAATGTTAGTTATAATATTATTTCTTCCTATTTTCCAGGAATGCTCCTTTCTTCTATAGCGGCTGGATTTCTAACCGATGCGTTTGGCAGGAAGCTGTTTGTGGTCATCGGTCAAGGTGGAATGTTTATATTCATGCTCATAGCTGGGTCCAGCCAAACTTACGAAGTGCTGGTCACCGCTAAATTCTTTGAAGGAGTTTTGTAAGTTATTTAATATATCGTACTTGTATTATAAACTAACTGTAACTGTAGAGCCTAAAGTTCGGCTAACTAAGGTGATCCGACGTGATCATTGAGGTTAAGCACCGGTCAATGCGGACAGTCTTTGGATGGGTGACCATGCAATAGACTGTCTTTTAAAAAATAGCATTTACATCTGGGCTATTTACTACTCATCGTGGGTCAAATTGTAGGTGTCGACTTATAGTCTTACTACGAGTATAAGGAGTCGTTAAGCCAAGTCAGAGGACTTCAGGTGGCTTGAGAACTCTTAAATCCAGAGCTTGGCTGCCACCAGAGCTCATATGAAAAAGATAAGAAGATAGACTAACTGATTCTTCCAGTGTCACCCGTGTTACGCCGAGTTTAAAATAAGCCTATGTGTTAATGTAAAGTCTAAACTATGTCCGTACCAAATTTTATAAAAAAAAAAGTACAGCTGTTTGAACATAACAATCATACCTACTAACACACTAAGTTTCGAATTTAGAACATAAGTTGGACATTGAACTTAATGATAACCTATATTAACAAAAACTCTCAATTTATCTATCCACATTACAAAAGAAGCTAAAAAAGGGCTTGTTTAGCCTAATGTAACAACGATAAATGTCAACAAAACCCGTAATGCGGTAAAACAAATTAAAGCAACATGATTAACAAAAATTAAATTCGCGTACAAAATAAACCTGACTCGTAATTTTTACTCGCAGAATTAGTTTTACAACTCTTAGGGTATAGACACACGGAATAATTATAAAAGAAATTATTTATTTTCGTATATTTAAAGACTAAGCCCGTTGTCGAGAGTTTTCAAGTCATCGAAGAGCGCAAAAACTTGACTGTTACATTTATTAAAGTTTTCGATAACTTACAAAAAAAAATAAGATACAATTTTATTTTTTTAACTTAATTATGTCAATAAGCTACTTCTAATTTTAAAAGATCTGCAGACATATAAAACGTAAAAAAACTCCAAATCGTATATGCTGCAGAGCGACATAAAATATAATCATCGAACAGACATAAAATAAAGTATTTATGTATGTATACTCGTATATAGTTCAATATCAGTTGTGTTTGCAACCATTATACATACCAGAATTTGTTTAGTATCTATGGGGCTAACCAGCTGTGTGTGAAATGTATATTTATTTATTCATTTACTAGCTGACCCGGCAAACGTTGTTTTGCCTAAAAAAAATGATAGTAGCTGATTCTCAGACCTATTAAATACGCATATAAAATTTGGTAAAAATCAGTTAAGCCGTTTTGGAGGAGTACGGAAACTAACATTGTGACATGGAAATTTTATATTTAATTACATTTTATAATTAGTTAAAAGTATATTTTCAATTATTCACTCGTTCGTAACTTTTTTTATACAACATGACAATTCCTTTACAGAAAACCACACCGTCAGTGTTGATAGCCAGACCATTGTGTTTAGGCACAAATGAAAACGGTTTTATTATATCCTTATCTGTTTAAGCGTTATGACAGACCACATTGTTTGGACTTTAATATGACAATAACTGAGTTTGTTAATGCGGACCGGGGAACTAGAATTGGTTTTTGTGAGCTGAAATTAGAGACCACTAGCTGGGTCTTTGGTGTTACCCGCTTTAAAAATTAGCGATGATGGAGCAATACGGTCGTCATATTATCATCTAAGTGGCGAAGTTCGGATGTCGAGACCTTTCATACCGCCCGAAAGCCTTGACTTGACTTAGCGGCTTGTTTGTAGTAAGATCCGACTCACGGTAGCGTCTAGATGAAAATGCCACTTGTTTAATAACAATTAATGAATGAATGAATGAATGAATGAATGAATGAATGAATGAATGAATGAATGAATAAATGAATGAATGAATGAATGAATGAATGGCTGAATGAATGCATGAATGAATGAAAAATGAATGAATGAATGAAAAAATGAATGAATGAATGAATGAATGAATGAATGAATGAATGAATGAATGAATGAATTAATGAATGAATGAATGAATGAATGAATGAATGAATGAATGAATGAATGAATGAATGAATGAATGAATGAATGAATGAATGAATGAATGAATGAATGAATGAATGAATGAATGAATGAATGAATGAATGAATGAATGAAAAATGAATGAATGAATGAATGTATGAATGTTATTTTTGAATGAATGAATGAATGCATGTTATTTATTTTCCAATAAGTCACAAAGATATTACATTTCACTTATAATACTAAACTTCAAATTGGAATCGTCAAAAGATGTAACAGTCTTGTACATGGTCTCCATCCAAAGCTGTTCGGATTGGTCGTTGCTTAACCTCGTTGATTGTGTCAGATCACCTTAGTTAGCCCAGCTACAGGCACAGAAATATGGTGGTAGTCACAAGATGTATCATCACATAACCTCACAAGAGCCTCAATATGGGTTTCAAATAACAGGACACTATTATTAGAATACATATGATGTAGATTGATTATTTTGTGATTATAGAGCTTATTGTGATTATTTTCAAATCCAAGATGGTCGCTATCACAAGTCAGCGTTTTTTTTAATTTAAAATTTACACTTATTGAAATTTTTTTCATAGCATATGGTTAGCATTTCTCACTGGTAGAGCATTTTCTAGTGCTCACCTACCCAAGCAACCACCCTTAAATTGATAAATCTGCCGCAAAGCACCTAACGGTATGTTCCGGCAAGCTCTTGAAAGCCGGTATTTCCAGACTAAGTATTCTCCTACCATAGCCAAAAGTGTCGCTTGCTTGTCAAATTACGTGCCTTGCTGGTCTTATCCCTAGCTGAAAAGAATAAAAAAAGTTTTTCGTACTAGGTACAAAAAGTACAGCCGAGTTTTAACCCGCCAGAAATCCTCACAATGTATTTTGTTGCATTTCAGATTTGCGTGCTCATTCAGCGCGTTACTTACCCTGACCTCGGAGTTCTGTCACGACGGTATCAGAGACAGAGTGATGTTGGCGCAGTCTTCCTTCGCCGCTATATCACAGGTGCTGGTACCGGCTATGTCGTGGGGCGTATTTACTTACGATTGGAAGGTCACGTTATTTGACGGATGGTTAGGTATGTTGGTAAAAATAACTTGACGTATTTTTAATGGTTTCAAGCCTGACGCAAAAGCGACTGGTTGAAATTTGTCGTGTTTCTGTGTGAGTATTCAAGAACAAAGAACCATATTTACAACTAACAGCCAGTCCCGGTTTCGCACTATAAAATAATCCAAGTTGTAAAGAGAAACAAAATAAAACCTATTACAATAACTGTGTTATCTGCGCACTCGCCGTCCACCGCTTTGGGCTTCGTGAGTCCACATCTCATGTACGGTAGGTTTAGGAGCCTCAATGTACAAAAACCTAAGTCTGGTCAAATACATACAGGTATCCGTCCACTGGCTCTTTAACTATATGTTACTCGGGGATAATGTAACTTTCCGACGGTGAAAGAATTTTCCAAATCAGTCCAGTAGTTTTGGAGTCTATTCGCGTCAAACAAACAAACAAGCAATTAAAGAAAAGATAGGTAATAAAGATATAAAAAAAAGAAAAAAAAAAAGACCTTATGCGAAATGACATACGAAAAAACATCATAGAAAGAAAGCCAGGAGTGGAAGAAAAAGAGCTAGAAGGTCATTTGTATACCAGATTAAGGAGAAACCGAAAGTTATGTTGTATAGGGAGGGCAAGGATTTGGCCGAGAATAGAACTGGAAACCTGGAAAAATCTCCACGGACAAGACCCCAGCTCTTTAATATTGATCGATTGTGTGTGTGGTATTGTGGCTCCGAAAAAGATAGACCGATTTTGATTTAGTTTTTTGTTCGAAAGGTATTATTTGTCGAACGTTCAAGCCATTACGCTTCTCCTTTCATGTAGTCTTTTTTGTTTCAGTATTAAACACATGGAATTTCTACCTCTACGCCATGTCGTTATGGTCTTTGACGGCGTGTCTGTTGTATCTTCTAACCATACCGGAGAGCCCCAAGTTTCTCATCACGAAGAATAAATACGAAGAAGCCAGAGAAATTCTAGTCAAAATGTATCGGCAAAATACTTGGAAGCCCGCGCATACATTTCCAGTAAGTGTGTAACATAGTGAGAGGAAGATGAGATTTTGTTTTTTTAAGGTTTTGTACAAAAACAAGCGGACCCTATTTTTAAAAGCGAGTGTGGCGCGATTGTAAAAACGTCTGCTTTTCAATCAGACATCGGACAGTTGATAGCCGTGATAGTATCACATTTCAATTTCAATTTACACCTTAATCCCCAAAATTCATCAAACTGTTATTGTAAAGCAACATAAATGTCCTCGGATCTTGAACATAGATATGTAAATATTGTTAACTGTTCACGTAAGGCATCTTAATCATTCCGTGTAGAAAACGGTCACACTTACATTATTATTAAAAGTTAGACTCGTCGGCAGCGGTCCGTGTAACACTCGCTCCTGAAAATGGTGCTCGGTAAGAACCGAAACTGTTGGACTCATTCCAACTTTTAATAATATTGTAAGTGTGATACACAAACATTAAACATACATATTATGTAGATATAACTTGACTCGATAAACAAAATTTCATCAAAAGTTCGTGTCCTCTCACATGCATAACCGCAAATAAAAAGCGTAAATTAAATTGTAGATTAAAGAAAAACAATCGAAAATATTACCCCAATGGGGTTGGAACCCGCATCTCCAGCAAACGCTTTAGCCACTAAGATATGGTTAACTCATCACTAGCCGTGGAAATTCGCATTAAATTGATTATCAAATTAATCTTTAACCGATACTCAAATAGCGAACGACTCGCTTCGCTCGCGGTCGAGTAAAAGGAGAAGAGAGGCCAAGAAGAGGCCGACGATAAAGAAACCGCGACGAGGCGAACTGAGTAAAGAAGTCGCGTGACAGAGATCTTGCTTTGTCTAGTATCTTAATTTTGATTGCGAGTCAAGTGTAAGCGAGACTTTTCATTCATTTTTCCTCGCTCACAATAGTCCGTTTGTTTTTTTTTCCCGCTTAGGTTATCGTTGCCTACTCTGCGTGGGATCGAGCCTCAGCTTAGACCTAGGTCAAACAAATCCAGTGTCACTGACAGAGGTCACTGGCACAAGTTAATTTAAAAATTTAGAACGTTCCTTTTTGTTTGGTGGTGGATTTGGATTTGAAATTTATTATGTATTTAATTGGTTGTACAGTCCTTTCATTTTACACTGATTCTTTAATAGGATGTTTCAAAGGTTTTAAAGCAAATGAAACTTGTTTATCCAGATATACAAAAAGTTTTGCGCTAACAACAAGAAAGTAATTAGGTAAATCTTTTGGCTTCATTCAATATTTAAGAGCTGGGCTCTTGTCTGTGGAGTTTTTTCCAGGTAGTTCTGTCTTCGGCCAAATCCTTGACCTCCCTATACGACATGACTTTCGCCTTCTCCTTAATTTGGTCTAAGTATGATCTTCTAGGTCTTCCTCTTCCTCTCCTGACTTCTATCTTTCCTTCTACGATATTTTTAGAGAAATTGTCATGTCGTATAAGGTGGCCAACCATCTTTCCTCTTCTGTTGTCTATAGTATTTATTATGGTTCTTGGTTCTTGTACTAGGCAGAGTTAAAAAAGAGGCGTGTCCTTTTGGCTAAAAAAAAATAAATGAAAAAGAAAATTATATTCTCCATACTGAGTCCATATTATGTATTTTCTTTTTATTCTCTCTCCCCACGTTGTTAAAAGCTTTGTATCTGAAACAAAGTTTCGCTGCTCTTTTTCTCACGGCGTACTACAGAATTGAGTTTAACTTGTATTACAGAGCGCTGTAATTTTATCTCATACACTGAAAGGTTCGTACTATGTTGCTAATTGCATTTTCTAAGGAGCAAAAGAACATGGCTTTGTTTGTTTTTTTTTTTTAAATAAGTTGATACATTCTATGAGTATTACAATGTATACAATTAGCTATGCTCCGCAGTGTTATTTGCAAAAATGGTGTCTATATGTCCTAGCTATTTATAATCTAACTCCGTACCTATAGACCAGGGTCGATAATTTTTAAACCCAAAAAAAATAATAGTAGGATAAAACCCATTAAAAAAAGGAGGGGAATATTATAAAAATTAAAGAAAAAATAATTTACGGGCGATCTGAGGTCGGGAAGGGGATGGGGGTGAGTTTTTAAGGGTAAAAACGGTTTTTATCGATTTCCGGCAAAACTAAAAGTCTTATCGAAAAAAGTTACATGTCAAAGTTGTAGGTAATACAAAAATTTGCATTTTTTATGTACAAAGTTTTTTCACATAACCTTAAAATTAATGTGAAAAATTAAAAAAACCAAGTTTTTGGTGTTTTATTTTTATCTTTTACAATTTTTTTTTTAAATGTCCTAAATACGCTGTAGTTTATTTAGTTAAAGGCTTCTACTCTGGTCTACTAGTTCTAAATAAACTGGTGTAGCTGTAAAGAAAAAAAAAACGTGAAAGAGCTTATTACATAGCTGGACATATTTGCCCTCGCTTCCCGCACCCCTTTAAATTTACTGGTTATTTTATTTTACTCGTATCTTATTTGTAACTATGGGTTTAATGTGTGCCTGCAATAATTTATTTTTATTTTTATTTAATACATCTCGCCTCGTGAAAGAAGGTACCGAGTCCCAAAAGATATAAAGAAAGTGAGCTGCTACTACTAAGCTTACGTAACGTAACGTAAGCAGCCCACTATACGTTCCCACTGCTGAGACTCGGGGCCTTCTCTCTCGTGGAGAGAGATATAGGCCATAATCCACCACGCTGGCTAAGTGTGGGTTGACAAATGACACACGTCATCGGATATTGTGGTCCTTAAACATGCCGGTTTCCTCACGATGTTTTCCTTCACCGTAAAGCGATTGCTAATACACACATAACTTGAAAATCAAGTCATTGGTGTAGGGCCGGGATCGAACCAGGGGCCGTCTGATTGAAAAGCAGACGTTATTAACACACTCGCTTTTTTACTACTAAGCTTATATGCCGTAAATATTGTTATTTTCTTTTTTTTTCCAGTACGCCAACATATGGAAAGACAGAGTAAAGCAAGTGCTAACCGACGTGGAAGAGGAAAAAGAGCACAGTTTCAGCCATCAGATAGTGGTTGGTTTGCACAACGTCAAGCCAATGTTCCAGAAACCGTTGGGTGGTTACCTGGCCCTAATCTGCAGCATGAACTTCCTTATCATGGCTTTGTAAGTACTCTAAATACATTTTACACAGAAATAAAAGTATCTATTATTTTTATTTCTAATCTTGTTTTTTCTATTCTAATTTTGTAACATTCTACTTATGTTTCCAAATACTTGACTTATAATGACATTCAATGACATTTCACATGATAGTATCCACATTGATATCGTAAAATCTCATTATAACATCGCTCGCTCGCTCCTTATTGACCCTGCGTGCGCAGCCGCGCTCTCATTGGTTAGATTTTAATGGCGGCAAGTTCACTGTGACAATACACGTACGCGTGAATTTTTACTCTTGTTGTTTGATTAATTGCATAAGTGAAGATAAAGTAGTGTATGCAACTGCATATAACACGTGTATTAAAATACTCGTTACTATTATGAAACTCAAACTCACACTCGTGTTTTAATACCCTTCATTATATGACAGTTGCATAAACTACTTTTATCGAATTTATGCTAGCCCGTAAAACACATAATAGCATATTTTGGAAAATCCTGCGTAAATGATAAGGCTACAATTTTTTCAATTTGATTACGAGTATCTCTATTTTATCGTTAGAGCTTCTAAGCATGATTCGTAAAATTCACTGTGTAGTTATATTATTTGGATAAATAGTAGTTTTAAAATATAAAAATGTTGTGCTACTTTGAAAATAAGTCTACTTTTTCTTAGATGGTAATGATATTATTAACAATCGTTAGGGCTTATAACTTCAATGTTGTAAATTGTTTATTTTGTGTGAATATATTTCGTGAATATTTTATTGCCACTTTGAATGTGCTTCGGTCAAAATGAACCTTAGACATATCGAAGTCTTCATACTACTATTACCAGATATATAAAATAGTATTTCTTATTCATTTATCTATAAAATACACTTTGTACAAACACAAATCCGGCGGCTATTTATATGAAATATTTGGCGCTAAAATACCTTAATTCAATAAGAAATCTATTTGAGCTAATATTGCTGACTAAACAGCGGGAACTGGCCTTCGAGTAACAGGCCCCAGGCGAAGCCTTCTCAAAGCCCCCGGGGGCTATATTTTATCCTCTGTCCATACTGTAACGCCTATTCTGTTAGATACCTATAGTGGTCCTTCTGTATATTTTCACAAGTTCACATTTTAGTAAAAAGTGAACATTAGTAGCGAGTGCGGCTTGGTGGTAAAAAGTCTGCTTCTCAATTGACGGCCCCTGGTTCGATACCGGCCCTACACCAAATATGTGACCATATAGTAAGTACCTTTACGGTGAAGGAAAACGTCGTGATGAAACCGACAATTTGTGGACTGCAATATCCGAAGACGTGTGTCATCTGCCAACCCCAATTTCTCCTATGGGTACAAAATGGCGGACGGCCTACCTTAATGGGTATTTTGATACCCGTGTGTGCTTGGGCACATTTCAGCGGAATTGTGGTCCACGTTTACACTTTGGCCTTTTCGCATATTCAAACATGGCCCAGTGTACTAGGCTTAAACTTAATTAAAGATGCATAACCATTGACCACAACACATGGAAACTGGTTTTACCCAAACACTCCCTTTTGTGGTCAATTAAGTAATTACTACACTACACCGCTTGCATTATAGCCGCGTCATCGTATGCAAGTACATCCAAACACATAGGTATTTAATCAATCCACGTTTAGATAATTAATTAGTTAATAATTACCACACGTCTTGATATAATTGGAAACGTTAATGTAGTCCCTTGATAGCAAGGATTGGATTAAATGTATTGCAAACTTCGATCAAAAACGTCCTAGATTGGGTGTTGTCTCTAAAAACGGCAAGGAAAATAAGACCACAAGTAAGAGTGTGGACTTATTTGAGTTTGAGGAATTTAAGCGTTATTAGTATAGTAATACAGTTGAAAATTCAACTGATTTCATAACGCTCACTGCGTACGGTCATACAATTTTATAGCTGTTATCGCGGTGCAAGATAGCTTATACTTATTACGGCACTAGTCGAAACTCAACCTATGATTCTTCTTCTTCTTCGTATGAGCTAAGTTGCCCAGCTCTGGTGTCGAGAGTTTTCAAGCCTCTGACTTGGCTTAGCAACTGCTTGTACTAAAACTTACTGGTGGGACCTACAGTTAAACGTGTCTTCCGTCCCACGGTAGCACCCAGATAAAAATGCCACATTTTGACAACCTCGTTAGCATAAAGGTTACCATGCCGGTCTGCTAATCAGAAGGTTCCGGGTTCGATTCCCGGCCCGGTCAACATCTTTGTGTTTAACTAAATTTGTTGGCTGTGGGTCTGGGTGTTAAATATGTATTTATATAATATGTATGTATGTATATGTAGTATATCAGTTGTGTTAACAACCATAATACGAGCTAGAAATGGTTCAGTATGGGGTTAACCAGCCGTGTGTGAATGTGTCCTAATATTTATTATTTATTTTATTTATTTAAAACGACAGTCTTGTGCATGGTTACCCATCAAAACGCCGTCCGCTTTGACCGTTGCTTAGCTTCGATGATCGCGTCAGATCACCTTAGCTAGCCGAGCTACGAGCGCTAGGTAAACCACGAAAATGCACTACCACTATGCAATAAAAATAGTCTACTATAATGTAATCTACCCTAAACCTAGACATTATCAAGAATTACAACTAAGATAAATGGGTTCACCTTTGATTGAACTGAATTAATATTCAAGAGATTCCCTTAGACTAGCTTAAACTGGATTAACAAAACTTAGTTAGTTGATTAAATCCTGTGGCTTTATAATTATTTGCACTACAATAAGCTTTTGTAATTAGAAAAACTACTTACTGCTACTTACTGGTTGATTAAGGTAATAAATTTAAAACTTAGAAGATACAAAGAAGTTTGAGTTTACTTGGCGTGCTACCATTTTCTGAGAAGTAATTAACACATTTTGCAACAAACTTACCAAATTAAAGCGGATTAGGTTGAGCGGGAAAAATCAAATTTGAAATAGATGTTTCATCTTTCTACGTAAATTAATGAAAAAAACTAAACTCATAAACGTAAACTAATTATTAAATAAATAAAATAAAATAGCTTTTATTTCCCTTGTTTAAAAAATTACATTTTGGCGCATAATATGTCATAAGTAAAAATTTACCAAGTGCGAATTGGACTTGCGCATAGAGGGTTTCGTGCCATTTTTTGTATGGGAGCCCCCCTTAAAAATATATTTAAATATTATAATTTAATTTAATAGCTAATTAACTATTAGGGGCGGGTTATTTATATAGATTTAAGTTTTTTGTAATAAATTTAAATTAATTTTGACTTATTGTAATTTGACATAATATTTAATAGCTAATATATCTACATTTATATCTTTTGTGAAAATTTTAAGTGTCTAGCAGCTGCCGTTATTGATATATAGCAAAAAAATACGAAGAAAACACGATTGTTGTATGGGGATTCCCCTTAATATTTTTTTATTTTTAGTACCTATTTGTTGTTATAGCGGCACGGAAAATACATATATCGTGAAAATTTCAGCTTTCTAGCTATTACGGTTTTTAAGATACAGCCTGGAGACAGACAGACAGACAACGGAGGCCGCGTTTAGCTTGATAAGGTCCCATTTTTACCATTTAGATACGGGACCCTAAAAACACCTATTTATAAAATTATATAACATTTGAAATATGTCACCCCACTCTATCAATCCGCCATGTATCGTTACGAAAAAGGATGGTGTTTTTCGTGGTAAATTACTTAATCATAATATAATTCGTGTAATATTGCTAATTTTTCGAAGAAAACAAAATGTTAATAGCATAACGTTGCTTAGTATTTCGCTCGGTGAATGGTGATACCATTACGATGACGTCACACACTACCACATTCAGTTTTGCGAGCTTAGAGTAAATAAGTCAGGAAAAATCGAGTATAAACATTATTATATTATTAAAACATTATTACATTATATTATTTTTCCAAAAAAACTGATAGGGGGCGATATTGAAGAGAAATATAATACTATTTTTGGATTTTTGTCTGTCTGTCTGCTACGTCATAATCTCGAAACTACTCTTTTTTTATAAAGCGGTTTTCATAGGTAGAGGTAGAGGACAATGAAAAACTTGTCATTAAAAAAATTGGTTTGTCAAAATCGGTTAAGGAATAAAGAAGTTATGGCCATTTGAAAATTTACGTCAAGCACTGCTACAAAATTTTTAATATATAAAAAGGGTGAACGTGTGTGTGTGTGTGTGTGTATTTGTGTTTTATTTATTCTCGCTGAAACGTCTGAACTAGACTCTAGATTAACCAGGGGTGCAGCAGATTTAACATATAATTTTTTTATAAAGTTAGTCGATAAATAAATTTAAATTTATTAATTGACTTATGATTTAGTCAAAAAATAAATAAATTTAATTTAATAATAATTCAAAAGTGAACGGGAAAGTTTTCTTTTTCCGCTTTTCTTCAGGGGTTAAAAGAGAAATGCAATATTCTTTTTTACATTTTATTTTTCATGTAGCTAAAAATATATTACTTTCAGATACAATATCATCCGCCTATGGTTCCCTCAGTTGTCAACTATCGTGGAGCACTACAAGGTGGACGATCCGAACCAGGATCTATGTGATATGTTGGACACATACACCAGCGACCTGAGGGTGGCTGCTAGGAATGCCACGGATAGGGATATTTGTGTACCTGTAAGTATATAATTACTCGTATAATCTCAAGTGGAAAGCGCTATTCAGGCAGGCAGTACCATAGTTATAAGGATGCTTTTAAAAGAAGCCTAATTGCATGTAGCCTGTCCTCGGAGAAGTGGGGAGAGGATGCACAGATGAGGACTGCTTGGCACTCAAAAGTAAATAATAGTATTAAAAAAAAACTAAAAAACACGCTTATCTGGCCGTTTTAAGTGGGTCAAAATCGCGCCCAAAGAAGTCGGTTACACACAAACATACAAACAAAAATCCAAAAAAATTTAGTAATTTTATCAAATTAGTGTATTGTCATCGGTCCTCAATAAATCTACAAAGTTTCAACGAAATCTGGCCGTCTAAAGTGGGCCAAAATCGCGCCCAAAGAAGTCGGTTACAAACAAACATACAAACATACAGGTGAAGCTAATATAAAGCGTGTAAAAAAGGAATTGCTCTTGCTGTACTGAGCCGCATGTGACCGGGTGTTCAAAATAAAGTTTGGTTTTTCCAAAAACGAGCACACGCCATAAAATAGCAAGGCTCGCCATCGGGTCGTCACGGGGTGGTGGGTTAATGCGAGAAGCGGAACCTCACCCCGCCTTTTTTTTTTTTTACTCATAATGGGCTTGCACTTGATCGCAGTTCACCTGATGGTAAGCGAAATTGCGATCTAAGGTGGAGCACGCTTGCCCAGAAGAAACCGGTTCACTCTTGCCTTGAAAACTGCTAGATTATAGTTATCAGGGAACAGGGAATTTGGCAAAGAATTCCACACCTTGGCAGTATGCACAATGAAGGAGGAGGAGGCCATCGTGAGGTTTTAGTCGGTAGTGATGCCCTTCTGGCATCGAGCCCGACATACCCCACCCACATCCCCAGGTGTGGTGGGCATGGGTAAATGCATTTCCACACGTTAAAAAAAAATATGTTCGCCATCGTCAGACACGACGCGGATGCCATCATCATCATCATATATACATGGAAGAATATCTGTAATATTAGTGTACTCCCACTGTGATTTAAAACCATGCTGAGATAAGCAACAAAAAATATTAAAGGCGGCGAAAGGGGATAATCTTTATCTATAGTTTTCTCGTTATAACTAAGTATAACTATAGGCCGTCTAAAGAACAATTCTACGATTTTTTTTACTTATTTTGGCATCAGACTTATTGTATCGAATAAGCTGGTTTTTTTATTGCAGTCCTCCTTCATCCATAATCCCTGACAATATCGGTGGCTTTATTTATAATTTCGTTTATTTCTTTATTTATTATTAGTCAAATTTCACACACATATTTTATTCATATATTTGTTTCTAATGTTTTTCTATCTGGACTTCACATGCACTTGGTAGCATAAGCTAGTATTAATGTTCAGAACTAAATGTCGTGTAAGAAGACATATAAGCTGACAGATCTTTAATCCCGAGATATAAAAATCATATGTGGCGTGACACGTATATGACATATTCGCACTAAAAAGAAATAAATTCGTAAAAATACAACGGTTCCACGTTTTCAAAGAAATGCTTACGCTCAGAACTAGCAAAGTCTTTTTCCTTTCAGTTTCTATAAAAGGAAACCCCAGCAAACAATGTTGTTAGATTTCCTTGCACCAACAGTAATGACGTAAAACCATCACCCTTCTCTAAAACATCTTTTTCCTGAACCGCAGCCTTAGAGTAATATTATATAGTGATAGAATAAAGGTGGAAGTTACGCTACGAAACGAATACAGGTTAACTATTGTATTTGTGAAAATATTTAATAATAATGAATGCTCATATTAGGCGAATAAGGAATGTGCAACCAAACAAAAGCGAAAACTAAAACCAAAGCTGCTTCTTACAATGATTAAAAATAGATTAAATAACTACACGTACTTCCAAATATATAGAACCATCTGTCAACTTAATTTTTTATATACTATTATAATATAATACACCTTCTATTGATTTTGCTGCTGAGATCAATAGTTTTACCACTATCCTACTCTTAAAATGCGAAAAAGCAAGAGTGGCTCACTGGTAAACACGACTTTCAAATCCCCTGGTTCGATCCCGGCCCTACACCAATGACTTGTATTTCAAGTTATCTGTGGATTTGTACGGTGAAGGAAAACATCATGTGGAAACCGCCACGTTTGAGGACTGCAATATCCGAAGTTTTCAGTCAATCAGATATTCAGTTCAGAACTGAATTGAATATCCCAAGACGTAAGTCATCCGCCTACTTGCACTTGGCCATCGTAGAGAATTTTTGCCTATATATCTCTCCTCGTGAGCGAAGGCCCCAAGTCCCACCCAGCAGTCGATATAGTGGGCTCCTTATGCTTATTCACCGCTTACATACTTATTTCTTTTCAAAATTGAAAGTAGACCAAATCTACAATAAGGGATCTCTCCATAGATATCTTTACTCTACGTCTGCCATACATAACCCCAAGCCCCGTCATTTGGAAAGTTTCTCTCGAAAATGGGCTTGGTTCATTTAGAATCCTTTCCTTCTGAAGGTTGATTCACATCACGGACGGGGCTAACAAAGCATATACTTATAGGCTTTGCTCACAACGGCCGCAATTTTCTTGCCATTGCGTAAAAAAAAATTGCAATGCTGCCTTTTAAATCTGTTCTTTTCAACATCCAAACCACCGGCAGATTTGGTTGAAATTGTATGTATATTTATACATTTCTCATTTTGACGACCTCGTTGGCGTAATGGTTACCATGCCAGACTGCCAATCAGAAGGTTCTGGGTTCGATTCCCGGCACGGCCAACATCTTTGTGCTCAACAAAATTTGTTGACTGTTGATTTGGGTGTTAATTATGTATCTATATAAAATATGTATGTATGTATAAGTAGTATACCTATACCTAGTTGCGTTAGCAACCATAATACGAACTAGAAATGGTTCAGTATAGGGTTAACCAGCCGTGTGTGAAGTGTGTCCTAATATTTATTATAATTATTAATTACTCAGTACTGGTTAGCTCATACTAAACCATTTCTAATTTGTATCATTGGGAGAAATGTGTCCTAATTAAAAAAGAAAAAAATCATTCATTTGTATGAATGAATGAGTGCATGATTGAATGATTTTTTTTGATGAATTAATGAACGATTATTTTGTGTTTCAGACTAAGAGCGGTGCCGAGACGTACATAAACAGTATGATAATGGGATGCGTGTGTCTATTACCTTATTTCGTGACCGGAGTTCTTGTGAACCGAGTTGGGAAGAAGATTCTACTTATAGGTAAGGGATTAATTCATCAATTTATTTTAAAATAACATATCTGCGTGGTAGTAGGGATTTTGTAATGCTCGGCTCTAAGCCACGCTCGCGTTAAAATATCAGTCTGTCACCATGAACATGTATTTTTAATACAAGTTCATACTTCATAAATACAAAAAAAATATATAATTATATTTTTTTCGTGATGTCGTATTATACGAGTAGGCTCAAGTTGTCTAATGTTATAATTTACTACGATGTAACAAGCTTGCAAGGAGGAACTAATCTTCATGTTATTTTATGTCAAAACAGTATTGTGTACCTATACATTTTTAAACATTAAGTGTAAGTTTTAACCTCTTACGCATATACGAAGTGGCGTAATAAGTTTGACGTGTTTGTGAGGTCTTCCTGGGAACTACGATGCCACAGATAGATACATAAACAACACAAACACGTCCAACTTATTATACCACGTCATGTTTGCGTAACAGAATAAAACTTCCACTTAATGTTAAAAACGTGTACTCAAGACTGTTGTTATAAATGTCTTGGCCAATGAGAGGTCATTTTTTACCCTTAATAAGGCTAGCAACACCCTTATTTTACAAGTAGCGGATCGTCCCGCCTTTGCACGAGCTATAAAATAGCCTAAGTTGCAAAGAGAAACAAAATATAGCCTATATTACTTAGGTATATTGTAGCTTCCCAACGGTGAAAAAATTTTTCAAATTAGACAAGTAGTTCTGGAGCCTATTTGCGTCAAACAAACAAAAAATAAAACATTTCCTCCTTATAATATTGGTATAGATTTTTCAGGGTTTCCTGCAATTTGTATTTTTATTATAAGTTTTTCATTTTATTTCAACGAATAATTTTTCAGCTGCCGGTGCGTTAAGCGTAGCATCCATGCTTAGTATCAGATGGGCAAGCAGTAAGGTTGCTATAGTGGCTCTGTTTTCTACTTCGACAGCAATTGCTCAGGTGTCCATGAGTCTAGTTCAGGCTATCACCGTTGAAGTCTTTCCTACAACTACTAGGTGAGTAGTGTAAAATTTGTACGGTTGAAGAAGTTGGAAATTTAAATTGTGATTAAAAGTTCAACTACTTGTACTAAGTCGGAATACTATTTGTTTTAGCATAAGCAGCCCACTATACGTTCCCACTGCCGGGACTCAGGGCTTTCTCTCACAAGGAGACAGATATCCACCACGCTGGCCGAGTGCAGGTTGGCGAATGACGCACGTTATCGGATATTGTGGTCCTCAAACGTGTCGGTTTCCTCACGATGTTTTCCTACACCCGTTAAGCAAGTGCAAATCCATGCATAATTTGAAAAACAAGTCATTGGTGTAGGGCCAGGATCGAAACAGGGGCCGGCCGTCTGTTTTGTTTTTTCAATATTCTTTCCAAATTATTTTCCGTATGAGCTTATTGGCCAAGCTTTTCAAGAATTTTCAAGCCGCCCGATGGCCTCTGACTCGGCTTAAAGTTTGTTTGTACTAAGACTAACAGCTGGGGCCTACAATTTAACGTGCCATCTTACCAAAAAATCTTTAACTAGAAGACACTAGTTCACTCTTGCCTTGAAAACCGCTAGATTATAGTTATCGGGGAACCGAGTGTTTGGCGAAGAATTCCACACTTTTACGGTTGGCAATACAAGGTGGAAATGTTTAGTACTCGTTTTTGGTATCAGTGGAAAAAATAATAATATAGAATAAATAATATGACCGTTTTTGGTGTAAAAACAGTAAAATTATGCCAATTTAGAGTTTCCTTGCTCCTCCGACGGTGGAATAAGGCGGGGATTAAGTCGTGTAATTGCGACGCACACTCTACGAAATGTAATCATTTAATATACAAAACATATTTTATATCACAAAGTCAATCAATAAAAGGGACAAGGCTTATGTTTAGTCAAAACCTCCTACAACCACTCTAAATGCTCCTAGCCTTTGTTTTGCCTAAATTGTCTGTATTTTGAGTTGTCTGACATTTTAAAACGCAGCATTTACTTCAATAGAACATTTAAAAAGCGTTACATATTTTAGCACTCAGCAAAAACGGGAATATAATTACATTTTGATTAATTAATTAATAAAGCGCGTTCAGGTTTGAATTAAATGCGAATAGCATTACAGTGAAAGAGGCACGTTTCACTTTCAATTGAAAAGCGTCTAAAACAATAGCACAGACATTAATATAAGCCATTCGAGAGTTTAGATCCATTTACATTCATTCAATGAAGATAATTATCTAGCCCAGTGGTTCTAAATTTAGTGATTAGGGTGCTGGGGTGCTCAAACTGTGGTGTTACATTTTAAGGCTTTTCGGGAAGGGGCTGCGACCTTTTTGCAACTAATTTAACAGCAGAGGGGGTCCAGAAATTTGGACTTTTAGGGGAATTTGCACAACAATCCCTAATAATTAGGAAACGACTTGAGGTGCAGAAGGAACCGAGTGGTATTATGCTTTACTTCTTTTGTTTTATTTTGGCCCCTTTATTATTATTTTTAATAGAAAACTTCAAATACGTACGATGTTATATGCATTACCTCCTGAGAAATCATAGAAATATGTAGGTTACTAACATTGGATTTTTTATGTTTAGGCACAGTACATTTTTTACTCTACTTTTACTCTATTCATTGCGTGCTTTCATCACCATCAAGCCAAAAATGGATACACTATTGTAAGTATAAAATATTAATAAGTATATTTTTTTGCCCCAAATTAGTCAACGCTTTACTGCAATTCACCTAATAGTAAAAAAAAGTACTAATTGTTTGATGTTTGTGAAACATAACAGTGGTTTAGTTGTCTTAGACATGAAAATAATTTTGGGTCTATTTATTTATGCACACAATTTATGATATTATCAATGATATTGTAAGATTTAATTCGTTTTTTTTAATGACTAGTATCAATTTAAATTTAAACAAGACGAGAAATTGTTTAAAATTCACAAATCATAAAAATACGAGCACATTGAGTACTTTTATGAATATTAACGTAATCTGGACACATTAATACGTAACATTTTGCGTAGATATCTATCTACGCAACAAAAAAAAAGGATGTAAAGTAGTGAAATTTTAATATTTAAATTAATTTAAATAGACTAACTGTCACACCAAAACTATTGTTATTAACCTATATATATCTTTTGCTAAGCTAATTATCTCTGTTGATAACCTACATCTCTGTTAATAACTTAAATCGCTGTTACTAACCTATATCTCTGTTAATAAACTATATCTTTGTAAATACATAGTGACTAGTCCAATGGGGATGGCGTTGTCACTGTGTGACAGAATCCATTTAATAAATAAAGAAAAAAAAATCTTTGTATAATTACAAAGATTTTTTTTTAGACCTATAATATCTTCGTTGTTTTGTTATAGTAAATCTATATCTTTGTTATTTATTCGAGAAGGTAGATATAAAACGCGTAGGATTTATCTGGGTTTTAATGGAGGTCTAAATATAACTTGGCTTATCTCGTCGAAGGAAATCTGATCAGCGTTTCATGAAAGAAAATTGTAGGCAAGAGAGTGTTACGATGGAAATAAATATTTTATTTTGGAAGCTCAAAAAATATTAGACATTGTGTTTTTTAACCTTAGTTTGGGATTTGGTATACTTTGACGGTGACTAACACAAAAGCTTAAAAGAGGAACGCAAGTATACTTATACAATATAAGTACTCGTATTCAAAGACTACGACACACATACACACTCACACACAGAGACGTCAAACTAATAACAGCCCGTCGTTTTTTCACATTGAAGGGTAAAATACATGTCAGTATTGAAGTACGATATTTTCTAATGCCCGCCTGGATAGCTACCGACACCGAATTGGAAATCTGTAACCAAGCATAATTGGTGCGTTTCGACCGTTTTTTTTGAGAGCCAGCATTTCCAGACTAGGCTTGCCCCACCTTCGAACAGAGAGCTGCTAACTATAGATATTGTGTAAAAATGTGTAGTGTCACTGCAAACGGAATGGACTAGTGTTATCCTTACCTCGTTTCGTCACTTTACAAAATTTTTATTGTTGTTTTTTTAATGATGAATATCACAAATTTAAATTCAAATTCATTTACTTCTTAAAATGTAGCAACAGAGGCATAATCTCTACAGCGCTACATTCTTAAAACTAAATTTCTTCGCTTCACTAACTTATTAAGTGTCCTAATAAAAACAAAAAAAAAAAACACGAACCTTTTTAAACTAAACACTTAATTGAATACGCGTAGAAAAGACATGTATATAGGAAAAGACTGAAAGCTTACGTTTGACCGCAGCTTGCCTGATATTAAGCTTTACTGCGGTCTTAGATGTATCACGCTTGCCTACAAGGAACTCAGGAAGAGATTTCCAAAGCTACACAAGCGTCCATTTCGTCGAAATAAAATCTTGAATTTTTAAATAAATGTTAAAAACAATATTTGTTATTTTCAGGACTTTGGCTATATCCCTGATGATGGTGTTTGGTAGAATCGGCACCCTGGTTGGGAACATCATGTTTCCCATACTGTTAGACATGGCTTGTGAAATACCATTCTTTACTCTGTCCGGAATGATGGTTGGTGAGTATCATTTCTAGTTTTTTAACTAAACTATATTGTTCCACTGCTGACCAAAGGTCTTTCCCACATTATATTTCGATTAAAAAAAGGAAGCTAATATGAAGCATTATTAACAATCATTATGTTTTCTTTTTGAAGAAAATTTCCGCCTATTATTTTACTAAAACATTTAAATTGCAACTTAAATCTAATGATAATATGTTTTATGTTTCAGCATTAACGGTCATGTACTTATTTTTGCCGAAGACTTCAAAGAAGTGAGGAACTCCAATACACATATTTTATAATTATGTAATACACTCGTAATACACATAAAATTAATTTAAGTTATATAATAACATAAGTGATGTATGAGAATTCTACTAGTATTACGAAGCGAAAGTTTGTGTGTTTCTGTAAGTATATTACGCTAAAACTTTTTTTTCGATTTCGATTTCGTGATAGTTCAGACATTGTATTTACACATAAGGTACTTTTTTATCACGGAATACTAGTAATGTAGAATAGAATAGGATTAGGAATAAGTGATAAAAATGTTTATTGTATTGTACATTTTATACACTTCTAAAGAGAAATAATATTTTGTATCAATTTCTGTTTAACAACTAAAGTAAGTTAAAGGGATGTCATGGGCAAGGCAAAGCTTTCAGTTATAAATCTTATACGGTTCAAGTTATTTGTTATATACAAAAAAATATGTCTATTGAATAACCTTCAGAGTTGCTTAAGAATATTAACAATGAATTTGGGCTAAAATCAAATTAATCAATATAAAAAAATAAGTTTAAGAAGCTAACCTTCTAGAAATAGTGTTTTTAGACGGTCTAGATACTTTTTAACGATTTTAACTATTTATGATTAAAAACAATTAAAGTGTAAATTTAAGCCTTTCCCCGTGTCATTAATAAAAAGAGTAAAAACAATATATTTTATAAGCATTGTTTTGCAATTTTTCTTAAGCATATATTATTATGTTTCCACTGCTGGGACAAGGGGCCTTCTCTCACAAGGAGATAGATATAGGTTATAATTCACCATGCATGCCAAGTGCGGGTTGGCGGATGACACAGGTCTTCGGATATTGTGGTCCTCAAACATGCCATTTTCCTCACGATGTTTTCCTTCACCGTAAAGCGAGTGCAATTCCATACATAACATGAAAAAAATATTATTGGTCTACACCAATAATATTTTTTGGTTGGTCTACACCAATCATATTTTTTTCATTTGTTTTATTTGAAACCGGCGCTACGGCCGGTTTCAAACCAGGGACCGTCTGATGTAAGAGCACACATTATTACAACCGAAGCACACTTGCTTTTTTTTCTTAAGACACATTAGTATTAAGAAATAGTGTACCAAACTAAAACTTCTACTCTTAAACCTGTATAAAACTTAGAAATTGTCAAGGCAAAGTTTTGACTTTGACTTTAAACTGATTCGTCAAAGGCAAAATTCGATTGGAGTGGAGTGTCCAAGTTGGCTTTTGCATGACAAGTGACAAACTTTGTTGTGCAAACTCTGTTAACCCTAAGCACAGTGAAGAAAGAAACAGTGACTTAACTTTTATTTTAGTTAGCTATAAAAATGTATTACAGTTCCTTACGAGACATAACAAATTTAAATAAATATTAATATGTTTATTTTATATGTTAATAAAAACCCGGCACCTTCTGATTGGCAGTACGGCATGGTAACCTTTACGCCAACGAGGTCGGCAGAATATTGTCGTTGCTACGAGTCGTTAAGTTCTATAATATCTTTGCTCCGTTTGCTGTCTTGGACGAACACAAATATTTATGCACTTGGTGTACTGACTAGTAATCTACAGTATACCCCGGGGCACAAAGGTAGCGGTTTTCAGCGCAGCCTTGATAATTCGTTATATTTAGAAAAGCCCAGTGGACAGCGTAAATGATCAACAAAATGGATTATGAAGCCACCAAATTGAAAGGAAATTATTAAGGTAAGTAGGTTTGTTAGGAAAATTACTCGAATTTTGGTTAATGATGACATTTGCATTTGCAAAAATTATTTGAACCTGGATAATTAACCTAACTTTGTATTAAATGAATGTCTTTACATAAAAAAAAATGTAAATTACTAGATCAAATTTTACACATAGCTGGTTAGCCCCATACTAAACCATTTCTAGTTTATATTATGGTTGCTAACGCAACTGATATACTACACATACATACACAAATACTATTTATCGATACATATGTATTTAACACCTAGACCGACAGCTAACAAATTTAGTTCATCACAAAGATATCGGTTGTGCCGGGAACCGAACCCGGGCTCCTCTGGGTGGCAGTCTGGCATGGTAACCATTACGCCAACAAGGTCGTCTTAAGAAGATTGAAGGTCAAATAAGTAGATAAACTTTCCCAGCATTGGGATAATATTTATAGCTGGTCATAATCCTATAAAAGGTTCATATTTCTGATAAGAAACTTGTTTAATTTATCTTATAATGGGTGGCTGATGCTGAAGACAAATGCTCTTGGATTTCAGATCCAATGGCCTCCAAAAATGACAATTTCCACACAATGTTTTCCTTCACCGTAAAGCACGTGCATCAACACTTGAAAAACAAGTCATTGGTAGTAGGGTTGGGATCAAACCAGGAGCCGTCAGATTCAAAAGAAGGAATTTTCCCATCGAGCTACATGTAGCGTCTGTAGCTCGGTCATCTAAGGTGAACTGACGCGATCATCAAAGCTAAGCAACGGTTGATGCGGACGGTATTTGCATGGGTGACCACGCACAAGGATATCGTTTTAAAAGTAGCATTTTCACCTAAGCTCCACCGTGGGTCGGATAACACGTTAAATTGTAGCTTCTGGCTGTTAACTCAGTACAAGCAGTAGTTAAACCAAGTTAGAAGACTTCGGGCAGCTTGAAAACTTTCGACACCAGAGCTTTCGGCACCACTTAGCTCATACAAAGAAGAAGAAGAAAAAGAAAACCGAGCGATACTGTTTTTTTTACGCATTGACTGTTAGGCCCAACGAAATTCGCTGAGTCATATACGAGTATGTATATGTAGTTGCTAACAAAACGCACAGCAAATGCGACTAAATATCAAATGAATGAATTTTCACTGACTTCGCGTGAATATTACCTAAAACGGTGAGTCAATTAAGGTATGCCCAGTCATTCGGTAAACGGCGCTTTCCCGATACGTTGGGAAATTCCCGAAACTACCGCTAGTTTCCCGATAACAATGGGAAAATTAAATTCGATCCACGGAGCCTGATTACTAAATAATAGTGCTTTATTAACCAAGTTTACTGATTCGACGCAATGGCCAGAGAGCTAAATTAGATTTGTTTAAATGCTGAATTAGTGTGTGTTTGTTTGTATGTACTCATTTGTATTCTTCTTCTTCATATTATGAGCTAAGTATTTGAGCTCTGATGTCGAGAGTTTTCAAGCTGCCCGGAGGCCTCTGCCTTGACTCAACGACTGCTTTTACTAAAGTAACAGCCAGAACCTACATTTTATGTTTTTTATTTGTATTTAAATACATATAGACATGTTTTTTTATGTTTAATTAACTTTTATTTTAACTACTTAAATTTTATTAAAAACAGGGTCACATGTGATACAGCAAACAACAAATGTACAGGCAGGTCAAGTGAAACCACGGAGCGCAACTAGTGTGAACACAAAGTTGCCCTAATTTAAGGGTTTGGGTCCGACTGGGTTTCAACACAATGTAACTAGATTGTCGACCTAAGACAACAGTTGCTAACGAACATACGTGACTAAATTCATACTATTATAGCTATTTGTAACGTGGGAGTTAGTTTTGATAAAAGTTTAATTGTGGAACTGTATTCAATTTGGTTTATCTTATTTAAAACTAGCAAATCGCCCCGGCTTCGCACGGGCTTTGAAATTATCTAAGTTGCAAAGAGGAACAAAATACATATAGCCTAGTATGTTACTTAAAGATAATGTAGTTTCCCAACGGTGAAAAAATTTTTCAAGTCGGTCCAGTAGTTTCGGAGCCTATTTTCGTTAAATCAAAACGATTTAACCGATTTTTACCAAATTTTATATGCGTATTTAATAGGTTTAAGAATCGGCTACTATCTATTTTCATACCCCTAAGTGATAAGGGTTGTTCACCCTTCAATTTGTACTTAAGGCAAAACAACGTTTGCCGGGTCTAGCTAGTATTTCTATAAATTCATCTTTTATCAACTATTTCAATGAAATTATTCTCACAAATATTTCAAAAAGCAATGTATAAAATAAATCATCCCATTTAGCAAGTGCAGGACTGAATGCGCCCGACTCCATGCCTTGCTTCTGACTGATTTATTTGACAACGGCGAATGGGTTCAGCTATTCTTTCTTTTTAGTTTTTCCACTTGACAATTTTCTCCTCTTATCTTTTTTTCACTAGAGTAAGTGATATTAATATAGACGTAATCCTTAAAATCATTTATTAACCTTGCGGCATCGCACCGTACTGGGCAAGTCAATTTACAATTATTGAATATTAAAACTTAATTTATATACACATGCATACAATATAATAATTAATAGTCAAATTACAAATTACTGTGACAATCTTAATAACTATATTTAGTATGAACATGTTTAATAAACTGCTACAGCAAGTAATTGAATTACCAAATTTGGACGCTAAATTCAGAAAAACACAAACTTCTAATTTCTAGTGCGTCCATTTTGCTCTTAAATAAAAGAGTCAAAATAAGAGTTAATAAATCATTAACAGCTGATGTTATTAAAAACAACTTAAAACCGTTGAAATAACTAATTTAAGAATGTGTATTTAATTTTTACGTCAAGCTTATATTTAAATGAATAACAAAATTTTCTGATTTTTCAAACTAAACTTTATACACTATATATCACAAATCCTATATGACATGGACGTGATGGTAAATAAACAAGATAAAATATGATATTTTTCACAATATTATACAGTGTAAACTCCATGTAACGTCACTCGATTTAACGACAAACTCTTTAAAGCGTTGAAATTAATTGCCTTCAGTTGGTTTAGCTTTTATTCCATACAATGATACATTCTCTCCATTAAACGACCACTCTCTATAACCCCATAAAAGGCTCAGTCTCTTTAGTGTCTTTAAGAGTTTACACTATATTATATTACCATTGCAATTTAAAAATCGTAAAAACATGTTTCAGCATATTTTTATATATAAAAACATGTTTCAGCATATTTAAATAAACTATACCCTTTTTTGCAAACTATACCACACGTTACTTGTGACGTCATAGTTCAAGTCGCATAGCATTTGAACAAAGTGCCTGCATGAAACAAAACAAAATGTATCCAGTTGGAAACGATACAACGTTACGAGTAGCCAAAGCTACAACAAACACCCGCGTCTCAACAAATCCAATATTTAGACGCCACAGCGCCACAAACTTCTTCTGACGCAGTAAAGCTTGTACCATTACCTCTCACACTCTTTCACTGCAATCTTATCTTAAAATATATAAATCTCGTGTCACAATGTTTATCTTCAATGGACTCCTAAACCACTTAACCGATTATAATAAAATTCGCACACCATGTGCAGTTCGATCCAACTTGAGAGATAGGATAGTTTAAATCTCAAATGATAGTCGCAATTTTAATTTATTGCTAATTATTGTCTGTTATTATTTGACAGTCACAATTATCTGTTAACTCCAAATGATTCTAACAGATGTCGATACCTTTCGACTGGGTTGAGTAAGTAATCAATAGATGGCGCTGCTATGGTAAATCTACGAACGTGTCATATAAGCTACACTATCTATTTTTCATACCCCTAAGTGAGGCAAAACAACGTTTGCCGGGTCAGCTAGTAGTTTATAAAGTTAGGTAGTGTTTTTTTTTACTTTAAACAAAGAAAGAGAAGCAATCATGTCCGAATCCGAATCATATTCGGACAGTGACGCCTCAGAACGTAATAATATCGAAGAACCACCTCAAAAATTAACAAAAACAACTGTCAACGCTTAAAAAGAAAAAAAAATACGACAAAAATGATGATTAAAGACACTCTCACAGAATTAAAACAAGAAAAGGCGTGTCAATCTACGCTATAAAAAAACACCTGACCGACAAATTTCAAGTGAACACTGAAAACTAAGCTACGTCATTAAAAAGACGTTAAAAACAGGAGTAGAAGACGGAACCTTCATAAAACTAAAATAGGAGCTTCCGGCTCCTTCGAAATTGCAGTAGTCAAAGAAAAAAGTTAAGTTAATATATTCAAATTCGAATTTAAATCATTTTGCAGACTATGGGTTATTAGGTTATTACAGGTTATAATTTTATGTCCCTCACACTCTTCGCCTTTAGGCATGCAATATTGGCAAAATCATACAAAAATTACATCTAAAATTAATAATTACTCACTTAATTCATCTTAATTACAAAATCATTTACATTCACATACACAAAATAGCACAACAACAAACTTAATTTGACAGCTCATAGACAAAACAACAAGAGTGTTAAGTTTACTCTATCAGGTTTAGATACAATTACTCCATCATTTTTACAAAGTATGTCAAGGACTGCATGATTATATTATAAATTATTTTCATGTCATTTAATTAAATAAATTGTTGTCTAAATGAATTGAATACTATATTAATTACAGTACGTCATTAAATGTCAGGAAATAGAAAATTACAACGTCAATGGAATGAAATTTCATACTAATTAATGTCCTATTAAGATTTATCCTTCAAAAACCCAACACAAAAATAACGGAGTGGTTTTTTAAGTTTGACGTATCTGTGTGTTTGTCGGTCTGTGACATCGTAGGTCCCAAATGGATGAACCGATGGTCTAATTGTTTTTTTTTATTTATTTGAAAGGTGTGTATTGTTAGCTATGTTCGATGAAAATCGGTTCAAGATGTCTGTCCTCAAAAATGGCGGATATCATATTTATTCGCAATTTTCTCAATACTGGTATCAAATGAAAGGATAAGCTTAAATCTATACTGGCTCTTTCGTTTATATAATTTGTATAAAGAATTTTTGACTTTGCAAACGACGTTTAAAACATAAAATAACGAAAAATTTTAAGAGTTTTTGCGGTATAAATATGTAGTAACAGTTTTTGGAAGAAAGTTCCAGAAATTGCAGAACTATAATAGCTGTTCTATTCTGTTTTGGACTAAAATGTCTTTAAGGTACCCTTGAATTGTTTGACTTAAAATAAACATACTTTTTCATAGATATGTTTTATATTACAAAAAGTTTCAGGTCACGTTTTCAATACAATATGTTTTGGAGCTTAACAGAACAGCGCTACGTCCAAGGTAGGGCTCTATGAACTCAATTATTAAACAGTAATTTTGTCTGGCACCGAGCACCGTCACCTCAGAGATGGGGCGATATCGAATAATTTATTCGATTATGATTGCTATCGATGTAAGGCTAAAATATATTGTGACTCAGATTGTAAAATTGATGGCGAAAATCGAAATAACCGTTTGGTGCGGGTAGGTTTTTTTCTTCAAGCTACGGAGTTTGTTTTTATTCGTATTAGTACTTAAGTTTAATTACGTGCAATTTTTTTATTTTATTTTTACACATTCACACACGGCTGGTTAGCCCCATACTGAACCATTTCTAGCTCGTATTATGGTTGCTGATATACTACATATACATACATACATATTATATATAAATACATATTTAACACCCAGACCCACAGCCAACAAATTTAGTTAAGCATAAAGATGTTGACCGGGCCAGGAATCGAACCCGGAGCCTTCTGATTAGCAGTCCGGCATGGTAACCTTTACGCCAACGAGGTCGTCAATTAATGAATGCAAATTAATAAAAAAAATGGTAGAAACCATAAATACACAAGTATTTTTGAAGCTGGTAATTCTGTTGGTTGACCTGATTTTTAAGGTTCCGTACCTAAAAGGTAAAAACGAGACCCTATTACTAAAACTTCGCTGTCTGTCTGTCTGTCTGTCTCCAGGTTGTATCTCAGAAACGAAGACGAATTTATCCAAACTATTTTCGATTAGGGAGTACAATTAAAATCATAATATTCACTCGAACAATCTCAATCTTATCCCTAACGTGTCATTTCCAAAAATAAGTGAAAGTGAACAACAACGTCACTCCGGTAATAGGTATAATAATTTTGGTAATGACATTTCAATTTGTTGTAACAAATGTCCATTCGTATCAGATAAGAGTTAAGACGAATTTATCCAAACAATATTCGATTAAGAAGTGCAATATCTTTTTTACGGTCCCTCGAACAATCTGAATCTGATCCCTAACATGTCATTTCCAAAAATAAGTTAAAGTGAACAATAACGTCACTCCGGTAATAGATAATATAATAATTTTGGTAATGACATTTTAATTTGTTGTAACAAATGTCCATTCGTATCAGATAAGAGTTAAGACGAATTTATCTAAACAATATTCGAGTAAGAAGTGCAATATTTTTTTTTATGGTCGCTCGAACAATCTGAATCTCATCCCTAACGTGTCATTTCCAAAAATAAGTGAAAGTGAACAACAACGTCACTCCGGTAATAGGTATAATAATTTTGGTAATGACATTTTAATTTGTTGTAACAAATGTCCATTCGTATCAGATAAGAGTTAAGACGAATTTATCCAAACAATATTCGATTAAGCAGTGCAATTAAAATCTTAACGGTCACTCGAACAATCTCAATCTCATCCCTAACGTGTAATTTCCAAAAATAAGTGAAAGTGAACAACAACGTCACTCCGGTAATAGGTAAAATAATTTTGGTAATGACATTTTAATTTGTTGTAACAAATATCCATTCGTATCAGATAAGAGTTAAGACGAATTTATCCAAACAAAATTCGATTAAGAAGTGCAATAATTTTTTTTATGGTCGCTCGAACAATCCGAATCTCATCCCTAACATGTCATTTACAAAAATAAGTTAAGGTGAACAACAACGTCACTCCGGTAATAGGTATAATAATTTTGTTAACAACATTTTAATTTATTGTAACAAATGTCCATTCGTATCAGATAAGAGTTAAGACGAATTTATCCAAACAATATTCGATTAAGAAGTGCAATATCTTTTTTACGGTCCCTCGAACAATCTGAATCTGATCCCTAACATGTCATTTTCAAAAATAAGTTAAAGTGAACAATAACGTCACTCCGGTAATAGATATAATAATTTTGTTAACAACATTTTAATTTATTGTAATAAATGTCCATTCGTATCAGATAAGAGTTAAGACGAATTTATCAAAACAATATTCGATTGAGGAGTACAATTAAAATCTTAACGGTCGCTCGAACAATCTGAATCTCATCCCTAAGGTGTCATTTCCAAAAATAAGTGAAAGTGAACAATAACGTCATTCCGGTAACAAGTTTAGAGCGTCACTTTAGAAATGAGTTTTAGTGAACAAAGATACAAAGATGGCGAGGCGAGTCCGCTTCGACGGGACAAAGCCTCTCTAATGGGCAGGCTTAGGCCGGCCTGACAGCTCCGACTTAAAATGATTAAAGGACTATGTTGGACCTGTTTTTGTTTATTTTTATCTTTTAAATTTTCACACACATTGTAGTATAACACAGCTCTACAAAAAAACTTGTTTTTTTGTTGCCCAGGATATCATCGCAAATTGTTATGTTTTTAAGTGCCCAGATTACGAATATATACATAAAAGTACTAAATGTGCTCGTTTTCACATATTGAATTTTGAACAATTTATCGTTAAAATAAATATTTTCAGACATTTCATGAAAAAAATCCGTGCAAATCTCACAAAATCATTGATAGTTTCATGAATTGTGTGTTTCATAGATCCATACTTATTATCATATCTAAGGCAACAAAATCACTGTAGACCAGTGTAATATATCATTTTGTTCGCAATATTTTATAAATGACATTTTTATTTTTAAACATGAAAAAACACGAGTATTTCTTTGTGTTGTTATTATCTATTAATGTATAAAATATTATAATCAAATTTCAAATTCAAATCAATTTATTGCGAATAATTGTGGTATAGGTACAGACAGTACCTACATTACTAAAGTTAAAAATTACATAAAAAAACACAAACACACACAAAAAAACCTTACAAATAGTAGATTAAATCTAAGTCAGTATCCACGGGTAAGGTGCCTAAAATGCTGGCGGCATTACCTCGCTGGATCGCCAAGCTTATACGTTGGCCGAGGTAAGCGCCCCAGCAGGCTCTTGGCTCATTTCTTATGTCCACCAGCTGTTTGAACAGATCAATAAATTTTAGTTATTGAATGTAAATAATTTATGTATGTTTTAATAAGAACATAATAAATCTAAATCTAATAAATACTATCGATTAACACACTTTTCAAAAACAGGGAATAAAATATGTTGTTGGTTAATACTTTCGGGAGTTATGCCACACACAGAACACACACACACACACACACACACACACACACATCTAAGATCTAAAGAATCGTCATCCCAGATTTTATTTCAATTAGTCATCAAATAGAGAATCGCCTTCTAAAAACTTTTTGGATTTCGTAGAGCAGAAGTATAGAAGATTTTTAAATTTAGCACTCCGAAATTCTATTTTTAACCGACTTCAAAAAGGAGGAGGTTATATATTCGACGTGTATGTATTTTTTTTTTTTTTTATGTATGTTCACCGATTTCTCAGTCATTTGTGGATCGATTCTCAAAATTCTTTTTTTAATTGAAAGAGTATGGTTCTGAATTGGTCCCATTGTCACCAAAACTGGTTCTAATGATGGACTCCTAGGGAAATCGAAGAAAAACCTAAAAAGTTAGGTTATTTTTACGCATGAAGAGAGATTCACGCTCGTTTGGCTGTACTGATATTCATGAAATTTGAGAAGAAAATAGGTAAGACTATGTGTTAACACATACGCTACTTTTTATCCCGAAAATAAATACTATTCCCGTGGGATGCACCAAATAACATATAAATCTTTTTAACTTCTTCACGCTCGAACGGTTGTACTGACATTGATGAAATTTGGAATGAAGATAGGTTAGACTATGTGTTTACACATGGGCTACTTTTTATCCCGAAAATAATTATTGTTCCCGTGGGATGCACCAAATAACACATGACACACTGATTTCGCTAAAATTTGATATAGGGGGTAGACTAGACCTTGTATAACACGAAGGTTACTTTTTAACCGACTTCAAAAAAGGAGGAGGTTATATATTCGACTGTATGTATATATTTTTTTATCTTAAAAGTCATTGCTATTCCCGTGGGAAGCCCAAATAACTCGATAACCTATTTTACTTCTTCGCGCTCATACGGCAATACAGATTTCGCTCATAAAATTAGCAGCCTGGCTAACAAAAGTAATCTGACACGAACATCGAGGCTAAGCAACGGCCCATGCGGCCAGTCTTTGGATGGCTAACCATGCACAAGACTTCCATAAAAAAATGTGATATTTTCATCTGGGCGTTACTGTGCTTCGGATAACACGTTAATTTGTTGGGCCTGGACCACTACTCTTAGTACAAGCAGGGTTCAAACTAAATCAGGGGCTTGAAAAACTCTCGACGCCAGAGCTTGGCCACTTGGGTCATACTTAGTGGAAGAAGGAACTGTAAAATTTGATATATTAATAGACAAGACCCTCGAACGGATAAGGAAAATATTTACGCGCTCGCTTCGCTAGGAGTTATCCCGCTTCGTTCGAATTTCCCCCAGGATGTTCTGGGCTTATGACACTCCAAATATTATATAATTTGTGCTGCTTTGGAATTCAAACGGTTCGAACAAATACGGTGAAAATTTTCGCGCTTGCTTCGCTCGCGCGTAGCTCGCTTCGCTCGCAACCAGCTCGCTTCACTCGCAATTAGTTCTAGTACGTTTTGACACAACAAACATTATAGAATTTGTGCTGCTTTGGACTTCTTTATGCTCAAACGGTTGGAACAAATACGGTGAAAATTTTCGCGCTCGCTTCGCTCGAGCATAGCTCGCTTCGCTCGCGTCCGCCTCTTTTCGCTCGCACTTGGTTCTAGTAAGTTTTGACACAACAAACATTATGTAATTTGTGCTGCTTTGGACTTCTTTATGTTCAAACGGTTCGAACAAATACGGTGAAAATTTTTCGCGCTCGCTTCGCTCGCATTTGGTACTAGTACGTTTTGAGACAACAAACATTATGAAGTTTGTGCTGCTTTGGACTTTTTTATGCTCAAACGGTTGGGACAAATACGGTGAAAATTTTCGCGCTCGCTTCGCTTGCGCATAGCTCGCTTCGCTCGCATTCATCTCTTTTCGCTCGCACTTGGTTCTAGTACGTTTTGACACAACAAACATTATGTAATTTGTGCTGCTTTAGGCTTCTTTATGCTCAAACGGCTTGAACATATACGGTGAAAATTTTCGCGCTCGCTTCGCTCGCGCATAGCTCGCTTCGCTCGCATCAAGCTCGCTTTGCTCGCAATTGGTTTTAGTACGTTTTGACACAACAAACATTATGTAATTGGTGCTGCTTTGGACTTATTTATGCTCAAACGGTTCGAACAAATACGGTGAAAATTTTCGCGCTCGCTTCGCTCGCGCATAGCTCGCTTCGCTCGCATCCGGCTCGCTTCGCTCGCAATTGTTTCTAGTACGTTTTGACACAACAAACATTTTGTAATTTGTGCTGCTTTGGACTTCTTTATGCTCAAACGGCTTAAAAAATACGATGAAAATTTTCGCGCTCGCTTCGCTCGCATCAAGCTCGCTTTGCTCGCAATTGGTTTTAGTACGTTTTGACACAACAAACATTATGTTATTGGTGCTGCTTTGGACTTCTTTATGCTCAAACGGTTCGAACAAGTACGGTGAAAATTTTCGCGCTCGCTTCGCTCGCGCAAGGCTCAAATTGCTCGCAATTGCTTCTAGTACGTTTTGATACAACAAACATTATGTAATTTGTGCTGCTTTGGACTTCTTTATGCTCAGACGGTTCGAACAAATACGGTAAAAATTTTCGCGCTCGCTTCGCTCGCGCATAGCTCGCTTCGCTCGCAATTGGTACTAGTACGTTTTGACACAACAAACATTATGTAATTTGTGTTGCTTTGGACTTCTTTATGCTCAAACGGTTCGAACAAATACGGTGAAAATTTTCGCGCTCGATTCGCTCGCGTATAGCTCGCTTCGCTCGCATCCAGCTCGATTTGCTCCCAATTGGTTGCTTGCCTGGCACACGCCAATTTTTTTCATCGTGAAGTTTATTTGGCTCTCCATAGCTAAACTTAAACAAAATATCATTACCAACCACTAAAAATGTAAAAATAAAATTGTTTTAAAAAACAAACAACCGACTTCAAAAACACAACTAAAAAGGGAAAAATAATTTTAAGCCTAAATCAAATCAAGAATATATAAATAGAATAGGAGAGTTTATTTCATGTACTTATAAAAAACTATTTACAATTTTTAGTAATCCTGTATTCTTGAAGTCGGTGCCATCTAATAAGAACAAATTAATGTTTGTTAAAAAAACTATATTCAATTGTCTTTCTTTGCTGGCACCGACTCCAAGAATACAGGATTAGTAAAAATTGCAAATAGTTTTTTATAAGTACATGAAATAAACTCTCCTATTCTATTTATATATTCTTGATTTGATTTAGGCTTAAAATTATTTTTCCCTTTTTAGTTGTGTTTTTGAAGTCGGTTGTTTGTTTTTTAAAACAATTTTATTCAATTCAAACTTATAGTACCTGGTTGACCGAGCCTCGCTCGGTATTTTTCTTTTTTAATGTGTCATTTTCTTAAAAATATTCCTAGTTAGATCGATTTATCGCCCCCGAAACCCCCTATGAACCAAAAAATTTTATGAAAATCGTTGGAGCCGATTTCGAGATTCTAATTATATATATACAAGAATTGCTCATTTAAAGATATAAGATAATATGTACTCGTACTTTGTAAACTATTGTTCGTGCAAATATTAAAGCTATAACATAAAAAACACATTTAGGTAGTTCATTTTATCTCTAGCTGCCTTAATGAGAGTAACCCAGTACCTTGGCAACTAGTCCTATTCATAAATTGATCCAGTGTTTTGGTTCCACGAAAATATTATAGAGACACATCTACAATTATAATAAAATTGTTTTAAAAAACAAACAACCGACTTCAAAAACACAACTAAAAAGGGAAAAATAATTTTAAACCTAAATCAAATCAAGAATATATAAATAGAATAGGAGAGTTTATTTCATGTACTTATAAAAAACTATTTGCAATTTTTACTAATCCTGTATTCTTGGAGTCGGTGCCAGCAAAGAAAGACAATTGAATATAGTTTTTTTAACAAACATTAATTTGTTCTTATTAGATGGCACCGACTTCAAGAATACAGGATTACTAAAAATTGTAAATAGTTTTTTATAAGTACATGAAATAAACTCTCCTATTCTATTTATATATTCTTGATTTGATTTAGGCTTAAAATTATTTTTCCCTTTTTAGTTGTGTTTTTGAAGTCGGTTGTTTGTTTTTTAAAACAATTTTATTTTTACATTTTTAGTGGTTGGTAATGATATTTTGTTTAAGTTTAGCTATGGAGAGCCAAATAAACTTCACGATGAAAAAAATTGGCGTGTGCCAGGCAAGCAACCAATTGGGAGCAAATCGAGCTGGATGCGAGCGAAGCGAGCTATACGCGAGCGAATCGAGCGCGAAAATTTTCACCGTATTTGTTCGAACCGTTTGAGCATAAAGAAGTCCAAAGCAACACAAATTACATAATGTTTGTTGTGTCAAAACGTACTAGTACCAATTGCGAGCGAAGCGAGCTATGCGCGAGCGAAGCGAGCGCGAAAATTTTTACCGTATTTGTTCGAACCGTCTGAGCATAAAGAAGTCCAAAGCAGCACAAATTACATAATGTTTGTTGTATCAAAACGTACTAGAAGCAATTGCGAGCAATTTGAGCCTTGCGCGAGCGAAGCGAGCGCGAAAATTTTCACCGTACTTGTTCGAACCGTTTGAGCATAAAGAAGTCCAAAGCAGCACCAATAACATAATGTTTGTTGTGTCAAAACGTACTAAAACCAATTGCGAGCAAAGCGAGCTTGATGCGAGCGAAGCGAGCGCGAAAATTTTCATCGTATTTTTTAAGCCGTTTGAGCATAAAGAAGTCCAAAGCAGCACAAATTACAAAATGTTTGTTGTGTCAAAACGTACTAGAAACAATTGCGAGCGAAGCGAGCCGGATGCGAGCGAAGCGAGCTATGCGCGAGCGAAGCGAGCGCGAAAATTTTCACCGTATTTGTTCGAACCGTTTGAGCATAAATAAGTCCAAAGCAGCACCAATTACATAATGTTTGTTGTGTCAAAACGTACTAAAACCAATTGCGAGCAAAGCGAGCTTGATGCGAGCGAAGCGAGCTATGCGCGAGCGAAGCGAGCGCGAAAATTTTCACCGTATATGTTCAAGCCGTTTGAGCATAAAGAAGCCTAAAGCAGCACAAATTACATAATGTTTGTTGTGTCAAAACGTACTAGAACCAAGTGCGAGCGAAAAGAGATGAATGCGAGCGAAGCGAGCTATGCGCAAGCGAAGCGAGCGCGAAAATTTTCACCGTATTTGTCCCAACCGTTTGAGCATAAAAAAGTCCAAAGCAGCACAAACTTCATAATGTTTGTTGTCTCAAAACGTACTAGTACCAAATGCGAGCGAAGCGAGCGCGAAAAATTTTCACCGTATTTGTTCGAACCGTTTGAACATAAAGAAGTCCAAAGCAGCACAAATTACATAATGTTTGTTGTGTCAAAACTTACTAGAACCAAGTGCGAGCGAAAAGAGGCGGACGCGAGCGAAGCGAGCTATGCTCGAGCGAAGCGAGCGCGAAAATTTTCACCGTATTTGTTCCAACCGTTTGAGCATAAAGAAGTCCAAAGCAGCACAAATTCTATAATGTTTGTTGTGTCAAAACGTACTAGAACTAATTGCGAGTGAAGCGAGCTGGTTGCGAGCGAAGCGAGCTACGCGCGAGCGAAGCAAGCGCGAAAATTTTCACCGTATTTGTTCGAACCGTTTGAATTCCAAAGCAGCACAAATTATATAATATTTGGAGTGTCATAAGCCCAGAACATCCTGGGGGAAATTCGAACGAAGCGGGATAACTCCTAGCGAAGCGAGCGCGTAAATATTTTCCTTATCCGTTCGAGGGTCTTGTCTATTAATATATCAAATTTTACAGTTCCTTCTTCCACTAAGTATGACCCAAGTGGCCAAGCTCTGGCGTCGAGAGTTTTTCAAGCCCCTGATTTAGTTTGAACCCTGCTTGTACTAAGAGTAGTGGTCCAGGCCCAACAAATTAACGTGTTATCCGAAGCACAGTAACGCCCAGATGAAAATATCACATTTTTTTATGGAAGTCTTGTGCATGGTTAGCCATCCAAAGACTGGCCGCATGGGCCGTTGCTTAGCCTCGATGTTCGTGTCAGATTACTTTTGTTAGCCAGGCTGCTAATTTTATGAGCGAAATCTGTATTGCCGTATGAGCGCGAAGAAGTAAAATAGGTTATCGAGTTATTTGGGCTTCCCACGGGAATAGCAATGACTTTTAAGATAAAAAAATATATACATACAGTCGAATATATAACCTCCTCCTTTTTTGAAGTCGGTTAAAAAGTAACCTTCGTGTTATACAAGGTCTAGTCTACCCCCTATATCAAATTTTAGCGAAATCAGTGTGTCATGTGTTATTTGGTGCATCCCACGGGAACAATAATTATTTTCGGGATAAAAAGTAGCCCATGTGTAAACACATAGTCTAACCTATCTTCATTCCAAATTTCATCAATGTCAGTACAACCGTTCGAGCGTGAAGAAGTTAAAAAGATTTATATGTTATTTGGTGCATCCCACGGGAATAGTATTTATTTTCGGGATAAAAAGTAGCGTATGTGTTAACACATAGTCTTACCTATTTTCTTCTCAAATTTCATGAATATCAGTACAGCCAAACGAGCGTGAATCTCTCTTCATGCGTAAAAATAACCTAACTTTTTAGGTTTTTCTTCGATTTCCCTAGGAGTCCATCATTAGAACCAGTTTTGGTGACAATGGGACCAATTCAGAACCATACTCTTTCAATTAAAAAAAGAATTTTGAGAATCGATCCACAAATGACTGAGAAATCGGTGAACATACATAAAAAAAAAAAAAAATACATACACGTCGAATATATAACCTCCTCCTTTTTGAAGTCGGTTAAAAACGAGCGTGTAATTATGGAAAGACAGAAAGACAGGGTAGCTGAATTAAAAGAATCTATATAATTTACTACTTACTAAATACTAGTTTGGTTATAACGAAATCCAAATCTACGCATGATTATTTAACATAAATCACAAAATATACAGTTAAAGAGAGTCCATACGCTCCAAAAGTAGTTTTTATAACTGTGTTTTTTAGAACAAATCCCTTCTCTCAAATTTTTAAATGCTATAATTTTACGTGTTTTTTAAGAAATACAATATCCTACTAAAATTTAAAATGCGAAAGTTATTTTGTAAGTTGTGTATGTTTGTTACTTTGTTACGCTCAAACAGTTAAATCGGTTTTGATGAAATTTGGTGTAAAGATAGGTTAGACCTTGGATAAACACATAGGCATTTTTTATCCCAAAAACAGTGCGGTTCCCATGGTATACGCATATTCATAACTTCAAAATCTATGTTACTCCTTTACGCTCCAACGACTCAATTTTGATAATATTTACTATGAAGATAGTTTAGAACTTGGATTAACCCACAGGCTACTTTTGATCCCGGATTAACATTCTTAAGTCCCGGATCAACACGAATAACACCGGGGTCGGCTAGTACAATAATAAAGAGTAAAAATAGCCGCCTAGAAGGTAGTAAATAATTCCTTGTATTACCAACTCTTTGTCCAAAGTTCACAACCCTTATCCCAAAGGCTATAATCCGGCCACAGTTCCGTACGTTTAAGCACACAATACAAGTACGAACTGTTATGTAGCTAAACCTACACAGCGTTATTAAGAATTGCTTTCCAAGGCTGGGTACATACATTCTGTACTAAAGTAAAAAAGTGGTGTGTAATGTGGCTACAAAAACGAGTATTTTAATCTACGGCATGCATTAAAACTAGTCCGTTAGCACTTAAGTTACATTCATTTTATACTTTATAAAGAGATTTTTTTTTTGTAGGAGAAACTAATATATTTTATATGAAATAACAGTCATAAAACACTTTTAGAACTGTTGCAATTATTGTTAGATTAAGGAAAAAATACTTTTGACCTCGGATGAAAAATAACTGGATACTTACATTTACTTATAATATTCGACATAATGATTTTTATTTTTCACTGATCCTTATTCAAAATTACTTTAGTACATGTTTTTTTTCCTGACATGCCTCCGCTTTTTCTGTAATATGTAACAGAGTAAGCTAGGAAAAAGCAACTGTGGCTTGGCCGAAATGCGTCTGTTTTCAATCAGACAGCTCAATTTGATCCTAGCTCTTCACCAATGACTTGTTTTTCAAGTCTTATGTGGATTTGAACTTGCTTTGCGGTAAAGGATAACATCGCGAGGAATTCGTCAACTGTCCGAAGACGTGTGTCATCAGCCAAAGCGCACTTGGTCTGTGAGGTGGATTATGGCCTGTAACTCTCTCCTCGTGATCGAAGACCCTGAGTCCTAGCAGTGAGAACGCTAAGTGGGTTGCTTATGCTTGTTGGGAAATAATAACTAGCCATACCAATTCCGGCCAAAAGATTCCGGCCAAGCCACGATTGCTTTTTTCTAGCTAACTCTGTATAAACTCAAACATTGACGGACTAAATCGTGGTAAGAAGCCTGCGGCCATTTTCTGGGTGAAACCAAACTACTTGTATGTACATACTCGCAAAATATGAAGTTTAAAACTGGGCACTCTATTGTTCATAGGCTATAAATAACTTCATTTAATTTTAATTATTAAGCAAAAAGCCGCTATCATTAAAATATGAGAATTTCGATCATTATGTTAATCAAAAACTTTATTGAAATAGAAGATAAGGAATTTTAGGTCATTTAGGTTTTAGGATAAAACGTTTGCCTCTACTCCTTGTCTTTTTTGGTATAGTCTAGTTAAGTTTTAGTTTAATTTATGTATCCTAATGTTAAATAATAAAATTTTTAGGATAAATATGTAAACTTATTTGTACACTTTGAGAAATATTGTTATTAAATACTATTGCTATCGGTATTTTTGTACTTAATAATAGATAGTTAGTGGTACCTACGATTAAGTAAAGTAGTTTGTTAGTCTTACTATTAATTAGATATTAAAATTCTTTATTTCAAATTTTAATCTTTGTCTAGTCTGTTAGTAGTACTTTGATTGTTACCGAAATAAGCACATATATCCTTAGACTTAATAATATAGACGGTCTTTAATTTTTTTTTGATATTATGTTGTACCGTTAATGATTTATAACGAAAACCTGCAAATTCCAGATTTTGCCCATATCATCATCTTAAAGGAAAAAGCTTGACTAGTAGATATGTATATACATTACTAGCTGACCCGGCAAACGTTATTTTGCCTCACTTAGGGGTATGAAAAATAGATAGTGTAGCTTTTATGACACGTTCGTAGATTTACCATAGCAGCGCCATCTATTGATTACTTACTCAACCCAGTCGAAAGGTATCGACATCTGTTAGAATCATTTGGAGTAAACAGATAGTTGTGACTGTCAAATAATAACAGACAAATAATTAGCAATGAATTAAAATTTCGACTATAATTTGAGATTTAAACTATCCTATCTCTCAAGTTGGATCGAACTGCACATGGTGTGCGAATTTTATTATACTCAGTTAAGTGGTTTAGGAGTCCATTGAGGACAAACATTGTGACACGAGATTTATATATATTAAGATTATATACATTCAGATAAATGACAATTCCAAGATGACCGACACTTTAGAATATTATGTGAAGGATTTTTATTTTTTAACTAACTATTTGTTTATTTTACTATTGTTTGTACATAATAATATTTTGTATCAGAAGGATTCTAAGTTACCAACAGTAACTCTATAACTGAAAACCCGAATATGGTTCTAATACTTTTAGGCAACAGAATAGGGTATTGTTAGTCAAAGTGATGGCTTATATGTCGGGCACGACGCCAAGGCTCGGTGCTATGTCGGACAGAGGTTGTAGATTTATTATTCTATTTTAGCGATAGGTAACTGGGTCCCGTTTTAGCGTCTATGGAAAAATATCACCTAGAGTAAAGGTGCAAATCATCTTCTTATATAAAATTTTTAGATAAAGGAAGATTGAGGTTAAGTAACGATCGATATGAAAGTCATTGGATGGGTGACCATGCACAATACTGTGTTTTAAAATATAAATATATTAGGACACATTCACACACGGCTGGTTAGCCCCATACTGAACCATTTCTAGCTCGTATTATGGTTGCTAACACAACTGATATACTACATATACATACATACATATTATATAGAATACATATTTAACACCCAGACCCACAGCCAACAAATTTAGTTAAGCACAAAGATGTTGACCGGGCCGGGAATCGAACCCGGAACCTTCTGATTAGCAGACCGGCATGGTAACCTTTACGCCAACGAGGTCGTCAAGTGGCATTTTCATCTGGGTGCCACTTTGAGTCGGATGACACGTTAAATTGTAGGTCCCAGCTGTTAGTCTTAATACTAGACTTAATGTCAGTGGTTAAGCTAAGTCAGAGGCCTTAGGGTGGCTTGAAAACTTTCAACACCAGGTCTTGGCCACTTAGCTTATACGAAGAAGAAGAAGGTAATTATATAAATAAAAACTCTTTCAATTTGTGTATCAAATGTCATCAGGACTTATTTTATTTTTTAATTTATTAACTTGTACCTATTACTAATTGTTAGGAATACTTTCACAAGAAAGGTTCTATTCTAGTTATTCTAAGAAATCTCATGGAACTCTAATGTTCTTCAATTGTTCAAAACGTTTTCACATTTGCTTTCAATTTCAGTTGAAACAGCAAATTATCATTTAAGTACTTATTATTCAAAGATAGTTCTCAATTTTCAAGTCTTACTCCTAAAACAGCTGCTTTTAATTGAAGAAAATCATTTCAATTAGTCATGCTCTAAGTTTTACAGCTATTTGACGAGGTCGATGTTCTATCCAACCTTGAAACAGCGTCGGTACGAAACGTAAGATTATATTGAGGTGCCTAGCAAAGTTTATTATTTCAGAGAAATATTGGAGATCCCAAAGAAAATATATTTATTGAGAAACTAACGCGAAACATCTTCTGAGACAGCATTGGTGCGTCTAAACAAAACTTATAGCTTTTGAATTTTGCGAAATGAAACAAAATAAATATTTCAATGGAATTGAAAGTACTTTTTGTTATTTTTCTTAAGTCTGTGAGTCAGGTAAAAAGCGAGTGTGGCTCGTAGGTAGTAACGGCTGTTTTTCCGTCAGACGGCTCCTGGTTCGATCCCAGCCCTACAAACACTTCTTTTTCTATTTAATTTTTACTATTGTAATGATTTTATATTAATAGATTGAAATTGAAAATTGACATATTATAATATACTTTTGTAATCTTATATATAAAATTCTCGTGTCACAATGTTAGTCTCGATACTCCTCCGAAACGGCTTGACCGATTCCTCTGAAATTTGGTAAGCATATTAGGTAGGTCTGAGAATCGGCTAACATCTATTTTTCACACCCCTAAATAATAAGGGTGGTCCACCCCTCAATTTTTTTTTTCATTTTTTTGACCATTTTTTTATTTTTTATTTTTGTATTAAGTAGCATTAAAAAATACATACAACCCTAAATTTTTACTTTTTTATCATCAACCCCTAATTTTTTATGGCCATTTTAGTAAATTTCCGTGTCACAGTGTTTGTTACCGCACTCCTCCGAAACGGATTGACTAATCTTTACCAAATTTCATATACGTATTCAGTAGGTATGAGAATCGGCTACTGTGTAACGTTTTTACCCCTAAGTGATAAGGGTTGTTCACCCTTAAATATATTTTTTTTATTTTTTCGACGAATTTTTTTTATTTGAATATTATATAAAGTGGCATTAAAAAATACATACAACCCAAAATTTTTACTTTTTTATCATCAACCCCTTATTTTTTATAGCGATTTTAGTATTTTATTCATTTTTCATCTCGCTTGATAACTGATCAAATATAATGTCTTTAACTGTACTTCGAGTAAAAATCTATTTTTTTTTTGAAGAAAATAATAAACAAAATTTTACCTGATATACATATGCTTAGTAAATATTAAATACTTAAAATTTGCCGCGCCATTACTTTACTGGTGAGTGAAATTCCACACTATGCCATAGACTGAAGTCGGTCCTGTTTCACTCACAAAATTCTTCTTCAAAGACTTCTCTTACTGTTTACACAAATTTTGACCTTCGTTATTGTTTATGTATCGTATGTAGTAGTATTGTTTACAATTATCATTTTGCTATCTCAATGTAACTCTCTTATTAACTACTAGCTGTTGCCTGCGGCTCCACCCGCGTGTAAATCGCTTTATTGCGTAACCTCTCCTGCAGATGACTATTGTAAAAATATGTATTTTCATCTGTGCGCTGCTGTGGATCGGATTATACGTTAAATTGTAGGTCCTCTTAGTACCAACAGTCGTCAAAATAAGGCAGGAGCTTGAAAAACTCTCGACACCATAACTTGATCACTTAGTTCTTACGTAGAAGAAGCTATAAAATTTGATGTACTAATAAACAAGACCCCGAACGTATGAGCAAAAATGTTCAACAAATATGATGACGACACTACAAATATTATGTAATTTGTTCTGCTTTGGACTTCTTTATGCTCAAACGGCTCGAACAAATATGCTAAAAAATTTCGCGCTCGCTTCGCTCGCGCATAGCTCGCTGCGCTCGCATCCGGCTCGCTACGCTAGCGATTGGTCCTAGGACGTTTTGGGTCATAGCTTACGACACTACAAATATTATGTAATTTGTTCTGCTTTGGACTTCTTTATGCTCAAACGGCTTAAACAAATATTATGTTAAAAATTTTCGCGCTCGCTTCGCTCGCGCATGGCTCGCTGCGCTCGCATCCGGCTCGCTACGCTCGCGATTGGTCCTAGGACATTTTGGGCTATAGCTTACGACATTACAAATATTATGAAATTAGTTCTGCTTTGGACTTCTTTATGCTCAAGCGGCCCGAACAAATATGCTAAAAATTTTCGCGCTCGCTTCGCTCGCACATAGCTCGCTGCGCTCGCATCCGGCTCGCTTCGCTCGCGATTGGTCCTAGGAGGTTTTGGGTCACAGCTTACGACACTACAAATATTACGTAATTTGTTCTGCTTTGGACTTCTTTATGCTCAAACGGCTTAAACAAATATTATGTTAAAAATTTTCGCGCTCGCTTCGCTCGCGCATAGCTCGCTGCGCTCGCATCCGGCTTGCTTAGCTCGCGATTGGTACTAGGACGTTTTGGGTCATAGCTTATGACACTACAAATATTATGTAATTTGTTTGGTAACGGCTCGAAAGGAATCGCTAAAAAATGTTTAATACTTTGGAAAAATATCATTACTAACCTTAAACATTTTACAATGAAATTGTATTATACAAATTACAGACTACAAAATCATACCTACATTTATAAATTCTAACTGTATCTAAAAAGTGAAAAATATTTTTATGCCTAAACATAAGTACAATCGAAAACTTTATTTGATTTACTTATAAAAATGCTATTTCATTTTTTTATTTATCCTGTATTCTGGGCGTCGGTGCCATCTAAGAAGAACAAATTAATGTTTGTTAAAATAAACACTATTAAATAGATATGGTTTTGGAGTCGGTTATTTGTTTTTAAAACGGATGGATGGATAAGGTTTACGCTATAGCATTAAAAGATTGATGTTGTTTGTTATTGTTCCTGTCGTAATTAATATGTGATATGTAATTTTAGGTTATAAACTATAAAAACTTGAACATAATATTTTTTGGCGTTTATTATTTTTATATTCCCTTAACGTTTGTTCATGGCGCTCCATACCCATTTCACGCATATACCATACACACTTATTATGAGTAAATGCCATTTTAATTATACTAGAATTTGTCTAGAAACTAGAATAAAAATAATTAATAAGGCAAAACAACGTTTGCCGGGTCAGCTAGTGATATTATATTGTTTGACTTGTAACTTTGGTGTATTCAATAAATGATTTGTATATGTATCCATTATGCCAACGAGGTCGTCAAATAACTTATTATCTGGTTAATAAAAAAATTAAACACACTTCACTCGTTTGGTGATCAAATTTTTATCCTAGCAACACCTTATCTGTTCTAATCAGTGAGTGAGACAGTAATCGATGGCTGTAAACCTGTGATAGGCATTAAAATAGGCACTAAAACGGACACTAAACCCTGATTCCGAGTGGCTAGTAAACTAAATGTCTTAATTAAACTCAATTTTACGCTGATGACTATTCGTTAATAGGTTTTGACCAGATTTTGTAACAGCTGAAAGGGATTATGTCTTCTTTATTGAACTGAGTGGCCAAGTTCTAGTGTCAGCAATTTTTACGATCATACAGTTCAGTCATGCAGAGCCTAGTGTGGCTAATCGGGTGAATGTCGGACTCTGACTTTGTTGCTCAGGTTCGAATCCAGCCCTACACTAATGAACTTTATTTAAATGACAACCTCTGCCAATCAGAAGGTTCCAGGTTCGATACCCAGCCATCGGCCGACATTTTTGTGTTAAACTAAAATTGTTGATTGTCGGTCTGGGTGTTAAATATGTATCTATATAAAGTATGTATGTGTGCATGTATATTTAGTGTACCAGTTATGCTGTACAACCATAATACATACTAGAAATGGTTTAATATGGGGCTGACCAGCCCTAGAAAAAATGTTTGAAATTTTCACTCTCCCATTCAGTGAAGAAATACATCATCGCAATTCACATGCTCCAAGGACTACTAATTCCCAAAGCGTAAGTCATTCGCCATTTTGCACTTAGCCTTTCTCACTTGAGAGGGCCTTAAGTGGGATGGGAACGTATAGAGAGTTGTTTATCCTTATAATTATCCAAATTATTCTGTATTTATATCTAATGTGTTAACACAAAAAAAAAATGTAGGTACTTACAGTTTTAGGCAGAATTCCGTAATTAAAATTGTTTTTGATAATACGTACCTGAAACGAAAAAAATAGCGTTAGTAATAGGCTATATAATATTATATATACTTACGAATATTATAAGGGTAAAATTATGTGAGGATAAATTTGTCGGTTTTGGAACGAAGTTCCTTATCGCGCGTAGTGAAAGGGGGCTAGACGGAAAAAAATCTTACTAAAAGTTGTCACGACTATTTTTGCTATTAGTAAGCTATTGTAAACGTGCGGGCGTGCGCATGTTTTTCTGTCTATCTGTCTATCTCTCTCTCTCTCTCTCTCTCTTATAGAAAGCAAGCCAGATATATTTTTCATTTCTATTTCGCATTGAACAGTGTGGTGTCGCGACGATTATTTTTGTTGAGTGTATACAGGTTTTTTATAAATAATAAATAATAAGAAGTAATAATAATTATGAATCCTGACAGTGAAGGAACTTTGTTCCATCCTGGTGCCCCTTGACACTTCTCAAGTTTTTTTCGTACTGTTTTAGAGCGTAGAAAACATTTATATTTTTTTATTGATGGCGACTAGTTTCGATTCAATAGCTTACTTGAATTTAAAAACACCAAGGTATATACGTACAAATCAATGAAAAATATATATTCGAATTAAACTGAAATAATTTCCTTTCAACCAAAAACTGACCACAGTAACAATTCAACATTTCCCCAACTATAAATCTCCTAAAAACCACAGTAAATCACCAGTAGGTCCTTTTAATGGATTTTCAATCAGGGACATAAAACAAATTAAACTCATTTTATCCTTGGTCGTATTTCGTACGAGAAATACAGAACGGATTTATAGACGCTTGGTTGGTCTTCAGATTTGGGTTGTGTCAACCTTAGAAGGGACGTGGGAAACGAGTGGGATGCTTGAGTGGAGACTACATATAGGCACAGTGTAACGTTTTTATGTAGCTCCCAAAGCTCGGCGCGCTAAGATGATCTGACGCGATCATCGAAAGCAACGGTCGATGCGGACGGTGTTTGGATGGGTACCATGAACAAGACTGTCGTTTTATAAGTGGCATTTCATCTGGGTGCTCACTTGGGTCGGATGACACGTTAAATTGTAGGCCCTGGCTGTAAGTCTTTGTACAAGCAGTCGTTAAGCCAAGTCAGAGGCCTTCGGACGGCTTGAAAACTCTCGACACCAGAGCTTGGCCACTTAGCTCATACGAAGAAGAAGACTTTATCTTTATAACGACATTTGGTACGCCTTCTATATATTCACATAATATTTAATTATGTATTAACTTTTAAAATAAATTATTAAAACAAAATAATATTTAAGATGGATCCCATACAACAAAGATACGGAACCCTTAATGCGCGAGCCCGACTCGCACTTGGCCAATTTTATTTAAGTAAGTGTGACCGTTTTTTTCGTGGAAATGGAATTTGCTATAAGCTAGCTTTGGAGCTACATGGCAACATTGGTTTGCACAAACATTAACCCTAAGCGCATATAAGACGACCTCGTTGGCGCAATGGTTACCATGCCGGACTGCCAATCTGAAGGTTCCGGGTTCGATTCCCGGCACGGCCAAAATCTTTGTGCTGAACTAAATTTGTTGGCGGTCGGTCTGGGTGTTAAATATGTATCTTTATCAAATAAAAAATGTGTATGTATGTAGTATATCAGGTGTGTTACCAACCATAATACGAACTAGAAATGGTTCAGTATGGGGTTTACCAGCCGTGTGTGAAATGTGTCCTGATATTTATTTATTATTTATACCTAAACTGTCCGTTCTATCACGGGTAAAAGGAAATAAAAGTGCCCTAAAACAAAACACATTACATTAAAACATATAAAGACAGCGAAATATTCCAGCAGTAAGAACGAAAAATTTCCAAATCCAAGAGATTACGGAAAATATAATTTCTTTGTACGTTCTAAGTAAAAGTGATGAACGTAACAATTTTTAATAAGGCATAAAAATTCTCTGAATGCGAATTCCTTCCTTTTGTTCCTTATTCTTTGTCAGTAAATAATAATGGAACTCATATTATCTGCTTTCCCCGGAATTTTCCATAGAAATCATTTGTAATATTAATGCCAGTTATTACAGAGTTACTCATTATTAACACTGATTCTTTTTCATCAGGGGTTTTTAGATCTTAATTTTATTTAAAAAAAATATTTTTATGCATAACGTTTTTGCAGATCAGTCTTTTGATAGCAGTTATTAACGTAATTGCAGCGAACTAGAATAAACGGAAGAGTAAATCTATACAATTGCCGTTTAGAATTTGAATCCATCTACGCACACAATTATACTGCTATCTCAACGAAACACACACATACAAAGCTCGCACGCGATTGGTCGCATCAAGGTCACGCGGCGCGCGGGTGGATGTTTTGCCCCGCCCACCGCGGTATTTTACGCGTAGACGGTGGAACCATTTTATCGGCCAAGTTACTAGATAGATAGAATAGAAGATACCTTATTGGACACAATCTTAAAACTAAAACTAAAGATAAAATAATAACTAAGAACAAAAAAAAATAGTGTGCCACAATTGGCGGCCTTATCGCTTAAAGCGATCTCTTCCAGGCAACCTTTACTATTCTATTTATTCTAGTTTTCTGCGTAATTGAGTCTCGTTAGTACCGTTAAACTTGTGGAAGAGTGGTATTTATCTTCACTGCTCTGAGACAATTCACTTTTTTCCTTCAATTAGATACTGTTTATTTATTTACAATGTTATTTTTTTTATTACTTAAGTAATTAATTTGGTACGTTATGTATTAGTATATTATGTATATTTTATATATGTATTAGGTTATATCTTGTACTATTAAAATTATATGTATGTTTTTATTATTCTTTATTGTACACTGCGTCCTTCTTTAGTTGTTTATAAATTCCTTTCCATCCAAAGGTTGCCTGGAAGAGATCGCTTTAAGCGATAAGGCCGCCAATTGTGGCACACTAATTTTAAGTTAATTGTCTTATACTGTGTCCAATAAAGAATTTATCTATTTATCTATCTACCGTTTTATGCGGCCGAAACTTGGACTTTACGAGAAGTGGAAAGGCAGAAAATAGACGCTCTGGAGATGTGGTGCTGGAGAAGGATGCTTGGAGTTTCATGGACTGAGTTTCGCACGAACGTCTCGATACTTCAAGAACTCAGTATCAAGCAGCGACTGTTTTCTGCAGTGCAGTCGCGGCAGTTGTGGCACACTATTTTTTTTTGTTCTTAGTTATTATTTTATCTTTAGTTTTAGTTTTAAGATTGTGTCCAATAAGGTATCTTCTATTCTATCTATCTAGTAACTTGGCCGATAAAATGGTTCCACCGTCTACGCGTAAAATACCGCGGTGGGCGGGGCAAAACATCCACCTGCGCGCCGCGTGACCTTGATGCGACCAATCGCGTGCGAGCTTTGTATGTGTGTGTTTCGTTGAGATAGCAGTATAATTGTGTGCGTAGATGGATTCAAATTCTAAACGGCAATTGTATGGATTTACTCTTTTATTCTAGTTCGCTGCAACTACGTTAATAACTGCTATGGAAAGAAAGAAATGTGTCCAACTTTTTTGGACACATTTCTCGTCGAAATAACAAGTCAAGGGAAAGTAGAAGGCACCAGACCGCGCGGAAGGTCACCCACGAGGTGGACTGACCAAATCAAGGCAGCAGTTGGAGGCTCCTTGATGACTGTAGTCGGATGACATCCAGCAGGCAGAGATGGCGAGATGTCGTGAGGCAAATCATATCTGCCCCCTCTAGTGAACCTCCATGACGATCACGACCGCTCTGATAAGAGCGTCACGAATAAGAAGATAGATCTACCGTTTGGAACTCTAAACGTGGCTGTTTCTTGTCACGTGTAGACTCCATAATATAGCGTCGTCACGTGCTTGTGAAGTTGTTCCACTGCGTCTACTTTATTCTGGCGAGACGTTGTCTGGTCATTGGAAAACAGTCACGTGAAAGCCCAAGCAAAGGTTGACCTAATTACCTTGTCAGGTGCACGCAACCCGGGGCTCCCCTATTCAATTATTTTGTTTATTATTTGAATCACTGTGTTATATTGTGAACAAAGGTTTGTGGAGCGGGCGGGTGCTACATTTTCAAGGTGTTGGTATAATGTTTGTGTTTTTAAAACCAATTAAATTGAGAATTGCAATTAACCAACGTATAAGTGTGGCGATCAAGCGTGGTAATGCCGCCAGCATTTTAGGCACCTTACCCGCGGACACTGACTTAGGTTGAATTCACTATTTGTAAGGTTTTTTCAATTTTTATTATTGTGTAGTGTTTCTTTTCATGTACTTTCCAATAAAATAACATTTAAATTGATGATTTCACTTCTTCTTCTTCTTCACTATATCCCACTTCATGTGGGGTCTGTACAGTATGTAGACTTCTTCCACACATCATTGTCATTTGCATCTCTGTATTCACACCCCTCCTGGCCATATCATACATTGTTTTCCTATTGATATGATTATATTATAAAAAATCTTTACGAATTATGTCCCTTACCATCAGGTAAATTGTGAACAAGCGCAAACCCATCTAGTATTAAAAAAAAAACAAAAACAGAAGCGAGTCCCTTATAAATCGTCTTCAATGTAAGTTCCTTTTAACTCAAAGCTTGGCAGTTAATAGGTTTGATGGGCTCATCAAAAGTTCCGAAGAAATTAAAGTCTGGAACATTGATCGGTTACTTCAGCGCCAGTTTCGGAAGCGATAAGTATTTCGCGAAAGTTTGTGTTTCACTTTTGGACTTATTGAATGAAACGTGCCGTTATTTCTCCGTTTGCTTTTTAGAGTTCCGTACCAGAAGTGAAATGAAGAGGTACTGTGCCTAGTACAAGAACCAAGAACCATATAATACCCGAACAGGGTCGTTATGAGATACCTACCTTTTAAATGTAACATCTTAATTATGCCATGACGAAGCAATAAATGTATTTGACTTTGACTTTGAATACAATAGACGACAGAAAAGGAAAGATGGTAGGCCACCTTATACGATATGACAATTATTTCATAAAAAATTATCATAGATGAAAAGATAGAAGACAGGAGAGGAAGAAGAAGACCTAGAAGATCATTTTTAGACCAAATTAAGGAGAAAGCGAGAGTCATGTCGTATATGGAGGTCAAGGATTTGGCCAAAGATAGAAAGAAAATAGCTGGAAAAAGCTCCACGGACAAGAGCCCTAAGGAGCATGCCTAGGCTGGAATAACAGACTCTTAAGGAGGCTGCCGGGACGTTTTTTTAACTTAAGGGTGGTTGCTAGCCAGGCAAGCATTAGAAAATACCCTACCACAAAGCTATGGTTTCCATTTTTTTAGCCATGATAGGTGCGTTTGACTACAGCTTGCCTTACCTTACCCTATAATAAATCTTCCTCATCAAATCAAAAGCTCGAGCTCTTTGGCGGCGATTGAACCTTTGACCTTCAGGACAAGAGGCGGCCGCTCACCCGACTGAGCTGTCATGTCGAACCGTTGAGCTATATCGGTTACCTTTACTCTCTAGCGAATGACGTCGTTACGAATTCGATCCCGCAGAGATATACCGAAAATAGCTTGTTAATTTTTTGACTTTATTAGCTAGTTTTTAATAATAAAGTCAAAAAATTATATTTATCTCTTTCATCTTGATGGATTGACCTTTCTTATTATATATTTGTAATGTTTTGATCGTACTGTGTGTATGTGTGTGTGTGTATGTATTATATATTTTGTATTTATTATTATATATTTATTTTGTTAAAATATATTATTTATGTATTTGAATTCCCATATACACTTATGTTATTACACCTCGTCATTATGTTCTTTCTTTGTGTTCTTTCTTGCAATTGGTTGCCTGGAAGAGATCGCTATTAGCGATAAGGTCGCCAGTTAAGGCACTAGCTTTTATGTATTTTATGTGTTTTCTGTAAATTGTTCCATTTTTTTGTGAGTGTTTTAATAAAGTGTTTATCTATCTATCTATCTATCTATCTAGTTCCATTATCACTTAAGCTTATTTTACCTCAGAAAAGCGCAACGATAAGTAGCGTAGCTTGTTTTAAAATTTATTCCTTTAGGACACATTTCACACACGGCTGGTTAGCTCCATACTAAACCATTTCCATTATATTATATTAAATTATTAGAGTACATATATACATACATTAATATAAATTTGAATTCCAATATGGCTGACGTATATTATTTATATTATATTAGTTGCTAAAACAACACATTCTACATATACTCGTACATACATAAATACATAGATACATATTTCAACTTTTATTTAACACCCAGACCAAACAGCTAATATTAGGTTCTTCACAAAGATGTTGGCCGTGCCAGGAATCGAACCCAGGATCCTCTGGTTGGCCGTCCGGCATAGTAACCATTACACCAATGAGATCGTCTTATTATAATATTATATTTCGTCTGTAACAGCAAACAATGTTTCGTCTACTGACAGACAGCATTAAGTAGGTATCTCCGCCAAATGGCCATTCGAGACACTTATTTCAATTAAGCCATTTTCTTTCCCTGTTTTAACTTAACGGTTATTAAATCATTCCATTTATTAATTAAGTCGAGTTTCTTCGAATTGTTTTTGAACGAAAGCTGGGTATTGCGGTGTAGATAAGGGACGTCGTTAAAAACGAGGCATTTTGGTAAAATTGGGCCTTTTTATCGCGTAAAAGCCTTGCTTATTCGCCGTGACTTGATGCTTTTACTTTATATCCGACTGTGCAAGAAATTGTATAATATTATTATATATCTTCTAAGTCTTGTTATTATATATCTTCTAAGTCTTGTTATATTGTCTCAATAATATGTACAATATATACCATAATTATAAATTTACAATTTCATTTTCATTCTACTTCATTAAGGCTTTCCGAGCCCCATACTAAATGCTTCTCAGACTGGCAACCATTTCCTCTAAGATTTTTAAATAGTAATCACTTAACATAAACTTAAAATGGTCTAATTGGGGCGCGAAATAGGTAATATTATACATTTTTTATCGCAAAACAGATATATCAGCGTGATTTTTTCCAGCAAAATACACATGTATGAGTGCAGTGCAACAACTTAGCTGTTCAGTTGACAGTGTCGCTAGTGGAGATTTGTTGCCACCTAAGAGTGCTGTCGAACTTGTAATTCCAATTTTGGCCACCTGAACAGCTAAGTTGGTGACATGTATACGTATACATTGTTAGTTTCCGTTTCCGTTAGTGTCATTCTCTCTGCCAAACATGAACCCAAGCTTACCATCCGTAGTAATAAATCAACAAAATTCCGATAGATGGCAGGATCAAAAACAGTATTGTTAAAGAGTTTGATGAAATTTATTTTTAAATAAATTATTGCTATTTTTATATTAAGTATCGTAATAGAATTAAAAATTTAAAATATGTATAATTTTGTTTGATTATTTGAATGAAATTTAGTTATGTCAATGTCAGTTTGTCATATTTGACATACTTAAAAAAACGTATTTATATTGCAGCAATAATTTTTAGGGTTAGGTACCCTAAGAATGAAATTAATATACTACTGCGATCTTTTCTGTACTTAAAAGATAAAAACGAATGCCTTTTACAAAATATTCGTTGTCTGTCTTTCTGTCACCAGGCTGTTTCTTATACACTTTGATAGCTGAAAATTTCACAAATTATTTGTTTCCGTTGCCGCTATAACCCAAGAGTATACAAGTACTAGATACGCTATAACAACAAATACTAAAAACAGAAAATATACAAATATAAAGGGTGGATGACACGTTTTTAAAGTGTACCTTAAAAGACGTGTTATATTTTGTATTTTTGCTCAATATCAAAAACGATAACAGGACACTAAAGAATTCTACAGAATATTAAGCTACGTATTACCTCTTTTTACTCTATCTTTACAATGACACTTGGTAGATTCTTTCATGATTTCTCTCTTTCTTTCTTTCAAAATAAAATGAATGTTTGATATGGGGTTCCCATACAAAAAACATGTTTTTTCGCCATATTTTAATAATGGTACGGAACCCTTCACGCGCGAGCCCGGTTCGTACTTGGCCAATTATATCAAATTTTTATACCTACGTCTTTTGTTTACCTATCAATATCTTTAACAATCTCATAATTACAAAAGGCTTGTTTGTTTGTTTGTTTGGATGTTTTTATGTTTTTTTGACGCGAATAGGCTCCGAAACTATTGGACTAAAATTAAAAATTCTTACACCGTTGGGAAGTTACATTATCCCCAAATGACATAGGCATTATATTTTGTTGCAAAGGGTAAGAAATTCTTATTAAGACTCCAGTAATGTAACACAAGGTATAAAAAAGAGTAAAAAATTTGTTTCATCGCATGCGCTAAGAAAAGTTAGTTGTGGCGGGTGTCGTTTAGTATGTCTTGAGAGCAGCGGAACCCATATATACCAAAAAAAAACTTTAATCTATGTCAAAATTATAATGCGATAAAGTTTAAATGTTTGTTCGTAACGAATAAAATATTACACTTCTGAACGACTTTCAAACATATCTCCTAGAATTGATTTTTTTTTATGCCCGTGCTAAGCCGGGACGGGCCACTAGTGTATAATTATATCAACGATACATGTAAACTGCCAGGTGTATATTTATAATAACTAAGATTTCGACAGGCCTCTTACCTTAGAATAATAATAATAGTTTTTTTTTATTTCAAATGAAGCTAAAATAATATCCATAGTCTATTATATATAAATTCCCTGATAATATGTAATTATTTACTTTTCTAATCATTAGACTTGAAGCTGTTATTCCGGATGAACCGATTTTGATGTTCTTAGCTATGTTTGATGATATTCGGATGTCCGCCAAAATAGCGGATATGATATTATTCGCAACTTTCCCAAATGAAATGGCTTACATTTTGGAATCATGCGAAAAATACAACTGTTTCATGCAATATGTTAGATGATTCGTGAGAAAAGTTTTTTCTTGTTACTCGTATCATGTACCCAATAGATTTATTTTTTAATTTCATTTGAGGTTTTAAGGTATGCACTATGAATATTAACATACACGAAAACTAAACCTATTGAAAATATTGACTTTCCCATAATATTCCTTTAAAAAAAAAGAGTTTCGAACAAAATAAAATAGCAAAATTAATAATTCATGAGATTTGAACCATAGTCAATTTAAATCATAAAAATATTTCCTGTTCCAAAAATGCTTCCTCTACGAACGAGCCATATAATCGACAATTGACCGTTCGAAATTGGCATGCATATTCAAATATGCTGAAGTTCAAGTGACAAAAAAAATTGTCAATGCTAGTGTGAGTGTAGCCGCATCGTCACAGAATAGATGATAGTAGATATGGGTTTATTTGACTTTTGCTACCAACGCCTTAGTAGATGGTGTTTTGTGATGAGCCCTAAAAATAATACATTAACAATAGATTTCGCGTAACGATTCAGAAGTTCTGAAAGGGATAATTTGAGCCGCTAGGATAAAGAAAACATACTTATGAAAATTTAACGCCATCTAGCGGCATCTGAGCACTTGTGGCATGCTAACGAACAGCCTTAAATATAATTTATATCCAATAAAATAATATATAAAACTAGCTGACCCGGCAAACGTTGTTTTGCCTTAATAATTATTTCTAAATATACAGTAGCCGATTGTCAGACCTACTGAATACGCATATAAAATTTGGAAAAAATCGGTCAAGCCGTTTCGGAGGATTACGGTTACAAACACTGTGACACGGAAATTTTATATATAAAACTAGCTGACCCGGCAAACGTTGTTTTGCCTTATTAATTATTTTTATTCTAGTTTCTAGACAAATTCTAGTATAATTAAAATGTTACTTACTTATTTTATGTGTGTATGGTATATGCGTGAAATGGGTATGGAGCGCCATGAACAAACGTTAAGGGAATATAAAAATAACAAACGCCAAAAAATATTATGTTCAAGTTTTTATAGTTTATTACCTAAAATTACATATCACATATTAATTACGACAGGAACAATAACAAACAACTTCAGTCTTGTAATCCCATAGCGTGAACCTTATCCATAGCACCAATTACCTCTTTTAAATGAGCATTATATTCAATATTGAGCTCATACTGGAATGCTAGACGCAATAAAATTGTTTTAAAAACAAATAACCGACTCCAAAACCTATTTAATAGTGTTTATTTTAAAAAACATTAATTTAATTTTGTTCTTCTTAGATGGCACCGACGCCAAGAATACAGGATAAATAAAAATTGAAAAGAGCATTTTTAAAAGTAAATCAAATAAAGTCTTCGATTGTACTTATGTGTAGGCATTAAATTATTTTTCACTTTTTAGATACAGTTAGAATTTATAAATGTAGGTTTGATTTTGAAGTCTGTTACTTGTATAATACAATTTCATTGTAAATTTTTTAAGGTTAGTAATGATATTTTTCCAAGGTTTTAGGTATTCAAAATTTTTAGCGATTCCGTTCGAGCCGTTACCAAACAAATTACATAATATTTGTAGTGTCATAAGCTATGACCCAAAACGTCCTAGGACCAAGCGCGAGCGAAGCGAGCCGACTGCGAGCGAAGCGAGCGCGAAAATATTTAGCATATTTTTTCGAGCCACTTGAGCATAAAAAAGTCCAAAGCAAAACAAATTACATAATATTTGTAGTGTCGTAAGCTATGACCCAAAACGTGCTCGGACCAATCGCGAGCGAAGCGAGCTGGATGCGAGCGCAGCGAGCTATGCGCGAGCGTAGCGAGCGCAAACATTTTTATCATATTTGTTCGAGCCGTTTGAGCATAAAGAAGTCCAAAGCAGAACAAATTTCCTAATATTTGTAGTGTCGTAAGCTATGACCCAAAACGTCTTAGGACCAATCGCGAGCGAAGCGAGCAGGATGCGAGCGCAGCGAGCTATGCGCGAGCGTAGCGAGCGCGAAAATTTTTAGCATATTTGTTCGAGCCGTTTGAGCATAAAGAAGCCCAAAGCAGAACAAATTACATAATATTTGTAGTGTCATCATATTTGTTGAAAATTTTTTGCTCATACGTTCGGGGTCTAGTTTATTAGTACATTAAGTAAATTTTATAGCTTCTTCTACGCAAAAACTAAGTGATCAAGCTTTGGTGTCGAGAGTTTTTCAAGCCCCTGCCTTAGTTTAACAACTGTTTGTACTAAGAGGACCTACAATTTAACGTATAATCAAAAATACATTTTTTTACAACAGTCATGTGCAGGAAAGGTTACGCAATAAAGCGACTTACACGCGGATCCGCGGAGCCGCGAGCAACAGCTAGTAGTTAATAAGAGAGTACTGAGATAGCAAAATGATAATTGTAAACAATACTACTGCATAAACAATAACGAAGGTCGAAATTTGTGTAAACAGTGAGAGAAGTCTTTGATGAAGAATTTTGTGAGTGAAACAGTAGACCGGCTTCAGTCTATGGCATAGTGTGGCATCTCACTCACCAGTAAAGTAAAGGCGCGGCAAATTTTAAGTATTTAAGATTGGCAATACTAAGCATATGTATATCAGGTTAAATTTTGTTAGTTATTTTCTTCCAAAAAATAAAATAGATTTGTACCCGAAGTACAGTTAAAGACACAATATTTGATCAGTTATCAAGCGAGATGAAAAATGTATGAATAAAATACTAAAATGGCCATAAAAAAATAGGGGTTGATGATAAAAAAGTAAAAATTTAGGGTTGTATGTATTTTTTAATGCCGCTTTATATAAAATTCAAATAAAAAAAATTCGGCGAAAAATTAAAAAAATATATTTAAGGGTGAACAACCCTTATCACTTAGGGGTAAAAACGTTTCACGTTGGCTTATTCTCATACCTACTGAATACGCATATGAAATTTGGTAATGATCAGTTTAGCCGTTTCGGAGGAGTTCGGTAACAAACACTGTGACACGGAAATTTTATATATAAGAAGATTACGTCCAATATAAATGTCACGCACTAAGAACTAAACCTAATACTAATCAAATAATCTTCTAAGTATATTTTTTTATTTATAATTTGAATTTTACTGCGCATAAGCACACAATTTATCTACTTAACAAGCTTTCTGACTACGTTATCACTAGCAAACTAGAATAAATAGAATAGTAACTTGGCCGATAAAATGGTTCCACCGTCCACGCGTAAAATACCGCGGTGAGCGGGGCAAAACAGCTACCCGCGCGCCCGCGTGATCTTGATGCGACCAATCGCGTACGAGCTTTGTGTGTGTGTGTTTTGTTGGGATAGCAGTATAATTGTGTGCGTAGATGGATCTGATTCTAAGCGGCAATTATAAATAAATAAAACAAGCTCACTTTTTGTGTGGTCTAATTGGTGGTACGAAAGAAGGAATGCAAACGAGGATTTTCTTCATTCATTTTCTAGGATAGGGCTGAAGAATTCCTAGGATAAGTAGGATCCCCCCCGTGGGGCCCCGCATTGTCGAGGCGGGGGGGCTCAGTAACCGTGGCCTGGTCACCCACGGTGAAGCGAAGAGGGTCCCTGAGGCGGGCCGCTCCCTAGACTTGTCCTCCCCCATGCAAGTTCTAGACGGAGTGGCACCAGTAGGTTGCGGGACCTCGCTCCGGGGGGGTTTCGCAACTGAGGAGGGCTGCGGTGTGGTTTTGGAGACACCCACCGCAGCCGAAGGTGTGGGGCCGCGGCAGGAGAGAAGTGTCGGTATTACGATGCGCCGCTCTTCCTACCTGCCGCGGCCTCGACGGGGTCGCCACCGTTGATGGCGGACGCGGTGGGGCCGCAGGGAGAAGGGAGTGGTACCACAAAATACCACTTACCCTATTCTCTGCGGCCGTAGTGGCAGGTGACGGGGCCACAGACCTGACCCGTCACGGGGGACCTGGGACGTCGGACCGGGGTTGTCCGGCGTCCATTGCACTTATGGTCCCCGAGGTGGTTGCGGTGCACCATGTGCACTGCAAGGGGACTCATCCCCAGAGAAGGAGCCTCGCAGGCTAGCCGAGGTGGGCGGGGTGGTGGGTTAATGCGAGAAGCGGAACCTCATCTCGCCCTTTCCGGTGAGGAGGTCATCGTGAGGTTTTAGTCGGTAGGGATGTCCTGTTCACATCGAGTCCGACATACCCCACCCACCTCCCCGGGTGTGGTGGGGATGCGTAAATGCATTTCCTCACGTAAAAAAAATAAAAAAAAATGATTAGTATATTCCAAATGTAATTGACAAAAATAAGGAAAAAAAAATGGAAACCATACAATAACATGAAAAAAAAAAAAGATAGTAAAAAAAGCCTACTACGCTTCTGACTTTCCCTTACTTACCCCAAAAATATCCCTGACGAGCATATATTAATATATAATGCTATTTTTTTAATTAAAGTAGTTTTCGCAATAACTGTTGTGAGTGAAAAGTGTTTGTTGGACAATGTCTCCGACGTGAATGTGTTGGAGGCAAGCCTGACGAACATACAAAAAGAAAAAAAAGTTAGTGACACTCTGTTCTAAAATAGAGCATGACTAGTCTATAATAACTGGCTCTCATGGAGATTGCCAGAACACACTTTAAGGTGCTGGTACTTATAAAATATAAATACATACAGTGTTAACTCTTTATAAAGACACTAAAAGGACTGTGCATATTTTTATGGCGTTATAGAGAGTGATTAAATGGAGAGAATGTACTATTGTGTGAAATACAAATTTCGACGCTTTAGAGAGTTTGTTGTTTAGGGAGTTAATGTGGAGATGACGGCTGATAGAGTGGCGTGGAAGAGAAAAACAGGCTGGGCCGACCCCACCTAGTGGGAAATGGTAAAGAAGAAGAAGAAGAAGAGAGAGTTTGTTGTTAAATCGAGTGACGTTACATGGAATTTACACTGTATATTATAAGGCAGCTGCTTCAGGTAAGTAAGGCTTTTTAATGAAGGTTTTATCGTTAAAGTAAGCTGTAATGGTCGCAGTTAAACTTGAGAGAATTTTCGACAAAAGTTTGGAGCAAGACGAATTTAAAAAGTTGGTCAGTCGAAGTTCTGTTGCTTTGCCGTGTTGTTGATGGAGTGATTCTTAACGTTTTCTTTTTCTTCAAGACCGCGCCTGCTCCTTACTTTTAGAAATGTCGTTACCAAATCTTGTTTAGTTGTTTTAAAATTGTAATTCTTTTGAAATATTTATAACCAGGGCTAAAATATATTTAATCTTCGTTATATATAATTATAACATAATATATAATATTCACTATGTACTTACATAATTAAATACGTTGTAAATTAAACTCTGATATGACGCTTGAATTTTGTATTGACTATTTCATTTTTATATATCTTTTACAAGTGTTAAAAATATACATATCGATAATAATTTTGGCTCTCTGTCTGTCTCTCTGCTTCGTTATAACATCGAAACAACTTAGCAGAAAAAGGTTTTTACTAATGGATTACATATAATAAGAAGCATTTTTTTTTTTTAATTCACTTTCGATTTAGGCTAAAAGAAGTAAAGAAGTAATGGGTAAAGACTTTTTAAAAGATTTGAATGCGGTTTACATAAACGAATAAACAAATATTAAATGCAAAAGCTTGTGAGTGTTTGCAGCATAAAAAAAACATCTCGTGACTGTATAACATGAAAATAAAAAAAAGGTACAACTATTTTCATTCTGCAGCTAAATATTTCATAAAAAATAGTATCATTTGCTCTCGCACCTAGAATTTCTTTCCTCATTTCTACGTGGCCTATGAAAAACGTCGGCAAATATTTCTTCCTGTAAATTTCTCAGTACAAAGGCCGAGCTGTGATACATACGTAAACACCTAGCTTGCCCCACTTTCTGCTTCACATCATCTTCGTGGAAAGCAAATACAGTGACGTAAGTTTTGTTACTATTGTTTTATTTTTCATTAAGACCTATGACTCAGGCGTCACTTTGCAGGAGCGTCACTTTGCAGAGGCGTCACTTTGCAGGGGCGTCACTTTGCAGAGGCGTCACATTGCAGAAATCCGTTGTAAATAGAAGAATAGTTGCAATAAATATTTTTTGATGTGTTCGAATTATATTTACATTTACTATATGAACAATAAAGATTTATTATTATATTATTATATTATTATTATCATTATTTTGTTCATCGTTGATTCTCTCGAGAAACGAGGGATAACCAAAATCCGCGGGCTTTCGCCAAACGGAAATGGTGCTGGTTTGAGTTAACTTTGATTTGATAGAAATTTTCTTAAGATTCTACATGTGTTTAGGACTACTGCCTTCTAACCCTGCAGCCTGGGTGAAAGAATAAGGCTACGGAATTGCCCCTGCATGTCGTAAGAGGCGACTAAAAGGGGCATCAGACTCGAAGGTGTTCGGAGATGGGGTTCCGACACCCGCTCCATTGAGTCCAGGTTGAACGACAGCGGCGTCGCGTGACCGTCACCGTCGCGTGGTTAGCGAAACAAACCGGGAAGGGCCACAGCGCAGTGCAAGGAGGTCTCCGGAGTGTTTCCCGGAAGAACACGGAGACCTCCGTTAAGCACAGAGGATGGTCACGGATGGTCACATTATCACCATACAAATACATATCCCACATAACCTGGCTGCGCCCCATCGTAGCCAGGTATCTTGATTGAAGATTTCCCCCTCGTCAACAAAAAAAAAGGACTACTGCCTTCTGGAGTTGTACGTATTATACGAGTGCAAGTCCAGTGTCTTGAGTGATGCGTGTTATGTGTACGGAATGACGCTTGTCGATGATAGTATGACTGGTATCGTTTTGACAGTATCTACACTCCACTGAGCTTTTAATTCTATGGCGAGGTCAGTTATTATTATTATAATTTGTCACGAGTTTAAAAAAATAGTGAAGTGTTGTGTTAAATTTTAAGTGATAGCAAAATTGCTAAAAATAGAAAACAAAGTGTACTCAACTTAATAGTCGATCAATTAAGTTCACTAGTAACGATTCAAAAAGCTTATGTACTGAGTTTATATATATTGTCGTTAGTAGTTAGCGCTTCGTACGTACTAGAAGGGTGTTGGGGAATATATTTTGAACTTCAAAAGCGAAATGTACATATGGGCTTTATTTACGGACAGGGATAGCTATATTAACTACCAGTGCAAAAAGACGTGGTGTTATAAGTTAAGTTTGAAGTATGTGTGTGTGTGCCTTTTTTAAAAGCTTCAGATAGCTATATTTTATGAAAAAAAAAACCATGACCGCCGCTAAAAATAATGCAATAATTTTTGTAATTCCCTTAAAAGGTGTATCAAATGAAAGAGCTTAAATAGTAGAATGCTTATATTACGATATATTTCAAAAAATTGCCGCTACCACAAAATTTTATGTGGGAAATTTTATTATTTTTTAATTCACATATGTACCACTAGCTTTGCGACATGACTCTACTTGCTATAGACACTGACTAAAATATACGAGTAAGTAGTCCATCCCAAATTTCATCTAAATCAGCTCCACACATAAACTTTTGCATTTATAATATTAGTAAAATAACAGAATTAAATGAGCGTGATCAATACTTCTAACTTAACAATTATGTAATTGAGACAAATAATTAACGTGTTTTATCTTAAATTGTTTAAACAGTGAAACGTGAAGCAGACATCGAAATTCAATATACAGGGATATCGAAAATCCGCACAAAAGCGTTTTGTTTTGTTTTGTTTCCACAATTCTAAAGTACAGAAACATTTTATTTGGAAATTGGAACTCGCCCGTTGAGTGATGAAATTAATGTGATGCAAATTGTTTAGTCAAAATCAAAATCAGAGACAATTAATTTATTGCCATATTACAAGAAAGAAGCGAAAATCAGGCTGTGCCGACCCCACCTAGTGGGAAACGGTAAAGATAAAGAAAAAGTTAATGGTGGCGATTCAGCGGCACACACGACTAAACTTAAAGTAAATTTAAAGTAGCTCTGTCTCTTTTCCTCATAAATGTCCAAAAAGAAATGGTACGGTCTAAACCAACCAACAAAACACCTAAAATCACGCCAAACACGTCAGATTTAGAGCTGATACAATTGGGTGCGCTCTAAAATCGCTTACATTTTTCATATTTGACGTGATTTTAGTTGTTTTGTGTGTGTTTCAGAACGTGCCGTCGCTTTCTGACCACTTAAGATGAAAAGAGACGGGGCTTCTTTAGATTTTGTTTAGTCGTGTGTGCCGCTGAATCGCTACTAATGTCATATTTCAGTTCCATAATTACCCATAAGGCATTGCCACTATTTACTGGAGATGAGCAACCCTGTTAATTGATTTGATTTTTTTAGTGTTCCGTCATTTAGGTAGTCTTCTATTTTATAGTAACTTTTTTACGAGTATTTTTTTAAGCTTGTCAAGAAAGTTTTATTATTATCGATACACTTTTTAGGTCATCTCGTAACTTGTTAAATATTTTAATAGCTATTGAATGTAGGTTACTTTAATGTTCGTTAATTAAACTTTTCAGAATTTAAAACATATATTGGAACATTGACGTAAGATTCGATAAATTGGTGGCTACAGATAAAGATAGAGATCAAGATAAAATTGATTGATGGTAAACCTTAGCTGTACGTACATGATAACTTTACGCTGGGTTTTAAAGAGTTTGATGTACGTTGTGGGAGAAACTGCGTCTCATGCTAGAAATTAGTTTACCGAGCCGCAGTTGTCCCCGCTACGTTAGAATACACACTGAACACATTTTTAGAATAAACAACACATTTATTTACATGACTATACAACACAATAATTTTATACTTAAAATTTCCGGGTGTTTGTTACCGTACTCCTCCGAAACAGTTTGACTGATCTTTACCAAATTTTATATGCGAATTCAGTAGGTCTGAGAATCGGCTACTATCTATTTTCCATACCCCTTAGTGATAAGAGTTGTTCACCCTTAAATTTTTTTTTCAACAATTTTTTTTTCCATTAATTTTTGATAATGTGGCATTAAAAATACAAACAACCCTAAATTTTTACTTATGTATCACCAACCCCTATTTTTATGGACATTCTAGTAATTTTTCATCCCGCTTGATAACTGATCAATTATAGTGGTTTTAACTGTATTTAAGGCAAAATAACGTTTGCTGGGTCAGCTAGTCTTAATATATATAAATCTCGTATCACAATGTTTGTCCTCAATGGACTCCTAAACCACTTAACCGATTGTAATCAAATTCGCACACCATGTGCAGTTCGATCCAACTTGAGAGATAGGATAGTTGAAATCTCAAATGATAGTCGCAATTTTAATTTATTGCTAATTATTGTCTGTTATTATTTTACAGTCACAATAATCTGTTAACTCCAAATGATTCTAACAGATATCGATACCTTTCCACTGGGTTGAGTAAGTAATCAATAGATGGCGCTGCTATGGTAAATCTACGAACGTGTCATATAAGCTACACTATCTATTTTTCATACCCCTAAGTAAAGCAAAACAACGTTTGCCGGGTCAGCTAGTATTATATAAATTTCACAAGAATGAGTAAACAAGAAGTGAATTCCACCCGGTAAAAGAGATATCTTGATATTGCAGCAAACTGTCAGAATAGACATCCATATAACACCGGCTCAGCACTTCAGACGGTTTCTCTCGAGTTTACTGCACCTCGAATGCTAGTTCCCACTCAAAAGTCCTCGAATAGTGGTTAAGGAAACGTCAGTCGTGCTTTGGTTTAATTAAGTGCCTATCTGACTCTTTGGAATGGACTAATTTGAAACTTTGTGAGGGTAGTTTGAATTTTTGTGTCGTTGAAGGCTTTAGAAGATGTTTTTTAGCGATGGGTTTTTATGCATCATATTATTTGACTTGTAACTTTGGTGTTATCAATAAATGATTTGTATTTGTATTTGTATTTGCAGTAAAAAAAAATGTTATAGTAAGGAAGTGTTTTTTTATACTAATATTATTATAAAGATGAAAAGTTTTATTTTTTGTTTGTTTGACGCAAATGGGCTCCAAAACTACAGGACCGATTTAAAAAATTCTTTCACAGTTGGGAAGCTACTCGTACATTATCCTTGAGTAACATAGGATTTTGTTTTTCTTTGCAACTTAGATTATTTAATAGCCCGCGCGAAGCTGCGACGATTATATATTTGCTTTGAAAATATATAATAATATTCATGACATATTTTTTTTAGTAGGTACTAGTGATATACACTTGATCATAGAGCGCTTGCTTTGCGGGAGCAAATTTTTCACGAAATACATTTATATAAAATCAACAATTGACAGTAATATAAACTCAAAAAATTCTAGATAAGTAATATTAAATCAAATACAAAAACAAGTAAGATTTGTGTCAATTGCTTTATTCCAGAAACAATATTTATTAATTTTAATACTAGATACTAAATTTATAAAATAAAACGATATCGTGTTTTAGAACTCGAACGATTCTCATCACTATATTATAGATGATAAAACTGAAAAAAATATATATTATAGTTAAAGGATCGCTTCTCGCCCTTTTGGCTAAGATCAAAGTTTAGAATCAGCTAAAATATGCTTTTTGCTCTCAAACTGCCTTAACCGAGCTACAGGCACTTCACAATAAAGTTTATACTTTGTACTTTACCACAATACTAACATTATAAGCACAGTCCTCTAACAAACTTGAACATTTCCCTTCCCAAGTAGCGCCAGGAGATCTGAACTGAACCTCTTTCGTTTTATGTTAGTGTCCAAGGCAACGGTCGGTGTTTCGGATCCGTACATAAAGTTCATAGATATGGCATCAAATGATTCATCAGATGTTATCCTTTTTTTGATCAGAAAGGCACGTAACGTAAACGAAAGAGTTAGCGACTCTCTAGCCTAAAGTAAATTTAAAGGAGGCTCCCATAAAAGAATTGAGTTCATTTGTAATTTTTTCTAAGACAATGATATGCAACGTTTCATGCAAGTGCTTGACTTGCACTTGGCCAATTTTATTTATTATAATGGAATTAAGGAATTGACATATTATCTGTTATTTTATTGTCATGAACATAAACTAAGTTCAAATTAATAATTTGTGTTTTGTCATTTTTGCATACTGCATCTACAAAGGTATGATATATCTATAATATGTACTATGTATATTAGTAAAAAAAAACTTTATTTACAGTATCAACTAAGTACTACAAAAAGTAAGCAATTAGAATAAACTTTAGATTTATAATTAAAGATAATCCAAAAGCTAAATAGCAGTGACACACAGCGTTCCTAACATGTTGGCAGCATAACCACGTTGAATAGAAATGCTGGTACGTTAAAATATGATTGATGTTTATAATAACTATATATAATAAGATAAGAGAATGATTATTTTTCCCTGTAAAATTATTTTTTATCTGTTATTCTCTTAGTTAATTTTGATAGAAAGACAGATTCAGTCCCTTATTATTCCTTTATCTATGGTCTTATCGGATGCAGATCTGTGACAAATCCAGTGAAACCTCTACATCTGTGAAGTACCGTAAGAACTTGCTTCTAATTGAGTGGCTATCTTTTCGAGTCGACGCTCGACGGAACGAGCTAATTTTCTGCTAACGTCCCGGCATATTACGGAATGACGCGATTACTTTTGAAAATTTTAATGCATAATTGCAGTTAATTATAATAGGAATTGCAAAAGACATTTTTTATATATAACTAGGCATTTGGCCGGCAGGACGCGTAATCATCCGAGCTAGCGACACTTTGGTCTAAAGGTCTCTGGTCTTAGGAGAAGCATGCCTAGTCTGGAACAACTGGCTTTCAAAGAGGCTACGGGTACACACCGTTAGGTGCTTGGTGATCGTTTTTTAAACTTGAGGGCGAGTGCTAGATGGGAACTAGAAAATACGCTACCGCTATGATTTCCTTACGATATTTCCATCACTGATAGCTTGACCTCATTGGTGGGATGAACCCAAGACCTTTGGGATATAAGGCGACCGCACGCTCAACTCAGCGGACATCGCCTCAGCAAAGGAATGAAAATAAAATCTTCATATAAAATCAACAATCTGTAATATTGAAATAATGAGCTCTTAAGAGTTTAGATACAATTACCAACAAAACATGTATGATACGTTTTAAGTTTTTCATAACTTTTAAAAACAGAACATTTTTACATTTTTTACTATAGAATGAAACTAAAATAAAAATTTGTGGCTTTATAGTTTATGCAATATTATAAATTATTGTTCAAAATACTTCCCATATCGCCTTTAAACACCTGTAATGTACTAAGTCTATTCAAGGGAAACAACTAGTACAACCATTCATATTATTCCACTTGATTACCAATGTATGCACTGTCTCATATTAGCACTGTTCGCCTCTGCGGTCGCGGGAAGCGGTGCTAACAAAGGACAGAGATGTAAAGTGTCCGTGCGGTAGAGCAGGACAGACTAAAGAATTGAAGGGGGTGTCGTTGTTGTAATTTAGAGTATTCGTCATAATTTATATATTTTCTCTTGAAATAATTGACGGACTGAAAAATTAAGCTTACCTGTAGAAATCCAAGCTTATTCTTATTCTATAACGGACAAAAACCACCAGGAGACGTATTGTGCATAGGACATGCACAATACGCATCCTGTCACTTACCAGCTTACCCAAGCCATCCAAGATCCTTAAAGTAAAAGGGCATGGTCTTGATTCACTGGCATACGTGTTCCACTGTTCAAGCGACACAAAAATTTACGAATCTAGGTATTTAAAAAATAATAAAAGTTTTATATAAAGGTAGAATAATTAAAATAATAAAATAGGTACATTATTTTTTTTTCTTTATATATTTGTACTAATACTTCTGTGCAAATAAATAAATTAATTTGATTATGAGCACGGAAAGTGTTAGTGATGAATCAGTTACTTGTTTCGGAAGAGGGGTTAAGCTATGCTCCATCAAGAGATATTTGCCTTTGGCACGACTAAAGTAAAACACGTTATAGCGTTAAGGGGCTGGGGACTGCTATTAAAGTTTTTATTGTTATTATAGCAGCTTTAGTAAGTGGCAACAGCGAATACGTGACGAGATAATTTCCTTTGTCTTTAGTTTTATAGTTCGCTGTAAGATTTGAGTCTTTTGTAGAAGGTGATATTTAAATTGTAAACATTAAAAGATGTTAGGTGACAGCAAATACTCGCGGCGGTATTTTTTTTTTTGTGACTTCAAAAATAATGAGAGTTGCCAATTTGATTGTATTAAAGGTAATCATTATCATCAATTTATGTTTTTGGTTTGAATTTTAATATTTTATCTCTTAACTTTTCGTTTCATTTAGAAGTTATATATTTAGTTTAGTTATATTCGAAGTCAGGTTTTCTAGTTTTTTGGGCTTACAAAGTATATTTTCTAAGGGTTTTGGGTGCCTTAATTTATTTTAATTAGATGTAAGTACAAATAGCTGTAATTATATTTTGACTGATAAGAATAGACTCAAAAAATTACGTGTTGAAAGTAGTGAAATTCACGTGATTTTATTTAGATTTTTCAGCAGCCATTTTGTTATAGCATTTGCCATGTTTAGCTAAATATAACTTGCTTAACTAATTATCGAGGAAATATTATGCCTAATCACTTATTGACCTATTAAGTTCAATTAAATGCTACAACTAAAGATCTCTTTTCTTGACAATAATATAAACTTCCTTCACAACCCTCTGCCTAAGGGTATCAAAGTTTCACCCCGGAACTACTATTTACCCGAAACTCCGTTAATCATAGTAAATTGCGTCTCAGATTCTCGACTCCCTGTCACGCGATCATATTATTATTGTATACCTGGGTCTGTACCGCCATCTTGGGTCCGATGGTACACCTGGCAGCGACAAATACTTTACATCGATCTTCGGAAAAAGACAACCGGCTAATTTCGGCTTCCTTATGGTGCTATGGGAGCAAAATACAGTGTAAGCTCCATGTAACGTCACTCGATTTAACAACAAACTCTCTAAAGCGTTTTTTTTATTTAGCTTGTATTCCATACAAAGATTACATTCTCTCCATCTAACGATCATTCTCTATAAAGCCATAAAATGCACAGTCTCTTCAGTGTCGTTATATAGAGTTTACACTGTAGCATATTTAAAAAAATCCTCCACAAACCGAAAATACAAAAACACAAAATGAAGAATGAAATGAAAATGATTTAAGAATAAATAAAACCGAGTACTATGAGTATTAGTATACAATATTACGAATGAAATGGCGGTGGTGTCTTTTAGGTTGAATCATTTCTTAATACTTTCAAATTAGCTGATTGAGAAAAACAAAACACGGTTTTGTTTTGTAAAACAACTGCCTGTCAGGGGATTTTAAATCATGAAAGTGAATTTCTTGGAAGCGGACAGAGTTTTCTAGGAATAAGCACCGTATCGCGAACGCAATAAAGTTCACAATTCTGAGGTATAAGTCTTACTGTCTCAATGCCTTTACTGGATTGCATTAACAAAGCAGTGGTACAAGCCCCAGGGGAAAAATACCCTTATCACGGTGAATAACTCACTATCTTACCCTTGTATTAAATTTATTTGTTGCTGAGAGACAGGAAGTATTTACCCACGTAAAGCATAATCTACTATATAAAATTTCCATGTCACACAATGTTAGTTACCGTACTCCTCCGAAACGGCTTGGCCGATTTACACCAAATTGTATATGCGTATTTAGTAGGTCTGAGAATCAGTTACTATCTATTTTCATATCCTTATGTGTTAAGGGTTGTTCAGCCTTATTTTTTTTAATATATATTAATTAATTTATAAGGCAAAACAACGTTTACCGGGTCAGTTAGTCTACGTATATTAGAGAATAAATTGCAACTTAAAACTAAGCATAAGCAGCCCACAATACGTTCTCACTACTGGGACTCGGGGCTTCCTTTCACGAGGAGAGAGTTTTTAGGCATAATGCTGCTAAGACCCAGGCGTGTCTTTTCTCTGCTAAGAAGAGGCCTTTCCACCTGGTCCCGACTTTCCAAAATGTATCCGTCCCCATCACAGACCAACTTGAACTTCTTGGAGTGACTTTACCTTCGTCGCTCAATTTTGGCTTTTACATTGAGTCCAAAGCTCAATTGGCTGCCAAAAAGCTTGGTATCCTCTCGAAGGTGCGTCGGTACTTCAAGCCGGAACAGTTGCTCACCTTGTACAAAGCACAAGTTCGATCATGCATGGAGTACTGCTCGCACCTTTGGGATGGATCAGCAAAATACCAGCTTGAGGCGTTGGAGTCCATTGAACGGCGTGCCAAGAAGCTCATCGGTCAACCTTGTCTCGCCAAATCTAGACTTCATAGTTTGGAGCACCGGCGTAAGGTTGCCAGTCTGTCGGTTTTTTATAGAATACATTTCGGGGAGTGCGCAACGGAGTTGCATAATATAATACCACCATCTCCGTTCCATTACAGAACGAGCAGAAACACAGCGAAGAGACATAGATATACAGTCGAAATCCCTAAGTTTCGCACAAGCCGTTTCGCTTCTTCCTTTCTTGTGAGGACTGCAAAACTTTGGAATTCTCTTCCTGAGTCTCTGTTTCCTGAGAAGTACCACCTGGGGGTCTTCAAATCTAGATTAATAGTTATTTTCTAGGTAAGCGTGTAACATCGTAGGCCATAGTATTGTTTAACACCAGGCAAGTTGTGGTCAAACGCAAACCTATAAAAAAAAATCCACCACACTGGCCAAGTGCGGGTTAGCGGAAACTTACGACCCTATACTGAGCGTATCGTCTCCATTCACTATCCGCTTTTTAGAGTTCCATACCTAAAAGTTAAAAACGGGACTCTATTACTAAGCCTACAAATTCTGTCTATCTGTCTGTCACCCGTATAAGTCCGAATCGCACTTGGCCATTTTTTGCGTATATCAGTTAATAATCTAGTAATCTTTTTTATCTTGAGGAAAAGTCATATCACATCCGATATTGATTCTACTTTACTTTATTAATCAGTACGTTATCTCCCCAGGCGATGCCTTCAAGGAAAAACATTTGTTCCTCAAATTGCCGAAGATACCTTTTTAACCCTCCTGTGGTACAATAAACACAATTTGTTCGATATTATTTCTATGAATGGTAAAAATTAAAAAACAAGAAATTAATTTCTACAAAATATTAATTTCAAATAGAAGGTTTTGACTAACTTTAATATCTTTCTCGAGGCAAATGTACTTGCAAAATTATGATTCACAAAATACTACCTTTTTAATTTTAATGTCTCTTCAATGACTACAAAATTAATATGGTGTAACAAAACATGATTATTATAACTAACTGGGTTGGCGCGTCGACCCGAATCGGATCCTGGCCTCCGATACTAGGAGACGCCACTGTTCTCGGCCCTGTGCCTTCTCCTGCCACTGCGTGACCTTAAGATTGCGTAGCTCCTCCTCCACTTGGTCTATCCAGCGATACCTGGGACGTCCGACCGGTCGACGACCGCTCGCTCGTCCCAGGTAAGCTCTTTTCACTGCACGATCCGATTCCATTCTCTCCACATGGCCGAGCCAGCGGAGTCTGTGGGATTTCGTTTCGCCTTTTATGTTAGGCTTGGCCACTAGTTGTTCTATTTCGACATTATCCCGCACACGTATACTCCCATCATCTCTTCGTGCCGCCCCGAGGATTTTACGAAGTACCTTACGTTCAAGTTGCTAATAATCTGTTCCACCATAAAAATATAAACATGCATCAGACTATCTTTTAAAAAAGTGGCATTTTAAATAACATTTTATATTCCATATTGGATGACACGTTAAATTGTATGTCCCGGCTGTTAGTCTTCGTACTAGTAGTAGTTAAGTCAAGTCAGAGGCCTTCGGTCGACTTTTCTTATGGAATAATCCTTGGAGGCCTTCAGGTCCATCGCTAAATGCTAGTCGACAGATTTTTTACTTGAGAGTAGTTTCTAACCACTCTCAAGTAAAAAATTATTTGGTCTATAATAATCAAGCAGACACATAAATGTAGTTAATGAAAATGTGTGATGAATTTTATACGAAACCTCGATTAGCGTGCCTCATAAAGCTTTAATATTCTTATTTAACGAATCCAACAGAAACTTACGTCAGCTTTTAGACAAAGCTCAATGACCACTAAAAAATATAGAAAAACAAGACAATAATACAAAGTATTTTATCGACAACACCATATTCCAATCGACAGAACCCTTCTCTATTATGCAAAAAGCAGCCCCTTGTCACACCCTCGGCTAAAGAAAAGTTAAAATATCGCCGAAACCCAATGAGACATCACGGATGAGGATCTAGATAGAAACCTTTGATATATCTTTAATAAGGATCCGCCATTCCCTACATATATCCTGATTACCCACGTCATATCTGCGCAATAATCTACGGAACGTAATGTCACGGGACCCGAAAATATTTAACAGAGGATATTGCTGGATCGAGGCACGGGTTTGTTATTTTTTCATTGTTTTTGTAGGCTTAACCGTTAGATCAAAGGAATGTTTTTCGCGTACGATGCTAGAATTTAACGTCTATCTTGTACATTTATGAAAAAATATATTACAAAACAAGGTAGCAAAAGGAAAAATAAACCTTTTGTTACTCAACAAAATTTCCGCGAGTTCTTTTCAAATCAATATTCCTTTCATTAATGTAAGTTTACGAATTACCAATTAGGCGTGAAACAAAACAAATAAGTGACAATCAGGCCTAACATGAATCATTTATATAACTGACTCTCAAGGAAGCTGCAAAAACACACACTTTGAAGTGCTTGGCGACAGATTTTTACACAATAGATAATTATGTACTATTCATTGTAACATATTTTTTTTATTTTATTCACGACGTAATTAGTTTCGAATGCGATAGTTTGATGATATTTCATAATATTTGTAACCGTCAAAATACAAGTTAAGGTGATAAATTCTCACATTTTCTACTGTCACGAAGCAAATACAATAAAATAAAGAAGCGTATACATCTCATCTCAGAAACCTACTTTGTATTTGTAATCTTCAGCAGAACACGACTGCTCTTATATTCAGAGCGCATCGGAGAGTAGGTGCCAAGTTTTGCGTACAAAAACTGTGGTGAATAAACTAAACTATTTAACTAGCCAATGTACTCAACATCAAATCATTTATTAACCTTAGGATTACTTTTGGCATTCACGGCACGTCAACAAACAATGTGTTTTATGAAAATTATCAATCAATTTATGGGTTACTAATGTTAAAAATTATATGAAAAAAAAAAAACACACACACACACACACACAATCAAAATAATAATAATAATAACCTTACAAATCGTAGATTAAATCGAAGTCAGTGACCGCGGGTAAGGTGCTTAAAATGCTGGCGGCATTACATCGTTGGATCGCCAAAAAAAAATAAGTGTAAATTATTTTGTTTTCAACTAAGTAAATCCCAATATTTATGAGTGTAAAAATCAAACTATCAAAAACAAACTATTGTAGGCGCCGAGGATGATAATAAATAATTCAGAGGGTTATAGTTAATATATAGGATTATTTAAGCGGACTACTAACTTAGAGTATATCCTAATTGTTTTTAGACTCTTGACATTTTTCACAAATTTAGCGTACGAATGAGTTAAAATTATTGAGGGACGATGTTGCAGGCATGTAATAAAAAATCTGTTATTTTATTGCTTAACTGTCCTAATTAAGACAGAGTGGTATAAAAATAATCTAGTTTGTTTGTAAAAAGTATAATTTTAGAAACTCATTTTCAAATTAAACTTGTATGTGTGTATCTAGTGTATCATGAGTGTACCTTATTCACAAAAAAGATCAACAACTGCAGCCATTGTCTTACTAACCTAGGCTAAACAAGATAAACCATTTATTGATAATTATTAAGTTATACGTCAAAAATTTAAAAATGTCAACATGAAATACAATTAATATGTAATAAAATGTCAATGTGAAATAATTAATTAATTTAATTATGTATTAATATAATAAAATGTCAATGTGAAATAATAAATTAATTTAATTATGTATTAATATTGAAATCATTAATTTCAATATTAATACATAATAAAATATAATATCAAAACTTACATGTTACGACAAAAATTATTAAAATATTTTTTTTACGATATTAAAAAACTCGTCCATTGAATAGAAAGTTCTCTGAATGAGCTAGTTCTTGAGCTTATTTTTGAAAATGCAATGCAATCCTGCGGCAAACAGTCAAACACTAAAGCTACAAAAAGTCTTTGTCTTCAAGTACTAGGAAATTCTAAACGTACACAGCTCCTGAATCCTTAATACCCGTTTCAACTGCGTAAAAGTATACACATCACATATGCGAGTAGAAAATTACTCCTTCGAAATAAGATACTGGAACTTTTTGTTCTCAGATTTGGTTCGTAAAAAGGGAGAAACAGAAAGACGGATTGGCAACGATTTAATTTCTACGTCTGCTTTTTGTTACGTAGTGACGCGAAATCTGGGTGATTAATTGAAAGGAAAATCGTTTGAGATATTGAGCGAGTGATCCCTAGATTTTGGGGTTGCTGTTTTTTTTTGTTTTATTATTTTGTATCGACGAATTTGTCTTGTGGGTTTTTCGTGATACATATGATAAGATTGAGCTTTACAGTATATAGTTTTTTTTTGTAGACATGATAATGTTTATGTTGTTAAATGATATTTAATAGATAATTCTTCTTCAATATAATATATAAGCCATGGTATCAAATATTTTCAAGCGACCGAAGGCCTCTCCTTGACTTAACGACCTGTAGCAAGTCTAACAAACGGGACCTACAATTTAATGAGTCAATCGACTCACGGTAGCGTCTAGATGCAATGCCACTTTTTATATGACAGTCTTGTGCATGGTCACCCATCCAAATATAGTCCGCATCGACCGTTACTTAACCTCGACGATCGTGTCATATCACCTTAATAAACCGAGATACAGGCGCTATAATAGATTAATAATGACAAGGCAGTCATTGAAAATAATGATACATTTAGATGTGAGTGTTTTAGCTTTACTTAAACTCAATGATTCTTTAGATCGCCTTAGTAAGCTGAGCTAAAGGCACTACAACAGATTAATAATGACAAGGTAGTAATTGAAAGTAGTGAAACTTAAGAAACATCATGTAAGTCATTTACTTTATTCATCCACAACTTTAGCTTTTATAATACTTGTAGTTTGAGTTAATGCGTAGTTAAATATTTATAGGTTTAACCTAAACATGTAAAGCTAGGGTTTTGAGGTTAAACTTGAAAGTTAAATTACCAAGCGGATCCCATAGGGCAAGCTCCTTTCATTTTGTGTGCCCTAAGGCAAACCTTGTTTGTATTAAATCTGGATAAACATTATGAGAAATTATTAAATCTTCACTTGTAAAGTACACAGGATATTGATCTTATAATCCCTTTGTGTTAGGTCTAAGACTTAGACGGTGTAAATTACTCGTTGCAAATTGCTCCAAGCGTTATCTAGTGAAATTCTAATGTTTCTCAAAGAATATTAGAAATTTTCATTCTAAATATTTAAAGAAAATTGTTTTTGCACAAAGAAAATACAGTTACAGAATGAAATAAAACATTTATAAACTAGCACGGACGTCGCACGAACTACAAAATAATTTAAGTTGCTAACGGATATTCTAGAAGACATTTTTGTAACCGCTTTGAAGATTTTTTTATTTTGTTTGTTTTTAACTGGATGAAAATAAAAACATTCGTAATATATATTTACACGAAACAAACGGTTACACTTTCTTTAAAAAAAAAGTTTCTTCAAATCTTTCACCACAGTAAAGCTTAACAACAGGCAAGCTGCGGTCAAACATAAGTCTATTTCTCATAAAAAAATACTGCTATACTTAGTTTCCATACATATACATAATTAGGCTCCAAAGGAAGTTCCAAATCCCAGCCAGATTTACCCAACCTTAGTTCAACTACAGTGTAGTCGATTACAGCGAACGTTTCAGGGCCTCTGAGATAACGTGGTCGGTTGCCCACCAAAGCGGCCATTCGGCCGTTCCTTTCAAACTTTCACCAACATTTCATTGAAAATACTTTTTGGAATTTTTCGACGTAAGGGCAGGACGAAAGGGTTTGGACCCTAGGGGCGTGTGGCAAGGGTGAAGGAATTTTGTAAGCGTTTTTCCACAAGGCTTTATATGTGTCATGTTTATGTGGCCCCACAAATTTTTATTGAAAAATGTTTGTTACTTTTATTAGGGTTCCGTGCCTAAAAGGTTAAAACGGGACCCTATTACTAAGACTTCGCTGTCTGTCTGTCTGTATCTCAGAAACTGTAATAGCTAGAAAGCTGAAACTTTCACAAATTTTGTATTTCCCGTGCCGCTATTACAACAAATACTAAAAATATAAAAATTAAAATACTAAGAGGTTCGATTTAATTTCCCATACAATAAACGTGTTTTTTTGTTTGTTTTTTTTTGCTATGTATGTCAATGACGGTAGGTGCTAGACATTTAAAATGTTCACAAAATACATAAAAGTATATTGGCTATCAAATTAAATTAGTCCATCTACGACCACCGTCAAGCTTAAAATCAGCTAGCTGCGGTCAAACGTAAGCCTATTCATCAATAAAAAAAAAATACAGGCACGCTGGAAAGAACTGGTGGAAACTGGCCGAAGACCGTATTGTATGGCGTGTTGGAGAGGGGCCTATAACCAGCAGTGGGTAAATTCAGGCTGATGATGATATGCTGTAAAATTTTGGTAATCAAAGACAGAATTCTAAGTCTTTGTTTGAAACATTTTTCAGTCGAACTCTTAATATTTGTTTTGCCAGACGAATAAATAATAAAGACTAATGGATTCTACAGAAATACTTACTTAGAAGACTAACATGATCAAATAAAGAAAGGACTTAGTTTATTTGAAGAGATTAATGGGAAAACTGAATTAACTTACTTCATAGGATTAATTTTTTATTTATAGAGTTCAATACAAGTAGTAATTAAATTAAATTAATTTTTCAATTACAACTCAATATAATTTGAAAAGAACGGTCTTGTTTAGTTTTTTTTTGTATCGATTACATGTAAATCATAAAAATAATATTGAAATAAAATTTTAATGTGTTAAATATATTTGCAAACAAGCACATCTCCCTTGCAAAACCAGATGAGTGTGAACAAGATAAAATAAACTTTTAAATATATATATTTTTTATTTTAACGAACTTGCGCTTGATCGCAATTTTTTCAAAATCATCTGATGGCAGACGACACAGCGATCTAAGGTGGAACGCGCTTGCCTAGAAGAAATCGGTTCACTTTTGCCTTGAAAACCGCTAGATTATAGTTATCGGGGAACAGGGCATTTGGCAAAAATTCCACATCGTGGCGGTTCGCAAAATGAAGGTGGAAGCAAAGACACCTCCACAGTATAACGATGCCGCCTTTGTGTTTCCCTACTCGTCCGATGGTGGCTGTGGCTGTTACAATTTCTTAATTAAAGCGAGTTATACCTACCTTCCCATGGAAACAGTGGCAATCAATGTGTATTTCTATACACGAAAATATCTATAAAATATCTAAATATCTAAGTTCATTATCCCAATATTGAAATTTTACCTTCAAACGTATAAAAATCATCTAAAAATATTTTTACTCAGAAATAATACATTATTCTGAACCCAATCAGTAGGCAGATAAAAAGCACAACTCAAACCCGAATGAAAAGCACAAATTTCCAGCCAATATCACCAACAGAGATTCCCTAATTGCCTACCATCAACTTTTCCTACAATAGCATTGAATCTGTTTCATTAGAATACTTTGCGAAGAAATATTTTTCTTCGGGGACAATTTTGTCAAGATTTTTTCACGTTGAGAAATTTCACAGGAAATATGACAAGTGTCTGCTTAGGCGTATTTTTTTTATTTCACCTTCAAGTTACGTCCCAAAGGGCATATATGGATGTGGAAAGGGAAATTTATAGCTGGAATGGAGAAAATATTTTGTATGGGACGGAATATTTTGTGAAGTGACAGTTTTATAGGCGCTTTAGGGCTGTGGGCCATGCGTTGAGGTTTTATTACTGCTAGAAGAGTTATACAAACAAAAATATCTGTCCAAATATGTATCTATATAAAATATGTATGTTGTGTTAGCAACCATAATACGAACTAGAAATGGTTCAGTATGGGGTTAACCAACCGCCCGATGGCCTCTGACTTGGCTTAATGACTGCTTGCACTAAGACTAACAGCCGGGACCTACAACTTAACGTCTTATCCGACCCATGGTAGCACCCAGATGAAAATGCCACTTGTAAAACGACAGTTTTGTGCATGGTCAACCATGCAAATATCGTCCGCATCGACCGTTGCTTGGCTTCGATGATCGCGTTAGATAGCCAAGCTACAGGCGCTACGTTTCTTAGATGGGCGCCATTCTTACATTTTTTTTCTAATTTGTCTACAATATCCGAACACGTGTGTCATCCGCTACGCACTTGGGGAGCGTGGTGGATTATTGATATAACTTTCTCTCCTCGTGAATGAAAGCCCCGAGTGCCAGCAGTGGGAACGTATAGTGGACTGCTTATGCTATACAGGTAATCCGTTTTTTTATTATAATACGTACAAAGCAGTCAAAGAGAAATAAAAATCCCCTTTTGTAATGTCCTCTCCATGCTTTAGTTGCCTGGAAGAGATCGCTATCAGTGATAAGGCCGCCACTTGTAACACTACTTATAAAGTGTTTATTTATTTTTCTCTCTGTTTTGTATTTTCTTTTGTGTTGCAATAAAGAGTGTTTTACTACTACTTTTTTCTCCTCTAATCCCCAATCACACACCGAACCAATCCAACGGACATGTAAAATCAGGCCAGCATTTTTTTGTTTATAGATATCATCGATAGCCTCATAGGGTTGTGCTTGTAGTTGTAAATTTTATATTAGGGACAAATTGTTCTGTTTTTACAATGCAAGAGGGAAATCATGGTATGCCTCACACGGGGAAACAAATCTTCGCATACGCAAAGAATGTTTTATGGTGTTTATGGTTATTAAATCGAGTGTAGCGCCTATTGCTAAGTAAACAAAGAAGTGTTATCATTTTACAATTTTGAACTACAGTGTAAACTCTATATGACGACACAGAAGGGACTGTGCATTTTATGGTGTTATAGAGAGTGGTCGTTAAATGGAGAAAATGTATCATTTTTTTCACACACGGCTGGTGATCCCCATACTAAACCATTTCTAGTTTGTATTATGGTTGCTAACACAACTTCTATTCCCGGCCCGGCCGACATCTTTGTGCTTAACTAAATTTGTTGGTTGTGGTCTGGGTGTTAAATATATATCTATATAAAATATATATGTATGTATATGTTGTATATCAGTTGTGTTAGCTACCATAACACGAACTAAAAATGGTTCAGTATGGGGATAACCAGCCGTGTGCGAAATGAGTCCTAATATTTAATTTATTTTTTATTTAACTGATATACTACACATACATACCTAGATAAATAAATCATATCGACACATATTTAACACCCAGACCGACAGCCAAAAAGTTTAGTTCATCACAAAGAATTTTGGCCATGCCAGGAATCGAAACCGGAACTAGTCTGCTAACCAGAGGGTTAGCAGACTGTCATCAGTGGAGAAGCCTGCTTAAGCTACGGCTATACAATGTCATGTATACTATATAACTAGCTGGACCCGGCAAACGTTTTTATGCCTTATTACTTAGGGGTATGGAAAATAGATAGTAGCCGATTCTCAGATCTACTGAATACGTATATAAAATTTGGTAAAAATCGGTCGAGCCGTTTCGGAGGAGTACGGTTACTAACATTGTGACATGAAAATGTTATATATAAGATAAATGATGATGAGTATAACAAAAGTTAACAGAGAAATTGCGATGAAAATTGACGCTAGTAAAGAATTAATCGATCGATTAGTAAGCAACTGGTTAAACAATAATTAAGTCGTACAGCTTGCCTTCGAGTAACGGTATTGTATCGATTAGTTTTGTCCTTGACACGAATCAGAAGTTTAATAGAAGGACACATTCAGCATTAGCCAATTATGCGAATAGTTAAAACCTGTGACAGTTAATGCAATAGAATGACAATTTGAAATAACTTTATACATTCTAAAAGACCATTTCTGACTATATATAATAATACTAATAAATCGTTTATTTGAACCAAAACGATATTCAAAACAGTTACATTATAAATGTACCCTATAGTTATAACTGTTCAAAATTGTACATATTCAAAAGGACAATTCAAATACTAAAAATATACATCTTAATAATACAAAAAAAAATTGTTTAAAACTGAAAAGAGTTAACGTATATATTGTACCAACTGTAATTAGTATAAGGGTTTTATATACCTAAGTATACTACATCCTACTAATATTATCAAACCGTAAGTTTGTGTGTAGTGTGTATGTTTGACGCTCAAACGGCTGAACGGATTTTGATGAAATTTGGTGTAAAGATATTTAATATAGTAGAAAACAAAAAAATGGTCACACTTACTTAAAAAAGTCTTAGTTGCAATAGACTTTTTTTACCATAAATAGGCATTCGCTTGATCACAGTTCACGTTAATCAGTCGGGAACTACAATTGTTTTCGGAATAAAAAGTAGCATATATGCCAATCCAAGTTCTAACCTATATCCATACTAAATTTTATCAAAATCGGTTAAGCCTTTGGGCGCGATGAAGTAACAAACATACTCACACAAACTTGCACATTTATTATATTAGTAGGATCTACTTCTAATCTACTTTGAATTAACTACAAGAAACAGATGTCTAATAATTTTTTTAAAGATAAATTAAAACGTTATTTTTCGTTTGTTAAGATATTTTTTTTCCACATATGTACGAGCAAAATGGTTCTTATCTGCCCTAGATACAAAAGTATTTGAATTAAAAACAGATATTATTGAAAAGTTGATATTCAAATGTGTTATTCTATTTCGGGCAAACTAAACTTGGAACGGGCTATAATTAGAGGTTGACATGAAAATGACATTGAGAAATAATACCCTCCAAATGTTGACATTTCAATACCGATCAATGTCACAACTGAAAATAGTAAGGTACAATTCTCATATTTAAGGTCATACGTCCAGTCATATTTACAGAAATGCATGGTCGCTAACACAAGCGTCTATCCGCACCTAAAAGGTAAAAACGGGACTCTATTACTGAGCTTATGCTGTCAGTCTGTCACCAAGCTGTATCACATAAACCATGATAGCTAGAAAACTAACATTTTCACAAATTATGTATTTACATTTCCACTGCAACAACAACACTAAAATACTAAAAACAAAGAAAATTTAAATATTAAGGGGTCCTCGTACCAAAACGTGTTTTTTTGGCATGATAATGGTACTGAACCCTTTATGCAAGAGATCAACTCGCAATTGTATTTATTAACGTCCTACTTGTAACAAACAGTTTTTATAATCTTTACTAGCTGACCCGGCAAACGTTGTTTTGCCTCACCTAGGGGTACAGCGCCATCTATTGATTACTTACTCAACCCAGTCGAAAGGTATCGACATCTGTTAGAATAATTTGGTGTTAACAGATAATTGTGACTATCAAATAATAACAGACAATAATTAGCAATAAATTAAAATTGCAACTATAATTTGAGATTTAAACTATCCTATCTCTCAAGTTGGATCGAACTGCACATGGTGTGCGAATTTTAATCTAATCGATTAAGTGGTTTAGGAGTCCATTGAGGACAAACATTGTGACACGAGATTTATATATATTTAGATAAGATAAATATTCGAGTAACTATGTAAATCACCTTAATAGAGCCTATAAAAGCCTACTCAGATATTCAAGTTTGGCAATAATAGAATATCGCTTTCTTATCATTATTCAAAGTCAAAGTCAAAGAATTTATTTCAATATTATGTCTTATTACAGTTCCATAATTACACATAAGGCATTGCAACTATTTATTGAAGATGAGGAAACCTGTTAATTGATTTGATTTAATTAATGTTCCGTCTTTTTAATAGTCTTCTATTTTAAAATAACTTTTTGTAATGAGTATTTTTTTTAAGTTCGTCAGGAAAGTTTTAATATTATTGATACGCTTAAGGTAGTCTGGTAATTTGTTAAATATTTGAATAGCCATTGAATGTTGGCCCGAGCTCTGCATTTCTAATCTACACCTTGGTACTTGCAAATTTAATTTATTTTTTATATTATTTTATCGACTTTGTTACAATATTTTGCGATAAAGAAAAATATGTATTAAAGGCGAGGAGGATTATATTTTTATGGCGTAAAGAAATATATCAACGAACATTTTCTTAGAAAATTAACCTACAAAAGTAAAATTGAAACTATTTATTAGCTTCGCATGCCGGATTGCAGTACATAATATAAATAAATTAAAAAAGAATAAATAAATAATAAAAAATAAATTCATTAAGTTATTAGAATCACTGTTTGCTTTCATAAACACAAAATAAAAATACTTTTACAATACGTGTTTTATTCGAGCATAAACAAAATATTCGTAATGGATTAATGCATGAATGATTTATTTGGATAAAAAGCTCACGAGCACTTGGGCACAAGTTTGCACGAATCAGTGAAGCCCGTAGCCAGTTACAATAGGTTGTATCTTATTTAAATTTTAAATAATGCATGAACAAGGGCTTTAGACAAAATTCCATCGCTTCAAGTATCGCCTTCGATTCGATATCGACAAATGACGGGAAATTTATGGAAGTGACGTAGACTGTAGACAAAGCTTTTCGATAGCTCACGTCATCTGACGATATCCAATTGAAGCGATGGTGACTTGTCTTGGCCTCCCTAAAGGGAAAGTCGAAAGTTGTTACATACTTTAATAATAAAAGAAATTATAAATAATCATTACATTAGAATGAGAAGTAAACAGGAAACGTTATTTAACATCTACGTTTAATTATAAAAATACAGCGAACTAGAATAAACGGAAGTGTAACTCCATACAATTGCAGCTTAGAATTTGTATCCATCTACGCACACAATTATACTGCTATCCCAACGAAACACACACACACACAAAGCTCGCACGCGAATGATCGGTCGACGCCACGCGGGCGCGCAGGTAGCTGTTTTGCCCCGCCCATCGCGGTATTTTACGCGTGGGTGGTGGAACCATTTTATCGGCCAAGTTACTAATCTATTTATTCTAGATCGCTGTAAAAATATCAAGAAGGTATACGTTGTCATTGGACTTTGATTAATTACTCCAACACCCAAATGTGTTTTTAACCTTTCGTAACTTTATTTTGACCTCGTCACAGTTGAAAACATTCGATGTTATTTTTATAAAACTGAAAGTTTTTTAATTGAAATGACAAATGGCTTGAAAGCAAAACTTTTTAGACATGCTGATGACTGGTCTGTCTTAGACAAGTTAATTTAATGGACCTGTGTTGAGAATTAAACTAACGAATTTTCTGTATTATTTTTATAACAATATTAGAAAACAAACTCCTACCAACTTTTGGAAAAATGTATCAGATCTAAAATTAAATCAATTCAAATAGAAAAGTAGGCATAAGTACATAATATGTATATACCTAAAGTTATACATTCATATTTGACATGAGTATTACATATATGCGGTATATATACGCGGTTTACAACATAAATGAGAAGATATACTTAAAGCTTTTAATTAAAAATAAATATTTAGTATTGCAGAACATGGGTAAAAATAATTTGAGTGCGCTACATTCTAAGCCTTAAGGCATGCATTATATTACAAAAAAAATTACATATATTTGTATGTAAAAAATATACAATTTTGTATAATTTTACAATTAGTTTACAAAAACCAACCACAGACACAATTAACCGTAAAAAACATGATATGACAGTGAAATGACAGATGACAAAAGAAAATCATAGACAAGCAATTTAAAATAAAGTTCAAATTGGTCCTTGGTAAGAACCAAAAAAAAATGGAAAACTGACGCCCTTGCCTAACGCCTGCTAACCTTACCAACTCACGGCCACTCTCTAATTATGTTGTTGCATGTCCTCTCGCTTATTCATTCACCGCCTATCCTTGGTATTTTCTACGGCTGAATAGTTTCGAAGTCTACAAATTTTATAGCTTAATCGCTCCGCTGGCTAGGTCGTTAGTTCTCAGTCTAGACGAGTAAATAAAATACAGTTATTTAGACTTCAAATGTAAATAACATATAATATTGAGTATCGAGTTTTTATTATAAAAGCTTGTTATTTAATTTCTGGAAATTGATGTTCTCTTTTGAATGAATAAATAACAGATGATAGAGTGACGTAAAACAGACTATGAACTTAGTGAGAAAAACAAATGAATTTTCTTATATTTTTATTTTTTACTAGCTGACCCGACAAACGTTGTTTTGTCTCACTAAGAGGTACAGCGCCATCTATTGATTACTTACTCAACCCAGTCGAAAGGTATCGACATCTGTTAGAATCATTTGGAGTTAACAGATTATTGTGACTGTCAAATAATGACAGAAAATAATTAGCAATAAATTAAAATTGCGACTATAATTTGAGATTTAAACTATCCTATCTCTCAAGTTGGATGGAACTGCACATGGTGTGCGAATTTTATTATAATCGGTTAAGTGGTTTAGGAGTCCATTGAGTACAAACATTGTGACACGAGATTTATATATATTAAGATAGTTGCCCGCAGCTAAGCCCGTGTGTAGGTCGCTTTTCGCGTCTGCTCCACCACGATGCAAAACCATATTGGTTTGTAATGCTTTATATCAGATATGGCGCTGTAAGTGAATAATGATTATCTCTGTCTTTCTCCTTTTCTGTTCCAATTTTATATGTATAGAGTTAAAGCATTTATGTATGTACATATATGTAGTATATCAGTTGTTTGAGCAACCATAACACAAACTAGAAATGGTTTATATGGGGGTAACCAGCAGTATGAGAAATATTTCCTATTATAGATAAAACACCTATATTGCTTTATTATGCCCTACTATGGTGCAACACGAACGTAAATAATATTAATCCAGAGTCTAAACTATGTTTATTCCAAATTCTATCGAAACCGGTTTAGCCGCTTAAGAATGAAGAAGTAACAAACATACACACTCACTCACTAACACATTTTTTTTGCGTTTATAACATTAGAGTCCACATAACTCTTGATGGTTTATAAATCACTACTACCGAATTATGTGTAAAATAAATCACGAATTCACACAATTGACTGTCCCTCTATCGCAAGCAATAAACGCAACCTTTCCATAAAAAAAATCCTCTCCCGCAGAAACGAAACGTTCAATCAATCAAAATCTGTACTGCTACAAAGACTTATTACTGAGTTCATCCATCACAAATACCAGGGGATTTATACAGGACTACTGATAATGGTAGTTTGCTAGGCTGCTAGTCTTAGTACAAGCAGTCGTTAAGCCAAGTCAGAGGACTTCGGGCGGCTTGAAAACTCACGAGCTTTGCCAATAAGTTCATACGAAGAAGATGAAGAAGATACCAAATTTAATACAAATAACTTAAACCTTTCAAGCGTGAAGAACGAACAAACAAACACATATTATGTATATTTACATACAAACTTTATTATTATATGTAATATTAGTGAGATAATACAGACAAACGTGAGCGTTGGAAAGGACACGTAAACCACAAAAGTCACAATTTGGTGTGTCATCCGACCCACGGTAGCGCCCAGGTGAAAATTCCACTTGAAAAACGACAGTTTTGTGCATAGCCACCAATCCACACATCGTCCACTTCGACCGTTGCTTAGTTTCGATGATCGCGACAAATCACCTTAGCTAGCCGAGCTACAGGCGCAACATTAAAAAATAATGTTAAAATGTTCGTAAATAGTTTAAACCTTGGCTTAAAACGGATTTGTATGAAAACTGTTAAAAGTATGAAACTAATACCTTTTTCCGCTCTCAAAGTGTTTTTTTATGTGTTAGTAACATATAACCCTGTAGAAGAGACGCCACTAACCGTATCGCAGTGAAATGGCCAATTCTTGTCAACCTTGCAGTTGGCTCTCTGGATTGATTGTGATATTAAAAGGGTGGCTTTATTATTTTAGTAATACATATAATTCCTTCTCCTTTATCCACCTGAGAAAAGCAGGGGTAAAGCATATCGAGATGAACCCAATAATTCGTGGCAAGGGAAACTTTTTTGGAGTAATTTTCGGATAAAGATGGTAACAAAATTGTTTTAACGATCACATTCATAAATGAAATCTTTAATTATTTAGTTATTGTTTAAAGCAATGACGGCTCAGTCGAGCGTGTGGTAGCCTCACTTCCTGAAGGCCTTGGGTTCGAGCCCCGCCAATGAGCTCGAACTTTCGGTGAAGGAAAACATCATGAGAAAACTATAGTAAGGTGGTTACCCTCAAGTTAAAAAACAAGCGTATGTTCCGGTGGCTTTCTTGAGAGCCATTTATTCCAGACTATGCATGCTTCACCTTAGACCAGAGTGTTACTAGATCGTGCAATTATTACTCCCATGCTGGCCAAATGTCTAGCTGCGAAGACTAGTAAAAATGAAATATATAGATTTAACCAAACCCAGTTAAGACCTTAAAATGTTTTGAAATAAACTACAGTTACTTTTATACGAATAAAAAAAATACAGCATGCTATATATGTATGTATTATAGTATAGTAAAACCCACAATCTAACCTAACTTCCAAATTACTTAAATTGACTTAACACTACCAACTTATTTATAGCTTTTAATTAATTGTATCTGTTGAAATGGAATATGTATAATCTTTATTATAACTAAAACAAAATCAAATCAAAATCAAATTATTTATTATTAGCCTTACGGCATCACGCCGTACTGGGCAAGTCAATTTAAAATATATATACATTTTTTTTTTATTTATATGCCTATATATTATTACATAAATATTTATATCTATATTTTTTCATCCACCAGGAAACGCTTGAAAGCTTTATAACTATAAGACTGCTACAATAATGAAGATTCTGTTATTTTATGTGACAAGAATTCATCAAGAGAGTAAAAAGGGGTCTGTTTGAAAAAAAAAATATTTTGTTTGAAGTCATTCCAAGGTAGTTCTATAATTTTACGCAGCAACTTATTGAACATACATATTTTAGTGAATAAAACTTGTTTCTGAACCTTAGCCAGTCTGTTTGCAGGTATTCTTAAGTTGACATAGTTTTTAATTGAGTATTTTAAGACAAAGTTTAAGAGTTTAAACAAAAAGGTTTAAACTCTTAAACCATACCACAAAACAAGCAATAAGTAGATTAAATATCTTATCCTTCCACATGAAAACTCTCCACTTTGTTTCGCATCTGACTTATTGAAGCAAATCACATCCAAGGCTTCAGCGCCTTTTGCTTTGAATTCCAATAATAACATGACAATAAACGCATTTACCGAAAGCATTTTCCTCTTTCGACTTGATGAATTGTTGCTGAATCGGAAAATATCGGCCGTGGAGTTAGGAAACACTCAGATAAACGCGAGAAACTTTTTGCATCCAGTTTTGCTGGTGAATAATCGATATTGACATAGCAAGTGTCAGTTAAAAAAAAATTTAAGGTTGTCTGATAGCATGCTGCAAGTGCTCATATGCCGCTAGATGGCGTTTAATAGCTATAAGTTAATTTTATTCATCCCAGCAGCCTAAATTATTTAATAACTTAACTACTAAATAACTTCTGAATCGTTCTCCCATAACTGCTGTTAATGTACTATTTTTAGGGCTCATCACAAAGCACCATACTACGCGTTGGTAGCACAAATCTATCGAAAAGACATATAAAACACAAATCTACTATTATCTATTCTGTGTGACGATGCGGCTACACTCACACTAGCATTGTCAATTTTTTTGTCATTTGAACTTCAGCAAATTTGAATATGATTGCTAATCTAAACGCTTGAAAATCGGACAAAATCTTGTAAATTGAAAAAATAACATTATGGAATATACATTATTTAGTAATTTTAATTATAAGTTTGTTGAAAAGTTTACCTGTAAATACATTATACTCGTTTTATCTTTGTAACATACTAAACTGAATATTTTCTAAGAATTTCGGCTAAGAAGGAACTGTATTTATAAAATTGTCAGTATGGCGTAAACAACTTATTTCTATGAAATTTCTTAGCTACTTGTTTACATCAAGCTCTATATTTTTTTTTTAAATATAGCGGTGTTAAGTGCAAAATCGTGATTGTACAGTTTTTTTGCTTTAAATCTTAAATGGTAAAAAAAAACTAATAAATAGCTTAAAGGCTGTCTCAAGAAACAGTTATACACATATTTTATTTTGGTACCAAGAAGCAGAAGATGTTCAAAACTTTTTTTTTATTATAATTTTGAACGATTCCAATGGATGATATAAATAGCGTTATTATTATTATTATCTTAAAATATGACATAATATATATCTTATATATATTATGTCATATTTTAAGTTATATAATATTTGTCATGAATGTATGTATATATAAATTAAATTATAGTAATAAATAATTGTAAATTGACTTGCCCAGTACGGTGCGATGCCGTAAGGTTAATAAACGATTTGATTTTGATTTTAATTTGGGTCACACATAAACAAGCTAGAAATAGATTTTACACATAACAATTGCATTTAACCATCTGGGTGCAAAACCACGCGAGTTACTCCATACTTTGGCCTAAGGTGGAGCATGCCTAGTCTGTAAGGACCTACATTTTAACGTGCTATTCATCAGTCGTTAAGCCGAGTCAGAGGCTTTCGGGCGGCTTGAAAAACTCTCTACACCAGAGCTTGGCCACTTCGCTCATAAGAAGAAAAAGACTAAACTTTTTTTTACATATAAGATGGGTTAGCGCTTGATCAGAATTCACCTGATGGTAAGCGCTATTGTGATCTAAGGTGGAACGCGCTTACCCAGAAGAAACCGGTTCACTCGTGCTTTGAAAACCAAAAGAGTTCCACACCTTGGCATGCTGACGAAAAACGCAGGTTACAGGAAACTACACAAATAAACCCGACCAAATACTTTTAACTGCGTCAGATTTAACTGAGTCAGATTTAACGCAGTAGTGGAAAGTTTCACAGCGCAGACTGACTGATTCGGCAATGCATCGAAATTGCAAAACCGCTTCAGTTGATCGCCATCGAATGTGCTAGGAATCGCCATTTCTGTGAATATCGTATTGCCGGAATTGTTTTATTTTAGAGACAGATATAGGCTGAGTACATACAATATGTACAGTTTGTAAATTGACAAGAGTAAAAGTATCAAAATTTGTTTATATAAAAAATAATGTTGCACACAATATTTTATGCTAAAACATGGTAAAGAAATTAATGTAATAAATTTCACTGATATTTTACCTTCACTGGACAAGGTCATATGTCACTATGACATTATTAAACCATGAACCTTATAATAAAGATTATTATTGACAAATGAAATCGTCATTTATTTATTCATATACGACTTTTTTCATGAAATAGTCGTATTTGCGATATGTATATATATTATGCACGTGGTTTGTAGCACTTAACCGTTCAGACGCAAAAACAGAAATTAAATCATCTGTCAAGTCTTGTCTTCCTCTACTTGCGCTACTTCTTACAATCATATCCATACTTCTCCTAGTCACATGCATCTCCTCTCTACGCATTACATGTCCGTACCACGCTAACCGTCCTCTCCTTACTTTCTATGACACAGGTGCTACTGTATAATATACTCAATTCTTACCTTGTCCATTCTTGATACTCCACACATCCATCTCAACATTCGCATCCCTACCGCATGCAATCCTCATTCTCATTCACAAACTTTTAATTGTTTTCCAAAATTGTCCAGTATGTGTGCACAACACTTTACCCGTCGATTCCATCGGACTATGTTGATGGGCATTGCGCCCGAGGGATTTGTTTACATATTGAATTTGTTTTGATACTTTTCCGTCTTTTTTGCTATTCGATCTATTGTAACCTTTTAAAAAAATAAACAAGCGCGCTTCCTCTAGCGAAGATGGTGGAAAAATGTTTTAGAAAACACTTTTAGCGGGTCACAATGTACGTTTGCTTACTAAACTGGAGTGTTATGTTGACGTTAAAGATGGATGTTCAATTTTTCTTGGAAATAGATTCGATATTCATCGAAGGAGTAAAGGAAGAAGAGTAAAGATGTGCAGATTTTGTGAGGGATTTTTCTGCCTAATATAACACTGAACATTTAAACGGGTTGATAAAACTTTTATGTATCATTTATGCAATTTTTAATTTTTTATTTATGAATAGGCTTTCGTTTGACCGCAGCTAGCCTAATGTTAAGCTTGACTGTGGTCTAAGATGTATTACGCTTGCCTAGAAGGAACCTATATACTCTAGGTTTAAGGTTCTTTAAGGTTCTTTACTAGAGCAATGGAACTATATTACTCATGTCCCCAAAGTCCGTTTGTTTTTCATCAGGCCGTATCTCGTGTAGTAACAAACAGAATATAAATATTTATGGGAGACTTTATTATGCTACGGAACTTTACGTGTGTGAATCTGACCTGCACATAGGCAGAAAATGTGCAAAAAAATATATATTCGACATGAATTTTGCCGCGCACCGCCAAACTTATAGTATGAAAAAAATAATAATCTTTATTTCGCAAACCTTTAAAATTCGTAGAATAAAAGTTGTTTACTCACCAAAGCCGTGTTTGAAAGTTTTTGCTATAGTGACTGTGTGTGTATATTTGATGATCAATTACTAGTTACGGTAATTAAAAATAACTATTATAATTTTTATTCTAATTAGTTAACGCATCTTTTTTAAGGGCCAGCCTGTTTTACGGCGTTTTTTTCATTATTAGCCCTTTTAACTTTAGTCGAGAGTCAGCACCGAAAAAAGAAAGAATAACAGAAAATCATGTTGCTGGGGCCACGCCCTATATAAAATTAGATAATAATTAAAATTAGTAATTTTCCTAGCAAGGAAAACGGCCTTCCTAACTTTATCGAGTCGCCCTAAAGCGATACATTTCCCGACGAATCGGGAATTCTCGACACTTCAGCACGCTCATTGTTTACTTGCCAAGTTATAAATCCGTATTTCCATGCAGATAAGAGGAACTGCAGAGTAAGCTCCCTAATTGAATAGGAATAATTCCAGCGGCTCGCTCCAGTAACTTTCCTGGAGATTAAAACTTGACGGTATTTACCCGACGGGTGGGGATTAATAACCAAATCTATGGATCATGGAAAAAGTTACGAATCCGACTTCTGCCAAGTTCTGATCCGCTTTAGGCGATAATGATTTAATCGTGATTCGGATCGGGAGCGCGTGAAGAAAAGTGTCAGTTCACGGTACGGGGCTTTTGAAATTCAGAGTTGGCTAGCTTGCTTTTTTTGAGCAACGATGCGAAGACGACAGAGAGCTATAAGTTGACGTGTCTGTGAATTTGTGTGTCTTATTGTTGCTACGTGACTCCCAAATGGATGTATTCCGAGTATGTTTTTTTTCTGTTTCTAATATGTATTAATTGAGTTAAAAATATAAAAATATAACTAAATGTTCTTAGTTATATTTTTGAAGGGAATCGGTTCACGGCCGGCGAGCCCTGCAAAATTGTAGATTACTTATGTAGGATGGTCCTATAGTAAGCGTGTGTGAGGTCTAAGTTGCAAATGAAAGTCAGGATCCAAATGCCGTAATTTTATTGCATAATTATCCTACTTATGTACTATTTAATATCCTATCCTAATTTCTAACTAAATGCGCGCTTGTCGTGCGTGCTAGCCATTGGTTGGCGCCGTTCTTATAAATAAACATTTCGGCGCCGCGCGCCTTCGGGCCACTGGCGCATGCGCACGTCCGTCAATGCTCCACAGGAAAGCTCCATTCCTAGTTTGTATTATGACATAGCATAACAAAAAAAAACTAATGAAAGTCGGTTCATCCGCTTGCCTGCCACGATAGATTGATAATTCTTTATTGGACACAACATATATTTAAACTAAAATAAAGACTAAAATAAACATAATGTGCCACAATTCGTGGCTTTATTGCTTAGAGCGATGTCCGATGTCACATACAGACATTCAAAGTTAAAGTCAAACCATTTATTGCAATACAATGTCACTTTACAGTTACATAATTACACATTGGGAAGCGGTTGGTCCTCACTTCTGGAGATCCAAGAGCTGGCAGCTATTTCTTACAAAGACTGAGTTTAGCTGTTCAACGGGGCAATGCTGCCAGCATTTTGGGGACTCCCAGTGATAGATAGCCTTGATGGTGAGCTTACATTTTAAATTGTAGAGGATATTCTTTTTTTTTGTTCTTTTCTTAATATGTTTGAGCTTGTACATAGTATTTTAATAATTTTTGAGAAATGTATTTTATTTTAATACAATATTCGCAAAACAATTCAAAATAGTTCAATCACAATGCGACTCAGGTTTTGTTCAGTCGAAATGCTAAACACGCTTGCTGTCAATTTAAATAATAGCATTCAAAATGTAAAGTTCATTGAAAGCTACCTATTTATGAAGATTTTGATTAAAAACTCGTTTCACTTTCTCACAGTGCAAACCTTTCAAGCAAAAATGAACCGTCTCATCTCCTTTAATTTTAAAGGCAGGCTAATTTCACATTTAAGCTTTCATCCTTAATCACCCCGAAAAGTCTAAGCACTCCATTAAATAATTAGAAAAAAGAAATACATTTTCCTCTCTCAAAGAAAATCCGTACACCTTTAAAAGAACTGATTATTCTTCGTCCACGAGAAACGAGAAAACAATAAAGGCAAATCGAGGTTGGAGGTCAGATTAAAGTGGACATAAAAAAGACCCTGAAATTTTAGGCCGGGTTCAGTGCTCGAGATTGGCGTATGCCTGTTCGATTCACATAAACTTTATGTGATGTGTCGTTCTTTTATTTTTGGAACGAATGAGGTAAACATGTGCCGGGAAAGATAAAATTAGGTAGCTGTGGAAGATAAAAATAGGATTTTATGATTTTGCGTAGAATGCAATACGGCTCATTTCTTGGACAAAATTGGTCCTTCGAGCCGGATTTTGGTACCAGTAGTTTCAATATAAACGTGAAAGTTCCAAATCCAGTTCCTTGTGACGATATCAATTTAAAGTTTAGTATATTATGAGTGAAAAGTAATCTATGTGACTTATTGGAAAATATATGACATTCATTCATTCATTCAAAGACGCATACTAAGTGGTTTGCCTCCACCTTCATTGTTCGAACCGCGAAAGAGCGGAATTTTATGCCAAACTCCCTGTTCCCCAAAAACTACAATCTGGCGGTTTTCAAAGCAAGAGTGAACCGATTTTTCTGGGTAAGCGCGCTCCACCTAAGATACCATCAGGTGTATTGTGATCAAGCGCTAGCTTGTTTATAGTAAAAAAAAAACTAGTTTTTATATTATTATACCTCATCCCAGTATAATAAATAATTGTTTGCTTTGTTTGTCTATAAAAAAACAAGATCATCGTTTTGTCGTGGTGGCCATCTTTGATTTAAAAATTATTGCAATGTGTGTATTTTACTAATTACTAAAATACTAACTATAATTTTACTACTCCTAAACGTGTCCTTTGATGACCTTGTTAGCGTAATGGCCTGTAAATGTGACCGATGCAACGAGTTTAGGTGGCTTTAAAGCTCGACTTAAACGCTGGCTTATCGAGGAAACTCTCTATGATATAAATGACTTTCTAAAAATTATAAAATAAGAAAATATTAGTACTCGTATGTTGACATTGTTTTATTTTTTATTAATACATAATTATGATATATTGAAATTCTTAAATGTACACATGTATACTTATATATATTTTTTTGTTATAATGTTTTTAAGTGACTTATGAATTGACCTGTAAAATATTATTTTTTACCAATAAATATGATTATGATTATTATGATTATGATTAATGGTTACCATGCCGGACTGCCAATCAGAGGATCCTGGGTTTGATTCGGCACGGCCAACATATTTGTAAGGAGCTTAATTTGTTGGCTGTCAGCCTAGGTTTTGAATATGTTTCATTATAAAGTATTTATGCTATGTATATTATGCATAATATCAGTTGTTTTAGCAACCATAATACAAGTTAGAAATGGTTTAGTAAAAACCGTGTGTGTGAAATGTGTTCTTATATTTTTAAAAGAAAAAAAATTTATACTCATAATGAAGCAGTGCAACAATACGTCTTCTGACACTTGGAGGCGGTCGCCATCGTAGATAAATTTTCATTAAACATAGTAAGGAACCCACTTTTCGAGATACAAACACACAAACAGACACGACTGTGTTTAAAATACTGCAAATTACCCATCGTTTCTAACTTTTAAGAGCCTCAACCATTATACTTTGAGCTCTGCCGATCATCAATGGACCAACGTTCAGAAGAAATAAATTCTTTCAGATCTCAGCGCGGTACTTTGAGTTATAATTAATTTTTTATTATATTTTTTTCTTAGTTTAACTCGTGGGTATTTAGAACACGGTGTCTTTGAAAGGCTTTGTTGTGTATCGGTTTATTTTGTTGGCATTTTGTTCTAAATATTCTGAGAAAATTATATTTTTAGCTACAAAAGAGAGGTCGAGCATACTCTCTTTTAATACGAGTAGAAAGTTATTTTTATAAAGTTCAACGGAAAATCCAATTTTGCCATAGCTACCTACCCTATTGTATTGAATATTGATCTTAGATGACGTTTTTAGTTTCACATGTGTTACATACTCGTATTAGTGTCAAAATAAAATTAAAGAAATATTTATCTGGTGGGGCGCAATATAGCCCCTTTAATTAAATATGTCAGTATTTCAAATTCTACTTTTAAAAATACTTCCAGTGGTGTCTCGCGCCAGCCTGTAGCTTGGCTAACTAAGGTGATTTGTAGCGATCATCGAGGTAAAGCAACGATCGATGCGGACCGTCTCTGTATGTCTCACCATGCAAAAGACTGTCGTTTTAAAAGTAGGATTTATACCTGGGCGATACCGTAGGCTATAAGACATTTTTAACTATAAAAATTTGACCGCGTAATAAGTAGAAGAAAGAAGGACTTATGTATCCTTTAGTGCAGTATCGTAATTTTTCATCAAACAAAAAAAAACGGTTTAACCGTTCGTGAGCTACGATGCTACAGATACACACAAACATACACAGAGCCACGTCAAACATATAACAAGCATCTTGTTGTTTTTGCGTTTGAGTTAAAAATACCTATACACTTTCACCCGAACAAAATTTGATATTCATACTTAGTAATTTGATATTCATCTTTGATGTAAGTCTCATTACCATCACTGAAATATGATGGAAGAAATTTCCAACATCAAAGGGTTGAAGGCATAGACTAAGAAAACAATTCTCTGTCTACGGTTGAAGGCCTGCGTTAAAATTTAGGTTTGAGTATGTGCAAAAATATATACCTACTCATTGATGTACCTTTTGCATGTCAAATCTATCAGTGCGTTCAAGCATAGAATGTAATTAATAGACGATCAACTTTTGGTTAAAAAACGTACCTCATAAAATATATATCAAAATACCGTTACCCGCGTTAATCCGGGATAGAAAGAAGCTTTTGTGTTAATCCAGAGTCTAAGCTAACACCGTACTTAATTAAATTGAAAAGTAATTATTTTAGTTAGGTACTATTTTATTTCAGCAAATATCACAATATTTTCGGGTTTTGTCTCTTAGATTAAAGAAAATACGATTTTGAGTATTTTACTCACGGCATTATTGATATTAACAATTTAAAGTTTTATTGTTCAAATCTACATATATACAAACTTATTATAAATCAAAAAAAATATACTGATACGATGTTGAAATGTTAAAAAGAAAATAACGATTGCTTTAATTTTACAAACCAAAGACTTTGAAATCAATATCATTTAATCTATTGAACAGTCACAAGACGTATTTATCATTAATGTAAAAATGTTGAAAAGAAAATAACGAATAAAAGAGATCTGAAATGTTCTACGACAAACCAAAGTCTTTTAAATCAACATTATTATTTTTTGTATTAAAAAGTCACTAGACGTTATTTTATTACATATAAACTTTGCTATAATTTGTTCAAGCTTTCTCTTCTAAATCCACTTATTTCTTACGTCTCAGGTGGGAACAAAAAAGCAAAGGTCAAACAATTCAAATAAACCTCCAAAGTAATTTCACAACCGCGCAATGCAAAGGGAACCCTCTAAATCGAGTTAGATTTGTCCGTCCGTCTACTACTGCTCTGTGCCATAGAGTATGTAAACTGGAAAAACCCATTGTTGATATTCTGACGTGTGAAGTTTCTAAATTTGTCAGGCCCAGGCAAATTCCCTGCTATTTTGTATAATTGAAAACCCAAAAGTGAAATCTTAGGCATCTGTTTTTCCGCTATAATTTATTATTTACTAGCTGACCCGGCAAACGTTGTTTTGCCTTAAACACAGTTAAAAACACTATATTTGATCAGTTATCGAGCAGGATAAAAAATTATTAAATAACTAAAATAGCCACTAAAACTTGTTTGTGCTTTTGTTTTTATGAAATTTAATCGAATCATAAAATGTATAATACAAAGTAATTTAGAATTAATATGGATCCTTGAAACCCGAATTAAATAAATTTATTATTATTATCTAATAAAAATGGGGGTTGGAGCTAAAAAATAAAATATATAGGGTTGTATGTATTATTAATGCTACATAAAAAAAAAATAAACGAAAAATTTCGTCAAAAAATAGAAGAAATAATTTTAAGGATGAACAACCCTTATCACTTAGGGGTATGAAAAATAGATAGTTGCCGATTCTCTTACCTACTGAATACACATATAAAATTTGGTAAAAATCGGTCAAGCCGTATCGGAGGAGTACGGTAACTAACATTGTAACATGGAAATTTCATATATTAGAAAGATTCTTCTATCTTTCTAATATTATGATTAGATAGATAAGTAAATTGAAAAGCTGTTTGTTTTTGAAAGAAAAAAAAGTTTGTGAATGTGTAAAATAATTAATGATAAGATAATAATAATAAATAATAACTAAGGATAAGTTACGATTTTTTTATTAATATGACAAAGAACGTCAACGAAAAAAGTAAGTTAGTAGTGTTGAATCTCATCTTGTCAATCTTGTTTTTTTTTTTAATGGCAATAGAGCCACCCCGCCCACAGACTAAAATAATCCAGTGGCCATTCCATTTGCCAACATTCCATGTTTATAATGCCACATGGAGCGAACACCGCCATTTTTCATAATTCCGCCGTCCGGTGGTTGCGACCTCCCATAATTTACTTTTGTTTCAATTGTTAGGAGTTTTGAAGAAAAAAAAGATTTATTTGAAGGTTTCCCGCTGGCCCTTTGTTAGCGACGGCTGCCACGGTTTGATGAGATTTCTTCCCTTTACTGTTTGGACTAATAAAACTCTGGATAAGAAGTTTGACTGACTAAGCGGAACGAGCAAAGTGTCTTTTTTTTGTTTTTTACTCTTAATGGACTTGCGCTTTGATCTAAATTTACCTGATGGTAAGCGATAATGCGATCTAAGGTGGAGCGCGCTTGCCTAAAAGAAACCGGTTCACTCTTGCCTTGAAAACCGCTAGATTATAGTTAACGGGGAACAGGGAATTTGGCAAAGAATTCCACACCTTGGCGGTACGCACAATGAAGGTGGACGCAAATCACTTGGTACGCGACTTAGGCACCTCCACAGTATAACGATGCTGCCTAGGTGTTTCCCTACTCGTCCGATGGTGGAAAGGGGCGGGATTAACTAGCAAATTTTGTTTTTGTTTGTATGTTTTATCCGCCAACCCGCACTTGACCAACTTGGTGGATTATGGCCTATGTCTCTCTCCTAGTGAGAGAAGGCCCCGAGTCCTAGTAGTGGGAACGTATAGTGGGTTGCTTATGCTATGCTATGTATGTTTTGATGTTAGTTCCAAACGGTGGTAATTTTGAACCAATGTCACCAAACTTGATAATCAGGTATTTTAATTGCACAATATAGTTTTTTTCAGAAGTTGGCTGGTTTTTACTGAAGGGTTGGTTCTTTTTTACTGAAAGGATTTGTTAAAAAAGTGGGAATAATTTTATTGCTGCAAGGACTTTTTGGTCAATTTTAATGATATTTAGGAGATATAGATATAATACCTTCTAATACAATTTTATATTAAGGTTTTGTCTTGAGGATCACTGTTCAGAAAACTAATTACTAGAATGATTATCATTCAGCAAGGCAGTAACTCGCGTAACTACACAAGTCTGCCAGACTCTGGCATGAATCAACATTCAGGAGCATGTCTAGTTTACAATTACTAGCTTTCAAAATATGCGACGAAAACAAGTGCTATACGACTGATTTTCAACTTAAGAATGATAGCTAGCCAGGCGATCACTAGAAAATAGTTATAAATATATAAAAAAAAAATGGTTGCCTGTAAAGTCGGTTTTACGGGCGAAGATTTTACGTGACAACGTCTGCCGCGTGCTGCGCGCGCGGCAGACCGATCATAGTTGAGTGGGAGAGAGACGCAAGGCATTCGGCGGGCCTCTCTCTCGTTCGGTGACTCATCGTAACGTTACCGGGCGTTACACTTTTTCATAAGTGACTCCCAGCCGCAACCTAATTTAAGACGTTGTCACGTCAAAAGGGTATTTAAAATACTCGTTACTCCTCTTCGAAAGCCGATAAAATGAGAATATACCTTAAATTGCATTAATTTGGTTCTTTTTTGGCTGAAACTACACTACAACTTTTTTTTGTACTGTTCGCGCAGAGCTTACCTAAATGTTCACAAAATTATTACGTTTTATATTCTTCATAATATCAAAGTTACTTATTTCATAACCAAAAACTAATATTAATAATTAAGTAACTTTCCATCCCACACAATTCTAATCCTAATACGTGGAGGGGGTTACCACAAGCTATCAAAAACTATAATAGCTTGTAGATTATCGTACCCAAAGGTTTCACTAAGATTTGGCTATACGTCTTTTTGTACTTCTGCTTGTCACCAGGCTGTATCTTAATTTTTATTACCAGATATCTGAAACTTTATACATAGATGATGTCATTCTTATGCCGCTTTAACAACGAACTCTAACAATAACGAATTAAAATGAAATGAATAAACGAACTTTTTTTTCTAAGAAACAAACGTTTTGTTCTAAGGAACAAAACTTACCATCAGGCAAGCGGCGCTCAAACCTGAACCTAATTAGGTAAAAAAAAAGTGGTAGCATATTATTGATTAACCCATGATGTTTTAATTGTTTACTCAAAGTAGCACCCCAAGCCCAAAACTACAGAGAGAGCTTACCAACTCTCGTATAAAATATTCAAAAGTACGTACCATTAACCTTGGATTAACCAAAGTACCCCGTCATATACATGTTTCATGCGAAAGCAGGATTATGGACCCCGACGGTCAATGGAAGGAGATCGGTCAAATGAAACTTCCTTATCTACTTAGAAGCCTAATATTTATTTATACAGAGTTTCTGGAAACCTTTTGATGGTTTAGTATTTTTCGATAATACCCTCTTAGTGTAAATAAAATACTAAAACTTCAAAAGGAAAATATCGAGGTACAAAACCACGAATACCAGTTTTGTGCAAATATAGTCTGGCCAACGAAACATGACCCTGGAAAAGAGCGGCAAATTTAAAAAATCTGAGTATAGCAACCCCAAAACTAATATGAAATACCTGGAATAAACTAATTTGATACTTTGAAATTATTTATTTTATTTCGTCTGAATAAAAATGCTTTAAGTACTTTAGGAAGTAATACTTTAGAAATTGTTCAATCAATCTGAATAAAAAAAGCAGTATTCTATAATGTTTTATTCACTGTCATAATTAAAATGTGAATCTAAGACTTCAATTTGAAAAGATTCACCAGTGTCACTAGAATCACAGTTTTATTAATTTATATTTATTAGTTTCCTACTATAATGAAACTTTTCAAATTATTTTCGGTGATCCTGTCCCGATCTTATTTTCATATTCATTTTCAATGTATATAACATTATCAGTCATATTATTCATCCACTTCTCTGGAGTTATGGTTCCAAATGTCTCTTTAATCACTTTTTCTGATTCAACACCGCAAGACAGACAAGGCAATATTTTCACTTAACATTTTGCGTTTACCCAAACTTCATATCAGCTCAATGGCAGAATCCAAATTAAGAAAAACCTGTTAAAGAAAAAATTGTGTTAAAATTACAATGTAACATTTTATGGTATGATAAATAACCAAAATGCATTATTAGGAAGGTGGGAAGGTTTTGACTAATGATAAAAGAATGTGAATCAAAATAGATAATTTTATAATAGATAATTTTGAAATAGATAACTTTATGCAAAAAGATATATAGTAAATACGAATTAAAACAAAGTATCAACTTAGTAGCGTCATACTAACCTACGAAATCAAACACCACATGTAAACAATCTTGTTTTCGTTGAAATTATGCCGAATTTCAATTATTTTTCTTGTTGTTTTTTATGATACTTTGAGATCATGCGGAACAACAACTCCCGAACTCCACTTTTGATGATATTTTTCATTTTTCGCTGAGTAACTAAATCATAACAACACGCCATCTTGTTTTGGATATTGACGTTGCCATTATTATAGCATTGCCATATAAAAAGTTTGCAAAAAAATCGAGTCTCATGTTTCGTTTGCCAGACTATAGTCATCTTTCCCATATTTGTTTATGCTGCTAAAACATGGCCTTTGCAAGAAGTGGAAAGAAAAATAGACGCACTGGAGGTGTGGTGCTGGAGAAGAATGCTTGGAATTTTCTGAACTGGTCTCCATAGTCCAAGAACTCTGCATAAAGCACCGTCTGTTTACAACAGAATATTCTCTCATTTTGTACATACAAAATAATTATAGTTTTATATTATGTGCTTAGTTTTTGTAAGCTTTGTAAATGTTTTAGATATCAATAAATGATTGATTGATTGATGCTTGTTTTCTTTGGTCATGTTTCGAGGCGTAATAATCTGTCCATAGAGCGCCTAGTCGTACAGGGCAAAGTAGAGGGTACTAGACGGCGCGGGAGGTCACCCACTCGATGGACTTATCAAATAAGGACAACCGTGGGTACCCATATAAACGAGTGCACCAGAATGACTTCTAGCAGTGAAGAATGGCATCGTGATATGTGTGTACTGTCTCTCCCATCCACCATTACTTCATGACGACCACAACCGCTCAAGAGCGTACCGACTTGTACTTACAAGATCTTTTCTTATCTCAACGTCGGGGTTTAAAAAGAAGAATGAATTTTTCGTGACCTGCTTTTTTACCTCGAAGAGAAATTTTTATTTAAGTCTTGTGCTTTTTTATAATTAGCAGTCATACTCTGGCGTCAAGACTTTTCCACCACCCAAGGAGCCATTGACTTGGTTTTACGACAGTTTCCCATTTTTATGATGTAATAAACGTGAATTCACATTTTTTTTTCCTTTTCTAAGTACTAACATGAACAAAACTGTTTCGTCGAAAATCGTCTAGAAAGTTTTTTAACAAAACATCATGTGGTCCTATGTAAACATATGTGTTTGTATTCATTATGTAGGAACATCAGTCAAACAATAAAAAATTGAAAACCAGCTTCAATTCAAGAAATACCGAGCCTATAAATAAAATTCATACGGGATCATTTGGGAAATCGAATCTTTCCAATAAAAAATATGTTTAGAGTCAGTTTAAAAATAAGGAATGATATCAGGCAACAAACACAAAAAATAAAATAAAATAAAACAACCAGTCATATTGAAAGCCTCCTTTTTTTCAAGGCTGAATAACGTAACCTTTTAAAGACGGATCCTCTAGAAAAACAACTTATGTTATTCTGTACAACAAGTTCGATGACCCGTCACAATGAAAATATATGGAGCGGTTGTTTTCATACGGATAAAAGAAAAAAATATTTGTCTTAACATACTGAGATCGTATAATTCGTCGCCGTAGTTGGAAAATTAAATAACTAACCAATTTCGTGAAATCGACTTTTTTGCATTATCATAAAGTTTAATTCAAGCGGCATCTTTCTGTCTCACTAAAATTGTAATATCTTAATTAATCACAAAATAAACTACACATAAACATTACAACGCACTATAGTTGGAAAAATAAATATCGAATATAAGAAAATAATTTAGCGAAGGAAAATAAGCTAACTCGGAAATAATTAGATAACTACACCCATGCGTCAATTCAAGAGCGAATAAAGTGCATAAAAGTCTTTTGTTTAATTTTCCCTCGACACATTTGTGCTCTATTGGACCAATATGGTCTCGAAAAAAGTTATTAAAGGCAGTTATGTAATATTTCGTGTCTCATGAAATGTGAATAAGTGCTTTTATTATGGGCTTTTTGTATCTTAATGAAAGATATTGGCGAAGGAGAACTAAATAACTAACATGCAAAACTAAATAATTATATGAAATATTAAAATTTTGGGCGAGGGAGAAATACATAGTGGCTATTTTTTGCTTTTCTCACAAACGAATCAATTGAAATAAAATTTCTCTGAATGAATAACTAGACGCTTTATCAATCTTTAACATATTAAAATTTGGACAGCAAAATTGTTTTTCAAAAAAAAGTTATCATCATTTTTGTTGCAAAAAAACAGTAAATTGCGTTTTTCTCGCAATTTTGATTTTGTTAGTTATTTAATTTTCCAACTACGGCGACGATATTTAAAAGTTTGCGATAGTAAAGCTTAATTTATTTTTAATAGATTGGTATAATAAATATACGAGTAATTGTTATAAGTCCTTTATTAGTCATAGATAAGTTCTGGAGAAGAAACCACGTACTGGCAAATGTAGCATAAGACGTTCTACAATCACATAGTTGAAACGACAATATAACACAAAAAATCAGAAGAAGCATACTCGTAAATCTGTTGTATGGTACACCGCGTTAAGGTTGACAATGTGACTGTTTTAAGCTATTTCCATTTGTACACCTCTGATTAACAAACAATATTGAAAGTATGCAGTGTTTTACTGGATACCGGTACTTTTTTTTTATGCTTCATAGGCTTGCGCTTGACCACAACTCACCTGATGTTAAGTAATATTGCAGTCTAAGATGAAACGCGCTTGCCTAGAAGCAACCGGTTCACTCTCGCCTTGAAGACAGTCAGGTTGTAGTTCAGTGGGAACAGGGATTCCGGCAAGGAGTTCCACAGTTTTTCTATATAAACGTTTAACTATATCCCCACGCTAGAGTGGCCCTTAACCCAAATATTTTTTAGCCCTCTCTACCCAAACGTCAGCGGGTGGTGATTTATCTACTATTCAAGGTGCATTATATGCTATCGAATAATCTGATACTCTGGGTAGAAATTCATAGGCTTTTTTCCCCTTGAAAATGAGATTCGGATAATGGATACTGGGAGTGACTTGAGAGATTTCGCGTAAAAGTCGTTACATGTTAATGGTCTGGTTTTGTATCTGAAAAATGGAGTATACAGGACTATTGGTAGATAACGTAACATTTTATAAGAGAGAGTTTTGTACGTTTAGACATAGTGGTAGAACATTTTCTAATGCTAGCATAGCTAGCAACCACCCTCAAACTTAACTATTTGTTGTCAAGCACCAAAGTGTGGTCCGGCAGCCTCCTTGGATGATACACCTTAAGCTAGAGTATCACTTTCGTGGTTATCCATCCCGCTAGTCAAATATACATACAAAAACTTATTTTACTTGTTTTAGTATTGCACAAATACTAATGAAAATTCTTGAAAAAAACAATCAACTATTCCATACAAAGGCCACCGATGCACAGTAAAATGTAATGAGTGTTTATTTTTAGTGATATTCCAGTTGTCGTAGAATTTTAGTGTCCTAACGCCGCACTAGTTTTGGCTTTTTTACTTTTTTCGTGAGGAAATGCATATACACATCTCCCGCCGCAAGCCTGGGGGAGGCGGGCGGGGTATGTTGGACTCGAGGGCCAGGGGGCCGTCACTACCGACTAAAACCTCACGGTGTCCCATCTTACGACGGGGGCAGGGATGCAAGACCGCGTCGCGCATTGCCGCTTCACTCTCCGCACTAGTTTTGACTAGTAGTTACCCTGTATACTTTCTGTGTTTCGTGACGTATTTTGGTAAGGCTTATTGGTAACAGCAGTAAACTGAAACTGAAATGTGATAACTTAGTTTTGCATATTTTCAGACGTTGTTAGATTTTATTATATTTTTTATTGGTGCAAAAAATAACAATACATCAGGCAATTATTTGAAGATGGTTCAAGGACTTTTTAAATATTATAAGTGTTTATTTAACTTTGTTAGATACATGATTTAAAGAAATATCAAGTGCTAAGTAAAATAAAAAACACTCTATTTTTTAAATTAAAATTATCCCCAAACGCCCAAAAGTTATAAGCATCTAAAATTACATATTGAAAAAGCTAACTGAGAAGCTGTAACAAAAGTCGATAAAAATATGTTTACAATATTGTCCCTTCAGGGCTATAACGCCATGCCCAGGTAGCACAGCAGTGGGAAAGATAATTATATCCACGTATGACAAATTTTAATTTTACACAATGACTCAATAAAGTGTGTGCTTAATTCAATTATATTACAAGAATAATTTAAAGTATTTAGTAATTAATTAAATAAGCAATAAAAACCTTAAAATTATACTAATAAATACAAGTACATACATAAATGTTTGTACACGTATTTAATCGCCGAAGGTATTTTCTAAAATAATATGAACTTTTTTCCAATTATGAAAAATCATCAAAGATCACGTCCGATTGAATTGATGAAAAGAATTGAATGAGATTTGCCGAAAATTGGGTATACCAAAGAATCTTATGCGCAACTACTACTCTTAATTGTCTTCTTCATTATCGATGGTCATGACTCCACCGCAGAATTTATCCCTTAAGGACTCCCTAAGAATCATAAAAATCTCTAAAAGCATTCTCTCTCTTGGTGGTTTGTATGGAGATGGCTGCCCAGGTACAAGGCTTTCCCGGAAGTCACGTATCCTTGTATTTTATATTCCTCAAACATATCGGTTTCCTCAAGACGTTGCTTTCGCCGTAAAAAGAGTGCAAATCTACACATAACTTGAAACTCAAGCCATCTCTAGGGCCGGGATCAAAGCTCGGGCCATCAGAATACAAGGCTGACGATTTTCCACTAAGCCACACTCTGTTTTTTTTTATTATATTTCTAATCAAAAGAATTAACATAAAGTTGAGTGACTTTCTTGAGAATTGTCACGTTTTCTCGGGAGATAAAATTATCTTTCCCATGGCTGTGCTTCCAGGCCAGTATGTAGGTTTATTGACAAACTTTTATTACTTTATGTGTAGTGAATTCAACGAATATGTTTATAGTTTGTTGCTTTATCGCCGTGATACATTAAGTTGTCGAATAAAATAATAATATACCCAGTTATTGTTCTAGTATGTATTCAGTAGAGGAATGGTTTATGATGTATTCAGAATTTCTATGATTTTACGTCAGTAAGCTTTATTGTTTAACTAGTTTGATACCTACATTTAGGAATTGAAGGTGGTAAATACAACTAATATTATAAATGCAAAAGTTTTGTGTGTGAGTGTGTTTGTTTGTTACTCCTTCACGTTCCAACGGCTGGTCTGATTTTAATGACATTAACGATAAAAAATGTTAGACTTTGGACACATAAGCTACTTTTTATCCCGATGACAGTTGTGGTTCCCTCGGGATATGCAAATAACTTTAGAATCTATGTTGCTTTTTCACGTTTTATTGGCTGGACTGATTTTAATAAGTAGGTATTATGATAAGAGACCTTAGATTAACAAATAGGTTACTATTTATCCTGGATTAACTTCTTTTGTCCCTCATTAACGCGGGTAGCACCGTGAGGCATATCTAGTAATATACGAGTATATAATAAGTGATTTTGACTGAAATTTAAATATTACACTCACGGGTGGTTAACTCTATACTGAACCATTTTTATAAATTGATTTATGATATGTTTCCTGAGACAATTACTCTATATCAATAGGTCCTTATTTAACACCCAAACCAACAACCAACAAATTGAGTTCATCACCAAAATAATAAGCATATTGGTGCCAGAAATCGCACCCTCTGTTTGGTCTGATTAGTCAAAGACTTAAGCGCTTTAGCAAATTTCATCCACATTGATTCATTCCATTAAAATAAATAAATAAATAAATATTAGGACAAATTCACACACGGCTGGTTAGCCCCATACTGAACCATTTCTAGCTCGTTTTATGGTTGCTAACACAACTGATATACTACATATACATACATACATACATATTATAAATACATATTTAACACCCAGACCCACAGCCAACAAGTTTAGTTAAGCACAAAGATGTTGACCGGGCCGGGAATCGAACCCGGAACCTTCTGATTAGCAGTCCGGCATGGTAACCTTTACGCCAACGAGGTCGTCACGTATTCACTTTATACCTATCATTTATATGAACAAACCTCTGGAAAACATTTGTAATATTCGGGAAAGGGCGTTTTGCAAGAATTCCATGCCTACTATAGGTACAAATTCTAGGTTACCTATACCCTTTTCTCGCCACAAAATCTGTAACTGAGATCATAAACAAAGCAATGCCTGCGCAATATCCTGGCTAGCTTATTACACCTACACACTTGACCGACAGACCGACCCGTTTTTTTATTACATTCTGAGACTTTTCACATGCTACGATTTTTTTCGATTTATTATCGTAACGACATAAAGATTGCAAATCATTTCTGTTATTGACTGGCTTTCTCTTTCTTGTAACTTTATTTTATTTGATCAAGATAAATCGGTTAAAAACTTTTATAATTTATTTTTAAAATAAAGCCAAGTTTAATTGGATTTCTTATCACTATTTATGATAATGGCAAAAACACGATTTATGATCTATAAAAGCTTCCTTGAATATCAAAATTTTACTGTGTTTTTGGTATCTTTTTTTTTTTTTTTTTTTTTACGAGGGGGAAATCTTCTTAGATCCCCAGCTGCATTGGGGTACAGCCAGGGTATGTGGGATTTCTACCCACTAAAACCCCCTCGGTTGACATCCCTTGTGTTTTATAAGAAGGGTTCTGGGATCTCTACTAGAATACACCAGAACTCCTCAACACTTAGTATAACGCCTCTATTATACGCGCTATCGGTGTAAGACGATCGTCTTACACCGATAGCGCGCATAATCGCACCAATCTCGTCCCTTAGACTCTTTAATTTAATAAAGTGGTCTGAGCCCCAAATCAGACCACTGACGTGTAAATTTTACCCCGGGCCCAGGACGCTACCTGAGCGCTCCCTCTCTCTACCAGCAATTTCTTTCTGCGAGATAACTTTGTCGCAGAAGACTACTACTGCCACCCATGCTGCGTCATCTGCCAGCATTTTAGCGATCAGTGTTGGCAATGACAAATCATTTCCTACTATGACCGTTAGAGTCTGACGCTCAGTGTTCCATGCCGGACATATTTCGAGGGTGTGCTGCGCACAGTCTGCAGACATCCCACAGTGATGACATTGCGTAGAAGTTTCCTTGCCAATCTTATGGAGAAAAACGCTGAAACACCCATGTCCTGTGAGAATTTGAGTTAGACGAAATGTCACACGTTCCTTCCTATCAAGCCACGCATGGAAGTTTGGTAGAATACCATGAACGGCACGTTGGCGTGAATTTCGTGGTTCAAGCAGCCTTTGGTACCATCTTTCTAAAGCACTTTTTTGTTCTTCTTTTCGTAAAAGAGCCCCTCGAAGAGAACCATTGCTATCCTCGCGACGATAACGTTGGTAAATTCTAGCGTCCATGTCCGCCAGGATATCTAGCGGAGGAAACCGCGCAATGAGTGTTGCTGCCTCAAAAGATATTGTCCGATATCCTCGTGCAATTCTGATGGCTATAATTCTTTGGACACTTTTAAATTTAGCCTGATTTCGCTTAATACCAGATAGTCTAGAGGCCCACACGGGGGCTCCGTATAAAGCCATAGAGCGAATTATACCTGCATAGAGACGTCGAACTTCTTCCCTTGGCCCCCCTAGGTTTGGTAGTAGTCTATGCAGAGCACCTGCTACCTTTTTGATGCGGGGAACTAGACGTTTGAAGTGCTCGTCAAACCGCCAGTGGCTGTCTATGAATAAACCGAGATATTTCAGCACTTGACCTACCTCAACTTCTGAGTCTCCAACACGTATAACGGTTCTATTTGGAGCAGTACCTCTTCGGTGTTTGTGGAACCATAATGCTTCAGTTTTATGGGGCGCTGTTTTAAGACCCATAGCATGAATTTTTCCCACGACACAAGCTACGCTGGTTTCTGCTAGCTGGTTGGTTTCCAGATAAGTGTAGCCTTCGGCCAAAACTAGAGTATTATCAGCGTAGCAGACTACATTAACACCTGTAGGGAGATCCATTCTTAGCACTACATCGTAAGCCAGATTCCATAACAGTGGGCCTAAAACGGATCCTTGTGGTACCCCACAGTACATTTTTCTACTATGGAGGACTCCGTCTTTGCCAATGTATTGGATAATTCTATCTTTGAAGTACGCCTCTACAATACGTTGCAAGTATCTGGGAACATCGTGAAAAACCAGCGCATCCTTGATTGTGTGCCAAGGTAGAGCATTAAATGCGTTCACAATGTCTAGGCTTATCGCCAAAGTCTTTTTACCCATATCCATGGCATTTTCAGATATTCTACGCACACGGAGCACTGCATCTATTGTTGATCTGCCACGCCTAAATCCGTATTGATGCTCCGATATATTAGGTCCTATATAGTGTAAGTGTCTGTTAAGACGACAGGCAATGATTCTTTCGAATAACTTACCGACTTCGTCTAACAGGCAGATTGGCCGGTAAGCTGTTGGAGAATCCAATGGTTTTCCAGGCTTTGGAAGAAGAACTAATTTGGTTTTCTTCCAATCTGTGGGGAAAACACCATTGCGGAGACAGCTGCTAAACAACCTTTGGAGTCTATCGCCTAGGCCGGTGGGTAGGACGGCTGTCCAGACCTTACCTGGTATTCCATCAGGGCCTGGTGCTTTATTTCGAGCCTTCAAGCGATTGATCCCACTCTTTAATTCGGCTTCCGATACATCATCTTCGTTTGACCACTCTATGTCAGTTGATGGGTCCGTCACTGACACGCCACTTTCGACTTTAGGGAAAAGAGTATCAACTATCTTTGCTACGAAGTTCGTATCCAAGGTTTCTGTCAGAGGAGGAACACGTGGATGCAGCTTGCCGAGAGCCTGTTTATAAGGCCGCCCCCAAGGGTCCCTATCTAAACCATTAAGAAGCTCTTTGTACGAACGAGTTCGGGCTTCATTCATGGCATCGTGCAATAACCGCACAGCTTTACGAAACTCTACATATAACCTTGCTGTTTCTACCACAGTTGTTCGACGTCGCCTACGTTGTCTGGTGTATTCACGCCTTTTGCGGTTACAGTCCTCTCGTAGAAAAGCGATATCTTCGTTCCACCAAGGTACACCGTCTCGTTTTATAGTTTTCACGCGGGGCATTGATGCGTCGCAGATGGTAATCATAGCATCTCGAAACCAAGTAGCTTCACTGTCAGGATTATAGAGATCTGCATTGCTACTCTTGCCCCACGACATAGCAATTGCAGCAGCTTCCAACAAGTCCTTGTCCAGTTTTTTGAGCGCCCATCGAGGGTATACTTGAGCACTTGTGTTTTTGGTATCTAGTTATATCAGCAACACAAATACATCATCTAAGAAAATTACAACTGTCTAGCCATCAGAGTTAATAAAAAACGGCTTCGTGATAGACGGACGAACATACGGACAATGAAAACTTAGTACCTTTGGGTACGGAACCCTAAAATGGTACGTGTTTATTGATCGTTTGTTGTATCCTACTAAAAAAAAACAAGAATTTTCAATCATTTATTTAGTCATAAATTATTTAGTCGTGTAGTGTAAATGCTCCTAAACATTATGAACGGAACAAAACGACTATCGAGTGACGTCATTGGCGCAGAATAAGTAATACTTAGTACGTGACAGTATGGAGAGTATTGCGGTCCGTAGACCATCTACGCGAGATTGGTCTACGAAGCGTAGCCGATGCTACGAACATTGCTACAGGCGTCAGATCTAGGTTTTATTACTGTACGTACCTTTTTCCACAAAACTATATATGTTAATATGTTAAGGACTTTTTGTATTTTATGTGCAAGCATATTTGTTACGTTGAAATGCAGTATAATAACGAAGAAGATAGAATTTGTGATAATTAATGAAAATGAATTTTGAAGACCCTAAAAGCGGCTTTAATTTCAGTTAAATATTTGTTTTTATCGCGTAGACGATTTTTATGTAAATGTGCTTTGTAATCTAAAAATGTTATTTTCATCAAAGGTACATCCTTTGAACGTAAAGATCTTTACCAAAGGATAAAATAAATGACAAAGTTTTCATTAAAATTGTATTCATACATATTTTTGTTGCAGTTAAAAAGATGAACACATCTACACTGTCTAAATTGTCTATAAATTACCTATTTACTCTTCTTTTGAAGACTCCTGGCTTTAACATTATAAAGAATACCCATATCTACCATCGTTTAACTTCGCTGATTGATTAAGTCGCCTCAGCCAGCCGAGCAACGAGCGCTGCTGCAAGATAGGTAAACAAAGTAAAACAGTTTCTATTAAAAAGCTTAGTCTCCACAATATCTAGTTGACAGTTACGTAACAGGAAACAAAGGGACTAGCACCGGCCGACGGTTTTGTTCTAATGCCGTTGATTACTTTTGCTAGATGTCGTATACAATAAAATACAACACAATGCCTATTGAAAATAATTTCAGTAAGTTTTTTCTCATTAAATGAGTTTTTTGCTATCTGGGTGCGTCACCGCAAGAGGTTTTCCCTAAGCACTAGAATTTTAGTTTCATTTTTTTTAATGAGTGCTAACGAATAGTTATTTTTTTTCTGTAAAAGACTTTTATTGTATTCACATATTAAGAACATTACAAAACCACGAGAAAATATCTATAAAGGAATAAAAAAACAATGTTTAATATGATACATTTCAAATCCTAGATGACCGACGTTTCAAAAAAATCGTTGAATTGTAAGATTTTTATCTTTTTATTTGAACTTGTTAATGAGGTATCTATAGAGCTAGTCTACGTGGCGTCACAGCTGACGCAGTTGTGGAAAGTTCGAGACGTGAGAAGTTACCGTAAATTGGTTTACGGTGAACAAATGGAGGTAAAGACGGTAAATTTCTACTTTTTAAACTGTTTGCACGGTGTAATTTGTTTGCTACTCTTTGTGAGCAAGAACTAAGCGAAGGTAAGCAATCTAACAATGGGTAAGTAAGTTCTTGTTTTACTTGAGAGGGTAATCAGATATTTAGTGCTACTTGAGACTCTGCATTTAATATGTGGGCTGTTTTTTTCCAATATTTAATTAATGTTGTAAAAAATATTATTTACTAGTGATATTGTGTGCAATAAATATTTTTTCTCTATCTATCTATCTGTCTATCTATCTAGGTCAGCGTTTGACCACAATTCACCTGATGGTAAGTGACATTGATGTCTACGGTGAAGCGCGCTTACCTAGAAGTAACCGGTTCACTCTCGCCTTAAAAATCGCTTAGATCATGGTCATTGGGGAACAGAGAATTCGGCAAGGAATTCCAAATTTTGGCTGTTCGAACAACAAAGGTGGAGGCAAAACGCTTAGTGCGTGCCTTGGGCACCTCAACCGTAAACCGATGCCGCCTTGGCGTTTCCCTGCTCGTCCGATAGTGAAAGGGGGTGGGGGGAATTCACACTCCATAGCAAATCCGATAGTTATAGTATTGTGTAATTAAATTAAAACTTCAACAAACACTAAAAGATACTCTTAAAAACTATGACAAGTAAAATGGAAAAAAGAAATTTATAGAAACAATTCTTTCTTTTTTTCGAAATGGCACAAAGAAATTTGTTCAATACAGATAATGGTTCACGTAACGGGATTAAAAGTTTCCCCAAGATACAGCCCGGGCGATCTTTCTGCGAGTTTAGCGGAAACTATTATTGTTTTGACGTATTTAGTAACTGTAGATATTATATTACATCTTGACTGTAAGTTTTTTCTTTGTATTTTTTCTTGTAAACTCTCGACACCAAGGCTTTGCCACTTAGCTTATACGAAGATAAAGTAGAAGACGTAATAACATAAAACTTTAATTATTTTTAATGGATACAACTCAAATGCACATATCTTACCAAAGTTTTTGACGGTTAACAAATTTAATATAATCTATGTCAGCTATATAATAAGCCACATAGAACTTTCTGTATAAACTGTAAACACCTTGGGCTTAAACTTTACAAGCAATTAGTTGAATTAATTATGGTATTGATTTTAAATAAGGGCTCGGGTTCCGGCCACTTTAACTAAAGGAACCTTTGGAAGGTAAACTTTGAGTTAATTTCAACGTTATAAGACACTTAGAAAATGAAATGCTAATTAAATGCTTTATAATAAGAAGAAGTACTAATCATAATAAAATAATAAAAATTGTTTTACAATTTAGCACTAGCGAAAAAGAATAGTCTGCTAGAAGTTCATGAAAATAATATGAACCAAAATAAAAAAATATGCTATTTCATATGTTAACGTAGGAAGATATGTAGGTAAAGTTTGACCAGCAAATAGACTAGCTGAAGTACAGAAACAGGGATGTTATACATTATAATCTCGTAACTTATGTTTATTTTAAGTCCTTCATCATATATTTTTTTTTATACACATTCACACACGGCTGGTTAGCCCCATACTGAACCATTTCTAGTTCGTATTATGGTTGCTAACACAACTGATATACTACATATATATATATACATATTATATATAAATACATATTTCACACCCAGACCCACAGCCAACACATTTAGTTAAGCACAAAGATGTTAACCGGGCCGGGAATCGAACCCGGAACCTTCTGATTAGCAGACCGGCATGGTAACCTTTACGCTAACGAGGTCGTCAAAAATTACAAATATTTATATTCTTTATTGTGCAACCCCTCTTTTTCTCGTCCTTTCAACTCCTTTGCAAAGGTTGTCTGGAAGAGATCGCTGTTAGCGATAAGGCCGCCGTTTGTGGCACGTTGTAAATAATTTTGTGTTGTTATTTTTTATTTTGACTTGTACCATTGGTATTATATGCCCAATAAAGAGCTTATCTATCCCTATCTATCTATCTCTATTTATATATCTAACCTTATACTATTCTATTCTAAGCTTCATATACAGCACTCTGGGTCCACCCGCGGGTACATACTTCGTTGAAGATAATGTAATGCACAATATATGTATTTAGATAGTATTATATAAGTTTAAAAGTAAAAATTTTGAAATATTTTAATTAACAGACATTGTAATTAATATTCTTACTTAATTTTTAATTTGATAATGACATTTGACATTTATTTAATTATTCTTAATTTCTATGTTATTTTTTTGTATGTATGTTATTGGTGATAATCTGAAATAAATTATTATTATTATATACTTAGTCTATATTCTGCGTTAGACAGTCTGGCATCAAAGTGTAGCTTTGAAACCGCGTTCAAACGAACTACACTTACACACGCAGTTTAACTGCGCTGTAGAGATAGAACGTAATTGAAATGTGCTTTGATCTGGGTATACTCGGTAAATCGTCAGTTAAGCTTGCCTCGGTTAAACGCTACTTAGTTAAGATGACGCGGGTTTACATGCGGTGGTCTTGCTAGCATAATATATCATTATATTTAATACTTAATTTCATTCATTCATTCATTCATTCAATATTTAAGAGCTCTTGTCCGAGGAGTTTTTTCTAGGCAGTTCTATCTTCGGCAAATCCTTGACCTCGCTATACGACATGACTTTCGCCTTCTCCTTAATTTGGTCTAAAAATGATCGTCTAGGTCTGCCTCTTCCTCTCCTGGATCTTTCCTTCTACGATATTTTTAATGAAATTGTCGTGTCGTATAAGGTGGCCAACCATCTTTCCTCTTCTGTTGTCTATTGTATTTATTATGGTTCTTTGGTCTTGTACTAGGCATAGTAATAAATACTTACTTAATAATGTTTATTGAACTTAAAAAAATAACAAACTACAACAATACATGACTTAACTAATTTAGAAAATACTTGTAGTAAAACATTTTAAATGCCACTGACTAAGTTTTACAATTGAAAAATCCTACTACTATTATAAAGGCGAAAGTTTGTATGTATGGATGTATGTTTGTTACTCTTTCACGTAAAAACTACTGAATGGATTTGAATGAAATTTTACCACAATATAGCTTATACATCAGAATAACACATAGGCTATAGCTTATACATCAGAATAACACATAGGCTACAATTTTTGAGGTTTTTAATGTGAGGTCGTAAAAAAACACATTTTTTGCGCTTACATTGCAAACGCTGACTGAATCCTACAAGATAGATCAAAACAATTTACTACAGTATTGTACAACTTAAAAAGGTCTACAAAAAAGTCCGTGATGGTATATGTTTATCTCTTAGGAATAACCCACAATAACCATTTTTTATCCTTTACTTTGTACGAGAAATAATGGCTTATTTACGAAGCGATTTTAAGCAATACACTATTAATCCTTATCAAAATAAATTATTTCATCAATAAGAACAGTTTGTGTTGATAATATTTGGTCTTTGAATGATTAAAATTGGACGTTTGGTTTTGAAGTTATGGTGAAATTAAAATATTACGATTTCTGCTGCACGGCCCGTTGCGATGAGGGCGTGTGCGGGGGAGGGGTGTTTAGATCTATGAGTAAGGTACCCGCGCCGCTTCGTCGCGAGGTTGGCTCCCATCGCAGCGGTCGTGCGCGAAGTCTAATAATTTTCGGGTTTTTTTTTGATTTTGTTCTTTTAACTACAAAAGTTCTTCTCAGAGCTAAACTGTTGTCTAATATATAATACTAGCTGACCCGGCAAACTAGGTTTTGCCTCACTTAAGGGTATGAAAAATAGATAGTGTAGCTTATATGACACGTTCGTAGATTTACCATAGCAGTGCCATCTATTGATTACTTACTCAACCCAGTCGAAAGGTATCGACATCTGTTAGAATCATTTGGAGTTAACAGATAATTGTGACTGTCTAATAATAACAGACAATAATTAGCAATAAATTTAAATTGCGACTATAATTTGAGATTTAAACTGTCCTATCTCTCAAGTTGGATCGAACTGCACATGGTGTGCTAATTTTATTATAATCGGTTAAGTGGTTTAGGATCATTGTATTATTGTCCATCATAGAACATGGACAATAATACAAGTCTACGCACCAACCGAGCAAGCTGACATTACAGAACACATTACTTTCTACAACAACTTATCCCAAATCACACATCAATATTCAAAAAACATAATTATACTTATGGGGGACTTTAATGCCCAAGTAGGGACCAAGCAAAACAAAGACGAATTTGCACTGGGTAACTTTGGCCATGGTAAAAGAAGTGCAAATGGACAAAGGCTCATAGACTTATTAATGGAGCATAAATTAACCCTCCTAAATAGCATTTATAAGAAAAACAAGAACAACAAGTGGACCTGGTTTTCTCCAGATGGCAAACACAAGAACGAAATACATTACATTATAAGTAGCCACCCAAGACTATTCACCGACACCTCAGTTATATCAAAGCTAAATTTTAATACCAACCATCGCATGGTAAGAGCATCCCTTAAACTAACACCAACTAAAAGGTCTAGAAAGAATATCACACCATCCAGTATGACCCATTATCCGGAAAACAATAAAATAATGGCCTGTTCCCTAACGATACTCAACAAAGAACTACTGAAGTCAGATAAAAAGGATTTTAAGGCTAGCTACACGAAATTGCAGAACCAACTTACAAACTTCAACAAAAGCAAACCATCTAAATATAAGTACATATTAAGTGAAGAAACACTACAGTTAATTCATGAGAGAAAACAACTATTTGATAGCAAAATGAAGAAAATGAATATTCAACTTATCACCAAACTAAGTAAAAAAATCAGGGAAGGTATCAGGAAAGATAGAAAAACAACAAGACTACAAAAATTAGAAAAACATATTTTAACCACAGGAGGAACAAGAAAAGCTCTAAAAGAACTACGAGAATCAAATTCATGGATACCAAGCTTGAAATATAACCACTGCAGTATATCAAACCGGAAAGACATAAACAAAGTAGCTACAAACTTTTATCAGAATCTATATTCCAACCAAGACAATACCAATCAAAGAAACTACGGAACCCTTAGACCTAACTTATGTTTCTCAGACCCAGAACCTGAAATCTTACACAACGAAGTCAGGAAAGCAATACTAAGCCAAAAACTAGAAAAAACACCTGGACCAGATAAAATTACAAATGAGTCACTAAAAGGTACATTAGATGAACTGACTCCTGCTCTTACTCAAATATTCAATAACATTATGTTATCAGGACATATACCAGAACAGTGGGAAACATCTCATATCATTCTTATATACAAAAAAGGTCCAAAAGAAGACATAGGTAATTATAGACCGATAAGTTTGATGTCCAATTTATATAAAGTTTTTTCTAAGATCATCCTAGACCGTATAAGCACCAAATTAGACGAAAACCAACCAATAGAACAGGCCGGCTTTAGAAAACACTTTGCTACCATAGACCATATACATACTGTTAAACAAATTATAGAAAAATACAAAGAATATAACAAACACTTATACATGGCCTTCATAGATTATACCAAGGCCTTTGACAGTATAAGCCACAAAGCTATTTGGGAAAGCCTAGAAACCCAAGGAATCCCCATACAATACATAAACATAATCAAAACTATATATTCAAACAACAAAGCAAGAATACAGCTGGAAGGTTTGGGAGAGACTTTCAACATTAAGAGAGGGGTCAGACAGGGAGACCCACTGTCCCCCAAACTTTTTTCAGCAATTCTAGAGAATATTTTCCGAAAGATGGAATGGGACCAGGAGGGTTTAAACATAGACGGACGAAGACTCAACCACCTAAGATTTGCAGACGACATAGTACTCTTCGAAAAAAACCCTAAAAAACTAGAGAAAATGATCCAAGACCTAAACAGAGAAAGTGAGAAGATTGGGCTTTCCATGAATATCAACAAAACAAAGTTATTAACAAATTCAGAAAAAGAAGAAATTACAATAAATAACCAACCACTTGAATACATAGAAGAGTACATATACTTGGGGCAGATCATCTCCTACAATGACCAAACAGACAAAGAAATCAAAAAACGAATAGCAAACGGATGGAAAAAATACTGGTCACTTAAAGAAATAATGAAGGCCACCGATCTCAGTATGGGCACAAAACGGAGAGTCTACAATACCTGCATTCTACCCTGTATTACATATGGCTGCGAAACATGGTCTCTCTCAAAACATCACAGAGCCATGCTGCAAGGATGCCAAAGAGCGATGGAGAGAAGCATGACAGGTATCAAAAAACAAGAAAGAAAACTAAACACCTTTATAAGAGCCAAAACGAAAGTTACAGATGTACTTACTAAGATAGACCAACTGAAATGGAGATAGACAGGCCATATGCTAAGGAGCACTCAGGAAAAGTGGAGTCAAATTGTAACAGATTGGTACCCTAGAGATGGGAAAAGGAAAAGGGGAAGGCAACCCAAGAGATGGGAGGACGAGTTAAAACTAACAGCAGGCCCTTTTTGGAGAAGGGTAGCCAGAGACAGAACTCAATGGAAATTGTTGGAGGAGGCCTTTGCCAAAAGGCACACTGAACTTAGAGATATCCTCTAAACAGGAGAAACATATTTTTCACAACGATTTAAGTTCAGGATAAAGGGCTTATTGATTGATTGAAGTGGTTTAGGAGTCCATTGAGGACAAACATTGTGACACGAGATTTATATAAATTAAGATAAGATTATTAATATTATATGTATGTTTTTTATTATTCTACACTACGTCCTTCTTTATTGTACTTCTTTATTGTACACTACGTCCTTCTTTAGTCATTTATAAATTCCTATCCATCCAAAGGTTGCCTGGAAGAGATCGATTTAAGCGATAAGGCCGCCAATTGTGGTACACTAATTTAAAGTTAATTGTCTTTTACTGTGCCTTTTTTATTTATGTGTCCAATAAAGAATTATAAAATTTCCATGACACAATGTTAGTTACCGTACTCCTCCGAAACGGCTTGACCGATTTTTACCAAATTTCATATGCGTATTTAGTAGGTCTGAGAATCAGCTACTATATATTTTTAAGGCAAAACAACGTTTGCCGGGTCAGCTAGTATACTATATGACCAACAGCCCTCACAGTGAGATTTTTAATCTCGTATTGTGGGTAACTGTGATTTCAGGTATCGTTCTTTTTAGGGTTTCGTACCTAAAAGGTAAAAACGGGACCCTATTACTAAGCCTCCACTGTCTGTCTATCTGTCTCTGAGCTTTTACTCAGAAACTGTAATAGCTAGAAAGCTGAAATTTTCACAAAATATGTGTTTCCCGTGCTGCTATAACAAAAAATAGTGAAAATTAAAAAAATAAAATATTAAGGGGGTATACAAAAGAACGAGTTTTTCCGTTTTTTTTTTGTATATGAATAACGGTAGCTGCTAGATACTTAAAATTTTGACTAAATATATAAATGTATATAAGCTATCAAATGAAATTATTAAATTGAAATAAAATAAATATTTAAGGGTATATCCCATACAACAATGTTACGGAAACCTACATGCGGGAGCCCAACTCGCACTGGCCAATTATTTTAAACTACTTTATTAATTTTAGATTTGAAAATAACTAAAGCCCAAATTACATCTGCATCATTAAATTTATGTAAAAGGCGTTTATTAGCTTTTAATACGTATCTCGTATATACTGAGTTTTCAAATTAAGTAATTTTAATTAAAAAACAGCTAACAATGCAAGTTTGAAATGCAATTTTATAAGATTTAAAATAAAATAAACAATTGACTTGTACCGCCTTAAATCGACCTCGGTTAAGCAGGCCCGTTACAGCTGGTCTCTACCAAGCGCTGCTTAATTGGATCCCTTTATCCCTTAAATGGACAATGTTGTTTTTTAACAACATACTAAAAATCACACATAAAATTGACCTGCATTTTTTTTTTTAATTTTTCGCAATGTATTTTTAAAAAAACACTGACATTATGGCAAAAAAAAAAAGAATAGTAAATTCATGTCTAGATTTTTTTACTCATTTTTCCTAGACAGTAATACATGTCTATTACACAAATATATTTTTTTAAATGTGAAACAAAAACCGACTATTTAAGGGTTATAAAAGTTATATGTTGCAGCTTGGCTTAAAACTACTTGTATTTGCGATTAACTAATGTAATGAACCTTCTTCTTTGTATGAGCTGAGTAGCCAAGCTATGTCTTAAATTAATTCAATTACACAACCACAGACTATCCGACCGTTAACTTTGGTGATTGCGTCAAATCACCTTAGTGTCATGATTTCGGTTGCCTATATCGCTGATTCAAACATATTTACAAATAAAATTGTTTTAAAAAACAAACACACAACTAAAAAGAGAAAAATAATTTTAAGCCTAAATCAAATCAAGAATATATATAGGAGAGTTTATTTCATGTACTTATAAAAAACTATTTGTAATTTTTACTAGTCCTGTATTCTTGGAGTCGGTGCCAGCAAAGAAAGACAATTGAAAATAGTTTTTTTTAACAAACATTAATTTGTTCTTATTAGATGGCACCGACTTCAAGAATACAGGATTACTAAAAATTGCAAATAGTTTTTTATAAGTACATGAAATAAACTCTCCTATTCTATTTATATATTCTTGATTTGATTTAGGCTTAAAATTATTTTTCTCTTTTTAGTTGTGTTTTTGAAGTCGGTTGTTTGTTTTTTAAAACAATTTTATTTTTACATTTTTAGTGGTTGGTAATGATATTAATTTGGCGTGTGCCAGGCAGGCAACCAATTGGGAGCAAATCGAGCTGGATGCGAGCAAAGCGAGCTATACGCGAGCGAAGCGAGCGCGAAAATTTTCACCGTATTTGTTCCAACCGTTTGAGCATAAAGAAGTCCAAAGCAGCACAAATTACATAATGTTTGTTGTGTCAAAACGTATTAGAACCAATTGCGAGCGAAGCGAGCGCGAAAATTTTCACCGTATTTGTTCGAACCGTTTGAACATAAAGAAGTCCAAAGCAGCACAAATTACATAATGTTTGTTGTGTCAAAACGTACAAGAACCAATTGCGAGCGAAGCGAGCCGGATGCGAGCGAAGCGAGCGCGAAAATTTTCACCGTATTTGTTCGAACCGTTTGAGCATATAGAAGTCCAAAGCAGCACAAATTACATAATGTTTGTTGTGTCAAAACGTACTAGGACCAAGGGCGAGCGAAGCGAGCAATGCGCGAGCGAAGCGAGCGCGAACATTTTCACCGTATTTGTTCAAACCATTTGAGCATAAAGAAGTCCAAAGCAGCACAAATTACATAATGTTTGTTGTGTCAAAACGTACTAGGACCAAGGGCGAGCGAAGCGAGCTGGATGCCAGCGAAGCGAGCAATGCGCGAGTGAAGCGAGCGCGAAAATTTTCACCGTATTTGTTCGCACCGTTTGAAGTCCAAAGCAGCACAAATTATATAATATTTGGAGTGTCATAAGCCCTGAACATCCTGGGGGAAATTCGAACGAAGCGGGATAACTCCTAGCGAAGCGAGCGCGTAAATATTTTCCTTATCCGTTCGAGGGTCTTGTCTATTAATATATCAAATTTTACAGTTCCTTCTTCCACTAAGTATGACCCAAGTGGCCAAGCTCTGGCGTCGAGAGTTTTTCAAGCCCCTGATTTAGTTTGACCCCTGCTTGTACTAAGAGTAGTGGTCCAGGCCCAACAAATTAACGTGTTATCCGAAGCACAGTAACGCCCAGATGAAAATATCACATTTTTTTATGGAAGTCTTGTGCATGGTTACCCATCCAAAGACTGGCCGCATGGGCCGTTGCTTAGCCTCGATGTTCGCGTCAGATTACTTTTGTTAGCCAGGCTGCTAATTTTATGAGCGAAATCTGTATTGCCGTATGAGCGCGAAGAAGTAAAATAGGTTATAGAGTTATTTGGGCTTCCCACGGGAATAGCAATGACTTTTAAGATAAAAAGTAACCTTCGTGTTATACAAGGTCTAGTCTACCCCCATATCAAATTTTAGCGAAATCAGTGTGTCATGTGTTATTTGGTGCATCCCACGGGAACAATAATTATTTTCGGGATAAAAAGTAGCCTATGTGTAAACACATAGTCTAACCTATCTTCATTCCAAATTTCATCGATGTCAGTACAACCGTTCGAGCGTGAAGAAGTTAAAAAGATTTATATGTTATTTGGTGCATCCCACGGGAATAGTATTTATTTTCGGGATAAAAAATAGCGTATGTGTTAACACAGAGTCTTACCTATTTTCTTCTCAAATTTCATGAATATCAGTACAGCCAAACGAGCGTGAATCTCTCTTCATGCGTAAAAATAACCTAACTTTTTAGGTTTTTCTTCGATTTCCCTAGGAGTCCATCATCAGAACCAGTTTTGGTGACAATGGGACCAATTCAGAACCATACTCTTTCAATTAAAAAAGAATTTTGAGAATCGATCCACAAATGGCTGAGAAATCGGTGAACAAACATAAAAAAAAAAAATACATACACGTCGAATATATAACCTCATCCTTTTTGAAGTCGGTTAAAAAATATGTTTGAATCAGCTGTTTTTTCTTTCTAATAATTGACTTGCTATCGTTCGAATGTCGTGGAGCGCCATCTATTGATATTTTTTAAATTATCAATAGATGGTGCATAAAAACGGCGCGCAATTGGCGCAAGCGATACGCGCGATTGCCGCAAGCAATGCACGCCATAATCTACCCGTTGTGATTGGTTAAGTCAACAGCTGCCCTATCTATGATTGGCGGATTCACTCTCGAAAATACAACGACGAGCAAGAGGGTGTTGCGAGGAAGAGCACAAGGCAGACAGTGGAGAGACGGCTCAAGAAGAAGACATACATTGACTGAAGTACTACGCAATCATCTTACACAACCATAGATTGTCCGACCGTTGACTTTGGTGATCGCGTCAAATCACCTTAGTTACAGTTAGCCGAGCTACAACAGTAATCTAAACCTAAATGCCAATATCCGCTCCTGCTTTTACCGCAAAACCTTTCACATTCATTGGAAAATACCTATAGCTACACATTCTGCAAAACTGTCACCAACCAAGTATAAATTAAAAATTTAGAAAATCCTCTACATAACAGGTTTGGGTGCGGCCATCTTAGATTTTTGAGATTTATCATAGTGCATGTATTCTACTAGTCAAGGTCGTTCATCCTTTTTTTTTCTTCGTATGAGCTAAGTGGCCAAACTATTGGCGAGAGTTTTCAAGCCGCCCGAAGGCCACTTGGCTTAACGACTGCTTGTACTAAGATTAACAGCCGAAACCTACAATGTATCGTGTCATCCGACCCACAGTAGCGCCCAGATGTAAATGATACTAGAAAAACGACAGTCTTGTGCATGGTCACCCATCTTAACACCGTCCGCACCGACTATTGCTTAGCTTTGATGATAAAAACTTAGGGAAAATTTGATTTGCAAAAAAAACTACCTACACACGGGTGGAGCCGCAAGCAACAGCTAGTGTTAGTACATAGAAGACAAAATCAAATATTAAGTGTACTTCCGCTGTGATCCAAAATCCAAATTAAGACAAATAAAGGAAAAATTAACTCTTCGAACGACAAGTCGAGGGTTCGAAGAGTCAGCATCTCCTGATGATGCCTTGTGGTTAGGCGAAACACGTGTAGAGTTAAGAATTTCCGAATTGTGATAGGTAACGTTAATCTTAATTAATCTTAGTTAATTAACCTTAATTAATTTTTCCTTTACTTGTCTTAATTTGTATTTCGGATCACATCGGAAGTACACTAAATATTTTAATTTTGTCTTCTATTTACAATGGATTTCCGCAAAGTAACGCCTGAGTCGATAAGTTATTTAGTGTTTACGTTAGAATTCTTTTTTGTGCATAATAAAACATTTTTCTTTTTTCAAATAGATCCTTCTTTAAGAACTACGATGCCACAGTAAAAAAAAACAAAGAAAGACACATCACACTTACAATACCCCGTCTTTTTTGCATTTGGGGCTAAAATATACCTAAGCAGCGCGTTAACTCCCAATACCAACCTAATATCTCGCCTATAACTTTTCGTAGACCATAAATCTTGCACCGAACGACTCGGCCTACATCTACCTACATAAACACGCCGGAATAACATAAACTTTACGGTTTTTTATAAGGAGGCTCTTTTTGGTAAAACCAGAAATACTCATAAGACGGAAAAGGTTTTTTGCGCATTTTACGACAGGTGTTTTGTGAGACATGTAGCGTAAGTGTCATCGAATTTTTTTTCTTGAGTTTTTTATTGTTAAGAGGTACCTATATTCACAGTTTCAGTTGTTTTGTTTTTAAATTATCTTTATTCACAAACTACGAGTAGCTGACCCAACAGACGTTGTCCTGTCGTAACGAAGATAAGTTGATTTCCATTGATATAGTTATTTCAAAAATGCGTGTTTCTAATGCTTTATGATAAAAAGAATTCTTGATTTTAGAAATAACTTCTTAGTCAAAAGAACCTTCTACTTACAATAACTAACACAACAAAAATAAAATAGTGAAATCGGTCCAGCCGTACACGCGTGATAAATATTTTTTTTTTTTTACATAATTGATAACAATAAGGTCATGATATTTTCGATTGCTTTTCTTAAAATTTACACAGAACGCGCTGAATGGCTATACGGTAAAGGAAAACGGATGAACTAATTATTATCTATTATATACAAAAAAATAAATCCTTATATCGCTTGATGATGAGTGAACTAACAAAAATTTAAAACCGACTTAAATTAAAAAATAGTGAACTAAATTCGATGTAATATATATAAAACCGAAAAACTCAAAAATAAAAGAATTTAGAACCTATTTTTTCTTACATCAGTAGAACAAAGTAGCACTGGTTCGTAATGAGATCGTTTGAGCTAAATCTTAAGGTTAACAAACCTACAAGTAAACTCCGAGATTACTTTTCGTACATTGTTTTATTTTACACCTTTGAGATTTCTTTGCTGTAAATCGAGCAAAGCCGTTAGTAACAATAAAGTAAATAAAAAAACTCTTCTATTCATGAAATATAATTTCATAATACGACTGTTACCTAAAGCTAAAAGAGCTAAAGCCAAGATAAAATGTAATAGAAAATTATATTTTTTCATCAATATTTCTAGAATCAACATTTACTTAAGACAAAAAAGCCAAACCCGTCCGAGCGTTGCTACTTTATTTATCAAAGGACAGGGCCCAAGTTTTATCCCCTTCACAGTGAAGACGGAGTCACGTCTCAGAAGGATGATAATAAATATAGTACGGCGACATCAAAATTAGGTTTTATTTGATTCTCCGCACGCTATGACACCTCGTACGTTCCTTGACGTGCGAAGTAATCGTACTGGGTGCCTCTTGGCAACACTGTCGTAACGGTAAAAAAAATAGTTTTTAAGCAGGATTTTTTATTTTAGTCATAGCAACAGCTTTTGAAATGCAATTTTCACAATAACAGCTAAAAGTATCATCAAATCAATCAATATTTAAACTGATAGACTATGAACCGCTTTGCTATTCTCTAAAAGACACTCTTAATCTCTTAATTTGACGACCTCGTTGGCGTAAAGGTTACCATGCCGGACTAATCAGAAGGTTCCGGGTTCGATTCCCGGCCCGGCCAACATCTTTGTGCTTAACTAAATTTGTTGGCTGTGGGTCTGGGTGTTAAATATGTAGCTATATAAAATATGTATGTATATATGTATATGTAGTATATCAGTTGTGTTAACACGAACTAGAAATGGTTCAGTATGGGGTTAACTAGCCGTGTGTGAAATGTGTCAAAAAAAATATAAATAAATACGAGGACACATTTCACACACGGCTGATTAGCCCTATACTAAACTTTTAAAATAATTTATTTAAAAAAATATTTAAGACGGGCTCCCATACAACTAGTACAGAACCCTTTATGCGCAAGCCAGCGGATACTTAGCAATTTGGATTGAGTTGGTATTCGTCGGTATTTTTTAAAAAACAACACTGTCACAATAACAGCTAAAAGTATCATCAAATGAAAACAGAAAGTTGAGCTTTGTACGAGTAAATACAAATGCATATGCATAATATGTGCTTAATGCAAATACTGTTTTATTACAAATTGAGAATATATCCATTTTGTCCCTTATTCTTATCAAACAATATATTATGTTAGACTGTAGAGCTCTGCTTTAGTCTATAAGACAGACTAAATCTTTTAATATTTTAAAAATTCATTAAAAATTTTCAACTAAGTTATTTTAATTCTTTAGTTTTGGGTTCTTTTCTTCATTATTATGTTAGTATTTTTTGTATTTATATATATTGTTTAATTGTACCACCGCTTTCTTTTGTATGTTTATTTCTTTACATTCCTGACCGCCATTGTACTTTTCTTTTAAATTTTTAATTTTATGTTTTTTAATTTTAATTTGCTTGGTTGTAGAATAAAGATCTATTCTATTCCATTTAAATCTTGAGCCTGTAAAAATGTGCTTTTGCACTTACGGCAATCCTCATAGAAGCCAGCAAATTGTTCGAGATATTTCTACTCTGCCGTCGCTGACTTATTTGAGATTCTGTGACGGATGCTCTGCAAGTCGTGGTTTTGGTTTATTCATTAGATTTGTTGTGCCGAGATTGATAAGTGTGTCGTCAAACTGGATTGTGCTACTGAACCACATATTCAGAATTTGTTTTTCTAAAGTTCCCTACCTACAAGGAGACAACGAAATTCCTTTATTAGGACTCCGTTGTCCGTCCGCCTGTTCTTTTTTCTTCGTATAAGCTTAGTGGTATTTGACAAGGAAGGCGCGGTACCACACAAGTTACTGACACTCAGGCCTAAGGTCTAGCGTGCCTAGTCTGGAATAAATGGCTTTGAAGAAGGCTACCGGAACCCGCTGTTTGGTTTATCTAACAGTTTTCTCAACTTGAGGCTCGTTGCTAGCCAGGCAATATAACTTCCTTACGATGTTTTTCTTCACTGAAAGATACAACTACAGCTCATTGGTGGTGATCGAACTCAAGACCTTCAAAACGTGAATCGGCCGAAAGCTCGATTAAGCTGACATTGCTTTTTTTCTAGGCTTCAATTTTTTTACACATTTTAGGACATCTTTTACACTCGCCTGGTTATCCCCATGCTTAACCATTTTCTATTTTGTAGTATGGTTGCTAACACCTAAATCAATAAAAGTTTATGTTACATGTCGTGTCGTGACATGACATGACATGACACGACAAACCACGCCAAGCCACGCCATGCCGCGCCACGCCACGCCATGCCACGCCACGCCAAGTCACGTCACGTCACATCACGTCATGTTATATTATGTAGGGTCCATACTACAAACATAAAATTATGTACGGATCCCTCTGTGCTTCAGTCCGACTCGCATATGAACGGTTTTATTTACCTGCGTGACAACGCTACCGTTCACTAACCTGTCGGTAATCAGCACACTGACTTATTCTAATTGCAAACGAACCCTGAATTTTTGATATCAAAACATGGCGTCTCTTAAGTTTGCTTGTCATTCTGATAGAGACACTCGTATATTAAGGTCATAGTGATGATACAGCTCTTATAACTCTTGGCTGGATAAGATTTGTATTTATATGTGAATATATGAAGTTATGTTAAAATTTATTTTTATCATTACTACTAGATTTTTTGTTATAAATAATATTATGAGTATCAAATAAAATAACTTTAAAAGTAAAAAAATAATAAAAATATCCCGTACTTTATGTTTAATTACTGTCGCTTATTCTTCTATTTCGTATGAGGTAAGTGGGCAAGCTCTAGAGTCAAGAGTTTTCAAGGTGCCCTCTGACTTGGGTTGACGACTGCTTGTATTAAGGTTAACTGCTAGGACCTTAAATTGTTACTCAATAGATATAGTTATACGTTAAATGATGCGAAAGCAGGTTTGGCTAATAAAGAATTTCGCTACATTCAACCCTTCCGGAATGAGCGAAGCTCTAGGCAAAATATCGTTAATTCCTAAGACCTATGAAACTTGATTAATGATACCTCACATTGTAGACAAGTTAGTCAGCACTTACCATTAGGCCTTGATACACGTTCGTTATATTTTTTCGAACGAAGTTCCTTATCGCGCGTTGTGAAAGGGGCATTTTTGACTTGACAACGTCTTAAATTAGGTTGCGGCTGGGAGTCACTTATGAAAAAGTGTAACGCCCGGTAACGTTACGATGAGTCACCGAACGAGAGAGAGGCCCGCCGAATGCCTTGCGTCTCTCTCCCACTCAACTATGATCGGTCTGCCGCGCGCGCAGCACGCGGCAGACGTTGTCACGTAAAATCTTCGCCCGTAAAACCTTAAAAAGTCTTACAGGCAACCATTTTTTTTTTTGTTGACGAGGGGGAAATCTTCGACAAGACACCTGGCTACGATGGGGCGCAGCCAGGTCATGTGGGCTTTGTACCCACTAAAACCCCCCCGGTGACCTGCCTCTGTGCTTAACGGAGGTATCCGGGTTCTTCCGGGAAACACCCCGGAGATTGTGAAAGGGGCCTAGACGGAAAAAAATCTTACGAAAAGTTGTCACGACACGTTTTGCTATTATAGCTATACTATACTATTTTTCTTTTACCGTAAAGCGAGTGTAAATTCACACAAAGCTTGAAAAACAAGTCGCCAACGACTTGTTTTTCTTTGACTTTGTAGGGCCAGAATTGAACCAGAGGCCGTCTGATGGAAAAACAAATGTTTTTCCACTGAGCCACACTCGCTTTATTTCTCTCTCTCTCTCTCTCTCTCTCTCTCTCTCTCTCTCTCTCTCTCCACAGTTTAATTGTCCGTATAATATACTCGTATGTGGAAGCGAAACGTTCATAGCGAATTTTTGGAACTTCAAGTGTATACCGGTGATTGTGCGTGTGACTAGCCCTTAAGAGCTACTTCTTTAAATTCCCTCCTTTTCCCAAGCAAATATAGAAGACAGGTGCCACAGATATTAGGTTAAGCCCCAGAATAATGTTACGTTGAGTTCTGTGTACCCTCGTTTGCCTCAAGTATGTGACCTGATTCAACAATAAGTTTTTCAGAATTTTGCATGTCTGAACTAACCTTTGTTTCTAAACTGAAAGTGCTACGTGCTTAGACTTAAGAGATTGCGAATGGAGTACAGAGTAGACTGAAGTCGGTTTTTAAAATTACCACTACGCAAGAACAGAAAGGAGTAAATGTTAGTGTTTCTGAGTAATAAAAAGGCATGAGAGGTTAAATAAATAAAGGTTAATAAGTTTTGTTTTTGTTTACGTTGGAGTAGATTTGCGCTTGTTTATTACACGTTCCTACAATTGAAACTCATGTGTTTTTATTTTTTTCACTATACATATTATTTCATTTTTTTATTACGTCTGGTAAATAGATAAAGACCCTAAATAGCAAAACAGGATAAAGTGTTATCTACTTAATTTGTTGGCTGTCGATCTGGGTGTTAAAAATGTTACTAATTATATAGAGTTTTTATGTATATGTAGTGGGGTATCAGTTGTTAGCAACCATAATACAAACGAAAAATGGTTAAATATGGGACTAACCAGCCGTGTGTAAAACGTGTTCCAACATTAATTGAAAAAATAAATAAACTTTGAGTGCGACTCAGCGGATACTACAAAATGTATACTAAAATGATGATGAAACTAAAGAGAAGTGTGTAATTAGTGTTTTTAATTACACCACTTCAGATTCGATGGCCATTGGAGCATGTGAGGTCTCATTCATTTTCTTCATCTGAACATCCACTCTTGTTCTAAAAAATCAAATACCTTAATTTTAGATAAAATCAGATCATTTTCAGAACCTTATCTTAATAGCGGTTAACCCAAATCGATATATTCAAGGCTGACCATTGTAAATATATTATCTAAAATTCTACCAGCACTTGTCTGTCTTTTCGTAGTTGTAGTGTTGTCTGTTTTTACTGCTCGATGGCTACGTGAGTAAAATTTTAACATTTCCAATAAAGTTTAAAATATTGTTGACACGCAACACTTGTAAGTTTCATAAATAAGCATTACTTAGCACGTTTTTATCACAACTAACTACTTTTAATTAATGTTACATTTCTAAGCAGGTAAAGTTTCAGGAAATTGACCCTTACAACTTTTCTATCATCTTCATTTAGGCAAGTAAGTGGACTTTGGGCGGCTTGAAAACTTTCGACACCAGCGCTTGGCCACTTAGCTCATACGAAGAAGAAGGCGATTAAGTACACGTGTCCTGTGTATATTTACAACAAAAATATTTTCCAGATAAGTGCTCAATTATTGAAACTTCTATGCTAACTTTCAAGGCTTTCTTGTACTTCTGTTTGTGACATCAAAGCTCTCGCATTATTTTTTCAATAATAGTACCTAGGAGGTTCATTTCAGTTGAAAAACTCGATTCAAAGAAATCGATGTTTTTTTTTTGACATATTTACTCACGGCTGGTTAGCTCCATACTGAACCATTTCTAGCTCGTATTATGGTTGCTAACACAACTGATATACTACATATACATACATACATCTTATCTTATATATAAAATTTCCGTGTCACAGTGTTTGTTACCGTACTCCTCCGAAACGGCTTGACCGATTTTTACCAAATTTTATATGCGTATTCAGTAGGTCTGAGAATAGGCTACTGTATATTTATTATTTTTACTAAGGTAAAACAACGTTTGCCGGGTCAGCTAGTATTATATATAAATACACATTTAACACCCAGACCCACAGCCAACAAATTTAGTTGTTGAGGTTAGAAAGATTATTTTTTCTAGATTCAGAAATATTACAAATATTGTTAGTTCAAACTTGTTAGTTCAGTTATTATGACGTCATGTAAATCGAAAGATGGAGTATGACCATTCTGGAATGGTTGGCTTTGAACAATGTCGGGACAAACCGATATGTGATTGGCAACAGATTTTGATGATGAAATGTATCGACTTAAAATCAAATAAATATCGTTGTAATTCTTCAAAGCATAAGTACTCGTATGTATATGTCTCTTAAATGATTTAAGACAAATGAATTTATTCATTTATTTTTATTTTAATGAATGTCTCTTAAATTCTTTTTTGAAGTGGTAGCCAAAAACCAAGCCATATTGTAGAAAATATACGTTGTAGGTATTAATACAAAATCATGATGAAATTCTGCCCCACTACTTTTATATCTTTACATTCTATTTACTCATAAAACTCAGTGAATATTCTGTAGCCTGTTGTTCGGCTATCTAAGGTGATCTGACGCGATTATGGAAGCTAAGCAACGGATAGATTTTATTAGATGGGTAACCATGCACAACGCTGTCGTTTTTCAAGTATAATTTTCATCTAGGTGGTACCGCGGGTCAGATGACGCGTTAAATTGTAGGTCCCGGCTGTAAATCTTAGTACAAGCAGTCGTTAAGCCAAGTCAGAGGCCTTCGGACGGCTTGAAAAATCTCTACACCAGAGCTTGGCTCCTTTCCATCTAAAGGTTGCCTAGAAGAGATTGCTGTTAGCGATAAGGCCGCTGTTGGTGGCAAGTTGTAAATAATTTTGTGTTGTTACTTTTATTTTGACTTGTACCTATAATCTGCCTATCTTGCCACTTAGCTTCATGCGAAAATGAAAGAAGTCAATATTCTAAAAACCTCTAAACGACTGACTTTATACAAAATACCAATTAAACAAAAACTAATTTTCAGTAGCACTTAGTAGACCGCAGCCGGGAATTCAGTGGGGAATTCACTAATTACTATGACATGAATAGGTAATGGTACAACACGCCAAGTTTCGAGTCGATACGTATTATTAAAGGTGCTTACTTCAATTATAATCGATAGGTAGGAAGTTAACGTGTCAAACTGCGTATTTGGACAAACACAGTGTACACGAATGGGGAAAAGTAATAAATGAATGTGACTTTTTCGGTCTTGAATTTTCAATTGTTTTAATATGTAACTAATCGAAAGATAATAGATTGTTGGGGGTGTTTCTATTTTCGTATTTTTTTGCTATATGATATATACAATATATACAATATCGCTAGGAGTTAGACACTTAAAATGTTCACACAATACATAAAAGTATATTTATTGTCCATCAAATTAAATTATTAAATTGAAATAAAATAAATATTTAAGGGGGGCTCCCATACAACAATGGTACGGATGTGCTTAACGGAGTGGGAGGATTTTAGTGGTAGCAAATCCCACATAACCTGACTAAACCAAAATTTTTTTATTTATTTATATAATTTTTGTATTATTTCCTATAAAGATTAATACTGTTACAAGCTTTTACGAGTATAAAGGTTTTGTAGTGTAGTAAAAGGTTATGAGTAACTCTATATAAAAAGAATTACGTTTAGTTTTCACGTACTATAACATTTTACTGCAATTGTTAGTTAGTGCCAGCTCCCACGGGCAGAAGCGGGGAAGCGAGGCTGTAATGCAAACATAACATTTTTATGAACTGCTAAGTTTCATAATAAAGTTCCTAGTAAAACCTAGCTTCAATGTTTGTGGTGAATTTACGTTTGTAAGTTAGTAAGGAATCTTTTCTCTTGGAAGCTCCTGACTAGCAACCACCCTGTGCCAAACGCTTAATAGTTTGTTTCGTCAGCCTTCTTGAGAGTCAGTATTCTTTTTTCCTCCTAATGAGCTTGCGCTTGATCGCAATTCAACTGATGGGATGCGATATTGCGATCTTATGTGGAGCGCGCTTGCCCAGAAGAAACTGTTTCACTCTTGCCTTGAAAACCGCTAGATTATAGTTATCGGGGAACAGGGAATTTGGCAAAGAATTCCACACCTTGGCGGTACGCACAATGAAGGTGGAGGCAAACCGCTTAGTACGCGACTTAGGTACCTCCACGGTATAACGGTGCTGCCTTGGTGTTTTCCTACTCGTCCGATGGTGGAAAGGGGCGGGGGGGATCAATTCATGCAATTCCGTTGCGCACTCTCCGAAATGTAACCTATAAAAAACCGAATGTATTTCCAGACTTGTCACACTCCGTCTTAGACTAGAAAGTCGCTAACCCATGAAGTTACGCATCCTGCTAGTCAAATGCCTAGCTGTAATGTATAAAAAAATGCTATTTACAAGCATGCGATGATATCGCGTGGGTGCTATTATATTATCATAATCATCCACAGCTGCTTTTATCCCACTGTTGGGATATTTTTTTATTACGTCCAATTCTTATTACGGTTAATAAATATTTTACAATAAAAATACAGGAAATTTGTCGCGACGTTATGGACTGACAGATTTGGTAGGAAGTTTTATTTTTGTTAATAGATTTGATTTTTGGAGATTATTTCCGTATTCGATTTTAGTACTAGCAAATGTCGTATAAAAAATGACAATTTTGTAAATCTAAATATAATCAAACAATGTTTTTTCTAATATACCTTATACAGTTTTTAGATTTTTGTGCTCAAAGAAAACCAACGGAACTCTATATATTCGTGAGCCTGACTCACACTTGGGCAACTATTTCTGCTGTCCGATGATCTTATTTCTTGTTTGTATGTTGTTTATTTTATTTTATATAAGCAATGACCACAAAATCACGTAATTCAAAACACTTAATGTGTTATTCAAAACACTTAATGTGTTATTCAAAACACTTAATGCGGCATTCAAAACACTAACTGTGTTATTTAAAACACTTAATGTGTTATTTAAAACACTTAATGTGTTATTCAAAACACTTAATGCGTTATGCAAAATACTTAATGTGTTATTCAAAACACTTAATACGGCATTCAAAATAATTAATGTGTTATTCAAAACACTTGAAGCGTAGTTAAACTCTTTTATTTTCTTTAAAAAAATGGTTGATCGTGCTACCTCGCTTTTTAAAGTTGCCGCTTCAGTGAATAAATATTTAATTTGTTTGATTTCAATTTTCCTGCAATGCTCAAAGCTCGACTGCCTTTTATACACCTGAATAGGTTCTTAATGTTTTCAGTGAAAGAGATGCTCTTCAATATGAATTTTGCATTCTTTTTAAGGTACAATTAGGAGCAAAATCATGATTTTACATATATACTCGTAAGCTTCAATGTAAAATCAAAAATTCTGTTTGTGGCTTATGTTTTACGTCAGTTCAATAGCTCGGATTATATTCAGAATGTGTATAATTATTGCTTTTATTGTTTTTAGTAATTTTTAGTGATATTTTTCATATTTAGATAACGTTCTTGACTTTACTTATCTATTGATTACCTTTAAGTGCATTGGGTAAAAAAACAATTAATATTAATTATCATTTATCTTTGAGTAAATTGGTGATATTGGATTGAAATCTAAAATTACTTGCTCATTTTGAAAACTATGGGATAAAATAATGAATATCGAAAACATAACCAAAGTGGTAGAAATTCATACCCATTTTGCCGGTTATACCTAAATGAAATATTGATAAATGCTATCACATCAAACACGACAGCCGATCTGTATAAATCGATACAACATTCCATTTAAATAAATAAATAAAGCCATTTATTCCCAGAAACTTACAAAACATATAATGGGTTAAGAAATCTTTGTAGTTTATGATACATTCATGAATACATTCTTATGTTTATTAATAATAAATTACAATAAATTAATATACTATTATGAAGATTCTTGGGGCACCCACATATGGGTGTAGGCCTCCTCCATGCGTTGCCAGGTCATTCTATCTTGAGCTAGCCTAGTCCAGGTACTTCCAGCTGCTTCTTCTATATCGTCGCGCCATCGTCTGCGTGGTCGTCCTCGGGGTCTAAGATCTTCTGCTGGGTACCAATGAAGGATACGCTCGCTCCATCTGCCGTCAGATGCTCTCGCGACGTGTCCTGCCCACCTCCATTTTAATCTGCATAACATTTCTACAGCATCTGTTAGTTTGGTCATTTTTCTAATTTCTTTAATTACAACATTCCATTTACAGAATATAAATGTGATAGATAACAAAATCTACAAGGCATTTTTTATAAATTACACTTTCATAATCTTATGTGTAGGTGGGTCGGATGACACGTTATATTGTAGGTTCCGGATGTTGATCTTTGAACAAGCACTCGTTAAGCCAAATCAGAGGCCTTCCGGTGGCTTGAAAACTTTCGACACTAAAGCTTGGCCACTAAGCTCATACAAAGAAGAAGAAGAATATAATTAGCGCTAGAAAGAGGAATCAAACTTTCGAATGCTTTTTTTATGGAATCGAGTTGGTTATAGAAAAATTGGCCAAGTGCGAGTTAGATTCGCACATGAAGGGTTCCGTACCATCGTTGGATGAGAGCCTCCCTTAAATTTAATTTAATAATTGAATACATAATTCAATATTCTTGAACGTATAGAGGGTCTACCAAATATCGTTATAAAGAGCGAGTAAAAAACGACTTCCTTAATCCTAGGTCCAACCTTTCTTCACACCGAATTTCATCAAAATCTGTTTGGCGTTTATGTTTTGCTTTGGCGTTGCGTGAAGAAGTAACAAACATACACACACACACACACAAACTTTACCATTTATAATATTAATAAGATTATTAGGAGTAGAATTAGGATTAGTTGGAGCTTACACGAACAAACGAACACACTTACTTAAAAAAAAAGAAGATCTGCTACGTCTGTTACAAATACCAAGCCACGTCAAAAATAGCCTTCTATTTCCAGTAACAGCAGATATTCTCCAACAAAAAGTTCGGAGAAAACCCTTCCCTCTAAATAGTTGGTCCGAAGTTGAGTCTACGTGTTCCTTAAGCTGGCATTAAGATAGATCAAGTTGAAAGAGAATATTTTAACTATGCCAACTCAACGGAAAGTTTCTTGTCCTTCGGAGATTTCAAGCTTTAATATGTGTTAGAAGTATGCAAAGAGTTGGGCTGGGCTTCTTCGAGAGTTCAGTGAAGATGCTGGAGTTATGTTCTTTAGGTGTCTGATGATATGTTTGAACTTATTTTTTTTTAATGTAGCACCTGTTTGGCATAGTACCAGAAGTACTAGGAACACTCTCGCCTAAGATGGAGAATGCCTAGTCTGGAATTACTGGCTCTAAATTCAAATTCAAATTGTTTATTACGAGTAACACAGACTCACACCTAAATAAAATATAATAAACAATGGAATTAGTAAATTAAATAAAAACAAGGCAAAAATTAAATTAAAATGTCAAAGTAAATATTATTTTTTTTCACTTTTATTATTTATTAAATATAATTCATCACTACTTTTTAAATGTTTAGTATACAGTTTATAAGATTAAAAACTAATTTAAAAAAAACACTCATAAAATTAATTTAATAGGCCACTCCGGATAGAACCTGACGGAAAGGTACCCATAACGCTCGTGGCATTGCCGCGTTGTATAGCTATGGATAGCCTTTGCGCTAGGTACGATCCGGAGCGGTATTGTACAAATTAAATACAATTATAAATATAAAAAAAAAATCAATGGTAAAAAAATTCCGCATAAATAAATAACTATTATAATAATCTACTACTATTGGAAACATATATCGGACAATGTCTAAGGCATCCATTATTTATATATACGCAATCCAGTCTATCATACCCACTTTCAAGACTTCTTTGGCGTTATTTTTAGGTACGGAACCCTTAATAATTGGCCAAGTGCGAGTTGTACTCGCGCATGAAAGTTTCTGTACCATTGTTGTATGTTGTATATTTTTTAATTAAATTATTTTAAAACACTGCACAAAGTCTCACATTATTTAGCGTTACAGTCCATACTATTGGGATAGAATTTGACAACCAGAGTTGTGACATGGTTGTCATGGTTACATTAAAATTGTTTAAATATTTATGTAATAATTAGGCAGCGAAGCTTCAATCTACACTCGTACGTTTATTGTATTGGGACCCCCCTTAATATTTTTTTTATTTTTAGTATTGTTATAGCGGCACGGGAAATACATATTATATTGTGAAAGTTTAAGCTTTCTAGCTTCTATTACGGTTTCTAAGATACAGCCTGGAGACAGACAGACAGACAGCGGAGGCTTAGCAATAGGGTCCCTTTTTTACCTTAACCCGAAAAAAGTGTGTCATCGTTCACCCTCGACTGTCTTCAATGCGAGAGTAAACCGGTTTCTCCTAGGCAAGTGCGCTCAATCCTAGATCCCTATATCACTTAACATCAGGCAAGTTGTGGTCAAGCGCAAGCATAATCATAAAAAATGTATAAATAAATATTCAAACAAGGATTCATCCTTCGTTATCGATCTTATTATAACAAATTGAATTCCATGAAGTTAGCCAAGTGTGATTTCAGTCTAGGGAATATAGCTTTATTATAATAGATTCTAACTTTTTTACTAAAGTTTTCGTAAGTAATTGTGAGTCTACAGTATAAAATAAGGCGCGGAAAGTTTAGCAATTCATATTGTACTAATGTAAATGTCTTGGAAAGTTTGTTCGTTTTGAATTTGCCCAGTATTTTGGGAAAGTTATTTTTTCAGTGAAATTTTTGTTGAAATTGATTTCGTTACTTAACTTCTTGTTTCTGTGACAGTTTTACTCATTTGAATAATTATTTTAGAGTATTACAAACAGATTTTGTTTATTAAGTCAATTTACAATTTGATGACAAACTAAATAATATTTTTTTTTGTTATTCAGTAACTGATCAATAAATTAATTGTCACTTGGTATTATACGAGTAAAGATGAATAGTTTGATTGTTTGTTTAACGCAAAAAGACTCCGAAACCACTGGACCGATTTGAGAAATTACTTCACTGTTAGAAAGCTATACTATCCCCGAGCACCATAGATAGGTTATAGTTTGTTTCTATTTGAACTTAGGTTATTTTAGAAATTTTTTTTACCGTGCGAAGTCGGGACTGGATGCTAGTTTTATAAAACTTCATCTTTTTTTATTCGTCATTTCTCATTAAGTGAGGTCCACAAAGCAGTTTTAAATTTACTTTTTATCAAACAAGCAATTGTATTTTCATTTGATCCCTTCTCTTTCATATTATTATTTTTCACATACAAGTGAAACAGAATCATTTTATCAAATTTTCGTCGGTCAGGAATGAAATAAAAGAAGCAAGCATAGCAACATAAGTGAACGAAGTGTCTCTGTTTTGACTGACCCAATGTTTATCTGACCTTATTATACAGTGTAAACTCCATGTAATGGCACTTGATTTAGCGACAAACTCTCTAAAGCGTCGAAATCACTTGGCTGTAGTTGGTTTTGGTTGTATTCCATACAATGATACATTTTCTCCATTTAACGACCACGCTTAACGCTTCTTTAACGCCTTAAACTGCACAGTCCCTTCAGTGTCGTTATATTTAGCTTATTATATTGTATGTATACACTTTATTAAACACAATATACTAAAAATAATTACAGACTGGCGACCTTATCGCTAAAAGCGATCTCTTCCAGGCAACCAATTCCTAGAATGTACACATAGGAAGAACTTAGAGACGATGTGTTATAATGTAACGGAATATTTGAATTGAAAAAAATATAAGATGTTTTCCTTCATCAAACGCTCATTGGCGGTAATCGAATTCAGGACATTCGGGACTTAGAGCTGCCGCACATACGACTGAGTTGTTATTATCGAGATTGTGTAAGACAATAAAAATAGAAAATGTGTTTTCACAAGGTTGGTTTTAAAAGGAGTCGTTTCTATCTTTCCACTAAAGACGAAATATTTGTCATAAAAATAAATAGCAGGGCCTCATTCTGCGCAAATAAATCATTATCAGAGACAATCCAATTCGCAATCGAGACCGAAGTAAACAAATTAATAGGCCGCCTATAAAGTTTTATTATGCCAATTAATATGTTATTCTACAAGGTAACCAGCAGGATAACAATCTGTTATGATTCCTCGCAAATTGCTGCTGTAATTTGGTGGGAATTAATATAATAACTTATTTATAAGAGTTACGTAAAGAAAGGGGGAAAAAGGAAGCTGGCAATTCTAATCAAAACACATACAAATAGTTTATTCAGAACAAATACAGGGGTGAAACGTACTATAACTAATTAAATACTAAAGTATAGCTTAGCCTTAGTGTACGTTTTGCCATATCCACTGAGCCCCGCGCTAAGTATCATATGATCCTGTTATGCGGGAATAATATGACATAATAAAAAAACAATATTTAACGACCTCATTGGCGTAATGGTTACCATGCCGGACTGCCAACCAGAGAGTCTCGAGTTCGTTTACCGGAACGACCACTAAATTTGTTGTCTGTGTGGGTGTTAAATATGAATCGATAGTATTTATGTACTCGTATGTAAGTGAAGTATATAAGTTGTGTTAGCAACCATAATACAAACTAGAAATGGTTTAGTATGGAGCTAACTAGCTGTGTGTGAAATATGTCCTAGTATTTATTTATTTATTTTTAGTCTTAGCCAATAAACAAAAAATATATTTAAAAAATTACGAAACTGCCGTCGGTATATTAGACACACATAAAGTTTCATCATTTAAAAAAAAAAACACATCCATGTAATAATAATTATGTCAATTAAGTACTTTCAAAATCAAAATCAATCCTCTACTCCTGGTATTTGTAGGTTAAGTTTTAGTTAGTCATGTTTTTATGAGTATTATGTTAATCGTAAATAAATAACCTAAATATTCCGACAACATTTTCTCAATGAACGCCGCTATGAATAAAATACCTATTGTATGACAAACTTATAGTTCCATCCATGAGTAAGGGGAGTGTAATGAGCAAAGTTATTTCATAACTGACAAGCGACAAGCTGTTTAACTCTTCGTTAATTGTGTCACGATGGTTATTGATCGAACGAGCGAAGCGAGCGCAATATCGGCATTAGCTTTAACAAGTTTGTTTGTTTCTTATATTAAACACAAATACAAAATAACGTTATTTGACACAGTAAATAAAAATTAAAAAAAATATGGAATCCAAAGGCTTCAAAAATAGTTGTATAAACTGTATATTGGAAGCTAATGTTTCTTATATTAAATCTAGAGTTAATACGTACTTTTTATGTAAGCGTGTATTGTTTCTATGCAAATAAACTGTCAAGTTAAAACGGGATCGGGTGGGTCATGTGGCTTGTATGCATTCTGAACGCTGGGCCGGGATCGTCACACAGTGGAATCCTCAAGGTCGGCGTATAGTAGAGGGAGACCTAGGAACCACTGGTGTGACGATCTTGACCAGTTCTCGAAGGCCTGGCGAGAGGAGGCTGTCCACCAGGACTTTTGGTGGGATTTGGTGGAGACGTTTGCCAAGGAGTGGGGCAGTATATGTTAGAATAAAATGGGTGTCAAATTGTAAACCATAGTGTAACTCAAGACCAGGAAAGCTGTGGTCAATAATAAAACTATCAGTTGTAAATTAAAATGTGTTAGCCCCGCAGTCAAAACGATGGAATGTAATAATTTTGATAGTATTTTTTTATGGTTTGTTTTTTGAGAATGTTCTTAGCTATGTAATGAAAATTGATCAAAGATGGCGGCCGCCCGAAATAGCGGATGACGTATTTTATTTCCCAATCGCCTCAATTTGGGTATCAAATAAAAGGGCTTGATTAGTAAAATATTGTAAATATATATATTATATGTTAAACCTTAGTTAAGCTTGTTTGCGCCATATAAGTAGTTACAATATGGTTTATGGCAAATTCGACCATCGACATCTGTAAGGCTATCTACATACATATACATACATTGACCGCGGAATGTGTTGCACCAAATTTCTTAGAATAGCTAAAGTTACTCGGACTGCTATTAAATTGACGCATCTGACCGCAAGTTAACATATACTATAGCTTTAACCAGCTAAGTTTGGGTGGTTACGGTTACTAATAAAAGTTACAAAATCATCTAAAATTGTATTAATGACGCAATTTATTTACCTAACATTACCTTAACATTTTAATGTTAAAGTAAGCTGATGCAACCCAGCCTAAGAATGCTGTTAGATTTACCAGAAATAATTAGTATTATTCAACTGTTTTATTTAGAGAACAGCTCCTTTAAAGCAATCCCCATTGGACTTCCATACTTAACGAGGTCTACCATTAACTTCCACCATTATACCCATGTTGAACTCAAAACCTTCAAAGAGCCCTAATTCCAAAAGGCAATTCCTGTACAAATATTGTTGACGCCAACATAAAATAATATTTAATAAGTTACTCCAGCCATGGCCGTTCCTTTGATCAGCGCGCCTTGTTAGTTTAGGCCGACACAATTACCATTTCTGAGTCAAATCCACGATAAATATTCATTGGATTTTGTAACATTGTAACATTCACGTTTACACTGATAACGTCGGCTGGATTAAGCTTGGTTCCTCTTGCTTTCACTTCTCTCTCTCTCTTTGTCACTGTTCTCCTTCAGAAACAGTGATCTTTTGATCACTGTTTCTTATCTTATATAGCCTTCATTTAAGCTACTGTACTGTTGCTTGAAAAGCATGTTAGATTGTTTTTCAAGCGTACGTTTTAAATAAAATATTTATTATGTTTGCACTTACGCTTACACTGATAACGGTGGCTGGATTAAGGTTGGTTCCTCTCGCTTTCACTTTCCTCTATCTCTTTGTCTATCTTTTGATCACTGTTTCTTATCTTAGCTTTCATTTAAGCTACTGTACTGTTGCTTGAAAAGCCGATTGTCTTTCAAGCGTATGTTTTTTGTAAAAAATTGTATCTATGTATGCACCTACGTTTACACTGATAACGGTGGCTGATGTTATGTGTTTCGAGCGCATATGTATATACATATTATGTAACTAGTGTCAGTAAAAAAAACATTTAAAGGGCATATTCTTAAGTAACTAAACGAGTGCTAGCAAGCGAGGAAAAAAAAACAAAATATTTTATTTTTTGAATCGAGGTAAATATAATATGTTTGTATGTATCTACGTACTTTGCTTATGGCTTAATGGAGGATTATTTTTTCTTGCTTTTACTTTCCATGTCTCTCTGTCTTTTGATCACTGCTACTGCAAAAGAACGTTCTGTTGTACGCAGAATTTAATTTGATTATTCAAAATATATTTTTTGTCTTCCCATACTGCTTTTAATGCCATAATGAGTACGTGATGGATAAATTATAGAGATTTTTGCACAAACACATAGGTAAGGCTTCCACAGCAATATAGGCTAAGCTTATTAAAGCAGTAGAAATACTTCAGAATGAACTATAACTAATTTGAGATGAGATCTAAGTAGTTTTGCTTAATTAGACTCCATTATCTAATGCTATATAAGGGTTGATGAAGCCTTTACATTTGGCCTATTACGCAATAATTAACTAATGTGTATTAATGGATGCATGCCATTGGCAATTATAGTTTGTTGTTAAGACTGTTAAATCACCTATTTGTTCTAAGTAAAATACCTTCTCATATTTGTTTCCAGATTATAATATTGAAGATGTCAAGGCCATTTTTTAACCAACCACACAAAATGAAAGGTTGTTATAAATCTGACGTGTTTTTTTACATTCATTGCAGTTGGAAATTTGATTAGCAAGTCGCTTAACTACACGAGTAAGTGATACTTCGGTTTAAGGTATGCCTAGTCCGGAATAACTGGATCTAAAGGAGGCTACCATAGGTGATTTTATTTATGTAAATAAAAAATATCTTTATTTAAACAAGTATATTACAATCTAAAAATGAGTAAGATCTAAATAACGAAGGTATTGACATAAAAGATATCGCTGCTTGCTTAATCTTCTACCAAAACCCAACTAAGTAATACCTACCTTCGGTACTGTCTCGGCCAAACAAAAGGGGCCTATCACTAGAAAAATATTTTTTTAATGTAATATTGACAATCACAAAAATGTGTTTTTTTTTTAAACTTTTCTGTTTTCCATCTTATTTAGAGTCAATACAGCGTTCACTCCTCTTCCATAGACTTCTGTCGCTCATTATGTATGTAATCACTCCTTTCATATATTTTATTCATTTTTAAATTATGTTTGTTTATACATATACTGTATTTCATATGAATAACTTTGTTTATTTAATGTGTTTTTTTTATATATTAGTATTTTTTTCTAACTCTAAATTCTTTGTTGGGTAATATTTTTTATCATAAATAAAATTTATCTACTACATATTTAACTTAAGCTTTTCACAACCAGTGCTCGAAAAAAATAATTATTATTTCAAATCATAATCATCAAATATAAAAAACAAAAGCGTAAAAAATCTGTCAGGACAATTATTTTCTCGTAAATTTCCGTACAAATGCCGCCATAATAAATTTTTATATCCATACTCAGTCAACAGAGTCATGGGTAAATCCATGATTTATCCCGCCGAAATGCAGTGCTCTGGAAAAACCCCATAAATTTAAATTAAACTCTTTAGGAATTACCCAAACGGCATTATTTGCTTTTAACGAATTCTAAATAGGATTACATAAATTAATCTTTTTGCTTTGACACTTTGAATAAATAGCCTTAAGCGTGAAAGTTAGTAGAAATAATTGTAATTTGGACGTGCCATTTCGACTGAAACTGTTTATTTTGGGTATGAACATAGGGGCTGTTGAAATAGACTGTAATCCTTTTGATTTGTTGTCCGATTGCTGTAATTTGAAAATTACCATTGTTCATATTTTAATATATTGTCACTGAAACTGTAAAATATTTGAATCAGGAACAATACAAAAATATCATGGATAGATAGATCTTTACATTTACAATAGGAGAAAATTTTAAATCAGTAGTGTTCAGTTTTTATTTTTAGGCAAATAATAACGTATTCTCCGTTTTAAGGCATTCTCATCCTCTAATAACTCTTTCCTTAGAAGTATGTAGTAATATTTTACTATAGGTTGGTTCGTATGTATTTTTTTAATTACTTTAATTAATACTACTTATACGTATGGTTACTTACAACCATACGTATAATGCCGTAGAGAAAACAAAACATGCATCAGATTGTATTAAATATATGAATGTCATTAGCAAAATCATTCATATTTATAGCTTTTTATGGTAAGTATAAAAAATGGTGCCGATATTTGATACAAAAATGAATTTAGTAGTAACTCGCTGAGCTCTTTGATTGGGGACTTTCGTTATAATATGTTTATTACTCTACTTATACTTTTTCAACGATATTCGGTACTATTATATTTTATCAGTATTAATTTAAGTTTAATTCTTTTAACGATATTTATTATATTCAAATTACATGGCCTAAAAACTGACTCTTAAATTAGTGTATCTCATTACATAGTTCATAATATATTCTGTTAAAGTTGACATCTAAATACAACTTTATTTTTCTGCTAGAAAATATAACCACCGGTATTAATAAAACAGGAAGGCTGTAGCAATACGATAAATCATCGGCAAATAAAGAAAGCGGAAAGAAAAGCCGCATTTTTGCTCCAAATCCACTGTGTAAGTCTGCCTAATCCAACCCATCCGGATAAAGTCCGATCGCAACGATAACCCTTACATCCATCAACTAATCGAAATATTGCGTAAAAAGATGCATCATTTACCATTTTTCTGGACCATCAAACGGGGCCGGCACCCACCATCCAAGGACACCACAAAACACACATATCACCACATCGCTCCAACAACTCGTCTTCACATCAAATATGCACACAAACACACACAACGAATGTTATTTGACAGGAATCCGAAGGAAAATCCGACGAGCGGTCCGTACGAACCGCAGTGAGCGAACTGCCGCTACGTCGGTACGAAGTTAACCGAGAGCCGCCGGAAACAGCCGAGGCTGCGCTAGGGGTGCGCGAATTTCGCCCAGTCTTTCATATTTTATATCGGCCGGTACGGTATTACAGAGTTTTCTCGGGTAGCTTTTTATAGTGGTGGCAGCCGTTTTCCGAAGGTATTTTTTTCCGGCTATATACGCGGGAATTTTTTTCATTGTTTGCCGTACACTCGACGCTTAGTTCGTGTGATTTTAATAAGGGCGTCGGAGGGAATAACGTTAGGGGTGGATGTTACGAAATGAATTGCCATGTTTAATGCGGCAGGTACGGGGTGCAGTAAATGATTTCGATTGGGACGCTTGTGTGGGAAATTTGGGAACGAAACGTTTTTAGGGTTCCGTACCTAAAAGGTAAAAACGGGACTCTATTACTAAATCGCAGCTGTCTGTGTGTCTCCAGACTGTATCTCAGAAACCGTAATAACTAGAAAGCTGAAACTTTCACAAGTTATGTATTTCCCCAGCTGCTATAACAACAAAGTCTAAAAATTAATAGATTAAGGGGGTCCCCATAGAATAAACTTGTTTTTTTCGTTTTGTTTTTGTTATATCAATAACGGTTACTGCTAGACACCTAATTTTCGCAAAATATATAAATATATGTTAGCTATCAAATTTAATTATTAAATTTTTCCCTTACAACAAACGTAATTTTCAAGTAGTTTTTAACTCGATCTTTAACATGATATTTGGTGTCCAAATATCGTATAGAGATCTTTAAAATGATATTTGGTGTCTACCAAACATTCACAGAATATTGAATTTTTTTTTTTACACATTCACACACGGCTGGTTAGCCCTATACTGAACCATTTCTAGCTCGTATTATGGTTGCTAACACAACTGATATACTACATATACATACATATTATACATATATAAATACATATTTAACACCCAGACCCACAGCCAACAAATTTAGTTAAACACAAAGATGTTGACCGGGCCGGGAATCGAACCCGGAACCTTCTGATTAGCAGACCGGCATGGTAACCTTTACGCCAACGAGGTCGTCAATCATTATGTATCAATTAAAAAAAAATAACAAATATTTAAGGGGGTCTCCCATACAACAATGGTACGGAACTCTTCAAGCGCAAGCCCAACTCTCACTTGACCAATTTTTAGTACAGCGCAGCTATGTACCCGCTATGTGGGTGACAACGGACAGGGTTTTGTACTTTTTTTGTTGCGGTTTGTTGGTCTAGCGCGTCACCACACGTGTTCAGAGTTGAAACGAGTTTCGTGGAGTTAAAAAAACGCGGTTTTCATCAACAGTGAGATTGTATCGGGACTGTGCCGACTGAAAACCAAGTTAAGATGATGATACTGGTGAAATCTTTAACTTAGAATTTTTTTCTTTATAAATCTTAAATCGTAAGAAATTGCTTAAAATCCTTCTAAAGAACCACTCTTAACATATTTATTTGTCAAAATATTTATTTGTTCAAACTTTTGATTTTAATCAAAAATTTTCCCTTATGTTCGCCTTAATAAGAGGACTTCTTTGGCTTCAAATATCTTCCTGGTTAGATAGAAATACTTGAATTAAATAAGTATTTTTTTTAATTTTCAGTGATAATATAGGCACAATCCTACTTCTTACCAGCGGTAGCCTCAGCTAGCTAAGGTGATCTGACGCGATCATCGAGGTTAAGCAACAGTCAGTGTTTGAATGGACGAACGCACAAGATTGTCGTTTTAAGAGTGGCATTTTCATCTGGGTGCTACCGTGGGTCGGACGACACGTTAAATTGTAGGTCCCGGTAACAGCCGGAACTAACAAGTAGTTACAAGCTTAGCAAGTTAGGCCTACTCATAGGCCAAGACTAACAAGTTTATGTGTTAATCCAGGGTTGAGACTATCTCCATAGCAAATTTTATTAAAACCAGTTCTGCCGTTTGAGCATCAATATGTAATAACAAACATACACCCAAACTTTTGCATTTATAATGTAGGTAGGATGTCTACTTCTTCTTCGTATGAGCTTAGCTACCAAACTCTGATGTCGAGAGTTTTTCAAGCCACCCAAAGACCTTTGTCTTGGTTTAACGACTGTACATACTAAGATTAATGCCTCATTCGACCCCCAGTAGCGCCCAGAAAATACCACTTTTAGACAGTTGTGCATCACCCATTCAAACACCGTCCGCATCGACCGTTGCTTAGCTTCGATGATCGCGTCAGATCACCTTAGCTAGCCGAGCAACAGGCGCTACAGGCATAAAACGTCTGATAAGTTATCATGGTTTATGGCAAAACCGATAATGTCTATCAAATGAAACGTTTCTCTCAATTTTAATTGTGGAGAATCATTAGTTTGGAACAAACTTCTATATAACCCTGGAACTCGCAAATTATCATGTTATGGGTACATATAGTTTTAAACAGTTGCTAAGCTTTGGTTAGTTTTAGTAGAACCTGTAATTTTTTTTTTAATATAAGGACTCATTTCACTCACGGCTGGTGAGCCCCATATTGAACCATTTACTAGTTCGTATTATTATTGCTAACACAACTGATATAATACATATACATACATACATATTTTATATACATAGATACAATTTAACACCCAGACCGACAGCCAACAAATTTAGTTCAGCACAAAAATCTTTCTAAGATGTTTTTGTATGTTATTTGTTATAATGGTATTTGTCTTTTGTTCCTGTATATATTGTGTTCTTACTTTCTTTTTATAATTTTAATTACAATTAGTGCTGACACGTGACAATTGTTGTTATGTAAAAAAATCTAAAATATTTCTTGAAGTTTGTGTACTGTTTTTCACGCCATAAGCGGCTTACACCATAAGAAAGTGTGACGACATGGAAACACTCATTATAAACTTACGATAGGAGTTTGATGTGATATCATATTTTCTTCTCAATTACAAAAGTATTCATAGCCCAGTTTTCAGAAACAATTTATGCTTTGTAACAAAATCCTACTAATGTAAAAAATGCGAAAGTTTGTGTTTGTAACTTCTTCAAGCCTGAACGACAAAGCCGATTTCGATAAAATTTGGAATGAAAATAGACCTTGGATTAAAACATAGGCTACTTTTTATCACAAATAAGACTGGTTTCCGTGGGATGTGTAACTTTAAAATCTATGTTACTTCTTCACGCTTAAACGCCTGGACCATTTATGATGAAATCAAAATCAAAATCAAAAAAATCAAAATTAATTAATAAGCAGACTACTTTTTATCCTGAAAACAGTTGTGATTCCCGTGGGATAAGCAAATAATGACTATCAAAGATATGCGCTGTAATAAATTCCGTTACTCAATCCTACTTCCAACTAATATAATAAATGCGAAAGATTGTGGGTAACCCTGCGGGGCGCAACTAGTCTGAAATATTGAGTTTCCGCTGTGATCTGAAACCAAATCAAGATAAGCTAAGATCTCTCTCTGACTCTAGGAACGGCGGATTGATAGGGTTTCCGCAAAGCAACACTTGAGTTAATAGGTTCATTTATGTTTTGGTAAAGCAGCGTGGTATCAATGCTAGATTACTAGGAAATTTCTCAGAGGTGACAAGTTTTATAAAACAAAAACAATACAATACTATATGACTTAATTGCACACCAAAATACAACAAAAAAAAACAGTTTTATAACAAGAAAAATAATAACAGAGGTAGTACATAAAGGTACTAGTAGGTATTTTAAACTTATGATAGAAGTTGGTATTATAAAGGTACTAATAAAACTTAGGATAGAAGTTTGATGTAATATTTACTTGCTTCTTAATTATAAAAGTATGTATAACCCAGTTTTCAGAAACAATTTATGCTTAGTAACAAAATTATAAATGTTTAGTGTACTTCCGTCGTGATCAGAAACTAAATTGAGATAAGCAAAGATCTCTCTCTGACTTTACGAACGGCGGATTGAAAGGGTTTCTGCAAGGCAACACCTGAGTCAATAGGTTAATTTATGTTTTGGTAAAGCAGCGTGGAATCAATGCTAGATTACTAGGAAATTTCTCAGAGGTGACAGGTATTATAAAGGTACTAATAAAACTTAGGATAGAAGTTTGATGAAATATTTACTTGCTCCTTATTAATAAAATTATGTATAACCCAGTTTTCACAAACAATTTATGCTTAGTAACAAAATTTTAAATGTTTAGTGTACTTCCGCCGTGATCTGAAACCAAATCAAGATAAGCAAAGATCTCTCTCTGACTTTACGAACGGCGGATTGAAAGGGTTTCCGCAAAGTAACACCTGAGTCAATAGACTAATTTATATGCTAGATTACTAGGAAATTTCTCAGAGGTGATAGGTAAGTCTGGCGTGCGTTAGCTTTTCGTCCCGCAGATTATAGATTCGAATTCCACTAAGCTAAAGCTTTTTTGTACACCCTACAGGTAGGCATTTGATCTGAAGGGCGTGGAAACTCATAAGTTAGCAATACTCTGACCTAAGGTGGAGCATGACTTGTCTAGAATAACTGAGTCTCAAAGAAACTGACAATACATTTAAGAGGTTGTTAGGAAGGCAGACGAGCACTAGAAAATGTTCTACTAATGTCTCTTATTACTAAAGTTGTTTTTTGTCCAAAAACTTAGCAAAATATCTAAACATTTTTGTCCGTTCAAAACCTTTTACAAACACAATCAAAGCGGAGAAACAATTTATTTCAAAGTTAAATACACTTACTCGTGCAGAACGTACATAATTTTATTTGTAACAGTTTCACCAAAATAATAAAAAAAGAAGATCAAAATAGACGTACATTTTACCTCTCCAAACCTGTCATGTGCCTCCAACTTGACAAAATAAGCAACTTAATGAGTATTTATACGTCTGCTAATTAACTCAACCTTTATTATTGTATTTGTACAACATTTCCTCGGTATACGGGAGGCTGTATTAATTTATACCTAAATTCCGGCCGTCGTAACGTTATGTCACCATTTCGGAAACAAGCAGAATTACTGAACCATTGGATTCGACACTAATTACATTTTGAGTGCAAAGGAGACTACGTCAGGGTTCGGATAAGCAGTATGGGTAGATACCCAAGTGAAGGACTTATCAAAAAGTAATTCACATAATATGATTTACCATTAAGGTAGGGCAATATCTTGATTTTACAGTTTTTTTTGTGAGTCATAATAGGTTATAAAATACCTTAAAGACCGTCTAAAGAACCAACCTAAAATATTTATACTTAGGTTTTTTTTCATATTGATATATCTGATAGGTAGTGTGAAAGTAGCTGCCTTAGTGAGGGAGAAAATAAAGAGTGGAAAGTTAGCGTTGTTTGGACATGTGATGCGTAGAGAGGAGATGCCTGTTACTAGGAGATGTATGGAAATGGAAGTGAAAGGAAGAACAGCAAGAGGCCACCCGAAACAGACATGGATGGAGTGTGTGAATAAAGACATGAGAGAGAAAGGATTGAGTGTGGAGATGACGTCTGATAGAGGTGAGTGGAAGAAGAAGATTTGCTGTGCCGACCCTACCTAAGTGGGATAAGGTAAAGAAAAAGAAGAAGAAGATATCTGATTGGTACCAAAATAAGTAAAAATATTCTCAAGGTGGTTATTTAAATGGTCTTGAAATTATTATTTCTATATTATTTTACCTTTTAATTTTACCAAAAACTGCAATTTCAAGATTTTGCCCATATGATCGCTCTAAGGTTTGCCGGCAAAGACCAATAAAATATTTATTTACTCAATTAAAAATTAAGTAAATATTTGGGGGCAATATTAATGACGTAATTTTTAAGCAATTTTTACTCGGTCTTTATAAGAATATTCCGTAAACCCTTCACAAGTTTGCAGAATATTTTTATTTTTGTACCAATTTTAAAAATAAAAAATAATTCAAGGGGCTTCCATATAACAAACCTGTTTTGTTTTGCTCTTTTTTTAATACAACAAACGTGTATTTTGGTCTTCATGCGTGTGTGCTTTTGGCCAATTATTTTTACTTAGCCGCTAGATTTGCTATACTGTTTTTGCTATTTAGCTTCCCACCGCTTAATTAAAAATGTTATTATTCAATTATGCTAAATGAAAATTAATTAACATCTTTGAAGTTATGTGTGTATTGTTATTAAAATGCTATATCAAATGCCCACAAAAGTATGTAATTAGTGTCTGTAAAAATAATTTTATCACAGGACAATAGACTACCGCAAACCTTACGTAGGGCGGCAAATATTAATGATTTAAGTTATTTAATATTTACAATACAATACAAAAACTCTTTATTGCACACCAAAATACAGTTATAATAAATTTATACAAGATACAAAACGTTGCCCAATAGGCAACCTTATCGCCTATAGCGATTTCTTCCAGGCAACCTTTGTATGGAAAAGTGAGAAAAAAAGGAAAGTGTACTTTAAAAAATATAGAAATAGAAATAACCAATTAATTTATGCGATAAACAAAAAAAAAGGATAAAATAAACATACGAGTATGAGATTTAGCGCCTGTATCTCGGCTAACCAACGTGATCTGATACGATTACCAAAGTTAAGCAACGGTTGATGCCGATTCTCTTTTGATCGGTGCCTAAAGCACTGTCACTTCTTCTTCATCTTCATCGTAAGATCTATCATAAGTGACCAAGCTCTGGTGTTGAGAGTTTTTAAGCCATTCGAAGGCCTCTTACTTAGCTCAACGAGTGCTTTTACTAGGACAAACAGCCGGGACCTACAAATTAACATGTCATCCGACCCAAGGTAGCGCCCAGATGAAAATGCCACTTGAAAAACGACAGTCTAGAGCATGGTCATCCATCCAAACAGCGTTCGCATCGCCCGTTGCTTAGTTTTGATGATCGTATCAGATCACCTTAGCTAGCCGAGCTACAATCCATCCGTCTTAAGCCGTCCTTAAAAAGGTTTTTTAACGAGTTTTATTTATTTTTTGACACATTTCACACTCGGCTGGTTAGCCCCATACTGAACCATTTCTACTTCGTATTATGGTTGCTAACACAACTGATATACTACATATACATACATACATATTTAACACCCAGACCGACAGCCAACAAATTTAGTTCAGCACATGTTGGCCATGCCGGGAATCGAACCCGGAACCTTCTGATTGGCAGTCCGGCATGGTAACCATTGCGCCAACGGGTTCAAGTAGACAGGTGATTCTAAAAACCGTTTATCAAGTTCTGAAGAGAGCGTGAGTCAACACGGCAGGGTAGGAAGGTACATGGAGGTATTTGTTCGTAACTCGATGCGGTCAAAACTTTACCATGGCTGCGGTACCGAAAGTACGCCGACATCGTCGACTGTTGCTAGGCCGAGTACTCACAGACTATAATCTGTCAAACCGTTTATGTTCTTTTTGACAAAACATAAAACCTCTCAACTTAAATTAAAACCTTGCATTTAAAAGTAAAACTTTTGTGTAACAAGACACTTTTACACTCTATTGGTGCTGTCAAAAATCTACTATCGTAGATCCATCTAAACATCTAACTAAACTGTTTATTTTCTACCAATAGTGGTAGGAAACAAACAAGAAAATAAAATGTTCTATCAATCGTGGTAAAAAATAAACAAGAAAATAAAATATTCTACCAATAGTGGTAGAAAACTAATAATAAAATAATCTACCAATAGTAGTAGAAAACAAACACGAAATAAAATGTTCTACCAAAAGTGGTAAAAAATAAACAAGAAAATACAATTTTCTACCAATAGAGGTAGAAAATAAAGGGCTGGACAGATTATAATAAAGAAAAATAATAAAGCAAAAGATTGTAATAGCTTGACTTGACATCATAACTTGAGCTATAACGTTATTATAATCTGTAGATAGCAAAAAGAATTTGTAGAAAATAAAAGGTTTGACGGCATATAATAACGCTTAAGTTGCTATGACAATCTTCTGCTATTTTAATTTATTTATTGTTTTCATATTTTACAAACGGCTGGTTAACCCCATGGTGAACCATTTCTAGTTCGTATTATGGTTGCTAACACAACTGACATACTACATATACATATTTTATATAGATACATAATTAACACCCAGACCGACAGCCAACAAATTTTGTTCATCACAAAGATGCCGGGAATCGAACCCGCAACCTTCTGATTGGTAGTCCGGCATGATAACCATTACGCCAACGAGGTTGTCTATAATCTGTATTTTGCACTATATCGTGAATTGTGACAAAAGCGCAAACCAATTTAGCACAAAAAGTAACAAACATTCATATTGTGTAGGCTTCTTAATCTAAAAGAGAAAAAAATACGCTTAGCAAAAATGCTCTCCCATTGTGTAAAATTAAATAATTTATTAAGTATTTGGATGCGTCATTATTTTATTCGGTATGTTATATAAGTCGGATATCACCCTATTTAAAGATTTTTTTTATACATGACATGTAGAACACAAAATTTATTTAACGCTAAGTAATGAAAACTCGGCCTTAAAGGAAAAAATGAAATACAAAAAAATGTCGGCGCAATTCTGCCGCATCAAAAAGTTCGTAACGGTTGTTAAAATTTTTTGACGAATCAAGTTTAGTTTTTTTTTTTACGGCGCGCTTTATTTTTTTTTCTCTATGAGATTAAATATTCTGCCAATATTATACATGCAAAAAATCGTGTGTAAGTGTTTTATTAGTTAGATATTAGTCACTTTATCACAATCAACAGATATGCATGAACTTTACTATTTTTAAACAAAGTTTTTTTAAATTTAAAGCATAAGAATACATACAACATTCCTAACTAGAACTAAATGTTTTAAACATAAAACATTGCTAAATAAAACTAAATGTTTTAAACATAAAACATTTGTAACTAGAATTTAATGTTTTAAACATAAAACATTGCTAACTAGAATTAAATGTTTTAACAAAACATTGCTAACTAGGACTAAATGTTTTAAACATAAAACATTGCTAACTAAAACTAAATATTTTAAACAAAACAATGCTAACTAGAACTAAATGTTTTAATCATAAAACATTGCTAACTAGAACTTAATGTTTTAAACAAAAAACATTGCTAACTAGAACTAAATGTTTTAGACATAAAACATTGCTAACTGGAACTAAATGTTTTAAACATAAAACATTGCTAACTAGAACTAAATGTTTTAAACATAAGACATTGCTAAGTAGAACTAAATGTTTTATATAGCCGCGTTAATCCGAGACAAAAAGTAGCTTTTTTAAGATTTAAACCCATATCTATGCTACCCGCAATAGTAATATATGTATGTACTCAGCAACAGAGCGGTTTACAACTGAGTGAAAACAAGTTGCCCGATGAATTTGTCAGTGCTACATCTGTAACAGCGGTTTGGTAGCCGGTTGCAAGAACATTAGTTCTAATTCATTTAGTATGCAAGATAGATATAGCTTGGATTAAATCAGATACGTTTTATCTCTGACTAACGCGGGTAACGCCACAGGGCGCAGAATTGAAAAAAAATCTTATAAAAAAATAAGTCGGGTTTCCTTCCTGACGCTATCTCTAGAATGCACGAAGCGATTTCCACGCTTTTGCTTTCGTTGGAAAGGTCTTGGGTTCCGTGAGGTATGGAGTAAACAAAATTTGGTGATAAAATCAACAGAAAAGGAGGAAAACAGGAAAAGGCGCATACTAAGCGGTTTGCCTCCACCTTCATAGCGACTGCGAAGGTGTGGAACTCTTTGCCTAGTTCCCTGTTCCCTGAGAGCTAAAAATCTGGCGGTTATCAAAGCAAGAGTGAACCGGTTTTTCTGGGTAAGCGCGTTCCACCTTAGATAATAATGTCGCTTGCCATCAGGTGAATTGTGATCAAGCGCAAGCCAATTTAATGTAAAAAAAAAAAAAAAAAAAAAAAAAAAAACACATACAGCGCCATCTCTGATACATAGCATGTACTTACTACCAACCAATATGGTATTGCATGGTAGTGGAGCAGATTACGCCAATATTTTAAGTAGATTACGCAACGGAGTTCGCCGCGTTTGCTAATACTACATAAAATAAGACTTATTTTTTCAATTAACACAGTTTTGAAATTAACCATCTCATCTCAATTTTTTCCTTAACTTGCCGTTTGGTTTTACCTCTCAATTATTTTCTTAATTACCTTTTTAAGTAGGAAATAAACCTCATTAACAATCTGCACCTACCATAATTGAACACCCCAGTGGGGATAATTACAGGTGTATTACAGGATGTATAAAAAATAAAATAAAATGTATATATAAAAATAACACAGTTATGCAATACATGATTTACTTAGATTATTTAATTTAATTTTAATAATAACACTGGTCTACAGTGGTCTTGTTGCTTTTGATAATAATAATGGTTTTGGGTCTTCTTTCACACAATTCATGAAACTATGAATGATTTTGTAAGATTTGCTCGGATTTTACTCCACAAATGACTGAAAAATTTTATTTATAAAGATACAGTTTTTCAAAATTAAATTTTTAAAAACTAGCACATTTAGAACTTTTACGAATATATCCGTAATCTGGGCACTTAAAAACGTAACAATTTGTGTAGATATCAAGAGCAACAAAAAAAAAGACAAGTTTTTTTTGTACAGCTATATAATTCATCCAAATTTGACGTGCGGCTTTGCGCGAAGCGGTCCTACATCCCTGCCACCCTCGTGAGATGGGACACCGTGAGGTTTTAGTCGGTAGTGACGGCCCCTCTGGCCCTCAAGCCAACATACCCCACTCGCCTCCCCTAGTTTTGCGGCGAGAGATGCGTAAACGCATTTCCTCACGTACAAAAGAAGACTATCGTAGTATAGCCATCAACGAAACTGCTAAAACTCATGGACACTGCCTTAATCGACTGATAACGATGCAAATGACAAAAGTCAATGAGATAATGGATCATCATCATTAGGTCTTGATCATGATCATAAGACGATGATAAGGAGTATCCTAAAAAGCTTTGCCAGTAAGCCTATTTATTTCCAGTTGTAATTTCTGAAACGCTTAAATCACAGCAGTTTTAGGTATGGAAGTACCTATACTTTCGGCTATAAATACTATTTAAACTCATGTCTCTGACAGTTGAATAACGTTGCTTGAGAGAAACCACAGAATGTAGTTATGTAGATGCATAGAGGAAGGAAATAAAGGGAGATACAGTTGGCTGTTTTTGCCATAGTAGACTGTGCCAAATTTATCTATGGTTTTGCATATAAAGGTTGTCAAATTTCCTAGAAAAGTACGCTGAAACTGTGGCACGCGTTTGTTTTACATAAATCTTGTCCATAGAGTATATCTCATTTTGTAGATGATGCGAAAACATAATAATATGCCTGTTTTGAATTACAGACACGAAGTCAAACAAGTACCTATGAAGTAAATAAAAAACCGCAACTCATTTTTATTTGTTTTATTTACAAAACTGCAGCGCCCACTGGTGAATAACTCCACTATAATATAAATAAAGTAATGAATAATAAATAAATATTATTTAATTTAATAAATAAACAATAAAATGCATTAAAACTAGGTAAATTATAGTTTTGGAAATAAATGGCAGCATTAGTTTGTTATTAAAACAGAGATAGAGCCTCAAATTTTTAGTTTTACTCATGTGTAAACTAAAGTATGTCAAAGTGACTAAAATATTAATTTATATAATGGGTTTTTGAAAATCTTTTCTTTTAAATCGTGCACTTCGAACTTTATTTTGTTTTTTTTTTTGCAGCCGGCTGGTGTATCCACAAAGACAGCCTTGATGGCCCAAAGAGGTTGTATCTTGTCTTTGTATTCTATAGTATCTCTGTATCAAACAAACGTTATCGACAGTTCCTATCTGTGGTACAACCACGTAACATTCTACCTATCCTATTCTGTATACTCTCCGTTTTTAACTTTTTCTGACAAAGTGAACAAGTTAGGTACACTGCGTATTAACTTTAAAAAAAAAATCTGCAGGAAAAAATCACTTTCGTTTAGAAAACGCGAGCGTTGGATAACCGAGTTTGTGAAACAAAATTAGAGTTTTTTCCTCCTTTTTTATTTTTGAACTTGTCGGAAAAATTGACAAAGTTTTTTTTTCAGCAAAAATCAAGGAAATATTTAAAGTAAGCGGGACACAGATTGGTGTTTTTGAAAACTAAATTTTTGATAATGATATTTGCTGAAATCTTGTTCTTGTTTTCAATAATTTATATTAATTTTTTCCTTTAATTTTCTTTTAAAAATGGTTATTTATACTACTAGCTGCGCCCCTTGGTGTTACCCGCGTTAATCCGGGACAGAAAAAAAAAACAGGACAAGAAATTATCCTATGTCCGTCTCCTGGTTTTAAGCTAGGTACCTCGCCACCAATTTTCAGCTAAATCCGTTCAGCCGTTCTTGAGTAGATAGATAGAAAATTCTTTATTGGACATTAACATGAAATTAAAAAGAAAAGGCTTACAAATAAGTGTGCCACATTTGGCGGCCTTATCGCTTGAAGCGATCTATCGATAGTAAACTATAGACTAAAAATCCCAGTACAACTTATACTTTTTACTATATATGATCCTTTTTTAACCCAAAAACAGCTGACCAATTAAGTTAATTTAGGTTAAAAATTCAGTATTTTATTAATATACCGTGTACATTTTTTTTTATTCTGCAAGGCAGGCGTCTATAACCTCTGATGCTAAGTTTTACTGTGTTTTAGATCTAACACACTTGCCTAAGAGAATTTTATTAAACCTCAACAAAAACAGATACAAAATAATGTAAAATTCATTTACTTTAGAATAAAATTTCTGCAATTTCAATAAAAATAATATCAACTTTTCTTTGTATTTTATTAAAATTCCCTACCTTCACGTTCACTGATATTAAACAAATGCCCTTAACCTCAAAATAACAAGATAGGAGCTTCGACAGGTCAAGAGCGGAGGTACTACTTATTATTCTGTGCCGGTCTCGGAGACAGATGGGATGCTGAAAGGGATGTCGACCAATTTACATGACGTAGTATTATTTTGAAGGTGAATAAATGTAACGGAATTTGGTCCTTGGGTGTTGAATTAATATCTTAGTTGCCAGTTTTTTTTTTATAACTTATAGGTTTGCGTTTGACTAGAGCTTGCCTGGTGTTAAACAATACTATGGCCTACGATGTTACACGCTTACCTAGAAAATACCTATTAACTCTAGATTTGAAGACCCCCAGGTGCTACTTACAACAAATGAAAAACAACTATTCAATGGGTGAGAGTTTGTATTTCTTAGCTAGTTTGTACTTTCACAATGACTAAATGTGACATTTCTATGCTAAATTTCTTTATCTCGAATTTAAATTTCAGATTCAGACTCAAAAATTAGCCACTGAAAGAAACAGGGTTATTAACCGTTTGTTATTTTAACATTGTTCTTAAAATGAATTAAATAATTTAAAGCAATGTTTAAAACTGTTATGAGATAGTCGTAATTTTAAATGTTTAATTACGTTTCACTAATTCTATAAAAATAAATACTAATAAGGATTCACAGAATTTTCTGATTTTGTGTTTAAAAAATACAATTAAAATAACAAAAAATAAAATAAATTTATTATAAATTACTTAATTCTAAATATATTCCAGACATTCCAGACTATTCAAGCTCCACTGCTTAGCTATACTGTACAGTATTAAAAATATATATAAGGAAATACAGACAAAACCACATATGTACCTATAAAAGTACATATGTTTATTCTAGAAAAACTTCGACATTTCGTAAACAATTCAAATACGCTACTTTTCTAACCATTTTTGTGAATCATAACAAAAACAAAATCGACAGTTGATTCAATAGAATAAACAGTAAAATCGCCCGGTTATATTCGGTTAAAATGTGAGAATCACCCCAAAGCCTTTCAGAATTGCCAAAAAGAAACAACTATTCAGTGGGTAGGTCTCGGCTTTTTCAGGTCATTGGCTTTGTATAACGTGAAACCCCTTATATTGCTTGGAATATTATCGAGCGTAATATTAAAATCGCACGGTTTTGGTACGGCGCCTTGGAGTTAGTAAAGAATAAAAATCTTTGCTCTACTTTGAAGTCTGAGTTTGGTATGCAATTTCTATCTTCACAAGAATTTGAATTTTATAATAATACTATTTGACCCGATAGACGCGGTCATGTCTTTACTAATATTATTTAATTTGAATTGGTATCTATTCTATCTATACCAATATCATAAGGCGGAAAGTTTGTTTGTTTGACGCGAATATGCTCCGAAAGTAATGGACCGATTTGAAAAAATATTTCACCGTTGGGAAACTACATTATACCTGAGTAACATTGGCTATATTTTGTTTCTCTTTACAATTTGGATTTGTACCCCGTGCGAAGCCAGGACGATCTGCTAGTATTTTAGTAAAAAAGGTTTGATTATTATTCTAATGCTTTATGATCTTAGTTTTGAAAAAATAATACTTTTTCTAGCATAATAACTTTTTCCTGACAATGAACACCACAAAAAAATGTGAAATCGGTCCAGCCGTTCCCGCGTGAAGGTGTGACCAATCGATATTGGGATTCATTTATATTTAAATAGAGTAAAATCTTAAAAAAACTTAGCTCATACAAAATTGTAAAACAGGTTTGCGCTTGATCATGATTCACGTGATACGTGTCTATCTTCTTCTTAAAAATTCTTTTTAATTCTATAACTTTTTACCACGTCCTGGTGATCACGTGACGGTTACGGTAGACGTTCACCGTACATTTCCGTAAATTGGATGCACGTTCATCCAACCGACAAAGTTACAAAGTTACACTTCCCTCTTATTAACTTTCCCTTTCTTTTGCGTGTTGTTTTTGGGTCTTTCATAAAAACGATGGCGTTTGACTAATTCTCACGATCTCTTTTTGATTGGATCTTTGTTTGTTGAGGAATTTGATTAAAAATGTTGCTACTGATCTTTTCTTCTGTGACCATTGGAACTTTAACAGCAACTGTTTAAGTTAATCCAGGAGCTAAGAAAAATGTTACGAATAAAAGTTTAAAACAAACTAACAATAAAGTATTGGATAACCGACTTCAATAAAAAATACAGGACCGATTTCGATAAAACTTTTATAGGAGCTCCTACGTAAGTTTGTAACTGAAAGTTTTTATATTCTTACATAAAAAAATATAAAGTTTTTTTGTGATTGATGAACATTAATTATATATTTGTATCAAACTAAGACGAAGCATAAACAAGTAAGTACATACGCAAAGGTTGAGTCGAAATGTTCAATAATTAATTGGCCAAGTAAAGAAAAATTCGAGAAAATCATCGTTTGTTTGTCTTTGTTATTTTTTTTTTCATTTGATTTACCAATGTTTTTCTAAATTAATATACATATGTAAATTTAATTCGACGATTTGACTCTATGACAGACGTGACAGACTTAACTGATGGACAGCTAAGTCAGTCTTAAAATAGACTAAGCGGCATCTTTGTGATACGTTTAACATAACGATTATATTTGCATTGATATAAATAGGACAAAAATATATGTTCACGTAATATAAGAAAGAGACGAAAGTAAAAGACATTTGTATCAATCGCTATAGGTATCCTTATGTACGGAACCCTTAGCTAGTAAAGTAAAATAAGCCCTAAAAACACTGTAGGCAATGTTACAACACAAAATAAATATAGACGACGAGTATATTGCTCTAAAACACTGGCAATACTTCTTAAGCTTCAGTAGAAATACACTAATAAAATACAGTGTGAATGAACTGGCTGGACTAAGTTACTGCTGTACGCATTTAAGTGAGTATAAAACGAAAGGACAGACAGAATGCAAATCAGCATCGCGATAAACAGCTAGCAAGAGACGAATTTAAATTAAGCTATCGCCTAATGCGGCTACTCACTCCAACCGACTTTCGTGCTGGTCTTAAAAAAGAAAGTCACAAAACATTAACGCCACAGCTACTGCAAAAAACAACTTCAGTATTTTTATGTTTTTATTTTTGTAATTTTTTGTTTTGTTATTCGTGTATTTTAATTATTAAAGCTGAAGATAACGATAATTGCATTCTGCGTTAATTTGTCACAAGCAACCAAATTCTACCTACTGCAAAAAACAACTCGAGTTTTTTTTACGTATTTTATTTTTTCATATTATTTTTTTGTTTTTTTAGTCGTGCATTTTAATTACAAAAGCCGTAGATAACGATAATTTCATTTCGCTTAATTGGTCACAAGTAACAAAATTTAATTTCATTGTTAACAGTCATAGCAAACTATCTTATCCGACCGCCCGTCACCAGTCGGTACGAGTAGGATATCCTATACGGCGTGATAGCTTTTTTATTTCATAAAGACATAAGAAGATATAGGTACTAAGATCGCTAAATATTTTGAGTTTTAGATTGCAACATCACTTAACATCAGGTGAGATGCGTTTAGGCTTAAAAAAAATCGTACAAAAATCTTAGTAAAGTCGAACATAGTGCGTACACTAATGTGTCACAGTGAGATCCCATTTAGCCACTTAGAACTGTCAGTGGGGACTTTATTTACGGATTTTATTTATTGAGAAACAGAAATATTGGACTGTATATCCACGAGATACGAGAATATATTATTATAGTTCTATTTGTCAACGTATACATACATACATATTTATACACGGGACTACTAAGATCAAAAGCAAACATTTTTAAAGTATTTTTATTACATTTGTTTAAACGTTTAATACTTATAAAATTATTTACTTTATACATTAAAAAACGATAAATCAACATATTCAAACATACATAATTATATACAGGGCTACTAACATCAAATGAAATTATTTTAGTTAGGTACAGATTTATAACATCTAGTCAAAAGACTTTTCTTTAACACCTTTTGGTGCTTCCTAAATAAAATAGTTTAAAAAAAGAAAGTCTGCGCGCGGCTTTTTATTGCACAATTTGCTTTGCTTTAATTGCAGCTTTGGATTACATAAATTATCTTAATTTCAGTTCATAATAAGATTAAGATATAACTATCCAAGTTAGAACATCTTTCACACACGGCTGGTTGACTCCATGCTAAACCATTTCTAATTTGTATAATGGTTGCTAACACAACTGATATACTACATATAAATACTTGATATCGGTATATATTGAACACCCAGACCAATAGCCACCAAATTAGCTCATCACAAAGATGTTGGCTGAGGCAGGATTCGGTGCTTTCTCTGATTAGGAGAGAGATAAAGGACATAATCCATCTCGTTGGGTAAGTGCGTGTTGGCGGATGACACACATCTTCGGATATTGTAGCCCTCAAATGTGTCGGTTTCCTCACAATGTTTTCCTTCGCCGTAAAGCGAGTGCAAATCCACACTTAACTTTAAAATAAAGTCATTGGTATGGGCCGAAATCGAACTTGATGGCGTCAGATTAAAAAACAGACGTTTTCCCACCGAGCTACACTCACTTTAACAAACAAGTACAACAGTTAGAAAACAACCTGATTATCTCAAAAATGTCAGTCATATTTTTATTTCGAAAGTTCAATTACACCCGATAAAAGAAATGCTCTAACTTATGCATTCATTCCTCGAATCCTAATTTTATTTCGTCTTATTATCTTTACTGCAGTTTTATTATAAAGAAAAAAGTATTACAAACGCAATGCAGCAGTTCTCAGACAGTATATTTGAATATTTCAGGAGCCACTGACCTTTCTTATAATAGTCGAGTTTTGTTTTAAATTTTAAACATAACCAGACGGGTGGGTACTCTGAAAAATAAGCTTATTCTGAGTGTAAAATTCGTAGATTTGTCTGAGAGATTAGTTACGTGGCTTTTGAATGCAAAATGTAAATTTCTATAGTGAATAACAGGTATAAAACTAACAGGTGGATGGGCTTAAAAAAATTCACAGAACCACTAATGAAAAACTTTTGATCAAAGATTAAAAATGTTTTTGATTTGAAAGATTTAAAAAAAAGAATGGCTTAGTTTTTTTTTTGACAATTATCTCTGAACTCTGATATTTTTGAACCGATCTTGTTTTTAATTGTAATGTTCCAATATAAATTATATCGAAATTAATTCAGTATTGCTTTAATTCGAATATGTTTACCACTGTTTAATTAAGAAATAGATAAACATTTTATTTATATTTTGTCGTTTTATGTATAACTCATATACTTACATTAAATGCTTGTAATATAAGATTGGGACATATTCATCTGTTTGTAATGATTATAAGTTGAAAGCAACAGCAGTCATACAAACCTAACATCGGTATTTTTGTAGCGCTTGTAGCTCGGCTAGCTAAGGTGATCTGACGCGATCATCGAAACTATGCAACGGTCGATACGGACGGTGTTTAGATAGACCATGCACAAGACTGTCGTTTTTCAGTAGCATTTTCATTTGGGCGCTAACGCGCTATGGATGAAAAGTTAGGTTTAGGTTTGAAGATATTTATTTTCACAAAGGATATTAAATAATATTTCGTAATTTTCATGCTTCAAATATAACAACATGGTAGTATTTTTATCCTACAGGCAACATTGCACGTTTTAGAGACATAAAATAGTAGAAAAAGTAGGCCTCATCTAGTAGCAACCCTACCCTCAATATCAACTCATTCTTTTTTCGTGCAAGGCAACGAGCACACGTAAAAATATTTAAAAAAACCTGAGTGAAGTGCAGAAGAAAAAATTAAAAAGTATAGTGTTAAGATTCGCAAACAACAAATAAGTGTCGACGCAAGATTATGTATATTCATTAGACTCGTCGGATTCCGATAAAGATTTGGGTTAGTTTGAATCTCATCAATTGTGAAAAAATAATACCCTATTTACATTAATTTTATTTGTAACATTCGTCGATTCGATCTACTATAAAAATACTAAGTTAAAAGTTCCGGCTGTTTGTCTTAGTACACGCAGGCATTCGGGGGCTTGAAAACCTGAACACCAATGCTTGGCTTCTTTGATACGAAGAAAAAGAATATATTTTTTTTACTTCAACAGACAACCTCATCGCGTCCCAAAAGCTAGGTCATTAGTTAAAACAGCGCAATACACCGATACGAGTCCGCGGCAAACATCCAAGCCTTAATTGGCTTGCTGTACCGAAGCTAACAGAAATTAGGCCACTGAGCCTACAAAAAACAGACAAAAACTCTTGTCCATTGAGAAAACAACTGAAAATGTGGAGCTTAAACTGGTTAAGTTTGTTTCCGTTTGGGACTCTGTTTTTTTGGGATCTAGTTATGTTTGTTTCTAGAGGGCCGTTGTTAGACGTTGTCCTTCCGTCTATCAACAAGCTATTCTACTAATATTATAAATACGAAAGTTTTTGGGTAAGTGTGTAGGTATGTTTGTTACTTATTCACACTCAAACGGCTGAATAGATAAATATCAGTATTTATGAAATTTGGTTTGAAGATAAGTAAAGACATAGACAGATCGATAAACACTTTATTAAAACACTCAGTATACAAATGCTACTTATTATCCTGAACGAAATTGTGGTTCCCGTGGGACACGCAAAAAACATTAATATCTACATACTCGTATGTTACTCTTTCACGCTTCAACGGCCAGACCGATTTTGATGAGATCTAAAATGAAGTTAAATTAGAACTTGGATTAAAACAGTCAAGTTTCTATTCCGGATAAACTTCTTATTGTCCTGGATAAAACAGAATCTGCGTTACCGATATAGCACCTTATTTTATGTGTGGACCTACTATTTTATTGTTTATTACAACAGCGGCAACTAAATACATCATATATGTGAAAAATTTTATTGTCTAGCGAACTGTCTGGGTGTTATCCACGTTAATCTAGGACAAAAAAAGTTAATCCGAAATAAAAAGTAGCGTATGTGTTAAATGATAACATTTACATATGATGTATTTTGTAACCGCTGTATTAGGTAACAAAACACTAGTTCCCCACATAAAATAAGACTAAGCTGATACATATCGACTGTTCAAAGGCAAACTGCGTTAAGCGACAAATATTTGAGTTTTGAGTTATATACATATTCGGAATCAGCGATTTTTTCTGCGTCGTCTGAACCCAGTTTTGTTCGATTCTGATTTTTACTTCGATCTAAATATGAGGTCACCTGCACTTAAACATATCTTGCTTTGAACTTATTTTAAATCCTGTGGCGGTTCAGTCAGTTATCCTTATACCTAAATAATGCATTTGGGAATAAACGACACTTATTTTTCAAAAAAAATGCTTGTTAGACCACGAAACTTTTGAAGTAGTAGCGTTTGACTAAATCATAAATACGTTTTTCATCATTCCTTAATCCACTAAGAAATTTCTTGATTATGATTTTTTTCCGATATAAAAAACTTTGAATGGCTCTCCTGTAAAGTTCAAAAATTGTCGCTTAACGCAGTTTGCCTTTTAACCGTCGATATATCGACGGTTAAAAGGCAAACTGCGTTAAGCGACAAATATTTGAGTTTTGAGTTATATACATATTTGGAATCAGCGATTTTTTCTGCGTCATCTGAACCCAGTTTTGTTCAATTCTGAGCACTTTTTTGTCGCTTGAGACCATTGCAAAAATTGGCCTATTTTTGGCTTGCATGGTTTAAAGCGACATGGAATTTGATCATTTTCGACACAAATGTATTTTAGCTGTTTTAAATTGTTCTTAATTTCATATACATTGGCACTTAAGCACACTGTTTGAAAACATGAAGTCGGGTAAGATAATTGACCTCGAATTAAAATAAACAGTGATGTCGCTTGAAACATTTTTCTTTTCATTCAAATAAAAGCATCGTGTCGCTTAAACTGTTTCATTCAGAGTATGCTTTAGGGTTATTTGGGACTTAAGCTGGTTTGCCGTGATGTGATATCGATGTCAAGAGTCATATGAGCCTGTTATGCAGTCATAATATTTTTCAATATTGGTCGTTTCAAACAAAACATTAAATACATTTTAGAACTTAAAACATTTTTCAACATGTCGAAAAACGGAGCCTTGGATGATAATCATCTCGAAATCTACTTTGGCAGCGTAAATAGTGTCGGTTCATTCAAAGAAATTTTCTCGCGCACATGTACTAACCTCCAGCGTGTAGCGAGAAACGCCATCTGCACGGGCGCTTCAGTCAGCAGTAATACATTGATGGGGACGGTTGTGTGTACAAGTTTGCTTCGAAGTAAGTATTAAACACACCACACGGAAACAGTATGCTGCTATTCTACTCAAGAAAATATGCTGTTTTTACAACCACGATTTTACAAAAGTATATTGCTGATGTAGATTCACGTGATACGATTAAATCCCCGATTTTATACACAGATTCGTGTCCGGGTCAAAACAAAATCAAAATTGTGCTTGCAGCTCTTCATAATGCACTCTTGCAATCAGTGTATTTAGAGACCGATACAGATGAACTATTTGCTCCCAGGGCATACTGAAATGACGGTAGATAGCATGCATGCTACGATCAGAAATTCAATACGAAACAACATTATATGAGCAATTTATTTTTTTTAACGTGAGGATATGCTTTTACGCATGCCCACCACACCTGGGGAGGTGGGTGGGGTATGTCGGGCTCGATGCCAGAAGGGTATCACTGCCCACTAAAGCCTCACGATGGCCTCCTCACCGGGAAGCGGGGTGAGGTTCCGCTCTTTGCATCAACCCACTATCCCGCCCACCTCGGCTAGCCGGCGACACTCCTCCTGAAGGGATGACTGCCTTAGCAGTGCACCACTTGTGCACTGCAACCACCTCGGGGACCGTGAGTGCAATGGACGCTGGACAACTCGGGTCCGACGTCTTAGGTCCCCCGCAACGGGTCAGGTCTGTGGCCCCGTCACCTGCCACTACGGCCGCAGAGAATAGGGAGAGTGGCAGATAGTGGTGCCACTTCCTTCTTCCTGCAGATCCACCGCACCCGCCATCAACCGGTGGCGACCCCGAAGAGGTAGCGGCAGGTAAGAAGAGCGGCGCATCGTAATACCGACACTTCTCTCCTGCCGTGGCCCCACACCTTCGGCTGCAGTGCCTCCATATCCACACCACAAGCCCGCCTCAGTTGCAAAACCCCCTCCGGAACGAAGTTCCGCAACCTACTGGTGCCACTCCATCTAGAACTAGCATGGAGGAGTGAGTGAGTACAAGTCTAGGGAGTGCCCGCCTCAGGGACCTTCTTCGCTTCCCCGTGGGTGACCAGACCACGGTTACTGACCGCCCCCGCCTTGTCAATGCGGGGCCCCACGGGGGGATTATATGGGCACCCTCGCAATGGGCTACAGATTTTCAGCTGGCCAGAAAAGATCCATCCATACCAAGTGGAGACGCTGACTCACTTTGATTTCAAAAATTATGAAGTTATGTCAGACAAGTTTTTCAAAGGAAACCTCACAGGAAAGATTAGCAAATACGGTTAGCGACATTTAGAAATCTCCGGGCATAGTGACAATTAAAAACAGTATGAAAGAAGATGCAAGAGCCGAGACAATCCCTATAGTTAGACCGAAACCAATAAATGGAAAATATAAATCTATGCTGCCAATAACTTGGTAGTTATTGGCAGCATAGATAAATACAACGAATTGAAAAAACTGTGTGATAATGGTGTAATTCTAAAAATATTCCAGTTGGAATACACCAATCTGCCTCACCGAATCGGAAAAGATAAACTAATTGATACCGACATAGAAGATGAGGTAGATCAAGATTTATAACTTTTTTGACACCATTGTATGCTGAATATGTAACTAAAATTTAAAACTAAAATATCATACCAGGTTAATTGATGATATAGACATTAAGATTAAAATATATATTTTTTTTACATAAAGTGATTAATTAAAACGTTCCGTTAAAATTATAACATTCATAAACGCTGTTTTAATGCGATCAGTCATTTATTCAATTCCATTACAGGTTTATTTTTCTTATCGATTGTCATTAAGAATGAGGTTTATCTGACAAGCTTACAAACATTATTGCATTTTAGCGAACTTAAGTCAATCTGGCTAGTATGTCCATTGTCGCGCGAGTCACTTTTCCTTTATTGTTTTTAACTCTTTGATACACTTTGCCAATTTGACTCGTTCTATTTTTGTAATTATGTTGAGCTTAAAGCATTTTACTTCGATCTAAATATGAGGTCACCTGCACTTAAACATTTTTTGCTTCGAACTTATTTTAAATCCTGTGGCGGTTCAGTCAGTTATCCTTATCCCTAAATAATGCATTTGGGATTAAGCGACACTTATTTTTCAAAATAATGCTTGTTAGACCACGAAACTTTTGCAGTAGTAGCGTTTGACTAAATAAAAAATACGTTTTTCATCATTCTTTAATCCACCCACAAATTTCTTGATTATGATTTTTTTTCCGAAATAAAAAACTTTGAATGGCTCTCCTGTAAAGTTCAAAAATTGTCGCTTAACGCAGTTTGCCTTTTAACCGTCGATATGTATCGGTAAAAACATGTAATTACCAGATTTATGCGAAAAACCAGCTTAGCCTGGCATGTATCAAACGGTAAATCCAGGCTGCGCTAATTCTAGATACGTCATTTTCAGCCCAAAAATCGTTTGTACTATCAAACTTTGTTCGTGTAACCTGAATTCATCCAATCTGTCCGTATTTTTACGCGAACTTTCAATGAAAACCTGTCAGTTTAAAACAGCACTCGCTCGAGGCTGAATAGATCGTTAGTTGCTGGGTGGGTTTAAAAAAATTACTAAAAATATACTTTTTAGATGAAAACTCTGATGAATCTCGTAGTCTAAGAATATTAGCAGTGTTAAGGCTCTTGTACAGCACTACGAGTATTTAACTGAATACTATGTAACTAAGGATTTATTTTTTGTGAAGATTTTAATTTCATTGAACGATATTGTATTTTAATCACAAATGATTCTAGATAATAATATAATGTAAAAAAAATTGATTTCTTAATAAGCATTCCGTTATTACATGTTAAAACAACTATTTTTAAAAACTAAGACTATTGCGTGAGTTTTACGTAATCGAGTTTTCTAGCTCTAACAATTCTTAGCGCCGAATCAAAAAAAAATACTGATAAATATTATATTTTATATACCGCCTCAAAAAAGAAAGATTTAAAAAACTAAAACTAGTCCAAAAGCTCTTGACCATTAACAAATGATAGCGTTTCTAACATGCTGGGAGCATTACCACGTTGAATGCCAATGCAAAACACAAATCGTATAACATACTACGATATAATGTATTAAATATATATTTTTAAAATTTTCTTGGCAAATTTGCGTTTTAACTATGTTTTGTAAATTTTATTCTTAAATTATGTTGGAATTTATTTTTATCAGGACTTGTAAAATATTTATAATATAATATAATTAGAATTTTAAAAAATGCCAAGAAAATTTAAAAATATAACATACTTATATATTATTCAGAATGGACAAAATAAGGAATGAGTATATTAGAGGAAGTTTGAAAGTAGCACCAGTGAGTGAGAAACTAAAAAGTGGGAGATTATCATGGTATGGGCATGTGATGCGTAGAGAGGAGATGCATGTTAGTAGGAGATGTATGGAAATGGAAGTGCAAGGAAGAAGGGCAAGAGGCCGACCGAAGAAGACATGGATGGAGTGTGTGAATGAGGACATGAGAGTGAAAGGAGTGAGTGTAGAGACGACGGCTGATAGAGGAGAGTGGAAGAGGAAAATTTGCTGTGCCGACCCCACCTAGTGGGATAAGGCAAGGAAGAAGAAGACTTATATATTATTCTGTAGTGCAAAGCGGTAAATCCACTCCATATTCCGACACGCAATTCTCATCCACATCAAAGTAGGAAATTAACACAGACATTACAACTAATTGGCTAAACCAACAAACTATGAATAGCAATGGAACAACACTAGTAAATGTAGACGCTGAAAACTCGCCTTTATGGAAATTAGAATAATTATAACACAAGCAGAGATATAAAGAAATAAACAAGTGTATGTTAAACATTTTGAAAACATACAATTCAGTATTTTTATTTGCGGCGGCCATGTTGTTTTTTTATCAAAACAAATCATTTATTGACCTAACGGCATCGCGCCGTACTAGGCAAGTCAATTTACAATGATTCAATATTAAAATTTAATTTATATGCACATGCATAGACTAGTAGGACGAGTAGTAGCCGGAAAAACGTCTGCTTTTAAATCAGACGGCTCTGGTTCGATCCAATGACTTGTTTTTCAAGTTAAGTGTTTTCAATTCACACTCGCTTTAAGTTCGAGGACCTCAATATTCGAAGACGTGTCTCATCGGCTTACCCGCACTTGGCCAGCGTGGAGTATTATGGCCTATATCTGTCACGACGTAAGAAAAGGCTCCGACTCCCATCAGTGGTAACATATAGTTAGACTGACATACGCCATAATTACGCTGACATTACAAATCAAAAGTTAAAACCATTTGTTTTTGCCTAGAAACTTGTGTTGTACACGATGTCAAACATAACTTCAAACTTCAAGCTCTAGACAGCTTTAGGGCCTTAGTAATGAATTTGAGCATTGAATACTGGTATAATAATAGTCAAATGCCACTGTCTGTCTATAACAGTATGAGCCCTTACAGAAACGCGCGCCGCGTTTGACCTATACCAATATTTGAACGAAACAAACGGTCACACTTACTTAAAACTTTTTTAGTAAGTGTGACCGTTTGTTTATATATGCCTTACGATAACAGTTTACAAAGTGCTATACCAATATCATAAAGAAGAAGAGTTTGATTTTTTGATTGTTTGTTTGTTTGCAAATAGGCTCCGAAACTACAGGACCGATTTGAAAAAATCTTTCACCGTTGGGAAGCTAGATTATCCCTGAGTAACCTAGGCTATATTTTGTTTTCTTTGCACTTAGATTATTTCATAGCCCGTGCAAAGCCGGGACGATCTGCTATATTTAGGGTTCCGTACCTAAAAGGCAAAAACGGTACCCTATTACTAAGCCTCCGCCGTCTGTTTGTCACGGTCTGTCAGGATGTATCTAATTTATGCCTTAAGCTCAGCATTAGAAGCGCCTGTAGCTCGGCTAGCTAAGGTGATCTAGCGCGATCATCGAAACTAAGCCAATGGGCCAATCACAACAAGGTGTATAGAGATCCATAAGAAAAATGAAAAAGACGTGTGTCCATGACGAATAGAATTTATGACTGATTATTATTTATTTATTTTAACTTTTATATATCGTCGCCGTAGTTGGAAAATTGAATAACTAACCATTTTCGTGAAATCGACTTTTTTGCATTATCATAAAGTCCAATTCAAGCTGCATCTTTCTGTCTCACTAAAATTGTAATATCTTAATTAATCACAAAATAAACTACACATAAACATTACAACACACTATAGTTGGAAAAATAAATATCGAATATAAGAGAATAATTTAGCGAAGGAAAAGAAGCTAACTCGGAAATAATTAGATAACTACACCCATGCGTCAATTCAAGAGCGAATAAAGTGCATAAAGTCTTTTGTTTAATTTTCCCTCGACACATTTGTGCTCTATTGGACCAATACGGTCTCGAAAAAAGTTATTAAAGGCAGTTATGTAATATTTCGTGTCTCATGAAATGTGATGGTTATACAATTATGTAATTGTTGTGTGATCCACAGTAGCACCCAGATGAAAGTACCACATTTTTAAATGACAGTATTGTGCAGTATTGTCACCCATCCAAAGACTGGCCGCATGGACCGTTGCATAGCCTCGATGTTCGCGTCAGATTACCTTTGTTAGCCAGACTAAGGGCTGCTAGGAGGAGCTAGCGGGAAGAAGTAGAATAGGTTTTTGAGTTATTTGGGCATACCACTGGAACATCAATTACTTTTAAGATAAAAAGTAACCCTCAAGATCTAGCCTACCTCCATATTAAATTTTAGGAAAATCAGTACAGCTAGAGGAAGTAAAAGAGATGTGTTATCCGGTGCATCCCACGGGAACAGTAATTATTTTCGGAATATAAAGTAGCCTATGTGTTTCCACATAGTCTAACCTATTTTCATCCCAAATTTCATCAATATCTATTGATGAAATTTAGACAGTACAGCCGTTTGAGCGTGAATCTGTTCAGGCGTATAATTAACCTAACTTTTTATAGTTTCTTTCGATTTCCCTGGGATGCCATCATCAGATCTTAACTTGGTGCCAATGGGACCAATTCAGGACTATACTCATTCAATTAAAAGAAGAATTTTGAGAATCGGTTCACAAATGTCTGAGAAATCGGTGAACATAATACAAACAAATATATGCAGTCGAATATAATTATAGCTAGAAAACACAGATTCTGACCTCGCGGGTTGATCAGTTTCAACACCTGCCGGCACACGTCTCTATGGTTCTCTTGCGGGCCTGCTTCGGGATGCCCAACTTGACTTATGTCATGCGTACGGCGCCAACACAGAAGCTCCCGAACGAGGTCCTTCAATTTGATAGCAGTTTGAAACGTGTGATCGAGGATCGGCTCAATGTCAGTCTCACTGAGGAGCAATGGTGCCAGGCTAATCTGTCCAATTCAGAGGTCTGGGTGTTAGGTGCTTACAGGAGTGCGGTACCATTGCTTTCCTGGCATCAGCTTATGGTGTCTCCGGGTTGGTTCGGCATATTCTGCCTGAATGTGGGGACTCGTTCACCATCCCTTTTGCATCAGAGACGCACGATGTCTGGGTAGCGATGCATCCTGGTGCAGCTTTGCCAACGAAGCCCAACTCACAAAGGTGTTGAGATGATTTATCAAGCGCTACACCCTGTCTCGCATGCGCGTGGGGGTGTCAGGAACCGAGTTGGCTCGCCTCAATGCCGCTAAGCCGGAGTCCGGAGCCTGGCTGCATGCCCTACCTTCACCGCATCTGGACACAATGCTGGACGACGACTCTTTTAGGGTTGGCTGCGGGATACCGACTCGGTTGTGTGGTTTGTGAGCCCCACGTTTGCATCTGTGGCGTGAGAGTAGAGGCGAATGGCTTACATGCTCTTAGTTGTTCCCGGTGTGCAGGACGCAGACCTAGGTATTATGCCATTGATGAAATTTTAAGGATTCTGGTGCTAGCCGAAGTTCTCTGCGTGTTGAAACCTCCCGGACTATCGCGCTCCGACGGTAAACGGGCGGATAGACTTACGTTGATTCCTTGCCATAAAGGATGGTGTCTTATCTGGGCAAGCTAGGTAATCAAGGTACTCATGAAAGTAGCATTTGCGTGAGTACCTTCGCATTTTGCCATCTTCCAGCTACTCAAAGAGTGGCTGGTGGAGGCGGCTGCGCTCAGTAATCACCAGAAGTATTCTGCCCTGGAATCGGCGTATGAGCAGTGGGGGAAGAGGCAAAAATCTGTCGTAGACATTGGGCGTCGTTTGCGTGAGAAAAGGCGAGACCCGGGGGCTGGGCAGTACCTAAGACAGCAAAATTCCCCTTGATATACAGCGGGGAAATGCTGCGTGTCTGATGAGCACGTTTGGGCGAAGGACTTGGATGATCAACATAAGAATGTTCGAATATTTTCTTTTTTATGTTGACGTTATATGTTAGATATATTATTAATAATAAAAAAAATCAAGAAATTGTTAAAACTTACTTAGTAATCAAAAATCAATACTTACAATTGGGTTGGATAGCCTTAGTAATAAATAAATAATAGATCAATTATAAACTTTCCCGTTGGAGGAAAATTAAATAAGTGCTTTTATTATGGGCTTTTTATATCTTAATGAAAGATATTGGCGAAGGAGAACTAAATAACTAACATGCAAAAGTAAATAATTACATGAAATATTAAAATTTTGGGCGAGGGAAAAATACATAGTGGCTATTTTTTGCTTTTCTCACAAACGAATCAATTAAAATAAATAAATTTCCCTGAATGAATAACTAGATGCTTTATCAATCTTTAACATATTAAAATTTGTACAGAAAAATTGTTTTTCAAAAAAAAGTTATCATCATTTTTGTTGCAAAAAAACAGTAAATCGCGTTTTTCTCGCAATTTTGATTTTGTTAGTTATTTAATTTTCCAACTACGGCGACGATATATGTTGTATAAGGAATTTATTGTGGAATAAACAATTATTTATTATTATTATTTTTTGGATGGGTGATCATGCACAAGACTGTCGTTTTTAAGTGACATTTTTATCTAGGCGCTACTGTGGGTCAGATGACACGTTAAATTGAAGGTCCCAACTTTAAGTCTTAGGACAAACAGTCATCAAGCCAAGTCAAAGGCCTTCGGGTGGCTTGAATAATCTCGACACCAGAGTTTAGCCACTTAGCTCATACGAAGAAGAAGAAACGCAACATTTAAATTGCTTTTAAGTTTAGATTCATGACACCAAAGCTTGGCCACTAAGCACATGAAGAAGAAGAATAAGAAGAAGAAGAATAATAATAAGAAGAAGAAGAATAAGAATAAGAAGAAGAAGAATAAGCTGAGTTGACTTACTGTTACTGAGATAAGCAAGTAGTTGAAACGGCAACTAAACTACAAGTAACATAAATCAACGAGCACCTTGAGGAACATTAGCTCGGAATTCTCATAAATAACTCGGCGGGAGACAAATATGTAATTAGTAACTTAACTGAGAGAGGATAGGCAGGTGGCTTCAGATGGTTATAATGGCGTTATATAGATTAAGCTAGATATAAGGATTTTTCTTTTCTCTTTTGAGGACTATGAGAGGAAGAGGAAGATCTAGGTCATTATTAGACCAAACTAGCTGCGTTCCGCAGTGTAATCCTCGTTAATCCGAGACCAAAAAAAAAACAGAATAAAAGGTATTCTCATAAATTTATGTTATTTATAGATTTTATATCCAAATCTTTTGACGTGACAACGTCTTAAATTAGGTTGCGGCTGGGAGTCACTTATGAAAAAGTGTAACGCCCGGTTACGTTACGATGAGTCACCGAACGAGAGAGAGGCCCGCCGAATGCCTTGCGTCTCTCTCCCACTCAACTATGATCGGTCTGCCGCGCGCGCAGCACGCGGCAGACGTTGTCACGTAAAATCTTCGCCCGTAAAACCGACTTTACAGGCAACCATTTTTTTTTTTCATTTTCTATAGTGCTGAATAGCTTTATAGTGTACCTAATTACATTTATCTATATAGGAGAATCATAATACAAACTAGAAATTGTTCAGTATGGAGGTTATGTGAAAATATTAAATACACTAAAATATTGAATACACTATTTTAAAAATAGTGTATTCAATTATGTATGTCATTTAATGAAATTAATAAGTTAATTTATGTATATAAATTTATTATAATTAAAATAAAATGTTATTTTAATTTATAATGTATTATTCTAATGCTGACTCAGGCGTTACTTTGTGCAAACCCATTGTAGATAGAAGAAAATATTAAGTGTATTTAGTAGTAGTTTCCACTGTGTTATCTATCAGTGTGGTTATCATAGCGGAAGTACACTATATCTTTCAGAATGTCTTCTATTTTATAATTTATTCTGAATGATAATATAAATACAACTTCATATTTTGTTAATAAATGTTTTTTTTTATCAAAATCGGTTCATCCGATCAGAAGCGTCACTGCCACAGACAAACACACACACAGACATGTCAACCTTATAACTCCCCATCGTATTTTCGTCTAGGGTTAAACATTACCGTAGAGCAGTCACAAAAGCAACAAAGCGGCGACGTCATACCCATCCTCCTAAGTAGGCAGAAAGATACCTAAAGGGACTTACTGTAGGCATAGACGCGACTTATACAAAGCATTAGGACTACCACAATATTGAAGCCTAACTTTTTTTTCTTTTTTTCTTCATTCTGCCATTCTGTAACTATAATGTGCCGTTAAAAACTGAACAATTTGATTAATGTAACGACTTCTTTTATACTTATCGAGTATACAATTAATCACCATTCGCCTAATAGTAAGCGACATGCCCAGAAGAAACCGATTCACTCGCGCCTTGAAAGCCGCTAGATTATAGTATTGGGGGAAGAGGGCGTTTGGTAAAGAGTTCTACACCTTGGTAGTAAGCACAATGAAGATGGAGGCTAAACGCTTAGTCGCTTTTTGATATCTCCACAGTAAAACGATGTATGAAGTACAATTTCCAGATTTACCATACTAAAGCTCATTAATTTATCTATCTATCTATCTAAGGTGTTAAATTGTATGTGTTGTGCTATGTTTTGTGTAACCAACAAAAGTTTTATTTATTTTCATATTTTTTTGCGAGTGTTGCTCGGTGGTTCAACGTCTGCTTTTCTATCTGACAGCGCCTGGTTTGATTCCATCCATACAGCAATGACTTCTTTTTTATGCTATGTGTGGATTTGCACTCGCTTTACTGTGAAGGAAAACATCGTGAGGAAACCGACATGATCAAGTACCGCAATACCTGAAGACGTGTGTCATCTGCTAAACGTAATTCGCCAGCGTAGTGAAGTCTGGCTAGTTATCTCTCCTTGTGAGAGAAGGCCCTGAGGACTGCTAGTGTACACATATAGTGGGCTACTTATGGTATTCTGGATTGAACAACGAAAGTCGATGTTTTTTCAAATGCCCCAGATGAGATACCAAGGTACCCCCCAGGCTCCAGACGCATTCAGTGCTCCTGGGAACTGGCGCACGTGGCTCGAATATGGGATTGTTCGCTGATACTGGGGGAGGAGTAGCTAACATTCGAATTATGAGGATGTACTCTCAACTTTTTGGATAGAGATTTTTCAATATTCACTTTATGGGGATGTTTTACGGAGTTAAACACGCTATACGTGAATGAGCGAAGTGCTAGGAAAACGGTAGCATTTTACAAAATAATTTTGTATACAATCATTAATTAATAATAATGAACCGGGTGAGGACAAGAGTGTAGTATATTGTGGTCCATATTGTTTTTATTAGCAGAATAGAGCGTCCCCCGAATTTACCATTTAAATAACTATTACTTATAGTCGATAGATATAAGATGTCAAAAACGTCCCAAGTTTAACTCGATATAAGTTTATTTATGAAAATAAATTTATTTATTATCATTAAGAGGGAGCAACTTTGATACGTATTCTATGTTGGATCCAAAGATATTAAACCAATATATGTTTAGCTTTAATAACTTTAACAGAACATTCTAACCTCTTTTACTTTTAGGTTAGGTTGCACCAGCTTACATTAATATATTGTTAAAGTATCGGTTAGACAAAAAATGTCTTGCACCATTACAAAAAATGATGACGTCATAACTCTAAAAGTAACCGTAATAGTCATTTCGCTGGTTAAAGATATATACAGTAATACCCCGACTTACGCTACCTCGACTTACGCGAATTCGGAGTTACGCGATTTAATTTTTTGTTTGAAAGCCGCGCACTTCAGATTGTGTTTATACATTTTATTAATATAGTTTGTCATATTATCTAGAATTAAATTAAAATTTATTTCCTAAATTATAGTCTCCGGTCTCAATTAAACATACTTTGTATGTCTTTATAGGTATGTATATTATGCAAAATTGTACCCCGACTTACACGAATTCGACTTACGCGGATAGCGCTCGGTCCCACCTATCGCGTAAGTCCGGGGTATTACTGTAATTGGATAGTTTTTGTTAACTAGCTACCATATTCGTGAATTGACTGGATGCCCGGATAACTTTAACTTTACTAAGAAATATAATGGTGCAATAGATTCCGCTGTCAATGTTAAAGTTAGCGTTATAATTATTTAGTTATCATCAAATTTGAAATAAACCATAATTATGGCAAAATTTTTCGATTTATATATTATAACTAAAATGTGATAACTAACTAATCTGATAACTAACGAATGTGATAACTAACTAATATAATAACTAACTAATCTAATAACTAACTAATGTGATAACTAACTAATATAATAACTAACTAATATTATATATCAGAACTAACGATAAATTATAACTAATGTGGTGCAACCGAGCCTTAGCTAAAATTAGAATGAATATTGATATAGAATGAATTAATGTTGAGAGAGAATGAATGAATGAACACAATGTCTTGAAAGATGTCTCCAACAATAGCTTCATGCAGAAATCATCAAACATTCACACATGTAGCTATGGAATGACATACATTATGTGACGAGTGTTTGCTGAAGGAATCCTTTCATCAAACGTAGAAAACCTCCCTCGAGAGATATACTTGTGACTCATTATTATTGACGACCTCGTTGGCATAATGGTTACCATGCCGGACTGCCAGGGTTTGATTCCCGGCACCGCCAACATCTTTGTGATGATATAAATTTGTTGGCTGTTGGTCTGGGTGATAAATATGTATCGATATATAGTATTTATGTATGTATATGTAGTATATCAGTTGTGTTAGCAACCATAATATAAACTAGAAATGGTTTTACTATGGAGATAACCAGTCGTACTCGTATGTGAAATGTGCCCTAGTATATATTTATTCTTTTATAGATTGAACTTCTATTGTTGCTTTTAGAGAGGCCATAATCCACCACGCTGACTAGTGCGGGTTGGCGGATGACACACGTTTTCGGATACTGCAGTCTTCAAACGTGTCGGTTTCCTCACGATGTTTTCCTTCACCAGAAAGCGAGTGCAAATCCACACATAATTAAAAAAATAAGTAATTTGTGTAGGGCCAGGATCGAACCAGGGGCCGTCTGATGGAAAAGCAGATGTTTTTGCCACCGAGCCACACTCGCTTACATTAAGCATACATTGAGACTTTAATTATATAAATCACGTTCTGAGATTTCTACCAAATCCACTGACCAACAAAAGAAAACATAATCACAATTCAGTTCCACCAAATCAAAGTACGGTTCAACTTTGAACCTCACACAACCTATCAAAAACACCCCGAAGCGTCAACGTAACGCACGATGGTTCAAACAATCATACCCTACGTTCGTAGGGCCACGTCGGAAAAGAAGAAAAGGGGCTCCAAGGGCCTTTCAGAGGGACACTGTCAAATAATAGAACAGACAACGCGAAAGATATGCAAACGATGTACCTATACTTGGGAAGAAGGAACGTTTGTGTATTCGAGGAGATGATATGGACATGTCATACAACAAATCTGACGGCGAATAAAAGTTCAAAACAAAATCTTCACGTATGGAACTTTAAATGGAGTTGAAAAAAGCAAAAGTGGCTTGGTGGCAAAAAAAATCTGCTATTCAATCAAACGACCCCTGGTTCGATCCCAGCACCAATGACTTGTTTTTCTAGTTATGTGTGGATTTGCACTCGCTTTACGGTGAAGGAAAACATCGTAAGGAAAACGACACGTACAAAATAATAAAAAAATTGAATAGAAATTCTCTCTCAATAATATTTCACAACTAGTTATTCTGTAGCATTGCAAAGATATCAGTTAAAGTAGGTTGTATAGTATTCTGAATCCTTGGTAATACACATGAAGACGAAAGTGGCTTCAAAGGTATGACTTGTAGGAACGCTCTGAATATTTTCTTAGTTTGTTCCAAGGTGGGAAGAGGCTGCTTACCTTCCCAAGAATAGGGATGCTGACATTCAATTTTATAGATCAGGAAAGCCTTTGTTACATGAAAACTCCGGCAAAGTTTGCAAACTAAGAATTTATTTCTATACAATAGTTGTCGACAGAATACTCTTGTTCTATCGAAGTCAAATTATTGGAATACCGTTCTTATCGAAACGTTACGACGTATAATCTCACAATACATAATTGGCAAAGTGTGAGTCGGTCTCGAACATGACGGGTTCCGTGCCTATGATTAAAAACAATGCAAAAATACACGTCTGTTGTATGTGGACTCCCCCTTATTTTTTTTTTCGTTTAGTATTTGTTGTTTTTGCGTCACGGAAAATACACAATTTTAGCTCTCTATCTCTCACAGTTTCTAAAATACACACAGACAGCGGAGGCTTTACCTTTTAGATAAGGAACCCTTGAATGATTTCAACTGATCAATGTCATGAAAATTTATTACATTTACAACATTTTTGGAACATTATTTTACCAAGCATCTAAAAGAATGCTCCAGCTCTTTGGAAGCCAGTAATTCCTAACTAGGCAAGCTCCGCTTTAGGCCAGTGTTGCGAACTTGTGTGTTTACGTGCCTGCTTTGTCAACTGCATTACTGTACCGTGTAAAAAAACAAAATACTCATATTTATTTGATTTGCCTTAAGTCATCAATGTTATTTTGAAGTTATTCGCGTATCCCACGGGAACTACAATTGATTTCGGGATAAAAAGTAGCTTATGTGTTAATCTAAGGTCTAACCTATCTTCACACCAAATTTCATCAAAATCGGTTCAGCTGTTTGAGGGTGAACAAGTACTCGTATCAAATATACTCAGTTACATACAAACTTTCGTATTTATAAACTTAGTAGCATTGTAAAATAGGTATCTTCTAGGCAAACGTGCCACGTCAGCGTAGCTTTACATCAGGCAGTTTGTAGTTAATCGCAAACCTTTCAACTGTAAAAATGCGGTTCATTAGTTGTAATTAAGCAAAGTTAAGGAAAAACCTTCGACTAAACTGTAGCTATTTCTTTAAAATCCCTAAACCAATCAAGCCAAACTTGAATTAGCGACTTTTGGAGGTTTTATAAATAGAATCTTTGAACAATCAGGGTAGCCTTCATCAGTCCCTTTTTTGCGCTGCGAAACGTTTTTATGAAATTGGGATTGATTTTGTGAAACAACGAGGGTTTTTGTTATGAATTTCTATTTCATTTTAAGGTCAAGATCAAAAGTTGAGATGGTGAAAATTAATTTTGAACTTGAAAATTCATACTTAGATTCGAACTTAGATACTTGCAGACTGAAACCTTTTTGCTATTTATTTATTGTCTTCAAGATCTAATATTTTAAAAAGCTCAATATTCCAAATATTATAATTTCATTATAATATAACTAGGTATCGGAACTGCAATCCATAAAATGTGAAATTAAATTAATAATATCGGCATAAACTAATCACCTTTAAATAAGTATATTTCAGTAAATATATATTTTAGTGAAATAAACGTAAAACTACGTTTTAAAAAAACTTTAAAACGTAGTTTTACAATATTATATATTTTAGTGTAGTCAAAATAAATGACAAATTTAACAAAAAAATTTAAACCTCACTTACAATTACGACGACAACCTAAATTTTTACTTCAAAATTTATTATTAAACGTGTTTTTTTACCGTTTAAATGGAACCCTTCCTGCGCAATGTATAGTTTTCGATTTTATTAATAAACATAATATATAAATAAATCTAATATGAGCTAACTAGATTTATTTGTAGTTTATTAATCAAAATGGAAAACTATACATTTATTCAACTTGAAACTGAAAATAAACAGTCATTACAAAAATCAACTCGATACAAAAGTAAACACAGACAAACTAAAACAGAAGCCCAACTATTCAAAAGCCTAACACCACTTCTACCTACTCGTTACTACTTTAACAAACTTAAAACTTCGAACCTTGTTATCGGAAAGTCGGACTTCGTGCTCTCGAAATAAGATTCAAACTAACAGCGTAGCCAAGTTTGTAATTTCGTTACAGTAGGTTTTCTATGGAATGAATGGTTGAATGCGAAGTAAATGCGTACTTGAGAGTTGTTATGCTGCATTTTGCTGTGTACGGGGTTTTACTGCTTCTTTTTAGGGTTCCGTACCTAAAAGGCAAAAACGGGACCCAATTACTAAGGCACCTATTCTGCCGTATCACTGAAAAAGGGCACAACTAACATTTTTTGTGAAATTGAGTTATATATATATTCAGAATCAGGAAAAAAAATGCCTAATTGTCTCCAGGCTGTATCTCAATCACTGTAATAGCTTAAAAGGTGAAACTTTCACAAGATATGTATTTCCTGTGCCGCTATAACAACAAATACTAAAAATTAAAGAAAATGAAAATTTTAAGGGGGGACCCCATAATTTTTATGCTAAATATGAATTACGGTAGCTGCTAGACACTTTAAATTTTCACAAAATATATAAATGTATATTAGCTGTGAAATTAAATTACAAAATTTAGTAAAAATAATTATTTAAAGGGGCTCCCATACAACAATGGTCCGGAACCCTTTATGCGCGAGCCCAACTCATACTTGGCTATTTCTTTTTTGTAGTTAATTCGAGAATCTATGGCAGTTATATGCATAAGCATCAGCCCACTATATGTTCCCACTGTTGTGCCTTTCTCACAAGAGGGGAGAGATTTAGGCTATACATAATTCACAACGCTGGCCAAGTGCGGGTTGGCGGATGACACACGTCTTTGCATATTGTGGTCCTCACACATGTAGGTTACCTCACGATGTTTTCCTTCAACTTAAAGCGAGTGCAAATCCACACATTACTTGAAAAACAAGTCATAGGTGTAAGGGACGGGATCGAACCAGGAGCCATCTGATTAAAAAGCAGTCATTTTTTCCACCGACCCACACTCGCTTTTTATTATGAAAAGCCGTAATTTGAGTCCGAGTAAGTCATTATTTATTCAACATTAATTTAGAACTCAATATTTTCCACGCAGTGCTAGGTAAAATGTATTACATTATTGTAGCCATAATATTTTAATAGCTTAAATAGGAAATGAATTAAACTTCCGTATTTTTTTTAAGTTAGTAGTAATATAATAAAAGTAGAAAATGTATTATGTATAGAAGTAATATTATGTCGCTTCACTTGAAAACACGTTTCATAATCGTATGTAGTTGACAACCAAACATAATCAAGGCAAGTGTCTTAAAGACAAGACAAGAGACAAGCCCACTGGGATGGTCACAGAGCTTATAAGTTAACCTAAACTTTATTCTGGTTTAGTTTAAGTATAACCGTAAGCTGTCCCCGATACCTTAATAAACTATATGAAAGAAAACATATGAAAAAAAAAATATTTTAGATTTTTCTAGGCAGTTTTATTTCTCATTCATAAGTCTGAGTGGTACTAAAATAAGTGTAAAGTTAATATTCGTAGAGTTGTTCTTTCAGCTATTTTTTCAATATCTTTTACCATTTATGATTTACCAACTACATCCTGCGGTGATACCCACGTGAATCCAGGATAAAAAATAGTTCGAGATAAAAAATAGCCATAATATTGTATTAATCCAAAGTCTAACCTATTTCCATACCAAATTATATCAAAATTGGTTAAGCCGAATGAGCGTGAAGAAGTAACAAACACACATAGACACACACACACAAACTTTCGCATTTATTATATTAGTAGGATAAAGAAAAAACTTTTATAGTTTTTTTCTTCTTCATTATTTGCCCCTGTAACCTTAAATGTAAAAAAAAAACTGCGTAGTTGCCGTTAAAAATAATAATATTCAACTTGCCTTTATAGGTACATAATCGAATTCAACCCCCAAAGTTGAGGAATTTTCTTTTCCAATATCATCAGAATAGATTTCGTTACTCCATGATCTAGTATCATTAGACACATAGATCGATGCTTTCAGTAGATTGTTCCGCTCCATCAGCCGCCAGCGTCTACTGACAGATCATCTGTCTGCCACCGTCTCCCGAAACGCAATGCTGACCTGCTTTCATCTTGTTTTTGTTCGTAAAAAACTATGGGCTCAGAAGAAACTCCAATGATGAAAGAAACATCTAGAAATATAATAAATAAAGCCATTTACTCCCAAAATACTTAAAAAAACATATCGCGGGTGAAATCTGTATTAGTTTTAAATATAAATACATTTTTCTTCTGTCGCTTTTTTTTCGACACTTTCACACACGGCTGGTTAGCCCCATACTGAACCATTTCTAGCTCGTATTATGGTTGCTAACACAACTGATATACATACATACATACATATTATATATAAATAGATATATATTTGATGACGCCTCGTTGGCGTAAGGGTTACCATGCCGGACTGCCATCCAGTAGGTTCCGGGTTCGATTCCCGGCCCGGCCAACATCTTTGTGCTTAACTAAATTTGTTGGCTGTGGGTCTGGGTGTTAAATATGTATCTATATAAAATATGTATGTATATATGTATATGTAGTATATCAGTTGTGTTAGCAACCATAACACGAACTAGAAATGGTTCAGTATGGGGCTAACCAGCCGTGTGTGAATGTGTTAAAAAAAAAAAAAAAAAAAAAAAAAAAAAAATTAACATCCAGACCCACAGCCAACAAATTTAGTTAAGCACAAAGATGTTGACCGGGCCGGGAATCGAACCCGGAACCTTCTGATTAGCAGACCGGCATGGTAACCTTTACGCCAACGAGGTCATCAAACAGATTACAATTAATTAAAATGCAATTATAAAGCGTCTTGGGGCACCCAAATATGGGTGTAGGCCTCCTCCATGCGTTGCCAGGACATCCGATCTTGAGCTAGTCTGGTCCAAGTACTTCTTGCTGCTTCTTCGATATCGTCGCACCATCGTCTGCGTCTAGAACTAAATAGAAGAAAAATTAAATATTTAGTGTCTTTCCACGTGATCTGAAACCAAATTTGGATAAGTAATGGAAACATCGACATATTTTTAAAATGTTTGGTGTATGTTATATCTTAATTTGGTTTCTGATCACAGCGGAAATCTACTAAATATTTATTTTATTCTTCTATCTAAAATGAATTTCTGCGAAGTAATGTCTGAGTCAAGAGGTTATATCTAGAAATAACCCACATTTACAGAAGATCTCAAAAATGGAAAATGATTAAAACAAAATGAAACTTGGTAAAATCTGGTAAGATTTAATCTACCATTTGTAAACATCTGCTATACTACATACACATACATGCTTTATATCGATACATATTTAACAACCATACCGACAGTCAACAAATTTAGTTTACCACAAAGATGTTGGCCGTGCCGGGAATCGTACTTGGGACCTTCTGGTTGGCAGTTCGGCAAACCTACTAATGTTATGAATGCGAAAGTTTGTGTGTTTGTTTGTTACTTCTTCACGCTCAAACGGATAAACTAATTTCGATGATATTTGGTATGAAGATAGGTAAGACCCTGAATTAATACATCGGCTACCTTTTATCCTGGATTAATTGCGTGAAACTGCGGGGCGTGGCTAGTATAGAAATAGAGTCCAAAGACTTTCAAACTAGTTCACAGAACTGTAACTCGAAAGCCAATAGCTTTCTCTTGTCAACTAAATACTTATGTCAAACAATAATATTATAGCAATGTCAAACTACAAAAGTTTCACTAATCCATTTTGTTAATTAATTCAGAAATTCAACACAAAATTGTGTCTCGTCATAAACAAGTACGAGTATGTTCTAACTCTAAGCGTACCACCGCATAGAACAGAGAATCAGCACCTTTCATTTCCATGTAGAGCCTTTGAATGTAATATTTCCGTACATCCTTTGCCCAGGGGCATCTCAGAATTGCTTTATTCTGTACGACAGACTGACATCCGTTCCATTAAATATTCTTATACAGAGTTACATAGCATAAGTAGCGTCAGAGATCAGAATACTAGAGAGAATTGCCAATTCCCATACAATAATGGTAGTTTAAAAAAACTAAAAAACACGCTTATCTGGCCGTTTTAAGTGGGTCAAAATCGCGCCCAAAGAAGTTGGTTACAAACAAACATACAAACAAAAAAATGAAATAATTTTATCAAATTAGTGTATTGTCATCGGTCCTCAATAAATCTACAAAGTTTCAACGAAATCTGGCCGTTTAAAGTGGGTCAAAATCGCGCCCAAAGAAGTCGGTTACAAACAAATATACAGGTGAAGCTAATATAAAGCGTGTAATAAAGCGTGGCGCGGAAGTTTGCCATTTGCCATTTGCGACTAAACTAAATTTAAAGAAGCCCCCGTCTCTTTTCATCTTAGGTGGCCAGAAAGAGACGGCACGTTCTGCACCATAGTCAAACCAACTAAAAACACGTCAAATGTAGAAAATATAGGCGACTTGAGACCGCACTCACTTGTATCACCTCTAAAACTACATGCACATCCCATATTTGACGTGATATTTTAGTTGTTTTGTCTGTGGTTCGGAACGTGCCGTCTCTTTCTGGCCACCTAAGATGAAAAGAGACGGGGCTTCATTAAATTTAGTTTAGTCGTGTGTGCCGCTGAATCGCCACCATAACCTAGTAATATTAACCTAGATGTCGCTGCAAATCTAACGTGGAGCCTGCCAAATTTTGCAACGCACTGCAGTCGCATATTGATATAACGATAGAAGATTGCATGACCCGAGTTAAGTCGTGTTAAGAAAATACGAATAGATTGCGCTACGTGTATCATCGATGCACATAGTACGATTTTTAACAAGAGGTTGAGAGTCTACTATATATTTTATAAGTATATGATAACTGTAACGGTAAGACACGTATAAAAGTACTTCGAACTATCTTTAGAAGATTTCGTTCTAGATATTGATAGCTCTGTATGAGCAGCCTCGGCATGCGTATAAATAAATTAAAAAAGAGTTTAAATGAAAAGGTTCTTCTTTGTGATTTTTACAGTAACTTTATTTACCCTCATGCTGCGGTATTCAAATATACGTATTTTACAGTTGATAGGGTTGTAGTTCCAAATAATATAAATGTCCATGTTAGATAATTAATCTAGGTAAAAAAAAAATGCGTTCGGGAGTTACAATACCACAAACATACAAACACACACACACACACGTAGTATACATTAACTTACCCCGGCGATCATAGGATATAACAAAGGATCAGGTTTAAGTTTTACAGCAGTATATTTTAGAACATATTAAATATGGACTATCATGTATACAAAATCAAAATTATTTTAAAAAAATCTACAATTAAATCAAAGTCATAAAAAATCTGTTTACGAGATCTACCATGCCACAGACAAATAAACACACACACACGCATGCAGGGAGACATCAAACTTAGAACACCCCGTTCTTTTATCGGTGGTCGTATCGGTGGTAAAAAAATTGTCTAAAATAAACAAAATCTTACAAGCAAAAAAGTCGATACACTGCAACAGCAAACTAAACAAATAAATTCCCCTAACGATCCCTAATAGTAGCAGAAAACAAACATCAACATTTACAAGTAAATATCCATAAAACAAGAATTATAGTTAATCTACATTAACCTAGCCATAAAATCTTACAACCCTGACCTATAGCTTAAACAGCGGCAAAAAGGCATATTAGAAATTAATAGTGTACCCTAAATCTACCATTAACGGAACCTTCTGCCCGCCCTTAGAATACATTAGATCAAGCATCATAAATTTATTGCAATTTACCCCAACTACAAATTTGAACCTTATTTTGAACACAGCAAAGACTAGAATAGCAGTTGCATTACCATAGGGTTGCCAATTAAATTGATTAGGCGGTAATTCTACAAACCAATATGAATAATTCAAAGCGTGGTCGATAATTTTGTTAACAAGAATGGGTAGGATTGGCAGGAAGTTGTGGTTGCGTGAGAAATTGGGATGGGTGGTCATTACTCTGTATGCCGGTGAAGCGTCACAATATTCATGAAACTTATGAAAATACCCTCTATTTATGGATGGCAATAAACAATTTAATAGTTTCTTTAAGTGTGCCACATACAAATCAACTTTTGACCTATATAATTAAGCCTATTAAAATTATAAATGCGAAAGTTTGTGTGTAAGCGTGTATGTTTGTTACTTTTTCACGCTCAAACGGCTAAATCGATTTTAATAAAATTTGGTTTACAGATAGATTCGGTTTCGGAATAACACATAGGCAACATTTTGTTCCAAAAACAATTATTGTCTCGTAGGAAATAACTACAAAAATATGTTTCTCATCACGCTGTAACGGCTGAACTGATTTTGATAAGATTGACTATAAAGATAACTTAGACCTTGGATTAACACATAGGCTACTTTTTATCCCGGATTAACTTCTTTTGTCCCAGATTAACGCGGGTAACACCGTGGGGCTCAGTTATATAGTTAAACTGTAATTACATTACGCGTCAGTTGTGATTATTTATTATGATTTCATACTACGAATAAGAATCCAAGCTATAACAGTTTACAACTTATAGGATTGCATTTGACCACAGCTTGCCTAGTGTTAAACAATACTATGAATGACCATACAATGAATGAATGAATGAATGATTAATTCATTCATTCATTCATTTTATGGTCTACGATGTTACACGCTTACCTAGAAAGTACCTATAAACTTACTCCATAGCCTGAAGATAAGGTCTCATTTCGCCTGACTAGATACCTATAGTACTTGGTTAAGAATAGTTAAGATATATACTTCTCGTATATTAAAGAGTTTTTTTTCAGGTCTTATTTTGAAAGTAACCTCCTAAGTGGTATTCCTCTTTGCTGAGGGCCATGGCTCCCCTGCTAAGTTTATTAAATTTTAACTCAATAGTCAAACCTATTCACAAGAAAAAACCTTTTTATCCAAAATTAAATAGCTAATTCTAAAAATACTCGTACCAAAGCAACGACATAAATTCGTTAGCGACCTTGCAAACAACTGGCAACCCGCTCGGTACGAAGCCTACAATTTAGCCGAATTTAAATTATCCTTTACAGGCAATAACGGTCTTCAGAACGTACCTCGTTCTGCCTTTAATATCATAAAGAGTCATAACCTAAATGAGGGCTTCAAAGTTCCCCCATTTGCTTTATAAACAAGATTGATCAGACACTCGTGCTGGTCACCGGATTCTCCCCGATTATCCGCCGTAGAAACTTTGGTAACAAGCTTCAGTCACAGTCAAATACGATACGTGAGGAAAGTTCAAATACTTTTCAATATTAAGACACATTTCTGGTTGGTCGGCTGGTTAGCCCACTAAACCATTTCTAGTTTGGATTCTGGTTGCTAACACAACTGATATATGTAGTACAAATATAAATACTGTATACAAATTTAGCTAATCACAAAAATTTTGGCCGTGCCGAAAATCTTCGAGCATCGTCGTCAAGCACTTAACAGTGTGTTTCGGCAGTCTTTTAGGGAGCCAGATATTCCAGACAAGGCATGCTCCACCTAAGGCCACAGAGCCGCTCACTCACGTTGTTTCGCGTCCTGCTGGTCAAACACATATCAGTAAAAAGTAGGAAAAAACAAGTTTATTTATCATAAAAATAGCAGACCAACTGCCTATCGAAAAATGATTGCAATTGCTGTTTTATTTTATTTTATGTTGATATAATACCGTTTTTATATGATGCATAATGCATTTGACCTGATGGTCAAATGCATTATGCATCGGCCGGAGAAATGTGCTCTGATGAGCACATTCCTCCGGCCCCTTTCCACTATCGGACGAGCAAAGAGACGACTAGGAGGCATCGCCATACAGTTAAAATCCACACGAAGCGTTTCGCTTCCTTATACATTGTGCGGACCATTAAACTGTGGAACTCATTGACGGAATCGCTGTTCCCTCTAAACTATAACCTCACTGTCTTCATGGCGAGAGTGAATCGGTTTCTTCTAGGCAAGCGCGCTCCACCCTAGATCGCAACATCACTTAACATCAGGTGAATTTCGATCAAGCGCTTCTACATCATAGAAAAAAAACCACACGACTCAGTCTGGCTCAAGGTGAAACATGCCAAATGTGAATTATCTGGCGCTCAAGAAAGCTGTCGAAATACACCGTTAAATGCTTGGCAACAGATTTTTCATCTCGCTGGTGTTTGCTAGCACTACAAAATGCTCTTCCACCATGCTATAGGTTCATCACTAGTACTGTGTTAGGGGCCAACTCACCAGTATCTAAAATTATTAACCTAGTCAAAAAATATCACAGTGATTCATGTAATTTAGATATGTTCATGGACTCTGTATCTAAACTCAAAAATAATTTAAATGTTGTGCTTAGTTCATAAATTTAGTTTTTTTATATTTGATTCGTTCTACTTTTTAATTTATGTATGTTTTGTTTGCCATAATTTACTATTTTTTTTATATACAACTATTTATAATTAATTTTCCAAGATTTATATTAATTTGTGCATATTGTCTTTCTTTACAAGTGAATCAATTAACTGTAAAACCACATCAACTTTAGAAATAAGTACGTGAATGATTCTATTTGCTATTGACAAGCCTTATTCAATAAAATAAAATACACGATATTTTCCTTTATTGAAAGCTCAAGCTTATTGGCGGGGATCGAGTCCACAGCCTATGAGACTTATAGCGACTGCACACCCGGGTTAACAGTCATAGTTTCAAAAATGTTATCCCACTACTTTACCTCCACTGTGTCTGTCGGCTTCTGGGCTATTAGGTGAAATTGCGTTGGAATGTAAAGCGTCACATCTTGTCTGTTAGCAATATGGCAGGCACTAGTGTGAGCACGTGTATACTTGCTGTAGACTGGAGATTCAGTTAAATTGTATAGATTTAGCCTTTGAGATTAAACCAGGCAAGGAAGAAGATTTGATGACATAAATTTATCATCATTTTATAAATAAGGTCTGTATATTTTTTTCTTTAGGCTTTTAACCAGACTCTTATTCTAAAAATACCAAAGCAACGAATAAAAAAAAAAAAACTTTATTTCAGACACAAAATCCATACATAGTACACAAAAAATCCATAACGACCTTGCAAATAACTGACAACCCCATTGTAGGCAAGAAACCTACAATTTCGCCGAATTTAAATCATCTGTTACAGGCAATAACCAATAACAGTCTTCAGAACCTACCGCGTTATTCCTTATATAATATTATTTATAACTAGAGGTTGCCCGCGGCTCCACCCGCGTGTAGGTCGCTTTTTGCGTAACCTGTAGAAAAAAATCTATTGTATCCTATTCCCGTGCCAATTTTATATAAACATTACATTGCTACGATATCAAAATCAGCCGCATCTGCCTTTCCGCATTCGTTTCCTGAGATCTAGTTAACCTCTGTTTTACCTACTTTGGTTAGGAGTGGAATTTCCAAAAATCCGTTCTTAGTACGCATCTACATACTAAAACACATACACTCTCCAAATTTCACAACCCTAGGACCGGCCTTTTGGGCTCTGCGTTGTTTATAGATGAATGAATGAATGAATCAGGACAAAAAGTCTTATAGTATAGATATTCCATAGGCTAGTTTTATCAAAATGAAACGGGCTAATACTCCCAGGATTTCTAAAAGTAAGTGAAGCGTAAAAGCCTTCATTTATTTACAACTGACCGACTTTTCTTCCTTAGGTCGACTCAAATCGATTTTGCTCTTAAGTCGTTACGCTGAATGGCAGCTTCTTTGCTGGAAATTGGCCTAAATACTTCTGACCTTGGCCAAGACAAGTCAATTTGGTTGGTGGGGCAAAACACTTAGGGTAATCGATGCTGTTAAAAACAAAAGTCTGAGTATTGTGAATAATATATTAAGTAACTGAAATCATGAATCACTGGATGATCCTGCCTTTTGCAACATAGTTTTAAAGTAAAGCTTACTCGTAACTTAAACGTGGACCAATTTGATATGTAAGCAATAAATTATTGTTTTTCAAATCTTCTTCTTCTTCGTATGAGCTAAGTGGCCAAGCTTTGGTGTCGAAAGTTTTTAAGCCGCACGAAGGCCTCTGTCTTGGCTTAACGAGTGCTTTTATTAAGACTAACAGCCGAGACCTATAATTAAACATGTCATCTGAATCACGGTAGCGTCCAGATGAAAATGCCACCTTGAAAAGGTCGCCCATCCAAACGCCATCCGCATTGACCGTTGCTTAGCTTCGATGATCACCTTAGCTAGCCAAACTAGAGGCGCTATATTTCGTTGGTAAGAGAAAAAAAATATATTAAGACACATTTCACACACGGCTAGTTAGCCCCATACTAAATCATTTCTAGTTTGTATCAAGCGCCCATTCAGTGAAAAAATGCTTTTATGTAACTGGTTTCAAAAAAGCGAGTGTGACGCTGTGGTAATAACGTCTGCTTTTCAATTAGACGGCCCCTGGTTCGATCCCAGCCCTACACCAATGACTTGTTTTTCAAGTTATGTGTGCATTTGCACTCGCTTTACGGTGAAGGAAAACATCGTGAGGAAAACGACATGTATGAGGACCATAATATCCGAAGATGTGTGCCATCTGCCAACCCACACTTGGCCAGCGTGGTGGATAATGGCCTTTATCTCTCTCCTTGTGCGGGAAGGCCTCGAGTCCTAGAAGTGGGGACGTATAGTGGACTGTTTATTTCAGTGAATTTATGACTCAATTGAAAAGTACTTTTCACTAAAGAAGAATTGCTACAAAATTCCGAATTTCAAATTAATAGCAGGTGAAAATGGGTGTCAGTGCTTGAAACTCAGAGCACGTCGCGTATACCAATCAGACAGTGTGGCATCCTCGAATACCACTCTCCGAGGTGCAAGCTAAAACACAGGGGGGACAATGCAGTCAGACACTTCAAGTCAAAGTCCATTTTGATAAATTTGAAATTTACAAGTACATACATATCTAATAAATATTTTTTTATGGATATTTTTTTATTTATTTGCAATCCAAAGAGGCAATGCGGCAAGTCTTTTAAATTATTGTTGTTATTTTTTTTGGTTTAAATAATTTCATTTTTTCTATGCTTTGTAAATTTAATATAAGTTATGTTTAAATTTTAGCCTCTCTAAAAAAATACATTTTACTATAAATAATGGATAATTAACCTTATTATAGTTATTTGCGGTTTACCTTACATTACCTTTCTAATATCGAAATAGTTAAGTTTAAAAAAGTTGTAAAAGCCCCCCTTCAATTTTTTATATATTTTTATTTAGTTATTTATTGCAAAAGTAACACACATTTATAAATTTCGTGAAAATTGTAAGCGTCTTCTTATCTATATTAATATGTAGTAAAAAAAGACTAAAAAAAAAAACAAATTTATTGTATGGGGACCCTCGTTAATGTTTTAGTTTTGGTATTTTTGCACGGGAAATACGCCACAATATCAGCTTTCTAGCTTTCAAGTACAGACAGACAGACAACGGAGGCTTAGTAATAGGGTTCCATTTTTATCTTTAAGATACGGAACATACTTTAAAGGTTATAATTAGACCTATTACATTATCATGTTTTGGAACCCAAGGAACTTAACACTAAATTAAAGATTAACTCGAAAAACCATAGCTTATCATTATCATAACTTATCATTTACGCATTAAGGATTTTACAGGATTTGTAAAATACAGTGTAAATTCTATATAACGACACTGAAAGGACTGTGCATTTTAAGGCGTTATAGATAGTTGTCATGAAATGGAGAGAATGTATCATTGTATAGAATACAAGCTTAACCTACTAATGCCAATTGATTTCGACGCTTTAGAGAGTGTGTCGTTAAATCGAGTGACGTTACATGGACGTATACAGTATATGCTATATTTTTCTCATAGCGCCTCAACAATTTGTCTTCGGTTTGCTAATGCAGAAGACCAGTAGAACTAAACCTTGATCACTAACGACAATAATCTGAGTTTGCAAACATTTGTGATAACTGAACTTAAACTCAAACTACGTCTAAGGTGGGCTGCACTTGCGGCTCACTTTGCAAACTGCAACCGACTGGAATTAATGCATTAAATATATCCACTTACTTAATGGCTATTAAAAGGTAGTAGGTAAGTTTATTTTATAAATGGGGGATGATGCTTCGTAATTTTAAGTATTTTCTAAACTAGAATCCCACTAGTCTTCTTATATATAAAATTTCCATGTCACTATGTTAGTTACCGTACTCCTCCGAAAGAACTTGACCGATTTTTACCAAATTTTATATGTGTATTCAGTAGGTCTGAGAATCGGCTACTATCTATTTTCCAAAACCCTTAAGTGATAAGGGTGGTCGACCCTTATTTTTTTTAGTATTACAAATAATTTATATGGCAAAACAACGTTTGCCGGGTCAGCTAGTAATTTATAAATTCTAAAGTTTGTGTGTAAGTGTGTATGTTTGTTACTTCTTCACGCTCTAACAGCAGATCTGATTTCGATGAATTTTGACATAGACATAGTTTAGACCCTGGATTAACATAAAGGCTACTGTTATCTCGAATTAAAGCGGGTGAAACCACAGAGCGCAGCTAGTACAATACAAAATTAAAACTAGTTAGATACAAGTACTAAATGATCTATAAATAAATAATTAATTACAAACAATTTAAATAAAATTGACAAATAAATTTGTATGTTATGTTAAATTTGTATAGATTGATTTAATTTTTTTCCGATTAGTTTGGAATACGGCAGTACATAAATCAGACATCTTATTTATATTTTCCTTAATTAAGTAAATATGTAGGTTTGTTTCTGACTATTATTCGCCTATACACTAATACATTCATTACAAAATGGGTAGAATGTGATTGTATGGTGTATATCTCGAGTCGATAAAGAAAACATTTGAAAGTTTATGTCCTCTCACTTGCAATCTTTAAGTGTGACCAAGAAGAAGCGAACTCTGATATGATTTCTTGATTGACACGAGTTGTGGTTGATTTTATTTTCGCAAATTAAAACCCAAAATCTGCATGTCTAGATAGTTTTGAAAAACCGCTCACCAAAGCGGTCTGTTCCCGTAACCTTGAAGACCAGTATTTTCAGACAAAGCATTCTCCACTTTAGGCTAAAAAGTCGCTAATCCATGAAGTTACGCGCTTTGCTGATCAAATGTCTAGCTGTTATCATCATTGGCTCATTTCATCTATGAGCAGCCCATTACACGTTTCCACTGCTGGGACTCGGGGCCCTCTCCCACAAGAAGAGAAATATATAGGCCATAATCCACCACGCTGGCCAAGTGGGGGTTGGCGGATGACACACGTCTTCGGATATTGCAGTCCTCAAACGTGTCGGTTTCCTCACGATGTTTTCCTTCACCGTAAAGCGAGTGCAAATCCACACGTAACGAAAAACGAGTCATTAGTGTATGACCGGAATCGAACCAGGGACCGTCTGATTGAAAAGCAGACGTTATCACCACCGAGCCATACTCGCTTTTCATCTACGAAAGATGATTTCATGTAGCGTCCGGATGGTTATTGCATCAGGTCCTTTCTAGAACCTAACTGAATGTCGTAGTCTTAAGTAGGAACATAAAATTGTAAGAGCTTCACCTCAAACTAATATAAACAAAAATAAAGTATCTTATTTGATAGTGCTTGTTTGTGAAGCTACCATAATCCCGATATACGAGTATTGTTACTCAGTTCGGGTTTGGTGGCAGCTCATACAAGCATCGATATTTAGAACTAAGTCTAGTTCCTACTTATTAATATTGTAAATTCTTTGCTTAAATAAAGTTATTTTTATGTTATGTTATCTGCGCTCATGGCTAAATAAGCCGATGCGAGAGCCGCAGATGCGGTCACATTAATGCCAGGTGTATTGCCTTAGTGTGGAGAGTGGCTACTGATTTATTTCGCGTTGGTGGCGTGTTAGATAGATATGTACTCTTTATAATGCATTGGCAGTGAGGGGTAATATGGTGGCTCGAAAGTTTGCTCGATGCTCTTTAGAAGCAAAGATCACATTATTTAAGGCATTTTGTCAATGCTTTTACACCAGCAGCCTTTAGGACCACTACACTCAGAGATCTGCTAATGCTCTTCGCGTCCAATATAACAAACAATATTTTCCGAATGATGGTAGGACTGCCTCGATATTGTAGCGCTTCTGGCATGTTTGCCGATGCACGAGTTGATGGTTTTCATGCAATTTTACGTAAACGCATCTTTTAAATTTTAAGTAGAATTAGAAATAGTTCCAATACCATACTTCAAGTCATAAGCAATCGATACAATAGCCCATTTATGAAACATTGGATAGCATTAATAATACCTTAAGTTTTTTTATGTACATTATTTCTGCTGTTTTGTAAAAAAAAACTGTTTTGTTATATTTAATATTTTACCTTTAATTTTAATATTTTATTTAAGTTTTTGAACCACCTTGTATAAACATTGTGTTCTATGGACTCTGTGTCTGATAATAAAGATTTATTATTATTATTATTTTATTGCAACTCAAAATGATATACAAAACAGAGAGAAAAATAAGTAAACAACTTATAAGTAGTGTTACATGTGACCTTATCACTGAAAGTGATCTCTGCCAGGCAACCAAAGCATGGAGAGGACATTTCAATAAATACGATGGGGTGTTTAACAAAGAGATTAAGTAATAACAAAAAATACCTACAAATAACCAATACATAATAATTCCCTGTTCCCCAATGACTACAATCTAGCGATTTTCAAGGCGAGAGTGAACCGGTTCCTTCTAGGTAAGCGCGATCCACCGTAGACCTCAATATCACTTACCATCAGGTGAATTGTGGTCAAGCGCTGGCCTATTCAGAGTAAAAAAAATAAAATAAGACCAACATAAAATACGTGTTTCACGTTTTGACTAGCTGTATTGTCTAAAAATATGTAGAAGTACTTTTAGCTATGCTTAAAATATTTGCACTAGTCAGTAACTCCATATATTCAGCATATCTACTTACACATTAAGTAAGTTAGTATTCCAGCACTTAGCTTCACTTAGTTTAACTCAGCATCCATTCAAGTTGTACGTGTGAATTAACTTAGCCCTGGGTTTGTATGAGCACGTGCTTTTAAGATACGGTTCGAATTTCTCAAACCTGAAAAAGCTATTTTTTAATAGATTTATCTAATAATATACTAAATTGATTTACGATTACTTCTTAGAACTAAAAACCTGTTATTTAAGTATTTCGAAGAACATGTAAAACTTTTTTGAAAATTTCGTCGTGTGAAGTAGCTCGAATTCGTTTTGAGGGAATAAAAGGTTCATGCAGTAATTTCTATATTGCTTGTAGCATTGTACGAATCGTAGACCTCTAGAGCACTACCTTTTATGCGATTTCACTCTTTTGGAGCATGTCATTTTTTTTTTTCGTGAGGAAATGCATTTACGCATCTCCCGCCACATGCTTTGTAGGTCGGGCTTGAGGGCCAGAGGGGCTGTCACTACCGACTACAACCTCACGGTGTCCCATCTCACGACGGGGGCAGGGATGCAGGACCAGGCCGCTGTCCGCAGTCCGCCTCGACTACTCGCCTGGCCAACAACCAAGCCAAGCACCCAACAGTATGTTCTGGCAGCCTCCTTGAGGAACACTTATTCCAAGCTAGGCATGCTCCACTTTACTCCAGAGTGTCACTATCTCGTTTGGTTACGCGCCCTGCTAGTCAAATATCTAGCTGTAAAGAAAACTGCCCGACACACCTTAATATTTCCATTTTCTTATTTTTAGTATTTATTTCTATAGTGGCACAAATAATACATATCTTGTATAATAAGTTTCAGCTTTCTAGCTATTACGGTTTCTGAGATACAGCCTGGATACAGATAGACAGACTGACCGTTTTTACTTTTTAGGTACGGAACCCTACAAATAACTATTTGATTAAAAAATAATAAGAAAACTAGGTTTTTTATATACTTGTTATCTGCTTTGTGTTTATGTGTGGCCGAAGATAGTCAACCTAGAAGATAATCGATACATTCTACTGTTGAAGATAGCTACTAGTTTAAAATCCGAGGGAAACAAGGCGCCTATTAAGGATAAAGATAAATAATTTATTGGCCTTAAAACCTCTCTTCGATTTTGGCGAGTCAGTTACATTGTATGATAAATAGAAAATTATATGTACTACTTATATTATAATTAAATAAAATGCAAATAATTATATATTCCATATTGCATTCAAGAGCAGGTTCTTCCTAGAACCTAACTGAATGTCGTTAATAATTTAGGAACATAAAACTGTAATAGCTTCGCCTCGACAAAACTTTAAACTTTAAACTTTAGACAAAATAAAATAGTTAAAAGAATTGTTTATTTTGATACTTTTTGTTTGTAAAGCTACCATAATCCCAATATACGAGTATTGTCATTAAGTTCGGGTTTGGTGGCATCTCAAACAAGCAGCGATATTTTGATATTTAGTAAGTTAGTCATAGTAACTAGTTCCTACTTAATATTATTGTAAAATCCTAGCTTAAATAAAGTTATTTTCAAGTATGCTATGTTTATGTATTCAGTCAACGTAAATGTTGATTCCACTAGGAACATAGTCATTATAAGGTAAGCGCACTCGTGTAACAACTCAACATCAGATGAATAACAGTTTAGCGCAAGTCTATCTAGCACTACATATACGATATCTATTTATAGGAACTAATCCTACTGAATATATCTCACGTAATACTTAGCCTTAAGCATCCTACGTGGTTTTATTGGATCTAAACAGATGTGATAAATAGCCTGTCCTCGCGGTTGCACAGGCTTCTACAGGGTTCTTAACCGAGGTTTATATACTATGTTGAATATACATACATTATAATACGCTATATACTCAACCATATATGCTGTCCTTACAATTACTATTACATAAATAAAAAATGTAGCGCCTGTAGCTCGGCTAGCTAAGGTGATCTGACGCGATCATCGAAGCTAAGCAACGGTCGATGCGGACGGTGTAAGGAAGGGTGACCATGCACAAGACTGTCGTTTTTCAAAGTGGAATTTTAATCTGGGCGCTACCGTGGGTCAGATGACACGTTAAATTGTAGGTCCTGGCTGTTAGTAAAAGCAGTCGTTAAGCCAAGTCAGTGTACTTCGGGCGGCTTGAAAACTCTCGACACCAGAGCTTAGCCACTTAGCTCTAACGAAAAAGAAGAAGTAGCCGAAATCAATGCTGATGATGATAATGATATTTTTCATGCGAAACCCTGTAATAAAATTGAAATTAACGTCAATACTCAATTGATGGTAGTTCTTGTGGGTTTCGAGTCGATTGTTTAAAGTTTAAACTGCTGTAGTGAACTTGTTTCGCGGTAGTTTATTGAGGCTATCTCTCATTAATCTACTTGCACTAGTTTTACTGCTTCACTCAAGATCTTGGAATAGAATTGTGGCGCCGGTGATTCTATTGTCTAGTTTTTTTTTATTACACGCTTTATATTAGCTTCACCTGTATGTTTGTTTGTAACCGACTTCTTTGGGTGCGATTTTGACCCACTTTAAACGACCAGATTTCGTTGAAACTTTGTAGATTTATTGAGGACCGATGACAATACACTAATTTGATTTTTTTATTTTTTTTGTATTTTTGTTTGTATGTTTGTTTGTAACCGACTTCTTTGGGCGCGATTTTGACCCACTTAAAATGGCCAGATAAGCGTGTTTTTTAGTTTTTTTTAAACTACTATTTTTTTTTATTTAGTTTTGAGGTTCATTACGGCTTGCCTGATGAAAATACTCGATATAAAACGCTTACCTAGAAAATACGTACAAATACGTGAGTACTAAGAGGACGTAAATTTTGCCAAGAAAATGCGTACAAATACGTAAGTACTAAGAATACGTACAGTTTCTCTACGCTTTGAAAGAAATACGTCACGAAGATCTCGAGTTTCAAAATATAACCCAATCAGACAAAGAGATAGAGTCACATTTCTAGTGATCCGTTCCTAAAAGTTAAAAACGGGACCTTATTACTAAGTCTCCGCTGTCTGTCTGTCTCCAGGCTGTATCTCAGAAACCGTAATAGCTAGAAAGCTGAAACTTTCACAACATATGTATTTCCCGTACTGCTATAACATCAAATACTAAAAAAAAAAAATTAGGGGGGTCCTTATACATAGAATAAAATATTTTCTTATACAAGTTTATTTAACAAAAAACAACAAATAAAATCAGAGGTCGTTTATGCTAAGTTCATTATAATTTTTTTATAAAACTTTAGAAGTGTTATTTAAAGCTCAAAAATTACATTTAAGCCAATATTTGATATCCATCCTCTTTTTATGAAAACTTGAGAAATTTTCCTCAACTTTCCTAATTAAAGCAGCAAACATACTTCCGAGACCTCATCTTGAAAGCTCCTTAACATTGTGCAGGTGAACCGTCTATCTAGACCACCTTGAAGGTGAGAACAAACCGATACGTTTAGCAAGAGATAGCAGATACAGAAGTACTCGAATGATACAAACAAAATGTACACGAAAGCAATGAGAAAAAAAAATTGACCAAGTGCGAGTTGTGCTCGCACATTAATGGTTCAGTACCATTGTTGTGTGGGAGTTCCCCTCAAATATATATTTTTTAATTATTTTATTATTTACACTTTAATTTTACATAATTCATTATTCTGTGAACGTATCTCGCAACCAAATAACGTTATAAAGACCGAGTAAAAAATTACGTTTGTTGTATGAGAGCCCCCCAAAAAAATGTTTTATTTAAATTGTAGATATTATTTAATTAGATAGTTAATAAACATTTTTTAAATATATTAATAAATATAAATAAAATAATATATATAAAAGGGGCTCCCATACAACAGACGTATTCTTTAAGCATTTCTTTACTCCATCTTTATAACGACAATTGTTAGATCCTAAACAACCACAGAAGAGTTGGTTTTGTATTGACTTTAAAAATAAATTATAAAATTAAAATAAAGTTAATATTTAAGCGGGGCTTCCATGCAACCATATTACGTAGCCATTAATGCGAGAGCCCGATTCACAATCGGACAATTATCGAAATATATATCAATCTCGTGTCACAATGTTTGTCCCCAATGGACTCCTAAACCATTTATAAATATAACTAGCTGACCCGGCAAACGTTGTTTTGCCTTATTAATTATTTTTATTCTAGTTTCTAGACAAATTCTAGTATAATTAAAATGTTACTTACTTATTTTATGTGTGTATGGTATATGCGTGAAATGGGTATGGAGCGCCATGAACAAACGTTAAGGGAATATAAAAGTAACAAACGCCAAAAAATATTATGTTAAATCCTATCTATTTAATAGTGTTTATTTTAACAAACATTAATTTGTTCTTCTTAGATGGCACCGACGCCAAGAATACAGGATAAATACAAATTAAAAATAGCATGTTTATAAGTTAATCAAATAAAGTCTTCTATGGTACTTATGTGTAGGCATAAAATTATACATATTTGTTCGAGCCGCTTGAGCATAAAGATGTCCAAAGCAGAACAAATTACACAATATTTGTCGTGTCGTGAGCTACGACCCAAAACGTCCTAGGACCAATCGCGAGCGAAGCGAGCCGGATGCGAGCGTAGCGAGCTATGCGCGAGTGCAGCGTGCGCGAAAATTATGAGCATTTTGTTCGAGCCGCTTGAGCATAATGAAGTCCAAAGCAGAACAAATTACATAGTATTTGTAGTGTCGTAAGCTATGACCCAAAAGTCCTAGGACCAATCGCGAGCGCAGCGAGCTATGCGTGAGCGAAGCGAGCGCGAAAATTTATATCATATTTGTTCGAGCCGTTTGAGCATAAAGAAGTCCAAAACAGAACAAATTACATAATATTTGTAGTGTCGTAAGCTATGACCCAAAACGTCCCAGAACCAATCGCGAGCGAAGCTTTTAGCATAATTGTTCGAGCCGCTTGAGCATAATGAAGTCCAAAGTAGAACAAATCACATAATATTTATAGTGTCGTAAGCTATGACCCAAAAGTCCTAGGACCAATTGCGAGCGAAGCGAGCTGGGTGCGAGCGCAGCGAGCTATGCGCGAGCGAAGCGAGCTCGAAAATTTTTAACATATTTGTTCGAACCGTTTGAGCATAAAGAAGTCCAAAACAGAACAAATTACATAATATTTGTAGTGTCGTAAGCTATGACCCAAAACGTCGTAGGACCAATCGCGAGCGAAGCGAACCGGATGCGAGCGCAGCGAGCTATGCGCGAGCGAAGCGAGCGCGAAAATTTTCACCGTATTTGTTCGAGCCGTTTGAGCATAAAGAAGTCCAAAGCAGAACAAATTACACAATATTTTTAGTGTCATCATCATATTTGTTGAAAATTTTTTGCTCATACGTTTGGGGTCTAGTTTATTAGTACATCAAATTTAATAGCTTTTTCTACGTAAGAATTAAGTGATCAAGTTATGTTGTCGAGAGTTTTTCAAGCCCCTGCCTTAGTTTAACGGCTGTTTGTGCTAAGAGGACCTACAATTTAACGTATAATCCGATCCACAGTAGCGCACAGATGAAAATATTTTTTTTTACAACAGTCATGTGCAGGAGAGGTTATGCAATACAGCGACTTACACGCGGGTGGAGCTGCGGTTAAGTTAATAAGAGAGTTACATTGATATAGCAAAATGATAATTGTTAACAATACTACTACATACGATACATAAACAATAACGAAGGTCGAAATTTGTGTAAACAGTGAGAGAAGAATTTTGTGAGTAAAACAGGAGACCGACTTCGGTCTATGGCATAGTGTGGCATTTCACTCACCAGTAAAGTAAAGGCGCGGCAAATTTTAAGTATTTAAGATTGGTAATAATCATAAGCATAAGTATATCAGGTTAAATTTTGTTAGTTATTTTCTTCAAAAAAAAAAAAGGATTTTTACTCGAAGTACAGTTAGATACTATATTTGATCAGTTATCAAGCGAGATGAAAAATGAATAGAATACTAAAATAGCCATAAAAATAGGGAATGATGATAAAAAAGTAAAAAAATTAGGGTCGTATGTATTTTTTAATGCCACTTAATACTAAAATGAAATGAAAAAATTCGTCGAATAAAAAAAAAAAAATGTTTAAGGGTGATCAACCCATATCACTTAGGGGTATAAAAAATAGATAGTAGCCGATTCTCTGACCTACTGAATACGTATATAAAATTTGGTAAAGATCAGTCAAACCGTTTCGGAGGAGTTCGGTAACAAACACTGTGACACGGAAATTTACTAAAATGGCCATACAAAATAGGGGTTGATGATAAAAAAGTGAAAATTTAGGGTTGTATGTATTTTTTAATACCACTTTATATAAAATTCAAATAAAAAAAATTCATCGAAAAAATATAAAAATATTTTTAAGGGTGAACAACCCTTATCACTTAGGGGTAAAAACGTTTCACGTTGGCCGATTCTCATATCTACTGAATACGCATATGAAATTTGGTAATGATCAGTCAAGCCGTTTCGGAGGAGTTCGGTAACAAACACTGTGACACGGAAATTTTATATATTAGAATATAACAGATTATAAAAAAATTCGCACACCATGTGCAGTTCGATCCAACTTCAGAGATAAAATAGTTTAAATCTCAAATTATAGTCGCAATTTTAATTTATTGCTAATTATTGTCTGTTATTATTTGACAGTCACAATTATCTGTTAACTCCAAATGATTCTAACAGATGTCGATACCTTTCGACTGGGTTGAGTAAGTAATCAATAGATGGCGCTGCTATGGTTAATCTACGAACGTGTCATATAAGCTACACTATCTATTTTTCGTACCCCTAAGTGAGGCAAAACAACGTTTGCCGGGTCAGCTAGTTAATTTATATTTCTTCACTGTGACAGCCACCGCGTTTATAATGTTCCAGTTATACTAGACCTTTATTCCAGATTGTAAGCGAGTCACGTTTCCATCATAGATCCGGTGTATCCTAGTGGGACTAACGAGAACATCCCGGATCCCTCCTCCTATTGTAATACATGTTTGATAACTGGGAAGATCGATTGGAAACTCTCTGTATGGATTAGTGACGGACTAGTTGACGACCTCGTTGGCGCAACGGTTACCTTGCTGGACTGCTAACCAGAAGGTTCCGGGTTCGAATCCCGGCCCGGCCGACATCTTTGTGCTTAACTAAATTTGTCGGTTGTGGGTCTGGTGTTAGATATTTATCTATATAAAATATATATGTATGTATATGTAGTATATCAGTTGTGTTAGCTACCATAACACGAACTTAAAATGGTTCAGTATGGAGTTATCCAGCCGTGTGTGAAATGAATCCTAATATTTATTTATTATTTAGTAACGCCCTGCGGAATCACTTCTTCTTTCCGTGATCACGTCTACTTAATTTCGTGTAATTTTTCTTTCAAACTTTACAGCTAGTCTTTTGACCAGTAAACGGTCATTAACCACACAAGTTACAAATTGGTAGTCCGCCCTCCAAAAATAAATTCAAAATGGGTCCACTACTGGGTCTGGATGTCCGGTTCTATACAACGTGGCATGAAATTAAATATTTTTTTTTTTTTTTGAACACACGGCTGGTTAGCCCCATACTGAACCATTTCTAATTCGTGTTATGGTTGCTTACACAACTGATTTACTACATATTATAAATAAATACATATTTAACACCCAGACCCACAGCCAACAAATTTAGTTAAGCACAAAAATGTTGGCCGGACCGGGAATCGAACCCAGAACCTTTTGTTTAGCAGCCCGGCATGGTAACCTTAACGCCAACGAGGTCGTCATATTCCTATCCGTTGAGATCAAATCAAAACAAATTCTTTATTTGAATTACAATTTGTAAGAAATATACCGTTACGTATCGTATCGTTCGTCCTACTGTTTCATTACGATGACGTATTTTTTTTAATATGTGTATGTAGTATGTAATAATATGTTGACCATAGTTTTTTTATCATATTACGACGTTATTTATTTCGTAAAGCTTATATTACCTACTGAGAAGATTTGGATCCCTCCTCCTATAGTAATACATGTTTGATAACTGGGAAGATCGATTGGAAACTCTCTGTATGGATTAGTGACAGACTAGTAACGCCCCGCAGAATCACTCTTCTTAATCCCGTGTATTTTTTCTATCAAACTACGAGTATACTGTACTGTAGCGCCTGTAGCTCGGCTAGCTAAAAAGATCTCTCACGATCATCAAAGCTAAGGAGCGGTCGATGCAGACGGTGTTTGGATGGGTAATCATGCACAAGACTGTCGTTTTATAACAAATTGTCGTTTTAAAGTGGCATTTTCATCTGGGCGCTACCGTGGGTCGGATGACACGTTAAATTGTAGGTGCCGGCTGTTAGTCTTTATACAAGCAGTCGTTAAGCCAAGTCAGAGGTGTTCGGGCGGCTTGAAAACTCTCGACTTCAGAGCTTGACCACTTAGCTCATACGCCCATTCCGTGAAAATATGCTTTTATGTAACTAGTTTCGAAAAAAACGAGTGTGGTGCGGTGGTAATAACGTCTGCTTTTTAATCTGACAGCCCCTGGTTCGATCTCAGCCCTACACAAATTACTTTCAAGTTAGGTGTGGATTTACACTCACTTTACGGTAAAGGAAAACATCGTGAGGAAGCCGACACGTTTGAGGACCGAAATATCCGAAGACGTGTGTCATCCGCCAACCCGCACTTGACCAGCGTGGTGGATTATGACCTATGTTTCTCTTCTAATGAGAGAAGGTCCCAAGTCCCAGCAGTGGGAACGTAAAGTGGGCTGCTTATTTATGTAACTGTAACTTTTGTTGCCTTATGTAACTGTTTACCTATTGTAGGTATACATTGTGGTTGCAGCAACAATGTATTTAGCAATACATTTCAACACCAATCCCATAACACCCGGAGACCAACAGAACTCGGATATAACATATTGTACGTAAATAAATCTAACTTTACAACCGTTATCGAGATACACTTGAAGTTATTTATGGGTACGATATGTTTTGTTTTGTTGAACCGCATTGACAGGATGGTAATGCAATTAACGTATTTTTCATGTGTTAGTGTGTTACTCGCATTGAACCAGGGTCAAATTTACCTACATAATATGTCATTCTAGAGTATAAGCTATATCTATCACAAACTTAATTTGTGATTGTTTACCTAACAGTAGGAAACCAGTTACATAAAAGCATTTTTTTACACTAAATAGGCTAGCGCTTGATCATTAAACTCACCTGATGATAAGCAAAACTGACAAAAAAAATGGTTGCCTGTAAAGTCGGTTTTACGGGCGAAGATTTTACGTGACAACGTCTGCCGCGTGCTGCGCGCGCGGCAGACCGATCATAGTTGAGTGGGAGAGAGACGCAAGGCATTCGGCGGGCCTCTCACTCGTTCGGTGACTCATCGTAACGTTACCGGGCGTTACACTTTTTCATAAGTGACTCCCAGCCGCAACCTAATTTAAGACGCTGTCACGTCAAAAAGTGTGTTGCTAAAAAGTAGTAAGGAGTATATTTTTTTATTTATTTTGTGGACACATTTCACACATGGCTAGTTAGTTTTTTTTTTAGATGAATAGGCAAGCACTTGATCGAAACTCACCTGATGTTAAGTGATGTTGCGATCTAGGGTGGAGCGCGCTTGCCTAGAAGAAACCGATTCAATCTCGCCTTGAAGACAGTAAGGTTATAGTTCAGAGGGAACAGGGATTCCGGTAGTTTTCGATTGTTAGTCCCACATAACTAATATAATACAAACATAAATACTTTGTATAGATACATATTTAACACCCAGAAAGACAGCCAGCAAATTGTTAGCTGTACCGGGAATCAAATCCGGGACCCTCTGGTTTGCAGCCCAGAAAACATCGTGAGGACCCTGACCACAATATCCGAATATGTGTGACATCCACCAACCCGCACTTGGCCAGCGTAGTGCACAATAGCCTATATCTCTCTCCTCGTGAGAGAAGGCCTCGAGTCCCAGCAGTGGGAACGTATAAAGGGGTGTTTATGCTTTATTATACGCTTTTCAAAGATAAACACTTTAATAAGTAGTTTTATTTTTAAAATAATAATTTTAAATATATTATATAGGTTTTCTTATCTAACTTAGTATGTAACTACAATACGTTTAACAGTGCATTTTAAATATTGATACCTGATTAAATATAACGCACCTGGCTTTCGGTTCAAAATTAAAAAAACATATTATTTCTTAAACCTGTCTCTTCCATTGGCTTTGTAAAATAATCTTAATTTGAAACCTAAAGTTGCTAACAGCAAGTTAGGTAACAAACATTTTCGGCACCCTATTAAAAGTTCCGCGCTCCTGCATTTCAACACCTTTAAAGGGATTAGTGCAGACGTCGCCAACATTTTCGTGATCTGCATTTTAATGAAGAATATAGAAAAATGGTCGAGTGCAAGTTGGGCTCGCGCATGAAGGGTTCCGTACTATTGTTGTATGGGAGCCCCCACTTAAATATTTATTTTATTTAAATTTTATAATATAATTTGAAAGTTTATGTACTTTTACACATTCCAGGAAATTTTAATTGTCTATACGCTACCGTTATTGATATATAGCAAAAAATACGAATTAAACCCGTTTATTATGGGGACCCCCCTTAATATTTTTATTTAATTTTTGGTTTTTTAGTGTTATAGATAGCGGCACGAGAAATACATATCTTGTGAAAGTTTCAGCTTTCTAGCTAATTACGGTTTGTGAGATCTGTCTGTCTGTTTGTCTGTCTATAGCCAGGCTATAGCCTGGAGACAGACAAACAGACAGACAGAGGAGTCTTAGTAATACGGCCCCGTTTTAATCTTTTATTACGGAACCCTAAAAAGTTTTTTTTACATCTGTATTATGTTTTTTTTTGTTAACAACACTCAATCAAATAGTCTAGTTTATAAAAAAAGAGTATTTTATAGATTAGATTTGCACAGATGCTAGTTTTATGAATTAAATGTAATTACAAATACAGAAAAAAAAAAAACATTGATCCAACGTCAAAAATAAGTAAAAGTAATAGCTTGGTACACGTAGCTTGGTATACAACCTTGGTAATGACTTAATTCACTTTTGAGGATGGAAAAAATGGCATTGCTATCCAAGGGTTAAATGTCATAATTAATCACATGTAAACAAAACTCAAAAAGATAATCGTAAAGAAAATACTGTTTTTGTAAATAGCCTACGCCTGACACTCCCTCTAATATCCATAACCGAAATGAAAAAGGCAACCACATCCCGCCCTCCAAAAACAAATTCAAAATATTACCCCATCCTGGGTCGATTTACGTCCGCCCGATGTCCGGTTGAATTATACAACGTGGCATGAAATTAAGTAAAAAATTGATATTGATATTCGTTGAAAACAAATCAAATTAAATTCTTTATTTGGACAGTTACACTATTTGTAAGAAATATATCTTAAAGTACAGTTTTTACATATTCGAAATTAAAATAACAACATAACATTTCTACAAATCTTATATTATGATTAATATTATATAAATAAGAAATAAGACTTACTGTACCATAAGGATGACGTAATTTTAAAAATGTATGTGTGTAGTGTGTAAGCCTTATTTTTTTTTATATTACGACATTATTTATTTTGTAAAGATTATAACTAACTCTGCAATAATTTAGTTAAAATTATTATTATCATTTCAAATAAAATAATAAAGAAGATTAAATAAATTAATTAAATCAGAAAAAGATTTTTTATTACGAGTATATTAAAATATTATGTAACTACGACTGGTAAGAATGTAAAAAAAAATGGTTGCCTGTAAAGTCGGTTTTACGGGCGAAGATTTTACGTGACAATGTCTGCCGCGTGCTGCGCGCGCGGCAGACCGATCATAGTTGAGTGGGAGAGAGACGCAAGGCATTCGGCGGGCCTCTCTCTCGTTCGGTGACTCATCGTAACGTTACCGGGCGTTACACTTTTTCATAAGTGACTCCCAGCCGCAACCTAATTTAAGACGTTGTCACGTCAAAAGACAATAATTTGAATCACACAAACCTAAATAAAGTCTCAGATAATATATAAATAGGCCCGTAACAGTTTTACATTGCGACAGCCAGGTACATTGAGTGCATTTTCAATAAATATAGATTTTCATGTAACATAAAATCTGACTTTTTAACGTAGTAAAAAAATGCTACAAGATAGTAATAAATGTATTTTTTACTTGCAGATTTCATTCACATGTCAGTATGTTCTTCAAGAATTTAATTTTAAAACAACGTTGTATACGTACCTTTATCCGGGCGATCCGGTTTGAGCTAGTTTTCGCTAAAATCCTGTAAAAGGTTGGCAGCCACTGCTGCGGCTAATCCTTTGAGACGGCGTGATGCAGCTTTAGACTCAGGGAATATTTTATAAACGCTGGAATAATATACATACATATTACTACACTTTGTATGTTCCTATATTTTTCTTGACATTTTATGTTTAAACGCTAGCTTTTATATACTTATAAGGTTTTGTAAGCTTGCTACTGGTTTTTGGTTAAATTCAAATATTACATTGTCCTTTTTATATAATTAAAGCAAAATTTAATACTTTAATCATTTGTTAGACATTTTTATATTTTGACGAATCAAGTGTGAATCATGTAAGTGTTATTCCTAAATCCTACTAATATTATAAATGTGAAAGTTTGTGTGAAAGTGTGAAATTATGTTTGTTACTTTTTTACGCTCAAACTTAGCCGTGCTGGGAATCGAACCCGGGGCTCTCTGTTTGGCAGTCCAGCATGTTAGCCATAACGCCAGTTAGGTTGGTCTGTGATAACAACAATTAATCTAGATTCTAGTAGACAAAAATTTATATAATTGGTATATTTATATTAATATTTATTTTAATTAAGGTTTATAAGGTAATATGGCAGCATACTAACATATTTAAAAATGTAATTGATTTTGTACGGCTAACATTTTTTAAACACGTAAATCAAAACATATTTTAACACTTACATTGACTTGCAACATAGACTTCTACACTAAAGTTTTTTTTTATCCTTGACAGGTTTTGCGTTTGACTACAGCTTGCCTGATGTCAAGCTACGCTGTATTCTACGAGTACGTTCCAGTTGGTTAAGTTATATTGGTTTACTCAAATTAACAATAGCTGTGACGTGATTACACGTCAACAACAAATAGATCAACCGGGAAACGAAATTATCAAACGAATAGTTGTATACAACCAGTAAGGGACTTTACTATTCACTTTTGAGGATGAAAAACATGGTATATGTAAAGGTGGTTTTATACTGTACAGTAATCCTACTATGCCACTTTTATAATAAATGCTTTAGCAATATTATTACTTTAAGGATTACAATCTTTTGACTTAGGCGTTACTTTGCGGAAATCTATTGCATATGGAAGTAATTTGAGAATATTTCGTAAATTTCCACTATAATCAGTAACCAAGTTGAGATAAGCAAAGGCTTTTTTGAACATGTCGATAGTTGCAAGTTAGGAAAAGTTGTTTACATTATTACGTAAAAACCTACAAACCATTTACTAAAAAACGATGAGATACAAAAAAATCTAAAATCAAAAATAACTACGATTATTTATCGAAACCAACATGAGCGACTCTGTATCTAATCTCAAAAATAATATGACACTTTTTAATTTTCTACCTTTTGTTTGCTATAGTTATTACAATTATTACAAATATAATAATTATTAATTGACTGTTGCGATATTTTATAATTATTTGTGCCTGTTGTGTTGATCTTATAAAGTGAATCTGTAAAACCACACCTACTATAATAAGTACATGCATTATTGTATTTTCTATTGGTTAGTCTTATTCAATAAAAATAAAAACAAAAGATAAAATAAAAGGTGAAATATATCACCAACAAAAGGTTATTATTATATAGCATCGTCAAATTGTCCTTACTGTTATAAAGTGCTACTGGCGTATTACGCTCTGCGGTAAATGGGTAGTAATCACAAATCAGTGTTTCTAATCTCTGTACAATACCGCGCTCACTGAACTATTTAAGCCCGTTGTTCATTATTAAACATATTAATTTTAATATTATTAGACAGAAAAATAAATAACACATATCTTGACCTTGTTGAAAAAATGCTTAGAACAAAAACTCATTTTCCTTGATTATTACCTTATTGGGAAATTAGATAAGATTAAATAATTCTTGTTTTTATTTGTGTAAATATACACGTAAAAACATACATAAAATATGTTTTTTTTTAACACATTTTACACACTGCTGGTTAGTCCCAAACTAAACAATTTCTAGTTCGTGTTATGGTAGCTAACATACATATACATACATATTTTATAAAGATACTCGTTGATACCTAATTAACACTCAGACCCACAGACAACAAATTTAGTTCACAAAGATGTTGGTCGTACCGGGAATCGAACCCGGAACCTTCTGTTGGCGGTCCGGCATGGTAAACATTACGCCAAAGAGGCCGTTAATTATCTAAAACACTGCCATGTTAAAAGAAAGAATCATGTGCACGGTTCTTTATCACTAAGTCAATACAAAGCCAGTATTTCTCGCTAATATAATATACATCGACTGATTATATTAATTGTTCCTATTTAGTATCTATGTATTAACTAGAAGTTCTCCGAAGAGAAGACCTCATGAACATATTTTTTTTAGAACATGTACATAACCTTTATGATATTTGTATCACTTGACAAATTAAATAAATATTTACAAAGTTTTTAAGGATGATTGTGTTAAATTGCTTTGCTAAATGTCATTAACATTATTTATTTATTAAAAGCCTGTTTAATCCTATTGTTGGGCAAAGGCCTCCCTACCCTCTTTCCATTAACATTAAATAGTAAAAAATATTGCCGCTGTTTTTTTTGGGAACCAATCACCTCAAATCAAACATCGGTGACGGCTACATCAGCCTATATATTGAGTAGTTGTATATAAGTGTGTATCAGGGATCAGAATACTAGAGAAGGTTGCTGGTTCCCACACAATAAAGCGTGGCGCGGAAGATTGCCATAACTACCGATGAAAGCTGGATGGCGGTGCAAATCGAGCGTGCAGACTAGCTGCCGCTAAATTTCGCAACGCGCTGCAGTCACATAATGATAAGCGTATAGGATTTTTTGTAGAAACCGTTGATTTGGTACACACACACCAATGACTAGTAAATATAAAAGAGGCTCAACCTCTTTTTGAAAATCATACTACGTGTATCGAATAAAATAATGTGAATGAACCGGGTGAAATCGTTTTATGGAAATACCAATAGGTGGCGCTACGTGTATCATGTGTGTTATATTGATGATCATTTACGTAGCGCCATCTGTTATATTTTCTTGAAACGACTTTACTCGGGTCATTGACATTGTATCATTGTACTACGTGTATCGACACGTAGTACGATTTTCAACAAGAGGTTGAGCGTCCATTAAATTTATTAGTCTTTGGTGTGTGCCGAACCAACGGCTTCTACACCAAAACCAATATAGTATACATATGTGAATATAGATGAAAGCAAAACTGGCAAGTTATTCCAGAAACTTCTTCGCTCGCTTGAATCGCTCGGTTAATTAGGTGTTATCTAATATGTATTGAGCTCTTAATTGTTCAAAATTGATTTTAAAAATGACCCAATTGCTTATTATTATGAAAACGTATCGAAATTGTACAAAGTATTCAAACCTACAATTAATTATAACAATTACAATATGCTATTTAAATGCAATTTGCTTTGTTCAGTGAAATGAATATGAATATGAAAGTGAATGTACAGGACAGGTAATTAATACAGTAGAACTAAGGATACATTTTTGCCAATTACAATAATATAACGTCACTACTGTATCAGTATTTTTTACTCGACAATGAAAATAATAATAAAAAATGTTGCTCATGTCAAATAAATTACATTAAAACCACTACAAAAGAAACCTTATTTAATGCGAATGTTAAAAATATAATTGCAAGAATAATCAATAAGACTAGACCCGTACATAGTAACAGATAATTAAAGCAAAAAGGATAAAATAAAGAAAAAAAAATTGGCGAATAAATGGGCAAATTCTTGATTTTACAGTTTTTATCGCTATAAATCGTAAACGGAAATAATATCGAAAATATAGCTTAGGCCGAACCAATTTAAGAATATTTATACCAATTTTAAGTAGTACCAACCAGACTTATGAATTAGAAATAAAAGTGGTAGAAAAATCTAAAATTAAGTTTTTTAAACAATTATATTTATATTGTTTTTATATTTAGTGACACCTCTATATAGTGCCTGTTATTATTATTATTAATTTAGTTTCCTATTGATTCGTATGCGTCTGTAATAAAAAAAAATTTAGCCTATTTTGGCTTAGTAAAAAACAATTAGTAAAGGCTCTAAAAATATTATCTTCTTTATATTATAGTACACAGCTAAAACCACGCTCCATTCTTAGCAAATTCCCACCTGGCTGGACAGCTTATTGAATCTGAAACTTTAATCAGCTTTTTATGAAAAAACTCTGTTAACGAAAATATAGTAAATACTCTAAAGAGAAAAAAAGTTAGCCAAATCGATAAAGAATGTATACAACACCCGATTCCTTTTTCTTGTCTACATATTGTGGATTATAATGCGTCTTTTTTGGTTTTGTACAGGCTTCGCAACAGTTCTGTACAGATTATCCTCCATGTACTATAGTTGGTATATATATATATATATATATATTTTTAACATAAACATGTTTATTTCCAAAAAAGTTGTACATTTTTCTATAACACAAACTATGACTGAATAAGTACCTAATAGGCTTAAAAGTATAAAATATGTGTTAATGTACACTTAGTTGCTCCCAGAATCCCACACGATACGAACTATATATAGTTATAGTTATAACTACGCTCCAATCTCTTTCAGCAAACCCCCACCTGGTTGGACAGCACATTGAATCTGATCATTAGTAACGGCTGCTCGCTTTAATCCGCAGCCTGTTACGCTAGATCAGCGTCCGCGTGGAGCTGCCAATTATAATAGTTAACTATTACTATTGTATACAGGGCTATTGCAAACGGTGGTTCTAAGCTAAAAAGCATTCTTATTTCTCGTTGTCTAAACATTACAAATTTGATATGATTAAATATGTTGACATATTATTTGTCAAAAAGCTTTGAGCATCGCATTTCTTTTCTGAAAGAATTTGGATCAATATATAAGTGGTTTTTAGTGTATATATTTTTTATCATTTTTATAGTGTGCCAAAGTTCAACGGCAATTTTTATTAATGTTTTTTATTTCACCTAATGTTTATTAAATCGGCAATGTTTTTACACGAGTATAAAAAATTAAGCACCTATCATAATACCTATCATAAACATTATCAAAAACTGTACCAAAAGTTTAAAAGGTTTTTTTTTTATATAAATTTAGCTCACTATCCAAATGAAAATGAACATATAGCATCTGCTCTATAAAAAAGTTAGTCAAATCGACCCGATTTCTTTTTGTGTATTGTTTAAAGTCTAATTTGGTTTTGTACAGAATCCACAATACGTAGCTCAGTAGTAAATTAGAAAAATATCCTTTATATACACCACCAGTACAATTTGGGGGTCTTCAAATCCAGAGTAAATAGGTTCCTTCTAGGCAAGCGTGTTACATCTTAGACCACAGTCAAGCTTAACATCAGGCTAGCTGTGGTCAAACGTAAGGCTATTCATCAATAAAAAAAAAACCAACTATACCACGCTCCAATCTCGGTCGGCAAACTCCCATTTTTTTTTCACCCTTGATAGGTTCGCGTTTGAATACAGCTTGTCTGTAATCTATGATGTGGCACGCTTATCTAGAAGATACCTTACTCTAATTTTTAAGACCCTGGATGATACCTGACTGGTCGACTGCACATTGAGTCATCATACAGTGCATTGAATCGTTAGTGATCGCTACTCGCTTTAATCCGCAGCCATCGGGCGCCTGTTACGCCGATTACCATCCGCGCGGAACTGTGAATATTATTACTATTGTATACAGGGCACCAATTATTTAATAAAAACACCAATTTTGAGCTAAAAATCATATTAAAACATTGATCTTTGTTTTAAAGACAACCTTAACTATATATGGCTAACAATCATTCATGGTGGTAGAGCATTTTCTAGTGCTCGCCTGGCTTACAACCACTCTCAAGTTAATATATATGTTAATCACTTAACGGTGTGTCCGGCAGCCTCCTTAAGAGCAATTATTTCCAGACTAGGCATGTTCCACCTAAGGCCAAAATATACTATCTACTGGTCAGATGCCTAGGAAAGGCAAATGTCTAGGAAGTGTCAAGGTTTTTTTAAACGCCCTAATAATAATGGCCTAATGGCCTCCGACATGGCGACTTTACATTGACAATTTTGACAAGCAGCAAGAACCTATCATTTCAAGTGTCATCCAGCTCACGGTAGCGTCTAGGACAAAACGTCACTTTTTAAATAGTAGTTTTGTGACATGGTTTTCAAAACTGACCGCGTTAATCATTGCTTAACTTGAATGACCGCTTCAAATCTTCCTACATACTTAGCTACAGGCGCTACATTATTTGAACATTGTATAGTCATACCAAGACTAAGATTAGTTTCTGAATTCAGGCAAATCTGTAGTAATTACATGCACTCAGCCTCCCCTAGCCCATTCATAACGCAGTACAAACTACTTCTGGAACAAGCCAGCAGCTGCGAAATAAGCACTTTAATTAACTTTGCTTTGATTAATTACTGTTAATATAAACTGGAAACGAAAGCAACTTGCGGAACGATGTGTTTTTATTAATTAAATTATTGGACTACTGGTGTAGCTTGTTCTAGTGGGGATTCCTGAAATGATATTGTGATGAGTGGAAATGTCAGATTTGTGGTACGATGGTTTTAAATTTCAAAGTGACAAAAAGTATCTGATATAAATCAACTGTTTTTATTACAACAACAACTCGTTGGTGTTTTATGGTTACCATGCCAGACTGCCAGCCAGAAGGGTCCAGGTTCAATTCCCGGCACGGTCAACACCTTTATGCTATAAACAAAATTTTTTGGCTGTCGGTCTGGGAGTTTAATATGTATGTAAAATACGTATGTATATGCAGTATATCAGTTATGTTAGCAACCATTATACAAAGAAGAAATGGTTAAGTATGGGGTTAACCAGCCGTGTGTGAAATGTGTCCTGGTAAAAAAAACCTAAGCAAAAGTAGGCTGTACTTTTCTACTGCTGTGTCTTACGGTCTTTTCTCACAAATATAGTTAAAATCATATCGGTCAAGTGATGATTTGCGGATGACACACATCTTTGGGCTTTTTGTCTTCAGACTATGTGTGGGATTCTTCACGATGTTTTTGTAATAAGCTATTCAAAAGAAGTCATTGTGGATGGCCCATTCATCTACCTTATCTCCGCACCAAGAAACCGAAATCGGTTCAGCCGTTTGGGCGTAAAGGAGACGATAACATACATACACATACACACAAACTTTTGCAATCCTAATTTTAATGGAGTTGATACAGGGCCGGTTACGAACCAGGTTATTGCGTATTGAAATCCAATAATCTCCCGAAGAGCCACTCTCGCTAGAGCTTGAAAACATATGGTAATTCATAGAATTAATTTAGCTGCTACCTAAACTGTTTGTTAATTTAGATATGTAAATCACTAAAATTGTGTCAATACTTGGTTAATTTTCTAGAAGGGCACTGATGCCTGAGATACAGCTTAGTTACTAGTGCAGGTATCAGTTGACTCAATATTTTATATTAATTACATTTGGTACAATTTTCAGTTTTAAAGACAAATTTTCAGTACTATCAAGATGTATATTTTTTTTTAATTGTCCTTTTGAATATGTACAGTTTTTTAACAGTCATAACTATAGGGTACATATACTAATAAAACTGTTTTTGTATATCTTTATGGTGCTAATAAATGATTTATTTATTTATTTTATTTATTTATTTGTGTTAGAAACCAGTAACCCTTTATAACTCTATCTCCAATTTAATTTATAAATCGTCCCTCAACGTCTAATATCGATTAAGGCGTACCTAAAGTACTAATCTTCATCTATCACGGTTTAAGAGCACTTAGATCGACATTTTGTGTGAATTTGTCCTAAATACGTACTCACGCCTTGCGTTGGTACCTACATGAAATTGTCTGAAAGGAGCACGCGTTAAACACTTAAGGAGACAGTGTATTTCACAGTAGGCTAAATACACATTTTGGAATAATGTGGCCAATATAGTAGTTGACTAAAACAAAGATGAGTAATTTACCAAAATCATCCTACAATTGGTGGCGATTCAGCGGCACACACGACTAAACTAAATTTAAAGAAGCCCCGTCTCTTTTCATCTTAGGTGGCCAGAAAGAGACGCCACGTTCTGAACCACACACAAAACAACTAAAATCACGTCAAATATGAAAAATGTAAGCGATTTTAGAGCACACCCAATAGTATCAGCTCTAAATCTGACGTTTTTGACGTGATTTTAGATGTTTTGTCTATGGTTTAGATCGTACCATCTCTTATCATTCATGGCGAAAATCATTTATGACGAAAAGAGACAGAGCTTCTTTAAATTTAGTTTAGTCGTGTGTACCGCTGAATCGCCACCAACATAACAATAAGTGAATATAAATATTCGGGCTGTCGGTTGACCATATCTTTGGATTTTTCGTCACACACGAATGCCAATTGCAAAAATAACTTTTTTTGTAAGGGATCGCACGAGGCTATTCATTTTTTTTGGAAACGAACATTTTAAAAAGAAACAGGGGTGGATTGGGGTCCAGACTCCTCCGTTCTGATGGGTCACGGACAGTAACATTACGACGTCCTTTCTCCTTACTCATTCAATAATGTATGTACTATGCGTGCCAACTAAGAATAGGACTGTCAAACCGCCATCTTGCTCAATAATACGCGCTAACGTCATAACCAAAGTGTATGGTGTGCAACAAAAATTATAAACAAATTATATTCAGTTCATATGTTTAATGTACGCTGTTTTGCTATTTCTTATACATTTTACGGAAAATTAATTATAAATGAGTAGGATTTGAAAGTAAAAGCATATTTTTTTTTTCATTGTTGGCACTTCTATTTGTACCAAATAAAAAGAGTTTATTATACTGCTTACAGCACTATCCAAATACAAATACAAATACAAAAATATTTATTGACATAAGGTACAAGTACACAATAATAATAACGAAGCTTCTGGTCTCGTGCTAGTCGTTAGACTGTGTTACGAGACCAGATTCCTCTCCCATAGTTTACTTTTACATATTTCTTACGTCTAAATTTACTAGTACATATTTAATCTAATATATATATGCAAGTTACTATGTTATTAAACAATAATAATATATTGTACAATGCCAAAAGAAAAATAATAAATTCCAAACAATACAATATTTGCTAAATGCATACGTTAATAAAACAATTTAGAAAAACAAAATAATATGTTACTTCAAAATAGAAACATTTACTAATCTACCCTACATCAAATTGTCTTTAGTAGTAAACAGAGCAATGTCTCGTCGTATGATTTTCTTTAAGTGTTGTTAATTTGCCTTGGGTACTTCTTACCTGTAGAGAATTATTAAATCCAAAATTATCCAATAGTAAAATTCAAGGATAGTATTTTTTATGAATATAATAATTATACAATAATTAAACTTATATCTGTGGACAAAAAAAAAACTTTTTTACGCTTTCTTCGCTGGCTGTACTTTTTTGACAGTTATCGTGTGAAGTTGAAGCAAGCGCGATCCTATTCTTAGTTGGCACGCATAGTATGTAGCCTCACTGGTATTGTTATACTATGTGACATTATTTTGTCGCCCCGCGATTACGCGTGGAGCCTAATTGATGGGATAAACGGAAGACGGATTGCTGAGTTGTTGTTTTTATGAGATAAGTGCGTTGTTTTGCTTTTATGCCTTTTACGGGGTTTAGGAGTTTTGACGTGTTCTTGATTGGAGTAGACATTAACGCTGTTTGTTGAATGGCTTTTAAATTGACTATGTTTAATGCTGGTACTTCAGCATTGTTTTCACTATTTAAGAAAGGCCACTATTAGACCTCGAGAAAGACCCAGGAAACGGTGACGCGACGATCTATGTAAATTGGATAAGGACTGGGCCACCAAAGCTGAAGACCGGGCTGACTGGAAGAAGAGAAGGGAGGCCTTTGCCCAGCAGTGGGAAACAACAGGCTGATAATAAAATAATTTATATGACACCATAATATGACAAAAACAGTGTTCACTGTTATCGTAAGGCATATTATATATTTGCACGAAACAAACGGTCACACTTATTTAAAAAACGTTGGATATACAACGCGTTTCGACGCATTACGAGCATTACGAGAAAACCCATGGACGTATATCCAACGTTTTTCAAGTAGGTGTGACCGTTTGTTTCGTGCAAGAATAACAGTGTTACAGTTAAATAGTAAACGATTTAGGTACATATGGGCGGCCTTATCACCTAGAGCGATCTCTTCCAGGCAAATATTTAGAATGTTTAGATCAAATTCAAAATATTAAATGTTTTAATGGCACATAAAAAATTTGTGTGCAGGCTGTTTAATGTAAGAACTATATAAATACTAGCTGCCCCGGCAAACGTTGTTTTGTCTCACTTAGGGGTATAAAAAATAGATAGTGTAGCTTATATGACACGTTTGTAGATTTACCATAAAAGCGCCATCTATTGATTACTTACTCAACCCAGTCGAAAGGTATCGACATCTGTTAGAATCATTTGGAGTTAACAGATAATTGTGACTGTCAAATAATAACAGACAATAATTAGCAATAAATTAAAATTGCGACAATAATTTGAGATTTATACTATCCTATCTCTCAAGTTGGATCGAACTGCACATGGTGTGCGAATTTTATTATAATCGGTTAAGTGGTTTAGGAGTCCATTGAGGACAAACATTGTGACACGAGATTTATATATATTAAGATAGAATTCATTTTCAAATTACGTTCTAATCTACGGAGTAATTCCTAAAGGAAGTGCGGATGTGACATAACATCTAACCTCGCAACCACTGGGCGCATCCCAGAGAATCTCAAATGAGTTCCACAATGTCATAAGGTTTTAGTGTTATTAACAGGTCACACGTTGTTCCAAGCATGTTGGAAATAAAATGGCGTCATCCTGATGGGGCTTTTATGTTTGAGAGAGGCAAAGTGGGGAACACTTATTTCTTATTCTCTGTTGTTTCTGCGTCTACTGACCAAAATAGTTAATAGTTTTTTTTACTTCTTACATGTACACGTAACATAATAAATATTATAAAGTTTTGTTTTAGTAATAAGGAAATTAATTGTGAAGTGTTATTCTTTGTAAAATTAATTTGGGTAATTGAATAAATGTCTTTTAAGGGTTTCGTACCTAAAAGGTAAGAACGGGACCCTATTACTAAGTCTCCGCTGCCTTTCTGCCTGTCTCCAGGCTGTATCTCAGAAACCGTAATAGCTATAAAGCTGATACAACAAATACTACAATAAAAAAAAATATTAAGGGATCGAACCCACGAGCTGCTGGATGTAAAACGGCCATACCACACAACAGAGCTGTCATAGCTTGTTTTCGTCTTTCCATATGTTTGTTTGTTTTGTTGATGGTGCTCGCATAAAAGCCGTATTTAAAAGTGAAAGCCTTATAATCTTGATGAAATTTATTATATTTACTTGGTATATTTAATTGTATCGCTTATGATTATTATGATTATAGGAACGATAGTATATTACGTGACCCGAGTGAAATCGTTTTCAAGAAAATACGAATAGTATAATGGCGCTACGTTTATCGAATGATACACGTAGTACGATTTTCAACAAGGAGTTGAGCGTCTATTTTATTCCTTAGTCCATGCCGGTAAAAAGCCGCTACGGTCTTACATAAAAAACAAAACGACTCGCTAAAGCTCTAAAATGTCAGATTTCTTTTAACGTAAACAAAAAAAAAGTATACAAACTCTAATATGTCTGATTTTTTTTTCACCCAGAACACCAGCAAATAAAAGTATACGAACTTGCTTATGCTTATAGATACGTATGTATATGCTGAAAACAGTACCGTTAAAAATAAAGATACCGCTTCCTATCGGCAGTTAATGTGTGAAGTCGTTAAAGATTCTCGATAAGCATCCAGTGTGCCGTTAACGGCTGGTTTAGTGCCCAGTTCGGAACTAAACTTCGATTTAAGACCAGTACCTAACCGGAGTTGGAAAGCCTGCCTCGGGTTTTTAAGAAAGTAGCTTCTACTTAAGTCGTGCAACTCAATTGTTTTCAATATATACTGTAGCGCCTGTAGCTCAGCTATTTAAGGTGATCTGACGCGATCAACGAAGCTAAGCAACGGTCGATGTGGACGGTGTTTGGATTGGTGACCATGTCCACACCAAAACTGTCGTTGATTTGTCTTTTTTAGGGTATCTTACGTAAAAGGTGAAAATGGGTCCCTTTTGCCTCTGTTATCTCTCTGTCTTGGTTGTATCTAAGAAACCGTAACAGCTAGAAAACTGTAACTTTCACAAGTTTTGTATTTCTCGTGCTATTTTGACAACAGACACTAAAAGTAAAACTAAAAAAAAATAACGACTAAAACTTATTTACGTTATTTTGTATTTTTGTATACTGCTAATCAATAACTGTAGCTGTTAGACACTTAAAATTTTCACAAATTATATAAATGTATATTAGTTATCAAATTAAATTATGAAATGTAAACAAAATATAAAATAATCGTTTCTTCGTCCATATTTAGAAACAGAGAGCTTAAAAACGATGACCCAGCATAACGATGCTTATTTCTCCACTTTTTCCACTGCTCCCCGGCAAGATGCCAACCTCTGTCACGGTGACAGACGATTATACGTCGAGCGACACCAATTTTGTAATTCTTTGCCCTCATTAGGGCATTGGGAATCGTAAACATAGAGGTTTTAAGCTATAGAACTATGTATAAAAGATTAAAATGGATCTGAATAATGTGACTTATTGGAATGGTGCACTTCCAAACACACACAAAAAAAAAACTATTGACTCAGGCGGAAATCCAATATAGATATAAGAATAAAAATTAAATATTCCTCTGTGTAAAAAAAAAAAAGGTTTTTAGTTCGTTTGTATGGTTAATGGGTAAGGCCGTATTACTGTGCCAATTTAACGGAACTTCAGATTTATATTTATGTAGGTTCATATTATATATTTAAAGCAAGTACTACTACTTTTATACGGTTGCAGAGCCTATGGGTTCTACTGATCAGTATATCATTGTCAGTTGCCAATTCAAAGGTAGACTAGCTAGTCATTTGATAATATTGCACAAATATCAAGACATGTTTGTTTAGTAATTATTTTATTTTATAATTTTACTATACTATGGTATGGACATGTGATGCGTAGAGAGGAGATGCATGTCACTAGGAGATGTATGGAAATGGTAGTGCAAGGAAGAAGAGCAAGAGGCCGATCGAAAAAGACATGGATGGAGTGTGTGAATGAGGATATGAAAGAGAAAGGATTGAGTGTGGAGATGACGTCTGATAGAAGAGAGTGGAAGAAGAAGATTACCTGTGCCGACCCCACCTAAGTGGGATAAGATAAAGAAGAAGAAGAATTTTATTTAACTATACTAATTAAGTATTTTACTTGTATCTATTATCTGCCTTATAAAGAGATAATCTATCTATCTATTTACCACTGTATAATAAAAATATGAGGTCGGAAGGCGTCTCCAAATGGTAAAACCTCTGCGGCACTGCCATTGTAAAATGACCCAATTTTTTTGAAATGAAATAAACTGACTGCCAGCATGCAGTTTCTGACCCGAGGAAGGATAATTCTATTATTGTTCGTAACGTAATTTTGGTAAATTTTAGGATTCCTTACCGAAAAGGTAAAAACGGGACCCTATTACTAAGACTCCGCTGTCTGTCTGTCTGTCTCCAGGCTGTGTCTCAGAAACCGTAATAGCTAGAAAGCTGAAACTTTCAAAAAATATGTATAAAATTAAAAAAAAAAAAATATGGGGATACAATAAACTTTTTTCGTATATTTTTTGCTATATAGCAATAACGGGAGCTGCTTGACAACTAAAATTTTTATAATATATTTTATATATAAATGTATATTAGCTATCAAATCAAATTATAAAATTTAATGAAAATTAATATTTAAGGGGGGCTCCAATACAACAATGCTACGGAACCCATCATGCGCGAGCCCAACTCGCACTTGCCCAATTTTTTATATTTTATTTCAATTACCTCAATTTTCTTATTAGATCTCAGACATAAATACCTGTCATGTATCAATATTACAAGAGCCTTAAGTGTTTAAAAATTCATCAGAAAATCAGATCAAATCCATTTAAATATTAAAACTGGCAACCCCCAATTCATCTTCCGAAAATGCTCTCAATAATTTATGGGCGCGTTCTTTAAATCCTGGGGATTTGGAGACAAAAAATAAAAATCTCTGCCTCTAAATAGCACAAACAAACGGGCCTTGACAAGAGCCCTACCCTCTTCCTAGTCGCTTGTTTCATAGAACTTCAAAATTGACTGCGCAGTTATACTTAGAATGAATGTACTGAACAATGTTGCAAATTAAAAAAAATATATTATGTCAATGTACTAATTACAATAAATGCGAAAGTTTGTGTGTGTGTGTTACTTCTTCGCGCTCAAACGGCTGAACCAATTTCGATGAAATCTGGTGTGACGGTAGGTTAGACTTTAAAATAACACATAGGCTACTTTTTATCCAGAAAACTAGTGTGGTTGCCGTGGGATACGCAAATAACTTCAAAATCTACTCGTATGTTACTCCTTCACGCCCCAGTGGCTGAACCAATGTTGATGAGATTTACTATGAACATAGGTTAGACCTTGGATTAAACACATATTATGCTACTTTTTATCCCGGATTGACTTATTTGTCCTGGATTAACGCCGGTATCACCGTGGGGCACAGTCAGTATTAAATATATGGTATAACTAGCTGTGCCTCGCGATGCTAACCACGTTAATCCAAGTCAAAATGATTTTTTTCTGGGATAAAAAGTAGCCTATGTGTTAATCCAAGGTCAAATCTACCCGCATAGTAAATCTCATTAGAATCAGTCTAGCCGTTGGAGAGTGACGGAGTAACATAGATTTTAGAGTAATTTGCGTATACTACGGGAAGCACAATAGTTTGTTGTTACTTATTCACGGCTGAACCGGTTTAGAGAAATTTGGTGTGAAATTACGTTGGACTTTTGATTAACACATAGACAACTACACTTTTTATCCCGAATTACCACAGGTAACGCGCACCTAGTTATATATAAAAAAGGTATTTAAAAAAAAAATAGCTCAATACCACTAAATACAAATACAAAATTCTTTATTTGTGACACAAGTAAGAGATACAAATATAAAAATAGAGTCCAAAGGCTTTCGAACTAGTTCACAGAACCGTCAAAAGCCAATGACTTCTCTCGTAATGTAACATTTACAAAATACTTATGCCAAACTAAAGCGAAATAACAATAACAGTCTAATTTAGAATTTACTGCTTATATTAAAAAAATAAAATATCATATAGTTAATTCTTTAAGTTTATACCACTGTCCAAATGTTTTGATAGCTCTGTTCACCATCTCACCTTGAAGGCTATACGCGAAGAGGTAAACAGGCACCGAGCAGCACTGAATAATAGCCGACGTAGATGTTGTCTACAAAGAATAGATAACTAACGTGAAACTTTGTAACTTATTTAGCTTATGGTCTCTTCATCTTCTTCTTTACCTTATCCCACTTTATGTGGGGTCGGTACAGTATGTACGCTTCTTCCATACATCTCTGTCATTCGTCATCTCTGTATTCACACCCTTCCTAGTCATATCGTCATTCACACAATCCATCCACACTTTCTTAGGCCGCCCCCTTCCTATCTGTCCGTCCACACTCATACTCATTGTCTTCCTCGTGATATGGTCTTCCTCACGTCGCATAATATGACCATACCACGACAGTCTATTACTCATTAGTTTGTCAGTAATAGGTGCTACTTTCAGGCTTCCTCCTTTAGCTTACGGTCTGATAAAAGAATGAATATATAAATATAGTATTGTTTTATTGATGAATAGGCTTACGTTTGACAGGCTAGGCTAGCTACAGTCTGATGTTAAGCTTGACTGTGGTCTAAGATGTAACACGCTTGCCTAGAAGGAACCTATATACTCTATATTTGAAGACCCCCAAATTGTAGTTCTCGGGTAAAATAGACTCAGGAAAAGAGTTCCAAAGCTTCGCAGTTCTCACAATGAAGGTCGAAGCAAAACGCTTAGTGCGAATCCTCGGAACTTCGACAGTGAATCGATGTCTCTTCGCTTTGCCCCTGCTCGTTCTGTAGTGGAATACGTATATAACATAATATTCTATGTATATAACTATCTCTTAAGTTTAAAATTATTTAATTATGCCTCTGGGCAGTATTAGTACCGTAAGTATTTATTTTATACGTGGAAATTTGTATATAGCCCTAGAGAAACCAAATAATCTAGTTATTTAGTAAGATTATATATAGCTTTAATTTTTCTTTAAAGTTGCATTTTCATCTGCGCGATACCGTGGGTCGGATGACACCTTAAATTGTAGGTTAGTTGATACTTACGTTAAGGCAGTCGTTAAGCCAAATCAAAGGCCTTGACGCTTGAAAACTCTCGACACCAGAGCTTAGCCACTTAGCTAATAATTATGAAGATAATGATGATGGTTAAATGCCAAACATTTTTATGTTCATTGCGGTTACTTTCACAGAGAAAGGAAGGTGACCATGTGCAAAAAAATAGGTTATTAATATTTATGATTTTAACTTTTTAGTAAATGTACATTTTCCAGTCGACCTACCAACCTCAAGTTAAAAACCTATCACCTCTTCTTTTTCTTCTTTACCTTATTCTACTTAGGTGTGGTCGGCACAGCAAATCTTCTTCTTCCACACTCCTCTATCAGATGTCATCTCCACACTCAATCCTTTCTCTCTCATGTCCTCATTCGCACACTCCATCCATGTTTTTTTTTAAACCTAATCACCTATCGTACCTAAAAGTGTGTTTTGGATAGCCTTTGCGAAAGCCAGTAATTTCAGACTAGCCTTACTACCCCCGGCCAAAGTGACGCTGTCTCATGTGGCTAAACGTCCTTTAAGTCAAATTTTAGCTGAAAAAAAAATGATTTTGAAGTTCAATTTATTCTATATCTTTGTCCTCAGTAGAAAGGACAGTTTTCGACATTGTTAGGGAATTTCACTTCGTAAAATGTGTTTTACTTGTCCCACGGAACTTTCTCGATTTTGACTTGAGTCAATTGTGTTTAGTTTAAATGAATAACTTGGGATCGAGGGATAGAGTCCACTCGGAAAGTAATGTGTTTTGGATGTATTGTTAGGTCGGGATTCAGACAAACTCGTTTTGATTCTTGTGTACAAAAAATGTTAGACAGTCATATGACGGATAATGTTTTTTCTTTTTCTTATCCTTGATAGGCTTGCGTTTGACTACAGCTAGCCTGATGTTAAGTTGTGTGGCACGCTTACCTAGAAGATACCTATTTACTCTACTATGTAATGCCTGTAGCTTGGATAATTAAGGCGAAGTGACGCGATCATCGAAGTTAAGCAACGGTCGATGCGGACAGTCTTTGAATGGGTTACCATACTCAAGACTCTCCTTTAAAAAGTGGGTTTTTTTTCTGGGAGCTGCCATGCCTCAGATAACAAGTCAAACTGTAAGCTCCAGCTCTAAGTCTAAGTACTAGCAGTCGTTAAGCCAAATCAGAGGCACAAACATTGCTTAAAAACACTTTACACCAGAGCTAGGTCACTAAGGTCATACAAACAAGTTAACCTTTGTTAGCCAAGCTATCTAATGCGCCAGTAAGAATTCAATATAAAAACAAATAAACGTACAATTAGTCAAAAACAATAATACTAAAATGACACAAACAGCTTAAAAAGAATAAAATAACTCGTCCATGTTGTTAAAGTTACCATCGTTCGCTGCTTTACCGCGCTGAATAGCTATGGCTAACCTTTGCACCAAAAACGACGTGAGGCCGACAATCACAATCTAGCTTAGATCATCACTGAAAATCGGACTTATTTTGAAAAGAGAAAAAACACACAAACATAAGCTTATCACTCCAAATGCATAGACAGCCATATTAAAAGTAGCTATTAATCTAATAATAACGATAAATCTTCTATTTTCTAAGGTTCAACTTGAAGTCTCTTAAAGGACATCACAGCAATAAATCATGAGCTACTAAATAAAATACCACGTAAACATGCGCAAATTTTACAAAGAAAATCAAAAGAATTTGAGACAATATTTTAATCTCCCGCTTAACCCAAGAAAAAAAACATAAGCTTATCACTCACAATATTAAAAGTAGTTATTCAATTAATAAAAAAAAAAGTTATTTTAAGGTGCAACTTGAAATCTCTTAAATTTACATCACTGCAACAAATCATGAGCTACTAAAATACCACGTACACACACGCAAATTTTGTAACAAAATCAAAAGAATTTGAGGCAACATTTTAACCCCACCTGAAAATACGACCCCAAAACCGTACAATATTTCGCATTTAGCTTACGACCGTACCACCGCTGTATCGCTGACATATTTTTCGACTGTACGGGTATGTCACGATAAAGCGCTGTGCCGCATAAATTATTCATAAAAATCTTGACTTTCCGTCATACATCGCGAGTACACACCACCACACATGTCTGTCATTAATAACAGATCACATACAAGCCATTGTAGTCCTTATTCTTAAACAAATAAGAGCCAATGTTTCGTGTTTGTGTAGCGTAAGTTATGAAGTCAGTTTTCACGCGCCCGCGGGAGTTGCTATGTGAATATAAGACAACGTAGTCACTGTGTGCCAACGATAATCACTAGCAGATACAGGAATAAGTTGAGTATTTTTTCAACGCTTTTAGAGTTAAATAGATAAACTCTTTATTGCAACACAGCTAAAGGACAACATAATAACAGAAAAAATAAATAACTAGTGATTCAAATAGTAACCTTATCACTAAAAGCGATTTCTTTATAAGAGTTCCGTAAAGGGTAGGGTAAAGGGTTCATACGATACCAAAATTCCGCTGCCCTTCCATCTATCTGTCGCCAAGATGAATCTAGTTTACAGTGATAACCAGATATATGTAGTTAAAATTTTCACAAATAAACTTAGTATTTTTGCACGAAAAACGGCAACACTCCTAATTTAAAAAAAAAACAATTTTTAAAACACTTTTAATACATAAGACACATTTTGCAAATAACTATTTTATCTAAAACAACAACTAATAAAATCTCCGATAAAACAAACGTAATTTTTTGCTGCTTTATAAATTTTAATGATAATAGGATAGGTAAGAACTTTTCTTGAATGAGTCCGATTCACATTTGGTTAGTTAAGTATTACATTATTTTTGCAAAGCTAGTATCATCATAGCCTAGAGAGCAGGTCAAGCTTTGATCTATCTATGCAACACCATTATTATAATATATTTAAAAAAAAACTTTAGATGTAATATACTTAAAAAAAATTATTATGTTAATATAAAAAGAGATATTGCACAATTTTTACTCATAAATAAGAAAATAAATTGTTTTGTTTGTTTGTTTGACGTCAGTTCTCTTCACATTCATTCGCTAACCAACTTAACAAAACTTAGTATTAGTAACGGACTTATTTATATTTAGAATCTTTAGCGGGTATTCTATGATTATATACCTTTCATAGTTACACCAGACAGATGGATTTACGTAGTTTTATTATGCTAGAACCGTCAAACGAGCTGCTAATTTAGCACTTCAGTGCGTGAACAGGGGTTTATTCCATGTTTATTCCACTACTAGCTGGAAGAGGTCGGTTAAAACGATAAGGCCACCAATAATTGTGTCACACACAACACAACTCGCTGTGCTCGTTTCATAAACTCACGCTCGTATTTTAATACCCTTCATTATAATATGACAGTTGCATAATAGTAGTTTATGCAGAAGTGTACTTTTAAAACGACAGTCTTGTGCATGGTCAAACATCCAAATACCGTTCGCATCGACCGTTGCTTAGTTTCGATGATCGTGTCAGATCACCTTAGCTTGCCAAGCTACAGGCGCTACAAGTCAAGTTGTAGCTGAGATTTTTTATTGTAGCTTAGTGTAGAGCATAAATCTGAGGTCATTGTACCGTTAACTAGAACTATGTGGATATTGCTATGTAATCTGTAACCGTGATCTGAATTTATTGTTTACCTCTGCTTAAATGTGGTTTCAGTTGACGAATTACCTTGTTTGTTCGCGTTTACGACATAGATATTATTATATTATTATACAAAGTCGAAGGTATCCTCGTATATTTTTGCCATAAATTGTGAAGGTATAATTATAGCGCCTGTAGCTCGGCTAGCTAAGTTTATCTGGCTGGTTACCATGCCTGACTGCCAATCAGAAGGCCCCGGGTTCGATTCCAGGCACAGCCAACATCTTTGTGCTTTAATAAATTTGTTAGCTGTCGGTCTGGGTGTTAATAATTATATATATATATATATATAACTAGCTGACCAGGCAAACGTTGGTTTGTCTAACGCCGATTCTTAGACCTACTGAATACGCATTTGGTAAAAATCTGTCAAGCCGTTTCGGAGGAGTGCGATAACTTACGTTGTGACATGGAAATTTTATATATAAGAGATATTAGAGATTAGATGTTCATATAAATGTATACATATTTATAAATAAAAATGCGTACAAAATATTTTCAGATGACGTTGCAAAGTTGAAAAATAAATCATACTGAATAGGTACAGTTTTTAAATTTAAAAAGCAGTTTTTTTATTTGTCATTATTTAAGGGCTTTTGCACACAGATCGTGAGCTTATCGTTATAACGCCGCACGCGTATGCGAACTTGCGTGAGCAAATATAAACATAAAAACCATAAAAATACATGATATAAGCGCAATTTAGCAATAAGCCTATTTTTATGTACATTGTATAATACTCTCATATTATAATTTACTTACTTTAGCGGCTGGTACAGGTTTCAGGTGTCTCTATTGCTGGCTTTTATAGCGGTCAGAAACTAAACATTGCCATCCAACGTGGCAATGCTGCCAGCATTTTAGTTACTATTTACATTTGGTCTTTTTCAGGTTTAGTCCAGTTAAGTTTCAGAATAAGTCTTTAATTTAATTTTGTATTTTAAAAAGATGCATGTCACTAGTAAAATTGGTAGTGCAAGGAAGAAGAGAAAGACACGGATGGAGTGTGTGAATGAGGACATGAGAGAGAAAAGATTGAGTGTGGAGATGACGGCTGATAGAGGAGAGTGGAAGAAGAAGATTTGCTGTGCCGACCCCAACTAAGTGGGATAAGGTAAGAAAGATAATGATTATGATTTTAGAAAATAATAATAAAATATGTTTATGATTGAAACTTTATTTCACGTAATTATGCAATATGACATCGTGTGCAAAAGCCCTTAGTTAGATATTTTCATTACAACATACTAAGAACTTAAGAAAAGACAATCAAGAACGTCTAGCTTCAATCTCGCTTGTACTAAAACCACTGACTGTATATATTCTATGGACAAGATATGTATAGCACAAATGCGTTCCTGCTATTGTTGATAGTTAATTTAAACAAAAACAAAAGATTGCTCTATTTGCGGATAGGTTATGAATATTTTCATATTTTGTTAGTTCTAGTAGTTTTATGGCGTAAATGCAAGAAAGCGTCTTTTTTTAACATTTGAATGTTCGTTTCCTATTCACACTTTTTTTATATAGCGAGAGGAAATTAGCTTTCAAACATTTTCTTTATTGACTCGCGTAATAATATTAAAGACCATCTTTGATGTTGCAATAATCATAATTTTTGTTTTATAAAACAAGTAATTTTACTATATAATATACTATCGGACTGACTGGGACTGTAATACTTTGTACTGATCGTATATATGCTTAAACAACTTATTTTTATTATTTTAAGTAATATTATTATTTATCTTAAATTTTATTGTTATATTTATTATATGTAATCATATATACGCAGCCTCTTTATTACCCACCATATTTATATATATTGTTATTATTAAGACATGTCCAAGGTCACCCAATGTTACATAGGTTGACCTTGAACGCATCTGTATTTATATTGTTTCGAGTCTCACGTAACTCAATTGATCTATTCACAAACTAGTGTGTTAAGTTAGTGTCATTATGTTAAGTTATTTCATTTATTTTTTTGTTTTGCCCATTTAATGTGTATTTGTATGTACCCCTAATTAGTATTACCTTAGTTTACTCATCGCTTATTACTCAGTATTTTAACCTTTGTATCTAATTAATCTAACTTGTAATCATGTACGCTAAATGGAAGAGCCTGAACTCTACGACACAGGTTCAACCTTCTGTGGAGTTCAGTGCACCCCTTGTCTTAAATATAGTTCTTACTTGTAGCCTAAATTTAACTAATGCATAATTTAAGACTTGGTGTATATATGATAAGTGGTATTGTGTACGAAACAAATAAACTGAAACTGAAAACTGAAACTAAAAAGCTATAAATATAATAATAGTTTAAAAAACAGTTAAAATTTTTAATTTTGCTGTATGTCGTCTATTCTTTACAACTGTACTCGGACTTACCGATACCACAGCACAAAAACACTCACACACACATCACTTGCTCCACTAAACAGTAAGCTTGCACATTGAGGAGACCTAACTCCCACAAACACAGGGTATCCTACCGTGGGAGCTAGGGCACCCAAGTCGGACGAGCAAGGAAACACCAAAGCGGCATCGTTAACCGTGGAGGTTCCAAAGGCGCGTACTAAGCGGTTTGCCTCCACCTTCATAGTGCGAACTGCAAAGGTGTGGAACTCTTTGCCAAGTTCCCTGTTCCCTGAGAGCTACAATCTGGCGGTTTTCAAAACAAGAGTGAACCGGTTTCTTCTGGGTAAGCGCGCTCCACCTTAGATGCCATTGCCATCAGGTGAATTTTGAACAAGCGCAAGCCCATTTAATGTAAAAATGTGCTAAAACCGCATTCCATTTCAGATATTGTCTTTTATTAAAATTTCTAGTTATGATTATTTTAATTAGCAGTTAAGCACAATTGAATGCCTTAGTAAATATAATTATTATACCAAATGTGAATTTTTCGGAATTTTAGGAATTCCGGTGAAATATGAAGCATCACGGGCCTAAGCCAAGTGATGTTCATGATCGGGTTCAGTTGTTTCTTGCAAAAAATTCCGTACGATGCGACAAGTATATATTATGTTAATGGCTGCTTTAATTATTATTATTATTAATATGCTGGAATAGTTTGCTAAAGATATATTTACTAAGGGCGTCTCTGCATAATTCACAACTCTGCGACTAAGACGTTCGATTCAACAAATACAGTATTCAAAGTTCCAACTTTACTTTGCAACTCTGGACCCGTTCAGTGTTGAGTGAATCGAAAACTTTGAAACTTTCCCCTCTGAAGAATTATGTGAAGAGTTTTGCTTAATGCAACTTTATTTGAAGAATAATATAGTTTAGTTTGGTATTCTGAAAATGTTTGAACCGTGTAAAAAAGAAAAAGAAAAGTGTTTATATTTATTTAGATAAAGTTTCATTCTTATTCAATAAAAAAATTGCCCTTAATTCCCAGCTTAGCATGTCACCTTGATCTGTGTAGGTGTGGCAATGTATATGTAGTATATAATACATTGTTACATATAGTACATTGTTTTTTTTTTCTTCGAAACTATGAACCAAAAAAGTACGATTTTTTTATTTTATTTTCGTGTCGTATTTTATTTTTAGTGTCTAAATAAATAACTTTTCCTCAATTATTTAGTTTAATTTCCAAAATCATAAAAAAAGTACAAAGCGTTTTGCCACCACCTTTCTTGTCCAACCGAATTCCCTGTTTGCCAATGACTATAATCTAACGATTTTCAAGGCGAGAGTGAATCGGAACTTCTGAATTGTGGTCAAGCGCTGACTTATACAGAGTTATAATAATAAACTTTTAGTTTTATAATATTTTTGTATTTTATTTTATTATTTATTGTAAGAAACTTAAAAGTTGGGGAAATTTATAGCATAAGCATAAGCAACCCACTATACGTTGCTGAGACTCGGGGCCTTCCCTCACGAGGAGAGAGCCATAATCCACCACGCTGGCCAAGTGCGGGTTGGCGGATGACACACATCTTCGGATATTGTGGTCCTTAAACATGCTGGTTTCCTCACGATGTTTTCCTTCACCGAAAAGCGATTGCAAATCCACACATAACTTGAAAAACAAGTCATTGGTGTAGGGGTGGGCTCACGATGTTTTCCTTCGCCGAAAAGCGATTGCAAATCCACACATAACTTGAAAAAAAAGTCATTGGTGTAGGGGTGGGATCGAACCAGGGAGCGTCTGATTGAAAAAGCAGACGTTATTACCACCGCGCCACACTAGCTTTTTGAATGAAATGAATATGCGAATAATAATATTAATTCAAAACTTTGGCCTACATCATCGCCTTGAAGAAAGTTAATAAAAATGCATATTCATATAACATTTTTAATATAACGTGACAGTATAGTAGGAGCGTCAGTTATCAGCCCGTATGTTGAGTGCACGCGTGAGTTTGCTTTATTGTATCCTATGCCACGCCTCGGCCGTGCTCACATTCATAAGCGGAAGCGGAAACAAAATTAATTAAAATAAATATAAATATTACAAGAAGACTGTAAGAATTCATTGTATTTAAAAAGGATAAAGTATTATATACATGTATTTTATAATTATTGTTTATGTGATTACATTCCAACATATTTTGTGTTTAATAAACTATTACTATTAGGAAAAGAAAGAATAAATATATATTTCAGAAATAGTTAAGCTAAGTACAAATAAGTATGATACTAACACTTATTTTTTTGATATATTAAGATATTTTGTTATTATTACTTTTTTGGGTAAAATGTTTACCTGTACTAGGTTTTTAGGATTTAAATAAAAGCAGTCAAAAATATTTCAAACAGCAGGATTTGAACCTAAGTCTCCAGCAAACGAGGCCAAATGCTCTAGCTACAAATCTAGGGTCGTTTTAGCTCTAACCGCAAATAAAAAAAACACGTAGGTAACACCTAATAAATAGCGAAGGTTTCATCTCTTGTCGCGTTACGAGTGCTTGTATATAAATAGTTTTAAACTATTATCACAGACAGCACGCGTTACGCTTAAGAACCAAAATTAAAAATCAATCGTTAATTTATACGGATAGCAGTTAGTCGACCATAGCTTAGTGGCTAGAGTGTTTCACCTGGATAGCCGGATACGCGGGTTTGTGGTTGTTAGTGATCGTGATATTTTCAATTACTTACTTCTTCAAAATCTATGGGAAAGGTTTAATATTTTTTTTATCATTCATTATTCTGTACTTTGACTATAATGCTGTTAAGTACTAAACAGTTTGATTAACATAACGGCATAGATTGATACATAAAGTAACACATTATTAGGCAGAATGCGTACTTATCAATATTATAATGTAACAACACTTAAACATTTTAAGCGTCTTAATTAGGACCCGACAGCAAAGTAAAAGAGCTTACCTGGGACGAGCGAGCGGTCGTTGACCGGTCGGACGTCCCAGGTATCGCTGGATAGACCAAGTGGAGGAGAAGCTGCACAATCTTCAGGTCACGCAGTGGCAAGAGAAGGCACAGGACCGAGAATAGTGGCGTCTCCTAGTCTCGGAAGCTAGGATCCGATTCGGGTCGACGCGCCAACCAAGATAGTTTTTTTTTTTTAGGAAGTAAAGCAAAAAAAAAATCGCTTTCTCTTATGACGGTAACCCCACCCGCCACAGCTGCGAGCGGCAAGCTGCAACGTGCCCCAAATACAAACAGAATGCACTTTTGTTCTTCCGCTATTGAGTGTCGCGATATTGCCAGTTTAATGTCGCTAACTGTGATAATGGGATCGGACTTATACGAGTTTTCAGAAAATTTCCGAGAAAAAGAACGCTACTAACGGACTCTTAAAATATAGAAGTTGTTTTTTTTTTCACTATTGTAATTGTAAAGTTTTAAATAATTTATTACAGGTAGAAGATAATAAGATGAAAAACTAATAAAAAAAACCACTCATAAAATTAATTTAAAAGGCCACTCCGGATAGAACCTGACGGAAAGGTACCAATAACGCTCGTGGCATTGCCGCGTTGTATGGCTATGGATAGCCTTTTTTAATTCAAAAGCAGGATATTTATATTCACGTTATAAGCATAACTTGTCATCATTATCGGTTTTCAAAAGTAGCGAAATTGTAAAAAGTCGTGATAGTTAAATAATAAATAAATAGTAGTGCATATGTGTATTTCCATATCGCCCTAAGTTCTAAAAAAATTATATAATGTTTTAACGACCCGCCACTTTAAAAATCTGTCGTCAAGCACCTAACAGCTAACAACCTCTTAGAGAGTAAATTATTCCAGACTAGACATATTCCACCTTAGCCAAAGTGTCGATAACTCGTATGATTTCGCTGGTCACATACCTAGCTGTAAATAGTCTTCTTCTTCTCCTTTACCATTTCCCACTAGGTGGGGTCGGCACAGCCTGTTTAACACTCATGGCTGTGAAAAGTTTTGGCTGTTGTTTTGTGACCGGCCGCCTGCCTGACGTCAACCCTCCTTGGGAATGCTTCGTTGGTGGATTACCCGCCACCAGTCGGGGTAGGCCCGAGTTGTTGAAGCCTAGGTCCCGTAGCCGGTTTCTACGACACCCCTGGGAAGATTTGGGGGTGGACCTATTCTTAGCCGGATCCACACGGCACACCTAGCTGTAAATAGTAAAAAAAAAAAATCAACAAGTAGAGCATAAGCTTAAGCAGCCCACTATTCGTTCCCACTGCTAAGACTCGGGGCCTTCTCTTACGAGGAGAGAGATATAGGTCATAATCCACTACACTGGCCAAGTGCGGGTTGGCTGATGACACACGTCTTCGGATATTGTGGTTCTCAAACATGCCGGTTTCCTCACGATGTTTTTCTTCACCATAAGACGAGTGCAAAAAAACAAGTCCTTAGTGTAGGGCTGGGATCGAACCAGGGACCGTCTGATGGAAAAACAGACGCTATTACCATCGAGCCACATTCCTTTTTTAGTTAATCAACACGTGATACAACCTAAACAGTATCATAACTAGAATATGCATAGATATGTGGCAACACAGCCATTGGAATTCGCCAAATGATTTTTTCCAGCTATGGGAATCAAACCTAGGACCCCTCTGGAAAACAGACGACCATGCCAACAGTTACTTTTCATACTTAACTACCATTATTCCGAGTCTAGTCGTTATTTCGCTCCGCTTCATAATTCTGCGAGTGCTATACACTCACTATACAGTACTTATGTTTGTTTATGCCTTCCTAAGCTCAAGTTAGGTCGTAAAATGTTGTCGACAGACAAGAATATGCTGACATTGGAGTAGAAAACCAGTGGAGGTGTCTATATGTGATAATACTCGTACGAAACCTTAATATACACATACATTGGTAGTGTCAACAGTGGTTTACTCGCATAAATTGTAATGATTGGAATCAGGAAAAAAACAGAAGTTCAGACAAGAAATTAGATTATTTTGAATTTATAATATATATATTTTTGTTGTGTTATATAATATACACTAATTATTAGTATTATTCGTGTTTCTAAGCTCAAGTTAGGTCGTAAAATATTATTGACCGACAAAAATATGCTAAGATTGGAGTAGAAAACAATGGAGATGTCTAAACGGGATAATAGGGAAGCTTAATATGCTAGTAAAGGGCCTTTGATGATTTAAGTACTTAGTTACTCTGGTATAATTTTTTCACATAAAATAAAATAACATGTTAATTTTTTAAGTCCTTTTGATGCTCAAAAAATGAAATCTTTTATTTAATTTTGATTGTTATTTTAGTATGTGAGTTTTAGTGGTACCAATGTCAATATTTAGCTTCCATAATATAAAAACCAAATATGAAAAGAATTCAAAATACTTTACAGTTTCGATATAATAAAATGTTATATAAATCTGATAGATGTCTTCTTCTATCATGTTTTTTTAAGACTATATTTTTTTCTTTGCTTTTTTTAATCTTTCAACCCTAGATCCTGGCGACTAAGCTAAAACAAAGAAAATCATTTTTTATGACGGTTTCTCAACACGCTACCGACTTCAAACTTGCTCCTCGGTCTCGTCCACTATTATTTGCTCCGATGTAACTTAAAGCTCCCAGAATTCCTAACTTTGTTATTTGAATAATACAGTTTGAGAAGTACAAAGTTTGTATTAGCGCTAGATTTTGGCACCAGCTCGTGTGTCTTTGTTGCGAATTTTCAACACAAAATGGTCTGAGTATGGCAACTTTACGTTCATTATTCAATTTAATTAAGTAAAAAGATAGTGTGGCTGGGTGGTAATAATGTCTGCTTTTCAATTAAACGGCCCCTGGTTCGATCCCGGCCCTACACCAATGACTTGTTTTCCAAGTTATGTGTGGATTTGCACTCGATTTACGGTGAAGGAAAACATCGTGAGGAAACCGACATGTTTGAGGACCGCAATATCCGAACACGTGTGTCATCCACCAACCCGCACCTCACGAGGTGAGAGATATAAGCCATAATCCACCACGCAGGTCAAGCTCGGGTTGGCGGATGACACATCTTGACATATCTTTGGATATTGTAATTCAAATTCGAAATAATTTATTGGCACAAAAAATACATGTTTTGATTAGGCTTTAGCTGCCAAAATAGGTGTTAGCCCGTGCCTTGGCAGCTATTCCTTCCCAAAATTTATCCAATAATTAGAATAACACAGTTAGAAACAAAAATAAAAATTAACTTAGTTGCCAATTGATAATAATAGTTCATTAATAATATCATTTCCGTTCCCACACACATCCCTAAATAATACTTTTTATAACTTAAAATATTTTTTAAAATTAAATAATTTATTTTTTATTCACACTTTTATTAATTTATATTCTATGAAATTTTTAACACTATTTTCTTAATTTAAATAAATTTAAATTTACTTTCTATTTTTTAGTTCGGTTTTCTATAAAAAACGTGTTTTTTAGTTTTTTTTAACTGTGCAAGGCAAAACAACGTTCCCGCTAGTTTAGTTATAAATATATGTTGTTTATACTCATACTATATAGCTTGCATATAAATCTATTTGTATCATTATTTTTGTTCAGAATTTTCGACAAGTGTATATAATAAATTGTCTTGACATTTAAGTAGCACCTTTATTCCCGAAAACTCGCACTAGCAGCGATGCTTGTTAATAATAAATAGTAAACACATTAACAGATCGCGATAATCTTAGCTGCGGCTAACGAGCGACTCCATTAACGCTTTGTGTTGTGGGTTGAGTTGAAAGAGTTCCAGATACTTCTTATGTGAGGCAATATCATATCAATTTATGTAAGCGGACTTTTATGAGAGATTTATGGTTTCATTAATGTTAAAATTAATTTATTCAACAAAAGTCAATTAAAAATAACATGACACATATTATATATCAAAAATTAAACAAATAACCCGCCCCTGCTCGTCCCCGGTGCAAAGGTACCCATTACGCTCGCTGCATTGCCGCGCTGAATGCCTATGGCCAACCTCTGCACTAAGAACAACCCGGAGCGAGAGCCACCGGTGTTGGTTATGTTTTTTTATATGGTTTTATTTAGCCAGACCTAACTCGTGGACAAAGCTTTTCGCCTCACTGCTCCAACTACCCAGAGTCTCCACAGCCAAAGGTACAAAATTAATTAATAATAATTAATTAATTAATTAAATAGTATATAAAATCCTACTAATATTATAAATGTGAAAGTTTGTAAGTGTGTATGTTTGTTACTTCTTTACGCTTAAACGGATCAACCGTCCTGAAAAGGCCACAACGCAGTGTAAGGAGGTCTCCGGGGTGTTTCCCGGAAGAACCCGGAGTCCTCCGTTAACTCCGGGGGATTTAGCGGGTACAAATCTCACATAACCTGGCTGCGCCCCATCGTTGCCCCAGCTATCTTGTAGAAAGTTTCCCCCTCGTCAACAAAAAAGGTAGAATCAACCTCTTTTCCTCAAAGAAGCTTTTTTTCTATCGGTACTGTCCCTCTCCATTCCTAGTGGCCTGGTAGAGATCACCATAGGCAATAATGCCGCATTTGAACTTTATATGTAAATATTTTATTTCCTTACTTTAAGCTGTTTTTTAATGTGATTGTACAATAAAGTAAAAACCTATTCTATTCTAAAGCATTACTCAATGTCTTTTTAACTAAAACATTTTCATCACTAAGTAATGCAGTCAATAAAGTTTTACCTATGCAGGTTAAGCGCCAGCTATAATCTTATAACTTACGGCTTATGCAGCTGGCTATCGGAGTAGAAGTTCTGTAACAAGTTTTATGAACGAACCTCGATCCAAGCAATTACCCTGAACAAGAGACCGCACCCCGCGGTAAGGCAGAGACTAGAGAAGGCTTACTTACTGCGTTCTGCTTTACTGTACCTGGCTATAAATATTATACATACATCAGGTGAATTGCGATCAAACGCAAGCCCATTATGAGTAAAAAAAAGATAAATTTCATAGAAATTATTTCAGCCGTTTTGAAGAAGTGACAAACCTTAACACTTAAGCACTCACGTACAAATTTTCGCATTTATTATATTAGTAGGAGTATTTTTAAGTAATTATTATAGTGTGTCTTGCCTTTAATGTATGTTATTTTATTTATGGCTAATAAAGTTCTGTATTTTGTATTTTGTGCAACAGAGATAACGCTCTACGAAGGCGAAATTAGCCGATTGTCTCTTCCAAAGATACACTGCCGGTCAAAAGTTTGAGACCACTACAAAAAAAGTTAAAAACTGAAATTAAAGTCAACATGTTTAAATCATTATGAAATATAGTGTTTCTCATACTCATTTACTCATTCCAACTTTAAATAATAAGAAAGTGTGACCGTTTTCGACGCGAAAATATTAAGATGCCTTACGTGAACAGTTTACAATGTTTAATATAGTGTTTATTTCCATATTCTAAGTTTGGAAACAATGACTGTTTATGGCCCTTTCTATGGCTTATATATACAAAATAATAAGGTTTTAGACAATCTTTATAAACAATAAAATACGCATATGTGCAGATTTCTTTTTATCACCAATATTTTGGGGATACCTACTAAATAATAACAAAAGTTTTCAACGGTGGTCTCAAACTTTTGGCCGGCAGTGTACTTTTGGAAGAGACAATCGGCGAATTTCGGCTTCATAGAGCGTTATCGCTGTTGCACAAAATACAAAATACAGAACTTTATTAGCCATAAATAAAATAACATACGTTAAAGGCAAGACACACTATAATAATTACTTAAATACTTAAAAATACTCCTACTAATATAATAAATGCAAAAATTTGTGCGTGAGTGTTAAGGTTTGTCACTTCTTCACGCTCAAACGGCTGAAATAATTTCTTTTTTTTTTTTTTTACTCATAATGGGCTTGCGCTTGATCGCAATTCACCTGATGGTAAGCGATAATGCGATCTCGACGACTCGTAGTTTAGACTACATTCATTCAAAGACTACTAAACCTTGCAGCTAATGTGACATAAACCTTCGAATTTGTTCTGATTTGAGTCAAAATTACAATAAATAAACATACAAATTGTATTTTCTACAAATAATAGGCCATTATTTGCACAACCATTATCAGCCGGCGATGTTTGTAAACGTTGCTTGTTTTCTTAAAGGAATTACAAAATAAACCCTTTGTTCTTCGCCTGTGAATAGTTAATTACGGTTTCTGAGCAAAATAACAATGAGCTAAGAATAACAAACTGATGTTTTAGCTGTGGTATAGCGGTAGCTTTGTAGTATAGCTTTTCTTACGTTATGTAGGTACCTAGTATCGACCGTATTCTAACCACTGTTGTAAAAATTATGGGGTGCTTTCATTTTGAATTATCTCTCTCTCTCTCTCTCTGTGTGTGTGTGTGTGTGTGTGTGTGTGAGTGTGTGTGTGTGTGTGTATGTGTGTGTGTGGTGTGTCTGTGTCTACGGTATCATAAATAACTCTCTAACGGATGAACCAATTGTGATTGTAATTTTATTTTTTGTTTAAGGCGATCATTAGGGCAAAATCTTAAATTTACTACATTTACATACATACATATATACTCGCACTTTATATAGATACATATTTAATATACAGACCGACAGCCAACAAATTTAGTTAAGCACAAAGATATTGGCCGTGCCGGGAATCGAAGCTGGAACCTTCTGATTGGCAGTCCGACATGGTAAACATTACCCCAACGAGGTCGTCATATTATTATAGACACACACAAACTTTCGCATTTATTATATTAGTAAGATAGGATTTCAGTTGTGTTAGCAAACATAATACATACTAGAAATGGTTTAGTATGGGGTTAACCAGTCGTGTGTGAAATGTGTATAAGCAGATAAAAATTATTAGGACACATTCCTAGTTATTTTTCATCTGCTAATACATATTGGTGGCAATTCTGCCGTATACACGACTAAACTAAATTTAAAGAAGCCCCGTCTCTTTTCATCTTAGGTGGCCAGAAAGAGACGGCACGTTCCGAATCACAGACAAAACAACTATAATCACGTCATATATGGAATGTGCTGGCAGTTTTAAAGGTGATACAAGTGAGTGCGTTCTAAATTCGCTTATATTTTCAACATTTGACGTGATTTTAGTTGTTTTGACTATGGTGCATAATGTGCCGTCTCTTTCTGACCACTTAAGATGAAAAGAGACGGGGCTCCTTTAAATTTAATTGAGTCGTGTTTGCCGCTGAATTGCCACTATTACGCAAATGTTGCTTGGTATAGTTTAACCAGTGAAATAAAAAGTACATTACATTTAAATCTAATCAAACCCCAAGAACAACCTCAGCCTAGATAAGACCCTAACGCAGTCGCCGTAATAACGACGCCTCCGTTACGCCGTTATAACGACGTTGTAGCGGTAACGGCGCACGTAGACTTGCGGCTTCGCTAAACCGGAAGCGCCGCGATGGTAGTCGGATAAACAATTTATTTTGTTTGCTTTAAATTATGGACGATCGTAACAGGTCGTATCGCAACATAAATAAACTAGTTGGGCCGGAGAGGTGATATTTTATTCAACTTTAAGGCATTGTTTCGTTAACCAGAGATTTCAAAAGCATAGATCGGGTAAAGCTATCGGTTAATGATGTGTGGAAACAGATCACATTATATATATCCTATTTATACTTTCAATGCGAAAGTCCGTCCTGTTTGTTGGATACTCCTTCGTGGTGAAGTGGCAGAATCGATTTCAATATAGATGAAGTTTTTAGTTTCACGGACGAATAAAAAATCTAAAATCGTTAGATTTTAGATTTTTTATTCGGGTAACGCTCTCGAAATGCAGCTAGTTAATGTTGTAAAGGTCAAAAATACATTTAAATATCAAGTGAAAGTATGTGTGTGTGTGTTTGTTACTTTTTCAAGCTCACAGAGCTATTGCACTTTGCGTAACGTTGATGTGGGAATAGTGCAGACTCTGGATATCTTATATCCGAGATCACGTGAGGCACGCCTGCTTAATCAAAATATGTGGAGAAATTGGCAAACCGATCATGTTTAGTAATTATATTATACCAATAACAGTAAGAGTTTTTGTTTATAGTTACTACACATGTTGCTGTAAATCTAAGGTAAGGAACATAATATTATTACATTTTAATAAGCATATTAAAGTTATCACTTTATGGCTTTAACATTACTCGTTGGCTACCAAAAAAATAGCATCAATATTTATCAAAAACATAATTACAGATTTTAGCCAATATTGAATTATTAAACGATTACTCATAGTTCTGCTCATACATTTTGTTCGGATAGTGGCCATTCTATAATTAAATTATTTTACCAATATCCAATGCTCAACGATGTTCAGTGTAAACGGTTTTTGTTTTGCTTTGCTCGATTTATTCGTTCGCTGGCTGTCGCGAATATTTTACCCTCAGTTTAATGAATAATTATTTGAGTTGCTCCTTTAGTTTCGATGCGAAAAGTTAGACCTGACTCATTTTTGTGTGATAACACTGGTCTACAGTGGTTTTGTTGCCTTTGATATGATGATGATTTTGGGTCTATTTATACACACAATTCGTGAAAATATCAATAATTTTGTAAGATCTGCTCGTTTTTTTTTCAACAAATGACTGAAAATTAAAATTTTGACGATAATCGTTTAAAATTCAATTTGTAAAAACGAGCAAATTTAGTACTTTTACGAATATATTCGTAATCTGGGAACTAAAAACGTAACAATTTGCGATGATAAACAGGGCAACAAAAAAAAATTGATTTTTTGTAGAGCTGTGTAATTTACCACGGACAAAAAGAAGTTGTAAGTTACGTTTAATCGGATCTCATTATACAATTTGTACATATTATATAATACATTATACCTAATAACACAGTAAAAATCGAGTCTGTACAATAAACATTTTTCATAAAAGGGGTCTTTAAGGAATCGTCCCCTTAGAAAAGTATCTGAGACTATTTTTTTTTTTTTGAGGTTTTGTCTGTTTGTCTGCCTGGTACGTTATAACTTCGGAACTACTCAACGGTTTTCACATGTGGATTACATAAAATTAGGAGCATTAGCAAAACTTTGTTTCGTCAAAACCAGATCAGGAAAGGAAGTTATGGTCAGCCGAAAATTTACATCAAGCACTAACTCAAAGGTTCAAATAGAGTTGAATGCGGTGTACATAAACGAATTTACAAATTTATATTTTATTTTTTTCTTATGTTTTTTTCTTTTTTTATGTGCTTCACACACGGCTGGTAATCCCATATTAAACCATTCCTAGTTTGTATTATGGTAGCTAACACAATCAATGGTAGCTAACACAAACTACATCACATACATATAATTTTTATATAGATACTTTTTTAACACCCAGACCCACAGCCAACAAATATAGTTCAGCACAAAAATAAACAAACATTATTTATAAATACGAAAGTTTTTGTATATGAGTGTGAGTGTGTAACATAGTTACTTCTTCACGCTCAAACGGCTAAGCTGAATTCGATAAAATTTGTTACAGGTTTTTAGACTCTAGATTTACGCATGGGCTTCTTTTAGCCTCAGAATCACGCGGGTGACACCGCGGTAAGCAGGTAGTCACTAATAATAAATGTCTTGTTGTAGTAGGAAGCTTGTTGGACGGCCGGTCTGTAACAACTAGTAAGCTTTTCCTTTCGTTTGTTTTTTTGGGTTTGCTATTTATTTATTATGTCACTGAGGTTACAAGTAAATATTGTTGTTTCTTTGGGTTACAAGTAAATGTTTTTGTTTCTTTGGGTTACAAGTAAATATTGTTGTATTGACTTTATCGTATGAGCGTATGGCATCATAGCTCTCGAACAAATGAAGCAATGAAAAAACTTTTTTTACAATGAATGGGCTTGCGCTTGATCACAATTCAGCCGGTGGTAAGCGACTTAATGATCAAAGGTAGAGCGCGCTTATCCAGAAAAAACAGGTTCATTCTTGCTTTGAAAACCGCCAGATTGTAGTTCTCGGGGAACAGGGAGCTTGGCAAAAAATTCCACACCATCGCGATACGCACTATGAAGGTGGATAACTCGATTAGGAGATAAGATACACTTTGTTAAATATAAAATCCAAAATGGCCGCCGCTACAAAACGTTGAGTCGCACATGAGCTCCGAACTCAAATGAATAAATAGTTGGTCACCCATCCAAAGGCTGTCCGCATCGACCGTTGTCAAACTTCGGTGACCGCGTCAGATCACCTTAGCTAGCCGAGAGACACTACTATTCTCTTGTATTTCCCGTAAACTACACATAGCCCAGTGAAATTAGGTAAAAAAAGGGGTCAACCTCGGAATGAAAGATAATAAGCTGGAAATTGGTAAAAATCTTTGTTTTGTTACCCTAAATATTGTCTCAAAAGTCACAAATGCTATCGTGTCCGCGTCTTAAGATATTGAAGGTCAAAGGTCACAAAATACGATTTTTCGCGAATATCTCGGTTCCTATTGCTTAAATGATATTTTCACCTATTATGAAAGTTGTAGAGTATAAAATTTTCTACAACTTTTGTCTAAACTTTTTTTTTATACGATCAACCGTTTTTGAGGTAGAGCGCGAAGAGTGCGCAGCGTACAGACATATATAAGGCAAAGCAGGGTCAAGCTCACGCTTGACCCTGCTAGCTTAGCTCATCCGCCGCACTAGCCGCACTCTTCGCGCTCTACCTCAAAAACCGTTGATCGTATAAAAAAAAAGTTTTGACAAAAGTTGTAGAGAATTTTATACTCTACAACTTTTATGATAAGTGAAAATATCATTTAAGCAATAGGAACCGAGATATTCGCGAAAAATCGTTTTTTGTGACCTTTGACCTTCAATATATTAAGACGCGGACACGATAGCATTTGTGACTTTTGAGACAATATTTAGGGTAACAAAACAAAGGTTTTTACCAATTTCCAGCTTATTATCTTTCATTCCGAGGTGAAACCCCTAATATGACTGGGCTAACAGTCCTGTGACATTGGCTATGCGGTGGGTTGCGCGGTCGGTTGCCTTTGTCCAATCAGTCGATATTGGTCGGCAGATGCTTTGCAAGTACAGTTCCGATGAAGATCTGAAACTAAACTGACTTTTGGATGGTAAATGTATGAAAGAGGAACTTGACTTTGAGAAGTTAAAGTTTCTTCTTTATTTGAAACATTCTTAGACCATCTTTTATAAGAATTTGTCGGGAAGTTGCGAAAATTCAGTTTGAAATCAGAATGCTGGCTTATACTTTTCTCAAATGATAAATTTGCTATGCTAAAGGATAATGCATCTAGCTTACTTTTAGCGCACTGCCAGACAGTAAATTTTCTATTGAATTAATATATCTATATGAAATAATAAATTATCAATTGAAGTTAAACTTTTAATACCTAACAATAAGTTATGTTACAAATACATACATATTATATTGTAGTTTGTACAAGTACCTGAAAAACTATAACATAAATATCTTTATACTCGTTTATACTCGTAGTTTGAGCTATCATGAATAATTAGAATTAATAATTATAAATATTTAAAGACTTTCTACAAAAAAACTACAAAATAATCGTAACAGTATACATTAAATATACCTACATATTAATACACATTTCACTCACGGGTTAGCCCCATACTAAAACATTTCTAGTTTGTGTTATTAACACCTATACTAAATATAAATACATAAATACTATATATCGATACATATATATATACACCCAGCCGACAAATTAGCTCATCACAAATACCAAAGTAAACCTCAAGTAAAAACAATAGAAAGAAAGAAAACAATTGGAACACATTAATTAATACAAAATTTCGGCTTCAATACAGGAACGGTAGCTAAATTAAGCTCACATTTCCCTACGGAACCCTGAAATGGATCGGATAGCGCTGGCGTACCGTTTGGATGGCCAGAACAAAAGGAACGCCGCCCATAGAGTTGCGGTACCTACCGACAGATTCACAGCTCTACGTTCACTGGGTTTAGAGATGGGAATTATGTAATTTGTATAAATTATCCGGAGTAAATTGTGTATTTGTAACTGACATTACTAACTGACAGTACAATGTTACTTATAATGACTTACTTGACTTAAGGTCCTATGTCCCCTTTTTTTTTTTTTGTTGACGAGGGGGAAATCTTCGACAAGATTCCTGGCTACGATGGGGCGCAGCCAGGTTATGTGGGATTTGTACCCACTAAAACCCCCCCGGTGACCTGCCTCTGTGCTTAACGGAGGTCTCCGGGTTCTTCCGGGAAACACTCCGGAGACCTCCTTGCACTGCGCTGTGGCCCTTCCCGCGACGGTGACGGTCACGCGACGCCGTCGTCGTTCACCCCGGACTCGATGGAGCGGGTGTCGGAACCCCATCTCCGAACACCTTCGAGTCTGATGCCCCTTTTAGTCGCCTCTTACGACAGGCAGGGGCAATTCCGCAGCCTTATTCTTTCACCCAGGCTGCAGGGTTAGTCCTATGTCCCCTAGATGGGGCAGAGAGCACCCACAGTGCGTCGCCATCCCGGTCTGTCTTGAGCGTCTCGCTTGATCTCGCTCCAGGTCTTACCGATAGCCTTCGCTTCGTCAACGATAGTCCGCCGCCAGGTCAGTTTTGGACGACCACGTTTGCGTTTTCCTTGGGGATTCCAGTCTAGGGCTTGCCTCGGTATATGGTTTGGGTCCCTTCGGAGAGTGTGGCCTATCCAGCTCCATTTACGACGTTTGATCTGCTGGTCGACCGGAACTTCATTACAGCGCTCCCAAAGACATTACTAATAATATTTAATTGAAAAAAAAAAGAAAAATGAAAAATATTTATTGACCAAAAAAACTTATTATAACCTAAAATATATCTAACATTGATTGAGAGTCGATTGAAAGGCGAGTCGAGAAGCTCATCGACCAATTGCTTATCTAAAGCAGGGCGTCTAAGTCTTGAACATAGGCGCAAGATTCCCAGTCTGTCTGTATTTTATCGGATACATTTTGGAGACTGTGCAATGGAGCTGCACAATTTAATAACCGCTTTTTCATTTCACTACAGAACGCGTAGGAAGCATAACGAAGAGACACCGATTTATTGTCGAAGTTCAGAGGATTTGCACAAAGCGTTTTGCTTCGACCTTCATTGGCAGAACGGCGAACCTTTGGACCTCTTTTCCTGAGTCTCTTTTTCCTAAGAAGAACATTTGGGATCTTCAATTCTAGAGTAAATAGGTTCTTTCTAGACAATACTAGGATTAACGAGTGCTTGTTCTAAGACTAAAAGCCGGGACCAACAACTTAAAGTGTCATCTAACTCGCGGTAGCTCCCAGATAAAAAATGCCACTTTTCAAAAGACAATCTTGTGCTTGGTCACCCACCCAAAGACTGTCTACATCGATCGCTGATTAACCTCGATGATCGTGTCAGATCACCTTACTTAGCCGACGACGATGACGTTAAAACTAAGCTTCAAGTTTTTTTTTAGTTCTAAAAAACCAACAAATCCGTCCAAAATTCGACCTAGTTTGGAATCCGGCAAATTTTCTCCCTCTACCTTTACTAACCAGATAACGGCGAGGAGCTCCAATACTCTACTTTTTGCTGCAAAACCGGATGTGAACGCAGTTTTCGCATATACCCAAGTAAACCTCTCTTTGTTAAGATACAGTTATAAAAGTAACGGCAGAATTTTTTTATAAAGCGTAAAATATTTTGTTTTATATGTAAAGTAAAAGTAAAAAGTAAAAAAGCCTTTAATCTATTGCCTCACATATTTTTAAAAATAACATACATTTTACACATTTTTAAGCAAAAGTTGCCGCTTGGGCATAGACCTCCCCTGTTTATTTAAGTTATTTATGTTTTATATGTACTGTTAGTGTAACTCGGTGGGAAAACTTCTGCTTTTCAATTAGGCGTCCCGTGGTTCGATCCCAACCCTACAACAATGACTTGTTTTTTGGGTAACATACCTAAATTTATGTTTCTTGTGTATTATTTTTTGTCGTTTTTTATTTCGTGTCACAAAATAAATGATTCTTTCTTTCTTTCTTTCTAAATGGTAATGACCATATAACTAAGCCTACGCTGTCTGTCTGTCTCCAGGCTGTATCTCATAAACCATGATAGCTAGAAAGCTGAAATTTTCACAGATTGTGTATGGTACAGAACCCTTCGTGCGAATTTAACTCGCATTTAGCTAATTGGTTTAATTTAGTATACTTATTTATAATTTACACTTAGTTTAGTAACAAGTGATTTTATAAAGTTAATAAAATTAATTATGATCACATATGTATATACTATTATTATATTTACACATTGTTATTTTTATAAAATTATTCTATGAGTTATTACATTTTATACAATATTTTTTATAAATTAAATACTAAAGACAAAACCACTAATAAAACTAATTTAAAATGCCACTCCGGACAGAACCTGACGGAAAGGTACCCATAACGCTCGTGGCATTGCCGCATAATTATACAAGCATTTTATAAATTCCCTAATGTTATAGAATGCTAAGCCATTTTTATGTTCTTATTTTAAATTGTATCCCAGTGTATCATACAGTTTTTACACAATATCTACTACTTAAAACTGTGCAAACTAATGATTGAAAAGCTGTAGTTTAACTCATGTTTTATAACATTTATTTGAACCACATTTCGCGTCATGGGAGCGAGCATAGGAAGAAAAAGAGCATAGGCAACATTAGAGCAAAAACAAAACTTAACTTTTCTACCAACATAAGAATAATATTTGTGTTGGCATATTAATGTAACAGAAACGTTTAAATATTTGTCAAAACTCAAAACATTTGCTACGGTAACAAATATAAATCTACTAGCTAACCCGGCAAACGTTGTATTGTCCCACTTAGGGGTATGAAAAATAGATATAGTGTAGCTTATATGACACGTTCGTAGATTTACCATAGCAGCGCCATCTATTGATTACTTACTCAACCCAGTCGAAAGGTATCGACATCTGTTAGAATCATTTGGAGTTAACAGATAATTGTGACTGTCAAGTACCAACAGACAATAATTAGCAATAAATTAAAATTGCGACTATAATTTGAGATTTAAACTATTCTATCTGTCAAGTTGGATTGAACTGCACATGGTGTGCGAATTTTATTATAATCGGTTAAGTGGTTTAGGAGTCCATTGAGGGCAAACATTGTGACACGAGATTTATATATATTAAGATGTTATTACTGAAAAGTCATCAGTACCACATAATAATTATTACTGACTCCCGCCGCAACAAACTTGAAATAAATGGTTATTTCGTATTTTCAGTGAAAGAATGTTGCCCACATTAATTAAATTCCCGAGAATTCTATCCTGCATTCACTTGTACAGGTATACCAGTCTAAGTTGACCTTTTACACCGTTTTCAGCCTTCCTTGCAAAAACGACTGATTGTTATATTGAATTTAAAGAAATTAAATTTTCAATGCAATTGCTTTTTAGAGGTTCGGAGCGTGCTATTAGTAAATACAGCCACTTTGCATTGGTGTTAGGCTATTGAACAATAAAAGTGATGTTATAAATGAAAGCTATTCTAAAACTTGCTTACATAACTATCTCAATACACATTTAAAAATTGTTCTCGAACAATAGTCCATATAATAGTTATAACTTACTTTCCGGCTACAAGTTCTGTATAAGTAACCTTACTTAAAAATAATATAAATTTACTTTACTGTACTGCTAGGATAAATTTACACTAGTATAGTGCGGTTATGTGTTTATTGTACTGTTCTACATATTAATAAAGATATTTTGAAATTTGAATTTGAATTAAATTTTCAAAATTTTTATGTTTCACTTTTTTACTACTAGTAAATGAATTAATTATATTGAAGTTTGTAAAAGTGACATATGTATATGGTTAGTTTTTTTTTTTTAGGAGAACTGTACCTACTTTGGTTTCCAATATATATATACAGTTTATACAACTAGTTTGGAAGCCTTTGGATTCTACATTTTGTTATTTTTTATTTACTGTGTCAAATAAAGATATTTTGTATTTATATTTGTATTTTGTATTTGTTATAAGTTTGACATCTCTCTTTTTTGTGTGTGTGTGTGTGTGTGTGGCATTGTAATTCCCGAAAGAAAGAACCAATAATGATTAGTTTTTTTTATAAAACCGTTTTTTTTCTGCTTACAGCTAGACAATTGACTAACTGGACGCGTAACCAGACGAGCTAGTGAACCTAGCTTAATATTGGAGCATGCCTAGTCTGAAATACTACTATATTATAATAATGATTGGTTTGTTACATAGTCGAAAGTCTTTATGATTCTCGTAAATACTATATATCGCCTGTAAAAAACTTTAAATAATATAATTTCCAACAACTACTTTCATATAGGTATTAAATGACAGAGGTTTATTAGCAGAATGCATACAAAATAATACATTTCAAATCAAATACACATAGAAAATAGTGAAGAGGTTTTTAGTTTTTATTTTCCATTTGTATATTATAACTACCATAATTTACAACAACTGCTAACATATAGAAATCAAATGAAACAGATTGGATTCGTAGAATACACACATTATGACAATTTTCAAATCCAAGACGGTGGCTAGAATATAGTGACAGGGTTTTAATATTTTAATTTATACTTGGTTATTATAAATACAATAAAAGTGAGGCAGAAGAGGCTGGATACAAAACCAAAGTTCAAGTTATGATGGTACGTCAGGAAGTACAGAAAAAGTAAAAATGGTTTATATTTCAATCTTAACTAGGGATGTTTATATAACAAATAGGTATTTATATATCGAGGCTCCGCGCTAGTTGGTTAGTTTTGTATTTTTTTGCTAGTAGCTAAAATTTTACAGCATTTGTAGCTCGGCAAACTTAGGTGATCTGACGCGATCAGCGAGGTTAAGCAACGGTCCATATGGACAGTTTTTGCATGATCGATCATACACAAGACTGTCTTTTAAAAATCAGCTACCGTGTGACACGTCAAATTGTAGGTTCCAGCAGTTAGTCTTAGTACAAGCAATAACTTATTGACTTTGCGGAAATCCATTGTAAATAGAAGACAAAATTATCGAACGACAAGTCGAGACTCTCGACTTGTCGTTCGAAGAGTCAGCATCTCCTGATGATGCCTTGTGGTTAGGCGAAACACGTGTAGAGTTAAGAATTTCCGAATTGTGATAATAATAATAATAATAATAATAATTCATTTATTTGACACACATATATGTACATATAACACAAATTACATAGAAAAAACTAAAAACTAAAATTATTATAATATTAACATTTGAGCAAAACATTTATCATATTAACTTTTAATGATTATACAGTATTTGTGTAGGTCCCTAGCTCTCACGCTAGGATACCCTGAGTTTGTGAGAGCTAGTTTCTTTTCTTAGGGGCTTGGGGTGGGGACATAATTTATAGATGTAGTGACATATTGGACGTGATTATTTACTTTATGTGTATGATTATTAGTGTTTATTTATTAGTGTATACTGAACGTTATGTGTTTCAATGTATGAATGTGTGTGTGTTTGTCAGAAAATCTTATGTGCGTGTATTTGCATGTGTGTGTATTTTAGTGTATTTAAAGAGTGTGTCTGTAGTTGACTTATGATTATCCATGTCCATGTGTGTTTGTGAGTGTGTGTGTGTGTGTGTGTGTGTGTGTGTGTGTGTGTGTGTGTGTGTGTGTGTGTGTGTGTATGTATGTATGTATGTATGTACTAGAGTTTTACTACTTGATGCTTCTGATTAGTTGTTCTGTTTCGGCATAGCTTAGTTCTTGTAGGTATATTTTTATCTTATTTTGGCATTTATATTTGGTGTCATAAATTAGGTTTAGTTCTGTATGTAGTCTGCTGTAGATAAATCCTCCCAGATAGTTATAACACTTTTGGCCAATGTTTGTCTTAGTGTGTGGGAGTTTCCATCTGTGAGCACGACGTGTTTTCTCGGTCTGGACGTGAGTATTGGAAATAGCAAGTGCAGTTTTGTGATATCTCATGGCACTTTCAAGAATGAAAAGTTGGCGAACCCTGAGATGACCAGTATCTTTATATAGTTGGTCTGTTGGATACCGGTAGGGTTTCTTGTAGGCAACTTTCAGGAGAAGTCTCTGGGCTCGTTCGGCTTTAATGAGGTGTGTTGTACAGGCAGTACCCCATGATGAGATGCAGTAGTTCGTTATAGACCTGCACAGCGCTGTATAGACCATATCAATAGTTTGCGTATCTGCAACACTTCTTAGCCTTTTAAAAATGAAAAGTAGTTTTCGTAGCCTTTTACTTAGGTTTTCAATGTGCTTAGTCCAGGACAAAAGTTCATCTATATATATTCCTAGGTATTTAATATTTTGCACTTGCTCCAATGATGAACAATTGCAATTGCAATCACGCGTCAATGAAATGTGGCATTCGTGTAATTTAATTATCAGTGGTTGAGGAGGAGACGAGCGACTGGAGACATGAAATGCGATGACTTTTGTCTTATTAGCGTTAAGCGTGAGCAAGTGGTTCTGAAGCCACTTCACCACCTCGCGAAGGCCCTCGTTTGCTGTTTTAGTCACTGCGTTCCAACTTTTGTCATAGAATATAATAGCCGTGTCATCCGCGAATGCGAAGAGCTGAGATTTTGCGATGTTCATCTGACAGAGATCATTAACGTACGCGAGGAACAGGGTCGGCCCCAAGACACTGCCCTGTGGGACGCCAAAGTTGACAGTTTTGTATTCACTAAAGTGGTTCTTTACTTTGACTCTTTGTCTCCGATTGGACAGATATGAATGAAACCACTGCAAAGCTGTACCACGGACTCCAAGACCCTCCAGCTTTTTCAGAAGAATTGGCCGGGAAACGCTGTCGAAAGCTTTGGCAAGATCTAAGAAGACGCCTATACACCCCTGGCGCATGTCGAGCTTACCAGCAACAAAGTCTACCAGAGATGTGACAGCATCCTCTGTTGATCTGCCGGTGCGGAACCCGTATTGGTTTTGAGAAAGTAGATTCTCCTTCTCCAGAAAAGATATAAGGCTCTTGTTTACCACTCTCTCCAGAATCTTTGATATAGCAGACAACAGAGAAATAGGGCGATAGTTGGAAGGTGACGATGTGTCGCCATCCTTGTGAATAGGACAGACGGTGGCATCCTTAAGTGCGTCAGGAAATATACCAGTAGAAAGGCTGAGATTGCAGATAAACGCTATTGGTGCTGCCAGAATATGTTTAGCAAGCTTAAGCAATCGATTTGAAATGTTGTCACTTCCAGGTGCAGAGTTAGTTTTGAGTCCACATATGATTTTGTTTATTTGGGCAGGGTCCGTAGGAGTTAGAAAGAATGAGTTGCCGGGAGAGTTAGAGACTGACGCTGACTTCGCTAATTCTTGCTCTGTTGTACCTAAACTATCTAATATTTTATTCGCAAGAGAATCTCCAATAGTTGCAAAGTAATTATTCGCATTCTCTAAGGCTACGGACGGATTTGGGGTTGCGTGAATCAGGTCGTTGCTTTTGGTTTGAATACATTTTATGTTACAAACTTCTTTGATAGAGAGCCACAATTCCTTACTGTTGCCAGTATTGGAACGAATTTTATTCGAGTCATACTCATTCTTGAGAGATTGCAGTATATTATTGCAGTAGTTCCTGTATTTTCTGTAATTATTCAAGAGTTCGGAGTCTTGAGGGTTATGTTTACATTTATAGTGCAGTGCGTCTCGTTTTCGCATACACCTCAGTAACCCAGGAGTTATCCATTCCTTGCGGATGGCCTTTGAATTCCGTACTAATTTAATAGATTGATGTCTTTCTATAATTTTACTCAGTGTCTCAACAAGTTCTATGATTGCTTGATTGGGGTCAAGTTTTGAGTATAAGTCAGTCCAATTTATCATTTCCAGATCTGTTACTACACTTTGGTAGTCTATTTTTGAAATATGTTTAGATGCTATTGGGGCTTTGGGAACACCAGGTAATGCAAAAATAACAGCATCATGATCTGTAATTTTACCCCGACAGACTACCACAGATGATTGGAATGGACTGTTTATCATAGCATGATCTATACAAGTTTTATCATGTGTGATACATTGATGGCCTGGGATAAACCCCTTACATGCTAGAAATTCCAGGTATTCTGCCGCTTTTCTTTCTTTTGCTGCATTTTTTATATCGGGCATTATATCGACGTTGAGATCACCAGTTATAACAGAGGTACGTCCCTTCATTTTGTCTAGTATCATTTCCAGTGATGTTAGAAATTTACTTATACTATCAAAAGAAGGTGACCTATAGATTGCCAGAATAGAATATTCGTTTGAAATGTTAATTAGTAGTCCCGTGGCTTCAGCGAGTGTGGGTTCAGTAATGTTCACCTCAATATCTGGCCTACACAGTACTATGACACCATCGTTTTGATTCTTATTATGTTTAGTGAATGTGCAGCAATACTTATCAAGGCAAATTCCAGCAAAAGAATCAGCTAACCAACATTCGGTGAGAATAATTATGTGTGGGAGAAATTTGAGGCGTGATAGGAATACCGTTAATTTGTCAAAATTTTTTCGAACACTACGGATATTTTGGCAAACAATAGTTAGCTTTTCTGTTCCTTGGTCTAATCCTAGGTGTATCTCACACATTTCTGGTTCGAACGTGGTAAAACTTTGTCTTATCTCTGTGTTATCAATGATATCAAGCATCTGTAGGTTACTATCCATAATTCCCGACTAAAGAAGAGTTATGAGTGCGAGTATTGGTAGTGCTTAGTATTACAGCAGAGTAAAGGTTAATAATTGTTGTAGCATCAAACCCGATTAATCTTTTCCGTGAGATGGTATAAAAATCGTGGTAAAAAGTACAAGTAAGTTTGCTAGATATACGGAAAAAAAATATTATCCGAGTTGATGTATCGAGGCTTATGCAGAAGGTTACAGAAGGTTGTATATGTTTGATTGTGTGGTAGTGTTTATGTCTATAGAAGTATCCGATAGTCAGTAAAGTGTAGGTTTTAGAATTAGTACGCGTATTTTTCAGCGAGAAAATCAGTACCGAATTTGTAGTAAAGTATTTGGGGTAACTATAGGTCATAGGGTAATTATATTCATCGGGAATACAGTTTACTATAAATGAGTGTAATAGATTAGTAAGCTTTAGGGGCTGAGATAGCGCGACAATATTAACTATGTTACTAATCTGGACGGCTCGGCCGGCGATTAGTTTGCGAGTGCATCGATACCGAAAGGACGTATATTTGTTGCATGCACTATTTTTTAAATTAATCATCGTAATATTTGTGTAAAAATTACGGTTTGAGAAATCAGTTTGTGATGTTAGTGTATAAGCGATGTAAACTAATTGAATGAAGTGAGTGATTGTGTTTAAATGAATTGATAAATATTCCGAGTGCAGATACCTTTCAAGCGGACGGCATAGTGTTATTGTAGTTATAGTGGACAGAGATTGCCTCGGCGCAGATAGTAGATAGTGAGTATTTTTGATGCTATAAATAATCATTAATAAGCAAAGGAGCCTAGTTATAATATTTGATACAACTGCGGTGTTGACACAGTGAGTATAGATAATTAATAATAATTCGTAAATCGATTCTTCGAGTAAGTTTTGAACATGGGTACACAGCGAGTCGTTATCTGAATATCTAAGTGTTTGTTTATGATTCATTTGTAACAATAATAAGCAGAAAGAAACATAAGTAATTATAAAGAATTGTAATGCGAAAAGGTACACCACTATTTCAATTAGCATATTTCTATAATTGATTATGTTTAGATTCAATTTTGTGTAGGTTTTGTACCTTAGATTATGGAAACATTTAACATCATTAATTAGGAAGGAAATCGAATTAGTTATATATTTTTTTGTTATAAGATAAGAAAGAAGATTAAATAAGTAGGTTGTGAAATATAGCTGAGGTAGTCAGGTTGATTTTTTCATGGCATCAAGTTGGGCTTCGTTCTTCACGGTGATGTGGGGAGTGCCTTCGCGTTTTCGCAGGAAAACCGTACCGTTTGCGGTCCAGCAGTAGGAGAAGTCCTGACTTTTTGCGAAATCTCTTGCCAGGAAGTGAAGCCGTCTTGTTTTCGGCGTGAGATGCTCGGATAGGTATACTAGTGATGGGGAACATTCCAGGCCTAGATGATTAGTACATAACTTTGTTGAGCCGTGAGCAGTGTTGAATTTCTTGGCTTTGTGGAGTACCTGATCCTTGATGAGTGTGCTTGAAAGTTCAGCTACTAAAGTGGTGAAGCTTCTATTTTTGTTAGGAATGCGGTACACGTCCCGCAGATCAGCTGGAGAGTATTCGACAGTGAGAGAAGTGAGAAGGTTTTCGATCATTGAGAACATTTCTTGTTTTTTTTCCCCTATTTTTCTTGGCACGCCACGAATTTCGATGCATGTTTTTCTTGATAATCTATCTAAATTTTCTATCTTGTCTTCGGCTTCAGATATTTGTTTTTTTATGATAGTTTTTTCTCCTTCAAGTGCTACAATCTGGTTTTGTACCTCTGTAAGCTGATCAGATATGAAGCAGACAGATTTTTCAATTTCAATTATCGGCGCGGTATGGTTTTTCACCTCAAGTAATTGTTTTTCAATAGATTCCATCCGTTCGTTTTGTTTATCGGTGAAATTTCGAAACATAGAAGAAAGCATATTTTTCATTTCGTTTTTGAAGGAGTCGAAGTCATCGTGCACTGGTGATGGTTGATGACGTTTTTTGGGCTTCTTTCTTTTAGGTTCATTTGTGCAGCCAGATGCGTTAGGAGATGGCAAGTCTGAGAATGAATCAGACTTACCATATTTACCTTTCGGAGAGTGCTGTAGCGGAGACATAGTTGTAGGATAATATTATGGAGTAGGCCTAAATACGGCCGTCGGGCGCGCGCTAATTATTCGCGGAGCTGTGCACGCGACTGGAATGTTTAAGTGTGTGCGGCGTTAGCGTACATGTACAGCGCTGGGAGGCGTGGTTTACTTCAGTATTTCAGCGTGTGCGTAACCTTGTGCACTGGAGGTGGCAAGTGAATATTCCAATGACAGTTGTTTTTACTAATCACCACTCGCATAAACTTCCTAATATTGGATGTGCTTTGTTGCTGTCTCCTTCTGCTTCGGCCGTTACGATGCTGTTTGTCCGTTTGAAATATGACGTTTACTTCTTTTGTGTTTGTTGTTTTTGTGTTTATCACTTATTTTAGCATATATCACTTTTTATTATTGTTGTTTTTGCACTGTTCCGATTTGACGGGATGTATTATCACAGGCAGAGTCCTCAATAATGTTTTATTTCGTCTAAATTTGCACAAGATGGTGCTCACCTTTGTTCGTGAATATCCTCCTTATTACACTATTTTGCACTGCACAAACACTACCACTTATGAATCGTCACTAGTAACATAAGATTTTACCCAGTTTGTCCCGTATACTGCACTATTTTATTTTTGAGAAATACATATACGCGGAGCTGATGTCACTCGTGCGCCCTCTAGCGGCTACTTTTCGTGATAGGTAACGTTAATCTTAATTAATCTTAGTTAATTTTTCCTTTACTTGTCTTAATTTGGATTTCGGATCACAGCGGAAGTACACTAGATATTTAATTTTGTCTTCTATTTACAATGGATTTCCGCAAAGTAACGCCTGAGTCAATAAGTTATATATAAACTGTTGTTGCTACCTATTGTATCTTACATATAAAAAGTGTGAAGAAGCAAATTGAAAACCAGCGCTGGGGTACCTGGTTCCCTCAGCATTATGCTGAATTTGCTCTTTTTGTGCACATAGCCTTATGTTACAGTAATTATGTTCGTTGTCTCGTCCTCTATGATGAGAGTAAACTAGTGTAAGACCCGGGACTACACTAGTTTACTCTCATCATATTTGGACGAGACAACTTCATATCGACGGTTAAAAGGCAAACTGCGTTAAGCGACAATTTTTGAACTTTACAGGAGAGCCATTCAAAGTTTTTTATTTCGGAAAAAAAATCATAATCTCGAAATTTCTGGGTGGATTAAAGAATGATGAAAAACGTATTATTTATTTAGTCAAACGCTACTACTGCAAAAGTTTCGTGGTCTAACAAGCATTATTTTGAAAAATAAGTGTCGCTTAATCCCAAATGCATTATTTAGGGATAAGGATAACTGACTGAACCGCCACAGGATTTAAAATAAGTTCGAAGCAAAAAATGTTTAAGTGCAGGTGACCTCATATTTAGATCGAAGTAAAATGCTTTAAGTTCAACATAATTACAAAAATAGAACGAGTCAAATTGGCAAGAGTGTATCAAAGAGTTAAAAACAATAAAGGAAAAGTGACTCACGCGTCAATGGACATACTAGCCAGATTGACTTAAGTTCGCTAAAATGCAATAATGTTTGTAAGCTTGTCAGATAAACCTCATTCTTAATGACAATCGATAAGAAAAATAAACTTGTAATGGAATTGAATAAATGACTAATCGCATTAAAACAGCGTTTATGAGTGTTATAATTTTAACGGAACGTTTTAATTAATCACTTTATATAAAAAAATATATATATTTTAATCTTAATGTCTATATCATCAATTAACCTGGTATGATATTTTAGTTTTAAATTTTAGTTACATATTCAGCATACAAAGGTGTCAAAAAAATTATAAATCTTGATCTACCTCATCTTCTATGTCGGTATCAATAAGTTTATCTTTTCCGATTCGGTGAGGCAGATTGGTGTATTCCAACTGGAATATTTTTAGAATTACACCATTATCACACAGTTTTTTCAATTCGTTGTATCTATCTATGCTGCCAATAACTACCACGTTATTGGCAGCATAGATTTATATTTTCCATTTATTGGTTTCGGTCTAACTATAGGGATTGTCTCGGCTCTTGCATCTTCTTTCATACTGTTTTTAATTGTTAATATGCCCGGAGATTTTTAAATGTCGCTACCCGTATTTGCCAATCTTTCCTGAGAGGTTTCCTTTCAAAAACTTGTCTGACATCTCTTCATAATTTTTGAAATCAAAGTGAGTCAGCGTCTCCACTTGGTATGGATGGATCTTTTCTGGCCAGCTGAAAATCTGTAGCCCATTGCGAGGGTGCCCATATAATCCCCCCGTGGGGCCCCGCATTGTCAAGGCGGGGGCGGTCAGTAACCGTGGTCTGGTCACCCACGGGGAAGCGAAGAAGGTCCCTGAGGCGGGCACTCCCTAGACTTGTACTCACTCACTCCTCCATGCTAGTTCTAGATGGAGTGGCACCAGTAGGTTGCGGAACTTCGTTCCGGAGGGGGTTTTTCAACTGAGGCGGGCTTGTGGTGTGGATATGGAGGCACTGCAGCCAAAGGTGTGGGGCCACGGCAGGAGAGAAGTGTCGGTATTACGATGCGCCGCTCTTCCTACCTGCCGCTACCTCTACGGGGTCGCCACCGGTTGATGGCGGGCGCGGTGGATCTGCAGGAAGAAGGAAGTGGCACCACTATCTGCACTCTCCCTATTCTCTGCGGCCGTAGTGGCAGGTGACGGGGCCACAGACCTGACCCGTTGCGGGGAACCTAAGACGTCGGACCCGAGTTGTCCAGCGTCCATTGCACTCACGGTCCCCGAGGTGGTTGCGGTGCACAAGTGGTGCACTGCTAAGGCAGTCATCCCTTCAGGAGGAGTGTCGCAGGCTAGCCGAGGTGGGTGGGATAGTGGGTTGATGCAAAGATCGGAACCTCACCCCGCTTTCCGGTGAGGAGGCCATCGTGAGGCTTAAGTGGGCAGTGATGCCCTTCTGGCATCGAGCCCGACATACCCCACCCACCTCCCCAGGTGTGGTGGGCATGCGTAAAAGCATATCCTCACGTTATAAAAAATAAATTGCTCATATAATGTTGTTTCGTATTGAATTTCTGATCGTAGCATGCATGCTATCTACCGTCATTTCAGTATGCCCTGGGAGCAACAGTTCATCTGCATCGGTCTCTAAATGCACTGATTGCAAGAGTGCATTATGAAGAGCTGCAAGCACAATTTTGATTTTGTTTTGACCCGGACACGAATCTGTTTATAAAATCGGGGATTTAATCGTATCACGTGAATCTACATCAGCAATATACTTTTGTAAAATCGTGGTTACTTCATCGCCACCTCTTTTTCTTCCAGCTTCCCCCCATGTAAAACTAAATCCGTTTCTTGTTATGCTTGCATAAAAACATAAATTATAAATAGCATATTTTCTTGAGTAGAATAGCAGCATACTGTTTCCGTGTGGTGTGTTTAATACTTACTTCGAAGCAAACTTGTACACACAACCGTCCCCATCGATGTATTACTGCTGACTGAAGCGCCCGTGCAGATGGCGTTTCTCGCTACACGCTGGAGGTTAGTACATGTGCGCGAGAAAATTTCTTTGAATGAACCGACACTATTTACGCTGCCAAAGTAGATTTCGAGATGATTATCCTCCAAGGCTCCGTTTTTCGACATGTTGAAAAATGTTTTAAGTTCTAAAATGTATTTAATGTTTTGTTTGAAACGACCAATATTGAAAAATATTATTACTACATAACAGGCTCATATGACTCTTGACATCGATATCACATCACGGCAAACCAGCTTAAGTCCGAAATAGCCCTAAAGCATACTCTGAATGAAACAGTTTAAGCGACACGATGCTTTCATTTGAATGAAAAGAAAAATGTTTCAAGCGACATCACTGTTTATTTTAATTCGAGGTCAATTATCTTACCCGACTTCATGTTTTCAAACAGTGTGCTTAAGTGCCAATGTATATGAAATTAAGAACAATTTAAAACAGCTGAAATACATTTGTGTCGAAAATGATCAAATTCCATGTCGCTTTAAACCATGCAAGCCAAAAATAGGCCCATTTTTGCAATGGTCTCAAGCGACAAAAAAGTGCTCAGAATTGAACAAAACTGGGTTCAGATGACGCAGAAAAAATCGCTGATTCCAAATATGTATATAACTCAAAACTCAAATATTTGTCGCTTAACGCAGTTTGCCTTTTAACCGTCGATATAATTACAGTCGAACTTCACATACCTTGAGGTAAGTTCGTTTGACTATTAATAATACGCAATTGAATATATGTATTTCTGTGTGCACAATAAATAATTTTCTGTCTCTCTTTGAAATGTGACATTTTTCTTCTCCAAAGTCGTTGTTAGACTGAAATTTAATGAGATTATCGAAAACGGTTTCTGTCTAGAATGCAAAATGTCAGGTCATTTGATTCTGCGGAAGCAATTAGTAAACTTCGCCCACTGGTTACTTGCCCACGAAATTTTGGCTGACGTAGGCGTGCTACTAATGGAACTTTTAAAATCTCACTTATAATTGTATTATTTAGACGACCTCGTTGGCGCAACGGTTACCATACCGGCCTGCTAACCAGAAGGTTCCGGGTTCGATTCCCGGCCCGGCCGACATCTTTGTGCTTAACTAAATTAGTTGGTTGTGGGTCTGGGTGTTAAATATGTATCTATACAAAATATATATGTATGTATATGTAGTATATCCGTTGTGAAAGCTACCATAACACGAACTAAGGGTTAACCAGCCGTGTGTGAAATGAGTCTCAATATTTATATATATTTATTTATTTTGTTTAAAATGAGTAATTTAATTTGAAAAAAAAAAAGAATTTTAATTTGAGGTATATGTATTTCAAATAAGGCCGCCAATAGTGGCACACTATTTTTCAATAAAAAATTGCGATAAAAAATTATCTATCTATCTAAAGTGCTCTTTGCCCACGTTTAAAGTACCTACAATAAATAAGAAGAAAAATAATATTGAATCCATGATAATGCATGGTTGCAACAACCCTTAGTAGTGCCCAACTATCGTTTGTGGCGAAACTCCGTCCCAGTTTAAATTGAAATTTATTGATTGATGAATTCGCTATATAAATACAAAATCTAACCCCTCTCTCCATCAAAATAAAACAACATTTGTACCGAGCGAGTTTTTGTAAAACGGTCCTTGTTGTTTTATGTATTTTTGTTAAATTTTCCTCTGAAACATATTGTAAACAACTTTGGTTTAGAACAATTGGACATTGATTGAATTGAGATTTGCTGTGGGTATTTTGTTAGAATATTTTATTTTCATCTGTGGTGTGATTCTGTAGACGCAAAAAGCAATTTTTGTTTTAAAACAATTTTGTTTAGATTTTGTAGCTAATCTGGACACTTTTTGGGGTTCCGTACATAAAAAGTAACAATGAGACCCTATTACTGCTTTAACTCTAATGAAGTTAAGTACTAACGGCATTTTAGTTTTTTTTTTACACATTCACACACTTAGCCCCATACTGAACCATTTCTAGCTCGTATTATGGTTGCTAACACAACTGATATACTACATATACATACATACATATTAATATATAATTATATATTATTATTTAATTATATATTTAACACCCAGACCCACAGCCAACAAATTTAGCCAAGCACAAAGATGTTGACCGGACCGGGAATCGAACCCGGAACCTTCTGATTAGCAGTCCGGCATGGTAACCTTTACGCCAACGAGGTCTTCAAAATAATAGAATAGAATAGAATATAACTTTATTGTACAACCACAAACAAGAAAAATTTAAATATATAAAATTAAAAACTTAAAAGTAGAGTACAAGGGCGGCCTTATCACCTATGGTGATTTCTACCAGGCAACCGGGCAACAAAATAATCTTCTTCTTCTTCAAATGACCTAGGTGGCCTAGCTTTGGTGTCAAGACTTTTCAAGCCGCCTAAGCCTACGCTGTCTGTCTGTCTGTCACTAGGCTGTGTCTCACAAGCCATCATAGCGAGAAAGCTGTAATTTTCCGATCGAATCGAACCCGGAACCCTCTGGTGGCAGTCTCGCATGGTAACCATTATAAAAACGACGACGTCAAAATTATATTAATTGAAATAGATTAAGAATAAAAAGGATTGGCATAGGACTGAGACTAATGGCATACAAATAGATACTTTAATAAACATTGGGACACATATCACACACGGCTGGTTAACCCCATACTGAAGCAGTTCTTGTTCTAGTTAGGCTACTCGTAACACAACTGATATACCACATACACATACACATATGTACTTACATATTTTACATCGATACTTATTTAAAACCCAGACCCACAGCCAACAAATTTACCACAATATCCGAAGACATGTGTCATCGGCCAACCCGCACATGGCCACCGTGGTGAATTATGGCCTAAATCTCTCTCCTCTTGAGGGAAAGCCCCGAGTCCCACCAGAGGGAACGTCTGCTGCTTATGCTATGCTTTGACCAATAGTTGCGAAATAGCTTATTTCTGAGCTCTTTCATGTTTGTATCCAAAACGTCAATCACGGGTGCAATTCGCAACTCCGTCACAAGAGGCGGCACCGAGTCGTGGCGCATTCGAAATAGTTTCGGCGTGCAAGGCGCACCTTATTACCTGTACAAAGCCTTATCGGACATGGAGTTAAAGTTTCACTGGATATGACAGAGTTTTTTTTCCTTACAGCTAGGTCTTTGGTCAGCAGAGCAAACAACACGAGTAAACGACATTCTGGCCTATGGTAGAGCATGCCTAGCCTGGATATAACTGGCTTTCATAAAAGCCGCTAGCACATACTGTTAGGTGATCAGCGACACATTTTTCAACTTTAAGGTAATTGCAAGCCAGGTGAGCACTATAAAACACCCTACCACCGTGGTAAGGTTTCTTTACGATGCTTTCCTTTACCAAAAGCTCGAGCTCATTAAATGGTTTACAATCAATCTCATTATATTTAAAATGCCATATGCCCCTCTATAGCCAAGCCAATGCCAGAGGTATCTTCCGGCAGCCACCTTGAGACCCAGTTATTTCAGACTAGGCATGCTCTTCCTTAGATCAGAGAATTGCTAACTTGTTGGTTATCATCAATGTCGTCACACACAACACCACTATGTGCTTCGTACGTACCGTTATGACTCCTCGCTTTGTACGAGTATGTGCTTTTTTTTGAAGTTGTACTTCGTACTTGCTTATATTGATTGATTTCTTGCTTATATCACTGTTAGAGTTTTTTTTCATGCACGTTTTTAGAATAATTTTGTGTAGCTCCTCGTCCTTGATCTATAATGTTCCTCTACCCGAAACTACACCTCTGCCACATCCAGCCATTCCGCATTTACATCCGCATGCCTTTACTTCAATCTGGCGTGAAAATCCAGTCTCTTTCTATTCTACAGGGTGCTCTCCTACATCCCACATAAGCTTTTTAGTGGCGAGAGGCACGTACAGGTTTCGTGTGGTGTAGTAAGAAGGTTTATACAGGGTGTGGAGAATAGAAAGTAAACTGTTTGTAATATCGGCTCGGACGGGATGTTGGTTTAAAGCGGGGTTTGAAGTGATTTTTTTAGTTAGATTTATTCGATTAGGGAAATATACTGTTATATTTAAAAAAAATCTACTTATAGGTTTGCGTTTGACCACAGCTGCTAGCCTGATAGGTCTGCGAAGTTACACGCTTACCTAGAAAATACCTATTAACTCTAGATTTGAAGACCCCCAGATGGTATTTCTCAGGAAACAAAGACTCGGGAAGAGAATCCCAAAGTTTTGCTACATTTCTACTAATGGTTTTAAATTTTTTCAACGGTAAAGCATGGGTAAAGCTGGCTTTCGATATTTTAGACTATAGTTATCGGAAAACACCTATTACCCCTGCACATTAGAAAAGAGGCAGCCGATTTAATATTCTTGCACAAGATCCTTTCGATTAAGCTTGATTGTTCTGCCTTACTATCTGCATTCAAACTAATTAGGTAGGTACTCTGTCTTGCTCATGCCCAAGAAGAAACCTGTTAAACTTGTCTGGACCCCGCTGCCGCACTTATTATAAACAAAACTCTTATACTCAACGCATTATTGCTAATTTCAATTAGAAATATACTATATATAAAGATATTTTCAACATGAGGCACCATACTTATGTATGGTGGTATGTTTCTTTTTTCTACACGGTGATAAATTATATGGCTTTGGGTGTAGTTTCTATTTATAATTACGAGTAACTGCTTACTAGGCTTTGTAAATGTATTTAATTTTCATTAAATACATTTATATATTTAATGAGTTTGATTAAAGTATGTGTAACCAAAAGTGATGAACTTTTGGCTATTTATTTTTAGTCTTATCCTAACTTTATTTATATATGGCTGCTTGTTCGTCCTTTACAATAAAAATAAAATAATGATTTTGGGTTGTGCAAAACGAAATAGTAAAAGCCAGAATATAACTTACATCTTTTCCATGAACTAGATTAAATTTTTATGGGAACTAAGATTGAGCTCCCAAGTCAAAAGCCAAAGCAAATAACGCAATAATATTTTGTACTTTTACAACTGTTCTTAGAAATGAGTTCTAGAATCACAAAATGTCTGACTCAAACCATCTTTCCACAAAGGCGTAAACTCCTCAACGTCGCAGCTTCAATTAAAACTTCTCGATTCAACGGAATATCTTCGACAATGTACTGCAGAAGTTTCCAGAATAAAAGGAAATATCTCACTTAGGTAAGAGACATTTTGAAATAAGAATACTTTTGAAAAGAATTTGGGAAAAAACAGTATTTTATTATACATTTTAGCTCATTATCTTCTTCTTTTTCGTATGAGCTAAATGGCCAAGCTTTGGTGTCGAGAGTTTTTCAGAAAAATAAGAAAATTACACAATTGTGTAACAAATATATCCTATCCTACTAATTCATAATAATATAATAAACGGAAACGTTTGTTTTTGTTTATTCTGATGTATAATCAGACTCACGTCAAAGTCTGTATAAGTATATGGGTGTATAAATATTTTATACAAAAACTACCGAATGGATTTTAATAAATGTTCACAATTTTATAGCTCAAACACTAGAATAACAAACACATGGGCTACCTTTTTTAAAGAGAGCATGTGAATTGTCCAAAATATATGAAAGTGACGTAATATTTTTTTTTTGACACATTCACACACGGCTGGTTAGCCCCATACTGAACCATTTCTAGCTCGCATTATGGTTGCTAACACAACTGATATACTACATATACATACATATATATTATATATAAATACATATTTAACACCCAGACCCACAGCCAACAAATTTAGTTAAGCACAAAGATGTTGACCGGGCCGGGAATCGAACCCGGAACCTTCTGATTAGCAGATAACTAATGATGGCTGATGATAATGGTGATATTAAATTATACCTATAATGTAAACCTTCTATCAGTTTACATACGTCAGTCCACGGCATGTCTACAAAGACTGTCATGTCAGTTTTCTTATTAATAAGGCAAAACAATGTTTTCCGGGTCAATTAGTTCCATAACTTTACCTACAACATCTATTGAAAAGAAGAGTTACGGACAAAAAGTTGAAGAAAATAAATGAATCGCGTTAAATCTGTCCCTCTAATTACAGCTTCGGACCAACTCGGCGTTTTGCTTTTGTCATATCAATTTCGATTCTAGCCGTTATATACTGAGCGATGCAGAGCCTAAACTTAGTACAAAATCAGATTGGAACATAAATTTCCTTCTATCAGTCATCAACATCATTATCGTCCACGATTCTTTTTATCCCACTGCTGGGTATAGGCCTCCCTTGACACGTGTCACTTCCGTCCATTTTTGTGACAGTTTTGAAATAAAATACGAATACATACAAATAAAAAAAAATTCAACTTACCATATTTAAATAGTTTGTCATCTTTTAATTCACATTATTACAATATTATGCCAGTTATGCCAGATAAAATGAATTATAAAAGTTTTTTTGATTGAGAGGGCAAAGCGATTGATCAATTTGAATCGACATTTTTATTTTGCCTTTATGATAAAAATCTCAAAAAAAATTAGAATCACGAATCGATCTTTGCTTTAATGCAAAAGCAAGAAAGATAATATTCAAAACTTAATTTACCCTGGACTTAAATCATATTTTTTTTTAGTGTGGCAACATTAGTTCGCACCATTAAGTCTGCAGCGCTCCCTGGTGAGACACTGTATTTATTTTTCAAGAGCATGTATATTAAATATACAATATATATTATTATATTATATTATACATATTAAATATACATGCTCTATTAAATATTAAATTTCAACCTATCACTGAAAAAAATAACACAATCGAACTAATAGTTTTAGACCAACGCGCAAAAAAATAACTCACCTAAAACGCATATACCGACCGGTATTTGATCCGTTGGGATTAAAAATATAATTGAAAAGAAACCTTCGTTATCTAATCTAATATCTTTAAATGAGCATTCTTGTATATATAATATAATTATTGGAATCTCGGAATCGGCTCCAACGATTTTCATGAAATTTAGTACATAGGGGGTTTCGGGGGCAATAAATCGATTTAGCTAGAAATCATTTTTAAAAAATGTCAAAATAAACAAAACCAGGTACTTTTGAAATTGGAAAGTGGAAGCTAATTCACTGTTATTGCGAGCTATCTTTCGTCTCTTGCAACTCCTACCCCCAAATCAAATAAGAGTAAATTGTCGATCAAATGATTGAATTTTTCATTCGCCGCCGAGCACGATTCCAATTTCTGGATGCTTGATGACCATTGTCAATACACCAGTTTCATTATTTTGTTGCCTCGCTTTTGTTTGCTTCGTATTACAAGTACAATGCGTGAGTATAAAACAATGTTTTTTGACGTTCCTATTTTAAAATGGATGAAATTTTAGACAGAAGACTTACGTAAGTTCCGATGTTTGGCGTACTCAAGACTTTTTGATTAGCTATAAGTTTTTGAAATGAAATTAAAAAAAATAACTTTACTTGCGTAGCCACAGGTAAAAATATAAACATGGTAAATGTTCAGAAGTGTCCCTTGTAGGCTACCGCATATGCGGTGTGCAAACTGTCAATAATTTAAAAAAATATATAATTTTAAATGCAATACTATTTCAAAGTAATGTCAAAAAATTAACATAAGTTATCAATTGTTTTATAAAATGACATTATCCTAATTTGAATGAAAAGATAAAAAATAACAGAACTATCAAGACGATAAATATTACTTTATTATGTAGTGACAGGCTTACATCTAATTCGGCTAAGGTGATCTGACGCGATCATCGAGGTTAAGTCGTTATTCTACTGAGTTTCACCGCAAATACATATTTTAGCGAAGCGCAGTGGATTTTTCATGAAATATATTCGTATGAAATCAACAATTATTGAAATTAAAAGGTCTAACAATTCTAGATAATATCATCACAAAAAGAGCAAGATTTGTTGTAATATCTCTATTATTTTCAGAAGCACAACTTTTTAAATTTTATAACGACTTTTTTCAATCGAGCGCTTCATTATCTTCATTATTTATATTTGAATTTATTGGGTTTAAAAAAACAATACCTGAAATAAATGCTTATTATTATTTTCAATCCACTGAATTAAAGTTGAACTTACGTGGTCAAAGTGTTAAGAAAATCTTTCTTTAGTAAATTATCATACTTCTACGATTCTACCACTGTTCGAGATGAGACCTATTATAACTGCACATGCGATAGCGACACAGTGAACCGAGAGATATCTGAACATAATGGGCCGTAAATACCGAGCATCGAACACTTTCAATTAAAACTTGAGCTGTCCCCGATAAGTGGGGAAGTGGTGAGAAGTGTAGTGCAGTACTCCAGCTTTCAATAATGGACTGGATGGATAAAAAGTTTCAATAAAAGCATGTGGCTCGGTGGTAATAACGTCTGCTATTCAATCAAACGGCCTCTGGTTCGCTCCCGGCCCTACACCAATGACTTGTTTTTCAAGTTATGTGTGGATTTGCACTCGCTTTACGGTGAAGGAAAACATCGTGAGGAAACCGGCATGTTTGAGGACAGCAATAACTGAAGACGTGCGTCATCCGCCAACCCGCACTTGGCCAGCGTGGTAGATTATGGCCTATATCTCACTCTCCTAGTGAGAGAAGACCCCGAGACCCAGCAGTGAGCAGGGAGCATAGGGGGCTGCTTATGCTATACAAAATTACGTTTGTTGTATGGGAGCCCCCCTCAAATATTTATTTAATTCAATTTTTATAAATTTAATTGATAGCTAATATTCATTTATATATTTTGTAAAAATTATATGTGTCTAACAGCTACCGCTATTGATATAATTATAGCAAAAAAATATGAAAAAAAAAACACATTTATTGTATAGGATCTTAATATTTTCATTTCTATACATTTAAGTATTTGTTGTTATAGGGGCACAGGAAATACATATTATCTTGTGAAAATTTCAGCTTTCTAGCTATTACGGTTTCTGGGATACAGCCTGGAGACAGACAGACAGGGGAGTCTTAGTAATGGGGTCCGTTTACGGAATCTTCATTGTAGATAGAAGAAAAAAATATCTATTATCTACTTCACAGCGGATATACACTAAATAATTCTTTTTTTATTTTATTTAATCTTAAATTAGTTTTACTTAGTAGTAGAAGAAGTTTGTAATTAAGTTAGTTTCAAAGGTTTTATTTATATACCAACACCCTAACTTCACGTGTATACATACAGGGTACATGTTATTATAAGTTAAATAACATCGATAACTTGTGTACATACATGCTTACGAGTAGCAATGAAAAAAAATACTATACTCGTATTAACTTTTAAACTGAACTTCTCTTTAAAAATGAACTTGGAACAATAAGTTTATTATTTTAAAAATAATGTATGCTACTTACAGTATTTAATAAATATAAGGCATTATTTACTTTTATAACTAACGCTAAGTTATTAAAAGCTTTAAAAAGGTGCTTAGCCTGATAAGTATATGATGATGATCATATTATGATTTCCAAATTTTAGTTAATGCTATTGTATTAATACTTAATTTTGTGTTTAGTGCTAATTATTTTTAAGTTAATTGAAGAACTTTTAATATCTAAAATCATAATCACCATTTGCTTTGATTCGAATTCCTTCATCATCGTCATCATTTTCAGACATTCATCGTCAACTACAGAGCATTCTGAATCCCTTGGTATACGCCATTTGTCTTGTGGTCTTCATCTGTCCTCAGTCAGGTCAGGCCTTATGTCGTCAACCCAAAACATTTGTCATATTGTAAATTATTTTACTAGTCTTCTTCTTCTTCTTCATATGAACAAAGCGCCTAAACTCCGGAGATAAGCCGTCCGAAGGTCTCTGACTTGGATTGACGACACAATGTTTTTTTTTATTCGCTCGTTTTCGGGGTAAACCCGAAACGAACGTACTATGACCCGTATAAAAAATTGTTTGTTTCTAGTTTAGGTTAATTTAATCAAAAGGTTATCAGCCTTATGACTCTACTTATAGCAACACGAGCTTGTACCAAGCAGAGTCGTGAACATATTACTCAACCATGAACACGTTGCGTAGTATTTTCATAATATATTGGTTGTGGTGCCGTTATACAACACTAGCTAGTGTGGGTTATACATCGGCGTCAAATACCACTAATGGTGAACCGTGCTTAACCCAGTGTAGAAATGGTCGATGTGCTGTCGATTACTTTCTTTTCACTCAACCATGTTATGAAGACCCCGATGCCAGAGTTCCCATCTACCACACGGCTCTGTACAGAGGTTCAATAAGTTCTTGTCTCAGTAACTGTGGCAAATTTGGCTACTATTATGAGTGGTGTTTCACTACAGAGAACTACGACTGGGATTACTGCAGCTCCAAGTTGGAAAGCGCATCCAACGTCTACGGATACAACATATACGGAAGAAAATGCATAGACGAATGCGTTGCCGACAAGCACTTTGCAACAAGATGTCATTCAAAATCGCTAAGATACCGAGTTTGCGCCAGACCAGCTCGTTTGCCTGATCAATCTCTTTCAAATATACTTTTGTATGGTGGTCGTCCGAAACGAGCCCTTGATAGGTTATTCACAACAAATGTGGCTTCAGCTCGTGGTGTCAGAGATGGTCGGGACGGAGAAGCACAGCATCGGATCGATGCTATCTACAATTCCGGAATAATCGTTGAAAATATAACCAGTTTTCAGCCAAATAGTCCTTACACTTTTGTGGCCACTACCAACACAACGAATGCCAGAGGAGACATTGTTTATTTACCGCTAATTGTAATGGCTTCTCTGACGAAATTAAAAATACTGGTAAGTCGTCAGAGTTCCGATATCCCCAAAGCAGCCCGTGATAATGTGAATAATCAGTACAATGGGAACCGAAACTCAAAAGTAATAGACGTGGGACACATAATTGCTTTTCAAAATGGAGGCACGCGTGATCTGTTCAATTTCGTCGGCCAGACCTCTGCGTGTAACAAAGGACCATACAAGATGATTGAAAATGTTGTTAACAACTGGATCAACTATAATGGCACTGTAGAAATGACGGTAGTCATTACCTACAGAGGCACAGTTGCAGATGAGTTTACGGTGAAGCTGAAATTGTTTAATGATGACGGTACCTTGAGCTCAGATTGCCTGGATAATGTCATTAAGAATAATTAACTCGTTTTCGTGGTTAACATATCAATAATAAATGACCAACATGGACAGGGACATGGACATTCAATGTACTAGTAATACACTAATAGACCAGAATTTCATTTTGTTTTATTCTATTCCTGTTGAGCACATAAGTCTCTAATAATAATTTTAATTGTATATTAAAACGGCTGTCTGCCTAGTTAGCCAGCTATGGGCACTACACATTTCTTATCAAAAAAAAAACAAACGAATCTAAGTTTGTAAAATAAGGTTTATGACATGAGATGCGGAGCCAAGATGTGGCCATTTAGTGGCAGTTTGGTTCACCAACTTAGCTCAACGGATGAAGCAAGCTGAAGTGACAACGGACAAGACGAGTTTTAGAAAATAAAAAATAAATAAAATAAATATATAGGACACATTCACACACGGCTGGTTAGCCCCATACTGAACCATTTCTAGCTCGTATTATGGTTGCTAACACAGCTGATATACTACATATACATACATACATATTATATATAAATACATATTTAACACCCAGACCCACAGCCAACAAATGATGTTGACCGGGCCGGGAATCGAACCCGGAACCTTCTGATTAGCAGACCGGCATGGTAACCTTTGCGCCAACGAGGTCGTCGCGGAAGAGCGGAGACCGCGGCTCAGCAAACGTAGGGTGTGACGCCCTACAACCAGGTAGAGCGTAGAAGGTAGCAGGTAGTGGATGGTGAAGAGAAACACAGAATAGGGCCAAGTGGCGTGCCTTGTGAGAGGCCTAAGTCCAGCAGTTGACGAGCAGATGATGATGATGATAAAAATAAGGTTGAATAAAGTTTAAGCCTTATTAAAAGCGCAAGTTGAGTCACTGAATGTTTAAAATAGGTTTCCGCTCTGGAAAATCGGGCTGGCTATTAATTTTATCGAAGGTCATCGTTTAGAGGGTGACTTTTGTCTATTTTTCGCCACTTCTATACTTTACCGTAGGTCTAGTTTACGTTTTATTTTTAATACGCTAAGCTACGTAAAGCTATATTTTCGTTTTCTTTCGTTTAAATATATGATCACATTGGTTGAAATGTTTAGCGACTTCGTTGGCGTAATGGTTACCATGCGGGACTGCCAACCAGAGGGTCTTGGGTTATATTCCCGGCACGGCCAACATCTTCGTGATGAACTTAATTTGTGGGTGTTAAATATGTATCGATATAAAGTATTAATGTATGTATACAATAGTATACAAGTTGAGCGTCTATTATTTTTATTGATCTATGTCCTTATCTGAGCGAAAACAGTACAAATTAATCTTAAGATCATTCAGCTTGTATTAAGGCTTTAATTGAATAGTTCTAATTAGTTTTGAAATTGAATTATTACTGTCTAGTTTGTATTTGTGAGTTCTGGAGCACGTGATACTATGATATAATAACAGTATGGGTAGGTACTTCATATATTTAATTTTTACTTCAATTTTATTTTATTTTATTACAATAATAAATAATCATTAAAATTGAAACTGGCTATTCTACTGCTGGTCTAAAAAATCTCCCCTTATAAGTTTGAAACCTGACATACTCGTAGTATCAACAATCGTTTTCATTTTGAACATACAATACACATGTAATATGTAATGTTCTTTTTTATTAGGGTATATATTCCGTACATAGGGTTCCTTTCCTAGTTAAAATTCTCGCATATATATAAATGTATTACTAGCTGACCCGGCAAACGTTCTTTTTAACCGACTTCAAAAAGGAGGAGGTTATATATTCGACGTGTATGTATTTTTTTTTTTTTAGTAGCCGATTCTCAGACCTACTGAATACGCATATAAAATTTGGTAAAAATCGGTCTAGCCGTTTCGGAGGAGTACGGTAACTAACATTGTGACATGGAAATATTACATATAAGACTAGTGGTTGCCCGCGGCTCCGCCCGCGTGTAGGTCGCTTTTCGCCCCTGGCAAAAAAACTTGTAACCATTGGAATGGAATTTCCAAAAATCCGTTCTTAGTACGCGTCTACATACTAAAACAAATACACCCTCCAAATTTCATAACCCTAGGACCAGCCGTTTGGGCTCTGCGTTGTCTATAGATGAGTCAGGACAAAGAGTCTTATAGTATAGATAAGATAATGTACACCCATACTGTATATAAATATATAATACCTCGCATTGTAAGTTGCTAAGACATTTTAATTAACTGAGGCAAGTTAAAATGACGGCTCATTTTGATGGTTTTCAGATATTAATTATTATCCATGCTGGACGTGATTTGCCTACGAATTTATGTCGTTTATCGTCAAGTAATTTTAAACTTTATTTTTTACGACTGAAAGTGTATATTTGTGTAAAAGCAAAATAAGTAAATGGCGGTACTAAGTCTTGTGATTCGATGTGTTGACTTAGCTAAGTAATTAACTAAGAATTATTGAAGAAACTTTGCTATTTTTTTTTACATTAAAATTGGCTTGGGCTTGATCACAATTCACCTGATGGCAAGCGACATTATGATCTAAGTTGGAGCGCGCTTACCTAGCTAAAGTATGAGTGCCATTTTACTAAATATACTTAATAAAATTAAAATTTATTTGGGGGAAAACTAAGTACTACAACTTCAATAAAATATATTACTTCATGTTAAATCTTATATCTAAAATTAATTAAATTTGAAGTATATCTAATCTAAAAACCCAGTGCCAGTGGGAAGAGTACCTAAAATGCCAGCCGAGTTGCCTTTTTTTTATGATAGATAGGCAAGCGCTTGATCGAAACTCACCTGATGTTAAGCGATGTTGCGATCTAGGGTGGAGCGCGCTTGCCTAGAAGAAACCGATTCACTCTCGCCTTGAAGACAGTGAGGTTATAGTTCAGAGGGAACAGGGATTCCGGCAATGAGTTCCACAGTTTAATGGTCCGCACAATATTTGAGGAAGCGAAACGCTTCGTGCGGATTTTTGGAACTTCAACTGTATAGCGGTGCCTCCTAGCCGTCTCCCTGCTCGTCCGATAGTGAAAAGGGGCCGGAGGAATTAGCTGATGCAATTCAGACGCGCACTCTCCGAAATGCAACCGATAGAAAACCGACTCGCAACATTGCGGTGATGCTCCAAACTTTGAAGCCTCGCGTTGCACATGGACTCATTACCTATGAGCTTCTTGGCCCGGTTCTCAATCGACTCCAACGCCTGAAGCTGATACTTAGCAGAGCCATCCCAAAGGTGCGAACAATACTCCATACACGACCGAACTTGAGCCTGATACAAAGTCAGCAGCTGTGTAACCTGCCCGGCTAGGAAAAGGGTTACAAAAAGTTAGAGGAAAATCTAAATTCTTAACAATTAAATAAAACAAGATACAATTTGGTTCAAATCTTATTTTTGTATATTTCTCCTATATTTTTACAAATAATATTAATATAAAGTAGTTTCTAAATGTGTATATTATATGAGAGTATCCCTTTCTAAAACTATAGTACAACTTGAATGTAAAACTTTTGTCACTTTCAATTTTTATCACATCTATGAAGGGTAATCCGTGGGTCGACTCAACTTATTGTTCAAATATTGTAAGGTAATATATCCTAATACAAATTAAACTTCATTTACAACTTAGGTTCCAAGGCAATGCATTAACTTTCAAAATGTATTTGGTATAAACCACTCCGGCTACTCCGGGAATAACAACAACCTCTGTGACTAGCAAGTGACTGATAATTCATGAGGTCACCAACACAAGTTAATATTTAAGCACAAAATTTGTCTTGAGATATGAATGGATAATCTTGCAACATGAGTAGCTACAGTTTTATGAATATTTAGTTATATCAATAGCTTAGACTTTATGAATAATGAAACAATTCTGAATAGCGTTTAACTTAAGAGTTAATAAATTATTTTATCTACTTTTATATATGAATAGTCTGACCTACCTACATAGAATAGAATAGCGATTAGATTAGCTAGTTTGATTAGCCACTAGCTTTAGATACTTTTATATATTCAGATCAACCTACCTGAATAGCGAATAGGTTAGCTAGTTTGATTAGCAACTAGCTTTATAAGCTCTTATATAGTCTGACCTGCCTAAATGAATAGCGAATAGGTTAACTAGTTTGATAAGCAACTAGCTTTATAAGCTCTTATATAGTCTGACCTACCTAAATGAATAGCGACCAGCACTTATAACCAACCTTTACACCCATACGGTGTTGTAAAAGATCTGCGAGAAAGATTCGCAGCCGAACGTTCATATGATAAATTGTGAAATGCTCGAAAAAGCGGCTCCCCGCTGTGAGTCTTAAGAGGACGCTCACGTCGGTTGATTTGTGGCGGGATTATTACTTTACTACCCCTTTTTTTTTATTGGCTTTATCTTACTTGATGCGGGCGGTATCCACCCATACAACGGCTCCCCGCGTCAGCAGAGGTCGCAGGCTAGCGTGTGCTGTGCTGTGCTGTGCGGTGCTGTGCGGTATGCTCCCTGCCACGGAGGCACCAAGCCGCCGCTGCCCGACCAAACCTGCCGGAGACCGCCGCTGTGCGGAGACGTAGACGGGGCTGCAGAACGCAATCGAACCTACAGAACATTTTCCCCAATTATTCTTTGTTACGGAAACGGGGCATACGCTGGCTTCGACGGCGCAACCATGTGCCACATACCTGCTACAATTCTGCACGACACTCGCTTGCTGGGATTCGCTCCTGGCTTAAACCTAGGCGCGGCCGGCTCCAACAAGCGCCCCCGCCTACAGGAACAGAACAGAAACACCCGGAATGAGATTGAGCTTCACTGCACTAGTCACTGAATGTGAATTCTCCAACGAATTTTTTACGTACCTACACGCCACGCCACCTCTCAAATATATTTAGATGATACAACCTTCGCGAGCGAAGGAACTGGAGCGAATGCCGGTCGAGACTGGGCCGCGGGCGGAAATACGTAGAACAATAGATCGGCCTTCTAGAACATTCCTGTCAACGAAAGTAGAACCCAAATCTGTTGGAAAACTCAATGACTGTATGAAGTCGCTACTCGTTCACAGATGGAGCTCCGTCACGGAAATTTCTACTCGAGATTAATCGGTTCTCTCGCCCTATATATGCATGCCTCTTTGATTTTAAAAATTAAGTAAAGTAATTTTCCACTGAAACGATTTAAAATAATGAGACAACGAAGCCTTTCCGACAAATCTTAAAAGCAAATTGCTCCCTAAAGTGCCACCCGCCGGCGGGAAATGGAATCAATCTATTGACCCGCTGAGTAAATTTTACGAACCTTTCGCTGTCACTATTGAGTTCCACTAATTGTCCCAAGATGGCGCCTGGCGTCTCAAAATACCACGTTACAGCTGTTCCGGAATTAGCGTTGCCTCTTTGTATAGCAACGCTAATTAGAGGCCCTAAGTAGAGGCCGGCATTTTGGTCACGAGTAGCGTCGACCAAGCGCTTCTTTAAGCATAATTAAATGACAGGATAAATTAATCAGCCAAAACTTATTTGATGATCCGAAACGCATCTACTGGACTTCGTTAAAAATATGCGGTTCTTAACTTTTCCCGTCCCTCATAAATTTGTATAAAAAAGCAAAGTACTCAAGGAAAAAATAGCAAAATCCTAGTTCCTAATAAACCTTCCTTATCAAGATGAATAGCCAATATATTCTATCCCTGTAAGGTTAACCATAAGGTGCTTTAATAATAAAGATTTTATGATATTTTTGTCCAAAGAAGGGATCTGAGAATGAACGGGTGAAAATGCTGAGTGAGAAATAAGATTGTTCTTTTCTTTTAGAATAGTCTACAAGTTTTGTACTACTACGACTATTTATTAAGGTTAAAATTTGTTCATAAAATACGAAGATAGTTAATAATAATAATAATATATATTGTACACCATTACTTTGACAAAACAGTGTTACAATTAAATGATAAGCGAATTGGGTATATATGGGCGGTCTTATCGCCCGGGAAGATTTTTTTCAAGCACCCGTTGTTGGGTAGACAAAACTAAAATATTAAAAAGTGAGGTCGCAAGATAGGTTAGATAATAATGTTTTTAGATAACATTAAATAAATATTATAAATTAAAAATAAACTAGTCATTCTATGAACTTTAGATCTAGCGATGGATAAGGGCATAGTCTTAAATTCACCGTTGTTTCGTTATATTATAAACGATAAAATTAAAAAAAAAAGTAGCTTTAAGACCATCTAAATAAATGTCTCTTAGAGTATTTACACATATGTTGATACCAATCAGACTTGTTAATTAGAGATAAAAGTGGTTTGAAATCTAAAATATAATTTTTTTATTCAGTTTTATTTCATATTGATAAGTCTGATTATTATTAATACCAAAAGAAGTATGAACATTCTTAGAAAAGTTCTTTAGACAGTATATGTTTTTTTTTAATTTATGTATGGAGATTCCAAAAATGCGTACTAAGATTACTACCTAGGTCCACCATCAAGGTTCAAGGCCTCTCCACCTTCATTTTGCGTACTGCCAAGGTGTGGAACTCTTTGCCAAACGCCCTGTTCCACGAAGCACGAGTGTACCGGTTTCTTCTGGGTAAGCGCGTTCATCTTAGATCGCCAAGTCGCTGACCATTAGGTGAATTGTGATTACGCGCAAACCCATCTAGTATAACGACGACTTCGTTGGCGTAATGGTGACCATGCCGGACTGCCAATGAGAAGGTTCCGGGTTCGATTCCCGGCACGGCCAACATCTTTGTGCTGAACTAAATTTGTTGGCTGTCGGCATAAGCAGCCCACTATGCGTTCCCTTTGCTGGACCTTCTCTCACAAGGAGAGAGATATAGGCCTTAATCCACCACGCTGGCCATGTGCGGCTTGGCGAATGACACACGTCTTCGGATATTGTGGTCCTCAAACATGTCGGTTTCCTCACGATGTTTTCCTTCAACGTAAAGCGAGTGTAAATCCACACATAACTTGAAAAACAAGTCATTGGTGTAGGGCTGGGATCGAACCAGGGGCCGTCTGATTGAAAAGCAGACGTTTTTACCATCGCGCCACACTCGCTTTTTTTTGGCTGTCGGTTTGGGTGTTAAATATGTATCTATATAAAATATGCATGTATATAATATATATGTAGTATATCATATGTGTTAGCTACCATATTACGAACTAGAAATGGTTCAGTATGGGGTTAACGAGCCGTGTGTGAAATATGTCCTAATATTACAAAAAAAAAGCTTTTGGACCACTAGTCGGTCGCGCTTGCAAACACTTTACTCACTTGATCAATTTCCCAATAAATGTTATAATTGAAACTTAATCCGTATGTTGACTGAATGAAACAGTACAATCCGAATATTCGACCAACCACATCATTGTGAATGGTAAATATACAAATTGAATGGTCACACCTATTTTGTATGCAAAATTTGTTTTTAAACAGAGAAAAGACGTTATGACTGTATGTGGCATTTATACAGACCTGCCCCCTTACTTCGACCATCCACGGTTAAATCGCTGATAAGTCGCTGATAATTCGCTGGGATTAGAGATGTGAAATACCAATAAATATTATTTGTGTCACTTATTTTTTTTTTATTTGAATAACCTCTTTTTCCGCTTTTTTGTTTTCAGGCTATCTAGACCAAATAAAACTCAGTAATAACAAGCGCTAAATTATTTATAAAGTTTAGACTTTTTCCCATGATTAATTTTATTGTTTATTGTGCTTTTATTGTACACTGTTCGACAACTTCTGTGAAAAACAAACCAACCTCTTTCATTTATGCTACAAATGTAATTTACTAAAACACCAAACTGGAAGTGGAACATAATTAAAAAGTCTGCAGCTGCTGTCAAAATTTCAAACACATGTTAACTGTGTTTATTATAAATTAGTTACTTTACATACGTAGTTTCTAAAAAATAATAAAATTACTTCAATACCTAAGTATTGAATAATATGAAGGATACAAGCAGACAATCAAAGTAAAACAGAGAAGGATACAGAGAAAAAAATCAATGATTTTGTTATTGTGATTTCATGTATGTACGAAGCCATCTTCGACTACCATAGCATGTGACTGGAATAATTTGTAAATAAATATAATTGTATTACATACATACTTAAGTCGAATTGAAATTATATAAATTGACGAAAATTGAGTTCAGTTATTTCGCTCCTAATTGAAACCTTTTTATTTCGCCATACAACCTATTAGACAGAGCGTTTTATTGTTTCAAAAAGTAAGTAAAAGTAACTAGGTAGGTACCTATTAGTTATCTAAATATTGGTGAAGCAGCGGCACTAGTAATACTACTACTACTTTATTGGACACAAACTTAAAACTAAAGATAAAATAATAACTAAGAACAAAAAAATAGTGTGCCCCGATTGGGGTACTCAGTATGTAACATAAAAGATGATTATTTATATTCAGTATTCTATTGTGACGCCGCTGCCACGTAACCACCTTTTACTAGTAATTACAATACTCATTTCACGAAGTTTTCAACGCACTTGCGATCGCTCCAAGATATGCACTCAGACTACAGGAAAAAAGGCTTTATTCCTGTAGTCTGAGGATATGCATTGTCCATCCTCGGGCACATTTGTCCCTGGCTAAGTAGAGGCAGACCTGTTCCAACTAGATCTTCACCTTCCACTTGATCTGGTGTCTTCTATCTTTCTAGACTGCAGGAAATAGTAAATGAAATACAAAAATAGAAAATGTTTTTATTTATCACTTCCAATATATCCAATACATATTGCCAAAGACAAATTAATATTACTAACAATGGTTTTAAGCTAAGATTACAAACCTAACAGATATATTATGATGTAACAAGCTACTAGTAGAATATATCTATATTATTTAAATGGCACAATTTTTTACAAATTATTTAATACTCAACAATATTAGGTAGGTATATGTTGTAATACAATAAATAAATTGATATTGGTGCAATTAGAAAGAGAGAAAGAAAAATTGTTTATTGTGCACAGACTTCTGAGTTTGACATACAAAATGACTTGTGTATTGTGTATGTGCACTAAAGGAGCAGGTTCAGCATGTGCTGAAAGTACACTTAGTACTCCAGCGCTGGTTTTCAACCTGCTCCTTTATACCCATTAATTAGTCACATAAATATAGGTAGTACACTATTATATAAGCACATGGTAATAACTTCAAAACTAAGCAAAATCAGTAGAGACCATCTTATATTAAGTTCTGAATAAAGATAAATAAAATATTTCAACATCATAATTACAATATAAAATAAGGCAATGAGATTTAACAAAAGATTTACAAATTTAAATATACATATTTATTATATACATATTTTCTTTAGTTCTATTATATTAGTACAGAAACCACATGGTTAATCAATACAGCAGTAGAAATAACTAATCAACAGTTTTAATAATAAAATGATAACAATTTTATTATTATAGCAAATAATGGCACGGATAACATACATTTGTCATTGCTAGGCTGCAGTGAGTGCAAGCACACAGCTTACACCCGCCATTCAATCCTTAATAGTTAAAAATTATTCTATATTAAATGTCAGGTATCTATAGACAAACATATATTAAAAATATGTTAAATAGCTACTTTAATCGGTTGGTAATAAGTATAAAATAAAAACTAGGCTTAATTTCTTGTGTAGGATCTAGGTCCTAAACATTATAATTAAAGTGTTAATTTATAAGCACAACGAGTTAGTATGTATGTCTGAAAATTTATAATATTAATTAAAAACATGAAGAATATCATTGTCCCGTCTTACATGAAAAACTTTTCCACTTTCTTTTTTTCTTAATAGTATTTTGCCATGTTGTGTCCATATATATTTATAATTTAGTCTTATTTTTTTCCTGTTTGGCCTTATAAAAAAGTTGTTTGTTGTATTTGGTCAGCCTTTCATTAAAATAGACCCGTTGCTTAGCCACTGTATCGGGCAGGAGGCCCAGGTCGCCGGCGTCGAGCGGGTGCGTCCACGCAGCTGCCAACAGTCATTCTCGCACTTCTATATCATTCATTAGCAGTTGATGATCTCTTTCATTAGCCTCACATTTCAATTGATAGAGACTCGCCAGGACAGCATCACTGCACATATTTCTTACAGATTCTTCAATATCGCTCAATCTTTTTTCTAATTAATTGGCTTGATCGCCTAAGAAATTTACATCGTAGACACAAGTTTCAAGCTCTGATTGCATTGAATTTTGATTACATCGAAGTTTATCAAATTCCATACGGAATTCAGCTATCTCTGCACTAAATTTTTGCATACAGGTTCAAAATGATCTCATCTCATTGATAAGTTGGTGTACCGTTGAATCTGACAAAACCGAGGTGGCAGATGGTAACAAAAGTGAAGACCCACAGGAAGTGCCAGGCATTGGTTCGGGATCAATGTATGCCGGAGATTTATCATTTGTTTCAATATTTTTCGCTATGCACTTCTTGCATCTCCACAGGCAATGTTTATGATAAACACATTCACAATCGTTGCACTTTACGAGTCCCGTTGAAGACACAAACTTGCCACAAGCACAACATTTCCCCATAGTTATTTTTTAAAATAACACTGCCGATGAAATGATATATATTATGACGTATTTGTTTATTGGTTGTAACTTGAGCTTCAAGTGATGAAAACCACAACTAAGCCAACTTTATTGTCGAAAAAAACACTTTCGTGTAAGAATTATTGCGTTTTAAACAAGTTAAGAGCAATTTCTTAGTATGAATTGCGGATTTACTAAAGATATTGAATTCAAATACGGATCAAAACAAACATTTATATGCACGATTGACATTCCATGAGTTTGGTACAGGGTTGCCAGATGACAATAAATTTTACTGTTACCAAGGTTGGTAAAATATCTTGTAATTTCAACGGATAATCTCGTAAATGCATACATTTCAAGAAACTCTAATAAAATCAATGCTATTTATTTACTGTACTAAGTAACTTGTGTAGTCATATTCTTTGCTTGGGGTTGTTCAATTGAAAGAAAAAAAATAAAATTCATATTATATATATAATTTTTATTAATTATATTCGATATCAGGGATGTTTGTAAAATAATCTTTATTTTTAGAGTATATCATTTCACCTGTTATTCTGACGTACATTTCTATAGATGGTTCGAAATGTTCGCAATTGCCTATGCGATTTGGGCCTTTAGCGCTTTCGGAAGCTAATAATGTACCATTTACTGTATCTGTGATAAAGGTATGCGAAAGAAGTCGTTAGTGTTAAAATCTCCTAAAAAAAGTGTAGAGATTTTTGTTAATCTTGAATCTCGTACTGACCCTCTAAATTTTGTAATGATACGAGATTTCTCGTACTTCTGGCAACTCTGATTTGACACAATATTATTTTTTAGAGTTGAGAAAATCATAATAAATTATTTATTAAATCCAAAAAGGTTGCACACACTTAATGCTCTATAACATAGAAAATTTATTATAAACCTGGAACGTACGACTCACTCGCCTCCAATTCAACCACCAACTCGCTCCAATTTAGCTACCAAGTCGCTCCAATACGCCAACACCAAATCCCTTTGTTGTCACCATAGAATGTTGGCGCATATTGGAGCGACTTGGTGGGCGTGTTAGTTCGCTTGTAAGGTCGAAGTAAGGGGGCTGGCGTATTTTCTTCTTCTTATTCGAGACACTGTGGTGGCGATTCAGCGGCACACAGGACAAAACTAAATTTAAAGAAGCCCCGTCTCTTTTCATTTTAGGTGGCCAGAAAGAGACGGCACGTTCTGCACCATAGTCAAATCAACTAAAATCACGTCAAATGTAAAAATATAGGCGACTTTAGAACGCACTCACTCGTATAGAGGTGATACTAAAACTGAAACTGCCTGCACATTCCATATTTGACGTGATTTTAATTGTTTTGTCTGTGGTTCAAAACGTGCCCTCTCTTTCTGGCCACCTAAAATGAAAAGAGACGGGGCTTCTTTAAATTTAGTTTAGTCGTGTGTGCCGCAGAATCGCCACCACTCTTGACAGAACGGTCGTGTTCGTCATGGAGAGTCACTGAGGGGGGAAATATAATTTGCCTCACGACATCTCGCCATCTCTGCCTGCTGGATGTCATCCGGCTACAGTCATTCAAGGAGCCTCCAACTGCTGCCTTGGTTTGGTCAGTTCTACTCGTGAGTGACCTTCCGCGCGGTCTGGTGCCTTCTACCTTCCCTTGTACGACAAGGCGTTCTATGGACTTGTTACTACGACGAGCGTATTTTAAACACTAAGTGAAGAAATAAAGAAAAGGGCACTTTATAATCAATACAGTACTTTATGTCAGTTATCTCGTAATTTGACCTCGTTGGCGTAATGGTTGCCATGCCGGACTGCCTACGAGTATGTCTCGGGTTCAATTCCCGGCACGGCCAATATCTTTGTGATGAACTAAATTTGTTGTCGTTGTGTTAAATATGTATTATACGATTTAAAGTATTTACGTATGTATATGTAGTATATTAGTTGTGTAAGCAACCATAATATAAACTAGAAATGGTTTAGTATGGGGCTAACCAGCCGTGTGTTGAATAAGAAAAAAGTCACCTTATTTGGTTCTTGATGTTATAATACATATTTTATGTCACTGTCATAGTTATCACATATACATACATATGCTAGGTAAAATATTTATGTCAATCATTTTAGATAAAAAAATGATGGTATGATGTAGGTACTCTAATATTTCTTGATTAATTTATGTTTTTATTGACAAAACTATGATAATCTTAGTAAGGAAGAATGTTGTCTATGAATAAGTACATACGTTATAAACAGTTCAATGTCGTATCTAGCTTTATTCATCATTGGATTGTTAATCCGCAAACGTACGTATCTACTAATTATAAGTATAATACTGGTATAATGCTATTATTGAACGTGGAATAAAATTAATATTAAAACTGGCTGTAAAATATCTGGATTAATAAACCACCACCGACTTTTAATTCTCTTATTATTGACCGCCTTATGATGAGTCTCTGGACGTACCAGGGGCTCATGGGTTTGATTTCCGCCAATCGAAAAGCCAATGAATGAATGACGCCAAGGCGGCATCGGTTTACGGTTGGAGTGCCCAATGCACGCACTAAGCTTTTTGCCTCCACCTTTATTGTCCGAACCGCCAAACTTTGGAATTTCTTTCCGAATTCCCTGTTCCCCAATGACTATAATCTAGCGATTTTCAAGGCGAGAGTGAACCGGTTCCTTCTAGGTAAGCGCGATCCACCGTAGACCTCAATATCACTTACCATCGGGTCAATTGTGGTCAAGCGTTGGCCTATTCAGAGTAAAAAAAAAAAAAAATGAGCTTAAGCTTTGAAGGAAAACATTGTAACAACCATAGCATGGAAGTAGGGCGTTTCATAAATGCCAACCTGGCTAGCAAACATGCTCAAGTTGAAAAACCTATTACCAAGCACCTTACAGTGTGTTTTGGCAGCTTACTTGAGAGCCAGTTACTCCAGACTAGGCATTCTCCACCTTAGGACAAGGTATCGCTAACTCGAGTGTTTACGCGCCCTGCTAGTCAAATGCTGTATGGTGTAAAAGTAAATTCTGTATAGATTTTCTTTTTTTTACTCTAAATAGGTCAGCGCTTGACTACAAATTCACCTACCAATGGTAAGTGACATTGAGGTCTACGATGAAGCGCGCTTACCCAGAAGGAACCGGTTCACTCTTACCTTGAAAATCGCTAGATTATAGTCATTGGGGAACAGGGAATTTGGCAAGGAATTCCAAAGTTTGGCGATTCGGACATTAAAGGTGGAGGCAAAACCAGGCCTGTGTCACTCCGCGTGTAGGTGTTAAAAACATACCTACGGGCGGCGGCCACTCCGGAGTGGCCGATCTAGTAGGCTGCCACAAGCGAACGAAAACACACGTTCAACTTAATTATTTGCGAAGTACTAGTTATTATTCTGTGTTATTTGATTGATTCATTATATAATTGCAAGATGGACACAAAACGAAAAAAAGCAAAAAAATATTGTGCAGTATTTAATTGTTTAAATACGGATCGTGATCGAAATTTAACTTTTTTTTGTTACCTAAAGACGCTGACAGGTAAGGGTAAAATCTATTTTGACTGGATTACATTATGAAATTAATTCAAACTACAAACCGTTTCTCCCCGTACTATTCCAATATCCTAAAAGTACAATAAAAAAGATATTTTTGTCGTTTCATTCGAGTTGCATTTCATTTGTCGTACATTTACGAACTTAGACTAAGAGCCCAACGCAAAATATTTTCAGTGATACTATAGATGATACCTATGGAATTCTATTCGCGCTAGATGGCATATGAAGTAGTTTCTCGAAGTAAGCAACCATAGTCCGTGGCTCTTTCAATACCACAGAATAATAACTAGTACTACGTAGAACCATGTACAACGTATTATGACCCGTAGCATAGTCAATTAAGGCCCATATTCCTTTGAAAAGAAATTGGTAGGCAACAAAATGATCACGTGATTGACTGGACCGCGAGCTAAATTAAATCATATTGTTTATGAGATTGAGTTCATATTTCTTTGAAAACCATTGCGAAGTGAAGCTTCTGTACGAAGTTATTATTCTGTGGCAAAACGCTTTGCGCGTGCCTTGGGCACCTCAACCGTAAACCGATGCCGCCTTGGCGTTTCCCTGCTCGTCCGATAGTGAAAGGGGGCGGGGGGAATTACTTCATATAGATCATAATAAAAAAACATACCACATGCTCATACCACGCTAACAAAAGTTTTTTAATTTCTCAGACTTTGTTTTCAAACTTCTATTTACTAAGTTATATTAAATACTATCGTTAAATTCTCTAGAAATGCCACATTAGGAATTTTTCGTCAAAAAATTAAATATTACAGAGTTTCTTAACAACTTATCGAAAAGTTTCAGTGAAAGTTCTTTATTATTTTGAATGCCAATATTTAGCTAAAGTTTTATCTTTTGAGATCTAAATTTTTAACCCTGAACGCAAAAATGAGGGGCTGTTAAAAGTTAGACGTGTCTTTTTTAAGGTTCCGTACCTAAAAGATAAAAACGGATCCCTATTACTAAGTCTCCGTTGTCTGTCTATATCTCAGAAACCGTAATACTCGTAGTAGAAAGCTGAAACTTTCACAAGCTATGTATTGTCCGTGCCGCTATAACTACAAATACTAAAAATAAAAATTATTAAGGGGGGGTCACCATACAATAAAAGATTTTTTTTCGTATTCTTTTGCTGTTCTATATCAAAAACCGTAGGTAGTAGACGCTTAAAAATTTCACAGAATATACAAATATTACTTTGCTTTTTTATTAAAAAAATAATAATTTATACTTGTTTTTAAAGTCATTTAATATGGACTGGACTTTTATTGTTCAAAGCTTTGATTAAGTTCTTTATAAGAACCTAATTATACTATGACTTGCTCATTAGATTACTTAGTAAGTTTTTTAGGGAATAAAAATATCTTACCTAGATACTTTATAGCATTGTCTTATTTAATTACTTTTTATTCAAGTTTTATTTTAAAGAAACTTGGACTTTATTTGTGTGTTAAGTCATGCCATTAGGGTTGGCACAAACATTTTTTTTACAAGCAGCCCACTATACGTACCCACTGCTGGGCCGGGCCTTCTCTCATGAGGAGAGGGTTATAGGCCATAATCCAAATTAGGCATGTTCGAAATGTGGCCTGTTTAGAGTAGACGGAAAGGTAAAATGAGACACTTTGTTACTAAAACAGCATATCTATCTCTACAGTGTGCTCGGTTTGGCGCCTTTTATTTATAATAAAACTAGCTGACCCGGCAAACGTTGTTTTGCCTCACTTAGGGGTATGCAAAATAGATAGTGTAGCTTATATGACACGTTCGTAGATTTACCATAGCGGCGCCATCTATTGATTACTTACTCAACCCAGTCGAAAGGTATCGACATCTGTTAGAATCATTTGGAGTTAACAGATAATTGTGACTGTCAAATAATAACAGACAATATAATTAGCAATAAATTAAAATTGCGACTATAATTTGAGATTTAAACTATCCTATCTCTCAAGTTGGATCGACTGCACATGGTGTGTGAATTTTATTATAATCGGTTAAGTGGTTTAGGAGTCCATTGAGGAGAAACATTGTGACACGAGATTTATATATATTAAGATATCTAATTAGACTAGCACTGTAAATTCTCACATGTTTAAATCAAAGTTAAATGCGTTTCTATGTAAAAAAGCCTATTTAAGTATTAAATTCTTCCTAAATGATAAAGAAATTATGTAAATTATGATATAAATACCTACGGACTGTAAATATTTACAATTTTACTGTCTCTTGTCTATGAACCCTTTGGGTAGAAACTAGCGGAATAATATTTAATTTAGTTATAAGTTTTAGTTTTTATAACAATCAATATTACACCCATTGTATCTAGTTTCATGGACAGTAAATAATTCATTAATTCCCTCAAACTCAGGGAATCCTACTGAGGGAGGTAGTGCCCTAAAAAAATACTACAAGACATCCTTGCAACTTACTCAACATACTTTACTTTATATTCTTCATCTAATCTCATAATTCCATATTTTTAATATATTATCAAAACTGTAAAGAGCGCATTTAAACTACAACCTAATTTATAATAGATTTATTAATCAGCTTTTACTATTTATATAATTCATGTATTAAATAAGAACTATAATAATTTTCATTGTAAGCTAATTTAGGCTATATTTAAATTAACATATTTAGTTATACTGGAGGAAATTGTAATTGTTAAATATGTTCACTTATTTTTGGCCCGAATAAATGATTTTATTATTATTATTATTCCATCTTAGGTCAGAGTGTCGATAACTCTTGTAGTTACGCGTCCTACTGATCAAATGCAAAGCTAAAAAAAAACATATAACTTTTTAATTTTGATAAAAAAGGCATTTCTCTCATAATAGGTTGACGCGTACGTATTTTGTTCGGTGAATTATGCGTAAATTAGATCGTAACGCAGCCATGGTAATGTATCACCCCCTTGGGAACAGCCCCTTTTCAAAAATGCTCAATTTATGTTAAAATTAAATGAAAACACATTTAATCGTAGATTTAAAAAGATAAAAAAAATGCAATTTGTACCATTCATTCTATGGATATTTTTTATTATATGAGTATTATTTATACTAGACAATCTGTTGGCCGCGGCTCCGCCCGCGTGTAGGTCTATTTCTTACCAAATCGAATTTTCCCTGAATTTTGTTAGCCACAAACCTTACGGAGCCCGAAACCTTTCTAACGAATGCAAAACCGTGAAAATCGGTTCGTGCGTTCTGGAGTTATAGCGTCAGGAAGGAAAACCCGACTTTTTTTAATATGTTAGAAGAAAGATGTTTATATTTTGTATGGAATGGATTTTTTTAATTCCAAATGTATTAACTGTTATATAGTTTTGTTTTCATCTATCTGTATTTTTATGTAAATGTTAATTCTCGTCTTCCTGCATTGCTATTTCCTGTTAACTTCGATGTTAATAGGTAGAACGATTAAGTATCAATCAAATTAAACGTAATAGCTAGAAAGCTGAAACTTTCACAAGGTATGTATTTCCCGTGCCGCTATAACAACAAATAATAAAAATTAATAAATAAAAATATAAAGGGGGGGTGGGTCCCCATACAATAAACGTGTTTTTTCGTATTTTTTTGCTATATGTACATATATCAATAACGTAGCTGAAAAACGTAACCGAAAACTTTCACGAAGTATATTAATGTATATTATCATCTATCAAACAGCTATCAAATTAAATTGTAAAATTTAAATAAAATACATATTTGAGGGGGGCTCCCATACAACAAATATACGAGGGTGGATTAGAAAATTTCGCAGCCTTATACATAAATACTTAAACTATTTTAATGTAACCATGACAACCATGTCCCAACTCTAATTGTCAAATTGTCAATTTCTATCCCAATTGACCTTATTTAAATTAGGCTGAATTTTGTGAGCCTTAGTGCAGTGTTTTTAAATAATTTAATTGAAAATAATATTTAAGGGGGGCTCCCATACAACAATGGTACGGAACCCTTCATGGGCGATTCTTACTCGCACTTGGCTAATTATTTTTTTATTCCAGACTAGGCTTGCTCCACCTCAGGCCAGAGCATCGCTATCTTGGTTACGCGTCCAGCTGTTTTAATACCTAGCTGCACGAAAATTATAAAAAGTGTGTTACTCCTCTTTCCCTTCGTCAATACACATATCTCTAGTACAGATAATATAGAAGTCAAAACCTATTGTTAAAGCACAACTAGCTGACTAAAGAGAGGTACATTTATTGAATCTAACTTCCCCCCCTTTCCCCCTCTCCATACTCCATACGAATTCAACTGACAAGAACTATTGTAATTCAATATTTCAGATAGTGCAAAGCCTGCAACCGTAAAGCTTAGAATCTACAGAGGCGGGAAATGCGGGAATGCGGTCGCGGTTTTAGACGGGTTTTTCATCTTCAATTTAATATATTAACTAGCTACATTCTGCACTGTTACCTGTGTTATTCGTAAGCCAGGATAAAAAGCAGCCTATTTTTAATCCAAAATGTAAGCAATTTTAGATTAGTTTTACATTAATTAATTTTAGATTTTTTTTATTGGAGCCCCCGTCATTTATTATTTAAATTTTAAAATTTAATTCGATAGCTAATAAATATTATATATATTTTGTGAAAATTTTAAGTGTCCAACAGCGAACGTTATTGATATATGGCAAAAATATACGAAAATACAAAATACAAAATTCTTTATTTTGTGACACAAGTAAGAGATACAAATATAAAATAAGAGTCCAAAGGCTTTCGAACTAGTTCACAGAACTGTAACTCGACCAGATTAGATGCAGTTTAACACTAATTATGTTATATTGTTTTTAATCATATACAAATTTATATTCTTTAAAAAAATGTTATGCGAATCAGTTCATCCGTTTACTGTGAAGGAGCAACAAAATACACACACACATACAAACTTTCGCCTTTTTAATAAAATAGTGATAGGATAATTCAAATATAATTGTTTGTTCATTTCGACACACCTTTTTTTACCTAAATTATAGAACATTTTAATATAGATATAACATAACCTGCATATTTAAACTAGCCAAACCTAACTATTCAGGTTAGGTTTTAATCTAATATAATTATGTAAGGTTTTTTTTAAATATTCTGTGGTTTATTTTGGTAACTTTTCACATAATTGTTAACTGTAACTGTTGTGGAAAATTTTAACTTCGCTTAGTACAATAAGTCATCCTAATTAATAAATTAGACCTACTTGCTTAAAACCTACTATTCAGTAATCTGTGGCATAACAAAATACTGAATTTATTTGAATAGGTACTCCGACCATAACTTTAAATCATAACTAGGAACTTATTAAGACTTCATCTATGACTATAAAATACGGTTCTGGATCGAAACCGCCTTCCCGCAGTCTTCGCTTCTGCATATTTCAAGCTTAACCAACATTATTGAGACAACTCAAGGAACACAAAAGCTAAGCAAATGTAAACCTTATTCCTTTGGGATAGGATTGGTTGAAATATTTGTAGAATGGAGGTTTTAGTCTAATGGAAGTGACTTGAATTTCAATTTGACGTACCTTTGCAGTTGCAGTCGGCATGTGGGGTTGTATGTTTGTCAAGATAAACCTTGGTTCTGATGCAGAAAATGAATACGCAAATACCTATACTTACTCTTACTCAATTTTAGGCATATTTGTTTATAAAAAATACTCAAAAAAAATACGTCTCATCTGGTTATCAGATCGGTGAAAGACGATCTTCACGGGCTCTTAGACTACTATGATTATTTTTCTTCTTGGACCCTGGAGCCGTTTGGTTCAGGATCGAAGTGAATGGCTTGTTAGAAAAAAGTCATATTCTCAGCATAAGGAGAGAACCAGCTGTGAAAGATGATAATGATGAGCTAAGTGAATAATGATGAGAGTAAGAGTAAGTGGCTAGGTTCTGGTGCTGAGAATTTTCGAGCAGCCCAAGGACCTCTGCCAATATGATTAAGTGACGTCATGGACATATTAAACAACAATATCAACAGCCGGGATCCATTGCTGAACGGGTCATCCTACCTACGGTAGCCTTTTATTGTAAATTCCACTTTTTGTACTACTAGTGTATTGGATTTTCTCCGGATTATCGCAAGCTTATCGATGCGCTTTTTGATCTTTTTCTATATACATTTTGCTGTGTAAATCATTCGCCAAGCCTTACAGAATATATCGAATTCGGTAATCTAAGTCGCCGTCAGGTATACGAGATATAAGTTTTAGTGAGGGAATAGTTAGCGGTGGGAAAACGACTGCTTTTCAATCTGACGGTCCCTGGTTCGATCCCAGCCCTAAACCCACTTATTTTTCAAGTTGTAATGGGAGTTTTCACTCATCTTGAAAAAAACATCTTAGGTACATAAGATAACTCTTTGCAGCTTAGATTATTTTATAGCCCGTGCGAAGCCAGGACTGGCTACTAGTATTTATATATAGCTAATTTATATGACTACGTACTCGCATATAACTCCTAAGCCAGTCAATCCAGCACTAGCATAGATAAAAGCGAGTACAGTCAGCGTATTAATTTACATGCAACCGGCGTAACTGTTATTGCATACAATTGTACCGAGTGCGCAACGCCAGTAACTCCAGTGCGGCATATTGTATTAAAATTGAAAGGATACGTTTGCTCCATTCCTAGTGGCGCTATGTTTTGACACGACTGTAGAACCTGCCAAACTGATTTGGGTGATCTAGCGCAACCATCGAAGCAATACAGTTTTATACAAAATCAAAGTTTATCGCTATACAAAACTCAAATTCAAATTGCTTTATTGTCTAGTAACAAGGACTCACAACTCAATAGAAAACTATAAACAATGGAATAATTACATAAAATAAAAACAAGTCAAAAATTAAATAAAAATGTCAAATGAAATAACATTTAAAAAAATAATTAATGATTTATCCACTAATACAAGTAATGTTCACAATAAATTTAAATTGTATATATAAAATTAAGAAATATCTGTAAAATCAAAATTTTGCCCTTATCTTCGCGTTAAATGGACGTCTTTTGCGCCATCGCAAAAACGAAAAAAAAAAGTACGTTTACCTAATTTACCGATTACGATTTACAATATTGTATTTCATAAATTACCGCTTACGATTAATAATTTACCAAGTAGGATTTAAATCTGGGTACTTCTGTAGGTCACCAAGCAGTAGGTCCCAGCTCTTAGAACATGCAGTAATTACATAAGTCAATCATGTTACAAATCTTTGCATGACTTGAATACTCTCAACACCTGAGCCAAGAGCGATATGTGACATATTTAGTTTTATTTTATCTACTACTAGAGGTTGCCCGCGGCTCCGCCCGCGTGTAGGTCGCTTTTCGCGTAACCTGTGGAAAAATTCTATTGTATCCCATTCCCTTGCCAATTTTATATAAACATTACATTGCTACGATATCAAAATGAGTTCGATTATTATTCGATATCTAAATCACCAAAGTATTGGTTTTATTAGTTTGGTGATGATGCGAAAGATTAGATCGTGTTCTCCAAGCCATTTTTATTTATTTAAATAATTAGAATACGCAAACCATACCACCAAGTGGATCACATACTTAAATTCCAATTCAGAAGTATTTAATTTAAAAAACACAAAACTTTCCCTTTGAACTTTAAACCCCAATGGCATACCTTAATGCACTCCTGGCAAATATTTTTACAAATTTATTTTAACCATCATATAAACTACAACCTCAACAACTTTCAAGACTTTTACTTGATAAATAAAGAATTTTTCTTTCAAACTTTCACCCCCCATTACAAACCCTTAGTTCACCCCTGGCAAAAAAACTTGATACCATTATTTTTAATTTTACATAAACTATACATATTCCAAATTTTATTGCTGGAAGTTCAAAAACAAAGAAGTTTCATACAAACTGTTTTACCCCTTTTCACCCCCTTAAGGGTAGAATTTCCAAAAATCTATTCTTAGTACACGTTTAAGTACTAAAATATATACAAACTCCAAATTGTACACCTCTAAGTTCAAAAACACTAAACTTTCATTTTTAACTTTAAACCCCCATGGCATCCCCCTTAATGCACACCTGGCAAAAGTTTTTTAAAATTTTAATTTGACCATTTAATAAACTACTACCATAACAACTTTCAAGACTTTAACTTGATAAATGAAGAATTTTCCATACAAACTTTCACCCCCCATTACAAACCCTTAGTTCACCCCTGGCAAAAAAACTTTATACCATTATTTTTAATTTTACATAAACTATACATATTCCAAATTTCATTGCTGGAAGTTCAAAAACAAAGAAGTTTCATACAAACTGTTTTACCCCTTTTCACCCCCTTAGGGGCGGAATTTCCAAAAATCCGTTCTTAGTACGCGTCTACATACTAAAACAGATATACTCTCCAAATTTCACAACCCTAGGACCAGCCGTTTGGGCTCTGCGTTGTCTATAGATGAGTCAGGACAAAGATTCTTATAGTATAGATTTTCACATGACACGTTAAATTGTAGTTCCCGGCTGTTAGTCTTGTTACAAGCAGAGTCCTTCAGGCAGCTTGAAAACTCTAGAAACCAGAGGTTGACCACTTAGCTACTAGAAAATGTTAAATTCAATTAAAAGTCTACTGCTAGAGAAAAGCTTTTTAAACTTTCTAACGATGTCAAAGATAGATACATTTAAAAAAATAGAAATCCTTAAACTAAGCTCAAAATTTATTTTATTTTGACCTGTACCCTATAAAAACACTGTTCGCGTAAGACATCTTAACTTTTAATAATAAGTAAGTGAGACCGTTCTCTTCGCGAAAACATTGTAACCTATAATCTGTCCAATTAAGAGTTAATCTATATAACTATATATCAAAGAAGAAAAAGACCTACTCGTTAGTTGAGGCAAAATGTAGATTCACGGGGAACAGACAACATACTCGTACATACATGAATAACGGGCGTGTATCGTGATTTCAAAATGACTGAATATTTTACTTTATGGAGTGAGTATGGACGTAGCTGGTACGATAAACCTGTGATTTGCTGCCTCAGTTTAGAACAAAAACCAGTTTTGGGAACTGAAAATTATATTCTACTAACCTACGCCTGCGGTGCTACCCGCGTTAATCCGGGATAAGAAGTAGCTAACGTGCTAATACAAGGTCTATTATATCCTCAAACCAAATTTCATCAAAATCTTGGGTAGCCCTGGGGGCGCAGCTAGTATTGTAAATAATAATTAACCAAGTGCGAGTTTGACTCGCGCATAAAGGGTTCCGTACGATACTTGTTATATGGGAGCTCCCCTTAAATATATTTTTTTAATAAAATTATTTCAAAACGCTGCACAAAGGCTCAAAAAAATCAGCCTTATTTAAATACAGTCCATTGGGATAGAATTTGACAATCAGAGTTGTGACATGGTTACGTTAAAATAGTTTAAGTATTTATGTTTTAGGCCGCGAGCTTTACTGGACACCCTCGTACGTTTGTTGTATGAAAGCCCCCTTCAAATATTATTTATTTATTTAAATTTTATTATTTTATATTATTAGCTAATATACATTTACATACTTTGCGAAAATGTTAAGTGTCTAGCAGCTCCCGTTATTGATATATAGGTAAAAAATACGAAAAAACACGCTTATTTTATGGGGACTTCCCTTAATATTTTTTTATTTTTAGTATTTGTTGTTATATCAGCACAAGAAATACATATCTTGTGAAAGTTTCAACTTTCTAGTTATTACGGTTTCTGAGACACAGCCTGGAGACAGAGAGCGGAGTGTTAGTAATAGGGTCTCGTTTTTACCTTTTCGGTACGAAACCCTAAATATGAAGTTGAATTATTGAAACCTTTCAGTATCTTAAATTTATTATTCTCATTACATAAGAATAGGGGGGGTTCTTGTTCAAAGTCTTTAAGTGGGTAACATTCACCCTCCCATTGCTGGGAAATATTAAAATCCTACGCAGCTATCTCTAATGGCATCACTCGGGGTGGATGTCGGCTTCGTTAGCATAGGTAAATAAAACAGCACTTCTGAACTTAGAAGAAGGGAAACAGAGATGAGGGTTTCAAAAGAATAGTCGAAGAAAGATAAAGATACATTTTATTTTATGTACATGATAAATAGAAGACAAAATTAAATATTTAGTGTACTTCCGCTGTGATCCGAAATCCAAATTAAGGCAAGTAAAGGAAAAAATAACTAAGATTAATTAACTAAGATAAATTAACTATGATTAATCAAGATTAACGTTACCTATCACAATTCGTAAATTCTTAACTCTACACGTGTTTCGCCTAACCACAAGGCATCATCAGGAGATGCTGACTCTTCGAACGACAAGTCGAGAGTCAGCAATCTTAGTTAATTTATCTTAGTTAATTTTTCCTTTACTTGTCTTAATTTGGATTTCGGATCACAGCGGAAGTACACGAAATATTTAATTTTGTCTTCTATTAACAAAGGATTTCCGCAAAGTAACGCCTGAGTCAATAAGTTATTTATGTACATGATAACTTAGAGAAAGAAAGAAACATTTATTATTATTTTAAATTATAATAAAGCTATGAAAAAACATCAAAAAGTAAATAATTGACTGCCTTGACGTGAAGCATTGTGGGAGCGCCCATTCCCATGTTATAAGATAATGTGAGCTGTTTTTTTTTAGCTTTTTTGCCTCATTATTGAAATTATTAAAGACTTTGAATATTTTTACCGTGCAATGCAAACATAAGATTCAACTTTTTCAACATAAGTAGATAGACCTATCTTCTGTAAATATATATTTTTTTTTTTTTATATATTTTTTAACATATATTTTGTGACAAGAATAACAAAGAAAATCAATAGACAAGAAACATAAAGAAAACGTTTACGTGGCACAAAACCGGCCCCAGCTCAGCGTGTGCTGACTGCAAGCAAGCAGCGCTGGTCTTCCGCTGGAGCCGACCTGTGACATACGGCATTACAGGAAGGTTACAAAAGATTTAATTATTAATATATACAATAACAAAACAAATCAAATAAACAACAGAGTTAATACATACATTACATGACATTATATGCATCTTAATATATATAAATATCGTGTCAAAATGTTTGTCCTCAATGGACTCCTAAACCACTTAACCGATTATAATAAAATTCGCACACCATGTGCAGTTCGATCCAACTTGAGAGACAGGATAGTTTAAATCTCAAATTATAGTCGCAATTTTAATTTATTGCTAATTATTGTCTGTTATTATTTGACAGTCACAATTATCTGTTCACTCCAAATGATTCTAACAGATGTCGATACCTTTCGACTGGGTTGAGTAAGTAATCAATAGACGGCGCTGTACCCCTAAGTGAGGCAAAACAACATTTGCCGGGTCAGCTAGTTATATTATATATAAAATACACAAATACGAGTATACAGGTAATTAATAATATAAGTACGAAGTAAGTATATAAGTTATTCATTATTTACATTTCACACAATATTAAAATACATACATATTAGTTTAAATCCATTCTAAATTGCACTTGTGTAACTAGACTGATTTGAAAAATTCTATCATCGTTGGGAAGCTACATACTACATTATTTCCGAGTAACATAGGCTATATTTTGTTTCTCTTTGCTACTCAGATTATTTTAGAGCCCGTGCAAAGCCGGGACGGGATGCTAGTATGGAATAATTAAAAAAAATATTTTCACTATGACCCTATGACCGTTCTCTGGTCCCTCTATACCTTGTTCAGAATAAGCTGAAGTGAAATCACTTGGAATTTCCCTAATCATAACAAAACTCTGTTTGCATTCTGCCCGACCGAGATAACGCGAAGTGTAAACACACGATTTTTTGCGGCCATTGTTTGTCGAATCAACAATGAAGCCGGCCAAATGAAAATTATTTGTGTACACAAGCTACCTATCTACGAATATCGGGTCACAAAAACTATCTCACGAACAAAAGCCTTAAACGCTGTTCCAATGTTCTACGACCTCGTTGGCGTAAAGGTTACCATGCCGGCCTGTCAATCAGAAGGTTCCGGGTTCGATTCCCGGCCCAGCCAACATCTTTGTGCTTAACTAAATTTGTTGGCTGTGGGTCTGGGTGTTAAATATGTATCTATATAAAATATGTATGTATGTATATGTAGTATATCAGTTGTGTTAGCAACCATAACACGAACTAGAAATGGTTCAGTATGGGGTTGACCAACCGGTTTTTTGTGTGTGGAATGTGTCCTAATATTAATTATTATTATTTATTTAATGCTGTGCGACTTGGTCTTTGATATCACTGTGCTACAATTAAAAAAAAAATACGCTGAAATCTAATATGTTATGTAGTAACTTGTATTCTTCTTCTTTGTATGAGCTAAGTGGCCAAGCTCTGGTGTTGAGAGTTTTCAAGCCGCCCGAAGTACTTGGTTTAACGACTGCTTGTACTAAGACTAACAACCGGGACCTACAATTTAACGTGTCAACCGACCCAAGATCGCTATCTTGAAAATGAAAATGAAAATGATGAATGATGTGAAATGAAAATGCCACTTGAAAAACGACAGTCTTTTACTAGGTTACTCATCCAAATACCGTCCGCATCGACCGTTAGGTACTAAGCTTCGATAATCGCGTCAGATTACCTTAGCTAGCTGAGCTACAGGCGCTACAGTAACTAGTATTGGTACAATAACTTATATTAAAATAATAATAGATAATCTATGATTATGATGCACTCTTCTTCCGCGAAAAGCTAGTGTGGCTCGGTGGTAAAAACGCCTGTTTTTATAAGACGGTCCCTGGTTCGATCCCAGCTCTACACCAATGACTTGTTTTTCAGGTTATATTGTGTGGATTTGCACTCGCTTTACGGTGAAGGAAAACATCGTGAGGAAACTGGCATGTTTGAGGATTACAATATCTGAAAACGAATGTCATCCGCCAACCCGCACTTGGCCAGCGTGGTGGATTATGGCTCATATCTCTTGCATATGCATGTTCCTACTCTTCTTCCAACAAAAAATATAAATGCGAAAGTTAAGTGCATATGTGTGTTAGTATATCGTCCCCGTAGAGCGAAAAGTCACTAAGTCCTAAAAACCTGTTTTGAGATAATGAGCGTTAAAGTTTTGGAAAATACAAAATTCTACAACTTTAGTATGGCAGTGCATATCTCTATTCTTTAAGTTTTATTTAAAAGGTAATATATTAAAGTTTATATTATTATATGAACTTCATTTCAGTATCAAATAAAAAGTGAGTAATTACTAGGAAGCTTAGAAAACACAAGTTAATTATTTGTTCTCTTTAAAACCACTTGAGCTAAGTACGAAATAGTTAATTTTCGTCCTGAGTTAGTGAATTTTCCATAGTGATAAAAATATTTTTAAGAAAACATCTCAAGTTAGGTGATATGGACCTAATTGCTAGGTGTACAAAACGTGAGTTGTATATAATACAGACCCTTTAACAAAAATGTTTCTTATAATAATTTTGCATAATAAAACAATTTTGCACAATAAAATCCTATTGTAAGCCAATTAAGTTTTAGTAAATCATCAATATTCTATAAATATGCTACATACACTACACTGCTACGAAACACAAAACGGGAGATACAGTAGATAAAAAAAGATTTCATTTAATCATCAAAATCAAGTAGTATGTTTGTACTACTACTTTTTCCAAAAGAAGAACTGATAAAAGAATAAAATACCTATAAAATATCACAAGCATATTTTTCGCCGCTGACCATTTCAGTTCAGAGGCAAAGAAGAAGGACCAGAACAACAACCTGAACAATTTATCTGACAAAGGCATAATTCCAAAAGAGTTAAATGTCTGGTATGTCTTTACCCACAAGCAAAGATGTAATAGACAAGATTTCGGGAGCCTGACATTACCGAAGATGGCGAAGACGAAGTAGATTGATTTTGATGATTAAATATGTAGCATATTTATAGAATATTGTTGATTTACTAAAACTTAGTTGGCCCCATAACAGTAGGATTGTTTTATTGTGCAAAAATATTTACTGTCTCCTCTTTCTTGTAGTTAGTGGAACATCTAATAGAATACTCAGGGGTGTGTCTTTGTTCTCTCTCTGTAGCACTGTGCATAGAATCCACTTCCAAATGGGTGTGACCACTCTCTAAACATTTTTGTTCGATTACTTCAAGATTTGCATCCGTTCGTTGTATTAAATGTGCCAAATACGCCGTTATACTTATTTTATGTTGCCTGGCACATGTATACACATAGTGATTTCTTTAATTTGGTTTTTGTATCTGAGTAAACCACCAATCTATGACACTAGCAATTTCAACACTGCCTGTTTTGCCTTTAATCTCATACCATGTTATACAGTATGCTTCATGAGGAGGTTTAGCTCGTCATTATATTTTAAGGCTTCAATGACAGATCCATTTGAAATACACAATGTCTTTAGGACAAAATCTCTGCAGACGCGTATCTAAGTATCATTTTTATCAAAATAATATTCATAGGTAGCAGCAGATCGGTTTTTTTGGCTACGAATACCAACTTTCACAGTTTTTAAAGGTTGAGCCACCATTATTTGAAGTAAAAGTTGTTTTTGTGCTTTGAAATCGGTAATTTGCTAGTATGTTTGACAAATCCTATATCTGTCTTCGTCAGAAAAGTTATTATGGTACTGATACCGGCATTCAATGAAGCATTTCATAGGTTTAGGTTACTTTTTACCCAAATAAGGCAAACAGTTTTGTTTGTTAGACTTAGCTGTATTTCTTTCCACTTGCTAGGAACACATTTCTTCCAACGCGTAGGTTCATTATTTTTAGCAGCATTTGTAATTGGCTGCTCTGTTGAATCTTGACTGCCTATAGTGTAAATACCGGCTAAATTAGAATTGCAAGACGGTAAAATAGGCACCTGAGGTTGGTTCATCATCATCGCTACGATCAATCTTCTTCAAAATTGATTTCTGACGATCGTCACTATCGCTCTCGTCGTCTCACTAGACGACGTTGCAACATACTCGTATACACGCCTTTTCTTCTTACGCTTATCATCTTCGCTGTCGGAAAACCATGAAACGCTAGGAGTCAGAGAAAATTCGAATAGAAGAAGAAGTGAGACGACCTCATTGGCGCAACGGTGCATGCCGGACTGCTAACCAGAAGGTTCCGGGTTCGATTCCCGGCCCGGCCGACATCTTTGTGATTAACTCAATTTTTTGGTTGTGGGTCTGGGTTTTAAATATGTACCTATAAAATATATATGTATGTATATGTAGTATGTCAGTTGTGTTAGCTACCATAACACGAACTAAAATGGTTCAGTATGGGGTTAACCTGCCGTGTGTGAAATGAGTCCTAATATTTATTTATTGAACTCAACTCTTCTACTAGATTTTAGGTTCTGGTGTCTGTGACAAGATACGTATTTTTCTTATTTAACACTGTCATCGGACAAAATGTCCCAGCAGCTTTCAGCCAACAAAGGCGCACAGTGTGGTGGGTTATATGAAAGTAACTACGCGACGCACGCGGCGTTCTGCCCGCGAACAAGTCACTAACTCGGGAGCGACATATAACTAAATGTAACGACCCACGTCGAACTTATACAAATAATAACTAAACTATTTTAATTAATATTTGCAATCATTATCTTAAACTATTTTTATCATAGAAGAAGTGTTTATGTTGAGATAATAATTTTTCGCTGTGGTAGTATTTTACATAATCATTTAACAGTAAAGAGTAAGCAGTCACTATCCCGAGTTAGTTAATTTTCGCATTCGAGTATCGAAACAAACTGTTGAATTAGAAAAGTCACTAAATCATTATAGTGACTTTATTTTAACAAAATGCGTACGAATTCATAAGATTTGAATTCTATAAAGTAATTAAAAATATTAGTGACTTCTCGCATTTCCCGGCTGCATCATAAAACAAGATTTATTCACTTTTCACACTCCGTAACTTGGAAACTAAGACAGTTACAGAATTGATTGTCAAACAGATATTTAGAGAAAAAAAATGTTGTTTTAGTGACATTAATAACTCATTTTGGCCATTTTCCGACTTAGTGAGTTTTCGCTCTACGGGGACGATATGTTTGTTACTTCTTCTCACTCTAAATGACTGAACCAATATCGATGAAATTCGGTAAGGGGATAGTTTGGACCTTCGCTTAAGCCATAAGCTACTGTTTTTCCCGGTTTTACACAGGTAGCATCATGGGGCGCATTAATACTATGAAAAATATTATATATTTAGTCAAATTTATTTATTATGCTTATTTATTATAATAAATATTTTTGTTATTTTTACTAAATGCCACTATCAACGTTACGTTTAAGTTGCATAGCATTTGAAACGGGTTCTGTATACATATTTCAAGATAAAACATGTAAATATCTCAAAATTCTGAGCCAATTTCGAAAATTACGACCGTATTTACATTCAAAAGAGCTCTTGAGACTAAGAAAAGAATTTAAGACGAAGCGCATCATGAATAATTTACAAACTAGCATTTGCCAAAAGTCTTACCGCATAACTATAATAGCAGAGATCAGAATACTAGAGAAGATTGCTGATCCCCATACAATAAAGCGTGGCGCGGAAGTTTGCCATAATTACCGATGACACCTACTAGATGGCGCTGCAAATCGAGCGTGAAGACTAGCTGCCGCCAAATTCCGCAACGCGCATCAGTCGCATAGTGATATAGTTGACGTCCTCGTTGGCGTAAAGGTTACCATGCCGGAATCCCAATCAGAAGGTTCCAGGTTCGATTCCCGGCCCGGCCAACATCTTTGTGCTTAACTAAATTTGTTGGCTGTGGGTCTGGGTGTTAAATATGTATCTAAATAAAATATGTATGTACTATATGTAGTATATCAGTTGTGTTAGCAACCATAATACGAGCTAGAAATGGTTCAGTGTGGGGCTAACCAGCCGTGTGTGAATGTGTCCTAATATTTATTTATTTACTAGAGAATTTTGTGAAAAATCAAACTGAAACTCAGATGACGGTTTAACCCTTTAGCAATATCGGAGTTTAGTAAATTTTCGCTATATTTGTATGCGTAGGCGGCGCGGCGATGATTTAAAATACGTGACACACAATCCAACGGGGAATTGTAAAGCGGGTTGGAAAAAATATGTCAGAAACAAATGCCGGAACATTGCCACTGGTAACGTGTGCAAAAAGTTAACCTTTATTGCTGATATTATATTATGGAGCGACGACGATCTGCCTCCACCTAGCAAAGGGATATCCCCCAGGACAGATGTTGTGTCCGGAGACGGCCGTCCATAGGTCATGCATTGTAGCTTGGACCAGTCGTACGCGCGTTTAAAATACCATTGGCGCGATTCAGGATAAGCGCTCTGATTGGTAGCGGGCGATGAAGTGCGACAGAGACGCCACAATATGATTAACATAAAACTATTTACACGCGCTTATATTTACAGCTTGTCTTGCGTCAAAGGCCTCCTCCATACACTTCCATTTTCCTCTCTCTCTCTCTCTCTTGCTACTCTCGTCCATTATCTCCTCTATTATCACTATCATTTACTGCATACGGTTAATAAAATAATTGTCCAAGTGCAAGTCAAAGTCGCGCATGAAAATATCCGTAGCTTATCTTTAAAAAATGCTTAAAAATTAAGTTATATGGAAGGTTCCTTGAAATAGTTATTTCATTTTTATTTTATAATTCGTTTCGAAAGTACAACACAATATTTTGTGAAAACTTTTAGAGTCTATTCTAACTTTAAGGGTATTTAACCGTTACTTATAAATAGAGCAAAAATACACGTAAAACAATTCTTACTGTACCCTTATTTTTAACTTTAGTATTTTTTATTATAGCGACACGGGAAATTCATAACTTGAAAAATTCGCATTCAAAGAAATTCAGTCATGTCCGACTCCCACTATTATTCCAATTATTTGTCTCGTTCTCTAAAATTGGTCAAAAAGACCATGGAAAGAGAAACCAACTAAAGGAAGGGTAGCGTACAAGAACAAAACTACAACCTATCTTCAAACCATGTACAAAAAAATAGAAGAAACAAAATCTCTTTCTTAGAAAAAAGAATCCTTAACACGTCTTAAAACATCAAACTTACAAACAATATTATTTTCTAAAGAACATCTTTTACGTAACTACAATACAAGCTTTCAGTCTAGGTAGAGGTGTAATTACTACCAGTAGAAATGGCCGCCCGACCCTTCACAATAGCCCACTACGTATAGAAGTATAGTACATGTCTGATTTTATGGCACTTTGGAGAGGAATAAAAATGGTTTACTTTTATTCTTATTCTATGATGGGGGCGATCAGATCTGCACTGACAACCCGCAGAAAGCGTTTTGTACATTTCCCCCTATCAGCCTACCCAAGCCATCCAAGCTCCTTAAAATAGCGGAGCACGGTCTTGGGTCGCTGGCATACCTGTTCCACTGTCATTACGTCAGATGTTGTGGTACTACTTTTAAAACACAATAAAAATGGTTTACGTTAAAGTCGGTTCACAGATGATAATTTAAAATGTCACTAGAAATTATTGAAAATAGGCCAATCGTGTGCAAAAGAGATGGATGCGTCACAAGCCTAATCTATAGGCTAGATGTTCTTAACCCGTGGTCTCGCTTACACGCGTTGATGGAACTTGAAAATGAGTCATACTTTTTCCTGCCTGCATTCAGAGTTTATAGAGGTATATATAAATATAATAATAAATGTCAAAGCTATTTAAAATGTTAGCATATTTGTGGCCAAGCCTAGTTATCGAGAGTTTTCAAGTCACCCGAAGGCTTGGCTTAAGGACTGCATATACGAGTAGTAAGACAGCTGGGACCTAAAATTTACCGTGTCATCCGACCCACTGTAGTACGCAGTTGACATTGCTTCTTTTTTTGAAGACAGTCGTGTGCATGGTTAATAAGTCACCCATCCATTCAAAGACTGTCTGCATCAAATTCAAATTCAAAACTTTATTTTCAAGTAACAAGGACTCATACATGTTAGAGAAAAAATATACCTATATAATGTCAAAACTATACAATTAAAAAATGCCAAGGAAAAAAAATGAGTATTAAAAATTACAATTTACAAATTATATAATAATTAAACATAACATCAGATTAATTAACAAAAAAAAAAAACATTTTATTTTTCTTATCGACCGTTGCTTAGCCTCGATGATCGCGTCCGATCACCTCAGTTAGGCGAGCTACGGGTGCTACTTTGTAAGAAGAGTGTGCCAAACTGATGGGCAGGTAGTGTAACCAGTGCATAGTATAGGTACTGCGCGAGTCTGGATGTATTTTCCCCGCTCAATTGTGAAGAGTAAACTCGCAGTTTTGAAATGGCTTGTTGCATTTAGTTCATACTTTTAAAATTGTACGCGAGCGTTTACTTTAACCCACAACACAAATAGAGAGAAAGAATATAGTTTCATTATCCACAAAGAAAATACAATTACAAGAATAAAACATACAAAAAATAATAATTTAGTATAGTTTCATAGAGTATTTATTAGTGGTGGTTCATTTACTTTATCGATGTAGATAGATAGATAGATGAACTCTTTATTGGGCAAATACAACACAGAATAAAAAGTAACAACACAAATGTATGCCACAAACGGCGGCCTTATCGCTAACAGCGATCTCTTCCAGGCAACCTTTGGATGGAAAGAAGTTGAAAAAGACGAGAAAAAGAGGGGTTGCACAATAAAGAATATTAATATTTATAGTTATGATAGAGGACATAAATAAATCTAAGTTATATTATCTAGTTAGTATACATATTTATCATAATATATCGATGTACTAAGTTTCATTAACTTAAAAATCTGTCACCAAGCATCTAACAGTGTGTTAATAGTGTTTCGGTAGCCTCTTTGGGAGATATATATTCTAGACTAGGCATGCTCGACCTTAAGCCAGAGTATCGCTAATACAAATAGTTGCTTCTCCTGTTGGTCTAATGCCTAACTGTAATCTTAAAAAAAATATTAACCATACTTATAGAGTTCTTTTAAACCGTTTAATTTTAATAATTGAATAAATGTTTTAAAACGTTGAAAAGTCAATCACAAAAATTATATACTTAGTTATTAGTTTTTTACTAATAACACATAAAATAAAATAAAAACTTTTAGATTTAATCATTTTCATAAATAGTTGATGAAATGTGTTCTAATCTAGCAATCAAAATGTAAAAGTAAACCCCAAAACCTGCAACTTAAGTATATTTCTAAACTAATTTCAAAAATACAAGCATGGCATCCATATACGATACGTAGGTACCCAATTTAAAATTGATACACATTCCACGTAAAATTTTCCCAAACCGCACCAAAAACATTCCGGAAAAACATTTTCCCAAACGAACCACGCGTGCATTTAATAACAAATCTTAGGGCCAAGCATTTCCCGGTACCAAATACCACCGCTTTTGGAAAACTTGAATTTCGTGAGCCTCATTCTATCTCTTCTTTAATCTTTGCAAACAATCTTTCACAACAACCAGTCAAAGTTCACGCCAAAATCGACTTAAACTTTAATGATATAAAGTTTAAATTCAATTGACAGTTCTGCGTTTCTTCCGTCTTTTCAAAATGATTGCACGTATTATATATAAAAAGAAACTTTTAGCGCATATTTTTTAAGTTTCAAGGTCAAAGTATAAGAGATACAGTAAGTTAAGAGTTGGATTTAAGGATCTAACGCTTGGCCAACCTTAGTACGGGATCTGATCAAACTTTAATTTCGTTTATTCAGCAAAGGATAAGGAAAAAGAGCCTATTCTGTTCGTATTTTATAAATAAAAATATAAGGACACATTTCACACACGGCTGGTTAACCCCATACTGAACCATATCTAATTCGTATTATGGTAGCTAACACAACTGATATACTACATATACATACATACATATTTTATATAGATACATATTTAACACCCAGACCCACAGCCAACAAATTTAGTTAAGCACAAAAATGTTGGCCGAGCCAGGAATCGAACCCGGAACCTTCTGATTGGCAGTCCGGCATGGTAACTTTTACGCCACTGAGGTCGTAAATTTTTTGCAAGTAAGTGATAGTAAAAAAGATCAAAGGTTTAACTACATATTTGTCACATCACAGGATCATTTTAAAATAAATAAATAATAGGACACATTTCACACACGGCTGGTTAACCCCATACTGAACCAATTCTAGTTCGTATTATGGTTGCTAACACAACTGATATATTACATATACATACATCAATACAGTGTTTACTCCGTGTACGTCACTCGATTTAACGACAAACTCTCTAAAGCGTCGAAATTAATTCTAACATTTTTAGAACGGCTTTAGTTGGTTTAGCTTGTATTCAATACGATGATACATTCTCTCCATTTAACGACCACTCTCTATAACGCCATAAAATGCACAGTCCCTTCAGTAACGTTATATAGAGTTTACACTATATGTGAAAAAAGTTATTCTTCAATATACAGCTTAAAACCGAATCGTCACCTAACCCAATAACACTTGATGCAGCAATCAAATGCAAGTGCACTTATGTCAGCCTGCAGCAATATCTGCGACTTGCTCACTAGTATTGCATCCAATCGAATGCATTTGAATATTTAATACATTCCACCAATATTCCTGAATCGGTGTATACATATTTATGAACGGTACCAGTATGGAAGACAGAATCACGTCTTGACTCTTCTTTTCATAACTCGACTTTCAGTAGAAGTCTTTAGATCACAAGTATTAAGGCGCTATGGTAGCAAAATTGCATTTAAATCTGTTAATCAATAGCTACGGCTTTTAATTTTTATTGACTTTCATTTATTGTTAAGAATCTTAAGAGTTCCAATTTCGTAAAAATCGCTCGATAGATTTGTTTTTGAAAAATAGTTTAAGTAAAGTTTAAGATTTTTGTGTTTCTGAAAGTAACAAAATAAATAAATAAAATTTAAGCAAATCTGACTTTTAGTGGGTTAATGAGTGAGTTAATGTAAATTATGTTAGTTATTGTGTATGGAACTCTTTGCCAGAATCCCTGTTCCCTCTGAACTATAACCTCACTGTCTTCAAGGCGAGGGTGAATCGGTTTTTTCTAGGCAAGTGCGCTCCACCCTAGACAGCAACATCACTTAACATCAGGTGAGTTTCAATCAAGCGCTTGCCGCCTATCCATCATAAAAAAAATGCATATTCATTTCGTGAATACCGACTGCCGCGCGGCTGGCGCTTCGCCCGGTACAATAGCCCCTGTAAGTGAAAATTAAGGAACTTTATCTGCGTGTTTAAAGCAGATATAAATAAATATTATGTCATCCGCAATTCTTATGGCGGCAGCCATGTTGAATCTAGTTTTAAATTCGAGTCAAATTCAAAATGTCTTTATTCGCAACACAATTATTTTATCAAGCACAGCTAAGAATACTCTCTTTTAGGTCAGCTTTCAAACTAAAAATGTGGAGCATTTCAAGAATGGAAATACTGTATCTCCATTCCAGGCGGCAGAATTTTCAACTTGAGGTCGGTATCTAGAAAATACTCTCTCACCATGCAAATACTTAGTCAAAATATAAGAATTTCATAATTCTTCAAATCTAAATAGTTTCTTTCTAGGCAAGCGTGTTACATCTTAGACCACAGTAAAGCTGAACATCAAGCAACCTGCGGTCAAACGTAAGCCTCATTAAAAATAATAAGTTTAAGATCATATACTGAGTCCCAGTCCACGTCATTGCTTTTCAAATCGTAATGATGTACCATTTTCATCAATTTACATTTCTCTGTCTGTTAATTTGCATAATTTTGAATTATTCTTGACTGAAATGTATGGGAGTTGAACGAAACAATTTCTTCGCGACACAGACTTTCATTTGATAGAGAGGTATTAAGGCATTTTAACTTTCATCATCATTATCATCAGCTTGTGTGTATGCGTTGCTGGATGTAGGCCTCTTCCAAGGCAAGTCATGTGGCAATAACTTAGGCATGTGATCTCCATTACTTCCTGTTTGACTGCGTTTATTACTCCACTAAGTCTGAAGATCGTCTGAAGAAGAATAATTTAAAACTTTACCTAAAAGCTATTTTGAATTTATTTAAATTTTCATAAAGTATAGAAAAATAAATTTGAAAATGGTTTCGGGTCAATTTTGCACACAATTTATGAAACTTTCGATGATTCCGTAAGATCTAAACGGAAGATCTGAGCAATCATATTTATTTTAAATGCCCAGTTAATTCAATTGGTATATTTTATTTCTTATCATAGCTCTTTTAATAACGTATCAATAATCATTTAATTATTCAATTTAAATTTTTATGAAGACGATAAATTTTCCAAAATTTAATTTACATATATCATTGAGAACTTTTAGGAATATCATTTTAATTATCAGGGCTCTTAGAAATGCAACAAGTTGCAATGATATCCAGGGCAACAAAATTAAAGTTTTATTATGATTTATGAATGACCTTAATTCTTTAGAAAGTTGACAAATAAGTCTTAATTAATGTTTGACCATTCTATAAAATTAAACATCTATTGACCGAATAATTTGAGATTGGCATGTCTGGTACATATTACCGTTTTATATTTATTTTACTCTTTCTTTCGTCGGATTAGTTAGTATTTTGCATACATTTAGAATAAAGGGTGCGATAGTTTGTCTGTGCATAGATAAAGAAGTTTTAACATGATCACTTTTTTATGTCCTAAACTTGAAAATGTTAAGAAGTTTTGTTGTTGTAGAAACCGATTTAGAATTTTATTGCTATGAATTAAATTGACGACCTCGTTGGCGTAATGGTTATAATGCCGACCTGCTAACCCCCCTACGGATTCGATTCCCGGCACGGCCAACATCATTGTGAGGAATGATATTTGTTGGCTGTCGGTCTGGGTGTTAAATATGTATCTATATAAAATATTATTGTGTATGTATACTACATATACATGAGTTGTGTTAGCAAGCATAATACAAACTAGAAATATTATGCAGTTTTTATTTATTTGTTCCATTTTTACTAAAAAAAAATACCGACTTCACAAAAGGAGGAGGTCGAGGTCAATTATATAAATCGACTGTTAGTATTTTTTATGCACCGATTTCTCAGCCATTTGTGAACCGATTCTCAAAATTATTTTTTAGTAAATATGTTACCGCTTCAATTTATCTAACAAAAGATTAAATTAAGCACGTACAAGATCCGTATAAAAATGATAACGAAATCAGGATTTTACGTTTAGAAGCTCTCTGAAATATTTCAAAACTAATTCAGATTTATTCAAGTTCATATGCCAAGTTTGGTTGAGTATTTTTGGGAACACAAATAGGTTAAATTGTAATTTAAATCTGCGAGTTACAGTCACGCAAGAAGGGTTCCGTACCATCTTAATATATATAAATCTCGTGTCACAATTTTTGCCTCTCTTAGGGGTACAGCGCCATCTAATAATTTCTTACTCAACCCAGTCGAAAGGTATCGACATCTGTTAGAATCATTTGGAGTTAACAGATAATTGTGACTGTCAAATAATAACAGGCAATAATTAGCAATAAATTAAAATTGCGACTATAATTTGAGATTTAAACTATCCTATCTCTCAAGTTGGATCGAACTGCACATGGTGTGCGCATTTTATTATAATCGGTTAAGTGGTTTAGGAGTCCATTGAGGACAAACATTGTGACACGAGATTTATCTATAGTTTTATATAGTCTATGGTTATTAACCACTACTTTTTGCGTCGTGGGTTAAAGTGGTTTCAAGTATCTGGTTGCGGCGGGCGTTTGTAAAAATGTAAATTTTATTGCCTAGAAGGAACGAGGAGATATAAATATTTGAAGTTAAGCCGACTGCACACTGAGCATGCGCTTCGTACGGCCTTCATTCACACCGAAATGTAACATTAGTAGGTAAATTAAATAAATTACGTATAAATTGTATAAGAGGATAGAGAGGCCTTAGCCCAGCAGTGGGATGAAACCAGCTAAAATAATAATAATAATAAATTGTATGTGTTGCAATTCAGCAATTACAGTGAAATTACCAAAAAAAAAAACCTAAATTACAAATAGTCAATTCAGCGTATATCTAAGTCAGCGCCCGCGGGTAAGGTGCCTAATATACTGGCGGTATTACGTCGCTGGATCGCCAAACTAAATAAATAAGCTATTTATTAAATAACAAAAAGCTATTTATTTAGCACGTAAGAATTTAAATATAGGTTACAGCAAGTTAAGTTATGTATTTGCACGAAGAAGCGTCATCATTAATCAAGTCTATGTATAAATAATTGGCCAAGTGCGAGTTGGGCTCGCGCTTGAAGGGTTCCGTACCATTGTTGTATGGCCCCCCCCTAAAATTTTTTTTTTTATTCGTTGTTATAGCGGCACGGAAAATACAGTTCGTTTCAAATACAGTCTAGTTTCAGCGTTCCAGATATTACGGTTTCTGAGACAGACAGCGGAGTCTTAGTAATAGGGTCCCGTTTTTTTAGGTTTTTAGGTACGGAACCCTAAAAATACTTTGTTAAATATGGCAGTTTGTTCAACTTATAATTTATTTTTGTGTGTGTATGTCTGTGGTATCTGTGGATCCCGAACAGATGGACCGATTTAGTTATTGTTTTTTTGTTCGATAGATATTCGATAGATGCTTGCTCGATAAAAATCGGTCTATGATGGCCACGCTTTAAATGGCAAAATCCTTTTGATAGTGGTAGCAAATTATTAAAATATTTTTAATTTATTCTTGTTCAAAGAGCTTTGAAGTAGTATATAATAAAATAATACAGCAAGAACCTAATCAAGAAACCCATCCGCCTGGCAGTTTGTTGTTACAATTTTTATTAGTTTTTCCAGCGGCAGTGCAAAGCGATCTGTTCACTTAGCAATCAAGCCGCGCCGGCCCTCAGGGATACTGTGTAATGGCAACACGTTCTTCAACTGGCAACTCGGCTCGTGCAACTTTTCTGAATAATTTTCTGGTACTTCTCTGACACGTTGTTAAAGAAATACGTGATATATTTACACTGGTCTACAGTGGTTTTGTTGCTTTAGATATGACAATAATTTTAGGTCTATCTATGCACATAATCTATGAAACTATCAATAATTTTGTAGGATATGCTTAGTTTTTTTTTCCAATTGATGGTTGGAAAATCATGTTTTATTATGAACAAGCTAATATTGTTCAAGTATAACATATGCAAAAATCTTGAAAACTCGAGCACATTGAGAACTTTAATGAATATATTCGGAATCTGGGTACTTGAAATCGTAAAAAATTGCGATGATATCCAGGGCAACGAAAAAAAAATAACTTTTTGTAGAGCAGTGTTATTTACTAGCTGTGCCTTGCACTGTTACCCGCTTTATTCCGAGTTCATACGTAGCCTGTGTGTTAACTGGGTCCATTATATTAGCCTATGTGTTCTTTTTCTCCTTCATCGTATGAGCTAAGAGACCAAACTCTGGTGTGAAGAATTTTCAAACCGCCCGAAGGCTTCTGAAATGACTTGCTTAAGTGTCAATACTGGGCCTAAACTCGTATCTGCATACCAAATTTCGTCGAAATCGATTCAGCCGTTTGAGTGTGAAGAATTAACAAATATGCATATTTACATTTTATGACACTTAATATTGTCCGTATTCGTAATTTGACATGGAAGATGGCGTGGTTGCGGTTTATTTTGGACGAGTAGAGATAAGGTGTTTTGGATGTATAAGTAATAACTTTCATTTCTAAAATTTTCTTCTTCTAAGAGCTAAGTAGCCAAGTTTTGGTGTCGCGAATTTTTAAGCCGCCCGAAGCTCTATTACTCGGCTTGCTTGTGCTAAGACTAACATCCGAGACCTTTAATAAAACGAGTCATCTGAACCACTGTAGCGCCCAGATAAAACTGCCACATATTTAATGACAGTTTTGTGACCTAGATGATCGTGTCAGATCACCTTAGGCGTTACATAGCTATAATGTATCCAAATTGGTGTTAAAATTGTTTTTAAATTATCCTGACCTATTTATAAGTGTTTCTTTCGTCATCAACCATCTTGTACTTGACACATAAGGTGGATTAATCCTGTATGTCTCTCTTTCCGGCTAAAGGCTCCAAGTCCCACCAGTGAGAGTATACATAAATGGGCTGCTCATGCTCGCGAACTAAGATTGCATAAACAATTTTTCTTTAATGTTATTTTATTTTATTGTTGTTGTTTTATTAATTCGTTTCCATTGTATATTGTAATTGACAAGTCCATATTGTATCTTGTTGGTGATATAATTGTATTTCTAATAGGATACGTTATGATGAATAAAATTATTCTATTCTATTCTATTCTATTCTATTCATTCAAAAATGCATTACGTTGTTAGTTGTAGCCGGAGGTCCATATGCATTTATATCACTGTCCACGGTACGTGCCTTCTTATGCATCGTTAATCTTGTTTATTATGCTATTTATTATCTCGGAAACGGCCAAAACTCCAAGTGAGCCAAGACAATGCAGTATTTTTATACCACTATAAAATGCACTATGATTTAAGAAGGGTTTCCACCTGAATTTTAGCTTAGAGTGTACATTAGACTTTATTTTAAATATGAGATGAGTTTTAGAATGCATGTTTTATATACTAATATTATAAAGCTGAATAGTTTGTTTGTTTGTTTGAACGCGCTAACATCAAGAACTACTGGTGCGAATTGAAAAAATCTTTTTGTGTTGAATATAGATCATTTATCGAGAAAGGCTTTAGGCTATATAACATTACGCTGCAACTAATTAGAGCGGAGAAACAAAGGAAAATGTGTGAAAAATAAATGGTTGCCTGTAAAGTCGGTTTTACGGGCGAAGATTTTACGTGACAACGTCTGCCGCGTGCTGCGCGCGCGGCAGACCGATCATAGTTGAGTGGGAGAGAGACGCAAGGCATTCGGCGGGCCTCTCTCTCGTTCGGTGACTCATCGTAACGTTACCGGGCGTTACACTCTTTCATAAGTGACTCCCAGCCGCAACCTAATTTAAGACGTTGTCACGTCAAAAACGGGGAAAAGTCATCTTTGAGGGCTACCGTTGCGTGCGCTCCAAAAACGGCTCAAGGCATTGAGCTATATATACTAGAGTAGCAATGACAACAAACGATTTTCAGAAATGCGTAGCCACTTGATAGTTCAAAAGACGTAGCTTTGAAACCGATACATTATGCCAAAGTAAACTATATTTGTCTCTTTTCTTCCAGTCATTATCTAATTACCGTAGAAGTGAGACAAGACATTGCTGGCATGAAAACGGACAGAGCTGCCAGTGGCGCGAAATAATTTCCCCAAAATAAATGAACGAATAAATGTTTTTTATTGCTTTGGTGTTATATATTCTGAACAGAATTTAATAAAACTTTCAATTTATACTATTACAAAACTGTAACGGAAGTGTGTGTGTACCTACATTGAAAATATTTTGAAAAGGCTGTAGTGAATAGATTTTGATATGAATAAAAGGCAGATTTTTATTTAAAAAGGTAGTAAATAATAAAAATCTAAGATAGTAACATGTTCTGTAGATAGAAATAAAAATAAAAAGTGTGCTATTGTATATAAAACTGCAGGGTGTTATTGTGATTAAACACCGCTGTGTAACATAAGTTTGTTGTAGAACGTTTAGGTACATACTCTACTAAAACAAAAAAAATATCATTCTAAGAGAATTTAATACAATTTTAAGATGATTACACATTACGATGATGAAATAACATTACTTAGTTTAATAAAATACTTCTCGTAATGATTGAGTATATTACAGACGTTGCCGAAATTTTATTCACAGATATTACCGGCACACACTTCCGTCATTCATTATTTAATTAACTAAACTCCCAAATAAATGGGAAAAATCAAAATCGCTTTACTGGCAACATCGATGTCAAAAATAATGGACGATATATTTATTTTATTTTCTGATTTAATTTTAGACAATATGATCAAAATTATTCAAACTAACTCATGAAAAGTAACGCCACTTGCTTTATCATCCTTTTCAGACCGCGATACACAATTTTTAACAGCAAATTTCACCATTATGAATTATTTTAAAGGGTGCGTCACGCTTACTACATGTCAAGCAGGCAACTGACGTCAGATTAGGCCACAGGCGTCTTCGAAGTTGCAACGCGTCGCTGCCGTAAACTGCCAATCTAGTACATATAACATCATTGGCTCAAGGTATCAAAAGGCAGAGGGAAAATAAAACGAGATACACGCGGGCGGAGCCGCGGGCAAACGCTAGTGTATTATATACCTGACCTAACGAGTCATATATATAATAGTTGGTTTAATAGTTTAAAAGTGTTTATATATGGGTTTCATGAAAATGCGTTTGTTTATGATTAGGTATCACGGTAGGTTCTTAGAAAGCTTTTAACGTTTATGAAACTTGCAAAGGTACTATATTTATCTTCTAATATATAAAATGTCCATGTCACAATGTAATAATGTTAGTTACCGTACTCCTCCGAAACGGCTTCACCGATTTTTACCAAATTTTATATGCGTATACAGTAAGTCTGAGAATCGGCTACTATCAATTTTTCATACCTTGTGGTTAAGGGTTGTTCACCCTTCAATTTTTACTTAAGGCAAAACAACGTTTGCCTGGTCAGCTATATAGAAGACAAAATGTATGAGGAAAAATTGATCATTTTGGATTTATTTATTTTGCATTAAAAGTGAAATAAAATAGCAACACACACAATTTCTCATCATTTCTCCTCATCTCATCTTATCTCTGCTCATCTCAACTAATCTCATCACAACTAATCTCATCTCAACTAATCTCATCTCAACTAACCTCATCGCAACCAATCTCATCTCAACTAATCTCATCTTATCTTCTAGGCAGATGCCACACATCTTCATGTCGGTTTGTCCTGCTCTCTGATAGGAATGCAGAAGTTTTCCTACCAAGCAACACTCGCTATTTTAGGTAAAAATGCAGCCAAGCACAAAGCCACTATTTCATAATCATTTTATCCCGGGAACTGAGTAAAACAAATGAACGCGACGCCCGGTGAGACCGCAGCGTTGCAGTTATATTTAATTCATGCTGAAGTAATTTATTTAGCCAAGCGAAATCCGAGTATTGTTTGCCATTGATTTTGGCCGCTGTATATGAATTTGGCCAAATTATGTTAAAGATATTATAAGCCTGCTATGTTTGTCCGTATGTTTGTAGAAGCCATATTTTTACAGATTACAGCTAGGTATTTGGAAAACATCTTGAGGAAACCGACACATCAATATTTATTCCGCGAACCCGCACTTTGCCAGTTAGGTGGATTAACGCCTATAGCTCTCTCAAAGTGAGAGATGGCTCTGAGTTCCAGCAGTGAACGTGTAGTGAGTTGCTTATGGTATAGGACCAGTAGAGCGCGTAAAACGATTGCTGATTCCCATACAATAAAGAATGGCGCAGAAGTTTGCCATAATTACCGATGAAGACTAAATGGCGCTGCAAATCGAGCGTGTAGCCTAGCTACCGCTTTATCCGCAACGCGCTGCAGTCGCATAGTCTTAAAGGCTGTTATTAATAATAACTTAATTTAATTGTTTATGTATAACCATTACTTGTAATAACTCTTTGGAAAAGGCCATTGGTGTTGTTGACAGTCTATGACAAAATCAGCACCTATGGTGTCATTTAATATTATATTTGTTATTTTAGTCAATAAAGGATATTTATTAAAAAAATATATAGGTATATCGATAGTAGATTGCGTGACCCAATTGAAGTCGTTTTAAGAAAATAAGAATAACTTATTGACTCAGGCGTTACTTTGCGGAAATCCATTGTAAATAGAAGACAAAATTAAATATTTAGTGTACTTCCGCTGTAATATTTAACATTATATTTAATATTTAACACTAATCTACTACTCTATTTACAAAATAATAATAGATGGCGCTACGTGTGTCGAATGATACACGTAGCGCCAACTAGAGTTTTAGTGTATATTATATTTATTTGTCTTTAATAGTAGGTAAGTGACAAAAGAAGCCGATACCAATGTGTAAGCTTTTGAGCATTGATTGAAAGAACGGTATGTCAGGATCGGGCCGAGGGGAAATCTATTGTGTGAAGAATGAAAGAACTGTAATTACCGACTCGCAAGTCTGTATATTTCCAACCATTAGATTGCAAATCATGGATAACAGTAAAATAATATGGTACGTAAGAAAATAATTGGGCAAATCCGAGTCGGGTTCGCGCATGAAGGGATCTTAAAAAAATGGCGAATAAATAGGTTTTTTGCCCCCTCAAAATATATTTATTTTATTTAAATTTTATAATTTATTTTATTTAAATTTTATAATTTATTTTATTTAAATTTTATAATTTATTTTATTTAAATTTTATAATTTATTTTATTTAAATTTTATAATTTATTTTATTTAAATTTTATAATTTATTTTATTTAAATTTTATTTAAATTTTTAATTGATTTTATTTAAATTTATAATTTATTTTATAATTTATTTAATTTAAATTTTAAAATTTATTTAATTTAAATTTTAAAATTTATTTAATTTAAATTTTAAAATTTATTTAATTTAATTTTTAAAATTTATTTAATTTAAATTTTAAAATTTATTTAATTTAAATTTTATAATTTATTTTAATTAATATAATAATGGAATGTTCTGGGAATGTTTGGAGAGCCTCTACTAAATGTAGGAAGAGCATTTCCTAGAGCTGTCAAAATTACAATAAATGTTAACCATCTAAAGATGTGTGCCGCCATCTCTGTAACGTGCTTGTGTGACTTTACGTAAATAGTAGTTTAAGAACATAATACTATTTATTAGCTTAGAAGGCTAGATTATAGTTTTATAAAGCATTCCCAAACAAAAAACATGTACGTGCATATTTACACGCAACAAACGGTCACACTTACTTAAAAACGTTGGATAAAAAACGTCCGCACACAGACATCGGATCTCGTCGGTGACAGTCCGTGTGCAGCTCGTCCCCGATGAAGACGCTCGTAATGCGTTGAAACCCGTTGGACGTATATCCAACGTTTTTAAGTAAGCGTTTGTTTCGTGTAAATATATAATGTTACATGTTACAATTTCAAAAAAATCAACTAAGGAAATAATAAAACGAATAACAAAATATTATTCTAACTAAATCAATAAACACGTATTTATTTTTAACTTTATATTGGCTTTTATCTCATCCATTGCTATATAAACAAAGTTCAGATCAAACTTGATTGGAAAACACTCACAATGTACGTAAACATTGTGAAAATGTGAACCTGAAACTGTTCGAAAAATGGTTATCACAATATTTACTATTTAAAAGTTTTAAAGCCCATTTTCGAAAATGTATTAAAAAGTGATTTTGTCGCAATTGAAAACTTTTTTAATAAAAATATTTTTTCCAGTGGATTTCTATTCTATTCATAAAAGAAAAAAGTAGACATTTGACAAAGTCATTTTACTTCGTATACTAGTGTATACGAAGTAAAATGACATATTTAGAAACATTCCTTAAAATACTGTATTATACGATAAACTAAATTTCTTTGTAATATTTAATAGTGGTTTTTATTTAATTTTAAAAGTGTAAAACTGTTAGTTTAAAATTTGGTTGATGCATACTACTGGCATTTCTGCTTGAAATACAATTATTTAAGACTAATTTTACAGATTGCAGATAATCATTTGACCAGTAGCTTGTGTAATAAAACGATTTTTGCACAAAACAAAATTTCTAACAACACAAAATGAAGCTTTTTTAGAACCAATAAATCACAATTTTCATATCAGAACAATACCTTAAATTTTATTTACGCCACAATATTCGATTCACAATCGCACCAGCTCACTGGATATCAAGTGTAAATTTCAAATTTAGAATCTTAGTGGATTTTAAATTTGAAAAATATTATTTTAAATTTCTAATTTAGAATCTTAGTAGATTCAAAATTTGAAATTAAATAACATACCTAACATTTTGATATTGATTTTAATTACAGTATGCTACTAGTCAACCCGTTTAATTTGCTATACATCTAAACCAATGTCATAAAGAAGACGTCATGTTTGTTTGTTGCGTAATTAGACTCCGAAAGTACTGGGGACCAATTTGAAAAATACTTTCACCGTTAGCAATTTATATTATATCCGGGTAACATAATATGCCTTAAAATAGGTAACATATTTGTTTCTCTATGCAATACTAGCTTATTATATTCAACTTATTTTTTATTAAGAACTGATGAACTGAAGAACTGAATAATTGTAATCTTACATGCCTGACGGTAAAAATAGAGTCAACTTATTGATTTTTCCTATTTCGCAAGAAATAAATTATTTGATTACATTTATATATTTTTTTATAACTTATGCGAAGCCGGGCTGCTAGTAATAGATAAGTAGCGTTAAAATGTTTCCGCCATTTTTTTATCGGCGGCCATCCTTGACTGATTTTCATGAAACTAACAACTATATTTCTAAGAAGACGTGTTCTTAAGTGTTCGCTGAAAGTACCTTTCGAACAAAAAAACCATCTTTATTGTGGTTCACACCTGCGAAAGGTGGAAGGTACCTACAGACAGTCAGATACACACACACATACACACATAGAGACGACAAACTTATAACACCCCTTCTTTTTTAGTCGAGAGTCAATATAATAAATAATTTTATGAGCACAAGTTAATATATTCTCGTTAAATATTAATATAGAGTGATGGTCCGCTTGTTTACTGTCAGTTTAAATTTCGATATTAAATATCGGTCAGAGAAAATGTTATTTCAATTTTATCGCAATAATTCGGAGGTGGTTCATGGTTTGAGATTGAATTTTATTATTGGAAGGTGTTTAGGTTAATAAACGGTCAAGTGCGAGTCAGATCCGCGCACGAAAGGTTTCGTACCAAAATGTATAACATTTATTCATTCATTCAATATATAAGAGCTGGGCTCTTGTCTGTGGAGTTTTTTCCAGGTAGTTCTATCTTCAGCCAAATCCTTTACCTCCCTTTACGACATGATTTTCGCCTTGTCCTTAATTTGGTCTAAAAATGATCTTCTAGGTCTTGTATATGTATAACAAAACGGCAAAAAACATTTTTGTTGTATACTTCGGGAGTTGAGAGTACTTAAATTAGTATTGTATATTAATTTAAGTAATTAATCTTTAAATTTAAAATAAAAACAAATATTCTTTGTAAATTTCAAGTGTCTAAGAGTTTTTATTTTATCGAAAAAATAAATCAATACAATTACGTTCGTAGTATAGGAGCCTCTTATTAACTCTTATTTTTTTAATTTATTTTTAACCTATTATAACCAATGCTTTTAACCGGTACGGCGCATAACCACACGCATGACTAAGTGATACTGGTTTAAAGTGGAGCATGCTTAGTTTTTAGTTTGACTATCTTTTATTCAGTACAAAAAAACGTCAGAATTTCAAAACGTTACACTAACAAAACTTTAAACTATTTATTGCAACACTTATAAAGGACATTACAAAACCAACAAAATACTAAAAACTAGTTGGAAAAATGGCCGTACCCATATCATGTTTTTATTTCAAAAAGATAATTAAAGAGCGAGTAATATTATATTACAAATCATACTTTTATTAAAATTTTAGACTAATAAAAACATTTATAAAAAGTTTTCTCATTTCACACTCGTTTGATTACTTTAACCACCAGTACTCTTGCATAAAACTATCCACAAAGCCAGGTTATGTAATATCAAAACCGCCTCTATCTATAGTAATACAATGCAAAACCGCCTCAATGCAAATCCTACTAATATTATAAAGGCGAAAGTTTGTAAGTATGGATGTATGGATGTTTGTTACTCTTTCACGTAAAACTACTGAATGGATTTGAATGAAACTTTACCACAATATAGCTTATACATCAGAATAACACATAGGCTATAGCTTATACATCAGAATAACACATAGGCTACAATTTTTGAGGTTTTTAATGTGAAGTAGTAAAAAAAACACATTTTTTGCGCTTACATTGCAAACGCTGACTGAATCCTACAAGATAGATCAAAACAATTTACTACAGTATTGTACAACTTAAAAAGGTCTACAAAAAAGTCCGTGATGGTATATGTTTATCTCTTAGGAATAACCCACAATAACCATTTTTTATCCTTTACTTTGTACGAGAAATAATGGCTTATTTACGAAGCGATTTTAAGCAATACAGTATTAATCCTTATCCAATTAAGTATCTTAAATACATTGTGCATTTAATAAAGATCAATATGGCTTTTTACAGCATGTAAATTAAATAAATATTTTCGAAGATATCACAGATTTAAAATGCAGAGTCATAGCAATTTCAGCGATAAATACCGTTTCGGTGATAAATACCGGCAGCGGCGCCTGGCGAACGGGGCGTGGGGGAGCGGGGTAGGTGCGGTGGGGAAGAAGTGGCTCATCGCTGAGTGCGCGACCCGAACGCGGGCAGACGCGTGAGGGCAGACGGCGTTGACGGTTGTGTCCGTTTTGCTAATTTTCAAGGCACTAGCGATTTGATAAAAACGTATGGTTGTCTACTTTAAGTAATATAGGCCTAAGGTTAGTTATTGCCAGGTTTCTGTTTGGTTAGGAGTTACAAAAAGATTCTTCATTTTTACGAATTACTTCATTGATAATTCAATTACTATATAGATAGGTTACATACAGTTAATTATAACAAATTATATAAGCAATAAATTAAAATTGCGACTATAATTTGAGATTTAAACTATCCTATCTCTCAAGTTGGATCGAACTGCACATGGTGTGCGAATTTATTATAATCGGTTAAGTGGTTTAGGAGTCCATTGAGGACAAACATTGTGACACGAGATTTATATAAATTAAGATAAGATTATTAATATTATATGTATGTTTTTTATTATTTTTTATTGTACACTACGTCCTTCTTTAGTCGTTTATAAATTCCTTTCCATCCAAAGGTTGCTTGGAAGAGATCGCTTTAAGCGATAAGGCCGCCAATTGTGGTACACTAATTTTAAGTTAATTGTCTTTTAATGTTTCCTTTTTTTATTTATGTGTCCAATAAAGAATTATAAAATTTCCATGACACAATGTTAGTTACCGTACTCCTCCGAAACGGCTTGACAGATTTTTACCAAATTTCATATGCGTATTCAGTAGGTCTGAGAATCTTCTACTATATAATTTTAAGGCAAAACAACGTTTGCCGGGTCAGCTAGTTAAAGATAAAGATAAAAATAATAACGTTAACTATGCTCTCAGATAATGCAATTTTGTTAAAGCTTAGATTATTTAACATCAAATTAAATCTAATCATTAAACAACACCCTGCTGTAGTAGCCGCAGCAGGTTTTTGGTATATTGACGACCTCGTTGGCGTAAAGGTTACCATGCCGGACTGCTAATCAGAAGGTTCCGGGTTCGATTCCCGGCCCGGTCATCATCTTTGTGCATAACTAAATTTGTTGGCCATGGGTCTGGGTGTTAAATATGTATTTATATATAAAATGTATGTATGTATATGTAATATATCAGCTGTGTTAGCAACCATAATACGAGCTAGAAATGGTTCAGTATCAGGTTAACCAGCCGTGTGTGAATGTGTCCTAATATTTATTTATTGTGAAAAAAAAATAAAAAACTGGATAGAGGCGCTTTTGAATCTATACCCCTCATCTGTCCGTAATCTTAGTAACTAAAATAATATTATGAACCATAAAAACCATTGATTTCTTCTGAGCATTAAAGGCAGGCGTTGATTTCCATGTCTGAAAAATCAACGTTTAATTCCTTCGCCTCTGCTAGCCCATTTTTCACCGCCCGTGTATTTTTTAGTTACCAAGTTTAACCTCAATTTCTTCTTGTTTAATTTGCATTCTCTCTTTTACATAATTGGCCCGTATATTTGTTACAATCTCGGCGCTTTGCAAAGTTTTCTTACCATTTTCTTTCTCGTTGTAATTTGAAGAAATGAGCTTTATTGTTTAAGCCCGAGCTATTTAGTTCTAGAAGTAGATTTTGTAATCGTTTCGAGTGTTAAGGTTTTTCTGCTGGATTAAAATTAGGTTTATGTCAAAGGTTTGAAAAAAACTAAAAATAAAGTGTAAACTCTATATAATGACACTGAAGGGACTGTGCATTTTAGGCGTTCTAAAGAGTGGTCGTTAAATGGAGAGAATGTATCATTGTACGGAATACAAGCTAAACCACCTTGATCTCGACGCTTTAGAGACTTTGTCCTTAAATTGAGTGACGTTACATGGAGTTTACACTGTAATACAAACAAAAGAAAAAATAAAACTAAAAATGTTTCTAATGAAACATAAATAATTGGCCAAGTGCGAGTCATGCTCGCACATGAAGGGTTCCGTACCATTGTCTTCAAAAATGGGAAGCAAAACACATTTGTTGTATGGGAGCCTCCCTTCTCCGAAAGGCGCTCCAAGAGAATTGTGGTAAAGAACAATTCTTAGTGTACTCGTACGTAGGTTTAGTATATGCTGCATAAAATAATGACCACTTTAATCTAGTTGTTGAGTTGAATGAAAGAATTAACTGAATTTTACAACAAGGCACATCCTTTACAAATGACTAACCCTATTATTGGCCAATACTGTTCTTGCAGTTTACCATAGACTATCTGATTATAGATTCTCCATTAAAACTACATTATGATTTCACAGTTATGGCGAAAACTGCCTAGTCTTTCCACTATTTATTTATATATATGTACATACGTTTTTATACTAAAACTTTCACCATATTAGTATTATCATTAAGATACTTCTTATTTCTCGACTTCAAAAAGAAGGAGGTCTTTTATTACACTTTTTTTACGTTTGTTATTTCAGAATTCGTCAGAATTAAATTAAATATGAGACAATTCGGTTTGTTACTAAATAATTGAAGAGGTTTTTTTTTTCTTAATAGCCCATGACAACTTTTATAGTAAGTGTTGCTGTCTTCTTAAATTGAAGTTGGTTTACCAAGTTTTAATTAATTAAATTAATAAATAAATACTAGGACACATTTCACACAGGCTGGTTAACTCCATACTGAACCATTTCTAGTTTGTGTTATGGTAGCTAGCACAACTAATATACTACATATACATACATACACATTTTATATAGATACATATTTAACACCCAGACCGACAGCCAACAAATTTAGATCAGCACAAAGATGTTGGCCGGGCCGGGAATAGAACCCGGAACCTTCTGTTTGGCAGTCCAGCATGGTAACCATTACGTCAACATGGTCGTAATTTTTTTCCTCTTTTTATTTTTTAAAGTGTATGCAGTATCTATAAGAGGTAGTCTATGTGTACCCAGACCGGTACACCCGTGGGACGGCGAATGACAGCTTAATAACACTAAATCAAGTATCGAAGCGATGTTTTCATACAACAGTTAATAACAACCAAAATGAAAGTTTATTGTTGTCGAGCGTGAAATGTGATTAATGTTGGTGACATTTTAATTTAAGTTTCATGATAAAAATCGTGAACAAAGGTGTATAAAAAAATTTAAACTCGCGTTTTTAACGAATTATTATTTAGATTACTGGACCTTAAATGTTGTGGTTATAATTCATTTGAGATAACTTATGTTATATACTACTAGCTGACCCGGATCAGTTATGATGAAATATGATAAATTACTAAAATGGCCAATAATTCAAAAGTTTAGGGTTGTATGTATTTTTAATGCCACAAAATAATAAACAAAAAAATCGTCAAAAAAAAGGTCAAAATAAAATTAAGGGTGAAAAACCCTTATCACTCAGAAGTGTTAAAAAATAGAGGGTGTAAAAAATAGATAGGAGCCCATTCTCAGAAATACTGAACACACATATAAAATTTGGTAAAAATCGGTCAAACCGTTTCAGAAGAGTACGGTAACTAACATTGTGATATGGAAATTGAAAGATATTAAACCGCAGACAACTATTAACTTTTATTTACTTTACTATATATTATAATCACTGATCTTCTTGAACCATAGATTTTAGCAGCAAACCAAAGAAAAAAGTATTTTTCATTACCTTCTTCTTAACTTTAAAAGCAATCAACTCGAAATCTTAAATTTAATTCTACGTTGAAACCGTTTTCCTAACTTCTTTTACCCAGTCGTTAAAGAGTAAAGTAGAGGTGTAGGTTTTCCGATATCAATACATTCTTGCAGCCGTTTTCAGGAAAGTGGAGTTTTGTAGCCACCTTTTCCAGCCAATATACTGGCCAGCAACCGCTTGCTAGTTTATGTCAGCCTGGTACCTTTCTGGTGCTAGTTGCTTTTTAAATTTAGAAATTTTAGGAAAGCAGAGACTAGAAATTTTAAATGTATTTTAAAGATTATAAATAGATATTATATACATAATTAGATTTAACGTTTTAATAATTATTTTTAATCCTTGAAGTAAAACGACAGTGTGGTATGATTTACTTGTCCGTGTGTTTGTTTGTGGCATCATAGTAATTCATAATCAAAATTAGTTTAGTGGTCTGTTTATGCTTAAGTAAAATGCTTTCAATTCAGACTTTTAATACTTGTTTACAAAGAACTGAGTGACTTTACATAACAAGCTGGTTAACTCACACAAAAGGTTAAACGCACCAAAAGATGCTCAAAAGTACAACAAAACTTTGCAACTGCGGTTACACTGCTAACCATAGATAGTTCAACTTTGTAGATTGGTCTGAATCAAAACTAAACAAATTAAAATTTCGTTAGCAAGTTACAAGTTATAATCGAAATCATAAATTATGATTATAATTTAGAATTCGACCTAAGTGACCCAACTCGGGCGTGAAAAGTTTTCCAAGCAGCAGAACCTACAAATTAACGTGCAGCAGAACCTACATCCGACCCACGGCAGTGCCCAGATGAAATCGCTATTCTTAATTGATAGTCTTTTGTATGGTCACCCGTAATAGATTGTCCGCGACGATTGCTTAACCTCAATGACACGATCAATCATCAGATCACCTTAGTAAACTGAGCTACATTGGCAATAATATGACATAAGTTTCATCACCAATTAACTTAATTTAATAAGCGATAAACACAGAAGAAAATATCAGTAAAACCCCTAGTTTTTACTGATATTATCTACAAAAAATAATTGATGGTATAAATATTGCCTGATCACTGGGATTTATGAATTAATGAAAATAAATTGGTTTGCGCAATGTTTTTGCTTAGCTTTAATTTTGTAACTGTACTTAGATTAAAAAAATTAGAGTAAGTTCTATCTATATTATATAACATCAGTGTACCTTCCTCCAGTTTTGTGGTCAACTCTTTGTTAGGAACAATGCTTTTCCGAACACAGAAAGCTAACTCAAGAAAGAAAACATTAATCGGAAATGTGCTACTTTGAGAAATTTACAGAAATTGAAGAAATATACTGCGAGAAACCAAGTTTATTGTAATCAGCTAAGTGCGAGACGGGCGCGGGGAGACAGGGTTCTGTACCATTTTGTTTAAAAAAAACGGCAAAATAAATTGTTTGCTATGATGGAACCCCTGTCAAATATGAGTTTTGTTGCGTAAAAAGAATGTGTGTATGGTAATTTTAATGAGATTTTTTCAATAATAATATCATTACAAAGATGCAAAAAAAAATAACTGTTATTATAAAAACGTACCAAAGGCCTCATTAATTTTTGTATTTTTTTAAGTATTTATAAAATATATAAATTTTATATATTTGTCCAAATATAATATATTAAAACCATGTAATTCTCAAAATTAATAAAATTAAGATCTTCATTATTATATTCCACCACGTTTCACTACACATTTTAATAAAGGCATGACTTAAAAAAAACTTAAGTTAGTCCTAATTAAGTACTTTTTCTTAATAAATATGAAGTACTTACAATTATATTCCAAGTGGAATCACTCTTATATATCTCAAAATATTTTTTCTGAGCCAGAATACATTTAAAACGAATAAGTATGTAAAAGTTATTTACCAAATTAATCTAACCTAACGTTTTTCATCATATTTTCATATAGATACAGATTTTCCAGTGCGCACCAGATATAGATAACAAAACCAGTTACAACAAACAGTTTGTTTCGTGTCATTGTTTCCAACAAGTTTATGTTATTACGTCGAGGGGGTGTACTCAGGACTGATTAAAAGGGGGAGAGAGGGAATAAGGAGGCTAGAAAAAGAAGAAGGGGGAGAGTAGCTATAAGTAGTACTAAGCGTTTAACTTCCATATTTATAAGTACGGACGGCCAAACTGTGGAACTCTTTGCTGGAATCCCTGTTCCCACTGAAAACCTTACAAACTACTCAAATATATCGGTTTCCTCACGATGTTTTCCTTCACCGTAAATCGAGCGCAAATGCAGTTGCTTTGTGGCCTATATCTCTCTCCTCGTGAGAGAAGATTCCGGGTCACAGCAGTGGGAACGTATAGTTGGCTGCTTACGCTAAGAGTTATATGTAATCCCCGTGACACCCTGAATCGAATCCCACCATACACAACTGCCTTGTTCTTACTCATACTGTGATATAAAACATCATGAAGAAACCCAACCCATGCTTCGAGGGTCTTAAAATCCGAAGGCATGTTTCATCCAACAATCCGCACTTAACTAGCGTGGTGGATTATGACTGTTACTAGTCTAGAAGAAACCGATTCACTATCGGCTTAAAGACAGTAATGTCGTAGATCGGTAGGAACAGGGATTCCGGCAAAGAATTCCACAGTTTGACCATCCACTTATTTGCTTCCTTGTTTGCGGAAAATTCTCGTCTTGATGCTAGTGGCGCTTCACCTCTTCCATCCCTTGGCTGTACGACAAAAATGTCTGAGATAAACATTCGCCAATCTGAGGTTCGAAAGACGCTACGCAATCTAGACGTGAATAAAGCCAGTGGTCCCGACGGTATACCGGCAATAGTTTTGAGGACATGTGCGCCTGAGTTGTCTCCTGTGTTGACACGCCTCTTTCGGCTTTCTCTAGAGACTGGAGTAGTGCCGAGTTCTTGGAAGCTTGCTAACGTGCAGCCCGTGCCCAAAAAAGGTAGTCGCGCCGACCCTGCTAACTACCGGCCCATTTCAGTCACGTCCATACTCTGCAAGAGTTTGGAACGTATCTTGAACCGCAGGCTTCTGGCGTACCTAGAATTTAACGACCTCCTCAGTGACCGACAATATGGCTTTCGCCGGAATCGGTCTACTGGGGATCTCCTAGCGTACGCCACGCACTTATGGAGTGAGGCTATTGAGAAATACGGGGAAGCCCTAGCGGTTTCCCTCGATATTTCCAAAGCCTTTGACAGGGTCTGGCACGACGGCCTTATTGGTAAGCTTTCTTCATACGGCCTGCCCGCTAGTTTTTGTGCATGGATATCGGACTTCCTGAGGGATAGATTTATTCGGGTAGTCGTCGACGGCTGCTCGTCTGATCTTATGGCGATTAATGCCGGTGTCCCTCAGGGGTCGGTGCTCTCTGCGACGCTTTTTCTGCTGCACATCAATGATCTGCTTAGTCCCGGTATCATTGGGTACGCAGATGACAGCACCGTCGTAGAGAGCTACATATCTACTGCGCGAGCTAGTGCGGCTGATATCCAGTCTCATAGAGAGGCTATGGTGAGGCGCTTAAACCTGTCTCTTCAGGCAGTCTCCGATTGGGGCGATGCCAATCTGGTCAGGTTTAATGCTGCCAAAACCCAGGCGTGTCTTTTCTCCGCAAAAAAGAGGCCCTTTAATCTGGCCCCTACTTTCCGAAATGTAACCTTACCGATCACTGACCATCTCGAGCTTCTTGGAGTCTCTTTGTCTTCAACCCTCAACTTTGGCTCATACATTGAGTCTAAGGCTCAATTGGCAGCCAAAAAGCTGGGTATCCTCTCGAAGGTGCGCCGGTACTTCAAGCCGGAACAGTTGCTTTCATGGTATCAAGCACAAGTTCGGTCGTGCATGGAGTACTGCTCGCACCTTTGGGATGGATCGGCTAAATACCAGCTTGAGGCGTTGGAGGCAATAGAGCGGCGAGCGAAGAGGCTAATTGGCAATAATGCTCTTTGCACGGCGAAGCTGCAGAGCCTTGAGCATCGCCGCATGGTGGCCAGTCTTTCGGTTTTTTATAGGTTACATTTCGGAGAGTGTGCAACGGGATTGCATGATTTGATCCCCCCCGCCCCATTCCACCATCGGACGAGTAGGGAAACACCAAAGCGGCACCGTTATACTGTGGAGGTGCCTAAGTCGCGTACTAAGCGGTTTGCCTCCACCTTCATTGTGCGTACTGCCAAGGTGTGGAATTCTTTGCCAAATTCCCTGTTCCCTGATAACTATAATCTAGCAGTTTTCAAGGCAAGAGTGAACCGGTTTCTTCTGGGCAAGCGTGCTCCACCTTAGATCGCAATTTCGCTTACCATCAGGTGAACTGCGATCAAACCCAAGCCCATTATGAGTAAAAAAAAAATCCGTACGATTATAAATGGGGAATTGAAACGCTTAGTACTGCTTATAGCTTCTCTCTCCTCCACACATAATTAGAAAAACAAGTCATTGGTTTAGGGCCGGGATCGAAACAGGGACCGTCTGATAGAAAAGCAGGTGTTTTCACAGTGAGCCACAATAACTCTTTGGCCCTTACAGTCCTTAGTACGCGCCTGTAATTCAGCATTACAGACGATGAATGGTGCTTTTGTGAGAGCCTTCGTTGTGAATTTATCGCGCTGTAAAACGATGCTTATAAACGTACATTGTTCATTTTGTTTATCAAGATATTTTACAGAATTGTGAAGTAGTTGTGCCTTTATTTGGTTTTACATTGTATACCATAAAACTGTATATGCTTAATTAGCTAGATAGTTCCAGTTATGACAAAGTCTACTAATCTAGAAAGAGTATTTACTAAACTTTTTTTGAAAATTATAATGTTATTATGATAAGGTGGAGTCACAGTATAAAGTTAATATGTCAAAATTTATTTAAATTTATTACTAATAACTTAAATCTAAGTATAACCCGCCCCTAATAGTTCCCGGTGCAAAGGTGCCCATCAGACTTGCAGCGTTCTTGCGCTGAATGGCAATCGCTATCCTTTGCACCAGAAAAGATTCGGAGCGGGAGTCACCGGTCGTTTTGTTAAGCCTTTGCCCTATTTCTTTGAGCAAAGCACTAGCCTAATGTTATTAATAATTATGATATTTAATTTTTAAAATTCTCATAATAATTTATGATTATCTTATGATAAGTATTATCTATTATATATTATATATTTTAATTGTAAATTACAGTCAAAATATGCGCATGGGCGTAATTTTTTGGACACATTTCACACACGGTATTGGCGGAGGCATTTGTCCAACAGTGGCACTATATAAAAATGTATTTGCAATAGTCAAGCTGCGTAAACAATAAAATTTTAACTGAGTTCTCATTTTATTACAAGCATTGTTGTAATCGAGTAAGTGACGTTGCAAAATTTCAACATGCAATTGCAACGGGGATATAGCTCAGTGGTAGAGCAATCGACTGCAGATCGATAGGCCCCCGGTTCAAATCCGGGTGTCCCCTTAAATTTCCCTTTTTGAAACCTACTCTTATGTACTTTTCTGTCTCTTTGCAGATATTTTTTATATGGTTGTTGTTTTTCAAGAATAAGTAGTTTCTTTAAATAATTTATCTATTTTTGTAACAATTTCTATTTTGTTGTACAAAATGTTCTATAATAATAATAAATACCATAATGTATATAATTATATACAATAATGTATACCACTTTTGTGTCCAAGTAGGACAATATATTTTTTGAAAGAAAGAAATAAAAATGACTTATCATGCACAAATTAAAAAATATGAATATATTTTTGAATAAATTATTTCGTTTCGTTGTTTTTCTTATTAGTAGATACTTAAGTATCTGCTGCTATAAAAATGATTCCTCAAAATTTTCCCCAACGGGCATAAGACGGAGGACCAAAATCATATAAAGAAAACAGCGAATAAATTAAACCGAGCGACGCCGCATGAGTCGCTACTCGTAGTTAACTCATAAAGTGAATTAACCGTCTAGATACGAATGTTATCTAGTACTAGTTTTTTCCGCCGCCTATCTGAAACTTTACGAGCGGAAAGAACATTAAGTCCTTCGTAGCGGCAATAAAATTATTAACTCCTAGCTATCTCCGTCCAGCACTAGTTGGTTAGAGAAACGGGTGAGAAATTGAGAAAAGTGGTAGTTAGACAAAATGTAATTTAAAAGAAGTGAAATTGTTAGTCGCTCGGTGGAAAAAGAAAGAAAGAAAGAAAGAAATTTGTTTATTTACCAAAACACATAAGCTCATACATATTTTATTTGTTTATACATTTTGAATTATTCACCTACACATAGTTTGTATAACAAACTATTTATTACTTTACTTTTATTACTTTTAAAAACGTCTACTTTTCAATCTGACGGCTCCTGGTTTGATCTCAGCTCTACACATGATTGTTTTTCTAATTATGGGTGGATTTACTTGGTATAACGGCAGTTTTTGAATACATACAACAATTTTCTTCGAAAAGTGACATAACACCTTCGTCAGTTTACAAAGCATGTTACCAAAGTAAAATTTAACCATGGTAGATATAGTTTTTTAAAAGAAAAGTGAGTAATAATATCAAATTAAATAATATTTTTATTACTATTACGTGTTTATTTTTTGAAATAAAAGCTTGAAATACTCATTCTATGCTTTCATATATAGATATTTTGACGCATAGCTAGACACAGAAAGTAAATAAGCTTACTTCGTTAACATAACCAATCTGTCACAGATCGCGGATTACAGGTTCAAACGGGCTGTTTTTCTAAAATCGGTTGCATCCGCGCGCAATGCGTTGTTCCCGAAAACATAGACTGCATATCCGAATGAAATGCAAATACAAATCATTTATTGATAACACCAAAGTTACAAGTCAAATAATATAATATCAGTACAAAAGTATATGATATGTATCAATGTCAATTTTCAATTATCTTCTTGTAATATAATATCATTACAATAGTATATGATATTAATCAAAATGTAAATTTTCAATTCTAGATAGTCATATATATTACAAAAAGTTTTATCTAATAGCCAAACCCTGAGTCTAGTCTTAAAGCTGGCGGTGGAAGGTGCATCCCGGACAGTCGCGGGTACGCGGTTGTAGATCGCGGGCCCCAACACGTAAACAGACCTCTCCAATTTCACAAGTGTTTAATTACCTAAAATGTTTAATTACCTGAATAGCCCTACAGGTTTTGTATTAATTTTTAACCGACTTCAAAAAGGAGGAGGTTATATATTCGACGTGTATGTATTTTTTTTTTTTTTTATGTATGTTCACCGATTTCTCAGCCATTTGTGGATCGATTCTCAAAATTATTTTTATAATTGAAAGAGTATGGTTCTGAATTGGTCCCATTGTCACCAAACTAGGATCTGATGATGGATTCCTAGGGAAATCGAAGGAAAACCTAAAAAGTTAGGTTAGTTTTACGCCCGAAGAGAGATTTACGCTCGTTCGGCTGTACTGATATTCATGAAATTTGAGGTGAAAATAGGTAAGACTATATGTTAACACATAGGCTACTTTTTATCCCGAATTTTATTACTGTTCCCGTGGGATGCACCAAATAACACATAAATCTTTATAACTTCTTCACGCCCGAACGGCTGTACTGATATTGATGAAATTTGAGATGAAGATAGGTTAGACTATGTGTTAACACATTGGCTACTTTTTATCCCGAAAATAATTACTGTTCCCGTGGGATGCACCAAATAACACATGACACACACTGATTTCGCTTAAATTTGATATGGGGGTAGACTAGACCTTGTTTAACACGAAGTTTACTTTTTATCTTAAAAGTCATTGCTGTTCCCGTGGGATACCCAAATAACTCAAAAACCTATTCTACATCTTCGCGCTCATAATATGGCAATACAGATTTAACTTTGTAAAATTAACAGCCTAATAGTCTGGCTAACAAATGTAATCTGACGCAAACATCGAGGCTAAGCAACGGTCCATGCAGCCAGTCTTTGGATGGGGGACCATGCACAAAACTTTCATAAAAAAAATGTAAACAGTGGTATTTTCATCTGGGCGTTACTGTGCATCGGATAACACGTTAATTTGTTGGTCCTGGATGCTACTCTTAGTACCAAGCAGTGGTCAAACTAAATCAGGGCCTTGAAAAACACTCGATACCAGAGCTTGGCCACTAAGATCATATATAAAATTTGATATATCATAAGACAAGACCCTCGAACGGATAAGGAAAATATTTACGCGCTCGCTTCGCTAGCAGTTATCCCACTTCTTTCGTAATTTCCCCTAGGATGTTATGGGCTTATGACACTCCAAATAATATTTTGTGCTGCTTTGGACTTCTTTGTGCTCAAACGGCTCGAATAAATATGGTGAAAATTTTCGCGCTCGCTTCGCTCGCGCATAGCTCGCTTCGCTCGCATATGGCTCGCTCCGCTCGCGATTTGTTCTAGTACGTTTTGGGTCATAGCTTATGACACAACAAACATTATGTAATTTGTGCTACTTAGGACTTCTTTATGCTCAAACGGCTCGAATAAATATGGTAAAAATTTTCGCGCTCGCTTCGCTCGCGCATAGCTCGCTTCGCTCGCATATGGCTCGCTCCGCTCGCGATTGGTTCTAGTACGTTTTGGGTCATAGCTTATGACACAACAAACATTATGTAATTTGTGCTACTTAGGACTTCTTTATGCTCAAACGGCTCGAATAAATATGGTAAAAATTTTCGCGCTCGCTTCGCTCGCGCATAGCTCGCTTCGCTCGCATATGGCTCGCTCCGCTCGCGATTGGTTCTAGTACGTTTTGGGTCATAGCTTATGACACAACAAACATTATGTAATTTGTGCTACTTTGGACTTCTGTATGCTCAAATGGCTCGAATAAGTATGGAAAAATTTTCGCGCTTGCTTCGCTCGCGCTTAGCTCGCTTCGCTCGCATCTGGCTCGCTCCGCTCGCGATTGGTTCTAGTACGTTTTGGGTCATAGCTTATGACACAACAAACATTATGTAATTTGTGCTACTTTGGACTTCTGTATGCTCAAATGGCTCGAATAAGTATGGTAAAAATTTTCGCGCTCGCTTCGCTCGCGCATAGCTCACTTCGCTCGCATCTGGCTCGCTTCGCTCGCGATTGGTTCTAGTACGTTTTGGGTCATAGCTTATGACACAACAAACATTATGTAATTTGTGCTGCTTTGGACTTCTTTATGCTCAAACGGCTCGAATAAATATGGCAAAAATTTTCGCACTGCAAATATTATGTGATTTGGGATGTGATGTCAACTTCTTGTGAAGTTTATTTGGCTCTCCATAGATAAAACTAAAATAATATCATTAGTAACCACTAAAAATTTAAAAATAAAATTGTTTTAAAAAACAAACAACCGACTTCAAAACCATAACTAAAAAGGGAAAAATAATTTTATGCCTACTTCAAATCAAGAAAATATAAGTAGAATCGAGGAGTTTATTTCATGTACTTAGAAAAAACTTTTTTCAATTTTTATTAATCCTGTATTCTTGGAGTCGGTGCCATCTTAGAAAAACAAATTATTGTTTGTTAAAAAAAAAACACTATTCAATTGTCTTTCTATCCTGGCACCGACTCCAAGAACACAGGATTAATAAAAATTGAAAAAAGTTTTTTCTAAGTACATGAAATAAACTCCTCGATTCTACTTATATTTTCTTGATTTGAAGTAGGCATAAAATTATTTTTCCCTTTTTAGTTATGGTTTTGAAGTCGGTTGTTTGTTTTTTAAAACAATTTTATTAATGATAATAATACCTAGCAGGTAGGCTGTAGATCATAATATTACAGCCGCTGTAATATGTACCTATAAAAAACTGTTTTTGCTTCTGGAGTTAAAAGTATTTTTACCGTATCTATGTAAGCTACTGGGTTGTAGGCAGACTTTATTCACAAAATATTCCTGAAACAAAACCGGCCGATGGTCACGAGACACAGTGACATCAGAGCGGACATCATGCGACCCTCGTCAGGTCTGCTAATTAACGAGCCATGAGCCACGAGAACGGGCGACAGGGTATTATCGGCAACTATCTGTGTCAGCCGATGATAATATCCTAGTTGATGGCCGATTTAAAGCACTGCTCACTGCTTCTTCTTCTTTTTGGTATGAGCTAAGTGGCCATGCTCTGGTGTCGAGAGTTTTCTAACCACCTGAAGGCCTCTGACTTGGCTCAACGACTGCTTGTACTAAGACAAACAACCGGGACATACAATTTAACATGTCATCCGACCCACGCTAGCGCTCAGATGAAAATGCCTTTTAGAAAACGACAGTCTCCAAACACCGACCGCGTCAACCGTTGCTTAGCTTCGATGATCGCGTCAGATCACCTTAGCTATCCGAGCTTCAGGTGCTACATTGCTTACTGCTGCAGTCGCGGTACGGGATGCTAGAAAAGGACGGAGCTATAAAGTATTAGCGTGATAGAGCAGGACGGACTATAATGACTTAGACGGGGTGGGATGTAGGTGTTTTAATTTCTGTGTAGAAAATAGTCACACTTATTAAAAGATGGAATTAGTCTAACATTTTCGGTGCTTTCCGAACACCATTTTCAGGGGTGTTTTAATTTTCGTGTTCGTCATATTTTCTGTAAGTTACTTGAGTAAGTTAAAATAAGGTTTAGTTATAGAAATAAATTAATGATTTCAAACAGATTGATTTATTTTTTAGATAGACATAAATAAGAGCGTAGCATCCTGTTCGGAAAAAGAGTTAGTGATGAATCACTTATCTGTTTCTGGAGAGGGTTAAAGCTATTATTTGTTATCAGGCGGGATATTATCATTGGCCGTAATGATGACCAACGTTTAGCTCAGTTTTTGGTCCAGCCTGAAGGAGTTTTAAAAACTCTCAACACATCCAGGAAATCTTTTTAGTAAGAACAATATCTAAATAAAAATACAATATCTGTTTAGTATACTGCCGCTGTAAAAAAATATGTGTTTTACGTTTTATGAAATTTTATATAATACCACCTATGTATGTACCTAGTTTTATACTCGTAGACGGTAAATTATTCATCCATTCATTGAGAAATAAGTAAAGATCCAAATTAGCAAAAAAAATATCAAAATTTAATACATAAACTTCCAACTATACCTCTATTCAACTCACAATGATATAACTAATTGACCTTCCTTCACAGAACGAAGTTTCTGGTAGAAACCAACCTGAATCTTACTAGAATATGTATAGAGCAGAACTACTTTCGTTTCAGAGGTCAATATTATCGACTGAATGTTTGTCTAGACACCAAGGTCTGGCCTAAGGGTCACTTTTTTTACACAGTCACTTAGTTCCATCCACAAAAAGACTTAACGTATGACAATTGCGTCAGTATCATTTTATTATTTTAAAGTTTTAAATGCCAGTATTAAAAAAATCTAGCAGTACTTAAATCATTCAAAACGATTTTAATATTTTTATTTTTGTAGCGCCTGTAGCTCGGCTAGCTAAAGTGATCTGACACAACCATCGAAGCTAAGCAACGGTCGATGCGGACAGTGTTTGGATGGGTGTCCATACACAAGACAGTCGTTTTTCAAATGACATTTGCATCTGGGCGCTACCGTGGGTCAGATTACACGTTAAATTTTTGGTCCAGGCTGTTAGTCTTAGTACAAGCAGTCGTTAAGCCAATTCAGAGGCCTTTGGGCGGCTTGAAAACTCTTGACACCATAGCTTGGCCACTTAGCTCATACGAAGAAGATAAAGAATAGTTAAAAAAATGGTTGCCTGTAAAGTCGGTTTTACGGGCGAAGATTTTACGTGACAACGTCTGACCGATCATAGTTGAGTGGGAGAGAGACGCAAGGCATTCGGCGGGCCTCTCTCTCGTTCTGTGACTCATCGTAACGTTACCGGGCGTTACACTTTTTCATAAGTGACTCCCAGCCGCAACCTAATTTAAGACGTTGTCACGTCAAAAATTTAAACGATAACTTTTTGTTTCAAGGCAGTTTTTGTTTCCTTTTTTCAAATCGGTTAAATAAGGAATGACCTTTACAATCTTTACAACTTTCTTTTTGAGTCTTATCTTCTGGAATGTTCAGGAAAAACTCAATTAAAGATGTACACAACAAAAGGCAGAGGGTCACGTCACTCAAGGAAAGGGTAACACAAACTGTTTGAGACGCAGGGCTGATGCTCTCTCTAACACCTTATAATAGGGTTGCCAAGTAACAGAGCTCAGAATCAATATAGCTGGTAAGTAACCTATTGACTCAGGCGTTACTTTGCGAAAATCCATTGTAAATAGAAGACAAAATTAAATATTTAGTGTACTTCCGCTGTGATTTGAAACTAAATTAAGATAAGCAAAGGAAAAATTTAAATATAACAAAAAAATTGGTGTGTTCTTCCGACCGACCACCACACCTCCACTACAACTCACACCAGTAAAACTAATCCCTAAACTACCCTCCTAATACAACGAAGTTTCACTCCGCGTGGCTGGACTGAAATTCCTACTGCCACGCTACAGGCCCGGTATACAAACATTATTTAAACATATTTTTTATTGTGTCGGTATTAGCGGGACATGTGTCAGCGCAATCAGTGTGCCATCATTCTCAAGGACAGGAACACAGCCAACGTACGCTCGCGATGACGGCTGCGCCTGAACTATCATACATATCCGTACGCAACGATTTGACTTCACATTCATCATGCGTACTGCTAAGGAATGGAATGGATTGCCTCCTACTGTATTTCCTGAAAAATTTTACTTGGATTTTTTCAAGGCGAGAGTGAACAGATTTCTTCTAGATCAACGTGCTTCATCTTCGGCCACAGCTTCGCTTACCATCAGGTGAGGATCAGGTGAGTTGGTGGCCAAGCGTAGATCTATTCTAAAAAAAAAAACGAACTCCGTTTAAAAATATTGTAACGCGTCAACCCTGCCGGAGGAGTACATGTAGGAACCTTAATTAAGGGCCGTTCCATCCGAGCCCAGCCCGCGACGCGGCCGCGCGTTCAATTACTTTTTAATTAGTAACAAATACAGAAACAGCTACTGGTAATGTACTTTGTTTTAATTTCGGATGCTTCAGCGCGGTTTGGGAGTATAATAATCGTTAATGGGTTTTACTGTATTCATGGGGGACGCGGAATATTGCAGAGACTCGTCTCCATGGAAATCAGGTAAGTACAAGTGATATAAGACGCCCTTAATGGCGTAATGGTTAATGGTTGACAGACTGTCAATCAAAAGGTTCCGGGTTCGGTTTCCGGCAACTATCTAACGCTGTCTTCTAGCAGCCTCTTGAAAAGCTAGTTTGAAGTGACAACAGATCAGTCAGACTTGCGGCTGCCTTAAATTTTACAGGGCGTGGGTTCAATCCCTGCCAAAGAATACAACCCTTCGGTGAAAGAAAATATCGTGCTAAAACTGTAACCGATCATTTTTAGTACTTGCCTGGCTATTACGCTACAAGTTGAAAAATCTGACACCGAGCACATAACACGGGAAACAATGTGTATGAAAATAAATGTGTTTTTTTTTGTTGTTCTTTCTTTCTTTCTATGTGGGCAGCCGCTTTGAGAGTCATAATTCCAAAATAGGTAAGCTCCACCTTTAGCCAGAGCGTCGCTAACTTTTATTATGCGTTCGACCACAGCTTGCCTGGTGTTAAACAATACTATGGTCTACGATGATACACGCTTACTTAGAAAATACCTATTTACTCTAGGTACTTCTCACTCGCGTGATAAAGCGCCCTGCTGGTCAAATGCCTAAGCTGTGTTAAAAAAAATATCAGTGAAGAGTATTTATATGAAAATTAACAAAAATTAACATTATGAATATTAGCGGGTATCGATCGACATATAGTGTCGAGAAATACCTCAAAATTCAATTTCAAAATTTTCTAAAATAATCAATTCGCAGGGTAAGTTCTGGACGAAAAGTGGTGGCGATTCATCGGCACGCACGACTAAACTAAATTTAAAGAAGCCCCGTCTCTTTTCATTTTAGGTGGCCAGAAAGAGATGGCACGTTCTGAACCACAGACAAAACAACTAAAATCACGTCAAATATGGAAAATGTAGGTAGTTTTAAAGGCGATACAAGTGAGTGCGGACTAAAGTCGCCTATATTTTCTACATTTGACGTGATTTAAGTTGGTTTGACTATGGTGCGGAAGGTGTCGTCTCTTTCTGGCCACCTAAGATGAAAAGAGACGGGGCTTCTTTAAATTTAGTTTAGTCGTGTGTGCCGCTGAATCGCCACCATTGTCGTGTGCCGGCATTTTCGTGGCCAGCTGCGCGGCACCAGCCAGCGAAACACGGTGCCGCCTCTTCGTGTGTTAGGTCATAAGTCTAGTTTGTAGGTGATTGATGTGTATTAGTTTATTTATAATTATTATTTTAATGGTATGTTTTCTATGTTATGGGTCATAGTTGCCTGATATAAAATAAAATTATGTAGTTAAAATTGTACATCTGTCAGTTCCATTAATCTGTGTCGGGGTGTGTGATATTTGAAATGGAACGGGACACTCTCACACATAAATTATGAAGTGTTTGTTTTGATGGTACACAGAAACGTATTTATGTAACTTCCGCGAGGGCAAAATTAATATTGCGCAAATTAAAACAATAATTCTGTTTTTAAAGGGTTTCTTTGATACATTACTTGGTTACTTGGTAGACGTTTAATTAACTTTTAAATTCATATTTATTAAGAATAACGCGTTGTGCGCTATTTTCATTAATTTTTAGGGTTTCGTACCTAATAGGTAAAAACGGGACCTTATTGCTAAGACTCCGCTGTCTGTCTGTCTCCAGGCTGTATCTCAGAAGTCGTAATAGCTAGAAAGCTGAAACTTTCACAATATACGTGTGCCGCTTTAACAACATATACTAAAAATAATAAAATGAATATATTAAGGGGGGTATATATCCCCATACAATAAACGTTTTTTTTTCGTATTTTTTTGCCATACCTATATCAATAATGGTAGCTACTAGACACTTCTTGTCACAAAATATTTAAAAATATTTTAGCTCTCAAAATTAATCAATTAATAAATATTTGAGGGGGCTCATACATAAAACGTAATTTTTAAGTAGTTTTTACTCGATCTTTATAACAATATTTGGTAGACCCTCTATACATTCACAATATATTAAATTTTGTATTAAATTAAAAAATAGTTTTAAATTAATTAAAAAAATATATTCAAGGGGGCCCAAAAAATTTTATTCAATCCCATAGAAAAATTGTACGAAACCGTTCACGCGTGAGCCCAACTCGCATTTGGCCAGTTTTTAGTAATTTATTTAAGTAGCGGTAAACTTTAAACAGCCGTCTTCATATTTAATAGAATAAATTACAAATAAAATAAAGGCGTGGTATTAATACGAGTATTTTTGGTCCTTAATTCGCAAAAGGTAACCAAGATTTGATTTTTAAAATCACGCCTACATAAAACAATATATTTATTTGATTGGCTTTAACTTGATTTGATATGCTGTCTTTGTTACTTCCAGAAGACTAATCACTTCACTTTCCATATGACTTTATGATTAATTAACCGACTTCAAAAAGGAGGAGGTTATATATTCGACGTGTATGTATTTTTTTTTTTTTATGTATGTTCACCGATTTCTCAGCCATTTGTGGATCGATTCTCAAAATTATTTTTATAATTGAAAGAGTATGGTTCTGAATTGGTCCCATTGTCACCAAACTAGGATCTGATGATGGATTCCTAGGGAAATCGAAGGAAAACCTAAAAAGTTAGGTTAGTTTTACGCCCGAAGAGAGATTTACGCTCGTTCGGCTGTACTGATATTCATGAAATTTGAGGTGAAAATAGGTAAGACTATATGTTAACACATAGGCTACTTTTTATCCCGAATTTTATTACTGTTCCCGTGGGATGCACCAAATAACACATAAATCTTTATAACTTCTTCACGCCCGAACGGCTGTACTGATATTGATGAAATTTGAGATGAAGATAGGTTAGACTATGTGTTAACACATTGGCTACTTTTTATCCCGAAAATAATTACTGTTCCCGTGGGATGCACCAAATAACACATGACACACACTGATTTCGCTTAAATTTGATATGGGGGTAGACTAGACCTTGTTTAACACGAAGTTTACTTTTTATCTTAAAAGTCATTGCTGTTCCCGTGGGATACCCAAATAACTCAAAAACCTATTCTACATCTTCGCGCTCATAATATGGCAATACAGATTTAACTTTGTAAAATTAACAGCCTAATAGTCTGGCTAACAAATGTAATCTGACGCAAACATCGAGGCTAAGCAACGGTCCATGCAGCCAGTCTTTGGATGGGGGACCATGCACAAAACTTTCATAAAAAAAATGTAAACAGTGGTATTTTCATCTGGGCGTTACTGTGCATCGGATAACACGTTAATTTGTTGGTCCTGGATGCTACTCTTAGTACCAAGCAGTGGTCAAACTAAATCAGGGCCTTGAAAAACACTCGATACCAGAGCTTGGCCACTAAGATCATATATAAAATTTGATATATCATAAGACAAGACCCTCGAACGGATAAGGAAAATATTTACGCGCTCGCTTCGCTAGCAGTTATCCCACTTCTTTCGTAATTTCCCCTAGGATGTTATGGGCTTATGACACTCCAAATAATATTTTGTGCTGCTTTGGACTTCTTTGTGCTCAAACGGCTCGAATAAATATGGTGAAAATTTTCGCGCTCGCTTCGCTCGCGCATAGCTCGCTTCGCTCGCATATGGCTCGCTCCGCTCGCGATTTGTTCTAGTACGTTTTGGGTCATAGCTTATGACACAACAAACATTATGTAATTTGTGCTACTTAGGACTTCTTTATGCTCAAACGGCTCGAATAAATATGGTAAAAATTTTCGCGCTCGCTTCGCTCGCGCATAGCTCGCTTCGCTCGCATATGGCTCGCTCCGCTCGCGATTGGTTCTAGTACGTTTTGGGTCATAGCTTATGACACAACAAACATTATGTAATTTGTGCTACTTAGGACTTCTTTATGCTCAAACGGCTCGAATAAATATGGTAAAAATTTTCGCGCTCGCTTCGCTCGCGCATAGCTCGCTTCGCTCGCATATGGCTCGCTCCGCTCGCGATTGGTTCTAGTACGTTTTGGGTCATAGCTTATGACACAACAAACATTATGTAATTTGTGCTACTTTGGACTTCTGTATGCTCAAATGGCTCGAATAAGTATGGAAAAATTTTCGCGCTTGCTTCGCTCGCGCTTAGCTCGCTTCGCTCGCATCTGGCTCGCTCCGCTCGCGATTGGTTCTAGTACGTTTTGGGTCATAGCTTATGACACAACAAACATTATGTAATTTGTGCTACTTTGGACTTCTGTATGCTCAAATGGCTCGAATAAGTATGGTAAAAATTTTCGCGCTCGCTTCGCTCGCGCATAGCTCACTTCGCTCGCATCTGGCTCGCTTCGCTCGCGATTGGTTCTAGTACGTTTTGGGTCATAGCTTATGACACAACAAACATTATGTAATTTGTGCTGCTTTGGACTTCTTTATGCTCAAACGGCTCGAATAAATATGGCAAAAATTTTCGCACTGCAAATATTATGTGATTTGGGATGTGATGTCAACTTCTTGTGAAGTTTATTTGGCTCTCCATAGATAAAACTAAAATAATATCATTAGTAACCACTAAAAATTTAAAAATAAAATTGTTTTAAAAAACAAACAACCGACTTCAAAACCATAACTAAAAAGGGAAAAATAATTTTATGCCTACTTCAAATCAAGAAAATATAAGTAGAATCGAGGAGTTTATTTCATGTACTTAGAAAAAACTTTTTTCAATTTTTATTAATCCTGTATTCTTGGAGTCGGTGCCATCTTAGAAAAACAAATTATTGTTTGTTAAAAAAAAAACACTATTCAATTGTCTTTCTATCCTGGCACCGACTCCAAGAACACAGGATTAATAAAAATTGAAAAAAGTTTTTTCTAAGTACATGAAATAAACTCCTCGATTCTACTTATATTTTCTTGATTTGAAGTAGGCATAAAATTATTTTTCCCTTTTTAGTTATGGTTTTGAAGTCGGTTGTTTGTTTTTTAAAACAATTTTATATCATATACTATTGTAATGATATTATATTACTAGAATATAATTGAAAATTGACATGGATACATCCTACTACTATTATAAAGGCGAAAGTTTGTATGTATGGATGTATGGATGTATGGATGGATGTTTGTTACTCTTTCACGTAAAAAGTACTGAATGGATTTGAATGAAATTTTACCACAATATAGCTTATACATCAGAATAACACATAGGCTATAGCTTATACATCAGAATAACACATAGGCTACAATTTTTGAGGTTTTTAATGTGAGGTCGTAAAAAAAAACACATTTTTTGCGCTTACATTGCAAACGCTGACTGAATCCTACAAGATAGATCAAAACAATTTACTACAGTTTTGTACAACTTAAAAAGGTCTACAAAAAAGTCCCTGATAGTATATGTTTATCTCTAATAATAAGAATAACCCACAATAACCATTTTTTATCCTTTACTTTGTACGAGAAATAATGGCTTATTTACGAAGCGATTTTAAGCAATACACTATTAATCCTTATCAAAATAAATTATTTCATCAATAAGAACAGTTTGTGTTGATAATATTTGGTCTTTGAATGATTAAAATTGGACGTTTGGTTTTGAAGTTATGGTGAATTTAAAATATTACGATTTCTGCTGCACGGCCCGTTGCGAAGAGGGCGTGTGCGGGGGAGGGGTGTTTAGATCTATGAGTAAGGTACCCGCGCCGCTCAGTCGCGAGGTTGGCTCCCATCGCAGCGGTCGTGCGCGAAGTCTAATAATTTTCGGGTTTTTTTTTTTGATTTTGTTCTTTTAACTACACATACGCAAAAGTTCTTCTCAGAGCTAAACTGTTGTCTAATATATAATACTAGCTGACCCGGCAAACTAGGTTTTGCCTCACTTAAGGGTATGAAAAATAGATAGTGTAGCTTATATGACACGTTCGTAGATTTACCATAGCAGTGCCATCTATTGATTACTTACTCAACCCAGTCGAAAGGTATCGACATCTGTTAGAATCATTTGGAGTTTACAGATAATTGTGACTGTCAAATAATAACAGAAAATAATTAGCAATAATTTGAGATTTAAACTGTCCTATCTCTCAAGTTGGATCGAACTGCACATGGTATGCGAATTTTATTATAATCGGTTAAGTGTTTTAGGAGTCCATTGAGGACAAACAATGTGGCACGAGATTTATATAAATTAAGATAAGATTATTAATATTATATGTATGTTTTTTATTATTCTATATTGTACACTACGTCCTTCTTTGTGGCACAATTGGCGGTTTTTTTTTTAAGTTAATTGTTTTTTACTGTGCCTTTTTTATTTATGTGTCCAATAAAGAATTATAAAATTTCCATGACACAATGTTAGTTACCGTACTCCTCCGAAACGGCTTGACCGATTTTTACCAAATTTCATATGCGTATTTAGTAGGTCTGAGAATCAGCTACTATATATTTTTAAGGCAAAACAACGTTTGCCGGGTCAGCTAGTATCATATACTTTTGTAATGATATCATATTATTGTAACTTTGGTGTTATCAATAAATGATTTGTATTTGTATTTGACTAAGAATCCAAATGACTAAACAGAGGTATATTAAAACAATTTCGTATTAAGAAACCAATTAGTAAAATATGTATTTTCAAAAACTAGCCTGTTTAGTGTGTCAGTTTTTTTTTCTAAATCAGACATTAACGGCAATGAAATCCAAATAGGAAGTAAATTGAGTTACTCTAAATCGTACCAGTAACGCGCTGTATAGCATTTGCGCCAGGTACGATCCGGAGCGGAATTCACCAGATCTCTATCTAAAAAAAAAACTGCGCCCAATTTCAGCAAAAGTTTGAGGCCATACTCCAACATCCCATGGTTTCATAAGCAATGGGCACAAAAAGATATTGAGGCTACAACGCGACAATGCCACGAGCGTTATGGGTACCTTTCCGTCAGGTTCTGTGCGGAGTGGCCTATTAAATTGATTTTATTAGTGGTTTTTGTTATTAGTTAATTTTATAATTTACTAGCTGACCCAGCAAACGTTTACCTCACTTAGGGGTGTGAAAAATAGATAGTGTAGCTTATATGACACGTTCGTAGATTTACCATAGCAGCGCCATCTATTGATTACTTACTCAACCCAGTCGAAAGGTATCGACATCTGTTAGTATCATTTGGATTTAACAGATAATTGTGACTGTGAAATAATTACAGACAATAATTAGCAATAAATTAAAATTGCGACTATAATTTGAGATTTAAACTATCCTATCTCTCAAGATGGATCGAACTGCACATGGTGTGCGAATTTTATTATAATCGGTTAAGTGGTTGAGGAGTCTATTGAGGACAAACATTGTGACACTTGATTTATATATATTAAGATATTAAATAAGTGTGTTTTGTCTGTATGCTACAAATTGTAATAATAGTGAAGAATAAAATATTTAATCGTACCATAAATAATTTTGACTGGATTTAAGAAGTCAACGTTTTACACCCTTGCTCATGTCAAATGGAAGCGCCATTTTTTTAATTTAATCATCTCTTCAAAAGGCATAGAGTAGTGTCGGCAAGGCAAGCCGGGTACAGCAGCCAGTATTAGTAATCCGGACAGCACTCAGCGCTATGTTAACTTATTCAGGCGCTCAGGTTCTAGCGGGCTTGGTGAATATTGCAATCTGTAGTGCGCGGATCCGCAATGCCGATGATGGTTTCCAAACTTGATAGATAGGTCTTTATATAATAATTGATTACTAAACCATTAATATATATATTTTTTGTAACATTATCGTACTCATTGTTCTATTTGTATTATGTTTTATTTGTTATACTGTCTTGTTAGAGGATAAGTTTATTTTAAAATGCAAACAGGTTGAATTGGACTACTTAGATTCAGGCCTTGCCTATTTAAGTAGTCTCAAGAGAATATGTAATCTAGTAATAAGTTAGTAAATAAATATTTTTCATTTTCATTTTCATATATTTTTTAAATAATTATATACATTTATTAAAGTTAAAAAAAAATTAAACTTAGTTTAAATTTATAAAATAATAGTAATATATATAAAATAATATTTACATAGCATAGTTAAAACAAAAAGTTTGTAAACTAAAAAAATAACAAACAAAAATTTTGTTAAAAAAAAAGTAAAAAAAATAAAAAAGACAAATTAAACCACCCGCCCAAACGTGCCCATCAGGCCTGACGCATTGGCTCTTTGGATTGCAAGGGAAATATGTTGCACAAGGTATTCCCCGGGCCGCGGGTCCCGCCGCCTATCGCGGAGACGCCGCCCCAAATTCGCCATTAACTTTTTTAAAGTATAATCAAATTCAAATTCAAATTGTTTATTACCGCAAAAATATTACAAATAATTACAAAATATATTAAAGAATAATAACTTAACCATTTCTATCTTATATTATGGTTGCTAACACAACTGATAGACTACATATACACACATACATATATACTGAAAAGAAAATATCTTCGAGTAACACTCAGGATAAACGCATGAACTACCTACATACTCCTACAAACTGCACGTGGTGTATTTTTATGTTCTACTTTTTAGTTGCTAATAAAGACATTTAAATTAGACTTTATCCTAAATTATCGACGCAACTATACCAGCCTGTAGCGCCTGTAGCTCAGCTAGCTAAGGTGATCTGACGCGATCATCGAAGCTAAGCAACGGGCAATAAGGACGGTGTTTGAATGGGTGACCATGCACAAGACTGTCGTTTTTCAAGTGGCATATTCATCTGGGCGCTACCGTGGATCGGATGATGCGTTCAATTGTAGGTCCCGGCTGTTAGTCTTAGTACAAGCAGTCGTGAAGCCAAGTCAGAGGCCTTCGGACAGCTTGAAAATTCTCGACACCAGAGCTTGGCCACTGTGCTATAAGAACACCAGCGCAGCTAGTAAGAATACGAGTACATATATTATTTATTATATTATTATTTATTTATTATAATAATTTATATTTCTATCTGACGTATCTTTTTATTTCTTAATCAATTGTATATCTTCTGTATCATGTATTGTTAGGTCATACAGCTAGTTTTAGATTGGAATTTCGTTTCTAAAAGCTTTACAGTTGTTAACAACTTTGTCTATTAATTGGCTGTCTACAGTTAGGTAATGAAAATGCAGTTGTGATGCATTTTCTATTTTGAAAATGCTTACGAGTAGCCCATACACAACACTTCGAGTTACGGCAAAAAATATTTGAAAACTGATTAAATGCTAAAATGGATATTTTGACTCGTATTAAGACAGGTAGGTCTATAAGATAAGATAAGATACATAAAGATTTTTATTGCTTCTTAGGTATGAGCACGGTTTACACAAACAAAACAAGAGTATAGGTACTTATATTTAAGCTTTTGAGTCATGCGTTGCTGGATCATTGCACCTCGCTGTAGGTTTTTTGAGAACCTGTGTCGCAAGGTATCAGTTTCACTCCGCTAGCTTTTGTATATATACACTAAGTACTTACGCTATATAAAACATCACACAAAGCATTTTAACAACGCTCCTAATTATAAGTAATCTATTTGTAAAAACCGCGTTCAAAGCCGTTCAGTCGTTTTGAAGTTATTACGTACATATTATCTACCAGACAGATAGAAAAACTGACAAAAAAATACAAAAATACTTTTTTGTTACTTTTCTTCAATCGCCCCTAACAGTTTTTGAAAAAATATTTAAGAAAGAAAGAAAGAAACATTTATTTCATGACACGAACAATAAAGAAAAAAATATATAAGAAAAAAAACATTTAATTTAATGTACAGACGCGCGATTTTTAACCGACTTCAAAAAGGAGGAGGTTATATATTCGACGTGTATGTATTTTTTTTTTTTTTTATGTATGTTCACCGATTTCTCAGCCATTTGTGGATCGATTCTCAAAATTATTTTTATAATTGAAAGAGTATGGTTCTGAATTGGTCCCATTGTCACCAAACTAGGATCTGATGATGGATTCCTAGGGAAATCGAAGGAAAACCTAAAAAGTTAGGTTAGTTTTACGCCCGAAGAGAGATTTACGCTCGTTCGGCTGTACTGATATTCATGAAATTTGAGGTGAAAATAGGTAAGACTATATGTTAACACATAGGCTACTTTTTATCCCGAATTTTATTACTGTTCCCGTGGGATGCACCAAATAACACATAAATCTTTATAACTTCTTCACGCCCGAACGGCTGTACTGATATTGATGAAATTTGAGATGAAGATAGGTTAGACTATGTGTTAACACATTGGCTACTTTTTATCCCGAAAATAATTACTGTTCCCGTGGGATGCACCAAATAACACATGACACACACTGATTTCGCTTAAATTTGATATGGGGGTAGACTAGACCTTGTTTAACACGAAGTTTACTTTTTATCTTAAAAGTCATTGCTGTTCCCGTGGGATACCCAAATAACTCAAAAACCTATTCTACATCTTCGCGCTCATAATATGGCAATACAGATTTAACTTTGTAAAATTAACAGCCTAATAGTCTGGCTAACAAATGTAATCTGACGCAAACATCGAGGCTAAGCAACGGTCCATGCAGCCAGTCTTTGGATGGGGGACCATGCACAAAACTTTCATAAAAAAAATGTAAACAGTGGTATTTTCATCTGGGCGTTACTGTGCATCGGATAACACGTTAATTTGTTGGTCCTGGATGCTACTCTTAGTACCAAGCAGTGGTCAAACTAAATCAGGGCCTTGAAAAACACTCGATACCAGAGCTTGGCCACTAAGATCATATATAAAATTTGATATATCATAAGACAAGACCCTCGAACGGATAAGGAAAATATTTACGCGCTCGCTTCGCTAGCAGTTATCCCACTTCTTTCGTAATTTCCCCTAGGATGTTATGGGCTTATGACACTCCAAATAATATTTTGTGCTGCTTTGGACTTCTTTGTGCTCAAACGGCTCGAATAAATATGGTGAAAATTTTCGCGCTCGCTTCGCTCGCGCATAGCTCGCTTCGCTCGCATATGGCTCGCTCCGCTCGCGATTTGTTCTAGTACGTTTTGGGTCATAGCTTATGACACAACAAACATTATGTAATTTGTGCTACTTAGGACTTCTTTATGCTCAAACGGCTCGAATAAATATGGTAAAAATTTTCGCGCTCGCTTCGCTCGCGCATAGCTCGCTTCGCTCGCATATGGCTCGCTCCGCTCGCGATTGGTTCTAGTACGTTTTGGGTCATAGCTTATGACACAACAAACATTATGTAATTTGTGCTACTTAGGACTTCTTTATGCTCAAACGGCTCGAATAAATATGGTAAAAATTTTCGCGCTCGCTTCGCTCGCGCATAGCTCGCTTCGCTCGCATTTGGCTCGCTCCGCTCGCGATTGGTTCTAGTACGTTTTGGGTCATAGCTTATGACACAACAAACATTATGTAATTTGTGCTACTTTGGACTTCTGTATGCTCAAATGGCTCGAATAAGTATGGAAAAATTTTCGCGCTTGCTTCGCTCGCGCTTAGCTCGCTTCGCTCGCATCTGGCTCGCTCCGCTCGCGATTGGTTCTAGTACGTTTTGGGTCATAGCTTATGACACAACAAACATTATGTAATTTGTGCTACTTTGGACTTCTGTATGCTCAAATGGCTCGAATAAGTATGGTAAAAATTTTCGCGCTCGCTTCGCTCGCGCATAGCTCACTTCGCTCGCATCTGGCTCGCTTCGCTCGCGATTGGTTCTAGTACGTTTTGGGTCATAGCTTATGACACAACAAACATTATGTAATTTGTGCTGCTTTGGACTTCTTTATGCTCAAACGGCTCGAATAAATATGGCAAAAATTTTCGCACTGCAAATATTATGTGATTTGGGATGTGATGTCAACTTCTTGTGAAGTTTATTTGGCTCTCCATAGATAAAACTAAAATAATATCATTAGTAACCACTAAAAATTTAAAAATAAAATTGTTTTAAAAAACAAACAACCGACTTCAAAACCATAACTAAAAAGGGAAAAATAATTTTATGCCTACTTCAAATCAAGAAAATATAAGTAGAATCGAGGAGTTTATTTCATGTACTTAGAAAAAACTTTTTTCAATTTTTATTAATCCTGTATTCTTGGAGTCGGTGCCATCTTAGAAAAACAAATTATTGTTTGTTAAAAAAAAAACACTATTCAATTGTCTTTCTATCCTGGCACCGACTCCAAGAACACAGGATTAATAAAAATTGAAAAAAGTTTTTTCTAAGTACATGAAATAAACTCCTCGATTCTACTTATATTTTCTTGATTTGAAGTAGGCATAAAATTATTTTTCCCTTTTTAGTTATGGTTTTGAAGTCGGTTGTTTGTTTTTTAAAACAATTTTATTAATGTCCTATTATGTATATCCTACTACTATTATAAAGGCGAAAGTTTGTATGTATGGATGTATGGATGTATGGATGGATGTTTGTTACTCTTTCACGTAAAAACTACTGAATGGATTAGAATGAAATTTTACCACAATATAGCTTATACATCAGAATAACACATAGGCTATAGCTTATACATCAGAAAAACACATTTTTGAGGTTTTTAATGTGAGGTCGTAAAAAAAACACATTTTTTGCGCTTACATTGCAAACGCTGAATATTCAGTCAGCGTTTAACAAGATAGACCTACAAGATAGATCAAAACAATTTACTACAGTATTGTACAACTTAAAAAGGTCTACAAAAAAGTCCCTGATGGTATATGTTTATCTCTTAGGAATAACCCACAATAACCATTTTTTATCCTTTACTTTGTACGAGTAATAATGGCTTATTTACGAAGCGATTTTAAGCAATACACTATTAATCCTTATCAAAATAAATTATTTTATCAATAAGAACAGTTTGTGTTGATAATATTTGGTCTTTGAATGATTAAAATTGGACGTTTGGTTTTGAAGTTATGGTGAAATTAAAATATTACGATTTCTGCTGCACGGCCCGTTGCGAAGAGGGCGTGTGCGGGGGAGGGGTGTTTAGATCTATGAGTAAGGTACCCGCGCCGCTCAGTCGCGAGGTTGGCTCCCATCGCAGCGGTCGTGCGCGAAGTCTAATAGTTTTCGGTTTTTTTTTTTTGATTTTGTTCTTTAACTACACATACGCAAAAGTTCTTCTCAGAGCTAAACTGTTGTCTAATATATAATACTAGCTGACCCGGCAAACTAGGTTTTGCCTCACTTAAGGGTATGAAAAATAGATAGTGTAGCTTATATGACACGTTCGTAGATTTACCATAGCAGTGCCATCTATTGATTACTTACTCAACCCAGTCGAAAGGTATCGACATCTGTTAGAATCATTTGGAGTTAACAGATAATTGTGACTGTCAAATAATAACAGAAAATAATTAGCAATAAATTAAAATTGCGACTATAATTTGAGATTTTTTTTTTTTCATGTTCGTTTTATGTAATTTAAATAATGTATATGTATGTGTCTTCTGTGTCTGAAATAAATGTGTTCTTTCTTTCTTTCTATTTAAACTGTCCTATCTCTCAAGTTGGATCGAACTGCACATGGTATGCGAATTTTATTATAATCGGTTAAGTGTTTTAGGAGTCCATTGAGGACAAACAATGTGGCACGAGATTTATATAAATTAAGATAAGATTATTAATATTATATGTATGTTTTTTATTATTCTTTATTGTACACTACGTCCTTCTTTAGTCGTTTATAAATTCCTTTCCATCCAAAGGTTGCCTGGATGAGATCGCTTTAAGCACTAAGGCCGCCAATTGTGGCACAATTGGCGGTTTTTTTTTAAGTTAATTGTTTTTTACTATGCCTTTTTTATTTATGTGTCCAATAAAGAATTATAAAATTTCCATGACACAATGTTAGTTACCGTACTCCTCCGAAACGGCTTGACCGATTTTTACCAAATTTCATATGCGTATTTAGTAGGTCTGAGAATCAGCTACTATATATTTTTAAGGCAAAACAACGTTTGCCGGGTCAGCTAGTACCTACATATGTATCGATTTAATCTCGCAGTACGTTCTAAATATACCGTTAACATGAACGAATGAACTAAATTAAATACTTAATCTATTATTCACACATTTATTTAAATTAATAAATAATTTGTACAAAAAAACAATTTGAGTGCTTTTTATAAATATAAGCTTATGTATATTTTTATGTCATTTGGTCTTAGAAATTCGGCCAAAATATGCGAAAAAATCTTTAAAAAAAATTAAAAACCAAATAGAACAAAAATGTATCGTATTGCAATAATATTTTTAGTTCTGTGCGTAAATTTAACAATATCAGTGTTGCTTATCAAGCCGTTTTACAATATAGGCGATTCTGAAGCACTTTTTAGAAAATTTAAAATCACGTATGGGAAAAAATATGTCACTAAATTGGAAGACGAAATGCGGCTAAAACATTTCATAAACACACTGATTGATATTAACCATTTGAATTCTATTAACAAAGACGCAATATTTGGTAAGTTTTTTTGTGTATTGTCGTGGTTTTTTCATGTTTTATTTAAACATTACAATACAAACAAAAACAATATATATTTTTAATGATTAATAGGCTCATGTTTGACCGCAGCTTGCCTGATGTTAAGCTTTACTGTGGTGTAAGATGTAACACGCTTACCTAGAATGAACCTATTTCTACTCCAGATTCCAGACACATTCTTGTTCACCAGTTTTTCTGTAATAGAACCTTTCTAATATATAATTTATAATGAGTTGTGATGTATATATAGTATTTTACTCTTTCATAAGCCTTTGTTTCTTATCCATTTAATACCCACATCAGGAAATTCCATATAAAATAAATATGACATCCGCCATTTTTTACCGGCGGCCATATTGGACCGTTTTTGGTCAAACAAATCTAAGAATAGTCCCGAATCATTACCTTTTGAACCAAACAAACTAAATTATGTATTTATGCATCTTTATAACAAGAAATCAAAATTAGTTCATTCAGATATTCTTTTGAACCAAACAAACTAAATTATGCATTTACGCATCTTGATAACAAAAAATCCAAATCAAAATCGCTTCACCCTTCCACGAGCTACGATACAAACAGACAGACATATACGTCAAACTTATAAAACCCTGCAGTTTTTGCGTCGATGGTTACAAACGCCATTTTTAATTTCATAATTTCTTTTTCAGACATCAACGAGTACTCTGACCTTTCAAAAGAAGAGTTTGCTATAACGCAAACAGGTTTTAAGAAGAAAGAGGATTCTGACCGTTTTGGCCATCAGAATGTATCTGACGACCCTCCTTGCACTATGTTCTACGATACAAACATTACATCCACCTCTGTGCCGGAGGCCTTCGATTGGAGAGACCTGAATGTGGTGACGCCGGTCAGAAAACAGGGGAAATGCGGATCTTGCTGGGCTTTCTCCATTGTTAGTAAGTATGCTTAATCTTCTTTATCTTTCTAATCTTCTAATGCATAAAATTTCCATGTCACAATGTTAGTAACCATATTCCTTCGAAACGGCTTGACCGATTTTTACCAAATTTTATATGCGTATTCAGTAGGTTTGAGAATAGGCTATCTAGTTTTCATACCCCTAAGTGATAAGGGTTGTTCACCCTTAAATTAATTTAGTTTTTTTTATAATTTGGCACCAAAAATACATACAACTTTAAAATTTTCCTACTTTATCATCAACCCCCATTTTTTATGGCAATTTTAGTAATTTATTCATATTATATCCCGCTTGATTGATCAATTATAGTGTTTTTAACAGTACCTACGGCAAAACATTAATTTAATTAGTTGTAAAATATTTTGGAATGAAGTCCCTTATCGCACGCTGTGAAAGGGGGCTAGAAGGAAAAAAATCTTACGAAAAGTTGTCACGACACTTTTTGCTAAAGCAAGCTATTGTAAGCTGTGCGGCGTACGCATGTTTCTCTGTCTCTCTCTCTCTCTTTCTCTCTCATAGAAGGTAAGCCAGATATTTATTTTCATTTCTATTTCGCATTGAATACCACACGGTGTCGCGACGATTATTTTTGTTGAGTTACAGAGGGAGTTAAGTTTTTGTTTTGAGTTGTTATATACAGGTTTTTTGTAAATAATAAAAAATAATAATGAATCCTGACAGTGAAAGAACTTCGTTCCATCCGGGTGCCCCTTGACACCTCTCAAGTTGGTTTTGTATTTGTATTTTTGTAATTCAAGATTGTATCCTATTGCAGGTAACATCGAGAGCCAGGTCGCGTTACTGTCACACAAGTTGGTTCAGTTCTCAACGCAACAGTTAGTTGACTGCGTCACCAGCAGCGATGGCTGTGATGGTGGAGACACGGTTGAAAGTGCCAGGTGACTTCACACATATAGCACAGCTCTAAAAAAAACCTTTTTTATCCTTGATAGGTTTGCGTTTGACTACAGCTAGCCTGATGTTAAGCTGCGCTGCAGTCTACGGTGTAGCACGTTTGAAGATGCCTCTTTTTTTTTAATTATTAGGACACATTTCACACACGGCTGCTTAACCCCATACTGAACCATTTCTAGTTCGTGTTATGGTTGCTAACACAACTGATATACTTACTTCATATATATACATACATATTTTATATAGATACATATTTAACATTCAGACCCACAGCCAACAAATTTAGTTAAGCTCGAAGATGTTGGCCGGGCCGGGAATCGAACCCGGAACCTTCTGAATGGCAGTCCGGTATGGTACCTTTTACGCCAACGAGGTCGTCAAACAGGAAACAGAGACTCAGGTAGTGAATTCCAAAGCTTCGCAGTCCTCACAATAAAGGTCGACGCAAAGCGTTTTGTACGAATATTCTTGTTGCCCTGCATATCATCGCAACTTGTAACATTTTTTTTTTATACTAGATGGGTTTGCGCACCTGATGGTAAGCGTCATTATGATCTAAGGTGGAACGCGGTTACCCAGAAGAAACCGGTTCATTCATGCCTTGAAAACTGATATATTATGGTTTTCGGGGAATAAGCCATTAAAGCCGCTATGGGACCAAAATGACATATTTTAAGAATCCTATAAAAACCTGCGTAATGATGGGGCGACGGCTTTTTAACCGACTTCAAAAAGGAGGAGGTTATATATTCGACGTGTATGTATTTTTTTTTTTTTATGTATGTTCACCGATTTCTCAGCCATTTGTGGATCGATTCTCAAAATTCTTTTTTTAATTGAAAGAGTATGGTTCTGAATTGGTCCCATTGTCACCAAAACTGGTTCTGATGATGGACTCCTAGGGAAATCGAAGAAAAACCTAAAAAGTTAGGTTATTTTTACGCATGAAGAGAGATTCACGCTCGTTTGGCTGTACTGATATTCATGAAATTTGAGAAGAAAATAGGTAAGACTATGTGTTAACACATACGCTACTTTTTATCCCGAAAATAAATACTATTCCCGTGGGATGCACCAAATAACATATAAATCTTTTTAACTTCTTCACGCTCGAACGGTTGTACTGACATTGATGAAATTTGGAATAAAGATAGGTTAGACTATGTGTTAACACATAGGCTACTTTTTATCCCGAAAATAATTATTGTTCCCGTGGGATGCACCAAATAACACATGACACACTGATTTCGCTAAAATTTGATATAGGGGGTAGACTAGACCTTGTATAACACGAAGGTTACTTTTTATCTTAAAAGTCATTGCTATTCCCGTGGGAAGCCCAAATAACTCGATGACCTATTTTACTTCTTCGCGCTCATACGGCAATACAGATTTCGCTCATAAAATTAGCAGCCTGGCTAACAAAAGTAATTTGACGCGAACATCGAGGCTAAGCAACGGCCCATGCGGCCAGTCTTTGGATGGGTAACCATGCACAAGACTTCCATAAAAAATGTGATATTTTCATCTGGGCGTTACTGTGCTTCGGATAACACGTTAATTTGTTGGGCCTGGACCACTACTCTTAGTATAAGTAGGGGTCAAACTAAATCAGGGGCTTGAAAAACTCTTGACGCCAGAGCTTGGCCACTTGGGTCATACTTAGTGGAAGAAGGAACTGTAAAATTTGATATATTAATAGACAAGACCCTCGAACGGATAAGGAAAATATTTACGCGCTCGCTTCGCTAGGAGTTATCCCGCTTCGTTGGAATTTCCCCCAGGATGTTCTGGGCTTATGACACTCCAAATATTATATAATTTGTGCTGCTTTGGACTTCAAACGGTTCGAACAAATACGGTGAAAATTTTCGCGCTCGCTTTGCTCGCGCATAGCTCGCTTCGCTCGCATCCAACTCGCTTCGCTCGCAATTGGTTCTAGTACGTTTAGACACAACAAACATTATGTAATTTGTGCTGCTTCGGACTTCTTTATGCTCAAACGGTTGGAACAAATGCGGTGAAAATTTTCGCGCTCGCCTCGCTCGCGCATAGCTCGTTTCGCTCGCACTTGGTTCTAGTAAGTTTTAACACAACAAACATTACGTAACTTGTGCTGCTTTGGACTTCTTTATGTTCAAACGGTTCGAACAAATACGGTGAAAATTTTCGCGCTCGCTTCGCTCGAACATAGCTCGCTTCGCTCGCAATTGGTTCTAGTACGTTTCGACACAACAAATATTATGTAATTTGTGCTGCTTTGGACTTTTTTATGTTCAATCGGTTGGAACAAATACGGCGAAAATTTTCGCGCTCGCTTCGCTCGCGCATAACTCGCTTCGCTCGCATCCACCTCTTGTGCTCGCACTTGGTTCTAGTAAGTTTTGACACAACAAACATTATGTAATTTGTGCTGCTTTGGACTTCTTTATGTTCAAACGGTTGGAACAAATACGGCGAAAATTTTCGCGCTCGCTTCGCTCGCGCATAACTCGCTTCGCTCGCATCCACCTCTTGTGCTCGCACTTGGTTCTAGTAAGTTTTGACACAACAAACATTATGGAATTTGTGCTGCTTTGGACTTCTTTATGTTCAAACGGTTGGAACAAATACGGTGAATATTTTCGCGCTCGCTTCGCTCGCGCATAGCTCGCTTCACTCGCATCCACCTCTTTTCCCTCGCACTTGGTTCTAGTAAGTTTTGACACAACAAACATTATGTAATTTGTGCTGCTTTGGACTTCTTTATGCTCAAACGGTTGGAACAAAGACGGTGAAAATTTTCGCGCTCGCCTCGCTCGCATCCAGCTCAATTTGCTCCCAATTGGTTGCCTGCCTGGCACACGCCAAATTTTTTCATCGTGAAGTTTATTTGGCTCTCCATAGCTAAAACTTAAACAAAATATCATTACCAACCACTTAAAATGTAAAAATAAAATTGTTTTAAAAAACAAACAACCGACTTCAAAAACACAACTAAAAAAGGGAAAAATAATTTTAAGCCTAAATCAAATCAAGAATATAAAAATAGAATAGGAGAGTTTATTTCATGTACTTATAAAAAACTATTTGCAATTTTTACTAATCCTGTATTCTTGAAGTCGGTGCCATCTAATAAGAACAAATTAATGTTTGTTAAAAAAAACTATTTTCAATTGTCTTTCTTTGCTGGCACCGACTCCAAGAATACAGGATTAGTAAAAATTGCAAATAGTTTTTTATAAGTACATGAAATAAACTCTCCTATTCTATTTATATATTCTTGATTTGATTTAGGCTTAAAATTATTTTTCCCTTTTTAGTTGTGTTTTTGAAGTCAGTTGTTTGTTTTTTAAAACAATTTTATTCAGTTTCATTAAGTGCCCCGATTACGAATATATTTATAAAATTACTGAATTTGCTCGTTGAACTTTTATGGTTTTCTCAATGTGCTCGTATTTTTATGGTTTGTGCAAATTGAATTTTTAACACTTTATTTACAAATTAAATTTCGCAAGACTATTCTTTCATTTTACAAAACTATCATTGAAGCGATGATAACGGCCAGATATTGAATTTTTCTTTGACATTTTACACACGGCTGGTTAACCCCATACTGAACCATTTCTAGTTCGTATTATGGTTGCTAACACAACTGATATACTTACTACAAAAACATACACATATACATATTTTTTTTAATATAGATACATATTTAACACCCAGACCAATAGCCAACAAATGTAGTTCAGCACAAAGATGTTGGCCGTGCCAGGAATCGAACCCGAAACCTTCTGATTGGCTTTCCGGCATGGTTACTATTACGCCAACAAGGTCGTCAAATTAACAGTCTTTTAGTGTTAAATCATAAACGGTCAAAAACATTGAAAAAATTTGCTTAAGGACCGTCTAAAGAATAATCTAACTCTAGGAATATTAAACTTATTTGTTATCAATCCAATATTATCAATGTGTTTTTTTTTAGAATTTTGGACCAGTTTAATTTGTATTTCATAAGTCTGAATGGTACCAAATTCTTAGAGTTGTTCTTTAGACAGTTTATATTTATCAATTTTTTTTTTCAAAACTTTTGACTATATATGATTTAGTTTGCCTTATAAGACCTATTTACGCAAGAAGTTTTTTTGAACTACGACTTTTTTCAGGGCCTTAATATCCCATGGTGGGGTGGAACTTGAAGCAGATTACCCTTACAAAGCCAAAGACCAGAACTGTTCTCTTGACGCAAGCAAGATAGCAGTTAAAGTGACCGGATGTAACAACTTTGTTGTTAAGGATGAAGAAAAACTCAAGCAAGTTCTGTACCAGACCGGACCGCTTTCAATAGGTTAATGCCATAACTTGTTTTATTCCTTCTGTCTTTGAAGGTTGCTTCGAAGGTCAACCGCCTAGAGAAGCAACCACAAGATATAATTACTATAGTTTTAGCGACTAACAATCATTTTATTTAAAAAAATAATTTTAATCACAACAACAGATACTCATTATCAATTAAGCAACTATTTCACACAATCGACATGAACAAAATATAACACCGGTATTATGATAGGACAGAATAAATTAGGAGCGATGTGTACGCTTCGAGAGCTGAGCGCAGAATGATCGTCCGGCGCTAGTGCGCGCTGTCCTTTTTATTACGGCAGCGATGACGTAACGCAATATGGCGTCTTTTCATTTTTCGCTAACAATAGGTTATAATAAGTTTTTTGGTAAATAAATATTTTTCATTTTCATTTTCATGTCTATGAGTGGTGTTCCGAGCACAAATGTACATTCATTTCTATAAAGTGAAATAACAATTCTGCCATCGAGTGTTTGACTATGTACATATAAGGATTTTTTTATCCTTGATAGGTTTGCGTTTGACTACAGCTAGCCCGATGTTAAGCTGCGCTACAGTCTACGATGTGGCACGCTTACCTAGAAATTACCTATTAACCGGATGATACCTCTCAGGAGTCAGAGACTCATGTAGTGAGTTCCAAAGCTTCGCAGTCCTCACAATAAAGGTCGACGCAAAGCGTTTTGTACGAAAGTTTGGAACTTCAACTCTGTATTGGTGTCTCTTCACAAGCTAGCATGCCACAAACATAGAGCAAAGTGTGGCTTGGTGGGCAAAACGCCTGATTTAATCAGACGGCTTCTGGAACGAACCCAGCCCTACACCAATGACTTGTTTTTCAAGTTATGTGTGGATTTGCACTCGCTTTACGGTTGGAAAACTTCGTGAGGAAACCGTTGTGTTTGAGGACTACAATATCCGAAACCGTATCCGGCAACCCGCACTTGGCTAGCGTGGTGTATTATAGCCTATATCTCTCTCCTCGTGGGAGAATGCCCCGAGGTTCAATAGTGGGAACGTATAGTGGGCTGTTCTTGCTATGTAACAAATATAATATCGCACAAGTTTTATATACAAATCGTTTCAGTGATTGATGCTCAATTTCTACATTCTTACTCCGGGGGCATCCTGGAGTACTGCCCGCGTCACGAGGAGAACCACGCTGTGGTACTAGTCGGGTATGGAAAGGGTGAGTGTTCTTTGACATAGCTGATTTCTTTTTGACTTCAAATGAGGAGTTAAATTTGTAATTGTTTTTTTTTTGTAACTGTTATTAATAGGCAGATAATAGTGCACTTTTTCTTTGACGGAAAACCTGTCTGTATACAATTACATAAAACATAAAAATAACTTTATTTAAGCAAAGAATTTACAATATTAATAAGTAGGAACTAGACTTCTAATATCACTGCTTGTTTGAGCTGCCACCAAACCCGAACTGAGTAACAATACTCGTATATCAGGATTATGGTAGCTTCACAAACAAGCAGTATCAAATAAGCTATATTCGCATTAAATTGGTTTGAATTTAAATAGTGCTAAAATTACTATGTTCGCATTAAATTGGTTTGAATTTGAATTTAAATAGTGTTATTTTACTTTGTTTTTTCAGAAAATGACGAAGACTTCTGGGTGATTAAGAACTCGTGGGGGACCAAGTGGGGGGAAAATGGATTTTTTAGGCTCAAGAGGGGGATCAACGCTTGTGGAATAATTAACGATAAAGTGGTTTCCGCTGTTATAAAAATGTAATTTCCAGCCCAAATTTGTACAGTCATAGAAATAAAAATAAAATTACAACAATATAAATTTAATTTTTAGACAGTAATTTAATATAATACTAGCTGCGACCCATGGTCTTACCCGCGTTATTCCGGGATAAAAAGTAGTCAGTCAATCCAGAGTCTAAGCTCTGTGTACCAAATTTCATCAAATTCGATTCAATCGTTTGAGTATGAAGAAGTAACAACCACACACACTAAACTTTTGTATTTATAATATAAGTAGGATTGAGTAAAGGAATAACGAAAGTAAAAAGAAAAATAAAAGAAATTCAATACAGCTCAAAACTTATTTGTGCATCCCACGGGAACTAGTAATGTTTTCGGGATAAAAGAAACCTTTGCAATGTCTAACCTGTCTCCGTATCAAATTTCAGCAAAATCGGCCAAGGCGTTTTAGGATGAAGGAGTAAAATAGAGTTTAAAGTTATTTGCGTATCCAACGGGAAGCAGAAATATTTTCGGGATAAAAAAAAAACCTGTGTATCGTGTGTGAAAAAGTAACAAACATACACACTCACAATTTTCCGCATTTATTATATTAGTGGAATATACCGTATTTAAATACTAATTAATAAATTATACAGTTCTAACATCATAACCAGCTCGAGAGACTCCATATGAAAAACATTTCGGCGAGTGTGCGACTGAATTACATGACGTGATTCCCCCCGCCCCCATCCACTATCGAACGAGCAGGGAAACGCCAAGGCGGCATCGGTTTACGGTTGAGGTGCCCAAGGCACGCACAAAACGTTTTGCCTCCATCTTTGTTGTCCGAACCGCCAAACTTTGGAATTCCTTGCCGAATTCCCTGTTCCCCAATGACTACAATCTAGCGATTTTCAAGGCGAGAGTGAACCGGTTCCTTCTAGGTAAGCGCGATCCACCGTAGACCTCAATATCACTTACCATCAGGTGAATTGTGGTCAAGCGCTGACCTATTCTGAGTAAAAAAAAAATTAAAAAAATTTTTATAAAAAAAACTTTGCATGGATAATTTCTGAAAACCCTATTTCATTATTTATTTATTTTCATTATGTTTACCGTGTAACAATGTTTTCTGCATACCAAATAATTCGAATCGCTGCGTGAAGAAATAACATAATTAAGTCGTTTTTTCTTCACTAATATTAATATTTAGTTTACCTACTAAGTTTTTTACAACTGTTTTTGACCAGCAGAGTGCGTAATCACATGAGTTTGCGACACGCTAGCTTAAGGTGGAGCAAGCCTAGGCTGGAACTACTAGCCCTCTAGGAGCCTACCAGAACACTCGACGAGAAGGACATACTGGCTTCGAATAAAAAATATAGCTTAAGGAAACAGGATCATTTGAAAAAACCAGGAAACAGACTAGCCAAAGTACGAAAACAAGGAATATATAACAAAATAATAATGTTATACAAACTGCCACTCAAAATTATTGAATTACCATTCATCAAATTCAAAAGGACGCTAAAACATTTTTTTTAAACTAATATATTTTATTCTATAAAAGAATTCTTGAATATGCAACTTGATGAATCTTCATTTTCTTCTGACATAATTTTGCAATAACATCCCTAATTTTGAAATACCTACAATTTTAGTCTATGTTATAATAATTAAGTTTAGTTTAGTTAATATCATTCTGTGTTGCTTAAACTAAATGTAAATGACTTGCCAAATGCGATGAGATGTTGCAAGGTCAATAAATGATTTTTATTTTTTATTTTTACACTCTATAAGGTGCTTGGCGTCAGATGTTTCGACTTGCCTGGTGTTAAGCTACACTATGGTCTACGATGTTACAAGCTTTCCTAGAAATTATTTCAACTCTAGATTAGACTTGAAGATTGGTCTCAGGAACAGAATTCCAAAGTTTTGCACTCCTCACAATGTACGAGTAGGTCAAAATACACTTGTGGCTAGTAAGTGTGTTAAACACGTATAATTCTTATAATAATTCTAGGCATTTATTTAAATACTATGAATAGCTAGATAAAAACACCTATTCAATGTTAAATAACTGAGATAAAAAACTTATAAAAGTAAACATTTATGTCCTTTTTCCCCACATTCAAACATTATTCAAATTAGTCGTTTATTGAAAGAAAAAGAATGAACTATTTTATTTATTTTTTTGCAACCATTCTGTTGGTAAAAGTGTCGTCTATAAAGTTTGATAAAAGAGGAAATGACGTCATATCTCGTGGTCTACCGGAAGTGTTTGACTGGCGGGAGCAAGGTATAGTGAGTGATCCGAAGAACCAAAGAGATTGCGATGCAGGATGGGCCTTCGCTCTCATTGGTAAATAAAAAACATATTATTTATATTTGTATAGCAAATTGCCCTTGCCATACAGCGGGTTAATGCTGCAAGTCTGATGGGCACGTTTGGGCGATGGTAATCTTTTGCAATTGTATTTTTTTTTTTAATTTGACGTTATACGTTTTTTTATGTGTATGATAGGGTTGATATAATTAATTTATATATTTTTATATTGGTGTAGTTTATTTACATATTTATTTATTCATATAATCACTGCAAACACCTGCTTCTTCGTACAGGTTTACTGTAGGGTTTCCGAAGGGTTTTCAAAGCTTTTAAGTTTTCTATGATTATACTATAATATTACCAGGTGCAATCGAAAGCCAGTACGCTAAGAAGTTTGGAAAGCTACTAGAGTTGTCTGCGCAGGAGTTGCTAGACTGTGTGTACGATTGCGACGGCTGCGGGTATTGTAGAGCGACTACAGCTTTGAAGTAAGTTATTATATTTTCTTTCTTATATATAAAATTTCCATGTCGCAATGTTAGTTACCGTGCTCCTCCGAAACGGCTTGACCGGTTTACCAAATTTTATATGGGTATTCAGTAGGTCTGAGAATCGGCTACTATCTATTTTTCATACCCCTATGTTATAAGGGTTATTCTCCTTAATATTCCTTAGCCTTCAGTCTTCACAACGCGCGATTAGGAGCTTCGTTCGAATAGAAGAATATAATTTACTAAAAATATTTAACTTTCTTATTTCCAGTTCCCTACAAGAACTAGATGGTGTAGAAGAAGAATGTGACTACCCGTTTATTGGAAAGAAGAAGGAGTGCCGGTACAAACAGGCTTTAGCAAGAGTTACCGTAACAGAACATTCGAGACAGAAAGTACTTGATGAAGATGAACTGAAACAAGCGCTCATTGATGAGGGACCTCTTTATATTGGTAATTGACGACCTCGTTGGCATAAAGGTTACCATGCTGGACTGTCAATCAGGGTTCAAAATGCCAAAGAGGGTTCCGGGTTCGATTCCCGGCCCGGTCAACCTCTTTATGCATTACTAAATTAGTTGGCCGTGGGTCTGGGTGTTAAGTAATAATAATTGTATCTATATGAAATATGTATGTATGAAATATGTATGTATCTATGTATATCAGTATATCAGTTGTGTGAGCTACTATAACACAAACTAGAAATGGTTCAGTATGGGGTTAACCAACCGTGTGTGAAAAGTGTCTTAATACTTATTATTAATTCTTACTTATTAATTACTAGCTGACCCGGCAAACGTTGTTTTGCCTCACTTAGGGGTATGAAAAATAGATAGTGTAGCTTATATGACACGTTCGTAGATATACCATAGCAGCGCCATCTATTGATTACTTACTCAACCCAGTCGAATGGTTAGAATCATTATAACATAACATATATTATATTTATTAACATCTGTTAGAATCATTTGGAGATAACAGATAATTGTGACTGTCAAATAATAACAGACAGTAATTAGCAATAAATTAAAATTGCGACTATGATTTGAGATTTAAACTATCCAATCTCTCAAGTTGGATCAAACTGCACATGGTGTGCGAATTTTATTATAATCGGTTAAGTGGTTTAGGTTTATATATTATTTGAGAGATTTTTATATATTAAGATAGCTGTTCTAATATCTTTTTCATGTGTAAGCTGTCGATGGAATTTCACTGAATAATTACAAACAAGGCGTTATGGGGCGCTGTCCGTTCAACAGCATTAACCACGCGGTTTTACTCGTTGGCTATGGTTCTGGTAAGTTGAAATGAAGTACAGTAGAAACTCAATTATTCAGCCCTCAGTTATACGGATTCGCGATTATTAGGACTACAGACAAACGTATTTTTGCTAGAACTATGTAATCCACTAGAGGGAACGAAAGTTTGACCGAACGATTCCACCCAGCGGTGTGTTTCACAATCAGTCGGATATGATCCGTTCGGTTCATATCCGATTCACGGAAAGATGAAGATATTTCCGATCGATTGATAAAACGCGATTCACAAATTCCGTCGGAACTCAACATGAACCATAGATTAGCCTTTCCGACTGCGGATCACAGATTAAACAAGAATGGGCGCGTTTGGTGATGGTAGAAATTAAATACCTTGGTAGAAAATTAAAAATTACATTTGTGTCAATTTTTTTATCAAAGTCAGTGTCAAATTAGAAAAAATAAGGTTGAAAATCCTGTAAAAGTGGAAGTTTTAATCCTCAGACGAAGACGAATCACATTGATTTAGATATTTACTCTGAGTTTGAATCATACATGAAAGGGTATATGGATATAAACCTTTCCTATACTCGTCGAACTATGTTCTAGGTGCGTTAGGTTTTAACTCGAAACCAGTCGCTTACACGATTTACTACAGACCACAAGATTTTAAACGGCATCAATGTCCTTCTCTCTGAAGTGACTCGGCCGTTGGTACCAGAGCATCGAGCGAGATACCGGAGCAGGCAGGTGCAGCTGTTCTCCACGGAGCCGCCGCGCACGGTAGCGCGTGCTCAGCCACCGCTGCTGAGAGCGCATCACCACCTTAACACACTAGCTTGCTCACAACCACCTAGACATATTCGCGGACAGTTGGCGCATTATTAACTGTACAATACATATATAACCAATAGTTGAAACAAAGAAAACCTACATGTAGAATAAAGATTTAGTTTTACACTGCAATGAATGTAAAACGGTGATAAATAACTAGTATATATGAACTTATTTGTAACTGTAGAATAAAAGGTTTTTTATTTTATTGAGTGAACAATAATTTAATATCTTTTAGTAATATTAATTTGTTTTATTTTGTTAATTTTCAGTCCTTTTATATGTATATTTAAGTCTATTTCTATGTGTAGTAATTGTGTTTGTATATTGATATAAAATTTGTTTGTTAACAAGTTATGTATTGTTTTTTATTTTTTACTGCCTGACCCGGCAAACATTGTTTTGCCTTAGAGATTATTACTATTCATTAAAAAATTAATGGTGAACAACCCTTATCACTTGGGGTATGGTAAATAGCCAGTAGGCTATTCTCAGACCTACTGAATATGCATATAATATTTGGTAAATATCGGTCAAGCCGTTTCAGAGGAGTATGGTAACTAACATTGTAACATGGAATGTTTATATATTAGATTTAATTTAATCTATAAAACAAACACAACATACAATTTACAAAAATTATTAAATTAACAAAACAATGCATTATTTTTTAAGAATGTAGCGCTCAAGAGACTATGTCTCTGTTATGCTATAATATTAAGAAATAAATGAATTTGAATACTGATTCAAATTATTAGGAAGAAATGCTAGTTTGGAACTAGTTTCAATTTGTGTTTGAAATTAAAAATCTTTTTATTCTAGTCTGTTAATTGTTTCTTTATGATTAAGTTTACATGTTGTACAAGATACTGCTGTAGTATTCTCAACATTGCTATTAATGATTATCATATCTGTGAATTGTTCCTAAGATGTTAAAGCCAAGTAGTCTAAGAGCTCGTTTTACTCTTTTTAGAATATATCAGCTTCTCTCAACATTGTTATTATTGATTATTATATATGTGTATTGTTTGTAAGATAGAGAAGTACTTTAAGAACTGATTATTATTTCAACGGAGACTGAATAAAGGTACTAAGAATCAATGCAATATTTTACTTTTAATATAGAGTGTTTATTTTACAAGATGGCACAGCAAATCTACAGCATCACTTTCAGAAATAAAGTATAATGATCCACTAATATTACACAACAATATTTCTGTGTAGGTGGTATATTATGCATGAGGATGTTTGTCCTTTTTTCACCGTCGAACACTTGCATTTTGGTATGGAGATAGCGTGTGCGGATAGTACGGCTGCCATTCCTCAATCAAGCACTTTGCCACCTCGGGAGTAAGCCGATAGGTGAGCTTGAAGTGCGGTTCGTTGAATGGATCAGTTACGTCTCGTATGGCGTTGTGGGGACGTAACGTTTGCTGTCGCTGTAGTTCACTGAGTCTATTGCGGCGCGAAGTTAAGTTCATAAAAAATCCATCAATTTACCACTGAAATTGGTAAACACAAATCAAGTTAACCTCAAAATTAATTTCACAACAGAAATATCATAAAAAAAGAAATAATAAGCTTAATTGAAGCAGATATCCTATACTTTTCTTTTTGGAATCTTCTGTAATATATTTGGGCTTAAATAACTGTGTGTAACACACAAATTATTATTCTCGGAAACGAATCCGGCTGCTTTTGGCTCGCGGAAACCAACCGATCGAAAATCAGCTGTCAATCCGAATAAGAATGTCTAAAGTTTCCGTGGCGGGCATTGTGAATCGCGTAAAGACTTTTCGAATCGAATATTCGGCCTGAGTCGATTCGGATCTCGTTTCCGTGTCATTGTGAAACACACCGCAGATCCTCTCAAATTTGACCCGGATTGAAGCGTTCTATTATGTTAATCTAATTATCCAGACAGACCAGTTGTCCAAAGTCGTATGTTTGCATGAACATGTCGAACGGAACTAGCAACACCCCGCCCGAGCCCGCTTCTCATCGGAAAAAAAACACAATTTTTTTCATACTTTCGATTATCCGGATTTTTGATTATCCGAATGCCTAACAACATTAATTAGTCCAGTTAATCGAGTTTCTACTGTATACTATAACTAACGTACACGTACTCGTAAGTTCAGTGGGCAAACGTTGATTTATCATTGTTCGATACAAAACGAGTGGACTGTAGCAAGTTCTGATTCTCAAAAGGAAATTGCGAAACTTAGATAGGACCACGTATCTTTCATACACGACGCCACTCCCCGGGACAACTCCTCGCGTCTGGCGGCAGCTCGGTGGGTGACGATCGTCAAGCTCCTTGTTGAAATGCAGAACAGTATTGTGCACGACACAGAAAAATATCCTCGTCGGTGAAGCGACGCGCGACACGATTTAGGATTATAAGAGAGTAACTCTGTACTACGGCGCTGTGATGATACGAGCGCGGGTTGACTCCAATGCGATTCCAGAGTGACTGCCTCAGGCCGTGACGCGCGGACTGCAGGTTTTGTAGTTCTACCCTCATTTCACAATAATACCTTTATGAGAACCGAACAATCATACTAAATAAGGTTATGATATTAAATTTGTGCAAAAAAAATACTCTGAAAAATCTCTAAATTAAAAAAAAATGCCCCGTATTCAATTAGTTTATGGTGAAGGAATATATATACTTATAATACTAATTTTACCATCTATCAAAATAATTATTAGCTGTCAAATTCAAACTTGTAAAATTTTGCAATTCGCCATTAAACGAATCGCTATAGCCACTTAAAAGTTGTTATTTCAAAAATACAATGGATATTATATTTTAAAATAAGATAAAATAAAAACTAGTTGGATCTCATAGCTAATGCCACAGTAAGAATATTTCTTTTTTTTTTCAGAAAATGGCGTCGACTATTGGATAGTGAAGAACTCGAAGGGCCTTGCGTGGGGAGAGAATGGGTATGCAAGAATCCGACTTGGCATCAACGCCTGTGGGATACTCAGCACTGGCGTTCTCAGAATAAATGTTGAAAAATCTTAATTTAAATACCATTTATTTCATTTATTTTTTCATGTATAACCTATTGACTCAGGCGTTATGTAGGCGTCTCCTTTATCTATTTTTCCAATCATATAAATCAGAAATAAAAAAGATTTTTTTAATTTAATTATAATTTAGTTTCAACAAAATAACTTAAGATTTGGGCAAAATATTTACCATTTTTGCAATGATGATTATTATTAATAACGGCTGAATAGTTGGCCGGCCACAGAAAAAAAAACAAACAAAATGGCGGGAAAGCGGCAATTCGATCTTCATTTGTTTTTTCGATATGAAGACTTTTGTTTATACGTATAGCAGAGATTTGTACCTTTAAAATGAGTTCATCTAAAATAAAATGATTTTGATATGAATCTAAAGCCTGATTTTATAAGAGAAGAGGCTAAAGCGGAAGTGGAAAATCTTTTATCACCCAAATCACAACAAAGATACCTAAAATCGTATAACGATTTTATGAAAAGGTGCGCTGAGAAAGCAAGAAAACAAACTTCTTTACTAATTAGTTTTTACCTTTTCTCGTATTCGTAATGAAAAGCACAGTGTTTACCTCGGGTATTAACTATTGGCGCCCTCACTTCGTTCGTAAACCCCGTCTCGGGTCTAAATAAGTTACTTTCATCCCTAGGGTAACATTGTACTATTGCATCCGAGATATTCTACTTTTCATTTCACCCTAACGAGGAATTATAACCCTAAAAAAAGGTCACTCGCATGTATGTGCGATCAAAAAGAATCCTATAAATATTTAAATAATAAATAAATATTTTATAAGGGAAATCCTATGAATATTTCAAATACGAAAGTTGATTTGTGTTTGTATGTTTGTTACTTCTTCACGCTCAAACGGCTAGATCAGTTTTGATGAAATTTGATATGTTTAGACCCTGGATTAATTAGACTACAAAGACCACTTTTTTCTTGGAATAACGCGGGTAGGACCGCTAGGCGGTGCTAAAGTTTGTGTCTTAGTGTGTAAGGAAAGTGCGAAGATAGGTTAGACAGTGGATTAACAAATATACTTTTTATCCCTAAAACAATTGTGGTTCCCATGGGATACACAAAACTTCCAAGTCTCTGTTACTCCTTCACGCTTAAAAGGCTGGACCGGTTTTGATGAAATTTACTATGACGACAGATTAGACCTAGGACTAACACATAAGTTACTTTTTAACCCGGATAAACGCGGGTACCACCGCAAGGCACAGCTAGTGAAGAATATATAGTTTTTAATATGTTGCGCTAGTAACCCTGTATAAGAAGATGTAGTATTTATTTTCCAAAAAATATGCTTTACAATATTAAGTACAGTCTCCATTATATTATGAAGGCAGATTAAATAAGCGAAGGATTCTGATATTTTCGCTTCAGATCTTTGTTATTATAATTCAGAGATCCGGCTAGTCCCCGGCACGTTTCTTAGAATGAATTGAAGATTTCTAGTCGAGGAGCTAGCGGCTAATTTAATACTATTTGTACTCTTTTGCAAATTATTTTTTTCTTCCACTCACGGCTGTTTAGTCCATTACTAAACCATTTCTCGTTTGCCTTATGGTTGCTAACACTACTAATATACTACATATACATACATACGTACTTTATGTCGACACACACTTAACCCAAGACCGACAGCCAATAAATTAAGTTCATCAGAATCGATCCCGGGAACCTCTGTTTGGCAGGCCGGCATGGTTACCATCACTTCCACGAGGTTTTCAAACGCGTTTAACGTATTATGTTTTTTCCGTGTACAAAAAACAATGTTTAATGACTTTTCTACGTGCAAAAATATGTCAAAATAGAATTAAATAGTCTACCTATCTATCTGTGAAATAATTAAGGCAGCGTTATCTAGTAATACTAATCTATCTACCTAGTGTAGTAGTCTCTACTCTACTAGTGCGGTACACTGACCACCTGTCTATACCTATTTCTAACTTAAAAAATAATATAATTTAAACAAATAGAAAAATCCCTTGACATTTTTTTGTGTTAGCGGCTATATTGGAAATTGTTTGAAATCTAGCCCTTTAATCCAATGCAATATGATCTAAGAACTTAATATCGCTGGTATTCTTCGCATGTGCTAACTGTTCAAGCTACTTGTGTACAGAGTTTTCAAGACACTTACATTCAAGCGTCACTGTTTATGATTAAAAAAAATTAAATTGTATATTTTCACTGTTAATCGTAGTACAGTGAGTCGTAACCCATTGTGACCTACATTGACCCACACTGCGCCATACTTACTCATATTGAAAGAAAGAAAGAAATAAAGAAAGACACATGCATTTTGTAACACGAATAACAAAGGAAATCAATACAAGAAAACATTTACGTGCCCCATCCACCCACACTGCTACAAACTGACAGGCATTGACCCACACTGACTCATATTGACCCACACTGTCCCACACTGACTCACATTGAAAGAATGAAACAAAGAAACATTTATTTTGTGACACGAACAACAAAGAAAAACAATACAAAAGAAACGTAAAAGAAAACATTTACGTGCTACATAGACCAACACTGCTACAAACTGACTCGCATTGACCCACACTGACTCACATTGACCCACACTGTCCCACACTGACTCACATTGGTAGAAACAAAAGAAAGAAACATGTATTTTGTGACACGAACAACAAAAAAAAGAATACACAAGAAACATAAAAGAAAACATTTACGTGCCCCATTCACCCACACTGCCACAAACTGACTCGGATTGACCCACACTGACTCACATCGACCCACCTGTGGGTCTCGCAATGTGACCTCCGCCTCCTGCACTGCAATGTATCCGCATACCATTCCCCCGACAGGCCGGGACTGGCTCACGTAAGCAACATACCTAATTTATATCCAGGACGTGCTAACTTTTCTAGAAATCCTGTTCTAAAAGGTAATGCACATTAGTTCAAGCCGAACGTTACCGAACCAGAGTTAACATTACTCCGATTCGTTTGATACGAATCGGAATATTGGTAACTCTGGTATGAGGTAACCTAATATTATAAATGCAAAAGTTTGTGTGTAAGTATGTTTGTTACTTCTTCACGCTCAAACGGCCGAATCGATTTTGATGAAATTTGGTGTGAAGATAGATTAGACCTTGAATTTACATATAATCTACTTTTCATCCCGAAAACAATTGTAGTGCCTGTGGGATGCGCAAATAAGTTCAAAATCTATGTTACTTCTTCACGCTCCAACGGCTTGACCGATTTTGGTGAAATTTACTATGAAGATAGGTTAGATCTTTGATTAGCAAATAGATTACTTTTATCCCGCATTAACTTCGTTTGTCCCGGATTAACGCAGGTAGTATTTAAAATCAAAATAACCAGAGTATTTTTTTTATGCAAAGTGCACTTGATATATTTTTGAAGGATTTATGATATATTAATTGCTAAGAAATATTATTTTGATTCAGTATGTCAAGTCTAAACGTGGCCATTTTCATGCCAACGCGTGTTGTGAGCTCTTTAGGAAGAAGAATATTCTTTAGGTGAACTCTGATCAAGCGCAAACCCAAAATCTTCTTATCTTAATATATATAAATCTCGTGTCACAATGATTGTCCTCAATGGGGAGTCCATAAACCACCTAACCGATTATAATAAAATTCGCACACCATGTGCAGTTCGATCCAACTTGAGAGATGGGATAGTTTAAATCTCAAATTATAGTCGCAATTTTAATTTGTTGCTAATTATTGTCTGTCAATTATCTGTTAACTCCAAATGATTCTAACAGATGTCGATACCTTTCGACTGGGTTGAGTAAGTAATCAATAGATGGCGCTGCTATGGTAAATCTACGAACGTGTCATATAAGCTACACTATCTATTTTTCATACCCCTAAGTGAGGCAAAACAACGTTTGCCGGGTCAGCTAGTAGTATATAAAAAAGGCAGTTTATCAATTCTGCAATTCTTTAGTTGCGAAGACGAAGCTTCAGAACCTAGAGCACTGATATACGAGGTTGCTAGTTTGTCGGTCTTTTATCGAATACATTTTGGGGAATGTGAGGTACTTCATAATTTAATTCCACCATCTCTTTGCAACTACAGAACCGATATGCCGATAAATAGTTGAAGTTCCAAACGTTCGTACAAAACGCATTGCATCAACTTTTAATGAGAGGCCGAACAAGCTTTGGAACTCTCTACCCGAGTCTCTGTTTCCTCAGAGGTATCAATCTGGAGGTTTTTAAAAATAGAATAAATAAGTTTCTTCTAGATAAGCGTCTTACATCGTAGATCACAGCGTAGCTTTACATCTGTCAAGCTGTAGTTAAACGCAAACCTATCAACGGTAAAATAAATGTGCGAGCTTTTATAGTTCGATATATGAACATTCAGATAATGGGAGCTTAGTGGACTGTATAAAAAAATGACAATGCAGTGGTAATGCACCGATCCAAACAAGAACCCAGATAAGAGGAGGCCAATATATCTACCACTTACCTTCAATGCTTCTAATGCCGTTCCAAGACGGGATCTGATCGGATGTCGACACACACACACACGCACTGGGTTGTAAATAGTGCACGGCAGCTGTTTGCAGAGCTCACGGAGCTAAAGGAACGTCCTTTTTGTGATTTTGAAGAAGATGCGACCTACGGAGGCGCTTGTCGTCGATCCACTCGCTGGCACTTATGTGTCAGTTGGGTTTTTTCGCTCTCATCCAGAGTCGAGGGTAGAACGAAAAAAACATCTAATGCAATGTAAGGATCGCACAATATATGTACTTGCAGATTTCTATAAATCGCTCTGTTCGAAACGTTCTGTTTGAGCTGATGTGCCTTCACCTTTACGGACATCTTCAAGGCACTAGGTACGAATAAAACCTCTTTAACTTAACTTTTGGAGTGTTTTTGGGGCTGCTCTTATTGTAATTTATTATTTTACCTGAAAGGACATTTAGTTTAGTTCTTAACTACGGCTAAGATTAAGCTGTTATAAGTTTCGCTGTTGCTTATCGAAGTACCAACTAAAGGCGCTGTTTCAATGTTTTTATATTTGAACATTAGATTTTACACTATCGAAAAACTCTGTTAATGATTTTCTCATCTCGAAAACAAAAAATAAATCAAAAAATCTGTAAAAATTATGTATTACAAGAATGCTGGCTTTTATTTCGGTCAGAAACTAAGCATTGGCATCCAACGTGGCAATGCTGCCAGCATTTTGGTCACCTTATCCTCTACCCCTGGACTTTTGCAGGCTAAGTTTTAGTTGAGTGGTTTATATAATTATTATGTTGGTTATAAATAAAGGTTATAATTACAGATTTTTTGTTTTCAAGATAATCAAAAAATATATAATAATTTTAAAAAAAATTTTTAGGCAGTTTTCAATCTGTACCCATTCTTAATGTTGTTTGATATACTGTTTTTTGTTAGAAATTTAAGTTGTACATTAATTAGTATCAGTACATAGACGTCTGATGCCCTGCTCTTCCCGAACCTTCCTGCGGTGCTCAGGGCTCAACCAAGCGTACTAAATGTAAGTATAGTTTTTAAAATTAAATGAGGTTTTGTTTTCTTTGTCATATGTATGCATAAATGTCTTTTCTGTAATAAATAATTTTTATTCTTATTCAAATATATTTCATTTATTGATAGTGTATTGAATTCTTCTTTCAATTAGATTCTGTTTATTTATTTATAATGTTATTATTACTCAAGTAAATTTGTACGTTGTGTTAGTATATTACTTATATATCTTTTATGTATGTATTAGGATATACCTTAAATTATTAACATTACGAGAATATGTTATTTTTTTTTATTGTACAATACGTCCTTCTTTAGTTGTTTATAAATTCCTTTCCATCCAAAAGTTGCCTGGCAGAGATCGCTTTAAGCGAGTGACACACTAATTTTAAGTTATATTTCTTTTTTTGTGTCCAATAAAAAAAATTCTATCCATCTAATTGAAGTGAATCTTAAACCCTGTTATAACTTATTAGTGTTTCTCAAACTTTCGCTATGGGCTTGTATCAAGCTGCCGATACGTAAATTTTGTCGCGAAACCCTCTCGGCACACTTTGAGAGGTCTAATATGGAATGTGCAAGCAGTTTTAGAGGTGATATATACAAGTGATTGCGTTCTAAAGTCGCCTATATTTTCTACATTTGACGTGATTTTAGTTGTTTTGACTATGATGCAGAACGTGCCGTCTCTTTCTGGCCACCTAAGATGAAAAGAGACGGGGCTTCTTTAAATTTTGTTTAGTCGTGTGTGCCGCTGAATCGCCACCACTGGTCTAGAGACACTAGGGGTCTAGTTATTTTGGTTGGTGTGTGAATGAAGTGACTTGACATGGGTAGGTACACTCATTTCATTTGCGAGTGTGACGCCTCGCTGACGCTTGCAACGTGTTTTGGTGAATTTTTAATACGAAATGACATGTTTTTTTCTTTGATTTTGGGAAACGCTGTGCTTTCCTCGCTTTGGTTAAAAGGCGGGTATTTTGTTTGAACATTTCCTGATTAAGGTTGCAGTTTGACGTGTTTTGAGTTTATTTCAGTGAGAAATTTGGAAGTCTATGGAAAAAATAACCATTTTCGTCGTTGGTTTTCTTGTCAAAACATTTATTTTTATTCAAACACGGCTGGTTAACTCCATACTGAACCATTTCTAGTTCGTATTATGGTTGCTAACACAGCTGATATACTACATATACATACGAGTACATAATTTTATATAGATACATATTTAAGACCCAGACCGACAGCCAACTAATTTAGTTCAGCTCAAAGATGTTGGCCGTGCCGGGAATCGAACCCGGAACCTTCTGATTGGCAGTCCGGCATGGTAACCATTACGCCAACGAGGTCGTCAATTTGAGTTGAGAATATTAAAATTGAGGTTTCCTGGAAAAACTCGCTGTCTGCGATAAGCTCACCAAATAAGGCACTAGTTTTGAGTTTTATTCTTGGGAGTAAAACTATAGAAAGTTATACAGGAAATAAGAAATAATAGAAATACAGTAAATTGTCTATTAAATAAAGAAATTTGTGTCATATAGGGGTACGAAGTACAAGTTATTATTCTGTGATAGAGGGCACGATTTTTACGAAGCTCGAATGAATTGGAAATCACTTCATTTTAAGTATATTTAAAATCTCTTCTCTTAAATATTGAAAAATAAAACTTAAAATTAAGATTAACAAAATAAGTAAAAGACCTTAAGTTTTTGTTTCTTTATTTGATGAATTGCCCCCCAATAAAAATAAAACAAAGTTGGAAATTTCAAATTGAACCTATTTAACATTGTGTTGCAAATTTGAAGTAGGTACCTACTAAAGAGTAGTAGAGTAATTAGATAAATAAATACTGCCTCAAATATTAATATAGACATACATCTTATATTCACGTACCTTATTCAAAAACGGTAAAATGGTATGGTAAAATAATTTTATTTCGTAATTTAAAGCTTAAATTCAGTAAAATGGATATACTTTTGTTGAAAGAATATTGTTTACTATGCAAAGCTTTATTTAACTGCTTTTATACTTGAGATTATAATTTTTCATCTCAGTCGAAAAATGCACAAGAGCCACTTTAGTTCGAATACTAAACTTAATTTAATTCTAACCCCACAAGACTCTACTCGTAGATTTAACTAAAAACTGCTGAATTTTAAAATAAAATTCCAAAATTTACCTTCAACACGTTTCATAAAAATTTAAACCAACAAACTTTCATTAAATTCAAGCGATTTTAGTCTTTAATCCCTTTACTTATCGCCGAAATTAATGAAGCGTTAGCTTTTCTGCGACGGAAAAAAAGGCAATACGCACAAACATGTGCTGAGCTATTTTGGACTTTATTGTTTGGATTTAAGGGTGATAAAGTATGATTTGTGTGCATCATATTTTTGCGTCGAATAAGCAAATAAAACCACGAAAGCTGGACGGCAAACATGTTGATAATTTTAATCTACCCACCTTCACAAAAGGGTTGTTTGCCGAGAGGGCGCTAAAAGGGTTGCCAGGTTGAATTAAGGGCTCTTTTATTTTGAACATTAGGCCTATTACAGGGTAAATAAAGGTAAGCGTCTTGGGTACAGACATTATTACGCTGCTATTATAGCTACAGCTTTTAAGAAGAAAACTCTTGAGATTGGACCAGCTTATTTATATTACAAGAAAAGGCTCTTAATTTTACCAAATGCTAAAAGTTATATAATACTAGCTGACCCGGCAAACGTTGTTTTGCCTTATCAATTAGGGGTATAAAAAATAGATAGTTGCCGATTCTCAACCTACTAAATACGCATATAAAATTTGGTAAAGACCAGTCAAGCCGTTTAGGAGGAGTACGGTAACAAACACTGTGACACGGAAATTTTATGTGTAAGAAAAAGATGTGTACCAGCCAACTAGAATAAACGGACGACCAGAATTTGGCCACTTAGCTCATAATAAGAAAAAAAGAAGAAGCATCAGAATAGAATAGAATATTATGTTTATTTTCCTTATGACATCGCGTCATATAGGGTAAGTCAACTTACAAACTACAGTGTTAAATTACTAACTACAATCTCAATAGTGCAAGTCAAATTATAAGGTACAATGTCAATCTTTATAACTATCTTATAGCTAGAGTAATTTCTATTGGTGGCGATTCAGCGGTACACACGACTAAACTAAATTTAAAGAAGCCCCGTCTCTTTTCATCTTAGGTGGCCAGAAAGAGACGGCACATTCTGAACCACAGACAAAACAACTAAAATCACGTTAAATATGGAAAATGTAGGTAGTTTTATTTGTGATACAAGTGAGAAGTGAGTGCGGACTAAAGTCGCCTATATTTTCTACATTTGACGTGATTTTAGTTGGTTTGACTATGGTGCGGAACACGTCGTCTCTTTCTGGCCAACTAAGATGAAAAGAGACGGGGCTTCTTTTAATTTAGTTTAGTCGTGTGTGCCGCTGAATCGCCACCATTGTCCATGTTGGTAAATAAATAAAATTATAAAAGATCACCTTGGTAAACCAGGCTACAGGCATAACACTGTCTGTCTCTCTGTCTGTCTGTCATAAACCACCGCATTATCCGCTGCTTTTCTTTTCTGAGCCCACACCCGAAACGCGTGATTTTATTTCGCTTTCGCTCGAGCTTTACTCCAGCAATTATCATGATTAGTAGGCTTGTCCGTTGCTAATAAAATATATCCACGGGCCGATTTAGTAGGTCATTATACTGGAAATTGTATTTAAACATGCTTAATTTGAGCATTTCGGTGCTTACGGTGGAAGCCGATGTCATTTGGAGAAAAATACTGTCTTGGCGGAAAAAGGTTGTGTGTGCTAGTATGTAAAAGTATGGAAGCCTAGGTTGCCATAAATGTATTAACTCGAGCGCATTTCGCATCGGAGCTTATTGTATTACTAGTTGCACCCCACCCACGTTAATCCGGGATAAAAATATGTTAATCCAGGATAAAATATGCCTATGTGTTAATCCAAGGTCAGCGTGATTCAAGATGCCACATATTATAGGAGAATTTATATATAGGGGAGTGGTACGAAAAATACATCCTACTAATATAATAAATTGTAATTTACTATTACCATATATATTTAGTATACCGCCATTGTAGTTTACTTTTTAGTTTTAATTTTAAATATGTTAATTTTTTTGGTTGCACAACAAAGATATATTCTAATCTATTCTAAATGCGAAAGTTTGTGTGTGTGCTTGTAAGTACCTCGCGCTCAAACAGATGAACCGAATTTCATGAAATTTGGTGCGAAGCTTGGACTGTGGATTAACATACAGGCTACTTTTTATCCCGGATTAAAGCGGGTAAGACCGCAGGGCGCAGCTAGTTGTCTATAAATATTATCTACATTTACAAACAGCTATAGATGTTTTACGTCAAATGGGACTTTAAAATTTCAGGATAGATCTGTCAGCATGCCTTCAAACGCGACATTTACTATTGAACATTAGAACTTTTTGACTTTATTCTTGACATTTTGTGGAATTCTGGGTCTTCTGAAAAAATTAGCCATAGGGCTAATTTTTAATTAAGTTTACGAATTTATTTTAATATCATGAATTGAATTCAATTTAGAATTGAGATAATTAATGTTATTGGTTTTATTTGTTACGAATTTATTTTAATATCATGAATTGAATTCAATTTAGAATTGAGATAATTAATGTTATTGGTTTTATCTGTAATAATTATTTTAAAATAAATAACTAAATGACTCTAGAACTAGCTCGTAAAATGAGTTTTTTGTAAATTTCAACTTAAACATTTTGTAATCAAAGTTTTTCCAAATACTAAGCACAGATTATTGTTATTATTATTTATTATTAAAATTTTTTGACACTTTACACACACGGCTGGTTAGTCCCATACTTACTCGTAAACCATTTATACTTTGTATTATGGTTGCTAACACAACTGACACACTACATATACATAAATAAATACTATCAAGACATAATTGGCACAATGGCCGATAGCCAACTTATTCAGCTCATCACAAAGATGTTGGTCGTGCCGGAAATCAAACCTAGGCCCCTTTGGTTGGCAGTCTGGCATGGTAACCATTACGCCAACGAGGTCGTCAAAGACAAACCTAGTGCATTTACCACAGTAGGTTTCATAACGTCCCCGGGAAGGCAGGGGGGGAGTTAGAGAGGGAAGTGGAGGGGGGAGGGTTGATAATGACGTCAGCCGAAAAGTAATTTCCACAATGACTTGCCAGCCGGCAGTTGGCGAGTTGACACGGATCTGATAATTAACTATTTTGCTCCAGTTTCGACCTTTGATAAGCGAAACAAGGGTGGCTTTTTGTATGGTATCGCGTTTTCTGCTAATGCTTTTGACTTGAGAATTTTGGCAAGCTTTTTTTTAATGGGTTTGATACTCGTAATTATGAGCTGCTTCGCGCTTTATCCGTTTTAATCTGGGATATAAATAGCTTATGTCAATCAATGTCAAAGTCAAAGTCAAATAATTTAAACCTTTTTTTTTATTTAATTTATTTCTTGACCATGGATACAAGTCTTTCAGCCGAAATAATAATTTAAATAACGGTTTCAGAGTGTTACCATGCTGCACAAATAAATTAAATGTCCTAACTGAAACCTATCACCAGGGAGTGCAAAATCAAAGTCAATATGCATACTAAGATGGTGGATAGAAAAGTTTGCGGCCTGAGCAAGAAAATAATATTATTATAGAATATAAGCAAAAGTAATTTTATTTTTTTGCGTAATCTTTTTTGAATTCTATGTACTTCTTCCATCTGGTTTCCAACGCCTGTATGCTGGTCATAAAAAAGTTTCGGAAAAAGCGAACAGTGTTTAGATAGATGACCATGCACAAGTGCATTTACATATTCAACTGATATACCACATATACATACATCAATACTATCGATACATAATTAATACCCAGACCGACAGCCAACAAATTTAGTTCATCACAAAGATTTTGGCCATGCCGGAAATCGAACCCCCTCTGGTTGGTGCCAATTACGCCAAAAAGGTCTTCAATAATCTAACCCGGCAAACGTTATTTGCCTCACTTAGGGGTATGAAAAATAGATAGTGTAGCTTATATGACACGTTCGTAGATTTACCATAGCAGCGTCATCTATTGATTACTTACTCAACCCAGTCGAAAGTAACGACGTCTGTTAGAATCAGATAATTGTGACTGTCAAATAATAACAGTCAATAATAAGCAATAAATTCAAATTGCGACTATAATTTGAAATTTAAACTATCCTATCTCTCGAGTTGGATCGAACTGCACACTGATCGGTGTGCGAATTTTATTATAATCAGTTAAGTGGTTTTTAGGAGTCCATTGAGGACAAACATTGTGACACGAGATTTATATATATTAAGATATATGTGTAACCTATTACTTGTATCTGTGGCATTTTACATATAAGTATATTTACTAAATGAAATCTCCAACTTCAATAACTTTTAACGTAATAAAATAAATATAAATGCAGCAATATTCGTAGCACTAGCAACACCGACGCGAAACACCAAGAATACAGGTCAAGTGGTCTTTAATAATGCACTCTCTTTCGAATGCTTATTACTCGGTGAATACTTTATGCCTTGTTCTTGGGGATTAGCGAACTGATCCGGTAAGACTAAGGATTATTACAATTTTTTAAAGGATTTTTTTGTTTTTATTACCTTTCCTAGTCGTCTTTATTCAAATTCAAACTCATTTATTTCAGGTTCAAAATATTAAATAAAATTATAAGTAAATTAAATTGTTCATTCATTCAATATTTAAGAGCTGGGCTCTTGTCTGTGGAGTTTTTTTTTTTTTTTTTTACTCTGAATAGGTCAACGCTTGACCACAATTCACCTGATGGTAAGTGATATTGAGGTCTAGGGTGGATCGCGCTTACCTAGAAGGAACCGGTTCACTCTCGCCTTGAAAATCGCTAGATTGTAGTCATTGGGGAACAGGGAATTCGGCAAGGAATTCCAAAGTTTGGCGGTTCGGACAACAAAGGTGGAGGCAAAACGTTTTGTGCGTGCCTTGGGCACCTCAACCGTAAACCGATGCCGCCTTGGCGTTTCCCTGCTCGTTCGATAGTGGAAGGGGGCGGGGGGAATCACGTCATGTAATTCAGTCGCACACTCGCCGAAATGCAACCGATAGAATACCGACAGACTGGCAACAATACGGCGGTGCTCTAGGCTATGCAACCTTGCTTTGCAAAGATTGTCATTGCCTATGAGTCTCTTTGCACTCCGCTCAATTGACTTTTTCCAGGTAGTTCGGTCTTCGGCCAAATCCTTGACCTCCCTATACGACATGGCTTTCGCCTTCTCCTTAATTTGGTCTAAATATGATCTTCTAGGTCTTCCTCTTCCTCTCCTGGCTTCTATCTTTCCTTCTACGATATTTTTAATGAAATCGTCATGTCGTATAAAGTGGCCTACCATCTTTCCTCTTCTGTTGTCTATTGTAGATATTTATTATGCTTCTTGGTTCTTGTACTAGGCAGAGTACCACTTCATTAGTTTTCTTAATTAAATTGTATTAAATATTAAAAATATGTCAGAGAAAAAATAATAAAAAGTCAGATTAGAGCAAATAAAAATAATAAATATTTTTTTCAGCCGTCGTCGCGTGCATACATTGGCTGTGTTCCTGCCCTTGAGAATGGCACACTGATTGTGCTGAAACATGTCGGGCTAATTCCGACAAAACAAACGTAAGTGATAGCCGATTATACAAACATAATTTTTTATATAATTAGTAATGTGTGAAAAAGTAATATTAATTGAAAAAATAGCACAAATTCTTGCCGTATTTCATAAACAAACTTTATCATAGGAACAAAAGTTTGTGAATTTGCAAATACTCGTAGAATCGTCGCGTAACTTCAGCGACACATGGCGTCGCTAAATTAACAACTTTTCTGTTTACAAGTTTGTTTCCTGGCGCTTACCCTGCTCACTTTGAGGAGTTGAGATCACCATCTGTTAAATAGATCCAGGTGTCTCAAGACGAGATATCTTATCTTATATCTTTAAATGAGCAATTCTTGTATATATATAATTGGAATCTCGGAATCGGCTCCAACGATTTTCATGAAATTTAGTATATAGAGGGTTTCGGGGGCGATAAATCGATCTAGCTAGGAATCATTTTAAAAAAAACACCGTCAACAGGTACGATTTCTATTTCTTTAAGCGGTATGGGACGCAAAATAGATAGAAAGATAGATAGAAAATTCTTTATTGGATACAAACATGAAATTATAAAAAAAATAAAAAGAAAAGGCTTACTAATAAGTGTGCCACAATTGGCGGCCTTATAGCATACAGCGATCTCTTCCAGGCAACCTTTGGATGGAGATGAGTTTATAAACGAATGAACAAGAACAATGAACAATAACGTTGTGTACAATAAAGATGAGAATAAAATACATAACATAAAATAATAATGATGATAAATATATATATAATCCTCTGCTAACGACTGCTTGTACTAATTCTAAGAGTCAAGGCCTACAATTTAACGTGTCATCCGACCCAAGGTAGCGCCCAGATGAAAATGCCACTTTGAAAACGACAGTATTGTGCATGGTCACCCATCCAAACACCATCCTCATCGACCGTTGCTTAGCTTCGGTGATCGTGTGAGATCACCTTAGCCATCCGAGCTGCAGGCGCTATCTTCTTCTTCTTCTTTGTCTTCCCTGTTCCCATTATTTGGGGTCGGGTCTCCTCACTTTCTTGCGCCAAGACAAGCGGTCTCGGGTTGTCTCTTCGGTTCTTTGGGCTTTCTTAAGTTCTCTTTGAATTTGTGACCACCAGGTCAATGGCGGGTGGCCTCTTCCTCGTCTTTGTTCTGGGAGGTTCATAGCTGACCCGGTAAACGTTGTTTTGCCTCACTTAGGGGTATGGAAAATAGATAGTGTAGCTTATATGACACGTTCGTAGATTTACCATAGCAGCGCCATTTATTGATTACTTACTCAACCCAGTCGAAAGGTATCGACATCTGTTAGAATCATTTGGAGTTAATAGATAATTGTGACTGTCAAATAATAACAGACAATAATTAGCAATAAATTAAAATTGCGACTATAATTTGAGATTTAAACTATCCTATCTTTCAAGTTGGATCGAACTGCACATGGTGTGCGAATTTTATTATAATCGGTTAAGTGGTTTAGGAGTCCATTGAGGACAAACATTGTGACACGAGATTTATATATATTAAGATTAAGATTGACGACGCCAACGTGGTTTTCGTCTTTGCGCTTAAAGTGCCCATTCCAACGATGGCGGTTTTCTGCAATTTTTCAGCAATAGATGCAACCTTAAAGGAGCTTTAAATCTATCTATCTATCTATAGGTACTAATTAAGGATAGGCAGGCGTTATGTACGTGACAGTACTTCTAAAGCTCTCTGCACTAGAAAAGTGCGCAAACTCGTGGGCTGCAGAAAAATTGCATCACTAATTGGGTCTATTCACTGCGACCCTTTTTGCCAGCATTGCTGCGAAGTTGAATCACTTTTTTAGTTTAAAAAAACTGTATGTTTTTACTAAAAAAGATTCACTGGTATCTTTTATTTGCATCGCTTGGCTCAAAGGCCGCAATTTCGCTTTAAAAAAGCAAAATAACATCTTAAATAAAATAAATAAATAAATATTAGGACACATTTCACACACGGCTGGTTAGCTCCATACTGAACTAATTCTTGTCTTATGGTTGCTAACACAACTGATATACTAGATACAATATACATACACACATACTTTATATACTTCTTCTTCAAGAGCCAAGTGGCCAAGCTCTAAAGAGTTTTCAAGCCGCCCGAAGGCCTCTGACTTGGCTTAACGACTGCTTATACTAAGATTAACAGCCGGGATCTACAATTTAACATATCATCTGATCCACGATAGCGCCCAAATGAAAATGCCACTGGAAAAATGACAGTCTTGTGATGGTCACCTATCCAAACACCGTCTGCATCGTCCGTCGCTTAGCTTTGATGATCACGTCAGATCACCTTAGCTTGTACTAAGACTAACAGTCGGAACCTACTATTAAACGTGTCATCCGACCCACTGTAGCGGTAGATGAAAATGCCATTTGATGAACGACAGTCTTGTGCATGGTTACCCATAGTCACCCATCCAAACACCGTCTGCATCGTTCGTTGCTTAGCTTCGATGATCGCGTCAGATAGCCTTAACTAGCCGATAGCCGAGCTACAGGCGCTACATTAAAAACTTTAAACTAATTAGAAGTCATAGTAACAACGGGACTCACTGAAAACATCTAAACCCGTATTTTACCGCACATTCAAGTCGACTATTAACATTTACATCGTACCCTTGTAACTAGCTGATACTCAACTATCAACCCTTTGCAAATTATAACGACCCCTTACCTCTGTCACGTAACACTTTTCTTCCCCACTATTTTAACTCCTAACTCAACATTCATTGCGTAGAATGGACGTAGAAGAATAATCACGCGCGAACAAAAGCCGTCAATGGAAAGGAAAAAATGATACGGACTAAAAAATGTCTGTGACAGAGTGACAATTACCACGGACAAAATTGAAGTCGTTGTTTTGCTTACTTAGTAACAAACAGTGTTTCCGTAGAACGATGTAAAGTAAAATAAAAGCAGTTGTCCTGTAAAACTAATTAAGCTTATTTACTACTTTAAAAAAAGCGAGTGTGACTCGGTGGTGATAATGTCTGCTTTTTTCAGACAACCCCTGGTTCGATCCCAGCCTTACACTAATGACTTTCAGGTTATGTGTGAATTTACACTCGCTTTACGGTGAAGGAAAACATCCTGAGGAAGCCGGCATGTTTGAGGACCAAGGATGAACCAATTTTGATATAGATTTTACATTTAAGCGGAACTTTTCTTAGGTAAGCTTGATGCAAAGATATAAAATGGCAGATCTCTCATTTTTCGTAACTTGAGCTATGGTCACCCATCCAAACACCGTCCGCATCGACCGATGCTTAGCTTCGATGATCGCGTCTGATCACCTTAGCTAGCCGAGCTACGGGCGCTACTAAAAATGACAAGAATGAATACAGGATCTAATGCAAGTTATATCGGTCGACCACTCGCACGTTGGGTCGACGACATACGAAACATCGTGGGTAGGACATGGATGAGGGTGGCACAAGATCGAGACGAATGGCGTACACGAAGGGAGGCCTTTGCTCAGCAGTGGGCGATAGAGGGCTGATAATGATGAAAGAATAATAATAATAATAATAATAAATCGTTTATTCAGGCAACAAAGAGTTAGTACATATTTCGAACTTACTACTATAAACTATCAGTTCAATAAAAAGATTACAAATTTGCTAGCCATAACAGTAATACCTGCTAAATTGTTATCTCTTGTGGGATGACTAATATATTTAATTTGGAATATAGGTACTATGTATCTTCTATTATATATTTAATTATGTACAAGCATGACTTGACAAATTTTTAAGACTAAGTTTTCACTGCAGTAGGATATTATATAATAACACTAGCTGACCCGGCAAACGTTGTTTTGCCTCACTTAGGGGTATGAAAAATAGATAGTGTAGCTTATATGACACGTTCGTAGATTTACCATAGCAGCGCCATCTATTGATTACTTACTCAACCCAGTCGAAAGGTATCGACATCTGTTAGAATCATTTGGGGTTAACAGATAATTGTGACTGTCAAATAATAACAGACAATAATTAGCAATAAATTAAAATTGCGACTATAATTTGACATTTAAACTATCCTATCTCTCAAGTTGGATCGAACTGCACATGGTGTGCGAATTTTATTATAATCGGTTAAGTGGTTTAGGAGTCTATTGAGGACAAACATTGTGACACGAGATTTTTATATATTACTAGCTGACCCGGCAAACGTTGTTTTGCCTTATTAATTATTTTTATTCTAGTTTCTAGACAAATTCTAGTATAATTAAAATGTTACTTACTTATTATAAGTGTGTATGGTATATGCGTGAAATAGGTATGGAGCGCCATGAACATACGTTAAGGGAATATAAAAGTAACAAACGCCAAAAAATATTATGTTCAATCATATCTATTTAATAGTGTTTATTTTAACAAACATTAATTTGTTCTTCTTAGATGGCACAGACGCCAAGAATACAGGATAAATAAAAATTGAAAATAGCATGTTTATAAGTTAATCAAATAAAGTCTTCGATGGTACTTATGTGTAGGCATAAAATTATTTTTCACTTTTTAGATACAGTTAGAATTTATAAATGTAGGTATGATTTTGAAGTCTGTTATTTGTATAATACAATTTCATTGTAAAATTTTTAAGGTTTGTAGGTAATTATATTTTTCTAAAGTTTTAGGTATTCAAAATTTTTTAGCGATTCCATTCGAGCCGTTACCAAACAAATTACATAATATTGGTAGTGTCATAAGCTATGACCCAAAACGTCATAGGACCAATCGCGAGCGTAGCGAGCTATGCGCGAGCGAAGCGGGCGCGAAATATTTTAGCATATTTGTTCGAGCCGCTTGAGCATAAAGATGTCCAAAGCAGAACAAATTACATAATATTTGTAGTGTCGTGAGCTATGACCCAAAACGTCCTAGGACCAATCGCGAGCGAAGCGAGCCGGATGCGAGCGCAGCGAGCTATGCGCGAGCGTAGCGAGCGCGAAAATTTTTAGCATATTTGCTCGAGCCGTTTGAGCATAAAGAAGTCCAAAACAGAACAAATTACATAATATTTGTAGTGTCGTAAGCTATGACCCAAAACGTCCTAGGACCAATCGCGAGCGAAGCGAGCGCGAAAATTTTTAGCATATTGTTCGAGCCGTTTGAGCATAAAGAAGTCCAAAGCAGAACAAATTACATAATATTTGTAGTGTCATCATCATATTTGTTGAAAATTTTTTGCTCATACGTTCGGGGTCTAGTTTATTAGTACATCAAATTTTATAGCTTCTTCTACGTAAGAACTAAGTGATCAAGTTATGTTGTCGAGAGTTTTTCAAGCCCCTGCCTTAGTTTAACGACTGTTTGTGCTAAGAGGACCTACAATTTAACGTATAATCATACGTATAACGTATAATACGATCCACAGTAGCGCACAGATGAAAATATTTTTATTACAACAGTCATGTGCAGGAGAGGTTATGCAATAAAGCGACTTACACGCGGGTGGAGCCGCGGTTAAGTTAATAAGAGAGTTACATTGATATAGCAAAATGATAAATGTTAACAATACTACTACATACGATACATAAACAATAACGAAGGTCGAAATTTGTGTAAACAGTGAGAGAAGTATGCGAAGAAGAATTTTGTGAGTAAAACAGGAGACCGACTTCGGTCTATGGCATAGTGTGGCATTTCACTCACCAGTAAAGTAAAGGCGCGGCAAATTTTAAGTATTTAAGATTGGTAATAATCATAAGCATAAGTATATCAGGTTAAATTTTGTTAGTTATTTTCTTTAAAAAAAAAGCATTTTTACTCGAAGTACAGTTAGATACTATATTTGATCAGTTATCAAGCGAGATGAAAAATGAATAAAATACTAAAATGGCCATAAAAAATAGGGAATGATGATAAAAAAGTAAAAAAATTAGTGTTGTATGTATTTTTTAATGCCACTTAAAACAAAAATAAAATGAAAAAATTCGTCGAAAAATTAAAAAAAAATGTTTAAGGGTGATTAACCCTTATCACTTAGGGGTATAAAAAATAGATAGTAGCCGATTCTCAGACCTACTGAATACGTTTATAAAATTTGGTAAAGATCAGTCTATCCGTTTCGGAGGTGTACGGCAACAAACACTGTGACACAGAAATTTACTAAAATGGCCATAAAAAAATAGGGGTTGATGATAAAAAAGTATAAATTTAGGGTTGTATGCATTTTTTATTGCCACTTTATATAAAAATAAAATGAAAAAAATTCGTCGAAAAAATAAAAAAAAATATTTAGGGGTGAACAACCCTTATCACTTAGGGGTAAAAACGTTTCACGTTGGCCGATTCTCATACCTACTGAATACGCATATGAAATTTGGTAATGATCAGTCAAGCCGTTTCGGAGGAGTTCGGTAACAAACACTGTGACACGGAAATTTTATATATAAGAAGAAGAAGAAGACAAGAAGATAAACAAAGAAAGAAATATGTACATATCATCATTATACAGTTTGTTGACACTCGGACAAGAATATTCTGTATCCCGAGTGTCAAGAAATGATGATGATGCAAGTTATAGAAATATATTTATATCACAACCTAGTTTGTATACAACTTCATCACTATTTTCTTTCATAGTCAGCTTTCGTGTGGAAAATAAATAAGTATACGAAATTAAAAATTCCTTCACGAAATTATTTGGAGAAAACCTCGCGAGGCGCCATTAAAATTTATTCTAATTTATATTTTTCTTTAATTAAATAAGACGCGGCGATGTCGGGGCGTGACTCAGGCCGTGAGACCATTAGGGGTAAAGGTGTGGTCATACTGTAAGATATTACGAAGCTAATTTGAAGCTAATAATTATAAGCAAAATCAAATAACTCAGTAACGTATTGGAAAATAAATATTACGAGTATACTATTTACACGCTTTATATTAGCTTCACCTGTAAGTTTGTTTGTAACCGACTTCTTCGGCGCGATTTTGACCCACTTTAAACGACCAGATTTCGTTCAAACTTTGTAGATTTATTGAGGACCGATGACAATACACTAATTTGATAAAATTATTCCATTTTTTTTTTTTTTTGTTTGTATGTTTGTTTGTAACCGACTTGTTTGGGCGCGATTTTGACCCACTTTAAACGGCCAGATTGAGTCGTGCAATAGTTTAAAATTAAAAAAACAAGCTATTATAAATAATCCAAACTAAAAAGTAGAAAATAAATAATAGTTTAAAAAAAAACTAAAAAAACACGCTTTTTATTGAAAACTGAACTAAAAAATAGAAAATAAATTTAAATGAATTTAAATTAAGAAAATAGTGTTAAAAATTTCAATGAATATAAATTAATAATAGTGTGAATAAAAAACAAATTATTTTATTTAAAAAAAAACGACAATATATTATAAATATAAATACTGGGACACATTTCACACACGGCTGGTTAACCCCATACTGAACCATTTCTAATTCGTATTATGGTTGCTGACACAACTGATATACTACATATACATACATATTTTATATACATAGATACATATTTAACACCCAGACCGACAACCAACAAATTTAGTTCAGCGTAAAGATGTTGGCCGTGCCGGGAATCGAACCCGAAACCTTCTGATTGACAGTCCGGCATGGTAACCATTACGCCAACGAGGTCGACAAAATATTATAAGTTTAACGTGTGTCTTTGTGTGTGTATGTGCTTTTTTTTGTTTAAGAAGTGTATTACATCAGGCAAGTTGAAATCAAACGCGATAGTAAAAAGTAATTTACGTAAAATAACCCACCTTTTTGAGGTGATTTTGAACTAGTCCATTTCGAACTGCTGTTACTTTTTAACTGGTCCTGTTCCCACCTTACTGTCTTCAAAGCTAGAGTGAATCGGCTTCTTCTAGGCATGCGCGCTTCATCTTAGATCGTAATGTCACTTAATGATCATGATATGAATTGTGGTCAATCGCAAGCCTATGCATAAAAAAAACCTGAGTTTTCATCAAACATCACACAATACTCCTGACTCATTATAAACACTGAATCAAACAGTTTTGTTTATTTCATTACAGTTGTAAATCGTAAGCCACGATGCCACAGACACACATACACATAAATACAAACTTTAGACTTTTTGACTTTAACTTTGGTGTTATCAATAAATGATTTGTATTTGTATTTTTTATTATGACAGAGTCAAAAACCGTTTTCGCGTAAACTGCGACCTAACCCTGAAACCATCTGAAACGTAGGGATGAAAGAAGTAGAGTGCGTCAAACGCTATTATGACTTTAAAATACAACCATTACATTTTGTTTATCTTCAACAAGATCCCTGGTTACAATAATAATAATAAATAAATATTAGGACACTTTCACACACGGCTGGTTAGCCCCATACTGAGCCATTTCTAGCTCGTATTATGGTTGCTAACACAACTGATATACTACATATACATACATACATATTAGATATAAATACATATTTAACACCCAGACCCACAGCCAACAAATTTAGTTAAGCACAAAGATGTTGACCGGGCCGGGAATCGAACCCGGAACCTTTTGATTAGCAGACCGGCATGGTAACCTTTACGCTAACGAGGTTGTCAACAATGTCAACAATGGGGCGAAGCCAGGTTATGTGGGATTTGTACTCACTAAAACCCCCCCGGTGACCTGCCTATGTGCTTAACGGAGGACTCCGGGTTGGATTGCACGGCACATCGCGAAACTTTAAGCAATCTGGAAATCTCTACTTGGGACTTTCCCTGTTCATGTAGAGTTTGAATTTTGATCCAAGTTTCTACACAAAATTCTTGTTTTTTCGGAATTTTGGAACACAAACTGTATATTATTTACGGGTAATTAAGATACGACCGCATCTTGTAACCGTAGGAGGTGAAACAAGACTGACAAAAGTATTATTAAAATTTTCCAAAAAGGGCTCTAATCACTTTTTGTGGGACAGCTATATTACAACCCTTATCTATTGTTTAACAGTATTTTAACATTGTTGCTAATTATTTTGCTAAACAGAAAAGTAATACTAACAATAACTTTACGGGTGCACGTGTTTTGTGGGGGTGCCTAATACTTTTGGCCGTATATATACTATATATATTACTTTATTTGGAATGATAAAAATGAAATAAAATACATTAGGTACAAAATATGTTTTTATTATTAAAATAGCAAAAGTTCTGGTAATATTAATTTCTGGTTCTGATAATAACAGAAATAAAAGTGACTACGCTAGTCAGTAGCTGATACCTTTGGAAACAATATCTATATTCGTTTATATGCGTATTATACAATACAATAATATAAAACTACATAGTGTACTAATTATAAAGCAAAACCTGAGCATAAATTAAATACGTTTCAGAACAATTCATAAGGGATGACTTAAAAACGTAATTATAACTTATCAAATATATTACTCAAAAAGTACTTAGAAATCTGATGACTTAATTATACATAGGTGTAGTGCCATACGGTCCCATATCCTTGTCTACTATTTTCACTTTTTGATTTACAATATCTGAGAGATTTTCTATCGATTTCTCATTTTTTTCAATTAGTTTTATAAGTGACGAAATAAGAACACTCGAAGACTTAAAACTTACATCACCTATATCGTTTTGATCTTCCTCACACAAGATGCCGTTGATATTTTTGGATTCAAAATCCAAAATTTTAGCTGTTACAATACGGTTAAACTTTTCGTCGTATTTGGAATATTTGACTTCAGCAAGTATGTGACAGGGAATCTTATTACCACCAATGCTCAACTCAGGAATGCCCGTTTCAAAAAATGCTACGAGGTTTACATAATCTATAAAATTTTCATCTAGGACAAGCTTTGATAGTTTTTGTAGATTCTGGGGTAACGCATAGTTTATATTGACCAATTTCGGCAGTTGAGCAAACAGATTTTCTACATCTTTCAGTTTGTTATGCGAAAGGTCTAGAGTTTTTAATTGCACTACACCCTCAAATGCATTTATATCAATGCTGGAAATCATATTGTGTGACATATTCAAATGTTCCAATTCTCTGTAGTTTTTCAAAAAGTTCTTAGGTATAGTTTCTATGGAGTTAAGGCTTAAATCAATATCTAGAACAGCACTATAGGTTTCATTAACCTCTGATGTTTCGATAACGATCAACGTGTTATTGCCAAGATCTAGTTTCTTTAATTTGGAGAGCGGTAAAAAGTCGTTGAAATTTATTTTACGTAATTTGTTGCCTGATATTCTGATGCTAGTAAGTCTGTTCATCTTGAATACATCTTTGGGCACAGTGACCAAATATCCGTTTAGCATTCTCAAATCTGTATAAAGGGTTAAGTTTTTGAACAGAGGATCTTCGTTAGGGTTTTCTAGGTTAATTATAATGTTGTATTCGTAAACTTTGTCAAATTTTTGGTATCTATCATAGTCGTCCCGTTCACGGCGGCATCCGCTTAGTTCATAAGAGACAGTTTTCAAGCACCAAACTTCATAGGGATGTTTCTGGCAAAATAATTCTTCGCTATTGCCTGATTCGCACTGCCCCGCGACGATATAGGCTAGAGACCAACCTATTGTTGTACCTGAAAATAATTTAACTGTTATAAAATTACTGGGTACAACTAACTACATACAACGTCTATCGAACTCGGTAGTTGAGTGAAATGAATAAAATAAGTATTCAATTTTATATCTGTAGGTATATAAGTTTTAACACTTTCATTTTATTTGAAATGAAATAGAAAAAATTAAAGGTTTTATTTATTCACGTTCAGTTATTTATAAATATTACACATCGAAAACTGTTATGTCCGATAGTAGCTTTAAATGGTAATTCTAATGAAATGAAAACGTTACGTTCTGATTTGTTTTATTTTTGAAAAATATTAATAAAAATATATAAAAAACTTACCAAGAAGTATTCGAAACGTCATGGTTATATTATATCAAAGAATAAACTGTGCGATTGAGTGAACAGTGACCAATTAGTGAATAAGTTTAATTTATAAACTGCTTGTGTCGGCGCTCAAGATGGCTTTAATATCAAATATGAATTTCTGTGAACTTAGACACAATACAGCACACTCATAAGTTTATACATGTGTAATATGAGAACACTACTACTCGTACAATCAACTTATACAGGGTTTGTTATAAAACCTTTATAATGGCATCCTCAGTACCTAAGTCTAAACTAGACATTCAACTATTTTCTACAACGAAGACTGAAAAAAATGCCAAAGCGTTCGCGCATGTAGGGTTCCGTACCGTTCTCTAAAAAAACTCAAAAAAAAACAAATTTACAGTACCTGTGTGTCATATGAATATTTATTTTAATTTGATAATTTATTTTTAAACATAATTAAAAATTTAGTGAATATTTAGAGGGTCTGCCAAATGTCGTTATTAGTACCGAGTAAAAAATAATTTAAAAATACGTATGTTGTTTGCTTTTTTTAATTAGTGAAGGGTGAATTGTATTTTTTTTTAATTATAATAATACTTTTTTATTATTAACAAATATAATTATACTTAATCAGTAGACTTAATCGCAACTCCACCTGAAACGAATGGCGCTGTTGTCAATTACTGAATACTTTCATTGGTAGCCGTATTTGACTTCTGAACAATTTTTGTACATGCGACGTTGCCATACCGTGCAAAAAGTGTCGTGACAACTTTTCGTAAGATTTTTTTCCGTCTAGCCCTTTCGCAACGCGCGATAAGGAACTTCGTTCCAAAAATATAAAGATAAAAACAATTTTCTTTATTTATCAGTAGTCCTGTATGTTTTATCATGCTTTGAGTATCAGCTACTAAAAATGACCAACATTTTTATCTAGACAATGTTGCCATAATTTAAACGAAAGTAGACTAGTATTTCGACCCTACATCTCTAAAAGCTCTCAATAAATGTGTTAATATTGTCATTTCCGCTAACCGAGTATATTTTTAAGATGCATTCAAATACAATACAATTTATTAACCATAAGAATAGAACAAACTTTATCTTAAACCAACTGCACCCTCGTTACTCCGAGGTTAATAGTAGGCGTAAATCTAGTGTCCTTACTAAGTCCGTATCAAATTTAATCAATACCAGTTCAGCCGTTTGAGCGTGAAGAAGTGACGCATCAAAACTTCCGTATTTTTAATATCCCATCAACTGGCAAGCGGCCAACTGGTTCTTTTAAAAAACATTCATCTGGCAACCGGCCAGATACTGGTCGGTTTTTTCACTGTTATTCTTTGGAACCACCGTTTGGAATTGGAACCTACGTTTGGAACCACAGACCAAGTGATATACACACACGTTAGTCTAGTCAACAAGTGCCTTTTTGGTCAACTTTTTTCAGCAGTCTCCGAAAATTATGATTGAGGAGTCATTCGATTTGGAATGGCGTCTAGATAGTTTTCGAAAAACAATGGACTTGACTGGACTGGAGGATTGCGGACCATGCACGAGAATGTCGTCAAAAAATTGGTATTCTCATCTGGGCGCTACCGTGGGTCGGATGACACGTTAAATCTTAGGTCCCGGCTGTTATTTTTAGTAGGCAGGCGTAAAAGCCAAGTTAGAGGCCTTCGGGCGGCTTGAAAACTCTCGATACCAGAGCTTGGCCACCTACCTCATACGAAGAAGAAGAAAAGTATTTGCCTCTCTCATGTTTTACCTTCAGCTTGGCCTCATTTTAACTAAACCATTCAACTGTTTGAGTTGATTGGAACTGTTAAATAGAAGGTTAATGTTATAAGAACATACATTGTACTTACTGACAAACTTTCGCTTGAACATTTTATGTATGATTGGTACACAATTTATTCCTATGGTAATATTCAGTTTACATTTTGGTAGGGGAAATCCCTAATTGTAGCTTCGTAGATAAACTTTGACCCCGAAAGTTATCTTTATTAAGCTGGGTATATATACAGAAGTGCAATTCTACTAATATAATAATGACGACCTCGTTGGCGGTTACCATGCCAGTCTGCCAATCAGAAGGTTTCGGGTTCGATTCCCGGCGCGGCCAATATATAAATTTGTTAGCTGTCGGTCTGAGTGTTAAATATGTATCTATATAAAAAATATGTATGTTTGTATATTTAGTATATCAGTTGTGTTAGCTACCATAATACGAACTAGAAATGGTTCAGTATGGGGTTAACCAGCCGTGTAAAAAAAAATGCAAAAGTTTGAGTGTGTGTGTACTTCTTCACTGTAAATTTAGTATCGAAATAGGTTAGACCTTGGATACAAATAATCCTTTTTATCCCGAAAACATAACTGGTTCCCGTGGGGGGTACAAATAACTTCAAAATATATGTTACTCCTTCAGGCTCAAACGCCTGGACCGATTTTGATGATATATAATATGAAGATAGGTCACATCTTGGATTAACACAGGTTCCTCTTTTCCTTCTCTTTCTGCTCCAAAAATAAACATAAAATAATAATAGACAATACAAAAATTAAATAAAAAGATTACGTCCAAGTACCTCGCACTATTTAAATTTTAGTTCTGTACTATTTAAAATTGCTTTACATACAAAATAATGTCATGTATCCTCGACCTAATCCAAATAGCTGCGTAAGTGTAATCTAAGTGCAGATAATAAATTAAAACCCCATACAGGGTTTGTGATGACGAAAAAGTCGTTTACAAATAAATTTCTAAAGTGTAAAATAAATACGAAACCGTGGATTGAAGGATCTGACTGTTCGCACTTCTGGCAACACAAGGTATAAATAAATAATAAAAATAATTGTAGTTTAAAAAAACTAAAAACACGCTTATCTGGCCGTTTTAAGTGGGTCAAAATCACGCCCAAAGAAGTCGGTTACAAACAAAAATACGAAAAAAAAATGGTTGCCTGTAAAGTCGGTTTTACAGGCGAAGATTTTACGTGACAACGTCTGCCGCGTGCTGCGCGCGCGGCAGACCGATCATAGTTGAGTGGGAGAGAGACGCAAGGCATTCGGCGGGCCTCTCTCTCGTTCGGTGACTCATCGTAACGTTACCGGGCGTTACACTTTTTCATAAGTGACTCCCAGCCGCAACCTAATTTAAGACGTTGTCACGTCAAAAAAATATCAAATTAGTGTATTGTCATCGGTCCTCAATAAATTTACAAAGTTTCAACGAAATCTGGACATTTCAAGTGGGTCAAAATCGCGCCCAAAGATGTCGGTTACAAACAAACATACAAACATACAGGTGAAGCTAATATAAAGCGTTTAAAAAAACATATTTCTCCAACGAGTCGTTATTATGCCATTAGCAAAGGTGATCTGATGCGATCATCAAAGCTAAGCAACGGTCGATGCGGAAGGTGCTTGGATAACACTGGCATTTTTCCAGTGGCATATTCATCTGGGTGCTACCGTGGGGCGGATGACACGTTAAATTGTAGGTGCCGGCTGTTAGTCATAGTACAAGCAGTCGTTAAGACAAGTTAAAGGTCTTCGGGCGGCTTAGAATCTCTCGACACCAGAGCTTGGCCACTTGGCTCTTATGAAGATGATGAAACGTTATTGAAATAATATGACATAAGTTTGACAATATATAACCTTGTATAAATAGTTATTAGTATGTATATCTAGCGGCGACGCCTGGTCAGCATCCGTTGCGATAGCATTACGCTTAGTTGGGTATAAAAATAATACATGCTTTGTATTATATACAATATCATTTAAAAGTAATTATTGCTTAATTACCGAATGGTAGAGGTTTGAGAATCCAAAATACTGGCTTTTTTTTATAGTCAGAAACTAAGCATTGCCATCCAACGCGGCAATGCTGTTAGCATTTTGGACGCCTTTTTTACAATTACATGGGGTTGCGCTTGATAACAATTCACCTGATGGCCAGCGACATTTTGATCTAAGGTGGAGCGCGCTTACCCAGAAAAACCAGTTCAATCTTGCTTTGAAAACCGCCAGATTGTAGCTCTCAAAGAACAGGGAGCTTGGCAAAGAATTCGGTGGAGGCAAACCGCTTAGTACGCGCCTTTGGAACCTCCACGGTATAACGATGCCGCTTTGGTGTTTCCCTGCTCGTCCGATAGTGGAATGCCTTAATTCTGCTTGCAACCTTACTTTTGCCCCTGGTCTTTTCACTCTTTCCCCTGTGTGTCTGTCACCAGGCTATATTTTAAAACCCTTGATTATATTAGAGAATTTTGAAAGCTGAAATTTACACATGTTATGTTATTTGGGAAAAATTAAGAGGGAGATAGAGAAAATATTAAGGGGCTTCTTCTAAAATAAACGTGTTTATTTCGTCAGTTTCTTTTTACTAGGACACATTTCACACACGGCTGGTTAACCCATACTGAACCATTTCTAGTTTTGTGTCATGGTAGCTAACACAACTGATATTGATCTACATATCCATACATATTTTACATCGATACAAATTTAACATGCAGACCCACAGCCAACAAATCTAGTTAAGCACAAAGATGTTGGCAGTATTGGGAATCGAACCCGGAACCCTCCGTTTGGTAGTCCAGCGTGGTAACCTTTACGCCAACGAGATCGTATATTATTTGAGTTAGGATAGGATAGGATTTGAAGCGATGACAGCTCAGTCGGGCGTGTGGCCGACTCACGTCCATATAGGTCGTAGGTACGATTCCCGCCAATGAGCTAGAGCTTCGCTTTCGGTGAAGGATAACATCAGGAGGAAAACATAGCTTGGTAGTAGGGTAGTAGCATGTTCTAGTGCTCGCCTGGCTAGCAACCACCGTTAAGTTGAAAAATCTATCCCCAAACACTTCGCAGTGAGTTCCGGCAGCCTTCTTGAGAGCCAGTTATTTCAGACTAGGCATGCTCCAACTTAGGCTAGAATGTCGCTAGCTCATGTTGTTTATGCGCTCTGCTAGTCAAATCTGCGAGTAACAAAATAGAATAGAAGGATTCCATTCCAACAAACATACTCGTACATACAATGCTAGACGACCTCGTTGGCGTAATGGTTACCATGCCGGACTGTCAATCAGAAGGTTCTGGGTTCGATTCCCGGCACAGCCAACGTCTTTGTGCTGAAATAAATTTGTTGGCTGTGGATCAGGGTGTTAAATATGTATCTATATAAAATATATATGTATGTATGTGTAGTATATCAGTTGTGTTAGAAATCCATAAAACGAACTAGAAATGGTTCAGTATGGGGTTAACCAGCCGTGTGTGTGTGTGTGTGTGCGTATTGTATGTAATCTTGCGTAAAAGTGAAATTAGGACCAATTTTCATTGTCCAACAGGATTAAAATTTGGTTCACAATAATTAAGATAAAAAAAAAAACAAACAAACAAGGACCGAAAGATGTGATCTACTAAGCTATTAGTAAAAAGACGAAATGTAGTTTTTCATATTTATTTTAATGTATAATTCTAAATCTTATGTCTAAATATCAAAAAAACAGGAAACGTAAATACATAACATATTATTATCTTATGTTGAAGTGTAATTCATCCGTGCCGTTGTTTTATCAAAAACTGTTATTATGTATTATCATTGTTCTTAAACATACGGCACTGTTTCAAGCTGCTTTATACATACATATAATCTAAGCGATATAATACTATTGAATAACGTACATTTAGCTTATTTGATTCTCATAATTATTACTTGTCTTGATACCTAACACTTCCCAGTGGTCTTCTTTCTGCGTTCTTGATTGTGTACATTTATAATTTATATAATTTACTAGCTGACCCAGCAAACGTTGTTTTGCCTTATTAATTATTTTTATTCTAGTATCTAGACAAATTCTAGTATAATTAAAATGTTACTTACTTATTATAAGTGTGTATGGTATATGCGTGAAATGGGTATGGAGCGCCATGAACAAACGTTAAGGGAATATAAAAGAAACAAACGCCAAAAAATATTATGTTCAATCATATCTATTTAATAGTGTTTATTTTAACAAACATTAATTTGTTCTTCTTAGATGGCAATACAGGATAAATACAAATTGAAAATAGCATGTTTATAAGTTAATCAAATAAAGTCTTCGATGGTACTTATGTGTAGGAAAAAAAATATTTTTCACTTTTTAGATACAGTTAGAATTTTTAAATGTAGGTATGATTTTGAAGTCTGTTATTTGTATAATACAACTTCATTGTAAAATTTTTAAGGTTAGTAGGTAATGATATTTTTCTAAAGTTTTAGGTATTCAAATTTTTTTAGTTTTAGGTATTTAAATTTTAAATTGGTAGTGTCATAAGCTATGACCCAAAAGTCCTAGGACCAATCGCGAGCGAAGCGAGCCGGATGCGAGCGCAGCGAGCGGAGCGAGCTCGAGCGGAGCGAGCGCGAAAATTATTAGCATATTTGTTCGAGCCGCTTGAACATAATGAAGTCCAAAGCAGAACAAATTACATAGTATTTGTAGTGTCGTAAGCTATGACCCAAAAGTCCTAGGACCAATCGCGAGCGAAGCGAGCCGGATGCGAGCGCAGCGAGCGGAGCGAGCTCGAGCGGAGCGAGCGCGAAAATTATTAGCATATTTGTTCGAGCCGCTTGAACATAATGAAGTCCAAAGCAGAACAAATTACATAGTATTTGTAGTGTCGTAAGCTATGACCCAAAAGTCCTAGGACCAATTGCGAGTGAAGCGAGCCGGATGCGAGCGCAGCGAGCGGAGCGAGCTCGAGCGGAGCGAGCGCGAAAATTATTAGCATATTTGTTCGAGCCGCTTGAACATAATGAAGTCCAAAGCAGAACAAATTACATAGTATTTGTAGTGTCGTAAGCTATGACCCAAAAGTCCTAGGACCAATCGCGAGCGAAGCGAGCCGGATGCGAGCGCAGCGAGCGGAGCGAGCTCGAGCGGAGCGAGCGCGAAAATTATTAGCATATTTGTTCGAGCCGCTTGAACATAATGAAGTCCAAAGCAGAACAAATTACATAGTATTTGTAGTGTCGTAAGCTATGACCCAAAAGTCCTAGGACCAATTGCGAGTGAAGCGAGCCGGATGCGAGCGCAGCGAGCGGAGCGAGCTCGAGCGGAGCGAGCGCGAAAATTATTAGCATATTTGTTCGAGCCGCTTGAACATAATGAAGTCCAAAGCAGAACAAATTACATAGTATTTGTAGTGTCGTAAGCTATGACCCAAAAGTCCTAGGACCAATCGCGAGCGAAGCGAGCCGGATGCGAGCGCAGCGAGCTATGCGCGAGCGAAGCGAGCGCGAAAATTTTTAGCATATTTGTGCGAGCCGTTTGAGCATAAAGAAGTCCAAAACAGAACAAATTACATAATATTTGTAGTGTCGTAAGCTATGACCCAATACGTCCTAGGACCAATTGCGAGTGAAGCGAGCCGGATGCGAGCGCAGCGAGCGGAGCGAGCTCGAGCGGAGCGAGCTCGAGCGGAGCGAGCGCGAAAATTATTAGCATATTTGTTCGAGCCGCTTGAACATAATGAAGTCCAAAGCAGAACAAATTACATAGTATTTGTAGTGTCGTAAGCTATGACCCAAAAGTCCTAGGACCAATCGCGAGCGAAGCGAGCCGGATGCGAGCGCAGCGAGCTATGCGCGAGCGAAGCGAGCGCGAAATTTTTTTAGCATATTTGTTCGAGCCGTTTGAGCATAAAAAAGTCCAAAGCAGAACAAATTACATAATATTTGTAGTGTCATCATTATATTTGTTGAACATTTTTTGCTCATACATTCGGGGTCTAGTTTATTAGTACATCAAATTTTATAGCTTCTTCTACGTAAGAACTAAGTGATCAAGTTATGTTGTCATCGAAGACAGACTTTATTTGATTAACTTATAAACATGCTATTTTCAATTTGTATTTATCCTGTATTGCCATCTAAGAAGAACAAATTAATGTTTGTTAAAATAAACACTATTAAATAGATATGATTGAACATAATATTTTTTGGCGTTTGTTTCTTTTATATTCCCTTAACGTTTGTTCATGGCGCTCCATACCCATTTCACGCATATACCATACACACTTATAATAAGTAAGTAACATTTTAATTATACTAGAATTTGTCTAGATACTAGAATAAAAATAATTAATAAGGCAAAACAACGTTTGCTGGGTCAGCTAGTATCAATATAAATGTCACACACTACAAACTAAAACTAATACTAATCAAATAACCCGCCCCTGGTCGCCCCCGGTGCAAAGGTGCCCATCACGCTCGCTGCATTACCGCGCTGAATAGCTATGGCCAACCTCTGCACCAAGAACGACCCGGAGCGGGAGTCACCGGTGATGCTATTTATCCTTAGACCTATCTCCTGGACAAATTTTTTCGCCTCACTGCTCCAACTACCCAGAGTCTCCACTGCTAACGGTACGAAATCGTAAAGCAGCTCCAAGGAAGCGTACTTGACCCTTTTCCGACAGGCAGCGTCCTCCGCCGCGGCAGATGAAGAGTGGACGGTGCGACTGAGGTGGCTGGCGGCAACAGTGCTATTGTATAATTTATTAGTAGAATAGTATACAATTCAATCAGTTAATATTGTTTTCTAAAGATGTATTTTGCTTGACAGATTTAGCCAAAATAAACTGTACTCGTATCTTTCTAGCTCACTTATTGTAACTAAAAACAAAACAAAAATGAGTTTTAAAAACAAAACGACAGCCAGTAAACTAAATTTTACACACAAATGTAGGTAAAATAAATTATAGATTTATTATTTATTAATATTTATTTATTATTTAACCTTTTTCCGTTTACAAAAGAGAGTCATACTTTTAATACGCTTGTGTTAGGAAATGACCATTATTGTATACTAAACTTTAAACACACAAATGAGTCTTAGAGGATTAAGTAACTGGTAAAACCTATTAACTTTGACGACAATTGATTTGTTACTTTTATAACATGTGTCTGAATTGAAAACTTTGACTTATCTCTTTAATACACAAACCATTTGGTTTTTATATATAGGTATAGTTCCAATAGCACCTCTTGCAATAAAAACGCCCTATAATGGAGAGTCCATAGACCCAGGCAGTTCTCGGGTGCTAACAGATAACCTTCTTCTCACGAATACACCTGACTTGTAAATTTTAAACAACACGAAACCAACCAATATGACCAGTATAAGAACCACACAAGCTTCAGTGAATGACGATCTAGAATCAGTTGATGCGCTTAATTTCTCGTTTTTAAGAGACTCTGAAGCTGAAATTTTTGCATTGAAGTCACTCAGCATGTTTTCTTTCTCTAATTTCATGGTCAACAATTTTGCATCTATTTCGCTAAGTATGTTCTCTTTATCTAGTTTCAATGCACTATCTATATCTTGCTTTATTTTATTCATATATGTAAGTAAATTTTCATAGGTAGCGTTATCTTTTGTAACATTTACTGGGGGTAAAGTAGTAACAGAATTTAAAGTTAGCACTCGTAGTATTTTACTCAGAAGATTATTTGTCTCAGCATTATTAGGCCTGGTCGAATTCATAAGTACCTTACTAAATTCTTGCGTTGAATTAATAAAATTCCCAATTTTATCGCTGAATTCTGAATTCATAATTTGAATCTGAGTCGTTATATTTTTCAAAAATGTTTCATCAATATTTTCAGCCACTTTCATATTTTGTTCATTTTTATAGTGCTCCAACATTATATCTCTAATATTTGAAAGAACTTTAATGTTATCCGTGTTATCAACGCCATTGCTTTTACTGTCTTTTATTCGATCTAATGTTGAAAGTATTCTGTTACAAGTTACTCCGTGCACATTTTCCTCGTTATTTTCATACAGATTAGTCGCTGTTATTTCAAATAGTACTCCATTGCGCTTCAAATTTACCAAAAGATCACATGGTATGGGATTACCACCTATACTCAACTGAGAGAGCCTCGTTCCCGAAAAATCATCTGTTGATATTGATTTGATTTTGTTATGATCAGCTATAAGAACAGTCAAACTTTTAACTTCATAAAATCTTTCATTCTGTAAATCTTCTATATTGTTATAAGATATATCTAACGTATTTAAATATATCAGACCTCGAAATATACCATACGAAAGAGTGGTCAAATAGTTATATGATACGTTTAATTTTGCCAGCATTTTATTATCAGCAAAAACTCCCGGTTGAATGTAATTTATTTTATTATGACTCAAGTCAAGAAAACGCATGCTACTTATATTATTAAAACCACCATTACTTAGTTGTGTAACTTTATTGTAACTGAGCACCAAATTATCCAAATGGCTTAGTTCATTCAACTTTAAAGATTGAATATCTTCGACACTTGCATTAGATATAGCCAAGTGTGTTGTCGTGCTATCTTTTACGTTATCAAAAGTTATATTGGTTTTTATTCCAGAAAAATCAACATGATCTACAGTTTTTAAAGCATTCAGTAATGTTAAAGTCACATTTAAATTTGGATTGTAGGACACGTCTAGAGTTTGCAAGTTGTTTAATTTTGATAGAGCTTTGGCATCCAATTCTTTCAGACCATTATAAGACACAAATAGGTAAGTAAGACGTGACATATTTCCAATGGTTGATGAATCTAAAATTTTGATTCGATTGTTACTTAATAGTAATGTATTCAAATTAGTCAGTTCAGTGCTATTAACGTTGAAATCCCTGAGTAAATTATATGACAAATCTAAAACTTCGACAACACCCGTGCAGTCAAATATATTATATTCCAGGGAGTTTAGTTTACTACGAGAAATGTTTAATTTTTTCAATTGTGTCATGCCACTAAATGACCCATTCTGGATATTTGACAATGAAGTACAAGAAATATCCAGACTCGGAAGAGAGCTGAGACCATCAAAAGTTTTCCTTTGTAAAGTACCATTAAGAGGATTGTTTGATATTTGGAAATTGATTAATTCTTTCAAAGAATCAAATGAATTTGTTTCTAGCTCTCTTATTTTATTATCGGAAAGATCCAAAAATTGTAAAAAGATCAACCCCTGAAAATTTTCTTGTTTTATTACTGATAATTGGTTATTTCTTAACGAAAGGAAAATTAGACTGTTTAAGATCTGCTTTTCGAATTGTATACTTTGTAGTTTATTGAATGATAAATCTAATCTTTGTAATGAGCGACATGTTATAAAAGCTAGGTCTTCGATAACGCTAATATTGTTGTTATTCAGGTAAATTACTGTTACATTTTCAGCACCATAAAAAGCATAATTTTCTATTGTACCCAGATTTTGATTAGCTAAATCTATCATTTCAACTCGACTTAGTCCTTCAAACATACCTTTTTCTAGAGAACCTTCTAAATCATTTCCTTTTAAAGAAAAATCTTGTATTATTTTTCCTTTCAGTATGTGTTTAGGTAGCTTTTTGAATTCATTGTCAGATAAATCTACTCTTCTTACATTTGTCATGTTAATAAATGTATCTTTATCTAGATCTTGTAATTTATTATTGTTTAAATTTAGATACTCCAGTAACTGCATACTAGAAAATGTGTTTTTATCTATGACAGATATAAGATTATTACTCAAATCAAGTATTTCTAGTTTAGTTAATTTGTCAAAATCATTATATTTCACGTTACTTATTTTATTATTACTCAAATCAAGTTGTTTTAATTCAATGAAGCGAAACAAGGAAGAGTTAATGTCAGATATTCTATTATATGACATGTTTAAATACACTAATTGCCTCATACCCTCAAAAGTTATGGGACTCAATATGTCAATATAATTGTGCGATAGATCCAAACTCTCTAGATTATTAAAAGGATTAAAAATTGCATCTGGAATTTTGGTAAGATAATTATAAGATAAATCAATCTTCTTCAATCCTTTGAAATTATGTGGAAATATATATGTGATTTCTTTAACAACGTTATGTGAGAAATCAATGTCAGTGAGCTTTGCATACTCATTATAACTAGAAAAGTCTGCAATAGACAAGGAGTTCCTGGATACATTAAGCAGCACTAGGTTATCCATTTGAGCTATTACTGGAAAATTTTCATAGGAATTACTACTTAAATCCAAGTGCGTAACAATACTATTAACGCTTGTGTCCTGTAAATCGATAATAGCAGCAGGTGTATCCTCATAAGCAAGTTGTATGATTTTCACATATAGTGGGTATAACACCCAGTCGTTATAACCGTCTATGTAATTGCATTCTCCTGTAATGTCTACATCCATCTGATACCCATTTTCATCTAATGGTCTACCGTAACTGTTACGGAAGAACTCGTATTGAAAACTACGGATTCCGTCTCGGCACACGACGTCAAAAGCGCATTTTTCAGGGTCAAACGTCCTGTCACAAGCTTCGCTGTTCAGAATGCTGATGGAAAGCAGTACAATACCTGAAATCATTAAAAATCGAGATGCATTAAATATTTCCTAAAAAACTGATGGGTGGCAATTAAAGAAGTGTAACAGAAACCAAATTAATAAATTTGTTCTGTCTGTCTAGCATAATCAGCCCGCTATACGTTCCCACTGCAGAGGCTCGGGGCATTCCCTCACAAGGAAAGAGATATAGGCCTTAATCTACCATGCTAGCCAAGTTCGGGTTGGCGGATGACACACTATTACTAAGCTTCCGCTGTCTATCTGTCTGTCTCCAGGCTGTCTCTCAGAAACCGTAAAAGCTAGAAAGCTGAAACTTTCACAAGATATGTATTTCCGCTATAACAACGAATACTAAAAATATAAAAATATTAAGATTTATTTTATTACGGGAATTACGTATCTTGTAAAAGTTTCAGCTTTCTAGCTATTACGGTTTCTGAGATATAGCCCAGACAGACAGATAGCGGAGGCTTAGCAATAGGGTCCCGTTTTTACCTTTTAGATACGGAACCCTAAAAACGTACTTCATTAAGAGAACACTTCAAAACTAATAAAAAAATGACTGTGGTATCACTTTATATTTATAACTGTTTACTCGAAATATATGACAAGAAGGACTTACTAACTTCGAATAATAAATATAGCTTTAAGAAACCGGACCATTTAAAAAAACCAGACACCTGGTTTTTTTAAATAGTCCGGTTAGATTAGCCAAATTACAAAAACAATTAATGTATGATAAAATAATGATGTTTAATAAGTTTCCCGTCAAGTAATTGAATTGCCACACGCCAAATTCAGAACAACACTGAAACATTTTTTTCAAGGTCATCCACTGTACTCCTTAAAGGAATTCTTGACCATGCACCTAGTGGAATCTTTATTTAGGATGACTGAATAGATTAAAATTAGTTAGTTCTAAATTAACACCCAATGTAAATCTGAATGTAATGAATGACTTGCCAAATGCGACGAGATGTTGTAAAGCCAATAAATTATCTTTATTTTTATCTATAAGTAGATACTTACAAAAGACAATCATCTTGTTTTGTATATTCTTCTACCGAGTTTCCTCATTCACCCTCAGTATAGTTATTATTTAACTTTTAATGGTAACGTTAACTGCTTCATATTCTGAATCTGCAAATAACAAAACACTTATTAAAGTTATTGTAATAATTAATTATTAGAGGCTAAGGGAAGGCACTGAATCCCACAACACAGGATTTACCTCGTGTGGGATTCAGGGAGCAACTTTTAAACCTAGTACCCACTTATTTAGTAATAGTCTATGTGTCGATATACAAAAATGTACATAGTTTATGCTAAATAAAGAGGTTTTTATGTTTATGTTACTCAGAAGACGAAATTAAATATTTAGTGTACCTACTTCCGCTGTGATCCGAAATCCAAATTAAGACAAGTAAAGGAAAAATTAACAAATTTTTTATTTTTTTAATGTAATTAAAACTTAATTTGGATTTTGGATCACAGCGGAAGTACACTAAATATTTAATTTTGCCTTCTATTTACAATGGATTTCCGCAAAGTAACGCCTGAGTCTATAAGTTATTTATGTTACTTATTGTAAATTATTCATTTTAATTTAAAAGCCAATTAAAATATTTATTAATTACGAAATAATGCTTTTTATTTATTTATTTTTCCATTTCTAAGTGCAATAGTTTTTTTTTTACTCAATACGGCTTAGCATTGGACTGGCAGGCCATGTCACCACACAAGTTACTCTAACCTAAGGTGGAGAATGCCTAGTCTGGCTCTCGAGGGGTTGGCCGGAACAAACCGTTAAGAGCTTGTCAAATAATACACATATCTACTATTACTTTTGTAAATTAGAAAAATAATTTTGAAAATCGGTTCGCAAATGACTGAGAAATCAGTCGAACATAACCTCCTATCTATGAAGTCGGTTAAATAGCAATTGACTACTTAACTTGTATCAAAATGGGTGATTTCATATTATTCATTATACAAACTATATATGTGTTTCATAATCTTTTTTAGTAATATTTTTAATATGTTTTTAAATAAGATCAAGAAAAGATAAATTATTAGAAGATAAATACATTACATTTAGATAGATGATAAAGATGTCTAACACTATATAACTGAATATGAAACACAAATAAATCATATTTAATTTACTTACCCGAAAAAGAATCAAAAATATATTTGAGAAATAATACAAAACACAATTTATGATATATTTAACACTGTCGAGCACGAAACCTGACAACAAAATGATGTATTATTAGCAGCCACGTTGCTGACACTAGTAATAAATAAAATAGGGATCCACCCTAAAATAACAAAACGAAACCTTTTATAACTACCAACGCAGAAACGATGGGTGCTATAAGTGTTACTTCTTACTAGTGCAACAAATTTCCCTTGCAATACAAAGAGGCAATGCGGCAAGCCTGATGGGCACGTTTGGGCGGGTGTCTTAATTTTTATTTTGTTTTTATTCTTTTTTTAGTTTACTAAATTTTCTTCTTTTATAAGCTTTGTAAATACTCTTAAGTCCTGTGAAATATAATTATTTATATATTTAACTTCTTATTTGTATTATTAATTAAAAATAGCGGCGGCCACAATATGGTGGATGTCATAATTATTCAAAAAGTGCCTTCTCTCACTGGGAGAGAAACATAGGCCATAATCCACCATACTGCCCATGTGCGGGTTGGCGGATGACACACGTCTTCGGATATTACAGTCCTCAAACGTGTCTGATTCCTCCCAATGTTTTCCTACATCGCAAAGCGGGTGCAAATTCCACACATAACTTGAAAAACAAGTCATTGGTGCCGGGCTGGAATCGAACCTGATTGAATAGCAGACGTTTTTACCACCAAGCCACACTCGCTTACTAACACAAAAGATCACATTTAAATGTTTTGCCAAAAATAAAATAAACGGGTGGACGGGCTATAAGTTAGTTAAATAATAAACTTGTGATATTTTGTGCGGAACCATCGATCCTTTGTATATAATCGCGCTTGGAGGTTTTATCAGTGAAAATAACAGGACGCTCTGTCAGATATCAAAAAGGCCTTGTTCACACTAGCTGGGTGGCGCGTTCAATTAATAAAATACATAACTTTTTTAGACAATAGACCGTTTTTTTTTACGTGAGGAAATGCATTTACGCATGCCTACCACACCCGGGGAGGTGGGTGGGATATGTCGGGCTCGATGCCAGAAGGGCATCACTACCGACTAAAACCTCACGATGACCTCCTCACCGGAAAGAGCGGGATGAGGATACCCTTCTTTATATTTTTATTCTGTTTCTAGTTTTTTTTTTGGTGGAAACAAAGATACAGCTTGGTTGCAAACTGACAGAGGGACAACAATTTTTTTGTTTTAGGGTTCTATTAGTGACCTTTTGTAGTCTAGTCAACAAGTGCCTTTTTAGTCAACTTTTTTCAGAAGTCTCCTAAAATACGGAACGAAGTCTTAGTCTATCTATCTAATAGATAGATAGGCTTATTCATAAGGCAATGTTAATAGCTATAATAGAATAATAGGTAATAACTAAATAAAAAATAACAAATAAATACTAGGACACATTTCATACACCGCTGGTTAGCCCCATACTAAACCATTTCTAGTTTGTATTATGGTTGCTAACAGAACTGATTTACTGCATACATAAATACTTTATATCGATACATGTTTAACACCCAGACTGGCAGCCAACATATTTAGTTTGTCGCAAAGATGTTGGCTGTACCGGGAATCGAACCCAGGTCGTCAAATCTACTTATATTTTTCTGATTATATATTTTTTACTATTCCCTCAACATGGGTGTTAAATGGAAGGGTTTGACTAGTAGAATACTATATACTCCAGTAAATTTCAAATCCAATATGGACTTTACCGCAAAAGTTTATAAAGGGCTTTAAATATTTTTTTTAGACTGGTATATTGTTGTGATTAATTGATCAATGATTAATCATTGAAATACAATATCTTGAAGAACATTATGTTACAATATATTCTATATCTTACAGAAATATATTTGTTTTATGTAATATTGTATAATATATATATAATGTGTCTACTACTTGCTTACCTACAAGAAACTACTAGTACTCTAACAGAAAAACATCTAAGTATATCAAATTAGTTTTATTTAAACCCACAAAGACACTGGATACAAAACACAAATTAAGTATATTAAAAAAAAGAAATTATTTATTCTTAGAGTACATACATAGACAAAAACTGGCGTTTTTAATACAAAGAAATTTTAATAATCTAAACTCATAACGAGTTAGCTAGTGTTGCTAACTGAGCTTATGTAAATATAAATTCACATAAAAACGATAGACCTGCTGCAGTTTTTTATGTATTTTTACCGCAGTCGACCTACGTGTATGAAACTAAGAACGAAACTATGACAACTCCTTAACCCTGTTAGCGTCATCTTGAGTAGAACGCCAGATGTACTTCCTCCAATAATTCGTCTGCTCCCGGATAGCTTCCAGGATCTTCTGCGTGGTCAGGAGAAGCCTCTCATCGGCAAGTACTAAAGAACTCTCCTGAAGATACCTGGCTGACTTCGCCTCCGCGGGAACGCAAGGAATACCCTCCAAAGAATGTCCAGACATGGCCCCACTCGACACAACTGGCCTCATTTTAGTATAGCCGTAATTATGATTCTTCAAAGCCGATGCTAACCACTCACAAGAAACGTTGTTGCCATCCAAAAAGAGCCTGAGGTCGTATTTGTGACCGTACCAACCCTCGTCGATTATTCTTCCAATCCCATTATAGCCAACATACAAGTTCGTTAGAGACTTCAGATCCATCATCAGATTGGAATCCAATGTGCTGATGCTGTTATGAGAGAGGTCAAGGTTTAATAGCGAAGTCAACCCGCGGAAAGCTCCGTATTCGATGGTTTTCAGACTGTTGTGCGCTAATAGAAGGGTCCTCAGGTGCCAAACGCGCCGGAAAGTCGACGGCGCTATACTTTTAATGTAGTTGCATCTCAAATCTAAAAATACAAGACTGACAGGAAGATGTAAAGACCGCTCGTTCAGCTCCCGGATTTTGTTTCGGCTCAAGTCTAGGGACTTCAGTTCGGTTTGGTGCTGCAACTCAACTTGCGATAAGTCAGAAATATTGTTATTGTGGAGTATCAAATAGGTCAATCGGAAGCTTTCTCCGTAAGGGATCCTGAGGTTTGAAAGTTTGTTGTTGGACAGGTCTACTATACCGCCGCTCAAATGAAACGTGTGAATGTTTAAGCTGTCCAGTTTATCGAGCTGGTTAAAAGTAATATTGACGTGCCGAAGGTTGTAGTTGTTCTGGAAAGTTTGATCGGGGATGTAGTCCAGCCTGTTATAGGATAAGTCTAATCTCTCCAAATTTTTCATACGCGAGAAAGTTTCATAGTAGAGGTAGGATATGTAATTTCCGCTCAAATTCAAGTACCTGACAAAAGTGACGTCGTCTCCGTTGATATTGAAATCTATCAGCTTGTTGTGAGATAGGTCCAAAGCTGTTAATTTTGTTAGCGATTGAAATGCGTTAAACTCTATTGTCGAAATTTGATTGTTGGATAGATCTAACTCGGTGAAAATGGGCACTTCGCCAAAGATCCGCGCAGAATACAGTTGTCTGGCCATTCTTCCTCCTTGCCCGACCCCGAGGTCTCTAGATGTTGTGTTGGGAAGCGAGGTGATACTGTTCTGCGACAAAATGATCTTGAAAACGGCGTGGTCTCGCAAATGCTCCCAGTGTCTGGTAAACATGACAGAGTTCACTTCTTCCAAATGATTCGAAGACACGTCAAAAGTTTCCAAGTGATTTATAATTTTTAGGGATTCTTCGTCAATGTTTTCTATCTGGTTACCTCTCAAATATAAATGCTTCAAGTAATGCAGGTTGTTCACGGCTCCGTTTAGATTAATAATGCTATTGTTGGTCAGTCTCAGAATCTCCAGGCTGCTCAGATCTGCGAACGGTTCGGAGGTCACATCCGAAATGGAATTGTACGAGAGATCGAGTTCTACCAAAGAGGTCAGTTCCGAGAAAGCGTCTTTCGCAACTTTCGTAATTTTGTTATGTGATAAGTAAAGTTTTCTTAGTCGGTTCGGTTTTAGGGCGAATTTGAAGAGATGGTCTATATCTGAGAGTCTGTTGTAGGAGAGGTCTAGAATGCTCAAGCTGTAAAGGAAGAAGAAGGGTTTGCCGGTGATTTCTTCGATTCTATTATCTATGAGGAAGAGATGTTCCAAGCGGATAGTGCTGTTGAGGATCGTGAGGTTGGTGCGCGGCCAGTCACCGGAGATCCTGAGAGTGGTGATGGAAGAGAGGAAGTCGTGGTCGATTTTGTCGTCGAGGCGTTCGGTGGCGTCAGTGAGGGTGACGTCGACGGTGACGTACTCGTTTGTAGCTTCCCTGCATTCCGGGGGGAGGGCGACGCCGTGGATGTTGCCCAGACACGTGATGCGGAACGAGCAGTTGGCGGTCTTGTGGATCTTGTTGCGAGGACAGTGGCCGGCTACTGCGCCCGCTAGCGCCAGCACCAGCAATAACTGCTTCACTGGAAACGATAATAGCTAACGTTACAACGTTGTTTTGAACTTTTGTAACACGTTACATCTTTGTTACAACTTAATGTTTTTTGGACACATTTCACACACAGCTGGTTAGGCTAAAACTTAACCATTTATAGTTTGTATTATGGTTGCTAATACAACTGTATACATACATGAAAACTTTACATCAATACATATTAAACACCCAGCCAACAGCCAACAAATTTAGTTTATTACAAAGATTTTGGCCGAGAATCGAACAGAACACCCTCTGGTTGCCAGTCCGGCATGGTAACCATTACACCAACGAGATCGTCCATGCAAGACCGTCCGTATCGACAGTCACCTACGAGTAACTAGGGTGATCAAGTCAGATCGCTACGAGCTATGGGCGGGCGAGAAATAGTTTAAACAGTATTAAAAAATGTACTCACAATTTACTGAGTCCATGTTGCCTTTGGAGCAAAACGTAGGATTCCGGAAAAAAGACTGAAAATAAAAACAACATATTTTTATTTATTTTCAAATTTTAAACTACCAGTCAAAGTATTTAAAAAAGGCAATAATTACAAAATTTTATATATACTCGTACAATTATTAAAATTTAAATTAAATAGTATTACTTTAATTTTGATTCAAATATTTAATGTAACGTGTTTTTCCATGGACCACCATTCCCGAAATAAATAAATTTATTATTATTTTAGGCAAATCATATATAAAATATAAAATAAATATTTCTTTTATAAAATATAAATATTTTTTGAGGACCGATAATAAAAAAAAGCTGCTAAGGGCATACGAGCGTCATACAATATTAACACGTAAATAAAAATATCAATAACAAAGCGCCAGTCGAATCGAAAACTTATTTACTCGTTTTATTTAAATTAATTTAAATGCAATTGTTTTTACACAATACACCCAGGCAGTAGAGCGTGTAACCACACAAGTTAGTGACGCTCTGCCTGAGGTTGGAGCATGCATAGTCTGGGATAACTGACTCTCAAGGAAGCTGCCGGAAGCTAAGTGCTTGACGACAGATTTTTAAATTTAAGGTCGGTTGCTAGCCAGGCGAACACTAGATGCTTAATAAATGCTAACCATCATGCAAAAGCATGCTACGTCCACTATAATTATTTATTATCCTACCTAAGAAGGAAGAATGAAGAAGAATCCTAGAATCCTACTTTAAGAATTTTGACTTATTGTAATTTGACATATTATCATATTTATCCTACCTAAGTCTCCCTGATATAGTAATACAACACTTCCGTAAGCCATATTTCAGAAAATATTAAATTCTAACTTAAAACGTAAATTTATAAATAAATTTTATATTATATAGATACCCAGAGTTTTTTAACAGAGCAGATCAAGATAAATAAATACCATAGATATCAACTTAGACCTAAATTTGCTAACAAATTAGCGATCCAAAAATCTAGGCTAAATATGCAAAGTTCCGGGCCAAATGCTATGCCAATAAAAATATATAACAATCTACCGGCCACATTAAAAAGCGTTGATAACCATAGCACATTCGAAAAAACCCTGAAGGAGATATTATTAAACAAGTGTTATTATACAATTGACGAATTCATAAATGATAAAAGTTTAAATGACACGTATGTACACTATTTACTGGAAAATAAATAAATCGACTCGTTTCAAACCAGCATTGCGACGCCCTGATTAGGGTAGGTACTAATCGTCGCCATTTTCATGTTTTATGATAATTTAATATTGTATAACATCTAAATGATGCAATAAATGATTAGATTTGATTTAGTTAGGAATTTAAAGATTGAAAAAGTAATATGTAGGTAGATAATGTTTTAGTATTAATACATACCTTTATCCGGCCATTCGGAACGACGCAGTAGCACAGATGTCAAAGTCCAAATGATGGAACAACAGTCGCATGGAATTTTTGCTGACAGGCTGAAAGTGGAACTACGGTGCTACGCAGGTACTTTACTGGTGTACTAGCAGTATGGGTGATTTAACTGTTTTTTTTTTTATTTTCAATAAAATATAGATAATTCTTGATTAAATATTATAAGACGATTTTATTCTCCCCGGCCCCTTTCACCCATCGGATGAGCAGGGAAACACCAAAGCGGCATCGTTTTACTTTGGAGAAAATAAAAATAATATTATTGCCTAGCTGTAAAACGTAGTGGGGAATTAATTTATAAATTTAATAACTTATTGACATTTTGCACACCGCGTATGCGGTAGCCTACAAGGGCCTATTTAATATTATTTTCCATGTATTTTCCAGTACAAAAAATATTACCTGTGGCTACGCATATAAATTATTTCATTTGATTTCAGATACCTAATATGCGCACTAAGCATTTTGCAATTCTTTGAAAATGCCTTGATTCCCGAAAACTATAATCTAGCGGTTTTCAAGACACGAGTGACCGAGTTTCTTTTGGGTAAGCGCGTTCCACCATAAATCGCAATGTTGCTTATAGAGCGAGAGCCCATACGTTTCTGACCTTCGTCATTTTATAAAAGCTGAAAATTGTTCTATGTGTGTCCCTAGTAGAGGTAAGAATAATCCCCAAACATGAAGCTGAGGCAGCAGTGGCTTTGGCAGATAACTGGTAACAAAGGTGTATAAAATTCCATCTCAAATTCGTTATAGTATAAAACCTGTTTTTTTCACATTTGATTCATAATAATATCAAAAGTCGCGTTGCTCATTGCCAGACGGTTATTATGGTGGCAACCCTCTGCCAGACACCCTTAAACTATTATAATTTATGAGTATACTTACGTTATATTATAAAACCTAAATTTTATATATAATCTTTTGGGGGCCTATTAATCTATGTTTACATAAAAGCCGGACAGTTTCGATAGTTCTATCATGTTGCCAGACGCATTCAAAGTGAGCAGTTGTTCGGGGAGCAAGGAGCGTATACAGTAACTAGTGCGAGTTAGACAGAGCGCTTGGTCTAATGCAGCCCTTCACTGTGCATCCACTGTAATCAAGTTTTTTTTATTATTAATTTCTTAATCAAAAAAATTCATTTTTTTTTACAGTTTGAATAACACATTTTTTTTTTTAATATTTGGACATTTCACACACGGCTGGTTAGCCCCATACTGAACCATTTCTAGCTCGTATTATGGTTGCTAACACAACTGATATACTACATATACATACATACATATTATATATAAATACATATTTAACACCCAGACCCACAGCCAACAAATTTAGTTGAGCACAAAGATGTTGACCGGGCCGGGAATCGAATCCGGAACCTTCTGATTAGCAGACCGGCATGGTAACCTTTACGCCAACGAGGTCGTCAAAATAATATAAATGAAAAATAATATAAATAAAATTATTAGAGTTTCGATATGATTGAAGTTTTATTAGAACAATTTTAATGGGTATTGTTTTAAATATTTGTTATTCAAACTGTAAAAAAAAGAATAATGAATTTTTTTGATTAAGAAATTAATAATAAAAAAAACTTGATAACAGTGGATGCACAGTGAAGGGCTGCATTAGACCAAGCGTCTAACTCGCACTAGTTACTGTATACGCTCCTTGCTCCCCGAACAACTGCTCACTTTGAATGCGTCTGGCAACATGATAGAACTATCGAAACTGTCCGGCTTTTATGTAAACATAGATTAATAGGCCCCCAAAAGATTATATATAAAATTTAGGTTTTATAATATAACGTAAGTATACTCATAAATTATAATAGTTTAAGGGTGTCTGGCAGAGGGTTGCCACCATAATAACCGTCTGGCAATGAGCAACGCGACTTTTGATATTATTATGAATCAAATGTGAAAAAATCAGGTTTTATACTATAACGAATTTGAGATGGAATTTTATACACCTTTGTTACCAGTTATCTGCCAAAGCCACTGCTGCCTCAGCTTCATGTTTGGGGATTATTCTTACCTCTACTAGGGACACACATAGAACAATTTTCAGCTTTTATAAAATGACGAAGGTCAGAAACGTATGGGCTCTTGGGCTATTACTTTCAGGTGAATTGTGATCAAGCGCAAATTCTTCTAGTACCCATAAAAAAAAATCTTGACCACATCTCTTCTGATGTTGAATAGTACTGTAGTCTAAGTATGTTAAGTTGGTAAGAGAATATGGCAAAAAAGCAAATTTAATCTTAATTTACATATTTTAAAAACCCTTTTTTTTTTTTTTTTTTTTTTTTTTTTTTACGTGAGGAAATGCATTTACGCATGCCCACCACACCCGGGGAGGTGGGTGGGGTATGTCGGGCTCGATGCCAGAAGGGCATCACTACCGACTAAAACCTCACGATGGCCTTCTCACCGGAAAGGGCGGGATGAGGTTCCGCTTCTCGCATTAACGCACCACCCCGCCCACCTCGGCTAGCCTGCGAGACTCCGCCTCTGGGGATGACTCCCCTTGCAGTGCACCTGGTGCACTGCAACCACCTCGGGGACCGTGAGTGCAATGGACGCCGGAGAACCCCGGTCCGACGTCCTAAGTCCCCCGTGACGGGTCGGGTCTGTGGCCCCGTCACATGCCACTACGGCCGCAGAGAATAGGGATAGTGGTAGTCTCCGGTTACCACTCCCTTCTCCCTGCGGCCCCACCGCGTCCGCCATCAACGGTGGCGACCCCGTCGAGGCCGCGGCAGGTAGGAAGAGCGGCGCATCGTAATACCGACACTTCTCTCCTGCCGCGGCCCCACACTTTCAGCTGCGGTGCCTCCCTATCCACACCGCAAGCCCGCCTCAGTTGCGAAACCTCCCCGAAAACCCCCGGAGCGAGGTCCCGCAACCTACTGGTGCCACTCCATCTAGAACTTGCGTACAGGGATTACAAGTCTAGGGAGTGGCCCGCCTCAGGGACCCTCTTCGCTTCACCGTGGGTGACCAGGCCACGGTTACTGAGCCCCCCCGCCTCGACAATGCGGGGCCCCACGGGGGGGATATTTTAAAAACCCTATAAAATTATTTGTTGCTCCATGTTTATAACAGTAGGGGCATGACCCGTCCACCCACTACAGTCGAAGTTGATACTTTTGAATTTTAAAAATCAATAATTAGTAGTATATCAGTTGTGTTAGTTACCATAACACAAACTAAAAATGGTTCAGCCTTGTGTAAAATGCGTACTAATATTTATTTATTTTTATTTGATTTTATTCCCATACAAAAAAAAATAAAAAGAAATGATAAGGGTACGAAACATTCATACACGAGCCATCTCTCACTTGGCCAATTATTAAAACTAGAAAAATAGAGTAATTGCTCATACTGCATGTTTAGAAATGTATTTACAAACGCAATGTAGGCTGACTGGATAAGGCTTGATTTAAGTCATAATAATACATTGCTGCCCACCAATCCGATACATTGTAATAGACACTTGCTCTTAGGGTTCCGTACCTAAAAGGTAAAGACGGGACCCTATTACTAAGCCTCCGCTGTCTCTGTCTGTCACCTGTATGTCTGAAACTGTGAAAGCTATAAAGATAAAACATTCAGAATAAAAGCAAAAAAATATTTCCTATGCCGCTATTACAAATACTAAAAATTAAATATTAAGAAGATCCCCATACAATAAACGAGTTAGTTTCGTATTTTTTTACTGTATATCAATAACGGTAGCAGGTAGACACTTAAAGTTTTCACAGAGTATATAAATTTATCATCATCATGGGCCTTTATACATCTTTATCAGATGATTTAAGCAGCGTCCGTCGGTGAGCACTTTTGCTGGTGGCTGAACAACCCTGTCCTTGCTTGAAGCGTGATTTGACCTCCTTCGCCATCGACTATTGCCACTGGGAAGACCTCGCTGAAGAACGCGACAAGTGGAGAAAAGTCACCGCCGACGGCATAGCGGTCCACGATAAAGCTTGGTTGGGGGCTTTGGCTCAAAAGCGAGCACATAAATTTATATAACCTTTAAAAATACATAACTATGTAAATATCAATATTCAAGAGTTACACGTTTATTGTATGGGCTCCCATACAATAAACGTTACCGAAATCTAAAGGCAACAAACTAATAACTTTTTCAATTCCATATTTGAACAAACCTCATTCAGACTTCGAATTCCTTCTAAAATCTTCCAGTTCGTCATATTCGTCCCCGTAATCCAAAGGGAACATGCCCGCACACTCGTCTTCACCTGCGACCGAGTCTCGACTCACATGGATAGGGTTGAGGTCCATCAGTTGTAGAAGTGGTATATCAGATTTTATAGACACCATGAAGACCAGGCATATTTCTTCCCTGAAAAGATGAGCGTAAATAATAGATAGATAGATAAACTCTTTATTGGGCAAATTAAAGGTACAAGTCAACATAAAAAAGTAAGAACACATAAGTATGCCACAAACGGCGGCCTTATCGCTAACAGCGATCTCTTCCAGGCAACCTTTGGATGGAAAAGAGTTGAAAAGGACGAGAAAAAGAGGGGTTGCACAATAAAGAATATTAATAAATGATCTTGGTAAACGGTACATAATAGGAAGTTTTGGTTATATACTTCGATCAAATATATACCAGATATAGTGTTGCAAACAAACACAGCACAAAAAATGGCATGAGGTTACTATACTATTGTATGTATTACAATATACTACGTCACAAAAAATATTTCAACTCAAATCAACCTTACCACTGTATCTTAAGGTTGAGTTTCGACTAGTGTCGTAATATACATAAGCTACGAGTATCTTGCTCCACGATAACAGCTATAAAATGTTATGGTCATAAAATTTTAATTATGCAGTGAGCGTTAGAAAATTCAACTGTATTCCTATTCTAATAACGCTTAAATTCCTCAAACTCAAATTAGACCACAATCTTAGTAGTGGCCTTATTTTCCTTGCCGTTTTTAGAGATATCACCTTATTAACCTAGTACATTTTTGATCGAAAGTTATAATGTAACTTAAACAATACTAGTGTTACTCCCAGAGAACTAACTAAGATGATCTGATGCGATCATCGAAGTTAAGCAACGGTCGATGCAGACAGTGTTTGAATAGATTAAAAGTGGTATATTTATCTCGGGGCCACCGTGGATCGAATGACACGTTAAATCGTAGGTCCTGGTTTCATGGCGGCTTGAAAGTATTACTAAGACTTAGTACAAGCAGTCGTTAAGCCAAGTCAGAGGCCTTCGAGCGGCTTGTTAACTCTCGACACCAGAGCTTATCCACTTAGCTCATATAATAAGCATAAGCAAGCCCAGCATACGTTCCCACTGCTGGGACTCGCGGCCTTCTCTCACGAGGAGACAGATATGGGCCATAATCCACCACGCATGCCAAGTTCCGGTTAGCAGATGACACACGTCTTCGGATTTTGTGTTCCTCAAACATATATAAGCGTGTTACATCTTAGACCACAGTTAAACTTAACATCAGGCAAGCTGCGGTCAAACGTAAGCCTATTCATCAATAAAAAAAAACGATGTTATCCTTCACCGTAAAGCGAGTGCAAATACACACACCAATTGAAAAACCAGTTATTTGTGTAGGGCTGGAATCGAACCAGGGACCGTCAGGTTGGAAGCAGACGTTTTCCCACCGAGCCACACTAGCTTTTTTACACATAGCTAGTTGTGACTACTGTAAATAATAAATGTTTGCTTGGCTAGTAATACATTGTTATTCTAATAGCTACTCACAGGTTCGTAGAAATGTTCAAGGTGTCGAATTGCTTAACACTAAAAGCGATATGCACTCCACAATGCGGTGACTTAGCTTTAAAGACACCCATCTGTCAAATAGATATGATTAAGTCGATAATTTTTCAATTTCCTTCCTTTCGGTGTATTTTTTTTTTAGGATTCCGTACCTAAAAGGCGAAAACGGAACCCTATTACTAAGCCTCCGATATCAGTAGGCTGTATCTCAGACACTGTGATAGCTAAAGAGCTGAAAATTTCTCAAGGCATGTATTGCCCTTGCCATCATAAGAACAAAACAACGACGACCTCGTTGGCGTAAAGGTTACCATACCGGACTGCTAATCAGAAGATTCCGGGTTCGATTCCCGGCCCGGTCAACATCTTTGTGCTTAACAAAATTTGTTGGCTGTGGTTCTGGGTGTTAAATAAGTATTTATATTTAATATGTACGTATGTATATGTAGTATATCAGTTGTGTTCGCAACCATAATACGAGCTAGAAATGGTTCAGTATGGGGCTAACCAGCCGTGTGTGAATGTGTCAAAAAAAAATACTAAAAATAAAAAAATTGAAACTTTCAAGGGTTCTGCACTCGCACTTGCCCAATTATTTTCATACTACAGGCATTTGACCAGCAGGGCACGTAACCACACGAGTTAGCGATATTCTTAGCCTAAGACCGAACATACCTAGTTTGGAATAACGGACAGTCGGGCGAACAGCGAAGTCATAGAATCCCGAAAAATGTGAATTTTACATATATACAATACTAGAGATTGCCCGCGGCTCCGCCCGCGTGTAGGTCGCTTTTCGCGTAACCCGTGGAAAAAAAATATTGTATCCTATTCCTGTTTAACCCTCTTTCACCCCCGAGTACAATTTTCAAATTTTTATTCTTAGTACACGTTTAAGTACTGAAATATATACACACTCCAAATTTTACACCTCTAAGTTCAAAAACACAAAACTTTCATTTTTAACTTTCAACCCCAATGGCATCACCCTTAATGCACCCCTGGCAAAAAAAAATATAATTTTAATTTAACCATTTAATAATCTACTACCATAACAACTTTCAAGACTTTAACTTGATAAATAAAGAATTTTCAATACAAACTTAAACCCCCCATTACAAACCCTTAGCTCACCCCTGGCAAAAAACTTCAAACCATTATTTTTAATTTTACATAAACTATACATATTCCAAATTTCATTGCTGGAAGTTCAAAAACAAAGAAGTTTCATACAAATCCGTTCTTAGTACGCGTCTACATACTATAACAAATACACCCTCCAAATTTCACAACCCTAGGACCAGCCGTTTGGGCTCTGCGTTGCCTATAGATGAATGAATGAATGAGTCAGGACAAAGAGTCTTATAGTATAGATATATTGTAAAGGAACGCGCGAGTCCCCTTTAAAACCATAATATAGCCTAATAAGCTAATAAATAGTATTACTCTAACATAAGCTACTAATCACTTAACGTCTCTAATAACGTGTCCATTAACACATTCCTTAATGTCTCTTAAGTATGTTTTAATTTTTATACGAGTATATGAACAATAAAATTGTTTTAAAAAACAAAGAACCGACTTCAAAACACAACTAAAAAGGGAAAAATAATTTTAAGCCTACATCAAATCAAGAATAGTTATATAAGTAGAATCGAAGAGTTTATTTCATGTACTTATAAAAAACTATTTTAAATTTTTATGAATCCTGTATTCTTGGAGTCGGTGCCAGCAAAGAAAGACAATTGAAAATAGTTTTTTTAACAAACATTAAATTGTTCTTCTTAGATGGCACCGACTTCAAGAAAACAGGATTAATAAAAATTTAAAATAGTTTTTTATAAGTACATGAAATAAACTCTTCGATTCTACTTATATAACTATTCTTGATTTGATGTAGGCTTAAAATTATTTTTCCCTTTTTAGTTGTGTTTTGAAGTCGGTTCTTTGTTTTTTAAAACAATTTTATTTTTACATTTTTAGTGGTTAGTCATGATATTTTTTAAGTTTTAGCTATAGAGAGCCAAATAAACTTCACGATCAAAAAACCTCTGGCGTATACCAGGCAGGCAACCAATTGCGAGCAAATTGAGCTGTATGCTAGCGCAGCGAGCGCGAAAATATTCACCGTATTTGTTCGAACCGTTTGAGCATAAAGAAGTCCAAAGCAGCACAAATTACATAATGTTTGTTGTGTCAAAACGTAATAGAACCAATTGCGAGCGAAGCGAGCGCGAAAATTTTCACCATATTTGTTCGAACCGTTTGAGCATAAAGAAGTCCAAAGCAGCACAAATTACATAATGTTTGTTGTGTCAAAACTTACTAGAACCAACAGCGAGCGAAGCGAGCCGGATACGAGCGAAACGAGCCGGATGCGAGCGATCCGAACTATGCGCGAGCGAAGCGAGCGCGAAAATTTTCACCGTATTTCTTTAAACCGTTTGAGCATAAAGAAGTCCAAAGCAGCACAAATAACATAATGTTTGTTGTGTCAAAACGTAATAGAACCAATTGCGAGCGAAGCGAGCCGGATGCGAGCGAAGCGAGCTATGCGCGAGCGAAGCGAGCGCGAAAATTTTCACCGTATTTGTTCGAACCGTTTGAGTATAAAGAAGTCCAAAGCAGCACAAATTACATAATGTTTGTTGTGTCAAAACGTACTAAAACTAATTGCGAGCGAAGCGAGCTATGCGCGAGCGAAGCGAGCGCGAAAATTTTCACCGTATTTGTTCAAACCGCTTGAGCTTGAAGAAGTCCAAAGCAGCACAAATTACATAATGTTTGTTGTGTCAAAACTTACTAGAACCAACAGCGAGCGAAGCGAGCCGGATGCGAGCGAAACGAGCCGGACGCGAGCGATCCGAACTATGCGCGAGCGAAGCGAGCGCGAAAATTTTCACCGTATTTCTTTAAACCGTTCGAGCATAAAGAAGTCCAAAGCAGCACAAATAACATAATGTTTGTTGTGTCAAAACGTACTAGGACCAAGGGCGAGCGTATCGAGCAATGCGCGAGCGAAGCGAGCGCGAAAATTTTCACCGTATTTGTTCAAACCATTTGAGCATAAAGAAGTCCAAAGCAGCACAAATTATATAATATTTGGAGTGTCATAAGCCCAAAACATCCTGGGGGAAAGTCGAACGAAGTGGGATAACTCCTAGCGAAGCGAGCCCGTAAATATTTTTTTTATCCGTTCGAGTGTCTAGTCTATTAATATATTATCAAATTTTACATGAGTGAAATCTGTATTGCCGTATGAGCGCGAAGAAGTGAAATAGGTTATCGAGTTATTTGGGTATCCCAAGGGAATAGCAATGACTTTTAAGATAAAAAGTAACCTTCGTGTTATACAAGGTCTAGTCTACCCCCATATCAAATTTAAGCGAAATCAGTGTGTCATGTGTTATTTGATGCATCCCACGGGAACAGTAATTATTTTCGGGATAAAAATTAGCCAATGTGTTAACACATAGTCTAACCTATCTTCATCTCGAATTTCATCAACATCAGTACAGCCGTTCGGGCGTGAAGAAGTTATAAAGATTTATGTGTTATTTGGTGCATCCCACGGGAACAGTAATTATATTCGGGATAAAAAGTAGCCTATGTGTTAACACATAGTCTTACCTATTTTCATCTTAAATTTCAAGAATATCAGTACAGCCGAACGAGCGTGAATCTCTCTTCGGGCGTAAACATAACCTAACTTTTTAGGTTTTCCTTCGATTTCCCTAGGAATCCATCATCAGATCCTATTTTGGTGACAATGGGACCAATTCAGAACCATACTCTTTCAATTAAAAAAAGAATTTTGAGAATCGATCCACAAATGGCTGAGAAATCGGTGAACATACATAAAAAAAAAAAAAAATACATACACGTCGAATATATAACCTCCTCCTTTTTGAAGTCGGTTAAAAATATAGAAGAAAGAAAGAAATCCATATCTTAGACATAATATTTTCTTACATGTATAATAGCGCTGGTATGATTAGTCATGGCTTGTATAGCTTTGTGCCGCTTTACTATCTCCAACATCACCAGTACATGGGGCGGCAAAAACTCCGCCTCTGGAACCACGTAGTCAGCCACTATCTGGAGGACAAACGTATTCTAATTCTTATTCATATATTGTCACTAATATACAGTACATTAAAGTAAATCAAATCAAATAGCTAAGTAGTATTACAATGATTATTTTCGCTACTCATACTCTGAAAGTAGGCCTGAAGTTGCCTGAGGAGCGGGATGAAAGTAATACATTGCATCCCTAGAGAGAATCGCTTTGAAACTGATAGCTGTCAAATTATCTAGTACAGTAAAAAAAAGGTTTTACTTTCTATACAGCCACGATGTAAAATTTAAATAATTTATAAACATGATTAAAGAATATAATATATGTTTTAAATAACTTTAATATTATTCAGTTCCAACAATTTCTTTAAAATAACTTAGATTTGGGCAAAAAAAAACACCATTTTTGCAATGATGAGAATAAAAAATAATGGCTGAATACTTGGCCGGCCACAGCCAAAAATAACAAACAAAATGGCGGGAAAGCGGCAATTCGATCTTCATTTATTTTTTCTTCGATTTGAAGAATTTTGTTTATACGTATAGCAGAGATTTTTACCCATAAAATGAGTTTATCTGATTCTGATATGAATTTAACGCATTATTTTATAAGAGAAGAGGCTAAAGCGGTAGTGGAAAACCTTTTTCCAAATCGAAAGATACCCAAAATAGTATGACGATTTTATGAAATGGTGCGCTGAGAAAGTAATAAAATAAATTTCTCTAAATTTTTTTTAACTTTTCTTGTATTCGTAATGAAAAGCACAGTGTTTACCTCGGGTTAAAGACTTATTTAGTCTCTCGAACTATTGGCGCCCTCACTTCGATGGGGGCGCCAAACCCCGTCTCGGGACTAAATAAGTTACTTTCATCCCTAGGGTAACAATATACTATAATATACTATACTATAACAATATACATTTATTACTACAATTTAAACCTTGTACGAGTATAATATATATCCTTTTATCTTCGGATAGATAGGTTAGTCTTTGGATTAACACATAGGCAAATTTTTATTCCGGATTAACTAATTTTGGTCCCGGACTAACACGAGTGACACAAGCGCAACTAGTAGTATATAACTCGTTACCTTAGGAAATAGAACTGCCAGCCCGTTGACCTTGGCCACATCGTTGGGTGGTGAGTAAAAGCCTGGTATCACCAGGCCAGGTGGAGGCAAGTATTCCTCCTCGTCCTCTTCAGTGCTTGGTGATTCCTCGTACGCGTCCAGTAACTCCTGTCACAGAATAATAACTAGTACTGCTCCTGCCAACATAGAACGTATTCAAACTTCTGATCGCTACCAATGACGGTCTACTGGCTGTCGTTGGGGGCGATTGGAAGGAGACCACAGGCTCAAGGACTGTTGGAAGTGGGCTTCCGACAGTCCATTCAAATTGAAAGAAAGAAAAAAACATTTATTTTGTGACACAAAGAAAAACAATACATAAAAAGCAATAAATAAACATTGACGTGGCACAAAACCGGCCCCAGCTCAGCGTGTGCTGATTGCAAGCAATGGCAAGCAGCGCTGGTCTTCCGCTGGAGCCGACCGGGAGGGTTGGCAGTTCTTTGCCAATGTGGAAATAAATGAAAGCAAAAGCTGGGAAGGCCTCAGTGTGTTTCCACTGAAGAACCTGAAGTCCTACATCAAGTAACAAACATACACACTTACACACAAACTTTCGCATTTATAATATTAGTAGGATTTAATCACCTCTGGAATGTCTTTGTCAATCTCTTCATCTTCAGGCTCATGCTCAAATGTATCCAAAGCTTGAAGATTCTGGAATATAAATATAATTAGGACACATTTCACACACAGCTGGTAAACCCCATACTGAACCATTTCTAGTTCGTATTTTGGTTGCTAACACAACTGACATATACTTTACATACATATTTTATATACGAGTAGATACATATTTAACACCCAGACCCACAGCCAACAAATTTGGTAAAGCACAAAGATGTTGGCCGGGCCGGGAATCGAACCCGGAACCTTCCGATTGGCAACCTTTACGCCAACGAGGTCGTCAAATAGATACACAAAGAATCAAACATTTGAAAATTACCATAAAGGCCAATATAACATACGTTAATGGCAAGTCACGCTGCCATAATTACTTAAAAATACTAGTTAGATTAAATAAACTTATAACAGTAAGATAAATATCTGATAATAATAACGAAACAACCAAATCCTTACTCCACTTTTCAGTAACTCCATTTTCTTATTCTCTTTCTCCCGTTTCTTAGCTTCAATCGCATCTTCTATTGCCTGTCTCGCCAATCTTTGCATCTCTGATAGCCGCCTGGCTCTCTGTTCTAATTCTTCTGCCTGTTTGGAAAAACACTATTTGAAGCGTTATCATACAAATTTGAGCCAAGCGCTTGCCGAGCGGCAGTAGATTTATGACGAACTAAACTCATATACCTAAAATCAACAATTTACGACATTGAAACTCCAAGCTCTAACGATTTTAGATCATAACCTAAAGTAAGAATTATTTTCATTTATTTATTACTCTAAGTAGCACAACGCTTTTAAATTTTAAAACGACTATTAAAATTGTACAAATGTTTACTTTTAGTGTTTAATTGTGTTATTTTAAGAAATGTAGCGCTTTAGATTATGTCTCTGTGCTATATTTTAAGGTACAAATGAATTTGAATTTGTAAAAAAAAACTTTCGAGGGAATTTTAGGTAATTGTGTTTTGGGGCTCTGACGATTTTTAACACTGAATTTATGATATTATTAAAACTGAAAAAAAAAAACTGAGTCCTATCATTAAGCAGGATATTATAGAATTTTTCAAAAGATGCAATTTGCTCCCATTAATTGAAGAAGTGAAATCCTATATTTACTTCCTACTAATATTATAAATATATGTATGTATATCTAATCGATTTCGATAATATTTGATATGGAGATAGTTTAGACCCTGGATAAACACAAAGCCTACTTTTTATCCCGGATTAACAGGGCACAGCTCGTTTATACCAATATAATAAAGAGAAAAAGTTTGATTGTTTGTTTTTTTGACGCAAATAGGCTGCGAAACTACTGGATTGATTTGAACAATTCTTTCACCGTTGGAAAGCTACATTATCCCCGAGTAACATAGGTTATATTTTGTTTCAATATATCTAATAACAATATAATTTAATATTAGGAGACATTTCACACAAGGTTAGTCTCATACTAAACCATTTATAGTTTGTATTATGGTTGCTAACGCAACTGATATACTCCATATACATACATTCTATAGTATATAGATACATATTTAACACCCAGACCAACAGCCATCAAATTTGCAACTTAGATTTTTTAGAGCCTTTCGCGAAGCCGAATGGCAGTGTTATAAAGTAACTAGAAAATAAAAGTAACAGTAGACGTTGGAATTCAAGAAGTCTTCTGTTCGTAGAAGAACAAGATATTACCTCGCTGTAGCTTCCAAGAAGTCTGTTTGACTCAGCATTGGTATTTAGGTTTCGTATTTATTGTTTTTGCTTACTCTATCAGCTTCTAAACATGGCATCCGGTGTACAAAGTGAAGATAGCTAAATTTAAACAAAGTATAACGGGGATTCCCCGTTAATTGCTTGTCTTGCTTTACTTCTATATCATCATCATCAATCAATATTAGAAAGAGTTTCTCTCTTTATAATATTGATTGATTTTTTGTTTGTTTGTTTGATGCATATAGGCTCTGAAACTACCAGACCGATTGAAAAAAATCTTTTATCGTTAGAACGCTACATTATCTCTGAGTAACATAGGCTGTATTTTGGTTCTCTTTGCAACTTAGATTATGTATTTCATAGCCCGTGCTAAGCCGGGACGACCTGTTAGTTTATTACAGGGCTACGATTAAAAAAAATTGATTTTCTTGTTTGTGACCTTAAAATAAGTTAAAATAGTCTTATCGTCTATTGCCGAGTTATATATTATATTGTATAATAGTTTATATTGCCTTTAGTTTTTCGGGAAGTTGATTAGTATTTTCACTAGCATTGATTTTGGACCAGGTTATTTAGAAGTTAGTACTAACCCTACTACCCTAGAAATCGCTTAATTCACAAATAATTTAATATATATTTTTGACATTCTAAAATTTAAATTCACTATTATTTTACTTTATTATTATTTACAAGATTTTTTTTTCTAATAACTAAAAATTAACAAGAGTTGTTTGATAGTTATAATCAAATTTGAATTTTGATAAATAGTGAGTTTGTGAATTTGAAACTGAACCTTATAATGATTGTAATTGAAAAAATAGCTCTTTTACTTTTACTTTACTCACCCTACGTTTAGTTCTTTTTTCTCGTCTCTTCTGCCAAACTTGTTCTCTTGTCGGGCTGATGGTCTTGAACATATCGAAGGCCGTCACTCTTGGAGTCTGTTGATCTGGAGGCTTGCTCTCGTCATAATCTGGCAGATCCTCGTACAAGATCTTGCGGACTAGGGCTATAAAAAGATTTTAATACTTGAGTCTTAGACGAAAGTATCAAACATAATTAAAATCTCAAAATCTTCACTAGATGTGGTCTGTTCCAGCATATTTTTCTCTTCCATTTGACTCTTTAAATTCTTCATTTAATTCTATTCTTTCATATCCTCTTTCATACTACAAACGACGACCTCGTTGGCGTAATGGTTACCATGCTGAACTGCCAATCAGATGGTTTCGGGTTCGATTCCAGGCACGGCCAACATTCTAATTCTAATTCTAATCCGCACCGCGTCGTAATATAATACTTACAAACGAAATGCTTGTCAGTATCAAGCAATCGGAAGCATATAGCCAGAGCTTCCCCATCCAATAGCTGTTGTAAAGAGGCTTCGTTGAGAGGAGCGTCTCCCGAATACAACACGTCAAGGGCTTGGGCCTCCGTCAGGCGGATCATCTCTCGACCTACCATAACAATATCTGTAAAAGATAATTCCATTGACAATAATGATTTCGAAGCAATGATAGCTCTGTCGGGCGAGCGGCTGCCTCATAATCCGAAGGCTGTAGGTTCGATACCCGTCAATGACCTTGAGCTCTCGGTGACTGAAAACATCGTAAGGAAACCATAGTTCCACAATGACTACAATCTAGCTATTTTCAAGGCAAGAGTGAACCGGTTCCTTTTAGGTAAGCGCGTCCACCGTAGACTTCAATATCACTTACCATCAGGTAAAAAAAGCATGGCACTATATATTTTTTTGTTCTTAGTTATTATTTTAGTTTGTGTCCAATAAAGTATTATCTATCTATCATTTATTTTTATCTAACCTATATTGTCCCACTGTTGGGTAAAGGTCTCCCCCTATGATCCCTACGCTTTTCTATCCTGGGTCAGTTCCTTCCAGTGTGTGTGGTAGTCCACCAACTCCTTGCGCCATCGATTTTGAGGCTGGCCTCGTACATACTCAACGTACTATGCGTGCCAACTAAGAATAGGATCGCGCTTGCTTCAACTTCACACCATAACTGTCAAAAAAGTACTGCCAGCAAAGAAAGCGTAACAATAAATTTTATAATTTTTTTGTTCATTGATATAAATTGAATTATTGTAGCAGTATAATAAACTTTTTTTTGGTACAAAAAGAAGTGCCAACAATGTAAAAATAAATATTTTTATAAATATGCTTTTACTTTCAAATCCTACTCATTTATAATTAATATGCCGTTAAATGTATAAGAAATAGCAAAACAGCGTACATTAAACATAATACGAACTTAATATAATTTGATAACAATTTTTTTTGCACACCATACACTTTGGTAATGACGTTTGCGCGTATTATTGAGCAAGATGGCGGTTTGACAGTCCTATTCTTAGTTGGCACGCATAGTAAATAGGTAATTCATGTTCAGCTACTAAACTGTTAGCATCCCACCGCTCGTACAGCGCTGGATGAGCGTGAAGACAGTGTGGCCAAAACAGCACAAAGTTCAGCGTCTGAAGGTGCGGGACCATGCGTTCAGCGCGGTGACGCTTGCGGGCCGCTTGACGGCGGCTGGTCAGTGCTGAACGGAAGGTTGACTCTTGCACTTTCTCTTCAGTCCGCTTTGATAGCCAACCCTGGAAAGGGTAAGCGTTCTAAACTATGTCAGAGACCTTTGTGGCGGTTCGAAAAGTCTCGATACCAGAGCTAAGCTACTATGTTCACAGGAAAACGAAGAAGTAAGGGTTCGAACCATCTTCATCTGTGTGTTTTAAAATGCTCAGACGATGGATCATCTTGGATAAGTTTACCTAATGGCAAGTAAACTTCACGCGGAACTATTTCACTTGCAATCACAAATTAAACATAATTTTCCAAATTCGGGAAGTAGCAGTGTCGTGCGTGTCATTTTAAGATACCTATTATACTTAAATAAATATAAAAAATAAAATAAGCCTTTATTGCTGATTACACGATTAACTATTTACATGCTTAGGTATATTTACAGCTTGTCTTGCGACAAAGGCCTCCTCCAAACATTTCCATTTTTTAGAGAGAGAGGAAAATGAAAAAGATATTATACCTACTTTATATCTACTAAAAATTATGAGTAAGTAAGTGATGATTTCGGGTAGGGTAGGGTCCATGATGGATGTATTTTGAGCCTTGAGGATATCTATTTTATCTTGTAGATATTTTTACTATTAGTTCTATTGTTTGTCGCTAGAGGCGCTGCATGTTGTCGAGATTTCCTGGGATTTATTTCCTTTCCTCAGTAATGTTTACTAATTTTATTTATCTCAAAGGATATGTCAGAGTTGGTGCCTTCTTATTGACTGTAATGAACATACCATTTCGTCAGGAGTGGGTTCGTCTAATTCGTACACAGGCCGATTAGAAGGTATTCCTTCCAATTCATTTTTCCAAAATGTTACTTCTTTTCTCGCAATTTCTGCCAATGTCAAACTGTTCACACCTCGATACACTTTTGTTACTTTTCGATTCTGAACAGAATAAAGTAATTTTAGTTTTATATAATAATATGCAAAAAATTTGAAAACTACAATGTACATAGTAATAATTACTAAAACTGATATCTAGTAAGACAGCGATAAACTACGATTGAGTTTGCAATAGATAGAGCTTACAAACTAAATTACTAGATGTCGCTACATATGCAAATCATAAAAGTTGCCATCACTAAGAAAAATCTAATATGGTAGGGAAAATCTATGAGCATGTCACTTACTAAAATAAACATATACACTGGCTCGCTATGATCTCTAAAACGTTCGAATGCGGTAATATCATCAGCAGGTACCTATAAATAGTATTTATAGTTACATATTTTGTATTAGAACATGAAGCACTGCATTACTCTTAAATATTATATATATCACACCGCATATGAATATTATATTCATTAATTTTATAGTAGGTTAAGTAAGTAAGTTAATATAATTTTATCTGTTTCTACCTATATAGTGCGTTGAATGTTAATCTGTAAGTTATATAGTTGCTGAATAAATAAATACACTAAGTTTGAAAAGAATTGATAAAAATATTTGACGTACCTACCTTTAACAAAATCATCATACCATTACTCCAATCAAGTTTTACTGTAGTGAACAGTCTGTCCAGAGCTGTGCAATGTCCAGCAAAGTAGCAATAAATTTCAGCACCTGAAAGAATAACTCATTTTTATACCACCCCACCTATATTTTCTAACAATACCATTACATGGCCAACTAACATATGAGAGTGTTTTCATGGCGTAGCATTTGTTCAAATTCCTTTTCAGATTTTATTTCGTCAAATATTTCAATTTTACGTTTAGCCATTGTAATTTATTTAAATGGCTAACATCTTTAGTCACAATCTACTAGGCCACGATTAAACTAACGCCAGAGAGAATATTGGAAAAATAAAACTTATTCAATTAGTGGTACTTACCCATTTCATTATAATGACTCTTTAAAATTTAGAAAAATATAATAAAATTTAGTTAAATCTTTTTATGATATATATATGTCGTAACCGTGAGTCCGGGACATCCCTGGAACGCCAGCGCCTCAGTTCGGCGCTCGACGGAGTCAATGATTCATCGACTGGGCGACGCTGCAGACCTCTCGGGCAGCGCTCAGCCAGTGCGATCGGATATTGAAACTGTCGCGCGTTCCTATTGTGTACAGAGTTACTGTTGTTTTGAGTACTTGCAATCAGAATAATTGTTAATTGGACTTATTGCCAGTTGTAATTGAACATTATAATTGTATCAAGTGTACTACTGTGTTTCGTTGCTCCAACATTACCCAACGACGCCCACAACTAGGAGATTAGAAATTATAGACCATTCTGAAGACAGACACAAGAACTGAAAGAGACCCAACTGATGACGGTGATGATGATAATGATGATCTCCTCTTCCTCACCCCGCCCTAACGCCGTCATCAGAAGTGGGATACAGTGTTGGTGCAAAATGAGAAAAACAAAGCAGATGTTTGGTGCTATTTTTGAAACATAAAATCAATAACATGGAGCGCGGATCGAAGTCAGAGAAGTGCCTACCAGAACAGCCTATCAAAGTCGGAACCTGACAAACACGATGCAGATTGGTAGTCAAGACATCTGACGGGCGATAACGACCTATGACACCAAGCACAATGGCGTAGCAGCAGCAGCGAATACCAGGGCCTTTGGTGTGCTACAACTGCGGACAACCGAACCACATCAGCGAAGATGGCTACAGCGGAGGTTTTGGCAGTGGAGGCTTCAACAGTGGTGGCTACGGCAGCGGAGGCAGCGGCAACGGAAGCTGCGGCAGCCGAGGCTACGGCAGCGAAGGCTACGGTAGCTGAGACCGCGGAAGTGGTGACTGCAACGGCGTAGACTGCAGCACTTTGGCTGCGGCTATGCCGACAAATATGTGCAGGTAATGAATGGCCTGCCGAGCAGCGTCGGCAGCGGCCTGTCAAGCAGCATCGGCAGCGGCCTGCCGAGCACCGTCAGCAGCGGCCTGCCGAGCACCGTCGGCAGCGGCTTGCCGAGCACCATCGGCAGCGGCCTGCCGAGCAGCGTCGGCAGCGGCCTGCCGAGCACCATCGGCAGCGGCCTGCCGAGCAGCGTCGGCAGCGGCCTGCCGAGCACCATCGGCAGCGGCCTGCCGAGCAGCGTCGGCAGCGGCATGCCGAGCAGCGTCGGCAGCGGCCTGCTGAGCGAGGTTGGCGGCGGCATGCCGAGCAGCGTCGGCAGCGGCCTGCTGAGCGAGGTTGGCGGCGGCAACCCGGGCAACGGCGGCGGTGGCAAGCTGGGCGAGGACGCCAGCAGAGGCCAGCGAAGGCACAGCGCGTGGCGAGCAACGCGTGGCTGTGTTGTGCAACCCCGTCGGACACGTGGGAATGTTAAGGTGAATGTATTTGTTTAACTTGCGATTCTGGTGCAGAATACTCGTTGTTTAGAGAAAGTTTTGATGCCAAGTTTTGTGGCAAGAATTTTGATAATGTTGTTGTTATGAAGAAATTTGGTCAAATACGAGTATTCAGCACAGGGCAGATTTTATCTTGTATCGTGATAATTGATAACCATATCAAAATGCATGTTTTCCCGGATAATTTCATACGTGGTGATATCATAATAAGTAACGAGATTTAAAATCAGGGGTTTATTGTAACATGACGGTGTCAGATGCTTAGTTTATTTTAATTCGAACAAAGACTCGTTATGTTGTTTCTGTGTAAAGATTGCGCGTCGAATTCAGATCTAACTGTTATTGATACCGATATAGGCGGCATTGTTAAGTCGGAGCTTTTCAAACGTTACATCGGTTCTTTGTTTATCTTAAACTTGATTCTTGTAAATACAGGTGAACTTACAATGAGATTGATTGTTCTGAATAGCGCGGGACAGCGACGAACCTACCGATGTGTCGGCAAAAAGAAACGTAACGTTATTAGCGACCGAATGAAATACCTCAAAAAGCTAATTTTATCAAGAGTAGTAGTCCTATTGTAGTAGTCCAACCCTTACAAATTAAGAAACACGACGTAATGGTTCAGACCGCATGTGCAGAGTGATCCCTGACTGCTACCAACTTATTTTGTTTTGATTAAATCTCGTGGTCATGTCAAAGTTCGCAGTACTACAAAGCTGCAGCATCACCGATCACAGTCGAATGTAGAATCAATGTCTGTAAATAAAGTTAGAGTTCAGGGTAGAGTCTAGTCAGTTCGGATGTAATTGCAGAAAAATTGACAATAGAGTTGCACGAGCGAGCAGACAAAGTAAGCTTTCGGTGGTGTCCGGAGAATAAAAAGCGCGACAAAAAAAAAAATTGGTAACTACCTAAGAAGCTTTAAACGATAGTGGAGCTATATGGCGTAATTTGCGGAAGTTTCACATAAATGCAATAACAAATATTGACTTTTAACAATAATACTCACGCGGTGACTTGAAAGTAATTACTACTGCTTTGCTAGTAGTTCTTGAGATGCAAATTAGATAAAAAAAAATAGCCGGTTAAAAGGTTCATCACGAGTTAATAATCAAGTATAATAAGTTATCGATGCTAATAACGGTAGAGAAAAACTATAACAAACCAAAGTAAAGTCACTTAAAAAGTCGTGAGTAAGGAAGGTTCAAGTGGCTATAGATTTAAAGATGCGTGCACCGGTAGCAAAAAAAAAGTTTACATCTGGAGCTTTTAATGGGTATAGTCGCGATCCTATTGCTGAACTTAACTAGTTAAATGGAGTTTGGAATTGATGATATCGTTAAGGGTGCCACTTATGATATGTTTAGTTTTGACAAAACAAAGCCGAAAATCAATCATAGGTAATTTAGTGTTGTTAGAAAATAAAACGCTTACTTAAAACGCAGTTTAAAGCAGTCAAAATATTAGATGGAGACGGTGGAATAAAAGAGTGGAATCGAAATGTACTAACAATTACTAAGCGAATGATAGATTAAGAATATTGCCAGCAGGTCACGTATCAGTTGAGTTGTTGTTGATGATGATAATGATGAAGTTTTAATGTAATGTTGAGATGGAAACTCGAGTAAGGGGACTCTATGGGCCATAGTGAGTTGGATTTGAAGGTGCCAGGAGTTGTTTCGTCGCCGTAGGCCGGACATATTCTCTTGGGGTAACTCAAGTGGTCCGCGGATGCGGTGTACACTCAACTCTTGCGAAGGATTGGGGTCTGTTGAGACAATATGGGTGGTTACCTGTAGGGTGACACAATGTGTGAGAGCAATGTGATTGCTGGTAGGCTTGCGAGCCTGGGCGATAGATGTCTTACTCGGGAGTTTTTGGAGTTATAGTTTTGTGTAAACCGTGTTTAGTTGGACAGAGTTGTTTTGAAATTTGATACGAACATTGATACGTGGCTGGCTGTGGTTGTTATTATTGTGAGTTTGGGATAAAAAACATAACATCATTGTAAAAAAACCTTTTGTTCAATACAGTTAACGTTTGATTAAAACATAAAGTACAGTTTAAAGTTTTGAAGATTGAGTTTGAAGTTTTAAAGATTAAGAAAGTTTTGAAAATTGAGTTTAAAGTTTTGTTGATCTTGGTTCAGTTTACCCATGAAACGATGAGCATTGAGTGTGGTCAGGAATGACCGAGTGGAACATGGTATTCTCGTGGACGTTTTGTTGCAGATGAATTGTCACACGAGGGCGTGTGCAGGCAGGATGGCCGTGTCGTAACCGTGAGTCCGGGACATCCCTGGAACGCCAGCGCCTCAGTTCGGCGCTCGACGGAGTCAATGATTCATCGACTGGGCGACGCTGCAGACCTCTCGGGCAGCGCTCAGCCAGTGCGATCGGATATTGAAACTGTCGCGCGTTCCTATTGTGTACAGAGTTACTGTTGTTTTGAGTACTTGCAATCAGAATAATTGTTAATTGGACTTATTGCCAGTTGTAATTGAACATTATAATTGTATCAAGTGTACTACTGTGTTTCGTTGCTCCAACATTACCCAACGACGCCCACAACTAGGAGATTAGAAATTATAGACCATTCTGAAGACAGACACAAGAACTGAAAGAGACCCAACTGATGACGGTGATGATGATAATGATGATCTCCTCTTCCTCACCCCGCCCTAACGCCGTCATATAAATAGTTTAATTTGACTGCAATGAACATACGGGAGATTGAAATTATGCCTTGTAATATAAGATACGGATAACTCACTCGCTATACAAGCTTTAGTATTATAACATATTTAAAAACGCATGGCTCGACGCTCCCTATATTTTTGAGAAATTGCAACTGTTTACTTATATCAATATGGAAAGAAAAACCGACACTGACGTCGCGTAAAACTACGTGAACTGGTGAGTACCTATTCACTAGTGTACGCGGTTTTTCTTATTTCGTTTTTTTATCAAACAAAAACAGACAGACACACTTACTAATCCACGTCCCCATCCATGTTCTTATTGTTTGATGTTCGCTGTTTGCCGGTATTTATTAAGTATGTAGAGTTGGTTTTAGTATAGGCAGAAAGCTCTCAACACCATAGCCTGGCCATTTGTCTCATACGAAAAAGAAGTCTGCAAATAGTAATCAAACCTACCCATTATTTTATTCTTTTGCAACTATGTAGTCCGTAAGTGAATTTAATATTCTCTTTCGTCCTAGATTTCGAACTTTCAAGTTCAGAAATAATGCATGACTTCACCTGAGTGGGGCGCGACCCAGGTTAGCGCCATGTACGAAGTATTTTCACATAAGAAATAATCTATTTTGCTTTGACTTATTTTCTATCTTATAAAATATAAATATGTCGTTGCATCGTTAGAAGTTCAAAAGGAAACTTTGGAGTACATAATTGGCAACACAGTCAGCCTCAGCGGCCATATTGAATTTTGTAGTGATTCGGAAATTATCGTCTGCAATGGAGTCAAAGTTTTGCATTTCAAAATCTATCAATTTCGTTGGGAAATCGCCAAAATTATGTCATTCGCTTACCGTATCTCAATCAGATCGTGTGCATTACAGAAAAAGCTCGATCGTTTGACAATATTCGCGTGAGGAATATTGTTGTTGTTCTCTCCGACGACTCCGGAGACATCTTGTGATAAAAGCCATTCTTGCGGCAACTCGATCGCTGTCTGATTTTGTGTTCACGTGAAACGGTAACAAAATTAGATTGGTGCTATTTAGAAGTCAGTAAACATGGAAGTGTCGTGGGGTAAGCATCATTTTTATTTGCGGATGCCAGGATATTCGTAAAATAGAAGTGCAAAGTCATTCTGAGTTTCTTTGCAGACGCAGATAACTTTGAGCCGAAACTACCGACCACGTTGGCTGGTTCTAATAAATGGGAAGGCGAGGACGAAGAAGAAACAGTCAAGGTAACGTGTGCATTGCCAAATTATTCAGTTTCGTGGTGATAACACAGCGTGCCGAGCGATAATTCGCGTTTCTCGCTTATTTTAGCACATAACCTCAATATGTTGCAAAGTGTTGACGTCAGTGGTTTTTCAGGAAAGTTGGGAGGACGAAGAAGAGGAAAAGAAAGATGAAGAGAAGACAGAGGTTGCACCTCCACCTCCCAAACCTAAAAAGAAAATTCAGGACAAAATAGCCGAGAAAGAGGTGAGCTACTTTCCCTTTTCGAACCAACATTTTGATGATCACTGAACTTTTTAAGAGCAGTTACATAGTCGTTATTTAAATTAGGTATGTGTATAGCGACACTAGATTTCCTTGAAAATAGCCACATACTCGCCTACTGACTGAACAGCTGTTTCAATACTTTCTTAGAATTTTGTAAATAAGTTTTTATTCTGTCCTAGAAATATTATTGTCCACATCATAGCTACTTTGTTCTAGGTGATTCAGATCCAATTAAAATGTGGGATTCACTGCAATTAATTTGTTTACAATTTGATATTGTTGATAATGACATCATCACAAGTTCTTACCTATTCTGTGTGTTTGTCTGAAGTAGTTCTATAATCCATGTTAACATTTTTGGACCTGAAATAAAATTAAATATGAATGAACAGTCTGTGAGGAATGAGATACATGTTGGCTTTATCTAGAACCAAGATCTCTGTGATCAAGATGAGCTAAAGCATATCTATTTTTCGTGTAGAAAACGGTCACACTTACTTATTATTAAAAGTTGGAATGAGTCCAACAGTTTCAGTGCTTTCCAAGCACCATCTTCAGGGAGGTAGGGCGAGTGTTACACGGACCTGCCACCGACGAACTTTTAATATTAAGTAAGTGTGACCGTTTTCTACGCGAAAATATTAAGATGCCTTACATGAACAGTTTACAATGTTTAAAGCATATCATTTAAACCTAGAACCAGAGTTCTAGGTTCTCTAGAACTCTATCTCTGATCTCTTTTCTGACTTTCCAGAGACTTCTTATTTTATCAACAACTGTTGGTAAACTTTGTTAGATACTTAAACAAATTGTCCTAGTTAGCCCTCATGGTGAAAAATCTTGCCAGACACAAGAATGTTCCAGCTGCCTCCTCGAAAGGCAAAATGACAATTCCAGACTGAGCATCCTTTACCACTAGGTTGATAACTTGTATGGGTTGATGTACCCTGCTAGGCAAATGCCTTGCTGTAAAGCATAGAAAAAAATATCTTCATCTTCAATTTGCATTATTTGCAGCGTCTGGAACGTGAAAAGGCTGAACGGCTAGCAGCGGAGAAGGCAGAAGCAGATATGACTCCGGAGCAGCGTCTTGCTGAGAAGCTTCGGCGGCAGAAACTACAAGAGGAGTCTGACCTGCTGGTTGCAATGGAAACCTTTGGTTAGCCTTTTTCTTTAAAGTTATTGTGGAATCTTAACAGTTATTTGTTGTAAGCAAAGCCAACCAAACCTACTCATGTTTTAAAGGTGGAAGTTTGAGATTGGGTGTGTATGTATGATTGTTACTCTTTCACACTATTTAATTGTAGTGTAGACACTACACATAGACCACTTTTTATCTTGAAAGAACATAATTATAGATGCAAATGTATGAGTGTTTGAATGTTTATTACTTCATTATGCTCACATAGTTTTAAAATTTGGGAAGAAATTTAGTATGAATGTAGTTGTATGCTTTGAATTAATATATGTATGAACAACTTTTTACCCCAAATTATGGCTAGGAACACTGTGGGCCGCATCTAATAATAATTATAGTTATCTTAGGCCTTGCCTCGCTGCCAATGGCTACTAATTTTTAGGTTTTTTTTATAATATTTTGGTTTTCTTTTATGATTTTATTGTGATACACTTTAAAGTTGGATGAATATTGAAATATAAGTATTTAAATTATAATGTAATTAATTATATAGTAATAAATTGCCACAGCTTTAATACACTTCTCGTGCATTGCTGTGTGTCTATAACATATTTATAGTAAGCTAGTTCATTCTGTGAGCCCTATTAAATATTTTTTATAATAATGTTTTTCTTCAAAGTATTGTTATATCTGCATACATAGTTTTATTGTTAGGCAATAAAATCTGTCCCTCAACAATATTAAGCAAGCCAAAATCAAATCACTTACTTACTTACTTCCTGTGGCTCTACAACCCTGGGTGGGTCTTGGCCTCCTCTACCAGTCTGTGCCACTTTGTGTGGTTTAGGGCCAAGCTTTTACATCCTTCCAGATTTCCCAGGACCAGCAGATCTTCTTCAGGCAAGCAATCAAAAATCATATCAACTTTAAGTCATGGTTAAATTGGCTATTTGGTGATTGGGCCAGTTTCTGCAGTCTGATTGTCTACCTGGTGCCGACCACCTAGTCATGATAAGTGTACCATATATTAAAAAAAAACTAAATAAAACCTTCATGTTTCCAGGAATCGGTCCAGACACTGTAGGTAAAATAGACAGTTTCCACCCGACCAACAAGGAAGAGTTTGCTGAGTTTGCAGAGCTGCTCAGCAAAAAGATCAACTATTACAAGGCTAAGGAGGAGTTCCCCGGGCTTGTGGACGATCTCGTCAGGAATATTGTTGTACAAAGTGAGCAATTTTCTTTCACAAATCATAACATATGTTTTGTATGTATGTACTAAAAAGCATTTATATTTTGGCAAAAATAATATACTAGGATTAATTATACCAAACAAAGTCTTCAGTAGCGCCCATAGCTCAGCTAACTAAGGTGATCACAATAAGTAGCATTTTCATCAGGGTGCTACCATGAGTTGGATAACAAGTTTGAGGTACTGGTTCTAATGTCTTAGTGCAAGCAGTTGTTGTCGAGAGTTTTCAAGACACTCAAAAGCCTCTGGCTTGCTTAAACGACTGCTTGTAATAACAGCTGGGAACTACAATTTAAGGTGTCATCCGACTCACGGTAGCGTCAAGATAATAATGCCACTTTTTAAAGGACAGAAGGTGTGCATAGCACACCCATCTAAAGACTCCGCATCTGCTTTTGTATAATCTCGATGATAGAGTCAGATCACCATAGTTGAAATGGGTCAGGATGATGCATTCAACAAGAACAGATTGGCTATCATTTCACTCAATATTTTAAAAAAGGAAACTAAACAACTACATAATTAACTAGAACCTTCAATTTCCAGTGGCATCGGCGGATATCAAAAGGATAAAGCTGACAGTAGACAACTTGTACATTGAAAAACAGAAGGCAGAAAAGAATGATAAGGGCAAGAAGTCCACAAAGGCAAAGGGCAAGGCCAAGTTAAAAGTTGAGGGAGACCAGGTGAGTTTTTAAACTTTTTACTTCATGTAGCTTGATGACTAAGTAACAAACATATTCCACCCATAGAGTGAGGGTAGGGAGTAGCTATAAAGCTATAAAATGATTTTGGTTTGTCACCGCACCTTACCTCGTATATTGATTGGGGATAGTTAAGTTCCCAATGTTCCTAGACATAGATTAAGGGTATGATGGGGCTGGCATAAATGTAGCATGTAAAGCCCCCAAATACTTATACAGAATAACAAAAAGAGTTATAATATGAGAGTTTTTATAATTTATGTTATGACTTACCATTTGGTGAATTTTGCGCAAACCTGTTGACTGTAAAAGGTGATTTGGTGCAATCGTTTTTAGATTTTAAGCATTGGTTGATTGATGCTGACACTCTTTTGATGGTTGACCATTTATTTCAAAAGGTTTTAGGCCTTAATGTTTATCGAAACCAACATACATAATAAGTATATACTTACTGGTCAGAAAATTTTCGAGTTGCGCTAGAAAAAACAAAATTTATGCGAATTTGGCAAGTGTTTCCGATTCATTGGCATAGTGGTGATCTATGGATAAGAACCTTTTTCGTACTTTTTTTTGTGTGTGTTGACAGCACCTAAAAAAAAGGTATACATAATGCTGGTACAACTTTCTTTTGGTTTGATATCTGGTTGATGCAAGAGATAGCTGTGGGTGTGCTTATCTCCACTTTCATAACCGTTATCTGATATCTAATCAGTGATGTATTAGAATCTTATCGCTAATACATTTGTTTTAGTCGATTGAGTAATAACATTCATCTATTCAGATAAAAATCTATACTATTGTATACAAATACTTCTTCATTTGGCCTGAGGAGCCAGGCTCTGGTGTCGAGAATTTTCGTGTTGGGCTGGGGCCAATGGAGTGCTAAAGAACTGTTTGTACTAAGATTAATAGACAGAACTTACAATTTAGCATTTTATTATTGTACTTTTACATGGTTACCCAACCCAAGACATTCCCATCAATCGTTCAGTATGTCTGAGAATCGGCTACTACATATCTTTTAAGGAAAAACAATGTTTGCTGGTTCAGCTGGTAAATTTGTATAAATAAACAAGTAATATTTAAACTATAAGCTCTTCTAGATAATGTGTCCCACAAAACAGTAAGATTACTTTCAGAAGGACAAAATGTAAAATGATGAAACGATTAGTTTTACATAATGGTGTTTTGAATTTTTTTTATTTTTTTTTTAATATTAGGACACATTCACACAAGGCTGGTTAGCCCCATACTGAACCATTTCTAGCTCGTATTATGGTTGCTAACACAACTGATATACTACATATACAATTTGGTTAAGCACAAAGATGTTGACCGGGCCGGGAATCGAACCCGGAACCTTCTGATTAGCAGACCGGCATGGTTAACCTTTACGCCATCGAGGTCGTCAAAATGCTTAACAAACACTGAATTAAAGATAATGAAATTGAAAATGTCGTAGCTTCAGCATTTGATTTTATAGCATTTTTCAACATATGCCATGCCATTCTGCCATTATCTGTATCAAATCTTTTTTTTTTTTTTTTCCAGAACCACCTCACAGACTACGGCACCTACGGTAACTTTGACGATGACTACGATGACTTCATGTAAGCCCCCGGCGATGCCTGCTGTCTCATGTTGCGGCGCATTTTGCGCTCTATCGTCTTAAACACAAGGTCCACTATCGCTTGTAACTTGTTGAGTACAATAAAACTTATAGTAAGTTTCATATCACCATGATATTCTACTTTGTAAACTGTTATCGTAAGGCATATTATATATTTACACGAAACAAACGGTCACACTTACTTAAAAACGTTGGATATACGTCCAACGGGTTTCAACGCATTAAGAGCGTCATCATCGGGGACGAGCTGCACACGGACTGTCACCGACGAGATCCGCGCACAGACTGGCTCGGCGCAAGTTGCGCGGGAGCGTCAGCGACCCGCGCGACCCGCACCCCGCGACGCTCTGCGCGCGCCGCAGCCCTTTGTTCTCGCGCAGATAACGCCGGCTGGATGGAGATTGTTTCTTCCTCATCACTGGATGGTATTGGAGAGAGTATACTCGGGTCCGCACACACTACACTGATTGTGTCTTGAGTAGGTTCTGTCATATCGGATCGCACAATATTTAAAACGGGCTTCCATGATGGCGCCAACGTCCAACCGCGATCCCGATTGAAATTAGGGTGACGATGAATCTCGATTGCCTCGCGAACTTTTCGTGGTACCACAAACTTCTCTCGCGCTAAGACAGACGCCTTAACGAACCGCAGGAAATGGCCATGCCCCGCTGCGTGTTCCGCCACCGCGGATTTTGTGGAATCTGCATTCTTAACACTACGAATGTGTTCTAACAGCCGCGTCGAGACGTTTCGCCGTGTTTCCCCAATATAACACTCGCCACAATCACAGGGAATTCGGTATACACCCGGTACATTTAGTGGCTCACGATCTTTTAAATTCTCTTTTTTTCTCTTAATGCGTTGAAACCCGTTGGACGTATATCCAACGTTTTTAAGTAAGTGTGACCGTTTGTTTCGTGTAAATATACCATGATATTCCTTTACAATCCTGACTTACGCCGTCACAAGAGCCACTTAGTAATGAAATCTAATGACTTTTTTCTTTGTAGTTTGATTTTTGTCTAACTGACTCCATCGGACATAGGGCTCGACTTTTTATTTTTTGCCTTAAGATGATAATTTAGCAAAATGTGAAACCTTTTTGTATGGGTGCCTTTAGATAATATCTGAGATTTGATTTACCCATTATTATTAGAATATTGATAACAAATATTTCACAAATAGTTGTTAATTCATCACTTATCAAGACAAGCATTGCTCATTTCGTTACATCATAGTTTATGCCACTTTTTTATTTTTGTTTTGTATAAATTTGAATGTTTGTATTTGTTACTTTGTTTTGTATTTAAGTTTTTAATACGATGAAATTAACACCCATGTTGAAAGGTTATCTTTCCAAATAGATAAACTTATTTTTAGGATTGTATATTCATGCTATCTATATCTTTTTTTTCATTAGCGTCAGGTCTTTTTAGTAGGCAAGAGTGGTTCAAGATAAGTTTGGTTTGTTTTTTTAATATAAATCTGCATTAATACTTTGTACTTGGCACAATGAAATTGTAATTATGCTAGTTAATGGATGCGTTCGGAAACGTGTTAAAATCAATCATCATCTGGGCTAAAATGATAATGTTTTTTTTTTCTATATATATATCTATCTATATAGTCTTCCTGGAAAGTGAAAAAAGAAAAAATATAACTCACACGGATTCGAAAGACACAAAAGAAATCGAAATTTATCTTGGATTATTGATGTTTTCCTCGACTATAGCAGTTATTAAAATCGTATAATTACGATAATTTTGCACATAATTCTAAGCCAACGATACTAAGTAACTTGGCTTTAAAAGTACTCTTCACGAGATTATTAGCATGATCGTATTACGTCTAAATGCTGTATATTTTGGAGAATATCTGCATTGCCATGTATAGCCTATATTATACTGCATATTTTACAAAATGTATGAATTCACATAACGGTTACGGTCAAATGTTACGTTATATAGATAATAAATAAATTTTTTATTGTGATATTTTTTGTGTTTTATTTTCTATTAGTCATAGTTATTAAGCGTAGTACTGTAAGAGTGATCAAGAAGGAATACATCAAAGAAACAAATCCTGCTGCAGAGATTGCAGCTAAGGCTTTATAGGTAAGGTAGGTTCTTTGGACTCTCTTCTTTTACACTAAAATTGTTTATGAATACCTAAGTTGCACCAAGTTCTCCCAATTTTTTTACTTTATTTATGCTGTTGCACAAAACTCCCCAAATTACATAACTTTTTTTGCACTTATTCAGATTAAGTTAATCCCGAAATTACACATTTTTTAATGCATATTTACAGATTAGGCCCTGCATTTAATTTGGCTAAATTGTAAAGAGGTCCCTATGAACTTTGTTGGGAAATTATCACATCCCCAAGCGAAACTCGCTAGTTGCCAAACGCAGACCCTATGTTGTCATATACATTTCATAAATTACCATAACTAACTGCATAGAATTACGAAATACAAGACGTAAGTACTTTTTAGAAGCTTTAGTTTAAACCTTGACTTGAAGTAATAAATCAATTCAGTTTTTGAAAAATGGTTTAGTCTGTGACAGTCTAATGGTTACAGCTTTTAGTTCAAGGTGATTAGATGTATTAATAAAACGAGTAAAATCGACTTGCCTGTCAGAGATCCAGCTTAGTCTGATAATGTAGGTGATGGATATGCAAATTTTTAATTTAGCTTTATCATTCTCATAAACGGTAAAAATTCATGGGTTAAATATTACTAAACCTAGTTGTTAGGAATTTGTATTTGTCCTATCTAATTTTAGTAGAATTATTTCTTTATTTGAATGTATTTGATTCATATTGTTCTGTATAACTCTTGTAGTTGAGCTGTATTTATTTACACTAAACACACCTCGTCTGTCTCGTGTTTCTTTACAGTCTGTTATTTAATAGGTTGCTTGGAAGAGATTGCTTTCAACGGTAAAACGGTAAGGTAGCCAGTTAAGGCATTAGCTTTTAAGTTCTTCTATATGTTTATTTTTATTAGTTCGTATTTGTGAGTGTTTTAATAAAATTTTCATGAAAAAATAACTTCTAAAAAAACAATAGCTTTAAACTTAGTAATAGAAAATAACGCCTGCAACTCAATACAAACACTTGTTTTGAAAATTAACTAAGTATTAGAAAATTTATTTTGTTTTTTTCAATTATTTTAATAAATTTGCTGTTGCCTACAAGACTAGTAGGTCGGTTTTACTTTTGCGAATTAAATTTCCCCTTAATTTTGTTTGCTACAAACCTCACGGAGTCCGAGACCTTTCCAACGAATGCTGTACCGTGGAAATCAGTTCGTGCGTTCTGGAGTTATAGTGTTAGGAAGAAAAACCCGACTTATTTTTATATTATAGGTAAGTTTAGTATAAATATTCTTTGGAGATTTTATATTTATATTTTTCCTTGGCCCATAAGTTATTTTAATAATATTTATTAAACTTACAGACAGAAACTTACTTTACAGTTTAATAATATTATTATAGTCTAATCTCGTAAAAGACATATTAATATTATTATTAATATTACTAAACTGTAAATTCAAGATTTTGCCCCTATGCCATACATATAAGTCATACAAATATGTCTTTTACGAGATGAGACGATATGTCATATTTTGCAAGAACGTTGAACATTGACCTTTTGCACCTTAACAGTTGTTGACCTAATTAGTCTAATTTACACGTTCTACGGAGACAGTTTCAACATATTCAAGAACATGAGTAAATTCTGCAAACTAGTCTCCTTTTATCAAATTTCGAGGCGACGTGGCAAAAAAGAAGAACTAAAAGTTTAAAGACGAAATTCTACGCTTTTACGAGTTTTTGTTTCAGAATTGCTACAGTGGCGCCCTCGACCAGTTCGCAGATAAGTTGGTACGTGTGGGTGTGTGATTGCACTGATAACACAGGTCAAGAATAGAGTTTGTAGATAGACAGTTTAGCAGAAACTGACAACAATGCCTAGCATGGGAAAATGGTTGTGAAAAAGATATAAAACATGTGTCGTAAATAGTTCTGCCATTTTGAAATTTGACAAGATATTCTGTCACTTAATTTTTCAGATATGATAAATAAAATAAATAAATATTAGGACACATTTCTCACACGGCTGGTTAGCCCCACACTGAACCATTTACAGTTTGTATTATGGTTGCTAACATTGAGCTACATATAACATCATTGGTTGATAATACAACTGATAAACTACAAAAAGCGAGTGTGGCGCAGTGGTAATAACGTCTGCTTTTCAATCAGACGACCCCTGGTTCGATCCCGGCCCAACACCAATGGCTTGTTTTATAAGTTATGCGTGGTTTTGCACTCGCTGTACGATGAAGGAAAACATCGTGACACGTTTAAGAACTGCAATATCCGAAGACGTGTGTCATCCGCCAACCCGCACTAGGCCAGCGTGGTGGATTATGACCTGTATATCTCTCCTAATGAGAGAAGACCCCGAGCCCCAGCAGTGGGCTGCTTATACAACTTGTCAGCTAAAGATAATGATCTAGGAAGCCACAAGACAAAATAAAGGCTTATGTAAGTAGCGGTCTCCATTGTTAGTATCCGGTTTCCGGTCTGAGTTTAATTGTAAGAAGTCATTACGTAGGATTCCAGTCTAATCCTAATTGGAGAGCTAGATCTAGATTTGATAGCTTTTTACTGGCGTGTGCTCGCTAGTTTTGTAACCATTTTGTTTGGGTCGGAAGTTTTGCTCTTATGTTGTCTAAAGTTTTAATCTCAGACGAAACAAGCTAGATAGATAGTTATATTAACCCGCTTTATAGAAATAATTTATTGGACAAAGGTCATTGTATGCTGCATTATCTAAGTACCTAACTAATCTTCTAATATATAAAATTTCCATGTCACAGTGTTAGTTACCATACTCCTCCGAAACGGCTTGACTGATTTTTATCAAATTCTATATCCGTATTCAGTAGGTATGAGAATCGGCTACTATCTATTTTCCATACCTCTAAGTGAAAAGGCAAAATAATGTTTGCCGGGTCAGCTAGTATTAATATGAAAATATCCTGTTTAACAGATTCCTATGCGGTATAAAAACCCCAAAAAAAATAGCAAGCCCATTCGGCTTCACCTTAATTTATTAATCCCAAAGATGTGTGTCATTTGCCAGCTCGGTGGATTACGGCGCATATGTCGCTCCCTGCAAGAGAAGGCCCTTAGTCTCAGCAATGGGAACGTATAGTGGGCTATTGAAGCTCGTTTGTAATAAGATATGTAAAATTGCCAAAACAATAGAAAAGCATGGCGAAAGATCACCTCTAGACTTAAGTTCCCATCTCACGGTACATCCGAAGTAGGCTTACCTTTCCATACAGGGTTATCCGTAAGAAAAGTTTTTTTTTTACACACGGCTGGTTAGCCCCATACTGAACCATTTCTAGCTCGTATTATGGTTGCTAACACAGCTGATATACTACATATACATACATACATATTATATATAAATACATATTTAACGCCCAGACCCACAGCCAACAAAATTTAGTTAAGCACAAAGATGTTGACCGGGCCGGGAATCGAACCCGGAACCTTCTGATTAGCAGTCCGGCATGGTAACCTTTACGCCAACGAGGTCGTCAACGTTAGGAGACAACTATAAGTTTTTATCATGAAGTTGTAGGAAAACTTCATGGTTTTTATACTATTGTAGTTACATGCATTGTAATTTGATATAATCATGTAGAGCGGCTGGACCCAGCGCCCCTCTCCGCCGACCATTAATATTTTTTTAATATATATTAATATTATACTAGTTGTGACCCGCGGTGTTACCCGCGTTAATCCGGGACAAAGAGAAGTTAATTCGGGAAAAAAACCCATGTGTTAAACCAAAGTCTAACCTATCTTAATAGTAAATCTGATTCTCTTCAAAATCGGTCCAGCCTCTGAAGCGTGAAGGAGTAACATAGATTTTGTAGTTATTTGCGTATCCCATGGAATCTATAATTATTGTTTACGGGATAAAAAGTAGCCTATGTGTTAATCCAAGATCTAACCTATCTTCACATCAAATTTCATCAAAATCGGTTCAGCTGTTTGAGCGTGAAAAAGTAACAAACACACACACACACAAACACAAATTTTCGCATTTATTATTTTAGTAAGATAGGATAATATGTACATATATATTAAAGTGTTAGTCTTTTGCACGATATCCGGTATGTATTCATTTATTTTGTCACAAAAAAATCTTTCTTTTTTCTAATTCGGAGCTTTATGCGATGTACAATTTGTTTTGTCTTCTTTATATATAACTTGCTGACCCGGCAAACGTTGTTTTGCCTCACTTAGGGGTACAGCGCCATCTATTGATTACTTACCCAGTCGAAAGGTATCGACATCTATTAGAATCATTTGGAGTTAACAGATAATTGTGACTGTCAAATAATAACAGACAATAATTAGCAATAAATTAAAATTGCGACTATAATTTGAGATTAAAACTATGCTATCTCTCAAGTTGGATCGAACTGAACATGGTGTGCGAATTTTATTATAATCGGTTAAGTGGTTTAGGAGTCCATTGAGGACAAACATTGTGACACGAGATTTATATATATTAAGATTTGTCTATGGTGTTAGCTAGTCAGTTAATATTTTCACAGATGATGCTCTGTTGCTGCAAAAAAGATTGTATATTACCTATTCAGTAGCTCAATATACGATTAGGAAAGATACAGAGTCTCTGTATGCGTTTAGATAGCGTAGATAAGACGTGTTAATTAAATACATTCACACAGTAAATCACGTGTACGGATGGTTGTAATTAATTCAAGTTGATATCGATCTTAATCGCTCTACAACAACAGAAAAGAAATATGCATGCCCTTAAGGTACTATTGTACCGAATTGTACCGGCAGTAGTAATTTCACGAAATCTTTTAATTATCTTCTAATATATCTATCTCTAATATATAAAATATCCATGTCACAATGCTAGTTACCGTACTCTTCCGAAACGGCTTGACCGATTTTTAACAAATGCGTATTCAATGGTCTGAGAAACGGCTACTATCAATTTTTCTTACCCCTGTGATTTCATAAGTGATAAGGGTTGTTAACGCTTTTTTTTCGACAATTTATTTCGTTTTTTTTGTAATGAAAAATACATACATCCCTAATTGTTTAATTTTTATCACCAACCCCTATTTTTTTATGGCCATTTTAGTAATTTAATCATTTTTCATCCCGCTCGATATATGATCAATTATAGTGTTTTTAGGCAAAACAACGTTTGTTGGGTCAGCTAGTAAATGTATTACCACATTGAAATTTCTTTCTAACAATAATATCACTTATCTACTAAAAACAAAGTTTGTATCCGGTTTCTTCTAGGCAAGCTCGCTCCATCCTAAACCGCAATGTCAGTTCTTCTTCTTCGTATGAGCTAAGTGGCCAAGCTCTGATGTCGAGAGTTTTTATCGATCGTTGTTTAGCTTCGATGATCGCGTCAGATCAGCTTAGCTGCAGGCGCTTCGTTTAATTTAGTTCCAAAACACGATTGCATAAAATTAGCAGGATAATTTCATTTTATGAAAATTCACTTTTTAATTTCTACAAATGTCATGTTTTTGAAAGTAGTATAGAAATTAAAACATTTTTTAATTTATTTATTTATGATGCTTGCGCTTGACCACAACTCATCTGATTATGGCCTATATATCTGCTAGTGAGAGAAGGCCCCGAGTCTCAGCAGTAGGAACGAATAGTAAGCTGCTTATGCTTATCAAAAAACATTGAAATATCACTCTTCAAATCTAGAGTTAATAGGCATTTTCTACGTAAGCGTGTAACATCGTAGGCCATAGTATTGTTTAACACCAGGCAAGCTGTGGTCAAACGCAAACCTATAAGTTATAAAAAAAAAGTTGGTTAATATTGAAAAGCGTAGATCGTTAGTGTATGAGCGGAAAGTTCACAGTTTGTTAGGCCTTCATTAGAAGCCGCAGTTGAGTAACTCGTGATTGGATAACTAACTTACAAAACGTTACTTAGCTGACTGCGAAAGAGGCTTATGCTTTTTAGGGTTCCGTACCTAAAAGGTAAAAACGGGACCCTATTACTAAGACTCCGCTGTCTGTCTGTCTCCACGCTGTATCTCAGAAACCGTAATAGCTAGAAAGCTGAAACTTTCACAAGACGTATGTATTTCCCGTGTCGCTATAATAAGAAATACTAAAAATAAAAAAATTACAATATTAATATGACAACTACTAATGACATACAATGAACGTGTTTTTTTTCGTATTTTTTTTTGCTACCTACATGAAAAACGGTAGGTGCTAGTCACTTATAATTTTAATGCTAAGTGGCCAAGCTCTGGTGTAGACAGTTTTCAAGCCGACACCAAGCTCCTTGATTCAATCTTTTATTCCAGTCAGAAATTCAACTTTGCTATTAATATTATCATCAAATACCTTATCATATGAATATTTATTGAAACTAAAAAATAACATTTTAAAGGATAACCCTGGCTGCCTTCTCAATTTTACATACAACTAGCTCACCCGGCAAACGTTGTTTTGCCTTAAGTACAGTTAAAAACACTATCACATTACAGTTATTAAGAATTTGGAATCGAATGGGTTTTTTAATACCACATAATAAAAAAAATAAGGGTAAACATCCCTTATCACTTAGGGGTATGAAAAATAGATAGTAGCCGATAAACGAAACGAAAGTAACGAAAAGCAGATAGTAGCAGATAGTAGCCGAAAACTTATGAAAAATTTGGTAAAAATCGGCCAAGCCCTTTCGGAGGAGTACGGTAACTAACATTATGACATGAAAATTTTATATATTAGAAAAAGACAGATTAGAACAAGACATACTTACAAATAACTTTATAAACTAGTCATATAATAAAATAATATATAAATGCAAAACTATACGATAAATACAATACAAGCAAAATAGTCCCTCGTTGATACACATTTTAAAATAATTAACTTAAACATTATTAAAAGTAATCCAGTACCAGTTGCAAAGCACTGTGATGAAATCGTTACTGCATTCTTAAAGTTGTAATAGGTATGTAAATAATGAGTAAATCAGTGCAACAAATGTAGGTGAGTATCAGTTTACGTTCAGAAGATAAAAACCAGTCTGCAAGAAAGGCTGTTACTGCAAAGAGTATATAAAGTTATTGACTGACTAGCACCCCGTTTGGCTTCGCACGGGCTCTAAAATAATACTCGTATACTTTGCAAAGAGAAACGAAATATAGCCTTTGTTACTCGTGGGTAATGTAGCTTTTTATCGGTGAAAGAATTTTTCAAATCGGTCCAGTAGTTTCAGAGCCTATTTGCGTCAAAATATCTAACTTTTCCTCATTATAAATTGGTAAAGTTTACTGTATTAAAACTTTCGTAAGGCAATTTAATGCTTTCGATGCGCTCGTGATGTGTGGGCGCAGCCATCATCATGAGCGTACGTTGGTCATATATATGTCAGGCTAATACCGACAAAATAAACGTAAGTGATAGCCGGTTACACAAACATTATTTGATATAGATAGTTGTGTAATTGAACAAAAAAAAATTAGTAAAGAATTTGTTAAATTGATTTTATTATGTTTATCCATAACATTTACTCAAAATTTGAGACAGACGTTTGGACTGATTATTTGGAAATTTGTCTCGCTTTTAGTTTACTGCTGCAAAGCTTACCCACAGTTCTTTTACTTTCTATTCTGTAACTCAATTTTTAAAATGAGTATTGTTATTTATTTCAGATATATTTAAACTTTTTAATGACAAAAATGCTACGAGTAACACTTGAGTATAATGAAACTACGTTATTTATTTATTTATAACCAACATAACAATCATATAACATACTAAACTAAAACTTAACCTAGAAAAGTCCAGGGGTAGAGGAAAAGGTGCCCAAAATGCTGGCAGAATTGCTACGTTGGATGCCAATGCTTAGTTTCTGACCGAAATAAAAGCCAGCATTCTGGACACCCGAAACATCTACCAACCGCTTGGCAAGTTCTCCGTAATTTAAATAATTTAAATTTTTCAAATCGGTTCAGTAGTTTCGGAGCCTGTTTGCGTCAAACAAAAAACCAAACTTTTCCTCATTATAATATTGGTATAGATGTAATTGTCAGGTGGTGCCAGCTACTAGTACGGATTGATTTTTATCCAAATCACCGAACGAGCCATCAACAGATTAATATATCTCTGGCATTAACTATCACTTTACAGCTTAAAGTATTATATCAGTCACAATAATTACCCAATGTGTTATGTAAGGATTGTAAAGTGATGGATAAATAGCTTCTTACTAATGAGAGCGAGACACGTATGATCGCTTTACATTGTTGGGTGTCTTTATTAAACGATACAAAGAAACTTAATATCGATTTGTGCTACTGTGAAACCCATTGAATGACATGGGAAATTTAGGCCATGAATTTCTCTCTTTTGTTTGGATACGGAAACTTTGAAATTTGTGCAACAGTGTAATTTGCTACGTTTAAACGGGGGCTTTAAGATAGAATACAGAAATACATCTGTAAATCTGCCATAAACGTACGAGTTAGCATTGTAGTACGTAATTACATTTAATAGACATAGAACACCAGTAAATAGTTGGTAAATTATAAGAGTTAATTAGAATTCGTTTGTAACCTACAGAGTAGGTACCTAGACGAATGTTTTTAAAAGGCGCTTTTAGCTAAGAAATCCTAGTATTTTTAAGTTTATGTTGTACAGAATAATAAAGAACTTGACCAGCGTGGTGGATTATGGCCTATATCTCTCTCCTTGTGAGGGAAGGCCCCGAGTCTCAGCAGTTGGAACGTATAGTGGGCTGCTTAAGCTTATATGTATCTATCTTGTATCTACCTACACTAGAAAAACCTCCTTTAGTCAGACCATGTAAGGTCACTCCCACAATATTTGTAACAAGAGCTTTTATGTTCGTTTCGTAACCGATAAGTTTCACGATAAGCATTTCTCAGGTTTGGGCGACCTTGCGGCGAAATACGCCTTTTACTTGAAGAATGCAGTAAAGACTTAAGAATGCTGTAATTCTTAAAGTCTGGCAGTCTTATTAATTAAAAAAGCCTAAGCCCAACTTTATCTTACTTTACTCTTGGACTAGTTCATATCGGGTTAAAGCTGCATTAGTTTTATGATTTTATTGGTATTATTAATAAACATGGTATAAGTTCGCCTTAGCTATACATTTCTAGCTGCTAAAATGGCAGCATTCTGATTTTAAAAGTAAAATTGAATGAGTTCTGTGAATAATAACCGCGTGACTTTGACATTACAAAATTTTGTCACAGTTGTTTCGATCAAGAATTTTTAAAAAATTGTTATTTTTATTGTGCTTTGAGTTAATGATGTACAAGATGTACGTTTGTGATTAGTTTAACGCAAACATCGGCTGTCCAGTTATTGTGTTGTTGGAAACTTTTACTAAAGGAAAACAGCAGACTTTCGTAAATAACCATAATTGCTATTTCAACAAGAAATATTAAAACACAAATGCTTTTTTTGAGGAGGAATTAACTTGGAATGGTCTTTATTTCCCATATTAAATAATAAAGAAATTTGAGAATTAAGACTGTAGGATGCGCCCTGACCGTTGGGCAAAGGTTTCCATGGAGTGGGACTTTTTAGACGACAGAAGATGACGAGGCAGGCCGCCAACTCGATGGCGCAAGGAGTTGGTGGACTTCTACACCAACTGGAAGGAACTGGCCCAGGACAGAAAAGCGTGGGGATCTTTGGGGGAGACCTTTGCCCAACAGTGGGACAGTATAGGTTAGATAAAAAAAAAGAAAAAGACATTTTTTTTGTTATTAACGAATTAGAAATGTTTTTTTATTTGCCATCTCTAATGCATATAACATATAATAATATGTTGAATGAAGTTTGCTGTAATTTTAATATTTTAGATGCGCACATGTTCGTTTTGTGGTACGTTTTACGCAAACATCGGTAAAAGTTGTCTTAACCGCAAGTGCAAAATTGGAGAATACCTATGTTGGTTTGAACAACTTTAATTCTTGGGCTCTACTTATGTCGTAGCTTAAGGTCTGACGCAAATACGATAGGGTGATTTAAGTTGACAAAGTTAGAAGTCAAATTTTAATATTTAGTGTAGTTATATATAATATTATATTGACCCAGGCTCTACTTTGCGGAAATCCATTGTAGATAGAAGTCAAAATTAAATATTTAGTGTACTTACGCTGAATACAGAATACAGATACAGAATACAGATTTTTATCGGTGAATTCATAGATTTCACAAGTCAACTTAAATAAATATATAAAATCATTAGTTACCGTCATCGGTAAATTTATCATTAAAATATGCTGTGAGCTGAAGTACATACACTAAATATTTAATTTTAAGATAAGCAAAGGAGACATTATAAATATTTAAAAAAATGTTGGTGTGTTCCTCCGATCTAAATTTTATCCTATTTTTTGTCATAAAATATACACAGTTTCAAGCTAAACCGAGTAGGCCTACCACTTTAAGTAGAAGCGATGTTTTGAAAGTACTCCGCAAATAGTTTGGCACGACATAAGTATGCGGTCTCATTGCGCAATTCCTTTCACGATGTAGCTCTGGTCAAGACTGCCCACATTTATACATATATACATACCTATGTATATCATCATTAGTACATTCATATAATAAGATAGAGTGTATGTAATTTTTTTTAATCGAATGTATGTACGAGTACATTTAATATTATACCATAAAACTGATACGGGGCGATTTAAGTAGAATGAAACAAAAAAAACTATTTTTGGAATTTTTGGTTGTCTGTCTGTTTGGTACGTTATAACTTCGATTCTACTCAAAAGATTTGAACGCGGTTTTCACAGGTTGATTAGGTACATAATATAATAAGGAGCGTTCTCAAAACACCTTTTGTTTCGTCAAAATCTGTTTAGAGAAAAGAAGTTATGGCCAGTTGAAAATTTTTTTAGAGAAAAAAAGTTATGGACAGTTGAAAATGTACTTCAATCACTGCTTAATTTTTTTAAACAAAAGTACATAAATGCGGTTTACATAAACGTATACTAATATTATAAATGCTAAAGTGAGTGACTATGTGTTTGTGTTTGTTACTTCTTCACGCTCAATCGGCTGAACAGATTCCGATGAAATTTGGTACATAGATACATAGTTTATACTATACTAGGCCACTATTAATGGAGGAGTTAGTAGCTAGTATATAATATGTAGTTACAGCCTACCAGTGCTTAGTAAGCGTTTGGCTCTTATCCTAAGGTCACGAAATAGCCCATGAGTGTTTGCATCCGGCTTACCAATTGAGTTATATCCGTTTATGGCCCACGTGAATAAAAAACATATTTTTTTTTATTATTCTACTAGCTGATGACAGACTTTGAAAATATCATGAAAAGGGCTGAACTAAATTAGTTTTCTAAGTAACCAATTAAGTTTTCCCTTTCAATCAACAAAATTTAGGGAAAATAAATTTTCCCTAAATTTTGTTTGCTAAAAAATTTAGGGAAAAGAAATTTTCCCTAAATTTTGTTTGCTACTAACGTCACGGAGCCCGAGATTTTTCCAACAAATGTATAGTCGTGAAATCGATTAGTGAGTTCTGGAGTTATAGCGTCAGGAAGAAAACCCAGACTTATTTTTATATAATACTCGTAGATATCAGTTGTATAGCAACCACAATACAAATTTTAAATGGTTTTGTATGTGGTTAACAGGCCGTGTGTGAAAAAAAAACCTGTTTCTATTTATTGGTTAGCGATGTAGCTGCAGGAGAACTAGAAGTAGGTAATTCTACTTCTAATTCTAATTTGAATTGAGGGCGATGAGACCTGCACTGACATCCCGCAGGAGGCGTATTGTGCATTCCCCCCTTACCAGCCTACCCAAGCCAACCGAGCTCCTTGAAACCGAGCCCTTGTTGCGTCAGATGGTCGGAGTGTCTGACGATTAGCAATGGAAAGAGAACTTTTATCTTGAGCTGCTATCATCAGGCCGTAACTACCTCTGGTTTGTTTGGTAGCCTCACAGTGCAGTAGCACGTGTTCTACTGTTTCATTTTCCTCCAGATAGCTCCGACATAGAGGGCTGTCTGTCGCCCAAGTAGGTAATGTTATAATGTCTAAGCAGGAAGCGTAGTACGTTACAAGGACACGCGCTTTCACCCGACGCGCCTTTCTATTCAACGCGTGTCGACGACGAACGCGAGTTCGCAGAGACACACTGGACTGCAAGTTGATGAGCCAGACTGTTAATCATCATCACCTATAGTAATGTCGGTAGCTCGGCTAAGTATGGTTACCTGACGCTATAATTACGATGTTCAAGAACAGTCGAGACGCACAGTTTTTGATGTGTGACAGCGAACTAGAATAATTAGAATAGTAACTTAGCCGATAAAATGGTTCCTCGCGTAATCGTAAAATACCGCGGTCGGCGGGGCAAGCTACCCGCGCGCGTCACATGGTGTGGCACGGCACCAATCGCATCCGAGTTTTGTGTGTGTTTGTTTCGTTAGGATAGCAGTATAATTGTGTGCGTAGATGGATCCAAATTGGCTTGAAAAAATACCAATAGAAACTTCTCACTCATGACCTTACTAATCCATTTTATATACAAATAGAGTGTAGGTATAATCATATTCACGTATAATGCTCGTCATTTTTATAAACTGTGTGTCACAGTGCACCATCAAACCAGTATCCTGTACGGTCAGTCTGATACAAAACAATGCAGTTTATATAACATCAAAGTTCATAACATAACTTGTGAAGCAAATCAATTATGCCAAGCATGATTCATTCATTCGTTCATCTAAATGATTCAGCTCCTGAATCATATGTCTAGCGATACAAATTGATTATTTTTTTGGTTTTTATAATAAATAAAATAAGTAAATAAAAGGTTTATATAATAGATCTATCGACCCGCCTGGTTTCTCGCGGGTTCTATTTAGATAATACTAGCTGCGCTGCGCGGTGTTACTCGCGTTAATCCGGGACAAAAAAAAGATAAAAAGTTGCCTAAGCCCGTCCCCTGGTTCTAAGCTACCTCCCCACCAATGAAAGGTGACGAGTGTAGACTGCCTAACGGGTAGGTGCCTATTTACAGAGGACTTAAACAAAAAACAAACCTTGTATTCTAGTCAGTACTTCTTTTATTTTCACTTCTTGTCTTTACAGTTTCATCGTCCGAGCCAGACTGCCGTTTCACACCAGCCCTTCTCTCAACGTGGCCTCGCAAGACGCGTCACCCGACCCTTTTCCCCGATTCGTCAGAAATCCACCAATCGGAGAAAAGGGTTTGCCATTAAAATAAAAACAGTATTGCCGCGCTCAAAAATAATAATCGAATAAATTAAAACGAATAAGAAAAAGCGAAACCTTACACGAGTTACGCTATTTACATTACGAATTAAATGAGCCTTAACTGTTTTTTTACTCTTTACAACTAGGCATATAACAAGCAAGGCGCATCACCACATAGAGTTAGTGACACTCTGGCCTAAAGCAGAGCATGCCTAGTCTAGAATATTAACCGAAAATAATATTAATTAAGATTCGTACTTCTTTGAATTTTCTTCTTTTTTATTATACCCACTAATATGCTACATCTAAGTAATCAATCCTTATCTTGAATGTAATTAAACAAATAACTAAAATTTAAAAGCCACTCCAAAGTTATCGTCATAAAATCTCCGAAAGATCTTTATTAAGTTATTTACGTCAACACAATGGCCCAAAAATTGCCTTGTTCATTATATCGATACAATCTTCTTTGAGTTAGTAATTATTTTCGAGTTCTTTGTAAGAATTGACCCTTACGTAATCGGAAATTGTCGGCAATCTCATATTCTTTATCAATCAGAAGAAGTGTTGTTATTAAGTACTTACGAAAATTTAATAGTAATAATCTTCCCACTCGAAATATCGAAACTAATTCACACTAATAAAATTTACCTTCTTCGGAATAATGAGCGACCTAGAATAAACGGAAGAGTAACTCCATACAATTGGAGCTTAGAATTTGGATCCATCTACGCACACAATTATACTGCTATCCCAACGAAACACACACACACACAAAGCTCGCACGCGATTGGTCGGTCGACGGTCGTGGGTAGCTGTTTTGCCCCGCCCACCGGGTTATTTTACGCGTGGACGGTAGAACAATTTTATCGGCCATCTTCATCTTCTGAGAATCTTACAGGGTTAGTGGTATCTATCGCTAAATTTTTTAAGGGGGGCTAAGACCCCCCTTAAAAAATTTAGCCATTTTTAATGACTGCACAAAATAAACATTTGGACACGAAAAAACCACACTCCGTATAAAATTTGAAAAACATATGATCCATACAAAAAGATGGTTAACACGCGACAGAATGCATGGGAAAGTTATTTTTTTTTGTCGTTTTTTCATATTTGTGGAATTAAAGTTACTTATGCTAGATTTATAGATAAAATGTGTAGTTGAGGTCACCCCTGCCCTTGGAGGATAGTCTTCAAAAATGGCCAAGTACGAGTTGGGTTCGCGTGTGAAGGGTTTCGTACCATTATCATAAAATTAAAGCAAAAGACACGTTTTTGTTTGGACACCTTTATTGGTTTTATATTCAGTATTTGTTGTTATAGTGGCAACAGAAATACAATATGTGTGAAAATTTCAGCTTTCTACCTTATAAGATGACTAATATGACGAGAGAAAAAAAAATACTGTTTATAAGACGTAGCCCAGTGACCGATAGACGGATAGACAGTAAAGGCTTAGTAATAGGGTCCTGTTTTTACCTCCTAGGTACGGAACCTTAGAAAGTGGTCTTTACCACAAAATACTGCCTGAATTATGTGAATCAACACTTAAAATACTTTTACGCCTTTTATGGTCCTTCGAACTCAATATCAAAGGCTTTCTAAACGATTTGATTCACAATATTGCTCTAAAAGCTTATCTTTCTTTAATCTTGTAACTATCATAGATTTTCTTAGAATTTTAAGTCATAATAGTGATTATTATCGCTTGCATAATAGAATGCGATGATACGGTCAATGCCCTTTGCTTTTATACCTTTAGTGTTTTATAATAATAATGGCGATGACATTTCGTAATAAAATTACATAAACTGTATTAAATAAGTAAATAAAAACTTTTTTATTAAACCCTGAGTCTAGATCAAAGATCTTATATATAAAATTCTCGTGTCACAATGTTAGTCTCGATACTCCTCCGAAACGGCTTGACCGATTCCTCTGAAATTTGGTAAGCATATTAGGTAGGTCTGAGAATCGGCTAACATCTATTTTTCACACCCCTAAATAATAAGGGTGGTCCACCCCTCAATTTTTTTTTTCATTTTTTTGACCATTTTTTTATTTTTTATTTTTGTATTAAGTGGCATTAAAAAATACATACAACCCTAAATTTTTACTTTTTTATCATCAACCCCTAATTTTTTATGGCCATTTTAGTAAATTTCCGTGTCACAGTGTTTGTTACCGCACTCCTCCGAAACGGATTGACTAATCTTTACCAAATTTCATATACGTATTCAGTAGGTATGAGAATCGGCTACTGTGTAACGTTTTTACCCCTAAGTGATAAGGGTTGTTCACCCTTAAATATATATTTTTTATTTTTTCGACGAATTTTTTTTATTTGAACTTTATATAAAGTGGCATTAAAAAATACATACAACCCAAAATTTTTACTTTTTTATCATCAACCCCTTATTTTTTATAGCGATTTTAGTATTTTATTCATTTTTCATCTCGCTTGATAACTGATCAAATATAATGTCTTTAACTGTACTTCGAGTAAAAATCTATTTTTTTTTGAAGAAAATAATAAACAAAATTTTACCTGATATACATATGCTTAGTAAATATTAAATACTTAAAATTTGCCGCGCCATTACTTTACTGGTGAGTGAAATTCCACACTATGCCATAGACTGAAGTCGGTCCTGTTTCACTCACAAAATTCTTCTTCAAAGACTTCTCTTACTGTTTACACAAATTTTGACCTTCGTTATTGTTTATGTATCGTATGTAGTAGTATTGTTTACAATTATCATTTTGCTATCTCAATGTAACTCTCTTATTAACTACTAGCTGTTGCCTGCGGCTCCACCCGCGTGTAAATCGCTTTATTGCGTAACCTCTCCTGCAGATGACTATTGTAAAAAAATGTATTTTCATCTGTGCGCTGCTGTGGATCGGATTATACGTTAAATTGTAGGTCCTCTTAGTACCAACAGTCGTCAAAATAAGGCAGGAGCTTGAAAAACTCTCGACACCATAACTTGATCACTTAGTTCTTACGTAGAAGAAGCTATAAAATTTGATGTACTAATAAACAAGACCCCGAACGTATGAGCAAAAATTTTCAACAAATATGATGACGACACTACAAATATTATGTAATTTGTTCTGCTTTGGACTTCTTTATGCTCAAACGGCTCGAACAAATATGCTAAAAAATTTCGCGCTCGCTTCGCTCGCGCATAGCTCGCTGCGCTCGCATCCGGCTCGCTACGCTAGCGATTGGTCCTAGGACGTTTTGGGTCATAGCTTACGACACTACAAATATTATGTAATTTGTTCTGCTTTGGACTTCTTTATGCTCAAACGGCTTAAACAAATATTATGTTAAAAATTTTCGCGCTCGCTTCGCTCGCGCATGGCTCGCTGCGCTCGCATCCGGCTCGCTACGCTCGCGATTGGTCCTAGGACATTTTGGGCTATAGCTTACGACATTACAAATATTATGAAATTAGTTCTGCTTTGGACTTCTTTATGCTCAAGCGGCCCGAACAAATATGCTAAAAATTTTCGCGCTCGCTTCGCTCGCACATAGCTCGCTGCGCTCGCATCCGGCTCGCTTCGCTCGCGATTGGTCCTAGGAGGTTTTGGGTCACAGCTTACGACACTACAAATATTACGTAATTTGTTCTGCTTTGGACTTCTTTATGCTCAAACGGCTTAAACAAATATTATGTTAAAAATTTTCGCGCTCGCTTCGCTCGCGCATAGCTCGCTGCGCTCGCATCCGGCTTGCTTAGCTCGCGATTGGTACTAGGACGTTTTGGGTCATAGCTTATGACACTACAAATATTATGTAATTTGTTTGGTAACGGCTCGAAAGGAATCGCTAAAAAATGTTTAATACTTTGGAAAAATATCATTACTAACCTTAAACATTTTACAATGAAATTGTATTATACAAATTACAGACTACAAAATCATACCTACATTTATAAATTCTAACTGTATCTAAAAAGTGAAAAATATTTTTATGCCTAACATAAGTACAATCGAAAACTTTATTTGATTTACTTATAAAAATGCTATTTCATTTTTTTATTTATCCTGTATTCTGGGCGTCGGTGCCATCTAAGAAGAACAAATTAATGTTTGTTAAAATAAACACTATTAAATAGATATGGTTTTGGAGTCGGTTATTTGTTTTTAAAACGGATGGATGGATAAGGTTTACGCTATAGCATTAAAAGATTGATGTTGTTTGTTATTGTTCCTGTCGTAATTAATATGTGATATGTAATTTTAGGTTATAAACTTTAAAAACTTGAACATAATATTTTTTGGCGTTTATTATTTTTATATTCCCTTAACGTTTGTTCATGGCGCTCCATACCCATTTCACGCATATACCATACACACTTATTATGAGTAAATGCCATTTTAATTATACTAGAATTTGTCTAGAAACTAGAATAAAAATAATTAATAAGGCAAAACAACGTTTGCCGGGTCAGCTAGTATTTCTATAAAAAATACTACCGTATAGCATCTTTTTGATACATGTTAGGTGTATGTTATGGGTTTGCGTTTGACCACAGCTTGCCTGATGTTAAGCAACGCTGTGGCCTACGTTGTAGCACGCTTGCCTAGAAGGAACTTATTCACTCTCGATTTAGAAGATCTCAGTGATCATAAGATGATGACATCTTGATTTTACAGCTTTTTCATTATAAATCTTAAACAGGAAAAAAATAGCTCAAAGACCGTCTAAACAACAACTTTAAGATTGTTTATTATGGTACCAATTAGATTTAACTAAATGTATGTATGTGATAGTGTAGGTACTCACATTGTCGGCAAATTCTTAAAGTCGGTAACTTATTTTTGTTCGAACAATAGAGGCAATAAATTCCAAATGATCAAGTTGTAAAGGTTGTAAAATAAAACGCTGCTATGTTCGAGATGCAGAGGTCAAATATAATTTTTCGAGTTGTAGAGTGAAAATATGTACTAAAATGGCTTGGAAGGACTCGGTGATTATTTTGACTAACAGAGGGTCAAGATTTCAAGTAATGGAGGTTTTGGTGCTTGAAGGGAAGGGAACAAAATATTTTTTCGACATTTGGAGGTTTTTGACTTATCGAGGTTCGACTTAACGAGGTTCTACTGCACTAAACGTAGTATTATAACGTAAAAACTCTAAACTCAACATTTAGTCACATTTGGCCCATATCATCGCCTTTATGTAACTAAAGTTAGTCATTATATTTAGTGGTCCTAATCTGGACAAAACAAAACAAGTATTCAAACGAAGAACAAGCGCGGGAGTGGACTCATTTCGCCACCCGCGGCGATTCACTGTCGCAGAGGTCGGAGTGAATCAGGCTCCTGAATACTTTCTATTTCTTTCCGGAGCCTTAAACAAAAAGCCTGTTTTTGTAGTAGAGTCGTATACAGGGCTACTGGTAAATAGATAACTTAAGATAAGAAGATAATAACTTAAGAAGGTAAACTTAAGTAAATACTTTTTGGTGTGCTTTAAAAAAAAAACAATCAAAAATGTTTCATTCAAATTCAAATACCATTTATTTCGACTATATTTTCAAAGTATAAAATCAAGACATTAAAACAAAAAGAAAATTAAACAAATTTAAAAGATGATCAAATGGTCATGAACAACAAAAACATTATAGATTTGTGAGAAATTTAAAACAAAACTAAAAAACTTTGAAACCAACAAGGTTTGTAATACACAACTTCTTCTATGTGTTTAAGAATTACTTTTTAGAAAAAAGTTGTCATTTCAAACAAACTTCTATAAGTTAAAATAAAAATTATTTATATTACTTATCTAGTATCGGTGTAATTTTATTCTATAAGAGTTAGAGGATTTTAGACTTTTAAAATTCTGTTACATTATGCCTAATAGCAGGTTTCGTATCAGCGGCCTTACACAGAATTTCAAATGAGCTGTTTATAACAATTTTGCTTAGTTTCTTTATAAGCAAAACACAGTTTAATGTATCAGACGTTTGTTATTCTAATATGCGACTCTATGTTAGACTGTGGGGTACATTCAACTTAAACTTCTAGTATCGATTATGTTTCCAAACACAATACAAAAGCCAAACAAGAAAGAAAACCGGACTAGCAAGAGAATCTCAACAAAACTCGACGCTATACTCGGACGCCTGCGGTTTTAATAGAAGTACCACAACATCTGACGCAATGACAGTGGAACAGGTATGCCAGCGACCCAAGACCGTGCTCCGCTATTTTAAGGAGCTTGGATGGCTTGGGTAGGCTGGTAGGGAAATGCACAATACGCCTCTTGCGGGTTGTCAGTGCAGGTCTGATCGCCCCCATCATAGAATAAGAATAAGAACCATAATACAAACTGTAAATGGTTATTATGTTCACTACATCATCTGTATCTGAATCGCACAAGAATGACATTTGACATTTCTAAAATAAAAAAATGTAAAGAAACAAGTATAAGTTGCTAGTAAGCCTGTATTCCGTGGCGTGGTGTGAACCGATTGTGCAATATCAATTTGAGTGTCGGAATGCCGACCATCTGTCTGCGGGATGGGAACATCCGCATTTTTTGGCAAGAGTACAGGTGGCTGGCGCTTCTTTATTCTATCTGAAGTTGTGATATACGTAACGTGTATATGGGCATTACTTATATTAAGTATTTTTTTTTGTGACCTAGCTTCCCCTAACATAATTAGGGATATTTTGTTTCTATGTATATGTACTTAGTAAGTATGCAGTCCGCCCCAATATCATTTCAAAAATAATTTTTAGCGGCCACCGCAAAATGGTTGATGACAAAGTTTATCACACTTGACTAAAAAAAAATTTAAATTTGTTTATTTATTAGTTTTGTTTCACCGACCGTTGATTTTGTTTTTAGTTGACACTGACGATTTCAATATGCTTGACTAACTGCAAATAATACTTTGACATTTCAAGTTTAGATAGATAGATAAATTCTTTATTTGCACACACTTATTCAAGTAAACTATATGCATGAACTACTTAAAACTAACGCCAAAAAGACGGCCTTTTCGACTCTTTCTTTGTACGTGATCATTAACGTAGATATAAATAAAATAAAATAAAAAAAACCTTTTTATATTTTAAGTTGTAGCAGTTGTGATATGTGTTGTTGATTTTTTTTTTCTCTATATAATTATTTTCTTCTTTCGTTTATGTTAGGTATTAACATTATTTATTTGTTGTATTTTCTTATTTTGTTTTGAACGCTGTTTGTTTGCACCACCGTCTCTCACTCTTGCCATGGTCCGCTTCATTCACGGTTGCCTGGCAGAGATCGCCATAGGCGATAAGGCCGCCATTGTGCTCTAGTTTTTAAGTTCTATACTCCGAAACGGATTGACTAATCTTTACCAAATTTCATATACGTATTCAGTAGGTATGAGAATCGGCTACTGTGTAACGTTTTTACCCCTAAGTGATAAGGGTTGTTCACCCTTAAATATATATTTTTTATTTTTTCGACGAATTTTTTTTATTTGAACTTTATATAAAGTGGCATTAAAAAATACATACAACCCAAAATTTTTACTTTTTTATCATCAACCCCTTATTTTTTATAGCGATTTTAGTATTTTATTCATTTTTCATCTCGCTTGATAACTGATCAAATATAATGTCTTTAACTGTACTTCGAGTAAAAATCTATTTTTTTTTGAAGAAAATAATAAACAAAATTTTACCTGATATACATATGCTTAGTAAATATTAAATACTTAAAATTTGCCGCGCCATTACTTTACTGGTGAGTGAAATTCCACACTATGCCATAGACTGAAGTCGGTCCTGTTTCACTCACAAAATTCTTCTTCAAAGACTTCTCTTACTGTTTACACAAATTTTGACCTTCGTTATTGTTTATGTATCGTATGTAGTAGTATTGTTTACAATTATCATTTTGCTATCTCAATGTAACTCTCTTATTAACTACTAGCTGTTGCCTGCGGCTCCACCCGCGTGTAAATCGCTTTATTGCGTAACCTCTCCTGCAGATGACTATTGTAAAAAAATGTATTTTCATCTGTGCGCTGCTGTGGATCGGATTATACGTTAAATTGTAGGTCCTCTTAGTACCAACAGTCGTCAAAATAAGGCAGGAGCTTGAAAAACTCTCGACACCATAACTTGATCACTTAGTTCTTACGTAGAAGAAGCTATAAAATTTGATGTACTAATAAACAAGACCCCGAACGTATGAGCAAAAATTTTCAACAAATATGATGACGACACTACAAATATTATGTAATTTGTTCTGCTTTGGACTTCTTTATGCTCAAACGGCTCGAACAAATATGCTAAAAAATTTCGCGCTCGCTTCGCTCGCGCATAGCTCGCTGCGCTCGCATCCGGCTCGCTACGCTAGCGATTGGTCCTAGGACGTTTTGGGTCATAGCTTACGACACTACAAATATTATGTAATTTGTTCTGCTTTGGACTTCTTTATGCTCAAACGGCTTAAACAAATATTATGTTAAAAATTTTCGCGCTCGCTTCGCTCGCGCATGGCTCGCTGCGCTCGCATCCGGCTCGCTACGCTCGCGATTGGTCCTAGGACATTTTGGGCTATAGCTTACGACATTACAAATATTATGAAATTAGTTCTGCTTTGGACTTCTTTATGCTCAAGCGGCCCGAACAAATATGCTAAAAATTTTCGCGCTCGCTTCGCTCGCACATAGCTCGCTGCGCTCGCATCCGGCTCGCTTCGCTCGCGATTGGTCCTAGGAGGTTTTGGGTCACAGCTTACGACACTACAAATATTACGTAATTTGTTCTGCTTTGGACTTCTTTATGCTCAAACGGCTTAAACAAATATTATGTTAAAAATTTTCGCGCTCGCTTCGCTCGCGCATAGCTCGCTGCGCTCGCATCCGGCTTGCTTAGCTCGCGATTGGTACTAGGACGTTTTGGGTCATAGCTTATGACACTACAAATATTATGTAATTTGTTTGGTAACGGCTCGAAAGGAATCGCTAAAAAATGTTTAATACTTTGGAAAAATATCATTACTAACCTTAAACATTTTACAATGAAATTGTATTATACAAATTACAGACTACAAAATCATACCTACATTTATAAATTCTAACTGTATCTAAAAAGTGAAAAATATTTTTATGCCTAACATAAGTACAATCGAAAACTTTATTTGATTTACTTATAAAAATGCTATTTCATTTTTTTATTTATCCTGTATTCTGGGCGTCGGTGCCATCTAAGAAGAACAAATTAATGTTTGTTAAAATAAACACTATTAAATAGATATGGTTTTGGAGTCGGTTATTTGTTTTTAAAACGGATGGATGGATAAGGTTTACGCTATAGCATTAAAAGATTGATGTTGTTTGTTATTGTTCCTGTCGTAATTAATATGTGATATGTAATTTTAGGTTATAAACTTTAAAAACTTGAACATAATATTTTTTGGCGTTTATTATTTTTATATTCCCTTAACGTTTGTTCATGGCGCTCCATACCCATTTCACGCATATACCATACACACTTATTATGAGTAAATGCCATTTTAATTATACTAGAATTTGTCTAGAAACTAGAATAAAAATAATTAATAAGGCAAAACAACGTTTGCCGGGTCAGCTAGTATTTCTATAAAAAATACTACCGTATAGCATCTTTTTGATACATGTTAGGTGTATGTTATGGGTTTGCGTTTGACCACAGCTTGCCTGATGTTAAGCAACGCTGTGGCCTACGTTGTAGCACGCTTGCCTAGAAGGAACTTATTCACTCTCGATTTAGAAGATCTCAGTGATCATAAGATGATGACATCTTGATTTTACAGCTTTTTCATTATAAATCTTAAACAGGAAAAAAATAGCTCAAAGACCGTCTAAACAACAACTTTAAGATTGTTTATTATGGTACCAATTAGATTTAACTAAATGTATGTATGTGATAGTGTAGGTACTCACATTGTCGGCAAATTCTTAAAGTCGGTAACTTATTTTTGTTCGAACAATAGAGGCAATAAATTCCAAATGATCAAGTTGTAAAGGTTGTAAAATAAAACGCTGCTATGTTCGAGATGCAGAGGTCAAATATAATTTTTCGAGTTGTAGAGTGAAAATATGTACTAAAATGGCTTGGAAGGACTCGGTGATTATTTTGACTAACAGAGGGTCAAGATTTCAAGTAATGGAGGTTTTGGTGCTTGAAGGGAAGGGAACAAAATATTTTTTCGACATTTGGAGGTTTTTGACTTATCGAGGTTCGACTTAACGAGGTTCTACTGCACTAAACGTAGTATTATAACGTAAAAACTCTAAACTCAACATTTAGTCACATTTGGCCCATATCATCGCCTTTATGTAACTAAAGTTAGTCATTATATTTAGTGGTCCTAATCTGGACAAAACAAAACAAGTATTCAAACGAAGAACAAGCGCGGGAGTGGACTCATTTCGCCACCCGCGGCGATTCACTGTCGCAGAGGTCGGAGTGAATCAGGCTCCTGAATACTTTCTATTTCTTTCCGGAGCCTTAAACAAAAAGCCTGTTTTTGTAGTAGAGTCGTATACAGGGCTACTGGTAAATAGATAACTTAAGATAAGAAGATAATAACTTAAGAAGGTAAACTTAAGTAAATACTTTTTGGTGTGCTTTAAAAAAAAAACAATCAAAAATGTTTCATTCAAATTCAAATACCATTTATTTCGACTATATTTTCAAAGTATAAAATCAAGACATTAAAACAAAAAGAAAATTAAACAAATTTAAAAGATGATCAAATGGTCATGAACAACAAAAACATTATAGATTTGTGAGAAATTTAAAACAAAACTAAAAAACTTTGAAACCAACAAGGTTTGTAATACACAACTTCTTCTATGTGTTTAAGAATTACTTTTTAGAAAAAAGTTGTCATTTCAAACAAACTTCTATAAGTTAAAATAAAAATTATTTATATTACTTATCTAGTATCGGTGTAATTTTATTCTATAAGAGTTAGAGGATTTTAGACTTTTAAAATTCTGTTACATTATGCCTAATAGCAGGTTTCGTATCAGCGGCCTTACACAGAATTTCAAATGAGCTGTTTATAACAATTTTGCTTAGTTTCTTTATAAGCAAAACACAGTTTAATGTATCAGACGTTTGTTATTCTAATATGCGACTCTATGTTAGACTGTGGGGTACATTCAACTTAAACTTCTAGTATCGATTATGTTTCCAAACACAATACAAAAGCCAAACAAGAAAGAAAACCGGACTAGCAAGAGAATCTCAACAAAACTCGACGCTATACTCGGACGCCTGCGGTTTTAATAGAAGTACCACAACATCTGACGCAATGACAGTGGAACAGGTATGCCAGCGACCCAAGACCGTGCTCCGCTATTTTAAGGAGCTTGGATGGCTTGGGTAGGCTGGTAGGGAAATGCACAATACGCCTCTTGCGGGTTGTCAGTGCAGGTCTGATCGCCCCCATCATAGAATAAGAATAAGAACCATAATACAAACTGTAAATGGTTATTATGTTCACTACATCATCTGTATCTGAATCGCACAAGAATGACATTTGACATTTCTAAAATAAAAAAATGTAAAGAAACAAGTATAAGTTGCTAGTAAGCCTGTATTCCGTGGCGTGGTGTGAACCGATTGTGCAATATCAATTTGAGTGTCGGAATGCCGACCATCTGTCTGCGGGATGGGAACATCCGCATTTTTTGGCAAGAGTACAGGTGGCTGGCGCTTCTTTATTCTATCTGAAGTTGTGATATACGTAACGTGTATATGGGCATTACTTATATTAAGTATTTTTTTTTGTGACCTAGCTTCCCCTAACATAATTAGGGATATTTTGTTTCTATGTATATGTACTTAGTAAGTATGCAGTCCGCCCCAATATCATTTCAAAAATAATTTTTAGCGGCCACCGCAAAATGGTTGATGACAAAGTTTATCACACTTGACTAAAAAAAAATTTAAATTTGTTTATTTATTAGTTTTGTTTCACCGACCGTTGATTTTGTTTTTAGTTGACACTGACGATTTCAATATGCTTGACTAACTGCAAATAATACTTTGACATTTCAAGTTTAGATAGATAGATAAATTCTTTATTTGCACACACTTATTCAAGTAAACTATATGCATGAACTACTTAAAACTAACGCCAAAAAGACGGCCTTTTCGACTCTTTCTTTGTACGTGATCATTAACGTAGATATAAATAAAATAAAATAAAAAAAACCTTTTTATATTTTAAGTTGTAGCAGTTGTGATATGTGTTGTTGATTTTTTTTTTCTCTATATAATTATTTTCTTCTTTCGTTTATGTTAGGTATTAACATTATTTATTTGTTGTATTTTCTTATTTTGTTTTGAACGCTGTTTGTTTGCACCACCGTCTCTCACTCTTGCCATGGTCCGCTTCATTCACGGTTGCCTGGCAGAGATCGCCATAGGCGATAAGGCCGCCATTGTGCTCTAGTTTTTAAGTTCTATACCTTGTATGTATTTGTCTATTTCTTGGTGTGCAATAAAGTATATTATTATTATTATTTCCCAGAATTAGTATTAATACAGTTACAGTTTTTTGTTACTTAAAATGTATCATAAAATACAATGTCTAAAAAGCATGTCAAGGTTATTGAGATTATTATTATGTCAAATTTATTACAGTATGTCCAATATGTCACATTTTTTACTATGTATTTACATGTACAAATTTCTAGCATTTTTTGCGCGTCATCTGGGATCGTCCAGCGTTGGACGAAGGCCTCCTCCAACGAGACGACCTCGTTAGCGTAAAGGTTACCATGCAGGTCTGCTAATCAGAAGGTTCCGGGTTCGATTCCCGGCCCGGTCAACATCTTTGTGCTTAACTAAATTTGTTGGCTGTGGGTCTGGGTGTTAAATATGTATTTATATAATATGTATGTATGTATATGTAGTATATCAGTTGTGTTAGCAACCATAATACGAGCTAGAAATGGTTCAGTATGGGGCTAACCAGCCGTGTGTGAATGTGTCCTAATATTAAAAAAAAAATAAAAAAATAAATAAAAAAAAAACTTGTGCCACCTGCGTCTTGATTGGGCGGATCTCGTCCACAGTCAACAAAACGTATAGTAAATGTTAATACATTTAGTTGTAGATAAGTTTAGAAGGTAGTCACTAGGTGTGACCTACCTACTGCTGGTGAAAGGATGCGATGCGTTGGCCAATAACTTAGATTTACGCCACAGTTACTGCTCACTGTTCAAGAGCTCACTTTGCTTCACTTAGATGGACTTATTGCAATAACGATACATTTATTTAACATTGAAACTCGTTTTAAAAGTATATTTTTCATCTGGTTAGATGACACGTTAAATTGTAGGTCCCGGCTGTTAGTCTTAGTACAAGCAGTCGTTAAGCCAAGTCAGAGGCTTGAAAACTCTCGATACTAAAGCTTGGCCACTTAGCTCATATAAAGAGGCAGAAAATCATGCGCACACCGCAAGGCTTACAATAGCTTGCTATAGCAAAAAGTGTCGTGACAAACTTTCGTAAGAATTTTTCCGTCTAGCCCCCTTTCACAACGCGCGATAAGGAACTTCGTTTCTAACCCTGCAGCCTGGGTGAAAGAATAAGGCTGCGGAATTGCCCCTGTCGTAAGAGGCGACTCGAAGGTGTTCAGAGATGGGGTTCCGACACCCGCTCCATCGAGTCCGGGGTGAACGACGACGGCGTCGCGTGACCGTCACCGTTACTTGGTTGGTGAAACAATCCGGGAAGGGCCACAGCGCAGTGCAAGGAGGTCTCCGGAGTGTTTCCCGGAAGAACCCGGAGACCTCCGTTTAGCACAGAGGCAGGTCACCGGGGGGGTTTTAGTGGGTACAAATCCCACATAACCTGGCTGCGCCCCATCGTAGCCAGGTATCTTGTCGAAGATTTCCCCCTCGTCAACAAAAAAATAAAAATAAAAAAAGGAACTTCGTTTCAAAAATTAAAACTGTCTAAAGGGGTTTTTACGAAATTTTACTCAGTAACAAAGGTGTGAAAAGTTTAAAAGTGTCAAAGTTCACTCTAACGTTGATAGCTTGACACCACATCGGCATTCTATTGTTGATATTTGATCAGAAACAGACAACTCAATGGATGCACTGGATGAAGCTTTGACACCTTTTTAACTACCTTATGACAAGCCAATATTAGTCAAATAAATAATGGCAAAGTCATCTGCAATTGACTCTATCAAATTATGTAATAGATGTGTCGTAATGTTTGACCCAATTTAGGGCACTTTAATTAGCTTTTCTTATAATCAGGTAAAAGTGTTGTTAATTTAAGTGTTGATACTTTACTTAGAATATTTGTTATAACGTTTTTATGTAAAAAGAGTATAGAAATTAATAGTAATTTAAAATTAATACCAATTTTATTCATATTCAGAAAACCTTTATTGAATATGGCACTCAATTGGGTATTTGAAAAAAAAAAAATTGTGATAAATAGAAAGATTATATATTAGTTTTATAACAAAAATATTTTTTTATTATTTTTTTTGCAATAATTCAAAAGTTATTTCAAAATAAAAATTAATTTTTGAATCCAGTACCGAAGATACGCCGACAACTCCCGAACAAACCCGAGCGCGTGTGACGTCATAATGTTAGTTTTCACTCAGACACTCAATGCAGTTGATAGGAAAATAATGAATACAAAGTATAATAAAACTAACATCTTCTTCGGTACTGGATTCAAAAATTAATTTTTATTTTGAAATAACTTTTGAATTATTGCAAAAAAAATAATAAAAAAATATTTTTGTTATAAAACTAATATATAATCTTTCTATTTATCACAAAAAATTTTTTTTTTCAAATACCCAATTGCTGTTCTTAGTATCATTAAAATGAACCGGTAAATAGCACAGCCGCAAACTTTACCCACCTTTGTGTAAATTGTATTACAAATGCCGAAGACAAACAAATTCTATTATAAATTGAATAGAAACTAAAAAAACAATATACAGATTATTTATTGATGAATATAGATTTACAAGTCATTTTACAATCATTATTTTATATATGTCAATTATTAATTAACTAGTCATTGAGAAATTCCTTAATACTATAGGGTGCTTTATTAATTAAAGCGGGCTCTAAAACCTATACCTTAGTCCCACCTGTCACGTTGAATGGAAGTCCGTTAAATATGGTCTCAAAATTTAAATACCTAGGCCATTGGGTCACGGAGACGCTCACAGACGATCTAGATATGTAGAGGGAGCGCAGGGCGTTGTCAGTGAGAGCCAACATGCTGGCCCGTAGGTTCGCACGTTGTACCCCTCAGGTGAAGGTTACACTCTTTAGAGCATTCTGCCAGTCCCTTTACACGTGCAGCCTATGGGTCAAGTACACGCAGAAGGCATACATCGCCCTGCGCACCCAATATAATAATGCTTACAGGGCGGTGATGAGGCTGCCTAAGTGGTGTAGCGCATCAGGGATGTTTGCGGATGCGCATATAGACGGTTTCGCGGCGATCGTGCGCAAGCGCGTGGCCTCCCTGATGCGCCGCGTCCGAGCCAGCGCCAACACCTACCTGCAGCTGTTCGCCTGGAGGATGGACTTAGACTGCCCAATGATGCAGCATTGGACTAAGCTTCATGTTCAGCACTCTGGGTCCACCCGCGGTTACAGACTTCGTTAAATATAATATGTTATGCACAGTATTTGAATTTTTATAGTATTAAATAAGTATGAAATTCCCTAAGTTTAAATTTTGACAGATTTTTGAATTTTAAATTGACATTTGTAATTATTATTTGTATTTAATTTGATAATGATGGATTGATTAGTTTTGACATTTATTTATTATTCTTAATTCTTAATTTTTATGTTATTTTTTGTGTGCACTGTACTATGGATGAAAATCTGAAATAAATAAATTATTTTTATTATTATTATTATTATTATTAATTAAAAATAATGCCAACTTACTTCTAAATAATTATGTTAGGGAAAGCTGTAATTCTGATAAAAATTGATATATTGATTTTACCCTCTCGTAATTACGCTCACACGGTCAATAATACATATGAGTAGGTGTAACAAGTGCTATCATACTCGTACCAAAAACATAACAGTTTGCATGTCGAAGGTAGGTTACATAAGACTGTGTATGGCACGGTCATCTTGGCCATCATTAAAAATATTTATGGAGCTTAGAGGAAGCTTTCAGTATGGGCGTTTACTGTGAGATGGTGATAATTTTCATGGTGCATTGAGGTGCTTTTTTTTTATTTCTAGTGTTCATCTGACGCTCGCTAGCAACCGCCCTCGAGTTGTGAATCTGTTGCCAAGCACCTATAACGGTGTGTTCCGATAGCTTTCTTGAGAGCCAGATATTCCAGACTCAGCATGCTCCACACGACCTGCTGGTCAAATGCCTAGCAGCTGTAGATGTAAAAAAGCATATAGGGTTTCATCTTCATTCTAAGCCGTAATGAATAAAAAAGGTTTTGGTTTGCATATAAAAATTCTCAAAAAACGGTCTGTTTACAAAGTAATAAAAATAAAACTAACGCAAAATGTTATGATTTCTTTTGATTTTGTCAACCTATTTGGAAATTTGCAAAAAATAGCCGCTTCTTATACTTTACTGAGTCACGAAAAAAATACAGAAAAATTGTTTTATTTTTTATATAGTATTGTAAAATTTATTGCCCATACTCTTTTCACTTCATGTTCCTAATCTGATATGTTCAAGTCCAATGGCTGTATGCATTACCTAACTGCTGCCTCTCTGTTTGGTATGTTTCCATCTGTAATAACAGGGCGTGGGCTTGTTGCTTTTTACTGAATTGCCGGTTGCTAGATAAACATCATTAATCATCATCATCTGTGGACTTCCGCCATAGCGAATTTTTTAGTCTAAAAGCTTCTGTCGTAGTACATTTTTACACGCTTTATATTAGCTTCACCTGTATGTTTGTATGTTTGTAACCGACTTCTTTGGGCGCGATTTTGACCCACTTTAAACGGCCAGATTTTGTTGAAACTTTGTAGATTTATTGAGGAACGATGACAATACACTAATTTGATAAAATTATTACATTTTTTGTATTTTTGTTTGTATGTTTGTTTGTAACCGACTTCTTTGGGTGCGATTTTGACCCACTTTAAACGGCCAGATTTCGTTGAAATTTTGTAGATTTATTGAGGACCGATGACAATACACTAATAATGATAAGATTATTACATATTTTTGTAATTTTGTTTGTATGTTTGTTTGTAACCGACTTCTTTGGGCGCGATTTTGACCCACTTTAAACGGCCAGATAAGCGTGTTTTTTTAGTTTTTTTTTAACTATTATTATTATTTTTAATTATCACAGTAAAGTTAGTTAAGTACTTGTTCAAGCGAGATTGAAAATGTTATAAAAGAGATTCTTTAAGTTACAGATAGCATATTAACTTTAAAAAAATATTCGCTTAAAACTAGGACTAATAACAATTTTCTAAGTATAGTTACTTTAATTTTAAACAATTCAAAATGATGATAATTGGCTCCTTAGAAAAAATGATTTTATGTAGTCATGTAACATCCCAGTTTATATACGAGTATATATGTTGTAACTGAACAAAAGACGCCCCATTTTCTTATCATTTTGTTTGTTTTTCCTGTTTCATAAGTCTGATTGTTGCGAAAATTAGAAGAAAAATTGTAAGGGTTGTTTTTTTAAACAGAATATGAGTTATTGTTTCAGTAATTTTAACGTAGTTAAACGCAACGACATTTATAATAAGGTATTATAACATTTATAATAAGGTATTATAAATGTCGTTGGTTAAACGTAGCGCCTGTAGCTCAGTTAACTAAAGTGATATGACGCGATCATCTAGATTAAGCAACGGTTGATTTAGCCAGTTTTTGGACGTGAGTGGACGACATGGACAGGGACCATGCACATTTCTTTTAAAAAGATACCTTTTCATCTGGGCGCTACCGAGGGTCGGATACCATAAGTCTAAGTCTATCTCTATCTCTTTAAAATTGGTCACGGCTGTAGTAGTTAGTACAAGTAGTCGTTAAGACAAGTCACAGGCCTTTGGGCTGCTTGAAAACTCGTGACACTAAAGCTTGGCTGCTTAGCTCATACGAAGAAGATGTAACTTTAACCGTTCGTGATTTAGCAATAGAACAAAAACGTAAATTATAGTTTTTAGACATACATATACTAGCTGACCCGGCAAACGTTCTTTTGCCTTAAGTAAAAATTTAAGGGTGAACAACCCTTATCACTTAGGGGAATGAAAAATAGAGAGTAGTCGAATCTCAGACCTACTGTATACGCATATAAAATTTTGTAAAGATCAGTCAAGCCGTTTCGGAGGAGTACGGTAATTAACATTGTAACATGGAAATTTTATATATTAAAAGAAGAAGATATATTGTATTTTGCGCCTTAAGTCTTAATCGTATTTCCAAAAAACTACTATGAAAACATATAATGACTCAAATATTACTTAAGAGCTATGAGCCAACGCTTTTTTGAAACCTGTCACTTAGTTGTTGATGTTCAGCGCTAATTGTAATGATTAATTATAAGCTAACGCCGAAATATCGTGAGTTACCAATGTGCCAAAAGTATTACTCGAGTACTTAACGCAAAATGTAATTGAGTATTGCAGTTTAATTTGGTGTTAGCCAAAGGTGGAAGCCAAATCTTATCTTAATATATATAAATCTCGTGTCACAATGTTTGTCCTCAATGGACTCCTAGACCACTTAGCCGATTATAATAAAATTCGCACACCATGTGCAGTTCGATCCAACTTGAGAGATAGGTTAGTTTAAATCTGAAATTATAGTCGCAATTTTAATTTATTGCTAATTATTGTCTGTTATTATTTGACAGTCACTATTATCTGTTAACTCCAAATGATTCTAACAGATGTCGATACCTATCGACTGGGTTGAGTAAATCAATAGATGGCGCTGCTATGGTAAACCTACGAACGTGTCATGTAGGCTACACTATCTATTTTTCATACCCCTAAGTGAGGCAAAACAACGTTTGCCGGGTCAGCTACTTATTATATATAATTCATTATTAATTATTCATGCACTAAGTTGTTCGTCAACTTAGTGCATGAATAACAAAGTTACTTAAGAAAATAAATAAATATTAGATGGTTGTATTTAAGTAACTTTTTCGCCAACTTAGTAATGCGTATTTATCTAAGTTACTTGGCAAGTAGGTAACTAAGTCATTATGTTATAGCGCATGGTCTACATACGTGTGTACAGAATGTAACTTGTTTACGAGTAAGTGTCTCTTTTATTTTTAATTACTTGCATAAACCGCGGTACACTGACCCAGAGATTACAAAATGTATAAATTAAATCGTAATTTGATGAATCTTTTTGGATTAAATTGTCGAAAATAATAATTTGCGATTCAAAAAAAATATATAACATTATTATGATATTTTTCAAAAATTATCATTATGGTAACTGACACAGAAATCAAAATAATTTCTGTCCATTTTAATGTAATTTCTGGTTTTTATTCATAAAAAAACTGATTTAGTTGAGGCAAGGATGCATGCAGGCTTTGCTCAAGGAAATTGGGCAAAGGCTTGGCGGATCCTTCCTGGTGCAAAGGATAGTGATTGCTATTCAGCGCGGGAACGCTGCAAGGCTGATAGGCACCTTTGTACCGGGAACTATTAGGGGCGGTTTATTTATTTAGAATTAAGTAATTTATTAAAACTTTAATTTCATTTTGTCATTTTAATTGTAAAACAAAAGAATTACATAAATAGAAACACACACACACAATAAAAAAAACCTTACAAATAGAGATTAAATCTAAGTCAGTGTCCGCGGGTGCCTAAATAATGTGATTTTTTTTATTTAGGAATAAATATATTAATATGTTTAAAATTAAGTCAATAAAATATAAAATAAATGTCGATATTATATTTATGATTTATTTATTTATGTTGTCAATTTTACAATTGTGTAACTGGTATTCCGACTGCTGTAACTAAATTATAACCTAAATTAATTTTCTACTTTAAAACGTTTATTTCTAGTTAATAAAAGTATTAACACACACAATATTCTTCTTAACTTCGTAAGATTTATTTTTTTAAGATTTATAATCTCTACTTATAAACTGGTTAAATTATTTTTTATTTTGTAAAAATTCTTAGGCGCATACATGGGCAAAATAAAAAAAAAAACAGTTTAAATCTTATAAATCATTAACAGTTAAATTTCGTTCATTTAAACGGCTGAAGCTCAACACAAAGGTGTTGACCGTGCCTGGAATAGAACCCGAGGCCCTCTGATTGGCAGTCCGGCATGGCAACCTTTACGCTAACGAGGTCGTCAAATGTTAAAGTTAAGTTATGTCATAAAAATTATTTGACTACGATTAACATACACTTTTTATAGTTATTAGTACTTTTATCAAACGAGTAAGCTGACCCAGGGTCACTTGGTCAAGCTCTTTGCAACTTTTGACCATAATAGTTAATCGCCTATCATAGATAGTATAACAAGTGTAAATTAAAAACTTAGAAAACTCCCGACTTGACATTTTGTGGTGTCGAACATCTTGGTATTAAAATTTACTAGTTACGCTCCGCGGTGTTACCGCGCTAATCTGGGATACGGTTTTTTAGAGGTTACATTTCGGGGAGTGTGCTCTGGAACTTCCTAATTTGATTCCACCATCTCCGTTCTACTACGGAACGAGCAGAGAGTCAGTGAAGAGACACCGGTACAGAGTTAAAGTTCCAAACTTTCGTACAAAACGCTTTGCGTCGACCTTTATTATGAGGACTGCGAAGCTTTGGAGTTCACTACCTGAGCCTCATATTTCCTGAGAGGTATCATCCGGAGGTCTTCGAAAGTAGAGTTAATAGGTAAGCGTGCTACACCGTAGACTGCAGCGCAGCTTAACATCAGGCTAGCTGTAGTCAAACGCAAACCTATCAAGGATAAAAAAATATAATATTTTGTATACTTAGGATATGTATATCTCCATGCCAAATTTCATCGAAATTGTTTATTATACTTAGTATTTCGCTGTGATCACAGCGGAAGTACATCAAATTTCTAGGTTCCTTCTAGGCAAGCGTGATACATCTTAGACCACAGTCAAGCTTTACATCAAGCAAGCTGCGGTCAAACGTAAGCCTATTCGTCAATAAAAACAATTTTGTTTTTCTTCTGTACACCTTTTAAACAAAAAAAATACATACAGTTGAATACATAGCCTCCTCCTTTTTTTAAGTTGGTTAAAATCTAAATAAAACTAGTCTATAGGAACAACGATGCCACAAACAGACAAAAATACACAGAGACTCGCCAAACTTACATCGCTCCGCCGTTTTTACGCCGTAGGTTAAAAAAATATGTTAATCACGACAGATAATAATTATTCTATTCATGTACTGCCCTTCTCCGCTCAGCCTACTGAACCCAATTGGGTTCAAAGTTCTCAAAAACTGAGCCCACCTTTTACTTTTAACAAACAAAACTTTGCTAGGTTGCCGCAACCGTACGCAAAAGCTTTTTATGTCTATTAGGAAACTTAATAAGCATTCTATGCTAATATCGACAATTATTATTGTGTAAAACGCATAGGAAAGTAAGCAATTAAAATATTTTATTAAATTTTAGGCAATGTTATGGCCTTATGTTTATTTTAAGTATCTAATAAAAAATAGCCTTAAAAAGTGTGAAGGAGCAATTAGAAAATCAATGCTAAGGTACTGAGTGCTGAATTTGCTCCTTTTGTGCATACACTTTTTGTGATAATTAGGCATCGTAAATTTCATATGCTTATTTGTGCACAATAAAGTATTTTTTTCTTTTTATGTCAAAAGCCATAATACGCCAATGGCAATGAGTAATGATTTAAAAAATATATAAAATATTTGTAAAATAATTTCGTTAAATGATATAATAAACTACATTTTATGTACATGCAAACCAGGCGAACTCCGGTTCACCACAAAGTTGAAATTTTCCCTGATTTTCGGAGCCCGAGACCTTTCCAACGAATGCTGTACCGTGGAAATCGGTTCGTGCGTTCTGGAGTTATAGATGGCGTCAGGAAAGAAAACCCGACTTATTTTATATAGTAGATAAGTAATAAATATTTACTTACATTTTCTATTGCTATACGAGGGATTGAAAAATCCACACATAACATTAAAAACAAGTTATTGGTATGTAGGGTGTTATAGAATGCAATCCAGAATTCTTCCGACGAACCACAATCGCTCTGACAAACAAAACATCGTGAGGAAACCATAACGCGCCAAGGACCATACAACGGAGACGCGTGTCATTCGCCAACCCGCACTTAGTCAGCTATGTGGATTATAGCCTGTATCATTCACCTAGTGACTCATAGCCCCGAAACCCAGCTGTGGGAACGTAAAGTGGGCTGCTTAAGCGTATATTCTATTTAAATTTTAGGAGAGTTTAGAAATATATTTTTACTGATCAAATGAATAAGAAAGCAGATTTTTAAATTATAAGAAGACCTAATAAAGAATTCGATATAAACAAGTTTAAAATTGAATTTAGATATTCGTGTTTTATTAATTTTAAATATTATAATAACTTTCTATCACACCACAAACCAGTGAATATTCGATTCCATTGCTCACAAAAAGTATTTTATTTTTAAATTATACAGCACTCTATATAATATTTTATTTTTTAAATGCTTTACAGTGAATATCAGAATAATAATAAATACACTAGTAATTAGGTAATTATAAAGTAATTACTACCGAAAGCAAGGCCGAATAAATCTTTCCGAACGTACTAAATATTAAATTGCAACCTCTTTTATTATGATGTATGTGATGATCAACCGATCTTTTAATAATACGTCTAATTATCTTAAATAACCTTCATGCTTATTATATTTTGCAATAAGTTCGAAAACTTCTGTAGACTTTTTGAGAGGAACCGAATTCGAAATTTGAACTTGAATTAACGCGTACAATTATTGCAACATCCTACAAATATAATAAAATATATGAAAGTTTGTGTGTGTGTGTATGTTTGTCACGCTCAAACGGCATAACCGATTTTGATGAAGTTTAGTATGTAGATAGGTTAGACCCTGGATTAACACATAGGCTACTTTTTATCCTGGAATAACGCGGGCAAGACCACGGCCCGCAGCTAGTTTAACATAATTTAAGCCACTAAATATTTCTTTTTCATTTAATAACATTATTTTAATCGAGAAACAGTTAAATTTCTTAGTTTAATAACAAAATAATGTGAATCTATACGAGTATAATAAATAAATGTGCCAATAATAGCCAGCAATAACTGGCAATATAAATTCGTCCGTCGACAAGATGGGATAACTACGTAACGTCAGTTCGATCCTGGATACGATTGGCTTAGATACGATTTGAATGGTATGCAAGGAAAGAGGCATATTCCCAGCATTGGCAGATAATAACATAACATTAAAACCGACCTTGGATGATGATAGCGAAAAATTAAATTCAAATCCAGATCGTTTTGTAAAATTATACCGATCTAGTCCTATTACTAGTCTTATTTTATTGAAATACTAGCTGACACTAAAGAGTTTTAAAAATAGATAGTAGCCGATTCTCAAAACCTACTGCATACGCATATAAAATTTGGTAAAAATCGGCCAAGCCGTTTCAGAGGAGTACGGTAACTAACATTGTGACATGGAAATTTTATATATTAGAATTAATCTAAGCTAAATATTTTAGTGACTTAAATCTCCATTAATTTAAATAATGATAGCACACAACACTTTCTACTTTTCTATCACAACAACCAATAATAATTCAATCAAATCAGTAAGTGATAATTTAGGTGCCTACTTAAGTTACAGCACTCTTTCAATAACCATAATTATTGTACATTACCTGAATAGAAAACATAAAGAAATTACCTCTTAAAGGTACCTGCTTAGTTTTATTCTGGGCCAAAGCAATCGTCGCTTTTAACAATCACCAAAACGATAGAAAATATCTAATGTAAAGGTGATATTTATTTATTTATTCATATTGTTGACAACCTCGATGGCGTAAAGGTTACCATGCCGGTCTGCTAATCAGAAGGTTCCCAGTTCGATTCCCGGCCCGGTCAACATCTTTGTGCTTAACTAAATTTGTTGGCTGTGGGTCTGGGTGTTAAATATGTATTTATATATATATATGTATGCCGACCCCACCTAAATGGGATAAGGTGAAGTAGAAGAAGAAGATGTATGTATGTATAATATGTAGTATATGTAGTATATCAGTTGTGTTAGCAACCATAATACGAGCTAGAAATGGTTCAGTATGGGGCTAACCAGCCGTGTGTGTAATGTAAAAAAAAATAGCATTACAGATAATTAGATTAACTTATTAGCTAATTATTGTACCCTGTACATAGGGTGTAGCTACATCTAACTTAATCTATGTCTACTTACGAGGGTGAATCAAAAAGTTCTTAGAAGTGCATATATATGAAACTTTTTTGTATCAAGTTCGATATTAAAATTAAAGAGTGTCTATCACACTATATTTATGCAGACTGTCACTTGTTTTTGTCAGTTCGTTCGCATGTTATAAATTTATTTGTGCAACGAGTTGCTAAAAAGTTAAAATTATGGATATAAGTGAGTTACGTGCGGTGATAAAATATCTCAGTTTGAAAAAAATGTCTACGAAGGAATTTTTTTTGGACATTCAGCAGACATTAGGGGGTGATGTTGTACCCTATTCTACGGTTGCGTACTGGGTGGCTGAATTTAAAAGAGGTAGATCAAGCTGTAAAGATGACCCGTGTTCTGGGCGGCCTTCAACCTCCGTTACAGAAGAAAATGTCAAAAAGGTTGAGAATCTGGTTTTGGAAGACAGAAGAATGACTATAAAACATATAGCTGAGATCCTAAAGATATCTTTTGGTAGCGTTCAATCCATTTTAATTGATTCACTGGGGTTCAAAAAAGTGTCTGCAAGATGGGTGCCACGAATGTTAACCGACGAAAACAAAAAGCGACGTTTGGAAATTTCCAAGCGTAATCTCGAAATGTTCCAGCGTGATTCGGATAATTTTTGCCGTCGTCTTGTCACCATGGATGAAACGTGGGTCCAATCCATTTTAATCCTGAAACTTAAAGACAAAGCATGTCTTGGAAACGACCATCCTCTCCATCCATTAAGAAATTTGGAGTTGCTCCTACCGCTGGCAAAGTTATGGCCTCTGTGTTCTGGGATAGTGAAGGAATCCTTTTTATTGATTACATGCCAAAAGGCCAGACGATTACTGGACCCTATTATGCAAATTTAATCCCGAAAGTGCGTGAAGCGATCAAAGAAAAACGTCGTGGAAAACTGTCGTTGGGCGTGTTGCTCCTTCAAGATAACGCTCCTGCTCATCGATCGGAAGTTGCGCTCAACGCAATCCGCTGTGCTGGCTTCAATCTCCTTGACCACCCACCATATTCTCCGGACTTAGCCCCAAGTGATTTTCACTTATTTCCAAAATTAAAACAGGAAATTCGTGGAACAAAATTTCACGATAATGACGCGGTTATAGCTGCCGTAGAGGAATTTTTCGAGAGTCAAGAAAATATTTTTTTTTTCACAAGGAATAAGGAAGTAAGAAACGCGTATCTAAATGCATTGCATTGGAGGAAGATTATGTAGAAAAAATAAAATATTATTATTTAAATCTTTGCATTTTTTAATATTGATTCCAAGAATTTTTTGATTCACCCTCGTATAGTTAAAAATTATTTTAAAAAAATTAAAATTAAGTATATCTAGTTGAAAAATCTAAAAATACTGGATGATAAAATAAATGTAAAACTGTAAATATATAGCCTATTTTATGTCATCTTCTAAAAAATCTGATATATTATAATAGCATTTGGCATATCTATATCAAAGGTTGCCTGGAAGAGATCGCTGTCAGCAATAAGGCCGCCGTTTGTGGCATAATTTTTTTTTTGTCTTGTTACTTTTTATTTTGTGTTGTACCTTTATTTGCCCAATAAAGAGTTCATCTATCTATCTATCTATATTTCAAGCTGCTATTAACCTTTGCGCCCATCCGTTGGCATTGTTACAGCTAATACAGATCAAATTACGTTTATTCTCGCGGCCATTATCTTCATAATGCACTTGCGCTTTTCAACTTTACGTTTTACATAATATTCGAATGTGAAGGTGACGGGGAGGCTGAATGCCGCCGCCGCGCGAAGCCTCAGTCGCGAGAGACGCGCGCTTGGCCGCGCTAGTGCAGTGCTTGACATTCCAACCTTTTTTTTCCAAAGTGCCAGTGCTCGGATACAATGAGGCTTATTTTTTGGGTAAGCACCTTTTTTTTTGGATTCAAAAAAAGAACTGTCAATAATTGTAGGTTATAATTTTTGGCGCGCGCAAGGCGAGTCCACTTTCTTTAGTGAAAGTCTTGCCATCATCGATACATCATCGGAAGGAGGCGGGTTTTTTATCGGTCCGGTCGAATGTCGCCGCAGTTATTTCTGTATCGGAAGCTGTGGATGGGCTCCGGTTGTTGCTTTCGTGTCGGAACACAGCGGTTTGAAGATGGGCCGCGATAAACTGAAAGAGAAATGAGGAAGCTTGGACGCGCGCGGAAAAATTATTAGACAGCGTAGACACATTAAAAAGATATGATACTGCTTTCTACGGATAAAAATAGCCAGTTGATAATAAATATTACTTGTTTTTCTGCTTTCAAATAAAGTTGAATTTCACTAATTAGCCTTATTAATTTAAAAATATACATTTATAAAAGTAAATATTAGTCTTAAGTCCTGTAAAATATTTATTATTATTAGAAGATGTGTAAATGATTTATGTACAATTAAATATAATTCATATATAAAAGAAAATATTAAAAATCTGCTGGTTGTATGATACATAAGCTTTAAATTCACAAGTATTATGCAATAGATTCTCTTTTAGTCGTTTTCTTCTTCATTTCTTCGGCTTCTCGCAGAATGTATTCATTAGGGAAGTTCTCTTACGCGAGTAAACTGTGGTGATTTCCCAGGATCTTTCTCGGAAGACACACGTCTTAGGATTTGGTGGTCCTCAAACATGTCGGTTTCCTCACGATAATTTTCAAGCGAGTGCAAATGCATACATAAATTATAAAAGGCATTTGTGTTGGGCCGGGATCGAACCTGGGTCTGTCTGAAAAGCAGAAGAATACGATAGATACAATGAAGTAAAACTTAGAATTTAAGGCACAAAAATAGGATTATAACTTCAACCATACTTAGAAGCTTCAAGTAAGTAACTTGAGCATTACTTGACCTCCTTGTTAGTTTAAATACGAGTAGAATATATGCAAACACGAATCCAATAGCTTTCCCGTTCATAAGACATCAACGACCTCGTTGGCGTAATGGTTACCATGCCAGACTGCCAACCAGAAGGTTCGATTCCCGGCACGGCCAACATCTTTGTGATGAACTAAATTTGTCGATTGTTGGTTTGGATGCTAAATATGTATCGATATAAAGTATTTATGTATATCAGTTGTGTTAGCAACCATAATATAAACTAGAAAAGGTTTTTAGTATGGCGCTAACCAGCCGTATGTCAAATGTGTCCTAATATTTATTTTATTATTAAAAAATAAAGAAACGATTAATATAGCATTGTAACCTACTACAGTTGCTATCATAGCCAAAAAAGTTAAAAAAAAGAAATGTTAACTTAATATAATGAAATACTATTTCTTTACATAAAACAGATTCACACATATGCTCAAAAACATCAAACATTATGACACATGTGTTACGAAACTTACTGCACTCAAATTGAAGTGCCGTGAAATTGCGATCCTCTCTCCGTAGTCAGTGCTGTACCTAACTGCAACAGAATTATGCATTACCCAATAACTTAGCCGTCTAAGTATCCTCTCTAAAATATGATATTACGTAAATATTCCAAAAAAAACGGTATGTATGTCAGTCGAGGTGGAGATTCGTAAGGCGGAACTACGGAAGAGTTTAACGCATACAGTTTCTCCTTGCGCGATATTCGAACTCGTTTTTGGAGCTGTTCGATTTTTGAAAATAGCAGTTTTGTTTTTTACCGGTATTTTTAATGACAGCTTGGCTGAGTTTTTATTTTTTTTAGAGGTAAACTAAGTAATTATGACAAATCAATTTTTTTCAAACGTACAATTTTTATTAATTATTTATAAGTTAAATTGAATGAAAAACACCTATTCTATTTTAAAAGCGAAAGTTTTTAAACAAGCTAAGTAATTAATTACAGTTCGATTTACAAAGTTTCACCATAATTAATTAAGTGAAACGATAAAATTATTCAGTCATAATAATTTTAATAACATTATTATTTTAAATGTATACGTTTGTGTTTATGTTATTTCTTCACACTAAAACGACTGAACCGGTTTTGATAAAATTTGGTATGAAAATAGTGTAGATCCTGGATTAACACATAAGTTACTTTTTATCTTGAGACATTATATTAACGCAAGTAACACCGCGGTACACAACTAGTATTAACGTAAACCTAAGTTCAATAGGTTGAAGGTTATTGATTAAACTTGAACCGTACATTCTAAGAGTAAGGTTTAAGATTTGGCCTACATGTTCCGTATTTTTTTAACATTTTTCTTATTACACTCCACATTCGAATTTTACAAGGTCAGTATCGTGTTACAATGCAAATGATATGTTAATAAAAAAGAAACATTTTCAATGAACAGTTGAAAAAAAATTGTTTACTAGATCCAAAACTTTTTTATGTTATAAAAAAAATAAAGTTGTAAATTTCAAACACCCCAAAACCCCATCACAGTACCTGGCGTAAAGGAGCCCATAACACTGGCTGCATTTCCACGCTGAGTAGCGACGGCTATCCTCCTCTGCGCCAAGTACGATCTAAAACGGGTATCTTAAAGGGATATTTTCATTCATTAAATATATAAGAGCTGGGCTCTTGCCCGTGGAGTTTTTTCCAGGTAGTTCTATCTTCGGCCAAATCCTTGACCTCCCTATACGACATGACTTTCGCCTTCTCCTTAATTTGGTCTAAAAATGATCTTCTAGGTCTTCCTCTTCCTCTCCTGGCTTCTATCTTTCCTTCTACGATATTTTAATAAAATTGTCATGTCGTGTAAGGTGGCCTACCATCTTTTCTCTTCTGTTGCTTATTGTATTTAATATGGTTCTTGGTTCTTGTACTTGGTTGTATAGGGATTTATTATTAAGAAAAAAAAAACAGTTTCATTTGTAAAATAGCAATTAAATTTTTAATTATTACAAGCAAATTATTCACAATCATGGTGCTGCAAGTTATCGACAATTTAACTCTCAATATGCCTATTATTTTTTATCGTTAGACGTCAAAAAGTAGAGTAGGGCACTCCATAATGTAGTTTACTATGTTTCAAGCATAAAAAAGAATTGCAATAAAACTAATAATAATAAAATCTGTACAGCATCAAAGTAACATCTCGAGAGAACGTTGACATTACTTCCGGTACGCGTTATGCAAGAGATGTAAAATTAATGCTATTAGCATAAATGAGTTATATTTAATAGCAGTTTACTGTTTCATAATGGTTAATTTGCGGTCTGGAATGACAGTTCTGGTTTTTAGTTTTTTTAGCAAATGCTAAAATGACTTCTTATTCTATGTAACTGTAATATAGTTTTTTATAATTAATTTTCATGACATGTGTAGATTAACTAGTCACAAAACAATAAATATAGAAGCTTTTTATTTGTATTTACATATGTAATTCAAATTAGGACACATTTCACACACGGCTGGTTAGCTCCATACCATTTCTAACTTGTGTTATGGTTGCTTACACAACTGGTATACTACATATACATACATAAATACTTTATATCAATACTTTTTTAACACACAGACCAACTGCCAACAAATTTAATTCATCACAAAGACGTTGGCCGAGCCGGGAATCGAAGCCGGGACTCTCTGGTTCAATTCAAATATTCAATTTTTTATTTGATTTAAGATAATATCTGTATGTCATAAGTGATTATTCCAGAAAATTGACAAATTATAGGACATAAGTTGTGAAAACATTTAAACGGCTCACTAAAAACTTAACTGCAACATTTAAAAAACCTTACTCAACAGCTTACACATCAAGCTATCAACCCAAAAAACAAACATGCAAATAAGTTATCATACTTTACGTTACATTCGTAATATAACGATGTAGTAACATCAGTAATGATGTACGTAATGCACCGTGTCCCACTGAACTCGGATATTTTTGACGAATTAGATAAAGTGGGACATCTCTAGCGTTGTTACTTTAAAGTAGCAGTTTTGTGGAAATAACGGTTTTAACTGCTATTTTCAAGATGCTATTAACGTTGTTTTTTTGCTCGTATCTCTAGTTAATCATAGAGAATGTAGTTTGTTTTGCATCCGATGTCAGGAAAAAGAAGAATTTAATGGTTTGAATGTTATAAATATTAATTATTAATCACTTTTCTGGTTTTTCTTTAAAACTAGCAAATCGTCCAAGCTTTTTGCGGGCTTTAAAAAATATAAGTTGCGAAGAGACACTAAATATAGCCTATGTTATTTGGGGATAATGTAACTTGCCCACGGTGAGAGATTTTTTCAAATCGGTGCAGAAGTTTCGGAGCCTATTTGTGTCAAACAAACAAAAAAAAACTTTTGACGTGACAACGTCTTAAATTAGGTTGCGGCTGGGAGTCACTTATGAAAAAGTGTAACGCCCGGTAACGTTACGATGAGTCACCGAACGAGAGAGAGGCCCGCCGAATGCCTTGCGTCTCTCTCCCACTCAACTATGATCGGTCTGCCGCGCGCGCAGCACGCGGCAGACGTTGTCAATAAAAAAAAATCAAAATTGTAAAATCTTCGCTCGTAAAACCGACTTTACAGGCAACCATTTTTTTTTTGTTTATAATATTGGTATAGACTAACCAGTATCATAAATAAAATGTATTATTGCAATATAATTGATATTATTGAAACAATTTGCATTGAGGTCAATCAATTAATTAACCTTTAACTCGAACTAACCTTAGGTCAAAGTTCACGTTTCGTTTTTCCAAATACCGTGGCAAGATGGAATTTTACGGCGAAAGTAGGCGTCAATTATGAATTTACAACCGTGTTATTTGTTTTTATGTAATAACGACACATAAGTAGGCGGTATCAAATTAACATGGTTTGTTAAATATTTTTATTGTTTGGAAGTGTCTTGCGTTGTTTTTTTTTAATTCAAACTTTTATGGTTATGGGTTTATGATTATGTTGTTTTCTTTGATTGCACGGTGCGACTTGACTTTTTAAATAAAATTATTATTGGTACATTTTATTACATAATTTGGTCACAATACCAACGTGGGACGATAAACTAAGAGCTTTTGTGGGTTTTTGAAACAAATTACATTATGTGAAGGAAGTTATTTAGTTAGGTATGTAGTAAAAACTAACAGCTGACTAATTAAAAACTAAACTAAGACTTCTTCTTCGTAAGTTCTAAGTGGCCAAGCTCTGTCGAGAGTTTTCAAACCATACGAAAGCCATTAAAAAAAATAAGTAAATTTTTGCAAACTATTTTTATTGTAAAATATTCTAAACCTAAAAAAATTAGAAGTTAGTTTATTCACACAATATTTTTTACACTTTTGTATTTAGTAATTAGATAGATACATAAACTCTTTATTGGGCATACTATAGGTACAAGTCAAAATAAAAAGTACCTAACAACACAAAATTATTTACAATGTGCTACAAACGGCGGCCTTATCGCTAACAGCGATCTCTTTCAGGCAACCATATTTATAATTTAATCATGTAAATGATTTGTCTATAATTATTTATTCAAAGAACATACGTCATATACTTCTTCTAACCCGACTGCTAAAATCGAACAGCCTCTAAATAACTGTCTCAAAACATTACGACCTTATTTTTTTTTTAATCAGGTCAGTATATCTACCTGCGCCCGCGCAGGATGTGGCAGGTGCGTGATTTGTGTCGATAAGCACCTTGATTCGGTTAATCGCTCGAAAGCCACACTCACTTGGCCTTTGAACGACTTGAGCCGCCTTTTGTTGCCAACGCTAACGGTTGCTAGGTTAGGAGGTCAATAAATTTGGGGTTTGTGTGAATAAAAGACAAACTTTTATTTATTCTGACAGACAAGATGACATACAGACAGAATATTTTATTGTTATCTTCTTCTAATTCTAAGCTAGGCATATTATGTAGAAGTACATAGTAGGTAGCATCAATTTTCTTCGTCTTCGTGTGACCTAAGTGACTAAGCTCTGGTGTCGAGAGTTTTCAAGCCACCTGAAGGCTTGAAAACTCTCGACACCTCTGACTTGACTTAACGACTGGTTGTACTAAGACTAACAGCCGGGACCTACAATTTAACGTATCATCCGACCAACGGTAGATGAAAATGCTACTATAAAAAACGACAATCTTATGCATGGTCACCCATCCAACCACCATACTATGCGTGCCAACTAAGAATAGGACTGTCAAACCGCCATCTTGCTCAATCATACGCGCAAACTTCATAACCAAAGTGTATGGTGTGCAAAAAATTTTATGAACAAATTATATTCAGTTTATATGTTTAATGTACGCTGTTTTGCTATTTCTTTTACATTTTACGGCAAATTAATTATAAATGAGTAGGAATTGAAAGCAAAAGCATATTTATAAAAATATAATTTCTTTTTCATTGTTATCACTTCTTTTTGTACCAAATAAATATATCCTACTACTATTATAAAGGCGAAAGTTTGTAAGTATGGATGTATGGATGTATGGATGTATGTTTGTTACTCTTTCACGTAAAAACTACTGAATGGATTTGAATGAAACTTTACCACAATATAGCTTATACATCAGAATAACACATAGGCTATAGCTTATACATCAGAATAACACATAGGCTACAATTTTTGAGGTTTTTAATGTGAGGTAGTAAAAAAAACACATTTTTTGCGCTTACATTGCAAACGCTGACTGAATCCTACAAGATAGATCAAACCTATTTACTACATTATTGTACAACTTAAAAAGGTCTACAAAAAAGTCCGTGATGGTATATGTTTATCTCTTAGGAATAACCCACAATAACCATTTTTTATCCTTTACTTTGTATGAGAAATAATGGCTTATTTACGAAGCGATTTTAAGCAATACAGTATTAATCCTTATCCAATTAAGTATCTTAAATACATTGTGCATTTAATAAAGATCAATATGGCTTTTTACAGCATGTAAATTAAATAAATATTTTCGAAGATATCACAGATTTAAAATGCAGAGTCATAGCAATTTCGGCGATAAATACCGTTTCGGTGGCGGCGGCGCCAGGCGAACGGGGCGCGGGGGGGGAGCGGGGTAGGTGCGGTGGGGAAGAAGTGGCTCATGGCTGAGTGCGCGACCCGAACGCGGGCAGACGCGTAAGGGCAGACGTCGTTGACGGTTGTGTCCGTTTTGCGAATTTTCAAGGCACTAGCGATTTGATAAAAACGTATGGTCGCCTACTTTAAGTAATATAGGCCTAAGGTTAGTTATTGCCAGGTTTCTTTTTGGTTTGGAGTTACACGTACAAAAAGATTCTTCATTTTTACGAATTACTTCATTGATAATTCAATTACTATATAGATAGGTTACTTACAGTTAATTATAACAAATTATATTAGCAATAAATTAAAATTGCGACTATAATTTGAGATTTAAACTATCCTATCTCTCAAGTTGGATCGAACTGCACATGGTGTGCGAATTTTATTATAATCGGTTAAGTGGTTTAGGAGTCCATTGAGGACAAACATTGTGACACGAGATTTATATAAATTAAGATAAGATTATTAATATTATATGTATGTTTTTTATTATTCTTTATTGTACACTACGTCCTTCTTTAGTCGTTTATAAATTCCTTTCCATCCAAAGGTTGCCTGGAAGAGATCGCTTTAAGCGATAAGGCCGCCAATTGTGGTACACTAATTTTAAGTTAATTGTCTTTTACTGTGCCTTTTTTATTTATGTGTCCAATAAAGAATTATAAAATTTCCATGACACAATGTTAGTTACCGTACTCCTCCGAAACGGCTTGACCGATTTTTACCAAATTTCATATGCGTATTCAGTAGGTCTGAGAATCTTCTACTATATATTTTTAAGGCAAAACAACGTTTGCCGGGTCAGCTAGTATTACATAATAGTTTATTATACTGCTTACAGCACTTAAGTCGAAACTATCCAAAACCAATGTCTCGTCACGTGTTTTTTTTAGGTGTTGTTAATTTGTCTTGGGTACTTCTTACCTGTAGAATTAATTAATCCAAAATTATCCAGTAATAAAATCAAGAATAATTAAACAATAATTAAATTTATATCTATGAACCAAAAAAATAATTATTAAATTTCTTTTTTACGCTTTCTTTGCTAGGAGTACTTTTTTGACAGTTATCGTGTGAAGTTGAAGCAAGCGCGATCCTATTCTTGGCACGCATAGTACGCATCGACCGTTGCTTACCTTCGATGATCGCGTCAGTTCACCTTAGCTAGCCGAGCTACAGGTAGCATCAATAGTATAGAGTTAAAGAGAAATTCCTCGATTTGCATCAACAAGGCTCTAATAAGGTTAAGTCGCCTTGTGCCTTCCAATGCCGCCCTAGATACCTAAAATGTATGTCAGAGTGGTATTTTATTGGCGGAGCTGTGTGTAAACAAAGTAATGTCAACAAATAGTATTAGACTTTGTGAATAGTATTTTTTTAAGTGAACGGGTTTTAAGAAACACTCTCTAAAAACATAAATATAATATAGTGTTCTGAAATATCATATATTTTTGTAAACAATATCCACGTATCTATACCAATATTATAAAGAGGAAAAGTTTGATTTTTTGTTTGTTTGACGCGAATCGGCTCCGAAACTACTGGGCCGATTTGAAAAATTCTTTCACCGTAGGGAAGCTATATTATCCCTGAGTAACATAGGCTATATTTTGTTTCTCTTTAAAACTTAGATTGTTTTATAGCCCGTTCGAAGCCGGGACGATCTGGTAGTCATAGTCATATAAGGCAATACAAGCGAGTTTACTCTTCTTATACTCTTCTTATGTAAGTCTTCACTAGGATTTTATTTTTAGTCATCTAAGTAGGATTTTTATTTCGCAATTTATTCCTAAAAAATACTACAGTTTTGCCATTTAGCCAAAAAGAAAAAAAAAACAGAAATATGGAAACAAAAGAGGTTCCAAATTTAAATATATCGTCAGATCATTGACATGGCAACATTTTAATACCACAGTCATGCGTAACCGACTCACTCCGTTACCCCTTACAATTCTATTCAAGCTTTTATCCTACAAACTACGACTTAATCTATGTATAAAACGTACTACTTGATACCTAATCTGTGTCAAACCGATAGAAATTATGGCCTAATCTGTGACCACCAGATTAGACGTCTATAGTGACTGTTAATCATTCTGTGACAGGTTCTTATAGTGACTACGTTTTATTCTATGTTGCCTTGACATTGCATGTTAATTGGAGTGTATCGAAGCTTCCTATTGAAGAAATACTTTACTCGTTTACAAGTGAAATTTGGAACAGGTTTTGAAATAGGTCACATAATTATGTCTTAATCTGTTTTGATAATATCTTAGATCGTGTAGCTTCGGTGTGTTTTTAAGGGTTTCTTCTGTTTGGAAAGCTCTTCTGTCCAAATAAAAGAAACCTAAATTAATAAGACAAAAAATGTATGATCTAAACTTATATTTTTAAACACCTTATAACTGGCAGATATGCAACTTCAGACTTTAGTAGTCCACAATTCTACTAACACTATTGTAAATGCGAAAATTTTTGTGTGAGTAAGTGTGTGTGTGTATGTTTGTTACTACTTCACGCTCAAACGGCTGGACCGATTGCGATGTAACTTGGTATGGATATAGTTTAGACTTTGGATTAACACATAGGCTACTTTTTATCCCGGATTAACGCGGCTAGGACCGTGGGGCGCAGCTATTAATAAATAAATGTACGTACATATTTTTAACAGAAACTTGAGTAGGTTAATCTTATTATTATTACTTACACTTATGCTTTTCAATAAAAAAAAAATACCTGGTTGACCGAGCTTTGCTCGGTATTTTTTTTTTAATATGACATTTTCTAAAATTATTCTAGCTAGATCGATTTATCGCCCCCGAAACACCCTATATAGGTACTCTTACACTTTAATGAAAATCGTTTGAGCCGATTCCGAGATTTATGCTCATTTAAAGATATAAGATTAACATCAATATCGTAAATGGATTTCCTTACTGGCTTTTACCATTCAAATTATTAATTAATCTTCATGTTACGTCTGATATCAAGCGATGTTCACGTCAAATTCATATTAATAAACTTATGTTTATTGTATATGTTACAAAATGTAAGTCCGTTGATAGATAACTAAAGGTGAGAAAGGTGAAGATTAGGCTACATGTATATGAAGAATTTTCTGACAGGTAGATAGATAGATAGATAGATAATTCTTTATTGGATACAACTAAAGATAAAATAAAAATTTTGAACAATAAAAAAATTGTGTGCCACAATAGCGGCCTTATCGCTTAAAGCGATCTCTTCCAGGCAATTTTTGGATAGAAAGGAGTTAAACATGGACGTAGTGTACAATAAAGAAAAAAAAAATAAGTGACATATACTTAAAATAATAATTATAATTTGTGCTAATAGATAAATAAAATATGCATAAAATATATTAGACAGATAGACGGACTTACAGCGGAGACTCACTGGTACCATTTGGGTACGAAACCCTAAAAACTTGATGTGCCGACACTACCTAATGGGAAAAGTTTAGAGAATCAAAATACTTTTTTTATTATATTTGGTAACATTAAATCTCAGTCACATCATATCAATAAAGTTAGAATACCTCTATAATTGCATCGACACGCCAGTCGAGCTATATAGTTTATAAACAACAAATTGGTCGCTGACAGATTGTTTTTTTTTATTGCACAATAGCTCTATTGTACACGCTCTAATCACTGCTCAATTCACGCCCATCTGACAGAGAAATGCTTGCAGTCAGTTGATTGTTGTAAAATTATTACTTTTTCGTTCGTTTCTACTGGGGACCGACCTTTTTCGGACCTTAGGAGGTATATACTAAGCTGTCTTTCTTCTTTTTTTATGTTTGTTTTATATAATTTGTAATAATGACATATACTTCATTATTACAAATTATATATCGAACAAACTAAAACAAATTATTGAATAACATTGTCTGTTATGATTGCCATGAACGTAAAGACTGATTTTCTTTTCTTTATAATATTAGGATAAATAAATACTTTTAGAAAACCACTGAGCATTAACTAATTTTTATAACACGCTATATGGTCATGTTCTTTTTTTTTCTCTAAAATTTATTTGTATGTGAACCAAACTGTATTTCCTTTTTGTAATTATTTTTTAATCAAAGAGATTCTCATTGCATTTATATCAAATCATTAACTGACTGATGAAACGGTGAAATTAAAGTTTTCAATTTATTAGTTGTCTATACTTCAAAATTCAATTTTTTTTATTCAAATTCATATGTGCAATACAAACTTATTCACTAACCCTTAAACTGGACGCATTTGCGCCGATGCTATGGAGGCTAGTGCCTTCCAGTGACTCAGATAAGTACCTACATAATATAATAATTTAAAGATTAATAAAAAGTGACATTTTCAGACATTCGTGGAAATAATTATTTAAAAGTGTCAGTCAGTTGGTTTCTTAAAAAAAAAATGGTTGCCTGTAAAGTCGGTTTTACGGGCGAAGATTTTACGTGACAACGTCTGCCGCGTGCTGCGCGCGCGGCAGACCGATCATAGTTGAGTGGGAGAGAGACGCAAGGCATTCGGCGGGCCTCTCTCTCGTTCGGTGACTCATCGTAACGTTACCGGGCGTTACACTTTTTCATAAGTGACTCCCAGCCGCAACCTAATTTAAGACGTTGTCACGTCAAAAAATAATATTCATTTTAAATTATAGCATGTACAAAACTAGAACAAACTAATAAAGTAACAAGATTAGTGTTCTGTAATTGATAGATTAAAAAAAACTATATTTTTAGTCGTAATGCCCTCTCCGGTTCTGTTCCGCGCGACCTTCCTAGAAAGTTCATAGTCGCAAAGAAGACACACGTAATCTCAATTTGAGTTGCTCTGTCAAGTTTTACGGTCAAGCGAATATCAACTTTACCACTATAAAGTTAAGGGTTTAAATGCCGTGCGTGATTTTAACTTTTACTTTTTTATGAGGCGCTAACAACCGTCGCAAATATACAAATGTTAAGATTCACTTTCGTACGGTTTTTAGTTCTGTTACAGCGATTTAGTAATATTATGTGAAATATTTTGATTTACTTGAAAAAAATATATGCGTGCTTGGACATTTACAAATGTTTGCCAGCACCATATAAGCAGCCCACTATACGTTCACACTGCTGGGACTTTGGGCCTTCTCTCACGAGTAGAGAGATAAAGGCTATAATCTACCACGCTAGCCAAGTGCGAGTTGGCGGATGACATACGTCTTCGAATATTGTGGTCCTCAAACATGCCAGTTTCCTCACGATGTTTTCCTCCACCGTAAAGCGAATGCAAATCTACACATAACTTGAAAAACAAGTCATTGGTGTAGGGCCGGGATCGAACCAGGGGCCGTCTGATTGAAAAGCAGACGCAGAAGCAGCAACCACCCAATCAAGTTAAAAAATCGGTCAGCAAGCCCCTAACAGTGTGTTCCGGCAGACTGCTTGAGAGCCAGTTATTGCAAACTAGGCATGCACCACCTTAAGTACATATTTTCTTTCATGAATGATATCATGTTGACGACCTCGTTGGCGTAATGGACTGCCAATCAGAAGGTTCCGGGTTCGATTCCCGGCACGGCCAACATCTTTGTGTTGAACTAAACTTGTTGACTGTCGGTCTGGGTGTTAAATATGTATATATATAAAAATATGTATGTATATCTAGTATATCAGTTGTTACAACCATAATACGAACTAGAAATATAATATGTAATATATGTACGAGTATGTATATGTATAATATGTAGTATATCAGTTGTGTTAGCAACCATAATACGAGCTAGAAATGGTTCAGTATGGGGCTAACCAGCCGTGTGTGAAAGTGTCCTAATATTTATTTATTTATTAAATGGTGTATGGAGTTAAGCTAAGCTATCATCGCTTCTAAAGCTTCGTCCCAATTTTAGCGTTAGTCTATACCAATATTATAAAGAAGAAAGTTCGATTTTTTGTTTGTTTGACGCAAGTAGGCTCCGAAACTACTGGACCGATTCGAAAAATTCTTTCACCGCTGGGAAGCTAGATTATCCCTGAGTAACATAGGCTATATTTTGTTTGTCTTTGCAACTTAGATTATTTCGTAGCCCGTGCCAAGCCGGGACGATCTGCTAGTTACCTATAGCTCTATATAAATACAGATATCTTTGTGTGGTCTGTAATTTGTATCTGAGCCCCAGTCGTGTGAGTACTCAGCGTATGTATAATTTAAGATTGCGTCACTCGATGGGATTGGCTCATTATCTTAACGAGACCCCAAATGGGGGGGAAAGCGGTGAGATATGTTTGGGGGGCTACCATGAAGTACAGCCATCATGGATTTTATTAATTTTGCCTCATTTAGACATGCAACAATATATGCTTGTGTTATCTTTCTTCGTCTTCGTATTAAAAAGCTAGGCTCTTGTCGATGGAGTTTTTAAAGAAACCTTCATGTCGTACAAATAAGATGTGGTCAAACATTTTTCCTCTCTTGTTCTTAACTATTGACAAAATAATGAGACTTTCTATTATCTTTTTTCCTTGTCCAATATTACGAAATGACAAAAATTACTGGGATTTCCCGTAATTTTGGATAATTGAATAGTTTTAGTTTTTTTACGTTTGATTTAAGTATGTATTAATGATAATATTTGTATAATCTAAAATTTTACTAAATACTACATTATAAAAAAATTAAAAACCTTAAAACTTATAATTAATTACACTAATAAAATAAAATAACTGACACAGATTTTTTTTATACATCAATAAACTTCATCTCATTGTTTCTATGTTATTCAATCAAAGGCTACCAAAGTTGCGGTAAATAACTGTTTCAGTTCGTTACTAAGCTGAAATTATAAAAACAATTTATAAACACATGTTCTGCTATTTGAAATAACCATCATAGCTTATCTGTGTCGGTGGTAATCTCTCTCAGCCCTAATATATCCGAGCCAGCTGCGTAGGTGACAAATAATTTTTCGGATTAAACTTATCATAAAATTAATTGTAGAAGATAAACTTTGATTATATTTTATGTATGGCCTTAACACGATTTATTAAAATTTAAAAGTCTTTCACTTAACTTATACTTAGAGGCTTAACTTCAAATTCTGTAAAATAAATAAATTGGTTACTTCAATAATTAACTAATAACTGTATAACTGTAGCAGTAATTTTAATCATTACTAGCTATTGCCCGCGGCCCCGCTCGCGTTTAGGTAAATTTTATTGCGAATTGATTTTCCTTTAATTTTGTTTGCTACAAACCACACTGAGACCTTTCCAACGAATGCAAAACCGTGGAAATCGTTTCGTACGCTCTGGAGGTATAGCGTCAGGAAGGAAAACCTTTTTTTTTATATTATAGATTTATGCCAATTGAAAAGCTTATCTTATTTATGTTTGCTTATCTTATATAAATATATATACTAACTTCAATATTCTTCCTAATAAATTGTTACTATTCTTAAGGAAACACACAAACCAGATGTCTGAATTTACGCATGATTAAAGATCAAAAAAGCTCATTACACAAACCAATCATCCATAATATTTGCTCATCTTAATATTATAGATACTATAATACTGCATTATGGGTATAGCAATCATGTCTTCCTATATTACGTGTAGTTATTGATGACTGTTCAATATTATAATGTGCCTGTTTGCTGTCTAATACTCGTAAAATAGATATTATTTACGCAACGCAATAGGTAGAAAAGGTTGCATGGTATTTAGCACCCGACGTAAAAACTTCGGTGTTTTTTTTTAGTTTGACGTATCTTAGTGTTTATGTTGATCAGTGGATCCTAGCTTACTAATATTGATTTAGATTTTAAGGTGTGTTGTGAAGAATGCAAGATCAAAATAAAATACATTTATTGTGTACACAAAAATACATAAAAAAAAATAATTAATTAGTTTTTTATATCACATGGCTGGTTAGCCCCATACTAAACCATTTCTAGTTTGTATTATAGTGGCTAACACAACTGATATACTACATATACATACGTAAATACTTTATATTGATACATATTTCACTCCCATACCGACACACAATATATTTAGTTCATTACTAAGATGTTGACCGTTCCGGGAACCGAAAACAGGGCCCTCTGGTTGGCAGTCCGGTATTTTAACTATTTCGCCAACGAGGTCTTATTTTTTTTTGGTTTAGGTACTACTATGCCACATACACACACACACACACACACACACACACACACACACACACACACACACACGCACACACACACACACACAAATCAAACTTATAACACCCCGTCGTATTTCATTGAATCCGAAAATGATGGATTTTTTGTCTTTGTTTTTTCCTTTTTATCCCGTCGTTAACTTATATTTGCGTAGAGGGTTAAAAATAATCTCCCCATTAGCACCGACAAGTGACCTTGCCACTCTCACCTCACTAATCCACATTTCTAAGTTGATCGGATAATTATAGCAAAGTCACTCGAGACCTGGCTCTAAGTACCTAATCGCTCAGGTCCAGTAAGCTGGCACCATAAAGCGACAGTGGACAACCGGTACGTTTCACATAGTTTTCACTTATGGGAAATTCTCTTGGCTAGTAAGATGTCCACGGTTTATCGACATATCTGTAACGATTAAGAAATGAGAGTTCTTGCGGATGTCTTGTGAGATTTCAATTGAAGATGTTATAAAAATCTTCAGAGTCAATGTTTACGTAGGTGTATAAAGTCGGTGACACTTAATTGGTTGTTCTCGTATTGTTTTCTCTGTCTACGGTTGTTCATTTGTAACTTGCTTCCTCAATACTAAACTGTCATCTCAATTATAAATGTCAATGTCAAGCTTTCTTCCGTTTGCTATCGCACCAAAGAGGTTCAGTAAGAGAAAGGCCCTTATCTATGGTTTTTTTAAACAAAATGTGCCAACGTTTAGAACAATTTCGTAGTAATCTTAGCGTCATTTAACACAACAAACAAGGGGAAATTGTTCACAACAATAACGCTCTTGATCCCAATCCTATGAACCAACCAACCAAAACAATTAACATAATATCATAAAGTTTGGAAAAAGTAGAATTGATGTTTTCGCGAAATTCATACTATGACAACAAATTGTTGTCGGTATAAAAATGCGTCTCCGTATAAAATTCCATACTTTCTACAACTTTTATCTTAATTATACCCTTTGGCGAAGGATGTAAACTGGCTCCAGTAATGGATCAAGTAGATGTAATTGCCAGTCGATGGGCCAGTAGCTCGACCGATTCACCTGAGGCAAAGATTAACCTTTACGGATTCTACATACATTGCTGTTACTAACTTATTTATAATACTAAGCTTATTTTTATCTTGTTTCATGTTGTCCCACAAATATTTAGTTCAAAAAATACCCAATATCTGTCAATAAATTAAATAAATTGTATATTTTTTTATAATATTAATTGTAAATAAATTTACCGAAAGCTCGAGCTCACTGGCGGGACTCAAACACACGGCCTGCGGAACGTAACGCAGCCGCATGCCTTTTTGAGCTGACATAGCTTCTAAATATTCCACCCAGGGAATGCTCTAGCACACAAATTAGCGACACTGCTGGTTAAATGTCTAACTGAAGGAGTAAAAAAAAAATTACTAATCACAGAAATTAAATGTTTACTAATTTGGTATCTAGGAGTTTGGGGTGTAATCTGTGGCTAGTAAAAATTCTAGTGATTGGATACGGTCAATAATGACTTGTCTCGTATAATTGTTGCCTGCTGTGTGTGATTTGCATGGTTAGTTACTCAATTACTTGTCTTGTCGTACAATGTAGTATAGCACATTTAAATACCTTGATGAATCAGGTTAGTAAGTTTCTTCTTCTCCTTTACCATTTCCCACTAGGTGGGGTCGGCTCTGCCTGTTTTTCGCTTCCACGCCACTCTATCAGCCGTCATCTCCACATTCACTCCCTTCTCATTCATATCCTCCTTCAAAAAAATCATCCACGTCTCCTTTGGTCTACTACCAGGTTAGTAAGTTTGACCTAGAGATTAAGACTAGGGCAGAGTCGACTAGCTAAATGAATTAACTTTACATGTACCTTTATATTATTTTTGATGAGCAGTAGAGCTAAAGTATATGTGACATTACTTACATCGGTCATCAAGTCGGATATTGGTGGCGATTCAGTGGCACACACGACTAAACTAAATTTAAAGAAGCTTCGTCTTTTTTCATCTTCTAGGTGGCCAGAAAGAAACGGCACGTTCTGAACCACACACAAAACAACTAAAATCACGTCAAATATGAAATATGAAAAATGTAAGCGATTTTAGAGCGCACCCAATTGTATCAGCTCTAAATCTAACGTATTTGACGTGATTTTAGATGTTTTGTCTATGGTTTAGATCGTACCATCTCTTTTTGGTCATTTTTGACGAAAAGAGACAGAGCTACTTTAAATTTAGTTTAGTCGTGTGTGCCGCTGAATCGCCACCAGTATCTTTTTTTTGCACACGGTTGGTTAACCCCATTTCTATTTCGTATTATGGTTGCTAACACAACTGATATACTACATATACATACATACATATTTAAATTTAGATATACATATTTAACACCCAGACCGACAGCCAACAATTTTAGTTCATCACAAAGATGTTGGCCGTGCCAGGAATCGAACTCGAACTGTTCTTCGACTGGCAGTCCGGCATGGTAACCATTACGCCAACGAGGTCGTCAAATTATTGGTAGTTAAGTTTGCTGATCTAGAGAAAACGACAGCGTCGGTTAAATTGCCTTAGATATGAGTCAAGGTCTGTACTGTAGTATTAATTGAAAGTTCAAACTAGTTGCAAAGTTAAACACTTAACTGCTTTCCGTAGCTTTAACTACTTAATTGATTTGATGAAAGCATCTGTATACATGAGTTCTTTCTTGGAAAATCTACTCGTATACATATTACATTACTCGTAAGTAAACGCTCCTAGGTAGAAGATTTTTTTTTTTACGCTTTATATTAGCTTCACATGTATGTTTGTTTGTCTTTGGGCGCGATTTTGACCCACGGCCACGGCCAGATTTCGTTCAAAATTTGTAGATTTGTTGAGGACCGATGACAATACACTAATTTGTTTTGTTTATATTAGGAAACATTCCAAACTAAAAATTAGAAAATAAATAATAGTTTAAAAACACTAAAAACACGCTTTTTATAGAAAACCGAACTAAAAAATAGAAAATGAATGTAAATTAAGAAAATAGTGTTAAAAATTTCAATGAATATAAATTAATAATAGTGTGAATAAAATAAAATATTTAGTAACATGTTTTTGTGTAATAAAAATTTTGTATTTTGGCTAAATATTATACCAAATTTTTCTAAAGAGTTTCAATACTTTGGGTTCGGTTTTTGTATATACTAATAATAATAATTAACACAAATACATATTATACAACTAGCTGACCCGGCAAATGTTGTTTTGCCACACTTAGGGGTATGAAAAATAGATAGTGTAGCTTATATGACACGTTCGTAGATTTACCATAGCAGCGCCATCTATTGATTACTTACTCAACCCAGTCGAAAGGTATCGACATCTGTTAGAATCATTTGGAGTTAACAGATAATTGTGACTGTCGAATAATAACAGACAATAATTAGCAATAAATTAAAATTGCGACTATAATTTGAGATTTAAACTATCCTACCTATCTCTCAAGTTGGATCGAACTGCACATGGTGTGCGAATTTTATTATAATCGGTTAAGTGGTTTAGGAGTCCATTGAAGACAAACATTGTGACACGAGATTTATATAAATTAAGATTAAACAGAGGTTTAATTGTATAATATTGTATCGAGTCGAGTCGCGAATTTCCTCCACTCACGTCACCCGGGCCGAATGCGCTCGCGCAGCTTTCTCGACATTCCAGCCGGGCCCGTCCGCCTGTGGCAGACAGACAGTCTGCTCAACTTGTCATTATATATATGATAACTTCGTCATCATCAACATGCGCTCGCTCGGCTAGCTAAGGTGATCTGACACGATCCGGGAAGGGCCATAGCGCAGTGCAAGGAGGTCTCCGGAGTGTTTCCCGGAAGAACCCGGAGACCTCCGTTAAGCACAGAGGCAGGTCACCGGGGGGGTTTTAGTGGGTACAAATTCCACATAACCTGGCTGAGCCCCATCGTTGCCAGGTATCTTGTCGAAGATTTCCCCCTTATCAACAAAAAAAAATTATACCTTATGACGTATGAAGATATTCTATTCTTTTCATTACATTCCATTCAAGAATATAATTTTGCAAAAACCATTAAAAGTTCTCAGAAACCTCAACACATACTACCATAAATCCGAACACTCAGTAAAGGCTATTCTAAGTGTTGGAGTGCCGGCTAACGATGTGTTTTTCTGTGCTTTCTAGCAGTTTACATGCTCACGCGCATCCACCGCCTCTCACTAACTCCAACGTGACCTGAGAAGGCTTTCTAACGAATCTATTATTGAAGGGCGCACTATGGGTATAGTTTGCCTCAGGTAAAAATAGCCGTCAGAAATCTGTACTTGTTTTATAATTCCAAACTTTGGTGTCGAGAGTTTTCAAGTCGCCCGAAAGTCTTGCGGTCATTTTGATGACCTCGTTGGCGTAATGGTTACCATGCCGGACTGCCATCTATAGTGTCCCAGGTTCGATTGCCGCCACTTTCGGTCGATTCGGCACGATTCGGTCGCCGTAGCTTTGTGATGAACTAATTTTGTTGGCTGTCGGTCTAGGTGTTTAATATGGACCGATATAAAGTACCTATTTATGTATGTATATGTAGTATAACAGTTGCACTAGTAACCATAATACAAACTAGATTTTTTTCAGTATCGGGCTTACCAGCCGTGTGTAAAATGTGTCCCTATATTTATTTATTTTATAAGTTTGCCTCAGATAAAAATAACAATCAGAAAAATTTTCTTCTTTACCCTTATTTAATTCTTATTCTTTTTCGTATGAGCTTAGTAGCCAAGCTCTGGTGTCAAGATCAGCCGGCTGAAGTACTGCACTAAGACTTACAGCCGGGGCCTAACATTTAACGTGTCATCATATCCACGTTAGCACTCAGATGAAAAAGCGAATTTTTAACACAAATGTAATAAACAATAGAATCGAGTGACCGTCACAAAACGGTCACTGCCAACGCTCTGAAATGGAGTCTATTGACCGAGATTTCTTTTTTTGTTTACTACAGTTCGGTTCTGAATGAACTATTGTTGTAACTCACTTGAATGAAAACACAGATTTGCATCTTGACCGTTTAAATAATTCTTTAAGAGTCCCAACTCTTTACAATGCTGTCTGTAAGATTTGTAACTTAAGGTTTAGACTTATCTTGCACTAGCAGAACGTCCCGGCTTCGCACGGGCTATAAAATAATGTAAGTTGCAAAGAGAAACAAAATATAGCCTATGTTACTCAGGGATAATGTAGCTTCCCAGCCGTGAGTATTTTTTTTAATTGGTCCTGTAGGTACCAATTCTGACTAAAACCTCCATGGTGTTCCCTCGCTGCGCCGTAAAGCCGGATGGCTGGTACATGTCCACTCCTCAACCTGCTCAGCAGAATATAACATACGTAGTATGCATAGAAGATGCTATGCATAGTTTCAGGCTCATTAAGTAAAGTAAAAAGTAAAAAAAACCTTTATTCTATTGCATTACATTTTATAAAAATTACATATTTTTACTTACATCTTTTCATGCAAAAGTTGCCGTTTGGGCATAGGCCACCCCCGTTATTTTCCAACTCTCTCTCAGGCTCATTAAATTGGTACAAAAACTTCAAATATAAAATCTCATATACAATCTTTATACCTATGTCAGACAGGAAACTATCACGTCCGAGAGTTTAATATAACATGAGCAGCTATTAACAAGTTTTTTATAGCACACCGAACAATGCAAAGAAAACCATGCCGTTTCATGATTACACAACAGTTCCTAGGGAACCTATTGTATACGACAATGAATGTTTTTAGACTCTTTCTTTTGTAATAAAGTGATAGTTTGACGTTCACTTTTTAGATTTTGATAAGGTTAGTAGATTGATTAAAACTATGAGAAGACTGTTAAGTTTTTTTTTTGTTTTCGATTGTGCGTTGCTAACATAGGGAAAGGTAATAAAAGGAGATGGAATTAGCTACGTTTTCGTTTAAATAAACTTCATACAAACGCTGTCAAATTTTCTATGAATGTATGTCAAAAAGTGGCACATGTACTAAAAAGTTCTTGCTGCGCTTTTTGCTGTTAACAAAATGTCAACGTCAGATGACATGGAGGGAAAACTCTGTCTCTGACGCTAGTTGGATCCAAGAAGGTTTAGTAAGGGAGAGGTCCTTGTCTATGGTTTAATAGTATAAATAATATAAATAGGGTCAACTAGTTTTCTACAATATACAACATATTTTACGTTTTATTTATTTTCCTTTAGTTCCGGAATAGAGGTATAATAGTTTCGAATCAGATATTTTAAGCCGATTTATGTAAGCATTTACCTAACAACTTAAATTAACGTTCAAAATTATACACATTTCCGCGATAGATTAGAAAGTGTTAATTAAAATCGAATTATTATTGTTCGAAGAACTTAATTAAAATTGGAAAGTGAGTAAACTTAATGATTTTTCTGTACTAGGCTACTATTAGAATAAAACATACTACTTTTAGCTACATACATTTGTGAATAAGTCTAAGTTGTTTGAGATTGTTTCTTGGTCTAAGCTCATGATTATTCAAAGCTATGTGGATTATTATTGTGTCTTGACAAAAATATACATATGCCACTTTTTGAAAAAAAAAAAACATTTAAGCATACTATTTATATCGCATTGACCAAGCTTTTGTACGGAGCAGTTATATTTATGGTCCTGGAACTGCTGATATTTTTTCTCACATTTGAAATGCTTAAAATTTAATATTTTTTTAAGTCTACTTAATAAAGCCGCTTACCTTTATATATTAGGATATTTAACATGAAAGAAAGAAAGAAATAGTTTATTTTGCACATACATAAAGTTCTTAATTACATACAAAAATCATGAGTTTTTTTTTATAAATCTTATGAAATACTACTCTTTTAGATGATGAATCTTTTAGAAACATACTCAGTTAGTTACGTTTCTTACTATTGACCCTTATAAATAAATAATTAACCGTAAGTTATACTTTAAAATGAATAATGGACCAAAACAATGTAACCGAACTAATTAAAATCAATCCAGTTTGGCTACTTTCCAGCACATTTGTAACACTACGTTACCGGATTATTCCATTGGACCGCCCAGTAGATTAAAAAACATACGTTCTTTTCGCCCCGAAGCATTTTGCCTTCTGACCGATGACCATAATTCGTAAAACAAATATGTGCAATAAAATAAATAATATTTAGTATTAAAATATACCGTCTATTACATTATTAATATTACCACCTTGTTAGTATAAATTGATTTATTTTGTTTTTAATACATAATATAACCTTTGCATATCTTAATTATACAACTTAGAATAATGATAATTATGTAAAAAGTGAATTATAAAATTAAAAACGAATAAAACCACTAAATAAATTAATTTAATAGGCCACTCCAGATAGAACCTGACGGAAAGGTACCAATACATAAATTGATTTATTCTGTTTTTAATACATGACCCATTAAGCAAATGAACAAAATTGATAGAACTAAGAAATAAATTGTAATAATAACTATAATTAATTGACCTAAGAACACCAAGTTCAGGACTTGTATAAACCATAAGTGCTGAACAAGTTATTTAACTGTTATTCCTCAACGATGGCCTCTCCCACAGAATATGAACAAGGCTGCTATAATGTATTTTTTTGTCCTTTTTTATACTAAATATTTGTGCCTAACAGCAACTCGCCTTATATGCGATCTCTACGATCGTGATTTGTGTTTAAAAAAATTGCTTACACAAATATTTATTTCTCCCTAAGACTAAAACTCAGGTTACATTATAAAACAGTCTTGTCGAGATCTATATTAAACTTCAATCGAACCCAATAAAATGAAATACAAGAAAGCAAACGTAACCAGGGCTCAAATAAACCAGCCCAATTTGCCATAACAGTTCAGAGAATGTTGGTCCGACGGAACATACTAGCTTGATTGACATTTGACTCTATGGTGTTAACCCATGGTGTGAGACCATGCTGAGATGATTATAGGGGAATGGACAATGCATCTACGGTGTTACATTACTTGTAATGATGTAATGGTATTAGTGGCGTGGTTTGCGGGCATAGCTATTGTAATGGTGCCAGCTTATTAAATAAAACTTGAAAGGTGTCAAGGGACCGGATGGAACTAAGTTCCTTCACTGTCAGGATTCATTTATTTTTTATTATTTACAAAAATCCTGTATACACTCAACAAAAATAATCGTCGCGACACCGCACTGTTCAATGCGAAATATAAATGAAAATATCTGGCTTGCTTTCTATACGAGAGAGAGAGAGAGACACCAAACATGCGCACGCCGCACAGCTTACAATAGCTTACTATAGCAAAAAGTGTCGTGACAAATTTTCTTAAGATTTTTTTCCGTCTAGCCCCCTTTTACAACGTGTGATAAGGAACTTCGTTCCAATGAATTCTAATTCAAAACTTTATTTCAGAATTCTTACATTCCATATCATAAAAATAATGTTATGGCGCTAGCATATTAAGTACCTTACCCGGACACAGAGAATTTCAAAAAGATGTCTGTACGATCCATACATTGATTTACATTAGATTTAAAGGTGGTAAATAATATTCGCTACTGCCCGATATGTCTTTTTGCGTTCTACCCTCGATTCTGGATGAGAGCGGGAAAAAAACAACTGACACATGTGACAAGTCAGTTGATCGACGACAAGCACCTCCGTAGGTCGCATTTTCTTTCAATCCAATAAAATGGCGTTCTTTAAATCTGCAAAATAGCTACCCTGCAGCGTTTACCAAACAGTGCATGTGTGTTGTGTCTACATCCACCCAAATCACACTTTACCCAGGAGAACTCTCACCCGACCAGCCCTGTCTTGGGAACGGCACTTAGAAGCATTGAAGATAGATAACATAGGTAGATACATACTAGCCTCGTCTTATATAGTCTCGTCTGTACTTGTTTGGATCGATACATCACCAATGACATTTTATATACAGTCCACTAAGCTTCCACTGTCTGAATATTAATACATCGAACAGTGTCATTTTACTTACTAAGACTAAAGGTTTAAAAGATTCTAGAAAACCAGCTTTCTTATTGTTCAAGACTGGTGGCTAGTACATAGAATGTATTTACAAAGTGAAAATAATATTTAGCAATGTTTATATAACTAACGGTAAGTTCACATTATTCATGCGTCAAACCACGACTCGAGTACGACTCCGTAAAAACCTTCGATAGATTTGCATAACATCTATAAAGTGAAATTGCTATTTGCATATCATTCTTGCTGCGACAAATAGCATGCTAAATTAGCATCTATTTTTAGCATCTTATGGGCGAAATTAGCATAGAGTTGAATTTAAAGTACAATTTCTGTAATCATAGTTTTTGTTTTCTCACGGCAAAGATAAATCGGTGAACTGTTATTCGAATGTCAGCCTTTTTTAGGTCTGACGTGATTTGATGAGCTGTACAAAGGTAGAGAAAGTAATTACACTGTTTTCTTCTTATTTTTCGTATGAATTAAGTGGCCAAGCTCTGGTGTCATGAATTTTCATGCCGTTTAAGGACCTCTTCTTACTGTACCTATAACTAAGGTTAAGTTTTTTTTTAAATATGTTAAAATCCTGTTTATTTTATTTAAAGTTAGCCTCTTCAATTGTAAAGAAGCTGAGTTACATATTAATATTCGTAAAAAAGGGTTTATTCTTGCACAAAAAAAGTTATTATATAGTTTTCTTAAAAAACTCACTATGAATGAAAATAAACTGTACCTGAAACAACAACAATAAGTACACACTCATAAATCAGATAACACTCATATTACGTAATTATAACGGTTACGCAATTTTAAAATGCCTAACAGCTATCAGAACATCTCAAATGCATCTCAAGAAAGTAGCAGCTTTTTCTTTACGGCTACCGCAATCACATAGCAATCCATCTGAATAAACCGAGATGGCATCTTACAAATAAATTAGCCTCATTAGCGCCGACAATATCGAATGGAATCGAGTTGACCTACGCCCGAGTGGCGTAAGCTGAAGCGCATCTCTATTTTATAGGCCGAGATCTAATGAGTTGATAAAGTTAAGGTCGTTTGTTTAATCAAGTATGTTCTAATGTAACATTATGAATCTGTTTGAATGATCTTAATTAAACGTGGACTTTAAAGTGATTAAAATCAAGTCGTGGAAAATTAAAGATAAGTTCGAAGTTAGTAAATTAAAATGATAGCCTTACACAAATTAGATAGTACGTGTTAAAACTCATTTAACACTGGCTATCTTATTTTATTCACTTGTCTAAGAAAGTATACGCTATCTTTTATGGGGCTCAGAATTCTCAAGTATCAATGAATTAAAATATAAATAACTATGTTATTAACTATGGTATGAATAAAAGAACTTGAAAACCTTTTACTTTTTGTGTATGACAGCCGTCTTGGATATTAAATGTACGAGGGTGAATCAAAAAATTCTTGAAATCAATATAAATAAATGCAAAGATTGAAATAATAATATTTTATTTTTCTACATAATCTCCCTCCAATGCAATGCATTTAGAATAACGCGTTTCTAACTTCCTTATTCCTTGTGAAAAAAAATATTTACTTGACTCTCGAAAAAGTCCTCTTCGGCAGCTATAACCGCGTCATTATCGTGAAATTTTGTTCCACGAATTTCCTCTTTTAATTTTGGAAATAAGTGAAAATCACTTGGGGCTAAGACCGGAGAATATGGTGGGTGGTCAAGGAGATTGAAGCCAGCACAGCGGATTGCGTTGAGCGCAACTTCCGATCGATGAGCAGGAGCGTTATCTTGAAGGAACAACACGCCCAACGACAGTTTTCCACGACGTTTTTCTTTAATCACTTCACGCACTTTCGGGATTAAATTTGCATAATAGGGTCCAGTAATCGTGTGGCCTTTTGGCATGTAATCAATAAAAAGGATTCTTTCACTATCCCAGAACACAGAGGCCATAACTTTGCCAGCGGTAGGAGCAACTCGATATTTCTTAATGGATGGAGAGGATGGTCGTTTCCAAGACATGCTTTGTCTTTTAGTTTCAGGATCAAAATGACAAGACGACGGCAAAAATTATCCGAATCACGCTGGAACATTTCGAGATTACGCTTGGAAATTTCCAAACGTCGCTTTTTGTTTTCGTCGGTTAACATTCGTGGCACCCATCTTGCAGACACTTTTTTGAACCCCAGTGAATCAATTGAAATGGATTGAACGCTACCAAAAGATATATTTAGGATCTCAGCTATATGTTTTATAGTCATTCTTCTGTCTTCCAAAACCAGATTCTCAACTTTTTTGACATTTTCTTCTGTAACGGAGGTTGAAGGCCGCCCAGAACGCGGGTCATCTTTACAGCTTGATCTACCTCTTTTAAATTCAGCCATCCAGTACGCAACCGTCGAATAGGGTACAGCATCACCCCCTAATGTCTGCTGAATGTCCAAAAAAGTTTCCTTCGTAGACATTTTTTTCAAACTGAGATATTTTATAACCGCACGTAACTCACTTTTATCCATAATTTTAACTTTTTAGCAACTCGTTGCACAAAAAAAATTATTACATGCGAACGAACTGACAAAAACAAGTGACAGTCTGCATAAATATAGTGTGATAGACACTCTTTAATTTCAATATTGAACTTGATCCAAAAAAGTTTCATATATATGCACATCTAAGAACTTTTTGATTCACCCTCGTATCATAGTGTATATAGTATTTTACAAGTCAAACACTTTCATCTTGAACCAATTTCCACCAAATAGCTATGAACACACTTTATAAATAAATAAATAAAAATAAATAAATAATTTGTTCATCCGTTTGGAAGCTAAAATTCTCAGACTAACACAAACACAAGTCAAACTTAAAATACCCCGTCGTTTTTAAGACAGGGATTAAAAATAAAGCCAAACAATCTGTTTCGAATATCTCAACTAATAAGAATTAAATTTCATAATAACACTCCAATTATCTACCAAATACACGGCAAAATAATCCATTACACTTTTACAATCCTGCCGACCTCAATAAAACTGAGTCAGAGACACCGCCGGCTCTCCGACAATCACATTTGCGAAACTTCATACAATATAGATTTGACCGTTCTCTCACCGCTTGGGCAACTTAGGATGTGACGTAATCGCGTATTATTTTACGTTTCCCATATAAAGAAGATCATTTGACCCACTTCCGTAATAGGCTATTGTGTCAAAGTTTACTGCCGAACTGTTATGGTACGTTTACACGCTTGCCAAGCCAAACTGCAAAAAGTCCCAAGCCTCCACAAATCTCGTTTTGGCGTTTGAAAGGCGTTTATACGCTTGTGAATACGTCAGTCTGACATCCAAGCAAACGCTCTTTGATCTGCGTAAAAAAACCGACACTCGACTGGATCGGAAGCAAGCAGGCACAAGCCCACGCAAGCCAAGCCAAACGCCTCATTTACATGCTTGCGATTGTCGATCCTTGCCAAGGCTTGGCAAACGTGTAAACGTACCATTAAGTTGGCTAAGTTGATTTCAAGTTAATCCAAGTAGGTCTAAGCACGTGCTTATTCTAATTTATTATTGTATTGTGTTGGTCGTGTAGTCTGTTCTGTTGTCTATAGCTCTCGGGTTAGTTATTAGGTTTAATAAGCTAAGTTAGCTAATCCGGCTAAGCATGGATTATGTATTAAGATTTAGTGAAGGCAGTTATAAGATAAGTATTAAGTATGTACTTATCGGGCTGGATATTAGATTATTATGTGTAAACCTAAGTTAAGATACTGATCTTCTACATATAAATGATGACAAATGTTGATAACAATAATGTCTTATCATTTAATTTCTAGATTTCGTTTATGTCATTGTTTTGTTGTTTTGTTCGACTTTCATTGTGAGAACAGCGAAGCTTTGGAACTCTTTTTTTCCTGAGAAATACAATATAGGGGTCTTCAAATCTAGTGTAAATAGGTTCCTTCAAGGCAAGCGTGTCACATCTAAGACCACAGTCAAGCTTAACACCATGCAAGCTGCGGTCAAACGTGAACCTATTCATCATTGAAAAAATGTAATTGCCTTTATTAATGCAACCATGAAAACGCACGGGCAAAAAATAATATCAACACGTTTTATAGGTCAAGAAATTTGATCAGAGTTTAACTCTATCACACATACAAGTATGTTTTTACGTATGTGTATTGATAGCTATGACGATTTTTATCTAATTTGGAATATACGAGGGTGAATCAAAAAGTTCTTAGAAGTGCATATACTTATTTATTTGTTTCTAATCGTATATAATTTGTATATGATGAGAGTGAAGGTAGAGCACTACTTATTAATGATCAAACGAACTTAGGTACCTAAGAGAAGTTCGATGAGAATTATGCATCGCACGGGTTAATCATTTATCCAACAGAATGCAACAATAATTCTACGTTACTTCACAATATAAAATGCTTTGTTAAAGCAATAACTTTAAATGCGCTTCCTACTTACATGTTCACTCAGTAGAACAAGAATCAGTAAATGCATTCAGTCGCAGTTGCATAAACCATTTATTATAAGCATTGAGAAATAACAATACATAATTTGGTCTGGTGGTTATTTCTTCATCTTGATTCAGTTTAGACATCTCAGTAAAGTAAGCAATTAGTGGAAGAGTTAAAAGTTAGTTACTCTGTAGATTCTACACGCCTGTAGCTCGGCTAGCTAAGGTGATCTGACGCGATCAACGAAGCTAAGCAACGGTCGATGCGAACGGTGTTTGGATGGGTAATCATGCACAAGACTGTCGTTTTTCAAGTGTCACTTACATCTGAGAATTAACGTGGGTCGGATGACACGTTAAAATGTAGGTCCCGGCTGTAGGTCTAAGTAAGCAGTCGTTAAGCCAAATCAGAGGCCTTCGGGCGGCTTGAAAACTCTCGACACCAAAGCTTGGCCACTTAGCTCATATGTACGTAGAAGAAGAAAAACAGATCCGAACTCGTTTTTGCCACTAATATATTTAAATATGTATAATGATTTACAAAATATGAACATTGCTAAATAAAATCATTAACGTCATAAAGTAAGTTCTAAGTATCTTGTTTATTGATTTGCGTAAGATTATCGCAATATGAAGAAAGGCGCATCTTCAAGGATTTGAATTGAAATGTTTATTTTATTTGCTATTAAGTATCTATTAAGTAAGTACCTATCTAGTAATAGTTAACCTTCATGCCCCACTATTAATAACTCAAATGAGATGCTATTGAGTTTTATAAATGTTTGGATACTTTTATTTATCTTGATATAGAGTAATCCATTAAGAATTGAGAAACCAAATGAAATTTAATAAATACTGAACCGATTTCGATAAAAATTTTATGTAAACATTCAGGAAAATCCTTTCCAAATAAAAATCAGGTCATGAATGACAGAGTCAGGAAGTTTTTTTTTCAAATCAATTTATTGCGAATATTTAAAAGTACAGGTTTTCAGTTAATTTATAAAAGTGCTTCATATTCTGCTGCTATCTAGTAGGCATCTGACTTGGCTTAACGACTGTTTGTACTTAGACTATACAGCCGTGACTTACAATCTAATAATATGTCATCCGAGCCACGGTAGCGCTCAGATGAAAATGCCACTTTTTAAAAGGCAGATTGCACATGGTCACCCATCTGAATACTGTCTGCATCGCGTTGCTAAACCTCTATGATCGCATCAGATCACCTTAGCCGAGCTACAGGCCTTTTAAAAAGACTTAATAAACTATGTCTGTATAAGATATGAAACCACCATGGAGTCAACATTCTCACCACATAATAGCTTTCTAATAACAAGCGGCTGCCATCCATTCTACCGCATTAACCGTCTACCATTACATTGCTACATGGGGAGGTACAGTCGGCAGCAAAAGTGTATTATGTATATATTTTTGAAAGATCTAAGGGCCAAGCTCCGGTGTCGAAAGTTTGCAAGCCACCCAAGGAAATCTGACTTGAATTAACGATTGCTTGTACTAAGTTCACCCGGGACCTACAATTTAACGTGTCGCCCGACTTACGACAGCGCCTGGATACAAATGACACTCTATAAATTAGTCTTTTGACTGTCATTCAAAGAATGTCCGCATCGAGGGTTGTTTAACTTTGGTAATCGCATCAGACCACTTAAGTTAGCTGAGCGCATGGCACTGAAAGTGTATTTATTGAATTTGAGTCAGAAAATGTTTGCATACAAATCTGGCCGCAAAATCAAATCATTAATAAACATAGGTTTTTTGTGTCAGAAATTACTTTTGCCATAATTAAACAAAACTTACACACATTCGACAAAGTTTTCGAGCCAGTTAATCAAATTTAACTTTAGAAAACTCAGTATGCATATTATTATGTATTTTACTGTTCTATACTTCTTTAACACTGTTAAGTGTAAGTTCACCAAACTTTTACGAGGTTTATTTAAATTTCGAAATACTAAGTATTTTTTTTTACTGTTCACGATAACGTAACTGACGTTTAAGAGATGAGACTGTCATCGCTATGATTTGATTTCCCGATTGACTGATCTTTTTTTTTGTCACTCCGTGCCTTTAGAATTTCATAGCACTTTTGTACCGAATGATACTTGTGGCTATGAAGTGGCAATTTGTAGCAGGCCGTGGGAATCAGAGATGAACCTGGTCAAGTGCAAACCACTAACTATCTCGAGAGTTCTGTATGTTTCTATAACGAAATTTGCTTCGAGCGATATCGGAAGTGCCGTACCTATAAATAACTGAATCTGTTTTCTTTTTACGTTTTGCAATATATGTGATATAGCCGAAAGCCGTTTGATCATTAAGTGTTTAATCATAGATCATATAATAATAGGAAAATACGTTTGCAAAAATATTTTTAGATAACAAGTACGTTTTTTTTTATTATCTATCTAATAAAGGTCTGAATAAAACGTGCAGCTTGGTACATTTCAGTTCTCTAATAAAGTTTACATCAAATCACAAGCTTAAAAAGGGCCATTAATATGTTTTCTGAGGTCTGAATAGTATATATATATAAGTAATAAGTAATAGTATCTAAATAAGTAAGTTTGCTATTCAGACCTAAGAAAAGATAGAGTGACAAGGGTCCCTAGTAATAAAGTGTCGAACTAAGTCGTGGGGAAGCTCTTAAGATACTTGATTGCTACTGTTCTATAATGTGTCTACTCTACTCCACATTCGAATAAACTATTCTCTTGCTATTATTATGAAAGTAGACATGGTAGAAACTTCTTTTTAAGGTAAGTGCAATCCATCTTAGATCACAATATCACTTACCATCTGGTGAATTGATATCAAGCGCAATCGTCGTTCGCAAAAGCGAGTGCGGCTCGGTGGTAATAACGTCTGTTTTTCAGTCAGACGGCCCCAGGCTCGATCCCGGCCCTACACCAATGACTTGTTTTACAAGTTATGTGTGGCTTTGCACTCACTTTACGGTGAAGGAAAACATCGTGAGCAAACCGACATGTTTGACGACCACAATATCCGAAGACGTGTGTCATCCGCCAACCCGCACTTGGCCAGCGTGGTGGATTATAGCCTATATCTCTCTCCTCGTGAGAGAAGGCCCCGAGTCCCAGCAGTGGGAACGTATAGTGGGCTGCTTATGCTCTTATGCAATCGTCGTTATGTGGGTCGCCAAGCACGGGGACTTTTGGCCATTGATATTGTCATTTTTTTGGTTTATTATAGTTATTACTAATAGTAATAAATTAAATAATACAAATAATTGAATATATTTAATTATGCATACTTCATTGATTGATTATTATGAATAGTAAAAAATAAAACAAAAGAGCAAACCGTAAATGGTGGAAACTATTTTTTTTTATATAAAGGCAGATGTTTGTAATTTTATACATGATTGAAAGGAGTAGTAAGTTTAAGAATAAAAAAGACATGTTAATATTATAATAACCATTTCACTTTACTCCCTAACTTTATGAACAACTTATTCTTTACTCTCTAACTTTATAATAATCTTAACTTACTTGATATATAAACAGAAAATAAAAATGTTTAGTACAATAAAATATATTATAGAGAAGGGCCTGCACCATATCCTCATTTTCTATTGTCGTCGTTTAAAAAACTAGACAGCTATATTAGCTCTTTAAATAACGGAACATAATACGTTTAACCTCCAAAACAAATAACTCGAATATCATATGTAGGTAAATGATATTCAATTCTTTATATGTATATTCGATATTATATATTTTTTTCCACATTTGGCTCGATCGCTTCACCCCAAATACGATGGCCTTTGTCCCAACGGTACTTTTACTTTCCGTTAAGTAACAACAACCGATTTGGTAAAAACTCGCATTCTTTGGCCAATAAAGAAAAAAAAGTCACAAGTTTTTCTTCAGCTGGTTCTGGCGCACCTATATCGATGTATATGTGTTTATATTTCGATACTCCTTCGAACTTTATCTATTTATTATACTTACATATATATTCTTCTTCTTCTTCGTATGAGCTTAGTGTCGAGAGTTTTTAAGCCGCCTGAAGGCCTCTGATTTGGCTTTACGACTGCTTGTACCAGACTTACAGCCGGAACCTACAATTTAACGTGTCATCCGACCCACGGTAGCGCTCAGAATAAAAAAAAATCAGAACAAAAAAATTAAATAAAAAATTTCAAATTTCAAAAAAAAAAAAACACTAATATGTATGTGTGCATAGGATAGGAAGAAACCTAAACCCAGAAATGGGAAGATACAGGCTGATAATGATGATGATGTATGAGTTTATTATTCATAATATGTCAGACATACTATCTCATCCATTTCTTTTTCTCTAGCGTATAATAATAAGGTGCTTAGTATTACAATTTAGTTACAATAAAATATGGGCGTATACCTATTATTTATCTATAATGAAACGTATCTAATACAAATTATTGCTACATTAATTGGGTTCTCATGTAAGTGATTATTGTAAACTTTATGGAAAATAAATGTAATGTATATGAAATAAATAAATGACCCGCACTATCCGCCAACCCACACTCGGTCAGCGTGGTGGATATTTATCTTTCTCCTCGGAAAAGAAGACCCCGAGTCCCAGCGGTATGAAAGTATAGTAGGTACCTATAGTCTCAAGAAAAAAAATTTCCATGACTAAGTTTTATGACGTTATGCTCACTTTATTTGGTATCAAGTTTTATTGAAATCATAATTGTTTATTATTTTACAACCGTAACTGCAGCAATTACTTTGAAAGAAAGATTTATAACTTTTACTCTATGCAATAAGTTTATCCACCTTTTTTTTGAATGCTTTAGTTTTGGAAAGAAGTATACTTCTTTTGTATGTTTTTATTTTTCCATTCCCGGTTGCCTGGTAGAAATCACCATAGGTGATAAAGCCACCATTGTACTCTACTTTTTAGGTTTTTTTGTGGTTGTAAATAAAGTTATATTCTATTCTATTCTATTTTTTTATAATTCATGTTTATTCATCAACATTACAAATTCGTAAAATCGCTTTCGGTTTTGTTTAGACCACATCTCAGTGTGAGACGTCGCTATAGTCAAACATTAGCTCATAGCTATTCACGGAAAACACTTTCTCTAAACATACAATTATACGCATGGCGTGCATATGTCCTTTTTAATTTTTATCCAGCAATAGAATTAGTATTCGTTGTAAAAATAAAAAGCAAAAAAACATAATTTTATTATTTTATTATTCTGGCTATCAATCTATACCAATATTATAAAGAGGAAAAGTTTGTTTGTTTGATGCGAATAGGCTCCGAAACTACTATACCGATTTGAAAAATTATTTCACCGTTGGGATATTACGCTATCCCCGAGTAACATAGGCTTTATTTTGTTTCTCTTTACAACTTGTATTATTTTATAATCCGTACGAAGCCGGGACTATTTAATAAGGATAGATTAAACCCAAATCAAAACAATAATTAATAATAATAATAATTTATTATAGCACATAACGGCACGGATAAAATACACTAAAATGAGGAAGCAGTACAATATAATAGTTTTTGTAACTATTTCGAATAGGATTTCAACGATATCATATTTCCCGCCAAAACTTTTGTGATTCCTATTATTTTCCTATATTGGTTCTTCTCAAAAAGTATTTAAAAATTACCAGTAATAAAAAATATTTCAAATGATTCGATTCTAATATTTCTTCACTCGATTATAGCGCCTGATATTTTTTTTACTGTCACCAAAATGTTATTTTTTTAATATTCGTTATTTCTTGTTTCAGGTGACAGCCTTGGCTGTGCTCAGCATAGCGTGGGCGAAGAATGCGACAGCAAAAACGAAACCGAAACGACAGCTAGATAACATACGAACTCCACAAAACTTACAATACTCACTCGTGCTACCACATTCGAGAGTACAAAACTTCAGATCACTCAGTAATACCAACACAAGAAGAATATCTTATGGTTCAGCCAGAGGAGGAAAGCTGCCACCATATGCAGTTCAAATGGAACCTGTTGTTCAGTATTCACAAAAAGACCCTCTTTATGATCCCGCTCATGACAACTTGGAAGATTCAGTAGTAAACAAGAATGAGATCTATGCTCAGCCTAAGATTCTTAATACTCATGATTCTGAAGAGACTTTCGGACCTCCTTACGGATCTTTGCCAACTGCACCTCTATACAGCCACGAACCTCACCCTCAGTACTACGAAGCCCCTGAACCCATTATTGAAATTATTATAAAAGAGTCAAACGAAACTCTCCCAGCTCCTCCCCCACCACCAGTGCAGAAAAAAAAGAAGGAGCCTGTCCATGTTTTCTATGTAAAATATAGCAAGGACCCTCACTCTAAGGACAAAGTAATTTATGAGAAACCTATTCCTGCCATTACTCCGCCAACTAACGAAGAAGACCATGAAGAGGAACACCATGAAGAGTATGTGACCGTTACTCCTGAACCATACATTCCACTTAAAACCACTACTTTGAGAGCAATCATCAAGCCAGAGTCAGAAGTATACCACAGTGACAGCAGCGTCAAAGTTACGTTTGGTAGCGAAAGCCACGGTCATCATTACAGTGATAGGCGAGAAGGTGGCTCTCACAACGAAGAAAGAGAAGAAACGGCTCCGAGGCCAGCAATTGCTTTTCCGAATCAACCTCAAACTCAACTGCAACAATCCTCTCCCCAAGACTCACACTCTCCTAGATCTGCGCCGCCACAACTTCAATTCAGTCATGGGACCGAAACAAAATCTACTGTCTACCATCCTAACACCCAACAATTCAGAGCTAATTCTCAGCATGCCCAAAGTCGCATTCAGTTCCAACCTCAACCTTTTCCTACTGAACAACAGCTGCCTAGCCAAAACCCAACTGCAGTTCCGTTCAGATCACAGTCTCACGCTTCTCGTCACCCATTTGCATCTCCATCATCATTGATCCCTAACCCAGCTTTTGCTAATGGCCCGCCAGGTATAATTGAGCATTTTGGTGGACCCACCCCAGCATCTCCTCTTGGGCCAGTATTTCCTACGAATTTCCCCAGACCAAGCAACGCCCCATCTTTCCACACTCGTCCAAGCAATCCACCTTCTTTTAACTCGCGTTTCAATGGCCCACCTAAATCTAGTTTCCACTCTGGCCCACAAAGGCCTTTCCATCAGTCTCCGCCTAAGCAATACTTTGATGAAGCAAAGTACTTGCAGGAAAATTACCACACAATAACCACTGAACAAGTGGATCCACCAAAAGAGCAACCTTTACCAAGTCGCCAAACCCCCACTTTTAGTCGTCCACCTTCAGCTGGTCCAAGCCCTACGCCTCAGTTCCAAGGTCATTTCAAACTTCCTCAAATACCACTTAACCAACAACTTCCCCAACAGAGACCGCACCAGCAATTTGTTGAAAGTATTCATAGTAAGCCATCACTGACAATCAATCCTAGCAGCTCTCCATTTTTCAATTTGAAACCTTCTCCTCCTCGAATTGAAAGCAACCGTCCTTTCCAGCAATCATCTCAGCAATTCAGTTTCCATCAAGGCCCGGGACCTTCAGCTATTCCTCCACAGCAAGCACAACATTCATTCTCAAGCTCCGTCACAGCTTCACCATCTCCAGTTTCACACAACCAGTTCCTCCCTCAACCTTCTTCTCCAACGTTGTATAATTTCCAACCTTCTCCTTCATCGTCTCCTGATCAAGTTTACTTCCAAAGACCAAATTCACCGTCAGAACGTCCACAGTTCCAAGGGCCCTCAGAAAGACCCCAGTTCAATCATCAAGGACCATCTGAAAGACCACAGTTCCAGCACCATGGTCCCTCAGAACGCCCACAATTCCAGTCTCATCACGGTCCCACGGAGCGACCACAATTTCATGGACCATCAGAGCGACCACACCAGGGACCTTCAGAAAGACCTCAATTTCAACATGGACCGTCAGAAAGACCATCATTCTCACAGCAAAGTCATTTCCAGGACCAATCAAATATTAATCATCAACAGCATGTAAGCCAATTTGTTCCCAATGGTGGTGAACTTATTCCTGCTATTCCAAAATACGAGCAACATATCACTGTAAACGGTCCCACTGCACAACCTAACTACAGTGGACTAAGTGAATCAAATCAGCAATCTCATCTAGCAACTTCTCATAATGAGCAACAATATCATCACCAACAAAATCAGGAGCATGAACGTCAGCATCAGCAACAACAACACCTGCAGCAACAACAACATCAGCAGCAGCAACAACAACAACATCAGCAGCAACAACAACAACAACATCAGCAGCAGCAACAACAACAACATCAGCAGCAGCTTCAGCAACAACAACAACAACATCAGCAGCAACAGCATCAACAACAGCAACAGCATCAGCAGCAACTTCAACAACAACAACAACACCAACAGCAATATGACGCTGAGCAAGAACAAGTTAGACAGCAGTTGGCCCACAATGTGAGAAAGCAACAAGAAGAAATTCAACGTTTGCAAACTCAGTTGTTGCTTACACACCAGCAACAACAAGAAGCCAAGCAATACAATCAGCAATTTGAAAGTACCTCGCCCAGATCTCAATCTCAATACATTCAAGAAAGATCTCGAGTACAATCTAGCACAGCTTCCCCTGCGTATTACCAATCTACTTCTAGAACTGTCGAGATAAGACCTTCAACTCAAAAATATGTATCATCTACGATTAACTCAGTAAGCAGCACACCAGAACCTCAGAAACAGGAAAAGAAAAAGAAGCCAGCATTTGAACTCCCTGACGAAGTCCCTGATGATCTCCGTGAGCAATTATTATCTTCTGGAATTCTCGATAATGCTGATATAAGTGTACTAGATTACGATAAGGTTGGAGAAACTCCCTTAGAATCACTACCGCCAGATCAGCTAGCTAACTTCTTCAGTGCTGGTGGAGGACAGCAAATTGCTGCCAGTGAAAACCGCCCAATTTACGTTAAGCCCGATGGCGATGAGATCGAGTCCAGAATAGTAGACGACTTGGAAGATGACCAAGAGATCGCTGCTTCCGAAAATATTCCCAGTTACGTTTCACCCCCACCATCAAACAAACAGGCCGTAGAGATGAAAGTAGTCCATTTCAACCCCAACACAGCAGAGGGCCAAAAGATTGCAAAAGAATATGTACAAGAAAATGCTACGCGAGTTGACCCAGTTGCACTAAATGATAAGAAATATAATAGATATTTACCTTTGAAAGTCAGTGGTAATCAGTTTCCATTACCAGATATTCTAAAAGGCAGAAAAGTTTCTTCTGTGGTTGTTTTAGCTCCAGTCGAAACAGAAGCTATTAAAGCCGAACACTCTAGAAAAGCAAGATCAGCAAGCACGGCGAGTAATAATTTGAAGGGGATCAAGTTTGTAGCTGGTGACAGCTTACAAAATCTACTGAAAAAACCAACTAAAGATAATTTCAAGAAATGGTTGGAAGTAGAAAAGAAAACTGCTGCTGATCTCCAATCGATCGTTCTGCTCGTGACCGGGTAAGAGATATTTTTTTACCTCCGAAGTCCTTAACCATTTATCCATAGGTACTAGGTCTCACTGTTCTGATACTCGTCATTGATGAAATGCTATTTAAATTAAAAAAGAAACATTTATTCACTATTACTTAAACATTTATCAAAGATGAAAAATTAATACTAAATAACCAATTAAATAAGTACTTAACATATTTACAATAAACATTAGATAATTTTAGTAATGAAATTTATTACAGTTAATTTTAGTTATACTTGAGTAATATTAATAATTTTGTTCTTCGTCAAACATGATGCTTGGTCCATATCTAGTTGATTACTAACGTCTATGTACTAAATTTTTTTTTCTGTTTTCAGTAACGAGAAATCTGAAGAGGAAAGAGAAATCTACATGTACGATATTGGTTCTGGAACTGTCAACAAGCTTAACGGGGAACTATCCAACGCATTCGTTGAAGCCGCTGAGAACAACTCTTTGAGCAAAGACATCGAAACCCTCGCAATTGAAGGACAAGGAACACCTGAAAACTTTAACAAGGAAGACGATGTAGTAGCAGAAGGATCCGAAAATGTGCCATTATTCGTAGACTTATCAGGTGTTAGTTTAGATTCGGAAAATAACAGTCATGTTTCAATTACATCCGGCTATAGTAAAACGAAACTTGGCAGATCACTCAGAAGACATTCATAAAGAAACAATTAGCGCCATGTGGCGTATATTCCTTGTAAATAGTATAGTTGTTAGTATTACTAAATTAAATTGGCGCAATGTTGCGTATAGTCGTAATTTTTATACAAAAGTGATAATGGTTGTACAATATAAAGTAACTGCCCTTTAAATTTGTATTCAAATTATTTCTCCCTCCCTCCTATCCTGCTAGACAATAATAGATATGAATAACTAAAGATTTCATGTTATGGTAAGATCAAAAAATTTAATTAACCATAACTCGTGTAACAACAATATCAATGAGACATTGCTGTTACACATGTTAATTCGATTTCTAAGCTATATTATTTCATCGGAGTCGTTATAGCGTGAAAGGTCTCGCACACTGAAGTAGTAGGAAATACGTTGTTGTTGCGCCTTAAACATAATTTAAGCAGATTTGATTTCTTTTAACATAATAATCGAACAATTATGATCGCATTACAGCTCTATTGATATTATTTTTTATGGCTACACCCACCGATGTGTCAAGCTAATGTTAGTGTCACTGTCACATACGTTTGACTTAGACTGTCAAAGTCAAACGTATGGATTAATCGGTGGATGGAAGGAGGTCCGGGTTGGTGCCGCAGTGTAAAATTATCAGTATTTTGATATTTTCAAGTGTATTTTCATGAGTTTTTGTTGATTACAACCGTATTTATAATGATGGAGGGTTCTCTGAGCAAATGGACAAACGTGATGAAGGGGTGGCAGTACCGCTGGTTCGTGTTGGACGAGAACGCCGGGCTTCTTTCCTACTATACGGTATGTGACGTATCATATCAAACATTATAACTTTACCAAATTATCGCCGAGCTGTGATTTCTCCGCATCTTTCTCTCTCACCCATTTTCTTATCTGCTACGAAATTAATATTTGTTTATATCTTTGGTGCAAGAAGATGTAGTGTTTGTTATCTAAGGACATTAAACTGTTGGCCAAGTCATTAGCATTCTCTTAGAATAGTTGAGCTGAATAAAAACAGCTGTAATAAATATTAATGACTTACCACCAAATAAATAACAGAAACTTCCAAATAATGACTGCAACAGCTATACTTACCTTTTGCTTTTCATAATTGATAGGCGTTATTTCAATTCCTTTCGAAATTTATGAAGCTTAGTCTCCTGAGTTTGAGAAAACAATTCTGTACTTTCATTATTAAGTTACATAAAGTTTATAATACTTTAGAAACTGTATAAGTGTCACTGCCAAGGCCAGGGTCTAGCCTGTGTTCAAGGTTAAGGCAAATATTAAACTATGCTAATGAATTCTTGTTTATTTCTGTCCTATACAAAATACAAATACAAATGAGTTATAGAGAGAGTTACAGACAATATGTGTTTTACTTCTCTTGTCACTAAATAGCAAATTTGTTATGTGAAAAACTGTATACTAAAACAACTCTTTTAATTGTTATGAAGTCAAGAAAAAGTGAGCCAACTTTTAGATGAGATGAACTGTATGCATAAATGATGATATAGAGTACTTAACTGGCTTTTAACCAACTTATTTAAATATTCAATGTGCTATACTATTAACCACACATTTTTTAAACATGCTAAACAACTGATGTTTGATGTGACTTTACTTATCTGATTAAGATGTATCGAGGATCTTGATGATGATGAACTTTTTCTATACAAATATAAATCATTTATTGATAACATCAAAGTTACAAGTCAAACTCTCCTTACTGCTCCGGTATGCTAACCCCATAGTGGGTCATGGCCCCCAACAACAGTCTAGGTCCCATTCCACGGTATCTCTCCCCGTGGTCCCCAGATAGACTCTCTTAGCAGCCACATCCTCTTCCATCCTTAACAGGTTTCCAAACCAACTAAACTCTTAAAGGTGTATGTAAAAAGTAATTTAGAGCTATATTCCACGCGCGAAAACTCTGCAGCTTATAAATAATTTTCGTCATGTAAGTAGGATACGATGACAACCCATAGGTTGGCTACATCAAGCAAATTAGTTCATAACTTAGGCCCTGATGTTGTTTAACTGGTTGTCAAACATTATTAAAACTGCCCCCAGCGTAGAGTTTTTTTTTTTTTTTTTTTTTTTTTTTTTTTTTTTTTTTTTTACTCTGAATAGGTCAGCGCTTGACCACAATTCACCTGATGGTAAGTGATATTGAGGTCTACGGTGGATCGCGCTTACCTAGAAGGAACCGGTTCACTCTCGTTTAAAAACCGGCTAAAGGGCTGGCTGATCTAACAAAAGTTTAACACATACGAGGATTTTTTTAAATTAAAAAAAACGGCTGTTTGAACCATATACATATAATTATAATAAGGTTTATTATCTATTATTTATAGTAAAATTTATTATAATATTATTTTATATAAAATATATTTAACTAGTATGTTTTATGACTTGTAAATTTAAAATTTATCAATAAAGGATTTTGACTTTGATCTTTAAGCCTTACAATAAAATAACAGTCTACACTTATGTGAAACATCTCAAATTTGTGGCTCTGTGGCTCATGATCTATACTGTAAGTCTGTTAAATTAAACTTGACTTAAACAAATAATTTTGTTCACCTAGCTTTAGAATACATTATTGCATAAACAATGTTCACTAGGTATGCTATATTCTAATGAAGCTAGCTATCAGATGAACTGTAACCTATGTTCAAGGTGAGAGTGAACTGGTTTCTTTTAAAAGAAGGCAAATGCTAACCTGCCAAATCACTTAAAATTGGGTGAGTTGTAGTCAATTATTATTATTCCTTTTTAGTTGTAACATGGCAGATCTTGCACAAGTTATTAAATCTAATATATAAAATTTCCATGTCGCAATCTTGGTTACTGTACTCCTCCGAAACAGCTTGACCGAAACTTGGTAAAAATTCCAAATTTTATATGCATATTCAGTAGGTCTGAGAATCAGCTACTATCTATTTTCCATAGTTACCCCTAAGTGATAAGGGTCGGTCACCCCTGTTTTTTAATTAATATAAATAATTTATAAAGCAAAACAATGTTTGCCGGGTCAGCTAGTATGTGTATAATATGATAAATTTAAAACCAATGTAGTGAATAGTTTAGGTAATGGTAATTGTTTAAGTAATGTAGTGTAATTGATTAGATAAGCAAATTGGAGGAATTCTGCATGTTTAGTTATTATAAGTGTACAAAATAAATGAATAAATAAACATAGTAACAAATTAAAAGCATTAATGAGTCAACATATTTTTATTTTTGGTAGATAAACAAGATAACAAGATAAACCATTTATTGATAATTATTCAATTATATGTCATAAATTGAAAAATATCAATATGAATATAAATTAAAAAATGTCAATATGAAATACAAATAATTTGCAATACAAATAATTTTAAATGGTATTAAAAGCTACTAGTACATATATGAGCCTGCATCTCCAAACTAAACATGGAAGCATGTATATTAGATATGCATACTCCCCATTGGAATTGTGTTATAAACATTTTAGATACTTAATTAAAAATAAAGTTATTGCTTAAATTTAGTATGCGTAATAAGAAAAGAAAAAAAAATAAGAAACTATAAAGTTAACAAAAAAGTATCAAGTAGTTAAGTCTTTTCACAACACAATAATAATTCTAAACTGAAAAGTTTAGCAACATAGCACTTATTTCTTTTTCCCATTACTTTCCTTACTTGCTGTTGTATAGTTTTTCTTAAAAAAGTCATAGAACATATAGTATACAAATATGACATTTGGAAAGTACATAGTGGCAACACCGTGGGGCGCTGGACAGCTTGGTAGGAACACCTGGAGGGAGTAGATCAGCATTATTGTGAACTGGACCTGGAAATATATGATCCAATATTATAAAGAAGAAAAGTTTAATTTTTAGCTTGACACAAATAGGCTCCGTAACTACTGGACCGATTTGAAAAATTCTTTCACCATTGGTGCCTCCGTACACACATGACTTGGGCTACTTTTATCCCTGACTAACGCAAATAGAGCCGCGGGGCGTAAGTAGTATATGCCAATATTATAAAGAGGAAAAGTTTGATTTTTTGTTTCTTTTGGCTCCGAAAGTATTGAATGATTTGAAAAATTCTTTCACCGTTGGGAAGCTACGTTAGCCCTGAGTAAAATAGGCTATATTTTGTTTCTCTTTACAACTTTAGATTATTTTATAGCCCGTGCAAAGCCGGGACAATCTGCTAGTTAACAATAAAACTGTAAATACAAGATTTGGCCCATCTGCGCAGTACATCTACGCGTACTGAGTTAGAGGCAGTAGATTTTACACAAAATAAATGAATTCATATATAATTAACAAAATATAATTATAGTAAGCTATAACGATTTACATAATAAAATTTACCTACCTAAAGTAGGATTTCAATTAATATCTTTATTACTTTTTAATTCACACCATATCATCAATGTTACCATAGAATAATAAATATAATAGCCGCTTAACCTCTAGTTTAAAATCGTACTTCGTGTATCATTCGATACACGTAGCGCCATCTCTTCGAGTTTTCTTGAAACGACTTTACTCGGGTCACGCACAAACTATACTCTGCGATTGCAGCGCATTGCGTAATTTGGCGGCAGCTAGGCTGCACGCTCGATTTGCAGCGCCATCTATGTGTCATCGGTAGTTAAGGCAAACTTCCGCGCCACGCTTTATTGTATAGGAATCGGCAATCCTCTCTAATATTGCTAAGTACTTACCATCTGTAAGACAGTGAGCCACAGCTTATACTTGGCAAGAAATGCCTTGACTCGTGGGCTTCCCTCTGCAGACAGAAGGTAGTAGCTGTACATGATGACATGCACTGCATTGTTGATCATTGGCGAAAATGATGTTATTCCACCTGGAATTTGTAGATAATTGTGATGTTAGCAATTGTTTTGACTTTCGACGCAAAAACGACTGGGAATTATAAGAGAAGCAGCCCTAGGAACCGTAATGAAAGTACGAGAAGCAGCACAAGCGAGAACTGGTATGAAAGGGTTGTATAGTATAAGAATAGGCTCCGAATTATCAAAACATCGGAGGTAGGTGTATTAAAAAAAAAGAAGAAAAAAAAAGCCCTAGGAACCAACGATGACGACGAGACGCAACCCTGTCCATAGACAATAACGACCACTGTGCCAAAAGTAAACGACTAAGAAGAAGAAGTTAGAAAAAGAAGTATATAATAATATGTTATCTGTGTGTGTGTCATCTGTCTGTCTGTATCGTAGCTCTCAAAATTCAAAATGTTTTTATTTACGGAATGTATGTAGGTTAATTGAATATTCTACATAATTGAATATCCCTAACCCTCAAACTGGACTACAAGCCCGTGTCATGGAGGTTAGTTCCTTCCAGTGACTAAATTACAATGCCTGCAATCTACATCTGTTTATGGACTGCAACAACTCTCTCAAACGGATTAAGTGATTTTGGTTTTTGATTATTTTGTTTGAAAGGTGTGCTAGTTGAGTGTTCTTAGCTATGTTTCGGTTGGTGTAAAATGGACACCGGGGATGACATATTTTTACAAAGGGCTAGACCAGTACAGTACAAATTATGATAAATTAGAAATCCAAAATGGCCGCTATTATAAAATATCGTTGATTCAAAGGTTTTCAAATTGTTGTATCTATCTATCTATCTATACTATAAGACTCTTTGTCCTGACTTATTCATTCATTCATCCATCTATAGACAACGCAGAGCCCAAACGGCTGGTCCTAGGGTTGTGAATTTTGGGGGGTGTATTTGTTGTAGTATGTAGACGCGTACTAAGAACGGATTTTTGGAAATTCCACCCCTAAGGGGGTGAAAGGGGGTAAAACAGTTTGTATGAAACTTCTTTGTTTTTGAACTTATAGCAATGAAATTTGGGATATGTATAGTTTATGTAAAATTAAAAATAATGGTATCAAGTTTTTTTGATAGGGGTGAACTAAGGGTTTGTAATGGGGGGTGAAAGTTTGTATGGAAAATTCTTTATTTATCAAGTTAAAGTCTTGAAAGTTGTTATAGTAGTAGTTTATTAAATGGTCAAATTAAAATTAAAAAAACTTTTGCCAGGGGTGCATTAAGGGGGATGCCATGGGGGTTTAAAGTAAAAAATGAAAGTTTTGTGTTTTTGAACACTTGTGGTGTACAATTTGGAGTGTGTATATATTTTAGTACTTAAACGTGTACTAAGAATAGATTTTTGGAAATTCTACCCTTAAGGGGGTGAAAGGAGGTAAAACAGTTTGTATGAAACTTCTTTGTTTTTGAACTTACAGCAATGAAATTTGAAGTATGTATAGTTTTTGTAAAGTTAAAAATAATGGTATCAAATTTTTATGCCAGGGGTGAACTAAGGGTTTGTAATGGGGGGTGAAAGTTTGTATGGAAAATTCTTTATTTATCAAGTTAAAGTCTTGAAAGTTGTTATGGTAGTATATTATTAAATGGTTAAATTAAAATTATATGTTTTTTTGCCAAGGGTGCATTAAGGGGGATGCCATTGGGGTTGAATGTTAAAAATGAAAGTTTTGTGTTTTTGAACTTAGAGGTGTAAAATTTGGAGTGTGTATATATTTTAGTACTTTAAAGTGTACTAAGAATAGATTTTTGGAAATTCTACCCTTGAGGGGGTGAAAGGGGGTAAATCAGTTTGTATGAAACTTCTATGTTTTTGAACTTCTAGCAATGGTATTTGGAATATGTATAGTTTATGTAAAATTAAAAATAATGGTATCAAGTTTTTTTTGCCAGGAATGAACTAAGGGTTTGTAGGGGGAGGGGGGAGGGTGAAAGTTTGTTTGGAAAATTCTTTATTTATCAAGTTAAAGCCTTGAAAGTTATTATGGTGGTAGCTTATATGGTGGTTAAAATAAATTTGTTATGATATTTGCCAGGAGTGGATTAAGGTATGTCAGTAGGGTTTAAAGTTCAAAGGGAAAGTTTTGTGTTTTTGAAATTAAATACTTTTGAATTGGAATTTAAGTATGTGATCCACTTAGTGGTATGGTTCGTGTATTCTAATTATTTAAATTAAAAAAAATGGCTTGGAGAACACGATCTAATCTTTCGCATTATCACCAAAGTAGTTAAAACATAGGTTAAGTAGATCTCAGGAATCGAATGCGGAAAGACAGATGCGACTCATTTTGATATCGTAACAATGTAATGTTTATATAAAATCAGCACTGGAATAGGATACAATAGAATTTTTCCACCGGTTACGCGAAAAGCGACCTACACGCGGGCGGATCCGCGGGCAACCTCTAGTATACTATATTTGTTTATATTTAATCAAAATTCTTGTACCGTCCACTTGTCATTTTAGGACAACCTCTTGAATATTTCACAAGTAACTTTTTACAAACTCTTCTTCTACCTTCTATCTACGCATAATTTCGAACTCCTCTTTAATTCAAGTCGACATGTACTCGTAATTGGGTACCCAATTACATGTCGACTTGAATTTAGGCATTGCCCTATTTGCGACATAAGGGTTTACCAAAATGATGCGTAATTATATCAAGAAAAGGATATGAATAAAGGCAAAGCTAAAGAATATTTACTTGGTGTCCTTAAGTAGAGTACGCTTTTTTTTTTTTTTTTTTAGACACATTCACACACGGCTGGTTAGCCCCATACTGAACCATTTCTAGCTCGTATTATGGTTGCTAACACAACTGATATACTACATATACATACATACATATTATATATAAATACATATTTAACACCCAGACCCACAGCCAACAAATTTAGTTCAGCACTAAGATGTTGACCGGGCCGGGAATCGAACCCGGAACCTTCTGATTAGCAGACTGGCATGGTGACCTTTACGCCAACGAGGTCGTCAAAGCTTCAGTTTTGATCAGAGCTTCCCTAATGTTATGCTTGTTTTTACACAGTACAGCTCGGCATTTGACCAGTAAGGATGACCTCGTTGGCGCAACGGTTACCATGCCGGACTGCTAACCAGAAGGTTCCGGGTTCGATTCACGGCCCGGCCGACATCTTTGTGCTTAACTAAATTTGTTGGTTGTGGGTCTGGGTGCTAAATGTAGTATATCAGTTGTGTTAGCTACCATAACACGAACTAGAAATGGTTCAGTTTGGGGTTAACCAACCTTGTGTGAAATGTGTCCTAGAAAAAAATTGTTTAATGGGGGCTATCAGACCTCCTTTGATTATCTGCAAGGGGTGTTATGTGCATTTTGAATATATCACATTGGATTATTATGAATGTTCCTTATTATGTAGATACGCTTTACCGCGACCAACCAAGCATTGAGCTCTACATTTGGGCGCGTGACTTAAATGTAATTTTCATGCGATTCGTGTGACCTCCTTCCTAATTAGACTCTTAACTCTTATTTGCTTGGACAGTTTCTAATTTGTGGTCATTTTCTTGCTTAGCTTGTGTTGTTTACAAAAATGTACATTATGTAGATGCTACGTCAGATTAAAAGGTTCTCGTAACTGCTATTACGATCTTCTTCTTCGTATGAGCTAAGTGGCCAAACTCTGGTGTCGAGAGTATTCAAGCCGCCCGATGGCTCTTTGGATGGGTTGGTTTGGATAGACAAGACTGTATTTTAAAAAGTGGTGGTTACTAGAGGTCGGATGACATGTTACGAATGTCTTGAAATAATTACAAATTAGAAATATATTATAAAATAATAATTAAATAAATTAATTTTCAATATTATTACAAATTTCATTATAAATTAATTCTAAATAAATACCCCGCCCCTAATCGTTTCTGGGGCAAAAGTGCCTTTAAGACTAGCTGCATTCCCGCGCTGAATGGCATAATTAAATTAAAATAAAATAAATATTCGAGGGAGGCTACCATGCAATAAACTACATTTGTCCAATTTTTTTATAGATAATACGGATTCTTTCACGCGCTGTGTATATTTTACATGCAAACATGCATTTTGAGATAATGCAATATAACGTATACATCAACGTATTGTTTTATATTCGTTACTCCTACAATTTAATTAATCGAAATTACTTGAATTTGCAGTGTAGATTAAAATCGTATCAGTAAAACAAATCGATTATGCAAAACGGAACAGTTGGTCATAAAATCTTTTGATGCGATAAAACTATTATAACATATTGATTATATACATTAATTCACATAATTGTTGCCCTTCATTTGTTCAACTTTATTGTGTACAAAATAAAGACTATATTTGCACAACGAATGGCTGTAGGCTTTGCAATAACTTTCTCAAATGGCTTTGTGCGATAATGTCAGATATTGAGAGGTCTAAATTAACTTTTTGTCTGTTATGTAGTACTGGACACCCAGAAGTTTTTATCTGTGGAGATTGACAGTTGAGCTAATGTTATGTACATTAATTGATTGATAGGTGTACATCAATCAATTAATGTACATATCATTAGCGAAACTACAGAACATAACAATATATAACAGTTTTTTTTTTTCAAATTTTATATGGGAAAGGGGACACCCCATGCTCAGATTTCATGATATCAAGCTAATTTTTGGAGGTTTTTCTCTTGTCTAACAAAGAAGCTTTTTAGACATATTTATAAAAAAAAATTGAACCAGTATAACGTCTAGTCTGTAATAATGTATACAGCAAAAGGTAGACCAGCTGCCTTCTCTCTACATTGTAATTAGAGTTCTCAACCAGCCATCAATCTCCGAACCCTACAGTTCCGAACTTTACCTTTACAGAACTTGTAATGAGCAGGCTCGAACAATTTCCCAACGGGACTAATTTATTTCTCGTTTTTCGTGCAATTAACCTGAAGTTTTACTCGTAGTTACTCGTAGCTTTGAGTAACGTAGGATATTGCCAGGTTAAATGCAAAATTAAAAGCTATGAAGAATCCAGCTTTCCTATTTACAACTAATGTCATAAATGCATACGATAGATGGATTTATTTTTGTATGGAGATAGGTTTGACCCTTTTTTTTAACGTGAGGATTTTTTTCAAATCCACCACACCCGGGGAGGTGGGTGATTTATGTCGGGCTCGATGCCAGAACGGCATCACTACCGACTAAAACCTCACGATGGCCTCCTCACCGGAAATGGCGGATAGAGGTTCTGCTCCTCGCATTAACCCACCACCCCGCCCACCTCGGCAAGCCTGCGAGACTCCTCCTCAGGGGATGACTCCCCATGCAGTGCACGTGGTGCACCGCAACCACCTCGAGATAGCTTTGACCCTAGATTAACATATAGGTGGTTTTGGCTAGGTATATAAACTTTAATACTATGAACACGAATGGTTGTGAGTAAGACAAAACAAAAGGTTTTTGGGTCTGTAATATCAGAATACTAGAGAGGATTGCTGATCCCCATACAATAAAGCGTAGCGTGGAAGTTTGTTATAATTAGCGATGAAACCTAGATGGCGCTGCAAAACAAGCGTGCAGCCTAACTGCCGCCAAATTCCGCAACGCGCTTCAGTCGCATAGTGATATAACGATAGTAGATTGTGTGACCCGAGTTAAGTCGTTTTAAGAAAATACGAATAGATGGCGCTATTTGTATCGAATTATAGTACGATTATCTACAAGAGGATGAGCGTCGATTATATTTATAAGTCTTTGGTAATAATAATGTTTTCTTTTATCTTTTTTGTGTATAGTTTTTCTTTGTTGTTTGTGTCACAAAATAAATGTTGCTTTCTTTCTTCTTTCCAATGATAAAATACGAGTAAGAAACGACGTAGCGTTGTCTATAGCATCATGTAAGAGTCATAACAGAAAATCATGCCTCTTCTTAGTCCGGGTTAAAACTTCGCCCTCACTAGAACGAATAGTCCACGAGCGTTCCTACGTTAGCATGGCGGGAAACAAAAGGAATTCTTAATTGCTGTCCGCTATTTTTAGAGGAAGGTGACAGCTTTTAAGCTTTTATTTGCACTGTTTTCTTTATTTGCACCTCACAGCCCAATGCGAGAGAAAGGTATAGAGATATTTTTTTGCTCTTTTATACACTGCACTAGATGCGCCCAGCGGTGTTACTCCCGTTATCTTCTAATCTTCTTATATATAAAATGCCACAATGTTAGTTACCGTACTCCTCCGAAAGGGCTTGACCGATTTTTACCAAAATTTTTTAAGCGTATTCAATAGGTCTGAGAATCGGCTACTATCTATTTATTAAACCCCTAACTGATAAGAGTTGTTCGCCCTTAATTTTTTTTTAATATTTTGGCGATATTTTTTGTTATTTTTTTTATGTGGCATTAAAAATACATATTAACACTAAATTTAAAGCTGACATTAGCCGATTGTCTCTTTCTAAAGGTACAATATTTATCGCTGACAGGTGTACTTTAGATTAATACTAAGGTGATAGATGATAGACTTGTAAAAATACCCTACCTACGCTTTTTATAATATTCGAAGATTCACAAAGAACGAGTATCTCATATAGGCCTATCTTTAACCCTAAGGTAAAGAGGCAAGCTATGATGGATTGTTCGCTTTTAGACATCCTCCCAATATGATAGATTCTGTATTAAGATGGATCGAAAGTATAGGGCGAGAAAATTCAAATTGTACTTAGTATTAAGGGTTCCGTACCTAAAAGGTAAAAACGGGACCCTATTACTAAGACTCCGCTGTCTGTCTGTTTGTCTCCAGCTGTATCTCAGAAACCGTAATAGTTAGAAAGCTGAAACTTACACAATACATGTATTTCCCGTGCCGCTATAACAACAAATACTAAAAATATTAATGGGGATCTCCATACAATAAACGTGTTTTTTCCTATGTTTTTGCTATATATGAATAACGGTAAGTGAAAGACACTTAAAATCTTCACAAAATACATAAAAAGTATATTTGCTATCAAATTAAATAAAATTTAAATTAAATAAATATTTAAGGGGGACTCCCATACAAAAATGGTACGGAACACTTCATGCGCGAGCCGAATTCGCACCTGGGCAATTATCAAGTATTTTTTTACTCGATCTTTATAACGATATTTGTTAGATCCTCTAAACTCACAGAAAATTTAATTACGTGTTATGGGTACCTTTCCGTCCGGTTCTATCCAGAGTGGCCTATTGAATTAATTTTATGAGTGGTTTTTTTTTATTAGTTTTTAATCTTATTGTATTTTATGTATTTAAAGAAACAAAAGTTTATTACGTGTTAACCTTTAAAATAAATAAACTTTGAAATTATAATGAACAGCTGCTGTGGCCATTTCGCTCCTTATTTGTCGCCTCTAAAAACAGTATCGTATTCATTAAATATTCAACGTATTTGAGCCGGGACGTCGCAAAAAGAAAATGGAAGGCAAAGAGCCAATTTGGTTAAATGAAATCGGAAGGACCGACGTTAAAAATATTGTTCGCAAAGTTAGGGAGATAGGGAAAATCAAAGGAAACTACGCATTTTCTATTCTTGGCATTTTAGCACTTTCCCGGTGCAGTATTGGTGTTATAAGTTTGACGTATATGTGTGAGGCTTTCATTTAATTTGATGCTGATATTTGATACACTTTGAACTTCAAACATGTCGGTTTCCTCACGATGTTTTCCTTCACCGTAAAGCGAGTGCAAATCTACACATAACTTGTAAAACAAGTCATTGGTAGAGTAGGGCCGGGATCGAACCAGGGGCCGTCTGATTGGAAAGCAAACGTGGTTACCACCGAGCCACACTCGCTTTTTTGCGTTGGGGGTAGCTAATTATGTTGCTAAAAGTTTTCAGCCTTAAACGTTCTTACTTGAAACTAGGCAATGTCTCGTCATTGTATAATTTCTTAAAGTTATGCTCGTGCCCTTTAAATGCCATCCTATTCGTACTGGCCTCAAACCCACGGGGGTGATGAGGGATAAACAGACACTCTCCGATCCCAAAATACATATAGAACCGAAGAGGGACGGACTAATTCTTTGTTAATAATATATGAAGATAGGAAGGGGTATGTCAACCCTAATGGATCGTAGATTAGCAGGTTTATTATATTAAACTCTTGCGAAATTTATGAAAACGTCTCTCGAAACACGAACAAATATACATTTTCAGTTTACGAGTTAAGTTTAAGAAGTTTGCGGTGATAAAACTTTCTTTCCACTGGATGTGTTAAAACTGTTCTAGGGGAAGATTTAAGCGCTAAAGCGCGAAGTGTTAAAGTATGGATCTGTAATTCACACGCACATCATACCGAGGTTCGAATACAGCCCTGCGAAGTCATTTGCTGATTGTTTTTTTTTTTCACGTGATGTGTGGAATTTTCTCATACGGCGAAGAAAAACATCGTAAGTAAAACCCAGATAATCCGAGGACCAAAAATTCCGAAGATGTGAGTCAACGGCAGACCAGCAATTAGCCAGTGCCGTGGATTTAGTCTTATACCAATCCGAAAGAACGTCTCTAATATCCAACAGTAGTATGACTTATAATCTTATGACATTTAACACGGAGCTGTCAAAAAAAATGTCTTGGAATCATACAGTGGGCTGGTAAATGCTATACTATGCATATTATAACTTACTACTCGTACATACATACATATGCTAGCGCGATGACCCGAACTGGATCTTATCTTAGCCTCTGATACCAAGAGACGACTCTCATCATGCGTATCGTACTAATATTAAATATAAGTATAGAAAATTTGTATTTCTTCTTCGTATGACCTAATTGGCCAAGCTCCAGTGTCGAGAGATTTTAAGCCGCCCAAGGGCCTCTGCCTTGGCTTAACGACCGTTTGTACTAAGACTGAAAGCAGGGCCCTATAATTTAACGTATCTTCCAAACCACGGTAGCGGAAAGTGAAAATGCCACTTTTAAAAAGACAGTCTTGTGCATGTTCACCCATCCAAAGACTGTCCGCATCGGCAGTTAATTAGTCGAACTACTCAAGCTCTGTATTGAATTTGTCTCCTTCACGCCCAAACGACTGAACCGAAGTGCGAATGGCGTGTGATAGCGGTAGCCTAAATCCTAGATCCATTCAAAGTTTATCTCAATTTAACGTAGGCAGTCAAGCTGTGAATAAAATTAAAAGCGCTTAGTGTTAACGCCATCGACGATTTTGTAACTTAAAAGTTCACAATCGTTTGAGCTTGAATAAAAGTGCAATTTTCATATTCATACTAAGCATAAACAGTTGTATGATGTCATTATTTTCGTAATCACGGCTCGGGAGTATCAGGTTATGGCCCATAAACGCTAAAAAAGCATCTATAAAGTGTTAACGGTATCTCTTTTGTATTGGAAGAGGTATAGTGTATAGTGTGACCAGTTTACTCGGATGTCAGTTAACTTTGAACTAGATTTTTTTTAATGATAAATAAGCTTACGTTTGACCGCAGCTAGCCTGATGTTAAGATTGACTGTGGTCTAAGATGTATCACGCTTGCCTAGAAGGATACCTACCTATTTACTCTAGATTTGAAGACCCCCAAATTGTACTTCTCGGGAAAAAGAGACTCAGGAAGAGAGTTCCAAAGCTTCGTAGTTCTCACAATGAAGGTCGAAGCAAAACGCTTTATGCGAATCCTCGGAACTTCGACAGTAAATCGGTGTCTCTTCGCTTACCACTGCTCGTTCCGTAGTGGTATGGAAAGTGGAATGAATTTTCTTAGTCTTAACTGATGTTTGAAGAGTCTTGTTATGCTACACTTCACTTGCATTTGATATTGCAGTTACACTGTCCTGCTTTGTAATACAAGTGAAGTAGAAACTCCGTTATATGTAAGGAGGTCGATTAGTCATACTGGTGTGAGTTGAGAGGAGTGTGGTCGGTCGGAGGAACACACCAAAACAGTTTTTTTTTTAATATTTTGATGTTTTCTTTGCTTATCACAATCCAATATCAGATCCCAACGGAAGTTATCTAAATATATATTTTGGATTTTCATCTAACTAGTATATTTTTTTAATGCATATATATTATAGTTTCCGTTTCGAGACAATTAAGTCATAGACAAACGATATGATATCAAATGTTTACTAATAAAACTAAAAATATATTATACTTTAGCGTATTTGCGCCTTCGAAAAAACTCGTATTAGTTATTTTGCTCAGCATTGTTCAGCGTAAACATTTATGAGGCGGCTTTAAAACTAAACATCAGAGTAAATAAATGCCCACTTACCTAATTATCGAAGAAAGTTAACTAAATAAACATTTTTTACATGGTATTTTTTCTTTATAATCTCTGGGACCAAATTATCCTAGCTGCACTATATCATGTGTACAGCAATTTCTGTATTACGTCACAGCCATTATCATTAAATGTACAAGCATGCTACGAATAACATCGTGAACGTCCATTTGCGTGATGCATGGTGGTACTTTAAAATAATAATAGTAGTTTAAAAATACTTAAAAACACGCTTATCTGGCCGTTTTAAGTGGGTCAAAATCGCGCCCAAAGAAGTCGTTTATAAACAAACATACAAACAAAAATACAAAAAAATGAAATAATTTTATCAAATTAGTGTATTGTCATCGGTCCTCAATAAATCTACAAAGTTTCAACGAAATCTGGGCGTTTAAAGTGAGTCAAAATCGCGCCCAAAGAAGTCGGTTACAAACAAACAGGTGAAGCTAATATAAAGCGTGTAAAAAACCGCTTAAACTATTGATTGTAATTGTAATATTTATTTAATATCTTAAAAGATACACGTCTGAGACATGAGACAGTTTATATTATTAATAATAAATAAATATTGTATATAACTTTATAATTTTAAGATTAACCAAGAAGATATAAGTGTCAAAAGCATCAGTTCTAAAACTCAGTCGGACAGATAACTTTGGAACCTGTGGATCTACCCAGCTGTTGTTTTAACGTTTAATCAAAAGTTAAATAAATAAAATAAATAAAAAATATTTATTAACTAACTTATTACTAGATTACATATTTTCTTGTGACTACTTAACTAGGCAAGGCCTGAATCTAAGTAGTCCAGGTCCAGTTTTACAGTAAAATAGTTTTAATCGAGGTTGTTCTTAGCTATGTTTGTAGAAAATCGGTCCAAGTGGCTGGCGCTACAAAATGGCGGATGACATATTTTTTCGCAACTGCCCCAATATGGGTATCGAATGAAAGGTCTTGACTAGTAGAATACATCTTAATATATATAAATCTCGTGTCACAATGTTTGTCCTCAATGGACTCCTAAACCACTTAACCGATTATAATAAAATTCGCACACCATGTGCAGTTCGATCCAACTTGAGAGATAGGATAGTTTAAATCTCAAATTATAGTCGTAATTTTAATTTATTGCTAATTATTGTCTGTTATTATTTGACAGTCACAATTATCTGTTAACTCCAAATGATTCTAACAGATGTCAATACCTTTCCACTGGGTTGAGTAAGTAATCAATAGATGGCGCTGTACCCCTAAGTGAGGCAAAACAACGTTTGCCGCGTCAGCTAGTCCTACTAATATTATAAAGGCGAAAGTTTGTATGTATGGATGTATGGATGTGTGAATGTATGGATGTATGGATGTTTGTTACTCTTTCACGTAAAAACTACTGAATGGATTTGAATGAAACTTTACCACAATATAGCTTATACATCAGAATAACACATAGGCTATAGCTTATACATCAGAATAACACATAGGCTACAATTTTTGAGGTTTTTAATGTGAGGTCGTAAAAAAAAACACATTTTTTGCGCTTACATTGCAAACGCTGACTGAATCCTACAAGATAGATCAAAACAATTTACTACAGTATTGTACAACTTAAAAAGGTCTACAAAAAAGTCCGTGATGGTATATGTTTATCTCTTAGGAATAACCCACAATAACCATTTTTTATCCTTTACTTTGTACGAGAAATAATGGCTTATTTACGAAGCGATTTTAAGCAATACAATGCCAGGTTTCTTTTTGGTTAGGAGTTACACGTACAAAAAGATACTTCATTTTTACGAATTACTTCATTGATAATTCAATTACTATATAGATAGGTTACTTACAGTTAATTATAACAAATTATATTAGCAATAAATTAAAATTGCGACTATAATTTGAGATTTAAACTATCCTATCTCTCAAGTTGGATCGAACTGCACATGGTGTGCGAATTTTATTATAATCGGTTAAGTAGTTTAGGAGTCCATTGAGGACAAACATTGTGACACGAGATTATATGTATAAATTAAGATAAGATTATTGATATCATATGTATGTTTTTTATTATTCGTTATTGTACACTACGTCCTTCTTTAGTCGTTTATAAATTCCTTTCCATCCAAAGGTTGCCTGGAAGAGATCGCTTTAAGCGATAAGGCCGCCAATTGTGGTACACTAATTTTAAGTTAATTGTCTTTTACTGTGCCTTTTTTATTTAAGTGTCCAATAAAGAATTATAAAATTTCCATGACACATTGTTAGTTACCGTACTCCTCCGAAACGGCTTGACCGATTTTTACCAAATTTCATATGCGTATTCAGTAGGTCTGAGAATCTTCTACTATATATTTTTAAGGCAAAACAACGTTTGCCGGGTCAGCTAGTACTTTATATAAAAAAAATACAAATCTAAGGGAGCCATCCCCACAAAATTTTCTCAGGGGTTTTCTACATTTTTAATTTAAACTTGCGTCTGTTGAAGCCCTTCCCCTTGACAGTTGTAATTGTTTAGGCGTCGTTTACACTCGTCTCCGAGAACCTGAGCGTGGAAACTTTCTGTCTCAAACACAATTAAACTTGATACATTTATGTACATTACTTGAGAAGGTAATAAGGGAAGCTTCTTTATGAGACGAGGGATTCTACGTCGTAAAGTAAGGGATTTTCTCCCTTTTATGTCAGGCTTGCTACGCACTGTTGTTTTTTTTTTTCTACTACTTCTCTTCTAGGTACTTAAGGGACTAACCATATTAAGTCCAAATCGGTTCAATTGTTTTAGCTTTCAAAGCTATGACTCCTCATTGCAGCGTGCTTGGTTGAAGGTTATAGGTTCGATCCCCGCGAAAGAACTCGAGCTTTTGTTAAAGGAAAACATTGTGAGAAAACCATAGCATGGTTGTATGGTATGGTATGCTCGCCTGGCTAGCAACCACACTGAAGTTGAAAAATCTGCCACCAAGTATCTAGCGCTGTGTTCTGGCCAGCCTGTTAATCCAGATTAGGCATAACCCACCGTAATAGACTGGAGTGTTACGGGTTGATCAAATGCTTAACTGTACTGCGCAAAAAAAGTTGTAAAAATAAATGTAATATTTTTTTCTTCGTAATTTAGGTAGGTAGGTATCTTGTGATGAAAACCTCTTAAACCCCTTCTACAGCTAACTGTTACTTAGAACCCAATAGTCTATGCAAATCTAACTGCGAGTAAGAATTCCTTGAAGTGCCAACGGGGCCAATGATGACCGCTAACTACATAGTCGATGAAGTTAGTTTAATTGGTATATTGTCTCACATACAAATTTGTAAACAAGAAATAGGTTGTTGCTTTACTCTGAATAGGTCAGTGCTTGACCAATGATGACAATTCACCTGATGGTAAGTAATATTGAGGTCTACCGTAGATTGTGCTTACCTAGGAGGAACCGGTTTACTCTCGCTTTGAAAATGTGAAGTTATGTTGGAGAGAGAGACAATATATCAAAACTAGAATAAAAAACAAACCTGGACCGATTTTGTTGAGATCTGCTATGATGATACTTTAGATCTTGGATTAACTTAACACTTTTTATCCCGGATTAACTTCATTTTGCACCGGATTGACGTGGACAACACCGCGGGACGCAGTTAGTAATCTTGTATATAAATGTTCCATGTCATAATGTTAGTTACCGTACTCCTCCGAAACGGCTTGACTGAATTTTACAAAAAAAATTATGCGTATTCAGTAGGTCTGAGAATCGGCTAACATTTATTTTCCAACCCCGTTTATAGTGTTTCATCTGTACTTAAGGCAAGACAACGTTTGCCGCGTCAACTATTAAATTATATATTGGAAAAGAAATGAGGCATAATTATTTTGCTTTGAAATTCTACGTATATACATACGTATAGATATCAAAGGTATATCTACCTGTACTACACATTTCCTAGTAGTCAAATCGAAGTCAATGCCACACCTTTGTACTCGAACTAGAATTCTGCGTATTCACAGATTTACATTTGTGAAAAAAAGGATCGGAAATACAACATTGCGTGATGAAATAGAATGCTACTTTTCGTATAGAGTCTGAGGTTCATCATAAAGAAAATTACACACACCGTTAAAGAAAATTTGCTAGTTAAAAACTTAAGTGATTATCTCATCTCAAGCATACTTTGTTATATTTTGAGGACGTTTGTTACTCATACACACATTAATAACACATGTTGAAAAGTATCGAGATTAGATTAAAATAGTTTTTTTTTTATTAACTACATCCGTTCGTAGCGGACGACTCTGCAAAACTCTGTTATTTATATGGAGGTATATAATATAAGTTAGAAGATTCGACCTTCCTTCCTTCCTTCCAACTAATGAGTGCAAAACTTGGGAATTCTGGTGTGATTCTCCGTTTTCAAACTACTATATTGGGGTCTTCAAATCTATAGTTAATAAGTATTTTCTAGGTAAGCGTATAAGTATGTAGAGCATACTGTAGATTAACACCAGGCAAGCTGACAAGCGCAAACTTACCAGTGACCTAAGAAAATATATACGAAAGGATTTATACAAGTGAATTCATGATTATCTAACAAACGCACCCGATTTTTTACTTTGAATAAATCAGCGCTAGACTATAATTCATTCACCTGATAGTAAGAAATATTGAGGTACGGTGGAGCGTTTTTACCTAGAAGGAACCGGAAATTGCGAAAACAGCAATACACAGGTCAATGAGAACGCTCATACATTTTCTTACTTAGGCCATTCTGTATCAAATCTGTGAATATTCAATTCTATGATCTTAGCACACTATACAGAGTATGTACATACATACATGACTGTTTGCTTGCCTCAGGAGTGCCACAATGCTTTATTGTTTGTTGACTGATCGTTTTGTTTTCAACGCGTTTTGTTATTGCTATGCGTACAAAATGTGTGACGGGACCATTAATTTACACGCGCTTGATGAAAAAATTAACATTGATGGACTGAAAAAGAATGATTCGATTGAAATTTAATGGAGTCTCTTTGTGTTTCTTTAATTTTGCACGTGCGTAATTCGAATGGTGGGAACAAAGTGTGTGTTCGTGTGTGTTTGTGTATATGGTGTGTGTGTGTGTGTATTTGTGTGTGTGTGTGTGTAATCGAGCAGGAAATGCAGCCAGGTGTACAGTATAATAATGGAAAGTTACAATTGACTTCTTCAAGATTTGATTAATTTTCATATTGGTCCTCGCAATTCTGGAGACCCAAGAGCTGGCGGTTCTTTTTTTTTTTACTTAGTTTGGCTATTCAACGGGGCAATGCTGCCAGCACCGATAGATTGGGCGGTATTCTTACCCTAATTCAAACTGTAGTGAGTTAATTTTTCTGGTTCTTTATTAATTTTTTATCTTTTTGTACATAATTATGTTAATAACGTTGTATAATAAAATTAACGTTCATATAAATACGTATCGAAAAAAGTATGTATCAATGTAAAGTATTTATGTGTATGTTTATATAGTTTATCAGTTGTGTTAGTAACCATAATCCAAACTAGAAATGTTTTAGTATAGGCCTAACCACTGTTTGAAAAAAAAAGCTTATCCCATAATATCTGTATATTCTAGTCGATGGTACAACAATCGATAGATCTCAACCTCATTTATAATAGTTTTATCGCTCTAATCTGAACGTTGACACTATTATCGAAGCTCGGTGTCTGGCGGCACCCGCGGCTGCAAAGCTCTCGCTAGAGATGTGCTGACATTTTTAGAGCGGATCAGATCGATGGCTGTGATTTTTAGGCCGGATTTGTATCTGGCCGCCGCGTTGGTAAAGCGAGACAATGGACATATTTACCGGGTCATCAATAAATTGATTAGTTAATGTATCCTCCCAATATAATTTTCGGATTCTCATAAAATTTTTGATTTTTTAACCAATTTTGTAAAGGAGCTATTTAAGACCAAAAACATCATCTTTACTAGTAGGCAGCGAACTAGAATAAATAGAATAGTAATTTGGTGGCCTAGCTCTGTTTGTCGAGTTTTTGAGAGCGTTGCCCGAGTATTCTCATTATTTATTTAATTATTAGAGTCAATTATTCAATATTATTTAAGTCAATTATTATTTATTCAAATTCAAATTCAAAATTTTCTTTATTCAGACTACAGAAGAGGTCCATGGGTTAGTAATTACAACTTAAAAATAATGTTAGAATCTAGTGAAAAATAAAAATTGGAAATGTGAAACAAAATCTGTCCTGTACAAAAGCATCACTGAGATGATTCTGAGTCATCAGAAGGATGCTCGAGTTACTCGCTCATCACTCTCAGATAATGCTTCTGTACAGGAGAGCTCAGGTCCTCCGCCACAACTTTCAGGATGCTGTTGTGACTCCCACGCACACGTCTCAACAGCGATAATTATGACTAAGGTCTTTATTCGATATTATTCAAATCGATTATTCTGCATTGTTTGATATTATTTAAATCAATTATTCGATATTATTTATGTGAATTTTCGATATAATTTGCCGGATTTTTCTCATCTCTAGCGTAAGAGCTTAGATAATAGTTAGTCACGGCTCTGGCCTGAGCTTACTGGGTTAAAAGCTAGTGCTTATTGTCGTGTCGTTACATAACTGTTATTTTAGATCGGTTAGTAAAACTTCTGTTAGTGCTGTAGGAAGAACTGTTAGCCTGAATACTTTGATACTAATTTATTAATTATACTATTATTAGTAGCGCCTGTAGCTCGGCTTAGGTGATCTGGCGCGATCACCGATGCTATGAAACGGTCGATGCGGACAGTCAATGGATGGGTGACCATTTGACCATGTCCAAAAATGTCTTTCAAAAAGTACATTTACATCTGAGCGCTACTGTCAGTCGTATGACACGTTAAATTGTAGGTCCTGGCTGTTATCAAGCACGGGGAGTTTGAAAACTTGACAACAGAGCTTGGGCACTTAGCTCTTACGAAGAAAAAATCACTAGATGAAGTCGACTACGAGTATAAATCTAAGCGCAAGTAATTTTTTTTTTTTTTATTTTACATCCAATTCTTGTTTTCATATTTGCTTGGGTCAAATCTTGAAACTGAGTTTGACCCTAACCTATAAACCAAATGGCATAAAGTTTAGACCTAAAAATGATGTATCTCAAATTACAAATACGCCAACGAAAAAATGTATTAGAACTTGTAGAACAATAGCATTCTTAATAAAATATGTATTTAAATGCTATGGTAATAAAAATATATAACAATCTACCGGCCACATTAAAAAACGTAAATAACCATAGCACATTCGAAAAAACCCTGAAGGAGATATTATTATATAAGTGTTATTATACAATTGTCGAACTCCTAAATGATAAAAGTTTAAATGACACATATGTACACCATTTACTGGAAAATAAATAAATCGGCTCGCTTCAAACCAACATTACCACACCCTGATTAGGGAACATTTTCATGTTTTTATGATAATTTAATATTGTATGACATTTAAATGACGCAATAAATGATTTGAATTTGAATTTACGATAAAATAGTTCTGAGGTGCGGTCTACGTTCTACGTCATTTAATTCCACACACAGCGAGCGCATTTGACTAGCAGGATGCATAACCAGTAACCACAGTCAGCGACACTGACTTACGGTGGAGCATGCCTAGTCTGGAATAACTGGATCAACTGACTAACTGGCTGCTCTTCCACCATGCATACGTCATAGCCCAAATCTTAATATATATAATCTTATCTTATTATATATAAATCTCGTGTCACAATGTTTGTCCTCAATGGACTCCTAAACCACTTAATTATAATGATTATAATAAAATTCGCACACCATGTGCAGTTCGATCCAACTTGAGAGATAGGATAGTTTAAATCTCAAATTATAGTCGCAATTTTAATTTATTGCTAATTATTGTCTGTTATTATTTGACAGTCACAATTATCTGTTCTCTAAAACTCCAAATGATTCTAACAGATGTCGATATCTTTCGACTGGGTTGAGTAAGTAATCAATAGATGGCGCTGTACCCCTAAGTGAGGCACAACATCGTTTGCCGGGTCAGCTAGTTGTAGATAAAAATCAAGCAAGCTACAGTTAAACACGAGCCTGTGTAATTCGCGAGCTTTTAAAATTAGTAATTGTGAAAATTCAAATAGGTCTCATATACTTTTCTTACAGGTAGGTCGACATTGACACAAATAACATTATCACCTTTACACTTACCACAATAACATGTTAACCTGCCACCAACAAAACAAATTGCCCATTACGTTTCAATTTACGTCCATTTAACTGACGTTTCCACATTGCCAAACGGTTCAATTTTACAATTATGCTTAGTAAAAATCACTCGATAATCGACCCGATTCGATTGCTTTATTCAACTATCACAATAAGCGAATACAATCGAATTGACCTGAACAGAGAATCGAGTGATTTGTAAAGTTAGTCGATAACGAAACATGTTACTGTTATTTAAGGTTACTGCGTGTTTCGTAAACGAAAAGGTTTGGATAGTATTTTATTATTAGATAGTATTTTATATATATTAGATATTTTATTTAATTTATTGTTTAATCCCATTATCAATGTACAATGCGTAGGTTTAACCTATAAAGGAAAAAAAAGGAAATTAGGCCTTTGTGTTGCCAAAAGTGGCATACCTAAATGCTCCAAAAAGTGCAAAATTACCCATTATAATAGTTTGAAATTATTTAATTATTATATATGTGCCAACCTAAAAATAACAATAAATACGTTTGTTGTATGGGATCCTTAATATTAATTTTATATATTATTTTTAAAGGTCCTTACAACTTAAAATTCCGTGAATTTTTAAGCGTCTATCTATCTACCTTTGGTAGAAAGACGCTCTAAACATTCAAAGATTATTTAATTATGTAGGTATTAACATAACTAACAAATTATAAAAATTAAATAAATTTTATATTTAAGGGGAGCGCCCATGCTAAAAACGCTTTATTTTTTTGCCATTTTTAGGTATTAAGCCTCCTAATTATTCTAGTCTGTCTCCAGGCTGTATCTCAAAAACCGTAATAGCTAGAAAGCTGAAACTTACACAAAATATGTACTTCCCGTGCCGCTAACAACAAATATTAAAAATTTGAAGGGGGTACCCATAAAATACACGTGTTTTTCCCATTTTTTTGCTATATATGTATTAATAACGGTAGCTGCTAGTCACTTAAAATTTTCAAAAAATACTTAAAAGTGTATTGGCTATCAAATCAAATTATAAATTTGTAAAGTATAAATACAATATTGTTAATTTTCTATGTAATTATACGTATAAAATTGAAATAATATTAATATTTAAGGGGGGGCTTCCATACAACGGAACCTTTCATGAACGAGCCCAACTCGCACTTGACCAATTATTTAGAAAATTATACCCTTATGCGTGAGCCTTACTTTACTTGACACTTGGCCATTTTACTGTTCTCTGTGTTTTAAACACTACTAGTAAAGCCAACCCGTTCGAATATTCAGTCTAAAGTTAACATACCGCATACTTAACCCGGATTTCAAAACCTTCGCGACCGAAAGGTCTCTAGCAATTAGGAGATTTTTCAACCGTCGTTCTTAATGACCTAAACCGCAGGTCACAGATCACTAAATAGTACTAGATCTGGCCCGGAAATTCTGCGTTATAAGTCTTATGCTTATTATTATTTATGAATAATAATTGTAAAAAAAACTTTGTACGAACTTAACGTAACAAGTTAATAAAAAATTTTGAAGGCAGACGTCTATTTTTTAAAATCTCAATTAATAAATTCCAAATGTATCTAAACCATTCGGGAAGCATATCCTTTCCACACAAAAAAAAACAAATTGTTAAACATAGAAAATAAACAGACCAATTGATAAATTCATCTTATTTTAATCAACAGTTATCAAATAGTTCCATAAAGCGTATTACGTATCTACGAGTTAATCTCAATTATAACTGCTGCATCATGCACAATCACGCTAACAAACAAGTACAAAATTGAAAATTAAAAAACCTCTCGAGTTACATTTGGCGGCCATTTTGGATTTTGAAATATCCTCATAATGTATGTACAGTTAAACTGCATATAACGACTCTGAAGGAACTGTGCATTTAATGGCGTTATAGAGAGTGGTCCTTACATGGAGAGAATGTATTATTGTATGGAATACAAGTTAAACAATTGATTTCGATGCTTTAGAGAGTTTGTCATTAAATCGAGTGACGTTACCTAAAGTTTACACTGTATATACACTCACACATACTTAAATGCACTAAGCGTTTTGCCTCCACCTTTTGTGGCCAAATCGCCAATTTTTTTTATATATAATTCCTTGCTTAATTCCCTATTCCCTAATGACTATAATCTAGCGATTCACGGCGACAGTGAACCGGTTCCATCTAGGTAAGCGCACTCTACCATAGACCTCAATATAACTTACCATCAAGTGGATTGTGGTCAAGCGCTGACCTATTTAGAATAAAAAATACAATAAAACTTACAAAAAACACTACAAACTCATAACACCCCGTGGTTTTTGCGTCAGGGACTACATAAATGATCGCAATAACTGTAGAGCAATTTGATTAATCGTGATACGTATTACGACAATTATTATGTGGATCAGTTAGATCTTTAACTCTTTGGTGTGGTCGGTAACTTTTTAAACGATAAACGTTACCGCATATACTCTTAGTTTAATATACTCTGAAAGTCGATCTGAATTTGCCTGAGGAGCGGGATGAAAGTAATACTTTTCACCCCTAGTGAGAAAATCTCTTTCAACTGACAGCTGTCAAACTGATTTGTTTTATTGTTTCCAAAAATCAACACTTGACTTCACAAGGACTATTATTTAGTTTTGAATACTAACGTAGTAGCTATGTACATATATAAAACGCTTTGGTTTTAATAATCATACTCCATGTCGATCAAAAAGGCGGGAACACGCATCTTTTGTTTTTTTTTCTCTCAGTTCAATTACTGATTAATTTGGATTAAAGATAATTGGAACTGAATGGAAATGTACTTAAAAAATGTTCTTTTGGAACATGGTTCAATAGATATATGAAATATCTAAAAATATCTCGTATATGAAATATCTATTGAACCATGTTCTAACCTTCTATACAGCGACGGTTTAAAATTGAAATAACTTAAATTTAAGTATTGATTAAGACAAAAGTGAAATAAACCTGAGACAAAAGTGAAATTTAGAAATCTGTCACCCTTCTCGGGCCCTAATTGGATAAACTTTATACATCTATGCTTAATGTTAACGTACCTCCAACATATTTGACCCCCGCCCATATCATGACGAGGGTGCTGACGTGGTGCCAAACGTGGAGGAAGGACGCCTGGCGCTCCCTCTTCCTCAGCACGAAGAACATGGTCTCGAACAGCTCCAACAGCTTCAACACTACTGTCCACCACAGGAACCTGGAAAATGAGGGATTACCTTAATATTACCTTGATATTTTGTACATACAGTAGAACCTCTATAAGTCGAACATCAAGGGGAGACGCCAAAAAATTCGAGTTATAGAGTTTTCATCTTATGGAGGTGCAGATGCGACAAATATATTTTTATTTATTATAAATCAACATTGTTTGAAATCATTAAAAAATAAAAAATATGGCTATTTTTTTTTGCTTTAGATTATTTGGTTGTTCTGTTGTACTAATTGTGTATAACAATTAGTACAACATTAACAGTAAAATGTGTATAACAGTAGAGCCAAACTACTTCTGACAGTATTTAAGTCGAAAACAAATTTATGACTTGCTAGCTAAATTTCAAAGGAAATCAAAATTTGACACCTGATACCTAGCAAGCAAACACGTGTTTACGTGAGGCATAAATTTATTATTAATATATGTACTCTTAAAATGTTTTCTAAGAAACAATAGTGTACACACATTGTCGGCAAGTTCTTAAAGTCGGTAACTTGTTTTTGTTCGAACGAGGTAATAAATTCCAAATGATTAAATTGTAAAATAAAACGTTGCTGTGTTCGAGATGCAGAGGTCAAATTTAATTTTTCGAGTTGTAGAGTGAAAATATGTACCAAAATGACTTGGAGGGACTCTATGATTATTTCGACTAACAGAGGGCCAAGATTTCAAGTAATGGAGATTTTGGTGTTTGACGGGAGGGGAACAAAACATTTTTCGACATTAGGAGGTTTTTGTCTTATCGAGGTTCGACTTATCGAGGTTCTACTGTATTGTTTAGTTCTTCTAAATCCCCATGGCAAAGTACCTCAGCATCCGCAAGGGTTCCGGGCTCATGGAGTAGTCTGGCAACATGCAGCCGAAGTGGTACGTCGTTGTCCATCCTGAAGTCATTATCTGGAACATTTTAGCAAGTTATTATAATCGGTTCCATTTTCTTATTAAAGTTTGAACTTTGTAACTCTGCGAACTCTTGGTGCTTCTTCTTTTCAATGTAATTAAGAGATCCGTAGTTATAGTATTTTCATGAACCTACTTTGTTCATTGACGGTCAAGGATTATCTCAAATCTTCCTTAGGTCATCATATATGTACATATATAGGGTAGTATATATTTATAATGCCACATTATAAAAAATAAAAACAAACGAAATTTCGTCAAAAAATTATTAAATAATATTTAAGGACAACCCTTATCACTTAGGGGTATGAAAAATAAATAGTAGCCGATTCTCAGACATACTGAATACGCATATAAAATTTGGTAAAAATCGGTCAAACAGTTTCGGAGGAGTACGGTAACTAACATTGTGACATGGAAATTATATACATACTTATATTAAAAGAAGATAGATAGATAGAGTTTTGCTTCGACTTTCATTGTGAGAACTGCGAAGCTTTGGAACTCTCTTCCTGAGTCTCTTTCCGAGAAGCACAATTTGGGGGTCTTTAAATCTAGAGTAAATAGGTTCCTTCTAGACAAGCATGTTACATCTTAGACCACAGTCAAGCTTAACATCAGGCTAGCTGAGGTCAAACGTAAGCCTATTCAAGAATAAAAAAAAAAAAAGATAATCATTGATCATAGTCAGTAGCGACATACCAAGTTACAATTGTGTTTATTTCATTTTATATGTTACCATGTGTAGGTAAGTTTAATTTGTTCATAGGAACCTACTATATTATGTATGTGTATATATCATTTTTGTTTACTTTGTGGTTAATTTTTAGGTTTAAATAGGTAAATTGTAACTTAAAGATATTGATATTAATTTTGTTTGCGTTTAAAATATTATATGTATGTACCCGTACTACTTGTAATATGTCTACATGAAGTGTGAAGGAGCAAATAGAAAATCAGCGCTGGAGTACTTGTGCTCTCAGCATTATGCTAAATTTGCTCCTTTTGTGCACACACTATTAGTAATAGTTATATGTATATTATAAATTGTAAGTGTATTTTGATTTTTCTGCACAATAAATTTATTTTCTTTCTTTCTTCTCTCTTTCTTTCAATTACTGACAATCAATCTTAATAAGCCCAGCTTTTCCTAATGGGCTTGAGTACAACTTCCTAATTAAATTAATTCTGTGTGAAAGCTCCACGGTGAGTTACGATATTGTAAAGTCGGCCAAGCGTAAATACAGCCTGCGGGCACCTGCTCGAGACTGGTAAATAAAATAAGTACAGTGTAAACTCTATGTAACGACTCTGAAGGGACTGTGCATTTTATGGCGTTATAGAGAGTGGTCGTTAAATGGAGAGAATGTATTTGTGTGGAATACAAGCTAAACCAACTAAAGCCAATTGATTTCGACGCTTTTGAGAGTTTGTCGATAAATCGAGTGACGTTACATGGAGTTTACAATGTAAATAAATAAAAGACGTGGTCTTCTTCGTATGAGCTAAGTGGCCAAGCTCTAGTGTCTAGTTTTCAAGCCGCCCGGAGGCCTCTGACTTGGTTTAACGACTGCTAGTACTGAGGCTATATAGCTGGGACCTACAATTTAATGTGTCATCTGACCCACGGTAACTTAGGCTAGGTGAAAACTCCAGTTTTAACCCGTCCAAAAACTATCCGCATCCCTATCGACACGCACAAACTTCCGTACCCATTTTATTTAAAAAAAAAGCAAAAAAGTTTGCTGCACGCCCACTAGATGTTTTTTTTATACTTATTTTAATAGCTGTTGTTACATCGGCAACAGAAATACATCACTTGTAAATATTCAACCTATTCGCGTCAAACAAACAATCAAACTTTTCCTCTTTATAAAATTGGTATAGATGGTATAGGCATATAAATTGCTGACAGCAGAAAAATCCATGATCATTAAAAAAAAAGTATTTCCAGGAATTTTCCCTCAAAGCTTAAAGGGAACTCTAAAGCTGTTCCACTGCATGCTCAATCTAGTAAAGTGGATTGAGACAGGGCAGTGCCGCGTGCTTTTTACCGGCATTATGACTCACGGGGTGACATAATGTTTTATTGTCGGGTCTACAATCTCGCATGAGGTTGTCAAGGTGTGTCTTTCAGGCGAAAGCTTATGTCAATTTTCGTGAGGTATTTACGCATCTCCGGCCACAAGCCTGGGGGAGGCTTAACATCAGGCAAGCTGCGGTCAAACGTAAACCCATGCGGGGTATGTCGGGCTCGAAGACCAGAAAAGTCGTCACTACCGATTAAAACCTCACGGTGTCCCATCTCACGACGGGGGCAGGGATGCAGGACCGCTTCGCGCAATGCCGCTGCTCTCCCCACCCAGCTTCTAGTAAAACTGTTTTTTTTTTCACGGCGTGAGCGGTACATTCCAATTTGGTCAATCTAGAAGGAAATCTTACCAAAGACAAACATGGCTTAATTTTTTTTTTAATATTTGATTTTACGTTAAAAAATAGTACTTATTAAGCTTATTTCGGCTGCTGATTAAATAAGATCTTGGGAACTTCCGTCCAATTCATAACACATTCAGTAGGTTCTAACTCCTAACCTATATAAGAACAGTTCAGCTACGTTGTGAAAACACGAGCTTTGGAACTCTCTTCCTGAGTCTCTTTTTCCAGAGAAGTACATTTTGGGGGTCTTCAAATAGGGTGTCCTTCTAGGCAAGCGTGTTACATTTTAGATCACAGTAAAGCTGGCAAACATCAGGCAAACTGCGGTCAAACGTGCGCCTATTCATAATTTAAAAAAATGCCTCGGTTCCAATGCTCTTAAATATCCTCGGCACCAGAACTTGGCTTCTTCAGTCGTACGGAAAAAAAGAAGAATAGCTACTAACCCCCCAAGTAACAACAGCGTTGGCGACAATCTGCACCACGTTGTACCATTTGATGACCGTCCTCAGCTCGAGAGGATCTCGGCCCTGCATGTAGGCCGGCAAGATGACCTTGACCAGGGTCAGGTACGTTGCTATGATGGATGCGAGAGGCCACGGTGACGTCATAAATAGCCAGTCTTTGACGCGTGGATCTGGAAAGATGAAAAAGGAGATATGAAGGAGGATGTCAGAATTTATTTTTCAATCGTTGCTTCCCACTGCTTATTACATTAAATACTAATTGATATATACCTAGTTCACCTACGATGATGGTATTGACGTGTCTTGTAAACTCTCGATATGGTAGTTTAGTCAAAAGCCGACTTGAAAAATGTCAATCAAGTGGCAGTCATGGGTATAATTTTAATGGGTCTTTGAGCCAATGAGTAGTGTAATTGATTCATTTGAAGTAAACTTATGATGCTCTGTAACGAGATTAATATCGTGTAGAAATCACGCACTAGCCTATAAGTTCTGATCAGAAGCCTTCGGGCGTCTTGAAAACTCTCGACATCAGAGCTTAGCCACTAGGATCATAAAGTAAAGAAGAAGACGCATATTAGCACCAAGTAGAGAACAGCGCTTCAGATGAAAGCAAACATTGGTCTACAAGAACTACAGAAGATAGAATCTTAAAATTTAGATTGGAAATCTATATTTAGATTGTTAATCTAAAAAAAAACACTTTAGATAAAAGCAAACATTGGTTGAACTACACAAAATAGAATCTTTAAATTTAGATGGTAACCTAAAAACTGAGCTTGTATCTAATTAACCTTTACAAAGAAAGAAGAGTATTTGTAAATCGTTGCAACAACTCTCGAAGGTCAGTATCATTCCCTGGGAACGTTAATTGAGATTCAAACAAAATGTTACAAAATAGGCGCCAAGGTCCCAACTTTCATGTTTCTACCATCACGATAATCTAAATCTCGTATATTGTAGCTTTCTCGTTATAAATGTGTTTCGTGAAGGTCTTCACAATAAACGCAGATGCGGAATATTTGTAGTAACGGAAGAACGGAAAATGACCGGTTCAGTCGATGCATGCAAAAATAGAAACTTAATTTATGGATTGTATCCGTGTCTGTATAGCTATCGGTTTTCCAGTTTGACTTTTGTAATTCGATCATTGGGTTTCTGAAATATTTTTAGTCAATGTGTAATTCGAATTCAAAGGTCTTTATGAGAAACACCATTAAAAATATTAAAGATTTAACATAAGGGGTTTTATCGCTAAATTATTACTGTCTTTAGCATATCATATGTCTTTACATATTGACTTAAGTGTTACGAGTACTTTGCGGAAATCTATTGTAGATGGAAGAAATTCTGAAATATTTGTGTTCTTCCGCTGTGATCTGAAACCGAATTGAATTAAACAAAGAAAACATTTAAAAAATACTTTTATAATACGGAGAAACGTAATCGTACAAAGAATATTAAAACATATTACACATTAGTGTTTAACAGGATTTAATTTGTCTATTCTTTCAAAACTATGATCAAGTGCTTGTACGTAACTTCAAGAAAATCATTTCTACGAAGAGTAAATCTTTTTCTAAATCTTTGGCAGCAACGTACCCTGATGACTACCTACCACATTTGCAAAATGTAGGCCGCATTTCACAATCGTAGATTGCATTGCAATTATTCGATGCAGAAGTGATTGGCACTTACTATTGTTTCGCACTTTAGTTGCTTTAGTTTAGTCCGGCGCTAATAGGAATATTAAAATATTATTCGCGTTTGTTTTTTCACTTATCGTAAAATGTGTATGTTACTTACGTTTAAATAGGTAATAAAAGTAAAGTTTCTTGCACTTATAATGAAAAACTATACTACCGTTTAGGAGGAAGCAAAGTATTAGCAATCTAATAAGAAGATAATATACTCAAATTCAAATTTATTCGCTAACATAGGTGGAAAACATTCTAGATGTTATTATATAAAAACAAGTAGAGTGACAAGATAAACATAGAAACATATTATATCATACCATAACATATACTTTAATTCCATGTGATGTATATAAGTATAGGTTTCAAAGAAAGCCAAAATAGTTTGCTGAACAGTTTATTTCATCAATTTACAATCTTTGTAAAAACACACACGCACACGATAAAAAAATCTTAGATACGAACGTGAGCTAGTGTAGTACTATTAGCTACAAATCTACTACCAAAATCTTACAAAAGAAAAATGTCTGCTAAACAACTTTCTGTTTTGGGTAAATCTGCCATAAATGTACGAATAAGAGAATTGTAAAATATACTGTATCAATAACTTTACGCAAAGTAATGTAAAACTGCTTCTTAGGCTTGTTGGGATTGGCTGTTTCAAGCGTCCATGTGATCGTGATAGCCAATCGCATCAAGCGTGAAAAATGAAAAAGATTCTCGCATTTCGGCGCGTGAAGTAGTCGAATCAATTACGCTAAGTAATGTGAGAATGCTTCTTATGCTTGGTGCGATTGATTGATTGCCTTAATACAAATGCGTGAACTGTATAAGTACGATGAGATAGGTAACGCAGCCGTTCAAAACCACCCCGATGAGACTCGAGTCCAACGGTATGATCCTATACAGGGTGAATTTTAGAGGACGCCCGCTGACGTACCGCGTCAACTTTTCCAGATCGTGATTTTTTATTGGATCTGAAATAAAATGCGAATAATAATAACCTATTGACTCAAGCGATACTTTGCAGAAATCTATTGTAGATAGAAGACAAAAATGAAATATTTAGTGTAATTTTAATTTGGTTTCAAATCACAGCGGAAGTAAATAACTAAATATTTAGTAAAAAAAAAACATTAAATATTCATTTTTTTCTTCTATCAACGAATAATAATCTCTGTGACACGCTGTTTCTTCAGTTTTTTTTTTCAAAATAGGAATTATTTGAAAAATTTGTCGCAATTTTTTTTTAAGAGAAAAATACACACACACTGCATGTTTACATATTATTTTTTTTCTAATCAAGAGCTACTTCTACTAGACTCTCTTAATCCTTAAAAGTTTTTTTATATCACAAATCTCACCTTTTTCCGTAAGGCATTTATTATGTAACAGGAGTTTAAGAATCTCGACCTGTGTACTGATCATTCCAGCGCAAACAGGGGGCGCTGACACTAGGCATAACGCACTCATCGCTTGAATCAGCCTTAAGGCGTTTGTTATTAGGAATTCCTGGTAAAATAAAGAAATAAAACATGTAGTTAATGCAGGCTTTCCCAATTTGACGAATACAAATATTCAACCGCACACGAATTAAGTGTTTAAAGCTGATGGGTCACCTTGTATTCCGAATAGTGCCTTTTACAAAATTTACACGTTTAAAATCTCAGTATATTTCACAAAGAAACGGTCACACTTACTACCGACGAGATCCGCGCGCAGACCTCGTCGGTGACAGTACGTGAGATGCTCGTCCCCTATGATGACGCTCGTAATGCTTTCAAACCCGTTGGACGTATATCCAACGTTTTTTTACGTAATTGTGACCGTTTGTTCGTGCAATATACAACAGTTTAAAAAAATCTCAGTTTGACGAATAATAAAGTAAAATGTGTTCAGACTAACGCGAAATAATATTTTTTTATGTCATGTGACATGTGACTAAACCTAACTATGTCAGTACGGTCTAAAGTAACATCAAACATATCATAAAAAAAATTTACTTAATTCTTTTAATTAATTCTTTTTAATCATTGGCTAAATAAAAGCAATGGACGGGTCATAGTATACTTGGCTTGATAGACTGTATCCCCTACGTTGAAATTAGAAGACGTACAGAAGTTGAACATGTGTTATATGATAAGATTCATATTTACCGACAAATTACTGTCGTTGTTAGCTCCAGTGGTATCCAACAATATGTTATAGATAGCGATCATAATATTAGGGATCATACCACAAATTGTCACCAAGTACTGCAACAGTTTTAAAAAATATAATATAAATGAAGGTGAATGAAAGCTAACCCTGAACTCCATTGTATGAATTGAATTTTATTGATTCTATTCTAACTACTTATACTTTAACGACTTTGGAAAACAGCTGCTCTATATATCTTGTCATGGGCTAACGAACTTTTGGCCCAAAACAAACTGTTTAAACTTGCTAATATATTTCCCGCAAAATTCATAAATTAATTAAACAACTGTTGCTTTTCTAGAGGCTTTGAAGGCGCTCAAGTAAAGCCAAGTTTTTTTTATCAAATTCAATAAAAATATATTCTATAATATAAAGAAAAGTCGGGGTTTCGTTCCTGACGCTATAACTCCAGAACGCACGAACCGATTTCCACGGTACAGCATTCGTTGGAAAGGTCTCAGGGTCCGTGAAATTTTTAGCAAACAAAATTCAGGGAGAAATTCAACAAAAAATGAGGAAAACAGGGAAAATAGGTTTTCACATACAGCGACATCTCTGAAACATAGCATATACTACAAAACAATATGGGTTTGCATTGTGGTGGAGCAGACGTGAAAAGCGACCTTCTGCTAGAATTGTATAAAATTATATATGGTTTACATACAACATGTTTGAGAACTTCGTACATACCACAAAATCGTATGAGCTTTTATATTTTTCAGTAGTTTTAGCGATAGACCTGTAGATCCGAGCGAAGGAGACAACGCTTCTATTGTCGACGTCCTTTTCGCAATTAGCTGTCAAAATTACAAGCCGACGATACATCGAATAAAACACGTAAACGTTGACAGCAATAATTATTTGTGACGTAACACTTGTAAACAAATACAGGGACACACCTAACATTGAGGCAGAGCATAAGCTCTTAGGATTCTTACAAGAAAACAAGGTGCGGCCGGTTTTCGTTGTAACAAAGAAAAAGATAACTAAAATGAGTTTTTTATCCATAGATGCCATTGCGGTTTTGTTTCGTAGTTTCATGTCGATTGTTGCTAGTTCTCTGCGAAAGTTGTTGGTAGTTTTATTTGATAAAGTATTTACTCTAGTGTAGGCGAATACTTGAAACACGTATACTGCCGCGTACACCCAACAAGTACCCGGATTCACTGAGTAACATTTTGCAAAATAATAATAGGAAAGTAAAGTCACACATTGAATAAAACGGATGAGTATGGAAGTGATTTTTTTCAAAGCAGATTTGTATTTGAAAAATCCAAAGTCGATGCCTATGAGTATGAACATTTTCAGAATTAATATTAATGGTTTCTCGTATGGGTTGTTGTTTTTGAATTGGATTAACATTTTGCGTTATTTAAACACGTCTTTTATACGCGGCTTCTTCTTTCGTGGCGAATAATGTTCAGTAAAATCACTTTGTTCGTTGTTTGATGTCAACTCGAATACCTATAATCAATTATGTTATTACTTTCATGTGAAGTGCTACATACGTACACTAGTTTTGGGGTAATTTTTAGGGTTCCGTACGCAACCTATAACAGTTAATGTACACAAAAATTTTCTATTGTCAGCGAAACGGCAGCTAATAATAAAATAATATAAGTATTGCCATGAAGGGGGTTTCTATACAACAAACATGATTTTAGTCGTATTTTTTTAAATAAATACTATATAAAAGTCTTTATGAATAAATACTACATAAAAGTCTTTATGAATAAATACTAGGACACATTTCACACACAGCTGGTTAGCCCCATACTAAACCATTTATAGCTTGCATTATGGTAGCTAACAGAACTAAAATACTACATATTTAAATGCTTAATATAGATACATATTAAACACACAAACCGCCAACAAAACTAGTTCATCACAAAGATGTTGGCCGTGTCGGCATTCGAACCCGGGACTCTGGTTGGCAATCCGGTATAGTAACCATTACGCCAAAAAGATCCAAGGTAATCCAGGAGCTTATTGAATGAGACGTGGCTTTGAAATCTATTATACCTATGTACACAGGAAATATGTATCTATAGTTAGTAGGTTATTTGTTATAACTTATAAGCTATATAAAAAGACAAGGTTTTTACCTAGATATTTTTTTTTCTTTAAACACACGGCTGGTTAGCCCCATACTGAACCATTTCTAGTTCGTATTATGGTTGATAACGCAACTGATATACTACATAAACATATACACATATTTTATATAGATACATAAATAACACCCAGTCCCACAGCCAAAAAATTTTGTTCAGCACAAAGATGTTGGCTGTGCCAGGAATCGAACCCAGAACCTGCTAATTGGCAGTCCGGCATGGTAACCTTTACGCCAACGAGGACGTCAAATTTCGGTTGTTATTAAAATAATTTCGACTACAAATCGAAGTACATTTTTAACGAAAAGTTTATATTGTGGTTGAAATTATTTGCTATTTATTTAAAAATTTTATTGTGTGCGGAACCTTACTCGCGACTTTTTTCTACTCCTGACATACTTATCAATAAGTAAAAATATTATTTTGTCGATGAATTAATCTTGATAGTAATTACTAATACTACTAAGTAATTAAAAAAAGCTATTTGTTTTAATGTATAAGATGTGATTGCAATGTGTAGCTAGGTTACATTAAAATGTAAACAAATAACTACAACAGAACAAAATCATTAATAAATAGTTTTGCAGCGATCACAGCTCAGTCGGGTGTGAGACCACCTTATGACTCGCAGATCGTGGGTTCGATCCCCGCCAATAACTTGGTGTTGGTGAAGGAAATTAAATGAAAAATCTGTCGCCAAGCAACTTTGTTATAGCAACAATGAGTTCCGGCAGCCTCCTTGAGAGTCAGACTTACCAGCCATGTCGTAAAACACGTAACTGTATATTTCCTTCAGCGGCTCCATATTGTCACAAGTCCACATCACCAAGCGTAAAGCGCGATTGGTTTCGATTTGAACTTTTAATTATGCTGATTTATGCCAAACGTAATACAAGTATTTGGTACAGGGTGTTTGAATTTTGTTCAAAGGTTTTATTGCGATTGCAAGTTGAAAAAACTTGGCGAAGATAAAGGCAAAATTTTGATTTTCCAGTTTTGCGATATAAATCGTAAACCGGAAAAACCATCGAAAAAATAGGCCGTCTAAAGAACCACTCTAAGAATATTATATACTTATTTTGGTACCAATCAGACTTATCAATATAAAAAAAACTGGTTTAAAAATTGACTTTCAGATTTGTTGAACCAGTTTTATTTCTAATTCTTAAGTCTGAATGATACCAAAATAAGTATAAATATTTTCTATAATATATTTTTTACCGTTAACCATTATACAAGACTTAGACCAAGGGCAAAGTCTTGTATATCTTACTAAACAAATCTATTTTATTAACGTTTTTGTAGATGATATGCGTCTGGGCTATTTTTAGAGAAAGAGTGTAAAAGAATACATACATATATACATCCATCCATACTTACAAATCGCATTTATTATAATCATAAGACTACTTTGGATATATACTATTTCTTTATAAATCTACACCATTGTATATATGTCTGTGCGGTTTGTAAATATTCATGAAATCAGCCAGCATTTAATCTAACATTACGTTTTCAGTCTGTATACAATGTCCTTATTGAATAAACTTGTCCTTTGTACTTACATACATATATGTATATATACTGAGGAAACTCTTGCGCGCTCAAGTTTGATTTCTGTTGCCGCGGTAACAACAAATACTAATAAAATTGATCAAGTGCGATTCCGTTCCGTACCATTATTATAAAAATTTGGCAAAAATACACGTTTCTTGTATGGGATGTAAAAATTAAATTGAATATAAAAAAAATATTTTAGGGGAGGTCTCAAATCTTAATGTAATTTTTGAAGTTATTGCAAGTTCTTTATCACCCGATCAACTATTACCAATTACCCAGACTTCGCTCAATACTTTAACATTTATTTTTTTATTTTAAATATAATATTATTATCCTGTGAATATTATGAGCATCTAACAAATGGCATTTAAAAAAAAATCGAGTAACAATTTGCTTAAACGTTAATTATATGGGAAGCCTCCCTTTAACATTTATTTTGAAAAAGAATACTACTAAATATCATAAGAAAAATTCAAGCGTCCACCTTTGACCGTTTAGTAATATTGAGCAAAATAAATTATTTATTTTTATTTAATTTGTTCGTGCATCGTATCCGAGGGTCTTTAAAAGTAGAGTTAATCGGTATCTTCTAGGTAAGCGTACCACATTGTAGAATGCAGCGCAGCCATCAGGCAAGGTGTAGTCAAACCAGCGAACTAGAATAAATAGAATATAGTAACTTGGCCGATAAAATGGTACCATCGTTCACGCGTAAAATACCGCGATGGGCGGGACAAAATAGCTACCCGCGCGCCTAGTATTAGTGGCGTGACCTTGATGCGACCAATCGCGTGCGAGCTTTGTGTGTATGTCTGTTTCGTTGGGATAGAAGTAAATTGTGTACGTAGATGGATTCAAATTCTAAGCGGCAATTCTTATATGGAGTTACTCCTCCGTTTATTCTAGTTGGATGTTTCAAACACAAAAGGAATTGCAAATGTTTAGAATGTATATAAAGTTTTGCCTCTCACTCTTCGTTACAGAGTAAAGAGAAGATGACGCGCGGTGTTCGACGCGGCTGCGTGCGACTCCGAGCCGCAGTCATCGGCATCGATGATGAGGATGACTCCACCTTCACCATCACAGTTGACCACAAGACTTTCCACTTCCAGGTACGTATGCGAAACGAGTGAAAAACCTTGTGCGGTGTAACTGTTGGTTCCTTCTAGGCAAGCCACAACATAGGCCACAATGCTGCTTAACGTCGGGCAAGATGTGGTCAAACGCAAACATAGTTTTTAGTTAGGTAGTACATTATTAGCTTTCAGTATTTCCTTAATTAGTGGGACCCTGGATCTCGCGACAGGCTCGCCTAGAGTGAGCTGACCTGGCAAACGTTGTTTTGCCTCACTTAGGGGTATGAAAAATAGATAGTGTAGCTTATATGACACGTTCGTAGATTAACCATAGCAGCGCCATCTATACTTACTCATCCCAGTCGAAAGGTATCGACATCTGTTAGAATCATTTGGAGTTAACAGATAATTGTGACTGTCAAATAATAACAGACAATAATTAGCAATAAATTAAAATTGCGACTATAATTTGAGATTTAAACTCTGCTATCTCTCAAGTTGGATCGAACTGCACATGGTGTGCGAATTTTATTATAATCGGTTAAGTGGTTTAGGAGTCCATTGAGGACCAACATTGTGACACGAGATTTATATATATTAAGATTTTTATATAATTTATTGTAAACTGGGCACATCAGCCGGATGTCGGAGGATCTGTGGGCTAAACGCACCACCCAGTGGGTACCACAGAGCGTCCGAAGTCGCGGCAGGCCCAGACGGAGATGGCGGGACGAACTGGATAAACACTGCAAAAACTGGCAAGAAATAGCAATAGATCGTGATAAATGGGAAGAGGGTAGAGAGGCCTTTGCTCTTCAATGGGACAAAACAGGCTCATAATAATAAATAATATAAAATAAATAATAATTGTAAAAAATAAATAAATGTATGTCCGTTTGTACATTCCAGGCTCGCGATGGTCCCGAGAGGGAGCGATGGGTGCGGGCGTTGGAAGACACGATAGCGCGGCACGGCCGCCGGGAGAGGTGGTCGCGCTCCATGCCCGCGCCCCGCCACAGGCACGGCGACCTGGAGAGACGCATCGCTGAGGCCGACGCCTACCTGCAGATCATGATCGAACTGGTCTCGGTATGTATCATACATATAACGGTCCTGACGTGAGGATAAGAGATCATCATCACCGCCATCTATGTCTTTATCTAGGTCTATCAGCAAGGTAGAAGAGCAAGAGGCCGCCCGAAAAAGACATGGATGGAGTGTGTGAATGAGGACATGAGAGAGAAAGGATTGAGTGTGGAGATGACGTCTGATAGAGGAAATAAATAAATAAATATTAGGACACATTCACACACGGCTGGTTAGCCCCATACTGAACCATTTCTAGCTCGTATTATGGTTGCTAACACAACTGATATACTACATATACATATTATATAAATACATATTTAACACCCAGACCCACAGCCAACAAATTTAGTTAAGCACAAAGATGTTGACCGGGCCGGGAATCGAACCCGGAACCTTCTGATTAGCAGACCGGCATGCTAACCTTTACGCTAACGAGGTCGTCTTATATGACGGCATTGGCGTGAGGATAAGAGATCATCATCACCGCCATCTATGTCTTTATGGGTCCATGTCTTTAGAAAGGTCTATCAGCAAGGAAGAAGAGCAAGAGGCCGCCCGAAAAAAACATGGATGGAGTGTGTGAATGGAGACATGAGAGAGAAAGGATTGAGTGTGGAGATGACGTCTGATAGAGGAGAGTGGAAGAAGAAGATTTGCTGTGCCGACCCCACCTAAGTGGGATAAGGTGAAGAAGAAGAAGAAGTCTTTAGAAAGGTCTATCGTTTTTAATCTCCTAGTCCGTGGGTTAGTTTGATCCTCTCCTAGTCTTAATCTCCTAGTTTGACGTTAAATTGTAGGTCCCGGCTGTTAGTCTTAGTACAAGCAGTCGTTAAGCCAAGTCAGAGGTCATCTGGCGGCTTGACAACTCACGACACCAGAGCCAAGCTCTGGTGTCGTGTCCACTTAACTCATACGAAGATGATGATGATGATCTCCTAGTTGTGGGCGTCGTTAGGTAATGTTGGAGCAACGAAACACAGTAGCACACTTTATACAGTTAAACGTTTAATTACAACTGGCAATAAGTCATATTAACAATTCTGATTGCTAGTTAGCGAACTAGAATAAACGGAAGAGAAACTCCATACAATTGCCACTTAGAATTTGTATCCATCTACGCACACAATTATACTGATACTCGTATAACAACGAAACACACACACACAAAGCTCGCCCGCTATTGGTGCCGTGCCACACCATGTGACGCCACATGGGCACGCGGGTAATTGTTTTGCCCCGCCCACCGCGGTAATTTACGATTACGCGTGGAACCATTTTATCGGCCAGGTTACTATTCTATTTATTCTAGTTCGCTGTTACTAGTACTGGAAACAATAGTAAACCTGTACACAATAGGAACGCGCGACAGATTCAATATTGGAATACTGGTGAACTGCTGCCCGAGAGGTCTGCAGCGTCACCCTGTCCACGAATGATTGGCTCCGTCGAGTGCCGAACTGAGACGCTGGCGTTCCAGGGATATTATGTTGTATAGGAAGCTACCGTGATTCGGATGGGACGTCAAATAGTAGGTCCCGCCTGTTAGTCTTAGTACAAGCAAGCGTTAAAGAAAGTACGAGGCCTCCGGGCGGCTTGATAACTCTCTTCACCAGAGCTTGGCCACTTAGCTCATACGAAGAAAAAAAAACGGTAACATGGTCGTGGAACTAACACTCACATATTTGTTATATCTGGCACCTACAAACATTTTTTTTTTTTACTTGTACACCATTCGAGGATCCTTAGATTTTAGTACATAAGTGGATTAATACTCGCTGTTTCTTTTTCCAGAAAATGAGTACGCGCGTGACCGAGTTAAGCGACCCGACGGAAAAGAATAAAGGACAAGTTATACTAGACCATTCCAACGTGAGTAGTTTAAAAAGAACACTTTATGTACTTAATTAAAAAGAGTAAAAATCATAATATATATAAATCTCGTGTCACAATGCTTGTCCTCAATGGACTCCTAAACCTAAGACTCCTAAAATGGGTAATTTGCCGTCTTAAACGTGCCATATTCCATTCGACTCAATGAAGTATCGGAAGTAAGAAAACTTCTCGTTGCGGTCCATCCATCCGAGAATTGAATCTTGCCTTACTCTCTTCAATTTATTTGTACCTTTTTTTATGATGGATAGGCAAGCGCTTGATCGAAACTCACCTGATGTTAAGCGATGTTGCGATCTAGGGTGGAGCGCGCTTGCCTAGAAGAAACCGATTCACTCTCGCCTTGAAGACAGTAAGGTTATAGTTCAGAAGGAAACAGGTATTCTGGCAATGAGTTCCACAGTTTAATGGTCCGCACAATAAATGTGGAAGCGAAACGCTTCGTACGGATTTTTGGAACTTCAACTCGACCTGTGCATAGAAAGGTTCCTATGTATGTATTTCTGATTTAAATGTAAATTATATTTTGTTTCTATTCACAGGCTATGTTGGACAACATAAAACATTCCATTGTACTCCTACAAATTGCTAAGGTAACCTATTTTGTTATTCTAATCTTAATATATATAAATCTCGTGTCACAATCTTTGTCTTCAATGGACTCCTAAACCACTTAACCGATTATAATAAAATTCGCACACCATGTGCAGTTCGATCCAACTTGAGAGATAGAATAGTTTAAATCTCAAATTATAGTCGTAATTTTAATTTATTGCTAATTATTGTCTGTTATTATTTGACAGTCACAATTATCTGTCCTCCAAATGATTCTAACAGATGTCGATACCTTTCGACTGGGTTGAGTAAGTAATCAATAGATGGCGCTGTACCCCTAAGTGAGGCAAAACAACGTTTGCCGGTTCAGCTAGTTATTATATAAGTCCTAACATTTGTGAAGACAAGTAAATCAAGGCTAATATAAAAGATACAAAAATCAAGGCGATCAAATGGCCAGATTTTGAAATTATAGTTTTATCATCTTCTTCTACGTGTGAGCTAAGTGGGGAAGCTCTGGTGTCGAGATATTTCAATTCGCGCAAAGGCCTGGCTTAACGACTGCCTGTAATAAGACTAGCAAACGGGACCTATAATTAAATATGTCATCTGACCCACTGTCCGACCAAATGTTACTTTTTTTAAAAGACAGTCATGTTCATAGCTCTCCGCATCGACCGTTGCTTAACCTCTATGATCGGGTCAGATCACCTTAGTTAGCCGAGCTACAGGCGCTACAGTCTTATTGTTATCTAAACTTCTATACTAATATTATTAAGAGGAAATGTTTGATTGTTTGTTTGATTGGCGCGAATAGACTTCGAAACTACTGGACCGATATGAAAAGACTACAAAGTTTGAAATCTGGCCGTTTAAAGTGGGTCAAAATCGCGCCCAAAGAAGTCGGTTACACACAAACATACAGGTGAAGCTAATAGAAAGCGTGTAAAAATAAAGCAAATATTTTTTGCTAAAGGAAATTAACTTTTATTTTATTTTTCAGAACACGGTGAACCCCGTTAACGGCATTTACACCGGACCTACAATACCCTCACAAACACATATCAAAGAAGGTAAAGAAAATTCTGTCGCACTAACATCGGTATGTTCCGGCAGGCTCCTTGAGAGCCAGTAATTCCAGACTAGGCATTCTCCACCTCAGGAGGAGTCTCGCAGGCTAGCCAAGGTGGGCGGGGTGGTGGGTTAATGCGAGAAGCGGAACCTCACCCCGCCCTCTCCGGTGAGGAGGCCATCGTGAGGTTCTAGTCGGTAGTGATGCCCTTCTGGCATCGAGTCCGACATACCCCACCCACCTCCCCGGGTGTGGTGAGCGTAAATGCATTTCCTCACGTTAAAAAAAATAGGAAAAAAAATGGTTGCCTGTAAAGTCGGTTTTACGGGCGAAGATTTTACGTGACAACGTCTGCCGCGCGCGCAGCACGCGGCAGACCGATCATAGTTGAGTGGGAGAGAGACGCAAGGCATTCGGCGGGCCTCTCTCTCGTTCGGTGACTCATCGTAACGTTACCGGGCGTTACACTTTTTCATAAGTGACTCCCAGCCGCAACCTAATTTAAGACGTTGTCACGTCAAAAAAAATCAGGACAGCTGTCAAGTTGTCCGTCCTCGACGCGCTTTTTTAACCGCGAGATACTAAAAATATATTTAAGTGTTAAATGGTGACAAAAAGTGCAAAATCGTGTAAAGCGTATCGCAATTAGTGCTAGATAGCGTTATCCCAAATAAAACAGTGATAATTCGAACAAAATAACGATTCCAAACTAGACGCCGACAGTTACGAATCCTACCTTCGAATACAAAAAAAATCTAAACAAAACTGCTATTTTCGCGTAACATCGGGAAAAATGCATAGAAAATGGAAAATCAGGTCGTGAAAACTGTGCCTCTCAACATGAATAACGATAATCACAACATTTCGCCGAAAGTAAACAGAATGGAACAGGTTTACGATGATGTGCAAATAGTGGGTTCACCGGCCTTAACCGCCACATCCCCGCAACAAAGGGAAGGAGAGAAGGCTCTCCGCCCCAAGAAATACACCCAGCAAGTGTTCCACCAGGGACTGTTTATATCGCCTCACAACAAAAACAACACTGCGCCTGAGCAAAGCGAGCCGTCAACTAGTAGGACTCCTCTCAATAACCAGTGGCAAAGAATTCCAGTTCAACAACCCATGAAGCGTAAGAAGCCGAACCAGTCACCTACTGCGGAAGCCACACCCACAGAAAACCGGTATTCCTTGTTACAGCTGGAAGATCATGATATCTACCAAAAGGATACTCAAGAAAAAACGGCAAGAGTGAACAAACCGCCACCAATCATGCTCTATGGCATAGAAGATCTCACAAAACTTAGTGAGCTACTAGAGACAGCAGTGTCAAAGGATGAATTCTCATATAAAGTAATAACAAGACAACAACTCCGAATAAGCTGCTTGAACACTGAGTGCTACAAAAAGATCATTACCATCATAAGAGAAAAAAATCTGATAGGACATACATTTACCAGAAAAGAAGAAAGACCTTACCGGATAGTTATAAAGAATCTCCATCCATCCACACCAATGGACGAAATAAAGAAAGCAATTGAAGCTTCCGGTAATGTGGTTCTCGGTGAGATCATTAATGCTAAGTTTGGGCCTGCTAAAACTCCATTGTCAACATTCTTTGTGAACATTAAACAGGGCCCAAACAATGCTGATGTTAAGAAAATAACTACAATCTACCATACAAGAGTTCAAATAGAAGATCCCAAACGAAAGCAAAGTTTACCTCAGTGCAAGCGTTGTCAGCAGTATGGACACACCAGGAACAACTGCATGCGCCCTCACCGTTGTGTGAAGTGTGCTGGGCCACATGACACCACCTCCTGCCCCAAACAAGACAGGAATACACCGGCAACATGTGCACTGTGCTCAGGTGAACACCCCGCCAACTACAAAGGATGCCAGGTATACCTTGAAATACATAAAAGGAAATTTGGGGCAGCCCAGAGGACAAATAGCAAGACACAATTGGTAAGTGAACCTATTAGTAAACAGCCAGAAACAATACACACCAGCAACAGCTTTCCGCTTTTAAAGACCACACCAAACAGTGTAACTGCAGCTGTTCCTAAGCCACCATCTCTACCACGTCATGAACCAAATTCTGCTAGCCAAGTAGCCACCTATGCCAGCAAAATTAAAGGCAAACATCCTCCACCGAGTAAACAACCTGCACACTTCACACACACAGCTCCAGTTGCCTATACCCAGAAACCAACCTATGCACAGGCTACCCGTACACAACATACTGAGCACAACCCTCAAACCCCACTAATTACAGGCAAACATTTTTTAGAAGAAATTCTTACCAAACAAGCAGAAAAGCTGGATATGCTAATACAACAGATAAGCACTCTAATGAACCTCATGACAACCATATTAACAAAGCTGTCATAGGTGTAGCGGGCCTACGAATAGCTACTTGGAACATACGGGGCTTACTTAACAAGAAACAAGAAGTTATACAATTTATCAATCTGAACAAAATAGATATCATTCTCCTCACAGAAACACATCTCACAGACAGAGTTTCATTCAATATAAACGGTTACACAGTTTACTCAACCCCCCACCCAGATGGAACTGCTCATGCAGGGTGTTGCCTCGTAATAAAAAACAACATCAAGCACAACTGCTTACCTGTCTATAGAACCCCACATATCCAATGTGCTAAAGTTAGAATTCTAGACAAGTCAGGCCCACTGGTTGTTGCTGCAATATATTGTCCACCCAGACACAAAATAACTGAAAACATGTATGATACATTCTTCTCACAAATGGGCTCAAGGTTCATTGTAGGTGGTGACTGGAATGCAAAATCTACACACTGGGGTTGTCGCATAACCAATACTAGAGGAAGACAGCTAAGATTATGCAGTGACAAAAGTTCACTTCAAATACTGACATCCGGTGAACCAACACACTTTCCAGAAGATACCACCCAAACTTCCTGATCTACTAGACTTCTTTATACACAAAGGAATGAAAAGCCTGTTTATGAAATGTGAACGCAGTTTTGACACTTCATCTGATCATTTGCCGGTGATTGCTACAATAAGTACAACCATCATAGAAAGAGGGCAGAACTCGCAGTTAAGCAATAAACATACAGATTGGGAGAGTTTCTGCAAGTATATAGACAAAAACATTTATCTCAAAATTAGGCTCAAAACTAATGAAGACATAGAGAATGCAACATTTAATCTTACAAATCTTATTCAGACTGCTGCATGGAGAGCTACACCGTGTCAGGTAGGATCAAAGTGTACATATAGGAATGTACCACTACAAATTAGAGACAAAATTTTAGAAAAAAGAAGACTCCGTAGAATTTGGCAAACACATAGAAACAAAAATGACAAAACCATGTATGAGAAAGCTGCTAGAGAACTGAAAACATTCCTCCTAGAGATAGAAAATGAGACAATGCAACAAAAACTAGAACAGATGGCACCCTCCAAAATGGGAGAGTACTCATTATGGAAAGCAGTCCGCTCATCTAGGAAACCAGAGCAGTTACAGTTCCCTCTCAAACTCAGTAACTCTAAATGGGCCATCACAAATAGAGAGAAAGCTCAGGCCTATGGAGCATTCCTTAAAGATGTGTTTGTACCAAATCAGTACTATGATCCTGAGTGGGAGAAAGAGGTGACTGATTACCTAGAGAGTGATCTCCAACTTAGTCTCCCGGTGAAACACTGTTCACCAAGAGAAGTTTGGAGGATCATTAGAAACCTAGACAAAAATAAAGCCCCAGGATTTGATCTTATAACAGCAGAGATCTTAAAAAGCCTTCCCAGAAAAGCCGTCATCTATATGTCAACCCTCTTTAATTCTATTCTTAGACTGGGATACTACCCAACAATCTGGAAATACTCAGAAGTTGTTATGATCCTAAAGCCAGATAAACCTGCACAAATGGTATCATCATACCGGCCAATCAGCCTACTACCTGTTATGTCTAAGGTGTTTGAGAAGATCCTACTACATCGGCTCCATATAGTGCTTGCAGAAAATAAAGTTATCCCGGATCATCAGTTTGGATTCCGTCACTGCCATTCAACCATAGAACAAGTGCACAGAGTGGTCCACAAAGTTCGCGAAACTCTAGAAAACCAAGAATACTGCTCAGCAGCCTTTCTAGACGTCCAGCAAGCTTTCGACAAAGTTTGGCATCAAGGGCTTTTGTTCAAACTCAAAAAAGAAATTCCGCACAATATGTTTGTTATTCTCAAGTCCTATCTCTCAGACAGAAAATTTAGAGTCAAAGTAAATGATGAGACCTCAGACACACTTCCAATAACGGCAGGAGTCCCCCAAGGCTCAGTGTTAGGACCCGTCTTATACACAATATACACAGCTGAGCTTCCAGAGACTGAAAATGTCCTATCTGCAACATTCGCTGATGATACAGCAGCCCTAAGTAGCAGTTCCAATCCAAAAACAGCCTCTGATAGCCTACAACTTCATCTAAACAAAATTGATAAGTGGATGAAAAAATGGAAAATCAAAGCAAGTGCAGCAAAATCAACACATATTACATTTACTCTGCGGAAAGGATATTGCCCAAATGTTCATCTAGGAAATGAGGAACTCCCCCAGAAAGACGAGGTTCGATATCTGGGGATGTGGCTGGACAGGCGTCAAACCTGGAAAACACACCTACAAAAGAAAAGAGATGAATGCAACATAAGGTATCGTTCTCTTTTGTGGCTCTTAAGAAGGCAGTCCAGGTTATCAGTCAAAAACAAATTGCTAATCTACAAAAGTATACTCAAACCAGTGTGAACTTATGGTATAGAACTGTGGGGAACTGCAAGCCACTCCAACATAGAGGTACTTCAAAGGTTCCAAAACAATGTTTTCCGAAACATAACTAATGCACCTTGGTATGCGAAAACCTCGGAAATACATATGTATCTAGAAATGCCTTCTATAAAAGAGGAAGTCACGAAGCACAGTAAGAGATATCAGGCAAGGCTCGAGAGACACGTGAACCCACTTGCTATTCAGCTTAAAAACAACGAAGGCACATGCAGGCGGCTAAAGAGAGCCAAAATAGCCGACCTGTAAGAAAATAGTAGGAATGTGAGGTCATAGGACCCCAATCCTCAAAAACCCGACCACTCTACAACAGTTCTGCTCATGGCGTCGCCGATTGCAGATAGGAAGAGAAATAAGAAAAAAAAAAAAAAAAAAAAAAAAACGTCAAAAAAAATATCCACCTTAAGCCAGAGTATCCCTGACTCGTCTGGTTACGCGTCCTGCTGGTCTAATGCCTAGTTGTAAGGCGTAAAAAAACTAGAGAGGATTGCTGATTCCCATACAATAAAGCGTGGCGGGAAAGTTTGTTATAGTTACCGATGAAACATAGATGGCGCTGTAAATCGAGTGTGCAGCCTAGCTGCCGCCAAATTCCGCAACGTGCTAAAGTCGCATAGTAAAGATAGAGATAGTAATATAACGATAATATATAGACCCGAGTGAAGTCGTTTCAAGAAAATACGAATAGATGGCGCTACGTGTATCGAATAATAGTAGTACGATTTTCAACAAGAGGTCGAGCGTCTATTGTAATAATTTAATAGTCTATGATGATATTGAATATTATTAGTTTTTGATTAAAAAAAAAACTTATTTTTCATAAGAGCCTGACCTGACAATAACAAAAAATAGTGAAATCGGTCACTCGTGATTGCGTTTCAAGAGATATCTTATATATAAAATTTCCATGTCACAATGTTAGTTACCGTACTTCTCCGAAACGGCTTGACCGATTTTTACCAAATTTTATATTCGTAGTAGGTCTAAGAATCGGCTACTATCTATTTTGTACCTCCCATATGTACTTAAGGCAAAACAACGTTTGCCGTGTCAGCTAGTAGGAATATATAATTGAATACTTTTCTATATCGTTTTTTGTGTTTGCTTTTGTCAGTAGAAGGTTATTTACATGTATAGAAGGTATATATATGTATCTGTGTAATATAAGTTAGTGGTGTGGTTACAGAGTTATCGCCAGCAGTGGAGTTAGGGTCAGAATGCCGCGAGCTGACAGCTTCCAGCCTCGGCATCAGGCCCTTGGAGACCCTGGATTCCCCACGTACGTACCAACTGGCCAAGCTCTAGTAACGAGACAGCCTCTGACTTGGCTTAACAACTACTTGTGATAAGACTAAAAGCCGCCGGGACCTACAATTTAACGTGTCATTCGACCCACGGTAGTACCCTGATGAAAAAGTTACTTTTTTAAATGTCAGTCATGTCCGCATTCACCGTTCCTTAACCTCTATGATCGCGTCAGATCACCTTAGTTAGCCGAGCTACGGACGCCACAGTTTTATTGTCGAAAGCTTTCAAGCCCCCCGAAAGCCTCTGACTTGGCTTAACGACTACTTGTTCTAAGACTAACAGCCGGCACTTAACGTGTCATCAGACACATGGTAGCGCCCAGATGAAAATGCCACTTTTAAAACATTAGTGTTGTTCATGGTCACCCATCCAAAACCGTCCGCATCGACCGTTCCTTTTCTTCGATGATCGTGTCAGATCACCTTAGCTAGCCGAACTACAGGCGCTACATTATAAGTTTCCTTTGTTGGGTCTCGAGGCTTTCTTTCACGAGGAGATAGATTTAGCCCATAACCCCTCCATGCTAGCAGACACCCTGAAGTTGAATGTCGCCAAGCAGCAAACGGTGTACCTATTGCGACAGTCTCTTTAAGAGCCAGTAACTCTAAACTATGCAAGCTTAGCTTTTAGACTAGAGCATCGCTAACTCTGTATTATATGTTACGCGCCTCACAGGTCAAATTCATAGTTGTATGTTGTATTGTATCACCAAGACTTAGAATTTAGAATAACTAAATAAATAAATATAATAAATAACTAAATAATAATAAATAACTTAGAATAACTCTGTGGGAGAGGCCATTGGTGTTGAAACACAGTCTATGTCTAAATCAACACCAATGGTTTCACACCAATTGTGTATTTCTTACTTAAGTCAATAAAGGATTTTTTTTTTATTGTTTAAAAAAATGTTACTTTATTGATCCACAGGGCAAGCAATGTCTCTACTAGTTCCAGACACGTCATACTCCTCCTCGGAAGGTGAAGATGACTTCTATGATGCTGAATACGAGCCTAACGACACCACGCAGCCTGGGACCAGGTTAGTTACATAAAACATTTTTTTAAAGAATATCTGTAGTCGGGCAATAGTAGTTTAGGCACAGAATAATAACTTGTACTTCGTACAGAAGCTTCACTTCGCAATGGTTTTCAAAGAAATATGAACTCAATCTGATAAACAATATGATTTAATTTAGCTCGCGGTCCAGTCAATTTCTTTTCAAAGGAATATGGGCCTTAATTCACTATGCTACGGTTCATCGTACAACGTACGTTACTTCGCAAATAATTAAGTTGAACGTGGTCGAACATATAGCGCTCACGCGTGTGTTTTCGTTCGCTTGTGGCAGCCTACTAGATTGGCCCTTGCGCAGTGGCCGCCGCCCGTAGGTATGTTTTTAACACCTACACGCGGAGTGACACAGGCCTAGTTTAAGCAACTGTCATATAATGAAGGGTATTAAAACACGAGTGTGAGTTTACGAAGCGAGCGCAGCGAGTTTCATAATAGTAACGAGTGTTGTAATACACTGTTATATGCAGTTGCATACAGTACTTTATCTTCACTCATGCAATTAATCAAACAACAAGAGTAAAAGCTGACAATAAACAAACAAACATTAAATTTACGCGTACGTGTGTGTATTGTCACAGTAAACTTGCCGCTAAAATAAAATCTAACCAATGAGAGCGCAGCTGCGCGCGCAGGGCCAATCAGGAGCGAGCGCGCGCTGTTCATATTGATGGTATAATGAGATTTTATGATATCGGTGTGGATATTATACCATCTTGTGAAATTGCTTAAATTGAGTGTTTTGTTGTCTGCGCTATAACAGTAGTAATTATAAGTCAAGTATTGGAAACATAAGTAGAATGTTACAACATTAGTGTAGGTAAAAGTTTTTTCGTATTTTGAATGTATTATTAGTAATCAAACCTCTTTGGCTGTACTGAATGTAACTGGCTGGTTTTAATACAATTAAATGTGACATTCTGAAGATGAAATTAAAAATACTAGTTCCCGCCATTTTTCAATTGTTTTTTAAACAAGCAAAATGAGTGTGACCAAAAAATCGGTACTTTTTTCCATTTGCAATTCTTTGTCGAAACGTAACAATTCCGAAGTATTTCTTAAACAGATGATTATGGGTGATTAAATATGAGTAACTTCTTCTTCTACTTTGAATGATCTAAGTGGCCAAGCTCTGGTGTCGAGAGTTTTCAAGCCGCCCGAAGACTTCTGACTTGACTTAACCACTGCTTGTACTAAGACTAACGGGACCTACAATTTAACGTGTCATCCTGCCCACGGTAGCGCCCAGACGGAAATGCCACTTTTAAAACGACAGTCTTGTGCATTGTCACCGTTGTATTATGACGTCACAAGTTATGCAAAGAGCAGAAGGTGCAGTGACCTGAACGAAGTAGGTCGCAGATCGCATATATGCACTTTGCGTGACTAAGCGCTACTTAGGCGTTACTAAGTTTATTCTAGGATTCATATTAAAGGAGCGAGAAAAAAATCTCGTTTTACTTACATTTCATATTTTTTTAAAGCGTCTGCTTTTCATTCAGACGGCTCTTGGTTCGATCCCGGCTCTACGCCTATGACTTGCTTTTCAAGTTATGTGTGGATTTGCACTCGCTTTACGGTGAAGGAAAACATCGTGAGGAAACTGGCATGTTTGAGGACCACAATAGATAGATAGATAGATAGATAGATAAACACTTTATTAAAACACTCACACAAAAAAATGGAACAAATTACAGAAAACACATAAAAGCTAGTGCCTTAACTGGCGACCTTATCGCTAATAGCGATCTCTTCCAGGCAACAATACAATATCCGAAGATGTGTGTCATCCGCTAACCCGCACTTGGCCAGCGTGGTGGATTATGGCCTATATTTCTCCTCGTGTGAGAACGCCCCGAGTCCCAGCAATGGGAACGTATAGTGGGCTGCTTATGCTTATGCATATTTTTTAGACCAATTATATTTATTAAATAATATTATCATTAATCTTATTAAAATAGTGAATCACATTTGTAAGTACAGAATTAGTTTCATTAATTTAAAATTATAATAAACATAATATAAAAAACGTACAGTAGAATATATAACCTACTCTTATTTTGAAGTCGGTTTATTAAAAAAAACACCCATCTACGAGTTATACGATACGAGGTATATAGCAAAAATATTATTTTATTCCTTATTTTTGACGAAGTTATGTTCAAGTTAGTTCATAAGTTCAAGTCACATTTTGTATATCCAGCTAAGTTAAGATCAGTTTTTCAGGTTAAGTAGTAAAAATCCTACCTTTCCACCAAAAGCCTACACGTTCAAACAGCTGTTACATGATTTGTGCTCAAGCCAGGGTCAGTGACCTCCCGGAATCAGGTCAACAGTCGAAGGGCGGTCGTGACCTCATATCATAAAGCGATGCATAGATGTGTGCAAAACAATACACCATGTAATACTTAAATTACTTTATGTAATTTAAGTATTACATTACTTTTCTGAGACTGACAAAAGCACCTATTATATAAATTTTCCAAATAGGTCTCCAATCGCTTTTTGTGGATAGCTATTTTACAGATCCTTAACAACCCTTATCTATTGTTAATAATTAATAGTTAAAAAAAAAACACGCTTATCTGGCCGCTTTAAGTAGGTCAGAATCGCGCCCAAAGAAGTCGGTTACAAACAAACATACAAACAAAAATCCAAAAAATGTAATAATTTTATCAAATTAGTGTATTGTCATCGGTCCTCAATAAATCTACAAAGTTTGAACGAAATCTGGCCGTTTAAAGTGGGTCAAAATCGCGCCCAAAGAAGTCGGTTACAAACAAACATACAAACATACAGGTGAAGCTAATACAAAGCGTGTAAAAACAGTCTTTTAACATTGTTGCTAATTATTTTGCTAAACAGAAAAGTAATATTAACAATAACTTTACGGTGCACGTGTTTTATGGGGGTGCCTAATACTTGTGGCCAAGTCTGTACAAAACAGACGAAGTCTTTCTGAAGTTCTTCTTCTTCTTCTTTGTATTACCTAAGTGGCCCGGCTCTGGTGTCGAGAGTTTTCAAACCGCTGGAGGCCTCTGACTTGGCTTAACGACTGCTTGTACTAAGACTAACAGCTGGAACCTACAATTTAACATGTCATCCGATCCACAGTAGCGCCAAGATGAAAATGCCACTCTTGAAAAACGACAGTCTTTTGCATGGTCACCCATCCAAACACCGTCCGCATCGACCGTTGCTTAATTTTGATGATCGAGTCAGATCACCTTAGCTAGCCGAGTACAGGCATCACTGATGTTAAACACTTTTGTTTTAACCACCGGCGCAAAAACGACGGCATTTCTGTGTGTGTGTGTGTCTGTCTGTAAGTGGCATTGTAGCTCATAAACGGACCAATTTTGTTTTTTTTTTCTATTGCAAAGAGGTCATAGTCGAGGTTGTTCTTGGCTATGTTCCATGAAAAAGATCTAAAATGCCGTCATGATTTTTCACATCTGCCTCAGAATTGGTGTCATATGAGAGGACTTAATAAGTAGAAAAGATACATTAAGATACAATAAACTTCCTGCATCCTGCGGTGATACCCGCGTCGATCGGAGATAGAAAGTCCCTGTGCTAATCCGGGCCTTAAACTATCTCTATACCAAATTTTATCTAAATTGGATTTATAATATTAGATTTATATCAAATCCAAGTTTTCTATTTTATTGACGACCTCGTTGGCGTAAAGGTTATCGTGCCGGTCTGCTAATCAGAAGGTTCCGGGTTCGATTCCCGGCCCGGCCAACATCTTTGTGCTTAACTAAATTTGTTGGCTGTGGGTCTGGGTGTTAAATATGTATTATATATAATAAGTATGTATATGTAGTATATCAGTTGTGTTAGCAACCATAATACGAGCTAGAAATGGTTCAGTATGGGGCTAACCAGCCGTGTGTGAAAGTGTCCTAATATTTGTTATTTGTTTTGTTTGTTGTTCTGCTTAGACTTGAAGTACGGGATATTTCACTCGCAACTTTCCTGCAGTTTATATGATTTATTTCGATCATAAAGCATTTGTACCAAAATGTAGTACCTAATATCGCAAAGCTAATAAAATAATTAGTATCGAAAGAAAACAGGAAAATCTGTACTAGCCCCATTTAGCCTAACCTTGGATCGGTGACCTGACTAGTAATATATATTCAACCCCGGCTTTATCTGAACCTTGACACAAACTGGTTTGGCAAATTAATTAGTCAATTTAAATGGTAATATAATGTAGTTAACAATAATAAAGGGCTTTATATTCCCATATTGGCAACTCCTTTTTTTTAGCCCAAAGGGGGAAAATGTACATAAATCATACTGTCTAAAAGGCGAGAATACACCGGTTTCTTATAACATGCACGCTTCATCCTAGACCGTATCACTTTACATCTGGGGAGTTTTGGTCAAGCTTCTTCTTCTTCGTATTAGCTAAGTGACCATACTCTGGTGTCGAGAGTTTTTCAAGCCTCTCGAAGGTGTCTGACTTTGCTTAATGACTGCTTGTACGACTTTGACTTGTAACAGCCGACACCTACAATTTAACGCGTCATCCGACCCACGATAGCGTTGAGATGAAAATGCCACTTTTAAAACGACAGTCTTGTGCATGGTCACCCATCCAAACACCGTCCGTATCGATCGTTACTTAGCTTTGATTATCGCGTCAGATTACATTAGCTAGTCAAGCTACAGGCGCTACGCTACTTTCTTTAGTCAAGCGCAAGCCCATTATTCCTTAAAAACCTGACTTAGAATAGAAAAAAACCAAAGCTACATTTGACTCCAAAAAACAGTGGAAACGGATAACAAAAGTAGACTAATAGAAACCATTAAGATAGCACAGATTTCAGGTCTGTGCTAGATAGCGGTTAGGCCTACCTATCATTTAACCAGGCTAAGCGACTCAGGCACGTCATCTATAGACAGCTATGTATATCCCTTTTTTTTGTTTACGAGGGGGAAATATTAAGAGGGCTCCCATACTACAATGGTACGGAACCCTTCACGCGCGAGTCAAACTCGCACTTGGCTAATTCATTTTTTACAAATTGAAAGAAAGAAACATTTATTTTGTGACACAAAGACAATAAAAGAAAAACATAGTAATAAACAATAAAATTAATAAACAAATACTAGGAATAAATAAATAAATAAACTTTATGTATACAATTGTGCATACATAAAGTTTCCTACTGGACATAAGCCTCCTTTGTGAATCCAGCTTTCTCGAATAAAATGTATTGAAGCAAAACAAATCTAGAGCCAGATCTCGCGTATTGATTTATTATCGCGTCGAGCTATTTTCAGTTTAAACTGCCGCCCAATTGCTTTATTAAAATAGGTTTAAAACACAAGTCGTTTTCCGAATAACTAGGTGTATTCTTATGATTTGGCTACAAAATTATTAAATTAATATTTTGACACATTTCACACACGGCTTGTTAGCCCCATAATTGACTATTTCTGGTTTGTACTATTGTTGCTAACACAACTGATATAAGCAAGAGTGAACCGGTTTTTTCTGGGTAAGCGCGTTCCACCTTAGATCATAATGTTGCTTGCCATCAGATGAATTTTGATCAAGCGCAAGCCCATTTAATGTAAAAAAAAACCAACTGATATACTACATAAACATACTTTAAATCGATACATATTAAACACCCAAACCTACAGATAACAAATTTAGTACAGCACAAAGATGTTGGCCGTGCTGACCCGGGAGTCTTTGGTTGGCTTCTCTCTAATTTGAAATAAAAATAAAATAAATATTTAAGGGGGCTCCAATACAACTTACGTAATTTGTAAACAGTTTTTACTCGTTCTTTATAACGACATTTGGTAGACCCTCTAAACATTCACAGAATATTTATTTATGTATTAAGTATACTAATCTTAATATATAACAACCACTTAACCGATTATAATAAAATTCGCACACCATGTGCAGTTCGATCCAACTTGAGAGATAGGATAGTTTAAATCTCAAATTATAGTCGCAATTTTAATTTATTGCTAATTATTGCCTGTTATTATTTGACAGTCACAATTATCTGTTAACTCCAAATGATTCTAACAGATGTCGATACCTTTCGACTGGGTTGAGTAAGTAATCAATAGATGGCGCTGTACCCCTAAGTGAGGCAAAACAACGTTTGCCGGGTCAGCTAGTAAATTATAATATTAACATTAAAGGGGGGCTCCCATACAAATAACTTGTTCATTGCCATATTCATAAGATATTAGTACGGGCCGGGACATTTCATGGGCGAGCTTGATTTGCACTTGTCACTTTGATAAAAACAGAACAGAGCTCGAAAAGTTATTTTAGTTTCCATTAAGATATTCGTATTCATCCATAAGATCTTTTTATCCTCACTCAATAATACCTTTCACAGATCCTCAGGGAGATATGAAACGTTTTAGACGGCGCGAAAAAGTTAAATCGATTTCCATTTATACATGATGTTCCATTATAGAGCGCCTCTGATATTTAATTCATATTGAATAAGCATAAGAAGCCCTCTTCACGTTCCCACTGCTGGAACGCGGGGCCTTCTCTCACAAGGACAGAGATTTAGATCATAATCCTCCACGTCAGCCAAGTTCGGTTTGGCGGAAGACACACATCTACGGATTTTTAATTTGTATGAAATAGGATAGCATAATCGTAAACAGCCCACTATATGTTCCCACTTCTGGGACTCGGGGCCCTCTCTCATTAGGAGAGAGTTATAAGTCATAATCCACCACGCTGGTCTCGGTTTCCTCACGATGTTTTCCTTCACCGTAAAGCGAATGCAAATCCACACATAACATGAAAAACAAGTCATTTGTGTAGAGCCGGGATCGAATCAGGGGCAGTGATTAAAAAGCAGACGTCTAGACCACCGAGCCACACTTTTATATATAAATTAGCTGACCCGGCAAACGTTGCCTTAATAATTATTTCTAAATATACAGTAGCCGATTCTCAGACCTACTGAATACGCATATAATATTTGGAAAAAATCGGTCAAGCCGTTTCGGAGGAGTACGGTAACAAACACTGTGACACGGAAATTTTATATATAAGATAAGATAGGATACTACTTAAACATATTTTAAATATTACCACAGCAATAAATTCAAAGTTACAGAAGTTACAAAGTTATAGTTAGTCTACAGAAGCGTGGCACGGGCGAGTCATAACGCTTTTCCAATTGTTCTAGAATCCCCCATACATTCAGGATCATATGTAGATTAGAAGTTACGCGAGCTGTAGCGGCGTGTAGCATAGTTATACATACTCGTACGTATCTACATACACCAATATCATAAAGAGGAAAAGTTAGATTTTTTGTTAGTTTGACGCAAATAGGCACCGAAACTACTGGACCGATTTGGAAAAATTCTTTCACCGTTGGGCTACATTATCCCCGAGTAACATAGGCTATATTTAGTTTTTCTTTGCAACTTTGATTGTTTTATAGCCCGTGCGAAGCCGGGACGATTTGCTAGGGTAGTATAGTTAGGTATAGCATACAAGGTGTTATCAAATAAATCGCACGAGCCCGTCGATCCTGCTAGCGCAGTGCTCGCAGTGCGCCGACGCGATGCGGTGCGCAAACAAAGACTATAGACTACGTTGTACAGAAGGGACTTTATGACTACAAGTCTAGTCAATAAAGAAAATATTTGAAAGTGCACGTCCTCTCACTTGCATTACCAAATGCGTGTTTTAAAATGTTATTTTTATAGACGCGATTAATTTCTGGGGTGTGTCGTTGGAATAAGTATATCTTACTAGCAAACCCGGCGAACTCCGTTTCGCCGTATGAATTTTGTTTGCTACAAACCTCACTGAGCCCGAGATCTTTTCAACGAATGCAAAATCGTGGAAATTAGCTCGTGCCTTATGGAGTTAGGAATAGCGTCAGGAGGAAAACTCGACCTATTTTTATATTATAGGTAACTTAAAATCATGATTATTTGTAAAGATATATATTTTAATTTGAATTTGATAATTTGATATCTACAAAATGGTAAGCAAAATATTTCGTGCGCTAATCGCCAACGCAACGTATGTTACGGAAAACCAAATTTACTTTATAGATCAACTGACTCAACCGCATCGATCATAATCAATTCGGAGTGAGAGGGAACAATTTTTTCAAATATGTTCTTTTTTAATCGAGTTATTCCTAATTTATAAATTCTACTTCCTGGTCTTCTCCCAATAGATGGCGTTAGCTAGCTAAATTTTCTCCTATCTCTCTCCTGAAATTGATCTCAAAAAAGAGATGACTTTTTGTTTCTTTTATTATTCTTTGATTTCTTAATTAATGTTATGTTTCATAACATTGAACCGAAATTAAAATTACTATTTTTTTAACCCCACGCTGCAATATGATATTAAGTTTCGACAATTTTGAAAACCTATTTTGATATCGCTGTTTCAAATCTGGTTTCTTCAAATTAGCATAAAACTAAGCAAGTGCTATATCCTAGCTAAACTTGTTACAACAAGTTATGCCTGGCGCTTGACCTTTCTCATATTACTTTTAAACTTTAAAAAATCTTACTTTAAATGAAATCAATTTTTTTTTTGCATTTGAAAAGCAGGATGCGTAAACGCACGAAATCACGACCCTGGCCAAGTCAGTACCTACTAGAAAAAAAGCTCCATCCATCATGCATAACAATCTATGTATTGTTATAAAGATAAAAATAAAACGTAGCTAAATAATAATCATAATAAAACTTTGTAAAACTGTTTACGTATCTTAATATTTTCGCAAAGAAAGCATCGAAATAGATAAACCATTTATTGATAATTATTCAATTATACGTCAAAAATTCAAAAATTAAAAATGTCAATATGTAATACAATCAATTTGTAATAAATGTCAATATGTTATGATGTCCATAATAATTTTGGATGTATTCCAACTTTTAATACAAATAAAATAAATAAATAAATATTAGGATACATTTTACACATGGCTGGTTAGCCCCATACATACGAAATGGTTTTATTTCTAGTTTGTGTTATGGTTGCCAACACCACCACAACTGATATACTATATAGTATACATAAATACTTTATATCGATACCTACATATATATTTAACACCCAGACCGAAAGCCACCGAAAATTCTACGCGAAAATAAAAATCGCAATAGGTAATTTTCGATGCATCAAGTGTTCCCTTCTGAACCTCTACTCTTTGCCCATCCCGTACTTCAGTTTCAGTCAGTGCACAACGGCTCGCGTTGGGAGCGGCACGTCCCGGCGTCTGTCGCTCCTAGAGATCGATAAAACAACCTCACTAGACTCCGGTCGCTTTCAAAACATACTCGAGAGAGCAGTATTTCTCTAGTTCGCAAGTCGCATCGCCAAAATAACGTACGTTTCGTAGTGACGTCATTTGTTTTCAGTTTTAAATTTGGAATGCATGCGCCCGGCTTGCATAGTGTTTTGTTTTTGTTTACGTTCATAAGTTGTGAATAATTGGACCGTTGAAAGATTGTTTTTTTTCTCTCTCTCTAACACTTGACTTGCAATAGAGCGGTATACATAATCACCATTATGATAATTTTCATCATCAAATCAAATTATAATATTTAGTTATAACGAACGTAAAACCAGTTTTCCTATGTCTAAAAATTGATAATGAGATAAATAAATATTAGGATACATTTGAAACGCGGCTGGTTTGGTCCCATATTGAACCATTTCTAGTTTATAATATGGTTGCTAATATAGTGGATATGCTATATGTACATACATAACTACTTTATATTGATACATATTAAAACCTAGACCAACAGCCACCAAACACAATTAGTTCATATCTGTGTAGGTATGCGTTATTATAATTCCTAATTATAACTCCAATCTATAATGGATTTAGATGGAAATTTACAATTCAATAACATCATTAATCCTTTTTGTTAATCTACACTAGCTAAAATCAGAGCGGCTTCATTGGAAATTCATTATTAAACAAATTATCCAAATAAATAAAAAAAGCAAGATGGATATATTTGACGACCTCGTTGGTGTAATGGTTACCGTGCCGAACTGCCAATCAGAAGGTTCCAGGTTCGATTCCCGGCGCGACCAGCATCTTTGTGCTGAACTAAATTTGTTGGCTGTCGGTCTGGGTGTTAAATATGTATCTATTTAAAATATGTATGTACTCGTATGTGGAGTATGTAGGTATATTAAATAAATAATAAATAGTTTTTTATTTATTCAGTTTTCAAGGACCCATATTAATTCTAAATTAAGTACATTCAATTAAATTTCACATAAACACAAATATATTATATTAGTTGTGTTAGCAACCATAATACAAACTAGAAATGGTTCAGTATGGGGTTAACCAGCCGTGTGTGAAACGTGTCCTTAAAAAAAAGGATCACAAACACGTTTCCGTTTGAAACCGGAAACGGTGTCATATGTTTTGGTTTCCCTTGAAAAGGGTCGAGGCTTGCGAGCGTCTCGCGGTAAAGGAAACCCTTTTGGTTTTCAACTTTAGTTAAAAGAAAAAATAGTGTCAGTGGCACTTCTTTGTTCGCTTTATGTGCTCACTGAGTTGACTCTAAAAGACCGAGCGAGCGAAGGTCTTTGGATTAATTGGCCGTATATGCTTTTGTCTGTCTTTATATATTTATAGGGATTTATTAAAATAAAAAAATGGTTTGATGTATACGTTAGTAGTACTACTATTTGTACTAAATTGTTCATATACATATTGAATGTAGCGATCACATTTTTTAACTACTTTATATGGGTATTAATTCAGGGCTTGACTAGTAGAGTGCATACATTATGATAAATTTCAAATCTAATATGTTTTTGATTTTTTAGTTTACACTTGATCATAAATAACCTTCTTGACTTTGAATTGACTCAGGCGTTGCTTTGCGGAAATCCATTATACATAGATAGAAGAAAAGTTGCAATATTTAGTGTATTTCTGCTGTGATTAGAAACCAAATTAATATAAGTAAAGTAACTAAATCAAATTATTTAAATTAGATATGGCATTAGTGTGAGTTCTGTGGAAATGTGGCGGTCGGTCGGAGGAACATCCCAATTTTTTTTTAATCGTTAATTATGTTTCTTTGCTTATCTTAATTTGGTTTCAGATCACAGCGGAAGTATATTAAATTGTAACTTTTCTTCCATCTACCTGAACGTAACTTGATACGGACTACCTTAAATCTAAAGTATACTACGTCATGGTATACGCACTACGGTAGTCTCAGTTCAGTTTTAAATTATCTTTATTATATACAGAAATACAAATATATTACAAAACAGTAGTGTACATACAAGCCTTTGAATCCTACAATTTTGTAGCAATATTTAAAATTACCTTTACAAGGATCATTAAGCCTATCTAAACTTTTTACAGTTTTATTATATTTTTAACACACTTGGCGACTAATTGTTACATTTAGTATAAAAACACATATTTATATTATTCTATGCTAAGTAGGCACTACAATTTTTAAACTAACAATATAAAAAGCTATAATAATGAACTACATTAACAGGTAGTTATGAAAAAATTAACTTGACAACAAGCAGCAGGAACGTACAAAGTAATGAACTAGGGTAGTCTAGGCTTGACTGAGCTACGATCCAATTTACTCTTGGCCCCATTGTTGATAAGATAATAGATCTTTTGTTATTGCTATTGACCCCCGCTAGGCCGTCGCTTCGTAATCCTGGCGCTACACGTTACGCCGGTTTACCTAAAATTAAAGTAATTTATTGATAACTATCAGGAATGGGAATACTACAGAGGATTGCTGATTCCCATACAATAAAGCGTGGCGCAGAAGTTTGACATAAATACCAATGAAACCTAGATGGCGCTGCAAATCGAGCGTGCAGCCTAGCTGCCGTCAAATTCCGCAACGCGTTGCATTCGCATAGTGATAAAACGAGAGTACATTGCGTGATCCGAGTGAAGACGTTTTAATATGAATAGATGGCGCTACGTGTATTGAATGATACTCGTAGTACGATTTTCAACATGGGGTTGAACGTCTATTTATATATGTTAGTCTATGATAACAATACAGTTACAAGTCACAGACTGAACATTAAATCAATAATTCCAATATTTTCTAATGTCTCTTATCCCCGACACAATAACGACGAGGTGTTATAAGTTTGACGTGTCTATCTGTGTCATCATAGTTTTTTCGGTTTAGTAATGAGAGTCGAGGCTTCGCTTGATGAACGAAAGATCTGAGCTATGTTTGACGAGAATAGATCCAATATGGCCGCCGTCACAAAATGGCGGATGACTAACTTTGATGATGGTTTCGGACTCCTTTAGATAGTAGAATATAAGCATTTCCTTTAATTTCTCTTTAAATGCCAGTTAAGTTACGCTCGGAAACGTGATTCTTGATTGATTAAAATAATGATAAGAGTATATTGTTATTTAATTTTTAGGGTTCCGACTTTAAAAGGTAAAAACGGGACCCTATTACTAAGACTCCGCTGTCTGTCTGTCTGTCGCCAGGCTGTATCTCAGAAACCGTGATAGCTTGAAAGCTGAAACTTACACAAGTTATGTATTTGCCGTGCCGCTATAACAAAAAATTCTAATCATAAAAAAAATATATATAGAGAGGGTCCCCATACATTAAACGTGCTATTTTCGTATTTTTTTGCTATATATCAATAACGGTACCTTGTAGACACCTACAATTTTCACAGAATGTATATACATTACCTTGCAAATTAAATTAAATAATATTAAAATGGAAAATAACAACGTGTAGATGAAGGACAATGAAGTTACGGTCATGATCAAGAGCGGCGTATTGCGTCGCCGAAACCCTTCGTTATATAGTTCTGTTTGAAGTTGCTGCGCCATACATATTTGAGCGCAGTGCCTGCAGCGCGGCAGTAGATTTTTCACGAAATTTATAATTCATTTATGATCAACAAACAACAATATTGACTTCTTATTATAAATTAATTTATTTAAAATCAACAAACAACAATATTTTTTTACAAGCACGACAATATGAAAGAGATACGCTATAGCTTTGTTATTTACACAGGTATTTCAAGTTTTTTTTTTTATTGTGTTATGTTTTCCTTTACGACCTTAAAGTCATTGTTTTTAATTCAATGTAATATAATAATTTTATGTAATTTTTGGATATGGGATTTGATCCTGAAATAAATAAATTGAATTCAAATTTATATATAAACTTTTATAGAGAAAGCCAGTGTAGCCAATTGTGCTTCAATGTTACAATTAACGCTTAACACTTGAAAAAATAAATTAATACGTAACGTTAAAATAATAAAAAAAAAACATAACATGCTTTAATAAAATCAGCTAGTTCTAATGTACAAAACAAGATTTCTTATGAGAAGACATGCGTACTGATATATTAAATATTCAAATTCAAATCATTTATTTCAGACATAGTCCATATTTCACATAATCAAAATCATAAAAATCAAAATAATAAAATTCAAAATCATAAAAATAATAAATCACGGTCACAGAAAAACAAAATTAAAATTAAATGTCAAACGGAACGTTCTTTTAAGAATTTATATTGACAAGTGATATTTTTTTCGCAAATGTTCAAAGTCATTGAACAAAAGCTGTTTATCTGAAGAACTGAAAATAATTGAAGCCGCCTTTAGAAGGATTTTCGTTACTTACCAGCGCCCATACTGATCGATTGTTCAGTGTTTTCAATTCAATCTAGCAAAAAAAGAGAAAGCCGTTCTTAAATTTTCACGCTCAAATAATTCTGTTAAGTCATGCCCCCGTTCTGTTTGCTAGATATTTTGTTAGCGGAATGTTGTTTTTGAGTTATCTCATTTAGGTTTGGTTTTGTTTGTCTGAAAATCTTGATTTCAAAGATTGCTTAGAAAGTCATTCGATTCCTGGAAAGTTTTGCAAGTTGTCTTTTCATGAAGTTTTAAAAGTTTTGTGAATCTGTTTTAGTTCAGACTTGTCATATTATAAGCAATTTTGTGGGATTAATCTTAACTTGTTTTGCATGGTTATCGTAGTAGCGCCTGTAGCTCGGCTAGCTAAACTGATTTGACACGATCACCAAAGCTAAGCAACGGTCGATGTGGACGGTATTTGGATGGGTGACCATGCACATAACTGTCATTTTTCAAGTGACATTTTCATCTGGGCACTACCGTAGGTCGGATGACACGCTAAATTGTAGGTCCCGTCTGTTAGTCTCAGTACAGGCAGTCGTTAAGCCAAGTCCGAGCGAGGCCTTCGGGCGGCTTGAAAACTCGACGCCAGAGCTTGGCCACTTAGCTCTTACGAAGAAGAAGAATTATCGTACATTTTCTAATGCTCGCTTGGCTAGTTAACACCCTCAAGTTGATAAATCCGTTGTCAAGAACCTAACAGTGTATTCCGGAAGCCTTTTTGAAATACCTTCCACCTTCGTCTGAAGTATCGCGGCGTTATAATCCTTCTAGCTGTTAGGGAAACAGAAGTTTAGAAACCAGTTTCTTATTTTGTAATTTTACTTATTAGTAACTACTTACCTAATTAATTAATAGGTTATCGTGGCATGGTCACATTATGCGACGTGAGGAAGGCCATATCACGAGGAAGACAATGAGTATGAGTGTGGACGGCCAGATAGGAAGGGGGCGGCCTAAGAAAGTATGGATGGATTGTGTGAATGTAGTTATGACCAGGAGGGGTGTGAATACAGAGATGACGAATGACAGCGATGTGTGGAAGAAGCGTACATACTGTACCGACCCCACGTGAAGTGGGATAAGGTGAAGCAGAAGAAGAGGAAGAGTCGTAAACTAATTACCTAACTCCTAATGTCCCAAAATTGACCTTCTCCTAATAATCTCATAAAAACTGGGAGTTCAAGTATAAATTATAATCCTTTTGACCTACACCACTATTCGGCAATGGCCGTGACATAATCTGATCACGGTAATTTCACCCGTATTTTACTACACGGCATAGCTTTATCGCACTGGTCAATTTAGGCACTGTAGTTTCAATTCTTTTGTTCGCAAGATTGGCCCCAAAGTTTTATTCAAGACTTAGATTACATACATACAATCCAAGATTTGCTCATTTGAAAGGCTTACATGCATTTCAATAAATAAATAAATATTAGGACACATTTCACACACGGCTGGTTAACCCCATACTAATAAAACCCCATTTCTAGTTCGTATTATGGTTGCTAACACAACTGATATACTACATATTCATACATACATGTTTTATATAGATACATATTTAACACCCAGGCCGACAGCCAACAAATTTGGTTCAGCACAAAGATGTTGGCCGTGCCGGGAATCGAACCCGGAACCTTTGATTGGTGGTCCGGCATGATAACCATTACGCCAACGAGGTCATCAATTTATATTTATAGACTAGAGCATGGTTATTCAAAACTATTTGCCTTATCATTTACGAGATATGCAGTGTCCGCGTTTTGCAAATTAACTAATAATTTATTTATTTATTTATTATATACATATCATAAGGAGAACATTATAGCCCTGATTACCTAAACACACATCATAAAATCAAAACAAACACAAATCATCATAAAGACACATTATTAATTCTCTACTTATATACTAATACTACTGACATGCTACATATTTCTAAGCAGTAGTTTACCCAATTCAAGTGAGATAATGGTGGCGATTCAGCGGCACACACGACTAAACTAAATTTAAAGAAGCCCCGCCCCGTCTCTTTTCATCTTAGGTTGCCAGAAAGAGTCGGCACGTTTTGCACCATAGTCAAACCAACTAAAATCACGTCAAATGTAGAAAATATAGGCGACTTTAGACCGCACTCACTTGTATCACCTCTAAAACTGCCTGCACATTCCATATTTGACGTGATTTTAGTTGTTTTGTCTGTGGTTCAGAACGTGCCGTCTCTTTCTGGCTACCTAAGATGAAAAGAGACGGGCTTCTTTAAATTTAGTTTAGTCGTGCGTGCCGCTGAATCGCCACCGTTGTATAACCCGCGCAGATAGAGAATACTCCTAGTCTGGTTATACGATTGACTACATCTGCTTCTACAGAAAAGTAGTGAGAATCACTCGTTCTGTGTTTATACATAACAATAGCTTGTAAACAAAACAATGCGAAAGCTTACTGGGCACATATAAGGGGCCTATATGGCGGCTTAACTACGCCTAGTAATTTCTCAAAGTCGTAGGACAAAAGATCTTTGACTTTTGCCCAAGGACTTTGAGATATTCAAGTTCAAGAGAAGCTTTGTCCATTTAACACGGTTTCTAATGTATCATTGTATGGAATATAAGCTAAACCAACTAAAGCCAATTGATTTCAACGCTTTAGAGAGTTTGTCGTTAAATCGAGTGACGTTACATGGAGTTCACACTGTATATAGAGTATGTAAATAAATTAATCTTCATTGACACTTCTAGCAAGTACATGATTTAATGAAAACATTGGTGCTGATTTACATAGTCGTAGACTGTGTTTCAATACCAATGGCCTCTCCCTCAGAGTTATTACAAGTCTTTGTGTTAATAGTAGTTAACATTATAATTTTTAGTAATCAAATTAAAAATTCAGAACAGATTTTGGAAATTTATTTAACATATGACCCTGTACGTATTCATTCTACGCCTCGTTTCTTTCCCATCGTAAGACAAAATCGATATATGATTCCTTTTCGGCACCAAAATTTCCTTCGAGATTTGATGTTTACCTAAGCCCGTGGCGCATTGATCCCTAAATCTGTTTCCTTATTGATTTGTGGTAGGAAAAGGGAGATATAGAATTTCGGTTAGTGTACGATAAGTGAAAAAGTTTTGTTCGGCATTCGCAGAAGTTGGAATAACCGCAATGCGTTGTTTCTGGTATTTCTCGAGGTACTAGAAGTTTTGTTTTTTTTGTATTACTAGCTGACCCAGCAAACATTGTTTGCCTTAAGTACAGTTAAACAAAAACTTATCAATTATATAATTGATAAGTTATCGAGCTATAAAATTACTAAAAAATAGGTGTTGGTGACAAAAAGTAAACGTTATATAGGGTTGTATGTATTTTTCATTGCCACATTATTAAAACAAGAAAATAATAATAATTATGGGCTTACAACCCTTATCATTAGGGGTATGAAAAATAGATAGTAGCCGATTTTCAGACCTGCTGAATACGCATACAAAATTTGCTGAGAATCGGTCATGCCGTACGGTAACTGACATTCTGACATGGAAATTTTATATATTAGAAGATTAGAAGAAGAAGATTATACATCATTTAGGAGATAACTAGTGTTTAGATTAGTTAACGCGCGTTAGTTGAAAAATGAATTAGGCAGTGGTCGTGATTCTAGCGGATACACGTCTAAACTGAATACAATAAAAGTAAATAGTGAAGTAGCACTGACTCTTTTCGCCATTAGTTACTAGAAAGAAACGGTACGACAGTTCTTTAGACTCTTAGGTCATTAAGCTATTTTTCCTTTTTTTACCGTTTATGATTTTATACGAAAAAACTGTAAAATCAAAATTTTGCACTTGTCATTACACTAAAAAGCTAAATCGTTTGTGGTTATAATATAAAAAATATGTCATGGGCCTCAGCATACACAACAAAAATTCTTCATATGTAAACTTCGATCAAAAATGTACTAGATTTAAGGTGTCTCTAAAAACGGCTAGGAAAATAAGAACACAAGTAATACTGTAGTCTTATTTGAATTTGAGGAATTTAAACGTTATTCATATAGAAATACAGTTGTATTTTCTAACGCTCACTGCGTACGGTCATAAATTTTTATAGCTGTTATCGCGGAGCAAGATAGCTTATGTTTATTACGGCTCTAGTCGAAACTCAACCTTAAGATAAAGTGGTAAGGTTGACTTGAATAGAAACATATTTTGTATTTCTGTGTATATTGTAATAGATACAATAGTATAGTGAACTCATGCCATTTTTTGTGCTGTATTTGTATCCAACACTGAATCTGGTATATATTTTATCGAAGTTTGTAAAGATCAAAAGTAACATTTTAGCTATAGTTTTTGACGTATGATTCTACTCTCCCATACAGTTTGATCATAAAACTGTATGCGACCTAATACTGAACTACAATAATTTGCCTGATTTTACACCGTTAGTGCGCAGCCATGTGAAAAAAAACAATCATAAATACATAAACAAACACCGTGAACTAAGTGCCATTGTAAACAAACACAAGTGCGACAGACACCAGTGAGTGTTGTGATGACTCACGTGCGTTGGTTCCGGTAGTGCGGTCCCGGTAGACTCTAGTGCAGTGCACGATGTTTCGAGCCTTGACTTCTAGGAGGTGGTCGCTACGACGCGACAGCGAGAGGTGAGAGATTGCTTCTTTATCAACATTATCATCAGAAGAAAGGAAATATGACGCTATGGATATAAGTCCTTCTTCTTCTTCCTTGCCTTATCGCACTTAGGTAATGAGGTCGGCACAGCAAAGTCTTCTTCTTCCACTCTCTTCTATTAGGCGCCATCTCGTCGCTATGGATATAAAGTATGTATATGTAGTATATCAGTTGTGTTAGCAACCATAATACGATCTAGAAATTGTTCAGTATGGGGCTAACCAGCCATGTGTGAAATGTGTCCTAATATTTATTTATAGATATACTAGCTGACCCGGAAAACGTTGTTTTGCCTTAATAAAAAAAAAAAAACAAAATATACAGTAGCCTCAGACCTACTGAATACGCATATAAAATTTGGAAAAAATCGGTCAAGCCGTTTCGGAGGAGTACGGTAACAAACACTGTGACACGGAAATTTTATATATAAGATGTATATAAAAAATATCAAAATCGGCTTGTAACGATTTACAAGCCGATTTTGATATTTTTATTTAAAAATAAAAATATCACTATAATTAGTGATATTTTTATTTTAAAAAAATATCGCTAGTCATAGCGATATTTTTATTATATATAATAAAAATATTTTTATTATATATAATACAAATATCGCTATGACTATAAATCTCTCTTATCAATAAAAAATCGTAGTTTTTTTTTAATATTATTGTCATTTATTTGCGTTTGACCACAGCTTGCCTGGGGTTAAGCAGAGCTGTGGCATGTTTAATAATTAAACATGTTTATTTTTTTGTCAAAATTTATTTAAAATGTTTGTTTTCTCTATGCTAAATTTATCCCATCCTTTTCACAAGGAAATAACATATAATACAGATTAAAAAAAAACTGTCTAGTTAATAAAGACACTTTTCGCTCGTACGAGCATAGTTCCCTCTGGAAAACTTTAGATGGAGGTGTATCATGTTTAAAAAATATGTATTTACTCTAGCCTGTCTGTCATTTCTGTCAGTTTCAGCCGCGCTGGGAGAAAGGTCTCAGAGTACTTTTAACTCTCTTTGACAGGATCTATTAATGTTAAAGGTGAAACCTCTTGACGTTTGATCTTGACTTTGTGGCTTTTATATTTTAGAGTAGGAGTTGTATCTACTTGTAAACTGGTAAGACACTATTTTCTTCTTCACTTTTTCTGATAACTACATTTATTATATTTATAAGACGACCTCGTTGGCGTAAAGGCAGTACAAGTTATTATTCTGTGATAACACTAAGATGAAAATATAAAACGTAAATATAAATAAACTTTATGAATATTATAGCGATAACTCTATCTATCGTTTTCTCGTGGCCGTCTCGCTAATATTATTCAGTCTATCTCCGTGGGCGGCTCGTCTGTTTTGTTTTAATATACAGTGTAAACTCCATGTAACGTCACTTGATTTAAAGACAAACTCTCTAAACTTTCACAATTATGAAAAATAGATATTAGCCGATTCTCAGACTACTGAACACGCATATAAAATTTGCTAAAAATCGGTCAAACCGTTTCGGAGGAGTACGGTAACTAACATTGTGACATGGAATTTTATATTTTAGACGATATAAAGAAGATAAGTTTGATTTTTTGTTTGTTTGTTTGTAAACGCGAATTGGCTCCAAAACTACTGGCCCGATTTAAAAAATTCTTCCACCGTTGGGAAGCTACGTTATCCCTAAGTAACATAGGCTCAGTAACATAGCATCAATTTCGTATTTTTTTTTCTCTTCGCAACTTTGTTTATATGCAAAGCCGGGACGATCAGCTAGTATAAAATATATAGCGTCTAAAGCTCCGCTAACTAAGCTGATTTGACGCGTTCATTGAAAATGCAAGTAAGCAATGCACAAGTTTAAAAAGGGGCATTTACGTCAGGTGCGTCGAACCGCCGTTCGAATTTGCTTTTGACTCTAGAACCTACAATCAGCCGACCCAAGGTAGCAAGTAGTAGTAAAATTACACTTTTAAAACGCAAACGTCTTGTGCGTGGTCATTGGTCACCCATCGTAGGACTTATCGCATGGACCGTTGCTTAACTTCGATGATCACGGCAGATCACCCTAGTTAGTCGTGGCGCTAAACGCCATTTGACGATATCGAATTGAAGTGAAGCGACGAAAACTTGTCTAAGCCCGGATTGAAATCCGAGACGAATATTTGGCACCTAATCTGATTACGTCTCTACGTTATGTACATATGTATTACCTTCTGAATATTATTCGTGTTGACATTACATAACACAGTCCCTTCTCATTTACACGTTTATTGTCGTAAACATTTATGTGCCTGTTTTTCTGCAATTATTGCGGGGCTCAGGGCTAAACAAGCGTACTAAAATGTAAATTGTAAGTACCTATAGTTTTAGTATGTATTTTCCTCTATTTTAATTTGTACGCATAACTATCTTCTTTTGAAATAAATATTCTTTATTCTTATTCTATTATGTAACAATAATGTATACAGAATTCGGATATATATGAAATGTATTTGTATTTTCTTTGCAAAAGGTTTCTAGAGTTTATTCTAGTACATGTTAAACAGGTTTATTTTGCAGTTTTTTTTGTTTAGTACAAGCTGTGCCCCGCATTAATTCGGGATAAAAGTAGCTTATTTTTTGAATTTAAACTACCTTTAGCAAATTTAATTAAAATCGGTTTATCTTTTTGAGCGGAAGTAACAAACATACAACACTCAGACACAAATCTTCGCATTTAAATAATATTAGTAGGATTAAGATTAATTGCTACTTTTGTTATACCTCACAGTAAAGAATATATCCGATTCACTTGCAAATGTTATAAATAAATATAAGGTCACATTTTACACACGTACTAAACAATTTCGAGTTTGTATTATGGTTGCCTAACCTAACAGCTGATATACTACATATACATACATAAATACTTTATATCGATACATGGGTAATGATGCTTTTATTTTCAGGAGCTTTTCAGTCGTACACCAAATTCAGACTGCTCATAACTAAATTCTCTTAATTTGAGAACCATAGTTAAAATTCACAAAGAAATATATTTAAAGAAAATACTCGAGTTCAATTTTAAAATACTCAGTATTGACGCAGGTATTCCAAGAAATACACTTCAGTACGAACTATGCTCTATACAGTGACAAGGGTTGCCATTATGTATGTTGAACATCAGTCTTGTACGAATACGAGATTTTCAGAATATCGTACGTCTCATTATATATTTATTGATTTTATATTATTATTTATTGATTATTTTTAGATCATACTATGTATTTATTATTATAAGAATTCGGAATGAAACGACTATAAGTTACTTACTAGTAACTCGTATTTGAAGATACTCGTATTATTAGGGAAAACTAGGTTTTTTTACCCTGGACGTAAAAACGATAAGTTTGACGGGTGTGTGAGTGTTTGTGGCCTTGTAGCTCCCAAACGGATTAACCGACTTTTTTGCTAGTTATTTGATTAAGGTTTCTATTTATGCGTGAAAAGTGTGCTAGTGAAGAGTAATCTTAGCTATGTTTGATTAAAATAGATCTAAAATGGCGGCTGCCACAAAATGCCCAAAGACATAAATTTTCACAACTGCCTTAAAACTCAAAGCAAAGGGCTTGATTAGTAGATGTGAAAGGCCACTGATAAGTAGAAAACATACGTTAGGATAAATTACAAATTCAAGATGGCCGCCTTTACAAAATGTTGAGTCGACGGTTTTCTAAACTTTTTATTTACACTTGTCAATATGTTAGTACTCAAACACGAGTTTTTTTTTTGCAAAAGTACGTAAAATTTACTAGATTTTGGGCGTCCCTGTACGAGAAACGTGGCATATGGCAACCCTGACTGTGACCTCATTAACGGGCCACTGGCATTGAAACGTGCCCTTGGAGCGAGGGTATGGAAGCCCTAGCTTTCACACCACAATAGACGGTCGCAAACGTTTGAAAGGCCTATTCAGATTCATTTATATAAACTCTACGTAGCTTTTGTTTGTTTGTAGTTCATTAACTTCTTATCTTTTGAAATATATTTATAAGCGTTAACATAGACTAATAAATATAATAGACGCTCAACCTTTTGTTGTAAATCGTACGAATCGTAAGCACCATTTATTTGTATTCTCTTGAAACGACTTCACTCGGCCCAGATCGTATAGCATTTGAAATGGATTTAAAGTTTTAAACGGGCCTTTAAAAAACATTATTTTTGCAATATACAGTAAGTATATACACCAACTTTAACTTTATGGTAAAAGTGTTAATAAAAAAGTTTAAAATCCTTTGACAACGTTTTGTGACGCGGCAAATTTAGACCGATTTTCAAACAACAAAAAAAACTACTTTCATTCACTGTTGGTTCATCCGATCAAGAGCTATGATGCAACAGACAGGCATACACTCTTTCTCTCACACACACACACACACATACACACACAAATATTCACCTTGTGTTTAACGTGAGTGTAATAAATTTAAAACAAAACGACTAATAGTACAATAGATTACTTATACAATACAATTAATAGCGCTTTATCCGTAACCGTAATTCGTATTATCGTAAAGCCTTTATCCCTCATTGCTTTGTTCAGTTCTTGTCGCCAACGAATCGATAGCGAAGCCTTATAGACTTTTTACAGCGATATAATTTACATGGAATGGCTTTAGCTAGTAGCCTTCACGGCGCCGATACGGCTTAACTTACTGGATTGGGCTGGTTTCGTATAAAAAAATTACGTTTTCAATACCATATTTAACCCCGGCCAGCGAAGCCAGAGTCTTTCGAGCGGCTGAAAAACATCTTCGCACTATGCGTGCCAACTAAGAATAGGATCGCGCTTGCTTCAACTTCACACGATAACTATCAAAAAAGTACTGCCAGCAAAGAAAGCGTAAAAAAGATTTTTTTTTTTGTTCATAGATATAAATATAACTATTGTTTAATTATTATATTCATATAAAAAACTATTCTTGAATTTTATTACTGGATTATTTTGGATTAATTAATTCTACAGGTAAGAAGTGCCCAAGGCAAATTACAAAACTTAAAAAAAATCACGTGACGAGACATTGGATTTGGATAGTTTCGACTTACGTGCTGTAAGCAGTGTAATAAACTATTTTTATTTGGTACGAAAAGAAGTACTAACAATGAATTTTTTACCAACAATGCGTTACTTTGCGGAAACCCATTGTAAATAGAAGACAAAATTAAATATGTAGTGTATTTCCGCTGTGATCTGAAACCCAAATTAAGATAAGCAAAGGAAAAATTAAAATATTAAAAAAAATGTCTTCCATTGTATAGTTTCCTTGTTTTTCATACAATGACACACTTTTGTTACATAATTAAAAATACCGTTCACAATGTAAATACTTCATAGTAGAGTATTCCAATCTCGTGTAATCATTATTCTACAATAAGCTCATAAATACGTAAAGCACAGCTAGGAAGGCCATGGTCCGTGAAGCGGCACCGTTACACTTAGATACCATTACCTGGGTCAAATGTAAACTCTTTGTAGTTGAAGCGAGCATTTGTTTTAATTTGCTGTATGGTATAGCATAGTAAGGCTGCGGAACTGCCCCTGCCTGTCGTAAGATAGATAGATTAACACTTTATTAAAACACATACTAAAAATAATTACAGAAACAAAAAAAAATGTATTTAAAAACTAGTGCCTTAATTGGTGACCTTATCGCTAAAAGCGATCTCTTCCAGGCAACCAATTCCTATAAAGTACACATAGAAAGAGAGACGAGATGTTATAATGTAACGGAATATTTGAATTGGAAAAAGGTGACTAAAAGAAGCATTAAACTCGAGGGAGTTCGGAGATACGCTACGTAGAGTCCGGGGTGGACGACGGCGTCGTATGACCTTCGCCGTCGTTGGCGGATTGTTCAACCCGGGAAGGGCCACAGCGCAGTGTAAGGAGGTCTCCGGGGTGTTTCCCGGAGGAACCCGGAGTCCTCCGTTAAGCACAGAGGCAGGTCACCGGGGGGGTTTTAGTGGGTACAAATCCCACATAACCTAACTGTGCCTCAGAAGAAAAAGTGGTAGAGCATTATCTAGCGCTCGTCTGGCTTATCAACTACCTTCAAGTTAAAATTGCCAAGGACCTAACAGTGTGTTTCGGCAGCTTCCTTAAGAGCCAGTTTTTCCAGATTCTAACATGCTCAAAACAAAATAGTCATTAGCAATCAACAATTTACCAATTTACCTACTTGTTCTCTACGGAATTCCTCAATTTCTCTGTAAGTGATGTCATTCTATTCTCGAAGTAGATTTTTATTATCTCGAATTTGGCAAAACTGCCAGACAGTGTTTGTCTTTAGCGGAGCGGGGACGAAATGTAATTTGGCACTAGGAATCCGCTTTAACGAGTACGCCAAGTTGTCGCTGAAGCGGCGAAGGCGGGGAACTAAAAAGGTTTAAGCTAATTGTTTTGTAACTTTCAACAGTGGCTCCCCCGATAGTTACAGAGATAGGAAAGCAGAAGTTACGTAATGCCTATTCAAATTAATTATAACTTGTCTGATTTAAAATAAGGCCGATGTTTACTTGTTTTTACTCCTTGCTAATAGACATGTGATTGGTAGGTCGTCTAACAACAAGCGTTAGCAACTCTCTGGCCTAGGGTAGAGAATAAATAGTAATTTTGCCAAAAATATTGATATCAATTTTGATTTCTTTAATATATTATATGTATGTACTCGTACTACTTATTATGCCTACATGAACTATGAAGGAGCACATTGAAAACCATCGCTGGAGTACTTAGTGCTCTCAGCGTTATTCTGAATTTGCTCCTTTTGTGCACATCTATTAGTGTAGAGTAGACTATTAGTGATAGTTGTAGATGTATATCATAAATTGTAAGTGTATTTTGTTTTGTGCACAATAAATTTATTTTCTTTCTTTCTTATAAAGGAGGTTGCCTAGTCTGGAATTACTAGCTCACAAGCAGGTTGCTGCAACACACCGTTAGGTGTTAAGCGAGAAGTGCTCTAGTTTCCTCACGATGTTTTCCTTCAACGAAAGCTGGAGCTTATTGCGAGAACGAAGATTATAATTTTTTTTCCTGTATTAGGTTTCCTATACATAATTTTCTATCTATCTATATATGTCTATATCTTTAAAAGTAACGTAAAAACCATTATAGACCCTTTGGCCTTAAAATAAGATCGATTTTTACTTGGCGTTACTTGGATCAATATAACCATGACATTGACCATATGGAAGCAAGACCGCGTGGCAGTGTTCTCACGGATTTTGCAGTTCACGTACCACCTGGTTGATTAGTCTGGTGCTATTACTGGAAATACAAGTACATAGTTAATACACCACGGACGGTAATAGCTAGGTAATAAGAAATATTGTATGACGACCTCATACATACGAATGTATGTACGTCTTTTTTAATTCAAGCTTATTCTTCTCCGTATGAGCCAATAAATGATCGAGCTCTGATGTCGAGAGTTTTCAAGCCGCCTGAAGGCCTCTGACTTGACTTAACGACTGCTAGTACTAAGGCCACTGCCGGGACCTACAATGTCATCCGACCCACGGTAGCGCCCAGAAGAAAATGTCACTTTTTAAAAGACAGTCTAGTGCATGGTCACCCATCCGAAGACAGTTCGCATCGACAGTTGTGTAACAACAGTAGACCGTAACAAGAGCGAACTAGAATAAACGAGTCTCCACACAATTGCCGCTTAGAATTTGGATCCATCTACGCACACAATTATACTGCTATCCCAACGAAACACACACACACAAATCTCGCACGCGATTGGTCGCCGCCACACCATGTGACGCGCAGGTAGCTGTCTTGCCCCGCCCACCGCGGTATTTTACGCGTGGACGGTGGAACCATTTTATCGGCCAAGTTACTATTCTATTTATTCTAGTTCGCTGAGTAACAACAATAGTCAATGATCGCGTCAAATCACCTTAGTTAGCCGAGCTACAGGCGCTACAATTCACTCAGTAACATAAAAAAAATCTAAAAACCCCATTCGCCACAATGTCTGCCCCAAGGATTTTCCCAAGCAACGTCGGTCAATGTCAGTCCTATGTGGTATGATATCGACCCTGCCATTTGGCTAGACTTCTCTACTTTGTACCAAATGTCAACGCCTACGACTCTGTTTTATAAATTGAGAGGAATTGATTGCTAGTGTTAAAGCTTTATGTCGATTGCAGATTTGAGATAATGGAAAAAATCTATACAAATTGGATAGATAGATAACTCTTTATTGGGCAGATAAAAGTGGCACAAATCAATATGGACCACCTCGTTGGCGTAATGGTTACCAAGCCAGACTGCCAACCAGAGGGTCCCGGTTTCGATTCCCGGCAAGGCCAACAAATTTGTTGGCTGTTGGTCTGGGTGTTATACATTATTTATATAGATTTTTAATATAGTAATATAACATATTTAATGATAAATATCTACCTCGTTGAATGAAGGATTGTTAGAGGATGTATATTTGATATAGGATTTTAACTTAAGTCTTTTTTGTAAGAGGCTTTTTTGTAAATTTTTATTGATAAATAATAATAATAAATTAATACATTTGAGATACATATTTAACACATTTTTTAGTGTTTTTGCAAGGCTGTCGAGCATTTTCAATTTTTAGATGTTTTTCTATGTCTGGGTTTTCTAAGCATACTTTGGGCCAAATCTCATTGTTCCATGTAAACGGATACCTCATAGCTTTTCCTTTATCTGCGCGCATTTTATCACTGTTAAATTTCTTAAATAGGCAATATATTTGATCATATATTTTATTGTTATTTTTGTGCTTATCAACAAACTTAGTTATGTCATAGGACTTTCACTTATGTTTTATTTTTCAAACCCAATAGCTTAACGCGTTCTTGAGATTAAAAGTCTTGACAGGCTGACGGATAATCTGCCGGCGAGACTGAAGTGTATTAGATGGTTCCAGTCTCCCGGCCTTATGGCGCAAGGAGGGAACACCGTGGAGGTTTTAGTCGGTATGGGTCGCCACTCTGGCACCGAGTCCGACATACCCCGCCGCCTCCCCGAGGATTGACGGAGTCAAAAAAAATAAAAAGTGGCTGACGGGTAATGAAGTGATCCTATTAGGGTTCCTTTTTACCTTTTAAAGTACGGATCTCTAAAAAAGTTATTTACTGTATATATGTTATAAGTTTTCCATTAATTAGCATTACTTATCAAAGAACTTGCATCTGTAGTAATAAAACACTATTTAGTTATAACTATTATTACTTTTTCTAAGCTATAAAAATGTTACTCGCAATAACCAGTTTTTAGGGTTTCGTGCCTAAAAGGGACCCTATTAGACGGGACTAAGCCTCCGCTGTCCGTCTGTCTTTATCTCCAGGCTGTAACTGTGATAGCTAGAAAGCTGAAACTTTCACAAGTTCTGTATTGCCCGTACTGCTATAACAACAAATACTAAAAATAAAAAATAGTTAGAGAGGTCCTTATACAATAAACGAGTTTTTTCTGTATTTTTTTTGCTATATATCAAAAAATGGTAGCTAGTAGACGCTTAACATTTCACAGAATATATAAATGTATGTAACCTTAATTTGTTTTTATATCAGGGGGGCTCCCATACAACAACGATACGGAACCCTTCAGTGGGCCTGACTCGCACTTGGCCAATTATTAAGTAATAATAACACGTAAAAAACAGTTGCCAATAAAGTCCTTGAGACGACGCCAAAAAACAAGTAACATTTTGGAAAAAAATGGCCAAAACTAGTTTGATTTGATTTAAATTTATTATAACTTTATTAACCAGTTATTGTTTTAGATTTTAATTGGAACCATTACTATTCACAATATTTTTAGTAGCTTTTACTGCGACTTAAATTTTATTTACTGACTTATATTTAACTTACAGTTTAAACCGATGTTAACCATTAAGTTTTTATAAAGTAATCGTTAGTGAGGACCTCGTTGGCGTAATGGTTACCATGCCGGACTGCCAATCAGAAAATTCCGGGTTCGATTCCCGGCACGGCCAACAACTGACCGTCGGCCGTCGGTCTGGGTGTTAAATATGTATCTATATAAAAAATATGTATGCATGTATATGTAGTATATCAGTTGTGTTAGCAACCATAATGCGAACTAGAAATGATTCAGTATGGGGTTAACCAGCCGTGTGTGAAATGTGTCCTAATATTTAAAAAAATACATATCAATAAATTAAATCTTATTACAAACAGCTTTTGTTTATAAGTATCATTTTTCACCAAATAAATATAACGATAAATCCAAAACAAAAGCAATCATCATAACCATGTCTCATATGTACATATCAAAAGCCGACCGGAAATATCTTTTGTTTATTACACGTTCAGGGTTTCGAGGGGAATAGGGAATTCAAACCAGCACACACACCCGCTCATAACAGCCTTATATCATCTGTTTTGAAGATAGAATAGCGAAGGATATATTGCGATGCAAGCTATTTTTTACACGCTTTATATTAGCTTCACCTGTATGCTTGTTTGTATGTTTGTTTGTAACCGACTTCTTTAGGCGCGATTTTGACCCACTTTAAACGGCCAGATTTCGTTCAAACTTTGTAGATTTATTGAGGACCGAATACAATACACCAATTTGTTTTTTTTTTATATTTTTGTTTGTTTGTAACCGACTTCTTTGGACGCGATTTTGACTCACTTAAAACGGCCAGATAAGCGTGTTTTTTAGGTTTTTTTTTTAAACTACTATTATTATTACACAGTACAGCTAAGTATTTGACCAGCTCGCGCGTAACTACACGAATCAGCGACACTCTGTACTTAAGTGGAGCATGCTTAGTCTGGAATACATGGATATTAAAAAGGCTGCCGGAATATACCATTGGGTGCTTGGCGACAGATTTTTCAATTTGAGGTTTCTAGCTAGACGGGTGCTTTAAAATGCTTATCTTATCTTTGTACCAATCAGACTTTGAAGACCTCGTTTGCGTTAAGGTTACAATGCCGGACTGCCAAACAGAAGGTTCCGGGTTCGATTCCTGGCATGACCAACATATTTGTGCTTAATAAAATTTGTTGGCTGTGAGTCTGGGTGTAAAATATGTATGTACGTATAGTTTATCAGTTGTGTTAGCTACCATAACACGAACTAGAAATGGTTCAGTATGGAGCTCTTTCTACTAGTCTTCTTCCTCCCTCCTTATTGAGGAGGTCTGGGCACTGTCCTCGAGGATTCCCTCCTTGTCAGGGTTGGGCGCTGAGTCCGCTGAACTCAGGGGGTTGTGTCAGGGTGCGAGACTGAGTTGTATATATTTGGTTAAAGTATGGAGTTAACCAGCCGTATGTGAAATGTGTCCTAATATTTATTTATTATTTACTAGCTGAACCGGCAAACGTTGTTTTGCCTCACTTAGGGGTATGAAAAATAGATAGTGTAGCTTATATGACACGTTCGTAGATTTACCATAGCAGCGCCATCTATTGATACACAGCGGTATCGACATCTGTTAGAATCGTTTGGAGTTAACAGATAATTGTGACTGTCAAATAATAACAGACAATAATTAGGAATAAATTAAAATTGTGACTATAATTTGAGATTTAAACTATCCTATCTCAAAAGTTGGATCGAACTGCACATGGTGTGCGAATTTTATTATAATCGGTTAAGTGGTTTAGGAGTCCATTGGGGACAAACATTGTGACACGAGATTTATATATATTAAGATTTATTTACTTAACAATATGCTTTGCCCTTATCTTCGTCTTATATTGTGTTGTATTGTTGCAGCGCGAGTCGAACGTGCGCCGGCGCAGAGGGCGCAGAGCACGAAACGGTGCAAGCCGCCGTCGACCTGCCGCGCACCCGGGATGGGGAGATCGACTACGATGGTCAGAACTCGCTTATAGCTTTTACACGCTTTTTATTAGCTTCATCTGTATGTTTGTATGTTTGTTTGTAACCGACTTCTTTGGGCGCGATTTTGACCCACTTTAAACGGCCAGATTTCGTTGAAACTTTGTAGATTTATTGAGGACCGATGACAATACACTAATTTGATAAAATTATTCAATTTTTTACTTTGTAGATTTATTGAGGACCGATGACAATACACTAATTTGATAAAATTATTACATTTTTTTGTATTTTTGTTTGTAACCGACTTCTTTGGGCGCTATTTTGACCCACTTAAAACGGCCAGATAATCGTGTTTTTTAGTTTTTTTTTTACTATTATTATTTTTATTGATGAAAATAGGCTTACGTTTGACCGCAGCTTGCCTGATGTTAAGCTTAACTGTGGTCTAAGATGTAACACGCTTGCCTAGAAGGAACCTATTTACTCTAGATTTGAAGACCCCTAATTGTACTTCCCGGGAAAAAGAGACTCAGGAAGAGAGTTCCAAAGCTTCGCAGTTTTCACAATGAAGGTCGAAGCAAAACGCTTTGTGCGAATCCTCGGAACTTCGACAGTGAATCGATGTCTCTTCGCTGTGCCCCTGCTCGTTCTGTGGTGGAATGGAGAAGCGGGCATTCAATTACTTACTTACTAATAACTTGCTGCTTACTAGTAGCGTAGCGCCTGTAGCTCGCCTAGCTAAGGTGATCTGACGCAATCATCGACGCTAAGCAACGGTCGATACGGACGGTGTTTGGATGGGTGACCATGCACGAGACTGTCATTGTTCCAGTGGCATATTCATCTAGGTGCTACCGTGGGTCGGATGACACGTTAAATTGTAGGTCCCGGCCGTTAGTCTTAGTACAAGTAGTCGTTAAGCCAAGTCAGAGGCCTTCGAGCGGCTTGAAAACTCGACACCAGAGCTTGGTCACGTAGCGTTTAGGTTAGAACCTTAGAATCTTTAAAATTGAGCATCCTAGGTCTTCCTTAAAGAATTTAAGGTGTGAAGGAGTAACATACATTTTGAAGTTATTTGCATATCCCACGAATACCACAATTTTTTTCGGGATTAAATGTATGTTACTCCTTCGCGCTTTTTAACAGCTGGACTGAATTTGGTGAGATTTATGAAAATAGGTTAGACCTTGGATTAACACATAAGCTACTTTTTATCCCGGATTAACTCGGGGTACACCGCGTTAAAAAAACACGTATGTGTTTTTTTTACACATTTCACACACGGCTGGTTAGCCCCACATCAGTCACAACTGATTTACTACATATGAATACATACCATGCTTTATATAGATACATATTTAACACCCAGGCCGACAGCCAACTAGTATTATAGCATACTTGTATAGCGTATAGTATAACACAAAGATGTTGGCCGTGCCGGGAATCGAACCCGGAACCATCTGATTGGCAGTCCGGCATGATAACCATTACGCCAACGACATCGTCAAATGTTTGTTGAAATAACGACCCTATTCACGCAACACCAAACAACGATCCAAAATGGCGCAGTCCAGGAAGTTACATGAACCCCAATTAGGCTGAAAGTCGAACAGCTAACTCATCCTAATGGAGCATTCGTATAACGACCATTTACCCCGAGCGGGAACAATACAGGCAATTGGGATTAAATCATTGATAGGTATTAGTTTGTTGATCTCTCACATTGTTGTAGTTTGGTATATTTGAGTTTTGTTTTTTTTTGTTACTCATAATGGGCTTGCGCTTGATCGCAATTCACCTTATGGTAAGCGATATTGCGATCTAAGGTGGAGCGCGCTTGCCCAGAAGAAACCGGTTCACTCTTGCCTTGAAAACCGCTAGATTATAGTTATCAGTGAACAGGGAATTTGGCAAAGAATTCCACACCTTGGCGGTACGCACAATGAAGGTGGAGGCAAACCGCTTTGTACGCGACTTAGGCACCTCCACAGTATAACGATGCCGCCTTGGTGTTTCCCTACTCGTCCGATGGTGGATTTAACTTCTACATTCAAGAGCTAATAAATTGGCCTGGGCAATTCTAGTTCGGCGTTATGCATATTAAATGAACGGGCTTGAAGAGTAAAATACTTATACTGTGATCAATTTTAAAATGGTCTGACCACACAATTTTGAGTGGGGGGTTTCCTATATTTTGTTGCATGGGCAAATTTTATTCGTGAATTTACAAATTTCTTAGACTATACGAAGTACTTAAGTCGCATTTAAAAAGGCTTTGCATTAATTATTTACCCTGCATATCTGAAAAGAGAGTGTGACTTGGTAGAAATGCGACTGTTTTTTAAGTTATGTGTGGATTGCACTCGCTTTACGGTGAAGGAAAACATCGTGAGGAAACCGATATGGTTGTGGACCACAATATCCAAAGACCGGCGTCATCCGACCTAAACTATAATTTAAACTAAACCATATTATGTAGTCTATGTTTTCAAAGCATGAGTGACCTGTTTTTTGATCTGGATAAGCGCGCTCCACCTTAGATCATCGCACACCATCAGTGTATTAATTATAATCAAGCGCAAGCCCATAATGAAAAAAAGGCACTTTGCTAACGTGTTGAATTATGGGCTACATATATCAATCACCTCGTGACAGAAAGCCCCGAGTCCCAAATTTGGGAACGTATAGTGGGCCGCTTCTGCTGTATACTATATAACCGGCAAAAGTTGTTTTGCCTCACTTAGGAGTATGAAAAATAGATAGTAGCCGATTCTCAGACCTACTGAATACGCAAATAAAATTTGGTAAAAATCAGTTAAGCCGTTTCTGAGAAGTACGTTACTAACATTGTGACATGGAGTGCGGTAACTAACATGGTGACAAATTTTATATATAAGATTTACATTTTGTTGTTTTGCCTTGTTTAGCAAAGGTTAAACAATTTCTATCACGTACAGGCAACATACGAACTTGGAGGCTATGCTACCCCCGTCCGTGGGAGAATACCCTAACATTGTAACCCCACACGTGGTCTCTGGGTGGTGCCAATTAGGTAGCAACTTACTGGTGGTAGGCTTCGGCCGCGGTTAGTAACCACCCACTGGGCTAAGTCGCGCCGCCAAGCGGCCTGGCCGTGTTCCGGCGCGTTGCCCGGTGACACCATACTGAAGAGGTGAGTCGGAGTAGTTGTTTCTCAGACGCATCATACCGTTTTTTAGACGCATTCGCATTGACTGTATCGGGTAACTAGCTCTGGAGGGTAGCGGGATCCGAGGCACGGTGCACCGCTGGCCGACCGCAGTTAGTAGGGGACCCAAGTAGCAAGTTAGCCACTTGCGAAAGGCTGTCCCGCCAACTCGCGAAAAATCCTGTAGATGCGCCATCGTGCCGGTTGGCGACCGGATGAAAGGGCCCGATGGACATCTTCGGGGGGGCTCGGGCGTCCCCGCAGTCTCCAGGCTAGTTCCCCCCTTGGTATGGTTATTGTGTAATGCGTTTTCTTTTGGTTTTGCTATGAGAGACCTCACTCTACTGTCACCTCTTCCACCGTATAATCACTTTCGCTAAAATGCCCAGAAATAGCAAGAGAAACGAGGTTAAACAGCGGTTGCACGCCCTTTCTCTAAAAGTGCATCTTACAAATATCCGTGGGATGCACTCAAACCTCACGGCGGTCCACCACCATCTGGAGACCGAGAAACCAGCTCTCCTATTTCTGACGGAGACGCAAATTAGATGTCCGTCCGATTCAGCGTACCTGTCATATCCGGGCTACACCCTCGAGCACAATTTTAAGGCTCGGGCAGGTGTGTGCCTGTACGTACGGGACGACATCTGTATTCGGCGTCTCCGAAACCTTGAAGACGGAAGGTTTTCGGTTCTTTGGGCGTTAGTGGATACAGGCATAGAGAGGATTCTCTACGCTTGTGTCTACCGTTCGCATAGCGGAGATCAGGAGACAACCAGGCTCTTCGATTATCTCAGTGAGGCGGCGGATGCGGCTCAACTGAAATACCCGTCAGCTCAATTAGTGCTCTTGGGGGATTTTAATGGCCATCATCATGATTGGCTTTTCCCATACCTCGACACTGACCATGCTGGGAGAGAGACGCGAAAGCTTGCTTTAGCGTTAAATCTCACTCAGCTGGTTCAAGGGGCTACTAGGGTACCTGACGTTGACACGCACACGGCTTATTGCCTGGACCTTCTGCTAACAACTGATCCAGACCGCTACTCAGTGTCGGTTTCGTCGCCACTGGGTAGCTCCGATCACTGTCTGGTGAAATCTGTGTCAGTCTACTCCCCAGCCGACCTTAATCCAGAGGGCACTCGGCGGATGTGGCGATACAAGCTAGCAGATTGGGATGAGATGCGGTCTTTTTTTGCGTCTTATCCTTGGCAGCCAGTGTGTTTTTCTTCAGACGATCCCTCCACTTGCGCGGATGCCGTTACAGATGTAATCAGAATGGGTATGGAGTACTTTATTCCATACTCGGATTTACCTCTGTCCGGCAAAGCTCGCCCATGGTTTGGTTCCCAATGCAGACGCGCTGAAGCGCAAAAGCATGAAGCTTACCTTGCCTGGGTTGATGCTCGACACCGCAAAGCAAGGGACATACGTCAGAAGAAAAATGCCTTCAATAAGGCTGCCAAGTCCTGCAAGAAGGTCTTGCAGAGGGCTCGTTTTGACCACATAAGCCGCATAGGGAACAGACTAGCTTCGTACCCTGCAGGTAGCAAAGCGTTCTGGTCTCTGGCTAAGTCGGTTGAAGCGAACTTCTGCCGCCCCTCACTGCCTCCAATGCTGAAACCTGATGGGACACTGGCCCACGCTGCTAAAGAGAAGGCCGATTTGTTTGCCTCTCTTTTTGCAGAGAATTCACGTCTAGACGCTGGTAGTTCGTTACCTCCTCCGTCGCCTGGCAGGTCGGCCTCAATGCCAGACATACATATACGCCAGTCGGAGGTGCGGAAAACGCTACGCAGTCTTGACGTGAGTAAGGCTAGTGGTCCGGATGGTATCCCAGCTATTGTTCTGAGGACTTGTGCACCTGAACTGTCTCCTGTACTGACGCGCTTGTTTCGGCTCTCTCTTAAGTCTGGTCAAGTGCCTAAATCGTGGAAGCTGGCTAACGTGCAGCCTGTGCCTAAAAAAGGTAGTCGTGCCGACCCTGCTAACTACAGGCCCATTTCGGTCACCTCCATACTCTGTAAGAGCATGGAGCGTGTCCTGAACCGCAGGCTCCTGGCGTACCTAGAGTCTAATGACCTCCTCAGTGACCGACAATATGGCTTCCGCCAGAATCGGTCTACTGGGGATCTTCTAGTGTACGCCACCCACATCTGGAGTGAGGCTATAGAGAAATACGGGGAAGCCCTGGCGGTTTCCCTCGATATTTCCAAAGCCTTCGACAGGGTATGGCACGATGGCCTTATTAGCAAGCTTTCATCGTATGGCCTGCCCGCTGGTTTCTGTGTGTGGATATCAGATTTCCTGAGGGGCAGATCCATTCGAGTGGTCATTGATGGCTGCTCATCAGATCTAATGGCAATCAACGCCGGTGTCCCCCAGGGGTCAGTACTCTCTGCAACATTATTTTTGCTGCATATAAATGATCTGCTGATGCCTGGAACCTTTGGGTACGCAGACGACAGCACTGTTGTAGAGAGTTACATGTCCACCGCTAGAGCCAGCGCGGCCGAAATCCAGGCGCATAGAGAGGCCATGATAGGTCGCATTAACCTAGCCCTCAAGGCTGTCTCCGATTGGGGCGATGCCAATTTGGTTAGTTTTAATGCGTCAAAAACACAAGCGTGTCTATTCTCCGCAAAAAAGAGGCCTTTCGATCTGACCCCCACTTTCCGAAATGTTGCCGTTACGATTACCGACCACCTGGAGCTTCTTGGCGTAACCTTGACTCCAACCCTCAACTTTGGTTCGTATATTGAGTCGAAAGCTCAATTAGCGGCCAAAAAGCTGGGCGTGCTCTCAAAGGTGCGACGGTACTTCACACCGGAACAGCTGCTGACTCTGTATCAGGCTCAAGTTCGGTCGTGTATGGAGTATTGTTCGCACCTTTGGGATGGCTCTGCTAAGTATCAGCTTCAGGCGTTGGAGTCGATTGAGAACCGGGCCAAGAAGCTCATAGGTAATGAGTCCTTGTGCAACGCGAGGCTTCAAAGTTTGGAGCATCGCCGCAATGTTGCGAGTCTGTCGGTTTTCTATCGGTTGCATTTCGGAGAGTGCGCGTCTGAATTACATCAGCTAATTCCTCCGGCCCCTTTCCATTATCGGACGAGCAGGGAGACGGCTAGGAGGCACCGCTATACAGTTGAAGTTCCAAAAATCCGTACGAAGCGTTTCGCTTCCACATTTATTGTGCGGACCATTAAACTGTGGAACTCATTGCCGGAATCCCTGTTCCCTCTGAACTATAACCTTACTGTCTTCAAGGCGAGAGTGAATCGGTTTCTTCTAGGCAAGCGCGCTCCACCCTAGATCGCAACATCACTTAACATCAGGTGAGTTTCGATCAAGCGCTTGCCTATCCATCATAAAAAAAAAAAAAAAAAAAAAATATTACGTGACAACATTACATGAGTCATGGCCGTTCTTTTTTATACCGGCCTATGTGGAAAGGTACTCGTGATTCTCCTTAAGGGATTTACATGGCGGTAGGGCATTTTCAGGAGCTTGTCTGAAAAAGAAAATGAAACGTGTGTGATTGGTAGGAAAACGTCTACTTTCCAATCTGACAGCCCTTGGTTCAATCCCGGTCATACACCAATGACTTATTTTTAAGTTATGAGTCGCCCTACCATCAGAGAACTCGAGAATTTGTCAAACTGGTTGCTTGAGTTTAACAAATTATTATATTTATGTCTGGGATCTTAATTTTGTGACGGTGGAACTTTACGTGGTGGTATGAGCTAAGTGACCAAGCTCTGGTGTCGAGAGTTTTCAAGCCGCCCGAAGGCCTCTAACTTGGCGTAACAACTGCTTGTACTAAGACTAACAGATGGGACCTACAATTTAACGTGTCATCCGAACCTCGGTAGCACCCTGACTAAACTACTTACTATTACTTAGTGTACTGTAAATCCTATTAGCCTATAGTTCGAGTATGAAGAAAATTACAATTACTCAGTGGTGGTGATTCAGCGGCACACACGACTAAACCAAATTTAAAGAAGCCCCGTCTCTTTTCATCCTAGGTGGCCAGAAAGAGACGGCACGTTCTGAACCACAGACAAAACAACTAAAATCACGTCAAATACGGAATGTGCAGGCAGTTTTAGAGGTGATACAAATGAGTGCGGTCTAAAGTCGCCTATAATTTCTACATTAGACGTGATTTTAGTTGGTTTGACTATGGTGCGGAACGTGCCGTCTCTTTCTGGCCACCTAAGATGAAAAGAGACGGGGCGGGGCTTCTTTAAATTTGGTTTGTTCGTGTGTACCGCTGAATCGCCACCATTATGTACACATGATGGAAAAATTTTACACACGTCATTCAGCCCTGTTCCTATGTTAATGCGCCCGGATACAGCTTATCTAAATGTTTTGCTGTCTGTCACTTTCAAACACATTATTTCGAATGTATATGAAGGTTTCGAAGCATTGTGTTTGATACTGTGGGTTTCTTTTTCTGTTGTACAGTTTGAACTCTTTTGTTTTCTAAATCAAAAGAGTTGAAAACTAATTAGTAATTAGTAGGAAAAAGATTTTATGCGAATCGTTTTTAAGGGTTCCGTACCTAAAAGATAAAAACCCAAAAAAGGGACCCTATTACTAAGCCACCGCTGTCTGTCTGTAACTTTCTCAAGATGTGTATTTCGCGTGCCGCTATAACAACAAAAACTAAAAATAATAAAAACTTCAAAGTTAAATAAATAAATGAATACAAAAATAATAAAAAATATTAAGGGCATATAAATGTGTTACCCCGTACGTTAAATGTGTTTTTTCGTTTTTTTTTTTGCTATATAGCAAACATTTATTAAATTTATTTTAAATTAATTGATTTATATCAATAATGGCAGCTGGTACAAACTTGAAATTTTCACAGAATAATGAAATATACAAATGCGTATTACCTTTCATAATAAATAATAAATGAAATTAATATTTAAAGGGGGCTCCTATTCTACAATGTGAACGGAACCCTTCATGCGCGAGCTCAACTCGCACTTGGCAAATTATATTTCCACGTTTAGTTGTTGTCGTGATATTTTTTCTTTATTTAAAATGCTTGGTTAAACTCATGTTCGCACGAATATTATAAAATGAAAATTACGGAGATCTTTATTTTAGCAGCTTAAAAGTTACTGTAGATTAAAAGTTTATTTTTCATTTGTTTCCAGCGTTGTACGAGGACGAGTCGGATAGCGACCTGGGGTCGATGGAGAACCACGGCTCGGTCGTCACGCATCTCCTCTCCCAGGTCAAGATCGGCATGGACCTCACTAAGGTACGGGATCTGACTGCCACACAGCCCTTCAGTTAGCTGGCATTTGTTTCCTTGTGTGTTTCCTACCTCCTACTCGTCAAAGTCGAGTCAGAGGCCTTCGGGCGGCTTGAAAACTCTCGACACCAAAACTTGGCCACTTAGCTGTTACGAAGTAGAAGACTTGCTACTAATATTATAAACTCAGTTAACAGCGGTTCTAATCAGTTTTTTTTAAAACAGTTGAAACAACAATAAGGCTAAACAACGGTTGACGCCTCACCTAGTTACGAGTATATAGCTGTTGGTTATAGTAACTTGTCATCTTATGTGTTTCTCTATTTATTAATGGATGTTATTAAACATGTAAACCTTCCTCTTGAATCACTCTATCCATTAAATCTGTTTTAGAGGATGCAGTTTTAAGGATTTAAGCATACAAAGGGACATAGGGACAGAAAAAGCGACTTTGTTTTATACTACGAGGGTGAATCAAAAAGTTCTTAGAAGTGCATATATATGAAACTTTTTTGGATCAAGTTCGATATTCAAATTAAAGAGTGTATATCACACTATATTTATGCAGACTGTCACTTGTTTTTGTCAGTTCGTTCGCATGTAATAAATTTTTTTGTGCAACGAGTTGCTAAAAAGTTAAAATTATGGATAAAAGTGAGTTACATGCGGTGATAAAATATCTCAGTTTGAAAAAAATGTCTAGGAAGGAAATTTTTTTGGACATTCAGCAGACATTAGGGGGTGATGCTGTACCCTATTCTACGGTTGCGTACTGGGTGGCTGAATTTAAAAGAGGTAGATCAAGCTGTTAAGATGACCCGCGTTCTGGGCGGCCTTCAACCTCCGTTACAGAAGGAAATGTCAAAAAGGTTGAGAATCTGGTTTTGGAAGACAGAAGAATGACTATAAAACATATAGCTGAGATCCTAAAGATATCTTTTGGTAGCGTTCAACCAATTTTAATTGATTCACTGGGGTTCAAAAAAGTGTCTGCAAGATGGGTGCCACGAATGTTAACCGACGAAAACAAAAAGCGACATTTGGAAATTTCCAAGCGTAATCTCGAAATGTTCCAGCGTGATTCGGATAATTTTTGGCGTCGTCTTGTCACCATGGATGAAACGTGGGTCCAATCCATTTTAATCCTGAAACTTAAAGACAAAGCATGTCTTGGAAACGACCATCCTCTCCATTCATTAAGAAATTTCGAGTTGCTCCTACCGCTGGCAAAGTTATGGCCTCTGTGTTCTGGGATAGTGAAGGAATCCTTTTTATTGATTACATGCCAAAAGGCCAGACGATTACTGGACCCTATTATGCAAATTTAATCCCGAAAGTGCGTGAAGCGATTAAAGAAAAACGTCGTGGAAAACTGTCGTTGGGCGTGTTGTTCCTTCAAGATAACGCTCCTGCTCATCGATCGGAAGTTGCGCTCAACGCAATCCGCTGTGCTGGCTTCAATCTCCTTGACCACCCACCATATTCTCCGGACTTAGCCCCAAGTGATTTTCACTTATTTCCAAAATTAAAAGAGGAAATTCGTGGAACAAAATTTCACGATAATGACGCGGTTATTGCTGCCGTAGAGGACTTTTTCGAGAGTCAAGAAAATATGTTTTTTCACAAGGAATAAGGAAGTTAGAAACGCGTTATTCTAAATGCATTGCATTGCAGGGAAATTATGTAGAAAAATAAAATATTATTATTTAAATCTTTGCATTTTTTAATATTGATTCCAAGAATTTTTTGATTCACCCTCGTATGTAGTGATGAATAATTTCTTACAATTAGAATTAGTGTCTTCCTTTCATGTGATTTTTACCTAGGTTTAGCGTTAGCGCTTCTGGCATTTCTAGCTCTATTGTGGAGAATGGAGTTACACATTTTTAGAGAAATGAATTTGAATAATGGCAACATTGTTGTTTCCAGGTTGTGCTCCCCACATTTATACTAGAGAGGCGATCGCTTTTGGAAATGTACGCGGACTCTTTCGCTCACCCCGACCAATTCGTCAAGTGAGTTATTTTTCTTATTTTTTAGGGTTCCGTGCCTAAAAGGTGAAAACGCGACCCTATTACTAAGCCTCCGCTGTCTGTCTGTCTGTCTGTCTCCAGGCTGTATCTCAGAAACCGTAATAACTAGAAAGCTGAAACTTTCACAAGATATGTATTTAATTTAGTCAGTAGACTTGCGTGTGTGTTGGTGTGTGTGTTTGTTACTACTTCACGAACAATCTGCTAAACTGATTTCTATGAAAGTTGCTATGGAGATATTTTAGACTCTGGATTAACATTTAGGCTACTGATTTTGGACTCACGCTGGCCTAGTAAGGGTTTGTTTTCTTTTCATTAACCACTTTGTGCACCCCTCTCTTCGATTTTTTCTTTTTTTTGTTTAATTCTTACGAGTAAAACGTCCAAAACGGCTTAAACATCGTCCTCTGACACCGGTGACGCCATGGCTTCAACTGAACGTTGCTGCCGATTGGACAATTCAAACGTTGTGTGTGTGGTCTCTATGGACAAACTGTATATTGGATCATGCTTCAGCGTTATGCCGATTGGTGTATGGCCACCATAATTCTTTCGATTACGCGCCCTGCTAGTTAAACGTCTTGCAGTGAAGTCTAAAGAGTAAAAAATAAAATAGTAATGTACATTCCAGGATAGTAGACCAGCCGACGGCCAGAGACCGCATGGTGCAGGTAGTGAGATGGTACCTGAGCTCGTACCACGCCGGCCGCAAGTCTCAGGTCGCCAAGAAACCCTACAACCCCATACTCGGCGAGCTGTTCCGCTGCTACTGGGAGATGGATGACGCCTCGCAGCATCCGGAGAAGGTAAGGAGTGTCTAAAAGCCCTCACGCACATGTATGAAGCGTAATAATCGCGTGGAAACTATAGCATAGTGATAGGGTAATTTCTATTTTATTGATGAATAGGCTCACGTTTGACCGCAGCTAGCCTGATGTTAAGCTTGACCGTGGTCTAAGATGTCACACGCTTGCCTAGAAGGAACCTATTTACTCTAGATTTGAAGACCCCCAAATTGTACTTCTCGGGAAAAAGAGACTCAGGAAGAGAGTTCCAAAGCTTCGCAGTTCTCACAATGAAGGTCGAAGCAAAACGCTTTGTGTGAATTCTCGAAACTTCGACAGTGAATCGATGTCTCTTCACTATGCCCCTGCTCGTTCTGTGGTAAAAAAATAAATAAATATTAGGACACATTTCACACACAGCTGGTTAACCCCATACTGAAACATTTCTAGTTCGTATAATGGGTGCTAACACAACTGATACACTACATATACATACATACATATTTTATACTAGCTGACCCGGCAAACGTTGTTTTGCCTTAAAAATATATAGTAGAAGATTCTCAGACCTACTGAATACGCATATGAAATTTGGTAAAAATCGGTCAAGCCGTTTCGGAGGAGTACGGTAACTAACATTGTGTCATGGAAATTTTATAATTCTTTATTGGACACATAAATAAAAAAGGCACAGTAAAAGACAATTAACTTAAAATTAGTGTACCACAATTGGCGGCCTTATCGCTTAAAGCGATCTCTTCCAGGCAACCTTTGGATGGAAAGGAATTTATAAACGACCAAAGAAGGACGTAGTGTACAATAAAGAATAATAAAAAACATACATATAATATTAATAATCTTATCTTAATTTATATAAATCTCGTGTCACAATGTTTGTCCTCAATGGACTCCTAAACCACTTAACCGATTATAATAAAATTCGCACACCATGTGCAGTTCGATCCAACTTGAGAGATAGGATAGTTTAAATCTCAAATTATAGTCGCAATTTTAATTTATTGCTAATATAATTTGTTATAATTAACTGTAAGTAACCTATCTATATAGTAATTGAATTATCAATGAAGTAATTCGTAAAAATGAAGTATCTTTTTGTACGTGTTACTCCTAACCAAAAAGAAACCTGGCAATTACTAACCTTAGGCCTATATTACTTAAAGTAGGCCATACGTTTTTATCAAATCGCTAGAATTCGCAAAACGGACACAACCGTCAACAACGTCTGCCCTCACGCGACTGCCCGCGTTCGGGTCGCGCACTCAGCGATGAGCCACTTCTTGCCTACCGCACCTACCCCCGCTCCCCCCACGCCCCGTTCGCCTGGCGCCGCTGCATTTTAAATCTGTGATATCTTCGAAAATATTTATTTAATTTACATGCTGTAAAAAGCCATATTGATCTTTATTAAATGCACAATGTATTTAAGATACTTAATTGGATAAGGATTAATACTGTATTGCTTAAAATCGCTTCGTAAATAAGCCATTATTTCTCGTACAAAGTAAAGGATAAAAAATGGTTATTGTGGGTTATTCCTAAGAGATAAACATATACCATCACGGACTTTTTTGTAGACCTTTTTAAGTTGTACAATACTGTAGTAAATTGTTTTGATCTATCTTGTAGGATTCAGTCAGCGTTTGCAATGTAAGCGCAAAAAATGTGTTTTTTTTACGACCTCACATTAAAAACCTCAAAAATTGTAGCCTATGTGTTATTCTGATGTATAAGCTATATTGTGGTAAAGTTTCATTGAAATCCATTCAGTAGTTTTTACGTGAAAGAGTAACAAACATCCATACATCCATACTTACAAACTTTCGCCTTTATAATAGTAGTAGGAAGTAGGATAGATACATATTTAACACCCAGACCGACAGCCAACAAATTAAGTTCAGCACAAAGATGTTGACCGTGCCGGGAATCGAACCCGGAACCTTCTGATTAGCAGTCCGGCATGGTAACCTTTACTCCAACGAGGTCGCCAAATGCTCGGCTAGTTAGCAACCACCTAGAGTTGAAAAGTCTGTCGCCAAGCACTTAAAAGTGTGTTCCGGCAATACTCCTGTTAGCCATCGTCAAGCCATAGCTTCCAAATATATTTAATTATAAACCTTATTATAAACCTTACGGCATCGCGCCTTACTGGGCAAGTCAATTTACAATTATTTAATATTATTATTTAATTTATATACACGTGAATAGAATATAATTGATAGTCAAATTAAAAATTACAATGTCAAAATGGCAAATCAAATTTTAAATTACTACGGTTAAATTACTATTTCTCGTGTTTCTTTACAGATAGAAGTAGGAGAGGGTCCCGTGCCGTGGTGTTCCCCCGACCAGCTCTCGTTCGTGGCGGAGCAGGTGTCGCACCACCCCCCCATATCCGCATTCTACGCGGAGCACGTCAACAAGCGCATACAGTTCGAAGCCTGGGTCTGGACTAAGAGCAAGTTCCTAGGACTCTCGATAGGAGTGCATAATATTGGTGAGCATATATAATGGGATTGCATGATTTGATCCCCCTCCCAGGGGATCAGGTGAACTTTGATCCCAGGTGATCAGGTGAACTTTGATCCCAGGTGATCAGGTGAACTGCGATCAAGCGCAAGACCATTATGAGTAAAAAAAAAATATATAATACTTTTGGGGCGAATATTACGTTTTTTTTACTCTTGATAGGTATGCGTTTGACTACAGCTTGCCTCGTGTTAAGCTCTTACCTAGAAGATACCTATTCAGTCTACTTTTGAAGACCCCCGAATGATACTCTCAGGAAACAGAGACTCAGGCAGAGAGTTCCAAAGCTTCGCTGTCCTCACAATAAAGGTTGACGCAAAGCGTTTTGTACGAAAGTTGAGGCATTTTTGAGAGTTTTTTCGAATTCCTCCTTTTCCCCCTCTTAGTGAGATTTCATGAGATTTTCCTCGTCTATCTCTTTCCCCACAGTAAACGTTACGCGAGATTCATCAAAATGTTTGTTAAAAACATTCTTCATCTGCATTACCTTATCCTACGTCTAATTAGATAGTAAATAAACGTAACCAAAGCTAGTAACGTCATGTCACACATTACACAAATAGATTTTTTCACTTCTTTACAATTTCCCAATTTTTCACACGTTTTTGCACCGTTTTGGCAGAATAATTCTTCCTTCCTTCCTTCCCATTCCCTCGATTTTAACCTAAGGTGTGGTTGCCGATTAACTTTTTTGCTAAACGGTAATAATTAAATTTTAATATGGCTTTGACTGTGGTTTCCTGTTTTTAATTAACTGTAATTTAGGCTTTGTGATTTTGTTTGTGAATTCCAATGTTTGTGTTTCAGGTAAAGGCACAGTCTCGCTACTGGATGTCGGTGAAGAGTACACACTTACATTTCCCAATGGATACGGCAGGTGAGTGACAACAATAAAAAATACAATACAATATACAATCTATAGCGCCCAAAAACATTTTTTGCGCGCTATAATATATGTATATAATTTATAGCTATATAATTTGTAACTAAAATCTATTCTAATTTTTTGGGTGCTATACAACCTAATATGACAAAGTCTTGAAGTCACATTCAATCGATTGATATCTAATGCAATGACATAAAAAAAATTAAATACGTACATTTTCTTGATCAAGTTTTTACTCTAATTCATAAGTCTGATGGGAAAATTTGAAAATAGAGATTTGTATAATTTATTTTTTGTGTACTTCTTTACACAATATAAGTTATTTTATTAATAAATTTAACAGTTTATGATTTAGTCGCCCTACACTCTCGAGGGCCTTTTAAACCAAATACAAAAGTCAGAGTTGAAAAATCTTTGTGTTAGAACTCTAACGTGTGGTAAAAAATGCGTTGGAGGTATGTTATAGCACATTATAGTGACAAGAAATAACTGAAATAAATACATTGAATTAAAAATTCATTGTACGCCATTCATTTTAATATCAAAGTTATTGATTACTTAATGAATCTTGTAACCGTTTCCTATATATTTCAGATCAATACTAACAGTCCCGTGGATCGAGCTAGGTGGTTCCGTATGCATAGAATGTGTACAATCCGGCCATAAAGCTAACATAGAGTTCCTCACTAAACCTTTCTACGGCGGCAAGAAGCATCGAGTGTCGTGTGAGATCTTCGCCGGCGCTGATAAGAAACCTTACTATACTGCGCAAGGGGAGTGGAACACTAGAGTCGACGGCCGGTGGACTGAGTCTGGGGTAAGTGTGTCTGTATTTGGAGTTAGTTGGACTAAGTAAGGGGTGAGTTTGACTAAATCTTGAGTAAAAATGAATTTGGGAAGTGTGACTGAATCTGGAATATGTTTGGTTGAATCTGAGGTTTGTTTGGCTGAATATAGGTTACGTAAGTTTGATTGAGGTAAACATACCCAATTACATACATAATTATTTATTTTGCACAGACTTACATTAATGTTAAAACATATTTGGTTATGGACATATACTTTGAAAATGATTCTTAATAATCATTACAACGCTTAAAATTAAGAGGATGCCGTGAAACATACGCAACTCATTCATAATATAATATAATATAATTGTTGACATTTGTTAGTATTAAAATTTATTTGTGGTAATTATGTATAATTTTGTATGCTATGATGGATGATAATCTGAAGTAAATAAATAAATAAAATAAAAAAATAAAATAAAATTACAATGCCAGAGACACATAAATTAAATAGAAGCATTCAGAACTTGTATGAATTTCCAATAGTCATCCTCTTTTCTATGATTGAAATAAAGTTAATAAGAGAAAACACTTGTTATGCGTCATGCCTTACTGTGAAACTTTAAAAAAGTACTTCGAAATTACAAAGGTAACTAGTGCAATAGTAAGTTTGAAATGCAATTCGATCGATTATATCCCAACTAAACCTATGTCTTTACCATACCTAAAGCCGGCCTTGATTCATTTTTTCGATCCGACCATGTACTCCTAAATTGTGTTATTTATTTATTTATTTATTTATCAAATTAGCACCGCGCAGACGAGTTACACTAATGATAAATTAATACAATACACCAATTAATACACATTTAAATGAACTTAAACATAACATAAAAACAAAATTCAAATAACTCATACACAATAAAAAAAAAATAACTATACAAATACAAATTCAAAATGTCAATATAATGTCAAAAAAAAACAAAATCCTTAGCAAAATTATTAAAACAGAAATTATTATCATCATATTATTGTAGATTTTCTCGTGTATGCAAATTCACAATATTTTATGCAGTTGTTTAAGATACTTCTCCAGCAATCGTCAAATATATCAGCAGCTGGGTTAGCGTCAATGAGCTGATTAAGTGCGGTAAGGGAGCGCGGTATCGGTGACACCTCGTGACTAACCGTTCTGCAACGGGAATGCGCAAACAGTTTCTGGTTACCGCGTACATGGTGGTTGGGAACACGCAACCGACACAAACGCTCACAGAGATCAGGTGCATCCACCTTCCCTCGCAAAATCTTACCCTTGTTATTATTCTTACTCATGTTAACTGTCACTGTTTCCTCTATTCCAGCGTTCAGAAGTTCTATTCGAAGTATCGAACATGAAGCCGCGCCGCAAGCGCGTGCTCCCGGTGAGCCGGCAGGCGGGCAACGAGTCGCGGCGCGTGTGGCGCCACGTGACGTGCGCGCTGCGGGCCGCCGACTGTGACGGCGCCACCAGCGCCAAGCGGACCGTGGAGCAGGCGCAGCGGGACGCCGTCAAGCTGAGGGAGGCCAGCGGAGACAAATGGATCACTCAAGTGAGTCACTGCACAAATCAATACAATGGTGGCGATTCAACGGCGACTCTATTCTGTTTTCTCTGTTTTAGTTTAGTTTGTTTTTATTTTCATTCGTTTTGTGTATTTCCTCCTTCTAAAGTAAGTATTGAATAGTAAAGTGTAAGTGTGTAGTGGCATATGGCTCGGCGCGGATAAAACTGTAGCCCCGCAGCACAGGATCGAAAGATTTAAAAGGAAATAAAAATATTTTGTATTTTTATTCTTTGTATTTTTACAGAGAATAAAGATAATCTGACTGACGTGACATTGACATTTTCAATTATTTGAGCAAAATAAAGTGTTGCTAGGTTTAGATTGTTAGTATGCATTTTGTTTAGAACATTGATTTTTACACCAATTTATTAATTAAATATATTACACAAAGTTATTCTAAAAATATTAAAAGTCACTCTATCAACTAGTTTTTGTAGATAAGTTATAATTGTTTTAAAACAAGTTATAATAGTAAAATACTCACACTTGTGTATTTTTGTTACTTCTTCGCGCTCATACGGACGGATCGATTTTGATAATATTTTGCATGAAGATAGCTTTGATCCTGGATTAACACTTAGGCTTTTCAGTTGGTCAATATAATATTAAATTTATACTTGTATTCCTATGTTTATTTTTTTCTGTCTGTGTAGTATTTGTGTTTTTTTTCATTTTTTTTCTCAATGCTACCAAACTGGCCCACTTATTGACTGACTTTATTTGTCTTGTTTCAGCTGTTCAGCCCAAAAGGCGAGGACGGTTGGGAGTTCAACCAGCCCTTAAAGAAACGTCTAGAAACCAAATCCACGCCGCAACACAAGAGTAGCGAAGCGGACGCTAGATAATCACGAATTTACACCCTAACACTTTATGAATAAGGTAGGAATTCCTCTACACGGACCCCGTAGGATTCGTGGATATATCTGATGGGTTGGGAAAGTGTGCTAAGCTGTAGGTCAATAAATTTATTTTTGCCAATTTTTTTTTTTATATTCAGATATTCTATATAATTTACCGATGACTGTGGAATATCCGTCAACCCGCACTTGGCCAGCATGGTGGAATATGGCTTATATCTCTCTCCTCTTGAAAGAAGGTCTCGTGTCCCAGCAGAGTGAACGTATAATTGACTGCTTATGCTATGACTAAAATTTTGCTGACTCCTATAAAATGGAGGGAAATCTCAGTTTATCCTTACTCATAGAAAAGAAAAAAATAACTTTGACTTTTGTCACATCAAGAAAAAAACCTTTACCTAAAAACTAATTTAGTTACATGTAAATAAAAATTTAATGTCAATAAATTAGTATGCCAAAATTACACAACTCTCATTATTTTACCATTATTATTATTATTACATTGATTAACTATTACTAATTAATTGACCACTAGTGCGGGTTTAGTACTTTAGCCTAAAATCGTAAAATAATATACATATTTTTATAAAGTTTATTATGCTACTAATTCGACTTTGGCTTAGCATACTTTTCTAAACAACCCAGCATAGGTAACATCCTCATACAGCTTATTCAATGAATAAGCCCTAAATTCTCTAGTACTATAAGGTAGGAAAACATTCTAAATTGAATACAATAAAATATGGACTCTAAGCTTAAAGGTTTAAGGTAGAAAATGGACCCTCTAGTTTAGTTAAATTACGCACCTTCATATCTGCTTATGAAAGCAAATTAAATAAAGGAAAGTAGAATGTTCTGGACGCAAAGTTGTTTGTGTAATGTTTTGACGAGACAAATGTATGGCACTTCAGATCGCTATTCGGTGTTTGGTGTATTCGGTTAAAATATTGACGAATATACTAAAATACAAATATTAGCAGCGAGCTAGAATAAACGGAAGAGTAACTCTATACAATTGCCGTTAAGAATTTGAATCCATCTACCCACACAATTATACTGTTATCACAACGAAACTCACGCACACAAAGCTCGCACGCGATTGGTCAGTCGACGCCACGCGGACGCGTGGGTAGCTGTTTTACCCCGCCCACCGCGGTAATTTAAGTGGAACCATTTTATCGGCTAAGTTAATATTCCATTTATTCTAATTCACTCAATATTAGGCAAAAACGGATTTTGGTTTTGCATTGGCTTTGCCATATTTGCTATTAAATTTCTATCAAAAATATTAATCAAGATGTATAAAATCAAATATGTCAAATATGACAGATATGTACATCACCAAATATACAACCACATATCATAAAAATATGGCAAACATATGAGTACTGTATTTGTGTTATTTTCTTAAAAAGCTTCGATCAAATATATACAAGATTCAGTGTTCAGTTGCATACAAACACAGCACAAAAAATGGCATGAGTTAACTATACTATTGTATCTATTACAATATACAAAGAAATACATAATATGTTTCAATTCAAGTCAACCTTACCATTGTATCTTAAGGTCGAGTTTCGACTCGTGCTGTAATAAATATAACAGCTCTAAAATTGTATGACCGTACTCAGTGAGCGTTAGAAAATTCAACTGTATTACTTAAATAAAGCTTAAATTATATATATTCTTAAATTATATATAATAAGACCACACTCTTACTTGTGGTCTTATTTTCCTTGCCGTTTTTGAGACATCATCTTATATCTAGTACATTTTTGATCGAAGTTAAAAAGGCAAGTACATCATAAAATACCATTCACATGTACCCTAGATATGCCGAATATTCGAACACCAGTATTGATATGAAGTCCAACTTCTTCTTTGTATATGCTAAGTGGCCAAACTCTGGTGTTGAAAGTTTCAAGCTGCCTGAAGGCCTCTGACTTTGTTAAACGACTGCTTGTACTAAGACTAACAGCCGGGACCTATAATGTAACGTGTCATCCGACCCACGGTTGCGCCCAGATGAAAATGCCACTACTAATTTCTATGTTAGTTCCGTTAGTCTACGTTTTATATCAAGTCATTGTAATTTTATTTGATAAATATATTACTATAAAACGATAATTATATACATGTACTTATATGAATTCTCTTATGATGGCCTATGTCGTAATATCAGCAATAATGTAAATACAAAGTATGAACGAGTCCCGTCTTATCACATAAAAAATGTACATAAGACATTCTACAGAGTTTTCTCATTTGTTTCGTAAACTAAAAAAAACGCATAATGTTTTATGCATATTTCATGATAACAAATCCGAATCAGGACGGTGTATTTTGTCGAGTAGAAAACGGTCACACTTACATTATTATTAAAAGTTGGAATAAGTCCAACAGTTTTGGGACTTTCCGAGCACACTCGCCCCTAAAAAATATATGGTGGTCGGAAAGTACCGAAACTGTTGGACTCATTCCAACTTTTGATAATAATGTAAGTGTGACCGTTTTCTACGCGAAAATTATTAAGATGCGAACAGTAAGAACGGTATACCTCGATTCAATAAAGGAAATATTTGAAAGTTCACATCGTCTCGCTTGCACTAGTTAGGTTATGCAAGCGAGAGGTGCTCAACTTTTAAATGTTTTCTTTATTGACTCGAATCATATCTTAATGTATTTTTGTTAATGATAATAAAATAGAGATGCAATTTGTATTATCATAAAAAAAGTCGGTAAAATATGATCTAAAATGTAATACAATCCGATACAAATGTGAAGCGACTTTTTTTGGAAATTATACAAATTATTCAAACTCCACAGTGACGTACGTCATGATCCAGGTAGCTTAGCATTTGAATTGGGTTGTAGTTTTATAGAATTGTCACGGTTACGCACCATTAGTAGATGAAAAGATAAGGGTGCTCGCGCACCATATCAAAGCATATTGCAAATTTAAAACATGAAATAATTATTTTTATGTTGGTGGTCTAATCCACTCTTTTAATGTTGTAATTATTTTTTAATTATGTTTTAATTATAAAATCTTTTCTTTATTATTTATTGCAAATTGTTATTATATCTGTATAGATATTGATTTATTACCTTTCTCAGAGTGTCAGCATGCTAAGATTCCGAAATATCAATCAGTGCCTCTTCTCTAAACTAATATGTAAAAAACACACGCGATAGTAACATTAATTAAATGCAACTTCGTAGCTTGTTATTAGAAAAAAATTGTTAACCTAATTGTAATACTTCTACAGTTTTAGTGTAAATTAAGTAGTATAGCTAGTTGTGATGTAAAATTACACTTACACTAATGATTTCAGAGATTTTTTTTTTCACACACGGCTGGTTAGCCCCATACTGAACCATTTCTAGTTCGTATTATGGTTGCTAACACAACTGATATACTACATATGCATACATACATACTTTATATAGATACATATTTAACACCCAGACCGACAGCCAACAAACTTAGTTTAGCACAAAGATGTTGGCCGTGCCGGGAATCGAACCCGGAACCTTCTGATTGGCAGTCCGGCATGGTAACCATTATGCCAACGAGGTCGTCAACATTGTTACGACAACACATTTTATAAATATAATTTGCATCAAAGACACAATTACAAAACTAAAATCGCTTCTTTGCTCTTGCAATGATAAAATACACGTATTTCCTTATTTTTTTTTTTCGAGTTCTGTGTTGTCATTTAAAAATAGCTTATTTTTTGGGCCTTGTTGATCGAATATGAATAAATAGAAAACTATAGCATTCGTATCTTCACGTGTTACTTACCTTATAACTGTGGTAAAAATATTATTATATTTGGAACTGTGGTACTGCAATTAGAATCGAATCGATTAAATTTTATAAGAGATCGACCTTTCTAAAACTGAACACTCAAAGAAATTTAATTATATCCATATTGAATATGTGAGCGAAAAATGTTGTTTCCACATACGCTACTGTTTGTGCAAAGATTGCAATGTATATATAATGTATTACAACTAAACTCTGTTAGCATAAACAGCCCACTATACGTTCCCAATGTTGGGATTCGGGGTCTTCCCTCACTAGGAGAGACTTATAGGCCGTAATCCACCACGCTGGCCAAGTGCGGGTTGACGGATGACACACGTCTTTGGATATTGCAGACCTCAAACGTGTCAGTTTCCTCACAATGTTTTGCATAACCGTAAAGCGAGTGCAAATCCACACATAACTTAAAAAACTAGTAATTGGTGTACGGCCGGGATCGAACTAGGTCGCCTGATTGAAAAGCAGACGTTTTACTACAGAGCCACACTCGCTTTACTCTGTTATCATGACTAAATTTTAACGTATTTAATTGGAGTGAGTTTTCAGTTTAAGAATGGTCGATCTACTTATACCTAACATAAAGAGTGCGTTCATCACTGAGATATACTGAATTGTATATAATTATTTGAATCATGCTCCGGTGAAATTTAGTAATGATCGAACTTGACCTGGCAACTTCTAAATCTTTTATTATGCTTAGTGAAAAGACTGAAGAACAAAATTGTGAACGAAATGTGAAACGATTGCAATCAATGGAGACACAAGCAGAAATTAATATTCTATCACACATAGACTTATTTAATTATATAGTTATTACTATCATGTTGTATATTTAAATAAAAAACTTAAGACATTAATTACGTTATTTTTTATTTTCCCCATTAGTTTAATTTTAATTGAAAAGGATGGATATTTATAATATGTTTAGTAATTAAAGTAAATGTAATAATTAATGATTGAGTGCCTTCGCTTAGCCTCTAATAATTATCTGAAAAAAATCTATCATCTAAACATAAAACACATAAAAAGATCTTTATACTATATATAGGGAAGGCATTCATTGGGATTCAGTGCGTTCCCCTTAGCCTCTTATAATTAATTATTTAGAGGCTAAGAGAAGGCACTGAATCCCACAACACCGGATGTACCTCGTGTGGGATTCAAGAAGCATCATATTGTGCATTACACATACTTTTTTCAAGCCTAGTTATTCAGTAATAATTTATGTCGATATACAAAAATGTTTATACTTTTTTCTCAATAAAGCTGTTTTTATGTGTTTTTTTATGTTTAGATGATAGTTTTTTTTTTCAGATAGCAGTTAATCTAAATATGATGGCCAAGTACGGAGTTTGTCAAACATATTGCGTCGATAAATAAACATTACAACGCCGCTACATAGTCTACTGTCGATTCAAAGTGTTTGAGAATCTCCTTGGACTCAGTTAATGTTATTCGAATTATTTTAATAACTAAACATATTCATTGTGCGTACCGCCAAAGTGTGGAATTCTTTGCCAAATTCCCTGTTCCCCGATAACTATAATCTAGCGGTAGGCAAGAGTGAACCGGTTTCTTCTGGGCAAGCGCGTTCTACCTTAGATTGCAATATCGCTTACCATCAGGTGAATTGCGGTCAAACGCAAACCCATTACCAGTACAAAAAAAACATGTCTATAATTAATTTAGCTTTATTTTTGTAGTCTGTATCTATTATCTAGCTTTGGAACCGGCTGAACTTCTTCTAGAACCAGACCGTGGCCGTTTCATACAAGTGAAAGCTCTACAAAAAGCGGATTGCTTCTCACAAGTTGTCCCTTTCACCATTTCTGATGTGGATGCGTTCAGAATTCTGAAATTCACCTGGCTCGGATCTATACTCCCGTAAAGAAAACGAGATTGTCTATTGCTTAAAATCCAGAGGTTGTTTTCAGAGTCCACCTGAAAATATGCAGTCTTTAGTAGTATTATTTTATTACTCCCTCTTCTTCTTCGTATGAGCTAAGTGGCCAAACTCTGGTGTCGAGAATTTTCAAACCGCCCCAAGGCCTCTGACTAGGCTTAACGACTGCTTGTACTAAGACTAGCAGGCGGGACCTACAATTTAACGTGTCATCCAACCCACACAGCAGCGCCCGGATTAAATGCCACTTTTAAAACGACAGTCTTGTGCATAGTCACCCATCCAAACACCGTCCGCATCGGCCGTTGCTTACCTTCGATGATCGCGTCAGATCACCTTAGCTACAGTTACTGGCGCTAATTATTACTCAAATTTACAAACAAGGCAAACCAAATATTTTTACGTATAATATTTAGGAATGTTCTAAAGTTATTATTTTTGTCAATCATATTACGAGAAAATGGTAAGTACCTTGATATCGCTTGGAAATTCCATGACATTGCAGTCGCTCAGAATTAGCGGTAAGTTTTCTTCTACAAATGGTTTTTCAGTATTCCAGCAACCCAGACCGTTTTTGTTTAGCTATCAATCACAAAAAATATTCATAAAAAAAGTTATTTTAACGACACTCGTCTAGCTAGAAAAATTATCTCAGGAATGGTGTGTTTTTATAGTCCTTCGAGCCGGATCGATTTTTAATAAACCTAATGGCTAATCTTTTTGAATACTTTTTTGAATAACTGTAAAATTTGTTATTACTTTAGTAAGTTCTGGTTTGAGAGTTATCTGCTACTCGTATAGCTAGAAAAAATATTGACTAAACCACGCTTAGGTACAGAATAATTTTCTTAAGTCCTTTAAGCTGGATCACTTAGAGACTTTAGATAGCTAACGCGGGCTTATAGAAATAAGCCCGCGTTAGCTATCTAAATAAAAGACTTTGGGAATAACTGGTTAATAAATATATATATTGCTGGTAAATATTTCAATTACTGTATTAAAACTTTCGTAATGCATATTTGAATAATGTTTGTATAACCGGCTATCACTTACGTTTATTTTGTCGGTATAAGCCCGACATGTTTCAGCACAATCAGTGTGCCATTCTCAAGGCCAGAACTACAGCCAACGTATGCTCGCGATGACGGCTGCGCCTGCACTGCCTACGTTGCGTTTAATATTTCAATTACTTTACCACTTTAGTATGGTAATATTTACCTGCGTAAAAAACAGTACACCATTCTGAGGATCATAATCACAAGATGTTGATTGGGTCATAGGTCCTTTGTCGCCAACTACCTGGAAATTATACATGTTTGTAAAATATCTCAGTTCCGTATTCCTTATTAGATTAACACGCAGCGTACAAGATTATTGCCAAAGCCTTTACTTAACCGAAGAGGGATAAGTATCCAACTAATATAATAAATGCGAAAGTTTGTGTGTGTATGTTTGGTACTTATTGACGCTAAAACGGTTGAACCAAATCACGTGAAATTTGGTGTAAAGGTAGCTTAGACCTTGCTAAGGTAGCTTGGATTAACACATAATTATACTAATTTTTATCCCGGATTAACGCGGGTCGCTGCTAGTACGTATTCATAATCGTCAATACGAACAAGTTCGTCAGCCCATATAGAGTGGTCAATTTGTTTTGCGTGGTTTCAACGTTGGTTCCATAGTAAAGGCTTTTATAATCAAAGAGTAAAGGTGGTTCATAAGAGCATAGTTCACAGTTCATGACCCTATTTTGGCTAAGTACAGTATGGCGTAATGAAAATATTACTTGGATCCCATTGAATATGTCTTCTTTACTCGTTTCCTTGTTCCGCAGAAGTTTAGTCGATATCCTGAACTGCTTCGTGCTTGACGTGGGATGAAAATAAAGGTCTTTGAATCTGAAAATATGACAATCTTCATCATTACTACTTAGAGAGATATTTTATTTTGTACATATTTCTATGACAATCCCCTCCCACTAATTTGACTGTAAAGGTGAAAGTTTCTGTGTATGTTAGTTAATTTAGATGAAATGCGGTTGGGATTTGGACTAGTTCCTGGATTAACACTTAAGCTACTTTTTACCAGATTGTGATTGTATAGAGTGAGGACATGGTTGGTTACCACGCCGGATTGCAAAACAGAGGATCCCGGGTTCGATTCCCGGCACAGCCACATTTGTCTATACCAATATTATAAAGAGTCAAAGTTCGATTTTTGATTGTTTGTTAGAGGCAAATAGGCTCCGAAACTACTGGACTGATTTGAAAAATAATTTCACCGTTGGGAAGCTACATTATCTCGGAGTAACATAGGCTATATATTTTGTTTCTCTTTGCAACTTAGATTATTTTATAGCCTGTGCGAAGCCGGGACGATCTGCTAGTGATGAGCTAAATTCGTTGGTTGTTGGTCTGGACATTATTTACGTATTATTTTAAAGTATTTATGTTTGTATATGTAGTATATCAGTTGTGTTAGCAACCATAATACAAACTAGAAATGGTTTAGTAAGGGGCTCACTAACCGAGTGTGAAATGTGTCCTAATAATAAAAAAATAGAGAAATACTACGACTATGATCTGATCAAAGATTAAAATTGTTACCCTTCTTTATTAGGTTTGGATAACGCAGCAGTGGACACACCATCGCTCCAATAAAAGTCAATCCCTCCTACTTTGTAGGAGCCTGCGTGAGGATCAAAATGAAAGAATGGGCTTTCGATCCTCCAAGCTTGTTTCGTGTTCATGTGATATACTATTAGAGCGTTTGATCCCATATCGGTGATGTATGCAAAAGTTTCAGGAGGTTTTACGGTTTTCTCTTTACCAGGTACTATGTCTACCACCTGAGAAGGTAAGAGATTCGTAAATGTTCATTAATTAAGTCGACACGAGAGGAAAACAACGTATTGTTTAACACCAGTCAAGCTGTGGTCAAACGAAAACCTATAACTTAAAGACGTAAAAGGTGAGAAACTTGTCTCTAGCAATGGAATGGGAAAATAGTATCTTAGCAGTTTCATTATACATAGCTTTTTTAATTAATTTTAATTAATTACCGTATATTTAATGTTTATTTAGAACGTAAGTTAGCCCAATAAAATTATTTTGTATAAAATTATGTATTTGTATTTCTTCTGAGCAGCTGGTAGTACGCCTCGAGTAAATCTAATTTATTTTCTTCTAATATATACAATTTCCATGTCACAATGTTAGTTACCGTTCTCCTTTGAAACGGCTTGACCGATTTTACCAAATTTTATATGTGTATTCTAGGTCTGAGAATCGGCTACTATCGATTTTTTCATACCCCTAAGTGTTAAGTGTTGTTCACCCTTACATTTTTATTTAAGACAAAATAACGTTTACCGTGTCAGCTAGTAGTAAATAAAAAACAACAATACGATGCTAAGCTTCTTCGAAATAAGAGGTCAAAGTTTAGAGTTATCAAGCTGCCCAAGATACAGACTGTTTTTATTATCGTGCTGACAGCCGAGACGTACAATTTAGGAACTGACCTTTGATAACACTCAAATGTAAATGCGACTAGTATTTTCGCATGGTCAAATTCATCCAAAGACTTTCTATATCAATGTTCTCTAACTTCGTTTATCGCGTCAGATCTATTTAGTTAGCCGAGTTACAATTAATTACATGCAATTAAGAAGATTTACATACAAAAAGCGAGTGTGGCTCGGTAGTAAACACATCTGCTTGTCAATCAGACGGCCCCAGGTTTGATTCCGGCCCTACTAGAATGACTTGTTTTTAAAGCTATGTGTGGATTTGCACTCGCTTTATGGTGAAAGAAAAACATCGTGAGGAACCCGACACGCTTAAGGACTGCAATACCCGAAGACGTGTGTCATCCGCCAGCCCGTACTAAGCCAGCGTGGTGGATTATGGCCTATAACTCTCTCCTAGTGAAAGAAGGCCCCGAGTCCAAGCAGTGGGAACGTATAGTGGGCTGCTTATGCTAAATCTAAGAAGACATACCACACTTGTAAATACAGACGATGGTTTCAAGACATTACTTCCCAGAGGAAACTTATCTACGAGGCGATCTGTCTTCAAATCGAACACCATTATAGATGGCTCACAAAGATGCTTCACTTTACCTAGAATAAAAAAAACGTATATTAATAACAAGTACCACTTACGTACCGGTTACTTCTAGGCGAGCGCGGTCCATCCTAGACCGCATTGTCAATTAACATCAGGTGAGTTGTCGTCAAGCGCAAACCAATCATGCTTAAAAAAATAAAAATAAAACCTAACAAGTTTGTTATTAGTATCTACTTATCTCAATCTAGAACAGAGTATAATAGAATGTAACTTTATTGTACAACCACAAAAATTTAAACAGTTAAAATTAAAAACTAAAAAGTAGAGTACAACGGCGGCCTTATTACCTACGGTGTTTTCTACCAGGCAACCGGGAATGGAAAATAAAAAATACAAAAGATCTAAAGGCTAACAATTCTACATCGTATGAGCTAAGTGGCCAAGCTCTGGTGTCGAGAATTTTCAAGCCACCCAAAGGCCTCTGACTTGGCTTAACGACTGCTTGTACTAAGACTAGCAGCCAGGACCTAGAATTTACATATCATACGACCCTCGGAGGCGCCCATATGAAAATGCAACTTGCAAAACGGTAGTCTTGTGCGTGGTCACCCATCCAAACACCGACCGTATCCACCATTGCTTAACTTCGATGATCGCGTCAGATCACTTTAGCTAGACGAGCTACAAGCGCTTCATACAGCTAATCATATCAGTCAGCTACAATAGTGAAGACGTCATTCCTGATAATAAAATGGCAAAAGCCGAGGTGAAATGATATGTCAATTTTATCAGCAAGTTCATAATAGCCGCTTATTAACCTATACATGCCTATACCTACTATAGATCGAACATTCTTATCTTGCACTCCAGTTAACCCAAGTTTGAGATAAGAATGGTAAGTTTTATACATACTTACTTATCCGATAGGTATGTAATTACAAGTTGTTTACTTACCCTGTAGGTAATTAAAAACCCAGTTCTTATTTACTTACCCGATAGGTACTTAATTATCCAGTTGTTATCTACTTACCCGATAGGTACTTAATTACCCAATAGCTTCAAACTTACCCAAAACATACATACCTACTTACATAATAAGATAACGACTTCGTTGGCGTAATGGTTACCATGCCGGACTGCCAATCTGAAGGATCCGGGTTCGGTTCCCGGCGCAGCCAACATCTTTGTGCATAACTAAATTTGTTGGCTGTGGGTTTGGGTGTTAATTATGTATTTTAATAATGTATATATTATGTTTGTGTATGTAGTATATCAGTTGTGTTAGCAACCATAACTAGAAATTGTTCAGTATGGGGCTAACCATACAGCCGTGTGTGAAATGTGTAAAAAAAGATGGCAGCAACAACCCTATAAAATCTTCTTCTTCTTCTTCTTCACCTTATCCCATTTAGGTAGGGTCGGCAGAGCAAATCTTCTTCTTCCATTTTCTTCTATCAAACGTCATCTCCACACTCAATCCTTTCTCTTTCATGTCTTCATTCACACACTCCATCCATGTCTTTTTCGGGCGGCCTCTTGCTCTTCTTCCTTGCACTTACAACAAACCTTTAAAAAATATTACCTAAAATTAAACTTACCAGTAATATCTGTCACGCCATTATCAACCACCCAAAGTCGATCGTTAGAATCAACAGTTATTCTAAACGTGCATACTACAGTAGAGTTTGAAGGAATAACGCAAGAGCTGCTAGTCTCATCTCGGATATACGCATCCAGCCAGGAAGGATACGGGTTTAAAGATTGGTTATTGGTCCCGTTCAGTTTTATATAATTTAACGTTGATGGAACACCTTAAATAAACAGTAGTTAATTAACTAGATATCTAAAGAAATCTCAAAATAAAATTATAATTACAAACTTTTCTATTCGCTACAAATTACTAGGTAGTAAATTCAAATTCAAAATGTCTTTAATTGCAACACAAAAATATGAAATGTGCACCCTGTGCTTCGTTAATAGGACATGGCTAAGACTACTTAAATTAATTACTTAATTTTATATTTAGAACTAGGTATTTGCAAAAAATATTTCTTTACAAAATATTATTAATTTCTCTTAAAGTTATTTGCTGAAATAGTTGGTAGGTAATATTAATTTAGTTATATAATTATATTTGTACTAGTACCAGCATAGTTCAGTACCAACATCCAAAAAGCAACATAGATGCCAAATGTATATTACCAGTTTTTATTCGAGGAATAGCAATAAATAGCTTGTCTTTCCACCGCGCTATTCCTGTAGGCAAGTTATTAGAAGGAATATAATATTTATTTTTGATAGCGTCTTCTCGTGCTTGTTTAGATTCCCAAGCAAAGTCAATAGTCTTCCATTGAAACTTTGGAGGCAGCAAACCGAATGAAATATGGAAAAGGAAAAATAGAAATAGTAGAGGAAACTTCATACTGAATCGGATACGGAATTTTATGATGGAGGTGCGGTAATTTTTAAATAAAACTACATTTTTTAGATTTGATTTAGCATTTGGCGTTTACTTTCTTTTGAAAAATTGTAAAGGCCGCCAAAAGTGACAACAAAATTTTATAAAAAAAAAATTTGCTGGCAGAAAAATTCTACCTGCTACATAATGATCGATCAACTTTCCCTCCAAAATGGCCTGAAATCGTTTATATCATAACACCGATAAATATTATTTGGAGTGTGTTCTATAAGAAACTGGGCATTTCTAGGGAATATAAATATATTTACATTTATTTGGCAGAATAAACTATTGTTTAAAAGTAAAAAAAAATAAAAAGCAAATTTATGTTAATTAATTGACAGTGACATTATTTTCTGAAGGTTAGAAGTGAACTTAATTTGTGTAGCATTCATAATAAATTCTTTTGTGCTCTGTTCCGTCTCATAGGTAATATGAAATGTTTCTCTTTCTATCATGCTATATAAAAATTTGTAGGTGTTGGAATACAAACGTGTCACGCACGTCACGCATGACATGACGTGACGCAAATGAAATTCGAACGCAGAGAATCAAAATTGCTTTTGCCTACAACTTTATTTCATCAATTAAAATCCTTTAATTATCTATGTATATTTGTTTTTGAGAAGTAATTTTACACGGCAGATTTAGTAGTTTGATAGAAGTTGTGATTTGTAACTAAGAACTCGCAAGATGTCTGAAGAGATCGGCAACAGCGATACCAAAACAGATGGTGAATCAAATGTTGAAAAACGCATTGGTTGTGCTCATTATAAGCGCAGATCGAAATTTGTGGTGAGTTTGAGATGTCAATTATTCAATTTAGAGTCATTTAGAGGTTGCGCTACGTTTCAGGAAGTTAGTTTCTCGAAGCCGGGTTCAAAACACCCGCGCGATCTAAATATATCCTGAAACGTGTAGGAATATTGAGATCATGATGAGATCTTGCACCAAACACAAAGAAATGGCAACGAACTTGAAGACGCAATATGCGGCACATATCTTGTTGATAAATACAGTGTTCAAGAATGCATGAGAGCCTGTAATAGAGGACATATTAATTAACCATCAATTAAAGCAAACAGCAGTATTTCTATCTATGAATCATTCAAGTATTTGAATCTTCCTTGTTTACTTTTAATACCTATTTACCAGAAATGTCTTCCACAGGTGCGTGACCTAATTGCCAGCTAAAATTAGACTTTAAACCTACTTCTTGAATTTATTTGTTTGTTGTTTACTTCACGAGGTTGCTGTCATATTATATTGTGAAGTTGAATTTTTTGTTTGTTATTCATGCTTAAATGTTAAGACTTTGGGTCCATCATCATCAACATTTATCTCACCATTGGGCACAGCTAGTATCTGTCTCATCTGCCTCTTTGGTTTGTACAACAAACCCATAAAAAAAATTATGTTTGTACATTTAATGTGTAGTATGTCTATACTATAACATCCATGAGACAGAAAAAAAGCCCTAAGTAGGGAACCATGTGTATGAAAGCATAATGTTATATTAGCAGCACCCCCCTGTGTTAGCCATGATGATTTGGGATAAAAAGACCCTATTGCATGGGTCTAAACTATCTATTTCCATACCAAACTTCATCCCAATCAGTTCACACACACTTTTCGCACACACAAACTTTTGCCATTACAATTGTCAAAAAAATATCCTTTATTATTTTAACTTTTTGAACACCATGTATGAACATTGTATTCTGAATGGACTCTTTTTTATTTTTATTATAATATTAAGTGGGGCTAGAAATAAATCACTTATTATTGAAGAGAGGTTGAAGCATCATTAGATATACAATAGTGTTATAATATGTTTTTTGGTAAATAAATGTTTTTAATTTTCATTAAATGAACTTCCAGACCCCCTGCTGTAACAAGGTGTACATCTGCCGATACTGTCACGATGAGAACGAGCAGCACTATCTGAACAGGAAGCTGGTGACGGAGCTCATCTGCACCGAGTGTGACACGAGGCAGAAGGTGCAGGAGGAGTGCCAGAACTGCAAAGTCAGGTTTGGGAAGGTATGCCTCATCATTCAGAAAATTTACCATACATACTTACTTCTTACTTACTTCCTGTGGCTCTACAACCCTGGGTGGGTCTTGGCCTTCTCTACCAATCTGTGCCACTTTGTGCAGTTTAGGGCCAGGCTTTTGCATCCTTCCAGATTTCCCAGGACCAGCAGATCTTCTTCCACATTCGCTGTCTATGTTTACCATTTACCATACATAATATAGTTTAAGTGTAAGTCAGAATACAAAAATAACTGACAACCACTAGTTGGCTGCGGGACTGTATAGCAAGAGTGCCAGGTTTGATTACCGGCATGGCCAACATCTTTGTGATGAATTAAATTTGTTGCCTATTGGTCTGGCGCTTTTGAATTTATGAATCGCCCAAGGACAACGTCACAATCATCCACAAGCACACAATAGCAACCGACAAGGGACCCCCGGAAACACATCAAAACAGTAAAGACCACAACAACCAAAAACTACCTTTCCCCAAGCCGGTCAGCGGTCACCGTGGGGAAATATGACCGCCACCCTCCAGTGAAACACCAACAACAAAAGCAACAAGAATGCATTAGAAATAAAACCACACTGAACATTTGCACCTACAACGTACGGTCTCTGGCATCAACAGAGAGGTATCTAGAACTAAACAACGCATTAGCATACATTAAACATGACATAATAGGATTAAGCGAAGTCAGAAGGATGGGTTGTAACATAGAGGAATATGAAAACTATATCTTCTGCTACATCGGTCAAACAAAGGGACTATACGGAGTAGGATTCCTAATTAAAAAGAAGCTAAAAAATCAAATAAAGAACTTCATAGGAATCTCAGAAAGAGTTGCGCTTCTGCAACTTAAGTTTGAGGATATAGATTTCTCAATAATACAAGCATACGCGCCCACAGAAAAATCAAATAAAGAAGAAGTCCAGAAATTTTACAACGACATTAAAGAAGCACACAACATAGCTGACAACAAAGTAATCGTAATGGGCGACTTTAACGCAAAAATAGGGCATCCAAAGAAGGAAGAAAACATTATCATGGGAAACTACGGCTACGGAGAACGCAACGAACGAGGAGAAGAATTAATTGACTATGCACTAGAATACAACCTATATATAATGAATACTTTCTTCAAGAAAAGGCCAAACAGAAAATGGACATGGATATCACCAGATCAGGAAACAAGGAATGAAATAGACTATATAATGACCAATAATCCTAAAATGATTACAAATTACGAAGTACTGAGCAATGTGATGTTCTCTTCCGACCATAGATTGTTGAGAGCAACCTTCGTCTTGAATCACCCTATAAAAAGCAGAAAAAACTTTACTTCACTGCCGAGAACTATCAAGTCTGAAGAAGAGGTACAAAACTACCGCAGATGCTTGACAAGGAAATTAGAAAGTATATCAGAGGAATCAGATGTTCAGGAATATTACAACAAAATAGAGGAATCAATACAAAACAGCATAAAACAAAGAACCAAGTCGCACCACAAAAAAACTAACAAAATCTTCAGTGAAAATACAATACGACTAATCAAAGAACGTACCGAATTAATGTATACAAAGAAAAAAGACCTTGGAATGAAAAAGAAGCTTAGCAACCTGTTTAAAGAAACAAGGAACTCTATTAAAAAAGACTACAGCAAACATAGACATGAAATAATAACAAGAAATTTAAGAAAATATAGAAGCACGAAAAGAGCCATAAAAGAACTAAGTCTAAGCAAATCATGGATACAAAAACTAGAAGTCAACAAAGAAGAAACAAAGTCAAGAAAAAACGTAATAGACCACGCAACCAAATTTTACAAGGAATTATATAGTAAAAATGAAAACAATATAGTAGAAGCTATAGACGAGACGTTCAATACAAGCTCAACAGCGAAGCCAATTGAAGAAAGAGAAGTATTTGAACATATAAGACAGTTAAAAGCCGAAAAAAGCCCTGGCCCAGATGGGTTGTCAAATGAAACCCTTAAACTAGGTGCACCAATTCTACTTCACCACCTAACTCACTTATTCAATATGATACTAGACTCAGAAACTGTACCAGAACAATGGTGTACATCGGACATCATACTGCTCTATAAAAAAGGCAATCCTATGGATATCGGAAACTATAGACCTATTAGTTTACTGGCGAGCATCTACAAACTTTTTTCATCGATACTATTAAATAGAATAGCAAAAACAATAGATGAATCACAACCGAAGGAGCAGGCTGGATTCAGGGCAGGTTTCAGCACAACCGACCACATTCAAACATTGGACCAAATTATGGAAAAATATAAAGAATTCAACAGAAACCTGTATGTCGCATTCATCGACTACAGCAAGGCATTTGATAGCATCAGCCACATTGCAATATGGAACGCCCTATCACAGCTAAATGTTGAACAAAAATACATCAACATCATAGAAAACATATACGCAAAAAGTACAAGTCGAGTAAAACTAGAAACAAAAGGCGACGAAATAAAAATTGAGAGAGGGGTCCGACAGGGCGATCCCCTATCACCCAAAATCTTTATTGCTGTCCTAGAATGCATATTCCGAAATCTTAACTGGAAAAAAAAGGGCATAAGCCTAGAAGGCTGTAATCTCAATCATCTACGTTTCGCGGACGACATAGTCCTAATGGCCGAAACTGCCAAAGAACTTGAGGAGCTTATACAACAGTTAAACAACGAAAGCACAAAGGTTGGCCTACATATGAACGCCTCAAAAACAAAAATCATGACTAACAGCCACCAAGTACCAATTACGATAGAAGGAAAAAACATAGACTATGTCAACCAATACATATACTTGGGAAGGCAAATGTCATTTTCAAAGTCGAACAATGAGGAAGAGGTAGAGAGACGAGTCGGCTTAACATGGAGAAGATTCTGGTCACTGAAAGAAATTATGAAAGGAAACTATAACATAAATCTAAAAAAGGTAGTTCTTGATACATGCCTTCTGCCCAGCTTGCTCTATGGCTGCCAAACGTGGACCCTCACAGACAAAATAAAAAGAAAAATAAGAACCACCCAAAGAGCCATGGAAAGAAGTATTCTTAAAATAAAAAAAGTACAAAAAATAAGAAGCGAAACCATAAGAGAGCAGACTAAAGTTCAAGATGCACTTACCAAGGCCCTTAAACTAAAATGGAAATGGGCTGGACATTTGGCACGCTACAATGATAAAAGATGGACACTAATAGCAACCAGGTGGAGAGGTCCCACTGGGAAAAGAAATGTAGGGAGACCATTAAAGAGATGGAAGGACGATATAGTCGAAACAGCAGGGAAAGACTGGCTGCTCAAGGCAAAGGACAGAGGAAAATGGGACAAGCTGGAGGAGGCCTTCACCCTAAGAGGGGTCCAACTTAAGGATTGATTGACTAACATTACTAACAACTAGCCTACAAAAAAGACCACTAACAATCTTACTAACATCATTTGCATTGTAAAATAAGTTAACAAGTTGGAAATAAATGGCTTTATTATTATTATTTATTATTATTATTATTATTGGTCTGGGTATTAAATATGTATCGATATAAAGTATTTATGTATGAATATGTAGTATTTCAGTTGTGTTAGCAACCATAATACATATTAGAAATGGTTTAGTATGGAGCTAACCAGCCATGTGTAAAAGAAAATAAAAATAAATTATAATAATTGGCCAACTGCGGTTCCATACCATTACTATAAGCACTGAACCTTAAAAATGGCAAAAATACATATAGTTTGTTTTATGGGAACCCTCATAAATATCCGTTTTATTTTGTGTTTAGTATTTGTTGGAAAAGTGGTAAGAAATACATTATTGAAAATTTCATTTCTCTAGCTCTTATGATTAATTTTTTTTTTATATTAGGACACATTTCTAGCTCGTATTATGGTTGCTAATACAACTGATATACTACATATACATACATACATATTATATATAAATACATATTTAACACCCAGACCCACAGCCAACAAATTTAGTTAAGAACAAAGATGTTGACCGGGCCGGGAATCGAACCCGGAACCTTCTGATTAGCAGACCGGCATGGTAACCTTTACGCCAATGAGGTTTTTTTTTCTCTTTTCATGATGATCATCTCATTCATGAAATAGCCTGGTGACAGACAGACAGACAGTGAAGTCTAAGTAGGAAGGTCCCGTTGGTACACTTTGTCATTCTCAATACCGGAGTTAATACAAAGTGAGGAGCTTTGAATGTTGAGCTTCTGTATGTAGAATAGGCAATGCTTTTATTAATTAGGTACTGGTGCTAATGTAGAATGTTTCCTGAAGACAAAAACACCATTCAATCTCATATTCTTATACATAACTCAAAGTTGAGTATAGGTCATCCATGAATAATTATTTTGTAATGTTATTAACTACTAATATAAGTAAGATAAGAATATTGTTTGTTGAATAAGATAAGTAGTGTAGTTTAGTAGTTATAAACATTTATAGGTCAGAATCAATAACTACCAAACTGTCTCGAGTAATTGGTAAATTATTTTTTACACTGAGTACATAATTACAAGTAAATAAAATTATTATGTTCTATATTATTACAATTATTAATCTTTAGTAAAAGCTTTACAAGTCAGTTAAGTTTCCACGATATTGCGTTATATTGTTGTTAATGCACCATTGGATCAGTAGACGCAGTGTCCGCCGCGGCTGGTCTCCTGGGATCATATGGCCGCCGCCTCTTATCATACTCTCAGTCAGATTGCCAGCAGTCTTGGAATACCCTACCAACACTGTATTACCCTCTTCCTCATTGTAGACATGTTCTCGTCTCGCTTTCAAATACTCTTCACGTCCCGACCACTGCAATTCCCGCAACACATTTTCTGTCAACGGATAAGCCACTATTATGTCCTGTTGCCCGTTATAGAACCAAACTTTATAGTTCTCCAAGAGTTGAGATATCCATGGCGCTACAGATCTCATGAAATCATTATTCAAACAAGCATATGCTACGTCACTTATAGAATGAAACATCTGATTACCAACATGGATTGCCTTGCGCATTTCATCCGTGTGCAAAACTGCACAGAAGGGACATTTATTGACCCCAGGGTTCGGATCGAAACTGGCGTAATTGTAAACGGAAATCTGTTTCATGTGTTTCAGTGCAACACCCATCATATCGTTCCAGGAGTCCATAGCACCGTTCCAAGCTTTTTTTCTTATGAGTTGCCGTGTGGTTTCCGCCTTTTTGTCCACGTCTTTTCGCACTTCGTTGCCGATTAATCCGAGTTGGTAGAGGTATTCCGCGTAATCGAGTTGGTTGATAGGATCGCACCAACCGTTGCCGATGGTGACTCCTTTAAGCGCAAGGGTGGTCTCGGCGGAAGGATTCTCCTCGTGTATCTTGTACGCGAGAGACGGAGCGTGCTTACCTCCGTATGACTCGCCGCTGATCACCAGAGCCTGTCCAGCCAGTTCAGGGAACAGCTTGTATACTTGCACGAGAGTCTCGTACAGTCGCTCGCCCACCTCCGCTTGATTCGTCGCGTATCCTCTGTCCTCAATCGTGAAACTGAACCCCGCCCCCGCCGGGTTGTCGATGTAGATGACGTTGAAGTACTGCGACCAGTATTCCTCGGCGGGTCGACGAAGTAACTTGTCCTGTTCGACGTAAATAGGGCCGTTTTCAGTGAACAACCCAAACAGAGAAGTAGCGCCTGGGCCGCCCTGTAGCCATACTATAGTCACGTTCAGTTTCTTAATCTCAGCAGGAAAGTACCACACGAAGTAGTTTGTGTCGTATGTCTTGTTTATGGTGATGAAGCCTGCGTAGCTTTCTATGTCCGACAAGTCTCCGGGCAGAGAGACGCGCGCTAAGTCTCTGGCTTCCTGTATCTTGCCGTCTTCAATGTAAGGGGTTAGGAATAGAGGTTCGCCGACGTCGTCGGTATTGTCAAAGGTACTAAAAGAATTCCGAAGGAACCCTTCAGCTGATAGAAGTTGTAAGACGAGTAGTAGCAGTAAAGGCATGGTGACTTAGCAATGGTCGTAGAACTCGATGCTGAATACTTTATGTAGGTTTAAAAGTATTTAGGAATCTCGTTATCACTTCAAAGGCAAAATTCTTAGTTATTAAAAAAAAAATGTTTGCAATATTTAGGTTAATTGCAATACTTTTTAAACCTGCAAGGTTATTTGCAATGATTGTAGTTATTATGATATACAATTATTACTTGGAATGTGATGTTTTAAGCAAATATAAGTACCTATTACCTTAATATACCTTATACATATACACAGATATAGCCTGGTGATAGCGGAGGGTTAGGGTCCCGTTTTTACCTTTTAGGTACGGAATCCTAAAACAAGATAGCCGAGCTACAGGTACTACAGAAAATAAATAAATAAACATTAGGACACATTTCACAAACGCCTAGTTAACCCCATACTGAACAATTTCTAGTTCGTATTATGGTTGCTAACCCAACAGATATACTACATATACATACTTACCTATTATTTCATAGTATAAATACATATTTAACACCCAGACCGAGATCCAACAAATATAGTTTAGCATAAAGATGTTGGCCGTTCCGGGAATCGAACCCGGAACCCTCTGATTGGCTGTCCGGCATGGTAACCATTACGCCAACGAGGTCCTCACAAGCCATACCACCAACTTGTTATTGTAATGTTCCAGTACACGTGTCTAATCTGCAACCTGTTCGACGACGAGGATAAGAAGCAGTACCACTGCGACGGGTGCGGCATCTGCCGCGTCGGCGGCCGCGACCGGTTCTTCCACTGCGAGCGGTGTAACATGTGCTTGCCCATGCAGCTGCAGGCCGCCGGCCATAGGGTGAGATTACATCTTTTTATTCTTACTCACTTACTGCTCCGGCACGAAAACCCCAAAGTGGGTCTTGGCCTCCGACAACAGACGACGCCACTCGTCGCGGTGTTGCGCCATTCCTCTCCAGTCAGCCACTTGGAGCTCGCCAAGGTCCCTTTCGACGGCGTCACTCCAGCGGTACCGAGGGCGGCCAACTGGACGGCGTCCCTCCGGCTTCCCTAGGTAGGCTCTCTTAGCGGCCCGATCCTCCCCCATCCTTTCCAGGTGTATTTTTATTCTATACAACAATAATAATAATATTGACATTTTAATTGAATTGAAACTTGTCAATGTAATAGTGAATAATGTATGAATGTGAAATTGACGAGAACGTACTGTATCCTTTATTAAACCTATAAGTTGTTAAATTGGGATACGTTATGACGAATAAATTATATTCTAAATAGAAGACAAAATTAAATATGTAGTGTACTTCCGCTGTGATCCGAATTCCAAATTAAGACAAGTAAAGGAAAAATCAACTAAGATCAAATAACCAAGCTTAATTAACTAAGATTAATTAAGATTAACGTTACCTATCACAATTCGGAAATTCTTAGCACTACACGTGTTTCGCCTAACCACAAGGCATCATCAGGAGATGCTGACTCTTCGAACGACAAGTCGAGAGTATGAAATGATATTCTATTCTATTCAACTTGGCATTGGCAAACCGTGTAACCACACTAGCCAGCATAGCATAAGCAGCCCTCTATACGTTCCCACTGCTGTGATTCGGGGCCTTCTCTCACTAGGAGAGAGATATAGGGCAAGTGCGGGTTGGCGGATGACACACGTCTTCGGATATTGCAGTCTCAAACGTACGATTTCCTCATGATGTTTTCCTTCACCGTAAAGTGAGTTCAAAACCACACATAACTTGAAAAATAAGTCATTGGTGTAAGGCCGGGATTTAACCAGGGGTTGTCTAATTGAAAAGCAGACGTTTTTACTACCATGCCACAGTCGGTTTTTGCCAGACACGAGACAGCGACACTGACCTAATGTGGAGGCCTTCGTTCTCAAGATCTTTCATCTTAAGGGTAGTAGCCTAGCCAAGCAACAAAACACACAACACACAATAAAACTTCAACCGCACGTTATAGTTTCCTCTCCATCCGCCAACCCACGTGGCCAGCGTGGTGGATTAAGCCCTATATCTCTCTCCTCGTGAAAGAAGACCCCGAGTCCCAGCAGTGGGAATGTATAGTAGGCTGTTTATGCTTATGATAGTTTCCTCACGATGTTTTCTCTCACAGGATTCTCAAGCTCTGGAATAACTGACTCAAGGAAAATTGTAATCTTGCATGCCTGACGGTCAAAATAGAGGGCCAACTTACTGTAATAACACCAATTGTACCTATTTTGCAAGAAATATATAATTTGAAATTTGAAGGAAGCAGCGGGAACACACCGTTAGGTGCTGGGCGACAGATTTGTCAACTTCAACCAGAAAGCACAACAACTATATCCTATGGTTTCCTCACGATGTTTTCTTTCATTCAAGCTAAACGGAAAATTAGCATAATGTTGTTAATAAATTCGTATTTTTTAACCGACTTCAAAAAGGAGGAGGTTATATATTCGACGTGTATGTATTTTTTTTTTTTTTATGTATGTTCACCGATTTCTCAGCCATTTGTGGATCGATTCTCAAAATTATTTTTTTAATTGAAAGAGTATGGTTCTGAATTGGTCCCATTGTCACCAAAACTGGTTCTGATGATGGACTCCTAGGGAAATCGAAGAAAAACCTAAAAAGTTAGGTTATTTTTACGCATGAAGAGAGATTCACGCTCGTTTGGCTGTACTGATATTCATGAAATTTGAGAAGAAAATAGGTAAGACTATGTGTTAACACACACGCTACTTTTTATCCCGAAAATAAATACTATTCCCGTGGGATGCACCAAATAACATATAAATCTTTTTAAATTCTTCACGCTCGAACGGTTGTACTGACATTGATGAAATTTGAAATGAAGATAGGTTAGACTATGTGTTTACACATAGGCTACTTTTTATCCCGAAAATAATTATTGTTCCCGTGGGATGCACCAAATAACACATGACACACTGATTTCGCTAAAATTTGATATAGGGGGTAAACTACACCTTGTATAACACGAAGGTTAATTTTTATCTTAAAAGTCATTTCTATTCCCGTGGGAAGCCCAAATAACTCGATAACCCATTTTACTTCTTCGCGCTCATACGGCAATACAGATTTCGCTCATATAATTAGCAGCCTGGCTAACAAAAGTAATCTGACGCGAACATCGAGGCTTAGCAACGGCCCATGCGGCCAGTCTTTGGATGGGTGACCATGCACAAGACTTCCATAAAAAAATGTGATATTTTCGTCTGGGCGTTACTGTGCTTCGGATAACACGTTAATTTGTTGGGCCTGGATCACTACTCTTAGTACAAGCAGGGGTCAAACTAAATCAGGGGCTTGAAAAACTCTCGACGCCAGAGCTTGGCCACTTGGGTCATACTTAGTGGAAGAAAAACTGTAAAATTTGATATATTAATAGACAAGACCCACGAACGGATAAGGAAAATATTTACGCGCTCGCTTCGCTAGGAGTTATCCCGCTTCGTTCGAATTTCCCCCAGGATGTTCTGGGCTTATGACACTCCAAATATTATATAATTTGTGCTGCTTTGGACTTCAAATGGTTCGAACAAATACGGTGAAAAATTTCACGCTTGCTTCGCTCGCGCATAGCTCGCTTCACTCGCATTCATCTTTTTTCGCTCGCACTTGGTTCTAGTACGTTTTGACACAACAAACATTATGTGATTTGTGCTGCTTTGGACTTCTTTATGCTCAAACGGTTGGAACAAATACGGTAAAAATTTTCGCGCTCGCTTCGCTCGCGCATAGCTCGCTTCGCTCGCATCCACCTCTTTTCGCTCACACTTGGTTCTTGTACGTTTTGACACAACAAACATTTTGTAATTTGTGCTGCTTTGGACTTCTTTATGCTCAAACGGTTGGAACAAATACGGTTAAAAATTTTCGCGCTCACTTCGCTCGCGCATAGCTCGCTTCGCTCGCATCCACCTCTTTTCGCTCACACTTGGTTCTAGTACGTTTTGACACAACAAACATTTTGTAATTTGTGCTGCTTTGGACTTCTTTATGCTCAAACGGTTGGAACAAATACGGTGAAAATTTTTGCGCTCGCTTCGCTCGCATCCAGCTCGATTTGCTCCCAATTGGTTGCCTGTCTGGCACACGCCAAATTTTTTCATCGTGAAGTTTATTTGGCTCTCCATAGCTAAACTTAAACAAAATATCATTACCAACCACTAAAAATGTAAAAATAAAATTGTTTTAAAAAACAAACAACCGACTTCAAAAACACAACTAAAAAGGGAAAAATAAATTTTAAGCCTAAATCAAATCAAGAATATATAAATAGAATAGGAGAGTTTATTTCATGTACTTATAAAAAACTATTTGCAATTTTTAGTAATCCTGTATTCTTGAAGTCGGTGCCATCTAATAAGAACAAATTAATGTTTGTTAAAAAAAACTATTTTCAATTGTCTTTCTTTGCTGGCACCGACTCCAAGAATACAGGATTAGTAAAAATTGCAAATAGTTTTTTATAAGTACATGAAATAAACTCTCCTATTCTATTTATATATTCTTGATTTGATTTAGGCTTAAAATTTATTTTTCCCTTTTTAGTTGTGTTTTTGAAGTCGGTTGTTTGTTTTTTAAAACAATTTTATTAATATATATATTTTATATTAGGAAACATTTCACACACGGCTGGTCAACTCCATACTGAACCATTCCTAGTTCGTGTTATGGTAGTTAACACAACTGATATACTACATATACATATATATATATATTTTTATATAGATACATATTTAACACCCAGACCTACAGCCAACAAATTTAGTTAAGCACAAAGATGTTGGCCGTGCCGGGAATCGAACCTGGAACTGATTGGCAGTCCGGCATGGTAAAGAAAGAAAGAACACATTTATTTCAGACACAGAAGACACATACATATACATAATTTTAAATTACATAAAACGAATATGAAAAAATAATAATAAGAAAGACAGCATAGTATGTGTCCGAAAAAGGTCAGCCCTCAGTATAAACGCTATAGTTTTTTTTTTTTTATTGATGAATAGGCTTACGTTTGACCGCAGCTTGCCTGATGTAAAGCTTAACTGTGATCTAAGATGTAACACGCTTGCCTAGAAGGAACCTATTTACTCTAGATTTGAAGACCCCCAAATTGTACTTCTCGGGAAAAAGAGACTCAGGAAGAGAGTTCCAGAGCTTCGCAGTTCTCACAATAAAGGTCGAAGTAAAACGCTTTGTGCGAATCTTTGGAACTTCGACAGTGAATCGATGTCTCTTGCATCTGCAACCATTACGCTCATCTCAGTAACCATTACGCCAACGAGGTCGTCAATTCATTAATATCTTCTCATCCATGTAGAATAGAATAGAATAATTTTATTCATCGTAATCCTATTCTAATCATAACGTATCCTATTAGAAATACAATTAATATTAACAACAAGATACAATATGGACTTGTCAATTACAATGTATAATGCAAACGAATTAATAAAACAACAACAATAAAATAAAATAACATCAAAGAAAAATTGTTTAAAAATCAAAAATGTCAGCTGTAAAGGGGCTTCGTCATAGATAAATGTTCTACTTGCAGTGCGTAGAGAACGTGTCCCGCTCCAACTGTCCCGTGTGCCTGGAAGACATCCACACGTCGCGCATCCCGTGCCACATCCCGGACTGCGGGCACCTGCTGCACCGGCCCTGCTTCGAGCAGCTGCTGCAGTCCGGCCACTACGCCTGCCCCACCTGCCAGACCAGCATGATCGACATGATCAATGTGAGCCTCTTCTTCCAATCCTTAATACTAGACATGCGTAGTTCACGAATGAATCCTTCAAATGAAGTACTTCAGTGATTTGTATCTTTCACTCTCTAGTTCAATAACATTTCGATTAGTTCGTAGTTCACTAGTTCTTTCATCCGTTTAAGAACGACTCGAGACTGTAGACTGTAGAGTATGTATTCGGGACTATCTATGGCTGTCCCGCTCTGTTGTACGTATGGATATGATACATGATAGCCTATTTTACTCACTCGGCGAATCTGACTGACCAGGCAAATTTAAACTTTATTCCAAGGTGACAGAGATACAATACCCTGAATGAAATTGTGAAAGAAAACTAGTACTGAACTAAAAGAAAGATATAGTTCACCTTTCAGCGAATCTGACTGCCCAAGCAAATTTAAGCTCTATTTCAAGCTGACAGAGATACAATACCCTGAATGAAATAGTGAAAGAAAACAAGTACTGAACTAAATGAACTACTGAACTAAAAGAAAGATATACTTCACTGATATAAAAAGATATGTACATATCTTTTCATTTTAGTGACACATTCTGCGCATGTCTACTTAATACCAGATTCAGTATTGCATACAAACACAGCACAAAAAAATATTTATTTATTTTTATTTATTTGATATATAGGCGAGCAGCAATATGCTGATGTGCCTATATTACTTACTTACTTACTATGATGGCTCGCTAACCCCAAAATGGATCCAGGCCTCCGACACCAAAAGACGTCACTTTTCTCTATCCTGTGCTGTCTCCTGCCAGTCTGTGGTATGAAGTGTGCTCAGGTCTTGCTGCACTAGGACTTCCCAGCGATACTTGGGTCGACCAACCGGACGTCAGCCAATTGGTCGTCCCAAGTATGCTCGCCTCACAGCCGATCCTCTCCCATCCTTTCCACGTGGCCGAACCAACGGAGCCGATGTGCTTTACTTTCGCCCATGATGTTAGGCCTATATCACACTGAGATGAAATTAAATTTTGAACAGTTTATAAAATGTACATTGTTCAATGTCAATGTTTATAGTCCACTGGTGCACTGATCACAGGTTAGCAAGAGATTTTTTTGTTTTCTGCAGCCAGCTATCAAGCCGGTTTTTAAAGCTGTTCACTGACGTAGCACTGACTACTTTCTCGGGCAACTTGTTCCAATTATGAACCACCCTGTTGCTGAGTATATTATGATGCCCCGTATTTGTGTTGGCAAGATCACGCTGGATTTTCTGGATTCATTACATGAGTTTACTATACTAGTTAGTTCATAGTTCATATATTGGTACGAGTAATAAGGAATATTACATGTCGATACCCTAATTTGCAAACCTACTAACTCCTCTGCAGATTTTTACAGGGAGGCTCCAAAACGTCATTGTATTTCATTTAGATAAATATAATGTAATATAACTACATATATTTTTATTATAATAATGAAAATAAGGCATAGTTTTCACGGGATTTAGGTTTTTCTTTATTGCGTTAAAAAAAATACAAGGAAGTTTCGAGCCTTCAAATTAGGGTATCGATGTCAGAAATTGAAAATATGTAAATACGGTATCTTAAATACCTAGCTCATTATATAATAATTGAATTATTAAATAATAAAAATGTCAATTAAATACGTAATGTGGTAAAAATACAATAAATGTCAGTCAATTACTTATTATTAGTTACAAATTCGTCAAAAGAATAAAACGCTCTATTAATGAGCCACCGTTTTAATTTCATTTTGTAAGCGTTCAGAGTGACGACTGCAGTAATATCATTGGGCAGCTTATTGTACACCGCCGGGCCCATGATATGTGTTAGCTTGTCAGACTATTGTATCTATTATGATATACTATGTCACAAAAACTATTTCAATTCAAGCCAACCTTACCACAGTATCTTAAGGTTGAGTTTCGACTAGTGTCGTAATAAACATAAGCTATCTTGCTCCGCGATAACAGCTATAAAATTTTATGACCGTACACAGTGAGCGTTAGAAAATTCAACTGTATTACTATACCAATAACGCTTAAATTCCTGATTTTAGTTGTTTTGACTTGGTGCAGAACTTGCCGTCTCTTTCTGTCCACCTAAGATGAAGAGAGACGGGGCTTCTTTAAATTAAGTTTGGTCGTGTGTACGGCAGAATCGCCACCAATGTTAATTTATTAGAATGCGGTTTGTCGACTAAACCGCATCCCTTGCAAGACAAAATAATATTGTTACTGTAACCACGGAGCTTGACTCGCTCATTAGTCTGATTTCGTGTCGAAAACTCTCGTCATCGCGAGGCAGCGATGTTACTAGCGACATCTAGTATGATATTAACGAACTAACACACGATCTTCAATAATTGTGCCACACGCGCTTTTTTGTATAAGAGTTTGTACTTATATGTAAATAAATAATATTTGTTTCCAGTTATGGAACTACCTGGACTCCGAGGTGGCAGCGACACCTATGCCTCCAGAGTACGCCGACTACAAGGCTACCATACTGTGCAAGGATTGCCATAAGGTATGTACCATACCGGACTGCCAACCAGAGGGTCCCGGCTTTGATTACCGGCACGACCAACGTCTTTGTGATGAACTAAATTTGTTGGCTGTCGGTCTAGGTGTTCAATATGTAACGATTTGATACATATACAGATAATTTATTGATAAATATAGATTTACAAGTTATTCTACAATTGTTTTTTTTTTTTATATACGTATGTCAATTATTAATTAATTTGTCATTGATATAAACATATAAGAAAAAAAGTAATAAAAACATACATCTGGAGCATCGCCTTATATGGAAGTGAGGCTTGGACCATGACCCAAAGAGATAGACAGAGGATAGAGGCATTTGAAATGTGGTGTTCCAAGAATGGAAAGAAAAGAAAACTAATGAAGAGTTACTCTGCCTAGTACAAGAACCAAGAACCATAATAAATACAATAGACAACAGAAGAGGAAAGATGGTTGGCCACCTTATACGACATGACAATTTCATTAAAAATATCGTAGAAGGAAAGATAGAAGCCAGGAGAGGAAGAGGAAGACCTAGAAGATCATATTTAGACCAAATTAAGGAGAAGGCGAAAGTCATGTCGTATAGGGAGGTCAAGGATTTGGCCGAAGACAGAACTACCTGGAAAAAACTCCACAGACAAGAGCCCAGCTCTTAAATATTGAATGAATGAATGAATGTCATTGATAAATTCCTTAACAATTTATAGTGCTTTATTAATTAAAAATAATTTCAGCTTACGTCTAAATATGTTAGGGGAAGCTGTATTTCTGATTTGAGTGTTTATATGTAGTATATCAATTGTGTTAGCAACCATATTACAAACTAGAAATGGTTCAGTAAGGGGCTAACCAGCCGTGTTAGAAATGTGTCCTAATATTTATTAATTTATTTAAATAGTATCTGTACCTTGCAGCTATCGACGGTGACGTTCCACGTGGTGGGGTTGAAGTGCCAGCACTGCGGCGGCTACAACACGTGCCAGACCAACGGATTCCACAAGTGAGTGACTTATTTTATTTACCTAGACTTGACTTGACTTTGTAGTGACCTTGGTTCGGGCACCGTCCACTGTGAGTTGTCTATCTAAACACTGTCCGCATAAACTGTCGTCTGCGACGAAATCTGTACAGAAATTTATTTGCATGTGCTATCAACCATAATACGAACTAGAAATGGTTCAGTATGGGGCTAACCAGCCGTGTGTGAAATGTGTTTAAAATATATAATACTAGCTGACCCGGCAAACGTTGTTTTGCCTCACTTAGGGGTATGAAAAATAGATAGTGTAGCTTATATGACACGTTCGAAGATTTACTATAGCAGCGCCATCTATTACTTACTCAACCCAGTCGAAAGGTATCGACATCTGTTAGAATCATTTGGAGTTAACGGATAATTGTGACTGTCAAATAATAACAGACAATAATTAGCAATAAATTAATTTGCGACTATAATTTGAGATTAAAACTATCCTATCTCTCAAACTGGATCGAACTGTACATGGTGTGCGAATTTTATTATAATCGGTTCAGTGGTTTAGGAGTCCATTGAGGACAAACATTGTGACACGAGATTTATATATATTAAGATTAAGATAATGATAACCAGAAAAAAACTTATTCTTGCAGGGACTCGACAAGCGGCGAGCGGAATTCCACTGCCTCTTCTTCATCTTCTCCTTCATCATCATCATCATCATCATCCACCACTTCTTCAGCCGCGCGCACCTTCGAGCCAGAAGAGAACGCCCAAGACGAGCTGCCCCAACCCAACGCGCTAGACGAGCCGCCGCAAGCCTAGCATCAACAGAACTTGGGACAAGATAAAACATAAATAAAGAAAAGTGGTGAACATATTCAAATGTATGGACTTTGTAGTGATATGGTGTCATAGGAAGTGTTAATATAAATTATATATAGTGAATAACTCGTTTGGCTATAATGGATATCTCACTTGAGTGTAGTGAAAGTCTCATTTAGCTATGGTGACTAAATTAATATCTCGCTTGGCTATAGTGAATATCTCACTTGATTTTAGTGAATTTGTAACTTGGATATAGTGAATATCTGACTAAGCTATTGATAATATCTCACTTGACATAGGGAATATCTCACTAGTGAATGTCTCACTTATCTATAGTCACAGAATAATAACTTGTACTTCGTACAGAAGCTTCACTTCGCAATGGTTTTCAAAGAAATATGAACTCAATCTGATAAACAATATGATTTAATTTAGCTCGCGGTCCAGTCGATCACGTGATGATTTTTGTACCTACCAATTTCTTTTCAATGGAATATGGGCCTTAATTCACTATGCTACGGTTCATAATACGTTGTACATGGTTATAAGTAGTACTAGTTATTATTCTGTGGTATTGAAAGAGCCACATAGATTGGCCCTTTGCGCAGTGGCCGCCGCCCGTAGGTATGTTTTTAACACCTACACGCGGAGTGACACAGGCCTGCTATAGTGAATATCTTACTTGACTATAGTGATCACTTGACTTAGTTCTCACCAAGCTATAGTGAATATATCACTTGTCTATAGTGAATATCTTATTTGACCATAGTGAATATCTTACTAAGCTATAGGTAATATTTCACTTGTCTTAGTGAATATATCACTTGACTTAGTGAATGTTTCACTTGTCTATAGTGAATATCTTACTTGACTAAAGTAAATATATCTCTTGACTTAGTGAATATCTCACTAAGCTATAGTGAATATCTTACTTGACTATAGTGAATTTATCACTTGTCTTTAGTGAATATCTAGCTTAACTATAGTGAAAAGCCGACTTGAATGTTGTTTACATTTTGGTGGGAACTTCTGTAAACATCATGCGCCCAATTGTATTGGGACAAAAGATAGGGTACTAGCAATTTTTGAAAATACATATTTGTAAACCGCTATTTGAAGCCATATAAAATTATTTGATTGTATGGAACTTTGTCAGAAGATTAAAATGCCACTATAAATGAAGGTCTTGTCTGACATGATCACCCATCCAAACAGTCCTCTTCGTCCGTTGCTTAACCTCGACGATCGTTTCAGATCACCTTAGTTAGCCTAACTATCTGGTAACTAGCAATACCTTTTAAGGGCAGCTTAAATACATCTAAACAAATATAGTTTGTTTTACGTCTTTAGTAAATTTGTGGTATACAAGTAGGCCTAACGAAAACAAGTAGTATTAATGTGTGAAGAAAGAGTTTTTTTTTAAATTCCTAAAGTCGTAGTTCAACAACAATAACAACTTTTACTTGTCTAGATGTACTAAAGCCTTTCTTATAAGGTTGTGACTTAGTTACTTGTAAACAGCGAACTAGAATAAACGGAAGAGTAACTCCATACAATTGCCGCTTAGAATTTGAATCCATCTACGCGCACTATTATACAGCTATCCCAACGAAACACACACAAAGCACGCACGCGATTGACGCCGTGCCAAACCATGTGACGCCACGCGGGCGCGCGGGTAGCTGTTTTGCCCCGCCCACCGCGGTATTTTACGATTACGCGTGGAACCATTTTATGGGCCAAGTTACTATTCTATTTATTCTAGTTTACTGCTTGTAACACAATCTTTCTGTGTATATAAACGCTATTGTTATAAAATCACAGCTCAATGTTAAGTTTTTAGCTTTATTAATTGAATATTCCAAGTTGTTAAGGCAATTTACTAACTTTTTATGTATAATAACTATTATATTAGGATTTTTAAATATATGACTTGTATAGTTGAAATTGATTATTTTGTTCAATTATACGTGTATATAATAATCACCCATCCTAAGCCGAAACGGGGCAATGACCGCTCCAACACGAAAACTTTTACTATGGGGATAAATGTGTAACAGGAAAAATAACAGCTGTCCCATATACTAGTTTCGCAACGCAATTTGGTGTTGACTATATTGAAAAATAAATAATAATGAGCAATAGTAAATAAACTCTTATTTTTATATTGAAAAATACTATGACACACAAATAAGACCATCCACATAAACAAACACACAAAAATAACGTTTTCGCTATCGTTATTAAAATAGGATTATAAAGAAGTATAGAAAATCATCGTCAAATATGGCATGTACACGATTTGAAATAATTGAATAGCGATCTGAAGTACCACTTCGTCCGCTTCATGATTTTTCACTTCAAATGGGCTTGAAAGTTATTCGTATTGGTCCCATTTCAGCTTAGCTGTATTTGTCATAGAGGCTTGAACTTAACTTTCCATCCATTATGTAAAAATCTCATTGCAACTTGATAATTATTACATTGTAAGGTTTTCATAAATATAAATTCATACACATGACAAAAAATATTCATGTAAATATATATAGTGTAAACTTCAGGTAACGACACTCGATTTAACGACAAACTCTCTGAAGCGTCGAAATTTACGCTTTAGTTGGTTTAGCTTGTGTTCCATACAATGATACATTTTCTCCATTTAGCGACCACTCTCGCCATAAAATGCACAGACCCTTCAGTGTCGTTGTATAGAGTTTGCACTGTATTCTTAATAATTTTTTTTGTTTTATGTTTTTTTACCAACTTCTATCAACTATTATCTTTAAATAGTAAATATCCCAATGAATAATAATTTAGCTACATTGTGTAGGGGAGAAAGGGGTATTGGGAGTCACTTAAGCAATATATTCTCCAAATCAAACATTATTGTAGTTATGGTGATAGTTATTTATTTTTAATGTAATATACTTCATCAACTATCAGTCTGATAAGTTTCATTAGCTGTAAAAATTATACTTTTCTATTTATAATTATTTTCAAAAATAAAATTGTTTTAAAAAACAAAGAACCGACTTCAAAACACAACTAAAAAGGGAAAAATAATTTTAAGCCTACATCAAATCAAGAATAGTTATATAAGTAGAATCGAAGAGTTTGTTTCATGTACTTATAAAACACTATTTTAAATTTTTATGAATCCTGTATTCTTGGAGTCGGTGCCAGCAAAGAAAGACAATTGAAAATAGTTTTTTTAACAAACATTAAATTGTTCTTCTTAGATGGCACCGACTTCAAGAAAACAGGATAAATAAAAATTTAAAATAGTTTTTTATAAGTACATGAAACAAACTCTTCGATTCTACTTATATAACTATTCTTGATTTGATGTAGGCTTAAAATTATTTTTCCCTTTTTAGTTGTGTTTTGAAGTCGGTTCTTTGTTTTTTAAAACAATTTTATTTTTACATTTTTAGTGGTTAGTCATGATATTTTTTAAGTTTTAGCTATAGAGAGCCAAATAAACTTCACGATCAAAAAACCTCTGGCGTATACCAGGCAGGCAACCAATTGCGAGCAAATTGAGCTGTATGCTAGCGAAGCGAGCGCGAAAATATTCACCGTATTTGTTCGAACCGTTTGAGCATAAAGAAGTCCAAAGCAGCACAAACTACATAATGTTTGTTGTGTCAAAACGTAATAGAACCAATTGCGAGCGAAGCGAGCCGGATGCGAGCGAAGCGAGCGCGAAAATTTTCACCGTATTTGTTCGAACCGTTTGAGCATAAAGAAGTCCAAAGCAGCACAAATTACATAATGTTTGTTGTGTTAAAACGTAATAGAACCAATTGCGAGCGAAGCGAGCCGGATGCGAGCGAAGCGAGCGCGAAAATGTTCACTGTGTTTGTTCGAACCGTTTGAGCATAAAGAAGTCCAAAGCAGAACAAATTACATAATGTTTGTTGTGTCAAAACGTAATAGAACTAATTGCGAGAGAAGCGAGCCGGATGCGAGCGAAGCGAGCTATGCGCGAGCGAAGCGAGCGCGAAAATTTTCACCGTATTTGTTCGAACCGTTTGAGTATAAAGAAGTCCAAAGCAGCACAAATTACATAATGTTTGTTGTGTCAAAACGTACTAGAACCAATTGCGAGCGAAGCGAGCCGGATGCGAGCGAAGCGAGCTATGCGCGAGCGAAGCGAGCGCGAAAATTTTCACCGTATTTGTTTAAACCGTTTGAGCATAAAGAAGTCCAAAGCAGCACAAATTACATAATGTTTGTTGTGTTAAAACGTAATAGAACCAATTGCGAGCGAAGCGAGCCGGATGCGAGCGCGAAAATGTTCACTGTATTTGTTCGAACCGTTTGAGCATAAAGAAGTCCAAAGCAGAACAAATAACATAATGTTTGTTTTGTCAAAACGTAATAGAACCAATTGCGAGCGAAGCGAGCCGGATGCGAGCGAAGCGAGCGCGAAAATTTTCACCGTATTTGTTTAAACCGTTTGAGCATGAAGAAGTCCAAAGCAGCACAAATAACATAATGTTTGTTGTGTCAAAACGTACTAGGACCAAGGGCGAGCGCATCGAGCAATGCGCGAGCGAAGCGAGCGCGAAAATTTTCACCGTATTTGTTCAAACCATTTGAGCATAAAGAAGTCCAAAGCAGCACAAATTATATAATATTTGGAGTGTCATAAGCCCAAAACATCCTGGGGGAAAGTCGAACGAAGTGGGATAACTCCTAGCGAAGCGAGCCCGTAAATATTTTTTTTATCCGTTCGAGTGTCTAGTCTATTAATATATTAGTGAAATCTGTATTGCCGTATGAGCGCGAAGAAGTGAAATAGGTTATCGAGTTATTTGGGTATCCCAAGGGAATAGCAATGACTTTTAAGATAAAAAGTAACCTTCGTGTTATACAAGGTCTAGTCTACCCCCATATCAAATTTAAGCGAAATCAGTGTGTCATGTGTTATTTGGTGCATCCCACGGGAACAGTAATTATTTTCGGGATAAAAAGTAGCCAATGTGTTAACACATAGTCTAACCTATCTTCATCTCAAATTTCATCAACATCAGTACAGCCGTTCGGGCGTGAAGAAGTTATAAAGATTTATGTGTTATTTGGTGCATCCCACGGGAACAGTAATTATATTCGGGATAAATAGTAGCCTATGTGTTAACACATAGTCTTACCTATTTTCATCTTAAATTTCAAGAATATCAGTACAGCCGAACGAGCGTGAATCTCTCTTCGTGCGTAAACATAACCTAACTTTTTAGGTTTTCCTTCGATTTCCCTAGGAATCCATCATCAGATCCTATTTTGGTGACAATGGGACCAATTCAGAACCATACTCTTTCAATTAAAAAAAGAATTTTGAGAATCGATCCACAAATGGCTGAGAAATCGGTGAACATACATAAAAAAAAAAAAATACATACACGTCGAATATATAACCTCCTCCTTTTTGAAGTCGGTTAATAATGACTTTGACTACCATTGCCCGCACATGCGGGTAATAATAATCACTATATTTGGTAATGGGAGTCAGCGAATCCTAGCAGTTGTCACACACGTAATCTTCAACTGAATCCCATCCGGTGCAGCTTGCGCATGCCCATAGCCCACAAGATGTGCATCTGTACCAAATCTCGTTGTTTCGGCCAAATTTACGAATTTTATGAAGTTCTGCGCTCTGTGCGTTGTGTCAGAAGACAATTACGCTTTATTTGTGCTCCTCGGTCGAGTTTTCGGCATCTGCCAAATAAAAATGTACGATATAATTAATCGTTTGCAAGTTATAAAAACTGCGAGTAATGAGACGTGGACGATGGTCGACACCCATTACCCACAGACGCTCGACTCTCATTACCCGAAATGGACAATTTGAAAATTTACAGTTATAAAATAATTATTTTAGACTTTACATTAAACGATTTACAAATCCAATCTCAAACGTCATAACTAAAGTTTTAACTTGAACTAATGATTAAAATATATCATAGTAATGGACTTACCGTTTATTTTGTTCACGTAAAAAATTATATGAAATTGGCGCGAAAACGTTACGCGGCAATGTTGTCCCAGCGCTTGGCGTGAACTCAGCGGGCGTTGGGGGCCGGTGCGGGGTGCATGGAGTGATGTTGGTTACGGGGCAATAATAACTCTAGGCTTTTGGTTTCTTTAGTTATTTTAGTGACTACGATTGCCCACTGATTCCTATTACCCCTTTCTCCCCTAAATATGTTGAAAGTGACAATATTATAACTTTTATATTCACTTTACCGAACGAAATTGGTAGCTGAACATATTTTGTTTTTCATAGAAAAAAGCTAGGAGTAAATTGAAACTATATTTTAATTGAATTTAGCTAGATCTATCTTCTAATATATAAAATGTCCATGTCACAATGTTAGTTTCCGTGCTCCTCCGAAACGGCTTGACCGATTTATACCAATTTTATATGCTTATTTAGTAGGTCTGAGAATCGGCTACTATCTTTTTTTATACCCCTAAGTGATAAGGGTTGTTTACCCTTAAATATTTTTTAAAAATATTTTGACGAGATTTTTAGTTTTTATTTATTTATAATGTGGCATCGAAAAATACATACAACCCTTAATGGCAATTTTAGTAATTTCATCATTTTTCATCCCGCTCGATAACTGATCAATTATAGTATTCTAGGGCAATACAACGTTTGCCGGGTCAGCTAGTAATATCATAATAAGAACGCGCAAACGACAGATTATGATCTAATTTGATTACAAAATGCGTCGTTTATACAGTAAGTCAATTAAGTTTATTTCTTCTAATCTGAACATTTTCAGCATTCGGCAATGCAAGCAATGGTTGATCCCCGGTCATCCCCACTGGGTGGGAAAAAAAGTTATAATGACTTTGCATTATTGCCGTCATAATAATATTCGGTACACATTTTTCTTTCGAATATTGAAACCACCAGGTTTCAATATTATTCTAGAATATTTTTCAGTTGCCAAAAGTGATTCTTAAATTTGTCAAAGTTATCTGTTTCCTATAGACAAAATATATTACAGTATATTTTGTTTATAGTTTTACATTGGAAACCAGTGTACATATATAAAATGTTTAAATGCCAGTCTGTAATGTTGTTTCGCGCATTTATTATTACGTTTGTTGAGCATGCCTACATATGTGATAATTTATAAATTTTATTTTAGCCAATAAACTAACTTGAATTTTATAGCTGTTTTTTATTTCTTATGTTGTATTAGTATAAGAAAATACTGCAAAATACTGCTGTGGCGCTATATTAAGTACGCGGTTTTTACCCTTTGACTATAAAAAGCAAACTGCTTTAATAGGTAATTTAGATAAATCTAAAACTAAATACAAAAAGGAACCAGTCAGTGTAGCCAAGCCATACTGGGACCAGTCAGTGTAGACATACCGGCTGCATTATCACATTGCATAGTATTTGTACTGAAGTAAGACTTGATGAGTAACCTACTAGATGCTACTGGTTTAAAGAAAAACAATTTTAAAATATAACATTTATTTGCATTCTAAACTTACAGCAAATAGGAATGTTTGCATGTCCATGTATCAGGTAAAAATAAATTTAACTTAATTTTAAATATTACAATTATTATTATTTGAAAATTTGTAATAAACTGGTATATGAAAAAAAATGCTATTTTTACAACGTTTAAGAGTGGCAAATGCTTGTAAATGGTTTTTCATTAGTTAACACCAATTTTTAAAGTTTTTTTACTTTTACCTGATAATGAAATGACTTATAAAATATTGATAAAGCTAATCTTGATTATACATTAAAAACATTAGCAAGCCTGCTTATATTAAAATATTTTTAAAGTATACATTTATGTACTACATATAAACACAGGGATGACACATAAAACTGCTTACAACAATAAATACATATATAAACAGTTACAGCTAACCAACACACAACCTTTAAGTTTTTTTTTTACAACAAATAAGCTCGCGCGATCAGAATTTGCCTGACGGTAAGGAATATTATGATCTAAGGTGAAGAGCGCTTACCCAGAAAAAAAAACGGTTCACTCTTGCTTTGAAAACCCCCAATTTGTATTTTTCGGGGAACAGGGAGCTTGGCAAAGAATTCCAACACCTTCGCGGTTCGCACAATGAAGGTGAAGACAATAAACCGCTAGTTCATCTAGACAAGCCATTTTTGTTGTAAGTACATCATTTAAATTTCTCAAAAAAATAAAGTCTTTAATTACTTTTGTCACGACTCACCTTTTTTTATGAACTATTAAATAGCTTTAGTTTGTTTTCACAACTTTCTGTTATGGTTAAATTAAGTTGTTCATCAAGACATACTTTACCCATTCTCAGAAGATTGTGTGATAGTTACCAGCCTCTTATATACCTTAATACTTAACTTAAATATAAAAGTTCTAAAATAATACAACAGCATTTTTATTCATGATTATATAAGGTAATATTTTACTTTTTATAAGGTTCTTCTTACATTGCGCTTCGCAAATCTCTGACATCCAGCGACCTTACTCTCATATCGGATATTTATACAACTGGGCTGGACACATCTCGGATCGGTCGAAAGGCCAGCGGATCAAGTGTCTTATTTAAGACTGGACTGGACAACCACTGAGAGTGCCTAACATAGTTAAAAAAATATTGAAGATATTTAATGTCATGACAACTAAAAAAAAGACAACCACTAATATTTTTTTCAATGTCAAATTGACAGTTATTAACTCTAACACATGTTTATGATAGTTAAAAAAATATTAGATATATCTTTAGAGGTATCTTTTGAAATTGTCAGCCATAACTCTCACATACATATTATGTTTAAGATATTTATAAATTAACTAGCTGACCCTTTGTTTTACCTCACTTAGGGGTATGAAAAATAGATAGTGTAGCTTATATGACACGTTCGTAGATTTACCATAGCAGCGCCATCTATTGATTACTTAGTCAACCCAGTCGAAAGGTATCGACATCTGTTAGAATCATTTGGAGTTAACAGATAATTGTGACTCAAATAATAACAGACAATAATTAGCAATAAATTAAAATTGTGACTATAATTTGAGATTTATACTATCCTATCTCTCAAGTTGGATCGAACTGCACATGGTGTGCGAATTTTATTATAATCGGTTAAGTGGTTTAGGAGTCCATTGATTACAAACATTGTGACACGAGATTTATATATATTAGCCGTGGCACTGGAAGGCGTTCACCGTCGCGGTTTGCCCAAATGGAGATGGCGGGTCGAACGAACTCTTTTTGTCAAAATTGGACTCAAAAACCTCTTAACCGGGATTATAATGGTAATAGGAAAAAGATCCATTTGCCCAGCAATAGAGCGGACCCGATTCCTTATAAGTCAGAGATTTACGTAGCGATTACATGATTTAATATACGAAGGGTCTAACAAGTACATATAACAGTAAGAAAGTATTATTTATTATATTACAGCCATTTCGATTAAAAATCTACATAAAATTATAAAACAAAAAAATACATAATTTTGATAACAGTTCTGAAACTGGCTAGGCCTTAGCCTAGCTCATATAAATAAAGAAAATATTTGTAAGTTCGTTTCCTCCTACTCGAATTAGGTTGTACAAGGCAGAGGAAATCAACGTATATTTTCTTTATTCCAAAATTTAAATTCAAGTTATAAATACTTGATAAAATTGATAAATATAATTACGGCGTAGAAAACGGTCACACTTACATTATTATTAAAAGTTGGAATGAATCCAAAAGAGCGCGCGCGGATCTCGTCGACGACGGTCCGTGGGGCACTCGCCGCTGAAGATACTCGGGAAGCACCGAAACTGTTGGACTCATTCCAACTTTTAATAATAATGTAAGTGTGACCGTTTTCTACGCAGAAATATTAAGATGCCTTACGTGAACAGTTTACAAATATTGATAAATATAGTTTCAATCGATTTTCATAAGTTCTACCAAATAAAAAAGTACTTGGGATTTTTTGTAAACAGGGTCTCAGTTTTTACATATGTTTATTTAAATACTCCGTAATATTTAAATGTTTTAATCACGTATAAAAGCTACACACTCAATGAGCAAGAATCATATTGAGCTCACAGTTCTGTTTTTGGCAAGTTCAATACGTAACTTTTTTTTATATATATAAAAGTGTAAAAAGCCCCTTAATTATATTTACGTACAAACATTTAATTACTTAAGAATAGCGTTAAAAATTCTCACACCTTTGTCTATTTAAACTGAACACTGAAATGAGATCTTTAATTCTAACGAAGAGCACCAAAACTCAAACAGACTGGTAGTTTGAAGGCATAAAACATTTTTTTTTTTAAGTTTAGAAAAAAAATTTTTCATCTATTTGACTAAGGGCGAAGTATAACAAACTTCTAAACTCAAGATTATCAGTTTAGCAGTTATGTAAAATGAATACCGTTTACTAGAACGTAAAGTTAGGTTAGTTCTTTTGTTTATTTATTATTTGTTTTGTTTTTTCTTTCTTTTAAGTTTGTACACCACCCTCTGCTTGTCCGTGACTTAAATCCATCCAAAGGTTGCCTGGCAGAAATAGCTTTAGGCGATAAGGCCGCCTAATGTACTACCTCTGTTATTATTTTTCTTGTTATAAAACAGTTATTTTTTTGTATTTTGGTGTGCAATAAAGTCATATTGTATTGTATTCTATTGTATTGTATATCAATCACTCGATCACACATCGATTAAGTGGTCGTAGGTTTAGGTAATTTTGTTGAACCCTAAAAAAACTGGAGGTATTCTCTACTGTGCTTACAGGTAACGGTTTATCACACTGTTGACGTCATTTATAATGGTTTATCATACGGTGTCACGTTTTCACATCACCTAAAACGTGACAGGGTGTGATAAACCATTATAAATAACGTCATCAGTTTTAATTTAATCTCAAGCGTATAGTTCGTGTCACGGTAATATTAAACCCTTATTCTGTGTTATTTTTTAAGTATGTACTTACGACTAGATAAAAAATAAACAATTAGCCAAGTACTTTCGTACGCATCCACTTTTTCAATGATAGCTTTAAGCTTATAGGTTATATGTTTAAAAAATATATTTGTGTACATTACAATATACATATATTTGATAGATGGCATAAAATATACATCGCTTTTTACTCAGCGTTCTTTTTACTAGAATTGTCTGTTATATTTATAAATATGTTTAACAAAATACAAAAAAAAATGTTTATTTCAATTCGAAAAGTATAATTAGGAAATTGCAAAAATTAAAAATTTTAACTTATTATATTTCAATTTAATCTTATCTTAATAAGTATCCTTTATTTGTATTTATCGTTGGTCATTATTATTATCATGCCAATTATTGTAAATCACAATAAATAGCAAGACATGAAACATAGGAAATGAATTAAGTATATTATTATTTTTAGATTACGATAGATAAAAAACAATAAACGTCGATGTGGATCACTTTATCAATGCTTCTAGACACAAGTTGATTACGATTCACGTTTCAGTCAAGGAGGTTTATATCCCACGGTTAACAGAAAAACAAGTGAATAATAAACAAGAAAAAAAAACATGGTATATGTATAGTTAAGTCAACTATGTCAACAGAAATACAACAACGATAAAGCTGCGTTACGCCAATTTAGACTTTGAGGTCTCAGGAATAGAGATCTGTACATATGCATATTTTTTATGCGAAATTTAGTTTTGAACATTAGAACTAGCTCGTTTAATAAATATTTTTTTCCCAAATTTTCAATTACACTTTTCGTAATCAAAGAATTTTCGAGTGCAACACATAGGTTGTAACATTGACGTAAAATTGGTTCTCTCGGCTTCTTTTCTATAAAAAACGTAAATTGTCGGCAATTTGTATGCAAATAAAATTAAAGATAAAAATTTCAATAAAAATATTGTCTCACTGGGCATCAAATAACAAATAGAGTTATTATTTTTCTGTTGTTCTAAAACAAGCAAACATATTGCCTGATGATATATACCATGCTTAAAATACAAGTCAATAAAGGACACATTTGAAAGTTCACTACCTCACTTGCATGACCAAATAAGCGAGAGCTAGAGCGAACTTTGAAATGTTTAGGGTTTCGTACCTAAAAGGTAAAAACGGGACCCTTTTACTAAGCTGCCTCTGTCTCCAGGCTGTATCTCAGAAACCGTAATAGCTAGAAAGCTGAAACTTTCACAAGATATGTATTTCCCGTGACGCTATAACAACAAATACTAAAAATAAAAATATTAAGGGGGATTCCCATACAATAAACGTGTTTTTTCGTATTTTTTAGCTATATATCAATAACGGGAGCTGCTAGACACTTAAAATTTTCACAAAATATATAAATGTATATTAGTTATGAAATAAAATAATAAAAATTGATACTTTAGGAGGGCTCCCATACAACAATGGTACGGTACCCTTCCTGCCCGAGCCCATCTTGCCAATTATTGGCCTTGGCCGATTATTTTTACTCTTGATAGGTCTGCGTTTGCTTGCCTGATGTAAAGCTACGCTAGTAGTACGATGTGGCACGCTTCTTCTTTATAGATTCGTGTTGTATGCATGGTAAGCGGCACCTTAGATATTGTCAACTCCACGTTTAAGGCAATTGATGGAAATCGAAGTTGGTGTAAAGTTTCTCCACCCGGTTGTACACCTGGTCGCAGTAGTACAGCGTCTGCGGTAACACCTCTAATGCCGCCGCTAAACTCTCGTCTGAGCCGAATATCTGGAACATTATCAAATACAGTGTTAACTCTATATAACGGCACTGAAGGGACTGTCATTTTATGGCGTTATAGAGAGTGGTTGGTAAATGGGGAGAATGTATCGTTATCATCAGGCGAGTTCGTGGCCAAGCGCAGACCTATTAAAAAATTAAGTTAGTCATGATCATGACCCAAAGAGATAGGCAAATAGTAGGGACTTTTGAAATGTAGTGTTGGAGAAGGATGGAAAGGATTAGTTGGAAACAAAAGAAAACAAATGAAGAGGTACTATGCCTATCAAGAACAAAGAACCATATTAACTATTAATTGTATATATTTGTTTTTTTTTTATAAATAAATATAATATTATTTCCGTACAAGACTACATGTAGTTCCAAATAATATAAGCTTTAGACGAGCATTACATTATAAAAGGGCGAGCTAGATAGCCTAAGATCCCACTGCAGGATAGGTGTGCTCATCGACTATTTGTTTAAAACCAAATTTTTATGTTTATTTATAGTTAAGAGAATATATATTTACTAGGGTGCCTATCAAAATTTGGCCGCTATTATTTTTTTTTAAATTATTTTTAATTTATTTTTGGTAAAAAATTTCGTTTATTTATTATTTAAATAAAATAACGTCTACATCACAGCAATTAATATGAAGATTCGAAAAAATCACGGTTGCCGTTGCTCACCTGGCCGCACTTCTTTGCAGCCTGGTGTAAACAGGTATGATTTCGATAAATTTATACGTTCATAACTTATTTTTATGAATTATATGTCAAATTAAAGCTATTTTTATTCTATTAATTATCATATAAAGTTGCTTAATTAAATCTGGCCGCAAATAAGGGTTGCTGACTGTTAAAGATAATAAATATTTAAGGTAGAGTGAAAGAGAGTTAGCGCGTAACATCATTTGTCAGACGAGGACAGCGATTGCCGACTGTGCGACGCTTTTAAGCCATTGCGCATGCGTCGAATGCTCAGAATACAGAAAGAACCAGAAACCGTGAGCGCGCCTAATACTGAAGTTACTAAAACTACTCTTAAATAGAGTAGTTTGACGCGCGACCAATCCGATCCGATGGGATCACATTTCACGTGTAGGTAAGTATCGTATTTAAGTATCAACTTTTTTAATTATTGAATAAATTTCTCAGTTTTAAAATTGTCATAGATAATGAGGCATCCATCTTGTTAGTGTTGCCAGTATAAGAGTTTTGATTTACCCTACTTTTTATTACCTCTTAAGGGCTTTTATTCATTGTAGAATATTAATAATTAATTTAATAAAAATTAACCGACTTGAAAAAATAAAGTATAACACATCAGCGCAGCCCGTGTGTACATAACCAATAGTCCTATTAAATAGTATGTTTATATCTATGACAAATACCTAGACATAATATTTCATCATTTATCTAAATTTAAATTTTTGTTAATAAGTTCAAATTCTAAGAGACAATATTATATAAAGCTTACTCAGCAAAAAGGAAATTAAATGTATTTTTTTCTAAAGCGTCTTTTATTCAATAAATCTATCAATTTATTGAGACAATTAGGTTGGTACATAATAATAATATAGATTAGGACAATTTTTATTCTATTATTATCTCACCTCCTGGACTCCCAAATTTTACGCTAAAAACGGACACATAATGCCTGAGCTAGCAACATTACGCGGGTGGGAAATGACGCGGGCGGGGGGCAGTGTTTTGTTTTACGCGGCTTCTGGTTCTGCGAGTTCGTAATAAACAATGTTTTATATTTACATTGTTATTTTATTTGTGCATCTAAAAATTATTATATTAATTAACGTAAAATAGAATTGATAAAGATGAAGTCGTGTTTTTTGTGTAACGAAAAAAGCAATGTACTTGACTTTAATAATATATCATTCCAAAAGTGCTTGCTAATGTTATTGTTTCGTCGTAAAAAAAAATTTAAATATCATGACCTTTTATTTACAATTGACTCTACTAATGATTTTGGATATCATTCAGAGTTTAATTTTTTGTTGCAATTTATAAATTTATCATTTTGAAAAAATTACATATTTTTTGGAGTATTTATTATAAGTCGTCTCTATTTTTCCCCGGTGGTTGAGAACACTAACGTTCGACGCAAGCGCAACGGCTTAAAAGCGTCGCACAGTCTGCAATCGCTGTCCTCGTCTGACAAATGATGTTACGCGCTAACTCTCTTTCACTCTACCTTAAATATTTATTATCTTTAACAGCCAGCAACCCATATTTGCGGCCTGATTTAACTAAGCAACTTTATATGATAATTAATAGAAAAAAATTAGCTTTAATTTGACATATAATTCATAAAAATAGGTTATGAACGTATAAATTTATCGAAATCATACCTGTTTACACCAGGCTGCAAAGAAGTGCGGCCAGGTGAGCATCGGCAACCGTGATTTTTTCGAATCTTCATATTAATTGCTGTGATGTAGACGTTATTTTATTTAAATAATAAATAAACGAAATTTTTTACCAAAAATAAATTAAAAATAATTAAAAAAAAAATAATAGCGGCCAAATTTTGATAGGCACCCTAGTAAATATATATTCTTTTAACTATAAATTAACATAAAAATTTGGTTTTAAACAAATAGTCGATGAGCACACCTATCCTGCAGTGGGATCTCGTACTAAGAGTTGGCAAGATAGGTCAACGACATTACAGCTGTCGCGGATCAAACCTGGACTATTGCTTTCTCTGTCTACGACTAGACAAGACCAGAGACAACAGAGTGGTTCATAATTGGAATAAGTTGCCCAAGGAAGTGGTCAGTGCTACATCAGTGAACAGCTTTAAAAACCGGCTTGATAGCTGGTTGCAAAAAACAAAAAAATCTCTTGCTAACCTGTGATTAGTGCACTAGTGAACTTTAAACATTGACATTGAACAGTGGATATTATGTGAACTATTAAAAATATAATTTCAACTCAGTCTGATATGGGCACATCAGCATAATGCTGCTCGCCTATAAATCAAATAAATAAATAAAATAGATTGGCACAGGACCGAGACAGATTGGCTGTGGATGATGTTGATGACAGGCGGTACTATAATTTCAAGTGAATCCCCATACAACAGCTAGCATATCATTACGTAACATGGAGTGTGCGATATAATACATTATCACGTGTTTATCATTAGCACTTATCGTTATCATAGAATCAATAAACATGCGAAATATTAAATCAAGCTGGAAGGTCACACTGTGTTAGCGCATAAACTGCTATAAGTATAGCGTAAGCAGCCCACTATACGTTCCCACTACAGGGACTCCAGGCCCCGTGAGGAGAGAGTTGCAGAACATAACCCCTCCACGCTGGCCCAGTGTGGGTTGGCGGATGACACATGTCTTTTTTTAAGCATGATAGGCTTGCGCTTGAACACAACTCATCTTAAGTTAAATGATAATGCGGTCTAGGATGGATCAAGTTGCCTAAAAGAAACCGGTTCATTCTCGCCTTGAATACTGTAAGATTCGTCTTCTTCGGATATTGATTACAATAATAATGCTCAAACATATAGGTTTCCTCACGACGTTTTCTTTCACCGTAAAGCCGTGTCCTCATCGGATGAAACGTTCAACGTCACAAGACGGAAGCGCCCGGATGAAAATGCCAGATAAAAAAATAACTTGTGCATGGTCTCTTATCCAAAGACTGCCTGTATCGACCATTGCCCTCGATGATCGCGTCAGAGCACCTTAGAGCTACAATCGCTACATATAAATATGCTCCATTAACCATAAAAATAAAAAAATATCTCAGAATTCAAATCTTTGCCACTGGCCATCAGTGCCTGTCTTGGTTATTTTGTCACTGTCCAATCCAATCAGCGTTTGTCTGCAACACACCACGCGACATTGTCTAAATTGTGGCCATAACCGACCACAGAAAGCCATACTCAAAAGATGAAGAAGAAAATATATGCTCTATTATTTCAGAGCTTGGATGGCTTGGATAAGCTAGTAGGGGGAAATGAACAAAACACATCCTGCGGGTTGGCAGTGCTGATCTGACCTCCCCCTTTTTAAAATTAGAAGCATGTATTCAGCTAACTAGAATAAATAGAATAGTAACTTGACCGAAAATTATTTCACCGTCCACGCGTGAAATGCCGCGGTGGGCGGGACAAAACAGCTACCCGCGCTAGTATCGGTGGCGTGACCTTGATGCAACCAATCGCGTGCGAGCTTTGTGTGTGTGTTTCGTTGGGATAGCAATACTGCTATCCCAATCTAAAATCTACACACAATTATACAATTGTGTGTAGTTTGAGTGGAGTGGCAATTGTATGGAGTTACTCTTCCGTTTATTCTAGTTCGCTGGACCTCTCCCTTTTTTTACATCTTATAGGTTTGCTTTTGACCACAGCTTGCCTGGTGTTAAACAATACTATGGCCTATGATGTTACACGCTTACTTAGAAAATACCTATTAACTCTAGATTTGAAGATCTTAAAATTAGAAGCATGTATTGGTAGTTAAAATAATAATAGTTAAAAAAAACTAAAAAACACGCTTATCTGGCCATTTTGAGTGGGTCAAAATCGCGCCCAAAGAAGTCGGTTACAAACAAACATACAAACAAAAATACAAAAAAAAAAAATAATTTTATCAAATTAGTGTATTGTCATTGGTCGTCAATAAATCTACAAAGTTTCAATGAAATCTGGCCGTTTAAAGTGGGTCAAAATCGCGCCCAAAGAAGTCGGTTACAAACAAACAGGTGAAGCTAATATAAAGCGTGTAATAAAAAACCAACCTTTTTCAATAAGTCCGGTCTGGAAGGCAGCGCATGCATGGCTAATGTGGCAGCTTTTCTAATGTACCATGGGTGGTACTCTGCTAACGTTTCATTGTATGAGTTCTGACATGTCGTACATGTGTTTATGTGATCGTCAGAGTCACTCAGACGTTTCAAAAATAACCGGATGAAATCTGGAATTGAAATAACATATTGTAGATAAATAAATAATATATTTTTATTGCAACACAAAAAAGACAGCAGATAGGAGAAACGGGAAGGTAAATACGGGACCCTATTACTAAGCTTTCCCTGGCTGTCTGTCTCCAGGCTGTATCTCAGAAACCGTAATAGATAGAAAGCTGAAACTTTCACAAGATATGTATTTCTCATGCTGTTATAACAACAAGTACTAAAAATAAAAGTTGATATATAAAGGGGGTCCTCATACAATAAACATGTTTTTTTGTATTTTACTGCTATATATGAATAACGGTAGCACATAGACACTTAAAATTTTCAAAAAATATAATAATGTATATAAGCTATGAAATTTAATTATAAAATTAATATTTGCAAATTTTTCAATAAAGTAGGTATTAGTTAAAAAACAAAAATCAAAGTAGTTTTTTACTCGATCTTTAAACAAAATTTGTTAGACCCTCTATACATTCACAGAATATTAAATTATGTATTTAACTAATTATGTTAAACTAAATAATTAAATAAAATAATATTTAAGGGGGGTTCCCATACAATAATGGTACAGGACACTTCATGCTCGAGCCTAACTCACACTTGGCCAATTATTCAAAGTTACCAACAAACATTTTTACAACAATACTAATGAAAAAGATATATCAGCTAGTAATCATCAGAATTATATACCATTAAAGAACAATAATAGATAAGATAAAAGGAAACACATTTATAGGTTTTCTTTACAAAGATATTCCAACATACAATGAGCTCTTTCATATGTAAATAACTCCAAAACAAGAACCAAATGTTAAAATTCTAAATGAGTAACCATTATCTACGCAAGAAGAGTCTTTGTGTTTTCAAAAAAATATGTTACACTTGGTTAGTTTTAACCGACTTCTAAAAAGGAGGAGGTTATATATTCGACTGTATGTATTTTTTTTATCACACAGCTTTACTATTTTTTTTTTTCATTTTACAGCTAGGTATTTGAGCAGCAGGGTGAGTAATATAGGGTTGCTACATTATGGCCTGTGGTGGAGAATGCCTAGTCTTGAAATACTGGGTCTCAAGAAGGCTGCTGAAACACACAGAAGGTTTCGGGTTTGATTCCCGGCCCGGCCAACATCTTTGTGATGAACTAAATCTGTTGGCTGTCAGTCTGGGTGTTAAATATGTATCTATATAAAATATTATGTAGTATATCAGTTGTGTTAGCAGCTATAATACAAACTAGAAATTGTTGAGTATGGGGCTAACCAGCCATGTGTGAAACATGTAATAAAATAATAATAGTTAAAAAAACTAAAAAACACGCTTTTTATAGAAAACCGTAATTTTATCAAATTAGTGTATTGTTATCGGTCCTCAATAAATCTACAAAGTTTGAACGAAATCTGGCCATTTAAGTGAGTCAAAATCGCGCCCAAAGAAGTCGGTTACAAACAAACATACAGGTGAAGCTAATAGAAAGTGTGTAAAAATAAAAGAAATATGGTTATAACTGCTCTATAATATTGCTGATATCATAATCGAGTTTGTATGCCTTGTATATTGTATCTTTACAAAGAAGAATGACAATAAACATACCCAACCCTCGATGCAAACGCAGCATCGTCCTCGATCCAGACACGAAACCGTTCGCTTCCACAAGGCTAGTCTCCTTCTCATACGACATCATCTTCTTAAACGTGTCATAATACACAGCGTTTTCACCTTCCCTGTGTTTCTCCATAACTTTGATTTTACTCTTCACATCGCTGCTCACAAATGAAAACACCGACCCGATCAGGTTCAGGAACCTAAAACATGCAGACTTGAGTACACTGGGGCTACCATATGGACGCAATAGGTAAAAACAAACACTAACTTCACTAGCTCATTGTATCCATCTATGTACGCTTCGACTACCACGTCGTCTTCCTCTTTGAGGCTCCGTTGGAAACATTGTTGGACGTGGTGTAAGTCTAAATTATTTTCATTGGGCATTTCTTTTAAAATTACAGGTAAGACGATAATCTAGATAATTATCACTGTGTTATCACACACTCGATCGTAACAATGCACTTTTGCAACTGATCCACAGACTACGAAAGAAAAGTTAAAGAACATAATAATGCCACAGAGAAAGTCGATACAGGCTACGTATTGCCAGCTCTTACATAATTTCTCCCTAGATCTAATATCAAATTCCACAGTACAAGCTCAATGGTAACTTAAGCAAAATCTTTTAAAGGAAGTTTTATTGCGTCTACGTCTAGTCTAGGATTTTAGTTCTATTTTCATACATTTTGCCTTTGGTCGAGACCGTAGAACAAAATCTGTTTGTTTAGATGTACACACCTTCAAAAGTGTTTGCGTTAGGCACCAGTAACGTATATCGGGTCGCAGCTAGTATAAAATAAAGCTTTTTTGTAAATCGGTTTAACCACGCTTTCTATTTGGTTAAGTTTATTTGCTCATTTTATGAAGATAAAAAATCTTTCTCATAAGAAAAGCCCCTAAACATCTTGATGCCCCACTGAATTTGGGGGAAAATGTCCAAGTTGGTATTACTGACACTGGCTGTAATGACAGATCAACTGACAGAAGTTTTTTTTTTCATATTCATGTGTTAATGGTCTAAACAGCTTCATTTTTACGAGTATGAAGCTGTTAAGACCATTAACATATACGACTATTATTTTAAATAAGCATTAAATTAGGTGTTAGAAAATATTGCAAATGATTTTATCAAAGGCATTATAAGATTTCTTTAACTCCTTGCCGGAATTCCTGTTCCCACTGAACTACAACCTTACTTTTCTTTTAGGCAAGCGCGCTTCATCTTAGACTGCAATATCACTTAACATCAGGTGACTTGTGGTCAAGCGCAACCCTATTAAGCGTAAAAAAAAATATTATCAAGTCATGCCCTTAGAAACCAGTGAAGTAGTTGTAAACCATTTAAGAAAACACATCCTAAAAAAAAACATTTGATATCACATAAAGTGAATATATTACCTAAAATTGGGTTAGTACACGGACTTCTCGGAATAGAAATTAAATAAGCAATAATATATACATTATCATATTTTATGCTTTCAGATATGCTTATGTAATTGATTTACTAAAAATAATTAAAAGCAAAGTAAGGTACATAGTGATTTATTTTGTAACATATTTATTTAATTTGATGGAATATTACTAGAGATTATTACTTAAATACTACTACAGAGGGCTAAATATACAGGAACCATATTTCACAACACTGTACATGAAGCCTATATAAATATTGCTAATAATGATATGAATATTAATTAATTTATTGTAGCTTAACTTAATTGTCACCAACTAGTTTTGTATTGTTTCTTTCTAATACTTTTATTTGATCATGTTGTGTACACATAGTTAGGAAAATAATCTTGTTTTGATCCTGGTTAATTAATCAAGTTTAGTTATAGTTTTGATTGTTTGTAACCGTAATAAATAAATAAATATTTCTTTCTTTTTTTTACACATTTCATACATGGCTGGTTAGCCCCATGCTTAACCATTTTTAGTTTGTATTATGGTTGCTAACACAACTGATATTACATAAATACTTTATATGTATTAATAAATATTGAACACACAGCCAACAAATATGCCATTTAACTCTTTTTGAGATCAGTCTCATTTTGTGACATATGTTGCCTGACTATATGCTTCCTAACATAACATTTAAGTTTTCCTTTAAAAGGGCACAAATCACACTGATATTTTTGATCATCTGTGTGAGTCAATACATGTTCTTTGAATAAATGTGACTGTATGGTTTCATAATCACATTGATTACATTTGAATCCTTGATCTCCGTTGTGTTTTATAGTGTGTTTGGTAAAGTACTTTATATGGTATGAGAAGTAATCACACTTGTCACACTGGTAGATATTTCGCTTGCTATGCTGTAGTCTATGCTTTTTCAAGTCTTTTCGGCCTGTCGCTCGGTATTCACAGTCTCTGCATTGATAGCCAACCTCACCGGTGTGATACTTCTTATGCTGCTTAAGGGCCCATGCAGTAGTGGTCTTATAATCACATAGGTGACAACGGAACGGTTTCTCTCCAGTGTGTCCCATCATATGTTTCTGCAAAGTCCATTTATGTGTGGATCGGTATTCACAGTAAGTACAGGGGAATGGTTTATCGCCCGTGTGTGTTCTGGTGTGTGTTTTGAGATGGTGTAGTTGTGGGGTCTGGTATTCACACAAATCACACCTGTACAGCTCACCAGTGTGCGTTTTCTTGTGTATATTTAAGGCAGCTGCAGTCCTACTTCTATAGTCGCAAGAGTCACATTTGTGAGGTTTTTCCCCCGTGTGAGTTTTGACATGCAATTTTAACCGACAAGCTTGAGTAGTCTGAAAGTTACATATATCACATTTGTGTGGTTTATCTGCCATGTGCACTTGTCTCTTGTGCATATTGACACTTGTTTTACGTATTGATTTATAATCACACATAGGACAATGATGAACCTTTACTGGTTTTATTTTTTCCTTCATTTCTGATTTAACTGGTTTTGCATCAAATGGTTCGCTCGATGGTGTGTTGTTTGGTGTTGGTTCTGCATGGGACAAGCTGTTTGGAATACCATTATAAAATGAATAGTCCTCCTCATCACTACAATGTTCAATTTTAATTTCAATCTTGGGTTCAGTGAGATTTTCTACTTTAATTTCAGTCACAAGTTCCAAATCTTTTTCGACCTTTATTTGAGTAGGGTCTAAGATGTTCTCAATCTTTATATCAGTCGAGAATTCCATGTTTTCCGGTAGAACCGTAAACTTTCGAGTTTTCTGAGCCTAATAAAAGGCATTCACTATACAGGCATTTTCAACTGAACACAGAAAGTTGTAAAAACACAAATCTCGTTCTTGCCTACGATCTCAGAAGTCAGAAAGTACCGAGTGGAAGGAACAATTCAGATTTTCCTTATATGGAACAGGATAACGGCACTAAAATATTCAACACCCACATCCAGCGGCACGAGTAAGATAAGGGTACACTTTAATAGCGTATACACAAAAACAAACAAAATTATTTTTCAGATTTGAGTAACAATTTTAATTTAATGAAATATAAGCTTTCCTTCCCAACAAGAATCTTGTGCGATAATGCCAAACAAAAGCCAAGATTATCGATATAGAATGTCAGTGTCAAATTGTATTTTTTTTTTATAATTCAAAAATATACTTATTGGTATTAAACAGGCTCGTACGATAAGGCTAAATATCTGCTATATTATTATTGTACATAATATGATAAAGTTTATTCTAAAGAACGTTAGAGGTCTCGACCTTAAAACCATTTCCGGAAGTCTATGTCCGGAGCAGCAGAAAATCAATTTCTGAAGTAAAAGTTATATTAAGATCTTAGTATTTTTAGTATATGCAGTGCCTTTAGTACAGCTAACCACTGATTTTCGAAGTTAAACAACGCTCGATGCGGAGAGGCTTTGGATCGGTGATCATAAACAAGACTTTATTTCAGAAATTGTCATTTTCATATGAGTGCTACTGTGGATCGGATGACAAATTAAGTTGTCGGTCCCAGTTGTTAGTATCAGTATAAGGAGTATTTAAACTTTCGGGCGGCTTGAAAACTTATGACTCTAGAGTTAGGCCACAGCTCATGCAAAGAAGTCAAGATCTTTTAGTAATGGTAAAGGCTTATAATGATGATGATTGTACATCTCGATATTTAAATTTATAATTCTGCGAGATCCCGAATTTGTGAAATTGAATCGATTTTACATTCTTTTCTGTTGAATATTGCTCGTAAAGAGTTATGTTATAATCAACTTTTATGGGTTAAAAAAATTGGCTTATAGTTTCATACTATATTGTTCTAATAAAACACGTAAAATATTATAATACAATATTATGCTATCGGTGTAAAAAATCTCATAAGTTAAAGTTCAAAGTAACTTAATGCGTTATAACTACCTACACACTGATAAATTTTAAATAATTATTTTCACAACATTGAAGTTCTATAAAATTATTAGAACATATATATATGCCTAGGAGAATAAACAATGAAATCCAGAAGTCAGTTCAATATCCAGTTTTTTCCCGAATACTAGGTTATCAACAGATAACCTTCTCGCTACGCTTCATGTACATACTGCTCCTCATTTTCACTTTCATCACTCAGTGGCTCAAGTTTTGCTGTAATAACAATTTCACATACTTGGCTATTCTCTATTTTACTGCAAGATTCGTTTGTTGTTGCAGTACCATTAATTAAAGTGCCTTGATCAGTTTCATCATGTGAACAATTTCTTGGTGAAACTGTGCTTCCCACTTTACCTTCATCATTGTCACTGGATGTATAATTTTTTGTTTCATTCATACCATTAGTTTCAGAACTATTTTTCGGTGGTTTAGTATCTTTGGTAACAATGCCGTGTACATTTTTAAAGTGTCTTAACAAACATATCTTAAACCTTGTTTCATAAGGACACATATTGCAATTAATTGTTTTGCCTTTACCTTTTACGAGTATCTTATCATTAACTTTAACCTTTTTTTTAGTGATAGTTTCCTTATGCATATTACTCATATGCTTTCTTAAATAACTCATTAGGTAAGTTTCAAAAGAGCAGATAACGCACTTAAACTTTTTGTCCGGACTATGTGATTGCATGTGTAGCTTGTAGGTCTCCGGAATATCAGTGAGAAAGTTACATATTTTACACTTAAATACATCTTCTATATTGTGCTTCAGTTTATGTCTTTTAATTTGAGTGGCGCGTGCTGCTTTATAATCGCAAATGTCACATTCATATCTCTTCTCCTCAGTGTGAGTTTTCATATGACATTTGAGGTTATGTGCTTGTCGGGTTCTGTATTCACATATGTAGCATTGATATGGCTTTTCCACCATATGTACTTTCATATGTTCCTTTACGGACCACTGACGTGCGGTTCTGTAAGTACACAGCTCACATTTGAAGGGTAATTCGTTTCTATGCGTCTGAATGTGAGTTTGCAAGAGTTGAGGCCAAATAGTAGTGTACTCGCAGCTGTCACAGCTTAATGTCTCCCCAGTATGATATCTTTTATGTACTTTTAGTCCGGTTGAGTTGCGACTTCTATAGTCGCATAATTCACATTTGAACGGTTTTTCTCCTGTGTGAACTTTGATATGACGTTTTAGCCGGCTAGCTTGTGTTGCTCTGTACCCACAAATGTCACACTCGAAGGGTTTGTCGTCAGTGTGCTTTTGTCGAATGTGAAGAATCAAATTACATTTACGGATTGATGTATAGTCACATGTTGGGCATTTGTAATAAATTACTCCGGTAGCTCCACATTCAGTTTCATATGTCTGTCCCTGGTTTCCTTCTGCGTTGGTGAGGCTCACATGCCATTCTGGTGCTTGTTTTTTTTGGGTGACTTCTTCCATAGTTTCTCAATAATTTTCTTCAGTAAATCAGTTTGTGTTGTTCATGTTATAATGAATAAGCAAATGGTAAACCAATTTATATTTATATACACTTACTATTAATTAATGTTATTCTGTGTTTCATATTTTCAAATCTCGGCGGCTTGAAACACCAGAGCTTGTTAGAGTTCACATGTTCCATTTACTTTCCAAGATTCTTCAAGATCAAACAGACACATATTCGGAACATTTCATCCAAACTGGTTACAATGCCTCACTGACCACCAACGACAAGGTATTATTAATGTCGTTGCTGACCACAACATAAATATTATAATGCGTGCCAACTAAGAATAGGACTGTCAAAACCGCCATCTTGCTCAATCATACGCGCAAACTTCATAACCAAAGTGTATGGTGTGCAAAAAATTTTATGAACAAATTATATTCAGTTTATATGTTTAATGTACGCTGTTTTGCTATTTCTTATACATTTTACGGCAAATTAATTATAAATGAGTAGGATTTGAAAGTAAAAGCATATTTATAAAAATACAATTTCTTTTTAATTGTTGTCACTTCTTTTTGTACCAAATAAAATTAGTTTATTATATTGCTTACAGCACTTAAGTCGAAACTATCCAAAATCAATGTCTCTTCACGTGTTTTTATTTTAGGTGTTGTTAATTTGCCTTGGGTACTTCTTACCTGTAAATTTATTTAATCCAAAATTATCCAGTAATAAAATCAAGAATAACTAAACAATAATTAAATTTATATCTATGAACCAAAAAAATAATTATTAAATTTCTTTTTTACGCTTTCTTTGCTAGCAGTACTTTTATTAACCGACTTCAAAAAGGAGGAGGTTATATATTCGACGTGTATGTATTTTTTTTTTTTTTATGTATGTTCACCGATTTCTCAGCCATTTGTGGATCGATTCTCAAAATTCTTTTTTTAATTGAAAGAGTATGGTTCTGAATTGGTCCCATTGTCACCAAAATAGGATCTGATGATGGATTCCTAGGGAAATCGAAGGAAAACCTAAAAAGTTAGGTTATGTTTACGCCCGAAGAGAGATTCACGCTCGTTCGGCTGTACTGATATTCTTAAAATTTAAGATGAAAATAGGTAAGACTATGTGTTAACACATAGGCTACTTTTTATCCCGAATATAATTACTGTTCCCGTGGGATGCACCAAATAACACATAAATCTTTATAACTTCTTCACGCCCTAACGGCTGTACTGATGTTGATGAAATTTGAGATGAAGATAGGTTAGACTATGTGTTAACACACTGGCTACTTTTTATCCCGAAAATAATTACTGTTCCCGTGGGATGCACCAAATAACACATGACACACTGATTTCGCTTAAATTTGATATGGGGGTAGACTAGACCTTGTATAACACGAAGGTTACTTTTTATCTTAAAAGTCATTGCTATTCCCTTGGGATACCCAAATAACTCGATAACCTATTTCACTTCTTCGCGCTCATACGGCAATACAGATTTCACTCATGTAAAATTTGATAATATATTAATAGACTAGACACTCGAACGGATAAAAAAAATATTTACGGGCTCGCTTCGCTAGGAGTTATCCCACTTCGTTCGACTTTCCCCCAGGATGTTTTGGGCTTATGACACTCCAAATATTATATAATTTGTGCTGCTTTGGACTTCTTTATGCTCAAATGGTTTGAACAAATACGGTGAAAATTTTCGCGCTCGCTTCGCTCGCGCATTGCTCGATACGCTCGCATCCAGCTCGCTTCGCTCGCCCTTGGTCCTAGTACGTTTTGACACAACAAACATTATGTTATTTGTGCTGCTTTGGACTTCTTTATGCTCAAACGGTTTAAACAAATACGGTGAAAATTTTCGCGCTCGCTTCGCTCGCGCATAGTTCGGATCGCTCGCATCCGGCTCGTTTCACTCGCATCCGGCTCGTTTCGCTCGCATCCGGCTCGCTTCGCTCGCTGTTGGTTCTAGTAAGTTTTGATACAACAAACATTATGTAATTTGTGCTGCTTTGGACTTCTTTATGCTCAAACGGTTCGAACAAATATGGTGAATATTTTCGCGCTCGCTTCGCTAGCATACAGCTCAATTTGCTCGCAATTGGTTGCCTGCCTGGTATACGCCAGAGGTTTTTTGATCGTGAAGTTTATTTGGCTCTCTATAGCTAAAACTTAAAAAATATCATGACTAACCACTAAAAATGTAAAAATAAAATTGTTTTAAAAAACAAAGAACCGACTTCAAAACACAACTAAAAAGGGAAAAATAATTTTAAGCCTACATCAAATCAAGAATAGTTATATAAGTAGAATCGAAGAGTTTATTTCATGTACTTATAAAAAACTATTTTAAATTTTTATTTATCCTGTTTTCTTGAAGTCGGTGCCATCTAAGAAGAACAATTTAATGTTTGTTAAAAAAACTATTTTCAATTGTCTTTCTTTGCTGGCACCGACTCCAAGAATACAGGATTCATAAAAATTTAAAATAGTTTTTTTTAAGTACATGAAATAAACTCTTCGATTCTACTTATATAACTATTCTTGATTTGATGTAGGCTTAAAATTATTTTTCCCTTTTTAGTTGTGTTTTGAAGTCGGTTCTTTGTTTTTTAAAACAATTTTATGACAGTTATCGTGTGAAGTTGAAGCAAGCGCGATCCTATTCTTAGTTGGCACGCATAGTACAATGTTCGATGCTTCGATATCATTAAAATTTCTGTGATAAAGTGATTTTTGATTTATGTTGTTTGCTTCAATCTTCTTCATACATTTGACATTGAGTCTATATGTCAATTATATGTTAAATGCCAATGTCACGTGTTAATGTTATCCACTATTCTTGATTGATATTATTTTTATTTTGTGCTTAAAATTGTAAAATACACTCATTACATATTTCAATCAGTATTATTTATAAAATAAAGACTAAAGCGCTAATGATTTGCACCTAATATTATTCCACTACTTGGTCTTTACTACAATATCGAAAAACGTCGGTGCGGTAAGTACAAGTTTTTGTTGATAAAATCATACAAAACTTCTTTCATTTTCATTACACTGATGCACTATACAGTTTATTTGGTAATAACACCCATGAAATGCGTTGAACTAAAATTACAACCGCGAGTTTGCAATATATTCTAAGTAATATAGTTTTAGCCATGTAAGAACACACTAGGCATGGTAATTTCCCTTATGATGACGAAATCGTTCCAATTACATTTAGTTACGAAGAACTTTTTTTACTGAAGAAATAATTATTTTAATAAGTATTTGGGGTAAACTTTCTCAAGTAAGTTTGTTTACTAATATTTGGAAGATGGCTTTTTAATGTTCAGCAGAATTTCTCCATATGGATATGTTTTATATATATACTGTTATCAGAAAATAGAGCCAGGAAGAAAGTTATATAAATTCATAAAATTATAAGATGTCTCTATTATTATAGAATTAACTTTATTATTTAAATATTTCTGTTAATGCTAGCAGCTTATTTTTAACACAATATTAACATCAATATGTGAAGGTTTATGACAAAAAGTCTCTGACAAAATTTAATGCCTCAACAACTTCTTTTTATGTTTGTTATATATTTGCAATTTTGTAGGCATAAAATCAAGAAGTAAACAGAATTAAAAAGTGACATACAAATAAAAATGCATTGTTTCAGTTGTATGCCACAAAATGGCAGGCCAGCAAGAGAACTTTGATGAGGAGTCTTTCATAATTCTTGGCACATCTCCCGGAACAAGTTTGGACATCAAATGTAATGGAGATGTTGTGGACGGGAAGCAGAATGGTATTGGCGGGGTCTTGGATAAGGCTCAGATAGAGGATGCTATGAAAGACTTGTCTCTTGAAGCCAGTATGGCTCTCAAAGCCAGCTTCAAGCTGGGAGATTCTGTAAGTATTCTAACTTATTTGTTATTCTTTAGTGGTCAGATGTGTACTGTGTCCTGCAGGAGGCGTTTGGTGCCTTTCCTCCTTAGTAGTAGTATTGTAGTGTAAATACTGAAAGGAGCTTAAAGGGTTAAAGAAGAAAAAAAATTGTATGGTCAATAATGTTATGATGTAATATAGTATGAAAGAAAAAGGAGTGAATGTAGATATGATGGCTGATAGAAGAGTGTGGAAGGAAAAAACGGGCTGTGCCGACCTCACATAGTGGGAAAAGGTGAAGGCAAAGAAGAAGAATGTGGTATATGCCAGAAAGTTAAATTGTTATTACTGCCTTACTAAATGTGTGTGGCATCTTGCTAAAAAGCTCACTAAGCCATATTCTATTTGCTATACCATAAGAATCTTGTTATGTCTCATCTAAAGACAATGCAGAGCCCAAACACCTGGTCCTAGGGGTATAAAATATGGATGGTGTATTTGTTTTAGAATGTAGACATGTACTAAGAACAGATTTTTGAAAATTCCATCTCTAAGGGGGTAAAAAGGGGTCAGAAAGTTTGTATGAAACTTCTTTGTTATTGAACTTCTAGCAATGATATTTGGAATATGTATAGTTATTAAAATTAAGTATTTAGAATAAAAAATAATGGTATTTTTTTTTGTAAGATGTGAATTAAGGGTTTGTAATGGGTGATAGTTTGTAAGGAAAGTTCTAGGTTCCACAATAAGAAACATACATGCAGGCAACAGCAAGTAGATTCATATTTTTTTAATCTACTTGTGTTATAATACCCTAAATTATACAGAAAAAATATCAATCTGTAAGTGGTTGAAATGTGATGAATGAGGGATGAATGGGATGATATTTTTATTAAATCTTTGTTTTTGTTTAATATTTTTTAATTGTAATGTTTATTCTAATAAGCACAAGTTTCCATACTAGGTTTAAATAGTTAGTTGTGTAATAATCATAGACGGTTTGGCTAAAATGCTGTATGGTTATGTTTTTATTTAAATAAATGTATCATGCCTCATAAATCTAATTTAAGATTTCTTTCTGAGTACTGCTTTTGCTCTTTGGGAAATTCCAACTAAAGCTTTTTACAAATGAATATGCTACCAGTACTATTATAAGTGTGGTTAAATCTTAAATCTGCTGGTGTAATATATAATAATGAGTATATTCATAGAAAACAAGATAAACTGACTTATGACTAATCATACAAATGATGTGCCTCTTATCTATGCAAGCTGATAACAGCTAAAGTAAATATTTTCTTCTTTTTGTCATATGTGGTATAAATGTTACCAACTTTGAGAATGTTAGTAATGATTACACATTTTATGTCTTTAGAAAGACTTGCCATTTAAAAAAGTTTTTCTTTATGTAATCTGTCACCTAGTAGCTGATGGTGTCTTCGGCTAACTTCGTTGAGAGCCAGTTTTTGTAGACAGGGCATGTTCTACTTTCGGCCAGAGTTATTGCTGAATCATGTATTGTATTCTAGAACTTTGATTGAAAACTCTCAACACCAGCACCTGGCCACTTAGTTCACACAATGAAGAAGAGGACAAAAAAGTTTTCACAAGTTCCTTTGTCTTTGCTTTCCAGCCTTCTCCAGCAAGTCTAATGGTTGCAAGCACAATAATAACCGACGACAAATCTACAGAGGAACTCCAAAAGCACTTTGGTGAACTCCTTGATGAGAATGTCATTCTCAAAGAGACTCTGAAGCAAAACAATGACTCTATGAAAGAACAGTTTATGTTGATTGCGACTTGCCAGGAAGACATGATGAAGACGCATATGTTGCATAAGGAGAAGTTCGAGGAAACCAAGGAGCTGGTTGAAAGGGTATGTTGCTTTTACACTTAATTAATCCGCACGAAGCTTTCGCTTCCACATATATTGTGCAGACCATTAAACTATGGAACTCTTTGCCGGAATCCCTGTTCTATGTGAGAGTGAATCGGTTTCTTCTAGGCAAGCGCGCTCCACCCTAGATCGCAACATCAGGTGAGTTTCGGTCAAGCGCTTGCCTATCCATCATAAAAAAAAAAAAAAAAATTAGCTGCGCTTCGTGGTGCTGTCCATATTAGTACCGGATAAAATGTAGCGTGTGTGGTTGATCCGGTTTCTTCTAGTTAAGTGCGCTTCATTCTAGCGTAGCATAAGCAGCCCACTATACGTTCCCACTGCTGGGACTCGGAGCCTTCTCTTACGAGGAAATGAAATGAAATGAAATGAAATGAAATGAAATGAAATGAAATGAAATGAAATAATTTTATTTGCGTAGCCACAGGTAATATAAAAACATGGAAAATAATATAAAATGTCCCTTGTAGGCTACCGCATATGCGGTGTGCAAAAGGTCAATTAATTAGTTAGGTAATTTATAAGTTAATTGTACTCCACTATTATTTTACAGCTAAGCAATGATATTTAAAAGAAATGTCAAAAGATTATAAGTATACAATATCAAAAATAAAAAAAATAAAAAAATGTAAATACAATATCTAACAAAAAAAACTAGCTAACTGGGTTGGCACGTCGACCCGAATCGGATCTTGGCCTCCGATACTAATAGACGCCACTGTTCTCGGTCCTGTGCCTTCTCCTGCCACTGTGTGACCTGAAGATTGCGCAGGTCTTCCTCCACTTGGTCTATCCAGCGATACCTGGGTCGTTCAACCGGTCGACGACCGCTCGCTCGTCCCAGGTGAGCTCGTGCAGTGAAAAAAAATAAATAATAATAATGTCAATAATAATAATAATGTCAATAATAATAATATGTCAAGGTTTTTTATAATGTCAAAGTTATAGTATTTACAAATAGTTATCAATTGTTTTATAAAATGTTATTATGAAACGAATCATATAATAATGTATATCAGTTAAATTTTAATTTCAAATTTTAAATTTTAAATACAATTAGCTTTTACATTTCATATAATTATCCAAATCATAATAACATTTTTTTAATAAATAGTCATTTAATTCTTTTTTAAATGCACGAAATGGTAGCTTCTTGAGTGCCTCGGGTAGTTTATTATAGATACTAATAGCCATGCAGTATACATTTTGTTTACTTAGTTGTAGCCTAAAATTTGGAAATGCAAGTTTGTCTGTTCTATATGATGCGTCAATTTTCCTTCTATTTGAGGTTTCGAAGCAACTATGTTTATTATTAACTACAAATATACACATTTCTTTAATGTACATACAAGGCAGTGGTAAGATTTTGAGTTTTTGAAATAGTGGTCTACATGATACCTTATTTGAATTTATGCCACAGATAGCTCTTATGCATTTCTTCTGAATTTTAAATACCTTATCAATGTTTACAGAGTTACCATATATAATGATCCCATAATTTAGCACCGATGACACATACCCATGATAGGCACTTAATGCTGCTTTTTCAGATGCCACTTGTCTAAGCCTTTTGAGTGCAAATACAAATCTGAGAATCTTTTCTCGTATCATTTCACAGTGTTCTTTCCAATTTAAATGTTCATCAATTTGGATACCTAAGAACTTTGTACAGCTTACTAAATTAATTTGGTCATTATTATAAGAAATATTGAGATTAAGTGTACTAGTTTTATAAGTTTTAAATTGCATTACATTTGTTTTAGAAATATTAACTCTAAGACCGTTTTTATCAAGCCAAGCTATAATGTCACTTATTGTATTATTTATGTCATACTGTAAATTAATGTTTTTACTACCTTTTATTAATACAGTTGTGTCATCAGCAAATAGTATGCATTTGTGAGTCGTTATGTTAGGTAAGTCATTTATATATAAAAGAAATAGAAGGGGGCCCAGTATACTACCCTGGGGCACACCACTTCTGTTTACTCTATATTCCGACCTATATACTTGTTTCTCAGTAGAGAAGGATACAGGCCATAATCCACCATGCTGGCCAAGTGCGGGTTGGTTAATGACACACGTCGTCGGGTATTGCAGTCCTCCCAACGTGTCGGTATCCACACGATGTTTTCCTTCACCGTAAAGCGAGTGCATACCCACACATAACACATAAAAGTCTTTGGTTTGCTGGGATCGAAGCAGGTGCCATCAGATTAAAAAGCAAATGTTTTGCCACCGAGCCACACCTGCCTTTTTGAGTAGAATATTCAACTAATAAATCATCATCATCATTATCATCCACAGCCCTCTTTATCCCACTGCTGTGTATAGGCCTCCGTCTGCATGTGCCACCTGCGTCGATCTTGTGCAATCAATATTTCTTCTTATTCCAGCTCCGTCAAGAAAACAAAAAGCTAAAGTTGGATATAGCATCTCTCATCGACTCCGGAAACAGACCTTCTGCTCTAGTGAATGGGGAAGCCAGTGAAGCCAAGTGTGACCCGGTCACGGCCAAGTCAGGCCCTTCCAGCGCTTTGGAGTTTGTGACGTCACCGGATGACGAGACTATCGATCGATTGACCGCGCAACTGGAACTTGTTGAAAAACAGAGGAGACAGGTATTTTCTTACTATTGATCTTATGGCGAGGCCAAACAAAATCTTGAACTTACAGTTTCTTCGTTTTAAATCGTAAACGGTAATAAATAAAAGTAAACCTTCCTAATTTAAAAACTGTACAGACTGCTTTAAAAACTGTAATCGTTGCTAGAACAGAAGAAGCCATAACCTGAAAATCCAGTGTGATCTTGCCAACACAAATCGTATACTCAGCAACAGGGTGGTTCATAATTGGAACAAGTTGCCCGAGGAGGTAGTCAGTGCTACCTCAGTAAATAACTTTAAAAACCGGCTTGATAGCTGGCTGCAGAAAACAAAAAATCTCTTGCTAACCTGTGATCAGTGCATCAGTGGACTTTAAACATTGACATTTAACAATGGACATTTTAGGAACTGTTTAAAAGTAAATTTCAACTCAGTGTGATATAGGCACATCAGCATATTGCAGCTCGCCTATAAGTCAATTTTTTTTTTTACACATTCACTCACGGCTGATTAGCTCCATACTGAACGATTTCTAGCTCGTATTATGGTTGCTAACATAACTGATATACTACATATACATACATACATATTAAATTTAAAAAGAAATACCTAAAGAGTGTCTAAAGAACAACACTAAAAATATCCATACTTATTTTGGCAACAATCAGACTGCACTTATTTTAGCACCAATCAGACTTATGAATATTTATTTTACTCGTATATTTTATAAATGTGAGATAAAACTGGCTCAAAAATGTTAATTTTTTAATTGTAAAAATCCTTTTACACTAAACAAACATTCAGTATGTTTAATGTGAATGAAAACAGGTGAATAATTAAAAGTTGGAAAACCGAGTTTCATCTAAGTCAGTTTAATTTAAGAAACTTTAGAAATTCTTACCGATTTACATAAAATTAAGTTAAGGAACATTCGAGAAGTATAAACTCTTGTATGTTGAAACACCGGCTCCCGGTATAAACACATTTTCGCCGCAACTGTTGACATACCGGGAGCCGGTGTGGGTAAAACTAAAACTTGGAACTTGGACTTTTTTTTCAACAGATAATACAAAATGGGCTAATGTCATTAAACATACGAGCGGATATTGTATTCAAAATTCTAAAATTAAAATTGATTTATAAATAACATATTCAACCATTAGCAAACACAAAAAATATAAAAAATACAGAAATTGATAACCTGTTCCTTTTTTGATGTGAGCTATATATAAAATATAAATAATAGTAAAATTGTTTTTTTGCCAGGTTATAACAGAGAATGAGAAGCTGACGTGGCAGAAGGAATCACTGGAACATATCGTCGATGCTACATCTAAGGAGAGAGATGATCTTAAAGAAAAGCTTAGAAATGCTGAGGTGAGACATTTACTTACTAATATGTAACTCCGTAGGTATTTAAAGTCTAAAGTAATTTATTAATAACAATACAGTTAAAGGTTTCATATAATATTCTGATTCTGACGACCTTGTTGGCTTAAAGGTTACCGCAGGACTGCTAATCAGAAGGTTTTGGGTTCGATTCCCGGCCCGGTCAACATCTTTGTGCTTAACTAAATTTGTTGGCTGTGGGTCTGGGTGTTAAATATGTATTTATATATAATATGTATGTATGTATATCAGTTGTGTTAGCAACCATAATACGAGCTAGAAATGGTTCAGTATGGGGCTAACTAGCCGTGTGTGAATGTGTCAAAAAAAAACATATGAAACATACATTTATTCAAAATAAATAAATTATACTACTAGTTACATACAAATACTACTACTAAGTATTGTAGATATCAAACTATCTTTAATTTCTATTTTATGAAACCAATTTTACTTAAGATACTACAATGCTGTATCCTATTGTTACAATAGTAAAAATCTTTATTTCCATCTATCTTCTGTTATCAATGGTTCAATTTGTCGAGCTGATAGGGAGATACGTGCCTGCGCCTGATTTGTCAAAAATGATGTGCATACACGGCATTGGTGGCTGCTATTGGTGAGCTGCATATGCGCGTAATTTTTGACGAATTAGGCGCCAGAAATGAATTTCCCTCCCAATTAGTTCGACTCGTTGAAGTTAGCTGTAACATCCAGACCCACAGCCAAAATTTTTGTTAAGTGCAAAGTTGTTGGCCGTGCCGGGAATCGAACCCGGAACCATCTGATTGCCAAGTCCGGCATGGTGTATTTATTAGTCGGTTAAAATATATCGGATTAGAATGAAGTGTGGATGTGATTGTTTCAGCTGAACTTTGGTCCCGAGATAGAAAAACGTGATGTTTATATAGAGCAATGCAACGAGAAGATATCGAGACTACACATGGACCTTAAAAATGCCAACATGAAAATATTGGCTTTGGAAAATGTTAAGGTATTAGGAATTATAGATATTTACTAACATTCATAACACTAGGCACGTCAAATTTACATATAACATGAACATTTAATTATTTTATTTGAAAGTGAAGAGCAGAAGGTTATTTTGGTATGGGCATGTGATGCGTGATGATAATTATAGATATTCTTATTATTATTATTATCATATGTGTGTATATGCCATATTTTAAGTTATATATTTGTCATTAATGTATGTGTATATAAATTATTTTTTTGTAATAAATAATTGTAAATTGACTTGCCCAGTACGGTGCGATGCCGTAAGGTTAATAAACGATTTGATTGATTGAGAGGAAATGCATGTGACTAGGAGAAGTATGGATATGGTTGTACGAGGTAGCGGAAGTAGAGGTCGACCTAGGAAGACGTGGCTGAATTGTGTAAATGAGGATATGAAAGAAAAGGGGGTGAATGTGGATATGACGGCTGACAGAATCGTGTGGAAGAGGAAAACTTGCTGTGCCGACCCCACCTAGTGGGAAAAGGTTGAACATTTTTCATCAGATCACCAATAAGCCTTAGATGCCTATCAATATTTATTCAAGCACCACCCTCCTATCTGTTATACTTTCGGAGATCCCCTGGGATGCTCCAGGCTCAGATCCGGTTTCAGGCACTTAAAATTTTTTCCCAACGTCAAATGGTCCTTTCTTTACTGTGGAGCCTCGCAAGTGTGAAGAAGAAAAAGATTTAATTATTTTATTTCCAGTTGGAGTTTTCCAAGTACAAGTCGGAAATGTCGGAGCTAGTGCGTACACAACGCGAGAGTATACAGCAACTCGGACAGAGGCTGAAGGAAGCAACACAAATCGCTGTGAGTATAATAACGATGTAAGCAAAAGAAACCGGCTCTTGAAGTCAATTTACTAAACTTAAAAGGAAAATCTTAGAGGTGGGATAATGTAACAGAATCAGAGTTGTAATCTGCCATAACACTGTATAGATTAATAGATAGAATATAAAATTAGCACTAAAAATGCTCTACCACCATACTTCAGTTTCCTCACGATGTTTTCCTTCTCCAGAAGCTCTACTTCATTAGCGGAGATCGAGCCCAAAACCTTCGTGACGTAAGGTGACCCCACGCCTTGAACTGTCTTCTCTTCGAATACTTCACTTTGCTTGCACCAAAATCTTAATATATATAAATCTCGTGTCACAATGTTTGTCCTCAATGGACTCCTAAACCACTTAACCGATTATAATAAAATTCGCACATCATGTGCAGTTCGATCCAACTTGAGAGATAGGATAGTCTAAATCTCAAATTATGGTCGCAATTTTAATTCATTGCTAATCATTGTCTGTTATTATTTGACAGTCACATTTATCTGTTAACTCCAAATGATTCTAACAGATGTCGATACCTTTCGACTGGGTTGAGTAAGTAATCAATAGATGGCGCTGCTATGGTAAATCTACGAACGTGTCATATAAGCTACACTATCTATTTTTCATACCCCTAAGTGAGGCACAACAACGTTTGCCGGGTCAGCTAGTAGATTAATAGATAGAATATAAAATTAGCACTAGAAAATGCTCTACCACCATAGTTAAGTTTCCTCACGATGTTTTCCTTCACCAGAAGCTCTACTTCATTGGCGGAGATCAAGCCAAAACCTTCGTGACGTAAGGCGGCCCCACGCCTTACTGAACTGTCTTCTCTTCAAATACTTCACTTTACTTGTACCTAAATGTACTTTTATAATTTGAATGTGCCCTAACAGTGTGTTCCGGCAACCTCATTGAGAGTTATTCCAGACTAGACGTGCCTTATGCCAGAGTATCTCTTAGTATCTTACTCTTGTGGTTTCGCGCCCTTCTGCTCAAATGTGTAGCGTTAAAAGTTAAAAATAGAAACTTTTTTTTTGACACATTTCACACACGGCTGGTTAACCCCATACTGAACCATTTCCAGTTCGTATTATGGTTGCTAACACAACTGATATACTACATATACATACATATTATATATAAATAAATACATATTTAACACCCAGACCCACAGCCAACTAATTTAGTTAAGCACAAAGATGTTGACCGGGCCGGGAATCGAACCCAGAACCTTCTGATTAGCAGTCCGGCATGGTAACCTTTACGCTAACGAGGTCGTCGACTTGTATGACTTGTATGTATCCAGGAGTTGAAGCCGGTGCATGTGTCATTGACCCCGGAAGCGGAAGGCAGTGCGGAGATGGGAACTCTGACGTCACACGTGAAGCTCTACGAGCGGACGTTGAAGCATTTGTCCACTCTGCTCAATAAAGTGTCTTCAGGGTAAGTGTTGAGAAACTCTTTATAATAACCAACTTAATAAAGGAGAAATCAGATTGCAGTTATTTTATCTACCGTATAAAACCGTATAAATTAATATTTTTTATTTTGTGTGGAACGTAAATAATTAGTAAATGTTATACCTACCTACTTATTGCTGATCTTTCTATTTGTGTAATGTATTTATTTATATGGTAACTCTGTATAATGTTTGTAACCTTCCTGTAATGTCGTATGTGTCGTCACAGGTCGGCTCCAGCGGAAGACCAGCGCTGCTTGCTTGCAGTCAGCACACGCTGAGCTGGGGCCGGTTTTGTGGCTCGTCAATGTTTTCTTTTATGTTTCTTGTGTATTGATTTTCTTAGTTGTTCGTGTCACAAAATAAATGATTCTTTCTTTCTTTCTTTTTTGACGACCTCGTTGGCATAACGGTTACCATGCCGATGCCATGCCATGCGGTTGCCATGCCAATCAGACTCCGGGTTCGATTCCCGGCACGGTCAACATCTTTGTGCTAAACCAAATTTGTTGGCTGTCGGTCTGGGTGTTTAATATGTATCTATATTAAATATATATGTATGTATATGTAGTATATCAGTTGTGTTAGCTACCATAACACGAACTAGAAACGGTTCAGTATGGGGTTAACCAGCCGTGTGTGAAATGTGTCCTAATATTTATTATTATTTATTAGATTTTATTATTATTTATAAAAAAAATGGGCATAAGATTATTTTCTGGTCCAGGTTATCGGATAACCTGGTGGAATCGCTGGCGCTAATCCTGAGTCTGAGCGACTTGGCCGTGGAGCGCACTACGGTGGATAACTTCAAGGCTGGACTGGAGACTGTGAAACTGCACATGGAGACACAGCAGAGCGACGCCATGGCTAATGTGTGAGTTTTTTTATCTATTTTACACGCTTTTTATTAGCTTCACCTGTATGTTTGTTTGTAACTGACTTATTTGGGCGCGATTTTGACCCACTTTAAACGGCCAGATTTTTTATTGAGGACCGATGACAATACACTAATTTGATAAAGTTATTTTTTTTTGTATTTTTGGTTGTATGTTTTTTTGTAACCGACTTCTTTGGGCGCGATTTTGACCCACTTAAAACGGCCAGATAAGCGTGTTTTTTTTTTAACTATTATTATTTAAATGTCTGACGTGTCTGCTCGTGCTTGTGTGTGTGTATGTGTGTGTTTGTGTCCTCCTTTGTCTGTGGCAACGTAACTTCTGAACGGGTGAACGGATTTTGTTTTTGTTTTTTTTTTTTACTACATTTACAAGTACACACCCTTGAAGCTTGTGGTTTTACTAAAATGTTGAATGCTCCTCTTATTTTGTGTAAGTTCCAAACTAAGCCATAAGTTCTTAAAGAGTCCACGTTGGACTCAAGAAATTATAATTGACCGATTTTTTCCAAATTTTATATGCGTATTCAGAAGGTCTGAGAATCGGCTACTGTATATTTAGATTTTATTTTTTTATTAAGGTAAAAAAACGTTTGCCGGGTCAGCTAGTAACGTATAAATGTATATATGTACATTTGACTTTAATAATAACTTTTTTTTTCAGAGGTCAGATCCGCGGTGCACTCTCAATATTCGAGGGTATATTCAACGATTACAAGGAAGCTGTCCAGAAGCTAACTACTTTACAAAAAGAGACCGTAAGTCTTCTTCTTCTTTGTATACACTGAGTGGCCAAGCTCTGGTGTTGAGAGTTTTCAAGCCGCCTGGAAGGCCTCTGACTTGGCTTAACGACCGCTTTTACTAAGACTAACAGCCGGGACCTACATTTTAACATGTCATCCGACCCACGGTAGCGCCCAGATGAAAATGACACTTTAAAAATGACAGTCTAGTGCATTAAACACTGTCCGCATCGACCGTTGCTTAGCTTCGAAGATCACGTCAGATCACCTTAGCTAGCCTTATAATTAGCCGTATTGCCTCAATTATAAAAATATTATTTTCTTATATATAACATTTTCATGTCACAATGCTAGTTACTGTACTCCTCCGAAATGGCTTGACCGATTTTTACCAAATTTTATATGCGTATTCAGTAGGTATGATAATCGGCTACTATCTATTTTTCATACCCCTAAGTCATAAGGGTTGTAACGGCTGAAACAATATGAATGAAATTTGGTGTGAAGATGTCTCATGTCTAACCCTTAAATACTTTTTTTTAATTTTTCGATGAAAACTTTTGTTTAATTTTTTTTATAATTTGGCATGACATATTTTGTCATATAAACCCAAATTTGTTACTTTCTTATCACCAACCTTTATTTTTTTATGACCATTTTAGTAATTTAATATTTTTTCATCCCGCTCGATAACTAACCAATTATATTACTTAAGGCAAAACGTTTGCCGGTTTAGCTAGTTACTATTATAAATATTAGGACACATTTCACACACGGCTGGTTAGCCCCACACTGAACCATTTCTAGTTCGTACTATAGTTTTTTCTTTCCACCTTTACGCTAACGAGGTCGTCAAAATTATAAAAATGAAAGTAAAATGAACCTTATCTCTCTGTGAATAGAGACCGAGTCCGAACGTAGAGCAGCTAACCTCTGCGCTGGTTGCTCGAGGTCAAGAGCTGCGAGCGATGGAGGATCAGATCAGGACATTGAAGGAGCAGAAAGATGATGTGGAGTTACTGAAGGCTCAACTAGATCTATACAAGTAAGTGTTTTACACGTGGACACAGGTTTGTGTGTTTGGGATGAGTGAATACTTTTACATGAGGACACCGTTGTGTGTGTTTGGGATGAGTGAATACTTTTACACGAGGACACCGTTGTGTGTGTTTGGGATGAGTGAATACTTTTACACGAGGACACCGTTGTGTGTGTTTGGGATGAGTGAATACTTTTACACGAGGACACCGTTGTGTGTGTTTGGGATGAGTGAATACTTTTACACGAGGACACCGTTGTGTGTGTTTGGGATGAGTGAATACTTTTACACGAGGACACCGTTGTGTGTGTGGGATGAGTGAATACTTTTACACGAGGACACCGTTGTGTGTGTTTGGGATGAGTGAATACTTTTACACGAGGACACCGTTGTGTGTGTTTGGGATGAGTGAATACTTTTACACGAGGACACCGTTGTGTGTGTTTGGGATGAGTGAATACTTTTACACGAGGACACCGTTGTGTGTGTTTGGGATGAGTGAATACTTTAACACGAGGACACCGTTGTGTGTGCTTGGGATGAGTGAATACAAATATAAATAGCTTGTATTTAACTTTCAGAAGTGTACGTACCAAATTTAATACTATGCTTACCAGGAACACAAATGATATCGAGCAAATGTTGGTTGTTCGGTTCAATAAGGTTCAATAGCTAGTTCGTAGGTTTCATACTAGATGGTGCCACTAGAAAAGTTAGCTCGCGCAGAATATAAAATAAATAATAATGCGACATACCGTCGCAAGATTTTCATGAGTTGACATTTGGTGTTGTATAAAATAACTTTCTAACCACAACCCTAGTCTTTTATTCACATTAGAATTACTTCAAACATTGGGAAATGAAAGAAGTGTTTGTGGAAACTAATCAGGTGGTCTTCTTTGTCTTCCCTTTTCCCATTATTTGGGGTCGGGTCTCCTCACTTTCTTGCGCCAATAGATACTAGGGATCGGAATACTAGAGAGGATTGCTGATTCCCATACAATAAAGCTTGGCGCAGAAGTTTGACATAATTACCGATGAAACCTAGATGGCGCTGCAAAACGAGTGTGCAACCTAGTTGCCGCCAAATTCCGCAACGCGCTGCAGTCACATAGTGAAATTTTAAACGACACTAGGGTCACGTAATCTACTATAGATTACGTGCCTACTATAGATTTCATCGGTAATTATGGCAAACTTCCGCGCCTTGCTTTATTGTAGGGGAAAAAAAGACGAATAGATGGAGCTACATGTATCGAATGACTTACGTAGTACGATTTTCAACTAGAGGTCTATTATATTTATTAGTCTTTGCTATCACGGTTTATGAGATACAGCCTTGTGACAGACAGACATTAGAGGCTTAGTACTCGTATAAAACCATCCTGTTTGTATCATAGAAATCATAGAACTTTATTAACCTTATAATTTTGCGTTATACTAGGCACGTCAAATTTACATATTCATCAACAATCAATTAATTAATTAATCAATCGTACAATGTCTTAATAATATAATTAGTCATACAATGTCATGATAACATAAGTAGTTGTACAATGTCATATTAATAAAATAGAAAATAACAACACATTTACACATATTCATGTCACTTTACATCCGTCATACTTAAATAGAGATTCTGAAAGAGACAACCTTATATATTCATTTGAAGCATAAAAAGGGTTTTCCACAAAGAAGTTTTCCAGTTTTCTTTTAAATGTGTGAAAAAATCTGTCATACTTTGGGGCAGTTTGTTAAACATACATATTTTGTTGTAGATCCCTTGCTTTTGCACTTTAAGTAACCTATTGTTTGGTTTTCTTAATCCTCTTGGTTACATACATACTCTTTGGTACATAACCTTCAAATTGTGTTTGACCTTTCAGGAGTGATTTCGAAGCTGAGAGGGAGTCCCGGTCCAAGATGGCGAGTGAGAAAGACAGCGTCGCAACGGACCTCAGGAAAACGAAGAAACTGTGCGAGGAACTTAAACAACAGGTGTGATAAACATAAATCTTCTTATATATAAAATTTCCGTGTCACAGTGTTTGTTACTGTACTCCTCCGAAACGGCTTGACCGATTTTTTCCAAATTTTATATTCGTATTCAGTAGGTCTGAGAATCGGCTACTGTATATTTAGTTTTTTTTTTTTTTACTAAGGCAAAACAACGTTTGCCTGGTCAGCTAGTGTATTATATATATAGGCTAAATCACATAACCGAAATAAATAGATGGTACTTCAGTAGATCCTGCCGCCGTAGCTTGGGCCTTGCATCGCTAACTTTTAGGTTTTTTTTTTAATAATATTTTTGTATTTTATTTTTTTATATAATTTATTGTAAAAAACTTAAAAGCTAGAGAAATAAATTAATACGAGAATAAATTTAATAATTGGACTAGACATGTATTAGAACTATTTACATGAATTAGACATTTATATTTTTAAAATTTTATGAAGATCTGACAATTGTAATGTTGCATGCCTGGCGGTGAAAATAGAGAACCAACTTAGCGAAATAACACCATAATTTGTACTTAGCTCGACCACTCTATCACACACACACACACACACACAAATACTTACACTCACATACACTATACACATACACACACACATACATACTTAATTTTATATTTTCAAGAAAACATACTTAATTTTATATTTTCTTTTGAAGAGCTTTTAGTAATAATTTCTATAGTTTCAAGTTATGTTTGTTTCTTTTTCCATTCAATAGTTTGTGTAGTAGAATCATAAACATTGAATTATAATTATAATTGTAAAAAAAAATAATAATAACTAACTACGAGTAAATTAGCGCGAACTTCATACCATGTAACAAAGGTAAAACGGACCGCCAAGGTTCACGGCTTGGTTGGGGTCCATTGAACACTCACAGCAACTGCACAAGCACTGGTATATCCAAACTTGAATGTAAGCTTTAGTTATTACTTAAGATAAGTTGATCTAACATATGTAACAATTTGAAAATTAATGTGTATAGCTTAAGGTTTATGGAAAATAAATATATTATTATTATTATTCCTATTTTCCAGTTGGACGAGGTCCGCCGCATCAACCCGGTAGTATACAGGAATGCGACAAGCGTAAAGCCGGCTACAGCTAGCGCGTCCACCCCGACTCGGCCCGCGCCCAGCCCCGCACATACCGGCAACACGGTGAGTTGATCACGGTGAATTACTTTTTTAGGGTTCCGTACCTAAAAGGTAAAAACGGGACCCTATTACTAAGCTTCCGCTGTCTGTCTTCAGGCTGTATCTCTGAAACCGTAATAGCTAGAAAGCCGAAACTTTTACAAGACATGTATTTCCCGTGCCGCTATAACAACAAATACTAAAAATAACAAAATGAGATATTAAGCGGGGTCGAACAAGAAACGTGTCTTTTATTTATTTTTTGCTATAAATCAATAACGATAGCTACTAGACACTTAAAATTTTCACATAATATATAAATGTATATTATTAACTTTCAAATTAAATTGTAAAATTAAAATAAAATAAATATTTAAGGGGGCTCCCATACAATAATGGTACGGTCAATGCGGACGGTGTTTGGGCGCTACCGCAGATTGGATTACACGTTAAATTGTAGGTCCTGACTGTTAGTCTTAGTACATGCAGTCGTTAAGCCAAGTCAGAAGCCCTTCAGGCGGCTTGAAAACTCTCGACACCAGAGCTTGGCCACTTTGCTCATACGAAGAAGGAAGAAAGTAGGATAGATAATTATGTTAGTTGTTCGTTTAAAAATTTTGCTTTTTTTTTACGCTTAATAGGCTTGCGCTTGACCACAACTCACCCGATGTTAAGTGATATTGCAGTCTAAGATGAAACGCGCTTGCCTAGAAGAAACCGGTTCACTCTCGCCTTGAAGACAGTCAGGTTGTAGTTTAGTGGGAACAGGGATTCCGGCAAGGAGTTCCACAGTTTGGCCGTCCGTACTATAAACGTGGAAGCAAATCGCTTAATTAGTACGCATTTTCGGCATTTCCACTGTATAACGGTGTCTCCTAGCAGTCTCCCTGCTCGTTCGGTAATGGAAATGCTTTCCGATTTTAATTTAATCTCGTGCTAAAAAAGGTAACGAAAAAGAAGATAACACCTGCCATCAAGAAGGTCGATCAGGTCGACAAGAAGGAGGTCAAGGGTCAAGGCGAAGATACACCGAGAGAGAATACTCCGCCGCCTCTACGTTTCGACTGCCCAGTGTGCGACCAGCCTTTTAAAACGCTGGTCTTGTTACAGCAACACGTTGACACTTGTATAGCTAATAGCTGATTTAGGAAAAAAAATTGGCATTTTATTCTATTTTGTAAAAGTGCGCGGTTGTTAACAGTTTTTTTTAATACAAATATTAAAATATTGAAAACTTAGATCTAAAGTTAGGTGCAAGCTACTACTACTGATTGGTGATCGCTTAACTTTGTTTAATTCTGACAAGCAATATCTTAAACGATATGACAAAAAGTTTGTCATACAATATGACAAATAATTTTCCATAAAATATGACAAACAATATGCCATAAAACATGACAAACAATATGCCATACAATATGACAAGCAATATGCCATACAATATGACAAGCAATATGCCATACAATATGACACATTATATGCTATACAATACAACATACAATTTTTGTTCAATGCCTCGTCGAGTACATAGGGTATATCAGTTAATATTTTTGTAAACCCATTTTTTACCTACAACAGAGATCAGTATATGCTACCTATTGACTCAGGCGATATTATGTGGAAATCCATAATAGATGGAAGAAAATCGTAAATATTTATTGTACTTATGTTAGAAGCTTCCGTTGGCACAAAGTTGAGATATGCAAAGGAAACATCAAAATTTGTTTTAAACATTGTAAACTGTTCACAAAAGGCATCTTAATATTTTCGCGTAGAAAACGGTCACATTTACTTATTATTAAAAGTTGGAATGAGTCCAACAGTTTCGGTGCTTCCCGAGCACCATCTTCAGGGGCGAGTGTTACACGGACCGCCGCCGACGAGATCCGCGCCTGCACTGCCGGTCATAGAACCCCAAAAAAAATGTTTTTTTGTCATATTTTCCCCTAGGGATTACAAAAGTACTAAAATTAAATTGAAAAGTTATTCATAGTTTCAATATATCGCTGCCAGGTTGTCTATGTATATTTATTAATTAGATTAGTTTGTACGTATTTTTTTATTTTGATGAGATGTTAGTAGCGCATTTAACCTAGAAATTTGAGATGCATTTTTTAATTTATATTTATAAAAAAAAAATTAAAGTGTTAATTGTACTGTTTCATATTTATCTGTATTCTTTTCAAATAAATATTGTAATTAAAGTATAAAAAAGTTATAGGATTTATTTATTCTTATTTACTTATCTAGGTACGCATAAAGATTTAAATTCCGATTGGTAAGAAACTGTGATTTTGATGTGTTCTGATTTTTGTTGTTCGTAAATTTCTCTTTTAACTTGACAAATACAAAAACTAATACAAATTACAGTATGAAGAGTATTGCATACTAGACTGACTGAGCATGATTTTGGTGTGAAAAAAAAACTAAGCTGCATTGTTTTGTTACTCAGGTGTCGTGTGTAAATTTTAATACAACATTTATAACATACCTACTATTTTTAATCCTAGAATTTAGATACTAATGATATACGTACATACTATATAAATCTAACAACATTATCAATATTAACTATTATAAAAAACTTATATGGAATATGGATATGATATAGGAATATGGAACTGAATATACATTGTATATTCAGTTTCAGTTTCATTTACCTCTACTAGATTTACTTTAATCGCAATTCTAATAACAAACATTTAACAAGTTTATTATTCATCGAATATCTAACATTTTATACATAAGTTTGTTGTCTTGTTTTTAGAAACATTTCGTATCTATATTTTTTCGGGACTGTAAGTTAGACTGCCGTGGTCATTATATTTCAAATCCAATATGAAAATATCTATTTACTTATATTAATGTATTAATTTTTCAGGTCTACACTTGCCCAAAGTGTATGAGGTTTTCCTGTGAGCAGTACAAAGTCATGGAGGATCATTTCGATTTCTGCTTGGACGACTTCTAACCGGACTAAAGTGGATGAAACCGGATATCAACTGGTTAAAGGCGGTTAGTTTAGTCGAGCACATGTTTTATACATTTTATTTCTGATGGACCTAGTCTATGTATGTACATTGTTTAATTTTTAAATTAATTCTGAAACAAAGGTGATATGATATGTAGGTTTTATAGACTTAATAAATAAACAATAATCAAACACATTAGATTCGTGAAATTTTGCGGTTCTTAGAGCTTATAAAAAAGCAATAAACAATATTATTATATTTTAAATGTGTCTTTCAAAATGTATGGTGGTAACCGCACAAAATATTGCAAAAATATATTTTGCATATCCTCAAAATATCATTATTTTTGTATAATAGAAGATTTTCATAAAACTTGTATACATTTATAACTAAAGTCAATATAATGTATATAAACATTACATTTGAAAGTTTGTTACCTCTTACGTTCTTTTCTTCTGGTCTTTTTCCTCCCTCCTTATTGAGGAGGTTTGGGCACTGCCCTCGAGGATCCCCTCTTTGGCAGGGTTGGGCGCTGAGTCCGCTGAACTCAGGGGGGTTGTGTCAGGGTGCGAGACTACGACAGACCGCGTCTCAAGCACACCTGGATCCGTTATGGTTCCGTGGGCCTATCTTGGCTTTGTGAATCTTCTGAGGGACTTGGTTTCCCTTGTAGCCGCCTAGACTATACTCACGTTCACTTAACTATCCGTTCGTATGTTGAATGACATGAGCCCATTTTGTATTTTCTGTTAAAAAAAGTCCATGTTCCAAGTTTTAGTTTTACCCACACCGGCTCCCGGTATGTCAACAGTTGCGGCGAAAATGTGTTTATACCGGGAGCCGGTGTTTCAACATACAAGTGGCTATGTAAACGAAAGGATGTGAACTATTAAATGTCTTATTTATTGACTTGTGCTATATAGGACTTTGTATTCATAATATTTTATACTAGTCTTTTGAGAAATACCTATGAAATTGACCCGACTGTGAGTTTATTAAGAACTTAATACAGCAAAATAACATTGCAAGCCCATAAAATTATGTTTTTAAGATGATATTGAAATGGAAAAAGGTACTTCTTCGCCTTAAAGATTGGGAAAGTTTTAGATCTGTCAAATCGGTTTGGAGTGGAGTTGGAATCATGTCAGAATTGGCACCTATATAAAATGTATGTTGAAGGAACTCGTTTGTTCGTAAAAGTTTTTACGAGTGCCCAAAACCAAATATAGTTTTCGTTTCGTTAACAAATGGTCTCATTGGTTAATATGTTTGACAGAACCAATAACAGCCTCTATCGTTTTTTTGTGGATAGAACTTTTACGTGACGGAAACTATATATCATTTTGCACTTTCGAAAAAACCTATACTAGTAGTTCAGTATTGGGTATTTGAAAAAAATTTTTTTTTGTGATAAATAGAAAGATTATATATTAGTTTTATAACAAAACTTTTTTTTTTTTTTTTGCAATAATTCAAAAGTTATTTCGTAATAAAAATTAATTTTTGAATCCAGTACCGAAGACACGCCGACAACTCCCGAACAAACCCGAGCGCGTGTGACGTCATAATGTTAGTTTTATTATACTTTGTATTCATTATTTTCCTATCAACTGCATTGAGTGTCTGAGTGAAAACTAACATTATGACGTCACACGCGCTCGGGTTTGTTCGGGAGTTGTCGGCGTATCTTCGGTACTGGATTCAAAAATTAATTTTTATTTTGAAATAACTTTTGAATTATTGCAAAAAAATAATAAAAAAATATTTTTGTTATAAAACTAATATATAATCTTTCTATTTATCACAAAAAAATTTTTTTTTCAAATACCCAATTGTCACCTATGTAGGTTGTATTTACGAGTATGTTTTGTAGATAAAACCTATACAATCGTATAGGTTTTATCGAATGCTCAAAAATGCATACAGGGTTTGTCTCGTTTTCTTTTCTTTACATAATGAACATAATAATATAAATAAACAGAAGAACAGTTTATATAAATAAACAGAATTTTAATAATAATAGTTTTATAGAAACGGAAACTATAATGTTATTTAACACACTAAAACCAAACTTTTACTATCATTTTTTTAATTGACTTTTAAATTATTAACTCTGATTTTAATGTATGTTTTAGAGTAGGAATGATATGGAATAATTTTAATAATTTCTTAGCCATTATTATAAAGTTACCTCTAATTTTAGTAATAATGTATACTATTTAGGTGCTCCTCTAAAAAAAATTAATTACTTTAATATCTATAGTATTACAATCAGCTGAGTGGGACATAGAATAAAATCAATTTGTAGATATTTCAAAAGAAATAGACTAATGTTTTTTTTTCATTTCAAACGGGTCCGATAAAATCGTATTTGTGTTTAAGTGCCATTGAGTAATTGAAATTAAATAATAGTAAATATTGGAAAGGGTTAACTAGCAATTTTATTTATGCAGTGTTATTTGGAAAGGATTAACTAGGCACTTCGGGGTGTCCAACGTGAAGCATTATTGAGAAAAATTCTAATCAGAAGCTACATTGTCACACACTCACATTCACATACACACACACATACGTGTCATCCGACGGACGGTAGCGCCAGTTGGAAATGTTACCAAAAAGACTAGTTGTGCGTGGTCACCTATAGTAAGAATGTACGCATCGACTGTTGCTTAACCTCGATTATTGCGTTAGATCACGCTAGTTAGCCGAGCTGGCGCTATGTTTTGTTAATCCATTCGAAATAACCTTGTATTATAAAAAAAAATTTTATTCTATTAATAATTATATTCTATTAATAATTAGTATGTTTGTTATCTTGTAAGAGAATAGGTATATATCGTGAGTGTCTGGAGCTGAGCGTTCCTGAGTCTGATGGTAAGCGCGTCGTTTGCCCTGCACTAGTTATGTATAATCAAGTTAGTACTTTATTTTTATAATTGAATTTAAATTATTAATTTTAACTTTATATTTCAACATAAATGCGTAGCCCAATGCACGGAAAGAGTTAGTGATGAATCAGTTACTTGTACAGAAGAGGGGTCACGCTATGCTCCAGCAAGTGAGATATTATTATTGGAAAGAATAACTCGAGTCACTTGACTCAACTGATTCTTATAACTCGAGTCACATGACTCGGCTGATTCTTATAACTCGAGTCACTTGACTCAACTGATTCTTATCACTCGAGCCACTTGACTCGACTGATTCTTATAACTCGAGTCACTTGACTCGGCTGATTCATATAACTCGAGTCACTTGACTCGGCTGATTCATATAACTCAAGTCACTTGACTCGACTGATTCTTATAACTCGAGTCACTTGACTCAACTGATTCTTATGACTCGAGTCACTTGACTCTACTGATTCTTATAACTCGAGTTACATGACTCAACTGATTCTTATAACTCGAGTCACATGACTCAACTGATTCTTATAACTCAAGTCACATGACTCAACTGATTCTTATGACTCGAGTCACTTGACTCTACTGATTCTTATAACTCGAGTCACTTGACTCGTCTGATTCTTATAACTCGAGTCACTTGACTCAACTGATTCTTAATAATCGGGTGATAAAATAATTAAAGAAAACATTTGAAAGTTCATGCCCTCACTTGCATAGCCAAAATTAGTGCGAGCAAGAGGAGGCAAACTTTCTAATGTTTTCTTTATTAACATGGCTATTATTTATGTTTGTGTGATAGTGTGAAAGACTGTTTTGAAATATTCCTATTTTTATTATTATTGTCTATTTTTTAGTTAAAATGCGTTTTTGGTGAATAAAAACTTAAAGTAGTTTAATGACCAATCATACGACCTAGTATGATTTGAATAATGTTATAAAATAAATGAGATACAGTGTAAACTTTATATAACGACACTGATGGTACTGTGCCTTTTATGGCGTTATAGAGAGTGGTCGCTAAAAAGAGAGAATGTCATTGTATGGAATACAAGCTAAACCAACTGAAGCCAATTGTTTTTCACGCTTTAGAGAGTTTGTCGTTAAATCGAGTGATCGGTACATAGAGTTTATACTGTATTTGTTATTCTAAAAGTTTGTAAAGAAATTTGTGAACTAGATTATTACTTTTAGTAAAATTTAATGAATATACGATTTTTTGTCAATTTGTTCTTTCATTTCATGATGGTATAAAAATGGGAGTTCTTAGTATTTTAGATTTGGTATTGCTTTGTCTATTTCTAGTTTATGAAGGCTATTGAGGTTTATAGAGAAATAAAGAGGTACCACTTTTGAAGGTACATTCGTGCCGTGGCGTGGTTAGTCCGTTAAGACTACCAAACTTATTGGCGAGGTATTTAATAATCATTGATATTTGAATGAATCCTTAGAGGTATGAAAAGTTATTAAATTTCAATGTTTTTCTATAAAATAGGGATGGTACTATCTATTTATACACACCAATTAAAAAAAATGCAGCTTCTATTCAATAACTTTCTGTGTGACTAGTATTAAAAAACTTTGTGTGTTTAGGAAGGTCAATAAAATTCCAAAATGATTTTCAAATGAAATATATTTCATGTAACCCGTAGCGTTTCTTAGCTGATTTTTCAATTATAAATTTTATACAAATTACATTTTACATATATTTTTCTAAAATTTGTTTTTTTTTTCTTCTAAATACAAATATAACTGTTCTACAAGTTCGTTAAATATCTTTATAATATAATAATTAGCTAATTACGTCTAAAATTGGCACCATATTTGTTTCTATTTGTCGATGTGTGGTGTTAAGAAACGCTAGACTGTCAAAGTTGAGATTCGTAAGCAGAGAAGACATGTCAGAAGTAGATTTGGGATAAGTATATAAACCGCAACTTAGAGTTAATTATTGAAGTTACGGGATCAACACACGAACATACTAGGGCTATTGATAATTATAATGTAAAACCTTTGGTACTAGACAATTCTCCAGTGTCAAACAATTGGAAAAGCCATAAACAATTTGCTACAGATGCGCCAAAGAGTGTGAAACATTTTGACGCACCTCCACAGTTTTTGTTTAGTTGTTTTTTTTCTCCGCGATTTTTTATTTCTATATTCTTTAATGTACTTAAGTCACTCCCAAAGGTTTTGCGTTAATGACCTTGTTTTATTTTCTATATTTTATTCTATAGTACATTAAAAATCTAAATTTGCCCGTGCAGAAAACTTGACAGTAATCATCCTATGAAATCATAACATGAAAAGGAGACATACTAGTATATCTTTCTCTTTTATTTATTCTTAAAAAGCTTTAAAGTGTAAACGAGTAAGAAGTATACATCTATCTAGCTCCGATTTTATCAGATCACAGTTAGGTAGTAGGAAGATTTTCTGATAGAACAAATTTAGAGAGTACTATTTGATAATATGAATACAATAATGTAAAATATTCCTAAGTCTATGTTCGTGTGTAACAGCCCTTAGTTTTCAGACTAAACACTGGTATCAAATACAATTCACTAATTAAATAAAAAATAATAAATAAACCGTAAATAGTAACAAATAATAAATAGGTGAGAAGAATATAAAAAATAATCTTTTCGTTTAAATACTTAGAGCTAATGTTAATATTAGTAAAAATCAATATCTTGCATCGAAAACTAATTATTCAACTTTGTGATGTTTTTTATCGAATGAGTAATAAAATAAAGATTAAAATAAACGATAAAACCTAGAATACAAAATCACTTAAATAACATTGCTAAAAATGTTTACAATCTCATTTGGATTATTTAAAGTTTTTGAAAAGGCAACTAATTATAAAGTAATTGTGGTATTTACAAAGTAATGATGCTAAAAATATATGGAAATAAATATTTGCATTGCAGCAAAATAATGAAAACAAAATGCCAAAGAAATACAATATTAATTAACACAATAATAAACTTAAGTAGTTCTTATTGTAAGCTATTTATACATATCGTAAATAATACAAGTCATACTAAAGAAATTACACACTGTATTTTAAAAAGCGTAGCTAAGTATTTTTTCGAAAATACTGCGAATGGAATGCGTTACGATTAAAATTACAAACAAACAAAAACCTATAATCTCAGTCGGATTCTTCAGAGACAGTTGAAAAAAGAGATGACCAGCATCAACACCAGAAATTGACCTGTCTCTACAAATGTTTTGAATTTAATTTAAATACCTACAAGGTGCCTCAATAATTGTTCAATGTACTTAACACTCCAGAAGTCTAAACGACACATAGTAACACAAAATATTGTAATATACATTGTAATATATGTCCTTACCGTTAGGTACCTACCTTAATACGAAATTAAAATTAGTTGCGACATAAAAATACATTTACGTCGCGGTTAGACTAGAATACGTTGAGGATAGATAGCAGACGTCAAAATGGAGGAACACTTTTGTCTCTGCTTGATTTTTGTTATGTTGGCAAAGCGGTGGAATCGTATTGGCCGTTTGTACGTTCTATTTTTGAATAGATGGCGCTTTGAACTCGGTTATTGTAATTCAAGATGGCGTCTCGTGTTTTGGCGCGTAATTGTGCTGTTAGCGTTTGCCGACGAAGTCGATCATTTGATCTATTTGTTCCTTTTCGTCGTAGAGGTACAAAGACTCCATGCATCCCTTGAAGTAGGGCGTGGTGAAGCATTTCGCCCTGAAACACGTACAAATATATTATTAACATCTATGTGAAATAAATTGAATCGATTAGAAGAAGATGAAGATGAAATTGCAGGAAGCAAATACCGCTAATGAAAGAAAGGCGAATAGGTAGAGCGAGATACACCGTAGAAGATTAAAAAAGCTAACATTTATTTATCAAATTGCAATTATAGAACCACAATATTGGTAGCATATAAACTAAATAAGGAAATCAAAAGAGTCATACACGACATGCAGTAATTTCATGATACAAATTCGTGATGTATGTCACGATTTTTGCCGCCAAATTATATTTAAAATGTTCTTCAAATACAGATAATTTACTTTTGTCATAAAAGCGGCTACGTTTGAGATAATCTAATAGTGTTAAGCGGGGAATTAGTATGAATTTACAAATAATTTTGCAGGAAATTAAGCCGAAACATACGTTTCTTATATATGTATTGAAAATGAGAAATTAGGTGTACATATATAATTTAGGTATAAATAGCTGTAAAATGAAATAGAAAGTTTTTTAGTAAAAATGTTAAAAGTCCTTAAAATTAATCTTAAAACTTATCATGCAAAAGTTAGAAAACCAGATCCAATGCTGAAAAGTAAGGCGTAGTCATGCTGTTATTACAAATTGCCGAAAAGTTTAAAAAATTCTTACTTTTTTTTAAAGAATAGTTTTAAAAGCTTTATACTTTCTAAAATTATAGAAAATAGTTTCTTAAATAGTAAAAATACATTTTAATGGTTAGAGTATATTTATCAAAGATATATCTAGAAATAAGTGTTAGAAAATAGGATACGCATTTCGTGCTGTAAACACAAGAAGAGTGCATTAGAGTGGGATAGCAGCAGAGTTAATTCAAAATAGAGTATATTAGTGTTCACAGCGTGCTTCAAGTTAAACCCAAACGCGTTAGAAAGAGCTAGCAGGTGTTTAGTCATAGGAAAGAGATAGATAAATCCAATCAATCTGTACCTAAATTAATGGGTCAGCCCCGTGTATTTGCTTTATATAAGACTTGAAAAGTTCTAGTTTGTCGGTCTCCTGCAGTACTTCCACGCAACCCTTGAAGTATTCTGTCGTGAAACAGTCTTTCCTGTGCCCCAACAAGGAATTACACACTTTATTATAATGTACATACAGTATACAATTGCTTACCACTAATCACAATACTTAGGATCTTGTTTTTTGAATAAATTGAGCTTTGTCATTTTTAATCAGTAATAAATAGATAAAAAAAGAAATGATGTCAATTAATATCAAACTCAGTTTATCCAGAAAACGTTATATTTTACAAAAAATAAAAACAGTAACATAATCGGAATGGCAAAATAAAACTGTCTAAATTCAAAGCTGGAAACTGTACAACGCCATCTATTGGTCGAAAACTGAAACACGATACAAGATGGCGTTGTATAGGCTTGGCTCCTTTTTTATTTTACACTATTTTTAACTCAGCAACGAAAACATCACAAAAATGGCGGCGAAAACCTAATAAGAGGTCAAGTTTCTTATTATTGAAAACACTGGGCAAACAATGACAATAAGTAACATACGTCAAAGATACGATACATTAGATACCTATGTTAAATCTATGGCTGATATTTGTTTAAAAAGAGACCAGTGGTTGCCATAACTCTAACATATCTTTAACTACTATGTTACCCACTGCCAGGGAAGTTGGAAAGAGAACCTACCTGCATAGGTTATAAAGTTGGTTTTCCCGGAAGAGGTTGTAGCAATCGTCGCAGATTCTGTCGAGTCGGGCGAAGATGGCGGCATCATAGACGCCCTTGCATTCCAGCGTGAAGAAGGAGCGTCGAGCGACGTGGTGAGTGTTGGAGGGCGGGGCTGCGTTCGCGCCCGCGGACAGTGCGACGAGGGCAGCGCACACAATGTGAATCAGGCTTAAATGCATCTGGAACAAGGGTGGAAACTACCCTTAGAACTGTGGTGCCTTTTACCCAAAATATATTCAGACAATTAGGTATTCAAAAAAGGTTAAAAGTTCAGCTTGGTCTACTGGGTCTAGATAGTCGCGTAACCACAAAATTCAGCGATGATTTGGCTTAAGGTGGACCGTGATAATTCTGGAATAACGGTATCTCAAGGAGGCTACAGAAACACTACTATGGGCTTGGCGATAGATTTTCAACCATCTAACCAGGCGAGTACAAGAAAATTTTATACCACCATGCAAATATAATATGATAGAACATAACAAATTCAAATAGTTTTTTTTTTTTGGATTTGACACAGTTAATATGAGAACTCCAAAAACTTGAGGAATCCAAATGAAACTCAAAACGTTACTGGTGTAGCAGTTGTTTGACATTGTGGATCGGTTAGATAGATCAAATTTATATCTAAAAATCTACGACTATTTAGCTACAAATCGAGGGAAGTCTATGAAAAACGTCGCGTGTCCATACATTCCGTCAAACGGTGAGCGAATTGAGTTTGGTGTCAAGGCGAGTTTCGAGTTACTGGCAACGCAAGGCGTAATGGATATGGCCATGTCAAGTAGGAAACTACTACACGTGATGGTGACGTCTAATCGTGGCTTGCTGGGAACTGTACAGGATGTATTAAAGATATTTTTTTACACAGTACAAAAAGCGTATGTGGCTCGGTGGGGAAACGTCTGCTTTTTAATCTGAGGACTCCTCAGATATTTTCTTGGACTTGGTCCAATCTCGGCCTGACACAGATGATTTTGTTTTTCAAATTATGTGTGGATTTGCACTCGCTGTATGGTGAAGAAAAAAATCGTAAAGGAACCGATATGTTTATGTATGGACTATAAAATCGGAGGGCATGCGTCTTTCTTGGAGGGGCTCGGGTGACGATGTATTTGCCCAAGAGAACTTTCTCTCCCCGAGTAACTGAGTCACGACCCTCAGTATTAAAGAATAGAAAAGAAAAGAAAAAATAGACTAAAGAGGGCAGGGAGCCATGTGACAAACAGGTCACGTAACCAGACGAAGTCAGTCGAAGACGGCCGATAGAAGAAAACTATTGCTGGTTACAATTAGCTAGCCAAAAGACAGAATTTCAACCAGAGGGTATTACTTAGCCAAACGAGCACTAGAATTGTCTACCTCTACTATCGTGCTAAACCTCATTAAATATAGTAAAAAGATTTGCCTAAAGCTGTTCAGCCATACTGTTAAACCTCTTTACTAACAAATGATTTTTGAAGAAGGAACTAAAAAAGTTTACGAGTGCAGGGAGTGTGATATCGACCTAACCATATTTCACAAAAAGCCTATCATTATGAAGTGAACGGTCTACGCTGAGTCATTTGAAGTTAATATAGGAAGCGATTAAGTTATAGTTCGGTTCAAGCCTGTTGCATTTAATGCGGGAGAATGGTTGGTTGTAGTGATAATTTTGTGTTTAGTAAGAACATCTCGAGGTGTTTAAACGAGGGTAGAATAACTTGCCTAACTTTTTTTACACTATACAGCTAGGAATTTGACCAGGAGGGTGCGTAACGGCACGATTTACTGACATTGCCTGAAGGTGGACCATGCCTAATCTAGTAAAGTAATAGTAAAAAAGCCATTTATTCAATTACATTATAAGGTTCAGTTTCAAATTGACACTGTCACTCGTTATCTATCAGAAATTAAATATAATTATGTACCTATTAATAACTCTAGTTAAATTTTTATGTAATTTTTTTTTTGAAAATTATATTAAATGGTAAAGTTAACTTTCAAATTGTCAAAATTATAATAAATTAATTTTGCGATTTCTCTTGTCAGTTTAGATTGATGTAATTGGGCCCCCAGTTTAGTCCATATTTTTCTATTTCTTGCCAACCTCTCTTCCATTCATGTCCGAATCTTTAAGTAAATAAGTATTCTCATCTTCTATGCCTAATCTAGAGTAAATGACATTCAAAGAGACTGAGAGGCAGTCTCGTCACAGTTTTATCGTTATAAATCTTATTAGCTTGACACTTTGATAGGTTATGTGCCAACCTAACGGAAAGGAAGACAGATGTCATCTCGCAGCATTAAAATCTTACGTCTTCTTTATATAGATGTTTGTTTAAAGAGGTCGGTTTAAAAGCGGTGTTTAGCGGCGATCACGGTAACCGGTATACCGGCTTCTACCCGTAATACGTAAAGTGAGTGGTGATGGCGATCAAACCTGCTTGAGACCACACACACGTAACTACCAGCCTCTATTTAAACACGTATAAGGTCTAAAATCGCAAGACAGCCCGTAAAACCAAAGTGCGTAAAGGACCACCTCTGCTGCACTTTTTGAGGTTATTGGTCAATTATGAACGCTCGATTTGAGCTTTAATCGTTTTTATCAGTGAAGGGTATTAGAAAATGATGTGCCACTTGTGCTGGAAAGGATTTGATTGCTTAATCTTTTTTCTGAGATGTTTCAAAGGAGTAGTCAAAGGTCTTACACTGGTTTGAAAGCGTTTGGCACTAGAGTCTAGCTTAGAATAAGGAGACGGAAATTGTGATAATAGGTAAATGATAAATAAACTAATTATGAAAATAAAAATAGATAAAAACTCTATGAGGTATTAGTGGGAAAACGCTTATAGAAAACTTGCATCTAATCAAGTTAAGCCTCCTTAACTTGCGTCTTGTAACGACAACTTGACAATCCTCAACCTATTTAAATTATAGGTATGATGTAAATTCTGAGTAAATATTTTATAAGCCAATAAGAAATTTTATATTACGTTTTGAAACATTGACATTTTCACTAAATTATTTCTTTGTAAAGGAAAGGTCAATCCACGGTTGGTAAAATTCGATTAAGTACCAATTATTTCTTTATATGCAATAATAATTGAATTCTGATTGTGTTCTGATATAAAAAAAATATTTATTTACTTTGTCTTTTACTTATACGTCTTATACTTTATTGACACAGTACAGCTAGATATCATATCACCACAGAACATAAGAAACCAAACAAAAGTCATTAACTTCCAAAACCAGCTAAAGAAATACCTCAATGCCAAATGCTATTATAATATATCAGAGTTTTTAGAAGATGACATAAAATAGGCTATATATTTACTGATTTACATTTATTTCATCATCCAGTATTTTAAGATTTTTGATTTTTCATCTAGATATAATTTTAATTTTATAACTTTTTAATACTTAAAAAAAATACTTAATACTTAAATACTTAAAATTATCTGTAATGCTATATGAATAAATAAATAAATATTTGACCAGCAGACGTAATCACAAGAGCTAGCGACACTGGCCTAAGGTGGAACATGCCTAGTTTGGAATAACTGGCTCTCAAGGAGGCTGCCGGAATACGCTCATTAGTGCACCTAAGTGCTAGGCAACATATTTTACAACAAGCCATGTGAGCACTAGAAAATGCCTTACCGCCATGCCTTGAAAATTTTTACTTGATTTTATCGATATACTAAGTATTGTTATACTTAGTATTGATATACTAAGTATTGATATACTAAGTATTGATATACTAAGTATTGATATACTAAGTATTGATATACTAAGTATTGATATACTAAGTATTGATAAACCAACTATAGATATACTAAGTATTTATCAACACTAAGTCTTGCATAACTTACTTTAGTCGGAAGAGGGGTTAACGATATGCGTCATCAATTGGGATATTATCTTTGGGTTCAAAGGACCAACTGTTGGCGGTCTCTTTTTATACCCAAGATATACGTGTCAGATTAAATTATCTTCCGATAAACAATAACTTATTGGATGTAGGTGGTGGGAACATTTCCTCAGTCTGCTAAAGAGAACCGGTTGACAATCCGGCATTCACACGTTGGGGCTGTGGAAGACTGCACTTTGATCATATTTTTTTTATGATTCTATAGCCAAATGGCAAAAAAAAAATTATAAATTCTTCATGTCTGTCCGTCCGTATATCAAACACAGCAACTTTTCTTTTTCCAAAACTATTAGAACTGTACTCTTGAAAAAGGTATTAGACCATGTGGGAGCGTAACTATACAAGTCAGTGACGCTAGCCGAAAGCAGACCATGCTTAGTCTAGATTTACTAGCATTTGAAGAGACGTAAAAAACACACTCAGTGTGAGTATCTAATGAATAAGGTGCCTGACGACAGATAGCTAACGAAGCGAGAATTAGAAAATGCTTTAACACCATACAAACATTAACCAGTAAACATGTTCCCAATGCGATATTATTGGGATCAGAAAAATAACAGTTATATTGTGAGGTCTCCGGTGTGTAGGGTCGGCACCACTGCCTTCGCCAGGCTGTCTCCACAGTCGTAAAGTAAGCCGCGATAACAAGACAGCGACAAGGGACGCACGCCTGATTCATGGTTGCTTAAACTTAAGCGGTATAGGAGGAAAGTAGCATATTTTGAAAAACTTGCGTAAAGATAAGGCTATGATTTTTTCAGTTTTAGTATATTTGATTCAGTGCTAAGAATTGGTCAAAACATGATTACATAAAATTTGCAAGATAGCTTTTTTTAAAATAGTGGTTTTAATACGTAAAAACATCGAACTTAAAATCAAGATCAACGGCATTATTTATAAAGCCTAGCGCCTGAAGAGCAGAAGTTTTTGACGAAAATAAAATAATTCATATAACAACAGTTAACCATTCACGATATTGAAATTAAAAGATACTAGATAATGATATTAGCTCTGGATATTAATATTATCTAAAATCATATCATTGTCTAGTTTAGTTAACATTAACGTAGCTACATATACTTTTACAGAAAAATTGTGAGTGCACCCGATGGCACTAAAACGTTAGCAAAAAGTTTTTATTTACAAAGTGTCTGTTACACATCATTATTTATGAGCAAATCATTGCTGCAATGAAGTTATATCGCTCAAACATCTGTTCAACTAAAGGACCAGTTTCAAAGTGGCTAACGAACCTACGCATCTACTTATAGGTATTTATACAAAGTGAACGCACTGCACTCACACGAATATGTCCAGCCATTTGCCGTCCACGCACTAACACACTACTTGCATAGTAATTACATTGAAGCTAGACTGCTCGGCTACCACCCAAGGAGTTGGTAAAACAACCTCCACGGATAACTAGAAAAATAAAACATGGCGGCGTACGTAATTGGTCCTTCGAGCCGGATCCGAACTAGTTTCTAGAAAAGTGTTAAAGTTAGCAATGTATAAGTTTTATTTATGCTTTTCTGGTTTATCTAGATGAGTTAGTAACACTTGTAGAAGATTTTTTTTAAAGATACTTTGTACAGAGAGCAAGAACCCCATCTTTATTGCCTTATTTGATCAGTTGAAAGTTATTGATTGTATTTTTTTAGTTAATTTCCACCGTCCATAGTTTTAAAATATTGACTATGTAACAGTATTTTTTTTGGATTTTGGAAAAATCTTTTGTGTTTTTAATATCTCTTCATCGTTCAAGATTCAAGTAAAACATTACTAAGAATCTACGACTATAGAAAGTCTAACAGTAATCTAGTTCCAATATTGCCATCTGTGTTTTCAAATTCCGCTTCCAACGGGAGTAAACGACCTTATGGTCATTTTATTATTTTGTTTCCAGATCTTGGTTGTACTGTACTAAATACGTGTTTTAAAGTAGGTGGTCTCCGTAGACTCGGTGGCACCGCTTGGAATGACGTAGTGTTGCAATTCTGTGAAATACAGAAATACTTCGCGTTTTCTTGGGTCTGATTGCCAGGTTAGACGCTTACGTCGTAGCTTTAAAAATATTGATCTATTTAGTGATGTAGTAATTTGAAGCTGGTGCGTTTGTTTTGGGAAACCGAAGTTTGGACTGCAGTTGTCTTGGGAATTGATATTTAGGAGAAAAGGTATGTTCCTTTCCATAGTAAATAATACCATAGTGAATATGTCTAGGTGCGGTTGTTTTGCAAATATCGTATTAGCATTTAATGTAAGAAAGTTATTACGAAACAAACTGAAATGACTAGATTGAAATTTGGTTTAAGGATATCTTTAACCTTGGATTAACACATAAGCTACTTTGTGTAACACCGTGTGTAATAATAATAAATCATTCGTGTAGATTAGAAACTTTTAGGTTATCTATGCACAGGTTACGCATAAAACATAATAGCCAGCCACTTACTACATAAATATGTACTAGATGTAGGTGTACGGTGTTTAGTCTTTAGAATACATATGCAAATATGCGACGGCCAAACTAAACAATGCCACTATCGCCGCAAATGATCTGCATTGTAGTTGCCGACCTTCGGGATGACCTCTGCGTACTTAGTCCTCATTTCCTATCCTTTGGGTGTCATTTATATAAATACTTAATATTAAAAAGCCTAAAGAAATTAAAGTTGTTGGTTTTAATAATAGGTAATACTTCCAACATGGCTTGTCTTAACAACGGCTTTACGTCAAAAATTATGGGTATATTTCATTCATTCATTTTGCAAAAAGAATGAACAGAAATACAGATTACAAATAAATTGGATATTTGACAAAAATACATTGGTTTTTGAAAATTATTAATTTGTTTTAGTTCCATAAGTATATAACGCACTCAACATTCTAGTGCCTGCTATTTTATTACTATGTATCTAAATTGTATGTACGTTCCAGTTTATGCAAGCCACTTCACCGGAAGGTGTGAATCAATCCAGTCTTCACACACTAGCGAATGTATCTTACCAACTTTATGGTGATCATATAAAATGATATTTATTTCATGCCATGCCTATGACATGCGTTGCATTGGAATGCGTGCATTATCAATAGTATTGCAAGCAATGCTCTGTTTATTGGAAACAAGAGGTAAACGCCATTTGGAATATTTTAGAGTGAAACAACGGTTTGAATATGTAAAATTGTGGATTTTTTCAGTCAGCAAAATACTTAGCTAGTTTTGCAAGTGATATGGAATTTATATAATTAATCAGAGAAGTTTGTATAAAATTGGATATAGATAGTTTTTAGTAAAATTAGAGACAATTTAAAAATACCTACTGCGTAGTTTTTAGTCAGTAGTAATTATAATTAGCATGTTCTACCAAACTTAAATTAATTGCGTAGTTTAGCTTACAGAGGTCTGAAGTTGGGAATCATATCACTAGAATGAATGAAATTATCTTTTGTATTCTAAATTAATAAATATAATAATATGACAGCAACTGAAGTAGGTAAATAAAGTAAGTACCAACCAAACAGCGCCAATTGAAATGCATTTCATTAATTGTTTAGCTTATCAATATCGTTCATCGTCGGTCAATCTGTTATGAAACCCAACAAATGAGCGAGCTAGGTCGACGTCGCGTGATGGATCGCCTCAACCATCGACCAATCAGTAACAATTAGCTGCGTCTGCGCATCATTCTCTATTTGGGTAATGAAGATCCGTATCACAATCTCAGAATACAGAAAGAACCAGAAACCGTGAGCGCGCCTAAAACTGAGGCTACTAAAACTACTCCAAAATGGAGTAGTTTGACGCGCGACCGATCAGTCACTCTGTGACCGTCGGGACGTACGACGCTGTACCAATTTAATCAAATTATGCCGTCTTATGTCGTTCCTACCTATAAAATGCAGCGGGTCTATAAAAGAAACAGGATGGGATCACATTTCATGTGTAAGTATCGTATTTAGGTATCAACTTTGAATAAATTTCTATGTTTTCAATTGTCATAGATAATGAGGCATCCATCTTGTTAGTGTTGCCAGTATAAGAGTTTTGATTTACCCTTCTTTTTATTACCTCTTGAGGGCTTTTATTCATTGTAGAATATTAATAATTAATTTAATATAAAATAACCGACTTGAAAAAAGAAAGTATAAAACATCAGAGCAGCCTGTGTGTACATAACCAAATAGTCCTATTAAATAGTATGTTAGTATCTATGAAAAATACCTAAACATAAGATTTCATCATTTATCTAAATTTAAATTTTTGTTACTAAGTTCAAATTCTAAGAGACAATATTATAAAAAGCTTACTAAGCAAAAAGGAAATTAAATGTATTTTTTTCACAAGCGTTATTTTTTTTCTAAAGCGTTTTATTAAATTCAATAAATCTATCAATTTCTTGAGACAATTAGGTAGGTACATAATTATAATAAAGATTACGACAATTTTTATTCTATTAGTATCTCACCTCCTGGACTCCCAAATTTTACCCTAAAAACGGGCACATAATGCCTGAGCTAGAACATTACGCGGGTGGGAAGTGACGCGGGCGGGGGGCATTGTTTTGATTTTTGGACACAGCGTGTAGCTCGCAAATACAGATGAACGCGGCTTCTGGTACTTTCTGTATTCTGAGATCACAATATTCTCAAACGGGTAGTAAGTTATTAGGTTACTGCGTCTCAATTTACGCAAACTAAGATAGGTTTGGGTTAAAATACAATACATTGTATTTCTTTTATACTTAATGTATTAAAATAAACGCCTATTGAAGTTTAGAATTTTCACATTTTGAATAGGGATTGTAAAATATATATCTTTGTAAATGTCATTGGTACAAGCGACTCTCCTCGTCGACCGTTGTTTGATGCCAATTTATTACACATTAGTTGTACTATTTCTGTCCGCGGTTCAATCTCATATGTAGCACTTAAGTCGTTTTCTTTGAACTTTCTCAGAGTTTTATGAGAAGGTTATGTTTGAAATCTTTTACAAGACGTATTTAAATTTAATAAACCATTAATTTCTGAATAACAGATGACACGTAAAAAGTTTGTTTGTTATTAGTTTCTTATATCTTCTTTTGACTAGCTTCTATATAGCAGATGCAAGTAGAAACGTTATAAAGGAACGGCAGCCAAGGCTCCGAGTATTAATACAGAGTGGAATGGAACATGCGTACGCGCCTCGCAGTCTGCAGGCGTCACGAACTCACGCACACACGCAAGCCCCAGCTCGTCTGTGTGCGTGGACTAGATGCTAGTCATTTGACGTGGAAATTACGTGAATTTTCCTTTTTCGCAATCAACTGGCAATCTCTAATTGCAGGCACTTATCGGTCGCTATCTGTGGAAGGAAACTGTCACATTTTTACTGTTTTTACTTCAAAGATTATTTTCTTTGGAAATACGGAATGTAATGTTCGTATTGAATGTTATTTATTTACGGATAATTTTAGAGAAAATAATGCAGTCCTTAATGGAACAATTCTAAAGTCTTTAATTTCGGTTTTCTGCCAAAAACATGACGTGTTTCTTGCGGTGCAGAGGAAGGAATAATCCACTGTACCAATTTTCATTGGTTAAAATAGACAGGAAAACCTATATAGAGGCCTAATGATATGTCGACGCACTGGCAGAGTGCTGTCCCTTTGCCAAGTTCGTGCGTGGCATAAACAATTTGATTGCTAATTATCTTTTGAGGGAATCTTGTGTCATATACTCGCTCCTACCTACCATTCATTCTTGCGCACAAAACGAATATCAGTATGACTGATAATAATGAGTTACTTTTAATTTTGTATCATAATGAGCACAGTTCTACTGCGTCATAGTCACAAAATGACGTTTGGTTTCAATATATTAGAAGTTTTTAGTTGGGACATTATTTTAAAGACAAGATGCTGAATAGAACTGAGTACAAACACTTACATACAAACTTAAGTGCTTCTTAATGACGAAGACAATCGTTTCTAAGCGTCAAACCTTGCATACAATAGATACTAACGCACCATCAGGCTTCTGATGTTAGTCATACAAGCGCAAGTGTTTTAACCCACGCTTTGTTTATAATTGACAGCAAAATTTGAATGAAACTGAGAGCTACAAGGTCACACTATTTAGGTGACCCACATGTATTGTTAACAATTTCTCCACTTTCCATTTCATGATAAATGAATCCTTTTCATGAAGGACCGAACACTTTCGCAAGAGTAGAGAGTCAGCTGTTGGGTTGGTTGACAGGTGCACTGTTGCTGTTGGCTTAGATAAGCCTCGAGAAACTGCGTGATTAATTGTAACTTACACAAGACGTAGGACAGATTTAGATAGCATAGCTTGGCAATACTGTTTAAGTCTTAGTTTCATTTAAAAACTTGTATTTTTTCGCACGCATTTTCCAAAACAAACCTAGAAATTTCAATAAACGACATAAATTAAAATTGTACGGAGACATAAATTGCCTTATTTTTCACGAGAATCAACAAAATCAACTCAATCTTATAATGAGTACACGGAGTGCTAACTTACTTTATAATCCACAGCAGCTCAAGCAACGCGTAATAACGTACCAGACTAGATCAAGTTTATTTGTGTAAAACTAGATCGCAGTACCAGTTGAGCGACTTTGTAAAGTGTTTGCCGCAACCTATTGGAAAATGTCGTCCGTGATATGCAGGTGTCGCGTAGAAAAGTCGTGGAACCATCGAGAAAAGTTTATGTAAACTTAGTACTACTAATCAGGCAAGTAGGGACCTACTAGAGCAGTAATTAAACGAAAAATAGTGTTTTTAAATATTTCATTCATTCTTAGAATGAACATACACGTTATGTTCATTCTTTTCAATCTATGTTTTGACAGTAAAATGTTGATACACTGAATTAAAAGCACTGTAAAGAAAGATGCATCATACTCATTAACGTGAGTAATAAACGGTGAAAAATAATAAAAGCGGTTACCGGTTTTAAAGCGGTCTGATTTTATGGTAGCTATAAATAAATAAAAGATAAAATTATACTGAAAATTTTCTTCGTTGTATGACACACTGTTTTTACTGTTTTTACAACGTGTTTATATTTACAGGCTTAAAACAAATTATGGATTGTAGACCACCCAAAAAATGGAAATCTGTCACCAAGTATCAGTTATTATGTCGTGACGTTACATGCCCTGCTGGTCAAATTCCTTGCTATAATGTCATAAAAATACCAATGGATTTATTTGAGAGTACTTTAAATGAAGTTTAGATTTTTTCTGTATTTTTTTTGCCAAGTGAATTAGCGTTGCTATACAAAGAAGCAACTCGGCTGGCATTTTGGGTACTCTTCCCACTGGCACTGGTTTTTTAGATTAGATATAGATTTACAATAATTATGAATTTTAGATTAGTTATAGTTTTGCATTAATTAATTTTAGATTAGATATAGTTTTATATTAATTATGTTATATTGTTTAATCAGTTAAGATTAAAATCCGATAAATTGATTTATTTAAATGATAATAGCGCTAAAGCAATTTGAATTCTTATAATATTTATTTATTCCGATTCCAATGTCAGATGTATAAAGTAATAGGAACGCTTTTGGCCGCAGCAACATCGAAGTGAGCACGACCACCCTGAAAGGAGCAAATTTCAAAAAGGAACAACAATAACGAGCACATCTACATTCGCGGGCACTGGCATTAATCGCGAACGTCCAGACCGAGATACAGTTTAAAAAATAAATAAATAAATGGCGCTTTGGCGGCTTAACTTGTTTCCGCTCATTGACAATGACAACACGGTTATTGCGAAGAAAATAAGGTCGAGAATCGTGCGGTGATCGATTTGACAGGTGTAAAGAAGCGCGGACTGGTTAACCAGACGGACTGGTTGGCTAGTGCCGTTGAACCGCACAGGTGGGCTTTGGATTACTAGAGATAAATTCGATACGGCATAATAATAGAGTGGTCAACGATTGACGTGCTGTATAGCCGCCTGCGACCGTGGCCGTGGCTGAAACTGAGAGCGAACGCTATTAGCGGAAAGCGAAACATGTTCAGTAACGTTCCGATTTTGAGATAACATTCGGGTCTTATTCATCCCTAAAGGTCTTTTAAAATAAATAAACATTCATATTGATTTATTTGTAACGTTATGTAAATAAAGATATCATTAATTTGATTTGATTTTAAAACCTACGGCCTCGTTGGCGTAATGGTTACCATGCCTGACTGCCAACCAGAGGATCCTGGGTTCGATTCCTGGCATGGCCAACATCTTTGTGAACAATAAATTTGTTGGCTGTTGAAAAATGATTTTATTTAAAATATGGAAAAGGCTGATTGAGTGTAATGTAATTTAAGAATATAAAGAATATTTATCAGCACTACAAATACAACAACTTAAATAATATAATTTGCTACGCATGTTGAAGCTCTTATTTAATAAAAAAAAATATAATAACACCTAACGTAATTTACTGTGCCGGAACTGCAAAGTAGGAAGCGGAAATAAGTAGTGTGATTTTAATAGGCAATAATTAGCGAGTCTAGACCTGTCACTCATGCCTAGTGTGAGATAATAAAACTACCATTCATTGATTTATTACGCCAATTATTTATATCAAATGCACTTAAATACTGCGCAAATGAAACAAAAGCTGATTTTCTCTATTAACATATTTTTAAATGATTGTCACAGAATATTTATCAAGCTATATCCTAACAAAACAAGACCGTTCATTCATTCATTTCGTTCATTCAATTGTTTCAACTTGCAGATACGACATTATGCCGCAGAGGCGTAAACAAACAGAACCAAAGTCGGGAGTTACGCAATATTTATCATGACAATCGAAAACTAAGCAACTACACAAACGTTACAATTATGATAATTTTATACAAATGATCTGGTAATTATTCTGTGAATCTTGATAATAACATTTAAGAACTTGTTTGTTGAACCATGTGCCATTCAACGTGAGAAATAAAGTCTCAATTAGAGTCTATTATGTGAGTTTGTTTTACTAGAATCTTCAATAACTGCTAGTTTATTCATCCCACTTTACGCTAGTCGCTAGCAAATTAGCAGTTAGTTAACTATCTAAGATTTACGGACTTGCTTAATACGTTGTATGTATAGGTACGCGCTTGACCACAGCTTGCCTAATGTTAAGCTACGCTGTGGTCTACGCCATAGCTCGCTCACATGGCCTGCTTCTAACATTAATTACACATTTTGCAAACTCTCCTTAGGTACTTAACTCAGCTTTTATTTGAATTAACTTTTACTTAACACATTAGTTGTTTCGTGTTCGTTTTAGTTTTCTTCGAATCTATTTTCAAGGAAAAAGGAAATTTTATGAATCATTCAGTTTCTACGTCTGAAGAGATCCGGTTTGGTTTAACAGTTAGGAAGTATTTGTTAAGTTATAGGTGTCTGCTTAAGTACGTTAGTCATTGAGAATTAGTTGAAGAGAGTTATGTATTTACTTATATACAATCATTTGTAATTTCAGAGCAGCCCCGATTCTCAAATTTTTAAAGGCGGGGCAAAACTGAAAAATACTGACACCTTATTTATTGTTATGATAGAAAAAAAGGTAATTCTATTTACGAAGTTGGTTAAAAAGAGGGGGTGTATTGTGAATTGTCTACTCCCTGTACTTGCCCACCGGGGCATTGACCCCGGGTTGACCCCTCCTCTTATATATCCGGGGCTTTTTTAGTTCTTATTATGGTAGGTGACACCAAAGTGTGAACTACAGGATTCGCTGCGGGAGGTACAGATACATTTAAATGATACGCTGAAAGTACTCGTTTTTAGATTTCTGATGTTCTCTAATGAACTTAGAGTTCTAGTTTTAGTCAAATTGCGAACTGCCACTAAAATGTTGATAAGAAATAAAGTGTATGTTTACCAAGACAAAACAAATTTTTTATCAAGACCGTTTTAACTTATATCGCAAAAATTTACAACAGACAGAACGTTAGAATTGCGAACATTATAAAGTAGGTAGCAAGAAAGGTTATGGCAACCTATTTTATTTTTTGTTTTACAACTGTCTATTCAGGATTACATAACAGAAAACCAGTTAGGGGCCACTGACACGTTAGAATATGATGTCACGCACATAGGTAAGCAAATTCGTCGAAGAGTAAGAGACGATGACATAACAGACGTTTAGCATAAATAAATATTAATTCATTTAAACATACATACATAAATGTAATCCTTTAAACATATGTAATTAATATTAACTTATTTAATTTATTAGGACACGTTTCACACACGGCTGGTAAGCCCCATACTAACTATATCTAGTTTGTATTACGGTTGCTTACAAGGAATTATTATTTATTTTTATTAATAAAAATAAATAATAATTATTATTATTAATTTATTTTTTCCTAATTTTTTTCGCTGGATAGACCAAGTGGAGGAGGACCTGCGCAATCTTCAGGTCACGCAGTGGCAGGAGAAGGCACAGGACCGAGAACAGTGGCGTCTCCTAGTATCGGAGGCCAAGATCCGATTCGGGTCGACGCGCCAACCCAGTTAGTTAGTTTTTTTTTATTTAATTTATAAATTTTTTACGACCTCGTTGGCGTAATGGTTACCATGCCAGATGTTGGTGATCCAACCAGAGGTCTTGGGTTGGATTGATGATGAACTAAATTAGTTAGCTGTCGGTCTGGGTGTTAAATATGTACCTATCGATATAAGCTATTTACGTATGTATATGTAGTATATCAGTTGTGTAAGCAACCGTAATACAAACTAGATATGGTTAGTATGGGGCTTACCAGCCATGTGTGATATGTGTCTTAGTATTTATTTATTTATTTACGAAAGACACGATTTGATATATCAAATGAGGGTTTGATATTTTAGCTCAGTAAATTTTTTCAACGTAGATACACACGTGCACATTTTTAAATGTAATTTTAAAATCGAATAAATATTCTAACTTAATATACTTAATTAAGAAACATTCTAAGAAGCAGATTCCCACGCGTAAAATGAAGATACAAAATCTTAGATTACGGTATTAAATTAATACTAGCTGCGCCTCGTGTTGTTACTCGCGTTAATCCAGGATAAAAAGTAGCATACGTATGTCTATGGGTCTTACCTATCCCCATTCCAAATTTTATCGAAATCAGTTTAACCGTGCGCGAAAAAAAGTAACAAACATACACACAAACTTTCGCATTTATATGAGTAGGATTCAAAAATACGATTCTAAGGCACGATAAAAACTGTAGAAGTAAAATCAATTTGAACAGTGTATTAACCTTCTAAGACAGAAATAAAAGTCTCTTATTGATGTTATATCTTCTAGGTAGGTATACTGATATATGTCGACAACATTACGTATTTTAGTATCACAAAATGAAAAGTAAATAAATAATTGGTCTGTGTTTGAGGGGCGGCGAGTTTCCGTTTGAAGACGCCGTCTGAGTAAAGTTGTCAACTGCGGCTGGCCAGCATACGTTAGCTTTGTTTATTGATCCCGCTAATACAACACCAGGGGCGCAGCAAGGGACAGAATAAGAGGGGCAGAGAGAGCAGTTATTTTACGCCGTGAGTAATAAATACTGGATTGTACTAACAAGTTGGGTGTCTTCAAATCTAGAGTAAATAGGGGTAGTAAATATAAACCTTTTGGGCAAGCGTGTTATATTTTTGACCACAGTAAAGCTTAACATCAGACAAGCTACGTTCAATCGTGAGCCTATACATCATCACAAAAAACTGGAAGAAAGGCTATATGCGGTGTTGAAACGTAAAATACGGTATAATGATTTATGGATTATCAATTTTTAATGTTGAATTAGTTTTTTCATAATTCAATTTATGGATCGTAGAAAAAATATGATGATAAAATAAAATGTAATAACGACTAAATTCTAAGCTCACAAAATTTGAATTAAAAATATTATAAAGCCTAAATAGCCCACAAAGATTGTAACTCCAAAAAAATAAAGAAACTAAATGTATGTTAGTTTTTAGCTAAAAAACCTGTACTCAACTGAACTTAGGCCCCCCACATGTACCCTGATTACGTCCACACGAGTCTCCAGGTCGGTAGTTTGGCAGTCTGCCAAATCTGCCAAGTCTGCCTCATCATCGGAAGGATGTAATAAATATCAGTTCCATCATCAGTTCATTCAGCCAAGACACGAGTGGGAGGCTCATTCAGTGTTTGTAAAATTATAAAAAAACTAAATGACGCAGATTTGTAGTTTACAGTCAAATGTGTTAGAAAACTTCTTCCTTTTTCCATATTCTTAATTTTTCTTTTTAATGATGAATAGGCTCACGTTTGACCGCAGCTTGCCTGATGTTAATTACTAGCTTGCCTTTACTGTGGTCTTGTTGTCTGTATCACGCTTGCCTAGAAGGAATTTTTTACTCTAGATTTGAAGACCCCCAAATTGTACTTCTCAGTGAAAAGAGACTAAGGAAGATAGTTCCAACGCTTCGCAGCGTAATAATACTAAATCTAGTTAGTTAGCCCCATAATTAACCATTTCTAGCTTGTACTCGTATTATGGTTGCTAACACAAATGATATACTACATATACATACATAAATACTTTATATCGATACATATTTTACACCCAGACCGACAGCTAACAAATTTAGTTCATCACAAAGATGTTGGCCGTGCCGGGACTTGAACACAGGATCCTCTGGTTGGCAGTCCAGCATGGTTACCAAACCATTAACAAAAATACAGGCGACGTTTTCATTTTTAACTATTGTAATTTATTATAGTTAAAAGCAATAAATAATTATAATAATGAGTCTATAAGCTATAATAAATCTTTTTTTTCACTGAAATTTCTGAGAAAACTCGTCGTAAGCTAAAGACCACCCGTCGAAGAAGCTAAAGTAAATAAAGTACCCAGTTAGGTATTTGTATAAATGACTTGTGAATGCTAAGAAAGACTGCAGACACTCGGAATCCGATCTCAAGCAGCGCGACCTGTGAATTGTGCGGTTTACGATTTTTTTCAAGAATAAACGCAAATACTCTGTAAACAATTTCAGCAATTTAAAGACAAAAAAATAAGGTCAATAAAATCATAATAATTGGTAAAGAAAAGTTGTTTTATAATAAAATACAATGATAATATAATTTTAATTATCGGACAGGGTCCCTAGTATACAAATGTAATACAAAGTGTTCGGAAATAATAAGAAAACATAATTATATGAAGAAACAAGATGAACTGGGAACTGAAAAAGCGGGTAAAAGATAGTTAAAAATATGTAATATTAGTGAGTTAGTCGATTTTGTTGCGAATCGAATTTCTCTAAATTTTGTTTGCTTCAAACCTCACGGAGCCAGAGACTTTTCCAACGAATGCAAAACCGTGGAAATCGGTTCATGTATTCTGGTGTTATAGCGTTAGGAGGGAAAACCAGACTTATTTTTATATTATAGATAACACAGTATTTGGATAGGCATTATGTATTGCTTATACACTTGACGCGAACTATGTATTAACTACATGCATTTCTACATATACTTGTAAGTATATAAGGTATGTAGGATGAAGATTGTTGCGGTTTCGTGTTCCGTGACATTACATTAGCGCGTGCTAAAGACGTGTACCAATTAGGTACCGCGCCTTTTCTAGTATACACTGTCATTTAAACCGTTATAACACGAGGCAGTAAAGAAATCGTTTGAAAGTTCTTGTCCTCTCAACTTTTCTTATTTTATTTACCAATTAATAACTGGAAATCTGGATAAAGGTGGTGATAAGAAAGCCTCAACGACCTACTTCGTATTTCAACGGGAATTTGTGAAATGGAGTTGCGGTGACTACGCTATAATTTGATGGGGTAAATTTACTAAAATGGCAAGGATTAAGAACGGAAAGATGGATAACTTTAAAATTGGAATGTGTTTGTAAATCGTCAAAAATGTAATAAAATGTAAAACATCAATTTATTAATATCTGACATTATGTCTACTTATTTCTAAGACGTCTAAAAATAATTCACAATTAACTTTAACTTTCATTGTGTAACCAATTAAATTACTTTTATTGACAATAAATTATTATATATGAAGGTATTCTTAGTGACTGGAAGGCAATATTTTTTCCAACAATCCTACGTGAAATTCCAAATTCAAATATTAAATTTTAGTCAATAAAATATTAGACTAGGCTAAAAATGTGCATGGAAATTGGGTAAAGATCACTTTTAATCCATTATGAAGAAAGTCAAGTTGGCCAAAATCAAATAACAAGGCTATTAAACAATTGCTATACTTTTTCAAAATTCAAAATAATCAAAGTGTTTCTACCAAAAAGGTCGCATATAATATAGCGGAGTTTTCGCTTACTGAATAAAGTAGGCTGTAGGCATATCACTCGGCCATAACCAACCTCCTTGGGCGCTTGTAAATTGCAACCCGATCTGCGCTAAATATAGACCGAAACTTATGGATATTACATTACTTGTGCTCAATAATGATGGCTTTCAGTTAGTTTGAAAACGGGTCGCTTGCTATCTCTGTGGTATATACCTCTTTAAATTTTTCGGGTTTAAACCTTTTTAGTTTTTTAGTACAACAACGATTTCCTCATATTATGTAGATTTTTTTCGAACGTTAACTGTAATGTAAGGATACCTACGAGTAAAAACGGCAATCGCGGTGGTCAAAACCAGACTGCAAAGTATCATCATGAATATTTTTTACATCAAAACTGTTTTATTAATGACGACCAGAAACGAAATATGAATAAATAGGATTAGCACTAGCAAAGCGCTACAATACCAAAATATCAGAAGATAATAAAAAAGGTAAAAAAGCCAAAAGCGTACAGATTGGCAGGAAGAAAATTATTTAGTATAATTCTGTTGTGATCTGAATCCAAGTCAAGATGGAGAAACTATCTATATTTCATATTTTCTTCCATCTACAATGGATTTCCGCTAAGTAACGCTTGAGTCGATAGGTTATTTGGCTATTACAAAATTTAGGAATTAATACAAAGCTTAACTTAACTATTAATGTATGAATACTACATAAAATATTTTTGTAGTCTTCTTAAACACTGTATAAAAATAATTAATTATATGCTAAACAAAAAAAAACAATGAGCGACCCATTAAGACGACTTGAACCTTAAGTTCTAAACAATGGCAGTTACATAACAGTTAAAAGTACTAGAGAATATAAAAAAAAACTACACAATCCGTACTCTAACTTCTTACGTAATGTTAGGCATAGTAAAGTCACTGACTGTATGTAACCTTCGGACACTTTTTTACTTGAACTTAAATAGGTAACGCTCAAATTGAAATGACTTCACAAATTTTCTTGTTGTTTCACACACGGCTGGTTAGTCCCATACTAAACTATTTCTCGTTTGTATTATGATGTCTTACACAACTGATATACTACATATACAAACATAGATAGATAGATAGATAAACACTTTATTAAAACACTCACAAAAAAATGGAACAAATTACAGAAAACACATCTTCTTCTTCTTTACCTTATCCCACTTCATGTGGGGTCGGTACAGTATGTACGCTTCTTCCATACATCTCTGTCATTCGACATCACTGTATTCACACCCCTCCTGGTCATATCATCATTCACACAATCCATCCACACATTCTAAGGCCGCCCCCTTCCTATCTGTCCGTCCACACTCATACTCATTGTCTTCCTCGTGATATGGTCTAGAAAACACATAAAGTACATAAAAGCTAGTGCCTTAACTGGCATAAATACATTATATCGATATAATATATTAATATACAGGTTCAATAGCAAACATTTTGAATCACACTCACTTACGGGTTTATTTTCAACATACAAGGCTTACAATTAAGCTTTTTGATTTTGATTTTGATATGAGTCAGCCTTCCAACAAATATATTCGTCTGCCCTCAGTCTGGATAATTTGATGCAAATTTACAACGTCTCTCAAGAAACTGAGTGTGTCGCTAAATATAACTCGCAGTTGATGCCAACAGCTAATTGTTTTGAAAAAAAAAGTAAACATACGCCGTGGAATATGAATGGGAGTAACTTCGTCTTTGCCCGTTTTGAAGCATTGTGCGTGCCGTTCTCTAAGTTTCGAGTTGACAAAGGTTGACGGAAAAAAACAAATGAACGATTAAACAATGGAAAACCGACTTCAATTTAAAAAAAACACGGCACCGATTTCAATTAAATTTATAAGGAATCAATTGAAAAATATATGCTACCAATTAAATAAAAGGATTTTCAAAATGTAATGAACAAATTTTCAGGTAACAATTAATAAAAATTAATAAAAAACATAAGTGGGTTCAAAAATAAAGTTATGGATTAATCAAGCAATATTTAAGGGCTGGCTTCTTGTCTGTGGTGTTTTTTCCAGATACTTCTATCCTCGGCCAAATCCTTAGCCTGTAGAAGGATAAGGATTTGGCCGAGGATAGAAGACACGATTTTCGCCTTCTCCTTAATTCCGTCTAAATGATATTCTGGGACATTACTATAAAATAAATTAGCTATTACAGCAATAGAAATAAAAGAAGAATTAAAAGAGAATAGAAGAAGTAGAATTTTAAAAGAGTTTTTTTTAATTGGAATGCATCGTTACTTCCTAAGTATTTTGATAATTTCTAAAAATCCTACTTCAAATTTAAGTTGACCTAGCTTGAAAGCTAGCTTAAAACCTGTTGAATATTTCTGCTCTACAAATGGTCAGTCCTAAATACCTAAATTCTATAGAGGCTAGCGACTCTACGACGGTGTTACTTTGAATGCCATATATGTATATAAAGCCTTATTTGTAAGTACCAATAATGGTACACAAGGAATAGATCTTTCGGAATTACTTCTATATTTTGTAAATTCCGTTTTTATTATCAGATAAACATAGCAAAGCATAGGTAACCCACTTTACGTGCACACTGCTGGGACTCGGGGCCTTCTCTCACTAAGCCCATAATCCACCACGGCGGTTTGTGAGATAAAAGTTGCAATATCTACCGTATCTAAGGTTAACGATATGCAAAATATACTTACATAAACTTTGCGCAAAATATCTAAAAATAGAAATGTAGCGATAAATTTTGACAGTTAATTTGCATATCTTAATCGAATTTACAGCATAATCGATCTAATATTGTAAAACCGAAAGTTTCTTAGTACTATTGTTATTCTTCACTTAATGGCTGAGTCGATTTAGACGGAATTTCGTACAGAGTTTACAACACAAGTGCTATACTTTTTATCCTGGATTGTCAAAGGTAATACAGCAGTGTATGTAGCTAGTTTCGATTTAATCTTAGGTTGCATCTGTAGATGCACTGCAAATGTCACCTAAGGCCATCCCTGATCACACCTAAATCTAACAAGCAATTTTGCTAATAGAGTATTTAATTTTATACTTTCGATAAAATTATGTACAATGTACAATTTCGTAATAAAGAGATTTAATCGTACCATGGCTAAATTAATCCCGTCTCAGAAGGTCACTGACTCGTGATCCTTTGGCATTAGGCGGAGCATGCATAGTCTAAAACAACTGGCACTCAAGGAGGCAGCCAGAACTCACATTTAAATGCGTTACGACAGATTTAATGAGACTTTAAAGTGAGCAAAAGAAATTCATTAGAGTAGTCTAATGAATTTCTTCTGCTTAATGACGTTAAAATACAGCTGTAAGTAGTTTAATTACAGAGCATCTAGCAACACTGGTTCTGAACAGGCAAGTCGAGTAAAGAGGTTCAGTGAAAGGCGTCGTATCTCTAATTAAATCTGGATTTCCTTGAGTCGGGATTAATTTAGCCACGATACCATTTTGATATCAAGTTGTTAATATTTCTAGTGCTCAATAAGTTTTAATAGTAGATTCTAGATCGTTCGATTTTATTACGAAACTTTACACCTAAATTTGTCGAAAGTTAAGTAAAAACTTTTTAGGTTTACAAAACCTGTTAGATTTAAGTGTAGTTAAAAATGTACTAGAGTAAAAAGTTTAAGTACTTTTAGTTAAATGTCAATGTCAAATGTCAATGTCAAACATTTTGGTAGAGAATTTTCTTATGCTCGCCTGGCTGCCACCCTCAAGTTGAAAAATCTGTCGCCTAGCACCTAACGGTGTGTTTTGGCAGCCTTTAGTGAGCGAATTATTCCAGTTTAGGCATACTCCACTTTTAGCCAGTGTCGTTAATTCGTGTGGTTACGCGCCCTGCAGCTCAAATGACAAATGAATGATGATAACTGTAATGTGTAAAATAACTGATCCATACATTTTGTAAGCAATTCCGAAGTTATGACGTCAAAACCTAAGTGTTTTGGTGTCAAATAACGTATAGGTTGTTAAATATAAATACAACATATTCATGAGACTCTTATTTATGAAAATTATATACTTTTTTGTAAAATAGTTAGAAGAAATGGGTAATTGTCATTAAATCCAACTATCCTACTAATATTATAATTGCGAAAGTTTGTATGTAATTGTGCGTGTATTTGTTAAACCGATTTTCATGAAGTTAGACCTTGGATTCTGGAAACAATTGTGATTCCTTGGGTAATCAGAAATTAAAACTCATAATAAATAAATAAAAATAGCAAATAACTTTAAAATCTATGTTACTCCTTCACGATCCGGTGTTAAACAATACTATGGCCTACGATGTTACACGCTTACCTAGAAAATACCTATTAACTCTAGATTTGAAGACCCCCAGGTGGTACTTCTCAGGTAACAGAGACTCAGGAAGAGAATTCCAAAGGTAGAAGTGAATCGGCTTGTGCGAAACTTAGGGATTTCAACTGTATACCTATGTTTACCCTGGAAGTAACTCATGGGCTTTTTATCCCGGATTAACTTCTTTTATCCCGGATCAACGCGGGCGCATCTAGTTAAAAAATGCACGTAATATAGAAAAGTTCGAATATTCTATGTTTAGAGATGCAGAAGTTTTAGTCATCGAGTGATCTTTACGTGCCTTTTAGCCAGTTAGTAATCAACACTCTCGGAGAGGCATCACTCATAAAATAGGTATGTATTTAAATCAACAAATACATGAACGATGAATCTCCTTCTGGGAACTCCGTTTTTAGTATTTTATTTAGTAATAAAAGGATAAATGCATTCATTCATAAATCCTAACTGACTTGTAATAAATTGTGGTTAGTTTTTAGGTATTGATGGGAATTTAGCGAGACGATATTTGTGGGTAATAAATGTGTATGAGTGTACGTAATTAAAGTGCTTGAATGGACAACATTTTAAACTTATAGTTTTATCATTACTAATCAAAAACGTTTTTTTAAATATATTTTCTGAACGTGAGTGAGATTTTTAAAATATTCTAAAGAACAAGCCTAATAATATATATATTTTTATTTTTTATAACCTTAGCGAAGCTTAAGTGTGTAATCCATGTTCTCACTAAACTATCGTCACTGTTTTCAACGCAAGAGTCGGTTCGATGATCGCGTCAGATCACCTTAGCTAGCCGAGCTGAGTTGTTAATCTAGTAAGTAGTACCTGCATAGGCTATCAACCTCATTAGTGAGGCCAACCTGCCCTCTACAACTCATTAAAAAAAACTGTCAGAGCTAATTTTAAAATAATTACTAAGAGTATCGTTATGGAGGTGAGGCCGATTTTCCCCCGCGCGTGTGTATGTGTGTGTGAGTAGATCGAGTTTCTCGCTGTGCTGGTGTGCGTGTGTCGCCGCAGACATGATGGCAACGCGCTGCGCCTGCGCCTAGGGTTGCCAACTTCATTTAGGTACTAGCCTTCTTCTTGTTCGTATGAGATAAGTGGCCAAGCTCTGATACAGACAGTTTTCAAGCCACCTAAAGGGCTATTAGATATAAACTTGGTTTAACGACTCCTGGTAGACTAGTACTAATACTTGTAGTAGTAAGACAATTTTACCCGTGGTAGCGCCCAAATGGTATAATAGTAATGGTAGCGACAATGACAGTTTTTAACTGCCAATCCATAAACTGTCCATTTGCTTAATCTTGATGATCGCGTCAGATCATCTTAGTCAGCCGAGCTGCAAGCGCTTTTTATTTACAAGTTATAAAGTATATTGATGGCATGTCTAGAGAAATAAACAGTATTTCACATAAATAAACAATATTAAATATTTCATGCGCTTTTCGCACATTTTACCGATACTTATATCAACAGTAGATTGACACATTAAAATCTGTATAATAGTTTTTTTGACAATAACTATATTATTATGTACCTGGCAACCCTCACCGCTCCGCGCCGGTTGACGCATTCTAATGGCGCGTGCATCATGGTATACTCTTTTTGAATTGAATTTGGAACTTCTAGAACTTTGACTTAACTGTCTGTATTAGTTCAACTTTAACAAGATATTAGTCGACTTGTGATTGGAAGTTAGAACTTCTATTTCTCATTAAATTGTCAATTAAATTCGACAAGTTTGCTGCTATTTCCCAGAGTTTATTAACGTTTGCTTTGATATGAAAAAATCTGTTAAAAATCAATTTACGTGTTATAATTGACGAAATGGAAATGTTTTGAGATATTGAATACTACGAGTACGATGGGTGACGTGTATCATGATATTTTTTTTATTTATAATGTAACCTAAATTTGTTTAAATTAGTATTTGAGCATTTATAGATAGTAAAAGAGGATGGACTACTAGAGACAGCAGAATATCTAGATACACTACATAAAACATTATTATTGTACAATATAAACCTATTTTATATATAGACATCATCGACCTCGTTGGCGCAACGGCTACCATGCTGGACTGCTAGCCAGAAGGTTCCGGGTTCGATCCCCGGCCCCGCCGACATCTTTGTGCTTAACTAAATTTGTCGGTTGTGGTTCTGGGTGGTAAATATGTATCTATGTAAAATATATATGTATGTATATGTAGTCTATCAGTTGTGTTAGCTACCATAACACGAACTTAAAATGGTTCAGTATGGAGTTAACAAGCCGTGTGTGAAATGAGTCCTAATATTTAATTTTAATTTATAAATAGACTTGTATCTAGGCTGGTAAACTGGTTATGTAAACAATGTTTTAATAATAGTATGTACTAATACAAATAAAGTATACATAGCAATGAGGATTCACATTTAATCCTTTTGAAAAGTAAAGTTAACTTCTTCGCAACTGAACAAAATACTCAACATAATTATGTAAATTAGTAACGGGACTTCGCGTCCTCGGACCTCTTTGCTATGTACATTTAGTATCTGTACGACCTGGACGACCTCGTTGGCGTAATGGTTACCTTGCCGAACTGCCAACCAGAGATTCCTGGGTTCGATTCTCAGCGCGGCCAATCTTAATTTTTTGGTTGTCAGTCTGTGTGTTCAATATATTTTAATATAAATTATATATAGTAACGGGACTTCGCGTCCTCGGACCTCTTTGCTATGTACATTTAGTATCTGTACGACCTGGACGACCTCGTTGGCGTAATGGTTACCTTGCCGAACTGCCAACCAGAGATTCCTGGGTTCGATTCTCAGCGCGGCCAATCTTAATTTTTTGGTTGTCAGTCTGTGTGTTCAATATATTTTAATATAAATTATTTATGTATGCACATGTAGTATATCAGTTGTGTTAGCGACCATAATGCAAACTAGAAATGTTAAGGGGCTAACCAGCCGTGTGTAAAATGTGTCTAAATATTTATTTAGGTACACATATATACTTCGCCATATATGGAGATGTTATAACATACCAACAGTAGTAAAATATGTTGAATAGCAATAATAATAGTAGCTTCTATTTTCCTATTGCGGTCTACTACGTAAATGTTATCCTAAGTAGGTTTAGCCGCCGTTATGACGTTTAGAATCGTGACGGTTTAAATAAACCAATTCACATTTATAACGCGCTATCCTACTCACCTAAAATTATTAACTAGCGACCCGGCCCGGCTTTGCACGGCTGATACACTACAGAAAAACATATACCGACGCGGAGCTTTGTGTAGACCTTTCATTGGAAAAGTCTACACAAAGCTCCGCGTTATACAAATAATTAGTACATTATTTTGATAAATCTCGTAGGGTTCAGCCTGCGTTTGCAATGCAAGCGGGAAAAATTATAATTAACGACGTCACAGTAAAAACATAAAATATAACAGTATTTCTCCACTAATTGATGGATGTTATTATACATATAAACCTTCCTCTTGAATCTTTCTACCTGTTGAAAAAAACGTATCAAAATCCTTTGCGTAGTTTTAAAGATTTACGTATACAAAAGGACATAGGGGCAGAGAAAGCGACTTTGTATTATACTATGTAGTGATATACAAACTTCCGCAGTTTGTTGTAATCGATTAAAATACGGGAAAGAGTATCATCAATGCATATAATAAGACAGTAAAAAATAAGACAGACAGTAAAATAAATCGAGTATCCGTACATTAAATATTAAAAAAAATACTTATAAAGGGTGACTAATGAACGGTAAAAGACACCAAAGAAAAAAATATTTTTTGTCAGTCTGTCTTTCTGGTACGCTATGACTTCGAAACTACTCAAGATGTTTGAATGTGGTTTTCACAGGTGGATTACTTATAGAACCCGGAGACCTACGCTAAACACAGAGGCAAGTGACCGGAGGGTTTTAGTGAGTAAAAATCCCACATAACCTGGCTGTAAGCTCTTCAGGATTCGACACAAATGGACATACCTTGAGTATGAGAATGCCGCTACTTAACTACCTACTATAGGCTACTTTTAACGTCTGTGACACCGCGGGGCGCATCTAGTAAACATTCATCATCATCCACAGCCGATTCTATCCCACTGCTGGGTATAGGCCTCTCTCCTGTCATTTGTCTCGGTCCTGTTACGTATATTAAAATGTTATGATATTATTCTGTTAATGTATTTATGTAATTATTTTTATTAAAATAATTATGATATAAGTTTTGTAATTTTTTTTCGAATAGTAAAACATATTAATTGTATAATCGTGTCACTCCTAGGATATTATATATACTAGTTGTGTTCAATGTAGTATTGCCAGTTTAAATAAAGATAATTTGAAATTGAAATGATTGTCTCGGTCCTGTGCCAATCTAGTCCAGGTTGGACCCGCGACAGCTGTTATGTCGTCGACCCATCTTGCCGCTGGACGAAAACAATGAGAAGGAAATACAAACTGTACTTTTTTACTCAATCAGGCGTGGCGCAAGTCATTTAGCCCGTAAATTTCCTGCTCAAAATGACTCAGACCGAATCAGCTCTTTCGCCTTGGATAGGTCAAGCGTCGGCTGACCGAGTATCGGCCGCTTCCGCGTAATGACTGGAGTTAGTTTACATTCACACATTATTCGAGAACGCAGCTTAGGTGACAGGAACTGTCTTTCCGATATTGCAAACGAAAATAACCCTTATTACTGAAAAGATAAGGTTCAACCGACAGAACAATGAGTAGCTGTGTGGCTCTTTGCCTCGGAATACATTGAGTTGGTAGAAACACTTCGCGATGCAGTCTGTGAATGTAGATGATCTTATTGTAGAGTCAGTTTCAAAATACATACTCGTACATAATTTATTTCTTCACCTTTTTTATGTAACATGGAAAATATATTAAAATTGTGCTTCATTTCTCAGGAAACAAAACACAATTTAACAAACCATAAGATCAAACTTGTTTTTTTTACACAGAACCGCATTTGACCCAGTAGAGCTTTCAACCCCAAATAACTACACGATTTAGCGACACTCAAGCGTAGCTTGGAGCATGCCTAGCCTGGAATAACTAGCTCCCAAGGAGGCTGTGGGAACACACTGATATGTGCAACAAAAGTTCCTTTTTTTAACCGTTCCGATTTTTGTACCAAAATTGTTGTTTCGTGTTTACCTAATTTATTAAGATCTTATCTGTCTGTATAAACATCGTCGTAAATAACAAAACGTATCATTATGATCGTAATTTGACACTACCATTGGATCAATTATGATAATAATTGTGCCTGATTTATGAGAAGGCGACGCATCGCGTATAAAGTTACCAACAGGTGTGCTTCGATAATAAATATGACACAAAATTAAAATTAAATATATTTTTATCACACGCGTGTAAGCTTTATGGCTTTTGAAATAGTGTTTTTTGGGTAGGATTCCGTACCCAAAATGTAAACGGAACCCTGGCGCTAAGGCTCCGCTATCCGTGAAATAACAACGAATGCTGTATCGCATGAAGATAATACCGTGATTGCTAGGCAGCTGATATTTTCACAAATGATGTATTTCTGTCTATTTTTATTCTGAATAGGTCAGATTTTGAAAGTTCTTCAATTCACAGTTCTATTACCGCTATTTGCATTTTTTTATAACTACTGCTTGAAACATTTATGGACTTAAGAACCTTATTATAATTCAATGTCATGTGCCTTTTTTTAAGAATAAAATGATACGGAACCTTTCATGCAAGACTCTATCTCGCGCTTGGTTGGTTTTACGTCAACGGTGACCCCAAAATAGAGGTGAAGTATAACTTAATATATTCATGTCTACGAATTTTCTTCTAATTCGTTTTGATGTACCTAATTCATTCAAATTTTATGACAGCCGAACACCTGGCATTAGACAGAGCCAGGAATGAAGCTTTGTTTAATTAATTAAGCGCGTTCCACCTTAGAAAACAATATCGCTTACCATCAGATGAATTGTGATCAAGACCAAGCTCGTTAATATATACTTTATGCCCATAACATAATATAAAGAAACACAAATTAAAAATATTATTTCTGACCCTATTCGTTTCATAATTTAATACAAAACGAAGCTTTCAGGGTATATTTTTGCAATTGGTTAAAACCAACCACTACTAGTAAACTCTCCATATTAAAGACTTTAAGTTTGTATATAGTAAGTATTTTAATTGTTTTTTCTGTAATAGTTATTTGTAAGTAATATTTATTTAATGTAGCCATATAAAAAAATCAATGAGTACCTAAATTAAAGTGCTATGATTGCTACACAATGTATGTATATGTAACTAGCTCTCACAAACTCAGGGTATCCTAGCGTGAGAGCTAGGGACCTACACAAATACTTTATAATAAATAAAAGTTAAATATGATAAATTTGTTGCTCAAATGTTAATATTGTAATAATTATAGTTTTTTTTAGTAATTTGTGTTATATGTACATATATGTGTGTCAAATAAATGAATTATTATTATATGAATATGTAAATCTAGAAGATACTACGAACTATCGTATGATGTTCGCGCCTATGTCAGTTTAACAAAAGACATCAACGAACGGCGGGGTCCGACGCCGCCGGCCTCGGGCCCCGAGTCTTGGGTCCTTCCAAGAATTTCGACTAATAAGTACCGGGCCAAGACGAAACCTTTCGAAAGCCATACCGTGTGAAGACGTTAGCAAATATACGGAAACAAGTTAGAGTAATCGAGTAAGGAGGTTTTAAACATCTACTTTATGTACATGATTTTACAAGACTACATATTTTGAGAATGTATGTACGTAGTCTTTTAAATATTTGAATGAAATGAAATTAAAAGTATGTTTGGCTTTCGACTGAAGTGACTGGATTTTAGTCATATTCTGGTCTTTATAGTTGTACTAGCCAACTAGGCAAAAATGGACTACGGCTAGACTTTTGACAACATTTAAAAATATTTTTTTTACACTATTCTGGGCGAAAACAAAAAAAAACAGAATAATAATTTTGTCCAGGCGTTTTCGATTTCTAAGTGGTGTACTTAACACGACGCTGCTTTTATAATAAATTCATACCCCGTGAAAATATTTTAATTTTATTGGTATAGTATGTTTTTTAATTTCTTTTAATGGGTGTAATATGTTTAAGTAAATAAAAAACCGATCAATTCAGAAAAAATACATTCTTTACGCTAAGAGCCGAGATCCTAAAGCGAAATGACTGAAGCCACAATAACGAGTATTATTAGTTAATTTTTAAAGTTAGGGATTGACCACAAAAGAAGCTAGCGGTGAGCTTAGTTTGAATAAATATAATTTCAAATTAAAAGGGCTCTAAAAAGATATTAGAGTAGAGCCCCGATTTTAAAACTTAAATATAAGTGATCAGTTATACAAACATTATACTTATACTGAAAGGATGTAATTTTTCCAATCTATTTTATGAATACCTATAAAACATACAAGAAAGTTCAGAGGACCCGGGTTCAAATACTAAAATAATTATCAAAAATAATATAAAAGATAATAGGTACTTTATTTCGTGAAATTCTACAGTTACAAATAATTTCTTATATATTTAAATTTACATAGCGGTGCACATTATACAAATTAGGTTCCTATAGTTTTATTTTAATTTTTAATTATCGGTAGGTAATTAAAACAATGAACTAATTATAAGTTAGAAGACCAGTTACAAATTTTAATCAATTTTTCTTAAATTTTGTACAAAATCGTGGTTTTCCCGTTCCACGTTGATAAAACAATGGTTTTACGTCATTGACGATATGTAAAAGTTAGTATAACTTATCACGGGTAACAAAAGAGGATATGCTTGATATAAATATTGGGAGTTAGTTGTTTTATGATTTTGTGTTGTTTGAAATTTGCTTCTCTTTCCATCGTGTTTATATTGTGTATTTTTAGTGAATTGATTATTATTAAATTCAGTCCTTATGTAAGTGTTGTCAGTATATTGTAAGTAGTTTTAAGTTTTGACATAGTTATAATTGCACACCGGTAGGCAGAATACGAGTATAGTGCACTTTTTCTTTGACCGAATACCTGTCTGTAGTCTTACTATATTCGCAATAAATTGATTTGAATTTGACACATTTCAGACACGGCTGGTTAGCCCCATACTAAACCATTACTAGTTTGTATTATGGTTGCTAACACAACTGATATCCTACATATACATACATTAATACTTTATATCGATACGTAGAAGGTTAGTGAACAGCATTTTTGGTTGATTTCCTCAAATCGAAATTATCATAAATTGAAAAAAAAACTGTTCAGCCTTACTTTCAAGTTTAAAGTTTAAAATTGCGGCATCTACGTGTAAAGCAACATTCATACATACACACAGAGAGTCAGTCAAAAGTAAAATTTTCCAATGAATTTAGACTATGCTTCCTTCGCTCGCTCAGTAAATAAATGTTTGTATATTCAGCTTATTCAGAACCGGCTAAATCCGGTAAGAGAACTCGTGAATTGAAAAATAAATACTGCGACCTTTAGCTAATCAAACAAATCGAGACTATCAAAATTTGACGTTTGCTTACTAAGGCTTGGTTGCACCATATTAGTAGTTATGGTTTATGTCAGACGATAACTGTAACGCTAACTTTAATACTGACTGCGGAATCTGTTGCGTCTTCATATTTCTTAGTAAAAAATTTACCATTTATTTAGGGCACATTTCACACAGGGCTGGTTAACCCCATACTGAACTATATATAGTTCGTATTATGGTTGCTAACACAACTGATATACTACATATACATACATACATATTGTATAAAGATACATATTTAACACCCAGACCTACAGCCAACAAATTTAGTTCAGCACAAAGATGTTGGCTGTACCGGGAATCGAACCTGGAACCTTCTGATTGGCAATCCGGCATGGTAACCATCACGCCAACGAGGTCTTAGTATTTAAAGTTACCCAGGTTGCAAAGGACGTATCAAACAGCTAGTTAACACAAGCTTATAGCTTTAACCAGCGAAGTTTGGGTGGTTACGCGATCTTACTGTTAAAGCTATAACGTTATCGAAGGTTTTTTTAATGGTGTATCTCATTTATTGCCTAACCGGTACATTAACATTTTGTTAATGTTAGAGTAAGCTGGTGCAACCTAACCAAAGTTAAGCTGTCATGTTACGGAGTAAGTCTTTAATATTTAATAGTTTTTTCTCGCCTTAAACTTGTTTCTTAAAGCAAACTTTGATCTCCGTTTTACTCTTTGAAAGGGTGACTTTTGGAACATCCTTTGTTATTGTAATTTTTAGAGTGCGTTAAATTGATTTGCGATGTTATTTAATAATATAAAAGTATATATTACAGCGTTAATAGATCATTCCATGACAGTTGCCTTTCATAATGATATTGTTTTTTTGGTAATATATAAGTGGTCAAATAAATGGAGAATTACTAAATCAAGTGTCGAAAATTTAAAAGGTACGTTATCAAATAAGTAGAAGAATGATGGGCCATATTTTGGCCATAAATTAAGCCGTTAATGTTAATGTTCCTAGAATTCTGAGAACTTATCGCAAACTGCTTTTTAGACATAGATTTTCTCTGTTTGCAGTTTATTTTGACTTTTATATGCATACGTCACCTTTCATTTTCTTTGACAGCTTTTATCATTCACTTGCATTTTTGTCATTTTGCACGTGTACAATAAAATATATATATATTTTTGTCAGATTACTTTCGCCTAAACATTTACATTGTAGTAGAGAATTTTCTAGTAATCGCCTGAGTTACCAACATCACGTTGAAAATCTATCTCCAAGCACCTAAGGTTCCAAAGTGTGTTCAGGTAGTCCTGTTGAGAGTAAGTAATTCCAGACTAGACATATTCCACCTTCGGTTAAAGTGTGTGTGATTTGTGTGGTTACTTACTGGGCAAATGCCTAGCTGTATAGTGTAAAAAAGCGAGTGTGGCTCGGTGGGTAAACGCCTGCTTTTCAATCAGACGGCTCCTGGTTCGGCCCTACACCAATGACTTGTTTTTCATGTTATGTCTGGATTTGCACTCGCTTTACAGTGAAGGAAAACATCGTGAGGAAACTGACATGTTTGATGACAAAAATCGAAAACCAACTCGTACTTAGCTAGATTGGTGGATTACGGCCTATTTCTCTCCTCGTAAAAGAAACCCCCGAGTCCCAGCAGTGGGAACGTATAGTGGGTTAGTTGCTTATGCATTGTGCAAAAGAAGTTAAAAATGTTGTTAAATAAATGTTACGTTTTATTACGAAAAAAAAATTAGACACGAGTTAAGGCTCGATGACTTCCAAAAAAATATTTCTAAATTACTTTCCTTATTAATTATCAAGTATAATTTCTAACCAATGAACGGGAAAATTATGAAAATAAATATAGCACCGAAAAAATATATTGTCAATCACCGCTTTTGCGCGTGACAAATACTGCTAATTTGTACTGTTTTGGTTACATTATTTATGAACCTTTTAAATTACATATAAATTTCAATAATCACCTAATTTACTTTAAATATACTAATTTATTTTTACAAATATATTTTACTAATATACAAAAAATAATGTATCAAAATCCATCATATTTCCATTCGAGTTATAAAAAGGAGGAAGATAATCTAAGTTAAAAATGTAGAGCAAAAATTACCTAAAATTGCACTTAGAGAGGTAAATTTGATTACCTAGAATAGATATGAAATGATCATACGATTTTATCTGCAATATCTGTGACGTAGTTTGTGTATATTTCTCACTAATACGGATCAATCAAGATCAAATTTTTCATCTCACGTTTTTAAGAACGAGATTAAGGTCTTACTTCTATCTTGAGTGGGATCATCAAATTATACCCAAGTATCTAATCAATGCCATTTATAATGCGTGATGGGAAAATAAAATTCGATAAATTATTCATTCAAATTTTTCATCTTACGTTTTTAAGAACGAAATTAAGATCTTACTTCTACCTTGATTGGGATCAACAAAATTATACCCAATTATCTAATCAATGGCGTTAATAATGCGTGATGGGAACATTAAATTCGATAAGGAATTCATTTCAAACAAATATTGCATAGAGTAGGAAAAAGTAAACAAATTTTAAACTGCAAATATTAATTAACGAACAGAAAAAAAATGTTAATTCTTTGTACATAGTAATACCTTGACATTTTATAAATTACTAGCTGACCCGGCAAACATTTTGCCTTAAGAAATAGATAGTAGCTGATTATCAGACCTACTGAATACGCATATAAAATTTGGTAAAAATCGGTCAAGCCGTTTTGGAGGAGTACGGTAACTAACAACATTGTGACATGAAAATTTTACATAATTATTAGAAGATTAGATTATTGTATTTTTTTTGATATTGTATACTTGTAATCTATATTAATCTCTTGACTTTAAAATATTATTGCTTATCTAACTTTAAATCATAATAACATATTAATTTTTTAATTGATGCCATTTGCACATTTATCATGTTTATATATTGCCTGTGGCTAAGCAACTAAAAAAAGGCAAAACCGACCAACTGCTAAAAAAATCACTACGCGCGTCCCTCAGATTATGTTATATGTTTATATTTACCCGTGGCTAAGCAAATAAAATTATTTAATTTCATTAAAAAAAACGACGAAACTAATAAAAAGCCAAACCGACGAACCGCAAAGAAAAAGTCACTACGGCGCATCCCTCGGATTATGGTATATGTTTATATTTACCTGTGGCCATGCAAATAAAATTATTTAATTTCATTTAAAAAATGACGAAACAAATAAAAACGCAAAGAAAAAATCACTACGGCGCGTCTCTCAGAAGCAAACAATCCTTTACTCGCACTAACCAAACTTGGCACGTTAAAAAAATCAATTGGACTACTCACTTTTTATCCGTGAAAAAAAGGGTGGGTTCACACTGTCACTTTCGCGCGGCTTGCGATCGCGGTTGCGTGCTATCTAGGCAACGTTCAGCGTAAATTTGCGGCTGGCCACGCTCGGTTGACGTATTTAACGCGCCGAGAGCGGAGCCCTGCGATTGGTCGCGCGGCGGCGCGCCCGCGGCGTACGTCATCAAATAAAAAGAAAGCCTCATTTGACTTTTCATCATATTCAAAAGTTGCAAGTGACACCTTTTTCGTGTGTTAACTGGTGAGTCATCCGTAGGCGGGTCTATGCGGCTACAACGCTTTATACCTCGACTACCAAGGAGTTTTAGTAAGGGAGAACCCTTTATTTATGGTTTCTTTAACACAAAATGTTTGGTACAATTTCATTATAGTTGTAGTGTCAAAACATAGCTGACAAGGGTAAATTGTTCCAAAACGCGAAACGCACTAGTTACGATACGTTTAATATTTAAAGTATTTTATATTCTTCCGCCAAACTTAAGCGCTTCTAAAGCCGTCGGAGCTTTTCCTAAGGTCAGTTTATGTATTTGAATAAAAAGTATTTATAGAAAAAACCAAAGTTTTGAAAGCAAATCGAGATAAAAAAATATGAAAGTGAAAAGAGTAAAGAAATTGCACTAATTATGGTTGCGACAGTGTATTTAAGAACGCTTTGAAGTCTTACGAAAATAAATTAGTACACGAAATGAAGATGAAGTGCTTTGAACTCAAATAACAAGGGATAATTTTTCCATCTTTTAATTTGCTATTAAAAACCATATATAAAGAAGTGAAATGTAGTCTATAAATAATGTAATTTTTATTTTTAACTATAAACACTTTTTAAAGTTAAAAATAAATTTAAACATAGTTTAAGAATAATATTTACAAAGTATAGTTAAAACGAAAATTTTGTAAACAAAAAAAATACAAAATGTGTATGTTTTTTTTTTATTTTAGTGTAATAAAACTTTCGCTTAGTATATAAATTTCAATATTGTCTATCAATGTCTCACAATGTAATCTTAAAAATACAGAATACACAAATTCCTTAAATAAAGCAGCCATCGAATTCTTAAAGGCTATAATTATGATATCTGCAAGTTTTCTTATTCTTCGTATGAGCTAAGTACCCAAACTCTAGTGTCAAGAAATTTTACACCACCCGAAGGCCTCTGTCATGGCTTAGCGACTGACTGTACTCGTATTAAGACTAACAGTCAGGTCCTAAAATTTAACGTGTAAATATTGGAGAGGTCCGTTTACGTGTTGGGGCCCGCGATCTACAACCGCGTACCCGCGACTGTCCGGGATGCACCTTCCACCGCCAGCTTTAAGACTAGACTCAGGGTTTGGCTATTAGATAAAACTTTGTACAATATAAATGATTATCTAAATTTGAAAATTGACATTTAAATTGACAAATTGACATTTGATTTGATTCATATCATATACTTTTGTATTGATATTCTATTAGATACTAGAATTAGTAGTGAAAATTGACATTATGATTAATATCATATACTATTGTAATGATATTATAGTACTAGAATATAATTGAAAATTGACATGGATACATATCATATACTTTTGTAATGATATCATATTATTTGACTTGTAACTTTGGTGTTATCAATAAATGATTTGTATTTGTATTTGTATTTGTGTCATCCGACCCACGGTAGCGCCCATACGAAAATGGCACTTTTTAAATTACAGACTTGTTGTACGGTCACCCAATTAAAGACTGTCCGCTCCAACCGTTGCTAAACCTCGATGATCGCGTCAGATCACGTTAGCTAGCTGAGGTAGAGACGCTACACATCTGCAAGTTTTTTTCCTATTAATTTAATGCTTAGAACTAAATGGGAAAAACACTATGGCCTCCCCGGTTATTCTCCATGAGTATAAATTACACCCCATCATAGATTCCGCTAGTCTATACCTACTTTGTTATATTCTTAGTAAGCCTTCAATTATCTTCTATAATGAAACCTATTTTTATATAATCTGAGTCACAGCGTCTAATTGATGCGCTACTGTGTGATACCTACATAGATAATTGGATGGCGCTAGAAGAAACTAGTTCAGTCGGTGATGAACCAACCAGGTTTTATTATATATTTTATATATTACTAGCTGACCCGGCAAACGTTGTTTTGCCTTATAAATTTTATAAATAGATGACAAAATTAAATACTCTCGACTTGTCGTTCGAAGAGTCAGCATCTCCTGATGATGCCTTGTGTTTAGGCGAAACACGTGTAGAGTTAAGAACTTCCGAATTGTGATAGGTAACGTTAATCTTAGTTAATTGATCTTAGTTAATTAATCTTAGTTAATTAAGCTTGGTTAATTGATCTTAGTTGATTTTTCCTTTACTTGTCTTAATTTGGATTTCGGATCACAGCGGAAGTACACTAAATATTTAATTTTGTCATCTATTTACAATGGATTTCCGCAAAGTAACGCCTGAGTCAATAAGTTATAACATTTTATGGTTCTATCTTTTGTAGTTTAGGCAGCGTACGCAAAATAAGTAACTTCTTTTGTTGATTTTTTTCAGTTTGTGTCCGAAAAATCCAAATATCTTACGGGACCCTATTTTTTCCAAACTAAAATATAGTCTATGTTACTCGTAGATAAAGTAGCTTTCGAATGGTGAAATATTTTTTTAAATCGGTCTAGTAGTTTTTGAGCCTATTCATTACAACCAAACAAACAAACAAAGTTTTCCTCTTTATAATATTATATTATTATTGTTATATATAAGTGTAGATTATTATTATTATTTTTATCAATACTATATTTTATTTTAAATTTAGATATTGTGCATTTTATTGACAAAACTAGAAGTCATGATAAAAATAAATTTAAACATAACTTAAGAATAATATTTATAAAGCATAGTAAAAAGAAAATTTTGTAAACTAAAAAAACGCAATTTATTTATAATAAAGCAAGTAACATTAACTTACAGCTAAACAGTAGCGCCTGTAGCTCAGCTAATTAAGTGATCTAACGCGATCATCGATATTAAGGAACGGTCGACTGTCTTTTAAAAATGGCATTATCATCTGTATGCTACCGTGAATCAGATGATACGTTAAATTGTAGGTCCCGGCTGTTAGCCTTAGTACTAGCAGCCGTTAAGCCAAGTCATAGGCTTTAAGGTGGCTCTAATAATTCACACACCAGAGCTTAGTCACTTAGCTCAAACGACGAAGAAGAGATAGCTAAACAAATTACTGAACCTTGTAGAGTGTAGCAACGAGGAACTTAAGTATATGAATTACACATAAATGTACATTATTACATAAACAATGTACCTATTATATCTAATAATAGATCTCGTATCTTAATTATTTTATTGTCAAGAAAAAAAATGTTTGTTAAAAAAACTGTTGATATAGTGACGCTACGCTCGCTCAGAGATTTTTATCTGATTACATTATCTAAAATTTTAAACTTTTTGTCCTTGTCTATCAAGTAACATTATCAGATATAATAAAAGAGAACTAAATCTAATAATGCTTTCGTACTCTGTGACAAACAATATTATTAAGACCACAAATACATACATATAATGATTACATATATTGTGTATTAGTTACACCTTAAAATAGCTTAGTTAGTTTTATGAAATTAATGTTGTATAATTTATGGTAACGATGGTGAACGAGGTCACTGAAAAGTATATGAGGTCTTCAGATCAAAAATTAAATAGGACTCAGGCGTTAGCATAAGCATAAGTAGCCTTATACGCTCCCACTGCTGGGTTTCGGGGCCTTCTCTCACTAGGAGAGATACACTGGCCGAGTGCGGGTTGGCGGATGACACACGTCTACGGGTGTTGTGCTTCTCAAACGTGTCGGTTTTCTCACGATGATTCCCTTAACTGTAAAGTGAGTGCAAATCCACACATAACTTTAAAACAAGTCATTTGTATAGAGCTGGGATCGAACCAGGGGCTGTCTGAGCGAAAAGCAGACTTTTGTACCACTGAGCCACACTCGCTCTCAGGCGTTAATTTGCGGAAATCCATTATAGATAGAAGAAAAAAAAAATTTTGTGTACTTCCGCTGTGATCTGAAACCATTTTTTTTCTTCTAGGTTCCTTTTAGGTAAGCGTGCTACTTCGTAAACCGGAGAGTTTAACATCAGGCAAGCTGTGGTCTATATTATGGGGTATAATATGTGAGTGAACGAAACAGCTGTTCTGTCATATTCTTATGACGCTTATCTGATAAGAATTACGTCAGGTGTCACGAACAGGATTATTCGGAGAGTGACTTGCTTTTGTATTTGCACTTGTAAACGTTTTGTGTATGAATCAGGAGTTTATACTGCATTCTATGTTTTTAGAAGAAATTAATAGATTGCAGCTGATAGTTAACTATGCAGCCAAAAAAAAACTCTATGTGTACTGAAATTTAACCTATTTGTATGTTTATATCTATTTGTTTGTGTATTTTTTATTTGTGTAATTTTTCAAACATTTCGTTTTGCATAAATGTGTACAATATTAAGTCATTTAGTTACTAGGTTAGTCGTTAGCTGCACAAGTTGTGGTATAATTGTATCGTAGTGTGAGATCTCTGCTGCTCTGCATTACAGGCCCCTTGAGGTACCTAGCACAGAGCACAGCGACTTTCTCAGGTACGACACAGCCCTCCACTCACATAGCTATAACTAAACATTACTTTATGTACCTAACTCTAAGATGTATACACAATAAACGATTATGTACCTTATGATTTATGTACCTAACCCTAAGATGTATACACAATAAACGAATTTGAATTTGAAACGAGTTTGAATTTGAATAGACTAGAACGAAACTGAATTTTGAGTTCACACTATGGATTGCATTAGTAGCGCTTATATGAATAAAGATAATCTGACGCGATCATCGAGGATAAGCAATAGTCGATGCGGACACTTTGCACTAGACTGTAATTTTTAAAGTGCCATTCTCATCTCGGCGCTACCGCGGGTCAATTGACACGTTTTTTGTAGGTCCCGGCTGTTAGTCTTTGTACAAGCAATCGTCAAGATGAGTTGGAGGTCTTCGGAAGGATTGAAAAATTTAGACACCAGGGCTTGATCACTTAGCTCATACGAAGAAGAAGATGAAGTTCTGTTTTTATTTTTGTAGGGTACGCACCCTGTATGTAACCAGACGAGATAGTGACAAGAAGAGGCTCCCAAATTCTTTATTTGAAGGTTATTTGTGAAGTAATTTGTTAATGTTTATTTGCATTTTTTGTAACAAGCGAGTTGTAAAATGATACCTAACCAAGGTGATATCCTTAATAGATAAATCACAGTACTCTTCGTGTGGTCTGTAAGAATCTGTCTGTTTGTTCATCAATGAATTTAAAAAACGAATAGATTTTTATAAATGTTACGACACAACTAACTAGGAGAAGTATGGATATGATTGTAAGAAGTAGCGGAAGGAGAGGTAGACCAAAGAAGACGTGGATGAATTGTCTGAAGGAGGATATGAATGAGAAGGGAGTGAACGGCTGATAGAGTGGCGTGGAAGAGAAAAACAGGCTGTGCCGACCCCACCTAGGGGGAAATGGTAAAGGCACAACTAACAGGCTGAAAAAATAATTTTAAATTTAGTAGAGTTGATAACAATATAAACACACTTTAATTATATTCTACTAATATTATAAAAGTTAGTATGCGACAGGCAAAAAATAGATTTAATTATTGCTATTCATATTTAATTTATTATTTAAATAAATTTAATTACACAAACAAAATCACGTAGCGAAACTAGTTGTTAGTCATATTTTGTGTAGTGTGATAAATAGCAGAAAATCTTACCAATTTTGGAATATTCCATTTCATGTCATTTTCCGGATTTTCCGGAAACATGTTCATTGTTTTTGTTTGTTTATGTTAAAACTGGCAGTTTTTTTACTGATATCGTCATTTTTAAGGTAAAGTCGAACACAATATTATGGTGCTATATATTTATAGTTCATGCTAATATTTTTTTTCTAACCTATACTGTCCCACTGCTGGGCAAAGTCAAAGTCAAACAAAGTCAAACAATTTATTGCAATATTATCTCACTTTACTGTTACATAAGGCATAAGGCATTGCAATTATTTACTGGAGATGAGCAGCCCTGTTAATTCATTTGTTTGTTTTTTTTAATGTTCTATTAAAAAAGTCTTCTATTTTATAATAACTTTTTGTTATGAGTAAGCTTTTTAAGTTTGTCAGGAAAGTTTTAATATTATCGATACGCTTTAGGTCGTCTGGTAATTTGTTAAATATTTTAATAGGCATAGAATGTGGGCCCGAGATCTGCATTTCTAATCTACACCTTGGTACTTGCAAATTGTATTTATGTCTTAGTACGTGTTTGCGCGGTATATCTGCTAGTTTTTGGAACAGATACGGATATTTTTTTACAAAGTAGCTAATTTCATAAATATAAATACATGCCACCGTCAGTATTTTAAATTTAACAAAATATTGTTTATGGGATTGGGATTTTGTGATATCGGGGTCTTTTATTTTGGTCTCCCCCAACAACATGCTAATAATTTCTTCTTCACTATAGAACCCAAAAAAATAATACCATTGTAACTTATTAAGAACAGACAAAAATATCGTAACGTAGTTTACGTTACGAGTTTACTGGTGGAGCATGCCTAATCTGGAATAACTTAAAAAACTAGCTAACTATTAACCTAACTTAACTCTAATTCCTTAAGGAGGCTGCCGGAACCCACCGTTAAATGCTTGGTGATCGATTTTTCTTTGAGGGTTGTTCTAGTCAGGCAAGCTCAAGAAAATACTCTAGCATCTTTGACTTGTAACTTTGGTGTTATCAATATATGAATTGTATTTGCATCATGCAACATACTAACGCATCCGATCAACACTAAAAACTCCAGTGACGACATTCTTGTTCCAGTTACTCGTTTCACGTAAATCGTACTAATAATATTTCCTGTTCCAAAAATGCTTCCTCTACGAACGAGCTATATAATCGACAATTGGACGTTCGAAATTGGCATGCTTATTCAAATTTGCTGAAGTTCAAGTGACAAAAAAATTGTCAATGCTAGTGTGAGTGTAGCCGCATTGTCACAGAATAGATGATAGTAGATATGGGTTTTATATGGCTTTTTGTACATTTTTGCTATCAACGCTTAATATATGTTGTTTTGTGATGAGCCTTAGAAATAATACATTAACAGTAGTTTACGCGAACCGATTCTAAAGTTACAAATGAAATCACTTGGGATGCTGGGATGAATAAAACTAACTTATACCTATTTAACGCCATCTAGCGGCATATGAGCACTTGCAGCATGCTAGCAAACAACCTTAACGTGTTTCAGCTTATCTTATTATACAAGAACAGGTAATTCAGATGAAGGATATGTTTATTATTTATATCATTCTGAATCTGCTGATGAGAATTTACGAATAACAACTAAAAGTTCTGTAAACTGTAACTTTTTCCTGTTTGAGTACTGAGCTTTTAATAGAGCTCAGGGTATAACCTAATTATTATGGTACCCGAATACACGTATTAGTTATCCTATAGACACATTTTATATAAGGTTTACATATATATATTTGTGTTTGGTATTACTTTAAAATAAAGATCTGTTTAAAATCAACAGAAATACGATATTCAAATTTTATACGTTCTACAAAAAGTGCAAGGTTTTAAAACACAAAGTGTAATATTTATATTGATTTTGAATAGATTTGTATTTGAAGCCGTCGAAATGTATACTATTCTGAAAAAAATGCAAAGTTTTTAAACATAAAATCTTAGTTTAAAATTTTTGGGTCGTACCTTATTTATTTGTATTTATTAACTTTCATTAACTTCTCTTCGGTGGAAGAGAACTATTTCACAAATATCCACACAAACTTTCGCGTTTATAATATTAGGAGGAGGAGGATTGTGTAAAATAATATAATACTTGTTGGAATAAAATTAAATTGTACGGAATAATTTATAGAATACGATTTAATTAAAATTTTAAGTAAGCAAGCATAATAATAACAACATTTTGAAACACGTTTTTAGCCAGACGAGTTCAAGAGTCGGTCAAGAAATTTTCAGTTGGGCTTAGTTACAAGTTATTTGCTCAAATAGGGTTGTGTCTTACTAATTCTTTAACGTACTTTATCAAACGCAAGATCGAGTTATCTGTACCTAAATCTTAAAAATCTGACATAATTTTATATTTGACATTGCAGTAATTTAAGCTTTGACATATTATAAAATAGATTTTTCATAATAATTTTAATTTTATTTTCATTATGTAGTTTTATTTTTAATCTTAATTATTGTGATTTAGTTATGAATAATTATATAACTTAAATAAAATGTTTTTGTTAGTGACATGCCGTGTATGACAAAAGTAGTCATAAGGTTAATAAATGATTTGATTTTGATTTTTGAAGATTACCCATGTCATTCGTATGCGAATCTGAACAGTGGCGCCATAGTTCAAGTTGGTGTTTTTAGTGATCAATGCCGTATATCTATTTTACTACTACTTATACTAAAAGTCAATATAAGTTTTTTTTTTATAGGAAACCAGCAATTTGCGGAAACAAGCACACATGTGCCAACAACACTGACTGATAATTGAGCATGCCTAGTCTGGAATTATTATCGGAACAAAACCCTAGATGCTCAGCGGCAAATTTTCAAGTTGATACTATGGTGTCATGTTTTTCTGCTACGGAAGCTCTAGCGCACTATGGGACATAAGGTAACCGCATGACTGACTGAGCTATCATCGCCTCAAAGTATTATTATTGGGCATACGAGTACATATGACGTTCCAAATTTTAAAAGTTAAAAAGGTAATTAAAAAGTTAAAAAGGTAGGTAATAAACCTTCTTAAAAAAATAAATGATATCGTTCTCTGTCTGTCTCTCATTTTCATAGTAGGAAGAATTAATAATAGTCAAAAGGACTGTTATTTATTATAAGAGTCAACAATAAATAAATCATCGTTTACTTTAAGAGTCAAAATAAATAAATTTTAATTATAATTGACTATTATTAATTCTCCCAGTGATAAATAAACTATAATTTATTTATGACCCAGTCAACAACCCTATTACGGTCATAACCTCTTTGACTTCTGAAAAGGTCATCAACATTTACTTCCCTGTTATATATTACAATTAAGCCATTTATTGAATCACTATTCAATTCACGAATTCTATCGCGTGTTAAGGACTTAACCACGATATTGCCTACAAACATATATTGTGTGAGAGGGGAAAGTTTTGAGGAAGTTAATTCATGATCTTTAATTAATTAAGTAATTGTAACCACAGCTACAGCGGCGAATAAAGGTCAATAAGTTTATTAATTAGAATCAATTATATGTTTTGCATTATACGCTTTACTTTTCTTTAGAAGCCGATCGTACGTCAAAGATTCAATGGGTGTTTTATACTCGAACAGGTCTTTAACGACGAAACTTTACGCTATTATATTCAATCGCGCCATACTTATTTGAGCGATGCGCTTCACGTGCAGCAGTGGGTTTATCACGAAATAAATTCACATAAAATTGACATTTAATAATATTGAATTTATAAGCTCTAACGATTCTAAAATTAAATAATACCATTACTTACAAAAAGTAAGATTTGTTTTTATACGTATCTTTATGACATCCAGAAACACAACATTTCAAATTTTAATTTAATTTTAATTTTAAATACAATTACGAGTATATTGTAACAGCGTAAATTAGTGATTTGTTTTGTTAGTATTTGTATGAAAACTACATTGAGTATATTAACTATTTCCCGCTCCAGATCCTTTCTGGTGCAGACGCTTGCTATTCAGCGCGGGAACGCGGCTAGTCTGATGGACATCTTTGACCCGGGCACGATTAAGGGCCGGTTACTTATTATAAATGTTACATGTATAGTATATTTGACATTTATAGTTCACTAGCTGGCCCGGCAAACGTTGTTTTGCCTCACTTAGGGGTATGAAAAATAGATAGTGTAGCTTATATGACACGTTCGTAGATTTACCATAGCAGCGCCATCTATTGATTACTTACTCAACCCAGTCGAAAGGTATCGTCATCTGTTAGAATCATTTGGCGTTAACAGATAATTGTGACTGTCAAATAATAACAGACAATAATTAGCAATAAATTAAAATTGCAACTATAATTTGAGATTTAAACTATCCTATTTCTCAAGTTGGATCGAAATGCACATGGTATGCGAATTTAATTATAATCGGTTAAGTAGTTTAGGAGTCCATTGAGGACAAACATTGTGACACGAGATTTATATGTATTATAGTTCATAATAAAATTTAGCATTTATATTTTAATTGTTATGAGTTAATTTACGAACTATTTTGATTGTCTTCTATAATTGATACAGCCTCATTAATAAAAGGCTTCACCTGTCACTGACCCCAACTTAGGCTTTTTGTTATAACTTTCAATGAATCATACAATAATACTTGGAAGTTCCAGATCCTCGATACTTAGTTAAATGGAATGCCTGAAGTTCGCCGCTGATTTATCCTTAATATGGATCAATAAACCAATGCCTTTCTCTTTGGACAGGTATTATTTTTTGATTTGGAACATTTTACTAGTTATCAAAAGTAGAATTGACATTTTTAAATAAGTAAAATTTAATAATATATAGTTTTTTTATATAGATACATGGTAATCGCAATTTCTCAAAATTATCAAGAATCTATTTAAACAATTAATTAATTTAATAACTTATGAAATCATATCCATTATTGGGTTCTCCATAACTTTAATAGCTGTTAAGTATAAAAAACTTTTTCTCAATTAATTGTTTTTGGTTGGAAAATACGTGCTAATGTTTTATAGTCAATGTATTTGAAACTGTACAGTTATGGTAAATTTGGAAATACCCAGCCGTTTCCAGGTGACTAAAGAAGTACGAGTAGTTTTCATGCAGCTAGCTAACAATCTGTTTACTATGACTATAATATTGACTGTGACGCGACAAAATGCGGTTCATCATATGACTGAATAATCCTGGGTAATTATGTTCCACAGATAATCTTCAATAGATTCCAGATATTCAACAAGGTAAATTACTTTTAGTCGCTAAAGCTCTAAAGGTGTTTTTCAGTAACTACATTGAGGGCCAAAAATTTATCTTGGGCCAGAGTTTTGCAAACTCGTCTGGTTTCGCGTCTTGCTGGCGTGAGGAAATGCACTCGTATCTTCCGCCACAATGGAATAACTGGTTTTCAAGGAGGCTGCCGAAACAGACAGATTTTGCAACTGAAGAGTGGTATCTTGCCAGTAGAGCACTTCTTCTTCATATGAGCTAAGTGGCCAAGCTTTGGTGTCTTAAGTGTTCAAGCCGCCCGAAGGTTTCCGACTTGGCTTAACGACTGCTTGTAATAAGACTAACAACGGTGACCAACAATTTAACGTGTCATCCAACCCACGGTAGCGCCAAGATGAAAATGCCACTAGAAAAACGGAATACTTGTGCATGGTCCCATCCAAACACTGTCCGCATCGACCGTTGTTTAGCTTTGATGATCGCGTCACATCAGCTGAGCTGTTCAAGCTACAGACGAGCATTAGAAATGGGTATTAAATGAAAGGGCTCGGCTTGTAAAATATAATCATTTTGATAAATTACAATACAAGATGGCTTCCACAAAATATTGAGTCGTAGCTTTTAAATTTTTTTAATCTATACTTTCTTCAAAGCATGGGTTACATATGCCGCAAATATGTAAATTTGATTATTGTGTATCTATAAAAGAGTAATCCACGTAGACGCAGTGTCAGTGGCGCAACCATCACGTGTTTTTAAATATACTTATTTGGAAACTTGGAACAATGGCCACCGGTTATCTTGACGAAATGGAACTTATCAGTCAGCTAATGTGGTCGTGATTCGAACACCCTAATATGGAGCTACCATGTTATTACTCTTGCACTCTTGTAGGGCTTACTACTAAATACAAGTTGAAATGAGAACGTGGAACTTAGAATCAACATCATTATAAAATAAAGTTTTATAAATACTAGGACACATTTCACACACGTCTGGTTAACCCCATACTGAACCATTTCTAGTTCGAAGCCCTTTCCTTTGGGACAAATGTAAAAAAATCTGCCTAGTGTGGCCGATGGCTGTTAGTCTTAGTACAAGCAGTCGTTAAGCCAAGTCAGAGGCCTTTGGGTGGCTTAAAAACTCTCGACACCAGAGCTTGGCCACTTAGCTCATACGAAGAAGAATATCAAGGGCAACTCGGCCTTTTTAGTCATACAATTATTTTTTTAATTTTTTGGTGTGCTAATTTGGTCTATAAACTCCTACTCATTTCAACTTGCATTTTCGTCAAAGATATATAAATCAAAAACAGTTCATCCGTTCGGGAGTTACGATGCCACAGGCAGACAGATACACTTACACACACACACACACACGAACGTCAATTTTTTTGTTTTATACGACGTCACACTACATCAATAAAAAAAAACATCCATTATAAAAGAGATATCCGTTGATATGACCCGCTTAATATGCAAATTGGTTGAAAAAAGAACCTCAAACAGTTTACGCTTCTGACGACATATAATTATTTTAAGTTACGGTATTTCCACTACCTAATGTGACGCAGTATATAATTGAATAAAAACATATAATGTACATATGTAAAACTCTAATAGCTGTTATAATAGTACCTAATAGCATAAACATTTCACAGGAGTACAGAGGAGAGAGATATAGGCCATATCCACCACGCTGGCCAAGTGCGGGTTGGCGGATGACACACTTCTTCGGATATTGTTGTCCTCAAACATGTCGGTTTTCTCACGATGTTTTTCTTCACAGTAAAACGACTGCTAATATAACTTGATAAACAAGTCATGGGTGTAGTAGGATCGATCCAGGGACCGTAAGATTGAAAAACATACACATTGAAGAAACCTAACACATTGAAGAGACCTAACACATTGAAGAGACCTAACTCCCACAAACACAGGGTATCATACTGTGGGAGCTAGGGCACCCTAATGCTAAAACCGCATTCCATACGATTGTCTTATTTTATAATTTCTAGTCTATATTATCTAGTTAAAAATTATGTTAATTAGCAGTTAAGCACAATCGAATGCATTTATAAATATATTTAATATTATTTTCTCACTGAAATTCAAATCAAATCAAATCATTTATTACTTGAGAAATTTACACCTCATTTACACCACATTTGTACAAATGTGGTGTTATTTAAATGAGTTGGCTCTCTATTCTTACCGTTAAGTATGTAGGATTACACACTAGGATTATATTCTTCTTATTCTTATATATAAAATTTCCATGTCACAATGTTAGTTACCGAACTCCTTCGAAATGGCTTGACCGATTTTTACCATATTTTATCATATTCAGTAGGTCTGAGAATCGGCTACTATTTTTCATACCCCTAAGTGATAAGGGGTGTTAACCCTTATAATTTATTTTTTATTTTTTTTGTTTTAATTTTTTATAATGTGGCATTAAATAATACATACAACCTTAAATTTTAACTTTTTCATCACCAATCCAAATAGTTATGCCATTTTAGTAAAAAGGCAAAATAAAGTTTGCCGGGTCAGTTAGTATTATTATATAATATGACGTATACCTAATAATTCAACACAAAATCGGCCACGGCAAAATTATCGAGGAAAATTTTAGCTCTAATTAGTTGAATCAGCACGTTATAAAAAAACTGTACCAAATTAGTACCAGGTTGTTTAGGTATAAAAAAACAATCACACGTATTATTTGAATCAGAGGAAAACCCTATGACGTTGAAAGAATAATGTATTGTGGGTTTTGTTTTAAATAAGGGGAAGTATTTTGGGAGCTTACCACCGGTCAATGTGATCGTAAGGCACGGAAATAAATTAAATTACTCAAACGTCGAATGGTTTTATATGAGATTCCTCGATAATTTTGGCGTGGCCGATTTTGTGTTGAATTATTAGTTATACGTCATATATGTATATTTACTAGCTGACCCGGCAAACGTTGTTTTACCTCATTTAGGGGTATGAAAAATAGATAGTGTAGCTTATATGACACGTTCGTAGATTTACCATAGCAGCGCCATCTATTGATTACTTACTCAACCCAGTCGAAAGGTATCGATATCTGTTAGAATCATTTGGAGTTAACAGATAATTGTGACACAATAATTAGCAATATATTAAAATTGCGACTATAATTTGAGATTTCAACTATCCCATCTCTTAAGTTGGATCGAACTGGACATGGTGTGCGAATTTTATTATAATCGGTTAAGTGGTTTAGGAGTCCATTGAGGACAAACATTGTGACACGAGATTTATATATATTAAGATGACGCAAATTTTATTAATTATTAATAGTAATTATACTACATATATATTTTTTCATTTTCTTTTCTTGCTTTATACAAAAAGTGAGAACGTCAAATAAAAATATGTTTATTATATCATGAGGTAAAAAATAGGTTGCATTATTTTAGTAAGAATACTCTTATTTATTATTTAGTAAAAATACGTTTTTTTGTGTCATTTAGTAAAAATACGTTTTCCAAATCAAATACTGGACAGACTATTAAGCTACTAACAAAGAGTATGGAAATAAGAAATGCGCAAAATCTGCAAATAGACTGTTACCAAAATAGATTGTTTGAAAGACATACGCCCACGTTTCTCGAGGTAAAAGTATTTAGCGTGTAGGTTGGCTGATGCAACGAATGGCCATCGACAATAATCCGTCACTTGGCATAACCGACATGCGTGTGCGCCGTTCCAATTTAATGTCCCTTACAACCTTTTATCTATAAGACTTGTCGTATTGTATGTATCTGAGTGTTGGGCGACGAAAGTGGTGCATAAGAGAGGATTGCATGCGACAGAGATGCGAATGTTGAGATGGTTGTGTGGAGTGACAAGAATGGACAAGGTAAGAAATGAGTATATTAGAGGAAGTTTGAAAGTGGCACCTATGCCAAAGAAAGTTAAGAGCGGAAGGTTATCCTGGTATGGGCATGTCATGCAAGAGAGGAGATGCATGTGACTAGGAGAAGTATGAATATGATTGTACAAGGTAGTGGGTCGACCTAAGAAGATGTGGATGAATTGTGTGAAAGAGGATATGAAAGAGAAAGGAGTGAATGTAGATATGACGGTTGACAGAAGACCCAAAAACGGGCTGTGCCGACTCCATATAGTGGGAAAAGGCGAAGGCCAAGAAGACAATATTTTATTCATAGAAACCTTTATTGTACAACGTGTATATTCGTTTAAGTTTTTTTAAATCAAACCTCAAAATCTTTTATTCATTAAACGTTCGTTTAAAATAATTGGCCAATAGCGAGTTGGGCTCGCTCATGAAGGGTTCTAGCAGGCTATTATATATGTACGATATTGAGGTCTACGGTGAAGCGCGCTTACCTAGAAGGAACCAGTTCACTCTCGCCTTGAAAATCTCTGAATGGCTATTTCATTGGGGAGTAGGGAAGTTTTATGTTTATATCAATATACATATTTTATGTAGGCTGTTAGGATTTGCAGAAAATATCAATTTCTTTTGCAGTGGAATAAAGAGTGCATAGTTGGCGGACCAAATATAATTAAAATTACACATATTATGGGCCCAACCATTTACAATAAATTACCTGAAAATGTGATCGATGCAACGAGTTTAGGTAGCTTTAAAGCTCGACTTAAACGCTGGCTTATCGAGGAAACTCTTTATGATATAAATGACTTTCTAAAAATTTTAAAAAATTAGATAATATTAGTACTCGTATGTTGACATTGTTTTATTTTTTATTAATACATATGACATATTGAAATTCTGTAAAATGTACACATGTATATTTTTATATTTTTTTGTTATAATGTTTTAAAATGACGTAGAATTGACCTGTAAAATATTGTTTTTACCAATAAATATGATAAATAAATAAATAAATATTAGGACACATTTCACACACGGCTGGCTAACCCCATACTGAAACATTTCTAGTTCGTGTTATGGTAGCTAACACAACTGATATACTACATATTATACATACATACATAATTTATATAGATACATATTTAACACCCAGACCCATAGCCAACAAATTTAGTTAAGCACAAAGATGTTGGCCGGGCCGGGAATCGAACCCGGAACCTTCTGATTAGCAGTCCGGCATGGTAACCTTTACGCTAACGAGGTCGTCAAATTGATTATTATAAGTAATTTAAATTCTGAGGCTAGGCTGTTACGATTTGCAGAAAATATCACCATCTTTTGCAGCGGAATAAGGAGTGTATGGTTGGCGGGTGGTCTTGCGCAAGTATGCATTAAGGTCATGACCAAGTGGCAACAGTCTGATGTAAGATGGTCACCGGCTTGCAGACGAGGGCGTGCCTCTGGTGGGAGGGGTCAACAAACTGAGACTTGGCATGGAGCGACGACAGATCAGTTGGCGTGGAATCGCCTTACGTCCGTCAAGGTGTGGGTTTGAACTCAACTAATGATATTGAAATTCTGTTAGAAATTATAGTTCACTGCTTGGTGGTATTCTATTCTATTGCTTCTATTCTATTGCTCGCCTGATTAGCTATTTGAAAAAAGTTTGGAATTCTCTTCCTGAGTCTCTTTTTCCTGAGTAGATCAGGAAGCCTTAAAATCAAGCGGTAATAGGTTTTGCTGGGTAAGCGTGTAACATTGCAGATCATACTCTTAACATCATACGACGATGACGACCTCGTTGGCGTAATGGTTACCATGCCGGACTGCCATTCCGAAGGTTCCGGGTTCGATTCCCGGCGCGGTCAACATCTTTGTTGCTGAACTGAATTTGACCGACAGCCACGGTCTGGGTGTTAAATTATGTATTTATATATAATATGTATGTATGTATATGTAGTATATCAGTTGTGTTAGCAACCATAATACGAACTAGAAATGGTATGGTCAGTATGGGGTTAACCAGCCGTGTGTGAAATGTGTCCTAAAGAAAACGGAACGCGTTCTAAACTAAGGCCCTTGAGAGGCAGCAATACCAGGCTAGCCATGCTCCTCCTTTGCCCCGTGTATTGACACTTGTGGTTGTACAACCTGCTGGTCAAATGCCTATAATAGGTATATATTTTATTTAGGTATGTATATATAAATAATTTACTCTACTACTAAGTGAAGTAAGAATTTGATTTATCACCACGCAACTAGCCAGCATTAGCTCGTTTGCGTAACATAAAGCACCGAGCATTCCATTTGTTCACTAACCATTTCTCGTTTCATACACTTCAAAGTTCCAAACACGGATTAAAACGTCAATGTATGTTAACAAAACGGTTTTGTACGAAAAGTGCGTGAGCTGAGCCAGACTGCACGACGTCAAACCGAGTAATGGAGTAAAAAGTAGTTCGCCTTTCGTTGTTGCATTCCATTAAATTGGAGATAACTCTTCGGGTTTAATGACGGTTGTTATCTGGCAACTAACTCCAGTAAATGAGAAATTAAAGAGTGGTAGGTTAGCGAGGAGTATGCGATGAACATAATGTAACGAAAGCAGTTCACTATACCTTCCCACTGCTGAGACTCAGAGCCTTCTTTAAGGAGAGAGATATAGCTGCCCAACTATGGGCGAATATCACACGTCTTTGGATTGTTGTGGTCCTCACTCATGTCTGTTTCCTCAAGTAAAGCGAGTGCAAATCCACACAAAACTTAAAAAACAAGTCATTGATAATCGGGCCGAGATCAAAATGGTGGTGAAGACTGGGAGAAAAAATGAGGGGAAAGATGCTGAACGAAAAAATAAAGAATGGAAAGTGTGAGTTTGTTTTTCTCCTTACAAATAATACAATTACAAATTATTTATTGGTAACACCAAAAGTTACACGACTAATTAAATTTTTATCAATAGATAAAATTAAATCTAATTATTTTACATAAACAAATTTCAACAATCAACAGTCAGTTTCAAATAATCATCTAAATTATAAAAATACAGCTATACATTTGACCAGTAGGGCGCGTAACCGCATGTGTTAGGGAAGCTCTGGCCTAAGGTGGAGCAAGCTTAATCTGGAATAACTGGCTCTCGAGAAGGCTGCCGGAAAACACTGATAGGTGCTTGACGACAGATTATTCAACTTGAAGGTGGTTGCCTAGCAACCAAGCGAGCACTAGAAAATGCCAATTAGTCTAGTCAACAAGTGCCTTTTTGGTCAACTTTTTTCAGCAGTCTCCGAAAATTATGATTGAGGTGTCATTCGATTCGGAATGGCATCTAGTTTTCGAAAAACAATGAAGTTCCGCTGAAAAAAAAACTTTTTGACCACGGATTATTGTTTATTGATCTGTCCTGTAGGCACCTGAATTTTTTCAAATTTTAATTTTCATATTTAATAAGTTTAAATAATATTTATTCATTCAAAGCCGAAGGAATGAATAAATATGAATGACACCTCAAACATAATTTTCGGAGACTGTTGAAAAAAGTTGACCAAAAAGGCACTTGTTGACTAGACTAAATTTCCCATGCACTAAGCTACTAGTTGTTATCATTAAGGACTGTAAATGTCCGAAAACATTTTCCTCATATCTTCTTATAATATTTTATCAATCAATAAGAATGTATATGGTATACCACAGACGCGGCCACAAGGCTTGCCAGCCCAGACGGTGACGCAGTACTCACTTACAATGGAACCAAAAAAATCGCAACCTGCTCTTAACAGTTTTTGACTGATCACCGCTCAAAAACCAACCAAACTGAGCTTCTCAATCGAATGTTATTCCAATTTCGACGTTATTACCCTCGTACTAAAGCTGTAAGGTTTAATTTTGAAGTGTAAATGGAGTCTTGTGGAGGTCTGGCCGTCTGGTGTGTGGTGGTCTCAGGTTAACAGCTTGAATGCTCGGGAGGTCTTTTAAATGAAGTCATGAAGGAACCGGTCCGCTTCCAGGCCAATGATTCTGAACATGTAGCTTATTTTGTAAAAAATGTCTGAGAAGTTAGCGTTAGACGTATATATTTTATTTAAAAGCGAGTGTGGTTCGATGGAACAGAAGTCTGCTTTTTAATCAGACGACCTGTGGTACGATCCCGGCCCTACACCATTGACTTGTTTTTTCAAGTTACGTGTGTATTTGCACTCGTTTTACTGCAGCGAAGGAAAACATCGTGAGGAAACCGACATGTTTTCCACAGATGGACCAGAAAATCTGAAAATATCTGTTTTCCGTGAAAACAAGTCATTTGTGTAGGGTTAGGATCAAACCAAGGGTTGTCACATTGCAAATCAAACGGTTTCCCACCGAACCACGCTTTTTTACAAACTACAAATGGTTTAGAATAGGGCTAACCAGTCGTGTGTAAAATGTGTCCAAATAATTTATATAGATCATCTTTAGATTATTTTATTAAAAGTTTTGAGCAAGTGCTACAGAGTCGAGTAAAGCGACGCTAATATTAAAATGATAGTCTTAATGCAAGCAGTCGTTAATCATCCGCCAACCCGCACTTGGCCAGCGTGGTGGATTATGGCTTATATATCTCTCCTCGTGAGAGAAGGCCCCGAGTGTCAGCAGTGGGAACGTATAGTCGGCTGCTTATGCTAAGCAGTCGTTAAACCAAGTCAGATTTTTTCGGGTGGCTTGAAAACTCTCGACACCAGTGTTTAGAGTTTAGTGTTTATAAGAAGAGAAGTATCTATGATAAGAAGAGTAAGTAATAGAGTCCCACCTGTGAACCCTAAAAATGCTAAATAGATAATTAAATCTGGTAGGTAAATGGCTGGAACTAAAAAAATCTCGAAGGAACTGAATAACAGACGTTTCTCGCTCCATCCAAGTGTAAAGTCAATATTGAACGACTGTCTATTTGGCGATAAATCAAACAAGAATCGAGGCAAAAACTTGGCGCCACCACGGAAGGTGGTGACCTTCAACTCTTGAGTCAGCGCCTCTTGCTATATTACTAACGTGTGGACAGGTAACGTTCCGTTGAACTGTGAAAAAAATTTTTTTCTAGGGTTTATAAGCTAGCCTTATCTGTATTCCTACTTTAAAAATCATCTTAGATGCATAATTCTAAATTTTAACCGTTATCTACAAAAAATGGCCAAATAAATCAATTTTGTTGTATGGAACCCAAAATGGCATAATAAAACAATTTTGATGTATGGAATTAAGGGTTTCCATACAACAAAATTGTTTTATTTCGCCATTTTTTTTAGATAACGCTTTATTTTAAATAAATATTTAATTTTGTAAGTGAATGTATAACTAAGTTTTCTGTGTAAGTAGGTATATTTCAAGCGTCTACAAAATGTCTTGGGTTAGATACGATCGAGAAAAAAATTACGTTTGTTGTATGGGTAATAAATGTTCTCATTAGTTTAAATGTACAAATTTATGTAGTATAGCGCATTCGAAGAAAAATAACTAATCTTTCAGACGGAAAGCCTCTTTTTATAATTTAAATATTAATGGCTATCGAAATGGAACCTTAACTGTACAAAAAACTTTAAATAAGTAGTCTGTCGACACTTTAAGACCAAGTACTAATAAGTTTCTATTATTATAACAACTTTGAACGTGTTTCGTTTTTGTGCCTGAGTAATGACGAGTCAATATTTACTTAGCCAAAGGTTAAGTAAATTATCTACTTAGTACATGAATCGCAATAGAAAAGTCCCGTTTAAGATCCCGTTTGAAGTTTAAATGTGGTACTTTCGGTCTACATATTTTATTATAATATATACTTCAAATTAGAATTAAAATTACATATGATATTTAAACTAAAAAAGTAAATACTCGTACATAATCAGTGTGGGTCTGGGTGCTAAATTAATGTATCTTTATAAAATACTAGCTGAACTGGCAAACGTTGTTTTACCTTAATAAAAAAAAAAATCTGAATATACAGTAGCCGATTCTCAGACCTACTGAATACGCATATAAAATTTGGAACAAATCGGTCAAGCCGTTTCGGAGGAGTACGGTAACAAACACTGTGACACGGAAATTTTATATATAAGATGTATATATGTACCTTTATGTAGTATATCAGTTGTGTTAACAACCATAACACAAACTAGAAATGGTTCAATATGGGGTTAACCAGCCGTGTGTGAAATGTGTCCTAATATTTATTATTTATAGCTATTTTAGATGCCCTCACTTTACCCGAATTAAAGTACGTTATTTTTATGAACGTATAATGAAGTTCAAACTGATTTAATTTTTATGTAGATTAAAGGACGCTTGCTAATTCAATTAAAAGTAACTGAGTCATTTTGATTGACGGGCTAACGGCATTAAAAACTACACTTTATAATGACGGCAAAAAATCAATAAGATAAATAAATAATTATGGTACAATTATTGAAGTACATTTGAGCATTAGGTTTACCTTTATGTATCGATACAAAGTATTTATGTAAGTATATAAATAAATAAATATTAGGACACATTTCACACACGGTGGTTAGACCAATAAAGAACCATTCCTAGTTTACTATAATACATATACATACATACATATTTTGTATAGATACATTTTTGACACCCAAACCCACAGCCAACAAATTTAGTACATCACAAAGATGTTGGCCGGGCCGGAAATCGAACCCGGGGCTCTCTGGTTGAGAGTCCGGCACGGTTACTATAGGAAAATGTCAGTTTTTATAAAACAATCTTGTGCATGATCACCCATCCAAAGTCAATCTGGATCAACTGTTGCTTAACCTCGAGGATCACGTCAGATCATCTTAGTTTGCCGAGCTACAGATGCTTCTTTTCTTTATTGATGTTGAGGATAAAACAATAGGTAACATTTCTAAGAATTCAGCGTTTACGTGTGAAGGGTATACTTTTGAAAATCTCTGAAAATGACACATCTAATAACAGTTTGTAACGAGGCAAATTCTAAGAAAAGTATACCGATAATAACACATTTAATATGATGAATGATCTAGCAGGATTTCCTATCGAGGTAAGAAATATATAATAGAGGCAGGATTTATAGGTGCCATTTGCGGGGTCCAGAGCGACGTCTCCTGCGTCGAACTCTTTCGAGACCTTGATATATTGCCTCTACCATGTGAATTTATATATCGGTCATTCTCCAATTTGGCGTTCTTCGCCTAATTATCATACCCTTTTTTATTTTTCACTGATTTGACATTATACACATTACAATAGGTACACCTCAAACATACAAATTCAATAGTTAACTTGGTATGTTTTATTGGTAGAAGTTTTGTAGATAATGAGATTTAAAAAAAACAGGGATATGGTAATTAGATAAGTTGAATATTTTATGGAACTGTAATTAGAAAATATCATCAAGTCCAAGTATCGCTCGTTCAACATGTATTAGTAATGAGTACACCATTATAATAAAATTATAGCATAAGAATAACAATGTACTTCATATCCAATCTTAAAAAAGACACTTTTTTATCATTGCACTCGTTTATTAAAAATCAGCTAACAACAAATAAAACAATGATTGGTCTTAGTTGGTAATCTTTTAAAGGTAAGTATGATGAGAATGATATTCTTAATTAACTTGGATAATAATAAGGATAGATCTAGCTTAAACATACTCACAGCTCTAAAAATTTGCGTATATCACTGATAACTTATATTTTATTTCTTATTTTCTTCTAGACAGTCATTCAATTTATAATAACATTTGTCAATTAGATAATTAAAAAGCCATATCATTATTATACCAAATAGTTTAATCAGTCTAGTTTTATAGTGATTTTCTATTTGAAAATAACAAGTAATCTACGATATTTAAAAAGTGTTTTCATCAATCAGATCAATCGAATCGAATTGTAGTCTATGCTTAGTATTGTTATTTGGAACGTTTGTCAGTGTTTTGAAGGAAGGCATTGTAAGGCTAAAATCTACAGGAGAGACAGGTGCCCAAAAACTGACGGTGTAAGATATATTTAAGCTACTTTGGAACTTCTCTCTCTTAACCATATCACCTTATGAAATATGAGACTTCAAAGACTCAGAAAATACATCAGCGGGCTTCACTAGCCGATTAGATAAAATTTTGGGTTTATCTGAATATTTCTTAGCACTTAGATCGTGATGTATCGCAACTATATTTGTTTACGGAAGGTGCCGACAGAATGAATCTGGTAGGCGGGCCGGCTTTTCTGACTTTTCCACATTCAAAGAGTAAAATTCATGATGTCTACCGTGTTAATATTCAATTGCTTCTTACATACATTGTTGCGAATTACAGCTTAACTTTCTCATTGCAAGTACGTTCGGTTTTGATACACTCCAAACGACTTGATGGACTTTCATGTGCCCTTATACTCTCATATCTTTTTTGGAATCTGAAGATCCTTCTGGAGAGTATCAGCTTCTTCTCTCAGCTTCAGTGACTCTGATACCACAGACCATCTAACAGTAATTACAGGAATCGATAGCAACAAATCTAAAACAACGAGTAAGCGGATACCAGTAAAAAAACTAAACTACGAGGGCATCGTAACAGCTTTGGAATCATCTAATTGGGACAGTTTCTATGAAGCAACGGACACAAATTCTGCCACACAGTATCTGATTAATCAGCTATCTGCAATTATTAAAAATAACACATCATTTAAAAAGCCCCGTAGCCGTGATGTTATTTTAAAGCCTTGGATGACGAAAGGTCTATTAAAATGTGCCAGAAAAAAGGATCGTTTACATATTGAGGCAAAGAAAGATCCTAATAATTTGGTAACTCAAACAAAGTTCAAAAATTATCGTAACTATTACTACTTAATACTTCGAAGACAAAGGAATTTATATGAATCAAATCTGATTGCTGCGAATAAAAATAATTGTAGAAAGTTGTGGGATACCGTAAGACAGGTTTGTAGTATAAAATCTGTCAAAACTGATTCAGCAGACCTACTTAATATTAATTCTTCTGTAGTCGACTCCATTAATTCTGTGAATAACTTCTTTTGTTCGGTAGGCTATAATCTTGCCCAAAATTCACTTAATGAACTTGGTCTTACTGAGAAACAGCTTGCGGATCAAGTAAAAACAAGCAAATCGCCATCCAGTTCGCTTTTTCTCTCTCCAACTGATGCAGTTGAAGTAAGTAAGATAATTTCAAACTTAAAGTCTGCATCTGCGCCGGGTTGTGATGAAATATCGAATGAAATCCTGAAGAGGGCAAATCACGTCTTAGCGCCCTTAATTGCACATATTTGCAATCTAAGCTTGATGTCAGGGTTTGTTCCTCATTGCCTAAAAATAGCGGACATATGCCCTGTACACAAATCTGGATCTACTGCTGAGGTCTCTAACTATCGTCCAATTTCACTCTTGCCATCGCTATCAAAAGTTTTGGAACGGGTAGTAAACAAAAGATTACTCAGTTTCCTTGAAAAAAACGAGATCTTGTCTAGAAACCAGTTTGGTTTCAGAAATAACAAATCAACTGAGGATGCTGTGGTGTCTCTTGTTGATAAAATTACTACCCATCTTGACAAATCCCGCAAAACTATAGCAATTTTTTGCGATTTAGCAAAGGCATTTGATTGCGTGCCTTGGCAAATTTTACTTAGGAAGCTGGAGCTTTTGGGTGTCCGCGGGTCTGCACTGGACTGGTTTCATTCTTACTTATCAGATAGACATCAGAGAGTTCGTATTTCCAGTAGTTACAGTGATTACGAACCTATTTCATTTGGCGTTCCTCAAGGGAGTGTACTTGGTCCGACACTTTTTCTGGTGTACATTAATGACCTCTGCCAGTTAAATATTGTAAACGGTGATATTTTCACATTTGCAGATGATACGGCTTTAGTGTTTCACGGGAAAAGCTGGCAAGAGGTCATTGATGCCGCTCAACTAGGAATTCTTGAAGTTTCGAAATGGCTGAAGAACCATCTTCTCACTCTCAATGCCAGTAAAACAAAATACCTAACCTTTCACATGTCTCAGAGATCAAATCCAACTAATATTCAGCTAAAACTTCACTCATGCAATCTAGAATCTCATCTATGTGCTTGTCCTACTCTTGAACGTGTCAACAAAATCAAGTACTTGGGAGTTGTCATAGACAACAAGCTTAAATTTGACGAACACATTGGAACTCTTCGAACCCGCCTCAGAAAGATGTTGCACGTCTTTAAACGACTGGGAAATGTAGCCGACCCAAAAACTCTAAGAATTGTATACCTAGCTCTTTGCCAGTCTGTGCTTAGTTATTGTATAGTGAGTTGGGGCTCCGCAGCCATGGCTAAAATAAAAAAAGTGGAAGTGGCACAGAGAGCTATTTTGAAAGTGGCTTACAAAAAGCCTTTCCGATACCCCACCCATAACTTATATAAAGATACCAATTACCTGACCGTTAGACAATTGTATATCTCAGCAGTAGCTCTCAGGTTTCACAAGACAGCCTATTCAACAGCCTGTAGCACAAAAAAAGACTCACGTCGAAATCACTGGGCAACCCCCCCTGCCAAAACGACTTTAGCTCAACGTGCATTCTATTACAAAGGACCTGTATTATATAAAAAATTGGACCATGAACTTCACCTTCTTGACACATTGAGGTTTAAATGTAAAATTAAGCTACATGCGTATCTATCCACACTTGATTACACAAGCACAGAATCTTTTATAACCGCAGTTATATAATTAGACGCTCAGATCTTATAACGACTATAATGAGCTTAGTCATATTATGCATAAACAATCGTGTAGTTATTGAATCGCGTTACCCTGGTTCTAACATGTTAATCGTAATACATATAAAAATATACCAAATAATGCAACACGACAATATTTGCTACGTAAGTTACTAACAAAACTATAACATCGGACTGACCGGGACTGTAATACTTTGTATTGATCGTATATATGCTTAAACAACTTATTTTTATTATTTTGAGTATTATTATTATTTATCTTAAATTTTATTGTTATATTTATTATATGTAATCATATAAACGCAGCCTCTTTATTACCCACCATATTTATATATATTGTTATTATTAAGACATGTCCAAGGTCACCCAATGTTACATAGGTTGACCTTGAACGCATCTGTATTTATATTGTTTCGAGTCTCACGTAACTCAATTGATCTATTCACAAACTAGTGTGTTAAGTTAGTGTCATTATGTTAAGTTTTTTCATTTATTTTTTTTGTTTTGCCCATTTAATGTGTATTTGTATCTACCCCTAATTTGTATTACCTTAGTTTACTCATCGCTTATTACTCAGTATTTTAACCTTTGTACCTAATTAATCTAACTTGCAATCATGTACGCTAAATGGAAGAGCCTGAACTCTACGACACAGGTTCAACCTTCTGTGGAGTTCAGTGCACCCCTTGTCTTAAATATCCTAGTTCTTACTTGTAGCCTAAATTTAACTAATGCATAATTTAAGACTTGGTGTATAGATGATAAGTGGTATTGTGTACAAATAAATAAACTGAAACTGAAACTGAAACTGAATTCTTTCTGGGCGTTGCCGTGCAGCTAGTCTTCTCCTTTCTTTAACTTCTTCTTGGGTCTTTTTGAGTCTTTTCCCATCATACAAATTAAATAACTTGATTAATTATCAGCATATTGTAAAAACGTATTTACGGACAATGATAATTTATAATGTTATACTAAAACTTTCGATTTGCGACTTGAGGACATCGCGGCTACAGTTAATAAACATAGTACAAATTTTTCATACAACGGTAATTATTAACACATGGTAATTAGTATACGAAAATTAGAAAACAATAGACTTTTCTTGATATTTCTAAAACCAACATATTATGTAAATACTGGTTTATCATAACTTACGGAGGCCAAAGTACTGCTCCATTCGAACTAGCAACTCTAGGGTCTAACTTTAAAAATCAGGTATTGAAATAAGTAGAACGGTAATTATAAAATTTTGTAACGAAGGCGACGATAATTATATACTCACGTACTTTATTGGCAGTACAGTAACGATTGAGACGTGCGACTGCTGAAGGGCCTCGGTACACATTGCGGAGTTCCGACGCGTGCGGTAACATTGTGCCAAATACCGTTATTTTAAGATGTACACCCGAGATCAGAAAATGTTACGGAAATTATAACTTTCGGTCGGACATGCGGTTATTTAATTATAATTAATAACAGACTGGTTCTATTGAGCCGATATTTTGTTATGCGATACACCTTGTTTAATATTATTTTAAATGTTAAACGGATTAACGTAAATCTGCAGGTTTTATAAATTACAAGAAACTCTTTACATTAAGTTGGTGTACGGACAGGCCACGGTAATTAGAGAATAGAAGTTTTGGAACAGAATTTAATTAATTTAGAATTAACTAATTAAAAATGGAACCCAATATTTTGTTTACAGCTCGGTACGGTTGCTAACTATTATATATAAAAAAATCATGATTGAATCTGATAATATTACGAACCAAATGAGCCCGGACAAATAAAAACTTGCAACCGGAGAATGGCCGATATCAAGTCGCACTTTTCACACACAAGCACCTTGAATTATTTCAACGCAGAGGTGCTAATAAAACGTGGTATCTACGTAGCAACGTAAAGAAGATGCAACTGAAAACGCCGGTACATAGACTTGTGAAATTAGAGAGGTCCGTTTACGTGTTGGGGCCCGCGATCTACAACCGCGTACCTGCGACTGTCCGGGATGCACCTTCCACCGCCAGCTTTAAGACTAGACTCAGGGTTTGGCTATTAGATAAAACTTTTTATAATACAAATGATTATCAAGAATTGAAAATTGACATTTGATTCATATCAGATACTAATGTGTTGATATTATATTCCTAGAATTAGAAGTGAAAATTGACATTTGATTAATATCATATACTATTGTAATGATATTATATTACTAGAATATAATTGAAAATTGACATTGATACTTCAATCAATTTATCATATACTTTTGTAATGCTATCATATTATTTGACATGTAACTTTGGTGTTATCAATAGATGATTTGTATTTGTATTTGATACAAACATATTCATTTACAACAAATAATATATCAATTAAAATTATTATAAAGATCATTTGATACGTCAAAATATAAAAAAACAATCAAATGCTCAAAACCAATTACATAATCCGCCCCTACTCGCCCCTGGTGCAAAGGTGCAATCACGCTCGCTGCATTTCCACGCTGAATAGCGATGACTAAATGCGGTTCTTTTATACTATAACTAGCCACGCCTCGCGATTTTACCCGCGTTAACCCGGGTCAAAAAGAAGTTAATCCGGGATAAAAAGTAACCTATAAGTTAATCCAAGGTCTTACTTATATTTTCAATCTCATCAAAATCAGCCCGGCCGTTGGAGAGTGAAGGGAATAACATAGATTTTAAAGTTATTCGCGTATCCCACGGGAGCAACGGTTGTTTTCGGGATGAAAAGTAGTCAATGCGTTAATCCAAGATCCTAACTTTGCACCAAATTCCATAAAAATCGGTTCAGCTGTTTGAGGGTGAAGAAGTAACAAACATAAACACACACAAACTTTCGCATACTTATATTATAATAGTTGGACTAGTATATTATATTATTTAATTACAGCTAAGACTTTTATTATATTTTACAGAACTTAAGAATAATATTTAAGTTGATAGTTGGATATTTATACCTTAATATCATTCGAATATTCCGACAGTCTATGTGATATTCATAAACTCTGGACTATCTATCTATACGCTTTATACTGGTATTTCTCCACATAATTACTAGTTAGAAAATGACTTTGTAAGTAGGTATTTAGATTACGCATACCTAAAGCCTGCGGGCCCTTCCATGGAACGAGATTTTCCTTTAAACCACGGTTAATTTTGCCGACAGTTTTCAAGGTTTTTACCGACATATGGTGTCAATCAATCATATAAATATGTTGCATATTAGGTATATAATGTTATAGTGTTCCAAGGAGTCGCAAAAATAAAAGTCGCAATATTAATGACTATTTGACAAATTTTAGATTTTTTGAACCAGTTTTATTTGTCATTCAAAAGTCTTGAGTAATAAAAATAATAAATATATATAAGGACTCATTTCACACACGGCTGGTTATCCCTATACTGAACCATTTCTAGTTCGTATTCGTTGCTAACACAACTCATATACATATACATACATACATATTTTATATAGATACATATTTAACACCCAGACCGACAGCCAACAAATTTAGTTCAGCACAAAGATATTGGCCGTTCCGTGCCCAATCGAATTCGGAACCTTCTGATTTGAAGTCTGGCATGGTGACCATTACGCCAACGAAGTTGTCATTCAAAAGTCTGAGTGGTACCAAAATAAGTATGAATATTCTTGTTGAAGAGTTGTGCTTAAGACGGTCTTTAAGCGATATATCTTATCATAATATATATAAATTTCGTGTCACAATGTTTGTGCTCAATGGACTCCTAAATCACTTAATCGATTATAATAAAATTCGCACACCATGTGCAGTTCGATCCAACTTGAGAGATAGGATAGCTTAAATCTCAAATTATAGTCGCAATTTTAATTTATTGCTAATTATTGTCTGTTATTATTTGACAGTCACAATTATCTGTTAACTCCAAATGATTCTAACAGATGTCGATACCTTTCGACTGGGTTGAGTAAGTTATCAATAGATGGCGCTGCTATGGTAAATCTACGAACGTGTCATATAAGCTACACTATCTATTTTTCATACCCCTAAGTGAGGGAAAACAACGTTTGCCGGGTCAGCTAGTTTATTTATACGATATTTTTACCGTTTTTAAAGAAAAAACTTTGTCATCGCCCTTACTTGATTTCTTTATATATCTCAATCGAAATTTTTGATTGAACGAAGACCCAAATATTATTAAAGTACGACCCAAATTTTATAGCTGAAATCGATTTTTCAAACAAAGACTAGTAAAGTTAATAAAATATCTTACGTAGTAGCTACCTTTGCCATATTTTTAGGACAAACAAAAGAAATTGAAAGCCCAGTTTCGTAACAAAAGAAAAATAATTAAAAAAAACTAATTGGACAAGAAAATTGAGTTTATTTCTGAAGAAATTGTTGAGGCCATACAGTGTGGTTACACCATTTCAATTAAGTCGTCAAAAACAATAGAGGTTGAACTAATGTTTTTGATAGAATAGCCACGAGAAATTTTAACAAGAAATATGAGCCTCAAATAAATAAAAAAAAAATGTTTTTCATTACACTAAAAATGTATTTATTCTAACACATTTTTTTTAGATTATGTAATTATTTTTTATCTAAATAGACAATTGTAATTATTAATACTTCATTTCTCGTAAGATTATATTCACATTATTACATTAATATCTTGCAGATAAATGTTAAAGACTGTAGTATGTAAGAGTATGTTACTTTTTAACACTCAAAACGGTTAAACAAAATCAGATGAAATTTTGCGACCAAGACCTGTCAGTGTAGAATGTATACTTATATTGTTATATTTGACATAATTTCGAATAATGTGTCTATATTTGGTGTCGAATGTAAATACCTTAGCCATATCAATAAAAAAAAACATATTATTAATCTTATTATTATTATGAGAAGAAAGTTACTTTTAATCCGTGATTAACTAATGTAGCGCTCTAGAGACGGTGGCGATTCAGCGGCACACACGACTAAACTAAATTTAAAGAAGCTCCGTCTCTTTTCATCTTAGGTGGCCAGAAAGAGACGGTACGTTCTGAACCACAGACAAAACAACTAAAATCACGTCAATTATGGAATGTGCAGGCAGTTTTATAGGTGATACAAGTGAGTGCGTTCTAAAGTCGCCTATATTTTCTTAGATTTGACGTATGCTATAATATTTTAAGTTATAAATGAATTTGAATTTGGAACTAGGCGTAGCACCATAAGTTGCAGCCAATAAATGCAAAATCTTACAGGCAAGCGTGTTATATTGTAGACAAGGCAAACGTTGCCCAAACTTGAGCCTGTTCAGCATAAATAAAGGAAAAAGACGTTTTCCGCCTGTTTTTGATAAGATTTTCAGGAATCATCAACCTATTTCATACAATAACTTTTGAGGACTGAGTCGCCCTCGTCCGTGGGAGTATACTCCGATCCTGTCACCCCACACGTGGTCCTCGGGTGGTGCAAATCAAGCGACACTCACACTGGTGGTAGGCTTCGGCCGGGGCTAGTGACCACCCACCGGACTAAGTCGCGCCGCCAAGCGGCCTGGCCGTGTTCCGGCGCTTTGTCCGGTGACGCCGTTAGGGGATTTGGGTCGGGACAGCTGCTTCGTTGATGCATTGAGCCGGTTTTAGACACATGAACGTGGGGACACTGGGTATCTAGTCACGGAGGGTAGCGGGATCCGAGGCACGGTTCTCCGCTGGCCGACCGCAGGTAGTAGGGGACCCAAGTAGTGAGCTAGCTACTCATGAAAGGCTGTCCCGCCAACTAGCGAAAAATCCCGGGGATGCGCCATCGTGCCGGTTAGCGACCGGATGAAAGGGCCCGATGGACATTCCTGGGGGGGCTCGGGCGTCCCCGCAGTCTCCGGACTAGCTCCCCACTAGTGTCTTCTACGTTTCATGTGTCTTGGTAAGCATCGCGAAGCCTCGTCCCACTGTCATATCCCCACCGAACTCACTCTTCGCATTATGGTAAAAAGCAAAAGAACAAAGAACAGAGTACAACAGCGGATGCACTCCCTTTCGCTTAAAGTGCACCTCTCCAACATTCGAGGTTTGCACTCCAATCTCGTTGCGGTCCATCACCATCTGGAGACCGACAAACCTGCTCTCTTGTTCCTTACGGAGACGCAGATCAAATGTCCATCTGATACGGCGTACTTGCAATATCCCGGTTACACCCTAGAGCATAATTTCAAGGCTCGGGCAGGGGTTTGCCTGTACGTCCGGGATAACATTTGCTGTCAGCGTCTCCGTAATCTTGAAAATCGTAGTTTCTCTGTCCTGTGGGCGCTTGTGGACACAGGCTTAGAGAAAATTCTCTATGCCTGTGTCTATCGTTCGCACAGCGGTGACCAGGAGACAACCAGGCTCACTGACTATCTCAGTGAGGCAGCGGACACGGCTCAACAAAAGTACCCGACAGCCCAATTAATGTTACTGGGGGATTTTAATGCGCACCATCAGGAGTGGCTATTCCCACACCGGGACACTGACCATGCTGGGAGAGAGACGAGAAAGCTTGCTTTAACGTTAGATCTCACTCAGCTGGTCCAAGGTGCTACTCGGGTACCTGACGTTGAGACGCATACACCTTATTGCTTGGACCTTCTGCTGACAACTGATCCAGACCGGTACTCTGTGGCGATTTCGTCACCCTTGGGTAATTCCGATCATTGTCTGGTGAAATCTGTTTCCGTTTATTCCCCATCTGACCCGAGCCCTAAGGGCAGTCGTCGGATGTGGCGATACAGGTCAGCAGATTGGGATGAGATGCGGTCATTCTTTGCATCTTTCCCTTGGCAGTCTGTTTGTTTCTCTTCTGGTGATTCATCAGTCAGCGCGGATGCCGTGACGGATGTACTGCGACTGGGTATGGAATATTTCATACCTTACTCAGATGTACCTCTGTCCGACAAGGCTCGCCCTTGGTTTGGGCCTCAATGTGGACGTGCTGAAGCAATGAAACATGAGGCATACCTTGCCTGGGTCGATGCCCGACACCGCAAGGCTAGGAATATTAGCCAGAAGAAGAAAGAATTTAATAAGGCTGCCAAGTCCTGCAAAAAGGTTTTACAGAAGGCTCGCTTCGACCACATTAGCCGTGTAGGGAACAAATTAGCTTCGTACCCCGCGGGTAGTAAAGCATTTTGGTCCCTGGCCAAATCGATCGAAGGGAACTTCTGCCGCCCCTCACTGCCTCCACTGCTGAAGCCGGACGGTTCGCTGGCTCACGCAGCAGTAGAGAAAGCCAACTTATTTGCTTCTCTATTTGCTGAAAATTCACGTCTTGATGCTGGTAGCGCGTTGCCTCCGTCAACTCATGTCTGTGCGTCAGTAATGTCTGACATAAGGATACGCCAGACTGAGGTTCGGAAAGCGCTACGCGATCTCGACGTGAATAAAGCCAGTGGTCCTGACGGTATTCCAGCTATAGTTCTGAGGACCTGTGCGCCTGAGCTGGCTCCTGTGTTGACACGTCTTTTTCGGCTTTCTCTTGAGACTGGAAAAGTGCCAAGTTCTTGGAAGCTTGCTAATGTGCAGCCCGTGCCTAAAAAAGGTAGTCGCGCCGACCCTGCTAACTACCGGCCCATTTCAGTCACGTCCATACTCTGCAAGAGTATGGAACGTGTCCTGAACCGCAGGCTCCTGGCATACCTAGAAGCGAATGACCTCCTTAGTGACCGACAATATGGCTTTCGCCGGAATCGGTCTACTGGGGATCTTCTAGCGTATGCCACACACATCTGGAGTGAGGCTATTGAGAAGTACGGAGAAGCACTTGCGGTTTCTCTGGATATTTCCAAAGCCTTCGACAGGGTCTGGCATGACGGCCTTATTAGCAAGCTTTCTTCCTACGGCCTGCCTGCTGGATTTCGGGATTGGATATCGGACTTTTTGAGGGACAGATCTATACGGGTGGTCATCGACGGCTGCTCGTCGGATCTAATGGCTATCAATGCCGGTGTCCCTCAAGGGTCGGTGCTCTCTGCGACATTATTTTTGCTGCATATTAACGATCTGCTAAGACCCGGTACCTTTGGGTATGCAGATGACAGCACTGTCGTAGAGAGCTACATATCCACTGCACGAGCCAGTGCGGCTGAAATCCGGTCTCATAGGGAAGCTATGGTTGAGCGCTTGGACTTGGCTCTTCAGGCAGTCTCCGAATGGGGCGATGCCAATCTAGTCAAGTTCAATGCCGCCAAAACCCAAGCGTGTCTATTCACCGCCAAGAGGAGGCCTTTTGACCAGGCCCCCTCCTTCCGAGGTGCAGCCGTACCGATTACCGACCACCTAGAACTTCTTGGCATAACATTGACTTCAACCCTGAATTTTGGCTCTTACATCGAGAATATGGCTCACGTAGCAGCCAAAAAGCTGGGTATCCTCTCGAAGGTGCGAAAATATTTCACGCAGGAACAGCTGCTCCTATTATATCAAGCACAAGTTCGATCATGCATGGAGTATTGTTCGCACCTTTGGGATGGATCTGCAAAATACCAGCTGCAGGCGTTGGAGTCAATTGAACGGCGTGCAAAAAGGCTCATAGGCAATGACAATCTTTGCAAGGCAAAGTTGCAGAGCCTAGAGCACCGCCGCATTGTTGCCAGTCTGTCGGTCTTCTATCGGTTGCATTTCGGCGAGTGTGCGACTGAATTACATGAAGTGATTCCCCCCGCCCCCTTCCACTATCGGACGAGCAGGGAAACGCCAAGGCGGCATCGGTTTACGGTTGAGGTGCCCAAGGCACGCACAAAGCGTTTTGCCTCCACCTTTGTTGTCCGAACCGCCAAACTTTGGAATTCCTTGCCGAATTCCCTGTTCCCCAATGACTACAATCTAGCGATTTTCAAGGCGAGAGTGAACCGGTTCCTTCTAGGTAAGCGCGATCCACCGTAGACCTCAATATCACTTACTATCAGGTGAATTGTGGTCAAGCGCTGGCCTATTCAGAGTAAAAAAAAAATAAAAATAAAAATAAATAAATAAATATTAGGACACATTTCACACATGGCTGCTTAACCCTATACTGAACCATTTCTAGTTTGTGTTATGGTAGCTAATACAACTGATATACATACCTACATACATATCTCAGACAGACAGCCAACAAATTTAGTTAAGCACAAAGATATTGGCCGTGCCAGGAATGGAACCCGGAACCTTCTGGCATAGTAACCGTTACGCCAATGAAGTCGTCAAACCATGCCTCATTTTATAAAAGTAACGCTAAATGTTCGATAGTCAAAAAATCTAAATCAGATTAATTATGAACTAAAATGTTATTGTTAACTAGAAAACAACTGGAACTGCTGTGTTAGCTACCATAACACGAACTAGAAATGGTTCAGTATGGGGTTAACCAGCCGTGTGTGGAATGTCTTGTGTCCTAATATTAAAAAATATATATTAACTGATCTCTGTCATAGTTCAATTCCATGTTTCCAAGAAACAAAATAAACATTGGAATATTCTGGAGTCACCTACATTTGCACACTTTTGCTTGCATAAAGTGTAAAGGAATCCGTTGAGTGGGTCACGTGGTAGGCCATTCGGCAAAACGTCGTCTGGCACAACACCACTCATTTTAATTAAAGACTAGCTGACCCGGAAAACGTTGTTTTGCCTCATTTTGGACCATGAAAATTAGATAGTAGCCAATTCTCAGACCTATTGGATACGTCTATGAAATTTGGTAAAAATCGGTCAGGCCGTTTCGGAGGAGTACGGTAACTAACATTGTGACATGGAAATTTTATATATAAGAAGATGAAACTAGCTGACCCGGCAAACGTTGTTTTACCTCATTTAGGAGCATGAAAAATAGATAGTAGCCAATTCTCAGACCTACTAAATACGCGTATAAAATTAGGTAAAAATCGGTCAAACCGTTTTGGAGGAGTACGGTAACTAACATTGTGACATGGAAATTTTATATATAAGAAGATAAGACTAGCTGACCCGTCAAACGTTGTTTTGCCTTATGTACAGTTATCGAACGGGATGAAAAAATATTAAATTATTAAAATGGCCATAAAAAGTAGAGGTTGGTGATAGATAAGTAAAATTTAGGGTTTTATGTATTTTGCTACATTATAAATAAATAAAATAATAGAATTTCGTAAAAAAAAAAATAAGGATTAACACCTGTTATCATTTAAGTCTATGAAAAATAGATAGTAACCGATTCTCAGATCTACTGAATACGCATATGAAATTTGGTAAAAAAACAAGCCGTTTTGGAGGAGAAGATACGGTAACTAACATTGTGACATAGAAATTGTATATATTAGAAGAAGATTAATCTTCTGTTGATATATTGTTGCTATAAAATTCATCAGTTCATTATATTTTCTGAGTAAGATATAAAGTGCTACAAAAGTTCTAAAGCATTTTCATCATATTCGTAGCAAATAATATCATATGATATAGCGCCATCTATTATCTTGTGGCAAAAACTCGTTCACATGAGATAAACTATGACTTATTGTAGTTATTAAATTAGCGCATAGATTACGCTCGCCTCTCGTACCAACTAATTTCGTAAACTTAGAAAACAGCTGATAGTATAACATTGATAAGAAATTGGTTGTTCTAGTATTTATTTAAATAGATTCTCGTTTGTGATCGAGGCACAGTTTATAGTATTTTTTCAAGCGTTCACTCTACCAGTGAAGTGGAAGTTTAGTGTGATGTGTGTGTAGAATGACCATACATTTTGGAGACAAAACAAAACATAACCTCAAAAGATATTATAAACAAAGTTCAAAGGTGCGTATTTTTTGTTTGTTTATGATTGCGTGCAATAACAACTCCTTTGTTATTAAGTATTTAATCATTATGATGAGTAATAATTTGAAATATGAAGGTTGGAGAGTCAATTCTTTTTATAAGTGCAGTACTAGGAGAAATTATGTTTGTTAAATCGGAGAACCTATTATAAAATGAAGATTGTTTTACTTTCTTTAAATTTATGGTTATATTTTATTGTTGGTTTGTATCATTGCCAATGATAATAATTATATTGGTACGTACACATTTCATCAAGTATGTCCTTAGGTATTTGACCTAAGTACATAAATCACTTACCGTCACCGGAGACAATTAGAAACAGTAAAAATGAGAAACATTCTGAGAATAGATAAAACTCCTAAAACGAAACACCTGTTCACCGCAACTAAGCTAAGTGGCCATAAATCTCAAAGGATGCAGCACTTTACACTAATGAGTTTTAAAACGGACTCACCTAAAACGTTATCGCATCAAACAAATAGAACCGTTCTGTTGACTCGACAGAGTCGTCGATAGGGACTTCTTTTTTTTCACACTGGATGCCAGCCGTCGGAGCACAGGCATGTCCGTCACTATCCACAGGGAAACTCGCTCCAAAACGCACTATTTCATATCCTCAACACTGCATTCCACGAGATATATTCCGTTCAACAGGAAGACAGGTGTAAAACCCCGAATGTTCGTTATCGTTTTCGAAACCGCGTCAAGCGCATCGTTCGTTGCGACGACGTGCGTCGGCTTCACTAATGCTGGAGAACAGCACCGACGAAACCCACGCGAGGAAGTCCACAATAACGCGGAATTTGATCGCAGACACGATTATACAGACGCGGGCGAATCACGAGTTTGAGTTTCTGTAAGAACTGGCACAGAGGAGCGAGAGAATCGGGCTCTTAGCATTGACTGGTCTGCGCTCGAGTCGAGCAGGATGCGGCCCATCAGGCGAAAAGAGCGTCCATTATTGTATTGTCGTGGGCGTTTTGTAGTGCTAGTGTCTCCACGACTGATTGACTGCTGGGAGCCGGCGTGTGAGACACGACCGCTTAACAAAAACGCTATATCTACCAAAAAATAAAAAACACCTTCCATTTTGGCTTAAACTTACTTGTGGTCAGTTCTTATCAATAGCTTTGCTATTAGACCCTCCCATGTCTGCAATGCAGGATTTAATTAAATTCGTGCATAATTAGACTTCTCAAATTAACCCGTTCTTCATTAGAAAATGACGGCATTAGTCCAGTTTTGGCATCAAGATCTCCGTCGAAGGGTCTGTCACGGGACCGGAACTTGGGTTACTCACGTTCATTTGTTCAATTGGAGAGTTAAGTACCTTCCCGTGGCTAAGCAGCTAGCTTCCGTTAAAGTTTCACACAGGATTTAACAAATTTATATTCTTAGACCGCAACTAGATACTAATTTGACTAGAGCTTCCGCCAAATGTACGAATGACAATTGATGGTAACAATTAAAAAAATACATCTGATTAAAACGCATACATATCAAAATATTTTTAATGGTATAAAAATGACTCCATGTAGGTTTTTTTTTAATCAATATATATCTAATAAATACACAAGTAACCTACTTCAACATTACCCATTCTATTTTTACAAGGCACATTCTATTCCTGTTCCTGGAGTGTATATATATGTTGTGCACTTCACTATTCTGGTTTCATCTCATAAGGTGATCTCGACACAGTGTCGTCGGCCGGTCGATAGACGACACTTCCTTTGCGTGAGGTCGGATCGGTTCATTGAGATCAAATTCAGCCAAGGATGGCCGTAATAGCTCTACAAGGTTAGGAAATTGGCCATTTGTTTATATTGAAAACCTCTTAGTCATTTATGTTCTACAAACATACTTTGACGGCAAAATCAGTTTTTCAGTATCAGTTTTGGGTTTTGTGTCCAATTAAAGTATGCCATCGAAAAAATAATACGTTTCACAAGTTAAGTGGGTAATAAATAGAGAAATTTTGCCCATAAGTCAGTGATTATTAATTGAAACCGGCAATTATTTCCTTACCTACGAATCATTTAAGAATCCTGGCACAGATTCTACAACTGGCGTACGTACACTCATAATTACAGTTGAAAGTTAGTGGAAAACGCTTCACACACATAACGTACTTGTCATAAAGGTATGCGAAGTATTAGCGGGTCTTGTTCGGACGTAGAAATTGGTTACGTTCTGAATTTGCTCACTAAACAGTTGCGGTCACACCACCTGATTCCACCAATCAGAGCTCGCGATTGGGAGCACACCTGGCGCAGATTGGTTCTGGGTGACTGTTTGTAAGACTTGTTACGCATATTTGAACCTTATAATTGGCCGCTAATCAGGTCAACTAGATTCCTTTAGGCAAGTGAGCTAATTATCGTCTTAAAACATTAGAAGGCGCTAGAGACTCGACAGCTAAGTTTAACAGCAGTGGCTAGGACAAATTGAACAACATATAAATACATATCATTTATACACATAAATTTTATAAGAAAGATTAATTGCAAGCCTATCCTAGAAGATTTAATGTTATTTACCCTTTGAGCCACAGTACCTTTACTGGTGGTCTTTCACGGCTGGTCTTTACTTGTTATCGGTTTAACAATATTTGTCCTTAATTTTAACTGTACAAGTGACTAATGGCTTATCAAATAATTGAGAGTCTTTTTATAATATAAATAACGGAATCTATTTCAGGTCGTGCATCATGAAATTAAACAAATAGACAGTATAGATAAAAGTTAAGTATTCAGGAGATTGAGAGAAATAATCAAAAAGTTCCAATTACGCACTTGACGTATTGTTAAACAAATAAAGATAAACCTTATTATTACCAAGTGCCCTAAACAAGCACTTAATACATTATTCATGACGTCATACGCACAAACTTAAAGTCGAATCCAATAACTCTACCACACTAACCAGATTATTGTTAGCGATGATAACATTGTAGTATCGTGAAATATAACTAGATGGCGCTAGCAAATTAAGTCCCTAAAATTAACACGCGGTGAAGAGATTCTCCGCGAATAACGGACCAATTTTAAGAAATCTTCTTCGGGTATCGCTTCTCGGCCTTTTGGCTAAGATCAAAGTGTAGTATCTGTTCTTTTCAGCTTAATATCTGAAAGTTCCTCCATTGGAGGACCAGTATATTAAACTGATTTTTGTATACCGACGGGATGTTCGGGGCTCGCTCCACTCCCGTCACGGGTCGGCCCGGCATTGCAGTGCCGCCGGGATCGGCCCACATATAAACTGACTAAAACCTTAAGATACAGTTAGTGTATCTAAATCATTTCGACACGTATTAGGACTTCTCTTAATTAGTTCCTGTCAAAATGTTTGATCGACAAAATTAAGTTTTAATTGAAAAGATAAGATCTCGCAAATTATGCGGGCAAGAGGTAGTTATACAAGTAATTTTCTGTTTCAAACCGTATACCAGTTAGCATTCATAGTTCGTAACTAGTTCAATCTGGAATTTAGATTAAAGTTGCTAAAGTTGCCCTGTGATAGAATTATTATACATGCATTACAGGCTGCTAATTTCTAGTTAGATCTGGTTATTTGCTGTTCCAACTACCGGTAAAAGTTAGTAACCTTAAGGGTTATTGTTAATCAGTTATTTGTACACATAAATATTTTTCGTAATTACTTAAGTTTTCTAGCGTACAACAAAAATATTAAGTTTTGAGTTAGAATTGAGATTTTGGTCGATTAAAGTAATAAAACTTAGCTTTCACGATAAGCAATAAAATGCAATCGTTAAGTACTTACGATCGATCTTTTCATCGTGACAAAAATTAACTCGATTCTTTTTTATATTATGTAGACTGAACAACTACTTAACATAGTAAATTATCTTTAAAATCAAAATTATATTTTTACTAGCTGACCCGGCAACGTTGTTTTGCATTGTACAGTTAAAATAATTGATCAGTTATCGAGCGAGATGAAAAATGATTAAATTACTAACATGGCCATAAAAAAAGAGAAAGTTACTAAAATGCCCATAAGATAAGTGTTTTTTAATAAATAAAAATAATAAAATAATAATATGAAAATAATCGATTCACATTATGATACTTGTTTTGACAAAAATATTGTCTTCCTATTTCATCACATAACCATCTTGTTTTTTTTTATAAAAGGGATAGCAATGGGTAATTTCGACCGTGCAGTCATCACCTTCGATAGCTCAGTTGGTAGAGCGGTGGACTGTAGTAGGAATGATGATGGTGATCCATAGGTCGCTGGTTCAAATCCGGCTCGAAGGAATTCTTTTGATTTTTTAACGGGTCATAGAAAATAATCTTCATTTTTATCGTTAGACTAAAATTTAATTCTATATTTTTAATGAACATAGATGAGATTGAGTATGATATATTTTTTGTATCCGTAAAGTACTAAAAATTTTGGCGAGAAAAAATTTAAACCTGTTTCCGCCCGGGATCGAACCGGGGACCTTGTGCGTGTGAAGCACACGTGATAACCGCTACACTACGGAAACGATGGTAGTAAAGTTGAAATTATCAGCCAATATCTAAAAACCATCGAAATTTGAGAACTACCAAAAAATTTAAGATTATTATAAATTTCTATTAACATTTTAAAAAATGTATAGGACAGTTTGCTTATCTCAATTAACTTCTCTTATAAGTTGGAACTTACCTTGTAAAACTTTGAAAGCACTGGCACAAAAGAAAAAAGTGAAGAATTTCGAAAATAGAACACAACGCCTTCCACGAAGGCGGTTGGAAAGCTTATGGCATGAAATGAGAAAACACTTCTTTATATACCATCTTAAATTACAAGGCTTATTGGTATCCCGCTGAATACGGCTCATTATTATAATAAATACTTGTTTAGGTGCGGTTCATGTCTTTCATATTTGCAATTTGTACGCACCCTGTATTTCATGTGATCTTCTCCCCTACCCATGACATAATACACCCCTGTAGTTTAGCAGCCCTATCGCATAGTTTAACAACCATTGCGGGGTTAGTAAAAGCGTCTATGAAATGCGTAGCATTAGGTCAGCAATGGCAATGTTGTTTAGAATAACGCTCGTTGAAAAATGTATGTCAGTGAAGGTTCAAGGAGATGTTTTACGTCAACAGTTGGGTTATAGGGAAATCTAGTGGTCTTCAGATATTTTGAGGGTTCCGACAGAAAACTAGGTTCAGTAGAAAGTTAATAGCAATTTTTTATAAATTCTGTGTAAAAATTAAGAGTTACGGTTGTTCCACGGTTTTGTTAAGTGTTAAGAATTAAAATTGTATAAAAATCGTTAGTGTTCCGAAATAAGATCACTTCCGTAAAATTTGCTCGATAGTTTTATTATTTTATTGGTTCTGAGTAGAAGTAATAAAGAAATTAAAACAAAGCTTTCCTTTTGATGTAGGTAAAGATATTATATACGGTAGGTGCTAGACACTTAATATTCTCACAAAATATATAAAAGTATATTGGCTATAAAATCAAATTATAAAATTGAAATAAAATAAATATTTAAGGAACCGTTTGTTGTTATAGCGGCACGGGAAATGCATATCTTGTGAAAGTTTCAGATTTCTAGTTATTACGGTTTCTGAGATATAGCCTGGAGACAGACAAACAGACATCGGAGTCTTAGTAATAGGGTCCCGATTTTACCTTTTAGGTACGGAACCCTAAAAACGCCTTGAAGGCAGTAAGATTGTAGTTCAGTTTTATGTGGTTGGCGAAAGATTTTTTAAATTCAAGGTGGTTATTAGCTAGGTGACCATCATGCAAAACCAACACAATGTATGATGTAGGTAATAAACGCACGCATTCCGCTATCTGCCGACAATCTGACTGGTCTTCAAATCTCCAGGAATAGCCATTAACCAGACTCAACTAGATAATGGGGTTGAAGCACCTCGTAAAGGGAATGGGTTGTTATTGCCTAGATTAGATCTAGATTCAGACCACCACGTGTAGGGACACGTTCTATGTACTGGTTCTAGGCCTCATTACAATAACCCTGCAGCCTGGTTGAAAGAATAAGGCTGCGGAACTGCTCCTGCCTGTAGTAAGAGGTGGCTAAAACGGGCATCAGACTCGAAGGTCTCGACACCCGCTCCATCGAGTCCGGGGTGAACGACGACGGCGTCGCGTGACCGTCGCCGTCGCGTCTTTGGCGAAACAATCCGGGAAGGGTCACAGCGCAGTGCAAGGAGGTCTCCGGAGTGTTTACCGGAAGAACCCGGAGACCTCCGTTAAGCACAGAGGCTGGTCACCGGGGAGGTTTTAGTGTTATTTAAGGGTACATACAATAAACGTGTTTTTTTTTTCTATTTTATTGCTATATATCAATAACGGTGGCGGCTAAAAACACCACACTTAAAATTTTCACAAAATACATAAAAGGGGAGGTTTTAGTGGGTACAAATCCCACATAACTTGGTTGCGCCCCATCGTAGCCAGGTATCTTGTTGAAGATTTCCCCCTCGTCAACAAAAAAAAGGCCTCATTACAAAATCCCGCCCGCTACCAATCAGAGGGCTCGGTTCTGAATCGCGCAAGTGTTGTTTACAACGCGCGTATGACGGGTCCTAGTTAAGATGCATGACAGTTGGAAGACCGTCGGATGGCCGTCTTCGGATATAAGAACTGTCCGGGGAGATATCACTTTGCTAGACGGAGAATAGCGTCGCTACGTACTGGCTTACAAAGGCTGACGAACACACCTCAAGACGCTTGTAGATTTTTCAACTCGAGGTTTAGTTGCTAGCCAGGCGAGTATTAGAAAATGTTGTACAAATGTTAACTTTTAGTGTTTATGTGTATTTTTTTTTTAAATAAAGCGCTCTAGAGACTATGCCTCTGTTATGCTATATTTTAAGGAATAAATGAATTTTGAATTTTTGGATTTTGAAAGAAAGAAAGAACACATTTATTACAAATTATATAAAACAAACTTGAAAAATGAAGAAAGACACATAGAACTATTTTTGTCCCCTAGCGTCCTCAAAATAAACGCACAAGCGGTATAAAAAATGGTCTGCCACCATTCAAAAGTATTATATAGATTTTTCCTTCCAGGTTCAATAAAAGCACACATAAGCAGCCCACGTTCCCACTGCTGGGACTCGGGGCCTTCTCTCACGAGGAGACAGATATAGGCCATAATCCAATAAAAGCACAATGGGTGTGGAAGGCGTGATGGTGTCATACAACTACTCGGACTCGGGCGAGGAGCTGGCCAGCATCCTCACGGTCTCCGCCTCGGGCATCAGGTTCTCGGAGCGCTGGGTGCTCTCACACGGCTCCATTCTCTCGCCGCTCCAAGAAGCTAAGGTAAAATATCTCCATTTAGCTAAAGGATATCTCTCTGGACAGATGTGTCCATTACGGCCAAGTAACCTACTAGTATGCGTGGCGTCTCTGTCGCACTTCATCGCCCGCTTCCAATCAGAGCGCTTGTCTTGAATCGCGCAAACGGTATTTTCGACGCGCGTACGACTGGTCCAAGCTACAATGCATAACTGTGGGCGGCCGTTTACGGACACAACATCTGTCCGGGTGGATCTATCCCTTTGCTAGATGGAGGCAGACCGTCGTCGCTCCATATATGTTTATTGCTTTTGACCAGCAGACCACGTAACCTCTGGCATAACTGGTGCTCGGAGAAGGCTGTTGCTTAAATATAATACCAAGTGTTCTGGCAGCAAGCAAAAGCCTTCCTAAAAAGCAAGTTCTAAATAAAGCATCTTCTATTCTTCGGGTACCCTCTCTGAATTTACTGTTAATGCGCCCTGTAATTGTATAAAAATACTTTACTATTACTATTGGCAACGATGGATGATACCCCTCCGGTTAAATGTTGTATCCGGAGACGGCCGTCCAACTAGAACCAACCGTAAGTTCGTTGAAAACTTCTATTGAGCGATTCAGAAACGAGTGCTGTGATTGATAGCGTGCGGTGATGTGAGGCAGCGGCGCCACAAGTATTTTGTTATAAACATTCTTTTTTTTTACGTGAGGAAATGCATTTACGCATGCCCACCACACCCGGGGAGGTGTGTGGGGTATGTCGGGCTGGTATTTAGTTGCCCGCCTCAGGGACCCTCTTCGCCCTCCCGCCTCTACAATGCAGGGCCCCACGGGGGGGCCATGTTATAACCACCCTCCCTAAAACTCTTTACAGATCATCCAAAACGCCCGAGGCAAGCCGATCCTGAACGATAGCTTCTACTCCAACCTGCCGGAGGTCCACGTGACCTGTGAAAAGCAGCGCCAGGGTTCCCCCACGGTGTACGACAGCGTAGAACAACTTAGCCGGGCGAGGGATAGCGGGGAGTTGGAGCACAGCAGCTATCAGATCAGGGTGCTTACTGGAAGGTCAGTCACTCTTAGTGCACGTTATTTCACGAATATTACAGAAGTCTATGAGATAGACTAGTACAGAAACTTGCCAGATACTTCCCGAACGAAGGATTCTATTGTAACTTACCCGAGGTCCACGTGACCTGTGATAAGCAGCGCCAGGGTTCCCTAGCGCCAGGATCAGCCGGACCAGGGATAGCGGAGAGTATATAAGATCAGGGTGCCTACTGGCAGTTCAGTTAAACTTTATGCAAAGAATTTGTTTGGTTCCGAAGCCCATGAGATTGGCTATTTGAAGTGAAGATTCTGGACTCATAAACCAAAATTAGTCCAGATACTATAAGATATTATTTATTTTTAGCATAGTGGTTGGCTCCTGGCTAGCAATTATGCTCAAGTTGAAAAATCTGTCGCCATACCTAACAATGTGTTCCGGCTGATCCCTTAAGAACAAATCGTTCCAGACAAAGCATGCTCTACTTAGGCCAGAGTGTAGCTAGCTAGTATTAATTACACTGGTCTACAGTGGTTTTGTTGCCTTAGATATGACAATAATTTTAGGTCTATCTTTGCACATAATCTATGAAACTATCAATAATTTTGTAGGATATGCTTAGCTTTTTTTTCCAATTGATGGTTGGAAAATTATGTTTTATTATGAACAAGATAGTATTGTTCAAGTATAACATATGCAAAAATCTTGAAAACACGAGCACATTGAGAACTTTAAAGAATATATTCGGAATCTGGGTACTTGAAACCGTAAAAAATTGCGATGATATCCAGGGCAACGAAAAAAAAAAACTTTTTGTAGAGCAGTGTTATTTAAGCAGGGTTACATACATTGAAATTTTCAAAATACGCTATTCATTTTGCTCCCATAGTGTCTTGTTGTGTTTAAGAGTGTCTATCCGTCAGATCGTTTTTGCCAGTTGTGTAGCAGCTTCAATAGACATTGGTCTTTCATTTCAGGATAGTTCACGTGTGGCAGTGTCCGATCCTGGACCGTTGCGTGGACGACATCCTGTACAGCTGGACTATCGGCCACCGGGACGGGGATGTGGAGAGACAGACGCAACTCGGCAAAGCACTGCTCTCGGTCTTCGTGCTTATTGACTTGGAGAGTGATGACAGAGGTAATCTGATTATTTTAACCCTCGAGGCAAAGACGGAAAATAAGTTTGACGTGTCTCTGTGTGTGTGTGTGTGTCTGTCTGTGGCCTCGTAGCTCCCGAAAGGACAGATTTTGATTTGAAGAGTACTGGAGAGGAGACCGCAACGAGGTGGGGTGATGATATACGCAAAAAAGCGGGCAGTGAATGGAGGCGATATGCTCAGGATAGGGGCGCGTGGCGTGCCTTGGGAGAGGCCTATGTCCAGCAGTGGACGCAGACAGGCTGATGATGATGATGATGGAGAGGAACACACAACAATGGTACGGAACCACGTACTTGAACACGTAACGTAGGACGTCATGCAACGAGATGGAGCGATGGCATACGCAAAAAAGCGGGCGGTGGGCTGCTCATGGTAGGGTCACGTGGCGTGCCTTGGGATAGGTCTATGTCCAGCAGTGGACGCAGATGGACTGATGATGATGATGAATATTATAAGGGCAAAAGTTTGGGTCCTCAAAATCTACCCCCCAAACCTTTGCCCAGTTCTTTCACTATAGAGGAGAAAAATACAATAATCAAAACTAATTATAGACTAATATTTATTTTAATAAGTAGGAATTTAATATTTTTATTTGTTTGAAAACCCATACCAGCTCCAGCGTTTTAATCATCATCGTCTATGCCACATGTGTGTCTTGCCACTGGAAAAAGAAATAAAATAAATATTAGTGCCTCAATTTAGTTAAGCTGTAAAACAATACATATATACAAATAAACACTAGAAAACGCTCTACCACCATGGTAAGGTTTCCTTACAATGTTTTCCAACGACCACAAAATCTGAATGATTCATCCATAACCTAGTAACTTGGCCTAAACCTCTCTCCTTGAAAAGGAAAGTCATGAGTCCAGCAGTGGGAATGTTTAGCGGGCTTGTTATTAATAGCATCATCATTCACAGTCTTCCGCATTCCATTTCTGAGAGCAGGCTTCTCCTCACTCCTCAAGAGAGAAGTCACCAATTCCAAGCAGTGGAAAAGTACATTTTGTTTTTTTTTACTCCGAATAGGTCAGCGCTTGACCACAATTCACCTGATCGTAAATGATATTAAGGTCTACGGTGGATCGCGCTTACCTAGAAGGAACCGGTTCACTCTCGCCTTGAAAATCGCTAGATTTTAGACATTGGGGAACAGGGAATTCGGTTTGGCGAATTTTTTTTTGAATTTTTTTCGAAGTTTGGCGGTTCGGACAACAAAGGTGGAGGCAAAACGCTTTGTGCGTGCCTTGGGCACCTCAACCGTAAACCGATGCCGCCTTGGCGTTTCCCTGCCCGTCTGATAGTGGAAGGGGGCGTGGGGAATTACATCATGTAATTCAGTCGCACACTCGCCGAAATGCAATTAAGCTGCCAATGCAAACTTACCATCCCTGGGATCAGTGACCAAGGTATAATCCTTGCGCCAATCATTGATCATGTTCATATGATTGGGGAAGTCCGGGAAGAAGACGAAGCAGTTCTCGACGGCGTCTTTCTTGATGTACGCTATGGCACCGAGCAACATCCCTCCAGCAACCACCGCGTGTTTGGATCGCGTGTATACAGCCAGAAGTGGGCCGCAGGCTAAACCACCTGAGGAAGATTTGTAAGCTTTTTTTCGAACCCAGAGAACCCTAGCAAGACTATCCTGGCAAGGCTTTGTAAATAAATTGTAATAATCTTATATATAAAATTTCCATGTCACAATTTTAGTTACCGTACTCTTCCGAAACGGCTTTACCAAATTTTATATGCGTATTCAGCTGGTCTGAGAATCGGCTACTATCTATATTTCATATCTATAAGTGAGGCAAAACATCGTTTGCCGGGTCAGCTCGTATGACTATATTAGATTGTGTTAGAAACCAAAATTACCATAAATTACAACATGTATTTGTTAATAGACTTATTTAAAAAAAAAAAAAATTATACTTAATTTTTTATGAACTCTTCGTCTACATATTTTCTATCATGAAGCTACTGCTGATTATATTTTTTACTGGTAGATGTACGAATATACTCGTGCTATGTCTTTATATGTTTTTTTAATTGATTATTATTTTATTTTGTTAATGATATTATGAACATTGCTTTTATATCTTATATGAGGAATCCAAGTACATGTAATTTGCCTATGGATATTTAAATACTTAAAGACTTATTACTTCTATTATTTAAAAGACTTTGGATAAGTACGATAAGAAGGAATAAAAACAGAGAAAAGAGACTTTTGTCTAGTAGTTATTAGGACGGACTATTAATTTGAGAATTACAATACTAATTTATAACTTCCCTAGACATACTCGTATCTCATTCTTCTGTATGCTGTCTTACCAAGGAAGTAGTTCAGGCCATCGTCCCTGTCCCTGGCCTTCAGCAAGCCGTTGGAGACCAAAGCGAAGGTTGCACCCATGAGGCCCAGCGGGACCACGTGTCTTGCGTACCTGGAATAAATTTGAAGCGATGTCAGCTCAGTTGGGCGTGCGGCTGCCTTATGTCCCGTAGGGTTCTATTCCCATCAATAAGCTTTCGATGGAGATCAACCATTGTGAAGAAACCATAGCGTTGGTAAAGCATTTTCTTCCCACTCAAGTTGAAAAATCTGTCGCCAAGTAGGTACCTAACGATGTGTTCCGGTAGCTTCGTTGAGAGCCAGTTATTCCAGACTAGGCATGCTCTTAGGGCAGAGAGTCGTTGACTCGTGTGGTTAATTGCCTAGCTGCAATAAGTAAAATTAATTTTAAACCGACTAAAGAATAATCTTTGGAATATTTTTATGTTTTAAGTATATGAAATAATTTCGTAAAATTACCACTGCCACCCGGCAGGCGCTTTGCTCAAATATGTATGGCGTGGCTGAATGCAGTAGATTAGAGATTAAGGCGATGATATGCAAAATCTTGAATTTACAGATTTTTCGTTATACGGTAAATAATATTTATAATCGTCTAAAGAACCTTACCACCTTAAGAATATTTATTCTTATTTTGGTACCAATCCGACTTATGAATTAGGGAAAAAAATTTTTTTAACCAGTTTTTTTTCATATTGATAATAAGTATAAATATTCTTAGAGTGTTCTTTAGACGGTTTTTATGCAATTTTTTCAATATTTTTACCGTTTATGATTTATAACGAAAAATCTGTAAGATTTTGCTCATATCATCGTCTATAGAAAATGTTTACCGTTCCATGATTTTCTTGAGTCCGACCGCGTGTGAGTACATGAGGACGTCGTAGGTTCCAGCCACAAGCCCCGTCATTATGCCGTACCGGGCCGCCACCATCGTCTGGACATATTTTCATAGTTCTTACATTACATATCTACACCATTTATTACTTACGATCGGGATCGTACCTGGCGCAAAGGTAGGTAAATATCTATACAACGCGGCAATGTCTCGAGCGTTAAGGGTACCTTTCCGTTAGGTTCTGTCTGGAGTGCTCTTCTAAATTAGTTATGACGTTTTTCGGGAAAAAGGGCGTTTGGCAAAGAATTCCACAATCTTTTACAGTAAAAAAAAACTCCATTCGTTCTATTGTGTAACGCATTGGAAGTAGTCAAAATAATCAAGGCAGGATTATACCTTCTTATCTATGTCACACCCATCGGGGCTGTCGTAATATCTGTAATAGTTCCTCGTGTATACTTCATCACATTCGCAGTTACTCATTTCTCGAACGCTCTTACGTGTCGCATCAAGAAACTAAATATTTCCTGCTAATCAAAAACCTGACAAACTGGGCACATGATGACAACATTGGAAATGACAATGAAAACTTGATAATGATCTTAAAAAACATTTATGTCAACGTTAAAAACTAAGTCGATGAGTAGGAAGAGTTTGTGTACAAAAATATCAGGGATAGAAAATTCTTTATTGGACACAAAACATAAAATAGCAAAATGAACAATTCATTATGAGATTCGAACCACAGTCATTTCAAATCATAAAAATATTTCCTTTTCCAAAAATGCTTCCTCTACGAACGAGTTATATAATAATCAATTTATAAATTTAACCCATGGCTATTTAACGCCATCTAGCGGCATATGAGCCCTTGCAGCATGCTATCAGACAACCTTAAACTAAACCTAAAATAACGACTACAAACAAAAATTGTGTGCCACAATTGGCAGCGGACATAAGTAGGTACTAAGTTTGACCTGGCCTTTCCTTACTTCCAGGTCTGCGAACCCTGCGGCCTCTGTCTTCCCTACTGGACTTGGTACGGCCTCCAACGGACAGAGGTTCTACTATCGAAGTGCATTCCACTCCCTTTGGCTGTGAAGTAAGTACTTCTGGAGCGATAATGGTCTGCCTCCATTTAGCTAAGGAATACCCATCCGGAAAGCTATTGTGATAGCAGCTCAAGATGAAAGTTCGCCTTCCATTACTAATCTTCAGACAAACAGACCATCTGAGGCAACAGGGGTGGAACAGGTATGCCAGCGAGCCAGAGCTGTGCGTCGTTCTATTTCAAGGAGCTTGATTGGCTTGTGTAGGCTGGTAAAAGGGGGATGCACAATAGGTCTCTAGCGGGACGTCAGTGCAGGTCTCATCACCACCACTTCAAATTAGAATAAGCTATTGGTGGCGATTCAGCGGCACACACGACTAAACTAAATTTAAAGTAGCTCTGTCTCTTTTCGTCATAGATGACCAAAAAGAGATGGTACGTTCTAAACCATAGACATCTCTTTCTGACCACCTAAGATGAAAAGAGACGAGGCTTCTTTAAATTTAGTTTAGTCGTTTGTGCCGCTGAATTGCCACCATTGTGTTCGAATACAGCCGTCCAATAGTCATGCATTTTAGCTAGGACAATCTTTGTATTGCAAATCTCGAGGTGCTAATGAAATTGTTATTAGTCAGCGTTATGTTCACGCGTTATTGTGTGGAAATCGGCAATCCTCTATAGTATTCTGCTTCTTTTTTCTCAGGTATTCCTAAACGCAGTAACGCGCGGCTCTATATGCGGTGTTGTGGGCAAGCGGCCGTCGTTGCTACTGAGTGACGTCGCCACGGCTTTGGGCTCTGAAGGCGGACCCGTATTCACTGAGGGACCCACGTGAGTCTTATTTATTTTAATACTTCTTCTTTTTCGTGACGCTCTTGTCAGAGCGGTCGTGATCGTCATGGAGGGTCACTAGAGGGAGCGGATATAATTTGCCTCACGACATCTCGCCATCTTTGCCTGCTGGATGTCATCCGGCTACAGTCATTCAAGGAGCCTCCAACTGCTGCCTTGATTTGGTCAGTCCACCTCGTGGGTGACCTTCCGCGCGGTCTGGTGCCTTCTATTTTCCCTTGTACGACAAGGCGCTCAATGGACTTATTACTTCGACGAGAAGACTTATTTTAATACTAGCTGCACTTAAAAAGTAGTATATGTGTGTGTTAAAAAGTATATGTATTAATCAAAGATCTAACCTATCTTCATATTACATTTCATCATAACTGTGAAAAGTTATTTGCATATCCCACGGGAACCAGTAATGTTTTTGGGATAAAAAGCAGATTTCACTAACTTATGATCTGTTATTTCAGCTTCTCGAGAATAAATGGCTTTATTTATTTATACAGAAGCAAAATTTGGGAGTAATGGAACCGCCAGGCTTCAAATTTCTAAATTCCAATTATGTTTTATTCCAGCAAGCATCTAATAGGTATAGTAGTATGCAGCGTGTCGTGGTGGCGCGGCGAGTGGGTGGGGCTGACGCTGGTGGCGCCGCTGGGGCCGGTGCTGGCGGGCAAGCTGCGTGTGCAGCCAGCCCGCCTGGCTCGCAGCCTCACGCACACGCACCCCGTCCTAGGTAAGTCTGCCCCCGTCGTTAGATAGGACACCGTGAGGTTTTAGTTGGTAGAGACGGCCCCTCTGGCCCTCGAGCCCGACATACCCCGCCCGCCTCGTCCAGGCTTGTAGCGGGAGATGCGTAAATGCATTTCCTCACGAAAAAAAAAAGGAGAGTTGTAGAGGGGGATGCCGCCCCCCTTGAGGTGGGTCCGCTCGGACTGCGGACAGCGGCCTGGGCGGGGAGAGCAGCGGCAATGCGCGAAGCGGTCCTGCATCTCTGCCCACTTCTTGAGATGGGACACCGTGAGGTTGTAGTCGGTAGTGACGGCCCCTCTGGCCCTCGAGCCCGACATACCCCGCCCGCCTCCCCCAGGCTAGTGGCGGGAGATGCGTAAATGCATTTCCTCACGAAAAAAAAAGGAGAGTTGTAGAGGGGGACGCCGCCCCCCTTGAGTTGGGTCCGCTCGGACTGCGGACAGCGGCCTGGGCGGGGAGAGCAGCGGCAATGCGTGAAGCGGTCCTGCATTCCTGCCCCCGTCGTGAGGTGGGACACCGTGAGGTTGTAGCAGGTTGAGGTTTGAAGGCGGATTATTATAGATCTCGATGAAAGAAAACGAAATGAAGGATTAAAAATATTCGATATCTCGCTTAGTTTCCGAGATATCGAGGCTTAAAAATCGATAAAATAATAACAAATAAAATTTCCATGTCACAATGTTAGTAACGTACTCCTCCGAAACGGCTTGACCGATTTGTACCAAATTTCATATGCGTATTTCATATGGTCTGAGAATCGGCTACTATCTATTTTTTATGTCAAAACAACGTTTGTCGGGTCAGCTAGTATTCTTATAGCGACAACGAAAATACATAATATGTGACAATTTCAGCTTTATAGCTATCACGGTTTATGACATAGTACAGTCTGGAGACAGACAGACAGATCATAGGCTCAGTAAAACCAGTGATCAGAATTCTAGAGAGGATTGCTGATTCCCGAACAATAATTTATCTAATAATAAAGATTCTAGACAAATCTAGAATTAAATCGAGTAATCAACATCGAGTCCTTTCTTTCTTTATATTTCAGACGAAATCGACCGCACGACGGTGTTAGTTCGGTGCGGCGCCGCGTGGGGCGCTGGCGTCTACCTCGGCGGAGGATACGTCATCACATGCGCACACGTCGTCAAAAATGTACGCAGCAAACTATTATCATCTAAATCGACGACCTCGTTGGCGTAACGGTTACCATGCCGGACTGCTAATCAGAAGGTTCTGGTTTCGATTCCCGGCACGGCCAACATCTTTGTGCTGAACTAAATTTGTAGGCTGTCGGTCTGGGTGTTAAATATATATATATATATATATATACAAAATATGTATGTATATGTAGTATATCAGTTGTGTTAGCAACCATAATACGAACTAGAAATGGTTCAGTATGGGGTTGACCAGAAGTGTGTGTTAAAAAAAAATCAACCTATTTGTAATATTAAAGGCTATACAAATCATAAGTAGATCATCCTCCATAATAATCAATGTAAATTTAACAATAGAGAAACTAAGCATTGCCATCCAACGTGGCAAAATGTTGTTGGCATGGAAACTGCTAGAACACACTATTAGATTCTTGGCGACAGATTTTTCAACTTGATGGTGGCTAGCCAGGCGAGCAACTTGATGGTAGCTAGCCAGGCGAGCAACTTGATGGTAGCTAGCCAGGCGAGCAACTTGATGGTAGCTAGCCAGGCGAGCAACTTGATGGTAGCAAGCCAGGCGAGCAACTTGATGGTGGCTAGCCAGGCGAGCAACCAACCTAATCTAGGTCCTTTAAGAGCAGTATTCGTAGCTCTACTAACTAAGGTGATCCGATGCGATCATTGAGGTTAAGCAACAGTCGATACGGACAGTATTTGGATGGGTGACCATGTATAATATTAAACATTGTAAGCTGTTCACGAAAGACATCTTAATATTTATATCGCGAAAAAAAATTGTAATACTGTCGTTCAAAAAGTGTCATTTTCATCTGGGCGTTACCGTGGGTCGAATGACACGACAAATTGTTGGTCCCGGCTGTTAGACTTAGTACTAGCAGTCGTTAAGGACGATCAGAGGCTTTTGGTGGCTTGAAAACTCTTGACACCAGAGCTTGGCCTCTTAGCTTACACGCAGAATAAGAAGAGCAATATTTACCTAAGTATAATTAAATTTGTTTTTCCAATTTCAGTACGCAACATCGAAAGTATCCATATACAGTCTGGGAGTGAAAGAGACGGCGATAGTGCGGTACAAGACAGCAGATGACAAAGCTTACGACTTAGCTCTGCTGTATGTCAACCCCCATCATTGGACCCATCTCACACCCGCTGTGTTTGTGACTGGAAGATTGGAAAAAGGTATAAAACAGGTCTACTGTATATCAACCCTTTTTACACGCTTTATATTAGCTTCACCTGTATGTTTGTATGTTTGTTTGTAACCGACTTCTTTGGGCGCAATTTTGACCCACTTTAAACGGCCAGATTTCGTTGAAACTTTGTAGATTTATTAGGGTAAATCCCAGACCCTATTACTAAGCCTCCGCTGTTTGTCTGTCTCCAGGCTGTATCTCAGAAACCGTAATAGCTAGAAAGCTGAAACTTTCGCATGTTTTTTATATAGTTATTTCCCGTGCCGCTATAACAACAAATACTAAAAATAAAAATATTAAGGCCCCATACACTAAACGTATTTTTTTGTATATATGTATATCAATAACGGTGGCTGCTATACTTTATCATCTTGGCCATGTCTGCCTTCTTGCCTCAACTTAAATTACTCTTCCTCAAAATTATTCAGACTATATTGTATTTTGAATGATACAATAACCTACAACTTACTAACCTATATTATTATAATTAAATTACTAGCTGACCCGGCAAACGTTGTTTTACCTTAAGTACAGATAAAAATACTATAATTGATCAGTTATCGAGCGTCATGAAAAAATATTAAATTACTAAAATGGCTATAAAAATATATTGGTTGGTGCTAAACAAGTAAAAATTTAGGGTTATAATTATGTATGTTATAATGCCACATTATTAAAAAAAAAAACTTAAGGGTGAACAACTTTTATCACATAGGGGTATGAAAAATAGATAGTAGCCGATTCTCAGATCTACTGAATACTCATATAAAATTTGAAAATCGATCAAGCCGTTTTGGAGGAGTACGGTAACTAACATTGTGACATGGAAATTTTATATATTAGAATATATTATTATACTTTCCAGGAGAGTCAGTGTTGGCAGCAGGCTTCCCTTACTTCAACGAGAACAATCTAGAAGAGCTGCGACCGACGGTGACCTCAGGACATGTCAACAACGTTTCTCCCTCGCTTATACAGACTTCATGCTGCGTGCAATCTGGATTCAGGTAAATACTCGTATATGTGGCGTATTCAGTTGATATTTTAGTACTACTAACGCCATTTAAGACGCTGTGACGTATTGAACGAAGGATAGTGAACGAATTTATGGTTTCATTCGTGAATGAAGTGAGTCAGTGGTTCGGTCATCGCAGGAGTGAATGCTCTGTATGTAATGTGATGTATTCTACCCTGTAACACCAACTGCACTGCACGTGTGCACTGACAAAGTAAATCGTGATGGCGGAAGACGGCGATTCGGTTGTCCTGAATAATCGAGTTCCATCTGCGATCTTAATACGAGATTGTTTATAGACGAGCAGCATTATGCTAATGTGCCGGTTCATATTTTATTTTGAACAGTTCACAAAATTCGAAGAAAATGTTTAATGTTTTTTTATCCAGCGGAGGCCCAATCGTTCGTATAACAAGAAAACAGTCGGTGGAAGTGGCAGCCATCATAGTTAGCAACGCTAAGACGGAGAGTGGAGCGTGTTACCCTTACATCAACATGGCGGTGCCGGCTCACGTGTTTCGCAAAAGTGTGGAAGCTTTTGTTACTGATAAAGGTAATCATAATCCTAAAGGAAAGTTTGTGTGTAAGTGTGTATGTTTGTTACTACTTCACGCTCAAACCGGCTGAACAGTTTTTGATGAAATTTGGGGCACATAGGCTAATAAATATGCGAAATATAAAGGATTTATAAATATGCAAATAATCCTACGCCCATTTTGGCATTGAAAATAAACACACACACACACTCACACATACATACACATCATCTCAACCAAAAAGGACGCGTTTACTAAGTTTTAATTTCTCTTACTTATATTGTTTAGTTTTAATAGTAATAGGCTCGTGAGGATATAAGCGACAAACTTTGTTTGTTTAATATTGTTTTTTTTTCATTACAGATGAGTCGAAATTATCCAACATCAACAACAAGCACGAAATCATTGAGTCACAGTGGAGACTTCTGCCGTATCGATCTAAAATATGATTTAATATAGTTTATATATTAAGTTATTCAGTAAAACTAATTATATAAATACAAATACAAAATTATTAATAAAAACACACACACAAAAACCTTACAAATAGTAAATTAAATCTTATAATGTAAATATGTAAATAAAGAAACACCAGTAGATTAAGGACTAGTTGAGGTTTCCAAAAGGTTCGTGAGTAAATTATAAGTAGGTAAATATTAAATAATCGCCGAGTGCGAGTCAGGCTCACGCACGAAGGGTTCCGTATCATTTCTACAAATTTAGGGGTAAATATTGGTATTACATTTTATAATAAATAAAGAGATTTAAAACTCCTTGAAACCTAGTTTGAGTCAAATAATAATAACAAAAACCGCCTTCCGCTATATTTGCCAACGTATTATTTCTACATCTGCCAAAGTTTCCCTGAAAGTATTTGCCAAATGTGTCTATGTTTATCGCTTATAGGTTTTCTTTGTATCCTCATATTTGCTATTTATCTTATAACATTAGTTATAAAGTAACTAGAATATGGCTCGAAAAGGACAGGTATCGATCCAGGACACGGTAGAAACTAATGAAGAATTCGATACTTATTTGGAAGAGCACGCTGATCAGCTGATCTGTAAGTCACTATATTCAGAATTATCATCATCATCTACAGCGCTTTTTATTCCACTGCTGGGTATAGGCCTCCCTCTGCATGTGTCACCTGCGTCGATCTTGTGCAGTCCTCGTCCAGGTAGGACCTGAGACTTTAATGATCTGGTTGACACATCTCGCTGCCGAACTACCAGCTCTTCGCTTGCTAGTGAACTACAACTTTACTGTCTTCAACGCGAGAGTGAACCGGTTTCTTCTAGGCAACAGCGCTTCATCTCAGACTGCAATATCACTTAACATCAGGTGAGTTGTGGTCAAGCGCAAGCCTATTAAGCGTAAAAAATGAATCAGTTCTCAGCCACCACTCTGTAAACCATATTCATAGACTAATAAATATAACAGACGCTCAACCTCTTGTTGAAAATCGTACTACGTGTATCATTCGATACACGTTTATTGCGCTACGTGTATCGAATGATACACAAAGCGACAGTTAGTCTTAGTACAAGCAGTCGTTAAGCCAAGTCAGAGACCTTTGCATGGCATGAAAACTCTCGACACCAGAGCTTGGCCACTTAGATCATACAAAGAAGAATAAGACCTGTACACCAAGTTTCGTCGACTTCAAAATTACGGTCTTTATAGAAGAAACAACATACATACGGACAGACAAATCAAAATTGTTAATAATGTATGTTTTAGGGTTCTTGTATAAGTATTTTTCATTTTTTTTTCTTCGTGTTTCAAAATTAATGTTTCTTGCTTTCTTCTTTTCTTTCAAAATATCTAGTTAATGGAAACTTCACTCGCTCGTATGTAAGAGTTCGTATGTATTGTTCTCCAGGCATGGAGGTATATTCTGATTTCTGCGGATACTGCCTGGCTACCGGTAACGCAGTGAGGAGAGGTAAACTAGAAATCGGACAGGACAGAATAGCTATGGTCAAGGTAAATATGCCTATATGGAGCGGTTTGCTTCTATCACAACATCTGTCCGGAGAATATCGGGAAATATCCCGGACTGATGTTGTGTCTGGAGACGGCTTTCTGTCGGTAATAATGCATTGTAACAAGCTTTCGATCAAATATGTACATATTAATAGCTAGGTATATTTAACTGTACCTATAATATTTATATTTTATTTCATTCATAAACTTCTGTGCGCAATTACGAATACAACATCGAAATCACTAAGTTTGAGTCTACTGGATTTGGCCTATCTATGTACTATGTATATCTATTTACCTAAGTATGTATCGTCCAGCGAAAGAAGATTCTGCGTCCCAACCGCAAGAGTGTATAGTGGGATGATTATATTTAAGTAAATTAAGTTGACAGTTACACAATTTCTAATCAACATTCAACCACGGTAAATATGTATATATTTAAATCGAAGTAACAAGCAGAGCTGAGCACTCTGATTGTTAGCAGACGCAGATTGGCAGTGACGTCACAAGCCCTTATCAATGTAATGTAGAATAAATGCGGCTAGTTGTGTTTTATTCTAAAATAACGAAGCACGATTTCTAATCAACATTCAACCACGGTCAATCGTGGTTGAATGTTGATTAGAAGTTGTGTAACTGTGAACTTACTGTAAATATAATCATCCCGCTATATACTCTCGCAGTTGGGACGCAGAATCTTCGCAAGAAGATACTTTGATATAGATAAGCCAAATCCACTAGACTCAAACTTTGTGACTTCGATAATTACGCACAGAGTTTTATGAATTAAGCAAAATAGAAATATTATAGGTATGACTAAATATAGCTAGCTATATATTTTCCAGGCGTTCTTCTTCTTCTTTACCATTTCCCACTAGGTGGGGTCGGCACAGTCTGTTTTTCGCTTCCACGCCACTCTATCGGCCGTCATCTCATTTATTTATTTTCCAGGCGTTGGCAGATAATATTGATGCCCTCAAAAGATTCCGAGATCGAAGTGAGCCGGTGTTCCTATTCATAACGGTATTTACGAACTATCCACTCCTTGTGCTTTATTTCTTCTGAACCGATTTGGATGAATTATAGGCTAATTATATCCTGGATTGTTGCGGGTAGTATCGTGAGGCGCAGTTAGTTAATAATTGCGGGTTGACGCAAGTCAACCCAACACCTAAATTCAGGTTGATAGATAAAGTAATTTGGGATTTTAATCTGAATTGCGTAGTGGATAAAGTCATCCGGTTGTTTAATAAAATTATCCCAATATCTTAATTAGGTACTGCGCCGAACGCACCGGACGCATCCAGATAAAATTTAAAGCGATGTATCTTATGAAATCGTAGTTTTTAAGGTAGTTCATAAGACTAGCAACACCCTAATGTCACTTAATTAAGGGGTACATGTTACTGTATTCATTAATTTGTACTGTGCATGTTGTGTTGTAATATATAAAATCAAAAAAAATCTCGCACTCTTGCCCTCTCCGAAATGTCCAAATCCGCCGTTTGCCCGCATGTTTTTGATTTGTTTGGCGTGTTCCGGTTGGCCTTATGTGCATTCACGTTAAATTGTCGGTTGGTAAATAGAGTCACCCGAGCCCCTAAATAGTGTTTTGGCAGATAAAGTAATCCCTATACCTTGCAGCGAGGACGCCTCACCCGCGCTATGTTCGGGGCCAATGGCATAGAGCTGTGTCGTATCATCGAGGAGGAACTCGAGATTACGCAGAAGGAGAAAGAGACAGGAGAGGAGAGACATAAGTGGGACATTGATGAGATGATGCCGGAGGAGGCTGTTAGTACCATAAATATATTTGTGCACTGGAGTACGGTATATTTTATTTTTACAGCTTAATGTTATAATAATAAATGTTATTTGAGTTAGCGATACTCTAATTCAGGTGGAGTGTGCCCAGTCCGCAATGACTAACTCTCAAGGAGGATGCTAGAACACATGGATGTGCTTGGCGAAAGATTTACAACTTGCTCTTTTGCCATTCTTTGATTTCTTTACAAAGTTTTCCTTCAAAGTTCAAGCTCGTTTGTAGGGTCCAAGACCCATGCCTTGCGGAACGTAAAGGAAACGCACGCCTTACTGAACTTTAATTGCTTCTTCTTGTCCCACTCATAAGTAGCGTCTACGCTACGTTAAATTGTAGGTCTCGACTGTTAGTCTCAGTTCTAATTGCTCGGATTGTAAATTTTCGAGAACAGAGTTTAGAAGATGAAGACACACTCGTACAGCCTATTGTAAGAATACTTTCACACCACCAGGAGAAGTTGGAGCAAGACATGAAGATCGAGGAGGAGTACAAGGAAGCAACAGAGAGACTCCGCGCGCTGACCCTGGCGGCTCGCAAGCGGCGCGTCTGCGACCGACTCTCCAAACATGTGAAGAGACTCAACTTCATCATGTTTTGGCCGCACTGCCATCAGGCTCATTACGATCTGTACGAGAAATGGGATAATGCCAGTAAGTATAATAAACCAGCTGCGGCCCGCGTGTTACCCGCGTTAATACGGGATTAAAAGAAGTTAATCCGGGATGAAAGTAGCCTATGTGTTAATCCAAGGTCTTACCTATTTCCATTATAATTCATCGAAATCGGTTAAGCCTTACTCGCACACACAAACTTTCGCATTTGTTATATTAGTAGGATAGGATACAGATTAAATACCTATTGGATTATGCTTCATTCATTGTTTGTAATATATCGTCATTATCGTCTAACTTTAATTTTTAAATGTTCATAAAAATGTGTATTCACGCTTCGCGAACATCATTTTGTGCAATACGTTCCCATTCAGTTCTCTTTTTTTGCGTATATCAGTCAGTGAAATTTTGAGTAGCTCGTTCCAAAACTCATTGTTCAGGCTAGTCCTGTAGTGAGTGATAGGTGATATAAATATAGATAAGCACCGATTGCAAACGTTTGTCTTTAGGCATTGCGGGAAGACAGAAACACACATATGGAGCGCCGATGGTCAGCCTTCATCTAACAAAGGGATATCCCCCGGGCAGATATTTTATCCGGAGACGGCCGTCCAACGGTCATGCATTTTAGCTAAGACCAGTTGTACGCGCATTGAAAATACCGTTTGCGCGATTCAGAATAAGCGTTCTGATTAGTTGCGGGCGATGAAGTGCAACAGAGACGCCACACACACATATGTACATACAATCAGGTGTTTTTCTTCTGAGCGAAGACATTGACGCCATATTTCCATCATACGCGATTTCCATTCTAATCGATGTACCAGCAAATACTATTGGTTGTTACTTCTAAAGCTTGATATATAATTTCCATCCTAAGTGATGTAGCAGCAAATACTATTGGTTCTTATTTTAAAAGCTTGATATATTTTCTGTTGCCAGATATAAATGTGGCAGCCAAAGACACGTTCCTGCTGACCGAGCAGACGGCGCACGAGGCACTGTACATGGGAGACGTGGACCTGAACGACGCGTGTCTCCACTCGCTCACCTCCGGGGAGGTCATGGTCGTGCTCTTCAAGATGTTCGACACGGATGACAGGGACTTCGTCAGTCAGTGTAGCTTCTTCTTCATTTCTTTTCCATATTTATAGTGCGTACAGCTAAGCTGTGGAGCTACACTCTGGCGCATCATCTTGTGGTTGTGGCCATCTTAGATTTGAAATGTATCTAATTCTAATTCTAATTTGAAGTGGGTGTGATGAGACCTGCACTGACACCCCGCTAGGGGCGTATTGTGAATTCCCTCCTTACCAGCCTACCCAAGCCAACCGAGCTCCTTGAAATAACAAAGCACAGCCCTGGGTCGCTGTTATACCTGTTCCACCCCTGTTGCGTCAGATGGTCTGTTTGTCTGAGGATTAACAATGGAAAGCGAAATTGAAATGTATCATGGTGTATATCTTGTTAATATAGAAGATGTGAGAACAAAAACTCTATTTAGTGGCTCAGACATCTTGGAATGAATTATGTCTAACATAAAAACATTTACGACTAAAGTAAATAAGAATCTGCTCATCTGTTCGTAAGCTTGCCTTCTCCATAATGAGAAACGGTGTAGTATAAATTTCCCAGAACTCCTTCGGCATGGCCTGTACGAAGAGATCCCGGTGCCCAAGGAGGACCAGCCGCCGGAGAAGCAGCTCCCTCCCATCCCGGCGTATGAACGATACGCTACCATCAGTAAGACGGCGAGAGAGGTGCGACGGGACCGGTATAATGCCAAACTACAGAAATTGGTGAGGAAGTTATCTTTGTTAAGAAATTATTTGAAATACAAGTCTGTCTGTATTAGAGGATATATTATGGAGTGTGCAATGCAGCTGAACAATTTAATTTCCACATTTTCAGTCCATTACATAAAGATCAGGCACAGCGAAGATATTTCAATTCACTGTCGAAATTTTAAAGCTTCGCTCAAAGCGTTTCGCTTCTACCTTCATTGCGCGGATCACCAGGACTGCAAAGCTTTGGCACTCTCTTCCTCTGAGCCTGTTTCTGAGAATTACAATTGAAGAATGTTTAAATCTAGAAATAACTAGAGATATCTAAGTAGGTTCCTTTTACATAAGTGTGTTATCGACGAGAACAGCGGCATTGTGCGGAGCGGTCCTGCATCCCTGCCTCCGTCGTGAGATGGGACACCGTGAGGTTTAGTCGGTAGTGACAGCCCTCTGGCCTTCGGGGATGACTACTCTCCCAGTGCTTGTGGCGAGAGATGCGTAAATGTATTTCCTCACGCAAAAAAGAGAAAGTGTGTCTCATTAATATCAAGTTTCACATTAGGCACGCTCAATAAAGAGCATAATCAAAATTAAAACATATATATTTGAATGTTTGACAGCGTGAAGAGCAGGAGGAGCGTGACCGTCTAGCGGCGGAGCAGGCGAGGCTGGCGCGCGAGGCCGAGGAGGAACGCCTCTTCCAGGAGAAGCAGCGCCAGGAAGAGGAACGTATGCGGAGAATACAGGCCGGGGTATGACGTAATAAAAATATTGTACAAAATGTCGAGTTTTTCAACGTAAGGCTGAACCGATTCCGTCTAGACGAGCAAGCTCTATCGGACACCTTAGCGTGAATTATGGTCAAGCGGTTGGTATTGATGATCGAAGGTCAAGCACTAATTTAAAAGGTTTAGTTGTAAACAAAATATGATATAAGTTACTACAACTAGATGTTCTCCGAATAGTAGACCTCGCGAAGACAAATTCTTGGCATACCTATATGTATGTAGTTCTTATCAAGACCTTGTATCCCAACAATTACTTAATCTAATTTGATCTAAAATCCGATATTCAATCGCTCTCCCAAATATCATCAAAATATACTACATTAAAAAAAGCACTGATATTGTGTTTTTTCAACTTTTGCTTTTGGTAACGCGAGTACCAATATCCAAACAAACATACGGACATTTGGCATCAACATCACATATGGCAGTAAAAAAAACGTCACAATAGTTTTACTGTCAGGAACTTAACCTATCACTATCCCTATTAGTCCCTATTAGTGATAGGTCCATATAGGTGATGGACACCATTCACCAGCTCATGTGTCTCCTCGTGTAATATAATTCCAGCTGCCTCCGGAGCCAGAGCCAGAGCCGGTGCCAGAAGGTGAGGAAGTGGAAGGTGAAGAGAAGCCCGAGGGTGCCGCCGACGCTGAAGAAGTATGCATTTAACATATTAGTCAATAATTAATGTACTAAATATATAATCTAATTAATAAGTTTGTTGTTATTAAAAAAACAAAATGTCTTTATTAGCAATACAAAAAATGTGCACCCTGTGCTTAGTTATTAGGGCGTGGCTAAGACTACTTAAAATGAATTACTTAATACTATATTATTAATTTGTCTTAAAATTATTCTACAGAGTTACTTACTAAAACTTTTCAAAGACGACTTTAGTACGTCTCTGTTATCCGTAGTCTTGACGAACAACTTTTATTGCAGGACTTATGGAAATACGCGAAAAAAAATCTGTTCCACTCAAAAATTTTATCCGACCCCGACAAAATTTATGGAGAAAAGTTTTTTTTTCGCGAATGTTCTAAAGTCGTAGTAATTATATTTTGACCAATTACCATAATAATGTATATCCAGTTTTACTACTTACGCTATCGCTATTAAATTTATTCGATTTACTTAACAGACGTGAAGTATCCGTTATAAGTTCTCAAGAACTTAAATAATTGCACTAAGCGCTTAATTCCTAATGAATTCCATAATGGTCTAAACACTTTTCATCAGCCTGTCGTCGAAGGCGAAGAGAAAGTAGAAGACGAGCAAGAGAAGGTGGCAGAAGAAGAAGAGTTCCATTCAGACGTGGAAGTGGAAGGAGAAGATTACATTCCTCCAGGAGGTCTCTTCGTGCCAGGGCTTTACGCGCCGCCCAATGAACTAGCTAAAGCGAATGGGCTTGCGCTGTTCTATCCTAAGGTAAAGTTTTTGTCATTTGTGTCATTGCTCATAGATCGATCCATTTTTCAGTTCCTACTGACAGATTTATAGCTAATTAATTCTTTGCATATATCGGTGCAGACAAACTTTATCGTAAATATTTTTTGTTTGTAATGTCGGTTAAGGTAGGTTTTCAAGGCAAGAGTGAACCGGTTTCTTCTGGGCAAGCGCGCTCCACCTTAGATCGCATTATCGCTTACCATCAGGTGAATTGCGATCAAGCGCAAGCCCATTATGAGTAAAAAAAAAGTCAACTACAAAAGAAGTTTTGATAATTTAACGTGTTAACGTCGTAAATAACCTATTGTCTCGCAGTTTGTGCGCGAGCTGGGTCCCATCGAGTCGGAGTACCTCCCGCCGCATGTGCTCGTCATATTCAACGTGGACAAGCGCAACGACGTGCAGGACGTCATCAAGCAGTTCCCAGACGAGATACTCGCGGTAAGGACCCTCAACAATAATACCAATTGATATCCTACTCGTATGTTAAGAAGTAAAATGAAGATGTATATTCTGGTGCTAGAATACTTCGTATCCTTGCAATGTATTCTCACTGGAAGGTTAAGCTGATAGAGATCGAATCCAAGTCCTGCGGGACGTAAGGCATGGCTGACTGAGCAGTCATCGCTTCGATACTAAAGGCGCTATTATACCGAGTTGCGCCATTGTATTTCAGCGAAGCAACTGCCGTGCGGCTGTAAGAATGTCATGAAATAAGTTTATATAAAATCAACAATTAGCAATATTGAAATTATAAACTCTAACGATTCTAGATGACCTAAGTAAATACCTTCCGAAAACATATTTTATTTTCTTTGACATTCTGAAAAAACTATTTTTCAAAAAATTAAAACCATTGAGCGAATTTCACACAATCGTGTTTTTGAACTAACGATTTTTACCACTGATGACTAATAATGATAATCATTATTTTTAATTTAGATTTGTTTCAGAAAAATCCATGCAATTAATTAAGTTCAATTAAAATTAAAATATTAGAATTGAATAGTAGTTCTGTCATTAACGCAGGATTTTATAGGATTTTTCAAAATAATAATATGCTACTTTGCCATACAGTTCTTAATACCAGCTATTGGTGCTGTATCTTTCTTACTCTAAGGTCTTATTATATGATGATTAATAATTTGAAGATATTTTAAAATCTCTTCAGGTGGGACTTTTCGCCGGAGACGACCCGTTCACAGGGGAGCACATCGCGTACAGCATCAAGCAGTATAACGGAATGGAGCGGCTCCGGAGACAGTGAGTGAGGCTAAGCAGTTGTTTTATGTTTCGGAATAAATGTGTGGATATCCCCTGGTAAAATGAAGTCAAGCCATCGTTGCTCTAGGTTTAAGATAAAGCGCCGTTAATGTTTGACGTCTTCTCCTTTGTCTTAAACAGCCCTCGACACCATAGCTCGACCACTTAGCTCATACGAAGAAGAACTCTATTATTATTTATATAATATGTTTCCACTCCACTGTCATAGGTATGTACCTACATACAAACTGTAGTATTATTTGGCGGTGAAGGAACTATGCCCCACAATACAGGGTTTTCTTTAGTGTGGGACATAGAGTACAATTTAAACTGTGAACTTTTATTTTATGATTTATGAAAATAGTTTAATTTTGTCTTTGAATTTTTATAATATTGTGCATGTTTACTGAACAAATAAATGCGTGACTATTATTATACGTATTGTACTTTAAGTTTCTCTCATTTTTATCAAGATATACTTACATATAAAACACATCGTTTAGTACATGGTCAATGCGATGATTCTGTTTACAATTTTTCTCAGCTTTCCTGCTATTGATTACATCCTTGGTAAAGTCCAGAACGGTCAAATTCGACGAAAATCTATCTAGCCGTGTAGATTAATTCCGGGGCCGGTATCTCGCTCTTTCTAGCAATCTAGAGCACAAATCTCTAGGCCAACGAGATAATAATTACTAAGACCAGCTGAGCGAGGCAGATGGCATGCCAGGATAGAGGGCTGTACCCAGCAGTGGGATAGAACAGGCTGTGGACGATAATGGTGGCGATTTTGCAGCACACACGACTAAACTAAATTTAAAGAAGCCCCGTCTCTTTTCATCTTAGGTGGCCAGAACGAGACGGCACGTTCTGCACCATAGTCAAATCAACTAAAATCACGTCAAATGTAGAAAATATAGGCGACTTTAGAACGCACTCACTTGTATCACCTCTAAAACTGCCTGCACATTCCATAATTGATGTGAGTTTTGTTGTTTTGTCTGTGGTTCAGAACGTGCCGTCTCTTTCTGGCCACCTAAGATGAAAAGAGACGGGGCTTCTTTAAATTTTGTTTAGTTGTGTGTGCCGCTGAACCGCCACCATTGACAATGATACAGACCAGCTACAGTTGCCTTCCTTTTGCACCCTTTCAGCAAAGACCGCCTCGCCCTCATGGTGTCCCGTAAGCGCAGCTTGCCTCTCTTGCAGTTGGCTGGCTTGAACCCCATCTACATCAGCGCTGATGCTGCGTCAGGCGAGAGGGATTGTCTCCAACTCTTCCCCGTCGGCTATGGAGACGAGTTTGAAGAGGAACTAAGCGTGGTTGAGGAGGAAATCGTGGTTAGAAGATACAAATTAAAATTCAAAATGTCTTTATTAGCAACACAAATATACAGAAGCACACTGTGCTTCGTTATTAGGGCATAGCTAAAACTACTTAAAATTACTTAATACTATACTTAAATCTAGTCATTAACATTTATTATTAATTTATCTTAAAATTACTGACAAAATACACTCCCCATAACATAATTAATATTACTTAATACTTAATTATTTTAATTAATATTGTACCAATATTAACGTGGTTAATATCGGTACAATGATTACAGCTAACGTACACAAATAAGGGTCGCGAATTCCCAAACGTTGTAAAACTAATTTTGTTTATCTAGATATACGAAAGCCGCCCTTGCAAGGTTAACAGCAACCCTGTATAGTATGGTTTTAATTTCATTTGTAGCGCCTGTAGCTCGGCTAGCTGATCACCTTAGCTGACGCGATCATCGAAGCTAAGCAATGGTCGATGGTCGACGGCGTTTGGATGGGTGACCATGCACAAGACTGTCGTTTTTCAAGCGGTATTTTCATCTGGGCGCAACCGTGGGTCGAATGACACGTTAAATTGTAGGTCCCGGCTGTTGGTCTTAGTACAAGCAGTCGTTAAGCCAAGTCAGAGGCCTTCGGGCGACTTAGCTCATACGAAGAGAAGGATTTCATTTAAATTCTAAAGATAAGCAAATGATCTCATTGGTTTATATCATATTTGAGAGAAACAGTGTTTAATATTGACTCAAACTATGATATTACGTAAGTCATTTACATCAAGCACCGAATACCGAACACGAATCATTACCGGCCCGTGGTCCGACAGGTTGTACCACGGCTAAGTAAAGTGTCAAATAAAGTAGGTAATTTAATTCAAGCTGTCATAGATATTAAACAAGGAGGTTTAGTAAGGGAGGGGCCCTTGTCTATGGTTTTCTCGAAACAAAATGTTCCAACGATTGAAACCTCTTTCTACGTTTGGAACATTATCGTGTTAGTTGTAGTGTCATTGAACACAACAAAAAGAGGAAATTGTTTCAAAACGTGGAACGCGCTTGTTATTATTCTATTTCATATCTGTAGAATATATAACATAATGTGTGATCTTATTTTTGTGTTACAGGAAGTTCCGCCTGCGCCCCAACCAGCACCGGAAACCGAGGTATAACAGGGGCTACCTACTGGCATAGACAAAATATTTTAATTGCTTAAGTACATTTTGTCTATGCCACTGGGTTTAGCTAGAGGTATAAATAACCTTAAATATTTTATAAGTGGCCTCATGGCTATACGTCACCGCCATCTACCACTACTAATTACAACGCTCGTTCTGAATCGCAAAAAACTAAGATATCGCGCTTAGAAACCGGCCTTATCTACAATGAATAGCCGTCAGACGGCCGATCCCAGAAAACAACATCTTCCCCGGACTTTGGGACTGGACCGCACTTCCGGGGCTTCACCTGAAGGATATCCCTTTCCTAAATGAAAGAAGTACTTAAAGCCGTCGCTCCATATTGGCTTGAGTATTTTAACAATTTTGGAAAATAATATTTCGCTTCTCCATATAATATTTTGTCGCAATGAACTGTCTAAAAGAAACAGCACATTTTCAATTTTTTTCGTATTTATATTTAGTTATCTAACTATTTTCTGTGACTAGTTTCTATGCCGCTAAATATGATAATTTATTTTCCAACAGACCACAGAAGAAGGAACGGAGGCGCCTGCTGGAGTATGAGGAGTTAAGAATTTTTTATTTATTATCTAATGTGTTAAATAGGCTTATGCTCGTCACCTGCCCACCAAGTCTCGTGTTCGACTGGCAATTGGCATCACTACAAATTATAGTAGCGGGTAGCCACTGCTACTCTCGCCTCGTAGAATACGCTCACACTGTGACTATTCCTTTATTTTCATTTTTATTCATGTCGAAAATAAAATTACTTTTACAGAAACGTAGTTTTATTGATATTATCTTTTGAGTTGCGATTATTTTGCGTCTCATTCAAATATAATTAATTTACCAGTAAAATTATTTTTATTGCGATAATAAATAGTTGTATATGGCGTTGTGTACGAAAAGCTAATTCAATAAGAACCTGTGCTTTTGAATAAAGTTATAATTACCCAAGCAACATGTGGAAGCAAATGAAAGCTAAATCATTTTAACGTACGAAGCGTTTAAGGAAATACTGTGACTTTGACAACAGTATATTTACATGATACATTGTCAGTTCAGTCAAGTTAACGGCTGTCAACGTCACTTTTCGCACTTGCCTTGAAAAATGCAAAAAATTGTTTGACTATTGTGATATTTCTAATTCCTTGGCTTTTCGAACTTTTTCGCTGTTTTCATTACATTTCACTTTCTTAGGGGATGTGTATTAAAGTAAAAACAATGTGCTATTGCTGAAGACTAACACAGTTTACGAGGAAACGCGGGGCAGTGCGCTTACGTGTGTCGTTCGAGGCAGACGTTTAGTACGAAAGTTTTACGAGTATGAATCATTGAACCTTTTAAAATGCAGGGGCGAAAACTAGCTGTGCTTATGTGGAAGCACCTGATGGTGCGGATGCGGCGGTTCATCCACACACCGGTGGAGTTATTGTCAACTATAGTGTTCCTTGTGATACTGTTTTGTTTCAAAGACAAAATGATTCCTGTCCCACCCAGCGGCCTAAAGTTGGAGAACCAAATCAAAAACACGGTGAGTACAGTGGTTTTACAATATTTACTTATTATTATTTAGTTAAACACACTTTTCCTTAAGCTACTTTATATTACTTATCAAATCTTACTAGTTTTACGACACCTATTTTCTCCGATTAATTATTTATTTGATAAATTAATTAAAAGAACATAGTAAAGTGTATAATCAGGGTGTCCACGGACCTGGAAAGTCAGGGAAAGTCAGGGAAAAGTCAGGGAAGCTATTAAGGGTCAGGGAAAGTCAGGGAAATGACTTCTCTACCTGGAAAAGTCAGGGAAAACCAGGACTTTTTGATGATTGATCTTTAAAATTAATGTAAAAGTCTAAAAAAGTATATAATAAATAAAAATAATATTATCTTATCAGTCATCAGTACTTCTTATATACTTACATATTTATATTCCAACAGCTAATTAGCCACTCACACGTCCGCACCATCTGTGCCAAAATGCCTTGAACGTCCGAGCGCTCGCGCAAAAATTCACGATTCCACCGCGCAATTTATAAACGTTTGTCAAGCGATAAATTCACAAGCTATGTTACTAGAAAAAATTCCGTAGTGTAGCCTAATGTATAAACAAAATGATTTTCTTAAGTCTAGGCTACAAGTTTAGATCTCAGTACTTAAAAAAAATCGAGAACATGAATCGGCACCTTTTTTTCCCGTGAATGTCGATACGAACTTTAGATCGAACTTTTGTTAAAGAAATGCGTACAAAACTACACTAAATATACATTACTGGATAGATACTATCTCGAAGTATCTATGGATAACACACACTATACTGATTTAACAAAAACTTACTGCATAATAACAATTTTGCCGATCCCGTGCGACAACAACATCGAGTGTTTTCGGACGGCGAGTCGGTACGTGATTTCGAACTGCCATAGAAAATTCCAAAACTATAATAATAAAAATACTTTACAAAATCAGTTCCTGCAGTAGATAAAGATGTAGTTGTGGTGGAAAAACAATGTAGTGACAATGAAACAACAGCCACACGTGCCCCAACTGTTGAAGCTCATGACAATAAAACACATATACAAGTTGTGATTCAAACCTACAATGAAAATGATGTAACATCGTCAGAAATCTTGTGGGCACTCCAAGTAATTTACAATAAACTATCGTTGAATTCATGTGACCGAATTTCTACCTCATTTAATAGAATGTTTCCCGATAGCAAAATCGCCCAGAACTTTATCATGGGTAAAACAAAAGCGTCATATGTGATTAACCATGGCATAGCGCCATTCATTCCGATGACACTGAATAGCCTGCTTAGAGAATGCTTATATTACGTCATGTCATTTGACGAATCCCTGAATAAAGTGGCCCAAAAATGTCAGGTGGACTTGCGCGTGAGATATTGGTGCGTTAATACTCACACAGTAGCAACAGATATTTGACCTCAGTTTTTCTGGGACGGCAAACAGCCGATAATCTTGTAGACTCATTTCTGGAAGGATTGGCTGATTTAGATAGAAAAAGACTGCTACAAGTTTCTATGGATGGCCCCAATGTGAACAATAGTTTTCTGAAAAAATTGAAAAATTTTCTTTCTTCCGAGGAAACAAAAAGTCCCTTAGGGTGTGGATTGCACACTGTCAATGGTGCTTTCAAAACATGTCATCAAAAAGTAGATTAGAAGACTTTTGAAGTACTGAAAACTATGTACAATCTCAGGTCAGCGATACCTTTTCAAGCGCAAATAGGTAGGCTTTGCCATGTAGATAATAAAAAAAAAACGGACGTAACGCTGACCTTGTCTTAGGCTATACCCAGGTAATGGCTGGTGGTAATATCGTTTAATTAAAGTAAGGTGGTGTTCGGTATAATTAATTGTGGGTATGGTGTATGTATGGTACGGTATGGTTATGGTGTGGCAATCTATCTGTGTTGAAAATTTTCACCTTGATAGTTGGACACCTTGGGAAGCCAATAACATAAATCTCTAAGAGTGTTTGTGAAGACATAATTTTTGTCTCTTACAATCATTCGCAAGAGAAACATTTTTACTTCGAAAAATTACAGCTATAAAGGTCAGGGAAAATTTTAGAAGTGGTCAGGGAAAGTCAGGGAAAAGTCAGGGAAATGTTTTGACGATTTAGAGTGGACACCCTGATAATTGTAAACTAGGACCATACACCACAATTGTTTAATTAGTAATCTGAAGCCAGAGTCTTTCTTGTTATTAGATATTGTAAAGAGTGCACCAACTATATAGGGGAAGTCCCTATTAATTATAAAATGCAACAATGTCTTAACATCAGTAAAAGAAACACTCCTTTATTGTTATTTTTTTTTATCAATATTATAGTACTTTTAATTTGTATTAAACCATTTTTAGTTTGTATTATGGTTGCTAATAGAACTGATATAATTAAAACATAATTAATATAATATCAAAATACACGACTTAATTCGTGCTGGACTTTAATTTTATTTTCAGATCGACCAACTTGACATTAGTATATATACAATGTATGTATATATAAATACAATTAATTTATCCTCTTGGGAGCTACGTGCACACACATACTCACACACACACACACACTTACAAAAACACACACACACACACACTGATACGTACTGGTTTTTTATTCTAGTTTATATCTTTTAGACCCCTTGTAAAATGTTAGTCTTAAGCATTTCTTATTAGTTCTAAGAAGGGAAGGGACCCTGGATCTCGCGACACAGGCTTGCCTAGAGGGTTATTCAGCGGCACACCAACCTAACCCTAGTATTAATTATTTCATTTGTTTCCTTAGTCTAGTAATGGTGTATATATTTAGCCTTAAGTTTATAGCACAATAAAAATACATTTGAATTTGAATAATATAACATTTAACAAATTTGGTTCATCACAAAGATGTTGGCCGTGCAAGAGGGAATTGAACCCGGGCAATTGGCAGTCCGGCATGGTGCTGGATTATGCCAAAGAAGTTGTCAACACACAATGTCACTTGTCACATTGTTAATACCTTATGGTCTAAGAGCCGTGGAAGATCGTCCTTCACCGATCTGATAACCAGATGAGACGTATTTTTTATCAAATATTTTTTATAAACAAATATGCCTAAAATTGCTTGCCTATCGAAAAGTGCTCATGGCTATTTTTAATTAAATAAACTTTTATCGATTTTTTTTCATTACCTTCATCCTTTTGATAACCAAATGAAATTTATTTCACTGATAGTTTTTAATACACAGAATATGCCTCGGTATGCTTGCCTACTCATTTCAGCGTGTAACTACCAGGCAAGCAGGTGTAAACAGGTAAGTCAAAATAGGTGACTCCACCGATCTGATAACTTATCGAAAGTTATCTCAAATTTTAGATTATTTTATTTCAAAATCAGAAATATATACTTGCCTGCGAAAAATCGTACTTAAAGTACTATTGCCAGCCTAAAAACTTTTAGAATTTTAACCACTTGATAGGTGCGACAGAGAAGTAGAGCGGCCGAGGTCCGTGTGATAGAACAGGACACAGCATAGCAGCTGCTCGCTACCTCACCGTACGAGTGCGCATGCTCGTGCACATGTGAGTGACGGAGACAGCATTTATTTACACTTGTCAGTAATTTTGAACTCCAATTTATTAGGGGAGAAAGGGGTAATGGGAGTCACTTAAGCAATATATTCTCCAAATCAAACATTATTGTAGTTATGGTGATAGTTATTTATTTTTAATGTAATATACTTCATCAACTATCAGTCTGATAAGTTTCATTAGCTGTAAAAATTATACTTTTCTATTTATAATTATTTTAAAAAATAATGACTTTGACTACCATTGCCCGCACATGCGGGTAATAATAATCACTATATTTGGTAATGGGAGTCAGCGAATCCTAGCAGTTGTCACGCACGTAATCTTCAACTGAATCCCATCCGGTGCAGCTTGCGCATGCCCATAGCCCACAAGATGTGCATCTGTACCAAATCTCGTTGTTTCGGCCAAATTTACGAATTTTATGAAGTTCTGCGCTCTGTGCGTTGTGTCAGAAGACAATTACGCTTTATTTGTGCTCCTCGGTCGAGTTTTCGGCATTTGCCAAATAAAAATGTACGATATAATTAATCGTTTGCACGTTATAAAAACTGCGAGTAATAAGACATGGGCGATGGTCGACTCCTATTACCCACAGACGCTCGACTCTCATTACCCGAAAGAGACTATTTGAAAATTTACAGTTATAAAATAATTATTTTAGACTTTATTACATTAAACGATTTACAAATCCAATCTCAAACGTCATAACTAAAGTTTTAACTTGAACTAATGATTAAATACATCATAGTAATGGACTTACGTTTATTTTGTTCACGTAAAAAATTATATGAAATTGGCGCGAAAACGTTATGCGGCAATATTTTCCTAGCGCTTGGCGTGAACTCAGGGAGCTTTGGGGACCGGTGCGGGGTGCATGGAGTGATGTTGGTTGCGAGGCAACAATAACTCTAGGCTTTTGGTTTCTTTAGTTATTTTAGTGACTACGATTGCCCACTGACTCCCATTACCCCTTTCTCCCCTATAACTAATTTCGATCACAATTTTGATATTATTTCACACTATACATACTTACAGCTATGCAATAATAAAAAATAAATAATTTTATATTAATATGTTAATAAATAAATAAAAAAATCATCTTATAGTTAAATTGTAAAATTAAAAAATTTTCTTTATTTAAAATTAAATAATGAATAATTTATTTATTATTTTAAATTAAATAAATGTCGTAAAGCGGGAAAGAATAAGTGTTATTTTCAAATTTTAGAATAAAAAAAAAATTAACACATGTATGTTGTTAAAACCATTTATTACGAAATATAAAAAATACATAAAAAAATTAAACTTCAACTTTTCCTTTTTGATAAAATGCCGCTGTGTAATCACAGCCAGTATACGCATGGAAAGCTGGTAGGCTTTGGCATAGTGTTGTTCCTAATTTTTTGGCCAATTCTGTGCAATTAATGCAATTGAGGTCTTTAGATTTTTTTTTATTTGTTGATCTTGCTATCCAAACTGATAGTTCCAATTTATGTATGTTTCCAAGCAAAATAATCATGACGTCGGTATCGGAAGATTTAATTAAAACCTTTGACCCCAGTGTTACTTTGGATGCACTCGGATATATTCTACGGTGAGGTAGCGAGCAGCTGCTATGTTGTGTCCTGTTCTATCACACGGACCTCAGCCGCTCTACTTTCTCTGTCGCACCTATCAAGTGGTTAAAATTCTAAAAGTTTTTAGGCTGGCAATAGTACTTTAAGTACGATTTTTCGCAGGCAAGTATATATTTCTGATTTTGAAATAAAATAATCTAAAATTTGAGATAACTTTCGATAAGTTATCAGATTGGTGGAGTCACCTATTTTGACTTACCTGTTTACACCTGCTTGCCAGGTAGTTATACACTGAAATGAGTAGGCAAGCATACCGAGGCATATTCTGTGTATTAAAAACTATCAGTGAAATAAATTTCATTTGGTTATCAAAAGGATGAAGGTGATGTAAAAAAATCGATAAAAGTTTATTTCATTAAAAATAGCCATGAGCACTTTTCGATAGGCAAGCAATTTTAGGCATATTGGTTTATAAAAAATATTTGATAAAAAATACGTCTCATCTGATTATCAGATCGGTGAAGGACGATCTTCCACGGCTCTTCTACTATTAGTTAGCCAAACTATAGGCCTTATGTATATAACTCACTCAGACCAAATCTGCTTATAGTAATTATAACTGATTGCAGATTGAAATACCAGAACAAAAAAAAATGTATATAACTGTTATATATCTTCCAATATAGGTATAAAATTTCCATGTCACAATGTTAGTTACCATACTCCTCCGAAACAACCGATTTTTACCAAATTTTATATGCATATTTAGTAGGTGTGAGAATTGACTACTACTTATCTATTTTCTATACCCCTAAGTGATAAGGGTTGTTCACCCTCTAATTATTATTTTTTTAATGTCGAAAAGATTTTTTATATAATGTGGCATTAAAAATACATACAACCCTAAACTTTAACTTTTTTATCACCAACCCTTATGTTTTTATGGCCATTTTAGTAATTATAATAATTTTTCATCCCACTTGATAACTGATCAATTATAGTGTTTTTTACCTGTACTTGGCAAAACAATGTTTGTCAGGCTGTCTGCTAGTGTACATATATATACATATAATTGTCTGTATGTATGGCAAAAATGTATAATTGTTCCTAGTACACTAGGCGCTCATTGCTTGGTCAATTAGTTCCACCATTGTGAATGATAGGTAGTCACAATGACTCATTGGCCCTGGGGAAACATTGCTTCACAGTGAAATCTGCTCTAATCTGGTGTTTTATAAAAGTTTTGATGTTTGTATTTAACATTTGATTGAAACAGTAATAATATTTTGAAGGTGACAGTAATAATGTCTTGAAATTACAGTTTTGCCATTATAAATCACAAACAGTAAAAATGGCTTAAAAACTGTCTAAAAACAAATCTTATTATTTATACTTCATTTGGTACCAATTAATCTTATGAATTACAGATGAAGCATTTTTTTTAAAAATATCTATTAATATGTTATATTGAATGTATTCAAAGTAATTTCTCACAATTTACAAAGCATACAGTTTAATAAAGGTTTTTTAATTTAAAATAAAACTTTTTTTAATATTTTGATGTTTTCGTTGCTTGTCTTAATTTAGTTTCAGATCACAGTAGAAGTACTCTAAATATTTCAGATTTTCTTTTAACTACAAAATACCTCTATTTGTCTATTTATAGGTACATAGCCTAGTATAAGAAGAACCATCCCTCCACTTAAATTTAAAGTACTTGAATAAATATGAAATGTCATTAAAGAAGGTAGAACAAAATAAATCTCCATGTTACTTGCTCTTCTCCTTTACCATTCCCCACTAGGTGGGGTCGCCACAGCCTGTTTTCTCTTCCATGCCACTCTATCAGCCGTCATCTCAAAGATTTGTTGCAGCAGCCCCCTTAAGAGCTAGTAATTCTAGACAAGGCATGATCCTCCCTTTAGCCAGTGTCCCTGTCTCAAAGGTTATGCGACCTGCTTCTCAAATGCTAAATGTACAAGGGTAAAAAAAAATAGGCCATGTGCGAGGTGGGCTTGTGCATGAAGGGTTCCATACCATTGTTGTATGGGAGCCCCTTTAAATATTTATATTTATTAAATTTAATAGCTTAAATATGTTTATATATGTTGTGAGAATTTCAAGTGTCTAGTATGGGGACCTCCTTTAGTATTTTTATTTTTAGTATTTGTTATTATAGTGGCACGGGAAATACATATCTTGTGAAAATTTCAAGTTTCTAGCTATTACGGTTTCTGAGATACAGCCTGGAGACAGACAGCGGAGTCTTAGTAATAGTGTCCTTTTTTTACACGCTTTATATTAGCTTCACCTGTATTTTTGTTTGTAACCGACTTCTTTGGGTGCGATTTTGACCCACTTTAAACGGCCACATAAGCGTGTTTTTTAGTTTTTTTAAACTACTATTATCACAGAATAATAACTTGTACTTCGTATATTATATTACCTTTTAGGTATGGAACCCTAAAAACATAATAATAATTAACCACATACCTAACATTCAAACATTGTCTAAATTCCAAGAAATGAGTACATAGATAACCAAATACATTCATTATATTATCATCAAGTCAAATTACAGTCACACTCTGATTATAAAACCAAGTGCCAAGTGAGTACATTAATAAGAACGCGGATGTTGACCTTTTTTCTTGGAATCAATAACATTCTGACCTATAAGAATACACTCTGTAGAGACACCATAACAACTATAGCTATTTGGGCACATTGCCAAACTATGTCAGGAGAGTAGTGACTTTATAGCCAAGGCTTTTTGGGGCAATGGTTCTTTTAAGCTTTGTATTATATTTATAGGACAATGTAAGGCTCTGCTAACTAAGGTGCTCTGACCTGATTACCAAAGTTAATCAACGGTTAATTTGGACTAGCTTTGGATGGATGAGCATGTAAAAGACTGTCTTATAAAAAGTGGTATTTTCATCTAGGCGGGTGCTACCGTCTTAGTACTAGTAGCATTTGTTAGAGCCAAGTCAGAGGCCTACAGGTGGCTTGAGATCTCTCGACACCATAGCTTGACCATTATACAAAGTCCAATATACCAAATTAAAAAATTGCAAAAATAAAACGTTTGAAGCATGGAGGCTTCCTTAATTTTTTTCCCCGATTTAATTATAACGCTAAAAAATTATATTTTTTTAATTTAATATAGTTTTACCTTAGAGGAACGTTAGCCTAAAAAGTTATACAGTTCTATCCTACTAATATAATAAATGCGAAAGTTTGTGTGTTTGTGTATGTTTGTTACTTCTTCACACTCAAACGGCTGAACCGATTTTTGTGAAATTTTCTACTGCCTACTTTTTATCCCGGATTAACTTATTTTTGTCCCGGATTAACACGGGTAACACCGCAAGGCGCAGCTAGTTTCTAAATATATCGTAGAAAGAGAAAAGGTATCCACATCCCCGCCCCGCCGGCGCCCCTTTGTCGCGGCGATAACAACTGAACGAGCTTGGATGACGTCACTTGCTATCAACACAGCCTAATGGATTAACCTTCGGGCTATTTCTACACCGTGATAGCATGGGAACACCATGGGACACAACTATGTTAAAACGATAGTCTTAGGGGGCATCCATAAATTACGTGAGGTGTTTAAGGGAGGGAGGGGGTCGAGTCAAATCTCATCTAATCTTACGCTGAGGAGAGGGGGGGTCTAGGCAAATATCACGCAATTTTTTTCTGATTGAAACAAAAAAACTATTTTATTTAATCCAGATTGTACTTTTCACTATAACTATCCAACGCGTTTACGCCAGAAATCTATATTTTGAAAAAGGTCACGTGAGATTGGGGGATGGGGGAGGGGGTTGAATAAAATCTCACAACATCTCACCAGAGGGGAGGGAGGGACAGAAAATAAAAAAAAACATCTCACGTAATTTATGGACGCTCCCTTAAGTGCATGCTCTAATTATTGTTCAACGAGTAACAAAGTGGTTTTTAGGGTTCCGTACCTAAAAGGTAAAAATGGGACCCTATTACTAAGTCTCCGCTGTCAGTCTGTCACCAGTTTGTCTGTATCTCATAAACTGTGATAGCAAAAATTTTCAAAAATATATCTTCTTCTTCTAATATATTTATGTATAAAATTTCCATGCCACAATGTTAGTTACCATACTCCTCCGAAACGGTTTGACCGATTTTTACCAAATTCCATAGGGCACGTAACAAACACACGAATTAGCGACGCTCTGGCCTTAAGTGGAGCCTGCTTAGTCTAGAATAACTGGCGCTCAAGGAGAGCCTCGAATGACACTATTAGGTATTTGGCGACAGACATTGATTCATCTTATTGATTTATGGAAGCACCCACACGATAGCGCGATAGATATAAAGTTATCTCAAGGTCACTTGCTAGTGTTAGTGCTAAATACAATTAGTTGAACAAAATCAATATTAATTTCTTAATATTAAAAGTACTCATACCACCTAGTATACCTCATACCTAATTGATCTAATTGTCTGAAGTATTTTTTTATTAACTATCCAATTAAAACTATAATTTTTTTATTTAAAGTTAAAGTTACGACCATAACTTTTTTTAAGTGAAATAGATGCGCTCCATTTTAACCGCGTAAATCCCGGATAAAAAGTAAACAATTTGTTAATCCAGATTCACTATCACCATGCCGAATTTCGTGCATATTGATTCAGTTGTTTGTGTCTGAAGAAAAATCTGACATTCTACTTGTAGAAAGATCAAAGCTGGATTGTACCCGCTTACTATAACATTAACTAAAGTTAAAGTACTGGTTAGGTATTAAACGAGTTACACCATTAAAAAAATTGTCAGATGAACTTTAACAGTAACCGCCCAAACTGAAAACTTAAAGCTATAGTTTATGTTAACTAGCTGTCAGATGCCTGTCAGTTACGACCCGAACTTCGCCGATTTTGTTTAATTAAATAATAATATATCGGCTGTGGATGATGATGATATCGTTGATATCTCCTTGACGACCTCGTTGGCGTAAAGGTTACCATGCCGGTCTGCTAATCAGAAGGTTCCGGGTTCGATTCCCGGCCCGGTCAACATCTTTGTGCTTAACTAAATTTGTTGGCTGTGGGTCTGGGTGTTAAATATGTATTTATATATAATATGTATGTATATGTAGTATATCAGCTGTGTTAGCAACCATAATACGAGGTAGAAATGGTTCAGTATGGGGCTAACCAGCCATGTGTGAATGTGTCCTAATATTTATTTATTTATTTATTTATTTATCTACTAAATTATATATTCAATTAATCAATCAATTAAATAGATAATTATTTATTACATAGTGAAATCAAATCGCTAATTCAATAAATACAGCATTAAAAGGTATAATTTATAAATATATATACAGATACTTCTTAATATCATCTAGTTTAGTAACTAAATACCTATTCTAGTATTTTCAACAAACACCTAAGCATTAATTAAATAAAAGTATATTCCTGTGTATTCAGTACATAAATATACATGAGTAAATGTTTATTGTCCAAGTTAAATTAAAACATTAAAAATACCATAAAGTCAACTTTAAACAATGACCTATTGTGAGTTGACTAATACCTAAAATTATTGTATGTACACAATGTACCAAAATGATTCATGAACTACTGCGAGAGAAAATGTAATCAAGCTTATATTATTATTATTTTTACCGTTACTAGTGTATAAATGGTAAATAGCTTGCCGGGTCATGCTTTTGTTCCGCCGTTTTACAAATAATAATAATGATAAATATATTTTTTTTTAGACACATTTCACACACATCTGGTTAGCCCCACACTGAACCATTTCTAGTTCGTATTATGGTTGCTAACACAACTGATATACTACATATACATACATACATATTATATATAAATACATACATATTTAACACCCAGACCCACAGCCAACAAATTTAGTTCAGCACAAAGATGTTGGCCGTGCCGGGAATCGAAACCGGTACGTTCTGATTGGCAGCTCGGCATGTGAACATTACGCCAAAAAGGTCGTCACTATCATTGGCGGGGATGGAACTCACGCCTTGCGGGATTAAGGCGACCGCAAGTCAAACTGAACACACAAGCTATCATAGCTTCATCAAAGATACGAGTATTGGTGGCCATACACCATACTTCCTATATTCGGCATGACGCTACCGATTGGATCAGTTAGAACTGACCGTGTGTGGGAGTGGATCGGCATTATTTGGCATGTCAGTTATACTTGACGGAACTATCGAATTTCGATTCTTTTGGCTTGATCATTTCGATTGGACCGTGCATGACGGTATGCGATTGTCACTTTTGTCTGGTCAAAATGAAATGAAAAATTTGTATGAGTAAACTGTTTTCTTTTCATTAGCCACTTTTTGCAACACTCTGCTCGAATTTTTTTGTTTCATTTTTACGAGTAAAATGCTCAAAACTGTTAAAATATCGTCCTCTGACGCCATGGCACCAGTGACGCCATGGCTTCAACTGAACGTTGCTGCCGATTGGACAATTCAAACGTTATGTGTGTGTCTGGACAAACTGCACCATTAGTACTAAGCTTTGTATATATTTTCAGGACGAGCATGCGTTCATAGATCTGGGTGTGCCGTCGCGGGTGTACTACACGCCGGCGACGACCTTCACCAACGACCTGATGAAGGAGGCAGGACTACTCCTCGGGCTGAACCAACTCAAACAGATGCCGAGTAAGACTGATGATTTTTAAGGTCCCATAGTACCTAAGTACATAAGAAGCTCTTATAATTTTGTTTCTGTTCTTTTCGTCCGACATAAAAGGGAATATTATTATGCATGACCAATATTATGACGGTATGCCACCACATGCCAAACTACTTTGGGAGCTTTTGCCAAATAAATGTTTTTTGATTTGTTTTTTATCTAAATACATTCACACTTTTGTTTCAGATCGGTTGCTAAATAAGAAGGGATTGTATGCGTTTAATAACTTTACTGAAATAAGTGACGTTATTTCGTCTATCCACAACGACGAGGCTATAGTTGTAAGTATGCTTTATGCGTGCCAACGAAGAATAGGACTGTCAAACCGCCATTTTGCTCAGTAATATGCGCTAACGTCATTACCGAAGTGTATGGTGTGCCAAAAATTAGTAAACAAATATTCAGTTTATATGAATACATATTTTATTTCAATGAAATACCAAAATTTTTATTTTACAGTCTTTTCGCTAAAAATTATAAACGGAAAAAAATAGAAAAACCACTCTAGTTATTTATACTTAATTTGGTACTAATCAGAGTTGACTATATGAAAAAAACTAGTTCAAAAAACGTAATTTTAGATTATTTAAACCAGTGTTGTTTCTTAATCATAAGTCTGATTGGTACCCTAATAAGTGTTAATATTCATAGAGTCCTTCGACGTCTTTAGTCAATTTTTTCGAATTTTTTTACAGTTTACTATTAATAGCGAAAGAACTGTGAAATTAAGAGTTTGCCCTTACTATGCGTGCCAACTAAGAATAGGATCGCTCTTGCTTCAACTTCACACGATAACTGTCAAAAAAGTACTGCCAGCAAAGAAAGCGTAAAAATAAATTAAATACCTAACTCTTTTTATTTGGTACAAAAATAAGTGCCAACAATGAAAAAAAAATTATACTTTTATAAATATGCTTTTACTTTCAAATACTACTCATTTATAATTAATTTGCCGTAAAATGTATAAGAAATAGTAAATAGCGTACATTAAACATATGAACTGAATATAATTTACAATTTTTTTTTTGCACACCATTCACTTTGGTTATGGCGTTAGCGCGTATTATTGAGCAAGATGTCGGTTTGACAGTCCTATTCTTAGTTGGCACGCGTAGTACCTTCGCTTTAACGGTTGATTTTATTAATACTACAAAAAAATATTACGAGTATTTTATGTTTCCAGGAAATCAGCGATCCCGACAACCTCCAGAACAAGCTGTCGTACACGATACGTATGACGAACCACTACCGGACCAACTCGTTCGAAAGCGGGGATACGGAAACCCACAGGAATTATGGTAACATTGTACTCTTATTTTTTACTAGCAGATCGCCCCGGCTACACACGTGCTATAAAATAATCTAAGTTTCTAAGAAGAGATAGAGAAACAAAATATAATGTTAACTAATGTTACTCAGGGACAATGTAGCTTCCCGACGGTGTAATGTCTGCACTCAGTTTAAGGAATAAAAAATATTGGTGGCGATTCAGCGGCACACACGACTAAACTAAATTTAAAGAAGCCCCGTCTCTTTTCATCTTAGGTGGCCAGAAAGAGACGGCACGTTCTGAACCACAGACAAAACAACTAAAATCACGTCAAATATGGAATGTGCAGGCAGTTTTAGAGGTGATACAATTGAGTGCGTTCTAAAGTCGTCTATACTTTCTACATTTGACGTGATCTTAACTATGGTGCAGAACGTGCCGTCTCTTTCTGGCCACCTAAGATGAAAAGAGACGGAGCTTCTTTAAATTTAGTTTAGTCGTGTGTGCCGCTGATTCGCCACCTTTACTTGATTTTTACTTTAATACGTATTTTTGTTTATTTTCAGGAACGATTTTTTATTCATTAATGAGTCTCCAGTGGGCTATAGATACAAGTTTCATTGAACTCTTGACGGGAAAGAATATCACTCAGGTTAGTTTGTCAACTGTGTTATTTATATTTCAGTATGTCGCGCTTGTGAAAACAAAGTTTGAAAGTTTGACTCCTTTCGCTCGCAATTTTAAAATTATTGAAGTGATGATGAACTTTAAAACGTGGCCTCTATTGGCGAAAGATATAGTTTTTTTTTTATTGTTGCATAGTTACAATGGTATTTATTAATTATCAGTAACCCTGTGTTGGGGTTTGCCAAAGAGCAATGGAACGTAGTATCCTGGGTATCAAAAGGACGGACAGAGTCCCCAACACAGTACTACGTTCCATGACAGGTGTTGTTGATGTAGGCCAAAAAGCAGCCAAACTAAAATGGGATTGGACGGGTCATGTGGCTCGTATGCATTCCGAACGCTGGGCCGGGATCGTCACACAGTGGAATCCTCAAGGTCGGCGTAGTAGAGGGAGACCGAGGACCCGCTGGCGTGACGATCTTGACCAGTTTTCGAATGCCTGGCGAGAGGAAGCTATCGACCGGGATTCGTGGAGGGAGTTGGGGGAGACCTTTGCTCAGCAGTGGGACAGTATAGGCTAAAAAAAAACCCTGTGTATTTACTAAAAATAACCAAACGTATTTTGTTGCAGAAGCTGACAATCCAAGAGTTCCCAGCAATAGGGCGTATGAACGCGGAAGCGGTTGTGTTCATATGCGAACTCCTCCTGTTCCTGTGCTGGATCTCCCTCTTCCTGGTGTTCGTGTTCCTCATGGCGCGCCTCATGGAGGAGCGCTCCACCGGCATACAGGTCCTCAACATCCCACTTGAAGCTATACTCAAAAATAATGAAGAACTTACTAGATTTTTTTTTATCTGTAAGCTTAATAATGTCAATAACGACTATAGAATCTCGACTGACAACCTTAACGGCAAATTATAGACTAATAAATATAATAGACGCTCAAACTCTTTCAACATTCCATACATGTAGTACGATTTTCAACATCAATTCGCCATATAGATTTAGCACCATCTATTGTATTTCCTTGAAAGTCGTTTCTATTTACTATCGCTATATATAGGAATTTGGTAGCATCTAGGCTGCACGCTCGATTTGCAGCACCATCTAGGTTTCATCGGTAATTATAGCAAACTTCCGCGCCACGCTTTATTTTATGAGAATTAGCAATCCTCTCTAGTATTCTGATTCCTGGCCAAATTGAGAATTTTGACAGACAATTTAAGAATCCTTTTGAATGGTTTGGCACGGCCAATATCTTTGTGGTAAACTAAATTTATTAGCAGTCTGGGTGTTAAATATGTATCGATATAAAGTATTTATGTATGTTTATTTAGTATATCAATTGTATTAGCAACCATAATACAAACTAGAAATGGTTTAGTGAGCTAATCAGCCGTGTGTGAAATGTGTCCTAAAATTTATTTTTCTTCAATTTCCTTATACAAAGATTAGATGAATCCTAGACCTAGAATTCAGTGGAAGAGGTGGCTAGTAACAAAAGTGTTTCTATATTTGATGATGATGATGAATGTGTTTTAGGAGCTGGTGAAAATGATGGGAGTGTCGTCCAATCTTTTCGGCATCTCGCATTTCCTGAATGTTCTGCCGGCCGGCCTCATATACTCTGTCGTGGGAACTATTCTATTGAAGGTAACTACCTTAATTGTATACCATACGACATGTACTATTCACGGTTACTAGTTAAGCATAAGATGGCTACTATATGTTCCCACTGATGGGACTCGGGGCCTTCTCTCACTGGGAGAGAGATATATAGGCTTCAGTAGTGGATGACACATATTTTCGTATGTGGTGGGCCTCAAACATGACAGTTTCTTCACTGTAAAGCGAGTGCAAATCTACACATAGCTTGAAAAGCCATTGGCTTAGAGCCGGGATCTAACCAGGGGATGTCTGAATGAATGAATTTGAATTTTGAAAATACTTTATTATCATAAGCTTATTTTAATATGTTTGTACAGTGTTCTTATTCTATACAACATTAACTTACTATACTAGGTTTTTTTTAGGCTAAACGCGCCTTTTAAAAACTTATGTCTAGGTACACTAGGTTATAAACTAATTACTTATTAAATCTTATTATAAATTACAACTAGCTACTAGTATTATATCTATCTAAATGTAATTACATACTAAGACCTTGCCAGCTCGTACGTTTATGGCAGATTTACGTTTAATTTAGCTTATTACTATGTAATAAGTTCTAACAAAAATATAATATTTTTGCCTTACAAAAATATTACATTTTTGTAAGAAAGTAACAGGTAGTTCATAAATATTTTTATAACTAAATAACAAAGTCATTATGCATGTCACCAACCAGTAACAATCATCCAGTCGTGAGCATAGGGTCAATGCGAAGTGAACTTAACCGGTATGAAGATAAGGTCGATTATCGCTCACTTAGATATAATTTGTAGGGGTCTTGAATTTCTGGCCGTCGCACAAAAGCGGCAGGCTAGTCACACAATAGATAGTGATGGGGGAATCTATACTTCTTGTATTTGTCGATATAAGGAAGGTTATGTCTTCTACTAAGCCCAAGTGACTTAACTAGAATGTTATTGTATTTTAGCCTTATTTTAGCATAGAAAGTTTTGGTTAGCTTTAAAATAAATTGTTTTAGTTTGGGTAATTTAATTCGTTTGTGGAGCTTATGTATATTTGTTCGAAATTTAGTATTGAAGCAAATCTTGAGTGCTTTATTTTGTATGACCTGAATTTTTGAATAATTAGTATCTCTAGTCGCATTCCAAACCGGGGCTGCATATGTGAGACATGGTCGTATTAGTGTAGTGTAAATTCTTAATTTGGATTTGGGACTTAGTTTGGCTTTCCTGTTAAATATCGGACTCAATGCACCCATTGCTTTCAGAGCTTTAGATCTTATATGATTAACGTGGTGAGACCAGTTAATTTTGCTATCAAGAATTACACCCAGGTATTTGACGCTGTTACTCCATGCTATTGTGTGATTATTAATTTTTAATTTGCGAGTTGGTAGTTTTCGTGATCGAGTAAACAAGATGGCTTCAGTTTTCGTCTCGTTAAGTTTTAGTTTCCAGTTAGTGAAAAACTCATGTAGGTTATCTATAGATAGCTGAAGCCGACTGATTACAAGGTCGACGTCTTTTGAGGAAGTGTAGGAAGCCGTGTCATCTGCAAAACAAGCTAAGTTTGTGCGCGTTTGAATTGGAATGTCGTTGAGAAACAATAAAAAGAGGTAAGGACCTAGAACTGAGCCTTGTGGGACTCCGGCAGGCATGCTACGAGGTTCAGAAGTCACATTATTAATACTGACAACAAATCGACGATCATTTAAATATGATGAAATTAGTTTGATTAAATTAATATTAATTTTGTTTATATACATTTTGTGTAAAAGACCCGCATGCCAGACGCAGTCAAATGCCTTTTCTATATCAAGTAACAGCATACCTGTGGTCTGGTTTAAGTTCAGATGATGAGCAATATGTTCCGACACTCGTACGAGTTGCTGTACGGTAGAGTGATGTTCACGGAACCCAAATTGCTCATTGATAATGATGTGGTTAGATTCTTTGAGCAGCAGTGTATAAATAGCTGATTCAAATAGCTTGCCGAGAGCTGGTAGTAAGCTGATCGGTCTGTAACTAATAGGGAGCGAATCGTCTTTGCCAGGTTTTAGTATAGCTATTATTTTGGCATCTTTGAGCATCTTTGGGAAGTATGACAATCTGAGGCATGCATTGAAGATCCGTGTGAGGAAAACGATCGCTTTGCGGGACAGGTTTTTTAATAACTCATTATGAATACCATCAATACCGGGCGATTTGCGCCTTTTAAGTCTCGATAACATAAATGCTATTTCACGAGGTTTGATAAAAAAGGCTTGTTTCTCAGATACGTAACTGTCTATAACTTTGTTCGATGTCAATACAGCACTTTCAATTTGAAGTTGACTGTTCCAATGCAATGTTAGCGACATGTTACTCAGAAATGAGTCAGCCAAGAGTTCACATTGCTCTTTAAGAGTCACGGTTACCGTGCTGTCTGGTTTCTGTAACGGTGGAATTGTGTGCCGTTTAGAACGCAGCCCTTTGGCTAATCGCCAAATATCAGCAGAAGGGTTATCAACGCGGCTAAGTTTGTCATTCCACACTTTATCGTTGTATTTATTGATAGCAGTGTTTATTACAGCTTGGAGAGAGTTGATTTGGTACCTAATCCCTCTTTTTTCTTCAGAATTTTGTAATAACGCATCTTTACGTCTTAGCTTATTTTTTATTCTAATAAGTTTTCTTAAATATCGAGGTAGTGGTTTCAATTTGGGAGTTATATCAGCTAGTGGGACCGTAGCTTGACGAGCATCTTGTATTGTGTTAGTGATATGAAAGAGAGCTTGATCAATATCAGATGGTGCTGTATACATGGTGGAAGATAGTGAAAGGTTACTGTCTAGTACATCTCGGTATTTATTCCAATTTGCTGCACTGTACCTATACGTTACAATTTTATGTCTTGAAAACTCTCCATCAGTATGAAAGTGTAGTGGAAAATGATTTGAGGACAAAGCAGGTATTGCTCTGAGGTCTGAAATGGTAACATTTTTGTTTAAGACTAAGTCAGGAGTACAGTGCTTGTGATTTGGTTTGTAGTGTACAAGTGTCGGTGAGTCTGGAGCTTGGATCAGATAATTATGAGTTAGCATGTGATTATAAAGCAACTTGCCAAATCTATTTTCATCTGAGTTACTCCAGCTTTTATGTTTGGCGTTAAAGTCACCCATTATAAGAACATTTGGCCCAACACTAAGAAGTTTGTCAAGGTCATCTGTATACAATTGTTTATTTGGGGATTGATAAGCAGATATTATTATAATATGTTTGTTGTTAGATTGTGTGAGTTTAATGCCCACAGCTTCAATATGTGTGGTAGTTGGTAAGCGGATGGAAGTATGAATGATATCAGACCGGATAAGGATTGCTACCCCTTGCCCACGACCGGAACTATGTTTGTCCTGGCGGTAACAAGTGTAGCCAGGTGTGCTCAAGATGGCTTTAGCAGATATTCTAGTCTCACAGATGGCAATGATATCAGTGCGAGTTTTATACGTAGCTAGATCTAATAACGCAGACACTTTAGTTCGGATGCCATCGGCATTCCAAGACAGAATGCTTAAGGCGCCTTATACATACTGTTCAAGATGGCTTAGTATAAGTATGACTTTATCAACAATTGTCTCGCAAGTCATGAATTGTGATTTTAAGGATTTTATAATACCTAGAATCTGAAGCATCTCTCCAGTGCAAGTACCCGAATCTTGGCTCCTTATCTCAGGTAGGGGTTTATCTTGAGGCTTCATAGATGTCGTCGTCTTTTGAAAAGCAGCAACTGCAGACCAGGTTCGGTTAGAAGCAATCTTCTCAGTAGCAGTCAATGTTTTGGGCACAGTAATCTTGACAGCCTGTTTGTTTAGGGTAGTATGGGCTGGAGTGTTCTGTGACCGAATTCGTTCCAGGTAGGTTTTTCGGGCTGGACATTGACGATAATTTGCAGGATGGTCACCTTTGCAGTTACAGCAGCGGGCCGGGGTACTGCGGTCTTTTTTGGGACATTCCTTGGTTGGATGTGAGTCCAGACATTTTACGCAGCGTGGTGCAAGGTTGCAGTTGTTGGATGCATGCCCGAATCCTTGGCAACGGAAGCATTGTGTGCCTTCCCAGTTCTTAGGTTTGAATTTTTTTATCTCAACAACACATTTGCAGACAAATTTCACTCGACGAAACTTTGCCATATCCGTACCAACTGGTAGCTGCACGAGGTACAAAGGGTTGCTATTCTCAGTTGTAGTGACTCTTTGCTTGAATTCGATGACTTTGCAGTTAGCGAACCCTAAGGACACTAACTCTTCCGCTATTTCATCTGTGGGTAGACGAGGAAGTCCTCGAATTACTGCCTTCGATAACTTTTCATCCTTACGTGTAAATGTATGAAACGGGATGTCATCTGTTCTAAAAGCTTCTTTGATGAGTTGATGGTCCTTGTCTGAATAGCAGTGAACCGCCACTTTGCTCCTTCCTCTGTACCGGAGATGGAACTCAGCAGTACATTTTGAGACAAGTTCACTCATAACTTGGTGCGTAAGTTTGGTCCCTAGTTCAACTATTATGGGTGGGATTCTTGTTTTCTTCGGCAGTTCATCTTCTCCACGAGGCACATCCGATGCTTCACTTGTGCCGTGTGAAAGCTGCTCGAAGCGGTTGCTCGTGTTAGTCCGCGGCTTCGGTGGGAGTCTGGGTGCTCGCCATGGCCGTTTTGGTTCTTGCCAATCCGAAGTCGAGTCTTCAAGCGGTCGTTTATTCAAGCTTGTAAGTGACGAGGATTTGATTAAGAATCTATCCATTTTGCTATCGATGTCGACAAAGTTAGTGTTATCGACTTGTTCAAGCACTATGATGAAACAGGTTGCGAACAGCGTCTAGAGGCGAGTACGAGCGTGCACACACGACCGACGCACGCGACAGAATGTCTGATGTCTGAATGAAAAGCAGAAGTTTGCCCACCGAGCCACACTCGCTTATACCGTGCTTGCTAGTAACGCAAACCGTTTTAAAAGTGGGTTCAGTACGTCTACACAAATTTAGTTGTACGAGTTACAGAAATTAGCAAAAAATTGCTTCTCTTCCTTTTGTTGCTTGTCAACCAACTTTTGAACAAGTAGTTTTTTTAGAAATTTGTAAAATGTGTGAAACAAAAGTTGTTACTACACGAAATTTCATCGAAATCAAAAATAATTTAAGAAAAAAATTAAAGCGTGAATAAGTAACAAACTTTGCTAGCACTTTTTAAATACGCATTTGAAATGTGTCCTAATATTTAATTTTGTCATGTCGTATAGGGAGGTCAAGGATTTGGCCGAAGATAAGACAAGAGCCCAGCTCTTAAATATTCAATGAGATGATTTAATTAAATTTATAAGCTGTCAACAGATGCGAGTAAGAAAATGTCAACTAAGTTACAAAACTTTGTAATATGTTCACAGTCGACTTCAAACCCGCTGATCCCTCATTCGTCCTGGTTGCCGATCTTCGTTATACTGTTGCTGCATTTTGTCAGCATAGTGGCCGCCGCCTTCTGTTGCAGCTACATCACGCAGAGCAGTAAGTGTGACTGTACAATAAAGCAGACTGATAGAAAATAATAGTAGTTTAAAAAAACTAAAAAACACGCTTATCTGGCCGTTTAAAGTGGGTCAAAATCGCGCCCAAAGAAGTCGGTTACAAACAAACATACAAACAAAAGTACAAAAAAAAAAAATATCAAATTATTGAATTGTCATCGGTCCTCAATAAATCTACAAAGTTTCAACGAAATCTGGCCGTTTAAAGTGGGTCAAAATCGCGCCCAAAGAAGTCGGTTACAAACAAACAAACATACAGGTGAAGCTAATATAAAGCGTGTAAAAAGAAGAAGAAAAAACGCTAAAGAAGATTTTTGTTGTTTGGAAGAATATTTTCATTTATTTATTTTTAGCACTTATTTGTTGTTATACGGCAACGGCAATACATCATTTGTGAAATTTCCAGCTTTTTAGCTACCTTGGTTTATGAGATACAGCCTGGTGACAGAAAGCGAAGGCTTAGTAATAGGGTGTTTACCTTTAAGGTACCTATTTGTCTAATTATGTGTCTGGTCTACTAAACCGTTCTGTTTTTTTGGATAAAAATAAAATAAATAATATTATAAACTTTTTTCCAGCCCAATACACAGTTTCGGTATCAGTGTTCGTGTACATTTTGCTATGGCTGCCTTGCAATCACATCGGCAAGGCTTTGAAAAGCAAGAGCGGTCACATCGCCGCGGGTCTGCTGCCTCACGAACCCATGGCCTGGCTGTGGCAGGAGATCGCCGCTATGGAACAGTATGGTATGTTATACATACATACATAGATAGATTTTTTTTTATTAGACACGAGCGTGAAATTTGAAAAAGAACAGGTTTACTTTCAACCAATCCAACCAATAGATGACCTCGTTGGCGTAATGGTTACCATGCCGGACTGCCAATCAGAAATTTCCGGGTACGATTCCGGCACGGCCAACATCTTTGTGCTGAACTTAATTTGTGGGCTGTCGGTCTGGGTGTTAAATATGTATCTATATAATGTAATTATGAATGTATATGTAGTATATCATTTGTGTTAGCAACCATAATACAAAACAGAAGGCCAACGAGGTTGTCAAGCAGTGGGAACATATAGCGGGCTGCTTATGATACATCAGCCGATAGAAAGGGAGAGAGATAGCATCACAAACCAAACGCTGTCACGTCTAAAAAGTTAATAATATTTTTTTTCCTTTCTACAGGTGAAGGTCTGTCATTGGAAGATATATGGTCTTCCCATACTGACAGATCCGGTCCGGTCGCGTTGGGTGCTCTTTTCCTCATACTGCAGTCTCTTATATTCTTCGCTCTGGCGTGGTATCTGTCCAGAGTCAGGCCGGGGAAGTATGGACAGGCTCTGCCGTGTAACTTCCTTTTTCAGGTCAGTAGCTATTTTTAGGGTTCCGTACCTAAAAGGTGAAAACGGAACCCTATTACTAAGCCACCGTTGTCTGTCTGTCTGTCTCCAGGCTGTATCTCAGAAACCGAAATAGCTAGAAAGTTGAAACTTTCACAAGATATGTATTTCCCGTGCTGCTATAACATTATTAAGGGTGGTCCTCATACAATAAACGTATATTGTCTATCAAATAAAATTATAAAAGTTAAATAAAATTAGTATTTGAGGGATCCGGTACCGTCCGCATCGGCTGTTGCTTAGCTTCGGTGATCGCTTCAGATCGTCTTAGCTGGCCGAGCTACAGACGCATTAGTAATTATTAATATGTTTTAATTATAATTTATATGTCTTTACTTTATTTTAATATTTTCACAGAAGCAATACTGGAGCAAGAATGAAATCAAGCCTACGTCGATATCCGATGAAGAGGAGCCAATATCGAGGGAATCTAAATACTTCGAAGTGACGCCCAAAAATGTGGAAGTTGGCATCAAGATTGAAAATGTTACTAAAGTTAGTAGAATATACTTCTATACAAATACAAAATTCCGGGCAGCTGTTTTGCCCCGCCCACCGCGGTGTTTTACGCGTGGACGCTGGAACCATTTTATCGGCCAAGTTACTATTCTATTTATTCTAGTTCGCTGCTTATACACTACTTGCGTCTAATATTATAAGTGTTGCACACAGCCCACTATACGTTCCCACTTCTGGGACACGGAGTCTTCCCTAACGAGGAGAGAAATATAAGCCATAATTCACCTCGCTGGCCAAGTGCAGGTTGACACACTTCGGATATTGTGGTCCTAAAACATGTCGGTTTACTCAAGATGTTTTTCTTCATCGTTAAATGAATGCATATCTATACTTAACTTAAATAATATGTCATTGGATCGAGATCGAACTAGAGTTGTTCAGATTGAAAAGTCACCGTTTTACACCGAGCTACTTTTGTTTTTAATATTATAAGTAAATTTCTTAAATTTAAAAAATAGTGCGCCTCTGAAAGTTATGTAGACATTACATTACATTAGATAATACTTTTTATGTAATGGTGTGTTTCTTGAATCATTAAGAGTTTATGGTATTAAAATTATTTTTTACTGATTTTATATTAAATTATTTCGTGAAATATTAATTTGTTGTTATAAAATACTAATTTATTTTAATTATTGCGTTTCAGACACGCTGTTTAAATTGTTTAATGCATCAGATGAAACCCCGGAAAACAAAAATCAAATTATCTATTAACTTTTGTCATACACGGCATGTCACTTACAAAACATTTTATTAAAATTATATATTTTTGTAACTAAATCACAATAATTAAGATTAATAACAAAACTACATAATACAATTAAAGCCGCGCCTTAAGTATGTTTTTCCTGTTCTAATTCCTATATTTTTTTAGGTATTCCCAAAACACAAAGCATTGAGCAACATCACACTAGATGTGCTTAAAGGAGAGATCACAGTTCTTCTCGGTCACAACGGCGCTGGCAAAACCACTCTTATGTCTATTATAACAGGTACTACAATTGCATACATTCATACTTTCATAATTAATTGCATATTACCTTTCCACCGAAAGAAAACGCTTTATTTAGTCTGTAATCTTTGCTTCGGGGATCTTCCAAAATAAAGTGAATAGTTATCTTCTAGGTAAGCGTGCTACACCGTAGACTGCAGCGCAGCTTAACATCAGGCTAGCTGTCAAACGTAAACCTATCAAGGATAAGAAAGCAAAAAAACCCGAACGAATAAATCAAAGTTGATTTAGTTTTTAAAATATAGTTATTAGCCATGTTTGATATAAATTGATTTTTTACTACTGTTTCAATAAGAGTATATAATGAAAGGATTTGAAAAGTAGAATAAACTATGATACATTTCGAATCCAATATGGCAGCAATATTTTTTTTTCTTAGTTTATCATTTTTTAATACTTGTTCTTCCGGAATCGGGCATGTCACATGCACACACCCACACTCTAATTGTTTGCCATAAAAACTTTTACTTTATGGGGATCCCTCTTAATATTTTAATTTTTATATTTTTTGTTGTTATGGTGACAAGGGCAATACTTATGAAAATTTCAGCTTTCTATCTATCACGGTTTCTGAGATACAGCCTGGTGATAGTCAGCCAGACTTTGGAGGCTTAGTAATAGGGTCCCGTTTATTCCTTTTAAGTACGGAATCCTAAGAACGAGTCACTGCTGTAAAACCAGGAGCCATCATATTCGAAAACACATCTGTTCCTACCGAGTCACACACACTCATACGTCTAAATACGGGCTTCTACAAATACAGAATACAGATATTTATTGGTAAATAATTAATTATCAAAATGATAGAACAAAAATAAATAAATAAATTAACAATTTTTACCACATGTGGTATAATTATCATCATGATAACCTGTTAAAAAGTAATGTGCTTTTCTAATTAGAAAAGTCTTTAATTTTGGAAACTGCATTTTTTATACTAGAGGGTAATTAATATGTTGTATATTTTTGGACCACTTATAAAAACTGATTTCTCTGACTTTGCTCTCGCTTCTTCCCGCAATGTCGATGTCCTCCGACGTCCCCTTCGCGCGGTCACTGAGTGTGGCTCGCACACTGAGTGAGTGTTTGTTCCAGGCATGATGAGCGCTACCGAGGGTCGCGTGCTGGTGAACGGAGCGGACGTGTCGCGCGACGCGCACACCGCGGACAGCGTGCGCCGCCAGCTGGGGCTGTGTCCGCAACACAACCTCTTCTTTGCTGACCTTACCGTGCTCGAGCACGCCATGTTCTTCACGCTCGTGAGTACTACACTCGTACACTTTGGGATACGTTTTACTTATTTCTTTCATGTATTTTGAAGTGGTATTACAGCTAGTTTTACTCATTTAATGAGCTTGAATTGTGACTAAGCAATCACAACTCAGCCAATAGTAAGCAATATTGAAATTAGCTTTATTCTGTCGACATATTACATGTACATAGAATAGTCAGTATCTCAGTAATATATTTATTTTAATTTAATAATATAATGAGTTTTAGGTATCTGCAATAGCATCGTCAATTTACATGTATGTCACATAAACACACTTTCAAACCCTACACACAAGAAGGTCACATCCTAATATTATAGTTAAAAAGCAGTTTATGTCCAAAGCTAAAAGTAAACGTATGTCCATAGCTAAAAGTGAATTTATGTCCACAGGTAAAAGTCAACTTATGTCCACGGTTAAAAGTTTGTTAATGTCCTCGGCTAAAAGTAAATTTATGTCCACAGCTTAAAAGCAGTATATATCCACAGCTAAAAGACGGTTTATGTCCACAGCTAAAAGGTGGTTTATATCCACTGCTAAAAGGCGGTTTATATCCACAGCTAAAAGCGGTTTATATCCACAGTTAAAAGGCGGTTCCTACAAAGAGGCCCGGCAACAGTCGTACGCATTGCTCAAGAGTCTCGGGCTGGAAGAGAAGAGCGCGGTGCACAGCAGCGCCCTCTCGGGCGGCATGAAGCGGCGGCTGCAGCTGGCGTGCGCGCTGGCAGGGGGCGCTAGTGTGCTGGTGCTGGATGAGCCCACCTCCGGCCTCGATGTCGAGACCAGGCGGGAACTCTGGGACTTGTTGCTGGTGAGTTAAATAAATAAATAAATCATTTATTTGAACTAAAAGGATTTACAAAGCAGTTACATTATAAAAATCATAGAAATCATAGAACTTTATTAACCTTATAACATTGCGTTATACTAGGCACGTCAATTGTACCCTATATTTATAACTGTAACAACATATACATAAGGACAATTCAAATAGGTACATAATCTAAACACATATTAAGTAGGATGTAACACTATAAGTATCATCGGCCCAATTAAATAAAAAGACTTTCTACAAGCTCATTATAAAATGATGGAAGATTATGTACCTAACATTACTAAAATACTAAAAAATATACATCTCGATAAGGAATTAAATTGAGTTTAAAACTGAAAAAAGTTGGTGTATATTGTACCAAATATATAATGTACATAATATAATATATTTAGTCAACTGATGCCTGAACTAGTAACTAAACTGTATCTCAGGCATCGGTGCCCTTCTTAATGGATGATAAAAACATTAAATTATCAAATAGTTTTAGGTACATAGCAGCCAAATTGATATTTTAAATTAGCATATACAAAAACAAAAATAAATAGCTTTTGCTTCAGTTACACTTGCTATATATAGTAGATCCAACAGTTTGTTTTCTATTTGAAATTTCTAGTTTTACAGTTATAGAGACCAAGTGATTATAGTGGACACGATAACGATTAATTTTTCTCAAGCGTAAACTTTAACTTTGCGAGTGTGGCTCGGTGGTATAAACGCGTCTGCTTTTCGATCAGACGGCCCCTGGTTCGAATCCCGGCCTACACCAATGACTTGTTTTTCAAGTTATGTGACGTGTGGATTTAGTTCATCGCAAAGATATTGGTCGTGCCGGAAATCGACCCCGGGACCCTCTGGTTGGCAGTATTAGTCCGGTTAACCGTTCGTATGTTGAATGACATTAGCCCATGTTGTATTATTATCTGTTAAAAAAAGTCCAAGTTCCAAGTTTTAGTTTTACCCACACCGGCTCCCGGTATGTCAACAGTTGCGGCGAAAATGTGTTTATACCGGGAGCCGGTGTTTCAACATACAAGTGGTTAATCGAGTTTTGACGTGACAACGTCTTAAATTAGGTTGCGGCTGGGAGTCACTTATGAAAAAGTGTAACGCCCGGTAACGTTACGATGAGTCACCGAACGAGAGAGAGGCCCGCCGAATGCCTTGCGTCTCTCTCCCACTCAACTATGATCGGTCTGCCGCGTGCTGCGCGCGTTGTCACGTAAAATCTTCGCCCGTAAAACCGACTTTACAGGCAACCATTTTTTTTATTGTATAATAAATCCGTATCCTGGTGGGCAGTCTCTGCGCGGCGAGCGCACGGTGCTGCTGACGACGCACTTCATGGAGGAGGCGGACGCGCTGGGGGACCGCGTGGCGGCCGTGCACCAGGGACACCTGCGGTGCCACGCCACGCCCATGTACCTCAAGCGCGCCATCGGTATTTTCAACATTTATTTTCTAATCAACTCGCGCCACGCGGGTTTTTTTCTCAAGAAAAGCTCACGCCGAGTAAGGATGTTACAATACACAGGTTTTCACCCACCGGTGAGACGACATCATCAGCAGTAGCAGCTTGCCATAATTTTAAGCGTTGTCATGGGCAAAATGTTGAATTTACAGTTTTATCGTTATTAATCATAATAATTAATAGTTTAAAAAAACTAAAAAAACACGCGTTTTATAGAAAACCGTAATTTTATCAAATTTGTGTATTGTCATCGGTCCTCAATAAATCTACAAAGTTTGAACGAAATCTGGCCGTTTAAAGTGGGTCAAAATCGCGCCCAAAGAAGTCGGTTACAAACAAACATACAAACAAAAATACAAAAAATGGAATAATTTTATCAAATTAGTGTATTGTCATCGGTCCTCAATAAATCTACAAAGTTTGAACGAAATCTGGCCGTTTAAAGTGGGTCAAAATCGCGCCCAAAGAAGTAGGTTACAAACAAACATACAAACAAAAATACAAAAAATTGAATAATTTTATCAAATTAGTGTATTGTCATCGGTCCTCAATCAATCTACAAAGTTTGAACGAAATCTGGCCGTTTTAAGTAGGTCAAAATCGCGCCCAAAGAAGTCTGTTACAAACAAACATACAAACAAAAATACAAAAAATTGAATAATTTTATCAAATTAGTGTATTGTCATCGGTCCTCAATCAATCTACAAAGTTTGAACGAAATCTGGCCGTTTAAAGTGGGTCAAAATCGCGCCCAAAGAAGTCGGTTACAAACATACAGGTGAAGCTAATATAAAGCGTGTAAAAAAAACATATTGAAATAATTGGCTAAGTGCGCGACGTGCATGAAGGGTTCTCATTAATATAAACACTCTACCTTAAATGGCAAAAAAAAAATTGTTCTATAGTAGCCCTCTTATACAGGTATACATTTTGTTGTTTTTTAGTATTTGTTGTCATTATTTTCATCATCTGTGAAGATTTCAACTCTCTAGCAAGACTAGATTAGACAGGCAGCAAAGTCTTGAGTCGAAGTCTTAAAAAAAACTATAAACCGTATAGACTGACTTAAAACTCGTAAGACACTCTTTACAATAACTTAACGACGATAAAACTATAAATTCAAGCTTACGCCCATATCATCCCCTTAAATTACACAGCTCTACAAAAAATCTATTTTTTTTTTGTTGCCCTGGATATTATCGCAAATTCTTACGTTTTTAAGTGCCCAGATTACGAATATATTCGTAAAAGTACTAAATTTGCTCGTTTCTACAAATTGAATTTTGAACTATTTATTGTCAAAATTTTAATTTTCAGTCATTTGTTGAAAAAAACACGAGTAGATCTTACAAAATCATTGATATTTTCACGAATTGCGTGTATAAATAGACCCAAAATCATCATCATATCAAAGGCAACAAAACCACTGTAGACCAGTGTTATAATTGCGGTAAATTATGCTTTACAATTTTCAAATATACTCTCCACTCTTGTCCAGGTACCGGGTACAGGCTAACGTTCACGACGAACGGCGCGCCGCGCGATGCCCAGATAACAACAGCGGTCACATCACACGTCCCTGAGGCGACCCTCAAAGAGAAGACCATCAACAGCCTCTCCTACAACCTGCCCGCGTCAGCCAGCGGCAACTTCCCGGAGCTGTTCTCGTCGTTGGAGAGCAAGAAGAGCGAACTGCACATAGAGACCATAGGAGTTGGAGTCACTACATTGGAGGAAGTTTTCTTGAAGTAAGTATTTTCACCCGCAGTAATTTCAAACTTCCACTTTAACAAGATTTTCGACCTAAATTTTTCTTATTTGACACTGACTTTGGTAAAAAATTTACACAAAAATGTAATTTATAAGTTTTTACCAAGGTATATAATTGCTACCATTTCTAAACGCGCCCATTCTTGTTTAATCTGTGATCCGCAGTCGGAAAGGCTAATCTATGATTGATGTTGATTCCAATTTAATTCCGATGGAATTTATGATTCGCGTTTTATCGATCATTCGGAAATATCTTAGTCTTTCCGTTAATCGGATGTGAGCCGAACGGATAATATCCGACTGAATTGTGAAACACCCTGCTGATCCCCAATCAGACCAATAGCGAATCACTACTAAACTAACCCGTATCAATGACGGTACTAACCCGGATCAATGACGGTACTAACCCGGATCAATGACCTTACTAACCCGGATCAATGACGGTACCCGAGCGCTCCCTGTTTTATCGAATGCCTAACTTTACTGTGTAAAACACTATGTGTAGGTGAAGCTAGTATTATATACTTACGATAACTTGTACGTTTCAGACTGTGCAGTGATACAGACACCATGTTCGCTGATGACGAAGCCGATTCCCAGGACGTACCGCAACCAGGTATAATACAAAACCATATAATTCATATACAGTGTAAACTCCATGTAACGTCACTCGACTTAACGACAAACTCTCTAAAGTTTCGAATTCAATTGGCTTTTGTTGGCTTAGCTTATTCTATACAATGATAAATTCTCTCCATTTAACGACCACTCTCTATAACGCCATAAAATGCACAGTCTCTTCAGAGTCGTTACATAGAGTTAACACAGCACTAATTTACACATGATGTACGTGATGCTAACTAGTCTCCTAACTAGTCCCTGTGAAATCGTCTTAAACGGGTTTTGCTGTAACTTAACTTATTTTAAATGTAAATTATAAATGTCTCTTATTCGTTCTTTGATGATATAAAATATTTTTTTATTCTAAATTTTCAAAATATTTTTACTTTCCTAACTACAAGTAAATGTATTAATTGTATTTTAGTTTGTAAAACTGACATATGTGACAATATACAGTTTATACAACTAGTTTGGAAGCCTTTGGATTCCATATAATTTTGTTGTTTTTTTTTTATTTACTGTGTCAAATAAAGAAATGTTGTACCTAAAATATGCTAAGGTAGAAGAAAAATATTATGTTTTAATGCTATGTGTTTGCAAAGTTTACCAAAATGACACCAGTGGCGCCATGGCCCAGGTCGCATAGCATATGAAACGGATGTTTGTTTCCAGTGGAGACACACGTGAAGCACTCTGGGTTGGCGCTGTACGCCCGGCAGTTCTGCGTGCTCACCAGGAGACAGCTCAAGTATATCTGGCACAAGAAGATATCATTCCTGTCCATGGTAAGACATTTTCTTGACTTTTTCTTTTTGTTTTTTATCGATGAATGATTTTGACTTACGTTTAACCGCAGCTAGCTTGATGTTAAGCTTAACTGTAGTCTAAGATGTAACACGCTTACCTAGAAGGAACCCATTTACTCTAGATTTCTTCATCTTTTTCTTCATTGACGGTTTCTTTTTTTTAAATAGCGTTGCGTTTGACCACACCTTGCTGGATGTTAAGCAGTGCTGCCGCCTACGTTGTAGCACTAAGTCAAGTCAAGAAGAAACCTATTCACTTTCGATTTGAAGATTTTAGGATGGTACTTCTCGGGAAACAAAGCCTCAAGCAGATACAATACAAATAGTTTATTCAGTACAAATACAGGGGTGAAACATACTATGACTAATTAAATACTACAGTATAGCTTAGCCTTAGTGTACGTTTTGCCATATCCACTGCGCCCCGCGCTTAGTATCATATGATCCTGTTATGCGGGGCAACAGTATTTCGCTTTTTGTTAGATAGATAATTTCATAGCTTCCCAGTCCTCACTATGAATGTTGAGGCGAAGCGCTTTGTGCAAATATTCGGAATATCCATTGTGTAGCGGTGTCTCTTACCCGTTGCCCTGCTCGTTCTATAATTAAACGGTGAATGGGGTATTAAATATCCAAGACGGCCACCCCCTAAATTGGCCAACCCCTCAGGGGTTTAAATTTAGGGGGTGGCAAATATTTAAATTTAAATAACTTATTGACTCAGGCGTTACTTTGCGGAAATCCATTGTAAATAGAAGACAAAATTAAATATTAGTGTACTTCCGCTGTGATCCGAAATCAAAATTAAGACAAGTAAAGGAAAAATCAACTAAGATCAATTAACCAAGCTTAATTAACTAAGATTAATTAACGTCGAGACTCTCGACTTGTCGTTCGAAGAGTCAGCATCTCCTGATGATGCCTTGTGGTTAGCCGAAACACGTGTAGAGTTAAGAATTTCCGAATTGTGATAGGTAACGTTAATCTTAATTAATCTTAGTTAATTGATCTTAGTTAATTAATCTTAGTTAATTAAGCTTGGTTAATTGATCTTAGTTGATTTTTCCTTTACTTGTCTTAATTTGGATTTCGGATCACAGCGGAAGTACACTAAATATTTAATTTTGTCTTCTATTTAAATATTTGTTTCAGCAAGTGGTCCTTCCGATCCTCATAATATTCCTGTTCACGCAACAAACGAACAACTCCGACGAAGTTTCCCCCACCACTGACAAGATGTCGTTGGACCTCGACCTGTACCAACCTCTGAGTACGAGAAGAGCCTTAACTGACGTCACGGACGGTGTGGACTTGCGGGCCTTAAGCGACAATTGGCCTAAGGTCGACTTTATTAAGAGCGACAATATTACTGGTGGTAAGTTCAAACAGTATTTTCTTTACATTTAACACACGACTGGTAAGGCCCATACTAAACCATATCTAGTTTTTATTTTGGTTGCTAACACAACTGATATACTACAGACATATACATAAATACTTTATATCAACATATATTTAACACCCAGACAGACAGCCAACAAATTATTTTATCTATATTCTATTTATGTTTGTACCAATAGACCAAATAGTTTCAGTCTAGTATTAATCAAGTGCTTCATATTTAACATCCAGACAGACAGCCAACAAATTATTTTACCTATATTCTATTTATGTTTGTACCAATAAACAAAATGTTTCAAGTATTATTCAAGTGCTTACAATTTTTTTATTGCAATGTTTCAGCCGTCCTTAAAGCCAGCCTAGACGATCCCACGGAATACAATAAATATTTGGTCGGAATCGAAATTACTGACAACCGCGCTAAGGTACGTTTATTTCAAACTAGCTGACCTGGTAAACGTTGTTTTGCCTTATTGATTAAACTGTTTCGCAAAATGCCATAAGAATACATTATAAGTAAAACATAATATCATAATGTATTAAGTTATTTTAATATAATTTGGACAATACACATACTTTATCTTTAAAAATCCTATGTGTTATTCTGATGTAAAGAATATATTGTTACGTGCTGGATGGGGCACTCAGGATAAAGGTTGGGTATATCACGAAAAGGTCAGTTTCGTGAATTATATTATTAAGGATTTGTCTTATTTTATTTATGCTGGACGGACAAACAGCTATGATATATGTATAAACATAATTAGGTAAGAATAGCAATGCTTAGCCTCATATTCCATCACTTATATGTAGTTATAAATACTTTTGTTTAAACAACACAAATATTTATGTACTAGCGACCCGGCAAACGTTGTTTTGCCTTATAAATTATTTTACGGGTATGGTAAATAGATAGTAGCCGATTCTCAGACCTACTGAATATGCATATAAAATTTGGTAAATATCGGTCAAGCCGTTTCGGAGGAGTATGTTAACTAACATTGTGACATGGACATTTTATATATTAGGTTAGATGGTGAAATTAACAAATAGAATGGCAGAGCCATGCTTGATTGTTATTATTATTGAAAAAAGGTATTATTAATAAATTTATTGAAATGATTTAGCCTAATGTTGAACAAGTCTGATACTTAGTATAATTCTTATTGAACTTGATTAATTAATTATATTATTAAAAAAAAAAAAAAATACTTAGAGCGTTCCTTGGCGGGGCATACCCTATCTTAGGTAAGATGTTTTCTACGCGAAAATATAATTAAATTATTATTTGTCTCGTATGTTATTTTTTTCATTATTACGCCCACTAAAATCATCCTTCAGTGAACTTCAAGTCTAGGTATATCGCACCCCTCCTCTCCTTACCGACCATTCTCAGGAGGATGGTCGACGACGAGAGGTCATGGGACGCGATGGCCTCCTTCTGTGAGACAGTCATGTCCAGAAGAGAGGCCGAGGAGCGGGAGCGGGAGTTAGACCCTCACTCCCACCCGCTCCGCAGGAGACGGGCACGGAGGCGAGCCGTTCGGGCTCGGACTCCGTCCCCACTTGGAGGCCCTGGGGCATTGGACGCGGGGGTGTCCGGTGCTTCACACCAGGGATAAGGGCCTCCCGAGGAGACGATGCCTTTGGTTGTCCCAGGGCTTCGCTCGTGCCGTAGAGAGGGGCGTCGCCCCTCTTGAGGTGGGTCCGCTCGGACTGCGGACAGCGGCCTGGGCGGGGAGAGCAGCGGCAATGCGCGAAGCGGTCCTGCTTCCCTGCCCCCGCCGTGAGATGGAACACCGTGAGGTTTTAGTCGGTAGTGACGGCCCTTCTGGCCGTCGAGTCCGACATACCCCGCTCGCCTCCCCCAGGTTTGTAGCGGGAGATGCGTAAATGCATTTCCTCACAAAAAAAAAAAAAAAAAAAGGTATATCGCACCCCTAGATGAAAACTCCGGTAAAAAACCACTTTTTTCAGAAAAAGTGTTTATAAATTAGCCATAATATGGCTATTAACACACATTACATGTCAAGTAATGGTGGCGATTCAGCGGCACATACGACTAAACTAAATTTTAAGAAGCCCCACAGACAAAACAACTAAAATCACGTCAAATATGGAATGTGCAGGCAGTTTTAGAGGTGATACAAGTGAGTGCGGTCTAAAGTCGCCTATATTTTCTACATTTGAAATGATTTTAGTTGTTTTGACTATGGTGCAGAACGTGCTGTCTCTTTCTGGCCACCTAAGATGAAAAGAGACGGAGCTTCTTTAAATTTAGTTCAGTCGTGTGTGCCGCTGAATCGGCACCAATATTTATTCAAATCAATTTTCTTTCCAGGAAAGAGATTGTACAAGATTTATAGCTTAAGGTAACCATACTCTTCATATCTGTTCAGGCGTTATTCACAACCACAGTCCGGTACGCGGCGCCAGTGGCCCTCAACCTGCTCACGAACGCGCTGGCGACGCAGTACATTGGGGGCGCCACCGGTCGCACATTCTCCACCTCCTACTACCCCATGAACACCGGCGAGACCATCAAGCTGGCAGCGCAGGAACCCGTGCAAGCCAAGAATCTAGAGAATATACTCGTATACGGCGTGGTCGTCATTTTCGGTGAGTAGTACCACATGTGGATCACCTCTGATATATGATCTTTATATATGTAATACTGACTGACTACTGTAATGACTGCTTTATACAGTAGAACCTCTATAAGTCGAACATCAAGGGAGACGCCAAAAAACTCGAGTTACAGAGTTTTCAACTTATGGAGGATTTCGACGTAGGCGGATTTTGATTCGACATAAAGAGTTTGAAGTTTTTTCTTATAAATTTTGAGTTAGAGAGGTAAAATAAATATATAGTATATGAAATATGTATACTGATATATGACCTGAATTTAAGCGTGATTACTATAGTAATACAGTTGAATTTTCTAACGGTCATAAAATTTTATTTTTGATGACGCTCGTAATGTGTCGTTCCCCGTTGGACGTACATATATCCAACGTTTTTTAAGAAGAGCCGTTTGTTCGTGCAAATTGTTAATAAGACCTTGATTTAAAAAAAACATATAATTGAGACATTTGGTTCCAGTGGTGCTAGCGACCAACATCAACAACGTGTCGTTGCCTTGCGCCGAGCGCGAGAGCGGCGCGCGTCACATCCACCTCATGTCGGGCTGCCCGGCCGTGCTCCACTGGGCGGTCACGCTCTGCTTCCACATGACGCTCTGCGTGCTCGTGCTGGTCCTCTCCGTGGCCGTCGCTGCCGCTCTACTCGACAAGGATCACACCATCGACTCGAGTGACGTCATCTGTAAGTCTAATGTTAAGTTTGTAAACTGTTATCGTAAGACATATTATATATTGGCACAAACAAACGCCTATGTCCAGCAGTGGACGCAGACAGGCTGATGATGACAAACAAACGGCCACACTTACTTAAAAAAACGTTGGATATTCCCTAAATGTGACCGTTTGTTTTTGCTTATAATGTTGTTTGACATTTATTATATTACTGTAAATTACGAATAACGTTATTTTCGTAAGGTAAGGTAACAAATAACGATTTTAAAAAGTAAAAAAAAAAAAACGTTTACCTAGCTTTACTCGTTTTTTTTTACTTTTATACTAAATAATTTTTCACCTACGGCAAAGCATCTATTAAATAGCAATCCTAACAATGACGTAAATGTGAAAGGATGTGTGGGCATTTGTTTGTTATCTTTTATGCTAAAACTACTGAACTGATTTGAATGCATTTGATGTAGAGAGTGTTATAATTACAACATTGGCTACTTTTTATCCGAAATTAACGCAAGGTTACATGTAATGTATTTCAAGCACAGAAGAAACGAGTCCAAAACCTCTGACAACTCCAAAACTCTTTCTCATTATTCTAGTTTAACATGTAGATTTGTATCTGTTTCAGTGACCATGTGTCTGGTACTAATAGTGGGTTCGCTGGCATTCTTCGCGTTGATGTACCTCGTGAGCTGTTGCTTCGCGGAGCGCGGTGCTAGCATCATACTCATTGCTATACTCATCGTATTTGGTGAGTGCCGCAGGGTAGTCTGCTGGGTCATTGAATATTCCTGATATATACCAATGATCCTAGTACACGCCTCTATCATCTTTTGTGTTGATTTGCCTTCAGTGTTACTACTTTCTAATCGTATTTGGTGAGTGCCGCAGGGTGGTCTACTGGGTCATAGATTATGCCTGATATATACCAATGATCCTAGTAAAGATATCATCAAGTGTTGGTTTACCTCGTTTGTTGCTGCTTACTCATCATATTTTTGCAAGGTGATCTGCTGGTCTATTTCTGATATGTACCAATGATCCTAGCACCAACTACTGGCATATTTGGTGTTGAAATGCCTATCTAGTATCTTCTTCTTTTAGGTGTAACTTCATTACTGAAGGTCGTGTCTAATACGGAGTGTCGATCACTCGGTTAACAATGGTCTTCCACTTTTCCCTGTCCTCGGTGGTCTTAAAAGCTTCGACAATAGGTAGGCCAGTGAGCGTTTTTACGAGGTCTGACCAGCGGGTAAGAGAGCGACCTCTCCTACCCGCTATCGCTCCTATCTAGTATGTAGTGCACAATATATCATAAATACGTTTTTTTTTTCGCAGGTCTAATAACAACAACAATAAAGACAGCCACCGACCAATTCAAGCAAGGTGACACAGGGTTATCCGTAGAAGACGTCGTTCTATCTATATGCAGTTACATAGCGCCTCCTCACGCTATGACGATGGCCTTCCTCAAGACTCTGTACAGCGCGAGGTTAAACGCCTTGTGCGAGTTGAACCGGGACACCTGTCCAGTGTTCACCATCTACGAGGCGGGATTGGATACGGAGAAATGCTGCAGTAAGTCTATTATCTTTAAAATAATAATAGTAGTAGTAGTTTTAAAAAAAAATAAAAAACACGTTTATCTGGCCGTTTTAAGTGTATCAAAATCGCGCCCAAAGAAGTCGGTTACAAACAAACATACAAACAAAAATACAAAAAAAATAAATATCAAATTAGAGTATTGTCATCGGTCCTCAATAAATCTATAAAGTTTGAACGAAATCTGGCCGTTTAAAGTGGGTCAAAATCGCGCCCAAAGAAGTCGGTTACAAACATACATACAAACAAACATACAGGTGAAGCTAATATAAAGCGTGTAAAAATAATGGACAATGGACTCTGGGAGACAAGTAGCAATTTGGTTACTTTTTGCGGAAGGTAACTACGGTTGGAGTGCTCTGGCTAATGCTTACCATCAGCAAGCAAATACCTCATATTGTCACTTGTTTTTTAATTACCAACTACAGTTAGACATTCGACCGGCTGGCTGACTTTATATACATATAACTTTAGGATTAGTGACACTGACCTAAGGTCATGCATGCTCCATGCCTAGTCAGAATTAAAATTAAATAAAAATATTTGCCAAGTGCGAGTTGGACTCGCGCATGAAGGGTTCCGCACCATTGTTGTATGGGAGCCCCCCTTAAATATTATTATTTTTTAATGAAATTATTTAAAAACGATTCACAAAGACTCATAAAATTCAGCCTTATTTAAATATTAGTCCATTGGCATTCATAGAATTTGACAACTAGAGCTGTGACATGGTTGTCATGGCTGCGAAGTTTTAATCCACCCTCGTATGTTTGTTGTATGGGAGCCCCCCTCAAATAATAATTTTATTAAATTTTATAATTTGATAGCTAATATACATTTATATATTTTAGTAAAATTTTAAGTATAGCAGCAGCTACCGTTATTGATATATAGCCAAAAAAATACGAAAAAAAACACGTTAATTGTATGGGTCCGCTTAATTTTTTTTTTTGTATTTGTTCAGCTTTTTTAGCTATTACGGTTTCTGAGATACAGCCTGGAGACAGACAGCAGAGGCTTAGTAATAGGGTCCCGTTTTTACCTTTTTGGTACGGAACCCTAAAAAACTAAAGTATAAATTTGTTTGTCCACAGAAGGCGAAAAGCCCATAAGTTACATGTCGTCCAGTGAGTACGCGCCGGCGAAGGAAATTATCACGCTAGCTGTGCAGTTTGTGGTCTTTATGGTAACTATCTATCATAACCCCTGACGTTAAAACGACAGGGACCGGGAGCTAAATCTTTATTCAATGATTTGAAGAAGCGCTTGGTCGTTGTACATACAATGTAATGTATGGACGATGTAATTCATTATTCACCCAGTCAGTATTCATCTTAATATATATATAAATCTCGTGTCACAATGTTTGTCCTCAATGGACTCCTAAACCACTTAACCGATTATAATAAAATACGCACACCATGTGCAGTTCGATCCAACTTATAGTCGCAATTTTAATTTATTGCTAATTGTCTGTTATTATTTGACAGTCACAATTATCTGTTAACTCCAAATGATTCTAACAGATTTCGATACCTTTCAACTGGGTTGAGTAAGTAATCAATAGATGACGCTGCTATGTTACCATAGCAGCATCTACGAACGTGTCATATAAGCTACACTATCTATTTTTCATACCCCTAAGTGAGGCAAAACAACGTTTGCCGGGTCAGCTAGTATTTTATGAAAAAAATATGCTACAGTTATGGGTTAAAACATTTTTTAATGGTTCGCTTTATTTGTTCCCAGACTTTGGTGATTCTCACACAGTACGGCGTTTTCAACAAACTCTGCGATTACATAATGAACACTCGATACAGACATCAAATACACAGGGTGAGTCTTTTTTTGACTTACCGCTAAGTAGATAAGTCAAAACTACCTACTTATCTGTCAGTAGGTAAGTCAAAATCTTACCTTCTGACACGATAATCGATGCTCAGCCCTGGTCGATGCGGACGGTGTTTGGATGGGTGACCATGCACAAGATTGTCGTTTTAAAAGTGGCATTTTCATCTGTGCGCTACCGTGGGTCGGATGACATGTTAAATTGTTGTCCCGGCTAATAGTCTTAGTACAAGTAGTCGTTAAGCCAAAATACCTTCGGGTGGCTTGAAAACTCTCGACACCAGAGCTTCGCCACTTAGCTTATACGAAGAAAAAGAAGACCTTACTTTATTTTTGGCGAGGGCTTTTTTGCATGGTGGTTGAGCATTTTCTAGTACCTACTGCTCACCTGGCTGGCAACTGTTACTACCCTCACGTTGAAAACTATGTAGCCAAGCTCCTAACAATTGGGTATTTGAAAAAAAAAATTTTTTGTGATAAATAGAAAGATTATATATTAGTTTTATAACAAAAATATTTTTTTATTATTTTTTTTGCAATAATTCAAAAGTTATTTCAAAATAAAAATTAATTTTTGAATCCAGTACCGAAGATACGCCGACAACTCCCGAACAAACCCGAGCGCGTGTGACGTCATAATGTTAGTTTTATTATACTTTGTATTCATTATTTTCCTATCAACTGCATTGAGTGTCTGAGTGAAAACTTGTTTGTTCGGGAGTTGTCGGTGTATCTTCGGTACTGGATTCAAAAATTAATTTTTATTTTGAAATAACTTTTGAATTATTGCAAAAAAAATAATAAAAAAATATTTTTGTTATAAAACTAATATATAATCTTTCTATTTATCACAAAAATTATTTTTTTTCAAATACCCAATTGTGTACCGGCAGTTATTTCCAAACCAGGCATGCTCTACCTTAAGCCAGTGTGACGCCAACGCGCCCTGTTGGTCAACCGCCTAACAGTTAGGAGTAAAAAGAAATCTTATATCACTTTACGTTTGTTATATGAACAAAAAAATTTCATTTTGCATGCTGGTAGAAAATTTTCTAGGTTTCGCCTGGCTACCTCTTTCAAGTTGAAAATCTGTCGTCAAATAACTAACAATGTATTTCGACAGCCTTCTTTAAGGCCTAACAGTTAGGAGTAAAAAGAAACCTTATATCACTTTACGTTTGTTATATGAACAAAAATTTTTCATTTTGCATGCTGGTAGAAAATTTTCTAGGTTTCGCCTGGCTACCTCTTTCAAGTTGAAAATCTGTCGTCAAATAACTAACAGTGTATTTCGACAGCCTTCTTTAAGGCCTAACAGTTAGGAGTAAAAAGAAACCTTATATCACTTTAAGTTTGTTATATGAACAAAAATTTTTCATTTTGCATGCTGGTAGAAAATTTTCTAGGTTTCGCCTGGCTACCTCTTTCAAGTTGAAAATCTGTCGTCAAATACCTAACAGTGTATTTCGACAGCCTTCTTTAAGAACCAGTTATTCTAGACTCTGCATGCTCCACCATTGGTCAGTCGTCTCGTGTTACATGATCTGCTGATCCTAGCTGTACTATTATATACCATAAAAGCATGTTTATTTTTATCGGTTTCACGCAGTTGTCACAAAAGTCCAAGCATGGCACGAGAGTAGCTTGCCGCACAAAACTGACCCGCTTGTCTCAAGTAATAAGGTATATTATCAAATGTCGATGTCTTGACAATTTTTTTACGTGTTGTGATCGTTTGTTTTCGCTCTAAATTTAAAAGGCAATAATAAATGGTGGCTTTCGCCTTAATTGGCGGGGGTGAGGGGCTGAATGGGTTAAAGCGAGGGCAAGAGAAAAATCTTGATTTTTCAGTTTTTTTTATTGTAAATCATAAACTATATCAAATCAATACAAAAAATATCTTAAGCACCGTCAGAAGAACCACCCTAATAATATTTATGCTCATATTGGTATCAATCCAACTTATGAATTAGAAATAAAACTGCTTCAATAACTCAAAAAAAAATATTCAGAAACAGTTGTTTTTCGTATTGATATATCTGATAAGTACCTAAATAAGTTAAAAATATATTCTGAAAGTGGTTTTTTAGTCGGTCTTTGAGCTGTTTTTTCTATATTTTTTTCCCGTTATGATTTATAACGCAAAAACTGCAAATTCAAGATATTTCCCATATCATCGCTTCAGACGCTATTTAATTATAGACATATACAGAGTTACGAGTAACCAGTACTAAGTTTCCAAGTATACAATCATCTATAAAACCTTTTAGTTAATCATAGATCTGGACAAAAAAACACGCTCTTTGTGACTCATAAAATTAACTTTATTTGAATAGTTGTTACAGTGGCTACGACATTACATAATCTGTGTTTTTTTTTCCTATTTATAAGAATGTCAGTGGTAAGTGTTTATCAAATCCGTAAATGGTACTTTTGTAATGGTAACTGGTATAACTGTATTTCGTGTATTTTCTTACAAAAAACGCGTCGTGTTCATTGCAATTGATCGCCCTCCACCCTCCTATTGAAAAATTTGTAGCCAAGCATATAATAAATAAAAAAAGAGCCAGTTATTCTAAAGTAGACAGCCCCACCTTAGTCCAGAGTGTCGCTTAGTGTAGTTACGCGCGCGCTGATCAAATGCCAAGCTATAATGTATATAAATTGGCCGAAAATAATATAAAAAAAATTTAGATACAGCCTGGTGACAGACAGACAACGGAGGGTTGGTGATTGGGTTTCTTTTATCCTTTTAGTTACGGAACATAATTAATATTACCAACATGTCAGTAATTTTAAGAGAAACTAATATACATTTAAATGTAAATAAATAGATCTAAATATAGTAGTCTTAGCTATGCCCTAATAACGAAGCACAGGGTGCACATTTTCTGTATATATGTGTTGCTCATTAAGACATTTTGAATTTGAATTTGACCCTAAAAATATTAAATTATATTTTTATGTTTATTCAGAAAGGTGAGGTGGACGAAATCGTGCGTGCTGAGGCGGTCTTCGTGGAAAAACAAATCGCACTACGTGAGTAAACAAAACCCTTAGGTCTGTTATATACCATGCAATAGTCTAGCCTGTTTTTTTTGACGTGACAACGTCTTAAATTAGGTTGCGGCTGGGAGTCACTTATGAAAAAGTGTAATGCCCGGTAACGTTACGATGAGTCACCGAACGAGAGAGAGGCCCGCCGAATGCCTTGCGTCTCTCTCCCACTCAACTATGATCGGTCTGCCGCGCGCGCAGCACGCGGCAGACGTTGTCACGTAAAATCTTCGCCCGTAAAACCGACTTTACAGGCAACCATTTTTTCCATATTGTTCACTTCAAAACCCCGTCATTTATTATTTATCATTTATTAAAGTTGAACATTAAAATATAGAAAGTTTAGAAAATTTACATTATAACTAGCTGACCCGGCAAACGTTGTTTTGCCTTAATAATTTCTAAATATACAGTAGCCGATTCTCAGACCTACTGAATACGCATATAAAATTTGGAAAAAATCGGTCAAGCCGTTTCGGAGGAGAGCGGTAACAAACACTGTGTCTCGGAAATTTTATATATAAGATTAAGAAGTTTACATTATACATCAAAGAACTAATAAGTTACATTTAGATTTGAATACATATTAAACTGAGATTTAGTCAACATCTTTAAAAAACAAATTTGAATAACGAGTAAAAATAAGATAAAACAACAAAAATGATAGTAATGAAATATTTTGACGACCTCGTTGGCGTAAAGGTTACCATGCCGGTCTGCTAATCAGAAGGTTCCGGGTTCGATTCCCGGCCCGGTCAACATCTTTGTGTTTAACTAAATTTGTTGGCTGTGGGTCTGGGTGTTAAATATGTATTTATATATAATATGTATGTATGTATATGTAGTATATCAGTTGTGTTAGCAACCATATTACGAGCTAGACATGGTTCAGTATGGGGCTAACCAGCCGTGTGTGAAAGTGTCCTAAGATTTAAAAAAAAAAAAAATCTCTTAAATATTAAAATATTTCGATTACAGCACAGAAGCAGATCGGCGAGTCAGAGCACGCGCTTCTCGCTCACGACTTGCATAAGAACTACATTAACCTCATCGGGAAGAACTGCAACGCTGTCAGGGGCACCAGCTTCTCTGTCAAGAAAGGTATTCTATTTTATTGATAAAGTATCTTATATACTATTAGCAACCCGTCCCGCCTTCGCACGGGTTATATAAGGGCTTTTGTTACACATTTAAGTAATAATAAATAACCAATATGAAAAAAAAAAATGAAAAATAAAAACTATTTATTTACTAACTTATTATTAGATTTCATTTTTTTGTTGCTACGTATGACAGTGTTATTAACCAATACTGTATTAATACTTTGGCATCCAGTATTTTTTTTTATCTAAGGTCACAAGCTTTGATAACGTTACTGTATACGAAGGCATTAATAAAGTCACCAAACCTTTGAGCGAAACATGTGTTGACGGACGGTGAGGGTATTCTAAACGTTCGACGGCAAGCCATCAAATCGTAATCAGGTTTAGATATCAACTGCTTTGTGAGCCTTGAGAGCGATTCTAAGAATGAACTGACACTGCAAACTCCTGTTTCTTCGTACAGATTTACTGTAGGGTATCTGAAGGGTTTCCGAAGCATCACCTTTAGTAAATAATAAATAAATTTATTTAATTCAGGTTTCAAGGACCCATATTAATTCTAAATTATATGTATTATACATTTTATGATTCAATTAAATTTCACACAACAAAAGCACAAACAAGTAATAAAAGTTACATACAACAATTACAATTCAAAATAAAATAAAAAGTCAAACACATTCACAAACAGTACGTCAATAGTAATTAGTGAGGGTCTATGATATTTTTGGAAACAATATATAGCCTATGTTACTCGTGGATAATTCAAAGGTGAAAGAATTTTTCAAATCGGTCCAGTAGATTTTTTTTTTTTACACATTATAGGCTTGCGCTTGACCACAAGTTTCGGAGCCTATTCGCGTCAAACAAACAAACAATAATTTCCTCATTATAATATTGGTATAGATAAAATCCTTTGATGTAATGAATATGAAATGATTGATTTTCCATTTTTTTCTTGGCTCATTAAAAGGTTAACATTATGTAACTGTGGTCCAGGCGAGTGTTTCGGTCTGCTGGGTGTGAACGGCGCGGGCAAGTCGACCACCTTCAAGATGCTGACTGCGGAGCAGTGCCCCACGCAGGGAGACATCTACGCCAACGGACACTTCCGCCGCCAGAGGGCGCCAGTCAGTACACTCTATTTTACTTTTTGGGTCTTTTTTTATACTAATGGTGTTTTTATTTCGGTCATTCTTGTGACACGAGAGGTATGAGCTGCTCCAACTCATAATGATGGGCAAAATCGCAGGAAAAAGGCGCGTTGGACGTAGAAAGAAGTCGTGGCTACGAAATATACGGGTGTGGACAGGAATTGCCAGCGCTGAAAAATTATTTCGCTTGGCAAAGGATAAAACGAACTTCAGTAGGCTGACGGCCAACCTCCAGTAATGGAGAGGCACTTGAAGAAGAAGAAGAAGGTGTTTTTATCTTATTTTAATGTAGCCCACACACGGCTTGTTAGTACTATACTAAACCATTTATAGTTTGTATTATAATTACCTATACATTTATTTGTTATTTAACAAAAACAACTGAAATTCAAGTAGATTTCCATACAACAAACGTGATTTTACAATTTTTTATAGATAATGGTACGGAGCCTTCCATGCGTGTGCCCAACACGCATTTGGCCGTTTTGGTTATAAAGAAAGAAGTATTACAGTTGAAGTACAGAAGTATTCCCACTATGTTAAACCTAATTCGAAGTATGTTTGTTCCAGTACCTACAAACCCTGGGCTACTGCCCTCAATTCTTCGGCCTGGACGACTTCCTGACGGGCCACGACAACCTCGAGCTGGTGATGACCCTCCGCGGGTTGAGCGCCCCTGATGTTGAGAGAGAAACGCGAGCGTGGATACAAGTCGTTGGTAAGATTTAGCTGATTTCTAAAAATCAAACAGGACCCTATTGCTAAGCCTCCGCTCTCTGTCTGTCTGTCTCCAGGCTGTATCTGAAAAACCGTAGATAGATAGATAGATAGATATACTCTTTATTGCAACACAAAAGGGAATACAAATAAAGAGAAAAAATAAATAAACAACTTATAAGTAGTGTTACAAGTGGCGGCCTTATCACTAGAAAGCTGAAACTTGAGGTTCCGTACCTAAAAGGTAAAAACAGGACCCTATTACTAATCCTCCACTGTCTAGTCTGTCTCCAGGCTGTATCTCAGAAACCGTAATAGCTAGAAAGCTGAAACTTTCACAAGATATGTATTTTCCGTGCCGCTATAACAATAAATACTAAAGATAAAAACAATAAAAAATATTAAGGGGGTGCCCGTGGTTAATAAATGGTTTATCTTGTTTCGTTTTGTTTAGTGATTGGAAGAGTTAAGAGAAAGTATTTTCATTACTCACACTCTGAAAGTAGGTCTAAAGTTGCCGGACCAGACCTACTTTCAGAGTATGAGTAATGAAAAATATATTTAATTTGCCATATTTTTCTTACTTTCCTTGTATTCGTAATGAAAAGCACAGTGTTTACCCTGGGTTTAAGATTTATTTAGTCCCTCGATATATTGGCCAAACCCCGTCCCGGGCGAAAATAAGTTACTTTCATCCCTAGGGTATCAATGTACTATTTGGCTACCAAACAAACCAGAAGGTGTTACGGCCTGATGATAGCAGCTCAAGATGAAAGTTCGCCTTCCATTGCTAATCTTCAGACATACAGACCATCTGACGCAATAGGAGTGGAACAGGTATGCCAGCGACCCAGGGCTGTGATCCGTTACTTCAAGGAGCTTGGTTGGCTTGGGTAGGCTGGTAAGGGGGGAATGCACAATACGCCCCTAGCGGGATGTCAGTGCAGGTATCATCACCCCCACTTCAAATTAGAATGTACTATTTCATGTCATGGAGGAGTTGGTCGTCCAGCGGCGAGGTGGGTCGACGACATCACTGAAGTCGCAGGTCCTACTTGGACGAGGACTGCACAAGACCGAGGCAGGTGGCACATGCAGAGGGAGGCCTATACCCAGCAGTGGGAAAAAAAGGGCTGTGGATGATGATGATGATGATGATTTCATGTCATGTGAAATGCTATGTTGCGGCAGGTCTGGAGAAGTACAGGCACAGCAAGGTGTGCGAGTACAGCGGCGGGTGCAAGCGGCGCGTGGCGGCGGGCGCGGCGCTGTGCTCGGGCGCGGCGCTCACGCTGCTGGACGAGCCCACCGCCGGCGTGGACGTGGCGGCGCGCCGCCGCGTGTGGGCCGCCACGCGCCGCGCGCTGCGACAACACCGCGCGCTGCTCATCACCTCGCACAGGTGGGTTCCCTCTCGGTATATACCAACATACACTAATCATCATAGTACTCGCACAAACACTTGCTGAAAATCGTACTAGCGCCATCATTTCGTATTTTCTTGAAACGACTTCACTCGGATCACGTAGATTGCGTGCCCACTCATTTCTACACAGACAGACGGAGGGACAACCGAGTGGTCTTGTTAAGAGTTTCTTTTTGACCTTTTTAGGTAGGTACGGAACCACTAAAAAATATTGATGACCTCGATACTAGAAAATAAAAAACAGAGCGAGCAAAAGTCACCCAAATTCAAGAAAAATACAGTGCAAACTCTTTATAACGACTCTGTGGTCGTTAAATGGAGAGAATGTATCATTGTATGGAATACAAGCTAAACCAACTAAAGCCAACTAATGTGAAACCAACTACGGCTATATCACTATGCGACTGCAGCGCGTTGCGGAATTTGGCAGCAGCTAAATGAAATAACTAGCGCTGATCTTTCCCATATAATTCTGGCACCGTATACCCGACATAATGTTATCTCCAGAAGTTGTAAAATGACGTCACAATGACTTATATACAACAGCCTTGGCCAAAACTATTAGACAACCTCATAAAACATGTGCACCCGTAATTGTTAGAATTACTTTTTTGTTTAACAAAACAATTATTAGCAACAATATTGAAAGTCTGTTTTAAATAATAGATAAGGGTTGTTAAGGATCTGTAAAATAGCTGTTAAAGTCAGTCGGAAAATTATAATAATACTAATTGTCAGTCTTGTTCCATCTCTCATGGCAACAAGCAGTGGTCGAGTCTTAAATATACTATTAAATATAATAAATATGTAAGGACACAATTCACACACGGCTGGTTAACCCCATACTGAACCATTTCTAGTTCGTATTATGGTAGCTAACACAACTGATATATACTACATATACATACATACTTATTTTTTATACAGATACATAACTAAACCCAGACCCGCAGCCAACAAGTTTATTAGTAAATGTATTTGTAATATAAGTTTGTGTGCAGTATGGACGAGATGCAGGCGCTGTGTCACCGCATCGCCATAATGTCTGGCGGCGTGGTCCGCGCGCTGGGCACGCCGAGCGAGCTGCGCGCGCACCACGCCGCCGGACACGCCGTGCTCATCAAGGTGGCGCACGGCTCCCCCGCCGCTGATGGTGAGTTCACGTGCACCTATTTCCACGTACAAAACGATTGCCCATTTTTAAACAGTCCACATCCACAATAGTAGAAGAGCCCGTGAAGATCGTCCTTCACCGATCTGATAACCAGATGAGACGTATTTTTTATTAAATATTTTTTATAAACAAATGTGCCTAAAATTGCTTGCCCATGGCTATTTTTAATTAAATAAACTTTTATTGATTTTTTCTTCATCACCTTCATACTTTTGATAACCAAATGAAATGTATTTCACTGATAGTTTTTAATACACAGAATATGCCTCGGTATGCTTGCCTACTCATTTCAGTGTATAACTACCTGGCAAGCAGGTGTAAACAGGTAAGTCAAAATAGAGTGACTCATTCGATTTCGATGCGCTTCATAGGAGTAACAACGATTCTGAACAGTTAGAATTTTATTTTTATTTTTGATAATTGTAGCTAAATTATCATTTGACTATACACGAGCATGCGCAAAAAAAAAGCCATGAGCACTTTTCGATAGGCAAGCAATTTTAGGCATATTTGTTTATAAAAAATACTTAATAAAAAATACGTCTCATTTGGTTATCAGATCGGTGAAGGACGATCTTCACGGGCTCTTAGACTACAATGACATGACAATGAAACGACAGTGACGATGTGACAACGTAACAGCGACTTGACAATTTAACAGCTACAATAATATTTGAACCAGTTTTATCTTTTTTTTATTTTTTATGTCAAAATTAAGGATGATCTAGTCATATTATTTTCGAGGGTTAATAAAAATGTGACCTATACCATCTCATATTCAGAAGTCGGGTTGGTACCAACATAATTATTCTTAGAGTTATAATAATAAAAATATCTTTATTTGCATAAAACATAGATGATACATATTTAATATGAACCATTAGTGCTGAACTAGTATGGAACTGTGATTCAGCACCGATGGCCTCTCCCACAGAATATTCACAAGTCTGTTTGACACAATTATGACAAAGGATTTGAACAAAAAAAAAAGTTGTTCTTAGAGTTGTTTTAAGCTATTCAGTCGTCATTTTTTACCACTACCCGTTCTAACCTCGCTGGCATTCCGAACCTCCCCTAACTCACTAATCAATATGTCATAATGTTTTCAGAGGTGGACAGTTCGAAGACTGAGCGCGACCAGTTGAAGACCGCATTACAACATAAATTCAACTGCACCCTCAAAGATGAACATAAGGTACATTTTCTTTTCTTGCGTTATGGGCTTGCGCTTGGCCACAACTCACCGGAGTGCCGTGTGCTCTCTCAGTAGTCTACAACCTTATTTATTATGTATGTATGTATGTTAGTATGTGTGTATAATGTCACTTAACATCAAGTCCTTCTTCTGCATATGAGCTAAGTGACTTGCAGAGCTTGCAAGCTCTGGTGTCGAGAGTTTCAAGCCGCCAGAAGGCCTCTGAATTGGCTTAACGACTGCTTGTACTAAAACTAACAGCTGGGACCTACAATTTAATGTGCCATCCAACCCATGGGGGCGCTCAGGTGCAAAATGCCACTTGAAAAACGACAGTCTTGTGCATAGTCACCCATCCAATCACTGTCTGCATCGACCGTTGCTTAGCTTCGATGATCGCGACAGATCACCTTAGTTAGCCGAGCTACATAGTTGCTTAAAAATAACGTTTGTTGTAAGGAAGCCCCCCTTAAATATCTATTCAATTTTTATTATTAATTATTATTTACTCCTTCCCCAGACAATGCTACACTACCACATAAACGAGTCGATGCGGTACTCAGACCTGTTCACTACAATGGAGGAGCTAAAGTCCCACTACCCCTCCCTCGTGGAGGATTACTCCGTGACGGAGACCACGCTGGAGGAGGTGTTCCTCTCCATAGCGAAGGAGCAGCAGAGGAAACAAGAGGAGGAACGAGCCGGGAGGAGGAACCATGTCGTGTAAAAGAGGAGGTATTGGTCTATAAAAGAGGAGACATGAGTAGGAGGTATTGTTCTATAAAAGAGGAAACATGATTAGGAGGTATGGTTCTATAAAAGAGGAGTCATGATATGTAAAAGAAGGAGACATTATTTTGTAAGGAGGAAGTAAATAAAAGGTGTTTTTTTTTTTTCAAATAAAAGAAACATTTTTTGTATGGTTATGTTGTGTAGAAATGGGATTATTATATTGTATAATATACTGCAATGATATTTAAGAGTAAAGGCACGTTTAGTACCTATTATGTTGCAAATTAAGTGTAGGGTGTAGGATAATCAGATGACGCAGAGGGAGGCATATACCCAGCAGTGGGATAAAAAGGGCTGTGGATAAAGTTGAACCAAAGTTTCACGACTCCCCCGTACTAGAGACGCCCTTAAATCTTTAATTACCTGTTGGCCTATTAATTGGCCTTCGGGCGGCTTGATAACTCTCGACACCAGAGTTTGGTCACTTAGCTAGAAGCTAGCACGTAAAAGAAGAATAAGAATTACCTGTTAACCTTTTGGAGAGGTATGTTTGTGCGAAAGAGTTGTGTACTAGATGTGGAATTGTTTTATAAGTCATTATTGAAGGCTATGTAGGAAAAGAATTGGATGACCCTAAAAGTGGCATTGATTTAGTTTAAAGAAGTTAAATGTAGAGCAAATTTCAAAAAAGCAATCGAAAATATCACGATCAGTGGGATTCGAACCCTCGTCTCCGGCTAAAACCAGGCCGAACGCTCTACCAACTAAAGTATGATCGACTCGACGCTCGAATTGCTTTTAATTCTGGTTCTTGAACGTTGTGTATTAGACAGTGAACTAGAACAAACAGAATAGTAACTTGGCCGATGAAATGGTTCCACCGTCCACGCGTAAAATACCGCAGCGGGCGGGGCAAAACAGCTACCCGCGCGGCTAGTATCGGTGGCGTGACCTTGATGCGACCAATCGCGTGCGAGCTTTGTGCGTGTGTGTGTTTCGTTGGGATAGCAGTATAATAGTGCGCGTAGATGGATTCAAATTCTAAGCGGCAATTGTATGGAGTTATTTTTCCGTTTATTCTAGTTCGCTGGTATTAGAAGAGTCATGTCTCTTTAAAAGAAGTAGTATAGTTACGAAAGTATCGTTTTTTGTTGATTAAGTTTAGACACATAATTTAATTTAAGATCTGAGGCATCACAATATGCGTGAAGGCCGATACACACACTACGATAAATTTTTGCTACCAGATAGTACAATTCAAATTGCAACTATAAATCTATTCTAAGATCAAATCTATAATCTACATGTGTATGAGAAAAATTGCACAGTTTGTGGGCATTATGAAAACTTTTTTTTTACTTCTAGCAGCTAGGCATTTGGCCAGCAGGGTACTTAACAGCGACATTTTTGCTTAAGGTGGACCATGTCTAGTTCGGAATCACTGGCTCTCAAATAAACTACCGGAACACACTTGGCAATACTACGGAGTATAAACTGTACCATTCGATTGTAACTATTATTCGTAATTTGTGTAGCGGCGGTAACTTAATTCAATAAACAAAATATTTGAAATTTATATATTTATTTTTTATCTTGCTCGCACTCCTGAAGTTAAGCAAGAAAGATAATATTATTTTTTCAAAGTTTTGTTTATACGAGAAGTTTAAAGGACTGAAGTCATTTTAGCTGAGTTATGGATTATTATTTTTTTAATTTATTCATAGAATAGTTTAAATGCAATTTACATTGAATGAAAAATCTTAAGTGAGTATAAAGGTGATAGCACATCAGTCAGAGCTGAACGCGCCGAAAGAATCGAGGTTAAACCGCTAATGCTACTGAGTTCAGCCGCTTTATACATAATTGAGTAAAGCGGTTGAAGTTGAAAACCGCGGCTGTAGATTTTTCAGAAAATAAATTCACTGTAAACTCTATATAGCGACACTGAAGAGACTGCATTTTGTGGCGTTATAGAGAGTGGTCGTTAAATGGAGATAATGTATCATTGTATGGAATACAAGCTGAAACAACTAAAGCCAATTGATTTCGACGCCTTAGAGAGTTTTTCGTTAAATCGAGTGACGTTACATGGAGTTTACACTGTTCTCATAAAATCAACAATTAGGTAACAACTAACAATATTAAAATCATTATGAAAAATATTGATCTCTAACTGCAAAATATGTAAGATATGTGTTAATTTCTGTAAAACTATGAAAATAATAGTATGTTAAAATATTAAAACGTCTATTTAAAAAATACTAGCCTATTTGCAATCACGTTTTGGAGTTCTTAACACTGAATCAAAACTAATGAAACTGAAACAATCTTAGCCCTTTCATTTACACAGGGTTTTATGAGACTACTCAAAATATTTTATCTATTTTATCTCTATTTTGCTCTCATAAATCTTTATTAATCGATCGATGGACGTGGGTAACACCGCGCGGCGCTGCTAGTAATATATAAGTATTATTATATTAAATGTAATTTGTATTATTATGAGTAGATAATACGAGTATGGTTAGTTACGCTTATAGCTTTTGTGTTGTGTCGAAGCAATATATGCCAGTATTTTACCTATAATAATTGTAAGGGTCTTTCGCACACGTAGTGTACGACGCTCTTGAATCTTACAATGTAGCGTATAATCTTTTTGTTTTGAACCATAGAGAAAATAAATAAAAGAAGATGCGTTTAACTAAGTTTTCGCCACAGTAAACTATGCTGAAATTTGGTACAATTTGTCAAACAAATGCTTTCAGGAAAGCTTTCTTTTTTCTAATGAGGAGTTAGCTTATCTTTGGAATTCTCTTCCTGAGAAGTACCACCTGGGGGTTCAAATCTAAAGTTATAAGGTGTTTTCTAGGTAAGCGTGCAACATCGTAGACCATAGTATTGTTTAACACCAGACAAACTGTGGTGAAACGCAAACCAATAAGTTGTTAAAAAAAAGCACCCAAAAAAGTGCCACGCATTTGTAGTTAAAATATCCTCTCCATAGAGTACATGTCACTGGTTTGAACGTATTACTGATTCTTACGTACGTGTAACGAAACGCATCGGGTAGGACGCCGTTTGTGAAAAGTCTTTGTGTTTTGTGTCAGACACAAATGTTAATGGTGCTTGTCAATATTGCGATTAAGATAACTAGTGACTTTGTTTTGAACAATATAATAAAACAACTTTTGTGATCGCCACAACTATGGTTACACAATAACCTGGTTTCTAGTAAGGGAATACCTTTAAAAGAAGCCTTTGTCACTTGTTTTTTTTTTTATTGGTGACTTTTCAAAAGCAGCTGAACAAAAATTGTTTGTCCTAGATGTTCTAAAGTTACTTTAGAAGGTTGTGTGTGAGTTTAAAGTAATCATGTTTACTTCAAATAGAAAAGTTATAATAGATACAATTAAAGATATCCTTAATATAATCGGAATACAAACGTGCTATGTTTAAAGTTGGTATGCATATAATAAGTCTACAGTTCATATTTTTATGACATTTTTTTTACTGTATTTGTAACTTTGAGACCTCGAGTACCAAATGTGTGATAGATGTATTGATAATTGTGATTTATTTTAGATTTTATTATGATAATAATATGAAACACATATTGTGCAGGGCTATAGTAAAGGTAAGCCTATTGGCCGGCATTCTTTCTTTCTTTATATAAAATTTTCATGTCACAATGTTAGTTACCATACTCCTCCGAAACGGCTTGACCGAATTACCAAGTTTTATATGCGTATTCAGTAGGTCTGAGAATCTGCTACTATCTATTTTTATACTCCTAAGTGAGGCAAAACAATGTTTGCCGGGTCAGCTGGTATAATAAAGATATATGTATAGTATGGATAGTAATCCCTTAAATTTCATACACATAACAGCTAGGTATTTGACCACCAGGGTGTATAACCAAACGAGTCAGCGTCACTCTGTCCTAAGATGGAGCATGCCTAGTCTGGAAGAATTGGATCTCAAGGCGGCTGCCGGAATACACTGTTAGCTTTTAACGACCGATTTTTAGAGTTCCGTACCTAAAAGCTAAGAAAGGGACCCTATTACTAAGACTCCGCTGTCTGTCTGTCTCCAGGCTATACCTCAGAAACCGTAATAGTTAGAAAGCTAAAATGTTCACGAGATATGTATTTCCCGTGCCACTATAGTAACAAATACTAAAAATTTAACCAAATAATAGTAAAGTGTACATACAATTTTTTTTTCGTATTTTTTGCTATATATAAATAACGGTAGCTTTTAGACACTTGAAATTTTCACAAAATATAAAATTATATATTAGCTATGAAATTGAATTATAAAATTTAAATAAAATACATATTTGATGGGGGGGGGGGGGGGCATACAATAATTTAACGTAAGTACGGAACCCTTCATGCCTAACCTAACTGGCACTTGGCCCATTATTAAACTAGAGGGTGGTTGCTAGCCATGCAAGCTCTACATAATGCTCTGACATCATGCATAAGTGTATTCAAGAATGTTTGATTTTCTTATCTTAAAATCTATGTGCTAAAATGATTAAATCATATACCGTAAGCCTTGATATGTGTAATCTATGTGTAGCTATGAAGACTATTTTCTGTCCATATTTATAGCATTATACTAGTGTATTATACTAAAGTATAACCTGTTTAAAACAATGCAAGTGCCTGTATTTGCTAATTAACTTCAACTATTGTCAATATTTTAGCAATTGAGACTTAATTTTACCCATTTGTTTCTATATTTGTGCTTATGGATAGGCCAAGTCTGCTAAGTGAATAGTAGAAAAATTGCATTTTTGGTTTTATCAGAAACAAAGTATATACAATTGTATATTTGATAGATAGATTGATTATTTTTAATTTATATTCCTTGATTAATGATAATATAGTATGACTATATATAATCCCAAATTGAAAACCCAAGACAATAGCGATTGTTCTACCATTCGTTATCAGATTTGAGCAGCTAATAACTTTCTGGATTGTTTGTTTAAACATGTTTAAATTTCAATGTAACTCGCGTACTACTTTGTTATACCAGGGATCAGAATACTAGAGAGGATTGCTCATTCCCATACAATAAAGAGTGGCGCGGAAGTTTGCCATAATTACCGATGACACCTAGATGGCGCTGCCAATCGAGCGCGCAGCCTAGCTGCCGCCATATTCCGCAACGCGCTGCAGTCGCATAGTGATATAACGATAGTAGATCGCGTGACCCGAGTTAAGTCGTTTCAAGTATATACGAATAGATGACGCTACGCGTATCGAATACAATAGTACTATTTTCAACAAGAGATTGAGTGTATAATTATATTGTTAGTCTATCATATAGCTTAAAAGCTATATGATGTTAATTTTATTATTTGTAGTAAGATATTTTATTGTCATTCCCGTTCTCATTAAGTATATGTATGTATAACTCGAGTCAAAAAAGAAAACGTTTGAATGTTCAAGTCCTCTCACTTACATAACCAATGAGTGAGTGAGAGAAAGCGAAATTTGAAATGTTTTCCTTAGTGACGCGAATCATGAAGTATTTTAGTTTATAAATATTTTCCTGTATTTCACGTTTTGTTTTATATTATTAAGAGTTTGTACTTATAACTACGAATGCACACAAAATATAATTGATTTGTACAAGACTGCATTTACACAGAATAAATGTTTGTATCGCTGTGAAAATGTGTTTTTTATTTTTATCCTAGATTTAGGAACCTATTAATCGGCAGTCAGTTTATTTAGGATATATTTAATTAGGGATTTTTATGAATATACAATTACTTATATTCAGAGGACTCATAGCGCCTGTAGCTTGGTTACCTAAGGTGGTCGGACACAATTATCAAAGCTAAGCAACGGTAGATGTGGACAGTGTTTGGATAGGTGACCATGTACAATAGAGAGAGTCCGGGAGCCTTCTTCATCAGTGGAAATTTATAGTGGGCTACTTATTCATGCTTAATTGTTTATTATGAGTATGGAAGTCTCTTTGAAAAGAAAACTGTTTGCAGGATGTAGAAACACAGATCAACATACTGCTTAATTTCGCACAGACCTAACCTTGGCAGCTTACAAAACAAGTTGAGTCAAATCTATTGTAAGCATGCTGAATATTCAGGCACACTGTCGCGTTTCATTAGGTTAGGTGATGGAGCCAGTACATTAAAAAAGAAATTGAATAGCAAAAAAACCTTAGTAACATTTGACAATAACTTTATTGGACAATTCACACTCTAGCTATTTTTACTGAACATTCTACATGGCTATTGAAAGTAGTATAGTAGTAGTATAGTACGGCAAGTCAATAAGTAACATAAAATAAATAGGAATGTCATTCGGTTAACTGCCTAAATTACTGCTTTTTACATTTGCAAATGAATGGCACAAGTTAAAATAATAATAGAAAACTAAAAATGTGTAGAATAGGTGGTTTACAGTTTATATTTGTCATGGTTTTTCTTTTTAATAAGTACCTAATAAGTAATAATGCTCGCAATTATAATGATAATGTAATAAATAAATATAATATAACTGTAATGCATAAGAAAAATAAAACACTTCATGTTCAAGCAATTAATAACTGACATCATGATTCTAAAGTCAAGTACTGAAATCTTATCTAAAACAAATTAAAATAGGTTTCTTTTAGGTAGGTGTGCTACATCAACAACCTTAGGCAAGCTATGGTCAAATACAATCATATGCTTTTTAAAACAAGTCGTTTTACTTTACACACTAACAAAATGTTAAAATGAAAAAAAAAATATTTTCTACTTAAAAATAAATTACCTGCGTGAATTGTGTGGCTATTAAAAACATAATAGCATATTGCCTGAAGGTCACTTTTGTATAGAACGGACATGTTTTATTATATACAGGTATAACCTTCTGCACAAGGTTATGTAAAAAGAGCGGAAATGATGTTTGTATAAGAAATGCCATTTCTAAATTGATTTGCCTACATAGTTTATCTTTAATACATGAGGTTTTATGGGTGATGTTAGATGATTGTGGCAAAACCTAGCTTTAAATAATAAATAGGAAAGAATGTATTTATCTACTGCAACTATACCTAAACAACCATAGAAGCTCCTTCATTATAAATAGGTACATAGAGCACTGGATTCTGAATGAGATATTCATTGCATTTATTTAGATTGATCTACTTATAAATTAGATTTAATTGGCTATCCTCTGCAGTCCACTCGCGCTAAATACTGATTTGACGCTCTCAAACACACTGTCTGGCGCGACCTCTGCGTTGACTCGCCGCACCAGCCCCTGCTGCTCGTAGTGCTCGATGATGGGCATGGTGTCGTTCAGGTACGTGTTGAACCTCTTCTGCAAGCTCTCGAGGTTGTCATCGGAGCGTCCGCTGCCGGCGGCGCCGCGCCCCAGACAGCGCTCGGTGCAGATGTCTCGAGAACATTCGAAAAATAGCACGAACAGCAGCTTCGTCTTGTCCGACATGACACGCTCCCAGCCGTCGAGGTTGTCCTTGTTGCGAGGAAAGCCGTCGATCAGGAACCGCTCCTTGCCCGATTTCTGCATAGCCTTGTGAAGCAGAGAGCACGTCACCTCTACAGGTACGATTAGTCCGTTACGGATCTTCTCCTCGATCATCTCACCATATTCGGAGCCTGGTCTCTGACGCTCCTCGCGCAGCAAGTCGCCAGCAGAGAGGTGTACGAAGCCGAATTCATCAGATATGAACGAGCACTGGGTGCCCTTGCCTGCGCCGGGAGCTCCCAGTACGAAAACTACTTCGGGCACCATTTTGCTAAGATTACGCGAGCACTGTCGCAACACGCCACTAAGCATGAATCAGTAAGGCGAGACTAATTTAATAGAAGAATTTTAATTATTTTTACAAAACATGCGCAAAGATACCGTGAAATGACCTTGATATGTTATGACTTTGACAGATGTAAAAATTTGATTTGTAGTTGACAGTTTGTTATTCCAATTTAGAGATGTCTTAGCACGTTTAAACATTTACCCTTTACCTAGCAGAAATATCTACTAAGTTAATAATAGGACATAAATAATAGTCTGGCCAACGAAACATGACCCTGGAAAAGAGCGGCAAATTTAAAAAATCTGAGTATAGCAACCCCAAACCTAATATGAAATACCTGGAATAAACTAATTTGATACTTTGAAATTATTTATTTTATTTCGTCTGAATAAAAATGCTTTAAGTACTTTAGGAAGTAATACTTTAGAAATTGTTCAATCAATCTGAATAAAAAAAGCAGTATTCTATAATGTTTTATTCACTGTCATAATTAAAATGTGAATCTAAGACTTAAATTTGAAAAGATTCACCGGTGTCACTAGAATCACAGTTTTATTTATTTATATTTATTAGTTTCCTACTATAATGAAACTTTCCAAATTATTTTCGGTGATCCTGTCCCGATCTTATTTTCATATTCATTTTCAATGTATATAACATTATCAGTCATATTATTCATCCACTTCTCTGGAGTTATGGTTCCAAATGTCTCTTTAATCACTTTGTCTGATTCAACACCGCAAGACAGACAAGGCAATATTTTCACTTAACATTTTGCGTTTACCCAAACTTCATATCAGCTCAATGGCAGAATCCAAATTAAGAAAAACCTGTTAAAGAAAAAATTGTGTTAAAATGACAATGTAACATTTTATGGTATGATAAATAACCAAAATGCATTATTAGGAAGGTGGGAAGGTTTTGACTAATGATAAAAGAATGTGAATCAAAATAGATAATTTTATAATAGATAATTTTGAAATAGATAACTTTATGCAAAAAGATATATAGTAAATACGAATGAAAACAAAGTATCAACTTAGTAGCGTCATACTAACCTACGAAATCAAACACCACATGTAAACAATCTTGTTTTCGTTGAAATTACGCCGAATTTCAATTCTTTTTCTTGTTGTTTTTTATGATACTTTGAGATCATGTGGAACAACAACTCCCGAACTCCACTTTTGATGATATTTTTCATTTTTCGCTGAGTAATTAGTGTTTAACTATAGTCTGGCAAACGAAACATGAGACTCGAATTATTTGCAAACTTTTTATATGGCAATGCTATAATAATGTCAACGTCAATATCCAAAACAAGATGGCGTGTTGTTATGATTTTGTTAAACACTAATTACTCAGCGAAAAATGAAAAAAATCATCAAAAGTGGAGTACGGGAGTTGTTGTCCCGCATGATCTCAAATTATCATAAAAAACAACAAGAAAAAGAATTGAAATTCGGCGTAATTTCAATGACTACAAGATTGTTTACATGTGGTGTTTGATTTCTTAGGTTAGTATGACGCTACTAAGTTGATACTTTGTTTAAATTCGTTTTTACTATATATCTTTTTGCATAAAGTAATTATCTATTTCGATTCACATTCTTTTATCATTAGTCAAAACCTTCCCACCTTCCTAATAATGCATTTTGGTAATTTATCATACCATAAAATGTTACATTGTAATTTTAACACATTTTTTTCTTTAACAGATTTTTCTTAATCTGGATTCTGCCATTGAGCTGATATGAAGTTTGGGTAAACGCAAAGTGTCAAGTGAAAATCTTGCCTTGTCTGTCTTGCGGTGTTGAATCAGAAAAAGTGATTAGAGAGACATTTGGAACCATAACTCCAGAGAAGTGGAAGAATAATATGACTGATAATGTAATATACATTGAAAATTAAAATGAAAATAAAATCGGGACAGGATCACCGAAAATAATTTGGAAAGTTTCATTATAGTAGGAAACTAATAAATAAAATAAATATAAATAAATAAAACTGTGATTCTAGTGACACCGGTGAATCTTTTCAAATTGAAGTCTTAGATTCACATTTTAATTATGACAGTGAATAAAACATTATAGAATACTGCTTTTTTTATTCAGATTGATTGTATAATTTCTAAAGTATTACTTCCTAAAGTACTTAAAGCATTTTTATTCAGACGAAATAAAATAAATAATTTCAAAGTATCAAATTACTTTATTCCAGGTATTTTTTATTAGTTTTGGGGTTGCTATACTCAGATTTTTTAAATTTGCCGCTCTTTTCTAGGGTCATGTTTCGTTAGCCAGACTATAAATCATAACAACACGCCATCTTGTTTTGGATATTGACGTTGCCATTATTATAGCATTGCCATATAAAAAGTTTGCAAAAAAATCGAGTCTCATGTTTCGTTTGCCAGACTATAATAGCAACCATAATACGAACTAGAAATGGTTCAGTGTGGGGCTAACCAGCCGTGTGTGAAATGTGTCCTAATATTTATTTATAATAAATAGAATAATATACTAATATCAATTAGTGAGCTACCTCACTAAAAAAACCAGTCTTGACCAAGATTTCTTCAATTCTAATAATTATGCTCTCAAGGTGTCTACTTCCAGTACAGAATTACCCTAATTATATGTGAAATGGTTATTTTCATTGAGCTCATAGAATTTAATCAACTAATCTAATCAGGTATGGCGAGGGCATAGAAGGATAGGAAACAAAACAAGTAATTATTTTTATAAATAAAATCTTTATTATTTCCACAAAAGCACATGACGTTCACTTTACACAAGCAATCCTTGTTCTTTGCAGCTTGCACGTACCTGAAAGGATAATACAATTCATTAGTAAATAGTTAATGTACTCGTTACACTAAGATAATATTAATGTATCATCATTGAAAATCAGAAAGAAATGAAATTGTTGTCCTCAAACATATTCAGAACAGGTCTGTGTAAAAGTCATCATTTATTGAAGTGTACACTATTAGGGAGTTTCAAGAAATTCACAAGACTCATTACAGTCTCATTAAAATAGAATTTGACTAATTAGATAACAATAATAATAATAATAACACAAGGGGAAAGCATATTAGTAGCATGATATTTTAAGACTGTTGTTAACCGATTTGGGTGTGCAGTTTTCAAATCTGTCCCCTGACTTTTTAGCAGCTCTAGTAAGGTAGGTACCATTTTGAATTAACTCCTTTAGTATATATCTGCTTACCCATTCCATTGTTAAATAGCGGCCTTTGTCTTCTCCCAGTAAACTTGGACAGCGTTTCAAAATTCCACACCATATCTGCGAATATAAATAATATGTTAAATACTGCTCCTACATCTGAATAGTAAGATTATATGCGTATGTATTTTCAGTCCTGTTGAGCTTGTAATAACCGTCATTATGGCATCTGGGCGGATTTTATCATCAGAATAAATATGGCTTGATTTATAATAACAAACTAGTCTTATATATACAATTTCCATGGCTTGACCAATTTTTACCTAATTTTATATGCGTTTGCAGAAGGTTTGTGAATCGGCTACTATCTATTTTTAAGGCAAAACTACGTTTGCCGGGTCAGCTAGTATATGTATAAAATTTTGTATAAAAGTGTTTTTAACTGATTTTGGAAGATCTTTTCGGATTATACTGGCAAAACATAAAAGGTGGTAATTCTCCTAGACTACAAAATAAATGAACGAGAGAATGTTATATGCAGTTTCTTACCAATTTCTTCACAGGTTTGATTCCACATCCCGTGTCCCATGGAAGTATCCGAATTTGCTCACCTGTAGAACAACATGCCACATTAGTAAGATTCAATGTATTGCTCATTATTAGTTTTAAACCAATAAATACTTCAGTCCTGTTGAGCTTGTAAAATCCGTCATGGTGGCATCAAGGTACATTTTATCATCATTTTGAGAGTTTATTTTTTTTTTTCAAATTATTGAATTTAAAAAAATGCAAGTGGCTTTGCATTCTCTCACTTTAAGCAAAGTTTTTTACTTAAACAAGGAAAAACACTTGAACTGGAAACAGACGTTTAAATTCACTATTCAACAGTTTGAGAATCGACTCCAGACCTCACAGTTTGTAGTCCACACATGCCACAAGATTATTAACACTCACTACATTGCAATAAAATATAAGTTTACATATTTTCTTGTCTGGCTTGAATTAACTCTACTTCCGTCATAAATTGCAATAGGTTCACAGGGGCATTATCTAGATTCTAGAAAATAGAACAATACATGAATACATGTATCATACTAACCAGATGTAACAGCTGCACTCGATATTTCATGATGTGAGGCAAAATCTGTAAAAGAAATTTCAAAAATATACAAATGTTGATGCAACATTTATTTTATATGAGTGAATATAAAATGAGTCAGGGTTTATTTAATTTTGTCCTCATAATGTCAGAACAGGTCTGTGTTTTTATCATCATAATATCAAAATCATAAAATGATGTGGAATATCAGTGTTTATCAAAGGTATTGTGTGTAGGTAAACTCACCTTGAAATTATTTGAAGAGCCGATGTATTTATTCTGTAAAATATAAAGACCTTTATAATCTCAACCAATAATGCAGAATGATAAAAACGAATGGTATCTAGATTAACACTGATCTTTGATAATTATACATTTACGCATTAGTTCCATCAATTAGTAAACAGATTTCTCGATAAAAAAAATCAGTAACTAATATGCGAAGATTCCAGTGTCAACCTTCATACCAATAAATGCAAACCAACTCACCATTCCAACACGTTTTGGTATCATTAGAATTAAACAATACCTCGTTTATAATAGAAAAAAATTATAATTTAAAAATTAATTACAAGTTATAAAGTAAAGAACTTCGCCTCCTAACTGTCAATGATAACAATTATCATTAAGGAAAAGATTGTAATTCCAATATTCATTATTAGATAAATATTTAATTGTCGCTTGACGCTACAATAACAGCCTTGTATTACCCAAACTGGTGTACAATATGATGCAACGCATACGCTCGCGGTCGTGCATATCGACCAGCAATATATCAGACAACGCTCTAGCTTCTACTCGACCAGGATGCTCAAATTAAATCATTTCATGTTCTATTTCAAACAAATGTATAAGTGCGTGAGGCGCGTTGGTAATGTTACATATATTACAGTATGGATTGTTTTAGCTACGACATTTACAACTTGTCGAGGTACTGAGTGAGGTCGGGGAGACCCTCCTTGAGTCCTTTCCGTTTCCTGGTCTCCTGCAACACACAAATTAAAAGTAGCATTAGTATAATGCAACAAGATAATGTAATACATATGTTATTAGTGATTAAATTGTATCGCTCGAGGCGTAGCATGCGATCTCGGGACATAAGGATAGCGGTCCTACGCAGCGTTTAGCGTCGCGCGAGCCTCGCTCTACTTCGCGGCGCGCCGCACTGTCCCGGGCGGCGGAGCGACACTCGCCGCGCCGCCTACAGCGCGGCTCGAGGCCGCGAAGATCACAAGATAACTTTAAAATCTTTTAGAGTAATTTTCTGAAGATTGCCAGATAAAAATCTAATGATCAAACTATGTACTATGTACATATAACGAAATAATTTTCCTGTACACACATTGTACATTTGGCAGTTATCTGGATATTTTGTCCAGTACAGTTGGGGTTTAATTAAAATACTACTCTTATTAATTGTTTCACCACTCTCAATAATTGATAAACGGTGTTCATTGCGGAATCCTTGTTTTAGCACATCATTCCATTAAACTGAAACCCCGCACACTGCTACATGCGTTATCAGGCGTCAAAAATGTATCACATAAACTTTGGAATGTACAAAAATAACTTGGGGGTTGCTTTTTAATCTATTTTTAAACAGTTAAAGTTAGCTAGTGTTCAATGAGTGAGAGTGTATAAGGTATGCATACCTGTACGACGGCGAAGGGCTTGCTGCCGGCCTCGCACGGGTCTCCGGGCAGGATCTGCCAGTGGTCGAACACGCACTGCGGGAACGCCTGCCCGCCGGTGTTGGAGCGCAGGTCAGCCGTGAAGCCGAACGACTCGTTTACGGGCAGGTACGCCTGGGGGAAAACATTTGTTATAATTCCATGTCGAACTGTCTCGGTTGTTGAAAAGGTCACATGAGGATGGTACCATATTAAATAATGTATGTAATACATTTACTATAATGTGAATGTGCTTTCGAGCTTACATTTAAATAGAATTATGAACTCTTAATAAGCCACGTACATACAGTTTCAAGGATGTTATAAGAATCCCATAGAAGTAAACTTTTAGCTTACATATTATAATATATGATGATGATGTTCACACATAGAAAGTATGATAATGCACAATACTTAGTGGGATTTCAGTGTAGAACTTATCGCCTGAAATTGGTATATTTGGTGGTATAGCTCATGTTATTCAATAATATTTATTTTAGATTAAATCCCTAGATTAACAATAATTTACTAGTTATTTCATGTTCTATTTCAAACAAATGTATAAGTGCGTGAGGCGCGTTGGTAATGTTACATATATTACAGTATGGATTGTTGTAGCTACGACATTTACAACTTGTCGAGGTACTGACCTTGACGACGAACATGGGTGTGCCGGCGACCTGGGACTCCTCGAACACGTGTCCACGACGACGGTTGAGCACACCGTAGATACCTCCCACTGCTACCTCGGGACACTGAGGGGATGATACGTATATATAAGTCTTTTTAGACAACTCATTGTTACTAAGATAAAAATATCTTACAAAAATACCACTTGGACTTTTTACTTTATTACTATACTGAAACTGCCATGTTTACTACACTACAGGTTTTGCGTTAGGCCACAAATTCACGTTGCACGATATTGAGAAGTGAGCTTATGACATTTCTTAGCTGTAGGTTCTTAAGAGCTTGTGTATTTGTATGCCTCAAGTAAGTCATGCGGATTCAGTCAATGCTATATGATTTGTTCCAGCTGTACTGCTGTCTAGTAGCTTCTTGAATAGGTATTTTTGTCATGCAACTCAAGGGTAGAACCAATTGACGAGGGTTGTTAAAATTTAGTTTGTCGAATGTTAGATCCCCTATTCAGGCAAGTGGAGTATGTGGGGTGTCCATGCCAAAACAAAGAACTGTTGCTCTGCCACGGCTCGGAAAGGCGCCTCCGCTCAGAGGAGCGATGCGCTCAGGATAGTCGTGGGGACATGCACGGTATACAGAGCACTGGAAATTACTAGAACTATCAGAGCAGGGCAGATTTATATATTTCACAATTTATAGAAGTGTATTTTATTGAAATGTGGACTTTCTAGTGCATTTCCAGTACTCTAATTTCCATGCATGGATATCTTTAACAAATTATTTGTCCTCTTTATAAGATTTTTTAATTACCAAGTCTCAGTATCTCATAATAATGGCCAAGAAAATAATCTAGGTATGAAATCGTAATCTTAAACGATATTCTCTTGGAATAGAAATACATTCCAATCATCAGAACTAATCTTCATGGGCCAACAAAACTAATATACTTATATACTAACATACTAGATACAAACCTAAAAAACCTTTAAAAACGCATATTTAAAGCTCTGACACATTTTAGATGTAGAATAGCATGCTTTGTGTACCAGGCTATAAGCCTGGTACTAAAAGGCAGGTTTTGATACTGCTAGACCTTTAGGGCTACTAGAATATGTACCTGGATCTCGCAGAGGTACACGGGCTCCATAAGACGCGGCTGCGCGGTCAGCAGACACGCGTACAACACTCGCCTCGTGGTTGGAATGATTTGACCGCCACCTCTGTAACATATCAAAAATTATTAATTGCAAGCAGTTTTTGACTGGAAAACGACACATTATAATGTACTGGCTGAGATTTCTAATCATCATCGATTGGAAATGGCGCTGAGTCAACTTGTGTATCTTAAAAAAACTAATAAATTAATAAAGTCGAATATTTGTGTCACTTGTTCACAGGGTACATACATGTATTTTTATATCATGTTATGCTAAAATAAAAATAATTAATAAATAACTTGAACTTCATATAAAAAAAAACCCGAGCCCATACACACTCTTTATAAAATATATTAAATTTCAAGGATTTAACTGATGGGGCTGTGTAATTTGTATATTCCAATAAATGTAGTGGTACACACCTGTGGATAGCGTCAGTGTGTAGGGTGACGTCGTAGATGTTGAACCTGACACCTCGCAGGTTCTCCTCAGCCATTACTCCCTCCTTGGCGGCCCATTGGAAACCAGCCACCACGGAGTCCTGCGCGAGTCATTTACAACGTTGTTAACTTTGCCAAACATTTTCATTTGAGTCAATAAATAAATAAATATAATAAAATATTAGGACACATTTCACACACGGCTGGCTAACCCCATACTGAACCATTTCTAGTTCGTATTATGGTTGCTAACACAACTGATATATTACATATACATACATATTTAACACCCAGACCGACAGCCAACAAATTTATTTCAGCACAAAGATGTGCCGGGTATCGAACCCGGAACCTTCTGATTGACAGTCCGGCATGGTAACCATTACGCCAACGAGGTCTTCATAAAGAAGACAAAAATCTTTGTGACAAAATGAATATGGTTTTACTAATTTTATTCATATTAACGATTACATAACATATTTTTGTATTTGTAGGAAAAAAAGAATCGCTGATTACAAGAATAAAAATTTTATATAAATAAATAGAAGACAAAATTAAAATTTAAAATTAAAATAAATATAAGTTATTTATATAAATAAAATTTAGTTTTATAATCTGCGTTTTTAATAAGACATGACGCGTACGCTTTGGTACTTGCCTAATCTTTTTGACCAAATAAAGAACATATTTATGTAAGCGTTGCTGACCTTGATCTCGTTAAGGTACTGCACTCCCTTGGTACAGTCGACGAGGATGTTGGGTCCGGTGCCCTCGGGGCCGAAGCACCAGATCTTACGCGCCTCCGTCACGTCGTACTCGTACTTGTCGGTCAGGTAACGCGCGCGCGTCTTGAAGTCGTCACGCGGGTTCACTTTGCCCTGCGCAAACATAAAACGCAACATGTAAGCTTATTCAATATAACAATACTTACTGACAACTATAGCAAGAGTGGCCCGGTAGTAAAACGTTTATGTTTTAATATGACAGCCCATTAAATATGTAAGTATATAAGAAGTACTGATGACTGATAAGATAATATTATTTTTATTTATTCAATACTTTTACATTAATTTTATCAATCATCAAAAAGTCCTGGTATTCCCTGACTTTTCCAGGTAGAGAAGTCATTTCCCTGACTTTCCCTGACCCTTAATAGCTTCCCTGACTTTTCCCTGACCTTCCAGGTCCGTGGACACCCTAGTTCCTAGCCAACAGATCTAGATCACGTTTTAAAGCTGTGCTCATATGAAGAAGGAAAACTTTGCAAGAAAATCTACATACTCCCAGAAACACAAAATCCGAAGATGTGTGTCATCCAGCATATCGCACGTAGAAATAGTGTACCTAAGTATGTAATTTTAGACTAGGCAGGCCAACGTAACCAAGCCAAACGGAAAAACTAACGCAGGGTGGCTAGTTCTTCTGTTTGGCTTGGTTACGCGCGCTATTGGTCAATGGAATAGCGTGCTGTACGGTGTGAAACTAAAGAATCCTTACGTCATCGATGTCCTCAGGCAGACCGTCGGGCATGGGCTGCGCCTTCATGAAGAGACGGTTGTGCTTGTTGGGCGATTTGGAGAGACACATCTGGTCAGACTCCTCGGCGACGGTCTCGCGGTACGACACCACGGGGTCCGACTTCTTGATGGGAATGCACGCGTGGTCCTCCTCCAGATCCTACATACACAAAGTTACTCGTCAGAAATGGTGAAAGGGGACATTACCTATTAAAATTTTTAAATTTTAAAACGACTATTTAAAAAAAACTATCAAACGAATTTAAAGTAATCATGTTTTTGAACTAACGATTCTTAACACTGCATTACGCAGAATCATATTATAGGATTTTTCTAAATATGCTATTTTGCTTAGCGACTAAGTTATGTCATACAATCCTGCGTTAACTTCCTGTACACACTATCATTTGTTTTCCATTAAAAATGCATTATTTTATTGTTATAAATGAGCATGTTACCTTGAGACAGATCTCGAGATGCAGCTCGCCGGCGCCGGCGACGATGTGCTCGCCAGACTCCTCGTTGATGCACTGCACCATAGGGTCGGACTTGGCAAGACGCTTGAGCCCCTCCACCAGCTTGGGAAGGTCGGCGGGGTTCTTGGGCTCCACAGCCACGCGCACCACGGGGGACACGGAGAACTTCATCACCTGGGGGCGAGGGGACACTGGTTAGTTGGGCTAAATGTTGCATTGTGAGGAGTGGGGAACATTACCTTAGTATATACAATCAGAACCCTGCTTTAAAAAATCATTAAAAGGTCTATTTTGCCATAGTAAATTTAAAGATGATTTTGCAGTAAGCAAGTTAGTTTACTTTACAAAATATGGAACAATTTTATCAAATTGCTGAGAAAGTATAACTTTTTGCTTGAAAATATAAAAGGTACTTGTTGTAATCATACGTATATTATCCGTGGTCCACGCATTATTAAAAAAAAAACCCATGGAGTAAAAAATATTTATTTGCTCGCCTGCATAAATATCTTATTACAAAGATAACATGAAAATGTTAAGAACAAACCTTCATGTTGTGTGCGTTCTTGAAAGTGGTGATGGTACCGGTCTTGACGAGGAACTGGTCCACTCCGACCAGACCACAGATGTTACCCGAGGGCACATCCTCAATGGCCTCCACATAACGACCCATCATGAGGATGGTACGCTGGATGGTCTTCTCATACAGATCCTGTGAGAAATAAAATTTGTTAGATCATGTATTTAGATTTTATAAACAGGCAGACTGCGTTAGGTGTGTTGATCCAGCGGCAGCTGGCATAAGCAGAAACTTTGGAACCAAGAATAATGTAGTTTCATAATATAATATATATATACATAATAAAGTGTATCGCTCGATGCGTAGCATGCGATCTCGGGACATAAGGATAGCGGTCCTACGCAGCGTTTAGCGTCGCGCGAGCCTCGCTCTACTTCGCGGCGCGCCGCACTGTCCCGGGCGGCGGAGCGACACTCACCGCGCCGCCTACAGCGCGGCTCGAGGCCGCGAAGATCAATAGCATTACCAAAATGTGTAAAGTGAAAGTTCTATATTTTTTTTACATTTGCCGAATCAATTCTATTATGTGCACTTTGAATTTACACAAAATATCTACCAAATAGAACTCACATAATACATCAGACCTCAAACTTTAAAGTGATAAATAACTGCTATTCTCAATTTTACGAAAAACAACGACAGATTTATTTATTTTAGGTCTAAGTTTCTCTAAGTCTTTTAATCGCTGTTGTCTAACAGCGATTAAAAATCTGGCTGAACTAACCTCCTTCTTGCCGGGGGTGAAGTTAGGTCCCATGATGCGGGCCTTCTGTCCAGTGACAACCTTGCCTGAGAATACACGACCGAACGCATAGAAACGACCCTTGTCGGAGGTCGGCACCATCTTGGACACGTACATCATCAGGGGAGCTTCGGGGTCGCAAGCCTGGAACACAACACTTGTTAACAACGTCGAAATTTAATAATTAATGCATTTTATAAAAAAAAAACTGTTTCTTTTCACCTAATTCCACTGCTAAAAAACATCATTTATAGTGTACTTAAAGAAATAACATTTATTTATGAGGTTTACAAATATCATGTCACAGTACTTTTAGCTATTAGCATCCATGAACTAGGCATGACATAAGAGAAAACGGCAGAGAGCATTGAATGCATTTGGTTATTATCATACCTTGATTCCGAGCGCGGCCTCGTCGTCGTGGGGTCCCTCGTACAGCATCTCCATACGGTACTTCTGCGCAACCACAGGGGAAGGCAGGTGGATGGCAATCATCTGAAGCAGCGCCTCTCCGGCCGGCAGCCACGTGCGCATCACGACCTGGGAACATCAAGCTGGCTCAGTCTTACAAATATACATAAGTCATTTATTTATTGGAAAGCATCATTATGCTGTGTTGAGACTATTTTATCAGTTCACACAATGTTAACTAACTGTCTACTGGTGCACTGATTACATATTAGAAGGAGATTTTTTATATGTTCGCACTACTGAACTGGGACTCATTGGCCTTCTCTAAACCATAATATGTATCATGAGAAGTTTGTATCTGACATAACTGAGATTGCAAACTATGTAAGTTTGAAACCAATTCCAGAAAGAAGTATGCTGTAAAGTCCTCATTGACACCCAGAGGCCCATGTTCAAGCAACCGGCAACATTAAGGACTATGCTACTATAGCCTGAAGGGCTGTTGGAAGTGGGCTTTTATAATAAGTATAAAAAGATCCCCCCAAAGATAAGAAGTATGAAAAACAGGCAAGCTGATTTCCTTCAATGTGCATATTCGCGCATTCCTGACTGATGTAGACGGTAAAAATACGTTATTATATCAAATTTCATACTGATCGGTGCCAAGTGCTTTTCGGAAGTTTATTCCATTTGTATTAAAATTAATTCGTTTAGTAAATCTGCTTTACATGTTCCTGAGCAGAGTTCACTAACACACCCTGAGATCATCGTTCGCACTTGTCGTGTCTGGGTCCAGATTTGAACTGGATGTTCCAGTGGCATAGAATTTTATATGAAGTTAGTCACATATGTTGATAACCGATTTGCTATCTTCAGATAATTCGGTTAAAATCTGGGTCCAATCCACATGTGAGAATGTGCTCTGCAGGTTATACAAGGTGACCTACCTTGAGCAGAGCCTTGCCATCCTTGTCAGCATCCTCGTGCTTGAGGGTGACACCAATCTTCTTGAGGAGACCGTCGATCTCCTCCTTCTTGAAGTTCATGATGGCGTCGAACACCTTGTAGATGGGGTCGAGCACGTACATGCAGAACGAGCGCTTGTTATCCTCGTCCTTCTGCTTCGCCCACTTCTTTGTCTTGGCGTTGAAGAAGTTCTCTCCCCACAGTCTATAGAGATATAAGCAATATAAGCAACACAAGTTACTTTAAAAACTACAATTACAAGACTAAACAATATTTTTAAAATCCCACTCCCCTCTATTATAAAGTCGAAAGATATTTTGATTGTTACTATGTACTTCATCATACAAATCCACACATAACTTATTTTTCAAGATATATGCGGATTTCCACTCGCTTTACGGTGAAGGAAAACATCTTGAGGAAACCGGCATGTTTGAGGACCAAAATATCCGAAGACGTGTGTCATCCGCCAACCCGCACTTGGGCAGCGTGGTGGATTATGGCTATCTCTCTCCTCGTGAGAGAAGGCCGCGAGACCCAGCAGTGGGAATATAGTGTGCTGCTTATGCTACTACTTTTAACCCTGGATTAAACACGCGAAAAAACAAAAACAAACCTTTAGATCAAAAATACTTATTTTAGGTTGGTCCATACACTCAAGTAAGTCTTAACCCTAAATAAATAGGCTACTATAGCATAACAATGTGTATTAAAGTAAGCTTGTATCTCAACTCTCGTTATGAGAAACTCTTTATAAGAGAACCTCATCAATCCAGGCTGAGAAGTCTATGTCCGTCCCGGTCTGCCGCTGATTTAGAGTACCAAGAGCTCTAACCAGTATCAATGGGACGAAATAACAAAACCTACCTAAAATTAATTACCCTCTAGCCAAGTTCGCCATTGGCGGATACGCCTAAGAGGACAATAATGTCTTTGTGTGTGTTTTGTTAGTGGAATGTGTGTTTGTGAACGAATCAAACTCTGGATTTACAAACAGGAACTCAAGCTGCATAAATGTATACCTACGAGCATAACTTCGTAATTGAAATCTGCTTTCAAGGAAAATGGCTTCCAAATTGCCCTTTTACAACTGTTTACAAGAACTTTGAACTTTGGCCTAGACATGATAACGCCTTCATTTTCCAAGCACCCACGCGTACTTTTATATGTAACAGTCCTTTATTCTGCGAAAGTGTTAAGCTATTCCAGTAATATTGATCCTCCCACACAGTGGAAAGTCCGTGGGCAGAGCTATTAGTAAGGTCGGCTAATGCAGTGATGACGTCACAGTCTAGGTAGCCTAGTGACATCTAGCATATTCTACGACCTTTGGAGTTCATTTTAAACTGTAGATAATCTATTGCTAGGCATTTAATAACAAACTACATTTATATTAATGGCCAAAATGTATAGAAAAAAAAAACAGATTTTATACTTGTATGTACATACTTCTCCATTATAATTTGAAAATATTTTCATATCCTTATTGATATATAATGTATGTTTTGTATATGAAATGTTTTTTGTTATGTCTATATGAGATTGTTGAATGTGAACTGGCATAATGTTTTGGTTTTGTGACTGAATGCATAATTCATTATGCATGGGATGTTAACACTATATAATTTGTGTACACATCACTACTAATAAATGCAAATATTTGTGAGAACGGATGATGGAAATATATTACTCTTTAATGCTCCAACAGCTGAACTGAGTGGCATGAAATACGGAATAGATATAATAACGCTAGACCCTTAACATAATATGCTGTATATTTACTCCATATTAACAAGGGTAACACGGCGGGTGAAGCTAGTCAGCAATAAAGTATCTTTACTATAACTTATGAAAATAATTAGTATACATTATTCCATGACAAAGAAACCAAATAAAAAAGTCATACCTACTTATTACTTTAGTAAATTTCCTTTAAAGGAACCACTGAAAATATTTCCTTCACCAAACTTCAACAAACAAAATCATCAATACAAACATTTTGATTTCAAAATTACCTGTTCATGAGCTTGACCAGGTCAATCTTGAACTTGTCGGCGTACATCTCGGAGAACTGCTTGAGGGTGAACGCCCAGCCGTGGAGACCAGAGCCAAAACCCACGGAACCCTTGCTGGGGTCCACACGCACCTCACCTGGGCAAAACAAATAGGGGTTCAACATGAGTACATTGCTTTTGGTCTACTTGTACGATGGCAAGACGAGTCGACGATATCGACGGGTTCTAAGACCGGTGTATGTAATACGCAAAAAAATACTTTTCGCTCTCGCTGCACTTTTTATTGTAGGTATAATAAATGCAAAAAAACAGTATGAATAAGGTTTTGGCTGGAGAATATTATACGAATGACAATCAGTTGTCTATACAAAGCTGGAGAGAACTGGCTGTTGATGATAGTTGGACTCTACACCATATCAAATACTTATTATTTCTTTCTTATTTTAGTAACAACTTATAAATTAAACACACAGAGTATAAGTAATAAAATGAGCAGTAATAAAAAAAACTTTTGTACTTATACATACAATATGTATATCTATGATTGGCCACCAACTCGCCTGATGGTAGCGAAGTTTTGGGCGAAGATAGCATGTTGCTCTAGAAGAAAACTTTTCCCTCTTGCTTTAAATGAGAATCTTGCTGGACCGATTTTGACGAGATTTACTATGAAGATAGGTTAGACCTTGGATTAGCACATAGGCTGCTTTCTATGTGGGATTAACGCGGGTAACAACACTGCGGGCGCAGTCTGTGTCAGTATCTTTATATGTATAAGAAATAAGAAAATGGCTCTTAACGTGTTTTGATACTTTATCTTAGATGTGTGATGTGAATGTATCAATCATTAATGGGGTCACGCGCTATGGGAGCGCGCAACCAATTCCGGAATGAAGTTTGCTGTAAAGTCCACTTTGACACCCAGAAGCCTATGAGTGAAGCAACCGGCAACACTTGGGACTATAGTATGATTTACTAAATCTGTCATTTTTATGGAAACAATTCTGAAAGATTTAGTCACAATGGGTTACCGCAAGGTAATGCCTGAGTGAATAGGTTTTATCAGACATGTTCGTTACTTGTAAGCTGACACAAAGCAATTTGTAGATTGGTGACAGTGAAGGTACAGTGTAAACTCATTATAATGACACTGAAGGTACTGTGCATTTTATGGCGTTATAGAGTGGTCGTTAAATGGAGAGAGTGTATCATTGTATGGAATACAAGCTAAACCAACTAAAGCCAATTGATTTGACGCTTTAGAGAGTTTGTCGTTTAAACGACGTTAAATGGAGTTTACGCTGTATTTGTTTAAGACTCCAAAAATGGATTATTATAAATTTGACTCTAACATATTTTTTTATTCTACCTATTTGGAAAGGTTTTCTGGGTCTAAAGTTTTCTGTCGTGAGAGAAGGCAGGGACCCGGAAGTAGGAACGCATAGTGATAACATTAACATAATAACATTAAGTATGTGGTTAACCAGCCATGAGTGAAATGTGTCCTAATAAATATATTTTTTTTTTATTTATTTAATTATAAATTTATAACAACAAATACTTGAAACGAAAAGATGAACAACATAAAAAAACAATTATTTTGGCTATCAATAAATGTTACAATAGAACAGAATACAATATTTTTATTCATCATAAGGTATCCTATTACAAGTGCAATTAATATCAATAACAAGATACAGCATGGACTTGTCAATAAAAAAACCTATGTACAATATCTATATGTGATTAAATGTTATATGTGCTGTTATATAGCATTTATCAGTTGCCTCATATATTATTTGATTCCAGTTATACAAATAACCGACATGTTCCACGTTGGCACTTGACTGACCTTGTAGCGAGTCTTATCGTCATCGCGCGTCTCGCACGTGAGCGGTACATGTGTGATAATCGTTGAATAACTGCCGAAATGCCACTTTCTACATACGTGATAAAACTCGCAAATTAGAATAACAAGTTTAACCATTCCATTGCGCCGATTTGTTTTTAACCCCTATAATACAAAAACAATGGGGTGTTATATAGGTTTAATGTGTCAGTTGGTGGTTTTATAGCTCCCAAATGGATGGACAAATTTTGATTTCGTTCCGATATGTTGGTTGAGTACCTATCCATGTAAAATGTTCATGAAAATAGATTAAGATGGCCGCCGCCACAAAATGGCGGATGATATATATTTTTATAAACTGACGCAATATCCATATAAGCCAAAGGAAAAGGCATAGATTAGTAGGCTACATACATTTGTATATATTTATTTCAAATCAAAGAAGAACAAAGTGAAAAATGTCAGTGAAGTAAAATAATGTAAACGCCTTTACTAAGTACAAAGCTTTTTATAATAGCATATGTAATCAATAAATAACACACATTCCTAGGAATGTTTTTTAGGGTCCTATGATCAAGGTGAAATAAATTACATTGTTTTTAAAGAGACGAAGTTCTTTCATTCTCTCATTGGTTTCTTAGATCAAAAACAAATTCAGGTCAACATTGCAAGAACTACTTTCACTTGAGTGCAATCAGATGTGAAAGTAAAATAGTGATTGTTGAACAATCTTTTGGAGATAGTTCAGGGATCATTTGTTTGCTTAGATAGCATGATTTTAGGTGTACAAACTGACCTAAACTTAGCAGGGGATGACTACAGGCTGATTATGATGATGAATTTAAAAAACTGAGAAAGAAAAAAATGTCGGGTTTGATTGTTTTTCATTTGGATAAACTATGTTTCATCCCCCAAATTTACAGAAATAAATGGCACTACTCAACCTCTACCAAGAGCAAGCTAAAGTTGCATAACCGATTGCACAAGGAAGTTGTCAGAGCAACATCAATGAAAAGCTTCAAAACCGGCTCACCTGTTGGTTGCAGAAACTTAAGTTAACTTCTCCTGCAAAATTGAGATCAATCCAATGGAATAATAAAAAATATGGACATTATGTGAAACTGTCTAAATAAAATTCCCATTTTTGATGAGACAAATGAGCATAGTTTACGTTTTTCTTGTGCTCACCTGACTAGCTACCAACCTTAGCTTCAAATTACTTGGTAATGACCTTACAATGTTTTCCAGCAGCCTCCTTGAAACTCTGTTATCAGAATAGACCTAATTTTGGCCAAAAAGTCACTGGACTCGCGTAGTTACGCGCTCTGCTGTTCTAATCGATCTGTACAGAGTAAAAAAAACTCACCCATGGGACCACCATCGTCGTTGTAGGTGGCGATGATGACGTTGACGTTCTCCACAATCCTCTGGAAGGTCTGGTACAGCTCCTCAGCCTCCAGCTGCAGCTCCAGCAGGGCGCGGTCCATCTTGTTCATGAACAGGATGGGCTTGATGCGCTCAGCGATGGCCTGACGCAGTACAGTCTCTGTCTGTACGCACACACCTGGCAGGACACACACAAACAAAAACCTTCAAATAGGTGTCAGACAAAATTACATTGTGTACCTTCTTCTTCTTCACTACACTACTTGCACTACCATTTCCATACATCTCCTAGTGACATGCATCTCCTCTCTACGCAGCACGTGTGCATACCACGCTAACCTTCTACTCCTTATTTTCTCCCTCACTGGGGCTACTTTCACACTTCCTCTAATGTACTTATTCCTTATTTTGTCCACATTGTGTACCGCATGTCATTTAATAAGTGTCATTTCTTCTCCCCTGGGCAGGATGAATCAAGGGGCAGACAAAAAATTGTATGTCCCAGGAGTGAGTAGATACAAATCTGCCCGAGTGGATATAGTCAGGTCATATTGATCTTAGCTTTTCTGTATTGGCTTCTTTATTATACTGTTCATTTCAACTGCCTTTTAAAAGTTTTTATCCCTTACATATTTTATTTAAGGTTACATAAATAGATATAGACATTTAAAGATGGGATTCTTTTCCAAAAGATAATAATTTTGTCAGTCTTCACTTTGATAACTAAGACATGTATCAAAACTTGCTTATCATGAGAGGTCAATGAAAGTCACAGGGACTGATAAAAACTATAATTTAGCAAAATTGTTGCTATCTTAACTGTTAATGGGTATATGCAAGTTTATTTACTTGATTAAAAAAAACACCTACATGCATTTTTTTATTTTAGAAGCATATTCTATTAAAGAAAGAATATGCTGCATGATAGAACTATACTAAAATAATACGATCTCTTATTCTATCTATTAATCTATACAGTGTTCTGGCAGAATCAGACTACGGTTCTCCATGAACACTGTTACACTTGCTAAGCATATGCTCGTATGTTTAACTTTGGGCCTGGGACAATTTATACTTATAAGGTTACTAGCTGACCCGGCAAACATTGTTTTGCCTTATCACTTAGGGGTATGGAAAATATATAGTAGCTGATTCTCAGACCTACTGAATACACATATAAAATTTGGTAAAAATTGGTCAAACCATTTCGAAGGAGTACATTAAGTAACATTGTGACATGGAATTTTTATACGTAAGATTTGTTTTAAGATGTAATTAAGACTCACCGGAGACACAGTCGACGACGACGAGAGCTCCATCAGTGACACGGAGGGCAGCTGTCACCTCAGAAGAGAAGTCAACGTGCCCGGGAGAGTCAATCAGGTTGATCAAGAAACCCTTCTCGCTCTTCTCACGCTGGTCGGGGTTGGTGATGAACACAAGATCCTTCTCTTCAAGCTCGAAGAACATAGATATGGCACTGTGGAACATTTAGGCTGTATCAAGAACTTTTGTTTGGGTATTAAGCAAACGGTATAGAATTTAAGGTAGCATCAGATGGCCGTTCTTAAAAATCGTCAATAGTATTCAGATTTAATAGGTATAGAACATTCATCATGTAAGTGGTTTATTTGTTGATTAGTGATAGTATATTCATTAATTTATTGTAATTTTCATGCTATTGTGAAATAATTGTGCAAATGTGTCAAACCTTTATTAGGTGGCATAATTTCAATAATAAGCTCGTATTTATCAGGTTAAGAATCTGGTTCGAGTTTCTATAATCCTTTAATTACAATATTAACACTAGTTGTCTAATTGTTTTAAAAGTGTAATTACTTTTATTGTCCTGGAAATTAACGATATTATGAATGATTTAATAGATCGAAATGTTAGGGTCAAGTTCAATGACATGGCATCGTTCGGGAGGTAATAATAATACCTCAGCACGACAAAGGTTATACGCCATGTGGGGATTTCGGCAGTACTCACGTCGACTTGATGGTGATGCATCTGTCTTGCTCGTCCTTGCGGGTGTCGGTGAAGCGGGTCTCGCCCGCGCGGGCTCCGGCGATGATACCGGCTTTGGACACCAGGGAATCCGTAAGGGTCGACTTGCCGTGGTCGACGTGGGCGATGACGGACATGTTGCGGATGTTCCGCTTCTTGTCCATCATCCCACGGATCTCGTCTACGGTGAAATTCACCTGCACAAACCAGAAAACAGCCCGTGAACATGATGCACAACACAACACAGATGGTCGGTCACTTGTCATACGCACGTCGCATTTTTGTGGGATTTGTTACTGAAGAACTCGAATTAAAAGACTGTAATTAATTAGATTTTAACTATTAACTAATCACAAGGACACTATTGATAGCACTTCAACACTTCGAAGACGTCATCGCACCACAAAGACCGTCAGGAAGAAAGTGTTTATTTTTCAAACTTTTAAACATGAAACCCGGAAAATATCAACGTGAATCGATAGCGATAACACTTGGCGGCACTTTTCTCATCACTTTTATGCAGTTTGCTACTCACCATTTTGGATGGTTTATGATTTTGCGGTTACTAAAATTAACCACCATACGCCAGCAATGGCGTACGCTTGAAAAAGGACGAGCGGCTGGCCGGATGTTATAAGGCCAGCTATCTGTCAATGTCATTTATTTGTCAGTTATGTCCATAGACAATGTATAATTAAAAAAGTAAAATAGGGATGTGATGTCATCGTTTGCTTTGTACACAAGCTTTGTATGACCCGCTACACGACGTTCTTTCAAACTCAATCAAAAGATGTCGCTACGTAAGTCATCAAGTTTCTACTCGACGATAGATGGCATTAGCAGTCTTTTTAATTATTACTTACTATTTCATAAATTTATTTTCATGTATGATGAAATAATTAGTAATTTGTATATTTCCACTTTATACTACTAGCTATCACAAGCGCCAAAAGTTACATTAGTAGCGTCAGTCTAGGAATACCCAATACTATTTTTCAAACAAGCAAGGCAAAGGGCAAGTAGGGTGAGGAAAGTGATAGGGGAACCTGACAAATTGACTACCTACCTACCTATTTATTTTGGAATGGGGGAAATTATGGTTGTCCAAACCTTTTTCTTTGTGTTTAGCCAGGATTTCATACTTAATATTTTACAACCACAAAGTATACGGATGCCTCACGAAAGGGCTGTAGATCCAGACAAGGTTTGAATAAATATGAAGACCTCTTTGCGTAATGGTTATTATGCCATGGATATTATGTTCGATTTCCAGCACGGCCAAAGTCTCGTAATGAACTTAATTTGTTGGTTGTCTGGGTGTTAAATGTGTATCGATATAAAGTATTTATGTACCTATGTATATATCAGTTGTGTTAGCAACCATAATGCGAACTAGAAATAGTTTAGCGTGGGGATAACAAACCGTGTGAAATGTGACTTGATTATAATATTTATTTATTATAGTTTTGCCATAATTACCAACCCTACTTGTTACTTCCAATAATAATTATTTGTAGGAACAAATAATTATTATCAGCCTACGCCTAATTAAATCAAATCAATTCGATATAGAATTGTTAACTGTTATTTTGCATCATATCATAATCAATTTATTATATACAAACTTATTTTACTTGGAATATTTAGACAACCCTATCAAACCGGTTTGCAAAGGGGACCTAGCAAGGTCATGGGATCAAAAGAGTGATACTATCTGCTGTAATTATCCGTATACAGTGTAAGCAATGCCAGTATTGGAGTTAGTTTTATTGTGAATTTATTGTTTTTGCATGGTAGTAGATAGAATATTTTCTTACGCTCGGCTGGCTAGTAACCAACCTCTAGATGTAAAATCTGTCACCAAGCACCTAACAGTGTGTTCTGGCAGCCTCCTTGAGTGTCAGATATTACAGACTAGGCATGCTCCACCATAGACCAGTGTCGCTAACTTATGAAGTTATGCGCCCTGTTGGTGGAGCATGCCTAGTCTGTAATATCTGACACTCAAGGCTCAAATAGCTGTAAGAAGTAAATATAATAATGTAGATAGAAAGTAATAATCATTATTAGAAGTTTTATAACAATCAGCTGACTGTATGAAACCCTATATTCAGAAATCGGTCTGGGTATTAAATATGTATCTATATAAAATATGTTATATGTAGTATATCAGTTGCGTAAGCAACCATAATACGAACTAGAAATGGTTCAGTATGGGGTTAACTAGCCTTGTGTGAAATGTGTCCTAATATATATTTAATCAATCTGAGCTTATAATGCCGTTTGCGCCATAATAATGTTATTGTTTGACCTAAACTATTTTTATATTACTCGTTTTTAAGCCCCGATGTAAAAATGACGTGATGAACGACGTTTTATTTGATGAAAATCAGTCTAAGATGGTTACTGACTAAAAAGAAACGAGAATCAGCGTTGTTTAGTTTAAACTTGATAACTTTATTTGTTCCATTAAATAAAAAGACAATCAATATCGTGACGCTCATCCCATTCGTCGACATTTTAATCAACGCCTATTTTTTAATCGCACAAAATAGGTCGAAAGTCACGTCTGAAGCTGATAAAGATAACGTATTATAAACAAAGCACATTGCCAATGCTGAGTGAGTCAACGCCTGTAGCAACAAGGGACAAAAAAATAAAACAAAAAAAAAATACGGAGAAAAGTAAAATTTATTATCAAAATGAAACTGGCCATTTTGGAGAGAAGCCAGGAGGTGAGACGATATTGTGGTGCAAGCGGTCGGACGTACATGACGTATTTACTTCCTATTTATATATACCTACTAAGTATACTTACGTTTTTGGGGGTTCCGACACCTGCTCCATCGAGTCCGGGTTGAACGACGACGGCGTCGCGTGAACGTCACCGTCGCGTGGTTGGTGAAACAATCCGGGAAGGGCCACAGCGCAGTGCAAGGAGGTCTCCGGAGTGTTTCCCGGAAGAACCCGGAGACCTCCGTTAAGCACAGAGGCAGGTCACCGGGGGGGTTTTAGTGGGTAAAAATCCCACATAATCTGGCTGCGCCCCATCGTAACCAGGTATCTCGTCGAAGATTTCCCCCTCGTCAACAAAAAAAAAGGTATTATTTTAGTTGCCAAGTTCTGTTTATGTATTCCTATATCTTCTTCTCGTATGATTTGGCCAAGTTCTGGTGTCCAGAGTTTTCAAGCAGCCTGAAGCACAGAAACACAGAACTTTTTTGGCCATAAATACTCCCTCGTAACGTACGTTAAGGAAGCTGAAGCAGCGGGTCTAGATTTAAGAATAAAAATTTGTCAATATGTCAGCTGTAAGTATAACTCTGGGTTACCTTAGAGCCGAAACTCGCTTCTCTGAAAGGAACAAAATTATAATACATTACAAGTTCCATATTAAAATATTACATAAAATTATATAAGTAATTGAAATTGTTATATTAAGTTAAGCTACGACTAACTTATTTCTAGAATCTTATATCTAACTGTAGAATAAAGGCCTTTTTTAAAGCTAAGACTAGAACTGTTGGAACGTTTGTTAGAAATCCAACATTCAAATGCGTATTGGTGGATGTCACATGAGCTCAAAAACTTTTCTTGTATTAGGTATGTAGGTTCCAAGCTAGATTAGACTATAAGACAAAGAAAATACATACATACTACCTACGTAACAGATATCATCGTTCTCTTTCATACGAAATCCTTTTCAAAATCACAAACTTTCTAACCGCAGTTTCTTACTTATTGTCCATTTTCGGCAATATTTACAGTTAGAATAAAAGTTGCATAGTACTTTGTGTTTTCGAGACACACTAGATAATGTATAGTTCCGAGGATTCGCACAAAGCATTTAGCTTTGACCTTCATTATGAAAACTACGAAACTTTGGAACTCTCTTCCTGAGTCTCAGTTTTCTGAGAATAATTTGGGGGTCTTCAAATCTAGAGTAAACTAGCTGACCTGGCAAACGTTGTTTTAGCTTATCACTTAGCGGTATGGAAAATAGATAGTAGCCGATTCTCAGACCTACTGAACACGCGTATAAAATTTGTTATAAATAAGTCAAGCCGAGAGTTAAATCTATACATATCATTGGTGCGAGTATTTTTTTAGCTCAAAGTTAAAATAAATAATTAAACAAAACGAACGTATAGGTAAGGCCCCTTACTTAGTTAAAGTACCATGTTTTTGTGCCATAATAAATAGCACTTGAAATATTAACTTATTTTGTACGAAGTCAACTGTTGTTCCTAACTAAAAAAAAACAGCTTACAGTAATACCATAGACAAAAATATATAAAGTTGCCTATGGTAATACCTCGGATCATATTATATGATTTTTCTTCGGTAATACCATAGACAAAATATACTTATATTTTGTCTATGGTATTACCGAATTAATACTTTAATTTCTATCCACAAGTCACCTAATAATAATCCGTGTATCATCACAACGTCATTCTTCGGAAGCGATGCTTCTACATCCAATCTCAATGGGGTGATGAATGAAGACCTTCAAGCCATCCCAGCAGCGGTTCCTGGTAAAATTGCGTAAGATCCTAATTGTCACTAGCACTAAAATTAAAAAAAAAAACTCGTACGATTGTGAATTTTAATGACTAAAGAATAAGGTTTAATTTTGAGTTGTGTTACATGCGATTTCTAGCAAGCATTGGGCCTTTTGCCAGTACTTCGGGAAATAATATTGGTTGGTAAATAAATAAACGTGATGCAACGAGAAGGAAAGTTCTCGAATAAATTTGTGTTTCGAAGAATTTTGGGAGGGGTCGGACAAGAATATATTTTAGATAGAAAGGTGATATTTGAAGTCACTGAAACGTATTTTGTTAATGTTGTAAGTTATTTTATAAACAGATTCTTTACCATAGCAATAAAATAATAAAATATGTTTCGATAAATAATAAATGTAAAACTAATATCTATTCTAAAGATCAGTGCCAGTGGGAAGAGTACCCAAAATGTCAGCAATTGCCTCTTTGTATAGCAACACTGATATGCTATGTAAAGTAGAGGCCGGCGTTTTGAACATTTGATTTTAAATTATTTTAAAATATAAAAGTATTATATATTTTATTTTAGGTGCGATATAAAATGAAACAACTGAATGAAATTAAAAATTATATCTATTTTGTATTAGAGTAACAAACAACCTTTCAATGAGTTTAAATCATTTTAACATAATAAGATTTACGTTTTTATTGACGTTCTCGTTGGTGTAACGGTTACCATGGTGGACTGCCAACCAAAGAGTCCCACATTCGTGTCCCGGCACGGCGAACATCTTTGTGACGAACTAAATTTGTTAAACATTTATTTTGTGACACGAACAGTAAATAAAAACAATACATAAGAAACAAAAGAAAACATCGAAATCTGTATTAATATTTATTATTTTAGCCTTGCCTTTTATCCAATTTTATCTTTAGGGTTTCGGATTTTTCCACAGAGTATATCACTGAAATGCTGATAAGCAGTTTTATCTTTTGTTTTATGGTCAAGCATAGAGTATGGTAAATCACATAACAAACCGACCAAGCCTTGGCCTTCTTTACAAGCAGTCGACCTTACTGATAGCTTCACCTCCTTGGTACTCGGTTACGTGGGATATCGTAAGGAAACTGTATAATTTTATGCGCGCTCGTCGTAAAACCATTATCTAACCAGGCATTAAATAATATTACTATAAGTTATAAAGTAATCTATAATTTAAAACATAAGTCGGGTTTTCTTTTCTGACGCTATAACACCAGAACGCACGAACTGATTTCCACGGGAAATCGTTGGAAAGGTCTCGGGCTCCGTGAGATTTGTACCAAACAAATTCTGGGAAAATTTCTGGTCGAAGAAATATACAGGGCACCTACATGTTACTTTAAGTTAGATTATATTGATAATTTTATACGTCAGAAAAACCTTACATTTAATTTGTATAACACTAAAACTGTTCAATGTATGTTTTTCCCCTGTATCTATTTTCCTTCATTTAATAAGAATAATAATCGTCAATATTTAAACTGTGACAAGCTGCGGTTACATTTTCCTTTTCAACATAAATGTATTTATCAGTACCTAACTAAGAATATTACTTTATTTTCCCTCTCAAGCCCAAACCACAAAGTTGAAATAATAAAACGAATTGAAAATAGACGAAATGAAACAAACAGAATAAGAATAAAAGCAAGATTAGGTTCCCGTACGCAAGGCGCGACATCTGGCGTCAGGAGTCTTCGTCTTATTGCTTGTTTATTTTAGGATACGTTTTGTTGCTACGGTGTCATCCTTGTATACTGCAGATCTTAGCTTGGACAGACTTGGCAAACATATTCTGTATATATATATATTTTTTGATGTTTTTCAGGCTTTCCTTCAACACATATACGCTGGAGACATTGCTCGACAAACACTTTTCATAATATTCTGGCATTTTTTTTATATGTTCGACAGGCTTTCCTCCAACGCATTTACGTCGAAGACATTGTCCGGCAAATACTTTTCACATAACATTCTGGCTGTTTTTCTTTCGTTTTATCTTCGCCAGGCTTTCCATTTATTTTGGAGACATTGTCTGACGAACACTTTTCACATAATATTCTGGCAATTTTTTGTATGTTCGTCAAGCTTTCCTGCAACATTTTTACGTCGAAGACATTGCCCGGCAAACACTTTTCACCCACAACAGTGATTGCGAAAGATACTTTAAAATAAAAATAGCAATATATTGACTGTATTCAAAATTTACTAATCAATAAAACATTTGAAACTAACATTGAGCTACTTCGTTAGTCGTGAAAATCACAAACTTGTTCATGTAAAAGCCAGACATCTTCATGAAAGTAGTTAATACTTTAAAAGGAATAGCAGTAGGAAGCATCCAGCGGAGTATTTCAGCAGCCATGAGAGCCTGATATTCCAGATATAGCATGCTCCACCTCAATCCAGAATGTCTCAATGTCTCAAGAGGTAATACAATCTGCAAGTCAAATGCCTAGCTGTACATACAAAAAAAATTGTTTAAAACAAATACGTTTTAGAAGCAAAGGTGTCCCCCGGTACTACTTGAGTGAGTCATGTTGTTTACCTGACTCCACCCCAATGATAAGATCCCATTTGATGGCGCTTTACTCCTCGTCCGAAACAGGTAAGTGATCCATTACTAACTCTTTCCACACAGTGCAAGTGAATAGACGACCTCGTTGGCGTACAGACCATGCCAGTCTGCCAATCAGAATGTTCCTGGTTGTGCTTAACTAAATTCCTTGGCTGTGGGTCTGGGTGTTAAATATGTATCTATATAAAATATGTATGTATGTATATGTAGTATATCAGTTGTGTAAGCTAACATAACATAAACTAGAAATGGTTCAGTGTGGGGTAAACCCGCCGAGAGTGAAATGTGTCCTAATATATATATTTTTTTTAATTTATAGTTGTGTAGTAAAATAAATATTTATTTACTTTATTTATAAAATCAACCTGTCTTGAATATAATTATTTGCCAAGTTTTTTTTCCAGTAATCTGTAAATTAGCCTTAATCAGAAATTACGGCAACAATAACGAACACGCGAAAATTAAAAGGCCCATACCCCATTAAACTCTGAAGTCCGTCCTGCTCTACCGCACGGACACATCATAGCTCTGTCCTTTGCTAGCACCCCGTCCCGCGACCGCAGAGGCGAACAGTGCTAATACGAGACATAGCTCACATCGGCCATCAAGTGGAATATTATATCATTGTTCAATCCAATACATTATTCGTAAAGATGCAAGGAGAGCTCTGCCAGCATTATTTTCGGATTTTCGTCACACCTTTCCAACAAATATGTGACTATTCTCTGTCTCATATAAGAAATTGCTTCTATTTACGTTCTTTCAATAAAACAAAATGATTATTCTAGATAGATAGATAGATAATCCTAGTTAGATAGATAGATAGGTAATAGAAAATCCTTTATTGGTGAAATTGAACATGAAACTTTAAAAAGAAAAGGTTTACTAACAAGTGTGCCGTAATCGGCGGCCTTATCGCTTAAAGCGATCTCTTCCATGCAACCTTTGGATGGAGAGCAAGCAGTATATAAACGGCTGAAATACGGCAAAGTGACTTATGAAAGGCAAATGTTTGTGATTAATAAAAATGTAGACAGGGACAAGTGTGTGAATGGGACATACAGTAAACTTTATATAACGATTCTAAAGAGACTGTGCATTTTATGGCGTTATAGAGAGTAGTCGTTAAAAGGAGAGGATGTAGGTACCATTGTATGGAATACAAGCTAAACCAACTAAAGCCAATTGATTTCGACACTTCAGAGAGTTTGTCGTTAAATCGAGTAACATGGAAATACACTGTAATACACACAATTACACGTTTACACTGTAATATGTTTTTCAAATAATGAATACATTCTTAAATCTTAATCTCTGAAATTCAAAACGAAACTTTAAGCCTCAAAACGAAACTTTAATAAAATGTATGACGTAAAAATGTCGTCCTGTCTACAAACCACTACGACCTTTGTCTTTAGCAGTGGGCAATTACAAAGTTTATTATTGCTCCTCTTAATCCGTTTAGTTTCGCAAGTGTCCGCAATAAATATCCTGGCGCCACCGTCGCGTGAGTCACCGCGCAACAGACGCGGGCGCAGCGTTTCAGCTTTTTTCAGCAAAACAATAAGACAAGTGCTGTCTATTTTCAGACCAAATTGACTACGAGTGGGTCTAGGCTGTACGCTAGTCGCTGCTTTGTGCAAAATGAATAAGACTTTTTGTGTGATAGATCTTATCTAGTTTATTAGATAGTTTTGATACGTAAAATGTTTGGTTTGGTAAATATATAAATTATTTTAAATTGAATACTGTACAATATTTTATTTAAAAAAAACATTCATTCAATATTTAAGAGCTGGGATCTTGTCCGTGGAGTTTTTTCCAGGTAGTTCTATCTTCGGCCAAATCCTTGACCTCCCTATACGACATGACTTTCGCCTTCTCCTTAATTTGGTCTAAAAATGATCGTCTAGGTCTTTCTCTTCCTCTCTGGCTTCTTTCCTTCTATGATATTTTCAATGAAATTGTCATGTCGTATAAGGTGGCCTACCAAAATAAAAACAAATCCATGTAAACTAAATATGCACAATAATATAAAAATCTACAGCTGTAAATTCGTACCTACCTATATTATTTTACAAGAAAGTGTTTTTAACTTTTTATGTCTTCACTAATTTTGATAGTATCGCGAGGAAGCCCAGATACATCGGGGACCACCCAATCTGAAGATATGTGTGTCATCTGCCAGCTCGCACTGGGCCGGCGTGGCTTATATCTTCATCTGAGAAAAGGCCCCGAGTCGCAATGCTTGTGCTATAGAATATATAGGCAAAGTTGATAAAATTTAAAAGCAAAGAAATCTATGGTTTTAGTTTTTTGAACAATTCATGTGAAAAATGTTTTTATATAAATAGAGGTTTAAAATAAATAAGGTCTATAAAATAATCACAGTATTTTTTAGAAATTAACTATGTACTTTTCCCCCGAGTTAATTTTTTTATCAAAGTTTCTCGTATTTCGCAGAGGAGTCAAATGAGAGGTTATTGGATTAAAATCCAAATTATCAACATTATAACCCATCTTTTTCAGCATAATTTGATCATTATTTACCTACGAAAAGTAATTTTCCATGTCTTATCCCCATAATACACCATACAAGGTTTTTCCAATGAATGCGCAATATTCGTAAACAATGATTAAAATAAATACAATAGTTAAAATAAATACATTAATTAACATAAGATTGGATAGCTAATTAATTTAATATTATTTTGTCCTGTTTTTGTCAATCCTGTATGTTGTTATTATATCTCCATACCTAGTTATATTCCCATAGTCGTAGATATATAAACATATAACCCTGTAGTCTTAAGTATAAGCATATAACCCTGTATGAAAGCTGATGCGGCATAGCGACGATTCATAGAATCCGGCCACCCGGGCTTTGCCGTATCAGCAAACATTTCATTAGAAATAAGACCTAGTATTAAGAACAGTTTAGAATAAAATCTTCGACACTCAACACCTAGTTTAAGTGGTTTAATTTTAATTTAGTTTTTAAAAAGATATTAACGCGCTCCCGATTCCTAACTGGCGCAGCCGGTAGGATAATCGGCTGCTGTCATCGCGAGTACCGAGCGTAGAATCCGTGAAAAGTGTACGAGCGTGGCAGCATTGGTGGCTAGCAGCATCGCGTGGAGCCATCCGATTATCCACGAACCAAATAAATGAGTTGGACGTCGGCGATGCGGGGCATGTAAGTGGCACACCCAGAGTAAAATCCTCCGCTTGTTCCACCCATTCCCATCCAATATCTTGTGTTAAAATCACACATTTAGTTTAAGTTTGTGACTGAAACTGCACACATTAAATTAAGGAAAACGTAGCGAAAATTGCTCGTTTTAGTTAAAAAAATTGTGACTGAAACTGCACACATTAAATTAAGGAAAACGTAGCGAAAATTGCTCGTTTTAGTTAAGAAATTGTATTTTTAAGTAATTATAGATTAGGTTAACGTGACTTAAACCGCACATGTTTAGATATTTTTAGTTTTTTTTTTGTGTTATACTTACTAAGAAAAATGGTTGACAACGCAGCGCAATTAGCACCTCCCCTTCTAACGGATATGTTAAAACTAATTCCTGAATATGAGGGTGACGCGAATACGTTAACATTGTTCTTAAAAAAGTGCGAGTATGTTATCCAACATTTCCAAGGAAGTAATCAGCGAAATGAGTATCTGATGCAATGCATCACTAGCAAATTAAAAGGGAAGGCCGCCGCGTTAGTCAGTGAGAGGGAAGATTTTTTAAATTACGACAACCTGAGAGAACTACTAATTCAACATTTTGGAGACCCTCGCAGCGAGGAGTCAGTGGCCATCGAATTAGAATCGATGAAGTTAAAATCCGGAGAAACGTACCTAGAATTCTGCGGCCGCATTCAAAACGTAAGGGCCACCCTTTTTGCAAAAATTAACCAAAATTTAATAAATTCAGACGAAGTAAAAAACGCTAAAAGACTAATACATAACAACACAGCCCTTAATGTATTCTTATACAATCTCCCAGAGCATATGGTCAGGGTCATACGTTTGAAAAATCCGAAAAACCTAGAGGACGCCTTAAAACAGGTAATAGAAGAGGTGAATTTCCATGAACAATATCAGATAAAAGCTAAACTCTTAAACAGCCAAAACACAGTAAACCCGAGACCTCCGCCTCAAGCTTCTCCACAATTTAAATTCGGAGTCCCAAATCAAGGTCAGTATAGGCCACAGTTATTTACCTCGCAACCTATACGACATCCGATGCAGTCGGGCTTCAAACCGAACTTCCAAGCTCACCAGTATACTCCGCGACCCCAAGCAGCCCCGTTTGGGTATCGACCTCCGCTACAAATGAATCAAGGTGGGTTTAGACCTCAAGTAGGACAGTTTGGATATAGACCCCAACAGTTTGGCTTTAGACCACAGCCGGGTCAATTCGGGTATCGACCCCCGCAACCTCAAGGCTATCGACCACCACAGCCATTCTCAGGCGACGTGACAATGAGAACTGCACCAGCCCTGCCAAAGGTACCCATTAACGAAATGCAAGTAATGGAAGAAGGTACGTACATGCCTTACGATTATGACACCCCTATATATGACACATACGACGAGCAACAGGCAATCGACGCTAATTATTACACCGAAGCTGGTGCCGAGCAGCCTTGCGAACCGGAAGCGAATCCTGACGAAACGGAAAATCAGGTAAGTGCGGAAAATTTTTGTATGACCATACCCCCTATATACCCGAGGTAATAGAACTAAACTACGACCGGTCCCGAAAATTACCATATATGAATATTCCCGAAATAAACGGCAAATTTATGATAGATTGTGGTAGCAGTAAATGCTTCATTAGCCCAACTAAAGCCAATCAGTATTACGCAGCTCACAAGTCTTATGAATTGTTTACAGTTAATAGTACGCATGCCTCTAGCACGCATGAAGAAGTAATTAACATCCCGCTCTTCTCTGTTTTCAATGTGGACTGCGAACAAAAATTTTATGTCTACGAAGTAGATCCCAAATATGACGGCGTAATTGGATTAGATTTAATGCTTAAACATAACGCTAAAATAGACTTAGAAAACCGAATTTTCGAAACAAAACACTCTTCGATCCCTATCCAACTCGACAGCGACCACGTTTTATATTTAACCGCACGTAGTGAAAACCGTGTGAAACTACCGGTAAACCTTAAAGATGGTAATGCTATCCTAAATTTTACGGAATTCGAGAAAAACGTACGAATGCCGGCAGCCCTGGTTGAATGCAAAAATTACTTCGCCACTACAGTCATTAAAAACGCCTGCGATAACGATATAATAATGAACTTTAAAAAACCTATTACTGTCAAGGCATTTCAACCCAATCAAAATATAATATGCAATATAAACCATACTACCGATTTGACTGAAGTTGAAGTGGACCAACTACTCAAAGAAAACCTAACAAAACTACGATTAGACCACCTGACTTCGGAGGAAAGAAAAGCCATACGAGACTTATGTATAGAGTATAGAGATATATTTTATTGTGAAGATCTCCCGCTCACCTTTACCAACCAGGTGAAACATCATATAAGGACAACCAACGACAACCCTATATACATGAAACCATATAGACAAGCCCCAGCCCTAGCTGAAGAAATTAAAAATCAAGTGGAAAAACTGCTTAAGGACAATGTAATACAGGAATCACACTCTCCATGGAGCGCACCGGTACATTTAGTTCCGAAGAAATTGGATGCTTCCGGCCAGATGAAATATCGAATGGTTGTAGATTACAGGCGGTTGAACGAGATTACAACAGATGACAGATACCCCTTACCAAATATTTGCGACCTTTTTGACAAATTAGGTAAAAGCAATTACTTCACGACTTTAGATCTTGCATCTGGTTACCACCAAATTGAAATAGCTGAGGAAGACAGACAAAAAACCGCGTTTTCTACCCAGAACGGCCATTACGAATTCCTCCGCATGCCATTTGGATTAAAAACGGCCCCGGCAACCTTCCAACGCACCATGGACAACGTCCTTAGAGGACTACAAGGTATACACTGCCTAGTATACTTAGATGATATACTTATATACTCAAACGGACTCCGTGAACATCTGGAGAAACTACGTGCAGTCTTTGACAGAATTAGACAAACCAACCTCAAGGTTCAACTTGACAAGTCAGAGTTTCTCTGCAAGGAAGTACAATATTTAGGACACACCCTTACCAAAAATGGCCTCAGACCGAACAACGACAAAATACAAGTTGTATTAGACTACCCAATTCCCGAAACACAAACCGAAATAAAAAGATTTCTAGGATTTATAGGATACTATCGTAGATTCATCAAAGATTTTTCAAAAATTACCCAACCATTAACCGCTTGTTTAAAGAAAGGTAAAAGCGTAGAAATTACAGAAAAATATAGAGAAGCTTTCCAGAAATGTAAGGAATTGCTGGTTAACGCACCAATACTTCAATATCCAGACATGAACAAACCTTTTATATTGACTACCGATGCGTCCGAAGTAGCAATCGGTGCCGTGCTATCACAAGGCACAATAGGCTCCGACCTACCTATAGCATATGCCAGCCGAACGTTGAGCGACACTGAAAGAAAATATAGCGCTATAGAACGCGAGTTACTAGCGATTATCTGGGCTACAAAACATTTTCGACCATATTTATATGGTAGAAAGTTTGACATTGTCACTGATCATAAACCCTTGCTCTGGCTTTATCAGCTAAAGGAACCCGGCAGCAAGTTGACACGCTGGCGACTACGCTTACAAGAGTTTGACTTCGATATAAAACATAAAAACGGGCAGTTAAACGCTAACGCAGACGCACTGTCACGCCTAAAACTTAATGCATTAAGTACTGACGAACTCGACGACGATATATCAATGATAGTTAATTTGGAAAACCGTGACTCCAACGCCGACCGCGATCACTCAGATACAATATCTATTTCAGACTCTGAAAGGACCGAAACCGATAGTCCCATCACCGTTTCTGACTCTGATACAATAGATAATATATTCAAAAAGGAACCCGAATGTTTAGTGCGCACAGATTCAAGCTCCAGCGCTACCGAAACAGTACATTCCGGTAGAGACTTAGAATCATTAGGCATACCAATATTACATGAAGCCATAGACACCAAACCAAATCAAATACTAGTGTTCCACAAATATCAAAATGAATTGCAAACGACCGATTTATCCACAAAACATCAAAAAATCCTAGAAGTATTTCTACCTCACGGAAAACCCGAGCTTATCTGTGAGTTTCTGAAAAAATACATAAAACCAAAATTAAAATACTTCATATATTTCGAAACAACTCAACACCGACGCGAATTTAGTAACATTGTGACGTCATTATTTAAAAAGGACTCAATTAACTTCCAGGAATGTACCGAACGAGTAATAAATGTCGAAGGTGAGGATGAACAGAAGCTTATAATAAAAAAATTACACGAAGGAAAAACTTGTCATCGCGGTATAACAGAAACAGTAAAACGAATAAAAAGAAACTATTTTTGGCCAGATATGCGCGAAACCGTCGCAGCAGTAATTAATTCGTGTGATAAATGTAGAGCCTCTAAGTACGATCGTAAACCCCTTAAACCATTTTTACAACTAACCGAAACGCAAGACGCCCCGTTCCAAGAACTCTTCATAGACATATTTTCAATAGAATCAAAATCATATCTTACAATAGTAGATGCGTTTAGTAAGCTCGGACAAGCAATAGAGGTACCTTCCCGGTCAACGCCAGAAATAGTAAGAGCCCTTCTTAAGTATTTCAGTTTTTATGGCATCCCTCGAAAAATTAGCTGTGATCCTGGAACCGAATTCAATAACGATTTACTCAGAGAAATGACAGATTTACATAAGATAAAGTTACACATAACGACCCCAAATAACCCAAATTCTGTTGGTATAGTAGAGCGATTCCATTCGACCTTAATTGAGATTTACCGCATAGCCAAATATGAGAAGAAATATTCAGACGCAGCTAATACAATGACTTATGCCATAATGGCCTATAACAGTACTATACATAGCGCCACGGATTTAACACCTTTTGAAGTTGTATTTGGACATACAGAACTAAACTCAACGTTTGACGTGCAATTTGACAAAAACTACAAACAGCAGTTGATAAAAGACCACCGAAAACGCACAAAAGAACTATACAAGTACATATCGGAAAAGTTGAGAAAAGACAAAGAGAAAGTAAGAGATAAACGCGGTGGAGAGATTTTACCAACCTTTAAAGAAGGACAAGAGCTACACGCAAGAGCAGTAAATAAAAGACAATCGAAGGATAAACCAAAATACCGAAAAGCAATAGTAACGGGTGAAGCACAACTAAACGTAGTACCCATAAAAATCAGGGACCGAGATACTAAGGTCCCAATTAAAAACATAAAACGCCCTCCACAGATGGTGCTTCCTTCTGATGACGGCGACGGTCATCCAAGCCCAAGACCTCCCGAGCCAGGGCCTTCAACTTCAAGAGATAATTGAAAACCCAGGTCTCCTCCCAGTAAAGCAAGGCCGTGCGTTTCTACAATACGAAAACTGGTCAATTATAAAAACTATAGATTTAACAGGTATAACTTCTGACTTACAATTTAACACGAAACAATACTCTAAATTTTGTGCTAAATTATCCTCTTCTAAAAATGTTTCCTCCATTATTAATAAACTAAAAGATTTCCAGTTACAAATAAATTACATCCGCGATGAAGCTACAGAGAAATTACAACAGTTAATCCCGATTAAGCGCGTAAAACGCGGTCTTATGAATCCACTAGGCTCTCTAATCAAAGTCATAACAGGAAATCTAGATAACGACGACGCTATCCATTTCGAACAGTTATTAACGGATACAATAACTCGCGAGCAAGCTATTTCTAATAAGATCACCATTATTTCCGAAATGTTGGACCACATAGTCAATTCAAGTAAAATTGTAAATGAGAACACTAAGATTATAAACGATAGAGTTAGTAAAATAGAAATGTTTATAAAATCAAAGGAAAACGATGAATTACTTGTGTTCCATATAACAAATATATTTAATCTTTTTATAAATAACTTCCGTACCATTTCGATTAGACTAAGCGATGTAGAGACAGCTTTAGCCCTTAGTAAAGTATCAGTATTGCACAAAACTGTAATAGACTCTGTAGAGCTACTGACACTGTTAAACGAAATAAGTACTTACGGTAGCCTCATGTATCCTGTTAATGATAAGAACTTAATTAATTTAGAGGAAACGTTTTCTGTAAAAACCTACCTTAAGAACAGTAGCATAAGATTTATTATTGACGTCCCACTTGTAGAGAAAGAATGTTATATATATTACAAATTGTACCCATTACCCATGCTTAACCACTCCACCGAAAATACCCTTACCATCATCCCCGAATATCCTTACTTTTTCCAGGGTGAGAAAAGCTACCGAACGATTGCCCGAAGATGTAAAGAGGTAACAGCCAAAGAGTACCTTTGCTCCGAAAACGACGTCGTCCCGTATACCAGAGAAACCTGTATAGAACAACTAATGAAATATCGACAAAACGTATCGAAATGTACCTTGCGACAAGTCATTACTGAAGATTTGAAGACTCAGAAAATCTCTGATAACAGTTGGATTATATTCTCTAAACATAAGAAAGTACTTACACAAAAATGCAGAGATGACGTCATACAGAAGCCATTGAAAGGTACATACATCCTTACTATTCAAAAACCCTGCGACGTTACAATTGGTACTCTACAACTACGAGCAAACCGCTTCCTTGAATCAAGAAATATATATAACTACGTGCCTGTTATACATTTACCTGTTTTACCAGAAAAGATTACAGAAGAAACCGAAACCGTAGACTTGCAAGGCGTTAACCTGGATGACGTACAACACCTGAACTATATACTAAAGAAAAGTGTGAAAAGTGCCCATAACCCAAATGTGAAAAGTGAAGTGAAAAGTCTTGGCATTGCCACAAGTGTTCTCTATCTAATGGTTTTAATACTTTCGGTATACCTAATATGGTCAAAAATAGTGCCCCTCGTGCGAAAATCTCGTGAAAATCAGGAAATCAGTGTAAACGTTAATGAAAATGTAAATGAAAACCCTATTTTACTAACTACCCGATTGTAATTAATATAAGCTCGTTGCCTCTGCTCACCCTCGAAGCAGGAGACGCGTATTGCGGAGACAACACTAGTAATAAGAATTAGCATAAGAAAATGTAATCTAGCATAGTTCCGTAGCCTCTAATCACCTAGTCCACACCAGACTATTGTATTTTGGGGGCCACAATTTGTGAGCGAAGTTCTCGGAAAACTCCGTTTCCCGTGAACTTCGAGCTGAGGGGGAAGGAGTTATATTCCCATAGTCGTAGATATATAAACATATAACCCTGTAGTCTTAAGTATAAGCATATAACCCTGTATGAAAGCTGATGCGGCATAGCGACGATTCATAGAATCCGGCCACCCGGGCTTTGCCGTATCAGCAAACATTTCATTAGAAATAAGACCTAGTATTAAGAACAGTTTAGAATAAAATCTTCGACACTCAACACCTAGTTTAAGTGGTTTAATTTTAATTTAGTTTTTAAAAAGATATTAACGCGCTCCCGATTCCTAACTACCTACTTACAAACATTAACTAAATACCTTCTAGAAGGTAAAACCGATATACTACATATACATACATACATATTTTATATAGATACATATTTTAACACCCAGACCCACAGCCAACAAATTTAGTTAAGCACAAAGATGTTGACCGGGCCGGGAATCGAACCCGGAACCTTGTAATTGACAGGCCGGCATGGTAACCTTTACGCCATCGAGGTCGTCAATCAAACTGTACAGTACCCGGCGATAAATATTACACAGTAGCAGAATGCCCCTTCGCACGTCTTATATGAGGGCTCTAATACACATTTTAATAAGAATCTCTGATATCTTTGGAAACAAAATATAGCCTATGTTACTTGGTGATAATGTAGCTACTTAACGGCGAAAGAATTTTTTAAATAGGTCCAGTACTTTCGGAGCCTATTAGCGTCAAACAAACAAACAAAAATACAACTTTTCCTCTTTATAATATTAGTACATAATATATTGGTAAAGATATAGGTATAGAGACACTCGTCTAATTTCGATATTGTAGAGGGTTTTGTATGTCACTTGGCTGTATCTTGGAAACCGCGATAGCTGAAGTTTTTTCGAGTTATGTACCGACTTATTTTCCGTTCCGCTAAAGCAACAAATACTAAAAAAACATACAATTAGGGGTCCCCTTAATATATTAGAATACATTTTAAAAATCCATTTTTTTGCTATTTATCTGTAACGATGACAGTTAGATGCTTAAAAATGAATATACAAATGTATATTAACTAACTACCTTCAAATACCTTTATCACTTTTTATTTAAGGGGCGGCTCTTAAATATTTATTTCAATGTTTATAAGATAATTGCACGAAACCCTTCGAGTTCGACTCCCACTTGGTAATTATTATAGCTTCATATTGCTACTTGAAAACTGTTGAAACTTAAACTTAAATAAAAATAAAGTGACCTAGATATTTATGTAGATGCCATATTTTGAGAGTTAGTCTAATTTACCAGACTCATGAAGAGTTCCACCATGGTAACAGACTTTGAGGTAATACAGGGTCATAGCCACCCCTCACATAGATCCCGTACATGTCAGTAGAAGCCCCCACCCTTCCCGGGTAGCGGCGCGTCGCGGCGCCCGCCGGCCCGGCGCCTTCGCCCCCGCCGCTGGGGGCTCCATTTGCAGACTTACTCCGGAACTAGACTAAACATTTTATAGAGTGATCATATTAGAATACGGAGTTCTTTGTTGGCTCATGTCGTGAAACAAATAAACTAACAGCTGTTCCACACAAAAGTTTCTTTAGCATAAGCAGCCCACTGTACGTTCCCACTGCTGGGACTCAGGGCTTTCTCTCACGAGGAGAGACATATAAGCCATAATCCACCACGCTGGCCAAATGCGGGTTGGCGGATGACACACGTCTTCGGATATTGTGGTCCTCAGACATGTCGGTTTCCTCACGATGTTTTCCTTCACAGTAAAGCGAGTGCAAATCCACACATAACTTGAAAAACTAGTCATTGGTGTAGGGCCGGGATCGAACCAGGGGCCGTCTGATTGAAAAGCAGACGTTATTACCAACAGTTTCTTTACGGTTGGCAAAACAAAACAAACCTTTACAGTGGTGGCGTATTAATATATTTTTGATTAGTTTTAAGACTTTTTAATTGAATTGTATTTTTCAGAACATCATGTAAAAAAAGAATGAATAATATTACTACTTAATTTCTTGTTCTTTTTATCTTCTAGAGTTTGATCACATGTTAAAAACGCTTAAGTTAAAATTGTACTAATAATGAAGTGGCAATGCGCCATCTACTGTGTTCTTCATCTACGAACATGTGCTTTACTTTATTGTTTCCCGCTTCGCTAGAAGGGTGACTGATTTAATTGTCATCGATTCATTAATGGCGAAAGCTTTTTTATTGCAACATTTTAGAAGGGATGATGGATTTGTGGTACTTTTTAATGGTTTAGTGGACATGTTAACAAAAATAATATAATAAATAAGTGAATATTAGCACACAACTGATTATCCCCATACTGAACCATTTATAGTTTGTGTTATGGTTGCTGCAATTGTCTGCAACTGAAACATACATTGCCGGGAATCGAACTCTCTGATTGGCAGTCCGGCATGGTTATTATTACACCAACGAGGTCGTCAATCAATCGATCGATCGATTATTTTAGCAGTCGGTGATCATAAAATCTTAAAAGAAAATATATATCTTCAAACACTTAAGTAGAATAGATTCTACTCGGTAAGGAGAACTAGGATGGGAGCAAAACAGTATAATGTATTTTGATTAATGCTATTAAATTCTGCGTAAATAATAGGGCTACGATTTTCAATTGTTAGGAATTGTTAAAGTTCCAAAAAACCGATTATGTAAAATTCGCTCTGTAGTCGATTTTTTTACAACAACCGTTTTTAAATTGTTAACATATAGTTTCTGAAATTTTGAAAAATTTTACTTTATTTTGTATATATTAATTATATTGTATAGAAAATCGTTAGAGCTTATGATTTCAATATTGTTCTTCTTCTTCCTTGCCTTATCCCACTAGGTGGGGTCGGCACAGCAAATTTTCCTCTTCCACTCTCCTTGATCAGCCGTCATCTCTACACTCACTCCTTTCTCTCTCATGTCCTCATTCACACACTCCATCCATGTCTTCTTCGGTCGGCCTTTTGCCCTTCTTCCTTGCACTTCTATTTCCATACATCTCCTACTAACATGCATCTCCTCTCTACGCATCACATGCCCATACCACGCTAACCTCCCACTCTTATTTCAATATTGTACATTCTTAATATTTTGTGAAATACCTACTGCCGCGTTTCAGGCGCTTGGCTCAAATATATTTAGTGCAGCTGTGCTCGGTACAACTTCGCCATTGCCAATAAATCTAGCCCATAATTTAGCACCTCTCACACGTCTAGACGGCTCAGATTTCGCAAGCCCTGTTAGTATTCTACTCGGATCATCTCCAGACAGTTTCCTATTGCGGTAACGGCATTGGTATAGCACGCGAGTAGCGGCGGCATCCTTTGTACTTTAAACTAATGTTCTTCTTCTTATTCGTATGAGTTAAGTGGCCAAGCTCTGGGGTCGAGAGTTTTCAAGCCGCCCGAAGGTCTCTGACTTGGTTTAACGACTGCTCGTATAAATATAATATAAATATAATATAAATACATATTAGGACTCATTTCACACAAGGCTGGTTAACTCCATACTGAACCATTTTAAGTTCGTGTTATGGTAGCTAACACAACTGATATACTACATATAAATACATATATATTTTATATAGATACATATTTCTCGTACCTACAATTTAACCATCCATCAGTCATCCAGCCCACATTACTTATGTTTTAATTACTATATACAATTAACAATATACGTAGGTATAACTGATGACACATGTAATATCTGCTTACGGATTAAATATTTGTGGTCACCGTATACCTTACACATTGTTGTATGGCTGTAAGTATCAATGGACAATAAAATAAACCCGGAATACGTACCTAAGCCTAGTCACGCAAATACCACGCTGTTCAAATGCTAAGCGACCTGGGCCGTGACGTCATTACTCGTAATGAAGACCTTTCATTTGATATCCATATTGAGGGAGTTTTAAAAATTGACATCCGCCGATTCTCGGGACGGCCAACATCTTTGTGATCTACAAAATTTTGGTTGGCTGTGGGTCTGGTTGAATGAATAAAATGAATGTTGGCCGTGCCGGGAATCGAACCCGGAACCTTCTGATTGGCAGTCCGGCATGGTTACCATTACGCCAACGAAGTCGTAAAATCAAAGTTATATCATATTTTTTTAAGACTATAAATATCTACAATTGTAACTTACCATATAAGGTACATTAATATTTTGAGTCATCTGATACTGAACTGATTAAAGAGTACAAACTTAAACACAAAGGTAATATACGAATTGAAGATAAAAGATTTCCGTTTTCTGACGGATTGTAAAATTGTTCGCACAACAATGTTGCGTTGCTGGAGAAAGTAGACGGATGTCTGTTTTGTAACAGTATGTCGGTCAAGGATTATTAATATACTTAATTTTTTGGGCAATTTGCTGTCATCTGAATTAACTTTCTCAAAGCATTTAGCAACGTACTCATGGATGTAACGTTTCTTTGATACTAAAGTGACCACCATTTGCGAATAGATATTTTTTTGCCTACTTCTGTATCTATGTATGTATCTTCAGCATGTGATGAGCAGGGCCTTTTTTATTTATTAATAAAAATAAATAATAAAAAAAAAACAATTAACCACACGAGTCACTGGTCTTCTCCATCAACCTCCTCCATATGTCAGAAAAGAGATAAGTCTAGCGCATGTAGCTCGGCTAGCTAAACTGATCTAACGCGATCATCGAAGCTAAGCAACGGTCGATGCGGATGCGGATGTTTGGGTGGGAGACCATGCACAACACTGTCGTTTTTCTAGTGGCATTTTCGTGGGACGGATGACACGTTAAATTGTAGGTCCCGGCCGTTAGTCTCAGTACAAGCAGTCGTTAAGTCGAATCAGAGGCCTTCAGACCGCTTGAAAACTTTCGACACCAGAGCTTGGCCGCTTTGCTCGTAGCCTCGCTGCAACCCAAAGTCACGTATCAAATTCATATACTATTTAACGACTTTACTGCAAAAAAATTTTTATTTCCTTTATTAATACTTATGTGATTTTAATTTCTATGACTTGAAAAATGTACGGAATAAATGGTATTTGAATTTGTATTTGTAGAACCTACAAGGAAACATAAAATGATTAATTAAACAATAGGAAGTTGTATGAAAACCACATGTGACTCGTATTCCGTAAAATCGGTAAGTAACGGTCTTGAGGTCATTATAGTATGTACCTATATGCAGCTTCAAGTTAAATCGTGTGTCAAGGCAAACATCCCACACACTCAGGTACTTGTACTACTAAATATCCATACAGGGTTAGTAGTAACTCTCAGACGACCTCGTTGGCGTAATGGTTACCATACCAGACTGCCAATCAGAAGGTTCCGGGTTCCGGCACGGCCAACATCTTTGTGCTTAAATGAATTTGTTGGCTGTGGGCCTGGGTGTTAAATATGTATCTATATAAAATATGTATGTATGTATATGTAGTATATTAGTTGTGTTAGCTACCATAACACAAACTAGAAATGGTTCAGTATGGGGTTTACCAACCGTGTGTAAAATATATCCTAATATTTATCTAGGCAGCAACAAGGGAAACTCAGTCCCTTAGAAGATCCACAAAGCCAAGATATGCCAACGGAACCATATCGGACACAGGTGCTTGAGACGTGGTCTGTCGCCGTCTCGCACCCTGACACAACCCCCCCCTGAGTTCAGCGGACTCAGCGCCCAACCCTGACAAAGAGGGGATCCTCGAGGGCAGTGCCCAAACCCCCTCAATAAGGAGGGAGGAAGATGACTAGAAGAAGAAGTAATATTTATTATTTAGTTTCCCCTTTTTGCGTTTAGTGGTATGCTTACCACTCTCAAGTGAATCGTGTCAAGCCTTTTTCTAGTGCTCGCCTGGCTTGCAACCACCTTTCATTCAGGAGTTCTAAAGCTTTGAAGTTCTCACAATGAAGTTCCAAACTCTCGTACAAGACGCGTTGCTTCAAGCTTAATTGTGAGGACAGTGAAGCTTTGGAACTCTCTTCCTGAGTCTCTGTTTCCTGAGAGGTATCATACGGGGGTCTTCAAAAGTAGAGTTAATAGGTATTTTCTAGCGTGCCACATCGTAGACTGCAGCGCAGCTTAACATCAGGCAAGCTTTGAAACCTATAAAGGATATAAAAATTAAAAAAATAAAAAAACGCTAAGTGTGAACTCTCGGAACTTTCACAGTGAATCGGTGTCTCTTCGCTTGGTTTCGGTTCGCTACAACATAATATGTAGTCCTGTATATATGTACATAAAATAAAGAAATACTATAAGGCCTCATGTAAGCACCCAAGCCTAGGTATACCATTCGTTTTATGCATTACCAACATATATATTTTTTTCTAGTATAGTTAATATTCGTTCCTTTTATGCCTTACTAGGTGTCACGTAGCGTCTGTTGTTGGGTTAACTATTATCAACTGACGCGATCATCGAAGTCAAGCAACGGTCGATGCGGGCGGTGTTTAGATGGATGACCATGACTGTCGTTTTAAACATGGCATTTACATCTGGGCGCTACCGTGGGTTGGATGATACGTTAAAGTGTAGGTCCCGGAGGCCTTAGTACAGTCAGAGGCCTTCGGGCGGATTGAAAACTCTCGACACCTGAGCTTGGCCACTTAGCTCATACGAAGAAGAAGAAGAATTTTATCAGACAAAGAGAACAACATCTGTCAAAATGTCAGACAGCTCAAAATAACGATTATGTCTCGAAATATTGTTAAATCACCTCGCGTTGGAATGCTGGTGGAATGCAGCACTTTTCTTTTTCTAATGATATATGAGCCGGGTAAAGAAAGAATGCATTCATTCAGCTAAGTATCGGAATTTACTGACCGTATCTCACTCGGTAACGCAAAATATACCTTATTGCTACAGAAACAGAGCTCATTATCGTTTGCACATGTTATCAAGAGCACCTTATTTTTATTGTATTTTGGAAGTCTCAAAACGTCCCTTTGATAAGTTTCTTGACACCCAATCCTGAGAATTTAGAGAGATTGATGTTTGTACAACATGTTTGGAACTCTATAAATAGACCATATACATTTAAGCGAGTGTGGCTCGGTGGGATAAAACGTCTGCTTTCAATCTGACGGCCCTTGGTTCGATCAGCAATGACTTGTTTATCAAGTTATGTGTGGATTTACACTCGCTTTACGATGAAGGAAAACACCGTGAGCTGACATGTTTGAGGACCACAAAATCGAAGTCGAGTGTCATCTGCAAAACCGCACTTGGCCAGTGGATTATGGCCAATTTTTCTCTCCTCGTGACAAAAGGCCCCGACTCCCAGCTGTGGGCTGCTTATGTGCGTTGTATACTTTTTAAAACTCCATCAATATGGGCATCAATAAAATAACTAGACCTAAGGGCTAGTAGAATATTCACATTATGATAAATTTCAAATCCAATATGGCTGCCACCATAAAAATCAAAATGTCGGGGTTTACTAAATAAAAAATTAAATATAAATCTAAGGACACATTTCACACACGGCTGGTTAGCCCTATACTAAACCATTTCTAGTTTCTATATTAGTTGCTAACACAACTGATATACCACATATACATATATAAATACTTTACATCGATATACTCGTATAGTTAACATTCAGAATCACAAAGATGTTGGCCGTGCTGGAAATCAAACCCGGGATCTGGTTGGCAGTTGAAAGCAAAATTAAATTTTAGCCGCTATAGCAATAAATAAAAAAAATAATATGATAAAATTAATACTAAAGTACAACATCTTGAACCCTTCGTGCGCGAATCTGTCTCGCACTTGCCCAGATATTTATTAATCTTTACGTGTTCATTGCGCAATGATTAGAAACAAAGGTTTGTTTGTAGGTAACCTAGATCCATTATCAGTCGACTCGCGGGAAATAATGTTTATGAGTGTGAAGAATGTTATGACTTATGAGTAACTAAGTATTACTTTTTACTGGCGTACTGCGCGACTACAGTGTGTTAGTATCAATACCATTTTTTTATTCATCATTCATTCATTCATTCCATTTTAAGTATTTATTGGCAAGTTTGTACGGAGGTTTAATTTTGTCGCGGTAATCTAATAAAATATTAATATATATAAATCTCGTGTCACAATGTTTGTCCTCAATGGACTCCTAAACCACTTAACCGATTATAATAAAATTCGCACACCATGTGCAGTTCGATCCAACTTGAGAGATAGGATAGTTTAAATCTCAAATCACAGCTAAATATTGTCTGTTATTATTTGACAGTCACAATTATCTGTTAACTCCAAATGATTCTAACAGATGTCGATACCTTTCGACTGGGTTGAGTAAGTAATCAATAGATGGCGCTGCTATGGTAAATCTACGAACGTGTCATATAAGCTACACTATCTATTTTTCATACCCCTAATTGAGGCAAAACAACGTTTGCCGGGTCAGCTAGTAATATATAAATAAATAATAAAGTAATATATAATGTAAAGTATTTTTTTCCTGAATATTATAAATTAATAATTATCCTACTAATATTATAAATGCGAAATATTGTGTGTAAGTGTGTTTCATCTACACGCTCCAACGGCTGGACCGATTTTGATGAGATAGATATTGCATATGTGTATGGAAAATCAATTGCTATTGTGTCTACTGAAGTGTGTTATTAATGTAGCTTCCCGGTGAAAACAATTTTTCAAATCAGCTCAATAGTTTTGGAGCCTATTCGCGTCAAAAATCTAACTTTTCCTCTTAATATATTGGTGTAGACATGTACTAAAACCTGATATATGTATATGTAGTATATGTACCGAACTTTAAATAAATTTAATTCTTATTTTAACTTGAACTTTATCCTTTCCATCCTATGTACATATATCGTATTTCGCCAATATTATTGTTCGTGTATTTTTTTATATTTCAAACAAAATGATGTCAGCAAAAAATTCAATTTTACGATTGTTAATTTAAATCCGGAAGTTGTAAACCAAAGATCATAAATCTAGCTTAACCTTATAGCTGCTATATATATGCCTATGCCTATAGTCTATACCTAGGTAGCTAGGTATATACGAGTAGGTGTACTAACGCACGAGTGTTTCTAGGCAGACTAGACTGACCTCGCTTTCAATGCCAGACAATGTTGAGATAGTAAATAAAATGGATAATTTATGTTTGGATTTTTCTAACTTTTAGATAACTATTATTTCATTCATTTCAATTGCGAATATCTAACTAAACAATGATTTCATTATTTTGTTCGATACCCATCTTGAGTGCAATGTGAAAAAATACATTTTTCATTACTCATCATACTCCGAAAGTAGGTCTGAAGTTGCCTGAGGAGCGGGATGAAAGTTCATTGCATCCCTAGGGAGTGGATCCCAATCCATTTTAACAAAAGAGTGTTAAAAAGTGCCAATAGTTGCTAAATAGTACTTAAAAGTAATTAACTCTATAAGTTCTACAATGGAGTTTATGAAATCTTTCATATAACATGTTTTTTTTATTAATCACAAACAGAATTTATATAGTTCAAATAAATATACATATCTTACAGCTTAACAAAACTCTCTTATACCACCCCGTTTTGGTTTTGTGTCGGAGTCAAAAATATTTGCTCCTCGCCCTTTTTTATCTTCTCAGAATGTCCATTACCTTCTCGGAAACATTTGAACTTCCAGACAATAGGTACCTATTACGACGATGGGCGAAAAGGCACAACACTCTAGAGAATAAACTTGTCAGTTTTTCTAGGTATTAATTAATTACTTTCCATTACCAAGCACTATTTTTGTGTCAGACCAATAACTTAATTCGGTTCATTACTCGTACATTTCGCCAACCATAAAACTAAATAAAACATGTTGGAATGTCTGTAACTGACAGTTAGCACGCACTCTGTGGGAGTGGCGAATATCCTTGAAATCCCGACACACCCATACTCGAACACTTCCTATTGTATTGTGTACATTATTAAATTATAAAGTACCTATGAATAGAAAATCTTTGATCAGTATCCTAATGGACAGCATCTAAATGCAAGGAAGGTAATCTTAAAATAAATGCCTGCCAAACGTTTTTTTTTTCTATAAACTTAATTGTTGTTTTGTGTAATTTGTAAAATTGTAAGTATTATATAAGTATTCTAGATGTATGTTCCTTTTTATATATTTTTATTTTAATTGCATGCCGAAAGGCTTAGAATATGGCGCACTCAAATTGTTATCTATCTTATCTTATTATTACCCATGTTCTGCAATAATAAATAAATAAGTAAAATAAAAAATAAATGTTGTGGAGATTTTAACAAAATTATTTCACTGTGTCTTCTTCCACGTACATACAAATGTGCTCAGTGGCCAAGCTCTATTGAGCTCAAGGTAATACGGATATAAGGCCAAAAATCTCTAGATCTTCTTGTCCTTCATATGAGCTGGCCAAGCATTGGGGTCGAGAGTTTTCAAGCCGCCCGAAGGCCTCTGTCTTGCCTAACGACTACTTGTTAGTACAAGACGAGCGAGGCGAGGCGAGACGGGCGGGACTACAATTTAACGTCACATCCGACCCACGATAGCACCCAGATGAAAATAACACTTTTTAAAAGACAGTCTTTTTCATGGTCACCCATCCAAAGACTATCCGCACTGACATCGTGTCACCTGAGTTAGCCAAACTACAGGCGTTACACAGTGCAATGTAAGTTTATTCAATTAAATAAAATATGCTATTTGAGGCCGTCGGAACACACTGTTAGGTGTTTGGCGTCAGATTTTTCAACATAAGGGTGGTTGCTAGGCTGGCTGGTATTAGCACCATGCAAATTATTCTTCAAAATGTCTTAAACACTGAACGAGGCTGATAAATTGTAAATAGATACGTTTATGACTGGTTTCGCTGAGAATCTAAGTTATGTACTGACTGATTCCCTTTCCTGAGCCCTCTTAAATCTTTATTTAATTTAAATTTCATAATTTAAAATGGTAGTCAAAATGCATTTTATATTCTGTGAAAATTCTAGCTACTACGGTTTCTGAGATACAGCCCAGTGACAGACAGACAGCGGAGATTTACTAATAGGATCGCGTTTTGACCTTTTAGGTACGAAATCTTAAAAACTATCACCGAAGTTGATCCACCTGTGTTTAACCTATCACTCACAGAGCCACGAGATTATCACCAGTTATGGCCAGTACGCAAAAACTAACTAGATAAATCTATGTTTGCATATATGTATGTACGTACAGATTGTAATGGAATTCCAACATTTTCTGATAAATAAAACGTGATAAGATTAGATTTTAAACAATACAACTACTATCGACACCAGTACAGTGGAGTTATCTTGGATATTACGGATATGGTGCACCTGTTCGCTAAGATACAGGATTATTTATTTACATTTTAAGTTATTTTATACAGCATTTCGATATAGCTTCAAATGGCTTTTATAATTATTGGTATTTTACATTTTGTGACAAAATAATGTCTAATGAAATTAAAAATAACAATTTATAAAGTATAAGCAGCCCACTATACGTTCCCACTGCTGAGACTCGGGGCCTTCTCTCACGAGAAGAGAGATATAGGCCATAATCCACCACGCTGGCCAAGTGCGGTTTGGCGGATAAAAATAAGTAAGTGGATAATATATAACTTTATGTAATAGAGTGAAATTAAATCAATATTATTTACAATTGACTGCAAATTATATATTTTGACCTAATAACACAGGCGTCGGAGAAACACACCTATTTTTTTATTACATATTTTTCCCTTGCTTGTATTAATTTGGTTTAAGATTTTTCTTCTGATATTTAGTTTAGCTGTGAACTAAATACCAGTGTTATCTGGCCGCGGCAGTTTTCTAGGAAAGCATTCTTTGATGTCATATCGTGTGTGCCAAAACGTAGACATAACATGCATCGCTCGCTTGCACTATGATAATTTGTTATCAGTAGGTACTTCAGTTTTTTTTAATGCTGAATAGGCTTGCGCTTGAACACAACTCACTTTCTTCTTCTTCGTAATGAGCTAAGTAGCCAAGCTCTGGTGTTGAGAGTTTTTCAAGCCGCCAAGAGCTGGGCCACTTAGCTCAGACTTTGAAGGTTCCCGTACCAGGTAGTCATATCATAAAGTTATATATACAGCACCTATATGTACCTACATAGGTACGTTAGGCATGGATAGATTCCTACTAATTTCTTACAACTTGATTATAAGAATAACAACCTTTACAAATAATGAGTATTCCATTTATTGGAATATCTATGTTTATCCAAGTGATAAGCGTATCTTTTACTCGAATAAGGTGTAGGTGACGATTTGATTTTATCGATTAAACATGTCGTGATATATCTGCTCTACTATTGGCGCACGAAAATGTTTAGACACATCTACAATCAACGGGAATGAAATTGGAATTAACTTCGAATATCTTTATTAGCAACACACTTATTGTGAGTATATATAAGTCACCTAGTGCTTAATTAATAGCGTTTGGCTAAGGACACCTTAGAATTAATCAAATAAGCATTAACTCCTATTTATATTGTTGCTAAGTGCATTTGACATACCTTAACCCTTAAATGGACAATGTTGTTTTTAAACAACATACTAAAAATCACAGATAAATTGACCTTTAATTTATTTTTTATTTTGCGCAATATAGTTTATAAACAACACTCACATTATTGCAAAAAAAAGTATAGAAAATTAATGTCTAGATTTTTTCACTAATTTTTTCTAGACAGTAATACAATATGTCTATTACACAAATAATATTTTTTAAAACGTGAAACAAAAAACATTTTAAATCTAAGACGGCCGCCACCTTTTCTAAATTTTAATGAATAATAAGAGCACGTAATCAATATATTTATGTTTTATTATAAAGTAACTATAAACATACATTTATTTACAATTTAAAATAAAATATAAAATTAAAATAGGGTCACAAATTAACCGTAAACAATTCAAGTTCAAAAATCTACAGAAAACGTTAAGTTCTCTTACAATTTTATAAATCCAATTATAGAAAAATCCAAGAATTGCACAGTATTGCATCATACAATGCAAGCCACGTGCAACACGATCTTATGGGCACATTGCATTGCTCGCTCCGCTGGAAAAGGTAAGATGACCACAGTTGGCAACTGGTTCCCGGATACCGGCATACCCAGGTGTTCAGAAAAATATTTTATTAAATAACTATAGTTATCTATTTATTATCCTTTGTTTATCTGTCTAATGATTGCCACATTTTTATAAGCAGTTATTTACAAGCTAATTATGATAGAATAGAAATAACTTCGTTAACAAATGCTATGGTTTTTATTTATATTAAGTATATTACATAGTAGGTAATAAGTTCGCGCTTAACACACCTGACACACACTACACCTGATGTTAAGCTGTGCTGTAAGAATAAAGAAGGTTTATTCAAATGAAACTGGGTCTAGACTTACTTAGAAACTAAACTTACCTTGTAATATAGTTAAGTAAGCACGCTTATAGAAGAATCTTATTCGTATGTAATCTACGTATATCACACTTGATATGAAAGGGCATGACCCCTTCATATTAAGTGTATTCATATCAACCATAATACAAAAGAGAACTAGTGCCCGGTTTTTGGCTAGCATCAAGGGATTTGGTCTGATATCAGATTTTTTTTCTTCTCGGAAACATAGGATATACATATATAGCGTATAAATACATTCAGTAATGTCAAACAGGACAACAAACAGCACTAGCGTAACACATTCAACTTTTAAATAAATTTAATTTAATTCAACCTTCTTATTCGCAATTCCAAGGTTCATTGTGACAATAAATCGCCCCATTTTATTCTCATTCATGCCAACATTGAGTGCAAACAACCTGTAATTTAGCGGCCGGATGTCGGAACTGCGAGTGGATTCTTGTCGCCGCTTCTAGGAACGATGACTCATCTGGCTTACTACTTCATCTGTGGTTCATTTACTATACACGCCACAGATTAGGTCGTAGTGTTTGTGAACCGGTGATAGTTCAGTGAAGTATGTAGACGTTTTGTAGGGTAACGTAGTTAAAAGGTAAAAACGGGAGCCTATTACTAAACCTTCTCTGCCTGTCACCAGGCTGTATCTAACAAACCGTGATAGCTAGAAAGCTAATAAGAAATACTTAAAATCAAAAACACTATGAGTAGGTACTGTAGAATTTTCTACCTATATTCTTAAAATCAAAATCAATCTGGCACTCGAGGAGGCTTCCAGAACACACTGTTAGGTGCTTAGCGACTGATTTTACAATTTGAGAGTACATAGTTACTAGGAGAGTGGTTGGAAGGTAAGCACCATAAAATGCCCTATCACCATGCAAAATTCACCTGACGGTAAGCAATATTGTGATTTAAGGTTAGAGTTGAGTTAGTCTCCACATCGATATTTTCTGATTCTTTTATTCAAATCTTTCATATACGAGGATATCAAAAATGGTTAATATAATCAAAATAATTAAAGAACGTCTAAAGAACCTTTCTAAGAATATTTATACTTATTTTGGTACCAATCAGACTTATCAACATGAAAACAAACTAGTTCGAAAAACTTAATTTGGATGTCTTGTACCAGTTTTATTTCTGTTTCATAAGTCTGATCGGTATAAAAATAAGTATAAATATTCTTAGAGTGATTCTTTAGACGGTCTTTAAGCTCTTTTGTCGATATTTTTTAACGAACTAAACTAACTAAATCGCCTTAACTGCTTAATTCCCATCGACGATTGATCGGTCGAGTCGATGCGTTCCACATCTGTTCATAATTCAGTTCACAAGTCAAGGTAAAGTTTATATCGTTGCTCAACTGTGTCTGGCACTCTGCCCAAGATTAGTTATGACTGCTCTGTGTTTCAGCATCGGCTCTAACGAGAACTTCAATCTCTTCTTCTTTATCTATACAAAGCGTTTTGCTTCGACCTTCATTGTGATAATTGCGAAGCTTTGGAACTCTCTTCCTGAGTCTCTTTTTCCCGGGAAATACAATTTGGGGGTCTTCAACTCTAGAGTAAATAGGTTCCTTCTAGGCAAGCGTGTTACTTCTTAGACCACAGTCAAGCTTAACATTAGGCTAGCTGCGGTCAAACGTAAGCCTTCATCAATAAAAAATAAATCTTTATCTTTTCTCACTAGGTGGAATCGGCGCAGCCTGCTTTTCGCTTCCACGCCACTCTATCAGCCGTCATCTCCACATTAACTCCCTTCTCATTCATATCCTCCTTCACACAATTCATCCACGTCTTCTTTGGTCGACCTCTATAACGAAAACTTCAATCGACAGCACGAATCATAGTAACTCGACGACCTAGTTGGCGTAATGTTTACCATGCATGACTGCTAACCAGAGGGTCCCGAGTTTGATTTCCGGCACGGCCAACATCTTTGTAATGAACTAAATTTGTTGGCTGTCGGTCTGGGTGTTAAATATGTATCGATTTAAAGTATTATGCATGTGTATGTAGTGTATCAGTTGTGTTAGCAACCATAATACAAACTGTAAATGGTTTAGTTTGGGACTAACCACCTGTGTGTGAAATGCCTAGTATTTATTTATATATTTGTTCCCTGTACCCCAAGTCACGGATTTTAGCCAATGGCAACTGTTGCCATTCTTATCGATAACTAGAGGTTGCCCGCGGCTCCGCCCGCGTGTAGGTCGCTTTTTGCGTTACCTGTGGAAAAAATCTATTGTATCCTATTCCCGTGCCAATTTTATATAAACACTACATTGCTACGATATCAAAATGAGCCGCATCTGTCTTTCCGCAAGACTGTTAAATTGATAAATAAAAAAAAATCCAAACAAACTTTACCCCCCTCACCCCTATAAACCCTTATTTAACCCCTGGCAAAAAAACTTGATTTTACATAAACTATACATATTCCAAATTGCATTGCTAGAAGTTTAAAAACATAGAAGTTTCATACAAACTGTTTTACCCCCTTTCACCCCCTTAGGGGTGGAATTTCCAAAAATCCGTTCTTAGTACACGTTTAAGTACTAAAATATATACACACTCCAAATTTTACACCTCTAAGTTCAAAAACACAAAACTTTCATTTTTAACTTTAAGCCCCCATGGCATCCCCCTTAATGCACCCCTGGCAAAAGTTTTTATAATTTTAATTTAACCATTTAATAAACTACTACCATAACAACTTTCAAGACTTTAACTTGATAAATAAAGATTTTTCTATACACACTTTCACCCCCCATAACAAACCCTTAGTTCACCCCTGGCAAAAAAACTTGATACCATTATTTTTAATTTTATATAAACTATACATGTGCCAAATTTCATTGCTATAAGTTCAAAAACAAAAAAGTTTCATACAAACTGTTTTACCCCTTTTCACCCCCTTAGGGGTGGAATTTCCAAAAATCCGTTCTTAGTACGCGTCTACAAATACACAACACAACAAATACACCCTCCAAATTTCACAACCCTAGGACCAGCCGTTTGGGCTCTGCGTTGTCTATAGATGAGTGAATGAATGAATGAATGAATAAGTCAGGACAAAGAGTCTTATAGTATAGATGTCCTCTACTATCAATGGTAACAGATAAATACTTACTGTTCTTAGTGACGCGGCAATATTGTCCTCTAAAAAAACATTTTTTATTTGTTTTTAAAAACTTTTACTCTTCGTATTTTGGAAAAATAAGCAATTTTGACATGTATAGGTACATATTACATGTATACACTTGATTTTTACTGTCTTATTATTGGTATTGATATTGATATATTTGTCTGTATTTTAGGAGACACAAAGACAAAGATTTTTATTTTAGTCTGTTAGTCTTAAGTCTTAGTACAGCCAAGTCAGAGGCGGCGGCTTTCGGGCGACTTGAAAACACTTGACACCAGAGCTTGGCCACTTACCTCATACGAAGAAGAAAAAGAAGACCGGAACTAAAAGTTATGCGCCCTGCAGGACAAATGTCTAGTTTTTTGCCAAAAATGTTTTTTTTTTTTATAAGTATTGACTTAGTAAGCTGTTTTCAAACAAGCCCACTATCCGTTCTGTCTAATTCTATCAGCGCCGGTAGGTGAAGCAAATTGGCACCGGTTTCCACAGGCAGCCGGCTGCCTGGCGCCTTACCATTGTTTCGCAACAGTTAAACTGGATACGGTAATGATCTAGTGCGATATCGATACGATAGTCTTAGCTTACAAACTTGTCTTTTACGTATTTTCATTTGTAGTTTTGTTATATATACCAATATATAAGGGGAAAAGTTAGATTTTAAAAAACGGGACCCTATTACTAAGCCTCCGCTGTCTGTCTGTCTGCCTCCAGGCTGTATCTTAGAAAGCGTAATATCTAGAAAGCTGAAACTTTCACAATATATGTATTTCCCGTGCCGCTATAACAACAAATACTAAAAATAAAAAATGACAATATTAAGTATATTAAGTGGGGTCCTCATACAAATAAGGTGTTTTTTTCGTATTTTTTTGCTATATATCAAAAACAGTAGCTGCTAGATACTTAAAATTTCCACAAATATATAAATGTATAATAATAGCAATCAAATTAAATTATAAAATTTAAATAAAATACATATTTGAGGGGGGCTCCCATACAACAAACATACGAGGGTGGAAAAGAAAACTTTGCAGCCTAATACACAAATACTAAAACTATTTTAATGTAACCATGACAACCATGTCACAAAGTAGAAAATAATATTACTCGCTCCAGGTCGCTTAGCATTTGAATTGGTTTGTATTTACTATTCACATACTTACAAATGACCTTGATCGCCACTCACTACGTTGTCAAAATACAAGTAAATAACACAAAAACATAGTTCGCTTCCGACCTCTGCTCACGACCTCTGCCTTCAATTATCCAGTTCTAAAAAAACATTATTTTTCACAGTCGTAGAAGCGCGGAAGTTGTCTGAGCCATTAGCATGTCAAAATAACGCGCTATGTACACACGGTTCGTTAGCATACGAATGTGTATACAATGGATTGTAAATATACGAAAATATAAAGTGTATAGCGTATTTATTTGATGTGCTTTAGAAGCAAGTTTTTTGTTATGTATTTTGGTGTTCTATTCCACTACAGAACGAGCGATGAGACACTGATTCACTGTCGAAGTTCTGACCGAGGATGCGCACAAAGCTTATTGCTTCGACTTTCATGGTGAGAATTGCGAAGCTTCTGGGCTGCGAAATTTCTTAATCCATCCAATGTTTGTTGTATGGGAGCCCCCCTCAAATATGAATTTTATTTAAATTTAATAATTTAATTTGATAGCTACTATACATTTATATATTTTATGAGAATTTTAAGTATCTAGCAGCTGCCGTTATTGACGTATAGCAAAAAAATACGACAACAACACGCTTATTGTATAGGGACCCCCCTATTTTTTTATTTTTAGTATTTGTTGTTATAGCGGCACGGAAAATACATATATTATGAAAGTTTCAGCTTTCTAGCTATTACGGTTTCTGAGATACAGCCTGGAGACAGACAGACAGAGAGCGGAGGCTTAGCAATAGGGTCCTGTTTTTGCCTTGTAGGTACGGAACTCTAAAAAGAATTGTAATTTTTTATTATTTCAACAATAAAATCCTGGAACAAAATTACGGACATTTTCATAGTCGTTTTTATATGATTCTACTACGCACCAGAATCATTGAAATGAACTATGAAAATGTAAATAACAGCTAACCAATAGATAAGAGTCGTATCTTCGTACTTATAAATACGATTATTTTCTTCCGTGTTTTGTAATCATAATATACATACATAAAAATGTATATATAAATACACAGTTTGCAAGGCTGAAACAACTTATTATCTGAGCTGCGGTGCCACAGAATAATGATTTATTCTGTAGTGGTTCTTTATAGTGCCTACTTGTGGTTAGGGTGACCAAGTATTTCGTTGGGATTTGGATTAGCAGCCGTAGATTTCAGGCAAGGCCTGCCTTGATCTTCCTATCTGACCTTGAAATCTACGGCTGCTCATCGTAAGTATCGAAAGCTATCGAAATCTACCTATTAATTGCGCTCCTGCAAGCTTCCGTGAATAAATTGTGAATAAATGAATTAAGATTTTTCCCCCTCTGCATTTATTTATTTCTTCCTTTTTGTACTATCACCCGCAATGCATCATCATCATCAGCCTGTCCAAGTCCATAAATATTTTGTGCAGTAGAACCTGTATACCAATTGTCTTCAAGGTTAGTTTAAAATTACGACCTTTACGCGAGTAAATTTAAATACACTAAGCCATATATTTATGAACGAAAGTAAATTGGCCAGTTGATACACACGCTTTGGTCGCTCGACAAATAACGTTTTCGTTTTACGTGAGGCGTCGCCTTTTTTATACATAATACATCATCCAGTCTTACTTTATCCCTCTACTGGGTATGAGCCTCTATTTGTATGTGTAATCTGAATCCATAAAGGATGCGAATGAGCAGTACTAGTAAGTCTGCATGGTGGTTGGTTTTTTTTTGTGCTCCCTCGCTCTAGTTGAAAAATCTGTCAACAAGCACCTAACAGTGCGTTCCAGCAACCTCCTTGAGAGCCAGTTATTCCAAACTAGGCATGCTTCACCTTAGACCAGGGTGTCGCTATCACGTATGGTCAAATACGCAGCCTGCTTGTCTAATGCCTAGCTATAAAGAGTAACCAAAAAACTTTAGCAAATAGGTGAATGGTTGTCACCCTAGCCGTAGATCAAAATAGATGACGGCACAGCCTTCTGCCTTGAAGTAAATAAACATTATGCTATTTTTATCTGCGTGATTAATGGCGTATCGGCATAGCTATATGTTTCGTGTTCTCTGGTAGATATCTAATGTAAATAAGCATTAATACATAGTCTATGTCTAGTTAAAGAGGAACGTTTATATTCATGAACCGTTTAATCAAATATATATTATTAATATTAATCATTTTAAAACTTATTGATATTTGAAAATTTTAAAGTCTTGTAATATTTTGTCTATACCGATTACGACGACAGAGAGGCAGACCACCAGCCCGATGGTCAGATGACATCGTTAGGCACGCTGGAAAGAGCTGGTGGAAACTGGCTGAAGACCGTACAATATGGCGTGTTGGATAGGAGGCCTATACCCAGCAGTGGAAAGATACAGGCTGATGATGATGATGAATTAAATCAAATTCATGCGTATGTAATGGGTAGATTATAACAGCAATCTTTTTAATTGAAGTACAACTTTGTTTACATATCTATTACGTACAAATTCAAAACAAAGAGACAACAAAACTAGACAAGAACAAGACAAAGAAGAATAACACTTCATAATTTAAATTAGGGTAAGTCCAGATAATTGGGTTATAATTTTAACTTCACAGTGCAGCTTAATAAGTTGCATTTTGATAAGTTACAGCCTGTAGGTACATATTTTTTCACACTATACTGGACGTTTAGGTTGACCTGTAGATATATACAACACAAGTCACTTTTAAGTATAAATGGAAATTTGGGTAGTTAGTCGTAGTAGGTATTCAAAAACGTTTTGCTCCCTTTTCGACAAATAATTTAGGAATTTTTAAAACCCAAATATCTATAAGTATAATGTTTTGAAATATATCCAACTCACGTTTCTCACATGACTAAGAATGTCTACTATAATGCTAATATATTATCTCAGAATACAGAAAGAACCAGAAGCCGCGTTCATCTGTATTTGCGAGCTACACGCTGTGTCCAAAAATCAAAACACTGCCCCCCGCCCGCGTCACTTCCCACCCGCGTAATGTTCTAGCTCAGGCATTATGTGCCCGTTCTTTCTGTATTCTGAGTATATTATGTACACGCGATCTCTGAGAAAATAGATTTGCTTTTGCATTTATTGTTAATCAATTATATTATTCCTAGTAACCTGTTCTTGGTAATGTGGTTTACTATTAAAATGTTAGTTATGAGGTCACTCCTCAGTGATAAATATAGACCTAAATACGTCATGGAGACGTTTTATAGAAAACATTATTAATTTTATATTGTTTCAATTAAATCATCATGCATTTATTCAGATTTCTTAAATATTACTTAAGTAACTATTTCCAGTTTATTGGCGGATAACTAATTACTACAAATTCAATATTAGGTACTTAATGTAAATCTAATCTAAAATTCATTAAGAAGTATATCTTTTTACACTTAGAAGTCTTTTTGGGAAAAAAAGCAATAGTAGTGTTACATTTTCCGAAGAAATGTGTAAGTATATTTATTATTTATATGAAATATCATTTGATGTTTCGACTAATAATTTAGCTGAGATTAAATGTTGTATATAGTTATTAGGTAGTAGATTTAAGTTATTTCGAATTGGCATAACTACATTTCGAAAAAGATCTATCCAAAGACAAACAATTTAAGTCTATCTCATTGATTCCAAGGAGGTTAGTATTATGGACAAACTAACCAAAGAGTTCGATTTTCGGGAGAAAAATTGCAGTTAGATAAACTAGTCTGACCAAAAAGTTATCCAGCGTGAAGTATTACAGCATTTGTTTACGTAAAGAAACGAAAACTATAAGTAGTTTTGTAGAGAATAATATATAATTCTTTATAATATATAATTCCTACGGGAACCTAACCATTTATTAACTGTACTTAGTATAATCTTTTATTTCAAAGTGTATGTAAGACATTTATTATGTCACAAAACTAAATTTAATTCTACACAAATATTAAAAACCTATCTTACAAATAGTAAGCTAAACTTAACCCAACCTAACCATATATGTATGTAGTTATCATTTTGTGTATAAAACTGTTATTTTTATTATCCTAGCGGTCAGGCTAGGCGGGCTCCGAGCGTTGTCGCGACAGACAGTGGCGCGCCTTGACCCACTTACCGCAGGACAATGTGGAGCCAGCCAGCCTATACTCACTCTGCACACGCGTATAGGGTACAGGGTTATCTGCATCCCTGCCCCCGTCGTGAGATGGGACACCGTGAGGTTGTAGTCGGTAGTGACGGCCCCTCTGGCCCTCGAGCCCGACATACCCCGCCCGCCTCGTCCAGGCTTGAGGCGGGAAATGCGTAAATGCACCCGAAAAAAAAAACAAAAGGTTACAGGGTTATGGACATGAAGCTCACAGAAATATATTTTCACTTGTCGATACAGAGTTGAAGTTCCAAACTTTCGTACAAAACGCTTTGCGTCAACCTTTATTGTGAGGATAGCGAAGCTTTGGAACTCTCTATCCAAGTCTCTGTTTCCTGAGAGGTATCATCTGGGTTTTCAAAAGTAGAGTAAATAGGTATCTCCTAGGTAATCGTGCTACATCGTAGACTAAAGCGAAGCTTTCATTCTGGCAAGCCGTAGTGAACCGCAAAACTATCAAGGGTACAAAAAAGTTGTAGTTATGAACTTTCAAATGTATTTTTTATTCACGCGAGTGATAAGGATAACGTAGCCAAATATCTCTGCGCAGGTATATTCTACGGTGACTTTCTTAAGTCAAAGTAATTTTTTTAGGTAAGGACCTCTTTTGTAGTATTTAGTTTTCGGAATTTTGTACCCCTAACTTGTACAAGCCACAACACAAAAGTTTTAGAACAAAAGTCGATGTTTGTAAATTCATATTATTATTATGTTTTTAATTAATGAATTAATTCCTAACTAAAGAAAAAATAATTGAGTTGAGTATCGCATAATGCTAAAGCCACTAACTTTGACGAGTAACCCTGAATACCATCTAGTTCGGAACTCTTCCAAGAACAGACTCGAGGAAAAATGTTGAGAAAAGCATAAAATTGAAAAGTATGCAGGCAATGTACCTATAGCTTATTTAAAAGGGAGATCATGTAGAATACTGAATCAAGAAGCATGTTCGAGAAAATAAATCGAGTGTATCGAGTATACTATACTCAATTAAAAAAAAAGCCAATTCTTTGGTACGGGATAGATGCTTTGTCTGGATATATATCTGCGCCTTGTCCACACTACAGTGCTGTCAGATTTTTAAGTTGATTTGATGACGAAATTCTCATTAATCTCACGTCAAAAAAAAGATTTGAAAGTTCCGTTCAAATTATGATTATATTTTTAATCGCTCTATTATATTCATTAATATTGAAGTTTTTAACACTCTTCTCAATTTAAATTTATCAAAATTAATTTTCTATTTTTTAGTTCGGTTTTCTATAAAAAGCGTGTTTTTTAGTTTTTTAAACTATTATTTATGTTTTATTAGCTTGTTTTTTTTTATTTTAACTCAGAGAGTGCTTTACGATCGAAAAATTTTCGCCTATTTAATATTTTACCCTTGTAAGTGAATGGAATCAAGATATTTTGTATTGTCATCAGTCCTCGATAAATCTACAAAGTATGAACGAAATCTGGCCGTTTAAAGTCGGTCAAAATCGCGCCCAAAGAAGTCGGTTACAATGTTATTCTATTTTTATAAATGCACGTTCATAAGAATTGGCACTTTGGTCCAAACCGACTTTTTCTTTTATCTAACCTTGTATACATTTGTAGGTTATAAATGCGGTAATTCCATTCTAACAACTACTTTTTGAATTTATACTCATTACATTTTTTTTCTGATCCGTGATTCTTCATACTTAATTAATATTTAAGTACCTATTTTATTTTGTTCTAAATAAATATCCTTTCCACTGATGCTTATATCAATTCATGTGAATTCCACAGCGCTTTATCGCTGGTAATATAAAAGTGAAGTGTTCTTTCCGGTGCACCTTCTGAGTGGATGTGAGCCATGCCTCTATCTATTGATTACACCAAGTTTTATTATAATATTAAATACTTACATCTGACCATTTGGTTAGTTAAAAAGTTAGCACTGCTTCAAAACTATTAAACAGATTGGAATGCAATTCACATAAACGAATTTAAGCATGAACTAATGTTATAAATGCGAAAGAAGAGAAAGAGAAGTATGTGTATTTTTGTAACTTCTTCACGCTCAAACAGCTGAACTTATTTCGTTGAAATTTGTAACGGACATAGTTTAGACTCTAGATTTACGTACAGGGTACTTTTAACCTCGGAGTAATCCGGGTGATAGCGCGGGGTGCAGCTAGTTTATTATAATATCTTATAATGAACTAGCTCGTATTATAACACAATATTATTATCATTACAATTTAATACTCATCATCATCATTATCAGCCCGTAGTCCCCCACTGCTGAGCATAGGCCTCTCTTCTTGTACGCCAGTCATCTCGGTGTTGCGCTGCTCTCATCCATGTCCTGCCTGTGATGTTACGGATGTCGTCGACCCAGCGGGTTAATGCTCGACCGACGCTTCTGACCGAAGAAGCGTCGGTCGACCATTTAATACTAATAATTTCCATATTTCAGCGTATCTCTATGCAAATCGTACCTAACGCCACCTCGTGACGTCATGACCTAGGTCGCTTAGCATTTGAAAAGCGTTGTTTTAAAGATAAGTTGAAAGGCGCGCTCGCAGATCCTCCAGAGAAAGCGCAGAACAAGGCAGTTAGCAAGTTTCCTTATGAGTGTCCGCCCACTTGCTTACCGCTACTTTGTTGCATTGAACCTTTGTAAGAAAACTGTTGGACTATACAGTTAGTCCAACAGTTAAAGATAAAGATACATTTATTGTCGTTTAAACAAATTGCTCTTACATAGGCTCTTAAGTACATATATTACATACGTTTCATGAATAAAATCATTTTGAACTTATTTTTTTTTGTCTTTTTTTATATATATTAATTTAACTAATTAAACTAATTTACAAAATAAGACAAGTTCAATCTAGTTATAAGGAAATAAATGTTAGGACTCATTTCACACACGGCTGGTTAACCCCATACTGAACCATTTCTAGTATTTATTATATAGTTGCTAACACAACTGATATACGACATATACATACATACATATTCTATATAGATACATATTTAACACCCAGACCCACAGTCAACAAATTTAGTTAAGCAAAAAGATGTTGGCTGTGCCAGGAATCGAACCCGGAACCTTCTGATTGGCAGTCCAGCATGGTAACCATTGCGCGAACGTTGTCGTTATAAAGATCTAGTAAAAAAAAGTTTAAAAATACTAATTTGTTGTATTGCGATCTTCTTTAGTTTTTTTTAGCATTTGTTGTTACACGGGAAATACATAATATGTGAAAATGAGATCTTTCTAGCTATCACGGTTTCTGAGATACAGTCTGGTGACAGACAGACAGCGGATGCTTAGTAATAGGGTCCTGTTTTTACCTTTTCGGTACAGAACCCTTTACATCCGCGCGTAACGATTCTGGATTACCTCCTACTGTGTTTCTTGAGAAATGTTGAGTGTAAATTTTAAACACTAAACAATTAATTATCTGTGAACTTATTAAAAACCCTAAGTAATTACAAGTTCCCTGAATATACTCTTTGAAATGACACTATTAAAGTACTTGATAGGTTAGGTACTAATCGATGATTAGTTAGCAGTAATTGCAGCATTGTGCAGGCAAATCAATCATAATAAATCGCTAATGACAACTTGTAAATAGCAACAATTGATTTGATGATAATTGTCAATCACAGTTAACGACTTCACAACATTCCTAATGAAACTGGAATTTGCAAGAAACATTATTATTTATTCTGTCTGTATGTATGTCTGTCAGAATAAATAAAAAATATTATTTTGGCTAATGTCACGACGCGACGCATAGTTTAAACTTTTAATATAAATCTCGTGTCACAATGTTTGTCCTCAATGGACTCCTAAACCACTTAACCGATTATAATAAAATTCGCAAACCATGTGCAGTTCGATCCAACTTGAGAGATAGGATAGTTTAAATCTCAAATAATTATAGTCGCAATTTCAATTTATTGCTAATTATTGTATGTTATTATTTGACAGTCACAATTATCTGTTAACTCCAAATTATTCTAACAGATGTTGATACCTTTCGACTGGGTTGAGTAAGTAATCAATAGATGGCGCTGTACCCCTAAGTGAGGCAAAACAACGTTTGCCGGTTCAGCTAGTTTAAAATAATAACTATTGAGTGAATTTTACGATATTGTGTTTAAGAACTCTAACGATTGTTTTTGTTTGTGATCAAAATTCTTTATTAACCATACACATATTAACAAAGTAAAAGATAGACACTGTCCGCACTTAAATGTATCTTAATTAATATTGCTACTTACAGACTAGGTATTTATCTTTCTTAGCTCTTAAAAACAAAGTTTTAAAAATTACATGTAAATACGCTAAACACTAACGTACATTACGATACATTACTCTAACGATTGTTAATACTGAATTGAAGCTAATAAGACTGAAAAAGCCGTAGTCCTGCTATTTACGTAGGATTTTATAGGATTTTTCTAAATATGCTATTTATTCGCGTCTTTACTTACGTACGTACATGGTTACTATTTAGTAATCTGTGTCTTAACGCAGAGATTTCGCTGGCATGGTAAGTACTAGTTATTATTCTGTGGCATGGCCAATAAGATAAAACATGCAAAGCTGTGGTTCTCTGTGGACTGTGGAGCTGTTTGCCCAGATACCTTATCCTTATCTCAGTGGAGAGCCTCAGTAAACACATTTAGCGTGTCAAGAATGTCCACACTAAGACTGCGCGATAACTTAGCAGATTATTTCGTTATAATGCGGATTTAAACATTGTAAACTGTTCACGTAAGGCATCTTAATATTTTCGCGTAGAAAACGGTCACACTTACTTATAAAAGGTGGAACGACAGTCAACAGTCCAACAGTTCCGGTGCTTTTCGAGATTTAGGCTGCGGATTTAGTCGGCGTTTTAATAGCTACTAAAACTACGTCAAAAATATGAAGTTCAGTTAGTATGGATTTCAGCCGTACTAATACATTTTTAGTTCAAGCACCTGAACTGCGATAGCAGGTATTGCACGAAAATTTTGAACATTGAAATTGTATGAAAATTGTCATTGTATGACTAATTATATTATTATGACATTGTATGATTGAATAATTAATTGTTGATGAATATTATGATGATATGTAAATTTGACGTGCCTAGTAGGTATAACGCAATGTTATAAGGTTAATAAAGTTCTATGATTTCTAATTCATATAAAATTAACATTATTTAAATTATAAGCTCTAACGATTCTAGATAATATCCTTTCATTACCTAAAAAAATATTTGTTTTACTATCTTTATAACTTTCTAAAATTGTAATAAGCTGCTTATTACATGGTAAAACGAGTATTTAAAAAATATATAACAATCTAGCGAATAACCTCACTAATATCTCGTTCAACAGATATCGCTTGCAATAAAGCGGAGGAATGCAGCCAACGTACTAAGCTCTTTGCTAAACGATCACAATCTTGAACTAGACTAAATTATCGTGCTTCGTTTCCCTCTTTTAAATTTTTTTGTACATACATGTAAATAGGAATTCATTTAATATGTGTTTGTGTAAATAATTTTAGAATTGCATTTCCAAATACACCTCTGATTATCTAGCTATTATTATTGCTACGTAAAAAATAACCTTTAAGTGTCTTCATAAAGTTTAACGCACTTCATTAAGTCTACTTGAGAAGTCATTAAAATTTAAGTAAATATTACCCTTGGGAGTGAAGTAATATTTTAAAACTATTTATTAGCCTAGAAATATCACACATTTGACAAAATCATACAAGAGATTCTACGGACAGTTAAGGCGAATAGGGAAGCCATGAAGCATATTTTGAATTATAAAATCCTGCGTTATATATATGTACGTAGAGCTAAGGTTTTTTCAGTTTTATTATCCTTAAATAATTCAGTATTAAGAATCGTGAAAGTTCCAAAACACGTGAAATTCGATAGACGGCTTTATATTTTGGAAAATAGTCGTTTTAAAAATTGAAAATGGTAGATAGGTATACTTACAAACGTTATAAAGTAATTCAAACAAATCTGACTTTTCTATGCAGATTTCTTTGTATATTATCAAGATACTTATAATTTCAATATTGTTAACTGTGTTGTATGAATTTATTTTGTGAATTAATATAACTGCTGCCGGTGTTTAAGAACAGATTACTAAATAATTATGGTTGAGGCACTTCGCTCAAATATGAAGGTGAATCGCGGCGGAACTCAGTAAACGATCCCCTTAATATGTTTAAATATACTTATCAAGTTATCACCATAAGTTCCCATGGTAGCGACATTCCCCGCCCGTATAACCTCATTACCGATGGCTCCCTATAGCCCCATATACAGGGAACACGAGCTTTATTGTCCGAATTACCACTCATTACTCCCATAAAAACCACCTTCTAATACAAAAAGCTAAGAAATCAAGTTAAAAACACCCGTATTACAAGGTAATAGGGTTCAGTAGATGGATTAGCTGCGGAGTGGTTTGGGTGTAACGAACTGCCGCCCGTCGGTCAACACACTTGTTCCTTTCAAATTGATTATCGTACGTGATGATAATGATGATTGTTGCGTTATGTTTGGATTTGTATGTTGTCTGCAGTTATAATACTCGTATTTCCTTTCTGCGTTGGGAGGGGTTGCGGGGGGGTTGGAAAATTTGTTACCTCCGTCAGAAAAATAAATAAATATAACCATTTGACGACCTCGTTGGCGTAATGGTTAACATGCCAGACTGCCAATCAGAAGGTTCCGGGTACGATTCCCGGCACGGCCAGCTTCTTTGTGCTAAGCAAAATTTGTTGGCTGTCGGTCTGGGTATTAAATATGTATCTATATAGTATGTACGTATATGTAGTATATCAGTTGTGTTAGCAACCATAATATGAACTAGAAATGTACTCTGGTGTACACTAACTAATGGTGTTCTTAATAAATATTCGCATGTGTATGTAGTAGTCAGTAACTCAAAGGCTAAAACAGATTTGGCAGTCGAGTGATTTCGATAAAATTAGGCATGAAAATAGTATAGAACTCTGGATTGTTGCGTGTTTGTATGTAATAATAATAATAAATTTAAACATAACTTAAGAATAATAAAGGGTTTTTTTTACAAAGCATAGTAAAAACTAAAATTTTGAAAGCTTAAAAAAAAATAACAAAACAAACATTTTAAAGACAAAATTAAGCCACCCGCCTAAACGCGCCCAACAAGCATGCCGCATTATTGAATAAATGAATTATGAATGCAGACTTTGTTCGCTTCGCTCGCTCAGTCAATAACGTGCCCAAATCTAATCAGTAATAGATACGATTAATTACGGCTGCACTATATAATAATTAATCTCGATTCTAGATAAGTATTATTCCCACTCGTAAATTACCTATCCATCTGTATCATAGAGAAAGAATTAATTAATAATAGGAGACGCCAGTAGCTAATTTTGAGTCCTAGTAAATTGTGCCGTTTGCTATACTTTTTAACCCCCATTGAAAAACGGGGTGCTATAAGTTTGACCTGTGTCTGTCTGTCTGTAAAATCGTAGCTCCTAAATGGATGCACCAATATCAATATTGTTTTTTTTTTGCTTGAAAAGAGTGTTTGGCCACAGTGCTCTTAACTATGTTTGATAAAAATCGGATCAGGATGGCCACCCCTACAAAATGGCGGTAGACATATGGGCCATATGACATTTTTTCACATATGTATGGGTATCAAATGAAAGAGATTGATTAGAAGAGTATATACAATGTCAAAATCAACTATGTACCACGAAAATTTGCGGGTTTTCTAAATTTTTAATTTGCACTTGTTCATACAAACGCTGTCAAATTTTCTAGCAAAATACACCAAAAACGTGGCACGCATTCGTAGTAATAACTTCTTGTCCATAGAGTATATAAGTCAATGTGCTGTAGGCGTTGTTGATTAGTGCCGTGACAATGAAATATAACACCCATTCTTCCGTCCGAAAACAGTTTTGGGCGCGATGTCGTTGACTCGCGATGCCGCCATGTTTCTTTGTCTAACGCGCGAACAAAGAATATTTTACTTTTATTTAGCCTTCGTATATTCGTTACATGTTGGGGAACAAGAGTAGGGCATGTAAGAGGAGTGCATGCGGCAGAGATGCGAATGTTGAGATGGATGTGTGGAGTGACAAGAATGGACAAAATAAGGAATGAGTATAGAGGAAGTTTGAAAGTAGCACCAGTGAGTGAGAAACTGTAAGTGGGAGGTTAGCGTGGTATGAGCATGTGATGCGTAGAGAGGAGATGCATGTTACTAGGAGATGTATGGAAATGGAAGTGCAAGGAAGAAGGGCAAGAGGCCGACCAAAGAAGACGTGGATGGAGTGTGTGAATGAGGACATGAGAGTGAAAGGAGTGAGTGTAGAGACGACGGCTGATAGAGGAGGGTGGAAGAGGAAAATTTGCTGCCGACCCCACCCAGTGGGATAAGGCAAGGAAGAAGAAGAAGAAGAAGATTAAGCCTTCGTATAAGCTCTGGTGTCGAGAGTTTACAAGCCACTCGAAGGCCTTTGACTTTAGTGTACTAAGACTTAAAAAAATTACTCATAACAAAAAGTTATTATAAAATAGAAGATTGACGAACTCGTTGGCGTAATGGTTACCATGCCGGACTGCCAATCAGAAGGTTCCGGGTTCGATTCACGGCACGGCCAACATCTTTGTGCTGAGCTAAATTTGTTGGCTGTTGGTCTGGGTGTTGAATATGTATCTATATAAAATATGTATGTATATGTAGTATATCAGTTGTGTTAGGAACCATAATACGAACTAGAAATGGTTCAATATGGGGTTCACCAGACGTGTGTGAAATGTGTCCTAATATTTATTTGTTTATTTTACGGCGTTATAGAGAGTGGTCGTTAAATGGAGACAATGTAGGTATCATTGTATGGAATACAAGCTAAACCAACTAAAGCCAATTGATTTCGACGCTTTAGAGAGTTTGTCGTTAAAACCAGTGAAGTTACATGGCGTTTACACTGTACTTGTACTCCAAAGCCAGCATTGGCCGTTGCTTAACCTCGATGATCGCGTCAGATCACCTGAGTTAGCTGTGCTACAGGCGAATATTTTCCACGTTTTTCCGACACGTCTGCGAACGGGCACAAACAAAACATGTTTGGAAGTGATTTAGTAATTAGCAAGCACTTTGGTAATTTGCATATTTACACTGTCTTGACTCGCCATTCATTTGAATTTTAAAGTATCTTAAGTTCATTTAACTTACAAGGAAATAAGACGATTTATTTCTTTCTTATTGAACACTAGCGGCGCTCCGCGGTGTCACCTGCTTTATTCCGGGATAAAAAGTAGCCTTTACGTTAATCCTAGGTCTAAATATATCGATACCTTGCTTCATCGCAATCAGTTCAACCGTTGAGTGTGAAGAAGTAACACTTTCACATACACACACACAAACTTTCGCAATAATAATATTAGTAGATCTGCATTGCTCACACATGCTCACTATAATATGCAATAAATCTATATAATAAATAATAGGACACATTTCACACACGGCTGGTTAACCCCATAATGAACCATTTATAGTTAGCATTATGGTTGCTAATACAACTGATATACTACATATACATACATATTTTATATAGATATGTAAATATTTAACACCCAGACCGACAGCCAACAAATTTAGTTCAGCACAAAGATGTTGGCCGTGCCGGGAATCGAACCCGGAACCTTCTGATTGGCAGGCCGGCATGGTAACCATTACTCCAACGAGATCGTCAATATCTTATCATCATCATCATCATTGGCCCAATTCATCTACGAAAGATGATTTCATGTAGCGTCCGGATGGTTATTGCATCTGTGCTCGTGGTTGAACTAAGCCGATGCGAAACCCGCAGATGCGGTCACATTTATGACAGGTGTATTGCCTTAGTGTGGACAGATCTATATCTATCTACTAGAGATCTATTAAATACTAACTGACCCGGCAAACGATGTTTTGCCTTAAGTGAAAATTTAAGGGTGAACAACCCTTAACACTTAGGGGTATGCAAAATAGATAGTAGCCGATTCTCAGACCTACTGAATACGCACATAAAATTTGGTAAAAATCGGTCAAGCCGTTTCGGAGGATTACGGTAACTAAACATTGTGACATGGAAATTTTATATATTAGAATGCTATATACTAATATTATAAAGAGGAAAAGTTTGATTTTGTGTTTGTTTGACGTGAATAGGCTCCGAAACTGCTGGACTGATTTGAAACATTCTTTCGCCTTTGAATAGCTACATTATCTCCGAGTAACATAGCCTAGATTTTGTTTCCAGAAATATATAATATCAGAGATCCTTAATAAAATGTGTAACAAAAGCCCTTATATAACCCGTGCAAAGCCGGGGCGGACTGCTAGCATATAAATAATCTATCTATAATTATCAAATAGAAACACAACTAGTAAGTAACATTTCAACATTGTGATTGTCAAGGTCGTTGACCTTGCCACCCACTGAAATCAGGCTTTAGGTATTTAGTTGAAACACTAGATACAATCTTTCAGTTTTATCCTGCCTATCTATTCTATTCGGTTTCTAATTTCCAATCTATGTAGTGTATTTGAGATAGAGTTTGTAGGGGAGGAAAAAAATAATTTAACCCGATTTTAATGCTACATATGGGACCTGCATTGGTTGTGACGTCAAGGATTTGGTACAATTTGCAAAAATATACGCAAAAACATATGTAATATAATGTAAAACAAAAATATGTTATTGTATCATAAATTATTAGTGGCAACCTTGTGGCAACTCCGTGTTTAAATTTTAAAATATTTTCTCTGTTTCGTATTTCTTTTTGTGTTGCAATAAAGAGTATATCTATCTATCTAATATATAGGTTCTTATTTATTTTCATACCAGTTCAGCCGTTTGAGCGTGAAGAAACATCACTGTCAATTTTCGAATTAACATAATAATAGTATAGGGTAGGAAATAGAATCATTTAATTATATTTTTTTTAATGAATAGGCTCACGTTTGACCGCAGCTTGCCTGATGCTTTGCTGTGGTCGAACATGTGACTCGCTTGACTAGAAGAATGCTTTCCTTATTATTTTAATTACAATTTAAAATTAATAACGTTTTAGCGCATAATTAACCATGTGATGCCTAGTGGGCAGGGTAGCTTAGCATTTGAATCGGCTCGTAACTAGGTAAACTGATTGTTAATCGGTAGCTACATAGGTGTTTATACTGCGGAGTATAAATAGATTCATTAGCGCTTCATTTTAGGAGTTTGTTTACCTAGCATGTAAACTATGAATGTATTTGAAGTAGGTGGATAACTATATACAGAAACTCTACTTGGAATATCATAAATATTGGTGCAACTTTACTGAGAAACTTGTAGCTCGGCTAACTAAAGTTATCTGACACAATCATCGAGGTTAAGCAACGGTCGATGCGGAGTCTTTGGATGGGTGAGTAGTACAAGACTTTTTTTAAAAGGCATTTTGATCTACCGTAGGTCGGATGACACGTTAGATTTGAGGTTCCGGCTCTAAATAGACAAGTCAGAGATGTTCGGGCGGCTTGAAAACTCTCGACACCAGAACTTCGCCACTTAGCTCATACGCAGAAAAAGAAAACATTACGAAAGCCATACCCATTCCAAGTATTTTGTTTTTATGGTATTATGTATTTGTATTTTATTATATTACTAATTTATCAAGTCTTCGTAAAATTACATTAGAACCGATGAATGGACTGAGATTAGGCAAATCTAATAAAATAATCTTAACCTAATCTAATCTTGCCTGCTACAGCTGCCACAGAAGACAAAAAGATGATAAACGCATTTTCCTTATATACAGAGCACTAATAACTTCTTCCACTTTAAAACACGTGAGAAAGCCTCGTGACCAAAACCTCTCAATGTAAACACTCCACACACAAAAACTGAATCAAAATATTTATTCGCTTAAATAAATATAGGTACATTTTAGGTGTTAATCATGGGTGTGGTTTCTCTATACATATTTGGCGAATACAGGCCGTTCAAACGTGTCCAAGACAAAAGCACTACATGCAAAGAATTAGGATATAAGATAATATGTTAATATTATAATTTAATGTTAATTGAAAATTTTTATAATTAGTTATAACCTTACATCTTAAAATAGTGTCAGTAAGATTACACATCATAAAATGTCAATGAAATTATTTGCGGTCTATGAAAAAAATTGCTGCTTCCAAAAGTTAGCTGTTTAGATTTTTTTTGTTATATTCCTAAAGCCGTAGAAGAAAAACTATTTATTTAAATGTAATAATATTTATTTTCATCGATATTATAATGGTTTTGCTTACTTATAATTAATAGCATGGAGGCGGTTATACAATTGTTTTTTCATGTATTGTTTTAGTAATTACTAGCAAAACCAGCGAATTCTGTTTCGTCACATAGTAGGAATTTTCTCTGAATTTTGTTTGCTACGAACCTCACGGAGCCCGAGACCTTTCCAACGAATGCTGTACCGTGGAAATCGGTTCGTGCGTTCTGGAGTTATAGCGTCAGGAAGAAAACCCCGACTTATTTTTATATATTAGATAACAACTTTTATTCTATTCCTATCTTTCCGAACTTTGCGCAAAAATCTAATATTTTAAATTATATTATATCTGCGTCCACATAAATGCAAATTGTGTAATTTTATTTACAGAGGTTAAAATTTTAAGCTTAAAACATATATTTACAGAGCATACATATATTAAATTACATAATAATATTAGTGCGCATATTGTTTTAATTATCCAATATACAAATCTACAGTGACGTTTCCTCTTATTGTTTGTAAAGTTCATTACACCGTTTCAGTGTAATCAGTCTCGGGTCAACGCTCGTTGTGATTTTACAGGATTTTCCACAAGTTTAAATAACCTTTGGATTTAGGTATCTTTAGGTCCTGGCTGTTAGTCTTAGTACAAGCAGTCGATTAACCAATTAGGAGGCCTTCGAGAGGCTTGAAAACTCTACACCAGAGTTCAGTCATTTAATTTAGCACTTTCGAAGAAGAAGAAGATTTAGGTATCAAACATAAGAGTGCATTTCTTTTTCTAACATAAAAGCTACAGCTTCATAGTGCCTACCGGGTATTGTTCTCTACTTGTCTACAGAAGCCGATGTAGCCAATCCTACGTCAAAGTTACAATATATGTTTTGCATTTGGAAAAGTCTTTAATTAAGAAACGTTAATTTTGAAATTTACTTAGTCTTGTATTTAAGTAAATTGTTACACTCGTATTTAAGTAAATTATTATACTAGTCCAATATAGGTAGGTACATTGCATTCAAGTAAATAATTAAAGATTGCATTATGTGTCCACAAAAAAAAAACTTAAATTGCATTGTAATGCATGTCATTGTTACATGACTTGCCTTTAACGTCTGTTATTTTTGAGGAATTATACTTCTGTATTTCTTTAGTTCATCATAGCGTTCAATGTCTTATTGAATCATTAATGCATTATGTGTCCAATCAATGCAAGCTGCACACACGTGCAACGGACCACGTGTGGGAAACCACGTGCGTGATCGCGTGTTTATATGTGTGTGTCTTTGTCTCTATCAACAAAGCGTCTACGCAGTTATTTTATAGGTAAACTTCTTGGTTAGTTATTATGCAAGGAATGTGAGAGAAATAAAATAGAGTTACTGACAAATATAGTGCAAACCTTTTTTGTGTGCTATCTTGACGTGTAGAGCTACAGAGAGTACCTACAACCCGATTCAAATGTTAAGCGACCGTGACGTTTTAAGTAGTGCTTAGTACAATTTGCACGGCAGAATAAAATATTATTTGAGATTACTGTAGCGTCGCTCCGTCCATTAATTGTGTTACCTATTATAAAATAGAAATGAGACTATATACTACTGCCACGTTGTTAACGATCTTGTTGGCGTAATGGTTAACAGGGCTGCCAATCAGAGGGTCCCGAGTTCGATTCCCAACACGGTCAACATCATACAACATCAACATAGTTCTTGATCTGGGAGTTAAACGTTAAAGATAATAAAACTGAAAAAACTCAAATCATTTACGCAGGTTTTTTAGCATTTTTCAAAATACAGTGTAAACTCCATGTAACGTTACGATCGATTTAACGACAAACTCTCTGAAGCGCCGAAATCAATTGGCTTTAGTTGCGTTAGCTTGTATTTCACACAATGATACATTATCTCCTTTTACCGACTACTCTCTAGAACGCCATAAAATGCACAGTCTCTTCAGTGTCGTTATATAGAGTTTACACTTTAAGTATGTATTTATGTATTAGGCTGCGAAGTTTTCACCACCCTCGTATGTTTGTTGTATGGAAGCCCCCCTCAAATATGTATTTTATTAAAATTTTATAATTTGATATGATAGCTAATATACATTTAAGTATATATATTGAGAAAATTACACTATTTTGCTCCCATAGAGCCTTGAATGATTTACAACCCGCGATTGGCTGGATACTGCGGTCTACATCTTGCTATTCATTATGGGTAAGACATAACGGTATTCCTCAAATTAGGGACACAATTGTTTACAATGGCTTGCGAACAGAGCACAAGAAATGCGCAGCGGTCTTATTGTCAACATTGGAAAGCGGGACAGGACCAAAATGGTAAGGCTTTGTGTACAACATACTGCTTATTATATAGTTAGGTATCTCTGTACTACTCGTGGTCGTTCTCAGAATACTAGGTATAACTCGCAATAACCCTGCAGCCTGGGTGAAAGAATAAGGCTGCGGAATTGCCCCTGCCTGTCGTAAGAGGCGACTAAAAGGGGCATCAGACTCGAGGGTGTTCGGAGATGGGGTTCCGACCCCCGCTCCATTGAGTCCGGGGTGAACGACGACGGCGTCGCGTGACCGTCGCCGTAGCGTCGTTGGCGAAACAATCCGGGAAGGGCAACAGCGCAGTGCAAGGAGGTCTCCGGAGTGTTTCCCGGAAGAACCCGGAGACCTCCGTTAAGCACAGAGGCAGGTCACCGGGGGGGTTTTAGTGGGTACAAATCCCTCATAACCTGGCTGCGCCCCATCGTAGCCAGGTATCTTGTTGAAGATTTCCCCCTCGGCAACAAAAAAAAAGGTATAACTCGCAAAGAAACATGTTCGGAAAATCGTTTGTAATTATTGAATCCTAGCGGTTTGCCTCCACCTTCATTGTGTGAACTGCCAAGGTGTGGAATTCTTTACAAAAACACCCTGTTCCTCGATAACTATAATCTAGCGGTTTTAAAAGGCACGAGTGAACCAGTTTTTTTCTGGGCAAGCGCGCTCCACCTAAGATCACAATATCGCTTACCATCAAGTGAATCGTGGTCAAGCGCAAGCTCAAAAAAACTTTATAACTAGTCATATCTCAACAATGATTTTTATTTTGACTGGTATACTTACTTGGTAAAAAAAATATTGTAAATATTTTATCGTAAAATATATGGAGATATTCCGTAATAAATATTTAATACATAACTTATATGTACATACAGACGAAATTAAAAATTGACCAAATAATACAGGCCCTCGCTCGCTCGATCATTCGTTTTATAAATACTGTAGAACTACCTATACACTCGATATTTACCGAGTAACTAGCCGCCACTGGTAGAGAAGTGTTTGTAGTGCAGTGTATTCTGTCCTTACCGCATGATTATGAAATCTAGAAAGTGGCCGCGCCTGTACTGCATTATCTTGTTGTATTGACTTTTGCTGCGCCTTTCCAGCTAACTACTTTTTTTCTCTACAGCTAGGCATTTAACCAAAAGGGCGCGTAATCACACGAGTTAGCGGCCCTCCTGACTAAGAAGGAGTATGCCTAGTCTGTAATAAATGGATCTCAAGGAGGCTGCAAGAATACTCTAAGTGGTTGCCGACAGATTTTTTAACTTGAGGATGGTTGCCTAGCCTGGCAAAAAGCCCGGAAAAGGCCCTGCCTTCTCATAATATGCTAAGGTTGTAACTTGTTTCTATATTTTCAGTTTATTTAACTTATTTACCTACTAAAATACCTTCACCGTTATCCAGCAGGCAGTCTAAGCCTTAGCATAGACAAAGTTATATACTTTGTTTATGGCTTTAGTAAGTAAAATCATAGACAAAGTATATTAATGTCTATGGTAAAATGAAGTGTTTGTTTATTAACCTTTTTTTTTAAATATTGATTGAACATTGTTATTATTTTAATTTATGTTCATAATTTATACAATATTTAGGAAAAATAAACCGGTATTGTGCTCTTGTTTTATTGTTTTAGCAATATAGTGGTTGAAAGACCTGTATTTTTAACCTTTTTTTCAGTTTAATTTGTATTTAAATTTGAACTAGTCATAGTTTAAAGGTTTGTCACAAATGATTTTCATAAGTACTTTGAATTGTAAAATGACTTATTTTACAAAACGTAGAAAAAGAATTATTAAAATAAATCATTTTTCAAAAACAAAGTACACAACAAAGACAAACAAAGAGCGTAATTTAATCAAAAAACATTATACGAGAAACATAATCAACGTAAAACTATAAGTATCTAATGTAAAACTATATTATTTATTCTCAACATTTTACAATTACTTAGGTAAGTACCTAGCATTTAGAAAATTATTTTTGGGTGACGAATTTGACTCGAATTTGTCTCCATTGCGTCAGTGGATGAATACAAAATTAATCTAAAACACAATTAGATTGACAGGCGAAAATAACAATAGATGCAACTACAACTAGAGATTTATTTCCCGCGCGTGCCGCTTGGAGTCGCGCCAGTAGCGTCGCAGGCATGGTGGTTATACGGTAACTTGCTAAATGACTAGTAGATAGTGGCCTTTGACACTGTTTTGACAGGTCCGGTGTCAAAACTGACACCGGCATCTGGTTCCTGACCCTCGACCACCTATTAAATGGGTTCGATATAATTACCGAAAATTAAAAAAAATACAAGTAGGTATCAACTTCGACTGTAGTCGTGGATTGTCATGCCCCGAGAAAGGGGACAATATGATCATAATGGTAACAAAAAGTCAATTTTCGTAGCACTAAATACTAACCATTTAAATATATGCCTAGTCATAGGTTGTCATCTTTTGTAATCTTTTTAATCGTATCCCATTTCACATAGGTTTTGCACCGAATATACGCCTCTCCCATATAATATTTATCATTCAAACGTACCTACTAACAAAAAACTAAAATAAGCTAGCTAATAATGTGTTGGCATAATCAGATACCCAGGGTTCAGTGTAAGCCTCCGAAGCCCTAAAAACTGTAATTAATCAATCTGACATCAATGTGGCTATATTTATAATGCGCTGTGAACGACTCTACACACCTGTGCGATCAATTTTGGAGTCGTGGAACCTCGACCCCGAGGGACCGATACAAGGTGACCGCCAAATGACAGGGATATGACATACTCGTAGGTATAGGTATGTCACTGTATATACGTGTACATATCGCTGCATTTAGGTATATGCAGCGATATGTTTTGTAATTGCCCACATATTTGCTACATGTTTATTCATGGTGCGAGATTATATTAAAGCTTATATTATTAAAGTTACTCGTTAGTCTGATATAGCAGGCAATAAATGTGTACTATGTATTTTGTAAAATAAAATCAAAAAAATTAACGCCCCACGGTCTTAGGAAAACTTATGAAGATAATAATAATATGATATAATTTCTTCTGCATCATTCTCCATTAGTATGATTAAATCTATATATTAGCAATTTTACAGATAATATTCACTTAAAATTTACAGTTGTTTACCAGTCGTTTATATATATGAGCATTTTTGATACGCATGTGAGAATCCTTTTATCAGTTTTCGTGACTCTTTTTCTGATAATTCTATATTATCTAAGCCATAAGCTACAGCTGTTGTCTTATATAAATTGATAATCTTCGTGAAACTTAATGGATTGATGATTCTTTTATCGTGAAACTTGACGAAAAAAATAATCTTCAACAACGTTTGGGTCATTAACTCTAATCTTTGTACAAAGTCTGCTATAGTAGCGCTAATCAGTGTTTCTGCTCTAATGATAATTCTTTGAAAGTTCTGCTAAATGATAAATGGATACCGATAAACGTATTGTAAGTACAGCTATTATACTAACTAGGACAAAGAAAGCGGTTACAAAAGCGCACATTAGTTATAACGAATCTAAAGATTTTTTCTCTTGTTCTGTTCCTTTCATTACTTCTCAAGGATTTTTTCCAACGAATGTGACTCAAGTCTCAGCGGAGCTACTACCTACCTAGTTACTCGATAGTAACGACCGCACACCGCGTTTTCTTTGGAACTAGTCCAAATTGAAAGGCTGTCTCTCATAATAAACATGGAACTATCGATGTAAGAAAGCCGAGAGTCCAAAAAGTCGTATTATATTTTAAGCATGTCAAGCATGAAACATCGAGTGTAAAGCAGTATCAAGTATTTAGCCGTGTTTATCTATCGAATGCACTGTTATAAATGTATAAACATATAAACACCGTCTTGTTGATAAATAGCAAAATGTTTTGAAAGAAATGTATTGTTTGAAGATCGTATATTACTGACGTCAGTAGAAAGTGAAACGATAACCCTCCAGCAAACTGCCCGGTACGACCATAATACAGTATCTTGTGTCAAACATGTATTGACATACGTTTAGATTGACCTTCAATATTCTAACACAATGAAGTCATTTTTGACGTGACAACGTCTTAAATTAGGTTGCGGCTGGGAGTCACTTATGAAAAAGTGTAACGCCCGGTAACGTTACGATGAGTCACCGAACGAGAGAGAGGCCCGCCGAATGCTTTGCGTCTCTCTCCCACTCAACTATGATCGGTCTGCCGCGCGCGCAGCACGCGGCAGACGTTGTCACGTAAAATCTTCGCCCGTAAAACCGACTTTACAGGCAACCATTTTTTTGTTGTCAAAATAGTGTAGTTGTAGAACATAAAAAAATGCGTAGGTTCCTGCGAAGTAATTAATTAAAACATTAGAGGTCAAACTAATTAGTGAAGCATAAAATTTCATTATACGAGTAGGTACCTACCTATCGCAATCCTTTATCGCATGTTTGTTTACAGTTAACATGTTGGAAATTTCCCCAGCAAATTTGATAAGGTGTAGTCAATTTTTTTTTATTATCATATTGTTAAAAGTAAGTGTTGTTAGTGGCTTTTTAGAGGAACAGCTAAATGACCCCTAATTCGAATTTCCATTACAGTACGTGTGATATAAATTGCTTAATGAGGTATCATTGCCGAACCGGTGTTATGCAATAACCGTTATACTCGTAATTCGTTATTATCCAATGTTGTTACCAGACTAGTATGCCTATTATGTATTCTTCAGGTTTATATATGGTTTTCTCACATGGTGAGAAAATATGAGATCTGTAATTTAGCATTCATTATCATTATAATGTGATGTTTGTATCTGGATGATAATAATCAATAATACCATGGAACCAGTGTTGTCCTAATAGACAATAATAACTATTACCTATATTATGACATATCTGTTTGGGTTGCGTTATTCTATCTAGTGCCTATTATTGGGAATAGGGAAATAAATGCAAATATGTAAATGGTATAATCTTCATAATTTATTCTTTTCATTTTATCATACAATATGTTTTCCGTATAAAACAATATTCTTTGTTAAATTTATAGAAATATATTATTTTAGTAGTATAACTGTTCTTTTATTTTTCATAAACTTACAAATTACTGTTAACATTCTGACGATTTTATATAAAAATAATACAAAAAGAAAACCAATCGCGTTTTTTTCTGAAGAAGCATAATTATCTTCGATTAAGTTTGGTATCACGCGACAGATTTCCTTCATATAAAATAGTCTATAACAATTCAACTTGTTAATTGGTATTTTTAATCTCTTACAAAATAACCTATAGAAGATAAATGATACAGAACAATTTTACTGTAGCATTAATATGGTAACAAAAACAATTAAAAATAGGTACAGGCTTTAGTTTACAAAGCGTAGGCACTCGAGATTGCTACATCACCTAAAATATAAACATTCTCACCAATAAATACATCTCTCTCTTTCATTCTCACATCGTTCTTTTTTAACACACTCGCATATAACGATTACCATTCACGCAGTTTTATAGGACGGCCTTACATTACAAAAGTCACGTCCACTTATATTAAAGAGCACCGGGTCAGTTCTGAGAAATAATCCTTTCGATTGGGAAAATACTATGCGTAATGCACGCTCTCTTTCACTCAAGGCACTCGAAATCTCACATGCGGACAGTCTTTCACACATAGCTTTCCAATACAGAATGTATCAAGCAAGCGACGTTTCAGTTTATGATAGCGTCAAAAACCACCGAAAACGCTAACCTTGTGCAACAAAACGTGATTCGGAACGACCGACCATCGAACACATGGCGGCCATTCCGCGAGGGCGGCGCAGGCGGAATTTTAATTAGCAGAACATCCGCTCGTGACTTGGTACGATGCGCTGTTGCCAGTTCTACCACGAGCTATCTCTCTCTCTCACGGACAACGCGTATTGTGTCAAATCAAGTTCGCGTACCTATCTACACGCGCCTGGAAAGTTCACAGCAAAAAGAGTAATAAATACAGTACAGTCGCTTGTAATAATAACGATATGCTAATACGCCTCATAAAACAATGGACAATGGAAATCCCGACTGCTTTGTAAGTGCGGCAACATCGCTGTAGCGGGAAATTTGTCGTACAACTGGCAACGTCGCTTGAACCTCGCTCAGTTCTGTCAAACAAATGACGTTGCACGATTATCCTTTCTAGTTTCTACACTACACTAATATGAGACAACGCAATACTGATAAAAGGCAAACAAATCGTTTGTACAATAATTTATAGAAGCTAAAGCTTACTAAGTTGTGACTCGTGCTAAGTACGTTCTGTCCTAAGTAGTAGTCCTGTTCCCAAGAAGCGTCCCGGGGCGCTCGCGGAGCGGAGGTTCTGCCTCTTCGCTTTCACTGGCAATGTAATCTCTCAAACTTAACGATTCATCCACAGCTTTTGTTTCGACAAAGCGACTTTCAACTTCTTATTCACTAAGTATACAAACTAATATATTACACGGTAAAATTAAGATCACAAATTGCTTTGTATGCTGCGTCCTAGCGGGCGCGACTAGCATGGAATGTGGAGGAGCGACAGCGGCCGACGCGATCAGAAGTGGGACTCGATAAGGCAGCCACCGTTCGCGTGCTCCAGGACTTGCTCCTTTAGTCGGCTCACGTGATCCTTCAATTTCACTACCATCTGTGCTAGTTCTGCGTTCTCGCCTTTCAAGATCTTCACTTTATCTTCCAGCTTAGAGATCCTCTCGAGTTTTCGCCGTCTGCATTTGGATGCGGCTACTCGGTTTCTTTGCCTCTTTCGTTCCAATTTAATTCTTTCCTGCGTGTCCATATCAATGGGGGACAGGGGAGGCGAGCTGGAAGCGCTAGGCACTGTTTGCGGCTCGTCCTTGATGACGGGAGTGGGGTACCGCTCCAGAGGCCGGTCCAGGTCCGCGTACACTCTGCGGCCGAGGGCTGGCTGCTCGCCGTAGCCGTGGTGCAGCTTGTCCAGCGCCTCGACGAAGGGGCGCGCGTACTGCTCCTGCTCCTCCGTGGGCTGCACCACCGCCGCCGGGAACAGCACGGGTCCGCCGGGTGTGGGCGTCGCCGACGTGATCATACCGTTCTGGATGATCAGCTTCTCAAGCTCCGGGGATCCGAGTTTCAACATTTGTAGGTCGGGAGAGGAGAGAACTGGGGCGGAAAACCGCGCCCGCTTTCCGCCTCGCCCCACGTCCAAGGTGAGGGGCCGCTTCAGGTTTTCCACTGGGCCGCTCAGGGGGTACTGATCCTCATAAAAAGTAGTCTCCATGCCGTGGCCGGAATGGCGAACCATGTGTTTGCACCGAACGCTTCGGTATCACTGAACTCACTGCGCGAACTTTAAAACTTTCCCATGCGCCAGCGTACGTCCGCTGCGCTCGGCGTTCTACTTGTTTCTAAACAGTGTCAAGAAACAACCACTGCTTTTATTCCGTGACTCAGATAAGCTATTTTTAGGAATGGCGTGATGTGTGCGCGCGCTTATTGGTGGAACATGACGTGATATAGACGAGCAATTTGTCGCGATTGGCTGTTAGGATCATAGCGTAGCCATAGCGCGAGGCCGCGGCAGGGCTGTTTACGACTTGGTGCGATTACCGAGAATCGACGACACCTTTTCCATTGTCTGCTTGGACGGCGGTTTCGTGCCAATGAGTATTGACGTTTTTTCATAGAAATGTTATAATCATATTATACTTTCATTCATTTTGTTCTGATGTTAATTTAAATATTGAAGGTGAAGCGCTTTTTTATAATTCGCTCAATGTATCGATCAAGTTCACGACATACTATACATATACTATATACGTATAATACCTACCTAGAATTTTAAAACTGTAGAATTTTCACATATTTCTTCACGACATACCTACTCACGAGAATAAATGTAAATTATCGAGACATTTTGCAAATACGGCAAATTTAAACCATACCTGGTATAAAAAACCTGTAGTTACACTTACTTAAATATCTTATAAAGATTTGGGCTAATACCTATTCCTTAAACTAATAACACTAATCCTCATAACATATACTTACGATGAATACTTAATTTATTTCAATATTGGAAACATTTATATTCATCAATATTCAAATGTCATGGATTTTCGAAATACAATGGTAATATCATTAATATGATATAAAAAACATTAATTTTGTCGATTTTACGATTGTAGAATGGAAACGGACGCAGGGCGAGGCGCGGAGGCGGGGTACCCGAGCTCTGCGATGCAAGAAAATATATGCGGGGGGAGAGAGGTGTGCGGGCTGCTGCCAGACGAGGACGGCAAGCGTCAACATCGGCCATCTCGCTCGCACCACGATTACTGAGGAAAATAAATGCAACTAAAATTCCGTTTATGAGGAATCGTATTGTTCGTTTTTTGTTATTGTAGGGGTGACCTTGGCTTTGGGGGCCCAAAATGTTGAACTGATGTAGGTGGGCTCGTTTGCCGCATATAGAATCTAAGTAGTCGAAGGGTCGATCGCTGTACATAATTTGTTATGCAGTGTAACAAATTTGATATCTGGCGGCTCTGTAATTTCTGGGTGCCTAATTTGGTATATTGTTCACAACAACCGTCGCAAAACAAAGCAACAAATAAAATCTTGGGGAATAAAATATGAGCTCCAGCGTTTTAGGTTTCACTGGTTTTGCTGCGCGACCGTTCTTTGATTAGAATGAGCCAGTAACAGCTAGCTACATAGAATTAATTGGATCACTTATCCCATTTCCAAAATTATGAGCCGCTGTAGCAAGTATACTGTACCTATAGAATATAACACTTTTTTTAAATTTTCACTTTTTTCAAAAGAATATAACAATTTAACACTTTTTTTCTTTATTGGATCGATCAAAAAAAAGTTCTGTTTGTTCGTTTTGCTACAACCGAAAAGACATCAACATATCAATATTTTATTTATTGACACGAGTTATATAATAGGGGGGGACAACAGAATATTCAATAAATACCTATACATATAAACTAGTACCTGTCGGAAAAAGAAAGGGTTTTAATTCATCTAAAATGTGTTATGTTATAACATAATTATATTCCGCTCTTAGATAAAAATCCTAGCTCTGAAAATCATAGACAAGCTGATTAAGAAGACAAACAGCAATTTTCGAAAATGACTAGGTGATTTTGAACTGTCACTGCTGCATTTTTTCCAAGGAGGTTCGGGTAAAAGACTTCTTTATCCACAAATAAGGAGTATTGTGTCATGTTTTGAAACGGCTGGATACATTTCGACAATAATAATTTTATTTTTAACAAAATATTTTTGTTTTTATTAAAAACGATAAGTAGGTATGGAACACGCAAAAAAGAAGAAATTTTCTAATTTCTAGTCTTCTAATAGCAAAACAATAAAAGTCTTAAAAATTTCCTTTGCAGACAAAGATGAAAAATTAGTCAGGAGTAAGTAGTTAAGTGAAAACCACTAAATAGGTAATGAATATTTACGATTACTTATTCTTATAATGCCATCTATGGGAGAGTAGCTGACCTATACTATAATGATTTAGCTACTCATCACGAGATGGCGTATTAGTATCTTTGAAGCCACCATAGATAAGTTGCTTACGAAATCTTTTTTTAGCCACAACGTGACAACGACTTTAAATTATTTTAAAGTAACTTTTAGATAAGTTATTTTGCCTACACCACGGGTAACAGAAGAAAAGGATATAGTAGGTACGTCGCGAAAAAGACAAAAACCATGGTCTTTGGCTGTGTCAAATTGGCACAACAAAGCACAAAAGCCATATCGCTGTGTATTTCCTATCTAGACTTTGGTTTCTAAGGAATAAAGACGACATCTAACTTTGAACATCACAACTAACTATTCTAATAAATTTTAAATTTAGTAATTAAAGATTGAGTGAAACATGGATTGTATTTTTGACGTAGGATTGGCTACATAAGCTTCTACAGAAACGAAGTGAGTAGGTACCACCAGAATCAAAGGAAATGAGTTCATAACTTGAAATATAAAACCAATATTTTGTACTTAAAATAATTTATTCTTATTTACAAGATAAGTAATATAAATTAAACCTAATTATTTAATAAGTATTATTTAATTATTATAGCTCTCGCCTGTCGAGCAACCACTTTCAAGTTGAAAAATCTGTCGCCAAGCACCTAACAGTGTGTTCCGGCCTCCTTGAGAACCAGTTACTCCAGACTACTCATGCTACACCTTAGGACAGAGGCTGAAAAAAAGCCATTCGCAATTGATGCCACTGACAATAACAATGATCTCTATTCTTAGTGTCAACTAATAAAAAAATTACAACTGCGAATGGCTTTTTGTCAGTCTCGGGGCACAGATCAAATGCCTAGTTGTTAAGAGTATAAAAAATATAGGAAAGTCGTGCGGATAAATTGAGGTTAGAGTCACTCACACTTGAGGCAGTTGTTCTACTAATTAATTCATCTTTCCAAAATCTGTCTGGCCGCGAGAATTGAATACAGGCTCTCTTGTTTTACATTCTAGGACTCAGCCTAGGCCACCTGGTCCAGGGAGGTTTAGTAATCCCTTACTAAACCTCCCCTAACCTATTAGGTTGGGGGCTTGGAGGCCCTTATCTATGGTTTCTGTGAAACAAAATATGCCACCGTTTGGAACAACTATATTGTAGTTATAGTGTAATTTAACACAACACACAAGGGGAAATTGTTCCAAAACGTGGAACGGGCTTGGTTTTATACATTTCACATCTGTAGTATTAAAATCTATGGCTGGGCCTTGTCTGTCAAATGTCTATTTGACAGTGACAGATATGACCCGCACGTCGTCGTAAGGTTTATCAGTCTTAGGGTTTGTTTTAACGCCGCCGATGTTCTGTATAACCTCCATGCCCTTCACCACTCGCCCGAACACTGTGTGCTTGTTGTCCAGCCAAGGCTGAAAAAAAAAAACCATATTTAAGAATTACTGAAAAAAAACACCATATTTAAGATAATTATACTATAAGATAATATATACACATTAGTTCTCTAAACAGTAGAACAAGTACAAGTTTTTGGACGTGCAGGCAAGCTGTGGTCAAACGCAAACCTATCAGTTGTAGAAAGTATGTACCTTTATTTTGCTGTTTTAATTAAATTAATCCGGGATAATCTTCTAGTATATAAAATTTCCATGTCACAATGTTAGTTACCATACTCTTCCGAAACGGCTTGACCGATTTTTACCATCAGTTATAGGTATGAGAATCGGCTACTATCTATTTTACATACCCCTAGGTGATAAGGGTGGTTCACCCTTATTTTTTTATTATTAGAAATAATTTATAATGCAAAACAACATTTGCCGGGTCAGCTAGTATAATATAGATTGCATGCAACCGACTAAAGTTGTTTCAAGAAAAAACTAATGAATGAATGTTATGAATGAATATGATAGAGCTTAAGCTCCATATATTCTTTTTTAACTTATAAACTGTAGTTAAATATAGTTTACCGGAAGGGTTAGTGTTTTTTTTATACTAGGCACATTTCACATACAGTTAGTTAGCCCCTTATTAAACCATTTCTAGTTTGTATTCTGGTTGCTAACACAACAGATATATACTACATATAAATATCGATACATATTTAACACCCGGACCGACAGCAGGGATCAGAATACTAGAGAAGGATTGCTGATTTACAGCGCTTGACCATAATTCGCCCGATTGTAAGTGACATTGGCATTTTAATATTGTAAAATGACTTTTATAAGTGTAATTTTGTACCTATATTGAATAAAATAAACTGAAACTGAAACATTGAGGTCTACGGTGAAGCGCGCTTACCCAAAAGGAACCGGTTCACTCACGCCTTAAAAATAGCTAGATTATAGTCATACAAAAGAGGGGACATATAGTTGTAAGTAGGTGGTAGTTGGTTGCTGCCAGGGAGGTTGAAGAGTACATACATGTACCAGCCCCCGGCTTTAAGACGCAGAGGGAGAACACCATGGAGGTTTTAGTCGGTAGTGGTCGCCACTCTGGCACTGAGAACGAGGATTGGTGGGCACGCGTAAATGCATTTCCTCAAAGTCAAACTGTGAGTTGGACTCGCGCATGAAGGGTTCCAAACCATTGTTGTATGGGAGCCCCCCTTAAATATTATTTTTTAATTAAATTATTTAAAAACGCTGCACAAAGGCTCACAATATTCAGCGTAATTTAAATACAGTCAATTGGGATAGAAAAAAAAAATACGACGTTCAAAGGTGTGGCTAAGTTCCGGTACCTCGGATGCACTGTAACTGATACCAACGATAGAGAGGAAGAGATCGAGATTCGAACTCAGAATACCCTCCGTTGCAGTGCAGGCCTTCACTCAGTGCTCTCTTCTAAGCTGCTGAGCCGTCGCACCAAAATACGAATATATAAGACAGTAGTCAGGCCGATCTTACTGTATGGGTGCGAGGCCTGGACTTTGACGCAGAAAGAAGAGACCAAACTTCTTGTCACGGAGAGAAAGGTGTTGCGTAAAATGTTTGGTCCTGTCCGGAGAGACGATGGTAGCTGGCGCGTCCGTAAAAACAGGGAGCTACAAGAGTTGTTTGGCGAACCAAACATCGTGGGAGAGTTTAAGGCTCAAAGACTCCGATGGCTTGGACACCTGGTAAGGATGGGGGAGGATCGGGCCGCTAAGAGAGCCTATTTAGGGAAGCCGGAGGGACGCCGTCCAGTTGGCCGCCCTCGGTACCGCTGGAGTGACGCCGTCGAAAGGGACCTTGGCGAGCTTCAAGTGGCTGACTGGAGAGGAATGGCGCAACACCGTGACGAGTGGCGCCGTCTGTTGTCGGAGGCCAAGACCCACTTTGGGGTTTTCGTGCCGGAGCAGTAAGTAAGTAAGTAATTGGGATAGAAATTGACAATTTGACAACCAGAGCTGTGACATGGTTATCATAGTTACATTAAAATAGTTTAAGTATTTATGTATTAGGCTGCGAAGTTTTCTAATCCACCCTCGTATGTTTGTAGCATGGGAGCCCCCCTCAAATATGTATATTATTTAAATTTTATAATTTAATTTGATAGCTAATATTTATATATTTTGTGAAAAATTTAAGTGTCTAGCAGCTACCGTTATTGATATATTGCAAAAAAAAAATACGAAAAAACACGTTTATTGTATGGGGACCCCCCTTAATATCGTATTTTTTTATTTTTAGTATTTGTTGTTATAGCGGAACGGGAAATACTTATCGTGTGAAAGTTTCAGCTTTCTAGCTATTACGGTTTCTGAGATATAGCCTGGAGACAGACAGACAGGCAGCGGAGTCTTAGTAATAGGGTCCCAGTGGTACATACGGTGGGAGCGAGCGTGATGAAGAACTGGCTGCCGTTGGTGTTGGGTCCGGCGTTGGCCATGCTGACGGTGTAGGGCCGGTCGTGCTTCAGGTGCGCGCGGAACTCGTCTGCGAACTCTCCGCCCCAGATGCTCTCGCCGCCCGTGCCAGTGCCTTCATGTGAAACAACAAACGATTAGAATGGTTATTTGAAATGTTATAGTTTATTTAGTACAGTAATACCCCGGACTTACGCGATAGGTGGGACGGAGCGCTATCCGCGTAAGTCGAATTCGCGTAAGTCGGGGTACAATTTTGCATATACATACCTACCTATAAAGTCATACAAAGTATGTTTAATTGGGACCGGAGACTATAATTTAGGAAATATAAAACAATAATTTAGGAAATAAATTTAATTTAATTCTAGATAATATGACAAACTATATTAATAAAATGTATAAACACAATCTGAAGTGCGCGGCTATCAAACAAAAAACGTTAAAATAGACGAGAAAATTAAATCGCGTAAGTCGAGGTAGCGTAAGTCGGGGTATTACTGTATACACATATTGCGCCTGCAGTCGCAGCAGGCTAGCACTGTGAAGTGTATTTTATCCGTGCCGTTATGTGCTATAATAAATTATTATTATTATTATTATATTACAGTAAAACTATATTTAATCTAAAATTAATTAATGTAATATTTAGTATACACATATTACAGTAAAACTATATTTAATCTAAAATTAATTAATGTAAAACTTAAACTAATCTAAAATTAATGCTGCCTTTGAAACATTAACATTATATTAACTACTAGCAACTCGTCCCGGCTTCGCACGGGCTCTAAAATAATCTAAGTAGCAAAGAGAAACAAAAAAAGCCTATGTTACTTGGAGATAATGTAGCTTGCCAACAGGGAAAGATAGTGCAATTAATAACATAAGAAATATAATATGAAATCAATGAATAAAATTATTAAAGACCACAGATCCCTTTTGTAAAAAAGGATATATGGTTTGTATTTGTTTAAAGTAAGAGGAATAAATGAATACGTGAATAACCTATAAACATAGAAGTATTTATTACCTGAGGGGTCTCCAGTCGGTATCATGAACCCCTTAATGACTCTATGGAAGATGTGTCCTTTGAAGTATCCGTTACGCGCGTTAAAAAAAAACCCAATAATAATAAAAATAAAACGTAAAAGTTTGTTTAAATTACCTGTGGGGTCTCCAGTCTGTATCATGAACCCCTTAATGACTCTATGGAAGATGTGTCCGTTGAAGTATCCGTTACGCGCGTGCACGCTAAAGTTCTCCGCTGTTTTGGGCACGTCCTTGCCGAAGATACGGAGGTGGATGTCACCCAGCGACGTGTGCAGGATCGCTTGCTCATATACTCTTTGCACTCCTGAAATAAATAAATAAATATTAGGACACATTTCACACACGGCTGGTTAACCCCATACTGAACCATTTCTAGCTCGTATTATGGTTGCTAACACAACTGATATTGATTTCGCCTAACGAGATGATGCCTTGTGGTTAGGCGAAACACGTGTAGAGTTAAGAATTTCGGAATTGTGATAGGTAACGTTAATCTTAATTAATCTTAGTTAATTTATCTTAGTTAATTTTTCCTTTACTTGTCTTAATTTGGATTTCGGATCACAGCGGAAGTACACTAAATATTTAATTTTGTCTTCTATGACCTATCTGCATTAATGTGGGATAATAAATAGCTTAAGGCAAAGATAAGGGCAAAAATTTAAAATAACAGTTTCGTCGCTATAAATCGTAAACGGAAATAAATATCGAAAACATAGACATAAAGACCGTCTAAAATACCACTCTAAAGAATAAGGAGAATATTTATACTTATTTTTTTACCAATGAGACTGATCCATATGATAAAAAAACTGGTTCAAAAAAATCTATGTTTAAGTTTTTTTTAGAACCAGTTTTATTTCTAATTCATAAGTCTGTTTGGCACCAAAATTTAGAGAGAGAAAATTTTGAGTTTCTTTAAACGGCCTTATATGGACCGTGTATTGTAACTTGATTCTGAAGTGACAGATATTACTATGGTCTCGTTGGTATAGTTATAACCGTAAGAGCATACCTTGTCCCTCGGTGGCGGAGATGATGTCCTCCTTGCTGGGCTTCTCGTTGAAGATGTCGCGCTCCGCGTCCGGGCTCTTGATGTCGTCGGGGCTGCGCCGGGAGAACATGTAGAACCTGCCACAATACATACCAGAACATTCAGAAAATTTTGCGGAAAAAAGATTTTAGGAATGAGAGATTGGCCAGTTTAGACCTATTTTAAACATATGGTTATTTATAAGTAAAAATAGGTACATTCCAATTTAAAATTTTCCCGCCACATTTTTGCAAGCTAATTTAAATTATCGTGTCTCAGTTAAAAATGGATATGCACCGGGAACATTATCGCGCTATGATTTTATACGATTTGAAGTGCCGCCTGAAACCGGAAGAATCTTACGAAAGCAACCGTGTATCGTTGTTATAATTAAAAAAGATTTAATAAAAATATATTTGCCCATAGAACATTTTTTTTCTACTTTCTGAGTGTCCCACGTACATTACTTGTCTATACCAACATATAAAGAGGAAAAGTTTGATTTTTTGTTGTTTAACGCGAATAGGCACCGAAACTACTTGACCGATGTGAAAAATTCTTTCACCGTTGGGAAGCTACATTATCCCTGAGTAACACAGGCTATATTTTTAACCGACTTCAAAAAAGGAGGAGGTTATATATTCGACTGTATGTATTTTTTTTTTGTTTCTCTTTGCTACTTAGATTATTTTATAGCCCGTGCGATCACATTGGTGTCATATCACAGCGGAAGTACACTAAATATTTTTTTTTATAAATATTAGGACACATTTTACACACGGCTGGTTAACCCCATACTGAACCATTTCTAGTTCGTATCATGGTTGCTAACACAACTGATATACCTACACATACATATTTTATATAGATACATATTTAACACCCAGACCAACAGCCAACAAATTTAGTTGAGCACAAAGATGTTGCCGTGCTGGGACCCGAGATCTGATTGGCAGTCCGGCATGGTAACAACTACGCCAATGAGGTCGTCAATTAAAGTATTTAATTGTTTCTTGTTCACCTGTTCTTTTTATAAGCAGTGCAGAACAGAGTGGGGTCAGTCTTGACGCTGAGCAGTGTGGGGTTCTCCGAGCCCTCCATCTCCAGCGTGGACGCCACCTTGGCCGCGTTGGTTCTGCCCTGCACCAACCGGAGGGATATTCAATGTGTACATGGAAATCTTAATATATATAAATCTCGTGTCACAATGTTTGTCCTCAATGGACTCCTAAACCACTTAACCGATTATAATAAAATTCGCACACCATGTGCAGTTCGATTCAACTTGAGAGATAGGATAGTTTAAATCTCAAATTATAGTCGCAATTTTAATTTATTGCTAATTAATTATTGTCGGTTATTATTTGACAGTCACAATTATCTGTTAACTCCAAATGATTTCTAACAGATGTCGATACCTTTCGCCTGGGTTGAGTAAGTAATCAATAGATGGCGCTGCTATTGTAAATCTACGAACGTGTCATATAAGCTACACTATCTATTTTTCATATCCCTAAGTGAGGCAAAACAACCTTTGCCGGGTCAGCTAGTATACTATAGATTTAAATCGATATTTTAAGTTATCTTCTTCATTTTCGCTTCATTGACCTTCTGATCCTTCTTCATGGACAGCCAACAAATTTGAAACGGATTGCGTTAGTCATGACCAGAATTGACACGTGTAAATATACAATGTCAGATATTTAGCTGACCGGCGGCTGCTGTCTGTAACTTATAAACGATATAGCTATTACAACCCCAATATTGATTTTTTAAAATATTTTTAATTATTACCTATCTTTTATTTATTAAGTACTCTATGGATCATATCCTAATAATATAAAAAATGCGAAAGTTTGTGAGTGTGTATGTTTGTTACTTCTTCATGCTCTAACGGCTAAACCGTTTTTTGTTTGGAAATAGATTAGACCTTAGATTAATACAAAGGTTACTTTTTACCCTGAAAACATTAAAGGATCCCATGGGAAATAACTTCAAAATTTATTTTATACCTTCACACTCAACACCTCGTTTGATTATGATGTAATTGGACCCTGGATTAATAGATAGGCAGGCTACTTTTATCCTGGATTAACGAGGGTCACACCGCAGAGCGCAGTTAGTTATTATTACATATTTAGTTCACGATATTGGATATTGTCCGTAGTTAGAAGATATTGGCCGTAGCGGGAAGCGAGGCTGGGGCCCTCCGATACCAGGTATAGTTACCTGGAACATTGCCAAGTGCAGCGGCCTGAGGTTCTCGGGCTTGCCGAGCATGCCGACGCAGCGGTTGGTGCGCAGGTTGACCACCTTCACCCCCAGCATGGTGGAGTACAGGATGAAGTACCCGCTGGCGTCGAATATTATGTTCGCCAAGTGGACTGACTCCGACTTGTCCAGGTCACGCTCGGCTGCCATTCTGAAATTAACATGAAATTCGTCTTTCTTTCATATCCCACTAGGTAGGGTCGGCACCAAGAGTACATACATGTTCCAACCCCAGGCTTTAAGTCGCAGCGAGGGAACACCGTGGAGGTTTTAGTCGGTAGTGGTCGCCACTCTGGCACAGAGCCCGACATACCCCGCCACCTCCCCCGAGGTTATCATATTATTTGACTTGTAACTTTGGTGTTATCAATAAATGATTTGTATTTGTATTTGATAGACCAGCAAGCGTAAATGCATTTCTTCAATATAAAAAAGATAAAGTTGGGGTCGGCACAGCAAATTTTCTTCTTCCACTCTCCTCTATCAGCCGTCGTCTCTACACTCACTCCTTTCTCTCTCATGTCCTCATTCACACACTCCATCCATGTCTTCTTCGGTCGACCTTTTGCTTTGCTTCCTTGCACTACCATTTCCATACATCTCCTAGTAACTTGTGCCTCCTCTATACGCATCACATGCCCATTACACACCAATAAATATTAACAAAGCTGTGGAATTTTTCTTAACACCCTTTTCCCTTATAACTACAAGTATAAACTAGCGGTTTTCAAGGCAAGAGTGAACCGGTTTCTCCTGGGCAAGTGCGCTCCACCCTCTAGATCTAGATCACAATATCGCCTACCATCAGGTGTAGTGTGATCAAGCACAAGCCCATTAAATGTAAAAAATAATACTATTATATTTTACTATTTACTATTTTATTTTTATAAAATCTTACTAAAACACTTGAATTATTCTTAGATTTGTTTTTTTATTACAAACTATCCTAGATTATGTTACCTCCTACCAAACTCCATGTTGGGCAGCTGCTGCGTCTGATGCTGCAGCTCCTGAAACCTCTGCAGACTCTCGTCTAGCACCTTCGTCAGCCGCCCGCTCAGGAAGTTGAATACTCGCACCTGTAGATTTAAATATGTTTTTGTATAAATAAGCATATTAGGTTATCTTGGTATGGGAGAAGAGAGGAGAAGCATGTGACTAGAAGAAGTATGGATATGATTGTACAAGGTAGTGGAAGTAGAGGTCGACCTAAGAAGATGTGGATAAATTCCCACACTCATGATTAACATCTATAATATACCTTTATTTATGTAAATAAATATCTTGATGATTTTTTTTTTTTTTTTTTTTTTCTTATTTCTCTTCCTATCTGCAATCGGCGACGCCATGAGCAGAACTGTTGTAGAGTGGTCGGGTATTTGAGGATTGGGGTCCTATGACCTCACATTCCTACTATTTTCTTACAGGTCGGCTATTTTGGCTCTCTTTAGCCGCCTGTATGTGCCTTCGTTGTTTTTAAGCTGAATGATTTTGATTCTGACATGAAATCTTGATGATTTTGATTGTATTTTTAATTTAGTGTGTGTTGTAGGTTTAAGTTTTAACTTTTTTTACATGTGGCTGGTTAACCCTATACTTAACCATTTCTAGTTTGTATAATAGTTGCTACAAACACATATACATAAATACTTTATATAGATAAACATATTTAACACCCAGACCGACAGCCAACAAATTTGGTTTAGAAAATAAGATGTTGGTTGTGCCGGGAATCTAACCCAGAACCTTCTGATTGACAGTCCAGCACGGTAACCATTGATATGAGGTCGTCGAACGTCTTTTGACCGCAGCTTGCTTATTATAATATTGATGCGGGTTATACCTTTCTATCCAGACTAATGGTCGCCATTTTCTTCCCATCCGGTGAGAAGGCTAGCGCGGTGGGATACGTCTTGTTCTTGACAAAGTCGAACAGATCCGTGTCAAGTTTAGACTCAAACTTGACGCATTTGGGGTACTCGAACTCGTGCTTCGGGCCCGTCCAGTATTCTATTATGCCTGAAATCATTGAAATGTGGCATAAACATAAGAAGGCATAGATCTATACATTCCCACTACTGGAACTCAGCCTTCTCTCACGAGGAGAGACTGGCTCATCCACCACACTGGCCAAGTGCGGGTTGGCGGGTGACACACGTCTTCGGATATTTCGGTCCTCAAACATTAATGATTAAATATAAAAATATTAATGTACAACAAATTGCCAGAGAAAGTAGACCAATTTTGATGAGATTTACTAGACCGATTTTGATGAGATTTACTATGAAGATAGGTTAGACCTTGGATTAACTTCTTTTTATCTCGGTTTTTTTTTTGTCCCATACTAACGCGTGTAACACCGCGGGGCGAGGCTAGTAATGTTTATACCTGCTTTATCAACAGAGACGGCGACTTCGAACGCGGGGTTGTACTTGATAGTGGCCACAGTTTTCTGATGTAAAGTCTCGAAGGTGTGCAGAGGAGTGGGTGAACTCTGCGTGCCGTCGAATATATGAATCTTGCTGGAGTTACGCTCCGAACTGAAAATATTACAAGAGGCTGTAGCACCTTATTGAGGTGGGTCCACTCGAACTGTGGACAGCAGCCTGGGTGGGAAGAACAGCATAGTTCATTTATTAAATAAAATAGTCAACAGTTATTACACCAAAGCGCTAACTAGTTTAGATCTAACGGCTAAAAGCGTGAATGTTAGTGATGCCACTACAGAAGACATAGATATCTTGAATTTCGGGTAGCATTAAGATAAGTTATAGCTCGTCGCATAGGGGCTGTTTTATATATTCATATGGGCATATTCTATGTGAGAATGAGGGACACTAAGCAGCAGCATGCATCCGTGCCCAAGTATCGAGATGGGATAACGTGAGGTTTTAATCGTTAGTGACGGCCCCTCTTGCCCTCGAGCCAGACATAAGATAAAAGGGTGATGCGCCTGTAGCTCGGCAAGCTAAGATGATCTGACGCGATCATTGAGGTTAAGTAATGGTCGTTGCGGACAGTCTTCGGATGGGTGACCATGCCTGTCTTTTAACAAGTGGCATTTTCATCTGGGCGCTGCCGTGGATCAGATGACAAGTAAAGAGTAAATAAGTATCAAAACTTACACAGCTAATGCAGATATAGGATCTCCGGCCGAGTGGACCCACTCCACGCAATACGGTTCAAACTCTATTGATATCATGTTGATCATGTCTGCAAACAAATAATATACATTATTAGATATAAAACATAAGGCTATTTACGAACAAACGGTCACACATACTTAAAAACGTTGGATATACGTCCAACGGGATTCGACGCATTACGAACGGTCAGACTTACTTAAAAACGTTGGATGTACGTCCAACGGGATTCGACGCATTACGAACGGTCACACTTACTTAAGTGCGACCGTTCGTAATATCCAACGCTTTTAAGTAAAATCGTTGGATATTCGTCCAGCGGGTTTCGACGCATTACGAGCGTCATTATCGGGGACGAGCAACACACAGACTGTCACCCGATAAGATCCGCGCAAACACTGGTAGGCAACACATTGTGTGGCTGCGCATGCGCCTCCGCTCAGCATCCAACGTTTTTTAACGCGTTTTGTAAGTATGAACGTTTATTCGTGCAAATAGTATATTTAACATTGTTTTATAACGCAATACAGCTCAGTATTTGACCAGAGGAAATCAGTGACTGGCGGGTGCCGGAGCACACTATTGGGTGATGATTGGCAACTGATAATGGTAATAAAATATATTTCCAATTTTATTTTATTCAATGAATCTGATTTTGTGTCAGAAGTTTGTGTGAGTGCATGTTTATTACTTTCACACTAACAACTAAGGTGATTGGGATGAAATTTAGTATGGCGGTAGCTTACCAGAATTGGTATTGTCGGGTTAGCACATATGATTTTTAAATCCAGAAATTCTGCTAGAATTGCGTAAAAATCTTAAAGTTAGGTACATAAAGTAGTGTGTAATTGTAGTTATGTGAGTGGAGGGCTGTGTTCCATGAGGAGGTTGCTGTGCTAGGTGCCTCAAAGGGCCTGTGATGCAGAACAGCAAAGATCTCAGACTATGATCCACAATCTTATTTATAACAGACATTTTAAGTGTATAAGTATATCAACCTAAGTGTATATGGATAGAGTTTATGGCAAACTGAAATAATATACTACTTTATTACTTATTTAAATACTAGCTCCACTCCGATGTGTTACCCACAATAATCTGGGATAAAAAGTAGCCTATGTGTTAATCCTAGGTCTAACCTTCATCACACCAAATTTCATCAAAATTAGTTTAAACATTTGAATATGAAGGTGTAACAAACACACATACACACTCACTAACTTTCACATTTATTACTAGGATTATTTTTAATTTGTGACCTGTAAAATGTTTTACCAATAAAGATGATTATGATATGGAAATAATTGAGGAAATACCTATTAATTTCTTAATACTTATTTTAAACAGCTTACCAAAATTTATAACATCAAATATTTTAATAGTTTTTTCAGTAGATGCTGTGCAGAGCAGAGAGCCCGTAGAGTTGGTAGCAATGTGGCTGATTGGAGCCAAGTGGCAGCGGAAATGCTTCACAAACTCTATGCCTTCTTCCTGAAACATTTGTGCTGGTTTATTATTTATTTATTTTCACTGCTGAGCATGTACACAAGTTATTGAATTTAACTTATAGTAATATGTACACTGTAATCATATTTAGGGGCCCTCCGTTAATCACGTGAGGTTCGAAAGGGAGGAGGGAAGAGGGGGAATATATAAAATCATGAAATATCACAGAGGACTGAGGATGTTGTAATAATATATCATGTGTATCTATTTTTTCGGGATACTGAACCTAAAAGCGGCGTTCGTATTTTTGTCCTCACGCAAAGTTATAGTTGCAAGCTAACTTATTTTCTATAATACAATTAGATTATACTGAAAGCTGTTTTTTATAAATATTTAAAAATAATTACGAAATTGTGTAGTTACTAAAAAATTCACGTGATATAGAAAAGGGGGGGGGGGTGGGTTTCATCTTAGAACTCACTATGTACACCAAAGGGGAAGAGGGGGTTGAAAAAAGCTAAAAAAAAGTCATGTGATTAATTGACGGCCCCTAAGTAACAGTGTTGCTATATTTTGCTAATTTTTTTTCTCTTAATAGTTGCTAACAGTTGACTTATGATGTTTATTTCACTGCCTTACTTACTGTAAGGTAAATAAATAAATATTAAGACACATGTCACACAAGACTGGTTAGCCCCAAAATAAACCATTTCTAGTTTGTATTATTGTTTCTAACACAACTGATATACTACTTATACATACATACATACTCTGTATAGTTACATATATATGTATATGGTCAAATGACAACCAGACTGAAAACCAACAAATTTAATTTAGTTCAACACAAAGATGTTGGCCGTGCCGGGCATCAAGCCCGGAATCTTATGAGGCATGGTAACCATTACGCCAACAAGGTCCTAATGAAATCATAACCTATAAGAAATATGTTTCACCTGTTTCTTCCAGAACTTCAGATGACCATCTTGACTGGCAGTAATTATGAAGTCAGTTTTTGTGACTACGATGTGTGTGACGATATCTCGATGCATGTAGCTGAACTCATACGTCTCCGAAGATGGTAAGTTCTCCAAATATAACGACTCAAATTCCAGGACTGAAAGGTAAAAAATTTGACGTTTTCTTTCATAATAAAGAAAATTGTGTTATCTGAACTTTGAAATTATTATTGTTTTACTAAATTTATCATAGAAACTTGAAAAATTGACTGAAATCATAAAATTTACTCTTTCGTTTTTTAGCTTTAGGTTTTGCAGCTTCTGACGGCATAGGTCCAATCCAGCCCTCATCATCGCATTCTTGTCCTGCCTCAGCATCTTGCACTTCTTTAGGTCTTTTCTCAGCCGACATTATGTATCACAAACAAACCATTTAATTACAATTTTATATATATGAAAACAAACAACAGACGTGACGGAATTAACGAATTTGAGCAAACCAATGTCAGCAATGTGACATTCTCGCATTTGACAACGACATTTAATAAAAAATAGTTTATTCTGGTACAGATAGTGATGTATTTTCCGGTAAAATTCTAAAATTTATTCTAAAGCAATAAAATGTTTCCTTCGTTTTCAGATTCTATGCACTGCCATGATCCTCACATCCTATTGGCTAATTGAGATTTGAGAGAGCTTGGATTGGTTGCTAGACTGCTTTTATTGGTCTATCTCTATCCTATCAAAGACAATCCTTGATTTGTTTTTGTTTACACTTAGTTACGGGCGGAATTTGAAATATTTTCAACATTATCTTAAATATGTTTCGTGATAATTCATTAAATATATGTTGAATAGAACATAATAACTTATCAAATATAAATAGAAAAGATAACTAGCTTTCTCCTTAACTAATAAAAATATATATGCGCGCGGTTGAGTCACGTTGTGTACAAAACTTTTTTAAATTGTTAAGTTGTCTATGACAAAAAAGTCTTTTACGAGTTGCAGTGATGGTGGCCTAGGTTTCTTGCAAACGAAGCGTCTCAAAATTACAACTTATTTGTAAAACTGCGGTGTTTCACCCTGATCTACGTTCTTATAATTAGTGATCTAAGTGCTCAAGAAGTTTCATAACTGATCGGTAAGTGCAAAGTGCGACATTACTGTGAAACCGCGCGCTACCGGTACCTCTACACGTGGTTTAGGTTGTTCAATTTCTCTTGGTGCTACGACTGCAAATTCAATAAGTAGTCACGTAATATTTCATCGAATTATACGGACGGATGACTTGGGAGGCGTATCGACCGTCATAATAGTCATAGTGCCGCGATTAGGTTGTTTATTGAACGTGGTCGCCTTGACAAGCCTTCGAGTCGTTGACACACATTCATTCTCGAGGTAAATTATGTGAAATGTGTTTTCCCTAGAACTATTTCACGCATATCGTACCCTCCACCTCATGTGAGATAAATACCAGCAGTTGAGATAGTTGTTCTCGTTGTAGTATCATTGTTAGAGCTTGGTGCATTAGCCTATACTTTTCTTTTTTTTTTCTTGATGTGAGGCTGTGACGCATCTATTTTACGCATTTGATGTGTTGAGGGCTCGTATCTATTGCTTGTATGTATATTAGAGCCTGAGTATGTACTAAGTGCTTATATGCCAGCATTGTTAATGAAAGGTTATGAGTAGGTGCTGTATATCGCAAGTTATGTATGAATGCTGTTGGTGCCAAGTGCAATATCTATTCTATTCTCATTTTGTGTGATGTTTACATAGATGTGTTGGAATGTTATAGCAGGGATGGTATGGAGACAGATACAGCTATATTTCATCATGACTCTAACCAACTATGTTCCTTACCATGGCAGGTTACTGAGTGACCTTTTTAGATTTGCTTATATTTAACAAACTTTGTATATTAGGCTTGTAGATGCTGTCAAAAATATCTCTTTCATTAATTACTGTTAATACAAAAGTAATATGTTTCTAACTAAACTTTAACACAACTTTTATAAGTGTTAAAAACTACTTTATACAATACTCCAATGTGGCTAAGCCATTAGAAAGTGAGTAATTTTGTGCCACATGCAATATAAATTGTAATTTGTTCATGGAAAATATCTCTTTCTCAATTCAATTAATTTACACAGCAAACATGTATGTGCTACAATGTAGGACACGGTACTGCTTAGTATCAGGCAAGCTGAGACAAATAAAAATATATATGCTAATATATCTATAATCTTGGTATGAACCAAGTAGCCAAATAGTGTTGAGAGTTATTGAGTTGCCACAAAAGCCTCTGACATGGTCTAATAATAAATATTCTTCTTCAGCTTATTTCCTTGGGTCAAGTACACATAATACACCTCTTCATACACTTTTGTCACTAGTCATATAAACTCATCCTTATTTTCTATTCCTTCTACACCAATAATATGAATAAACTATTATTTTGCCTAACCACAACACACAGAACCATAAAACTTGGACTAAATCCCAGTCACATTGATGCCGGCACTGATGTTAAAGTCTGCTTAATATTAATAAAGATTCATTTATTTATGGATTCAGGAATACATTTTTATGTATGGTTATAGAATACAGACAAGGTTGTTGGCCTGAATAATCAAATTTATACATAAGTTTTACATAACCTGAAATGATATAAATAGGTATGGACCTACTTCTGAATTAGTTATATTAATGAAACTCAAAAAGTTCAACATGTTAACAACCTACTAGATTTGAAACAGGAGTTTGTTTTCTAAATGATTTTGTCACTTGTAGATATTTTATTTTGTTATTAGTTAGTGAGTTGTTAAATTGTTTTTAAAGTGCTTTTAAAATTATTATTCTGGTGGTAAGAAACTTATCCATACTAAGATGACATTTAAGACTATTATCAAACCATACAAAATAAATATTTGCATTGTCTAACTGTAAGGTTAGATATCCCAAACCACATGTCTTCCATCATCTTTAGCCCTTTCCACTTATAAAATAATATTTCACACACTTTTTTAGTAATTATTTTTGACAATTCCAGGCCTAACTTCACTACTACATATATGATTTCTGCGTAATCCTTGTTGAAGAACAAAATAATTCTTTACATAGTTTCATCCCCTTTAAGAATGTTAGTTGTTTATGAATACCTCTATTTACTTGATTTTCAAGTTGAGGCTAGTTGACAGTTTATATTTACGGTACCAGAAGTGTAATTCCAGACTAGGCATGTTCAATTTTCAACCAATGTTGCTAACTAGTGTGGAATCATACAAAAGAACAACAATTATAAACTAGAATGAACTGTAAATCTTCAGGTCAGAGTCATTTAATACAAAATAAGCAGGTGATTACCATGTTTCACTCTAATTATGATAGTAATCACTGGCAATGACTTTCAAGCAGCTTTCACTAGTAACTCCCTCACTTTGTTTGCAGTAGGTATTTTGTTTTGTTTATTACTCTAAAGCAGTGATTGACCTACAGTACAATGAACAAGTGGATCAGAATAAATTGGATCTTGTGTTGTAGTAACTGATAGATAAACTGTGGCACTGGTGCATAAAGTATGTATGAATTTATCAGGTGCATAATGCATTATGGAAGAGAATCTAAATATCAATGAAAATGAATATATTACCATACAGTGGGGTTAGTGGTTGGGATTTTGAGCATGCTGTAAGAGAGGATTTTTTGTAATTTTTAACACTTTGGTTTTTTTGTTTGTTTTGTTACTCCACCATTTATGATCAAATCAGATCAAAAAGTAAAGCTTTTTTTTTTTCATATATATTTCATTGAAATTTGTTCACTATTTTTTAAATTAAAGTCCAAATTTCTAGTTTTGAAACGTGTTAGTACACAGCCTTGTGCACAGCCAGAACATGTGTAATATCTTGCATACAAACCAATATACCCAAATAAATATATTTTTTATTTTATTTAATAATTTACTAAACTTTATATTTTTAAATTTGATTGATTAATGTTGGTCCGTCAATGTTGATCATATTAGGTAGGGAAATGCATAGTTGTTCAGTTATAAGCTCTTGAAATTTCAGTATCAGGTGAATTAAATGTTTGTGAGTACTAAAATATGTAGTACATAACTGCACTAATATTTAAATGAAAATTTGAAATTAGTAGTTTTAGGTTTGGTGTGTCATTGGCATGATAATGATTATTAGACATATGTGTATAGCATTGTCAAGTAAGCTCTGTGACCAGTATTGGCTGGCTCTCAGCAATCAATAGTTTAGAGGCCGCGAAAGCGTCGCCATAGCCTCGAGGACATTCATTAGGTACCAGTACTTTGGATACCTATCTGTACATTGCTATGGTATCATTACTGTACGGTACTAGGGGTGGTTTTAAAGTAAATTATATAACACAATGTTGGTTGAATATTAGAGTATGCCAATTATCATTATAAAAATCGACATAAAGAATGGCTTAAACATAACTTTCATGTTAAGAAAAGAAATTTTAAAATCTGTAATATTTTCAACATACATAATATCTTCTTGCTCATCTTCCGATGGATGCTAAATAGCTAAGCTATACTTTTTATGCAATACAGTTATTTTTTACCAGTAGGGAGCGTACTGACACAAGTCAGCGACCCTGGCCTAAGGTGTAACATGCCTAGTTTCTCAAGGAGGCAGGTGACAGATCTTTTACTTGAGAATGGGCCAGGTGTGTATTGACAAATGCTCTACCATATCTATGGTTTCCTTCACCAAAAGCTGCTGAAGCTTATTGGCGGGGATCAGACCCACTCACTGCAGGACATAAGGCGATATGAAAGAGTTGTCATCACTTCGGAAATTGATGTATAGAATACTAGCAGAGTGTGCCGGCTTCTTACGGGCTATAAAATAATCTAACTTGCAAGGAGAAACAAAATATAGCCAATGTTACTCAGGGATAATGTAGCTTCCCAACGGTGAAGGAATTTTTCAAATCAGTCCAGTATTTTCTGAGCCTATTTGCGTCAAACAAACAAAAAATCAAACTTTTCCTCCTTATAATATTCATATAGAGGTATAGATTGATAATGTTGCTTCTGGTGTGACCTAGCAACTATTGAACAAATACTTTGTTATTAAAGAGCTACCTGTCTCTGCCATACGCATTTTTATCGTAATTTTAATCAGCAATGTTTACTTTCTAATTCGCGTCATAGTTTCATTATGGCCATTTTAAACTGTAACAGAAGAACTCACTAATTTAAATCTATTGTTTTAGTGCTCGTTTACAACTATTGTCTTCTGTATCTAGGGTATTTATTGACCTAATTCGACCTTCAGTTATGCTTATATAACGAGTGTGTGACGTCAGAATTATACTATTACTAGCTGACCCGGCAAACGTTGTTTTGCCTTAATAAATAGATAGTAGCCGATTCTCAGACCTACTGTATACGCATATAAAATTTGGAAAATATCGGCCTAGCCGTTTCGGGGGAGTGCGGTAACTAACATTGCGACATGGAAATTTTATATATTAGAAGAAGATATCATTTGGCAAAAAAAATGTACTACATCTTGCTTGATGTATTTACTTCATTGTGTAGCCACAGATAATTTACTAGGCATTAGGGAGTTTGTCGTGGTAATTTTTATGTTTCGTGTATTAATTTTTCATTGTGTATTTTTTATTTTTAATGAACATGACTATTTTAGTCGCTAATAACATTATTTTGCATAAAATATAGTCGTATTATCAAATTTCAGAAAAAAATAATACTATTATTTTAGTTTATGTAAAGTTTCTATAGAGTAAATTATATCTAATCAACAATTGAAAAGTGGAAAACAGACATAAAAAATTTTGAATTTCGGGAAAAGGGAATAAAATATAAAAAGAAAAATTGAAAACTAACTCGTTTTTAAATTCAAAAGCTGAGTCTTATAAGTTTAACTTGTTTGAGTATATGTGTGTGTGTGTCTATTTGTGGCATCATAACTGCTAAAGCTCTTTAGTTTGTTTCGACATATAAAAAAACTAAAGTGTTAGTGGGGATTGTACTTGGCTATGTTTAAATAAAAATGTCAAGACTGAGATTTCTGATTTTTTTAAAAAATATTTTAGTTTGAAGTCGATTGAAAAGGATAGATCTAAAAGCATGGGTCTAAAGATAGAAAAAGATGTCTTAATGATACTGTTGTTATATACCAATAAATTCTTGTTAATGCATTTGTATCATTCCACATCCTGCTAAATGATATTGTGACTCGCACAATAGCTTTCAATTGGCGGCAATCGTACGCAATTCGTGGGGTTTTCGCGCTTGTCTTATCACATCACACTATACGTCACATCTACCTACTGTTCCGCTAAAAATGTGTGTAAATAATGGTGGGGGGCGTTCAGAAACAGTTGAAACCGCCCGGGTAATGTGAAAATTACATATATTTCAGAAAAACAAAAACTAAATATATGTTTGCAGAAATAATAATTAAATCATTTTGCATAATACAAAATTATTAACAACTCTCTGAATCTATTTATTAAAAAGTTAAATGATACTACAAAAGCGATTTTTTTCAATTGCTTTGATAGTTTGATGTACCAGTTCTTTACCGCTATTATTATATGATTAATCTCTTGTACGCCATTCATCTTAGTTTTGCTTATGTCACTTTCATCCATGTCCTGCTAGTGACATTACGGATTTCTTCGACCCGGCTAGTTAGAATACTACTACATACCTACTTCGTATGAGCTAAGTAGTAGTCAAGCTCTGGTGTCAAGAGTTTTCAAGCCGCCCGAAGGCCTCTGACTTGGCTTATCGACTGCTTGTACTATGACAAACAGCCGGGATCTAATCGCCCAGATGAAAATGCCGCTTGAAAAACGACAGTCTTGTGCATGGTCACCCATCCAAACACCGTCCGCATCGACCGTTGCTTAGCTTCGATGATCGCGTCAGATCACTTTAGCTAGCCGAGCTACAGGCGCTGGTTAGAATGAAGAAATTAAATATCACCCGCGCGTAATTTACATGTTTCCGAACGGAGTCTCGACGGTACCAAAATGGAACGCCTAAAATATTACAAAAACGTGTTATCGCTTGGCAACCGAGCGTCAGACGGTCACATTAAAATGTATTGCGAACGTTTACCCGATACGCCAGCGACATATGTATGTATGATAATATTCGCTCGCTAGGTCACTTCAAGTTCAAGATCACGATCAAGATCATTCGGTTTTTCGCTATTTGCGAATTGGCTGCTGGATTGTAGTCCTCTATATATAATTCTACGATGTTTTTTTTTTCTTTCGTTTTTCAATTTTGGCCAAGTATTTATTTAATTTATGTAGCTTCGTTCCGCGATGCTACCAATGTTAATCCGAGACAAAAAGTAGCCTATTTGTTAGTTAAGGTTTAAACTCCAAATTTGATTGAGACCCTTCAGGTTCAACCGTTTGAGCGTGATTCAGTTACAAACACACACAACTTTCGAATTCATATTAGTAAGATATCTATATCTACTGGGGAAAGTTTATCTTCTCTTCTCGTTAATTTTAATTTCTGCTTAATATTTTAACTACTTTTTAAATACTTGTTAAAATTTTTCTTCGTTAATTCTTCTTCACTGTTTAAAATTCCTTAATCATTAACGCAGTTTAAAAAAACGTTCTCTGCCTCGTAAAAAAAACACGTGCCCGTTCCACACGTGATATTCGAGTGCGTTGCGTGAAACATATCGATATCTCTGTCAGTCTTATCGGACGCGTATATTGGTGGGAGCGAGATAGCGCGGGGGAACGACCGCTGCTAGTCACAGGGTCAAGGGTAAACCCACGCGGATATTCGTCCTCGTTGTCAGTTGAAATGATGACCGACTTGGCCAAGTCTGCAAAATGAATGGCAAAATGTTACGTTGGTGTGGGTGGTCTTTCTTACAACATATGCTATTTTATTTTTAATCGTATAACATGTTAAATAAGTGTAAGAAGACAAGTGAACATTAATAATTTAAATAGCCCCAACTCGTTATTTTATGTATGCTGTCACTTAGAATTGAAATTTCAGACTTGAGACATACAGTTTCTAAATTCTAATAATCAGGGCATTTCATTTGGTACCCATATCAAATTAAATGGCATTTTTGAGCCGATGAGTTATTTTGTGTATGCTGCCACCTTGGACTTGAAACTCAAAGTTTCCGTAACCTAATAATCAGGCAATTTCTTTGATACCCATATCAAATTAAATGGAATTTTTGAGCCGATGAGGCAGTTATGAAAAAACTGTCGTTGCCTATTTCGTGGCGGCGGCCACCTTAGACCGATTTTCATCAAATATATTTTCATCTTTTTTTATGATGGATAGGGAAGCGCTTGATCGCAACTCACCTGATGTTAAGTGATGTTGCGATCTAGGGTGGAGCACGCTTGCTTAGAAGAAACCGATTCACTTTCTATTATTCACTTAGTTAAGAAAACTGCGTAGAAAGTAGATTTTCTTTTGTAAGCATGCGCGTGCTCAGATAGGCATTTTATTGCTTTACGATTGATCATGTATTGGTTGGTATGCAACGTAATGGATGGCTATCTCGATGTGCAGTTTTATATTTTCTGCCTATTATTTAGATGTTCGATGTATATAACAAAGGGAGGACCCGATCGACATTGTTGCGCTAATACAACTAACCAAGAGTTTCGTACTTTTGACTTAATAATGCTGTTCAGTACAGATCGAAAAAATCTAGGCCAAGAATTTTACTTTCAAGTTGGCATTTCACATCGGTAATTCGGTATTCGGCACAATTACGATGTGTAGATGATATAATTGATATGATATTGTCTCATTCGCTTATTTTGTATTATTTTTGTCACACAACATCAAACACGATCTTTTTTACACAGTACAACTAGTCATTTGACCAGCATAGTGCGTAAATTCGTGGGCTAGGAACACCCTAAGATGAAGCATGGCTAGTCTAGAAATCCTGGCTTTCAACTTGATTGTGGTTGCTAGCCATGCGATTACTAGAAAATGTCTACCTAATGCCACAGATTACTAAATAGTTAGTAATACATCGGCGATCGTGACAAGCAACGTACCTACAAAATAATTTATGTGTATGTTTGTGTGTTGGTTCCAGCAATGAGTTCAAGCGTGTGCTACAAGTGCAACAGGACGGGGCATTTTGCCCGCGAGTGCACGCAGGGCGGCGGCGTACCCAACCGCGAATCGGGCTTCAGCCGCCAGCGCGAAAAGTGCTTCAAGTGCAACCGCACCGGACACTTCGCCAGGGATTGCAAGGAAGAGGCTGACCGTTGCTACAGGTAAATACAGACCAGCCATACTCGAATAGGCATCATGAGAGGGGCCAGCCAAGCACGAATAGGTATTATGAGAGAGGCCAGCCAAGCACGTATAGGTATTATGAGAGGGGCCAGCCAAGCACTAATAGGTATTACGAGAGGGGCCAGCCAAACACGAATAAGTTTTATGAGAGGGGCCAGCCAAGCACGAATAGGTATTATGTGAGGGGCCAGCCAAGCACGAATAGGTATTATGAGAGGGGCCAGCCAAACACGAATAGGAGGTATTATGAGAGGGGCCAGCCAAGCACGAATAGGTATGAGAGGAGCCCGCCAAGCAACGAATAGGTATTATAAGAATGGTCAGCCAAGCACGAATAGGTATTATGAGAGGGGCCAGCCAAGCACGAATAGGTATTATGAGAGGGGCCAGCCAAGCACGAATAGGTATAATAAGAAGGGCCAGCCAAGAACGAATAGGTATTATGAGAGGGGCTAGCCAAGCACGAATTGGTAGGTATCTTGAGAAGATTACAAGTTTTAACGGCGTTGGAGGAGCTCTACGGCGGAGCGCATTGCTCCTCTAATGTACCTCAGGCAAACGGCAGGTATACTATATTGAATACTAGATGCGGCCCGCGGTGTTACCTACCAGCGTTAATATGGTCCCATGTTACAATAAGTTAATCCGGGATAAAAAGTTGCCTGTGTTAATCCAAAGTCTATCTTCATACCAAATTTCATCCAAAATTGGTTCAGACATTTGAGTGTGAAGAAGTAACAAACATACACACTTGCAATGTCGGAACAAATAAATTTATCATTATCTTATTAAAACATTAGAAAACTTTTGTTAGTGATTAAAAAATATATCAAACAAAGCACTATGTTTTGTCACGTTTTGCTCTTTAAGTCTATTATTGTAGAATAAAATTTAATATTGATTTGCATTTTTTAAATTGAGTTACAGAAAATATAAAATTAACATTTTTAAGCTGCATGAAAATGTATGCAAAAAAAATGCATCAAATATATTTAATTCATGACATTTTCATTTCAAATAAAACGAAACCGTTTTGTATTCATTTCCTTCCATTTTCCGCTCGATACAAAGTGTATAAAGGGAACACTTGGATCAGTTGAAACGAAGGGTCGGAACCGGTTTGCCGACATATTTGTACAAGTTCATTGTTTGCAATAAATACTCAAACAGGTGGCCTCGAATTCCTGTGAACAACATATACGAGGGTTACACTTTGAAACGATGACAGCTCTGCACGTAGCGGGTCCGATCCCCGCCAATGAGCTTGAGCGAATACAATTCACGAAATCTTCTTCCTCGCATGAGTAGCCAAACTCTGGTGTCGAGAGTGTTCAAGCCGCCCGGAGGCCTTTGACTTGGCTTAACGACTGCTTGTGCTAAGATTAACAGCCGGGACCTACAATTTAACGTAGCTTCGATGATCGCGTCAGATCACTTTAGCGAGCCGAACTACAGGCGTTACTTAATTACTTACTTAAGTCACGAAATAATGTGTTGATACCTTTTCGGTTAAAAGTCAAAGTCAAACAATTTATAACAGTCCTAATATTTAGTCTTAGTATTTTGGTACAGTCTAGTCAATTAATATTATCGGATGTCGCCGTTATCATTCGAGTTTCATTCACGGCCTGTCGCTCAGGCTAATGATCCCATTTCATCTCTGTTGTGCTTTCATGCCCTTTTCACTTCACGCTTCATCGCTTTCGCTGACAAAAGGCCAGACTCCAGTTTCACTTTCAAATAACTGGCCAAGTGTGCGTAGAACTCGCGCGTGGTGGGTTCCGTGTCATGGTGTTAAAAAAACTCGTCAGATAATCTCGTTTGTTAAATGTCCCTTCAATATGTTTTATATTAATAGGGTTGTTATTTAACTAAATATTCTCTGATGCTATACTATATCAATATTGTCATTATAAATAATTTAAAGGTAATAAAATAAATATAAAGGTGTAATAGGCGAGTGTTCTTAGCCATGGTTTCCGAAAGCAGATTACTTTGATAAATTTCAAATATAAAATGGCCGCAACCATAACGTGGTTTAAAAAAATAACTCGAGTCAATAAAGAAAATGTTTAGTTCATGGCCTCTCACCTGCATAACTAAATGAGTGAGCAAGAAGCAACATTCAAATGTTTTATTTTTTATTGATACTATTTTTATACCACATAATTGTTAAATAATGAAGTGGAGTCGTTTTTGAACGTAGCTCCTGAATGTTTCTAACTCCATTGTTGCTAAGAAATTGACCTGCGGCTTATACACTTGTTACTAATGTATTTAAATGTATGCACGGTGCCTGAACTCGTCAAGGTTACCTGCCATACTTACCTAGCTTTATATATGTACATAATTATGCGTTAGTATCAAGAATATTAAGAAATATGTTAGATTATTTTATTAAATTCAATTAAATATAGTTGTATCGTATTTGACAGTCATAGTGAGGATTGTGAAAATCAAACTCTGCTTGAAGCTCAGTTTGTATTTTTTTAGACTTTACACTGCTTTGCCGCGTAGAATGCGTAACCACGCGGCCTAAGGTAAAGCATGCCTAGTCTAGAATAACTGGCTCTCATGGACGCTGTCGGAACACCGTGAGATACTTTGCGACAATTTTTTAACTTGAGATTGATTGCTTGCCAGGCGGACACTAGAATGCTCCCTACCATGTCTTTGAAAAGTACCAAGTATTGTTAAATGTTGCCCCCAGTAAATGTGTAACCGGGTATGATGTTGCTTCCAGATGTAACGGCACGGGGCACATAGCGCGCGAGTGCGCGCAGAGCCCGGACGAGCCGTCGTGCTACAACTGCAACAAGACGGGGCACATCGCGCGGAACTGCCCCGAGGGCGGGCGCGACAACTCCAACCAGACGTGCTATAACTGCAACAAGTCGGGGCACATCTCGCGCAACTGCCCCGACGGCACCAAGACCTGCTACGTGTGCGGTAAGCCGGGGCACATCTCGCGCGACTGCGACGAAGAACGGAACTAACGCCCCCGCCCCCGCACCCCTCACACACGATGCCACGCACGGACGATAAGCAAAGGACGCTCGCTCTACGCGACTACTGTTACACCGATGTACCCGGGTCGAGAGACTGAGTTCCGAGGATGATTGTACATAGGCTCCGGCGCTCGGATATAGTTAATGTTGGTTATAGCGCACGATGCGGACGATTTATTGTGTTTTAAAAAATCATTTAATAATCGTATTCGCCGTTGATGACGTAGCGGACTTACATGAATTAGCGTTTTCAAAATAATAATGTATTTAATATATTTTGTACAGATGTTTTTGTCGAGAGATAAATTGGATGGTGGCGTACGATGAGTTTTCAATGGAGAGTGGAGGCCCCGTTCCTGGTGTTCTGACTTGGTAGCGAGTCGACGCTCCGGCATCCCTTGTCCTCTGTTTCATTAGACCGATTCCTTTGTTTATGAGATCCTGCACCCTCGAGATTCCAGTGGTCCATTTCAAGTATCACCAATCGGAACATTTTCTATTTTGTTATCATTGTCAATGTGCCTCTGTAATACTTAATTATAATTAAAGTTATTCAGCCTTCAGTGGGAGATGATTAATAAAAATCTTGCCTTATTATTGAACTTTTACATCCTCGCCTATGGTTTGTCCGACTGACCCTTTTGTTAGTTACATCCTAGAAAAGTAATATGTATTTTATTTATCCAATATTTCAATAGTAGGTGAAGTAGCTAAGAGTGGGTTACCTGCTTGGGTAGATGAGGTGTCCTGCCAGACGATCTCTCGTCGACTTCCTTTTTTCAACCGAGCCTATTTAGCGTCGTGTAATATTTACACCATGATAAATTATTATTAGGCACGGGGCAGAACAAATGGGCATGCAATGTACATACTACGAGTATATTCACTGCATGTACAGTAAGAGATATAGGTATGCCCTCTGATCTACAAGAATGTTTAACTGTATCCTAGTAGCATGAGTTTAGATACTATAAAATATTTAAAGTTAGTCCCTTAGTGAAAATATTATTTGCACTAAGGGACTAAACCTTTCTACAAATAATGAAATACATCTTCAAAGTCATCCAACCACACCTGCAAAACAGTGTCTCGCTGTCATGCTGCAACTAAAAGCTTAATACGAGCTAATTATAAACATTTACAACCTACATTTTTTACAAAAATAAATTTATTTTTATGTTACTATGGAGGCGCCCTCAGTTGAACCTTGTGTTGAGCACTAATTATTTTATGATCAAATTTAATTAATATATTATTATAATAGTAATTAAAATAAACCAATCTCACGAAGGAAGCAGAAATTTATTTCATGACCGTGATGGTTATGTTCTTCGAGCGTATTTATTATGTAAGTATCGATAAATTTCTTGTATCGCTGCTCACTACAGCCGGCTACTTAACGGCTGACTGGATTTTGACCTTTGTGGTGTCAAATCGCAACCATGTTGATAGAAAACACGAAGTTCTTGGTGTTTGTTCTTGACTTCGTGGTGTTCGAGCGTGTTAGGCGGGAAAATTCAAATCTAGAACAGTTTTTTTACGATAACTACTAAATTAATAAAGTTAAAAATTGTTTTTAAGTATGTTTGCCAGTAATGCTCATATTTCTGAACGATTCTTTTTATTCAATGATAATGGAGTAGTGCTGGTAGATCCGAAGTAAAACGTATTTTATATGATTTTTTATCATAATAATAATGTATTATCAATAATCATTAATTGTCGCAAATAAAAAAGTCTTACATGTAAGTATTTTTACAACAAAAGCTTAAAAATCTGTTCAAAATTTGAATTTTCCGTCCTAGTCTATCAATCAGCCGCAGGATAATTCGTACTTGATCAGTTATTTTACAACTCATTATTTTAGGTAACAACTTCCATAAATTATATGAATAGGCTATCATATGTTTTGAATATTATAATAGGTATCAACAATAAACACATTTAAAAGTTTAGAATTAGGTAAAACGACGGTTGCAAATTTAAATTTCCCGCGAAATTAGCTTGCTTATATTTTTTTTAGTATTCGTGCTATTCAAAATATTGATTTTAGTTTCTTTCTACCATTCGCAGGAAAGAGTTATTTATTTATTAATTTCTAATTCCACTAATCATATTCAAATGATAGCTTGTATACAATTTTCGGAAAGTTATCGGTTTATCACTCACTAGCCGGGCGTGGTGGAGTGCGGTTGCGCGACAATCGCATTTCTTGAATGAAGTGAGTAATGGACCGTTGTTAACGTACTTGTTTGTTTATTTCATTTTAAAGCCTAATTTTCAATGAATTATCTTCAAAAACCGAATTATTCTGCAATGCTTGGTTGTGCAGTGTAAACTTCTGTGACTATCAGGAAGTTTTGTTAGTGAAAACAGAAGGAATATTAAGCATTTCCATGGGCGTTAACTTCAGGTTAAGTGAATTGTTAAGTTATTATTAAATTAAAATTAGGAGTCAATGGTACCTCTTCTGCATTTTCAATCATATTTATTGAGATATCTTAATGTTTATGTCGCTAATACACTCATATTACTGTTTTTACAAGCGTAACGACAGAGTTACGGTCAGTTAAACTAACTCTTAGTTGGCACTAAAAACAACAGCTTTTCAAAGTTTAAATTTAGATGCTACTGACCTATTTGTTTGTCTAGCGCGGGATTACTATAAACGCTTCTTTCTCCTTACTGTGTCTATGTCGTTGCAGGCATTTATTACTCAAGACTGAACAATGAATCTCCTGTTAGTGCATATATTAACAGTATCAGTATTACAAGCGTGCTTAGGGCAGGACTACGCCAACTACCCTCCCACGTACAACCCGGACCCGCGGCAGCCGAGTCCTACCAATGACTACTACAGCCCCAGCAAACCTCAGTTCGACAATCCTTACGATACAAGGCGGAATGACCCCACTAGAGACCCATATGATGTGAGCAGAAACCCCTATGACAAAGATCAAAGGTTTCCGTACGACAATCGAAATGAAGCGACATATCCGAACAGAAACGATCCATATCAGGGTCGCAATGATCCACTGTATCAGAACAGGAATGATCCAACATATCAGAGTCCATACAATAATATAGATAACAGCCCGAGACCGACATGGGAGAGCAATCGGCCATATACTACCACCTACACAGGGGCTGCTTTGGATCATGAAAGTGTTATCATAAATGAAGCGTGAGTATTTTCTAGTTATAATTTTTATCCTAATTGTGTATTTATTATGTTGATACAAATAAATAAAGTAATTCAATGATTTTATTAGTTACTTTGACTAAATTAATTGAACAAGCTAAGTATTTTAACAAAACTATGATTTTTAAATTTTAATGTTGTAGTTATATTCACTACCTTAATAAAGTACCAAATTATCTAGCCATAACATACCTATCAGCCATAATGTAACTTACAAGATATTTGTTTTGACTTCTTTAAAATGCTTTAACAACTTTTTCAGCACATACTTCATAGTAGCATCCCGAGTGGTTCGTCCCGGGCAGATCTATAAGATCTCAGCGAACATTCTCCGAGCAAGGTTACAGATGACTTTACGGGCTTCTATATCTTGCAACGGTGTAGAAATAACTGATGTCATGCAGAAAGTCAAGCAAGGTGTGCCTGAGATATTGAATATGAGAGTGAGTACATATTATAATGTTCATCATCATAATCAGCTCACTATACATTCCCACTGCTGGGACTCAGGGCCTTCTCTCACTAGGAGAGAGACAAAAGACAAACACACTGGGCAAGTGCGGATGTGTGAATGACACACATCTGCAGATATTGCAGTCCTCAAACATGTAGGTTTCCTCACAAAGTTTTCCTTCACTGTAAAGAGAGTGCAAATCCATACATAACTTGAAAAACAAGTCATTGGTGTGTTATAATATTATTATTACTATAGTTACAGAATGTTCCCATAGCAATTATACTTACTTCTTACTTCCTGTGGCTCTTCAACCCTGGGTAGGTCTTGGCATCCTCTGCTAATCTATGCAACTTTGTGGGGTTTGGGCCAGGCTTCTCCATCTATCCAGTTTCCCCAAGACATTCAGATCTTCTTCAATATCCGCTATCCTCATTTTACATGGTCTGCCTTTGGGACATTTCTGCTGTGGAGACCAGTTGGTGACCCATTGCTATTATATGAGAACTAATTTAATACACTAGTGATGTACTTATAAAGTAATTTTAAACTTAATACACTTATTATTTATTATTATTTAAACATGTTATATATTACTATACCAATATTATAAAGAGGAAAAATTTTTTTGACGCGAATAGGCTCCGAAACTACTAGACAGATTTGAAAAATGCTTTCTAGTGGAGTGCCTGGAGCATTCAAAACCGTTAAACCTCGGATTAGAGTTATAGTGAATGAATTAATATGATTGATATGGGATATTGTTTTTTAAAGCGTAAATTGCAATGTTTACCCAAAATTTTTTTGTGCACTTTATTTTTATTTTTTTTATAAAAAAGTAATGTTTGACCATATATTAGGTCCTTACATATGAAATTGGCGTTTTTCGTACTGGCCACTTTAATCACAAATTTCTCCTCTTTGGTAAGGAATTCCAAATTAAAATTTGTACAGCTATAGACTCACGTATTTGTGCTTCGATGATCGTCATTCATTTGTTTTTTTTCTTCTATTTTTTCCGTTTGAGTCACTAATATTACAAAATGGAAAACTTAAAATATCGCATTATTTACGAGTTCGAGTTCCGCCGTGGCACTAGTGCTGCGGAAACAACTAGAAGGGTGAATGATGTGTATGGCGGTCGTGTTGCAAAAGAAAACACAGTTCGTTTTTGGTTCCAACGTTTTCGTTCTGGAAATTTCGACCTGCAGAACAAGCCCCGTGGACGGCCTGAGACTCAAGTGTCAAGTTCAAGAGTTGAAGGCTATTGTGGAAGCGGATCCATCGCAAACCACGTCCGAGTTAGCTGCAGGCTGCGATGTTAGTGATAAAACTGTTTTAATTCACTTGAAGCAAATTGGGAAGATTAAAAAGCTTGAAAGGTGGGTACCTCACGAATTGACTGAAGCAAACCGGCAAACGCGCGTCGACTGCTGCGTTACATTACTGAACCGGCACAATAATGAAGGTATTTTAAACAGAATCATTACCTGTGATGAAAAATGGGTTCTTTACGATAATCGGAAGCGCTCAGTGCAATGGTTGGATCCTGGCCAGCCAGCCAAATCCTGCCCCAAGCGAAAATGAATCCCAAAAAAGTTACTTGTAAGCGTTTGGTGGACTAGTGCCGGTATTGTTCATTACAGTTTTCTCAAATCTGGCCAGACTATTACGGCTGATGTCTATTGTCAGCAATTGCAAACCATGATGGAAAAGCTAGCGGCTAAACAACCTAGGCTGGTCAATCGCTCCACGCCACTGCTACTTCACGACAACGCTAGACCACACACTGCGCAACAGACGGCTACTAAATTAGAAGAGCTTCAATTGGAAAGTCTAAGACATTCTCCGTACTCCCCGGACCTTGCTCCAACAGATTACCATTTTTTTTCGAAAGTTGGATAACTTCTTGCAAGGGAAAAAAATCAACTCCGATGGGGCAGTCAAAATCGCCTTCAAAGATTTTATTGATTCCCGTCCGACTGGTTTTTTAGTAAAGGGATCAATGAACTACCTATGAGATGGCAAAAGTGCATAGAAAATAATGGTTTATACTTTGATTAATTAAATATATTATATTAAAAAATATTCGACTTTTTGTTCCTCCCATACAAAACGCCAATTTCATATGTAAGGACCTAATATACTCGTATGGTCAAACATTACTTTTTTATAAAAAAAATAAAAATAAAGTGCACAAAAAAATTTTGGGTAAACATTGCAATTTATAGTTTAAAAAACAATATCCCATATCAATCATATTAATTCATTCACTATAACTCTAATCCGAGGTGAAAACCCCCAGGCGCTCCACTATTCACTGTTGGGAAGCTATATTATCCCCGAGTAACATAGGCATACATTTTGTTTCTTTTTGCAACTTAGATTATTTTAGAGACTGTGGGAAGCCTAGCATATTATTACTTAAATGTGTTATTTCTTCATATCTTAACATGCTATTTATCATTAACAGGTACCACCAACAACAGTCCCTGGTGACTACAAGCTTCGTCTGGAGGGTCTGTACCTCGACACTCCCTTTGGAGGCAGGGCCTTCTCCAACGAGAGCCAGCTTGTGTTCTCCAAGAGGTTCATGACTATATTCATACAGACAGACAAACCTGTTTACATGCAGGGGCAGACTGGTAAGGCTTGATTTTTTTTTTAACCTAAAGCAATATAATGGGTTGTATAAAACCTATTATTTTACATTCCTATTGCTGGAACTCGTGGCCTTCTCTCGCGAGCCCGTAATTCACCATGCTGGCCAAGTGTGGATTTTTAATGCAGTATATATTGTAAAAAGATAGTTCTAAGTGGGGGTGATGAGACCTGTACCGAAATCCCACAGAGGGTGTATTGTACAATCCTTCCTTACCAGCCTACCCAAACCAACCAAGCGCCTTGAATTATTTAATAACACGACCTTAGGTCGCTGGCATACATGCATCAACCCCTATGGCATCACATGGTCTATTCTGACGATTTACTATGAAAGTCGAACATTAATCTTGAGCTGTTTGATGCCCCTTGTGAGATGTACGCCTCTAGATGGAGGTCAGTGCAAGACTTAATACCTAATACCAAAAATAGTAACTCTAATGACCCTTCAATTCTTCTTTAATTGATCATGTTAAATGCAAAGCTTAAAAATACTTCGATATATTTAGGGTAACTAGTAACTAACGTAATACTAATTAAGGGCGAAAGATTATAAAAAAATGAGGCTTTTGGATGTTTTAGTTTTTTATATTTCTTGCAGTACGTTTCCGCGTGATTCCAATCAACACTGAGCTGAAAGCGTTCGGGCGCGCCATCGACGTGTTCATCTTGGACCCCAACAGACGCATCATGAAGCGGTGGCTGTCTAGACAGGTGAGACAGCTATATACATTACTACTATATATAGAAAAACTTCATTCTGAAGTCAACTAGTTAATATCCAAATAAATTTGGTGTCATCTTTAGCTCTAGTCATATACATATGGACTCAACAGAGTGTTATGCATTTTCTATCGCTATGCACTTTCTGGTAGCCTCCTTGAGAGACAATAACTCTAGACTAGGCATGCTCCTCCCACGGCCATCTTTTGATGCCGGATTGACTAACAGGACAGTGTACATATGTCGTGGCCAAATCGCTGAATTGATCATTTCATGAAGTGACTCATCATTGAATTGGCCTGGGCACATCATGATTTGGCAAATGAACCGTGAAATATTTCATGAAACGCAACCATTTCATTATATGGCCGATCATTTTATGAAATGGAAAATAAAAAATCATATACACTTAGTTAGATAATTTAATTTTAATATACCAATCTAATTTTATCCCAATGATTGTAAAGTTGAATTAAAAACTTAATCTAAGCTAAAAAATGCAAGTCTCAATCTAAGATCAGCTAGGGAGCTCTATATATTGCACTCGTATTTATACCAGCTAGTTACACAATAAAAAAAAATAGTTTTTTTTTCTTTAAAAGAAATACCTAATTGCCACTGAATATTGTGTGTGTATGTGTCTTATAGTACAACTACATTCCTAATTAATAAACATTCTGTTAATATTTTATTTGTATTTGTAAACGAACTTGGAGAACAATGCAATTTTATTCCACCACTTTCGATCAAACAATTCTTGTTTCGATCCAATTCAAATTACTCTGTGAACCTAACACCATTCTTCTGAACACCTGAGCCCTCCATTACCATGCCTGTATGGGCAACAAAGGCTGTAGCATCCCATAGCCTATTGTGCCACTTGACCCCAACATTGTCCTATTGTCTTTGTACTCATTTGTGGACAGAATGTAGTGCAATCAGATATTTATTAAAACAGTAAAGTTTCATGACATAATCCCACTGATATTGTAAAGGCAAAGTATGTGTGCATGTCTGTAAGTTACTCTTTCACTCTCAAACGGCTGAACTAATTCAGTTCTTCTTTATATAAGCATTGGTGTCAAGAGTTTTCGAGCTGCCCGAAGGCCTCTGACGTAGCTTAACTTTTGTTCCTGTTAATCTTCTTTTATCGCCCTCTTTCAGGTTTTTGGAAAAAACTTGAATGTACAGACTCGATTTGTTGTCCTTTTTTTACATTTCACACACGGCTGGTTAGTTTTATACTAAACCATATCTAGTTTGTATTATGGTTGCTAACACAACTGATATACTCCATTTACATCAGCCAACTAGGATATTAGTTCGCTGACATACATACATACTTTATATCGATACATATTTGACACACAGACTGAAAGCTAACAAATTTAGATTAGCACAAAGATGTTAGCCGAGCCGGGAATCGAGCCCGGAGCATTCTGATGTATCATTCAGTATGCTCCGGTATGCTTGGCAGGCATGGTAAACATTGCGCCAACGAGATCGTCGATTATATGTGTTAATAAACGTGGGTAACACCGCAGGGCGCAGCTAGTACGAGTATAACTGGAGTCATTAAAGAAATCATTAGAAAGTTCATCTCCTCTCATTTGCTTAACCAAATGCACTCGTTTACTCACAGGAAGAGTGAGTTTAAGGTGCTAAGGGAGCCAAATGGCATAGTATATTGAAAAATACTATAAAACCCTGTGTTAATGTTCATACTATGGTTTTTTCAGTTTTGTTATATTTGATTCGGTGTTAAGAATCGTTAGAGCTTCAAAACACGATTAAGCTTAAATTTCACTCTACAGTTAATTTTTTTTTAAATTTTACAATGTTGTCCTTGTTGTTACAAATCTTGCTTTTTTATAGATATGGAATATTATCTAGAATCGTTAGAGCTTATAATTTCAATTTTTTAAATTGTTCATTTTATATGAATTTATTTCGCGATAAGTCCACTGCTGCAGTACTATAGCGCCTTAAGCATTACCTATTAACCATTCAGAGTGAGTTTTGTTTACAATTACTATTAATTAGTCACGATATGTTTTAAATTAAATACATATGCGTGGCGTGCTTATAAATAATCGAGGCGGTTTAATTTATACTAGCTGCGCCCCGTTGTGTTACCCGCGTTAATCCGAGACAAAAGAAGTTAATCCCGGATAAAAAGCCTATGTGTTAAGCCAAAATCTAACCTATCTTCATAGTAAATCTCATCAAAATCGATCCAGCCGTTGGAGCGTGAAGGTGTAGCATATATTTTAATTTTATTTGCGTATCCAACGGAAACCACGATTGTTTTCCGGATAAAAAGTAGCATATGTGTTAATCCAAGGTCTAACATATCTTCATACCGAATTTCATCAACATCGGCTCAGCCGTATGGGCATGAAGAAGTAACAAACATACACGCTTACACACAAACTTTCACATTTATAATACCTATTAGTAGGATATATAAATTTTGCGCGTCTGTATAGGATCTATTCAGAGAAGTACTTCACTTCCAACTATGATCTGTTTTATTATGTTCGTATCAGATACGTGGCCACTTAACTCTGGTGTCGAGAGATTTCAAGCCGTCCTAAATTTCCATGTCACAATGTTAGTCACCATACTCCTCCGAAGAGGCTTGACCGATTTTTACCGTATTTTTATGCATATTCAGTAGGTCTGAGAATTAGCTACTATCTATTTTTTAAGGCAAAGCAACGTTTACCGGGTCACCTAGTAATAGAATATGGTCATGTATAGATATATATTTAACATCCAGACCGACAGCCAACCATTTTAGTTCAGCACAAAGATGTTGGATATTTTTATAGGGGTTTTCTAGTTAGTATTATGGTTGCTGACATAACTGTTTTACTAATACATACATTCACATTGTTATACATTTTATGATCCAAGATAGTCAGACGCCGCTACAAAAAAGTCTCTAAATTTTTTATTTTCTCATGTGGTAAACCAACACTGTCAATCTCCCAAAAAATTTACACATTTGTTGTAAAAAGTTCTTAGATAATAATAGTAGTTTAAAAAAAACTAAAAAACACGCTTATCTGGCCGTTTTAAGTGGGTCAAAATCGCGCCCAAAGAAGTCGGTTACAAACATACAGGTGAAGCTAATATAAAGTGTGTAAAAATAGAGTATATAATGACTATGGTATGTTTGCAGAGTAACTTCGGCACAGTGAGTCTGCAGTACCCTATGTCGGACCAGCCTCTGTACGGCGAGTGGACTATCCGAGTAGAGGCCCTGGGCCAGGTGGAGGAGACGCAGTTCCTGGTCGAGGAGTATTACCAGACTAGATATGAGGTAAGTCGTTTACGGTAACATTAGTTTTAAGAGTTACTGATTTAAGTCGCGCGCGGATCTCATCGGCGACGGTCCGTGTAACACTCGTCCCTCAAGAAGGTGCTCGGAAAGCATCGAAACTGTTGGACTCATTCCAACTTTTAATAATAAGTAAGTGTGACCGTTTTCTACGCGAAAATATTAAGATGCCTTACGTGAACAGTTTACAACGTTAAGATTAAGAATGTATATTTAGTATATATGGAAAAAAAGGCTATTTTACTAATAGATCTCTTATCCAGGTGAACGTGACGATGCCAGCGTTCTTCTTCAACACGGAGCAGTACATCCACGGGCGCATCATGGCCAACTACACGTCGGGCGCGCCCGTGCAGGGGAACCTCACTCTGCGCGCCACCATCCGCCCCATCCCGCACTACCGCCCGCGATACTACCGGGAGGTGAGGACACTACAGTGTAAACTCCATGTAACGTCACTCGACTTAACGACTAACTCTCTAAAGCGTCGTAATCAACTGGCTTTAGTTGGTTTAGCTTGAATTCCATACAATGATACATTCTATCCACTTAACGACCACTCTCTATAACGCCATAAAATACACAGTCCCGTCAGTTTCGTTATCTATTTAAAAGAAAGAATAACATTGACGTTGTCACTTACGAACGTCAATCACGAATATGACCTTTTATGAGCTATTGCAAATGAATATAATTTGTATTTTCTTTTTTCTTTTTCAGGGCCAATTCAATAATAGGGGTCAGCTTGGTGCGGGTAGTTATTCAAACAACCAGTATACTAGAAGTAAGTAAACACACATATATACCGTCGAAACCCCATTAGATATCCATAACATCTAATGATCATATCTTTAAATATCAATAATATGAAATGTTACTTAAATAAAGATAAGATAGAAAATTCTTTATTGAACACAATATTAAATATATACAGCTTAAAACAAAATTATAAAATAGTAAGTTCATAACATGAATTGGTCATACCAATAGATATATGTATCAATAATATGAAAATATAACCATAACATTGAGTCATCACATCTGTAGATATTGATGATACGAAATTGTACTTCATTAGATATCCACTTCATAGATATCCACAACATCAAATTTCAGTTATTTCAGACTAGGCATGCTCTACCAGAGTATCGCTAACTCGTGTGGTTAACTGCTGGTCAAATGCCTATCTGTACTTTGTAAAAAAATTAAATATTCCATTCCATCCACAGCCCGTCCAAACTACAATCCGTACATATACAACGAGTCAGGGTACCAGAGTCAGGAGTATGGGGAGGAATGGACCAGGAACAATCAGTGGCGCAGACCTGGACAACCCAACCAGGTGGACCAGCCGGACTGGTGGTACGACCCCCAGAAAGTTGTCACCAGGATGTTTAACTTTGTAAGTTTGTTTGATGAAAAGCGAGTGTGGGTTGGTGGGAATAAACTTCATGATTTTATTGTAGAAACTAACTATTGCACAGACCCATAGCGTAAAAAGGTAACAGCTTATAACTGGAGTCAATCTTACTAATATAATAAATGCGAAAGTTTGTGTGTGTGTCTTCACACTCAAACGGCTGTACCGATTTTGATGAAATTTGGTGTGAAGATTAGACCTTGGATTAACACATAGGCTTTTTTTTATCCCGAATTAACTTCTGCTTGTTCCGGATTAACGCTGGTACATAATATATTTGAAACTTCGCTTCTTCTTGCTTTCAAATGTTTTCTTAGTGACTAAAGTAGGTATACAAACACACATACACATGTATCCATCCTCATATACTTTCACTCAGCTTCGGCTCAGCGGGTAAAAAGTCTGCTTATCAATCAGACAACCCATGGTTGATCCTGGCTCTACACTACTTGTGCTAAAGTTATGTGTGGATTTGCTCTCATTGTGTTGACTTGCGCTCACTTTAGGGTGAAGGCAAACATCGTGAGGAAACCTAACATGTTTGAAGACCACAATATCCAAAGGCATGTAGCATCTGCCAACCCGCATTTGGCCAGGGTGGTGTATTATGGCCTGTATCTCTCTCCTCTTGAGAGAAAACCCCGTATGGACCAATATATTATATATGAGGAAATCAAACACGGCTAAGAACAATTGATCAACATTATTTTCCAGCTACAACCAATTTTGTATTATTTTTTCGAACCTTAACCAATATTATCTTCTCTCCACAGGATGAAAAATATCCATTCTGGATGCCGAAGCCGGACGCGACAGAATACAGCCTCTACAACAACATCAACAGCCCCAACACGAACAATCCGAACTACAATACCTACGGGACTAACACTTATTACAACTCGCAGAATTACTACGATCAACAGCTGCCATATTTGAGATTTGTAAGTTAAACTGTTATGACTAAAAATACAAATACAAATCATTTATTGATAGCACCAAAGTTACAAGTCAAATAATATAATATCATTACAAAAGTATCTGATAAGATTCAATGTCAATTTTCAATTCCAATTCTAGTAATATGATGTCATTACAATAGTATATGATATGTATCAAATGTCAACTTTCAATTTTAAATACTGATTCATATTATAAAAAGTTTTATCTAATAGCCAAACCCTGAGTCTAGTTTTAAAGCTGGCGGTGGAAGGTGTATGTTTGAGATGTGCCGAATAGCCGGATCGTTGGCGACTGATAGCCGACTAACTTATTGACTCAGGCGTTACTTTGCGGAAATCCATTGTAAATAGACTTACTTGTCTTAATTTGGATTTCGGATCACAGCGGAAGTACACTAAATATTTAATTCTGTCATCTATTTTGATAGCCGACTTTTTTACTTTACCGACTAGTCTGCACTTCTTTAGTAATTTTCCTTATTTTTTTTACACAACACAGCTAGGTATTTGACGCGCGTAACCACACGAGTCAGTGACGTTATAGCCTATGAGCATGCTTAGTCTGGAATAGTTGGCTGTCGACACTGCCGGAACACATCGTAAGATGATTAGCGACCTAATTTTCAATTAGAATGTGGAGTTACTAACCAGACGAGCACTACAAAATGCCCTACCACCAGATTAAAATCAGTTGAAGTCTTCATCATCTTCATTTGCTAGGCTCTATAGCCTTAATTACTGAAGGTTTACTACAAATTGGTAAGCGAGAAGTGGGTCGCCCAGCATTGGTATATTGGTAAAAAAATAGACAGGTACAATAATTTGAAGATTTTCGCAAAAAGAAGTTCGCAAAAAAAAAACAGTTGAAAACACAGGTCTCGATTTGATTTCAACAATGTAAGAATATAACATTACTACACACAAATGTTCATTAGTTGATGATTTTAATTAGTTAAAATTAATATTTTGATGTCGGTTTTTGTCTTAATTATGACCTTCTTTTTCCATCAGTATTTGTTTTTTTTTTAAGCTTTCCTTCATTATTACCACACCTTCTCCCCTCAGTTCAACGGCACATACGACTTCAAGTACCCCATGGCTGAGCTAGCCCAGCTGGTGCCGACCCTAGACGGTGTGGAAGTGATCATCACGGCATCAGTTGGAGACCCGTTTCTGGATGACGTCATCGAAGGCTACTCCATCGCCAGGATCTTCAACTCTTCGCTGTCGGTCACCTTCCTCGGTGGCACACCGCAGGTCTTCAAGCCGAGCATGCCTTTTGATGTTTATGTGAGTCTTACAAATATTATTTTTTATAATGGGAGTGAATGAGGAAATGAACGCGGATATAGATAATAGAGTATTGGAGAAAAAAAGAGAATTATTGGAAATGGAAGTGGAAGATATGCTGTATCTATCCACCTAGTGTGAAAAATCTAGTGAGAAAAGATGATAATGATTATACTTGACCACAATTCAACTGATTTAGGAGTGAAATAGTACTATAGCCATGCCCACATCAGTAAATTCATTTATAATAAATTTGTGCTTTTTTACACAATGCCGCTAGGCGCGTAACGAGTTAGCGACACACTTGGCGTAAAGTGGAACTAACCTAGCCTCAAGGAAGTTTCCGGAGCGCTCCATTAGTTGCTTGGTGACAGACTTTCAACTTGAGGGCAGAGGATGGCTAGAGAGGACTTATTCAAATGCTCTACCCCCATGCTATAGTTACCTCATGTTTTTCTTCATAGAAAAACAGCTCGACGTCATTGGCGGGGATGAACCTAAAATCTAAGGGACGTAATCACTTCAATTTCTTGAAGCTTCACAACGCAATTTTGTACATTTTTTTTACACCTTTGATTACCATTAATAAAGTGATGTTCCCAATGGGGTGCACACTTTACAACGACACTCACTCAGACCGAATTTACTTATAGTATAGTAATAATAACTGATTTCAAACCCGGTGAGGCTCATGCGCTTTGATAAGTTGTCGCACGTTATAGGGCCGAAGGTATATAACTGTTTGCCTAAAGATATTACAAATGCGTGTAATGATAGCATTTTCAAAAATAAGCTCATAACTTGCTCGTTCAGAAAACTTTTTATTCTATGGACGAATTTTTTAATATCGGAAAAAATGTTATGTAAATCATGTCGTGACATGTAATTGTTGAATATTATTATTATTTTATTAGGTATTAATATTGACATTATTCCATATTGACATGTATTACAAATTAATTGTATTTCATATTGTCATTTTTTAATTTTTGACGTATAATTGAATAATGATCAATAAATGGTTTATCTTGTTTATCAATTAGAAATATCAGAAAAAAAAATGTTTACACATGTTTTCCCGTAACAGATGGTGGTATCGTACCACGACGGGTCCCCGCTGCCCCGCTGGCAGGCGGCGGGCGTGGCTCTGCAGGTGCAGGTTAACGTGGAGGGCCGGGGCGGCGGCGTGGAGCCGCAGTACCCCACGCTGGTGGCCGGACACGACGCCGTCTGGTACCTCAAGCTGGACCTCTACAAGCTGCTCAGTAAGTATTAGGGATCAGTGTACTAGAGAGTATTGCTGATTCCCATACAATAATGTGTGGTGTGGAAGTTGCCATCATTACCGATTAAACCTAGATAATTACACCTAAGAAGGGAAGGGACCCTGGATCTCGCGACACAGGCTTGCCTAGAGGGAGGTTTAGCGGCACACCAATCTACCCCTAGTATCATTTTTTTTTTCATTTTTGTCTTTAGTCTAGTAATGGTGTATATATTTAGCCTTAAGTTTATATATGTATACTAGCTGACCCGGCAAACGTTGTTTTGCCTTAGTAAAAAAAAAAAACTAAATATACAGTAGCCGATTTTCAGACCTACTGAATACGCATATAAAATTTGGAAAAAATCGGTCAAGCCGTTTCGGAGGAGTACGATAACAAACACTGTGACACGGAAATTTTATATATAAGACTAGCTGACCCGGCAAACGTTGTTTTGCCTTAATAATTATTTCTAAATATATAGTAGCCGATTCTCAGACCTACTGAATACGCATATAAAATTTGGAAAAAATCGGTCAAGCCGTTTCGGAGGAGTACGGTAACAAACACTGTGACACGGAAATTTTATATATAAGATATTAAAAAGCATAAGGAAATGTACCCGTTGGGGTGTACACTGTACACATCTGCTTATAGCAAAATATACAACTACACTGACCACATCTGCTTATAGCAATATAAGAGCTGATCGCAGATTGAGTAAAAAAAAAAGTTTATAGAACAATAAAAATACATTTGAATTAAATTTTCATCGACAGAACTGCAGAATGACCCGAACTACCGCGAGGTGTTGAACTCCATAACGGGCGTGCGCCTGACGGCGTCGCTGCAGGACGCGGTGGGAAGCCACGCGCAGGCGGAGGTGCACTTCGTGCCGCACTACAGCGCCGGCAAGCAGCACGTGCGGATCTCTACCAGCACCACGCATGCCAGGGTGAGCTACCTACAAAGTAATAAATAATAATAAATAGGTAATAAATATTAGGACACATTCCACACACGGCTGGTTAACCCCATACTGAACCATTTCTAGTTCGTGTTATGGTAGCTTACACAGCTGATATACTACATATACATACATACATATTTTATATAGATACATATTTAACACCCAGACCCACAGCCAACAAATTTAGTTAAGCACAAAGATGTTGGCCGGGCCGGGGCCAGGAACCCGGAACGTTAACCTTTACGCCAACGAGGTCGTCAATAAATAAAAAGTCAAAGTAATACAAATACCGCCAAACTTTGGAATTCCTTGCCGAATTCCCTGTTCCCCAATGACTATAATCTGGCGATTTTCAAGGCAAGAGTGAACCGCTTCCTTCTAGGTAAGCGCGCTTCACCGTAGACCTCAATGTCACTTACCATCAGGTGAATTTGTGGTCAAGCGCTGTCCTATTTAGCGTAAAAAAAAATGCAAAATATCTTAATCCAAACTACATTTGACGTGATTTTAGTTGTTTTGTCTGTGGTTCAGAACGTGCCGTCACTCTCTGGCCACCTAAGATGAAAGGAGATGGGGCTTTTTTTAATTTAGTTTGGTCGTGTGTGCCGCAGAATCGCCACCATTGTCTTCTCCCAAAAAAAAAAAACTCCATATACATATGTCAGTTTTACAAACTAAAATATAATTAATTAATTAACTAGTTGTTCGGAAATTAAACATTAAAATTTTGAAAATTGAGAATACAAAGTTAGTTTATATTACTATTCATCAAAGTACTAATAAAGTCAAAGTAATTTATTGATAACAATACAGTTACAAGTCACGCAATAAAATTAAATTTAAGAAATTAAAATAATTTAATTAAAATTAAGACTACGTAAGCGACTGTAGGACAATCAAATTCAAATCAATTTATTGCGGATATGTGTAGTAATAATTAATAAAATATTTATTTACCACTGAAAAAACTTAATCATTAGTGTTGCATATTAAACATGTTTGGTTATGAGTCTATATTTTAATAGGGGCTATATTTAAATATAATAATACAGTGGGCTGCTTATGGTGTTATGCTTCATGCTTATTAATGACCCTCTCAAAGGTTTTCTTATTAATATGTCTGTTTATATGTAGGTGGGCGAGTACATAATATTCCACGTGCAGAGCAACTTCTACATGGATTCGTTCAACTACGTCGTCATGTCCAAGGGCATCATACTGACCAGCGCTCAGGAAATTATGCAGGTACATAGTATATGCAGGTATACTATATATAGTATGTATAAATACATAGTTATTATAAGACGTCGTGAAGAGGGGGGACTGACTTTAGAGTGGGTACCGTATATTATTTCCTTAAAGTCAAAATTAAAGTCGTAAGTTTTTTATTAATATAATTTAAATTTATATGTCAATACCTTATATAAATATAATAATATTTTATATAACATTAAAATTAGTGTACTTAAAAGTAATTTTTTTAGTCATAATAAACACAATGAAACTTATAGTTCAATATGTTTAGTACAGCCGTCGACATTAATCTTTAGAAAATCGTCGAAGCTGTAGAAGTTAGGAGCAGAAATTTGCTCGATAAGCAAGTTTTTTTGTCTGATTTTATAACTGCCTACGCTAGGGGCACTTGATCGTATTTGGTAAGCGGTTGACGACATCAGGGCCAAAATCGTGTGCCTTATCTATAGAGTGGCGTTTCGTTTCTTACGTTCATTCGTTAACGACTTTTTGAAGCGATAACATAGTATGTAAGCCTATGTATGTCTCGCCCCTCTCGCCATTTAATAAACAGAAATTTAATTTCAGGTTTATAATAAAAATTTAATAAATATACATATGTATATATAATGTCGACAGGAGGGCGTGTGCACGTTCGCCGTGACGGTGTCGGCGGAGATGGCGCCGGTCGCCACCATCGTGGTGTGGAACGCGGAACAGAGAGGGCATGTGCTCGCCGACTCGCTCACATTCCCCGTCAACGGCATCTCTAGGAACAACGTGAGTTTACATAACATACATAAGGATCCCACTATATGTTCCCACTGCTGGGACTCGGGGCCTTCTCTCGAGAGGAGAAAGATATAGGTCATAATCCACCACGCTGGCCAAGTGCGGACTGGCGGATGACATACGTCTTCGGATATTGTGGTCCTCATGCCGGTTTCCTCACGATGTTTTCCTTCACCGTAAAACGAGTGCAAATCCACACTTAACTTGAAAATCAAGTCTTTCGGTTCGGTTCGAACCAGGGGCCGTCTGATTTAAAAGCAGACGTTATTACCACCGAGCCACACTCGCTTTTTTAACGTGAGTTTATTATTATTAAAATCGAAGACGAACCAAAACACGTGCAAGCAAAGCATCAACAATTAACTGAATATTCAAAATGGCCGAACTTGTCAGCATAAGTGAGAGACATATATACTTACATAACGCCACAAGAAAAAATATACGTAACCCGCGAAAATTTAAATTTTGCGATACTTTTTGAACACAGCTCGTATGTATATGTAGTATATCAATTGTGTTATCAACCATATCAGCCCACTGCAGGGCAAAGGCCTTTCTACCGTTCCTCCACTTTTGTCTGTCCTGAGCAACAGTCTTCCAGACTGGGTTGTGTGTGTCGACACACATGGATCATAATACAAACTACTAATGGTTTAGTATGGAGCTAACCAGTCGTGTGTGAAATGTGTCCTAATATTTATTTATCTGTTGTTTTTTGTTCCAGTTCACAGTGTTCATAAACAACCGCAAGCACCGCACGGGCGAGAGAGTGGAGGTGGCTATATACGGCGAGCCGGGCGCGTACGTCGGTCTGTCTGCCATCGATAACGCCTTCTACACCATGCAGGCCGGCAACGAGCTCAGCTACGCCAAGGTACAGGTTCTTGTCTGTACAAGAACATATCGTCTTTAGTTTATTCATAAGTCAAATGTGACTGAGGAACATAAGACTTTATGTTGATAAGAATTTAATTTAATTCTTCATCATCGTCATTAGCCCTTCTTATTATCAAAACCATGTCAAAGCCCTCAGACGGCTTGAAAACAAAACTTTGTAGAACATCAACATTGTAATTCATCATCATTATCAGCCCTTCTTATCTCATTAGCTTCTACTGTATCATTCACAGTTTATAGTACATTGCCATGTGTCTATTAATTCAACATCATCATTATCAGCCCTTCTTAAAGCACTGCCACAGGATAGTACTAGGTATATAGTCTAGGGGCACTGTGTCCCTAGACGAAGCACTCTCTTCGAGTCCCAGTAGTGAGAACGCATAGTGGGCTTCTTATACTTATGCTACGCTTAACAATTTCAACTCCAAGTTGGTTTGGTCTATCAGGACTTTTCAAAATGTATACTGGTTATCATGTTGCAGGTGATATCGAAGATGTCGTACTTCGACGAGTCGACCAACGGCACGTTCGCTTACACGTGGCGCTCGCACTTCGGAGACGCGGACGAGCTCGTCTACTTCCCTTCCTCCACCTTCGGTGTCGACGCTAACAGGACCTTCGAGTGAGATACTTCATTATATCAGGGATCAGAATACTTTTTCTTTTAAGAATGGGCTTACGTTCGACTGCAGCTTGCCTGATGTTAAGCCTATGGTCTAAGATGTAACATGCTTGCCTAGAAGGAACCTATTTATTCTCAAATTGTACTTCTCAGGAGAGAGTTCCTAAGCTTCGCAGTTCTCACCATGAATCCTCTAATACTAGAGAGGATTGCTGATTCTCACTCATTGAACCGTGGTGCGTTGAATCTATCATTGAACTCATTGCCGTATATGGCGCTGCAAATCGAGCGTGTAGCCTAGCTGCGCCTAAATTCCGCAACGCGCTACAGTCGCATAGTATATAACGATAGTAGATTGCGGTACCAAATAAAGTCGTTTCAAGAAAATACAAATAGATGGCGCTACGTGTATCGAATGATACGTAGTACGATTTTTAGCAAAAGCGGGTTAACCATTTGTGAAATCTGTCCTAATATTTAAATTAATTTATTTATAATACATTAATTCTTCTAATTCGAGAGATTCATTCATTTCCTATGCTCAAGCGGCAACTTTTGCATAAAAAGGTGTAAATAAAAATATGTAATTTTTATAAAATGTAGCAATAGAAGAGGCTTCTAATTCTACTAATTCTTGTATATAATAACTAAAATAACTTTTTTTTTGCGTACAGATACGCAGGTCTCTTAGTATTCAGCGACGTGCCAGTGACCCGGCGGCCTTCTCTGTGCAACGAGAGTCTCGGCTACGGCGAGTGTCTGGAGGGCGGCTGCTATCCGCTCGGCAAGCGGTGCGACGGCGTGTCGGACTGCTCTGACCACACGGATGAGGCTAATTGTAAGTCTTGCAAACGAGTATATAATAGCCGGCAAACAACTTGAGCCAAAGTCGCCGTAGAGGGGGTAAGTTCGCGCATGTGCACTTCCGGACATATTTTATTGGTCATAGTTGAAACATAAAAAAAATATATAAATAAATATTGTGAAACATTCGTCATAAAAACAAAATGTATTTATTTTACACAATAAAATTATTCTACATTAAAACAATTACAATTCTAAGATCTTTTTTTTCCTGGTGTCCTAATTACGGTAAGCAACTCCGAGTCTTTGCTTTCTTTTATGATTCGTTTTACGGTACTAACAGACGTTTTAGTTGCTTCTGCAGTCTTTTTTATAGTTTCTGTTTGTTTTGTAGATTCCTGTTTAAGGAAGCAAAGCAATACACATCATACATCATTTTTCTAGCTTGTCTCTTCAGAACTGTGTTATGTTTTCGCGGCATAGTTAGAAAAGTTTTAAGTAGGTATAAACACAATATAACAATAAACAAAGTAACAATAATATAAATTAATATAAAACTTTAACAACAAAACTTCTAACCTCGATAGAGGCTATTAAAACTGCACGCAAGTGTAGTCGATGCTAGTAGTAGATGCTAGCGGGACGTACGCGCGGCGCGGGGGACAGCGGCAAACTGATAGGCCAATCGCAGGGCCGCGTGCCGACAGAATGCCCCCGCGCACCTCTCATACCACCAATGATACCTTAAAATCGTCTACTGCGCACTCAAGGTGTTTGCCGGCCACTGTACGTTCGTTCGTCACCAGTCGGTCTCAACGGAAGACCAGCTTCAAAATCCATTTTACTCCTTCACGCTCCAACGGCTGGTCTGATTTTGATGACATCTACTTTGAAGATAGGTGGGACATTGGATTAATACATAAGCTACTTTTAATCCTGGATTAACCTTTTTGTCTCGGACTAACGCGGCATTATTATTATTAGCACCGCGGGGCACATCTAGTAAATCAAGATTTTGCCTTTGTCATCGCCTCAAATACAAAAGTTTAGTATTTTGCTTATTTCAACTGTTAATTTTTCTTTAAATAATGTATACTTCCGTAATTTAAATGATTATCTATAATATAAAAATAAGTCGTCCTACCTGACGCTATAACTACAGAACGCACGAACCTATTTCCACGGTACAGCATTCGTTGGAAAAGCCTCGGGCTCTGTGAGGTTTGTAGCAAACAAAATTCAGGAAAAGTACGATTCGCAAAAAAAGAGACCTACTCGCGGGCGGAGTCGCGGTAAACAGCTAGTTTATTCATATATTCTTGTTAGTAATAAAAAAAAGAATATTGAGAATCGATCCACAAATGGCTGAGAAATCGGTGGACATACAAAAAAAAAAAATACATACAGTCGAATATATAACCTCCTCCTTTTTTGAAGTCGGTTAAAAATGTAATTCTCCTTAGGTAATCACGACACGTCCTTCGAGCTGAGCCACTTCCGCAAGTTCCGGTTCAACCGCGTGCAGCGCCAGTACGAGAACGTGTGGCTCTGGAAGGACGTCAACATCGGACCGCACGGCCGCTACGTCTTCACCGTCGATGTGCCGCAGGTATGTCTAGTGTATACACGTATTTACGTGTACACACGGTGTCCCTTAGAGGTGTGATAAAATTAAGACATATCTGTAAATATAATTATGGAGTCATATCAAATCAAATCAATATCAAATCGAATATATATTTATTGATGTTAATAAATTTAAAAGATATAGTAACATTTTAAAAGATAGTCCTGGCTTCTGAGCTAGTATGCACGTGCTGTATTACAGTGCCTTCTCAATTATACAAGCAGAATTATTTTACTTATAACCTAGCCATACAAAATAGAATAAACAAATACTAACGCAAAACTATACAATAAATACGTAATACAACCAAAAATAAGTTTTAACATATGTATGATACGAAACATAAAACAAACTATAAACTATGCATAATATTAACACAACTACCAAGCTGGCGCTGCGCGTACGCCGGCGCTAGCCGAGGTGCGGGGAGCGGAAGGCGTCCTTATACGAAACCGGTTTGCCATTTCGCTCACAGTCAGTATTTTGCACTGTTGTAGAATGACATAAGGGTGGAATATACCAAATATTTTAGTAAAATTTTATTATTTACCCCTACAAAAATGAAATATCATTTTACATTTTGTTTTATTGGCAACCCTAACGAGTTAGCACTGATCGCTTATCAGACCGCACGCACACATGCACGTTTATACGCCCCTCCAACCAAGGCAGTTGTTCAATGATAAGCTGTAGGGTTGATACAGATGTTCAGATGGCACGTTAATTTGTGTGTCCCGGCTGTTAGTCTTAGTACAAGCAGTCGTCAAGCCAATTAAGTCAGTGGCATTCGGGTGGCTTGAACACTCTCAACACCAGAAGAAGATATAATATGTGTCTGATCATACGAGTACATATTATTATCATCATCGTCATCAGTTTTCAGTTTCGTCATCAGCCTTTGCTCATACACTGCTGGACATAGGCCACTTCCAAGGCTCGCCACTTGACCCTACCATTGCTTCTCTTTGCCGTCCACTACCTACCTTCCTCAGATCATCGCTCCACCTGGTTGTAGGACCTCATACACTACGTTTGCCGAGTAAATATAAAACTTACTATACTACTTATTATGATGGTTCGCTAACCCCAAAATGGATCCTGGCATCCGACACCAAGAGACGCCACTTTTCTCTATCCTGTGCTGTCTCCTGCCAGTCTGTGGCATGAAAAGCGCTCAGGTATTGCTGCACTTGGTCTTCCCAGCGATACTTGGGACGACCAACCGGACGACGACCAACCGGACGTCGCCTCACAGCCCGATCCTCTCCCACCCTTTCCACGTGGCCGAGCTAACGGAGCCGATGTGCTTTACTTTCGCCCATGATATTAGGTTCTGCCGCAAGGTCTTCTATTTTTTTTTCTTTTAATAACATAATATATAAACCTGATGATAATGATTTTGTCCTCTGTGTCAGGTGCCGGCGCACTGGACGGTGTCCGCCTTCAGTATGTCGGCCTCGCTCGGCTTGGGGATGATCACGGAGCCTATCCATGTGAGTACCTGCTTGTCTCTCATATATATATATATACATATGTATATATATATATATATGTATATATATATATATATATATATATATATATATATATTACTAGCTGACCGACCCGGCAAACGTTGTTTTGCCTCACTTAGAAGTACAGCGCCATCTATTGATTACTTACTCAACCCAGTCGAAAGGTATCGACATCTGTTAGAATCATTTGGAGTTAACAGATAATTGTGACTGTCAAATAATAACAGATAATAATTAGCAATAAATTAAAATTGCGACAATAATTTGAGATTTACACTATCCTATCTCTCAAGTTGGATAGAACTGCACATGGTGTGCGAATTTTATTATAATCGGTTAAGTGGTTTAGTAGTCCATTGAGGACAAACATTGAGACACGAGATTTATATATATTAAGATATAAAGCGTTGGTCAAAGTTTCAAAGTCCGCTGAGAAACCCTTTATTTATTTTAATAATTTTATAGTTTTTTTCTGAATTACATGAATTATTATTATTTTTAGGATTCCATACCTAAAAGGTACAAACGGGACCATATTCTGAGAAATGAAAAAAAAATAACAAAAAAACATATTATAACACTATTGTATATGTAGTGGTTGCTTAACTAAGTGGTTGGTCTGTATTGAAGCAACGTGAAACTAAGCCTAAACTCTCTGGGAACAGGCTGTATCTCATAAATTAATAGCTAAAAAGCTATAATTTTCGCAAACCATATATTGCAGCTTTGCATTGCCGTTGCAGCTATAACAAAACAAGCAAGAAATAGACACAATATTAAAGGGGGCTCCCATACAACAGATGTGTTGGTTTTGTGTTTTATTTAGATTACGTTACGGATCACTTCATGAGCGACCGTAACTTGCACTTGTCCAATTTTTTTTTGTACCCTTATACGATTTGACGTGAGCTTGACTGTGGTCTAAGATGTATCACGCTTGCCTAGAAGGAACATATTTACTCTAGATTTGAAGACTCCCAAATTGTACTTCTCGGGAAAAAGAGACTCAGGAAGAGAGTTCCAAAGCTTCGCAGTTCTCACAATGTAGGTCGAAGCAAAACGTTATGTGCGAATCCTTGGAACTTCGACAGAAAATCGGTGTCTCTTCACTGAGCCCCTGCTCGTTCTGTAGTGGATTTGAGAAGCGGGAATTAAATTGTGCAGCTCCATTGCACACTCTCCAAAATCTCTCCAAATTTCCTCTTTTCCACCCGCAGTACGTAGGCGTGCTCCCGTTCTTCATCAAAGTGGAGGGCCCGGAGTCGTGCCGGCAAGGCGAGCAGCTCGGGCTGCGCGTGGTGGTGTTCAACTACACGCCGCAGAACATCGAGGCTGTGGTCGTGCTCGAGGCGTCACCTGACTACAAGTTCGTGCACGTCGAGGCCAATGGCATTGTGAGTACATACAGTGTTCCTATTGCAGTGAAAAATGAGTCTTAAAAAATGTCAAGTTATGCTTGTACATAATATTCATCCCACAAGCAATAACTATTTGCAGGTATTACTATTATGGCTAGCAAATTTGTAACATTTTTATTAAATTGATAATTTATAATATTGGAGAAAATTATGGTAATTGTAAGTTCGAAATATGTACTAGCTCTTTGTTGCCTAAATAAACGATTATTATTATTATATTATTATAGTGTTAACTCCATGTAACGTCAATCGATTTAACGACAAACTCTCTAAAGCATCGAAATCAATTGGCTTTAGTTGGTTTAGCTTGTATTCCATACTATGGATACATTCTGTCCATTTAACGACCACTCTCTATAACGCCATAAAATGCACAGTCCCTTCAGTGTCGTTATATAGAGTTTATACTGTACATAAATCCTAATTCTTATTTGAAGTAAGAGTGATGATAATCTAAAGCTTACAACTGTCTCCCGGATGAGATTAAAAGTTCTAGCAACGATGACATTTTAAGAATAAATTAAGAAACTGGTTCGTTCCATTATTTGTGAATTATATTGATTATGTAATTGTTAATTAATTCTGGCAAGTAATTGTTAAATTATTTTTGACATGTAATTGTATTGTAACCAATTAATGAGTTATTGAGTTAATCTTAATCATCTTTATTCGTAATAAATATATAGCACGTCTTACAGCAAAAAAAATATACGAATAAGAAGAGTCCATATTTTCACGAGAAGACTACTAAAGCTTATACTCTGGCAGGTCCGGTCGTACAACCCCCGCACGTCGTTCGGCGAGCACCAGTTCTTCGTGTACATCCTGGCGGGCTCCGCGGCCACCGTGCACATCCCCGTCGTGGCCGCCAGGCTCGGCACCATGCACGTCAAGCTGCACGCGGCCACTCTCATGGGCCGCTCGCACTACACCAAGACTGTACACGTCGAGGTATCATGATGATGATGATATAGCCTTTTTTCGTGAGGAAATGCTTTTACGCATCTCCCGCCACAAGCCTAGAGAGGCAGACGGGGTATTGACCTGAGGGTTCGAAAAAGTTTGTTTGACGCAAATAGGCTCCGAAACTACTCTGTACCAATTTGAAAAATTCTTTCACCATTGGGAAGCTACATTATTCCCGAGTAACATAGGTTATATGTATGTTGTTTCCAACAATATTAAAGATCCTTACTAGTATCTTATAAATGTTGTAGAAACAGCTCTCAATTCAACCAAAGGCAAATTAAAACTTTACTAATGATTATATTTGCGTTCCGCAGTCCGACGGCCTCCCGCAGTACCGGCACCAGTCCGTGCTGCTCGACCTCTCGAACCGCGCCTACGTGTTCCAATACATGCACGTCAACGTCACGGAAACGCCCATCATTCCCTACGAAGTGGACAGATACTACGTGTTCGGATCGAACAAAGCGAGAGTGTCTGTGGTGGGAGATGTAGTCGGCCCGCTGTTCCCCACCATGCCTGTTAACGCTAGCAGTCTGCTCGATCTACCTATGGTAAGTAGATTGGCGTTAAATTAATAAAAATGTGCCTACAGCCTTCCTTGATTCTGTCGCGTGCGTCTTCTCCTTGATTTGGTCTAAATATGATATAAGTCTTCCTCTCCTGGCTTCTATCTTTCCTTCTATGATATTTTTTAGTGAAATTGTCATGTCTTATAAGGTGACCTCCCATCTTTTCTCTTCTGTTGTCTATTGTATTTAATATGGTTCTTGGTTCTTGTACTAGGCAGAGAACCTCTTTGTTATGGAACATCCTTTGGGTATGGAACTCTAAAACATTCCATAAAACACTGAATCCCAGATTTGTAGTAAAACTTTCTGTTTGCAGGACTCAGCGGAGCAGAACATGTTCAGCTTTGCCTCCAACATGTACCTGACCCTGTACATGCGCCTCATCAACCAGCGCAACCGCACGCTGGAGCGGGACTCGTTCCACCACATGAACGTGCTCTATCAGAGACAGCTGTCCTTCATGAAGCCCGACGGCTCCTTCAGCCTGTTCCGCAGCGACTGGTGAGTGGCACGCTAGAGCCAACCACTCGGCTACCATGATTGAAAGCAAAGTTGTAATTAACTGCTTTTACAAGTTTTTGTATGTGTCTTCTATCAAATACATACCAGATTATGTGTTGCTTACAAACACAGCACAAAAACATGACAAGAGTTTACTATACTATTGTATCTAGTACAATATACTAAACTTCACATAAATATTTCAATTCAAGTCAACCATACTGTATCTTAAGGTTGAGTTTCGACTAGTGCCGTAATAAACATAAGCTATTTTGCTCCGCGATTACAGCTATAACATTTTTTGACTACACAACTATACTAATAACGATTATATTCCTCAAACTCAAATAAGACCACACTCATTTTAGAGACATCACCATAAATCTAGTGCATTTTTGATCTAGTAAGGTAGGTCTTAGTTTTGTACTTTTGTTCAGGTGTAATCTTGCAAGCCTAATTATAATTAGACCTAGATTACTTCCCATTGGATGTTACTTTGAAAATAAAATCTACCTTCGTTATCAAATCAATTCCTTGTTGTGTATTGCAATATCTAAGTTTTTTTGGGTATCTTTTAACACAAAGGAAAATATTGTTTGTTTTTTGTTTTTGTTTTTGACACATTTTTCACACACGGCTGGTTAGCCCCATACTGAACCAATATGAAAGAAAAAAACGATTTCTATAGAAGAGAGAAGATAATTTTATTATATTATGCTCGGCAGGAACCAATCAGCGTCGAGTGTGTGGCTGACATCATTCTGCGCAAAGATCTTCCAAGATGCTTCCTTCAATGAGTGGGAAAACTTTATATACATCGATCCTGATGTAAGTTATTTGATTTGCTAATAAGTTTTATATATTATACTTATAGTTACAGCAAACAAACATTATATAGTTCCATAGTATCGTACAACATGTGAAAAATGATAAGTCACTTGTGTGAAGACCTTCCATAGACTATGTACTTTTAAAGAAAAAAAAAATATCAATTCTGATGTCTAATATTTGAACATCAATATAAAGCCTCACACACGAATTCAGTAGAATGTAAAATATTTTCCGAGATCGATGATCTCGTTGACGTATTGGTTATCACGCTGGATGGGCAACCAGAAGGTCCGGGTTCAATTCCCGGCACGGCTAACATCTTTGCGATGAAATAAATTTGTAAGCCGTTGGTCTGGGTGATTTTTTTACTGAAAAAACAGGAACAATTATTGCACGGACACTTAAAGGAAGCTTCTTTCTACCAGCTTTCTTTGTATGAGACTTGAAGTACCTATAAAAGCTATTTGTCCACTACATAGGTAATATCCATGGCGGTGTCGTGGGTGTTGGAGCACCAGACCCCCGAGGGGGCGTTCTGGGAGGTGACCTGGCTACCGGACCGCAACCAGAACTCCACCATCGTGGTGCCGAGGAACAGCTCGCTGTATGACGACACCGTGCGGGCCAAGGCTGACGGCAGGAGGGTTCAGGACCATAACAATGTTATTGTGAGTAATTATAGTCATTAGTCAGAAAGCTAGCTTAGCTTGACCCGGCGACCGAAATTAGCGCCATGTGGGATGTTTAAGCGATGATCATCTCTCTTTAGGTGACTTTTGTGCTATTGAAACGTGTTAATTAATTTACCTTTCAATTGAGATACGACAATCATTGTCATAGATATTCTTATGGGATGGTCATATAACGAAGAGATAAGTGGCCAAGCTGATAATAAATAAAGTAGCAAAGAACACTTCTACTTTATTCACCTTTCTACCAAAGAAAACAAAAGATGCCCCAGATACACACATACACACTCACAATATTATAGTTCAGAGGTATTTTATAAAGTAACACTGTATTTGTTTTACAGACGGAGAGTTCAATAATAATGCAGCGAAACATAACTCTCACGGCGCAAGTTATCATCACACTGGAGACTGTCAAGAATCTCAAAGACATTGGTGTTAGAGAGGTGAGTGTTGTCTCCACAGCTACGGACATACCCTTATCCTCCGTAGTCGTATTCCTCATTACCCATCAGTTTACTTACTGGAAGAGTTCTTTGGGCCAAGTATATTGCGTGATAAGTATTGTATAACCTAAAACGTGTTTTTTGTATTTTTTATAACGGTAGCTTATAGACACCAAAAATTTCCACGGAATATATTTTTTTATTATATATCAGCAACGGTAGCTGCTAGACACTTAAAATTTTCACAAAATATGTAAATGTATAATAGCTATCAAATTAAATTATAAAATTTAAATAAAATAGTTATTTGAAGTGGGCAATAAAAGTAATTTTTAAGTAGTTTTTTACTCGATCTTATAACGATATTTGTATTTTATGTAAATATATTATGAGTACATTAGAGGAAGTGTGAAAGTAGCCCCAGTGAGGGAGAAAATAAAGAGTGGAAGGTTTGCATGGTATGGACATGTGATGCGTAGAGAACAGATGCATGTCACTAGGATGTATGGTAGTGTAAGGAAGAAGAGCAAGAAGCCGACCGAAAAAGACATGGATGGAGTGTGTGAATGAGGATATGAGAGAGAAAAGATTGAGTGTGGAGATGACGTCTGATAGAGGAGAGTGGAGAAAGAAGATTTGCTGTGTCGACCTTACCTAAGTGGGACAAGGTTAAGAAAAAGAAGATAGTATTTAGATCATTATGTGTACACATTTGATAAGGATATAATCTAGAACGAAACAATGTATAAATTATAAATATAAATAAATAAAATAAATATTAGGACACATTTCACACACGGCTGGTTAGCCCCATACTGAACCATTTCTAGTTCGTATTATGGTTACTAACACAAATGCTAACACAACATATACATACATACATACATCTTATATATAAAATTTCCGTGTCACAGTGTTTGTTACCGTACTCCTCCGAAACGGCTTGACCGATTATTTCCAAATTTTATATGCGTATTCAGTAGGTCTGAGAATTGGCTACTGTATATTTAGTTTTTTTTTTATTAAGGCAAAACAACGTTTGCCGGGTCAGCTAGTATTATATAAATACATATTTAACACCCAGACCCACAGCCAACAAATTTAGTTAAGCACAAAGATGTATCGAACCCGGAACCTTCTGATTAGCAGACCGGCATGGTAACCTTTACGCTAACGAGGTTGTCATGTCAAATGTTTGGTAGGGTGCATTCTGTTTAATAATAATATGGTTGTTGTATCGCGGGCAGGGTCTGTCTGCGCGCGTGGTGCAAGCGCAGCAGCGCGGCATAGCGTGGCTGGAGCGGCACCTCAAGCTGCTCGAGGACTTCGGCGACCCGTACGCCATGGCCGTGGTCGCGTACGCGCTCACCTTCTCCAAGGCGCCCAGCTCCGAGCACGCCTACAGGCTGCTGCTCAGGAAGCAGAGGAACGAAGGTCACTATCACTCCTCACACTTTTAGAAAGAAAGAACACATTTATTTCAGACACAGAAGACGCATACATATACATTATTTTATATTACATAAAACGAACATGAAAAAAAAAATAATAATAGTTAAAAAAAAAACTAAACACGCTTATCTGGCCGTTTTAAGTGGGTTAAAATCGCGCCCAAAGAAGTCGGTTACAAACAAACATACAAACAAAAATACAAAAAATGTAATAATTTTATCAAATTAGTGTATTGTCATCGGTCCTCAATAAATCTACAAAGTTTCTACGAAATCTGGCCGTTTAAAGTGGGTCAAAATCGCGCCCAAAGAAGTCGGTTACAAACTCGGTTATAATAACTTTGTGCTTATCCTTGTTCTTATCCATGTTCTCATCTTTGTTTTTATTTTTCTTCTCATCCTTGCGTTTATCCTTGTTCTTAACCTTGTTCTCATCCTTGTTTCGACAGGTGGTCTAGTATACTGGGGCCGCGAGCGCGTTCCGGCGCCGCCAACCAAGATTGAGAACCAGAAGCCTTTCCTCTTACCTCGGCTGCCGTACAAATATGATTCCAACAATATCGGTGCTACGGCGTACGCCTTACTCGCGTGTATGGACCATCAGGATAACAACGAGCCCATTGTCATGTGGCTTAACTCGCAGCGACTCAGAGATGGCGGCTGGGCTTCCACACAGGTTAGTTAGGGGTGCCGGGGAGGTTGAAGAATACATACATGTTACAGCCCCCCCGTACTAGTCTCATTTATATCATCTGAAAAAAAATGACAAACTTGAATCTAAGCTCGGTAATGTTTTCAATAACAATTCAAAGATTTTATTATCGTCGTGTATGAGTTACAAAATCTTTCTATAAATATGACTTCGATAAATTGGTGCTACGGCGTACGCGTTAATCATGTGTATGGATCATCAGGAAAATCAATACGCAAATTACTAACACTGATTTTTGATATAATATGTGATTGATGTTTCTTTTCTTTCCCTAGGACTCATACATAGCTCAGCGTGCATTGATCGAGTACACGAACCGCAAGCGGCTGCGTGACGTCAGCTCGCTGACACTCACTGTGGACGCGGTGGCGCTGGAGGGCGCCACGAGGGTGCTGCGTGTCGCTAATGATAACCTCGCTGTCATGCAGTATATTGATGTGAGTATATCAAGCAGTACACGAACCGCAAGCGGCTGCGTGACGTCAGCTCGCTGACACTCACTGTGGACGCGGTGGCGCTGGAGGGCGCCACGAGGGTGCTGCGTGTCGCTAATGATAACCTCGCTGTCATGCAGTATATTGATGTGAGTATATCAAGCAGTACACGAACCGCAAGCGGCTGCGTGACGTCAGCTCGCTGACACTCACTGTGGACGCGGTGGCGCTGGAGGGCGCCACGAGGGTGCTGCGTGTCGCTAATGATAACCTCGCTGTCATGCAGTATATTGATGTGAGTATATCAAGCAGTACACGAACCGCAAGCGGCTGCGTGACGTCAGCTCGCTGACACTCACTGTGGACGCGGTGGCGCTGGAGGGCGCCACGAGGGTGCTGCGTGTCGCTAATGATAACCTCGCTGTCATGCAGTATATTGATGTGAGTATATCAAGCAGTACACGAACCGCAAGCGGCTGCGTGACGTCAGCTCGCTGACACTCACTGTGGACGCGGTGGCGCTGGAGGGCGCCACGAGGGTGCTGCGTGTCGCTAATGATAACCTCGCTGTCATGCAGTATATTGATGTGAGTATATCAAGCAGTACACGAACCGCAAGCGGCTGCGTGACGTCAGCTCGCTGACACTCACTGTGGACGCGGTGGCGCTGGAGGGCGCCACGAGGGTGCTGCGTGTCGCTAATGATAACCTCGCTGTCATGCAGTATATTGATGTGAGTATATCAAGCACTACACGAACCGCAAGCGGCTGCGTGACGTCAGCTCGCTGACACTCACTGTGCAAGCGGTGGTACTACTAGTTATTATATAGGTATTTATTACACTGTGAATCTACAAGCCAAACAAGAGAGAAAACCGGACTAGCAAGGGAATCTCAACAAAATACGACGCTATACTCGGACGCCTCCTGTTTTAATAGAAGTACCACAACATCTGACGCAATGACAGTGGAACAGGTATGCCAGCAACCCAAGACCGTGCTCCGCTATTTTAAGGAGCTTGGATGGCTTGGGTAGGCTGGTAGGGGGAAATGCACAATATGCCTCTTGCAGGTTGTCAGTGCAGGTCTGATCGCCCCCGTCATAGAATAAGAATAAGGTATTCATTATGTGTCTGTTGGTGCCCCCAGATCCCGGAGGCGTGGGGCACGGTGAAGGTGACGGCGAAGGGCGCCGGGTACGCGATCCTGCAGATGTCGGTGCAGTACAACGTGGACATCCCGCGGTTCCAGACGGCGCCGCCAGAGCGCGCCTTCTCGCTGCTCCACTCGCAGTACTACCGCGGCCGGAATCAGTCGCACATCGACTTCCAGGGGTGTGCCGCGTGAGTATATTACTATACTTGCGTACTATTAAACCTTATAATCAACACACGATATTTTTTGACAAGGTATGAACAAATATCCAGAGTTATAGATAAATTTTCTTTTCTTTTATAAATTAAATCCTATTATTACTATACTTAAGTAGGTACTATGTTAAATCTAACTGGTTTACGAAACTATATTGTATGAAGGTACCCTGAAGAAAACAGAACTTACGGCACGAGATTACTTAGTGCTGGTCGCCATATTAATTAATAAAAAAATAATAATGTTCATAATCATTGTATTAACTGAGCTATTTGATACAGGTATATTACCTGTAATGTACTCTCTATATTAGTGTCAATAAACTTTGTTAATCAAATTAAAATTTTAATTTGTTTGACAAGTTTTTTTTTCGAAGATAAATAGTAATTGGCTTAGCGTGCCTCGGAAGAGACCGGTGGTGTACTTAATAATATGATTTCTATCAACAGCCCAGAGATTATCGATATTATATAAGCACACACACACACACACTCAAACTCGCGATGTACAAATACGTGCCATTCGAATAATCTAGCTAAGAAATGGTCTAATTGTAAAAATAAAAGTAAAAAAGCCTTTATTCATCAGCATTACCTACTTTTTTAACATGCACATTATCTTATCATATTTAATATTAGTTCAATGTCATTTCATTTTAAGAAATGGTCTAATACGGGACCAAAAATAAAATAAAAATGTAAAAATCTTCATTTATTAATTGTTTTTGTGGGATTCATATCCACTCATCACTCTTGGTTTCCCCAGTTGGACCCTGACGGCGGAGTCCCCGCGGTCTGGGCTGGCGGTGCTCGAGGTGGGCATCCCCACCGGCTACATGATCCAGCAGCAGGCGCTGGACGAGTACGTGCTCTCGCGCCGCGTGCCCACGTTGCAGCGCGCCAAGTACCAGCTCACCAAGATGCTCTTCTACTTCGACTATGTAAGTTACACTTTGGTCACCAACACACTCTTTTACTCCGACTATGTTAGTTACACTTTAGTCACCAACATGCTCTTTTACTAAGACTATGTGACTTCCACTATGCTTTTTTACTACGACTATGTGAGTTACACTTTAGTCACCAACATGCTCTTTTACTTCGATTATGTCGGTTACAGTTTAGTCACCAACATGCTCTTTTACTTCGATTATGTCAGTTACACTTTAATCACCAAAATGCTCTTATACTATGACTATGTGAGTTACACTTTACTCACCAACATGCTCTTTTACTACGACTATGTGAGTTACACTTTAGTCACCAACATAATAATTCTTTTACTTCGATTATGTCAGTTACACTTTAATCACCAAAATGCTCTTATACTAAGACTATGTGAGTTACACTTTGGTCACCAACACGCTCCTTTACTAACTACTATGTGAGTTACACTTTAGTCACCAACACGCTCTTTTACTACGACTATGTGAGTTACACTTTAGTCACCAACATGCTCATTTACTACGACTATGTGAGTTACACTTTGGTCACCAACACGCTCCTTTACTAACTACTATGTGAGTTACACTTTACTCACCAACACGCTCTTTTACTACGACTATGTGAGTTACACTTTAGTCACCAACATGCTCTTTTACTTCGATTATGTGAGTTACACTTTGGTCACCAACACGCTCCTTTACTAACTACTATGTGAGTTACACTTTACTCACCAACACACTCTTCTACTTCGACTATGTGAGTTACATTTTAGTCACCAACACGCTCTTTTACTACGACTATGTGAGTTACACTTAGTCACCAACATGCTCTTTTACTTTGATTATGTCCGTTACACTTTAGTCACCAACATGCTCTTTTACTTTGATTATGTCCGTTACACTTTAGTCACCAATGTGCTCTTTTACTTCGATTATGTCAGTTACACTTTAGTCACCAATGTGCTCTTTTACTTCAAATATAAATATATTTTATTTATTTATCTATATTTATTTTACTTCGATTATGTCAGTTACACTTTAGTCACCAACGTGCTCTTTTTTTTTTTTTTAATATTGTGTTTTGATTTAAAGGTCAATATTACCGGGGATATTACTTTACAATAGCTTATTAATCTCAGTCATATTGTCACCTTTCCCAATTATTCAATGTTGTATTTATATATTCCAGCTATCGCCGGAGCCGACGTGCGTGAACTTCACGATCGAGCGCTGGTTCCCTGTGGCCAACATGTCTCGCTATCTACCCGTTAGGGTCTACGACTATTACGCACCAGGTACTGGCAATACATATTTCATCATCATCCACCATCTTTTTTTTTGTCCCAAAGGGTGTAGGACTCTCAGTGGCTGTGTCAGCTGTCACTCTTATATGACATTGTCATCAACGGGTGATAATGATATAGTCTTCCTTTTCTTCGAGTGTAAGCCTCTCTATCTATGTGCCTCTATTGATTTTGCGCAGACCTCTCCCAGATAAGATCCATTAATTTGACGATGTCGACAACACTTCTCGTTCCTAGGTCAAAAAGAAAGAAAAATATAGTTTATTGCTCACATATTAGGAATACACACTATTACCGTGAAGAGTTAAAACATAAAAGATACAATCACAAAATTTTCGCATTTTTCATATTAGGGGGTAAAAGGTTTAGTAGTAGAATAAAGTTTAGATTAGTAAGTAAGGGTTAAGTTTAGTAGGATTCAAAAGCGAGTGTAGCTTGTTAGTAATAACGTCTGCTTTTCAATCAGACGGCCCCCGGCCCTACACCAATGACTAATTGTTTTTCAAATTATGTGTAGATTTTGCACTCGTTTTACGGTGAAGGAATACATCGTGAGGAAACCAGCTGAGGACCACAATATCCGAAGTTGGCTTAGCGTGCCTAGGAATAGCACCGGTGGTGTTGTGAGAAGGGTTGGCCAACGTGTGTCGTCCGCCAACCCGCACTTGGCCAGCATGGTGAATTATGGCCTATATCTCTTTCGTGACAGAAGGCCCTGAGTCCCAGCAGTGGGATCGTATATTGGGCTGCTTATGCTTAGTAGGACAAGTTTTAGTTATTTGGAATAGGGTTAAGTTGGGTAAAATGGTTTTAGTTTAGTAATACAAATATTATTCTTATTTCAGAACGTTTCAACGAGACGATATTCGACGCGCTCCCGACGTACCTGCTCAACATTTGTGAGGTCTGCGGCTCGTCCCAGTGTCCGTACTGCGCTATCTACAACGCGGCGACGTTGCCAGCGGTGGCCGCCGCCTTGCTTGTTGTTACTGTGGTATTACCCCTCGTCGCGTGGATCAGGCCGCTTGGACTCGGATCCTAGTTCTATGACTTTCTAATTCGAGGGGTCTTGGGGGTCAAGTATCATATTGGGTCAAGATACTAGCAGTAGTTAACATAAGATAAAGTGTCATGGTAAAAAATAAGTCTTTTTAAAATTGACAGCATATAGTTTGTGTCAACTACTGCTAGTGTCACGGCATCTTGAGCACAGAATACCCCGCGACAGAGTTGCCAGATAAGATTTTACCATACTCTATACGTATTTTTATCGATTTTTATCTTCGATGTGCATTATGAACTAAACAAGTTGTATTGCCAGTTAATTGTATAAGTAGTTTTGGTCAAATCTATAAGATTTTCAAAAATGGTATGTAATTTCAAACACTTGCTATTTTACTAGCATTTATGCAGTATGTATGTGACAACCATATAAGAGGGTAATCTGTGGATCCAGGAAAGTAAACTAAATGTAAATAATAATAATTCTTAAATGTTGCAAATAATAAAAAATTGGCGTTGAAATGAATGATAATTATAAAGTTCTATACTTTCTCAAAAACAGGTTGTGAATGATGATTAATTTGTGCCTCCGAAAAGAGTTTATCGAATATTGAAGTAAATGTCAAAAATAAAATATATTATGTATTGGAACCATGACACAAAAGTAATATGTAGTGATATTAAATTAGAATTAAATGATTGAATGAATGGTGAATTGCGGTCAAGTGCAAGCCCATTACTAGTAAAAAAAAAATGATTCGAAAAACATCATTTCAATTTATCGTAGTAGAATTAAGTGTATTTTATATTACTAAAACGAAGTGAAATTGTCCAAAAAGAAATATTGTTGCTAACTGATTATCAAGAAATGTTAAAATTATCTAAAACTTAATTCTAAGGGGCAACATTTTATATTGAAGGAAAAATCAAAAATATTTTATTTACATAAAAAGCTTATATACAAATATAATAACGAAACTAATAACTAAAAAAAAACAGTTATCTGTAAATTATTCATCACTGAAGTCAATATGTATGTATTTTGCAATATCAAAATACTTCACAAATGCATATTAAGGCTTTCCGATTCCCATACTAAATGCTTCTCAGACTGGCAACCATTTCCTCTAAGATTTTTAAATAGTAATCACTTAACATAAACTTAAAATGATCTAATTGGGGCGCGAAATAGGTAATATTATACATTTTTTATCGCAAAACAGATATATCAGCGTGATTTTTTCCAGCAAAATACACATGTATGAGTGCAGTGCAACAACTTAGCTGTTCAGTTGACAGTGTCGCTAGTGGAGATTTGTTGCCACCTAAGAGTGCTGTCGAACTTGTAATTCCAATTTTGGCCACCTGAACAGCTAAGTTGGTGACATGTATACGTATACATTGTTAGTTTCCGTTTCCGTTAGTGTCATTCTCTCTGCCAAACATGAACCCAAGCTTACCATCCGTAGTAATAAATCAACAAAATTCCGATAGATGGCAGGATCAAAAACAGTATTGTTAAAGAGTTTGATGAAATTTATTTATTATTTTTAAATAAATTATTGCTATTTTTATATTAAGTATCGTAATAGAATTAAAAATTTAAAATATGTATAATTTTGTTTGATTATTTGAATGAAATTTAGTTATGTCAATGTCAGTTTGTCATATTTGACATACTTAAAAAAACGTATTTATATTGCAGCAATAATTTTTAGGGTTAGGTACCCTAAGAATGAAATTAATATACTACTGCGATCTTTTCTGTACTTAAAAGATAAAAACGAATGCCTTTTACAAAATATTCGTTGTCTGTCTTTCTGTCACCAGGCTGTTTCTTATACACTTTGATAGCTGAAAATTTCACAAATTATTTGTTTCCGTTGCCGCTATAACCCAAGAGTATACAAGTACTAGATACGCTATAACAACAAATACTAAAAACAGAAAATATACAAATATAAAGGGTGGATGACACGTTTTTAAAGTGTACCGTAAAAGACGTGTTATATTTTGTATTTTTGCTCAATATCAAAAACGATAACAGGACACTACAGAATTCTACAGAATATTAAGCTACGTATTACCTCTTTTTACTCTATCTTTACAATGACACTTGGTAGATTCTTTCATGATTTCTCTCTTTCTTTCTTTCAAAATAAAATGAATGTTTGATATGGGGTTCCCATACAAAAAACATGTTTTTTCGCCATATTTTAATAATGGTACGGAACCCTTCACGCGCGAGCCCGGTTCGTACTTGGCCAATTATATCAAATTTTTATACCTACGTCTTTTGTTTACCTATCAATATCTTTAACAATCTCATAATTACAAAAGGCTTGTTTGTTTGTTTGTTTGGATGTTTTTATGTTTTTTTGACGCGAATAGGCTCCGAAACTATTGGACTAAAATTAAAAATTCTTACACCGTTGGGAAGTTACATTATCCCCAAATGACATAGGCATTATATTTTGTTGCAAAGGGTAAGAAATTCTTATTAAGACTCCAGTAATGTAACACAAGGTATAAAAAAGAGTAAAAAATTTGTTTCATCGCATGCGCTAAGAAAAGTTAGTTGTGGCGGGTGTCGTTTAGTATGTCTTGAGAGCAGCGGAACCCATATATACAAAAAAAAACTTTAATCTATGTCAAAATTATAATGCGATAAAGTTTAAATGTTTGTTCGTAACGAATAAAATATTACACTTCTGAACGACTTTCAAACATATCTCCTAGAATTGATTTTTTTTTATGCCCGTGCTAAGCCGGGACGGGCCACTAGTGTATAATTATATCAACGATACATGTAAACTGCCAGATGTATATTTATAATAACTAAGATTTCGACAGGCCTCTTACCTTAGAATAATAATAATAGTTTTTTTTTATTTCAAATGAAGCTAAAATAATATCCATAGTCTATTATATATAAATTCCCTGATAATATGTAATTATTTACTTTTCTAATCATTAGACTTGAAGCTGTTATTCCGGATGAACCGATTTTGATGTTCTTAGCTATGTTTGATGATATTCGGATGTCCGCCAAAATAGCGGATATGATATTATTCGCAACTTTCCCAAATGAAATGGCTTACATTTTGGAATCATGCGAAAAATACAACTGTTTCATGCAATATGTTAGATGATTCGTGAGAAAAGTTTTTTCTTGTTACTCGTATCATGTACCCAATAGATTTATTTTTTAATTTCATTTGAGGTTTTAAGGTATGCACTATGAATATTAACATACACGAAAACGAAACCTATTGAAAATATTGACTTTCCCATAATATTCCTTTAAAAAAAAAGAGTTTCGAACAAAATAAAATAGCAAAATTAATAATTCATGAGATTTGAACCATAGTCAATTTAAATCATAAAAATATTTCCTGTTCCAAAAATGCTTCCTCTACGAACGAGCCATATAATCGACAATTGAGCGTTCGAAATTGGCATGCATATTCAAATATGCTGAAGTTCAAGTGACAAAAAAAATTGTCAATGCTAGTGTGAGTGTAGCCGCATCGTCACAGAATAGATGATAGTAGATATGGGTTTATTTGACTTTTGCTACCAACGCCTTATTAGATGGTGTTTTGTGATGAGCCCTAAAAATAATACATTAACAATAGATTTCGCGTAACGATTCAGAAGTTCTGAAAGGGATAATTTGAGCCGCTAGGATAAAGAAAACATACTTATGAAAATTTAACGCCATCTAGCGGCATCTGAGCACTTGTGGCATGCTAACGAACAGCCTTAACATTTTTGTACATATCCAAAAAATATTTAGTATTTTTATATTGATTCTATGTTATGAAATACGATCAACGCTTTCACAAAGTGTGTGGTTTTATATACAATGGCAATATCGGAACTGAAGTGAACTAAGGAGCCTTAAGACAAAGATAAATTAAATATTTATATTGAAAATCTACTGCAATGCTTTGAAGGCTGCACAGAAGGCTACAGAGTAGCATATTCTTTCAAGTTTCTTTTCAGGTTTTATGTTTATACATAGAAGTTATTAAGGATTAATGATATCTTACACAATTTCTAAGTGTAGAAATAATAGACAGTCAATTTTTGATCTAATATTTATGAAATTCATGAAATAAATATCTGAAATGCTTAGACGAGTTTAAGATAAATAAAAAACTCAAATCTTTAATACAAGAAAATTCTTGAACCATTTGAAATATTTTGGAATATTTTGTAGGTTTTTGGTATGTACAATAACGATTGTACAGTGTTAAAGGGTTTAAATCAGTTGCTTGAAACTTTAGTAAATTTTAATTTTGCAGCTTATCATTAACAATTAACATGTCTCTTTCAACTCATACTTTACCTTGATATTTAGTATTTAATTAGATATACAAAAACACCTCACATGTCATAAAGTATTCATAAAAATGTATTATGTTCTCTTTATTAACATTTTTATCTATTTTAACCACCGTTAGTTAAAAAGTACCTAATAAGTACCTAACTCATTTGTAATACCTCTATTTTTCATTCCAGTTTTTTTTTTTACTGAAGATGTAGTGTACCATTCCACTTTAGTTTAGTTAGGAAGTGTTTATTTTAGCGTAAGAATTTCTAGACAGCTTCTTTTTATATTTGATTCAGTATTTTTTTGTAATTATACTCTTTTACATGTCTAAACTGCCCTAATGCCATTGATTGCGTTTTAGAAATAATATTAAAATATCCCTTATATTTGATCACTTATTACTTATTTTACATCTATATTCATATTTTTAATATGAGCTTGATCTGAGTTTTCATGACTGTAATCTTTACTTTTTTTACATGACTTTAATCTTTATCTTTTTGTAACTTAAGTCTGTTTTTTATGTCCTTGATTTTTAGTACTTTTGCTATGTCTATTCTATTTTGATTTAATCATAATATTAACTCTATGTGTTACTGCATATTTTTATTATGTTCAGTTGAAGAATCTCAGTCTTTCTTATACACCTTTGGTGCTGTCTTCATCTTAGTTTCTACAATTTCTGTTGGGTTTAGATATGGCTATGTATGTTCGCGTATATTTTATTTAGTTTTTTCCTTATATGCAGCTAATCTATCACATTTTTAGACTTATCAAATAAAATATATCATATTTAGATTGCGTTAGCATATAATGCATACTTGCCTTACAATTGACAAATATGCAACAAATTAACATATTGATAAAAAATGTCTTAGTATTATTTATGTATATAAAAATATCCTTGGGTTTGTTAGTTTGTCATAGAAAATATTTCTATGAAGGCAATATTATGACAATTACTTTATGCATATAAGAAAGTAATATCTTTATTTGTGTGTTCTTAAAGGATGTTAGAAGTGTCTCTTATATTGTGGCTTGATTAGAATGACAAATGGCAAATATGATTAACATAGTAGACTAACATATATCTTATACAAGTTATTGGTACAAATTACCCGTCCAGTGTATTTCCAAGAAAAAAGAAAATAAATCTAAATAAAAATATTTATATTGCTCTAAAATGAATCTCATCAGATGCCATTCTGCATGTTACTTAATTAGTCTCCGTCCAAATTACCAATGACTGATTTATTTTACTTTTTATACTTTGTGTAATAAATATCATGTGTATTTACTTGGAGTTTGTATTATTTTGTCGTAAGTTGTTGAAAAATCTTGTCTGTAAGTAGAATAGGAGAGTGAAATTCAAATATTGACTCTTGATAGATTTATTTCCAAATAAAATCTTGAAAATGTCCTTGTTTTGTTTTTTATCTAGTATAACTTTGTTTTTAGGGTTCTGTACCTAAAAGGTAAAAACGGGAACCTATAACTAATCCTCTGATGTCTGTCTGTTACCAGGCTGTATCTAAGAAATTATTTTAGCTAGAAAGCTGAAACATTAACAAGACATGTATTTTCGGTGCCACTATAACAACAAATACTAAAAAAAATAATAATAAGGGGTCCCCATACATAAAACATGTTTTTTTCGTATTTGTTTTGATTTATAATTATCATTAACAACAGTTAGTAGACATTTTGACAGAATATATAAATGTACCTACTAGCTGACCTGGCAAATGTTTTTCTTGCCTCACTTTGAGGTATGAAAAATATATGTAGCCGATTCTCAGACCTACTGAATATGCATATAAAATTTGGTAAAAATCGGTCAAGCCATTTCGGAGGAGTATGGTAACTAAAATTGTGACATGGAAATTATATATATTAATAATTCATTTTAATTATAGATATTTTCTCTCAAATTAAGTTAAAAAATAGATATTTAAGGGCTCCCATACAACATACATAATTTTAAGCATTTTTTATTCTATCCTTAGTTGTGTTAGCTACCATAACACAAACTAGTAATGGTTCTATATAGGGTTAACCAGCTGTGTGTGAAATGTGCCTTAAAAAAAGTTTCCAATGATATAGAACAAAAAGTACATTGTGATACCAAAACAACTTTATTATTAACTTAATAACACATAGTAAATATTAGATTTACAATAAATACTAGTGAATTATAATTTTCCTACTGTCTCTTCTTGACTTGCTTCGATTTTGTAGAAGCAGCTTTAGATGATCCTCCACTGAAGAGATTGGCGATCATTTCAGACATCTCTGGCATCTCAGTCATCTTAGTTAGGTTACCTATCTGTTTCAAGTCTTCTTTGGTTTCTGGGTCGTTCATCATCTTGGGCAGGATCATGATCAGCAGTAACGGCAACAGCATCATCATTACCATGGGGTTGAACAAGAAATCTGTCATTCTCCATTGTTCCCGAACTTGGAAGTATCTGATTTTTGACAACATTTTAATGCGGAGTGGGTAGGGAACTTGGATCACTTGCGATGTTTGAATGTAGTTTACTTTCCTTGCTCTGTACTTGCCTTTAGAGTTGATTTCGACTCTCACAGGCTCATACATATAGTCTGGATGGATAACTTCTACGATGTAGGAGCCAGAAGGCACATTGTGGATGACAAACAATCCATCTTCTCGTACAAAACCGATGTAATCTCCGCCGTTCACATGCACTCGCATATCCACTTGCCATGGACCTGATAACTGCTCTTCTGGTGGAAATACCTTCCCTTCGATTATATATCTTCCATTTCCGACGTCTTCTTCAGAATTTATTGCACCTACGGTACCATACGCAATGACAACAAGAATACTGGAAATAATTATCTTCATGGCGACTACCTATGTGACCTTTGAGTTTGTTTGAGTGTCACTTATTCTATGCTGGATTTAAATTAATACTGTAGAGTTGATTGCTATACCTATCCGCAAAATTACTAATTCGAAATCAATGCATTGTCGAAAATTCTAAAGGGAAATCAAGAATAACCAGAGACTACTATCAGCTGATTCTTGACATTGATAGTTAGTTAAAAATTGACAGTGATTCATGCCAATTTGTAGGCAAAGAAAAACCGGTTTTATCGATTTTGAAATAAACTTAACGTACTCTATTTCGTCTACATTGTCAATGGTTTTTAGTAAACAAATTCATTGTTTTCCAATACAAACATGTGGATTGTAAATTAAAAAAGGCACGTTAATCGTGTTGGAGACATTTTAAACTGCTTTAGCTATGTCAGGGTACTTAGAAGTAAAGTATCCTTTCAAGCCCAACCTCGGTCTGAACCCTTTCAAGGTATGTTTTCATTACATTGTGAGTGCACGTTTATACGCGATTTTTTTCATATTATATTTGGTTGCAGTCATGGAAGAGACAGTGGTGCATACTTCGTCCGAGTCCAACGTTCCCGGGGGGTGTTTTGGCTGTATATTGCAGCGAGGCTGGTGCAGCGGCGGGGAGCATCGAGTTGCCCGCAGGGTTCGTGGTACGGAGGGCAAAGTCCCGCACGCGGCCGCATGCCTTCGCGGTATTCCCTGCGGACGAACCGCGCAAGCCGCGGGTGCTCCTCGCCGCCACCACTCTCCACGATGCTCAACTGTGGATGGAGAAAATCAAAGTTCTCATCAATGGGAGTAGTATAATAGGTAACACACCTACCTTCATTATATATATCAATCTATAAAAAAATTAGAACTAACTTCTATATTTTTGTATTGATTTAACATCCTAGTATAATTTGCCTATTTACTTAAAAAAAAATGACAAACTAAGAAATTAAATTTATATTGTTGCCTAATAATTTGCACCCACATATCACATACCTTCTCAAATGCATCACAGATCTATGTAAGGCATTGAGTGTACATTGTTCCTCCATTGGCAATGCATTGAATGATAATAGCCCGTGCAGTGGGAGCCTAATTTGTTGAAATGTTCTATTGTTGATTGAATCAGTGCTAATGGTTAATAGAAATGATTTATTTGGTATCTTGCAAAAGTAGTTCCATGTTTGTGTCTAAAATAGAAATAAATAATTAAAAAAAAATATTTCAATTAAAAAAATAATTCTTTGGAGTTTCATTGTTAGTACAACCCTAAAAAAACAGTCATTGACTTATATTTCCAGGACATTCATACCTAAACCAAGTACAGAATCATGCCTAAATTCATAATTAATTTATAAGAAGGTATAATATCATGCTTATTAATTTATTTTTTCATTGCTTTGGAAGGGCTACTTTGTAATTGATTGTTATATAAATATAGTTTCATATTTATTATACCTACTTAATTTTAATTACACTAATTTACTGCACCTTTACAGAAAAAGTTGCAGCTGTGTTATTATCCAATAATTTTATATAATGTAAACAAAATTTTAAAATGTTCTTTTTTACAAAACAAATTAACCCTTCAATCATTTCAATCCATCACCATCTTTCCAGACTCGGAGAGTTGCATCAAAGACTCGTTCTCAGTAACTGTAAAAGCCACTGAGTTATCACGTAAATGTGGTCTCAGTGGGTGTGACTGCACCGTATCGGTGACTCCAACCGGTCTCCTCATCTCCCACAAGCAGAGACCAGTCCTTGTTTCGTGGAAACACATCAGTGAGGCTTCGTTGACGACCAATGAAGCAAATGGGACTTGCTTACTTACAGTCAATAGGTTAGTTGTATGAATCGATTTTTCTTGTCAAGTTTGGTTGCTAAAGTGTATGAACCTGTTGCTAAATGTAAGCAGAAGTAGCTTGTAACTTGCTTATATGTATATAGTATGGTTTAAGTTTCTCATACTTGAAGTAAGATTGAATTCAGGTCGTGCATATTTTTTGTGCTTATGATCTCGAAATTTAGTTCAATATATTGAATAATGCTTGTTGATATGATTTTATTGAAAAAACATAAACTTACCTATGAAGCTTATTTTTGATATGTATCTGCATTAGGCCGTTCACAGACAAAATTAATACCTATTATTTAGGAATTTTGTCTCGTGTTATTCAAGAGCATATGTTTCCTGTTTATAAAATGTAAAATTACACAGACATTGCTAAGAAACTGTGATAATTTTAGTGCTTCATGCTAACATCACATATTACTGAGAATTGAGATAATTTTGTTCAGCATGATTCATTTACTAACACACTTGGGTTGCATACATTTTAAAATTAACATCAATACTGAGTTTCATAATAAGGGATCGTCAATTTGGTCTCTGGGAATGTACAAGTAATATTGTAAACATTGCTATATTAACCTATGAATAATATATTTGTCCATATACATATAAAAAGTTAAATTGAAATTATTGACAAAAATCTTTAAAATTAAAAACTAAACCACTTACAAAACTAAAAGTATAGGTATCTAATAAACTAAAAGACCAGTGTCAGTGGGAAGAGTAATAATTGAAATTGATTAAAATTTAAAATTAATTGTACAACATGGTAGCACTTTGAAACTGCAATAAATTAATTGAGTTTGACTATGGGGCCAATTTATAAAAGGTATTAATTTCATCTAAAAGATTCAGTTTAGTTCTCTCTTGTATGGAGCCCTACTCCAAATAAAGGTTTATTTTTCAAATTTTATGTGGGAATTGCGCTTAATTTACGGTGAAGGAAAATGTAGTTTGGATTTTTTTGTTTATGTAGGTTTCCAAGTATCACAAATATATATTATATCATCCGCCAACCTGCCTTCCTTGGCTAGGATGGTGGATTATGACCTAACTCTCTCCTCGTAAGAGGAGTACTAAAGACCCAATAGTGAGAACGTATAGTGGGCTATAATGCAAGCTAAATATAATTTTGTAAAGTACTAAAGAAAGTAAGTTAATTCAGCATAGAAACAAAACTAAAACGTAAGCAACAGTAAAAAAAAATATCAGAACAATTGCAGCATAAGCAACACTACAATTATTTTAAATTTAGTTTTTTTTACTTTATAAAATAGTATTTTGCTTGCATTAGCATTGCGTAATCGGCCACAAGCAGTTATTACAATTTTTAATTAGGCAACTGAATCATTTTGCAAGTTTAAGGTGGGTTTGTTTTTGCAGTTGTAGCTGCATTGTTTCAACTTTCAGTGAACGATTATGAAACACGTTCCTGTTATTATGTAGGTACCATAAATTAACGTTAACTAGAGCTAATACTTTAATTAAATGGTTCGCCCGGAACTTAAATACGTTATACACGCGATTCTAGCAGTTACCGTTTACCATAATGTAAACCTCTTTCTGCTTGATCGAACTGGGTTGGCGTGAAATTAAACCCTCTAACACTTAACTTATCTAACTAACTAAGCTAACTTCGAGGTATTAAATATAAACTAAAAATTATAGTCTCGTAAGTTTCTTTCTGTATTCTGAGGTTACGTATAGTTTCGAAATCTCGATCTGATGACTAATCTGATTTGTAAATTAGAAAAAATAAATAAGAATTACTTACTATTCTGGCAATGTTTTTTCATATTGATTAATCTGATTGGTACCGAAATTGCTATAAATATTCGTAAGCTTGTTCTTTAGATAGTCTAAAAGTTATTTTATACAATTATTTAAACCTAGTTTATGATTTTCAATGATAAAACCGCATACTCAAGTTTGCTCTTTTTATCGCGTAGCAAGAAGACTTTTATTGTGAGCCCAATAATTTGAATTAGGATATCTGACCCTGGGACTTGAGGTCATTAAATTAAATCCTTGTCTCCACCCAGCGTAAGAGGTTTTTTGCGAAATTATTTCTGGCTTCCAAAATCTCGCTCCAGTCATCTTCGCTCGCGGTGAAGTCCCAGCTTGTAGCTTTGTGAGGGGTACATTTTAATATATAACTTCTTTCAGCGGATTCATCCACGGCGGCGGCTCTCTGGAGTTCTCCAGCCCGCTCGCGGAGAGTCTGAGCGAGGCGCTGCGTCGTTCGCTCGCCGCGCTCCCCGCCCTCTCTCGGACTCTCAGTAAGAGCGACAGCGACCTCAACAAGACTGGAGACGCTAAGGACTTGGGTAATGGATGCTTCATGTTTACCTTACTTCATAATCGTTCGTATGTTGAGTGACATTAGCCCATTTATCTGTAAAAAAAAGTCCAAGTTCCAAGTTTTAGTTTTACCCACACCGGCTCCCGGTATGTCAACAGTTACCGCGAAAATGTGTTTATACCGGGAGCCGGTGTTTCAACATACAAGTGGATACATGAAAATTAAATTCTTACTTCTTCGTATGAGCTAAGTGGCGAGGCTCTGATGTCGTGACACTTCAAGCGGTCTAAGGACCTCTGGCTTGACTTAATGATTGCTTGTTATAAAACTGTCAGCCTACAATTAAACGGGTCTTTCGACCTACGCTAGCCTCTAGATGTTTCTATTGAACAACAGTAGTGCTTCTAGTAAAAAGCCAAATCAGAGGCCTTCGGGCAGCTTGAAAACTCTCGACACCTCTGGTGCTTGGCCACTTAGCTCATTCAAAGAAGAAGAAATGACAGTCATTTATAGTCCCGTATCTCCAGTCCAGTGTCCCCAACAACTGTTGCTCTCGTCAGTTAGCCGACATATAGCTTATATTATACATGTGTTGCGAGCTTGAAACTAAAAGCTTCCTCAGGCTGGATGTCTGCTGAAGTTATAGAATACCTCGAATAAAAAAATCAAAAATACCTCGTCTGATGCAGGTGGTGTCCGACGCAGCAGCGGGCCGAGCCAGGTGTCTGTGGATGACCTGGAGCTGAGCGCGGAGCGCGAGCGAGGCAGCGTGCAGCTCGCGCGGTGCCGCGCCGCACACCTGCTGCACCCGCCACAACACGTCTTTGATGATAGGTGAAAACAATATCTTCATCGCATGAGCTAAGTGGCCAAGGTGTCGAGACTATTCAAGCCGCCCGAACGCCTCTGACTTGGCTTAACGACTGTGTATACCAAGACTACTAAGACCTAACAGCGGGGACCTACATGTTTAACGTGTTATACAATCCATGGTAGAGTCCAAATAAAAATGTTACTTTACACATCATAATACAAAGACTGTCCGCGTCGACCTGCTTAACCTCGATGATTGTGTCAGATCTTAGTTAGATGCTACATTTTGTTGGATGGAAATTAGCATAAACTGCCCACTGTACGTTCCCACTGCTGGGACTCGGTGCCTTCTCTCACAAAGAGAAAGAGATAGCATCCACGCTGGCCAAGTATGGATTGGCAGAAGACACATAACTTCAGATTTTGTGGTCCTCAGAGCATTTGTACACAACATAGACTAATAACATAGAAGATAGTACTATGTGGTGTATCATTCGATACACCATCTACTCGTATTTTCTAGAAACGACTTCACTTGGGTCACGCAATCAACTATGGTTATATCATTATGCGACTGCAGTGCGTTGTGGAATTCGGCTGCAGCTAAGCTGCACGCTCAATTTGCAGCGCCATCTAGGTTTTATCGGTAATGATGGCAAACTTCCGCGACACGCTTTATTATATGGGAGTCGGCAATCCTCTCAAGTATTTTGAAAGAAATAATATACATAAATGGACATTATAATGTTCCCAGCATGTCGGACCGGCGCTCCGTGGCGTCCGTAGCATCAGGTATTTACGAAGAGATCCCCGACGTGCCGCCCTCTGAAGACGGGGTTTACTGCAAGATGACTCGCGATAAACGACTTGGAGCTTTGAAGGTAATCCTACTAGTATTATAAATGCGAAATTTTGTGAGTAAGTGTGTATGTACTTCTTCACGCTTCACGAACCTTTTTTATTTTATCTATCTGAAAATATATACATTCCAATAATAAATAAAAACAAAATTGACTAATCAAAGACGAAATTAACAAAAAAAAAATACAGCACAATTGAGAAACTTAGTCTGTTAAAAAAATATTATGTTCACTCATAATTCCACACTCATGCTTTTATACACGATTTATTGTAACACCAGACTAAAGCGATCAGTGATGCTGGAATAAAATCTTATATATTTGAAGTTTTTCTATTGTAATACAAAAAAAATCGTGAAGACTAAATATTTCGTATTGTATTGCATCTACAACGGATTTCCTCAAAGGAATGCTTGAGTCAATAAGTTATCGAACAGGCGCTATCCATGCTGCCAGATATATGTCGGGACGGACTTTGCGCAAGTGGCGCCATCTAGTATTAATTGTCGTAACTATTGTGGAGTAGTTAGAAACATCAATCTAAGTGCATCGCTTGGGTGAGGTCATAGATTATATAATACTACAGATATGAAACACTATTAAAAAGGTTGTTCCACGTTTTTTAACTATTTCTTAATTTACTTATATTAACCCTTGTTTGTTGTGTTAAATGACACTATAACTAGAACAATGTTGTTCTAAACGTTGGCAGAGTGTGTAAAATTGTGTGAACTACTGTCTCGTGTAACTAGTACATCGGGGAGACTAGGTTCGTTTAGTTCTACCAATATTTAATTGCATACAAATTATGAATTACTTTAATTATTATGACTTATGAATTACAATTAATAGAATAGAATTATTTTATTGTCATATTGATACATAATTATTAACAACTACTATCATCAATATGGACTTGTCAGTATTGATAACATTTCAATAATACATTACAATGTGTGTTGTATATTACAATGATGACATCGCAGTGCAACTGAAAAACCTTCAGTTGCTTCACAACGGATAAAACCTAGAGTAGGGCACTAATTGGCATCTTCATAACTTCTCTTGGTAATTCATCAGATTATATTCCGCCAATCCTGACATAGCAGGCTTATCCGATGACGGTAACCGAGAGACACCTGCACTCTCACTGCCATGTATATATTTGCAGCTGGCCGGCGTGGAGGCCAGCATCCGGCTGGAGGAGCCGACGTACGAGTCGGTGGCGGAGTGTGTGTACGCGACGCTGCGCCGCCCGCACCGCGCCCCGCCCCCGCTGCCGCCCAGGGTGCACACGCCGTGAGTCCATACTGTGACTTAGACAGCCTTTGCGCTTCATGATGACGTCATCGCCGTGTTCGGACTTTGAATTAATAGAACTTTTTCGAATGGAAAAGAAAGTACTGGACGGAAGAGTGAGCGAAAAGTAGATAGAATTGGAAACATTATTTTGATTTAAGAATTAGGGGAGGGGATTTAGAAGCGGGCCAGCGCGCGGCCTTCAGTCTGATTCGTTTGGTAGCAGTATTAGTTTGGAGAGGAATACAAGAAGATGAAGAATAGGTAGTCAAGCAAAATGGTAGTGACAGTACCCGGCTGCCAATATAGGTGCCAACCTGGAACAAGTCTTTCTTTCCTATCCCCGTACCCGCTTCCCGTTACAATACTTACATGCCTTGATAAAACGACCAAGAAACATCCTCCGAGAAGCCTGCACCGGCTTCGGCGAGCTGCTGGCTGTTCTAGAGGATCCCGGAAGACTGGAGTATACGCACCCCGCCGCCTGGACGCACGGCCATGTCTACGCAAAGAGGTTTAACTGCGGAGGCTGCCGCTACTACTCCTACTACATTTTTTTTTTCTGGTATTTCAATCTGCAATCAGTTTTGTAATAATTACTATAAGCAGATTTGGTCTGAGTGAGTGTCGTTGTAAAGTGTGCACCCCATTGGGTACATCTCCTTATTCATGTCAAAGGTGCTCAATGAGATAGACTATTTCTTCAGTGGCTACCAATTGTCTCTTAAGTCTTGTTTCATATGTTGGCGTTTGCAGTTTTAGAGCAAGTGGATTTGGATGTATAGCTAGGCGAGACTTGTATGTGTCCGTATGTAACCTGATCTCTTGGCTGACTGTCGCTGCTACATAATTTATTTCAGACTTCATACGTCCATATAATATTAACAAAACTTAGAAATGACCGTAGTATTTACAAAACAAAAAAAAAAATTACTTATTAAAATGTCAAAAAAAAAAAATAACAATATCTCAAAATAAATATCATCCATATTCAAATTAATATAAATACAATAAAATTATCAATTTTAAACTAATTTTGTAGTATATCTGTCAAATTCAATAAAACGGCGAAACGATATTCCCTCTGATATAAATATTGAGATGTGGGCCTCACTAAACAAGGGTTTGTTTTACTTACAAAGTAATCATGTAAAAAAATATTGCAAGTGTATATGTTGAACATATTAATTTATTTGATCTATAGGCCTGGGCTAAACATGCCACCCAGTGGGTACCACAGAGCGTCCGACGTCGCGGCAGGCCCAGACGGAGATGGCGGGACGAACTGGATAAACACTGCAAAAACTGGCAAGGAATAGCAATAGATCGTGATAAATGGAAAGAGGGTAGAGAGGCCTTTGCTCTTCAATGGGACAAAACAGGCTCATAATAATAATAGGCCAGCAGCATTATGCTGATTATGCCAATAAATGTAGTATTTTGTTAGTGAAATATATGGTGTATATTGCAGGGTGGTGTCGGGCGTGGCTCGCGCCGGCTCGCTGGGCTGCCTGCCGCCCGCCGGCCCGGCCGCCGCACACACCCACTCCAAGACCTTGCCGCGCTGGGACCGCTCGCGACATGCCTTCAGCGCTTTCAGGTGAACATATTGCACTATTTTTAGGTGATTTGATCTTATAAGACAGCGTTCGGAACCTATTTGTAAAAAAAAAAATAGCTAATTGTATGGGAGATAGCTAGATAGTAGATATACTAATAATAGAATAAAAGAAACATTTATTCTTTGCTAAAGCGGCGACAGAAATACATCATCTGTAAAAGTTTCAAAAGTCACCGGCGACGGCATAGCGGTCCACGATAAAGCTTGGTTGGGGGCTTTGGCCCAAAAGCGAGCACATAGACACAAAAATAGCATAGATGCCGCTAACTCGCCCACATTTTTGTGCAACCGGTGCGATCGCGGCTGCGGCTCCCGGATAGGGTTGTTCAGCCACCAGCGAAGGTGCTCACCGACGGACGCTGCTTAAATCATCTGATGAAGATGTATAAAGGCCCATGATGATGAAAAGTTACAACGCTCTAAGTATCAAGGTTTATGAGTCCATGTCAGTTGGTTTGTCACCAGACAGTGTACAGTCTGCGACAGACGGCGAAGTCTTAGTAATAGATTCACGTTGATACCCTTTTGGTACGGAACCCTAAATAAATAATGCATTGATTTATTTTAAAACCATAACGACTATACTGCCGTGGATTAACTATAATGCCGTTAAGTACTAAACAATTTGAATAAGATAAAATAGCATTTTAGTTAAGAACAAAAGTATAGTACTCTAGCCTCTCCAACTAGTGGAAGTTGGCAATCAGCTCTGCTAATCTATAAAATATATCCATACAGAAAAAGACTGAAGAGCGACTCCCGCACCGTGACCTCGCCGAAATCGGAGACAAAAGACAAGGACGTCGAAACGAAAAAGAAGAAGTTCGAGTTCACACCCACACGAGACATCTTTAAGAGCTTCAAGGTGAGTCGGAAGATGAAGAACTTGAAAATCGCCACCGGGACTCTCACCAAAGGTGAGACGAAGAGCTGCGAGTTCTTAGATGACACAGAACACGTCAAAACAAACCGCTGCTCGAAGTCCGTCGAGTGCTTGGAAGGTAACGACGAGTTTTATGACGATTTCGACGCAGACTTATCCATAGATTTCGAGGATAGTGCCGTGGCGGCGTTATCGCTGTCGCAGGATATCGTGGAGTTGATCATAAAGAAGCAAGAAATGCTAAACCAGTTGAGAGTGAAGCCGGAAAGCGACTACTTGCCGATGTCTCCGATAGTCCCGCCGACCATAGAACATAACTATATAGTGATGACTCCCAGGACCAACATGGCCTGATCTAGTCTCGGTTATATCTACTAATAAGCAACTCTGTACTTCTAGTATAAGTTTTTATGAATGCGAAAAACGTAATACAGTTTTTCTTTCGTTTCTAAACGTGAACAAATCATCTCATGTTTGACAGAACCAATGATATAGATAAACGCTATACGAGCGTTTGTCTATGGATAGAAATTGGCTAAAACGGAAACTATGTTTTGTTACGCGCATTCGATAATCTATAAGAGATTTACGGAGGTACTGAATACACTGCACTTAATATTAGGCTTGGTAAGGCAGAGTGGGGCGAAAATTCAAAATGCTTATAATTTTTTTTCTTTTTAGTTTAATTTATTTTTGACTACAAACAGTGATTTTGCGGGTATATATGTATTTTCTTATCACTTTACATGCACGGAATACCTGTAATTGTTCATATTTCTGAAGAAACTTTTTAAAACTGTGCATAACATATTTCAGGCAGATCTGCAATAGAACAGTTTTATTTATTGGTGTTGTAATAATATTATCAATTTGTGGCAAATGCTATGAAATATATATATTTAATTAAGACTAACTACAGAAGTTAAATAAACTGTTTAAAATTTGAATTTTCTCACCCTACGCTGTCAAACCCCCTAAAGTGCTAAACTTGAACTCAGGTTGTCTTATAGACTTATAGATTTTTGACAGTTGATGTAATATTCATTACATCTTGACAGTTGATGTACACATTTCATCAACTGACAAAAACTTTATAAATGTTAAAAAACGTAAAAATTAGAGCAGATCTCGAAATTTTCACATTGTACGAGATTACATATACTTTTTATTGAGCCAGCTTTTAATATTTATTAGCTTAATATATTATGTTTGTAAGTAGTGAGGGACTGAAATGACATATCATCATCATCATCATTTGCCTGCTTTTGGGCTATCATCTTTCATTAGGCGTATTTAAATGTTGAATCTCATTTATATTGTAATCTATCTAATCTACAAAAGTGGTATTATTATATGCCGTCCTTTATGTTAATGTTAAAACTATATAGACTTAAATCAGAACAAAGCTAAAGCAGTATTTTGTTTGAGTTATATCTTAAACAAGAACAGAAAAAATAACCGTTAACATATTTTTGATATACATTTTTGTACATTCATCCATTGTTAAATATGTTTACAAATCTGACAGCTAATATTATGAAGACCATAATTTTCATTAAGTTATATTTTTATTAGGACGAAGCATGCAAATCCTGCATGCATTATTATGTTAAATTGACATAAATTACATTATATGCTGTTACAAATAGAATCCAAAAGCTCTCAAGGTACTTGTAATAACAGTGTTTTGGGACCAATGGTCTTAAATAAATGTAGTGTAATTTTTGTGTGTATCCATGGCAGCTCTAAAAATATGCCGTCCGTTTTTACGTATTGAGATTGACAAAGAAATTATCCTTGCACATATTAAGGACGGGAAAAAAAGAACTAAGTCATATAAGATCTATTTGTATAGCCTGTTCAGCGAAACAGGCTAATAGGAAGACAAGTTCCTAAAGCCTGATTCGCAGACATCAACGCGCGCGTCATTTGTCGCCAATCAGGCGCCAGTATTTTTCTCCCTATTAGCTCAACTCGCTGAACAGAATATAAATATTGAAAGTCTTCTTGTTGGGAAACAATATGTTACATCTAAGGGTTTGTAGTAGGTAAAGGACTGGGAATTAGCATAATACTATTCTAAACGAAATTAAACAAGGTAAAGGTTTGTTTGTATATGTGGATTGTATTGTATAGGACTGACTGACCACCCAAGTGTTCGCGACTGACCTAATTGATGTGTTTAAATTGAATTGTGATAAAAACAATCGATGGAAAAAAAACAAATGATATGAACAAAAGAGATCTCAAGGTATTTTTGTACCTTTTTCATTCTTCAGGTGATAAATAAATATAAAAATTGGAAAAACAGATTCGAACAATCAATGTTCGTTTTTATTTATGGATCAAGATGCATGGACAAGAAGCGTATCACTGCCAAAATGTAGGTTAAGAACTGGACAGGTAAAGTCGCGTGTTTCGACTAGACTGATTAAATGGCTAGAGTATTGTATGAGGTAGGTTTTCTCGCCGCTCGTCGGACCAAAGTGTGTTCAAATGTGTTTCACCACAAACCTTAAGGTGCAAGTACAGATCTTTGTTTCTGACAAATTGGACGGATCTTATTGAAAAATCTGACGAATTATATGACAAGATAAGCAAACTTTTAAATATGAAGTTGTTGTTGCTTCCACATTACTTAGAGTTTAACGACTATTGATTATTTAAATTATGTATTGTCGCTTAAAGGACCGCACATTAGCTCGAGCCGAAAGCTTGTATATGAAATCCTAAGAAAGCCCGCACACTTATCGTTGAATCTTCAAAATTCGCCATCTGTCGCATTGAATTTGCGTTGGCTCGGATTAATGTGCGTTCACATTTAGTTAGAACATAATTTCACTAATCAATCAAAGTTCACAACTAGAATATGCGTTTCTTTGAGTAAACTCTATTGCTGTTATTATACTTATTAACGTATAAGAATTTGTCATACTCAAAGTTCTATACTTGATCGTAAGGTTTAGGTAGAATGACAGCTTCACAGCTGAATTGCTAGGAAGCCATCTCGATTAGTTAAGCTTCAGTTTTACTGTATTTATAACTATGCTTAAATATTATAAAACTAGGTCAGTATTAGATTAGTGTGACTTTAAGCTGACTGAGCTTTGTTAAAATTTTAGAAAATAAATACAAAGCTAAAATATCCGTTCTGAATAAGAAAGAACTTGAGCTTTCTTGACTTACGTACTTATTTGATTTTGGGGCTACTAAAACATATTAGTTATAATTTATTCCGTATTAAGCCCGATTTTCATAAACATCTTCTCATGTGTTATGTTGGGGTTTGTTTTTTGTTCAGAACGGATACCTATAGTCTGTTCACCGAGTCGAGCTAATAGGGAGATGAATTATTGGCGTCTGATTGGTCCGAAATGACGCGCACAGGTGGCCTGGATGCCTGCTATTGGTCAATGCTCTGATGAATCAGGCACCATGAATTCAACCCCCTGCTAGCTTGACTCGTTGAATAAACTATAGCTTTAAACCTTGTATACGTCTTAATTTGCGCTAATTTGTTGTGATATTTTACTCTAATTGTTAACTAAAATGTATGGCTTTATAGCTTTTGTTGAATTTGACGACTTCTATTTGACGCGTTGGATCTGATTCCATTTGTAGCGCAGTCGTGTTCATAAGTATTCGACTATTTTATTACTTAGAGAGAAAGAAAGAAGGAGGTATAAAGTATGGCCAGTTTATAGAATTTATGAACATGATTGTTTATTTATTTAGGAAATTGCAATTTGTGTAACTGGCGTCATTAAAGAAGACATTTTAAGCATTGGCCAAATAAACGCGTTCAGCTTGCGTCCGCGGTAGCTATCAGTTGCAGTGACGTCACATTTATGCGTCCTCTGATTGGTCGGTTATTGCGCACGCTGCCGTGCACAGTGTATTACAAACTCCGATTAAGATCATAATATCGCTTACCATCAGGTGATTTATTGTTAAAAAATAGGTTGTTATTTATAAAAAAAAAATGGTTGCCTGTAAAGTCGGTTTTACGGGCGAAGATTTTATGTGACAACGTCTGCCGCGTGCTGCGCGCGCGGCAGACCGATCATAGTTGAGTGGGAGAGAGACGCAAGGCATTCGGCGGGCCTCTCTCTCGTTCGGTGACTCATCGTAACGTTACCGGGCGTTACACTTTTTCATAAGTGACTCCCAGCCGCAACCTAATTTAAGACGTTGTCACGTCAAAAACTAGAAGTCTTGTCCGTAGCGTAAATCTTACAATGATGTTTTCTATAGATTTTTGTAAAAAACTTGAAACAAAATTGTGGATTTCACCACAGTTTGTCGCGTACGTGAGCTGAACCCGTTGATATGCTCGCGTTTGAATAAAACCAAATGAAAACACTAAATTTAAAATGTTTTCCTATTTGGCGTAAGGTATATTTAGCTCATTTATTAGTATGAACTTGTAGCTTGAATTGTAGCCTTTTTCAGGCATTCATATCAATCTTGACATCGGCCGGAAAGTTAAGAAAACTGTATTTGTGGAACATATTTTTCGCTTTCGTGCATATATTGGAGCTTTCTAGATTTATGAATCTGACTGTGATTAACTTAATTTTGTATAGCCGAACTGCAGAACAATACCTATTTATGTATGTATAGGTAAAGTTGTGGCCTTACCGTCCGCAGAAAGCCATAAACAAAAGAAGAAGGATCTATATAGTGTGTGGATAAAAATCAAAATCATGACATTGTAAAAATGTGGTTTTGGCTGAAGATCGGTTATTCTAATTAGATATAGATAGATCAGATCGATATGAATCTATCGATAAGATAATATCTGTCAGATTTATCGGTCGAAGAAATTATGTTCTGCAGTTTAAGGATAAATATGTCCTACTCTAAGGCGTACATTAAGGACAAAGTCTTTTATTTTACAGTCTTTTGCTATAAAACGTAAACGGAAAAAACAATAGAAACATTTGCTTAAAGACCGTCTAAAGAATCACTCTAAGAATATATACCTATACTTATTTTGGTACCAATCAGAATAGTGAATTAGAAATAAAACTAGTTTAAAAAATCCGAGATTAAGTTATTAAAATAAGGTTTTTTTTTTTCAATTTTTTCGAATTTTTTTTCCGTTTACTATGTATCTATAGCGAAAAATCTGTTAAATCAACATATTGCCCTTATCTTCGTTTTAATGTTTATTATCTGTATAACCAGCCAGTTTCAATTAATGATATGAAATGCCTTAGCCTAATTGATTTGTAAAAAGCGCATATTTATGCTATATATGACCAATTTTCCTAGTTTTAGTGTAAGTAGTAACTTATAGTTACGTTCTCTTTCGATACTTTTATTTATTTTGCCTTTGAAAATATCGTGGTTTGTTTTTCGAGCGATAACTCGTATTTATATAGATACTATATTGAGTTTCTAGTAACTAATGCAATATCATTTAAGGGCGGCTTCAGTAGTTCTAGACGGATTTTGTAATTCAACAAAATATTACTTGACCATAAATTTTTTCGTCGATCATCGTAATGAACAGTTTTCTGTGATTTTTACAAGCCATTAAAACAAATGACTAAATGTACTAAAAAGCCGCCCTTAAGGATTTGCGTTTGTTACCAATATAATCCTGTAAAAACTTAAACATGGATGTTTTTGTTTATTGTGATTTCAATAGGTTTGATATATTCTCAAATGTTTAGAAATAATATAGCTACTAAATTTACAGTATTTTCACTGAAGTGTTCAATGTAATATACTCATCTACTTAATGATTTACTATTATAAAATAAACGCTAAAGGAAGTGGTATCGTAGGGCATTGTTATACAGTTTTTATTTTCAGTTGGTATTTGGGAACCAGGTTTTGTTTCATTTTTAAACATTTTGCTACAAATATAAGCTGCTGCATTGTGTTATGCAAATAAAGTTTGTATGTGTATACATTTTATTGTTTTATTTTAGCTGATCCCAGAAATGTTGCCTGTTTACGTTACGATAAAAAGTAGATAGGACTTTTATTTAGAGTTGAAAATCGCTTGGTAGTAAGGGAAGTTAGCGCGGAAGTTTTATTGAAGTTCTCTGAAAACTAATCATGATTTTTAAAGTAGATTAGTAATTATGTATGACCTTTGAAAAAATAGGATTCGTATTTAAATATTAAAATTTATTATCACTCAATGTATTTGTCTAATTTACTTACACAAAAATATAACACAAGATAACAAAATACAGTTGAATTTTTATTTAGTATTTCAATTAGTTATTATTCTTCGTTTTGAATAGCACCAACTAAATTTTGTATACGAAAGTTGTATATTTAGCTGATTTCAACTACCATCTTGCTTGATTAAGTTTTAATCTACCTAGATGTAGATTAGATTTTGGAGATAGTTAGCTACCTAGCTGTACTATATTTTATGCAAGTAATATCAACTGTTTGTGAAGAAGTATCATTAAACACATAATAAGTGTACACTTTTAACTATTTATCTTCTGTCAAATAGATAGGAATATAATGTTACTATCAAATGGTTTTGAAAGAAAAATAAGAAATAAATTCCCAAAATAATATTTATTGCATAGCCAAATAAATACAACACTCACACTTGATATCACAAAACTGCGGAACCAAAAAAGTCCGTCACAATTTATTATTACAATACACAAATACGCGATCAGACCTAACGATAATATTCGAGGTGTTTAAATCTATAGTTGCTGAATAATGCTAATAGTCCGGTCAATACATTCGAGGCTACATAAATTCCCATCAAGCTGAAAATCAGTAAGATTGTTAAAAATAAAATTTTAATATTCCCCATCTTTCCCCTGTATGGATTTTTTTTATTCAAGGTCAAAGGTAAAACAATGAGTTTTTCACGATTTTCAGCGAAACGGTAAGTTTTTTTATCATAAAAATATCTCAGACAAAACTTGTAGATCATAAAATAATCTAAAAAAAATGTCTCAATATTTTTTTCTACGATCTACAATTTTTGAGATATAGCGTATTTAAAAAGTTGTTGATGAATTTATGTAGCCTCGCTCTCATTTTTAGGTCTAGATTGACCGGACTGATGAATCCTTCTAATTTGCTAGCGGCATTTAACTATAACTTCAGTAGATACTCCTAGTATAAGTTTTTCGAATGCGCAAAACTACATGCAGTATTTTCTAAAAGTAAACAAATAAACTCTTAAATGTTTGGCAAAACCAAAATATTGCCTTATATCGTTTGTATTTTATTTGTACTGGTTACAGCTGGTCATTTGACCACTATAATGTAAAATAATCGCAAATAATATGAACGTATACCAGGGTAGTGGGTATATAACTGTATCAGATCCAACAAATATAAGAAGTATCGCCTATTTTATTGAACTACTAGTCAAAACTAATCAGGTATAAGGAATTTTGGTACTATCTCCATTCAGCGAACAGATTGCGAACCACTTTAATATCAGATCTTTGATTACAAAAACGTGCACTAATAAAGGTTTGACTAATCCAAGCTGCTGATAGATTAAACTGCCAGTAAAACATGTAACAGTTATTACAAAGTTAATTGAAAAATAATAATTAGTAATTTTATGGCAAAATATAATTGACCTATTCATCTGGCACATTTATCTTAGTAGGACTAGTTTTGATTCTCGATCCCTGGATCCTGTATTCCTACTTGTTATAATCAAAACTAGTCCCAGTTAAGATGTTTGATAATTAAGATATTAATCTGGGTTCGTATAATGACTACTGGTAAAAAAGGATATAAAAATGCTTTGCATATATAAATATACTTCGTGAGTGGCGCAGGGTGGTCTACTAGGTCATTGACAATTTCTTAGATATGCTAATGATCCTGTAGCCACCATATTGTGTAAGATATGCCTCCAGCTTCGTATTCAGCGCTGTACCTATCATGTTTGGTGAGTACTGGGTCAAGGTCTATTCCTTCACTATTCCTTCATATTACATTATTGCCAAAAAGGTACTTACAGGGCTAATGGACACTAACATACAGGTCTTGTTAGTAAATCTAATCAAACAATTTTTACTCTACAACTTTTCGAAATACGCTATAAAAGTATTAACTGTTCTTTACAAAAATATAGTCCCGTCGCGATTAAATGCCTGGGGAAGGTGGTTCTTTAGAGATTTTCCAAAAGTTTTAAAATTAATGTTGTTGATTTAGATATGAAGTTGTCCTTAAAGCGCGCGTGGTACCACTAGCCCTGTATATTACGAGTATATTTGACTTTCATATTTTGACGTTATTTCTATATTCAACAATATTACAAATACCCTAAATATATGCACTTAACCATAAATAATGATGTGTAAATATTGCGGAAATGTGCGTAGAGATCCAATACAATAATACTTAGATTATTTCTTACAAATTTTTATAATTCTACATGCATTTTATAAACGCTTTAAAGCAATATATGTTGGGTGTAAATAAATTCATAAAGACTAGTAGACATAAATACATGGAACAAATTATATAAAGTAAAAAAAAAACAGATTCTAAGTACCTACATGCAAAATTTACAACAAAAATCCTCACCGTCATAAGTGTTAACATAATCTACCCATAGACAGCTGCTAAATTCTAGCAAACATATATGACTTATTACTATTAATAAACTGCTAAGAGAAATTTTTTTTTTTTTCAACTATTTTTGTTATTTATCTCTTCGACTCACTGAGCTAGTTCACTAGCTAGAAGCCACAGAGTACGTGAACAGCTTGTAATCTCTCAGTGTTATTAGTTTATTTACTTTAATCTGCTTTTAAATATTTCTTTTATTTTATTACTTTCAGTACCAAAAAAGGCTGCCAGGCTCAAATGGGAGTGGGCGGGCCACGTGTGCAGGATGCACCCTGACCGTTGGGCAAAGGATTCCATGGAGTGGGACTTTTTAGATGGCAGAAGACGACGAGGCAGGCCGCCAATTCGATGGCGCAAGGAGTTGGTGGACTTCCACAACAACTGGAAGGAACTGGCCCAGGACAGAAAAGCGTGGAAATCATTGGGGGAGACCTTTGCCCCACAGTGGGACAATATAGATAAGATAAAAAAGAAAGTGGCATTTTCATCTGGGCGCTACCGTGGATAACACGTTAAATTGTATATCCCGGCTGTTAGACTTAGTACAAGCAGTCGTTAAGCCAAGACAGAGGCGTTAAACTAGCCCAGGGTCATGGAGCCTTTACTTACTATAATGTATCAAATCCATCATACACGCTACTAACTAATCCTATAATAATTTATAAAAACATAAATGCATCATTATTTGTATGCAAAATTCTGCACAATACTAATATGGTCTTTTCACACAACAAGCTGTTTGTTTTGGTAGCTTTCAATACAGTTAAATTAATTGGTACCGAATTAAAATATTTTTAATCTTTCATTTTTAAGATTTTCTTTTCATTTTTTTTTATTCTGTATTTCTTATATTTATTGTATTTTCTTTGCAACAGTCTAGGCTGATTATTTTATTAGTTAGAAAGTTATTTTTGCTTTATTTTGGCTACTTTCTCCAATAATAACAACAGGTATTCTTGGACTATTTGTAAATTCATATTTATATCTTGCATACCTGACGGTTAAAATAGAGAGCTAACTTATTTATGACACCACAATTGTACCTATTTTGCAAGTAATAAATGATTTGATTTATTATGTGATACCGTTTTTTTATAGAAAAGTTGCTACCTAAGTAAAGTATTTGTTTAATATTAACTAGTTTGTCTCAACATTACCAGTAAATATTTTATTAGCTACTATTCGTTTTTCAGATAAAAAATACATTTAAAGACCAGTTATGGCAAAAATGCACGTATAGAATCGGCCCTTGTAACATTTATTTGGGCTTTGTAAGTACTTGCATACTCAAACCAACTGTGGGCAAAGTTTTCAATTCAAGTACTGTGGACCATTTTTTTTTTCATTCTTAAGTAAATTGCTACAAATCAAATAGGAATTATAGCAGTTCCATCAACGGAATTTCGATACATACAGCCATTTTAAAAATTACTTAATATTACAATAAAATTATTATTAAATTTACTTTTCTTGTTAATTATGTATTACCGGACCAGCCTTAAATTACTTATGATTATAAATATAACGTCACAATAGCATTAAAGCAAACTTGTGTAGATGAATGATGATGATATTAGCTATAATACGTGCATTTTATTACAAATATCTACCTAAAGGAACTTGATAATGGCTGCATTATGTATTCACTATGTATGTGTCTTTAAAAAATAAAAATTACTACTGAATTACGTACGTACATAAGGTGTTTCGAATTAATTTTGTATTAGTAATTAATTCTCGCTATAATCGAACAACGAATCAATCACTATGGTGATTATTTTATCAATCAATCACTATACTGGACGTATATCAATCATCCACTATAATGGTCGTATATCAATCAACCATTATCATGATTATCAATCAATCATTATTATATTGATATACTGATGGTGCTCGGTTAAATTAATTCTAATTTAAAATTCACCAAATACAATGTAATCAGTCAGAGAGCATTTTTGGTTGTAACAAATATATACACTATTATTTGTTCGTGCAATATTTCGTTCTTTATAAGGCGTATTGGCAAAAAAATACAACTTAGTTTATTACAATTACCATATTTCGATATATGCTTGACTTACCTAACTATGTGTACTTATATGTTCTTCAAACTATGGAACTCCAAATGGTTTTACACTAGTTAACCCAGCACACATTAAAGTTACAAATAAAAACAAAATACTTTAAACTCTACCAAAATTAGGTTTAAAATGGTGATGAATATTTTTTTTTAGTTACAAGCTTCATTCATAGGAGTTTGATTACAAGCTATATTTTTATGAAAATGATGTGTTAAAATTTTATTTTATTTTTACTAAAATTGCAGCTTATAACCATCAAGGTATCCTGTAGTAAAATTTAGCCTGATCTTATCTTTTATTTAGCCGTGACAAAAAGACAGACAGATTTATAACTTTTTTACAATATTAGACAGAATTGTATAAATACTAATAGACACTTTTACTAACCTAAGGACTATTCTTATCAAACAATTTCCCATTCGCTATCTAGATTCTCATCGGGCGACGTAACTCTATTATCTTTAAACCCGTTCACTTTGAGATCTAATTTCAGCTCCATATTATCTAGATTCCATGTGTTCGGCAACTTCATTACTCTTGGAATTAAATCTATTGGATTGATCTCTTTCATTTTAGCTGCTGGTTTCATTTTAACTGTGCCGTTTTCTTTTGATTTCTCTTTAACGTTATTATCTATACCGTTAGCTGAATATTTTTTTTCTATATTACTATTTTCTTGTTCGGTTTTAGTGTCTATGTCGTATGACTTCTCCGGGTCAGTTTTCTCTACCTCTATGTGTTTGTATGTGGGTGTGTGTGTAGGACTATCGCATGTGTGTGTTACGGGGATGCTGAGAGACTCGAGGTTCAGCATTTTGGCGAGAATCTTCTCTTTCTCTTCGATCTGCTTTTCTAGCAGCTCGTCGTTCTGTTGCGGCAGGTTGCTGGGAACAAACAAATGGGTTGGAAATTAAATAAAAAATAGAATGTTTATGATAGGTTCATTGAGTTATAAAGTATTTTATTTCATCAAATAACATATACAGAGGATAATATTAACTATCATCTTTAAAATGTCTGTAATTAAACATCTACGAGTAATGTACTAATATTAAGCCAGACTTTAACTTTTATGGAAGACCGTTGCCCAGGACAGACGAAAGAGGGGAGACGGTAGGGAGGCCTTTACCTTGCTCTGAGCTGATGTACAGGGCTATACATATAATAACTTAAAGTCAAATTACTTAAAAAAGAAGATTTTTTTAAAGTTATTGTAAATTAACTAAACTAAACAAAAATGTAATCGTCACCAATCAGTTTTATGTTCTTTCTTTCCAATACTTTACTCATGTTGTGTACACATAATTAGGACAATGATCTAGTTTTGATCTTTAATTTTGTTATTGTTTTGTGGACTATAATCTTATAAATAAAATTTCCGTGTCACAGTGTTTGTTACCGTACTCCTCCGAAACGGCTTGACCGATTTTTTCCAAATTTTATATGCGTATTCAGTAGGTCTGAGATTTAGATATTTTTTTTTACTAAGGCAATACAACGTTTGTCAGCTAGTAAATAGATAAATAAAAAGTAATGATAGGTAGTTAGTAAACAGCACTCACTCCATCACGCTGATGTTCATGAGACAGGGCGCGGTGAGGAGCGGCTCGGGGCGGCGCACGGGCGTGCCGAGCCGCGGGGTGCTCCCGCCGGACCCGTCCCGCCGCCTGCTGCGACTCCTGCTATGTATCAACTCCTCGTCGTACTTCTTCTCCATTATACTATTATACAGCTTCAGCTTCCTTCTCAACTCCTCCGACGCTTCGTTATCGGCGTCTTTGAACTCGTTGACGATGGACTGGAGGACGTTCCCGGAGATGTCTCCGGGCAGCTGTTTGATGGGAGGCAGCTCGAAGCACTCCTCGGCGACGATGGTGTGGTCCACGGTGTCGTGCTGCGTGAACATGGCTATGGGCTGGTCGAGCACGCGCGCTATGTAGGGCGCCGTGTGGTCGCGCACCGCGCTGGCTGCCTGCTGGAGGGAGCTCGACAGGGACTTGCTCATCGCCTCCTCTGCGAGTAAACATACAAATATTTATTTAGGAGACGTTGCTAGACTTTACGATAATAGATGGAGCAAAACAACGACGACGTTGATGAACTCGTTGGCGTAAAGGTTACCATGCCGGTCTGCTAATCAGAAGGTTCCGGGTCCGATTCCCGGCCCGGTCAACATCTTTGTGCTTAACTAAATTTGTTGGCTATGGGTCTGGGTGTTAAATATGTATTTATATATAATATGTATATGTAGTATATCAGTTGTGTTAGCAACCATCTAGTAATGGTTCAGTATGGGGCTAACCAGCCGTGTGTGAATGTGAAAAAAAAAAAAAACTACTGAATAGCTTCCACGAGATAGAAAGCGATCAGGGACTTGCTTATCGCCTCCTCTGAGCGAGTAAAGATACAATTACTTATTTAAGACACGTTGCCAGACCTCCTTATAATAGATTTCGAAAATTTCAATATGTTCAAAATTGGAAAATGTTTTTATTTATAAAATGTATGTACGTAACTTATATCCTTAACCCTCGAACTGGACTGCACGCCCGTATCATGAAAGTTACTTCCTTCCAGTGAATATAGTACATCTGTTATTAGACTGAGTTACAAATCTTTCTGTCGTGCTTAAGGTTACTCATACTATAGATATAAACTAATATTATTTTATTAGGTATATTATAGATAGAGCAAAACAACTACTGGATAGCTTCCACAGGATAGAAAGCGACCAGGGACTTGCTTATCGCTTCCTCTGTGCGTGTAAAAATAAAACGTTGCCGTATGTAGGATGACACGTTAAATTGTAGGTCCTGGTTGCTACTCTTAGTACAAGCAGTCGTCAAGTTGAAGTGCTTAAAAAATCTGGACGTCGAAGCTTGGCCACTTAGCTGATACAGAATAGAAAAAGGGGTAGTTCATCAGCCGTAGATTATTCACCATCAGGTATACCTACTGCACTATTATCACCGATATGAGGCAGCAAGTGTCCCCTTTTTGTGGCGTTTTCTAACAAAATAAATACAATGTAAACTCTATATAACGACACTGAAGGGACTGTGCATTTTATGGCATTATAGAGAGTGGTCGTTAAACGGAGAAAATGTTTCATTGTATGGAATACAAGCTAAACCAACTAAAGCCAATTGATTTCGACGCTTTAGAGAGTTTGTCGTTAAATCGAGTAATGTTACATGGAGTTTACACGGTTATTATAATCCGTCATGAAAAGATGAATACTAAGATTGGTCAAAATCACGATCTTTCAATATACAAAACGTCCATGCATACTTATTTTAAGTGTTATAGATTCGTTTTTGACCAAAACTTGCCCAATGTTAAGCTGCGCTGTGGTCTACGATGAATCACGCTTACCTAACATACAGTAAAAATAATGAAAAATGGCCAGTCGTTGCTGAGCCGCTTCGCTCGCTCTAATACAATTAATGGAAAAAATAATAGATCCTGATTCCTTAGTATATTAAACCTGATTTCCTAATTAATAACTAATTAATTTAAACAGAGCCATTGCTCTATATAAATATACGATGTGAAAAGCATGGGGTGTGAAATAAAAACAAAATAAAAATGCAAAAATAATTGTCAAAACGTATATTCATATAAGTACAATGGCCTTGCTGGTACAAACACAAACAAACATGCAGATAAACAAATAAACACTCACTTGCAAAATTAATGGATCGTCTACGGTAATAAGTTAAAATTGATTATCTTATATCAGCTAAAATGTATAACAATATCTCATGCACTGCTTTATAGAACTTTGACAATCAGATTTAAGAAAGTAAAGTAGTTTAGTTTCTATATCGTCTCCTTTCTGGTAAAAATGGTAAATGCATATTTCATTGAACGGAGTTTCCCTTTTGAATTTACGTTGTTTACTCAGTAGTATTTAAAAAAGTATTGTGCACTTATACCACTTTTAATTGCGGAATTTGCCACTAAACAGTCCTATCACTTACCATATATTATGAGTAGAAGGAGCGTCGAAAATTACATATAACTGCATTGTTAAGTCATTGTTGATAAAACAGTGCATTTACTATATTTTACCAGTAAACAGACGATATTATGACTCGAGTCAATTAAGAGAAAAAAAATCATGTCCTCTCGCTTGCGTAACTTAATGCGTGCGAGCGAGAGAACGATCTTTCAAACGTTTTCTTTATTTGTTTCGAGTTATAATACCTCTAATCAAATATGGTGATGTCCGTTTCTATAACTTGCCAATAATTTTGCAGGAAAGTGTATCGTTGTAAAAATACCACTAAAAACAAGTACCATTAAGCACAGTCAAAATATTCTACAGTCAAAAAGCTAAAACGAATAATTTGAAATTTTTCTAATATTATTACAAATAAAATGGAATGTCCAATTTTAAGTACACAAATTAACTTCAGGAAGAAAATTAGGATACAAAATAAAAACTAGCAAAACAATTAACTTAAAAAAAAATATATTAAAGCTAAAAATTAAGTAGATGTAAGTAATTTAAAAAATAAGCTCTTACCCCTATGTTAATACATTGGTCCTAATTTGGTTTAGTTTTAGGCACTTCGACCAAACAACTGACTAATCTTTCCTTATTCTATCCAGCGAACTAGAATAAATAGAAAAGTAACTTGGCCGATAAAATGGTTCCACTCCACCGCGGTATTTTACGCGTGTAAAATACCGCGGCGGGCGGGGCAAAACAGCTATCCGCGCGCCCGCGTCTCATAGTCGGTGGCGTGACCTTGATGCGACCAATCGCGTGCGAGCTTTGTGTGTGTGTTTCATTGGGATAGCAGTATAATTGTGTGCGTAGATGGATCCAAACTCTAAGCGGCAATTGTATGGAGTTACTCTTCCGTTTATTCTAGTTCGCTGATTCTATCCTAAAAAAAGTTGTTAATATAATCTCAAAATGAGATGCATAAAGTTTAATGAAAACCTTCTTGGTCTTTTGCTATGCGAGATTCAAAGGAGGTTAAGTAACCGCCTTTGATCAGATCCTATTCTAGTAAAATATGGTCCCATAGAGCAGGTAAGTTCATAAAAATAAAAAGTGGAATGGCACTACGAGAAATTGTATGCGTGCTATTGCTTTTATGCGTTTAGAATATTCTGTATTTTGTTAAAAATTGTAAATAATTAAAATACTGTACTTAATGCAGACGGACATTAGCTATTACAATCGCTAATGTAATTTTTATTAAGTATGTCTGAATGATCTATCACTCGATTGTAAACTAAAATAACACTGGTCTACAGTAGTTTTGTTGCCTTAGATATGATAATGATTTTGGGTAAAACATGCATTTTTTTTTGTTTTCGAAAATGGTTGGATTGGAAATTTTATTTTTATCAAACCGTTAATTGTTCAAGTATAAGATATGCAAAAATCATGAAAATAAGAGCACAATTGAGAACAATTATGAATATATCTGCAACCTGGGCAATGGAAAACGTAAAAAAAATGCGATAATATTATATCCAGGGAACAAAAATATTTTATTTTTATTTTGTAGATCAGTGTTACCATTTTTATTTAAACGCATTAAACAATATTTAAATAGTCTATGGGTATTCTAAAACAAAAAGAAACTAAAACATAGTAAGTACATAAATACATCTATCTAGCACCTATTTAGCTCCTGTGCACCCAATAGGGGTTTAACAAATGAGCTTACAACCTACAACACCCTGTAACGTCTCAAGCGAAAACACTTCAAACATAATACATAAATTATAAAAACAAAGTAAATACATAAAGAAAATGTGTTGCGCCTTAAACCGAAAACTTATCAAGTCAAGTTAGTGATTTCTTATCATTATTACTTTTCCATTTTTAGTTGCAAAGATACCTCATTCTATCACATTAATTCAAAACACTGCGATTAAATAATACGATTCACAAACTGTTGCTCAATAAAACAAATAAACGCTCATGTCATATAACGCTTACATTCGACTTGGTAATGTTTCGATCTACGGCAACGGTATGTTCAATGGTTAGGACTAAGCCTACGTCTATTAAAAAAACACAAACTACTAACGGAATAATAGAGCAGAAAATAAAAAAAACTGCTGTTCGTCTCTAAAAACACCTATTCTATTAAAATTTGACGTGATTTTGATTCGGACGGTTTATGCCTGATCGTAAATGGGTCTTCTTATTTATCTAAAGACATACATTTACGCATCTCCCGCCACAAGCCTGGACGAGGCGGGCGGGGTATGTCGGGCTCGAGGGCCAGAGGGGCCGTCACTACCGACTACAACCTCACGGTGTCCCATCTCACGACGGGGGCAGGGATGCAGGACCGCTTCGCGCATTGCCGCTGCTCTCCCCGCCCAGACCGCTGTCCACAGTCCGAGCGGACCCACCTCAAGGGGGGGACGCCCCCCTCTCGGCGCGAGCGATGCCCTGGGACAACCAAAGCATCGTCTCCTCGAAAAACCGAACTCGGGCCTAATATGATCATGGTTAGCTACAGTTTAGTTATCACTACCCATCATTATGTAAACAACGAGTTCTACTTTTGTACTAATAAAGAAATACATTGTCATATGTTATTGTATGTAATAAAGACACTCCTATCTCGATTTATAAATTGAATATTTATCAAGTATGACATTGTTTAGGCATAAAGGGATCGTTTTGAAATTGTTTCGAAAAAGGCCGCCGATTCAGGGACTAGCGAGCTCAAAAAAACGGTCAAAAAAAACTACTTCGCGTGCCATTGGTCTACTATCCGTGTGGTACTCTAGTGTATATCTAAATGTTCTTACGCAGTAGAGGCGAGGCGAGCGCGGCGGGCTCGGGCGCATGCGCGAGCCGCACCAGCGACCGGGGACCCTCCAGGACGAAGATCTCGTCTTTGTTCACCGACACTGATAATATCCTGTGGACCAAGGAAACATGTATTGAACCAAAGTTCTCAAAATATATGTATTTCTACTAATATTATAACTAAAGTTTTTATGATTTGACAGTACTGTTGGCTGCTGTTGCTGTATCTTCTGTGTACACATATACAGTCAAGTAACAGTACTGTTGGCGGCTGTGTCTGTATCTACTGTGTACACATACAGTCAAGTAATAGAACTGTTGACTGCTGTTGCTGTATCTATTGTGTACACATATAAAGTCAAGTAACAGTACTATTGGCGGCTGTGTCTGTATCTACTGTGTACACATATACAGTCAAGTAACAGTACTGTTGGCTGCTGTGTCTGTATCTACTGTGTACACATATACAGTCAAGTAACAGTACTGTTGGCTGCTGTGTCTGTATCTACTGTGTACACATATACAGTCAAGTAACAGTACTGTTGGCTGCTGTGTCTGTATCTAATGTGTACTCATATACAGTCATGTAACAGTACTGTTTGCTGCTGTGTCTGTATCTACTGTGTACACATATACAGTCAAGTAACAGTACTGTTGACTGCTGTGGGTGTACCTACAGTGTTCCCATATAGAATGAAGTGAGTTACCTTCTGAGCTGGTCGACGACGGCCACGGCCTGCAGGGTGCGCGGGTCGAGGATGTAGAGGAAGTGCTCGTTGTGCGACACGAGGAAGTTGTCGCGGAACACGTGCAGCGGGCCCAGGTTGTACTGCTGACTGCTGTGGTTGTGCCTCGCGGCTGCCGGGTTCAGCAGCTCCGCCACTGTCAGCGGGTTTGATATCGCGTCCTGGACGTAGAGATAATACGAATACAAATAGTTTATTTTTAATACAGGGGTGAATCGTACTATAACTAATTAAATACTGAAATATAGCTTAGCCTTAAGTGTACGTTTTGGAATATCCACTGCACCCCGCGCTAAGTATCATATGATCCTGTTATGCGGGGCAACAGAATTTCGCTTTTTATAGAGATGGGTCAACTCTTTATTGCAATATAAACAAATAGACAGTTGTTAAAGTCTAGTTTGTAACGTTATCACTGTTATTAATTGTGGGTTAAACTGTCTTGTTAGAAGTAAAGAATTTTATAATACCAAAAAAATAAGTTATTTAAATAATTTTAATTTTTGTTGTAACATGTAATTGTACAATATTATATTACTTCATTATGTATTAATATTTATATCTATTACATATTGATTGTATTACATATTGACATCTATTTTTAAATTTTTAATGTATAATTTAATAATCCAACTAATATAATAAAGGGAAATAATAATGGTTCCGAAAAACAAATTAATCTCCAGCGATCTGTGGCCGACTATTATTCTAATTAACCAGCGTTATAATGAATTACCGACGAAAAACCCAAAACATAAACGAATAAAAATGTCCAATTTAATAACAATTAAGAACATGTTCAAATTACATTCTTTCCTAAAAGAAAATGGATCTTCGAATAACAAAACTAAACTTCCAAATAGAATACTGAACCTCCGACAAAATTACTAAGTTACCGACAACAGAGGTTTTGTCAAAATTATCACATTTTTACAACTTGCATGAACTGTTTTAATTTCTATTGCTAGTAATCAAATTTATTTTTTAACTCGCAATAATGATGAAAATACCTCAACTGTTTGGCCCGTGCTATAGGGTTCGGGTCGCGTTTGGCTGTTTTTGTTGCTATTAGTTAGGTTAGGGTTTTTTTTTTATATTTTTATTTATTCTGCGCACCATATACACCTGGGTCCATGCCTTTTGTTATTATTTACATTAATTATTAATTTATTATTATTATTGCAAGTTAGGTAAGGTTAGGTTAAGTTAGTAGAATAGTATTTTCAGTTGAATGTTGTTCTAACTTCTTAACGCCTGAAATAGGTAAGCATACCCGTGGTAAGTAAAATTAATGATATATGATGCAAGTAAAAGTTATTGTTACAAGTACATTTTTATATTTTTTATAAGTTTCTGTATAACCACTCAGAATAATATTTTCAGTATAATGTTACACTTAAAATAGCACCACAGTCTATGAAATATGAAAGGTAATTTATGAATTAATAGTAGGCATTTAAAGATAAAAATTACAAAGCATAGTTTTCAGTAGAACGTAATTTATGTTGGTAGAAAAGTATTATCGCAATAAACAACCATATTTATTTTTCGAAGATTTCAGTATCTCATTCGGTCGTTTCATCATTTTTATTCGGACAAAAGTAGTCGGAAAGTTAGTATTTTTGGCAGTAGATTTAATATTTTGAGTAAGGACAATTTTTCTTTTTTTGTCGGAGCTTTTATTACTACCCTATAATAAATATGAATGTTTGTGTGAGTGTGTGTATGTGTGTTACTTCTTCACACTCAAACGGCTGAACCGATTTTAATTAAATTTGGTGTGAAGATAGGTTAGACCTTGGATTAACACATAGGCTACTTTTTATCCCGAAAACATAACTGGTTCCGTGGGATGCACATACAACATCAAAATCTATGTTACTCCTTCACGCTCCAACGGCTAGACCGATTTTATAAGATCCAGGTCTAACCTAAACCTTGGATTAACAAATAGGCCATTTTTTATCCCGGATTCACGCGGGTAACAACTAGTGTATACCAATAGTATAAAGAGTAAAAGTTTGATTATTTGTTTGACGCAAATTTTCTTCGAAACTACTGGACCGATACAGAGTTGAAGTTCCGAACTTTCGTACAAAACGCTTTGCGTCGACCTTTATTGTTAGGTCTGCGAAGCTTTGGAACTCACTACCTGAGTCTCTGTTTCCTGAGAGGTATCATCCGGGGGCCTTCAAAAGTAGAGTTAATAGGTATCTTCTAGGTAAGCGTGCCACACCGTAGACTGCAGTGCAGCTTAACATCAGGCTAGCTGTAGTCAAACGCTAACCTATCAAGGATAAAAAAAAAAAAAAAAAAGACCGATTTGAAAAATTCTTTCACCGTTGGGAAGCTACCTTCAAGGCTATATTTTGTTTCTCTTTGCTACTCAGATTATTTTATGCTAAGCCGGGACTGGCTGTTAGTTATCAATAAATGGTTTATCTAGTATTCTGATCCCTGATGTTAGTAAACAATAAGTGCGTACCTTGAAGAGTAGTGTCTGCAGCACCTCCCCGTTGAGGTCGGCGCGCCACAGCCGCAGGCCGGGCCGCGCGCAGTAGATCCGCGCCGCGCCGCCGCTCGCGTACGAGTACTGGAACACGGCGCCTAGCTCGCACAGGCTGCCAACAAACAACATACATTTATTAATAAACATATCCAGAACAAAGTACAGTGTAACGTCGAAATCAATTGGATCAACTAAAAAGTTAATTTAGCATGTATTCCATACAATGACCACTTTCTATAACGCCATAAAATGCACAGTCTCTTCAAATACAAATAATTTATTGATAACAAGTCAAATAATATGATATCATTACAAAAGTATATGATATGTATCAATGTCAATTTTCAATTCTAATTCTAATAATATAATGGTGGCGATTCAGCGGCACACACGACTAAACTAAATTTAAAGAAGCCCCGTCTCTTTTCATCTTAGGTGGCCAATATCATTACAATAGTACATGACGTGTCGTTATATAGTTTACACTTTTTATAATGGTTTAGCCCCTGCTAACTAACCGTGTGTGATATGTGTCCCATTTTTTTGTTTTGTGTTGTATACCTCTTCCTCTCCTTCTTGCCGAGTTGCGCGACGTGCCAGCGCGCGTGGCGGCGCGAGCACGCGATGGCGCGGTACTCGCTGGACACGAGCAGCTCCCCGCCGTGCGCGCTCAGCTGCACGATGCGGTGCGTCTCGCGCACTATCTCCGACGACTTGCACAGGTGCTGGAACACTCACAACGGACCACTCAACACGACGACGAGAAACTTAGTGCGGTATTTTTTATAAACATAATCGTAGGCTTACGTAATTCATTTGCTTCTTGATGACATTATTTATAAGATGTCATTTTTATTAAATAATTATATGAAATGACAATTACTTATACAGACATTTTAACCGTTCAACATATTGAATAACATTAGCCCATTTTGTATTATCTGTTAAAAAAAGCCCAAGTTCCAAGTTTTAGTTTTACCCACACCGGCTCCCGGTATGTCAACAGTTGCGGCGAAAATGTGTTTATACCGGGAGCCGGTGTTTCAACATACAAGTGGTTAATTTATATCTTAAATCTTTGACTTGGGTTAACGACTGCTTGTGCTAGGACTAACAGCTGGGACCTACAATTTAACGTGTCATTCGACCTACGGTACCGCCCAGATGAAAATGCCTTTTTTGTAAGACAGATTTATTTTGGTCACCCTTTCCAAGAATGCGATGCGGACATCCCAAGAATGTCCGCATCGGCTGTACTCAACAACATTAAACATTTGTACCAAAATGTACTGTGTACATTAAAGAATTAAACCAACTAACTAATCATTATTCCATTATTAAAGTGAACAGAGTCTACGTTTATAATTCTCTGATAACGGAGTAACGCGTATTTTATTTTCAACTCGTTTTCTTATCATAATGCTAGTAACCGGCTAATGAGCCGTAGTTAACGTCATTTAGGTTCGTATTTACATACATTCTTAGGGAAAATTATTGTTCAAAGAGTAACACACACACATACAAACTCATATCGACTAGTAAATGGTGCTGCGGTAAACTTCACTATTTGTGAGATGTCTTTAATTTACGGTGAAGGAAAACATCGTGAGGCAACCGACATGTTTGAGGACCACAATAGCCGAAGACGTGTGTCATCCGCCAATCCGTATTTGGTCAGCGTGGTGGATTATGGCACAGATATAGGCTATAATGATAAATAATTTATGAGCCTTACAACGTTTCGTCGCATATACTACTAACAATTCATTAACATTAGAAAGTAAATAGAAAACTGTATGTAGAATAAAATTTAATTAAATCTATATCGAGTCTTCATAAATCTATCTCCGCGTGAGAGAAAACCTGAATCCCAGCAGTGATACATAGTTTGCTTATGCTATGCTTATGCTCGACGACCTCGTTAGCGTAATGTTTACCATGCCGGACTGCAAACTAGAGGGACCCGGTTTGATTACGGCACAGCCTTCGTGATGAACTTAAATTGTTGGCTGTCGGTCTGTTAAATATGTATCTATATAAAGTATTTATGAATGTGTATGTAGTATATTAGTTGTGTTAGCAACCATAACACAAACTAGAGGTTCAGTATCAGGCTTACCAGCCGTGTGTGAAATGTGCCAAAAAAAAGGCTCACCATATAGAAGTCGATCTCTGTCATGATGATGACTCCATCCTGATCCCCGGAGAAGAGCCGCATGCCGTTCTTGGACCATTCTATCGCTGTGATACGACTCTTGTGCAGTTCACCTATTGTGTACCTGATACAAAAAAACATTCATTAAGAAAGGGGTCTCATAAATACCCTTAATCAATGTGCTCGCAGTAAACTGATATTTAAAAAAAATGCAATATCTGTTATGATGATAGGCTTGCGCTTGACCACAACTCACCAGATGTTAAGTGACATTGCAGATGGAGCGCCCTTGCCTAGAAGAAACTGGCTCACTTTCGCTTTGAAGACAGTTAGGTTGTAGTTCAGTGGGAACAGGGATTCAGGCAAGGAGTTCCACAGTTTGGCCGTCCGTACTACAAATGTGGAAGTGTTAAGTACGAATTTTTGGCATTTCTTCAGTCTATTGGTGCCTCTTAGCAGACTAAAATATTCTAAATCCTAGCTAAGTAAGCAATAAATACATACAATACTTAAGGGGGGCTCCCATACAACAAACTTCAGGCTGCTTGAAAACTCTCTATACCAGGGCTTGGCCACTTGGCTTGTACGAAGAAGAAGATACACAACAAACTGCATTTTTGTAATTTTTTAATAGATAATGATGCAGAACCCTTTATGCGCGAGCCCAACTCTCACTTGGTCGATTATTTTGACACAGTTTGTTTGTTTATGTGCCAATGTTTTCTTTTATGTTTCTTGTGTATAATTTGTTCGTGTCACAAAATATATGATTCTTTCTTTCTTTCTGTCTTTCTTCTTCAGTACAGCTAGGCATTTAATTAGCAGTGCAGTTAACCACACTAGTCAGTGACACTCTAGCTTCAGATGGAGCATGCCTAGTCTGGAATATCTGGTGGTCAAATGCTCTTACCTCTCCACTTTAGGCTCTGTCTTAGGTTTGAAGTTGTCGGGGATGTTCTCGGGATGCTCCTTGGGTATCTGGAAGACTGTGACCTGGCCGGCCGCATTCCCTGCTCCCACCATATAGTCCACTGTGCTTACTATCTTCACATAGGTGATGGGGGAGTTTGATGCCTGCAGAATAAATAGTAAATGAATAACATTTTCGCGTAGAAAAATGGTCACACTTATACTATAATTGGATTAAATGAGTGTGGCAGTGCTGATTGCTTGGCTGGGCTAATTATACATTATTATTATTATGTCACACTTACACAATTCAATTATGTAAGTGTGACAACGCTGATTGCTTGCAGTTAGCACACGCTGAGCTGGGGTCAGTTTTGTGGCAAGTAAATATTATATTCTTTTAGGTTTCTTGTATATTGTTTTTCTTTGTTGTTCATGTCACAAAATAAATGATTCTTTCTCTCTTTCTAATTATTAAAAGTTGGAATGAGTTTCGGTGCCACACTTACTGTCGCCGACGAGATCTGCGCGAGATATTCTATGCGGAAACATCAAGATGGCTTAATGGAACAGTGTTGGTTTCCTCACGATGTTTTCCTTCACCGTAAAGCGAGTGCAAATCCACACATAACTTGAAAAACAAGTCATTGGTGTAGGGCTGGGATCAAACCAGGTGCCGTCTGATTGAAAAGCAGACGTTTGTACATAATTACACAGCACAATTTTTCCTCAAAGTAAATCAGTGTTGACTTTTGTTTACATTTAGCTTGCTTATCACCAAGCTCTTATCAGATGTGAAATTATGTATATGCGGAACTGTCTTGTTTATGACAGCAATTATGTTTAGTTATAATTTTATAAAGATAGTACTTGCTCTATGTGTCCTGCTCTGTTCAGTGTAGAAAAATATATACATAGGCCCATACTAATCCATTTCTATTTTTTTTTATGGTCGCTATTATACTCGTAATAAAAAATAAATGTGTATTTTTATTGTTTTTTTTTTAAACTCACCTTAGATAGGCATTCTCTTGAACAACAAACCAAGCTGCCTTGGAAAGTCTTAACATCAGAGCTTAGCCACTTAGAGCATACAGTATAAAAAAGAATATAAAACCACAAGTATGAACACTTATTACTAGATTTGTAAGATAAACAAATAAATTAACATTATAGTTAAAAGTAAATTAAAATTAAAGAAGGTTTTATTCTACTTAATTTTTTATGCAAATTTATATGCAAAAGTATTTTTTTATTTTATTTTTTTATCTAGATAAAGTCTTATTCTATGTAAGAATATGTTGGCTGATAAGACTATACTAAAATTATACTATTTAATCTTATATATGCAAAAGTTGGATTGGGCATAAACCCAAGTTAACTTACTAGGTAACTCCAATCTGTGAGAAGCAGACATAAGCATTGGTTCAAGTACAAAGCAATGTATTACAAGGTCAAAGAAACTACAACACTATACACACCCACCTTCATACTACCTATACATGTAGCCAATGGAATGTACAGAGCTATTGTATGGGCTACTTCTTACATAATTTGGTTGGTTACTTGTATGGTGGTAAAATGAAGTGTATAAAATAATATGATACATTGTATAGTTATATATATTAGTATAATATGGTACATATACTGTGACATGAAGATTAAGTATGAGACTATATGAAGCTATATATACTATAGATAGCTCTGTTAAGTTAATAATGTAATATAATTTTATTTACTTCATAAACAAAATTATCTAATATTCAAGAAAACATTGTGTTATGTCCTACCTTGATTATAACATTATAATGCAACAAAATTACTTTGGTTGATTTGCAGCATATGGCACATTCTCATTTCATCATACTTTCCATTGAATCAAAATGTTCTTGAGGTTTCGTTAGATGAATATATAACGAGACCTGGGGAAAAACCCGCGTCCTGTATTTTGACTCACCTCGCATCTTAGCCTCTGGATATTGCCTTTCTTTCTGTCATACCAGTACACCAGGCCCACGTTAGTTCCCAGCGCAATGTATTCGCTCACAGCGTCCACACAAGTCAGGCATAACTCGGTAGAAAACAATCCAGTCTGTATTCGAAGAGGAATCAAATTCAAAACATGAGAGCACGGGGTCCACTCGCGGACAAACCCCTCCTCGGAACCCCCTGGAACTTCCATTGTTATTGAAAATTGTAGTGAATCAAGTGAAACTTGAAGTTTTAGAGGACATAGCCGCGAGATTTAATAAAAAATAAAAATATTACATGAAGGCGAAAGTGGCTCAGAACCTTTGGACGACCGACTGGTATACTGACATTGACACTTGGTAGATTTCATCAAAGTCGCAGGTCCTACCTGGACGAGGACTGCACAAGATCGACGCAGGTGGCACATGCAGAGGGAGGCCTATACCCAGCAGTGGGATAAAGAGGGCTGTGGATGATGATGATGATGAGATTTGATCGACAAGAAAATACAGCCAACCATAAAATATGAAACAGCTAAATACTTTTTATTCTGGAAGAGTAGTAATATTAATTATATCAATAAATTATTAGGATATTTTAACTTTGAGTTACATTCTTTTATGTATAGTTTTTTGTATAGATATCGGGTATAGTTTTAGAGCTCTAGACTCGTTAAAAACTTAAATATTTATTTCATTTTTCGGAAAATACTGGTTTTGGCGTCAATATCTAATACCTTTTAGGTACTACCAACATTACAAACCAAACTGTACACTTGTCAATTTCTTGTCATATTGTGAGAGGATCAGGCTAGAGGGATTTTGCTACGTATTTTAGTGAATAATTCTTCGAAATGGCTGATACAGCTTCAGAAATTCCTATAAACTTAGAAGAAGCTGTGATAGAAACTGTAAAAAATGCAACAGACAAGCCCGTCAACAGCATTGAGGGAATCGCTATTGCCTACCTAAGTTTAGTTATAATGGCTATTTTACCCATATTTTTCGGGTCTTTTAGGTCTGTGAAGTATTTGAAAGAGCAAAAGGTGAGTACTTCTTCAACTATGTTCACCGGCTATGTTATTTTCACACATGTTCTTATTAAAATCCTGGCGCCAATAGGAAGGTGGCACGTTAGGCCTCCGTGGCATATTGTCGCGGCTCACTGTTGATATTCGCATAATAATCCATTAAAGTCAACTAATTACGCTTTAATTATCTTGTCGCAGCAATAACTCCTGAGAAAATAACACTTTTGTCTCCGTAGTGATGATGTTGTAGCTCAACAAACAATCTAAACTGCTGGGTGTATATATAACAGTAATAGTAGGTATATTATCTTATTGATTATAACCATGGCGTGAGATGATCTGCTGATTTAAATTATTACATCTTGTAATCTTGCATATCTATAATTTATTGATTGATTTGTAAGCATGGCTCAGTAGACAATAATCAAAATGATATTAACAAAAAAATAAAGTTAAGTGTACAAGTACATGGAAAATATGTTTTTTATTTGCATCTAGATAACATGTATACTCAAGTTACAAAGGCATATATTTTTCTACAAAATTTAACTAAATTATAGCATTTGACATGTCAGTATGTTTATGAAAATAATTGAAGTAAAGGTGCATAATATATCATACAATTAATTTTCCTATAATTTTATGAATGTTTGATAATAATGTACATTTGCTAAAATACTATAGATAAAACAGGCAGCTCCTTTTACTAAACTCATAATATACTTATCAGGGTAATTCCAATATATTTCCCCATTAGGTAATTGGTGATAAGATAATTTTGCAGATGATTAAAATCCCAGTGACCCAAAGTTCATGACACTATAATTATACCTACTAATTATTAGCAACATGTCAGTTTGCCAAATGTAATTGACCACATTTACAATAGAACTAAATAATTATGTAATAATTTAAGTTTAACTGGGTCAGCACATTCTAAGTCATAAGATATTGAATAACTTATTTATAAATTCATTATAATTGCTATTGATAAAGTTGCACAACATATATGTAATGTACATCTTAATATAATTTTAATAAATAATAGAATTTTGGCAATATTATATAAAATTACGTCCAATATAAGATTATATTTAAAACTGCACAAACACGAAAAACAAATATCAAACAGTCTAGCTAATATAAGTTTTTATTTTTATAATCAAATACAAAATCTATTTTGTATGAGCTAAGTGGCAGAACTTGAATGTAGAGAGTTTTCAAGCCATCCGAAGGTCTTTGACTTGGCTTAAGGACTTCTTGTACTAAGACTAACAGATGGAACCTACAATTTAACATGCCATCCGAGCCAAGGTAGAACCCACTAGACAATGACACTTTTAAAATGACAGTCTTATACATGGTCATCCATCCAAAGATTGTCTGCATTGACCATTGCTTAACTTTGATTATCATGTCAGATCACCTTAGTTAGCTTAGCTACAGGTGCTACTAATATAAAACCATATGCCTTCATTTAAGGTTCAGGCAGGCTATTCTTGACAATGTACACAGGAACAGAAGCACTTGATAAAGATTTTAGTTGTATTAATAATATCATTAACATTTGCTTGTTAACATGTATTTGTACTATTAGATATCACTCTAACATTAGAACCCATTAGAGATAATTTTGCTATAGAAATATTTGAAGAAGTCCAGGAATAGTTTTGGTCCAGGAAATAATACAAATTAATTGCAAGGAAAACTGTAAATGTCATTCTTAGCCAAATCATTTTGTCAGAATAATGTCTGTTAAATTGGTTTATTGGTTTAACCAGCTGGCGCACAGACATTGTCCTGTCTTAATAATGATTATTTAATTTTGAATTGGTATAAGCAAAGTGTGTTTATTTTTATGGTTCCATACCTAAAAGGTAAAAATGGGACCCTATTACTAAGCCTCTTTTGTCTATCTGTGTCTATCTGTCTTTCTCCAGGCTGTATCTCAGAAACCGTAATAGCTAGAAAGCTAAAACTTTCACAAGATATGTATCTCTCGAGCCGCTATAACAACAAATACTAAAAATATCAAGGGTTTACATACAATACACGTGTTTTTTGGTTGAAATATTTTGTATCAATCCAACTGCTGTGTAGTGTAAAAACTAAATAACTAGTGGGAGTCAGGCTCATGCATGAAGTGTTTCGTGCCATTATCTTTAAAAGTGGAGAAAAATCGCCTTAGTTGTATTGGAGGCCACCTTAAATATTTTTTTTTTCCATTTTGTTTGAACTTTATTAATAATATTAATCTTTTCGTTTTATTACTCTAATTAATATTATTTATTTTCAAGTACACACATATTTAAATATTATTTGAATGATTGAAGAGGATCTACTAAATGTTGTTAGTAAAGATCATCTAAAAAATTGCTTAAAATTACGTTTGCTTTAGGATAGCTCCCCTTAGATATTTATTTTATTTAATTATTATTTATTATACAATACAATTTGGGTGACATCAAATTTAGAGTAAATAGGTTCCTTCTAGGCAAGTGTGATACATCTTAGACCACAGTCAAGCTTAATGTCAGGCTAGGCTGTGGTTAAATGTAAACCTATTTATTTTAAATAAATATACAGTGTAAACTCTATGTAAAGAAACTGAAAGACCTGTGCATTTTGAGAGAGTTATCGTTAAATGGAGAGAATGTATCATTGTATGGAATACAAGCTAAACCAACTAAAGCCAATTGATTTCGACACTTTAAAGATTCTGTCGTTAAATCGAGTTATGTTACATGGAGTTTACACTACATATTATGTTCTGTTAAAATTTTAAGCTTTTATTTATAATCTTGATGTAATTGGTGTGCAGGATGCAGGCGAGCGCACGGAGACGATGTCGAACCGGGACGCGCTGATGTTCCCTGTGATCGCGTCGTGCGCGCTCTTTGGCCTCTACGTGTTCTTCCAGTTCTTCTCGAAGGAGTACATCAACCTGCTGCTCACTGGATACTTCTTCTTCCTCGGGGTGCTTGCCCTCAGCCATCTGCTCAGGTCAGACACATTTTTGTTTTTTTAACTTATCATCGGCATCGGTTTACGGTTGAAGTGCCCAAGGCACGCACAAAGCGTTTTGCCTCCACCTTTGTTGTCAAACTTTGGAATTCTTTGCCGAATTCCCTGTTCCCCAATGACTACAATCTAGCGATTTTCAAGGCGAGAGTGGAACGGTTCCTTCTAGGTAAGCGCGATCCACCGTAGACCTCTATATCACTTACCATCAGGTGAATTGTGGTCAAGCACTGAACGATTCAGAGTAAAAAAAAACTTCTTATACATACATTAGAGGAAGTCTGGAAGTAGCCCCAATGAGTGAGAAAATAAAGAGTGGAAGGGTAGCGTGGTATGGGCATGTGATGCGTTGAGAGGAGATGCATGTTACTAGGAGATGTATGGAAATAGTAGAGCAAGGAAGAAGGGCAAGAGGCCAACCAAAGAAGATGGATGGAGTGTTTGAATGGGGACATGAGAGAGAAAGAAGTGAGTGGAAGAAGAATATTTGCTGTGCCTACCACACCTAAGTGGGATAAGGCAAGAAAGTTATCTTCTTCTTTTTCGTTTATGTTAGTAGTAGTTAGAAGGTGAGTTTTGGAGCCGAAGGCCTCTACTCAGGTCTAAGATGGAGCATGCCTCTCTAGCCAGTCTGGAATAACTAGCTCTCAAAGAGACTGCCGGAACACGCTGTTAAGTGTTTGGCGACAGGTTATAAAAAAGTGGTCTAGACAAGGTCAGACAAATTCCTTACAAATACCAAATTAATCATAAACATTTATACAACTAAACGTGTAAAAAACTATAATTTATTCATCATATTTGTGACAAAATTATAAATAAACATTACAACAATTAGTACCTAATAGAATAATAATATCTACATAACTGTATCGATAAGTTTATTTGTGGATAACAATGTATCATATCCTTAAGTGTATATTTGCATAAAAAATTAGGACACATTTCACACGCGGCTGGTGAGTCCCATACTAAACCATTTCTAGTTCGTATTATGGTTGCTAACACAACTGATATACATACATAAATACTTTATATCGATAAATATTGAACACCCAGACTAGCCAACGAATTAGTTCATCACAAAGATGTTGGCCGTGCCGTGAATTGAACCCGGGACCCTCTAGTTGGCGGTCCGGTATGGCAACCATTACGCCAACAGGGTCGTCAACTATGCCTTAATCTGTATGTGGAACGTAAATAATTATACCGTGAAATCTTTTCAGTAGCCGTGACAGTGTTGTTTCTAGAATTTTCTTTTCGTACCAACCGTTGCGGAAGTGTTGAACTTATTTACAAAAAATGTAAATTCAAATTAGTTACATACCTATTATATTATGTGAGTGCTGTGGCGACTGGCCTTGCGTTGGAGGAAAACTTAATTGTAATATAGGAGTAAATCATGAATGTTGATCGAATACTTGACGTGATTTATTTAAAGCTCAGTTTTTTAGTGAATTCTTTACAGAATTAGTAGAATATAAACTAACACAGAGATTTTTGTAATCGGGCTTAGATTAGACAAACTTTTGTTTTAAGATTAATAAACTTCTCGAAAAATATTTTGCCGTATATAATTGGCCAAATACGAGTCGAGTTCGCACACGAAGGGTTCTGTGCCAATATCTAAAAAAATGATAATTTGTTGTTTGGGAACCAACCAGTAGTTATTTTATTTTTAAAGAGAATATTTAACTATATATTTTGTGAAAATATATATATAACTAGCTGACCCGGCAAACGTTGTTTTGCCTTAAGTACAGTAGATAGTAGCCGATTCTCAGATCTACTGAATACACATATAAAATTTGGTAAAAATCGGTCAAGCCGTTTCTGAGGCGTACGGTAACTAACATTGTGAAATGGAAATTTTATATATTAGAAGATATAATATATATATATGTATCAAGCGTCCAGTAATCGCAATTATTATTACCTAAGATCGTAAACATAATGAAAAAATCACGTTCGTGATATGGGAGCCCCTGCATGGGGTTTTCTCTTCTTCCTTGCCTTATCCCACTTAGGTGGGGTCGGCACAACAAATCTTCTTCTTCCACTCACTTCTATCAGATGTGATATCTAAAATAGCTTTTAATATATAAAAAACCTTGTTGTTTCCGCGCAGCTCGATGATAAAAAAACTTGTTGTTTCCGCGCAGCTCGATGATAAAAAACCTTGTTGTTTCCGCGCAGCTCGATGAAAATAAACCTTGTTGTTTCCGCGCAGCTCGATGATAAAAAACCTTGTTGTTTCCGCGCAGCTCGATGATAAAAAACCTTGTTGTCTCCGCGCAGCTCGATGATAAAAACCTTGTTGTTTCCGCGCAGCTCGATGATAAAAACCTTGTTTCCGCGCAGCTCGATGATCATAAATAACCTTGTTGTTTCCGCGCAGCTCGATGATAAAAACCTTGTTTCCGCGCAGCTCGATGATCATAATAAACCTTGTTGTTTCCTCGCAGCCCGATGATCTCGCTGATGGTGCCGGCGTCGGTGGCGAACACGCCGTACCACGTGCACTTCACGTCGGGCTCGGGCGAGGCGCGCGAGGACATCATCAACTACAAGTTCACCTCCTACGACGTCATCTGCCTCTGCATCTCGCTCGTTCTGGGCGCCTGGTACCTCCTCAAGAAGGTGCGTGCTTTGTGTTCAAACAAGATTTTTTTTAGTACGTAGCTACGGGCGTAGCTACGTACTAAATTGCCCTGTCTCTTTCCGTTGTTAGTAATTAGAAAGAAACAGCACGAACTCAACTATAGACAAAACAAGTAAAGTCACGTCAAATATGGAAAATGGAGGTAGTTTGAGCTGATGTATTTGGGTGCGTTCTAAAAAGTCCACATTTTCTATTTTTGACGTGACTTTAGTTGTTTTGTGCATCGCTCAGGTCGTGCCGTCTTTTTTTAGTCACCAATGATGATGAAAAAAGACAGGGCTACTTTAAGTTTAGTTTAGTCGTGTGTATACCAGAATCGCCACCATCATTGCTAAGACCTCATAACGCGGGTTATAGAAATACAGAACTTTATTAGCCCTAAATAACATACGTTAAAGGCAAGTCATACTACAATAATTACTTAATACTTAAAAACATTAGTTAGATTAAATTAAATAAACTTACAAATTTCATTAAATAAATATTCTACCCCATTAAATACTACACACATTAGCACTTGTTTTTTATGTCTATAAAATTTAAAATACTACTGTTTACACATGAATAACGATTCTGCAAGCTCCATATTCATATATTCGCTTAAATTATAAATGGAATTACTTTCACAAAAACTCTTTATTTTCTGTTTAAAAATACTACTATTAAGATTTGTTATGCTCTCTGGCAACTTGTTGTACATTAATATTTTCGTATAACATCCCTGTTTCTGTACTTTAGCTAGTCTATTTGCTGGTAGAACTTTACCTATCTTCCTACATATTGATAACCGTAATGAATGCGAAATGCTCCCGCAGCACTGGATCGCGAACAACCTGTTCGGGATAGCGTTCGCCATCAACGGCGTGGAGCTGCTGCACCTGAACAATGTGGTGACGGGCTGCATCCTGCTGTGCGGCCTCTTCCTCTACGACATCTTCTGGGTGTTCGGCACCAACGTCATGGTCACGGTCGCCAAGTCTTTCGAGGCGCCCATCAAACGTGAGTCGCACTATCTCTCTCACCTTCCAGGTTCCCTAACCAAAGGATATTTGCCAAATTCCGTGATGGAGTGTTGGCATACCTTAACAATTCAATTATAACTATTAGTACAACCTATGGTTAAGTTTTTAGTTTAAAATCTTATCTGTTCCTACCTATATAATGCGTTGGATGTAATCTGTGAATTATATAGTTGCTGAATAAATAAATAAATAAATAAATATCTATCAATGGAACCAAACAAGGTAACCAAAGGAACCTGTTCTGACTGAGACATCGCTACTGTCTGTTTATCACCAGAATGTATCACATGAACCGTGATAGCTAGAAAATTTTCAAAATTTTACGGCACACTGATTTGTAACCTCTTTCTTTTTCTTTTTTTATTAATTTAATGAATGTGTTCATTAAAGAATTTTCTATCTATTCTGTCTATCTAAGTATATCTGTCAAAACCTTTTCTGACTGAGACATGACTTCTGTCTGTCTGTCACCAGGATTTTTAAATTTTACAAATAAATAAATATTTGGACTCATTTCACACACGGCTGGTTAACCCCATACTGAAGCATTTCTAGTTTGTGTTATGGTGGCTATCACAACTGACATACATAATTACATATATATATATATATATACATTATATAGATACATATTTAACACCCAGACCCACAGCCAATAAATTTAGTTAAGCACAAAGATGTTGGCCGGGCCGGGAATCTAACCCGGAACCTTTTGATTAGCAGTCCGGCATGGTAACCATTACGCCAACGAGGTTGTCAAATACAGATGATGAATATTATGTTACAGCGGCAACGCTTATTACATATGTAAAATACTAAACATAAAATATTTTATTTTCATAACCTTTATCTGTCGTGGTCTGGAACCTTTAATTTTTTTTCCATCTCTTGTGTAAATCCTTGGCGTAGATCTCCCCAGTTCCCAATATGCTGCCCTAGCATAGCATAAGCAGCTCACTATACGTTCCCACTACTGGGATTCGGGTTCTTCTCTCTCGAGGAGAGAGGTATAGGCCAAGTGCGGGTTGGTAGATGTGGATGACACATATTTTCGGATATTGTGGTCCTCTAACATGTCATGATGTTTTCCTTCACCGTAAAGCGAGTGCGAATCCACACATAACATAGGTGCCGTCTGATAGATAAGCCGAGATTGTTTTAATACAGTAAAATAACCCCGTTTTGTTCTAGTGGTGTTCCCTCAAGACCTGCTGGTGAACGGCGTGAACGCGAGCAACTTCGCGATGCTGGGGCTCGGCGACATCGTGGTGCCCGGCATCTTCATCGCGCTGCTGCTGCGCTTCGACAAGAGCCTCAAGAGGAACAGCGAGTTCTACTTCCGGTGAGACGCTCTACTGCTTTACCAATTTCGCTATTGTACTTTGTAAACTGTTATCGTAAGGCATATTTTGAATAAAGGAAGATTTTGTATGGGGCTAACCAGCCGTATATGGAATAAGTCCTTCTTTTTTGTTGACGAGGGAGAAATCTTCGACAAGATACCTGGCTACGATGGGGTGCAGCCAGGTAATGTGGGATTTGTACCCACTAAAACCCCCCCGGTGACCTGCCTCTGTGCTTAACGGAGGACTCCAGGTTCTTCCGGGAAACACTCCGGAGACCTCTTTGCATTGGAGTGTGGACCTTCCCGGATTGTTTCCGCCAACGACGCGACGGCGACGGTCACGCGACGCCGTCATTCACCCCGGACTCGATGTAGCGGGTCTCGGAGCCCCATCTCCGAACTCCCTCGAGTCCGATGCCCTTTTTAATCGCCTCTTACGACAGGCAGGGGCAATTCCGCAGCCTTATTCTTTTACCCAGGCTGCAGGGTTGTGAAATATGTCGTAGTATTAATTATTTTTCTTATGCTCATTTGATTTAATTATTTAATGATATTGTATGGACAAAAAGTCAGAAGTAAATCATTTCAATTTAAATGAATTATGCATCGCCCTAAACTTACCGCCCGGGCCGTCTTGTATCTTTACTGTATGAACTGTATACTTACTATAATATAAATATCTTTAGCGAAATTAACTATATCCTATGTAAATTGATTCTCAAATGTATCTTAACTATATAAACTGTATTTTATCCATACCAAACTGTGTCTTAACCATATGATCTGTATCTTGTCCATACGAACTGTATCTTAATCATACGAAAATTTATCTTAACCATACAAACTGTATCGTAACCATACGACATATGAATACATTCTAATCATATGATCTGTATCTTAACCATACGAACTGTATCTTCACCATAAGAAATGAAATAAATTTGTTTGCGTAGCCTCAGATACCGTGAAAAAATTACAATAATGATAATAAGATTTTCGCGTAGAAAACGGTCACACTTACTTATTATTACAAGTTGGAATGAGTCCAACAGTTTCGATGCTTTGTGCAGTAGTGTTGAACAGTTGTGATGCGAGTGTTACACGGACCATCGCCGACGAGATCCGCGCGTGCACTGACTCATTCCAACTTTTAATAATAAGTAAGTGTGACCATTTTCTAAACGAAAATATTAAGATGCCTTACGTGAACAGTTTACAATGTTAAAATAATAAGATGTCAAGGTATGAGTACTGTATGTTAACCACTCGTCGTGCACATTCCAGCGCGACGTTCGCGGCGTACATCATCGGGCTGCTGGCGACGATCCTGGTGATGCACGTGTTCAAGCACGCGCAGCCCGCGCTGCTGTACCTGGTGCCCGCCTGCCTCGCCACGCCGCTCTCGCTGGCGCTGCTGCGCGGGGACATCGCCGCCCTCTTCAAGTCAGTCTCACACTATATCTGTCTCCCTCTAGCTAGCTTATACTTGCTCCGAAGTTGGAGTCACAGACTGAAGCTTTACCCGCCCCCCTCTCTCCTCCCCCAAGTAATTTGGTTTTTCTACTCTATAAAGGTCAGCATGACTATTCATAGAACAATTAAATTCAATTCTGTAACTATATAAGTTTTGTGTTTCGCGTGACGGTGACGATCTCGTTGGCGCAATGGTTACCATGCCGGACTGCTTATCAGAAGGTTCCGGGTTCGATTCCCGGCTCGGTCAACATTTTTGTGTTTAACTAAATTTGTTGGCTGTGGGTCTGGGTGAAATATGTATGTATATGTAGTATATCAGTTGTGTTAGCAACCATAATACGAACTAGAAATGGTTCAATATGGAGTTAACCAGCCGTGTGTGAAATGTGTCCTACTATATATTATTATTATTACAAGCTTTGTGATCTCCTCGTTCAGTTTTGTAATACCCGGAATGCCTGTTCTGAACTATATTCAAGGCGAGAGTGAATCGGTTTCTTCTAGGTAAGCGCACTCCATCCTAGATCGCAACATCACTTAACATCAGCTGAGTTGCGATCAAGCGCTTGCCTATCATAAAAAATCCCTCACACAGCTTTGGGATCACTTCTACAGCTTTGTTTCCACTCAAAAATATAAAATTTATTATTATTTAGTCATTTTTAATCATATACCCTAAACTATATAAACGTATTTCTGTACAAATGTAATTCATCCTTTCCTTTATTGAATTGTTATAATGTATGACTCCAGGTACGAGGACCAGCCGGCGCTGCCGCCGCCCGAGGCGAGCAAGAAGACTGAGTAGTACCGCACACTACTACGCGTACGCGCCCGTCCACGCACACACGGACCTTGCAAGATGGCGGACTGTTGACACACCACTTAATACACGGCTAAAGCAGTTAAAGCCAATGTGCGTTTACATTTTTATAACGCGTCCACACTCATCATTCCTAAATAGAATTGTTTTATATCTTTCACACTTTACACACTTTACATGGCAACATCGGATATCGTATTTTTAATTTTCTTCGTATGAGCTAAGTGGCCAGGATCTGGTGTCTTTCGAGAGAGCTTTTAAGCTGCCCAAAGGACATCTTACTTGACTTAACGACTGCTTAGCACGATTGTACTAAGAACTTTGTACATCCTGAACCTACAATTTGAAGTGTGATCCGATTCACGGTAGCACGTCAGAGGCACGACAATGCAAGTTTTTTTAATGAAAGTCTTTTGCATGGTTACTCATCAAAAGACTGTTCGCATCGACCGCTGCTTAACTTCAATGATCGTGTCCTTAACCTTAGTTAGCCGAGATACTTATTAGCACAATTATATTTATTTTTTAACTTTTATATTTTATCTGACAAATGTATACGTTGCCTTGCTTATAGCGGCTTATATATCCACTTTATTCTACATCGCATGTGGGTTGCGTCAGGCCGAGGGCTGGATCCGGCCCGCCACATTTTTTAAATAGGCTCGCGAAATATTTTAGAACTTGACGCGAAAAAAGGTTACAATATGGATGTGTGAATATAACATACAAGACTCACAGATGAAAATACGGAAAACTAATACGGCTACCGATTGACTCGTCCAGTCACTACTTAACAAATAAACACGTCACTGGACAAAATTAAAACTTTATTTTCTAACATGTGTCGTTTAAATCGTATACATCTATGATGAATTTTCTTCAATGTTTACTGTCGTAGGAAATGTGTAGGAATCGGAAATCAAGGTGGATTTTGCTTTTATTATCTTGGCCTCTTCTAATTTCGATTGAGAAAGTTAATCACATGTCTAAACTCAACCTTATAATAGTCGTTAGTTTGCGTTACTAAAAATAAATATGTAAAACAAGCCGGGTTAACCACTTATGAGACCTAACTTGCTGTCGTATCTTAGGCCTAAATGTTGAATTTTTAGTTTTCACGTTATAAACGGTAAAAAATAAAAAAAATAGAATAAAGAGAAACTCTAAAGAACCACTATTAGAATATTAATATTTATTTTGGTATCAATCAGAAATATAAATGAGAAATAATACTGGTTAAAAAAATCTATAATTTTTTTTTTAAGGACACATTCACACAGCTGGTTAGCCCCATACTGAAACATTTCTAGCTCGTATTATGGTTGCTAACACAACTGATATACTACATATACATACATACATATTATATATAAATACATATTTAACACCCAGACCCACAACCAACAAATTTAGTCAAGCACAAAGATGTTGACCGTGCCGGGAATAATTGAAATCTTGTTTTATTTTTTTGTGAACCTGTTTCTTTCCTTATTGGTAAATCGGATTGATGCCAAGAAAACAATCTTTGAGCTATTTTTTCAATATTTTTTACCGTTTACGAATGAACTGTAAATTCAATATTTTGCGCCTGTTATCTCCTTAATTAGGGTTGAGTACTAAAAAACTCATGACAAATATTTGAAAGTCTTTGTGCTCAAATAATTATTATACTTGTAATAGTTTGTAATATTCAACTTTTTGCCATGGTCCTATAGAGCCTTATAGGCCTCAAATATAATAAAGTACACTACAGTAGAAACTCTATTAACCGGACTCTTTGTGGTTGTGATGCATTCGGATAATCGAAAATCGCGAATCCGTATAACTGAGGGCCGCATAAACGAGTTTCTACTGTATATGCGTTTCAATATTTAAATTATTTTTATACCTATAAAAATGTTATCTATCAAAATAAATTGTAACATATTTTACGCATATTTAATTTTCTATAGTACTTGAATATTTAGTGGGTGGGCTTATTCCAATGAAAACCTGTTTATTTTTTTAAAAATCATGTGAGGGACCATGGTGTGACAAAAGGAAGCCATTTTAATTTTGTGACACGAATTTGCGGTCGTAGATATACTTTTAAGAAATTTACTTCCTAGAATCTTCCATGGGAATTATAAATTTAGGTAATGTAGCGAAAAATCGCCAATAAATGTTAGCCGCACAGCCTGAAAGGTTTTTAATTAATCAGTTAAGTTGGCAACATAGCTTTTTTTCTGCGGCAACACTTAAAGCCGAATTTCAGCTTTGTTCTTTATTTACAATGTAAAAAATTGAATTAATTTTTTTTAATGCATTTTAAAATATTTTTTTATATCTTTATTTATGAAGTTAAGGCTTTTTTTGTATATATGTTGTTTCGTTCCATTGCAATCTAGATTTTAAGTTTATTTTTGTTGTGAAATTGTAATAATTCTCTGTTTGAAGGCATATTTGCCTATTTACCATAAGGGGCCGAATGACATAAAATTTAACTCACTTTAACTGTGTAAGTACAATAAAGGTATACATTCGGTGGAAATCTGTAGTTTCTTTTTTACCTCCTTTATAGATTACTATCAGCCAGTCCTGGCTTCTCACGGGCGAAAAAATTAATCCATGTTGTAAAGAGAAATAAATTAAAGCCTATGTTACTCAGGGATAATGTAGCTTCCCAATGGTGATAGAATTTTTCAAATCGGTCCAGTATTTTCGGAGCTTATTCGCGTCAAACAAACAAACAATCTAAATTTTCCTCCTTGTAATACTGGTACTGATAGCCCGTCTAACCGTTTATATATATATTTTTCAAAAACCTTTCGACTCAAATTAAAACATCACATTTAAAAGTGAACTTTCGCGTAACATGACGCAATTACGTTCTATTGGTGATGGCAAAAAGAAAACTTAATTAAAAAAACAATATAAACGATTGTACGGACTATTTACCTATGTAGTTAATCTAACTCTTTATTTAAAATTAAATTTATTAATAAACGGTTGGACGGGCTATATATTTAATTTTATTCTCTATTTAAATTTTTAGTTATTAATATTGTAGCGATTAAAGCTCAGTCAGGCGTGCGGCCAACTCATGTGCCACAGATCGTGAGTTCGATCCCTGCCAATGAGCTCGAGCTTCCAGTGAAGGAAAACATCGTGAGGAAACCATAACATGGCGGTAGTGTTTTTAGTGCTCGTCTGGATTGCAACTACCCTGAAGTTGAATATCTAGAGCTACTGCAGAATCTTTGAGAGCCAGTTTTGCCTGCCTAGGCATGCTCCACCTTAGGTCGGAATATCGCTAAATCACGTGGTAACGCGCCCTGCTGATTAAACACATAGCTGTACTGTGTCAAAAATTAACTAACTAGCCAAGCTTTGGTGTTGAAGTTTTTAAAGTCTCTAATATGGTTTAGGGTAGATACACATACACAATCAATTTAAAAGAAAAAAAAAACACATGACTTCAGTCAACTCGAAATGTATATTTTTAAGAGATTTTCTTAACAGTTTATAAAGGTAGCAAGATTATATAAATTAGTAACGCAACATATACAAGATACATCTATCTGATTTCGATCACGATTTAGTGTGGTTTCACCAGTTTTTGACTAGCTCTCCTAATAATAATTTCTTATGAATGATCTTCGTATGAAATAAGTGGCCAAGCTCTGGTGTCGAAAATTTTCGAACCGCCCGAAGGCTTTCGTGGACAACTTGGATGAACTATGTAATCCCAACGCTTATACTTGACTGGTCTTCCATCTCGTGGAAACGTCCAAATCGTAAGCAGTCCTTATACCTCGCCGGAGTCGTACTAACGTCGACACTAACACAGTTTTACAAAAAAAAAAAGTTTTTTTGTTGCCCTGGATATAATAACTAATTGTTACGTTTGCCAGTGTCCAGATTACGACTACATTTATAAAAGTAATCAATGTGCTCGTTTTCTACGATTTATTCGTATTGAGTGTAGAACAAGTTATCGTTAAAAATGAATTTTCTAGTAAATTTTTGAAAAAAAATCTTTTTTTTTTACGCTTAATAGGCTTGCGCTTGACCACAACTCACCTGATGTTAAGTGATATTGCAGTCTAAGATGAAACGCGCTTGCCTAGAAGAAACCGGTTCACTCTCGCCTTGAAGACAGTCAGGTTGTAGTTCAGTGGGAACAGGGATTCCGGCAAGGAGTTCCACAGTTTGGCCGTCCGTACTATAAACGTGGAAGCAAATCGCTTAGTACGCATTTTCGGCATTTCCACTGTATATCGGTGTCTCCTAGCAGTCTCCCTGCTCGTTAGGTAATGGAAAGGGGCCGGGGGAATTAACTCATGTAATTCCGACGCACACTCACCGAAATGCAACCGGTAGAATACCGACAGACTCGCAACCGTGCGGCGGTTAGCATATATTACAAAATTATTGATTGTTTCATAAACCTAAAATCATTTTCTTATCTAGGGCAACAAAACCAGTGTAAACCAGTGTAATCGCGCTTTTCGCTCGGAGTTAACTCTGCGACAACTCGCAGTTAACTGTCTTCACTAGTCCAGTCCGCTCCCTTATATACAGAGCACAAGTGTCTAGAAAGTTCTACCGAACTTTCCATACCATTCCCCAGTACAATCTAGAATGTTCCAGATACTGTGTGAGTGAGATAGCAGATAGGCAGAGAGCGAGTCCGAAGATGTTCGGATGTGTTCTAGAACAATCTTTTTTTTTTCTCCCAATAGGTCAGCGCTTGACCATAATTCACCTGAAGGTAAGTGACATTGAGGTCTACGGTGAAGCGCGCTTACCTAGAAGGTACCGGTTCACTCTCGCCTTGAAAATCGCTAGATTATAGTCATTGGGGAACAGGGAATTCGGCAAGGAATTCCAAAGTTTGGCGGTTCGGACAACAGAGGTGAAGGCGAAACGCTTAGAACCACGTGAAGGCGAAACGCTTAGAACCACCGTATTTTGGAAGCTTAGCGACAATATATATTATTGCGTACGAGTACTAGTGATTGGCAAGTTTTTATTAGTTAATCCTAATCCTGTACATTCTATTATATTAGTTCCTCCATCTTGCTTGATCTCAAATTTGACCTGAAACAAAAATACGATACATTTCGATGATGACCGATGATAAAATAAATGATACATATCAGAAGAAAGACTTGCCTAATGCGATGTAAGTTCTTACTTAAAGTTTACTACACGGGCAACATCTTGAAATAACAGTTTTATCGTTACCAATATCAAACTTTTAACAAATAAAAAACCAAATTAAGACAAGTAAAGGAAAAATTAACTAAATTTAATTAACTTTAGTTAATTAGGAAAAATAATCTTAATTAATTAAAAATTAATATAATTTATTAAAAATTAATTAATTAATTAAAAATTATTTATTAATTAATTAAAAATTAATATTAATTAATTAATCTTAGTTAATTTTTCCTTTACTTGTCTTAATTTGGATTTCGGATCACAGCGGAAGTACACTAAATATTTAATTTTGTCTCCTATTTGTCGTTATATAGAGTTTACACTGTATATGTATAAAGTTACCCGACCTTGGCAATGATCTCAGCCACGTGTATGGCGGTGGTGGTATGTAGCGTGAGGTCCCCGACGCGCACCGCCGACCGGCCCGCCGCCAGCGCCATGTACACGATCACCTGGTCCTGCTCAAACACAAACACATACTCAATTTTCTTCTTCTTCGAATGAGCTAAGCGGCGAAGCTTTGGTGTCGAGTCTTCATGCCGCCCGAAGGCCTCTGACTTGGCTTAACGACTGCTTGTACTAAGACTAGCAGCCGGGACCTATCCAACCACAGTCCGCATACCCAGCCCGGCCAACATCTCGTGCTTAACTAAATTTGTTGGCTGTGGGTCTGGGTGTTAAATATGTATTTATATAATATGTATGTATGTATATGTAGTATATCAGTTGTGTTAGCAACCATAATACGAGCTAGAAATGGTTCAGTATGGGGCTAACCAGCCGTGTGTGAATGAGTCCTAATATTTATTTATTTATTTATACTCAGCTGCACAAACACAAATACATTGCTTAGCTGTAAATTATAGTGGAGTGAAATTAACTTATAAATTAACTAATTAATTGACTTTTTGCACACCGCATATGCGTTAGTCTACAAGGGACATTTTATATTATTTTCCATGTTTTTATATTACCTGTGGCTACGCAAATAAAATTCGCAAACATTTCATTTCAATTTTCTTCTTCTTCGTATGAACTAAGTGGCGAAGCGGGCGGCTTGAAAACTCGACACTTTGGTCGAGTTTTCATCAATGTATCATTGTATGAAATACAAGTTTAACCAACTAAAGCTTTCGACGCTTTAGAGAGTATGTCGTTAAATCGAGTGACGTTACATGGAGTGTACACTGTAATAGTAAAATAATAAGTAATTAAAAAAAGCGTTTGTATCTGTCGGCGTCAGCCGCCTATGCCGCCTAAGCCGCCAGCCGTGCGGATGAGTCACGCGTCAGCGTACGCGCAGTGAGTCACGGCGCCCCGACCACTATATAACGCCTGAACTCGGCCGCCGAACAAACTCTGGCCATAACAACAAACTCTAGCCCGGCGCCATCAGCGCCCAGCCACTTGTCCGGTGTCGCTGTAGAGGCCCCTCAGGCCAACAGCATAGTCATTATCAAAAAAAAAAAAAAACGCCGCAGGGACAGTCGACTACAAGCGCTCGCCGTGTGCGCACGTCTCGGACGCATAACTTGTAATTGTGTAATAAACATTTGTACAAGCATCACTTGTCGTATTTCTTCACACCGGCATCCTGTAGTATTCGACATGTCTGGGTCTCACGCGACATATCTATTTTAATACAGACAAAATAAAGGTAAGTGATAGCCGGTTATAGAAGCGAGATAAGAATGAGGGTAGGAGCGGACCTGCGCGTGAGTGTCGAGGCAGGCGGCGGCGCGCAGGTCGCCGCGCAGCGCCCGCCCCGCGGCGCGCCCCACCCCGCCCGCGTCCTTACGCTGCCCGCCCACCGCGCCCGCGCCCAGCACGCACCCGCCCGCCGTCTCGCATGTCAACCTGCACAATCACATAAAAAACATTTTTATTTCCAAAAAAGTTGTACATTTTTGTATATTAACACAAACTATGACTAAATAAGTCGGATCTGCAGTCATAAACCTAAAGTGGAGCTGGGCAGGACACTTGGCCAGACGACGTGATGACAGGTGGAGCAAGGTTGTAACCGAGTGGTGGCCGAGGCTAGGGAAGAAGAGCGTTGGTCGTCCAGCGGCAAGATGGGTCGACGACATTACAGCTGTCGCGGGTCCAACCTGGACTCCTCACGCTCAAACGCCTGAAACGATTATGTTGAAATTTAATATGAAGATAACCTGATGGAGAGGCCTTTGTTCTTCAATGGAATAAAACCGGTATATAATAATAATAATATTTACGAAGTTAAAGTAAGTGCTCACATAATGCAATGTCCGTTATCCGGCGCGAAGTGTTTGTCGTCTCTGTAGACGTCGACGTTGACAGCGCCCTCTGAGCTCAGCTCAGACACGGCCGCGTCGCTCGACTGCCGCGCCAACTGTTCAAAACATTATCATCGTCACTCTTCTACTTTTGTTGGTCTAAGATCCGAGTCTACAGCGACCTTCACCGACGTGATAATTGAAAAAAAAAACATAATACAGTAATACCCCGGACTTACGCGATAGGTGGGACCGAGCGCTATCCGCGTAAGTCGAATTCGCGTAAGTCAGGGTACAATTTTGCATATACATACCTATAAAGTCATACAAAGTATGTTTAATTGGGACCGGAGACTATAATTTAGGAAATATAAAACAATAATTTAGGAAATAAATTTTAATTTAATTCTAGATAATATGACAAACTATATTATTAAATTACTTGACCGTAACTGGAAGCTTTATTTATTGAGAGAGCATTTCCGTTTCCGTCAAGTACTTGCCAGTTTCAGTACTCTTTAGTGTCGTTTCCGGTGGGTTGTATGGTAAGTGGCGCCACCTGGCGGCTGCGCTGAGCTTCATGTTATATAAGAACATGCAGCGCCATTTAGGCTCATTGGCGTTTTAGTTCCCGTCAAGTGAGAACGTGCACAGCAGGTCTCACTCTGTGCATAATTGTTTCTATAAAATAAGTTTTAAAAATCATTTATTGTTAAAATTTAAAGAGCAGCAGCTCTCGCTTTTGTTAAAATTATTTATCCTAAGTGAATATGTGCAATCGATTGTGGGTAAGTGATTCAAATTTTTTAAACGGTTTTGTACCGTTCGGAATTACTTACAAATTATATTACTTTTATTTGCCAGTGGTTTTTGTTTTTCAGTGTAAAAATAGTGTCGTAAGAACAATATAACACAATTTTATTTGTAGAAATAAAAGATAATGTAACGCGGGTAGGAAGAGAAAATAGGTGAGCTCCGCAAACATATTTTAATACGTGTGAGGACGATAGCATCTCGATCAATGCTTCTGAAACGAGACGTTCAAATTAATATTAAAAATTTTACGTTTGATATAGATACAAAATTAATTTTAATTTCACAGGGCAGGTGTTTACTTAACACCTGACAGTTTTTTACAAAAAATAACAGATATTCAGTGCTTTGGTAATGCTGCATGGTCGGAGATTAGATATTTCGATACACAAAAAGCATATAATCATACCCCAGGTTTCATAGACCTGAAAACAAACGAAGAGGTAAAAAAGTATGATAACTTACTTCATCTCGCTCATGCTGATATATCATATGCTGCTATAACTTTTTGTATTCTAAAGCAAATAAAGGTGCTGCAGAAGCAGTTACTAATCTCTTTTCGTGGGCTCAAAACGCGCAAATCATATCTGAAAATTTACAAGATCAGGTCGAACTGCTATTCATGAAAGGCAATTTATGCAAAATCTCATCAGATTTGTTATTCTTCGGTAGCATAATGGTAAGTATCCCCGCCTGTCACGCGGGAAACCGGGGTTCGATGCCCCGCCGAACTATTGAGATGCGCAGGGAGGCTATAACTCTAACTTTGGTGTTATCAATAAATGATTTGTATTTCAAGGCTTCAAAAAATTAAATTCCGCCTACAGTGGCCAACATATTGATACTGAAAAATTACATCATTGCTGGACAAAGCCGGTGGGATCCGGAAAGCTTCTTGGCCAAGTAAACCAAATAATTATGCCTTCACAAAGGCCGACTCAGTACAGCTGCCGCCCCTCGCGGGGGCAAGGCGCACGCAAACAAGTTCCATCGCGTGGAACTCAGCGCAGTCATAACGAAGGTTTATAGCACCTTCCCGGCATACATGCTGTGACAATCCACCCTCGCGGGGTGACTATTTCGACGACTACCCTCCTATACAAACTTCCAACCATTCCTTTCATGGAACAGGAGAGGAGCGTCTCATCACAGGGGCTCGCGGCCCGAACGACCAAATTACCGAGGACGAGGTCACGCAAGTGCTTCACGGCCCTCTAGAGAAAATAAAAGATATAACTCGAGACTACTCGCACTTCCAGGCGGGTCAGCATGCGCTCTATTATCACAAATGGAAGAAAATGGGTGCGCCGTAAATAATATTAAAATTAATTCAAGGATATCGAATTCCATTTATCAAAAAACCACCTCTGGCTTACGTGAATGTCGCCACATGCCCATTCAAAACCCCAACATCAGTAAGGATGTCAAAAATAATAAGGTCAACCGGGGCTAATGCGTCACAATACTTTGAATAGCATATTTATTTGATTTTAACAAATAATCATTTGTAAAAGTACTATTAATACTAGCTAATCATACTTTCAAACCAAATTCTGCACTGAATTTAGGATAAACAGAAAATTCGGGGCTTATGCGTCAAATTTTTTGTTTTTCTTACAAATGCTTCTTATTCTTACGCAATTAGTACAATAATTGGATTAGACGACTTAGCTCCGTAGTCGACATAGCCGCGGTTGACCTTATCAGAAATGAGAGTCGAGGGTGTTCTACAGCCAATAAAATTATAAGCGATCTTTGTGTCTCCCCTGTTCTTGGTCCCCGAACCAGACTGATCTGCGCGCCCAATTTTCAACTTAAGAGCGCTAAACGAGTATATGGTTTCCAAGCTATTTCACTGAAGTAAACAGGTACAAGGTACCAAACTTTCTTCAGCCTCGAGACTGGATGTGCAAAATAGATCTTTCACAGGCTTACTTCCATCTGAAAATAGCACAGTCACACCGACGCTTCCTACGGCTTGTGTACATGACATAGTTGCTAGAAATGACATGTCTACCCATTGGTCTGAGCACAGCTCCCAAAACTTTCTCAGTACTAACAAACTGGATTGCTCACCAACTACGATAGTTTATTGAAACTAGTTTATTTGGAATAAAATATGGATATAAACCGGACCGGATAAAATTTGAAAATAAACCGGACTAGCAAGGGAATCTCAACAAAACTCGACGCTATACTCGAACGCCTCCTGTTTTAATAGAAATACCACAACATCTGACGCAACGACAGTGGAACAGGTATGCCAGCGACCCAAGACCGTGCTCCGCTATTTTAAGGAGCTTGGATGGCTTGGGTAGAGGCTGGTAGGGGGAAATGCACAATACGCCTCTTGCAGGTTGTCAGTGCAGGTCTGATCGCCCCCATCATAGAATAAGATAGTTTATTTGGTCGATTTCTTAATTTAACATTGTAAACTGTTCACATAAGGCATCTTAATATTTTCGCGTAGAAAACGGTCACACATACTTATTATTAAAAGTTGGAATGTGTCCAACAGTATCGGTGCTTTCCGAGCACCATCACCAATTTTAGATCCAAGGGCCCTCGCGGCTGCGGCCACTGCCTTTAAAGATGCCATGAAGTAATGTTTAATATTGATGATAACGATATAATGACGATAATTTATGGTTGTATGTTACCATCTTCTTTCATAACTTACTCGAAATATTTTACTATAATAAAAGAAATGGAATAAACTAATTTCTTAATTGTAAATCAAGATCCACAAATCTTACGCAATCATGTCAAAATCATGACAAAAATGCTGCAAACGTTAGGGAGGCAAATCAATTTCGAAAAGTCCATTCTCGTCCCTCAAAGAGAAATCATTTTCTTAGGGATACTATGGAGGCCATGGCACAATGTAAAAAATCTTGCCACAAGAAAAAGTAGATACAATAATCCTAAAAACAAGTCAAGCTCGGGGTGCGCAAGCTCTGTGGGGCAGCTGGACACACGCGGAGAAATACCTACACTGCTACCAAAAAGAGTTGTTGGCTGTACTGCACGCTGTTCAGTACCACGCCCAATCATTAGCGGGGAGCTCTCCTCTGATACAGAGCGACAGCAAGACTACCGTAGCTCAATTACGGAAGGAAGGAGGTACAAAATTCATACCCTTAATAAATATAACTCGTCAAATTTTAACAATATTAGACGAAAATCACATACATTTCAGTATTCACCACATACCTGGCAGGTACAACAATCAGGCCGATCATCTGTCTCGCCTCCGACAACCTCCGGAATGGCATTTAACGCCGGCCTGCGTAGAAATAGTGTTCACGAAACTAGGGACTCCAATGATAGACCTTTTCGCCTCAAAGACAGCAATTGTGTCTCGCGATCTAAAAGATCGACAGGCAATATATGCCTGCAACATCGCATGGCATTATCCGCTAGCATGGGTGTTTCCAAATGCGGGGGTTATCTGAGGCGATAGAATCGTGGAGTTCTGAACAGCGATCATTGCTTAAAAACTCGTGGCGGCCATCCACATTAAAAACTTACGAATCAGCATGGAAACGCTGGATTTCCTAGTCGAATGATCAAAATATTAATCATAATAATCCTACTGGTACACAATTCCTATCTGAATTATATCTAAAGAATAAAATGTCATACAATACCATACTTTTACACAATTCGGTGGTCGCTACTCTTTGTAATCCTGAAAAATCTGGTAACTTAAGTTCTCATGTTTTCGTAAAACATATTTTAAAAATCTATCGCTTTCAAAACCCCAAAAGTTCCAAAAGCACCAGTTTGGGACACTCATAATCTAATTACATACATGACTCTATACAATATAGATTTTTGGGAAGATGAGTTCAGAGCCGGGTGGCCCAACACCAGCGGTCGTTGCTGCAGGTAGCACGGATCACGGTAGCTGGATCCGCGCCCGATGTCGATGACGTCTCCGGTTGTCTGTCTTCCCTGTTTGTTCGGCTAAGCGTGCTGGAGCTCGAACCTCGTAAGTTGCTGCCTGGTTAGGTAGGTTAAGTGAAACGAACACGAATCTTGTAGAACACTGTATTGTTACAGTTCGATAAGTAGGTACATAATGTAAGGGGATCACTGATTGAAGTTACAAGGTGTGCGACGCGTGCTAAGTCGCCTAGTGCCACGTGTCTTTGCGGGCTATATGGAATTGGTCTAAATTATATCTAGCGCGGTCGGAGCGAGAGTGTAGTGTGTGGGAGCGCGCGGCGTCTCGTTGGCGATTAACATAGTTTCATCCACACGCTCCTAGACGACGCATGACTTAATGTGGCGTTGTAACGCCACAGATTTAAACAATATTTATCAGACTTCTCGACACACCGCCGCATTACTTTTACTATGCTCAGGCAGACGAGTACATGATCTGACTCTACTTAGAACAGATCCCGATCATTATATTAATTGTGATTCTGAAAATTATATCATATTCTGGCCTGAATTTGGGTCTAAAACTGACAACAGTAACTATACTCAGTCAGGGTGGAAAATAAAAACAAATGAGGCTATACTTAACCTCAATCCAATATTTTGGGTAGAAAGAACCATCTCCTTTTTTAATGAAAGGTGCTCTACTTCAAAATCATGCAAATTGTTTATTAATGTTAGAAGATGTCCAAAACCTATCAAGTTTGTTTACTCTACATACTTAAATTACCTAAACTATAAAGATTTAATACTCCTGGAATTTAAATTTATGATTTTGTGGTTAATTATTTTACAAGTTATTAAAATCAATATGCACTTTGCATATATGATATCTAGCAGTACATGTACATTAAAAATGGTTATATGTACATTAATTATATCAAGATTATAAAAATTGTATTTTTGTCACATTGGCGTTATTCGTTTAAGTGTTTACATAAACTAAGTGGCGTCACCAGGCGATAACAAACAGATCTCAATAAATAAAGCTTCCAGTTACGGTCAAGTAATTTAATAGCTGCGTTTTACCTGAAATAAAACGCATATTAAAATACTTACCTAACTGGAAGCTTTCACTTTTATTCCTGCCTGGTGAAAACTATTATTGAACCAATGAGCCTAAATGGCGCTGCATGTTCTTATATAACATGAAGCTCAGCGCAGCCGCCAGGTGGCGCCACTTACCATACAACCCACCGGAAACGACACTAAAGAGTACTGAAACTGGCAAGTACTTGACGGAAACGGAAATGCTCTCTCAATAAATAAAGCTTCCAGTTAGGTAAGTATTTTAATATGCGTTTTATTTCAGGTAAAACGCAGCTAATAAAATGTATAAACACAATCTGAAGTGCGCGGCTTTTAAACAAAAAACGTTAAAATAGACGAGAAAATTAAATCGCGTAACTCCGAATTCGCGTAAGTCGAGGTAGCGTAAGTCGGGGTATTACTGTACATTTAACATAGGTATTAAATAAAATAAAATAGCCTTTATTTCCCTAAAAATATTACATTTCATTAATTCGTAGGTTGTTTAAATTTCTGTATAATATTTAATTACAAGATATTTATTTATTTATGTATATTAGGAAACCCAAAAGCGGGTAAAGGCCTCCTCCTTGCTGGCCCAGGCTTTGCGGTCTTGGGCTAGTCTGGTCCACGTGACTCCAGCCACCTCTACGATTAGGTATTAGAAAATATATTAAAAATGGGTTGCCTTAAAAAAATCCTGGACAGAAGATATTTTTTTTTTTTGAAAAATGTTTTTTTTATTAATTTTAGCACCATCCAGATAATAAAAAAAAATATATATATCCTGAGTTGAAGTAGAACATATAGAACGTGCAGCCGTAGGGTTACCTATCTTTTACCTAGAGGAACTACTGGGTTGCCAGGTGTAAAAAGGTATGTCGAAATCAGTTACTTTTAGTGAATAAAGCGTTCAAATTCAAATTTGTTTATTACTGAAAAAATATTACAGATAATTACAAAATATATAAAACAAAACAAATATTATACAAATGAACATTAATTATGATAAACATTGTAAACTGTTCACGTAAGGCATCTTAATATTTTCGCGTAGAAAACGGTCACACTTACTTATTATTAAAAGTTGGAATGAGTCCAACAAAGTTTTCTACGCGAAAATATTAATTATGATATGATATGATAGCTTGTCGCGGAAGTTTGCCATCATTACCGATAATACCTACATGGCGCTGCATATCGATCGTACAGCCTTGTTGCCGTCAAATTCCGCCACGCACTTCAGTCGCTTAGTGATATAACGATAGTATATTGCATGACCCGAGTGAAGTCGTTTCAAGTAAATACGAATAGATGCCGCTACGTGCATCGAATGATCCACGTAGTACGATTTTCAACAAGAGGTTGAGTGTCTTTATAATTATTAGTCTATGATCTGGTAAATACTTATATTTTTTTTTATTTATTTCATGACCATGGATACAAGTCCTTCAGTCGAAGTCTTATACAAGTAAATACTTACATGTAAAGGAAGATTGCCAGCTACAAAACTCTTGCCCTCTATTGAAACGACATCGCCTCTCTCAGTTATGTTGACGCTTTTTAGCACCGGCACGGGTTCTATCCTTGCCTTCACTACACCGCCGCCTTTCGGGAAGAACCTGGCAACACAGGCAAAAGAAGGTTATATAAGTGTGTGAGATAATATATATATAGAGAGACTAGCTGACCCGGCAAACGTTGTTGTGCGTGAAACAAAAGCGTGCGGTAGTAACAAACATACACACATACTCAGAAACTTTTGCAATATAATAAACAAGATAAACCATTTATTATGTTATTATGATAATTGTACAATTATACGTCAAAAATTAAAAAAATGTCAATATGAATATAAAAAAAATGTCAATATGATATACAAATAAATTGTAATACATGTCACATAACATTTTTCCTGATATTAAAAAGTTCGTCCATGGAATAAAAAGTTTCCTGAACGAGCCAGTTCTTGAGCTTATTCTTGAAAATGCTATCATTACATGCATTTGTAATATCTTTAGGTAAACAGTTATATACCTTCGGCCCTATAACATGCGACAACTTATCCGAGCGCACGAGCCTCACCAGCACCCGCGCCAACTCGCCGTCACGCCGGAGAGTCCGCTCCCTCGGCCGACCATCTCCTCTCTTCGGGAACGACTCTAAGTTGTGCCTCACATACAGAGCAAGCTGCATAATAAATAACCAGCGAGGGTAGTGTCGGAATTTTGAGTGATTTAAAATAGGGTTTCGCCGATGTGCGTCGCGACACACGTGCCACCGCCCTGATAGCCCGTTTCTGCATTCTGAAGGCGCGCAGCCGGTCCGCCGCGTGCCCCCAGAGCTCGGCCCCGTACTGCAGTACCGAGTGCACGGTCGCAAAGTAACAGGTGCGCGCTACATCGACTGAAACCACTCGAGATAACCGACCCATAACGAATATATGTAGGATTATTTACCCTCTCCTAAGTATGTCCAGTTCAAAATCAGCTCCGAACTTCCTGAGCGCGTGTCTGAACACCGCGGTCATGTAGTCCACTTGCGGAGCCATGTCTGCGTTGGTGCCTCCTGTCAGCTCGAGGGTGACGGGGGCGGCCGCCAGCAACGCGCACGGCAGCGCCACTTGTAACAGGAGACTTATGGAGCTGGAAAATAAAGCCTCGAATTCACTAGGGCACAAGTTCTGAGACTGTTACAGAACATCTACGGTGCGTGTTCTCAGAACATTTTGGTAACATGTCGTGATACATTTTGCTTGTCCACACCAGCATTCTCCGCTGAGATGTCGCCCGAGGAAGTCGTGGCAGTTAGTGCTGCGTACATTTATATTTTATCGAGTAGTTTACCGAAACGTTATAAAAAGAAAACGTGGTGGGTGCGAAACTACTTATCACAAAGAGAAAGCAGTGATGACGATGACATGGACTGATGTCGCAGGAAGTTCTGTCTCGCGAGCCAAAACACGGAACCTGTTCTGCGACACGTAGATGTTGCTGTATAGTCGCGTGCGTCGTCGCAGAACAGAGCGCGACGTCGCGGCGACACGTAGACGATATGTGCCTAGACAGGTTCTGCGACAATTTGTCTAGGCTCAATGAATAGGCTAGTTGACAACTAGTCCGGGAGCCAGGTGCAAATTTGGTTAATTATTTCCTCTCAAGAGATAATTCGTGAGACGCATCCGAGTATAGTATTATAAAGCGTCGTGAAAGTCAGCTGGTGCCCGGTTGGGGGGATGAGCGGATGTAGCCTCCCACGCATGAAAAAAAAAATTATACACTCACTGATTTCTTCTCAGCTAAAATTTTGACAAATTGTAGCTCATCTAAATTAATCTTGCGATTTTCAAGGCGAGTGTGAACCGGTTCTTTCTAGGTAAGCGCACACCACCTAAGACTTCAATATCACTTACTAACAGGTGAATTGTGGTCAAGCGCTGACTTATTCAGTGTAAAAGAAAAACAATACATACCCTGCAGTTTGGACATCAAAGTTGTAGTGGCCACCTTTTATCTTTCCCGGCCAGAACTCTACTTCAGTGGAGCCAAGACTTGCACCATGGAGCTTCGCTTGACACATCTGAGCTACCAATTGGATTCCTAGAATGCCAACAACAGTCATATAATAGTAGTTTATGCAACTGTCATATAATGAAGGGTTAAAACACGAGTGTGAGTTTATGGAACGAGCGCAGCGAGTCCCATAATTCCCGCGTACATGCATTGACACAGTGAACTTGCCGCCATTAAAATCTAACCAATGAGAGCGCAGCTACGCGCGCAGGGCCAATCAGGAGCGAGCGCGCGCTGTTCTTCGCGTTTTATTGATGTTATAATGAGATTTCACGATATCGATGTGGATATTATACCATCATATGAAATTGATTAAATTGAGTATTTTGTTGTAAACAATATTGTAGTGGTACAAAAATATAGAGCCTCCTGTATCAGATATGTTCTAGTGCATACTAGAACTACTACTTTAACTAATGAATAGTAAAGGTTTTATGTTGCAACTAGCTGCGCCCCACAGCGTTACACGCGTTGATCCGGGATAAAAAAAATGGTTGCCTGTAAAGTCGGTTTTACGGGCGAAGATTTTACGTGACAACGGTCTGCCGCGCGCGCAGCACGCGGCAGACCGATCATAGTTGAGTGGGAGAGAGACGCAAGGCATTCGGCGGGCCTCTCTCTCGTTCGGTGACTCATCGTAACGTTACCGGGCATTACACTTTTTCATAAGTGACTCCCAGCCGCAACCTAATTTAAGACGTTGTCACGTCAAAAGTGTTAATCCAGTATTCTAAACTATCTCCATACGAAATTTCATCAAAATCAGTTCAGCTATTTGAGTGTGAAGTGAAAAGTAACAAACTTTCGCATTGACCGAAGAAGACATGGATGGAGTGTGTGAATGAGGACATGAGAGAGAAAGGAGTGAGTGTAGAGACGACGGCTGATAGAGGAGAGTGGAAGAAGTAAATTTGCTGTGCCAACCCCACCTAGTGGGATAAGGCAAGGAAGAAGAAGAGTAGGATGGGTATAGCATCTTAACTTGTTATATCTTTGAATTTATTCATAAGCATTAGCAAAACTATACATTCCCACTGCAGGGACTCAAGGCCTTCTTTAATGGATTTATTCCATAATATTTTATTTTAGTTACATAATAAAATTGTAATTAATCTTAGATTATAATGATTTTTTAATGAATTCTTAGATATAATAAATTTATGTTAAATGCATTCTGAAATGACATGGTACATTCAGAAATAAACATATCAATTTTCGGAAGGCAGAAAAATGGTAAAATGGCAATTTTAAGTTCAGTGAAAAAAGATTTTGTTACTTGAATGACTATTGCAATACAGACCTGTTAAATGTTGTCTAGCTAAGCCAGGCTTGCTTCGTCCTGCTCGTATCTTAGTGATTTTGACCGGAATGCCCAAAATAGCACTCAGAGATATAGAGATTCTCAGAATCTGTCCTCCCTGGGGAATTAGCATAGATAAACCATTATTTACAGACATTTTGTGTAACTTAGATTATCAAGGTATCAGCAACAGAAGCAATTGTGAATATTTAGCATAAGCATGAGTAGGCCAGCAATACATTCCCCCACTGCTGGGACTCGGGGACTTCTCCCACGAGGAGAGAGCTTTGGTCTATAATAAATCGTCCATTTTGCTAGGCTTAGAGCATTCCGCCCGGTGTGACTGGAGTTAGAGTAGATTTTTCTATGGCCACAAGACGCCGGTTCGAAGCTCTTTTCTTAATACTTGCTTACCCCTTCCATGACGCTGCCATCAATCTCAAGTAGCTTAGGTTCGTGCATGATTTTAATTATAATATTGTTAATCAACGAAAATTGTCGTATTTAAGTAATGTTAATATACACGGACTATTATATTATACCGATGTTAATAATAGAACGAAAAACTCAATTTCAAAACAAATGATTATATCCTCTTTGACAGGCACAGTTTCGTTTTAGTCTGTGGTTTTCATACACAGAGTTGGTTTTCATTATTTATTTACTTTTGGATATTATATATTTATATTGAAAATAGAATTAAATTAATGTATATGGTAAAAGACATCTATATTTTGCCGTATTTTTATGGTAATAGTACTGAAGCCTTCATGTGTGAGCTGGACTCGAGAATAAAACTCTGTGTTTTGTTTTCTGTGGTAGTCCTGGCAGTCAAGTCCATGTCAAGTCAATAGAAAAAAATCTAATTTATCTAATCTGTGACCTGAGGTCAAGTCGGTTATTGTGGTTGTGTGCGTGCTTTTATTATTTGTTTGCAAATCAGATTACATATCTTGAAATTGCTCATATATTTTAAACTATGCTATTCTAGCTAAATCTCAATCCTGGGTTAATTTCGCAAAAGTTCATGGCATTATAATTCCAAAGCGAAGCTATGCAGTCTTCATCGCTGAATATGCAAAGGAAACCTGGCTTTCCCATAGCTAACTGCACCATAAAGATGGTAATTATTATGTTTTCGAATCGTTTTCCTTATCAATAACAGCCGGTAAACGTGTACAAGCTCTGTAATTATTCGCATCACGTTTTCTTGCCGTATGTTGTGTTTAAGATGACTAAAATACGCACATTCTCATATCACGAAACTTTGGCGTGTTTATCGTTATAAAAATGTTATCATTAATGCATGTTCCATATTATTATCATTTACGTGTGATGGCCGGCTTGTTTGGAATTGCAATTTAACGATTCCAGTCAACAGTTCGGATAAAATAAAACATTTTGTATAGCTTTTCTTATACATATGGTTTCCAGCCGGATGGAGCCGGTATCCCCGAAGCCGGTGCGTATGAAGAAGACAGTGAGCAGCAGCAGCGTAGACTGCAGCTTATCAACTTTGGCCACACACAGTGGGGCTTCAATAATTGGAGTTGGGCAGTCACTAAACAGGAACTTGGTCAGTTAAGCTTCATAGTCTCAATAATACAAGGTCAAACTTTGATTGCAAGTTTTGATAACATAATGAGGAAAGTACAGCATGGTGGTAGGGCATTTCCAAAATTTATGGTATTGCAAAACAAGGTGACAACACTTTTCTAATTAAAATGTTATGTAGCAAGATTAATCTTATATATAAAATTTCCGTGTCACAGTGTTTGTTACCGAACTCCTCCAAAACGGCTTGACTGATCATTACCAAATTTCATATGCGTATTCAGTAGGTATGAGAATAAGCCAACGTGAAACGTTTTTACCCCTAAGTGATAAGGGTTGTTCACCCTTAAATATATTTTTTTAATTTTTCAATGAATTTTTTTTATTTGAATTTTATATAAAGTGGCATTAAAAAATACATACAACCCTAAATTTTTACTTTTTTATTATCAACCCCTATTTTTTTATGGCCATTTTAGTAAATTTCTGTGTCACAGTGTTTGTTGCCGTACACCTCCGAAACGGATTGACTGATCTTTACCAAATTTTATATGCGTATTCAGTAGGTATAAGAATCGGCCAACGTGAAACGTTTTTACCCCTAAATGATAAGGGTTGTTCACCCTTAAATATATTTTTTTATTTTTTCGATGAATTTTTTTTATTTGAATTTTATATAAAGTGGCATTAAAAATACATACAACCCTAAATTTTTACTTTTTTATCATCAACCCCTATTTTTTATGGCCATTTTAGTAAATTTCCGTGTCACAGTGTTTGTTACCGCACTCCTCCGAAACGGTTTGACTGATCTTTACCAAATTTTATATACGTATTCAGTAGGTCAGAGAATCGGCTACTATCTATTTTTATACCCCTAAGTGATAGGGGTTAGATATTTTATTTTTAATTTTTCGACGAATTTTTCCATTTTATTTTTGTATTAAGTGACATTAAAAAATACATACAACCCTATTTTTTTTACTTTTTTATCATCATTCCCTATTTTTTATGGCCATTTTAGTATTTTATTCATTTTTCGCTTGATAACTGATGCAATATAGTATCTAACTGTACTTCGAGTAAAAATCCTTTTTTTTTTTAAGAAAATAACTAACAAAATTTAACCTGATATACTTATGCTTATGATTATTACCAATCTTAAATACTTAAAATTTGCCGCGCCTTTACTTTACTGGTGAGCGAAATGCCACACTTTGCCATAGACCGAAGTCGGTCTCCTGTTTTACTCACAAAATTCTTCTTCACAGACTTCTCTCACTGTTTACACAAATTTCGACCTTCGTTATTGTTTATGTATCGTATGTAGTAGTATTGTTAACAATTATCATTTTGCTATATCAATGTAACTCTCTTATTAACTTAACCTTTTGAATTAAAAAAAAAAAAAAAACTTAACCGCGGCTCCACCCGCGTGTAAGTCGCTTTATTGCATAACCTCTCCTGCACATGACTGTTGTAAAAAAAATGTATTTTCATCTGTGCGCTACTGTGGATCGGATTATACGTTAAATTGTAGGTCCTCTTAGCACAAACAGTCGTTAAACTAAGGCAGGGGCTTGAAAAACTCTCGACAACATAACTTGATCACTTAGTTCTTACGTAGAAGAAGCTATAAAATTTGATGTACTAAAGAACTAGACCCCGAACGTATGAGCAAAAAATTTTCAACAAATATGATGATGACACTACAAATATTATGTAATTTGTTCTGCTTCGAACTTCTTTATGCTCAAACGGCTCGAACAAATATGCTAAAAATTTTCGCGCTCGCTTCGCTCGCGCACAGCTCGCTTCGCTCGCGATTGGTCCTGGGACTTTTGGGTCATTGCTTACGACACTATAAATATTATGTGATTTGTTCTGCTCTGGACTTCATTATGCTCAAGCGGCTCGAACAATTATACTAAAAATTTTCGCGCTCGCTTCGCTCGCGCATAGCTCGCTGCGCTCGCATCCGGCTCGCTTCGCTCGCGATTGGTCCTAGGACGTTTTGGATCAAAGCTCACGACACTACAAATATTATGTAATTTGTTCTGCTTCGAACTTCTTTATGCTCAAACGGCTTGAACAAATATGCTAAAAATTTTCGCGCTCGCTCCGCTCGCGCATGGCTTGCTGCGCTCGCATCCGGCTCGCTTCGCTCGCGATTGGTCCTAGGACTTTTGGGTCATAGCATACGACACTACAAATACTATGTAATTTGTTCTGCTTTGGACTTCATTATGCTCAAGCGGCTCGAACAAATATGCTAATAATTTTCGCGATCGCTTCGCTCGCGCATAGCTCGCTGTGCTCGCATCCGGCTCGCTTCGCTCGCGATTGGTCCTAGGACGTTTTGGGTCATAGCTCACGACACTACAAATATTATGTAATTTGTTCTGCTTTGGACATCTTTATGCTCAAGCGGCTCGAACAAATATGCTAAAATATTTCACGCTCGCGTAGGTCTCGCTTCGCTCGCGATTGGTCCTATGACGTTTTGGGTCATAGCTTAAGACACTACCAATATTATGTAATTTATTTGGTAACGGCTCGAATGGAATCGCTAAAAAATTTTGAATACCTAAAACTTTAGAAAAATATCACTAACTACTAACCTTAAAAATTTTACAATGAAATTGTATTATACAAATAACAGACTTCAAAATCATACCTACATTTATAAATTCTAACTGTATCTATAAAGTGAAAAATAATTTTATGCCTACACATAAGTACCATCGAAGACTTTATTTGATTAACTTATAAACATGCTATTTTCAATTTTTATTTATCCTGTATTCTTGGCGTCGGTGCCATCTAAGAAGAACAAATTAATGTTTGTTAAAATAAACACTATTAAATAGATATGATTGAACATAATATTTTTTGGCGTTTGTTACTTTTATATTCCCTTAACTTTTGTTCATGGCGCTCCATACCCATTTCACGCATATACCATACACACTTATAATAAGTAAGTAACATTTTAATTATACTAGAATTTGTCTAGAAACTAGAATAAAAATAATTAATAAGGCAAAACAACGTTTGCCGGGTCAGCTAGTAACTAAATAAACTCTGGTTATCATTTTAGATTTTGCACATTGCATGTATGTATCTGCAGGATGAGTTTAGAGCCTTAGTATTATTAATATAATGCTCTCTATTTCTCTGTTATCATGAAAATAATAATTTTATGACTTTATATACTGTTATACAAACATTTGTAATATTAATTAATTTAGTTGGTAAATATATCCTGTCCTAAATTAGAGATTTTTTCTACCATCAATAGGTTTGTGTTTGACTACAACATACATGATATACTATGCTGTACTCTATGAAGTGGCACACTTGCCTAAAAAGCGCTTATTTACTCTACCTAGCCCACTGCAAGATACCTCTTAGCTATGATAATATGCTAGACAAAATGTTAATTTATTTTATTTTCTAGATAGTTTGTAAGGCATTTTTACCATCTTTGGATAACATTACTGTATTTGATAACGTTCAATTTATGTAATGATTACTGATGTTTCTCCATTTTGTAATATTTCCAGATTTTGTGGAACTAACAAATGGTAAATACTGTGCGGGTGTGGTTGCATTTGTGTCCATCACTGTGAAGAATTTTGACATACATCGAGAGAACATTGGCTATGCCACATCTAATGCCAATACTAAGGGATTTGCTATTTACAAGTCAAGAAAGGTATTGAGTGTTAGAATTTATCTATTTTGTTTTCATATTTATTGCCTAGTATGTGTGAGTCGCTTATATGACTGATTTCTTGATATACTGTTGAAATGATATACCTATTGTTATTGTTTTACATATCTTATTTAGATAAAGTAATATTTTACAAATACAAGTTATTTTGTTTTTAATTGATTTATGTTCATAAAGTTCTAACAACTTAAAATTGCACCGATCATTTAAAATTTTCTTTGCAGTTTTGTTGTTAATGTAAACATTTAAGCTTTAACTTCTAAAATTACATTTTCCAGTGTGCAGTAACAAACGCGTTACGCGAGACTCTGCTCAGTTTCGGCGGCACTGTAGCTTCAGAGCTCTTAGACCTCTCAGACTCTTATAGAACCGAGCTAGCTGTAGCCCCGAGCCACGTGCCTCCCGTCCCGCCCGACCCAGAAAACAACCAGAATGCCGCCAACATGCCTAACAAAATGGAGCCAAAGAATATGAAAAGCGTCGTGAAGAAAGAAGAGACTGTGGCTCAGAACATGAAGGGGATACATGTAGTGAAGAATAGTCCGAACCCGGTGGCGAACGCGGCGCGCTCCCCGCCGGTGGCGCGCGCGCAGCCCATGCCGTGCCCGGCGCCGGGCCGCGCGCCCCTGCCGCCCCCGCCGCCGCGCGCGCCCGCGCCCCTCGCTCGCCCCAACTCCAACGTAAGTTTCGTGCTCCAACCCGTGATGGGCGCCGTGCCCCCCATGTACCCGCCGCCGCGCCCCGTGCTGCCGCAGCCCCTGTTCCCCAACTACTACGAGTACGCGGGCCCGTGGCACATCGCCGCGTACGAGCCTTACGAACGCGGCAATGTTAACCTCAACTTTAACATCCCGCCTAAAAACCTGGTCGTCAACTCTCGCTCGGGATCCGTTGAATGCAAATCCCGGGAAGGGGAAGCTTTGCAGTATGCAGCGCCTCAGGGGCAGGGTTGCTGGATTAAACCCACCATCTTCTATGATGGGTTCTGGACGGAGCAGAAGGTGAAGAAGTGGGTAGCGGAGCAGGTGGAGAAGCAGTTCCCAGAGGAAGGTTCGCATAAATCTGCTTCTCCTGGGAACCCTGATACGTCTAAGTCGTAGGTTGGAGGTAGATGACGGAGTTATTGTGTAGGGATGGATATGCATTTTGTAATTTTTAGATTGAATTTTAGTTATTTATAAATGAAATTTCGGAAACTAAAAGGGTATGTATTTGATGTACGTACACATTTATAATCTGCTCAATCATATGATTAATATTTAATGCTGCAGCATGGATATGAAAATGAAACCAATATTTTCCTTCCTCTAAAAGTTACAAAATGTAATAAATCCACTAGCGGTTGTATTATTAGAATAAGTGGAGGCGGTAATGAAATCTCTAAATTGGTCAACTATTTTTTACGTGATTTTTCCGAGTTACTTAGATTAAGTGTTGAATAGCAATAAAGAGTGATAGCTAGGAGTAGGGTTTTAATAGAATAGGAATGTCGAGTTGCAGTAAATAGGGGTGTTTGTCTGTTACAGTACAGTTTTAGTAGAATGATAATAAAGCGTAAGGGAGACAGTGGTGGCGATTCAGCGGCACACACGACTAAACTAAATTTATAGAAGCCCCGTCTCTTTTCATCTTAGGTGGCCAGAAAGAGACGGCACGTTCTGAACCACAGACAAAACAACTAAAATCACGTCAAATATGGAATGTGCAGGCAGTTTTAGAGGTGATACAAGTAAGTGCGCTCTAAAGTCGCCTATATTTTCTACATTTGACGTGATTTTAGTTGTTTTGACTATGGTGCAGAACGTGCCGTCTCTTTCTGGCAACCTAAGATGAAAAGAGACGGGGCTTCTTTAAATTTAGTTTAGTCGTGTGTGCCGCTGAATCGCCACCACTCTGCATAATCTGCTATGACCACACATATTAACCTCGTATTTTTTTTAATAACTATAGTCTATTCTCCGTTTGAGTTAGTATCGGTATAAAGTCCCTAAAACTATTGGCCTGCACCTGATTTGTCAGAAATAAAGAGCATTTTCTTCTTCTTAGTTATCAACTTTATTACTGAAGGTCGTGTCTAGTATGAAATGTCGATTACTCGGTTCACTATGCTCTTCCACCTTTTCCTGTCCTGGGCGGTCTTAAAAGCTTCGGCTATAGGTCGGCCAGTGAGCATCATTACGAGGTCTGACCAACGGGTAGGAGAGCGACCTCGTGCTTTGTTGTTTAATTGAAACTTGAGTTAATTATTCTTCGTAACGCTTAATTAAAGTTTAAATTTTAAATTAAAAAAAAAATGGTTGCCTGTAAAGTCGGTTTTACGGGCGAAGATTTTACGTGACAACGTCTGCCGCGTGCTGCGCGCGCGGCAGACCGATCATAGTTGAGTGGGAGAGAGACGCAAGGCATTCGGCGGGCCTCTCTCTCGTTCGGTGACTCATCGTAACGTTATCGGGCGTTACACTTTTTCATAAGTGACTCCCAGCCGCAACCTAATTTAAGACGTTGTCACGTCAAAAAATAATACCCTATTTCCTTTTCTTTTTTCAATTTTGGTTTTGTATGGATTTATAGAATTTTTTTAAATAAGCTCTACCGCCAGTCGGGTTTATAGACACTGAGTTTAGAGGCAGAACTAACGAAATTTAAGGATTTTGTTACAAGTAACCCAGAATAAACTTGCATTTATGATATTATACAAATTCAATATACACAACGTAAGATCACAGACAAAGTATATTAAAGTACTTTAATATACTTTGTCTATGGTAAGATGAATTTGTATTTTGATGAAATTTATCTGCACTTAATATTGACTTTTAGACTTCGCAAATATATACTAGGTATATATTTAGTATATTGAATATACTAAAAAGAAAACAATTTTATGCATTTAAAGTAGTTTGAAAGTTCGGTGATTTCTTTTTGTATGCTAAAACGATTCTCATTAAATATACATCTTTTACGGTATTTTCTATTTTATAATGATCTATAGGTACCTACTTATGATAGAAGGAATTGGATTAGTGCGGTTTTTATTTAATTATACACTACTATTAGAAGTGTAAAGTATCTTCAGCGGAATTTACATGATTAATTTTAATATTACTTAGTTAAGGCGCATTCAATGGGCAACACCTTATTGAATTACAGTTTTTGAGAAAATATTTTTAAAAGAACCCCTAGTATTTTTTATCAAATTTCCCAAATCCACACATAGGTAACTTGAAAAACAAGTATTTGGCGTAGGGCCGGTATCGAACCAGGGGCGTCTGATTGAAAAGAAGGCGTTTTTACCACCGAGCCACACTCGCTTTCATCGTCCTTAAAATACTATCAATATATTGTGTTTTAATGATTCCAAAATAAATTATAAAAATAATGGTATAATATATATGTCAATTCCTTAAATATTTTAATTAAATGTTATCAAAATAAAATATCCCAAACAAGAAGAGTCAGGACTTGTAAATTTCTATAAAGGATGAAAATCAAGAATGCTATTTGATGGTAAGCTAACTTACGGTTGTAAAAGTGTGCAATTAAATTTTTAATTTTAGTTGGAAGTTCAACAGTGGCTCCCCTACAGTGTAAACTCTATATAACGACACTGAAGGGACTGTGCATTTTCTGGCGTTATTTATTTATTTATTTACATTACTTTACGGCCGAGACCAATTACAAAGCAAGTTACATTTAAATGACATTAAATTAAATTACAATATTACAGTCAAAATACATTAAATTAAATAATAAATAGTCCAATAATAACAATTATACATAAACATAATTAAAAGGAATCACAAAACAATTGAATTACTAATTAAATTAACAAGGTCAAGAGATTAAAACATACATTATACAAATAACAAATTATATAGAGATTGGTCGTTAAATGGAGAATGTATCATTGTATGGAATACAAGCTAAACCAAGTAAAGCCAATTGAAGTTTGTCGTTATAAATCGAGTGACGTTACATGGAGTTTACACTGTAAGTGAAAAAAATATTAACGATGTTTTGCGCAGTGCGCATCAGGTACATTGAAATCAAGTTATGTATTTATTATCGAGGTAATTGTTAGTGAATTGCGTGGGAATTACTTTATAAGTATTGACGTAAGGTTAAGCATTTCTGAATTTATTTTATTTTACGTTTTGTATTAGTATGGTTAAAGCGATGACATGGGCAAAAAAAAAATTAGAATATGAGTGGAATTGAAAGGCACTGTGTGAAATTATTCGACAAAGCCTACATATGTTTTTATTCTAATAAATTTTTTGAACAAGTATTCAAATGTTTGATTGCGATATATTACTACTACAAAAATATTTTTGGTTTGTCTTTCTATGGTTTGTGTTATAGCGTTATTATCGAACACAATTTTTTTTGTCTCCTTTTTAGTTCAATTTCTCATCATTTGAACGTATTGTATTTCTTATTTTTGTTTTACCGTTATTTTGTGCTAGTAACTATTATAATTCATCTTAAAGCCTACACGGTCCCTTATTCATAGCATAAAACTTTTTTTTACCAAAGCTGTTTTAACTTTAGACGTATATTTGATAGTTTTATAAAGCAATATAAAATATTTGATACGTATTCCTACTACACAAAAAAAAAACATCTGTCTTTCCGTCCTAGTATGCATAAGACTTTACTATTTCACTATATTGACCCACTTTTTGCTTTATTATTTTTTGTTAAGTTTGTTGACTTACGTCACACTATGAAGTTTGCTAAAAATCTTCCAAGACCCACTTTTTGATTTATTAGTATTGTTTTTCTTATAGTCCTATTATGCATAAGCCCTTACTGTTGTTTTTTTGTCTCACTTTTTTCTATATTTTACCAACGTAAGCCCTCTGAATCGTATGCTAAAAATTTAATTTGCTCAGCCATGCCGTCCCAGTATGCAGCTAGGTCCTTATTCATTTCTTCTTCTTCTTTACAAGCCCTTTACATTATGTTTGTTTACGTGACCCACGCAAGTCTCCTCCTCCTTAGGACTCGGAGGAGCTGGCGGGGGAGCAGGCGCGGGCGGAGAGGAAGAGGAGACAGAGACAGGCCCAGGAGGAGTTCCGGCTCAAACAGCTCATGAAGAGCAACAACGGTTAGCATCTGTATAGATTCGCAAATCAAATCGGATAGAAGAAACAATGAAATATTTAGTGTATTTCCGCTGTGATCTGAAACCAAATTAAGGCAAGCAAAGGAAAAAATTAAATATTTAGAAATAAATTAGGTGTGTTCCTCCGACCGACCACCACACCTCCACTACAACTCACACCAGTAAAACTAATCTACCCTCCTAACACAACGAAATTTCTCTAACCTCGGCTAGAATTCTCACTAGCCGGATTGAGTTGAAACAAAATACCTAACTTAGCTGTTCAGTCCAGTCCCCGTGGATGGACTCCGTGTAAGGAGTCCATCCACGGAGACTGGACTGGACTGGATAACCTGAAACATAATTTTAATATTAATTTTACCTGTCTATTCGGAAACTCTTACTCAACACGTGTTTCGCCTTTCCACAAGTGGTGGTAGGTCGGAGGAACACACCTTTTTTTTATATATTTTAATTTATCCTTTGCTTTTTTTATACTATGATGGGTTTGCGCTTGATCAGAATTCACCCGACGGTAAGCGATATTGTGATCTAAGGTGGAACGCGCTTACCCAGAAGAAACCGGTTCACTCGTGCCTTGAAAACCGCAACTTGCTTATCTTAATTTGGCTTCAGATCACAGCGGAAATAAAATAAATATTTCATTCATTCAAATTATTTAATATTTGCAAAACAGGTACAAATGTGGTGTTATTACTAAGGGTTAGCTCTCTATTTTGCGTGTGAGCCACACTTGCTTATTCATTACGAGAAGAAATATCCAGTTTGGGCAGGATATTGCGTTTCTTCACTATAGTTTAGTCTGGTTAATTTTTTCCATTGTACAGCTATGTATGTGACTAGCGGGGTGCGTAACCACAGAAGTCAGGGTCACTGGCCTAAGGTGGAGTATTCCTGATCTGGAATAACTGGATCTCAAGGAGGCTGCTAGAACAAACCGCCAGGTGCTTGGTGACAGATTTTTTACCTTTAAGGTGGTTGCTAGCCAAAGAGCACTAGATAATACAAATACATTTTTTTATTTCCTTTAGGGTTGTGTACGTACAATAAATATGTGTTAAGAGTGGAAGAAGTATGTATGTATATAATGCTCTACCACAATGCAGAAAGTTCATGAAATGAAATAAGTTAAGTCCAAAAAATAGTTTTGTAAGAAATCTTAGACATACTAAGGGAACAAAGGTAGTTACATAGGTCTGATGGTAAGCTTAACAGCCTAGGCACATATACGAGTATATTTATATATGTTATTAGTTATAATTTTGGATACTGGTGGTGTTAAATTTATCTTGGGACCACTAGATAATTTTGATAAGTAACTATTTGTGATTTTGTATCAAGTGCTGTGAAATTAGATAGGCATTGACATATCCTATATATCCATATTGCCTTAGCTGTAGGTATTATGAATAAGTGACTTTTTTGTGAATTTAATTTTCAAATTAGTGTTTTTTTTATTATGAGTATTTTTCAGTAATTAAAGCATAGTTGCCATAAAAGATTGCTCTTATTTTAAACCTACCTGTCACCTTTGAAGAATTTTTTTGTTCATTAAGTTCGTGTGTTTCCATAATTGACTCGATGTTAAGCAATAGATATTGTATTGGTGTAACCGCGCAAACACAAGGTTGTCTCTTAACAATTATTAAATTGTAGTTATCAAGGAATGGGTAATCTTGTGAGGAATTCCATAGAACATACCTTCCACATTTTGAGTATAAGGGTTTGTTCTGCACCCTAGTAGCTTCTTTGAATCTAAACCTACGGAAACGTTGCCTTGATCACGAATGAACGAATCTACCACGCCGAAGGCCTGCTGAGAAGGGTGCTGAGGTCTGATGAAATAAAAAAAATTAAAGGTTTAATAAACATGAAAATAAAGCAAAGTTTTGTTACTTTCAAAAATATCAGCATTTTTTATAAGAATCTTATTCTTGAACAAAAACATGGGATAACTGAGAATGTACCACGACACAAATGATGTAGTGAAAACAGTGATATTTGTATAAGTACATAATTTTCTATAAAATGTTGCATATTATAGTAAAATCAATAAAATACTGTTTTAGTATTGACAGTATAGTTAGTAACCCTAGTACTGATCCAGTCAGCCAAACACCTTGCTGACCAGCCCCCTTATCTGCAGATGAGAAGCAAGAGCAGTCCAAGAACAGCTCGAGCATGGACCAGCTGATGATGGAGATCCCCACGCAAGACATCGTGATCCAGGAGACGGCGGATTCAGGCCCGCTGAGGCCGGAGAAGCGACCCTCGCCTGGCCCCGAGGGGTCGGCTAAGAGACGCGCTAGCTTTACCAAGCTGGATATCGTTACTGCAGATTGATATTTGTCTTAAGTTATTTATTTATACAGGGCACTGACAAATTGAAATTGGCTATAGTGATGCCAATTACCAGTGCCTAAACCTGAACATTTTCTGAAGTCTAATAACTAAAAAAAAAAAATGGTTGCCTGTAAAGTCGGTTTTACGGGCGAAGATTTTACGTGACAACGTCTGCCGCGTGCTGCGCGCGCGGCAGACCGATCATAGTTGAGTGGGAGAGAGACGCAAGGCATTCGGCGGGCCTCTCTCTCGTTCGGTGACTCATCGTAACGTTACCGGGCGTTACACTTTTTCATAAGTGACTCCCAGCCGCAACCTAATTTAAGACGTTGTCACGTCAAAAATCGAAGTATTGGAACTTCGCGGAAAAAATCGTTTCTCCATATAATAAGTTGTCAGACGCGCCGCTAAATGTATGAAAAGCATTTTTTTATTAATTTCTAAAAGTACAAATATGTTGTTTGTTTAGGTACTAAAGCTTTTAATAGTTATCAGAGCCCTGTATAGCGAGGAATAAACCAGCATATTGTCATGACATTACTAGTTACTACACATTGTTTGGCTGTAAATTATGGTCCTACCATATTGTATGTATTTTGAAGTTGAACTCGTACTAACCTCTCAGACTTCTATATTTGGCCCAGCCCTGGCTATAAAATAATCCAAGTTGTAAAGAGAAGCAAAAAAATTTGGCCTATGTTACTCAGGGATAATGTAGCTTCCCGACGGTGAAATAAATTTTCAAATTGGTCCGGTAGTTTCGAAGCTTATCCGCAAACAATCAAACTTTTCCTCATTATAATATTGGTATAGACGAAAGGCGTTCTGCCTTGCTTAAGCAGTCTCGTCTTTATTAAGCAGCATGTTTAGTATGATCATTAAAATATATTTTTTAATGTTATAACTACCTGACCCCCCTAATTTACTATAATATGATTTATCTTCATACAAATGTTATAGTGATTAGAGGTAACTAAAGTCTACAAATGAAATAAAACATTTTTATTAGAGAAATCAATTTTTATTAAATCACTAACAAGTTACGTGTCTTAGAGTACACAAAACATATTTACAAGAACGAAAAATACTAAAAAATACGGTACAATCATACCACAATATTGTACTCGGGTAAGAAAACGAAAAGAACACCTCACTTACAACTAAACCAAACTTTATCTTAAAGAGCTTAAGAACTAAACTTAAATGACTCTCAATGAATCTACAAGCGTAACTTAATTACGAGATAAAATAAAATTATTACTTACTTAATGAACAAACTTACACTGGTTCTGTGATGTTGATTAATAACATAACAGACAAGAGACATGTTTTTTTTTCATCAAAAAACGGACTATTTTATATAGAAGACAAAATTAAATATTTAGTGTACTTCCGCTGTGATCCGAAATCCAAATTAAGACAAGTAAAGGAAAAATTAACTTAAATTAAGATTAATTAAGATTAACGTTACCTAACAATTCGGAAATTCTTAACTATTGAGATTTCCGAATTGTGATAGGTAACGTTAATCTTAATTAATCTTAGTTAATTTATCTTATAGTTAATTATTCTTGGTTAATTTTTCCTTTACTTGCCTTAATTTCGATTTCGGATCGCAGCGGAAGTACACTAAATATTTAATTTTGTCTTCTATTTACAATGGATTTCCGCAGAGTAACGCCTGAGTCAATAAGTTATTTACGGACTATTTTACTTTGGACGACGGTTTCTATTTGTAATTTGACTTTGTGTATGCTAATCTATTTTTCTTTCCTGAAGCTGTAACACCAGAACGCACGAACCGATTTCCACGGTTTTGCATTCGTTGGAAAGGTTTCGGGCTCCGTGAGATTTGTAGCAAACAAAATTCGTTCAAACCTATTTGCTGTTAACATAATGTTTGTAAGTTTGGAACTACCAAGTCAGATTGTTTGGAACCAATAAATTGAAGAGACCACTTATGTACAACATTCAAACATATAAATACCTTCATCCGTCGCGCATATGTTAGTATATATTAGTATATGTTAGTACACACACCGGACAAGTATACAAGGATATCCGTTTAAAGCCGGTCCGTTTTCCAGTGAAAAAAAAAACAGGATGTTGTGTACAATCGCTCTAAATCTTACTACATATATTCTCTTTTCTCATTTGGTTTTCATACAGGGTTAGGAGGAAAGCTGAAAAGGAGTCAATTTACCCAACAATTAGATTGATTCTAACCAAACTAAACTGTCTGTATATTTTGTATACGATTATTTATTACGGCCAATGACGTCACGGACCATTGAACTATTTAGTCTCAAACGGTGTCATTATTTGACTAAATCGGTAATAAAAAATCAAATTACAAGCAAATCTGGTGAACGAGACGTATTGTTTTTTAACCGACTTCAAAAAGGAGGAGGTTATATATTCGACGTGTATGTATTTTTTTTTTTTTTATGTATGTTCACCGATTTCTCAGCCATTTGTGGATCGATTCTCAAAATTCTTTTTTTAATTGAAAGAGTATGGTTCTGAATTGGTCCCATTGTCACCAAAACTGGTTCTGATGATGGACTCCTAGGGAAATCGAAGAAAAACCTAAAAAGTTAGGTTATTTTTACGCATGAAGAGAGATTCACGCTCGTTTGGCTGTACTGATATTCATGAAATTTGAGAAGAAAATAGGTAAGACTATGTGTTACCACATATGCTACTTTTTATCCCGAAAATAAATACTATTCCCGTGGGATGCACCAAATAACATATAAATCTTTTTAACTTCTTCACGCTCGAACGGCTGTACTGATATTGATGAAATTTGGAATGAAGATAGGTTAGACTATGTGTTTACACATAGGCTACTTTTGATCCCGAAAATAATTATTGTTCCCGTGGGATGCACCAAATAACACATGACACACTGATTTCGCTAAAATTTGATATAGGGGGTAGACTAGACCTTGTATAACACGAAGGTTACTTTTTATCTTAAAAGTCATTGCTATTCCCGTGGGAAGCCCAAATAACTCGATAACCTATTTTGCTTCTTCGCGCTCATACGGAAATACAGATTTCGCTCATAAAATTAGCAGCCTGGCTACTTTTGTAATCTGACGCGAACATCGAGGCTAAGCAACGGCCCATGCGGCCAGTCTTTGAATGGGGGACCATGCACAAGACTTCCATAAAAAAATGTGGTATTTTCATCTGGGCGTTACTGTGCTTCGGATAACGCGTTAATTTGTTGGTCGTGGACTACTATTTTTAGTACAAGCAGTGGTCAAACTATTCCAGGGGCTTGAAAAACTCTCGACACCAGACCTTAGCCACTTAGGTCATACTAAGTGGAAGAAGGAACTGTAAAATTTGATATATTAATAGGCTAGACCCTCGAACGGACGAGGAAAATATTTACGCGCTCGCTTCGCTAGGAGTTATCCCGATTCGTTCCAATTTCCCCCAGGATGTTCTGGGCTAATGACACTCCAAATATTATATATTTTGTGCTGCTTTGGACTTCAAACAGTTCAAACAAATACGGTGAAAATTTTCGCGCTCGCTTCGCTCGCGCATAGCTCTTTTCGCTCGCATCCACCTCTTTTCGCTCGCACTTGGTTTTAGTAAGTTTTAACACAACAAACATTATGTAATATGTGCTGCATTGGACTTTTTTATGCTCAAACGGTTGGAACAAATACGGTGAAAATTTTCGCGCTCGCTTCGCTCGCGCATAGCTTGCTTCGCTCGCATCCACGTCTTTTCGCTCGCACTTGGTTCTAGTAAATTTTGACACAACAAACATTATGTAATTTGTGCTGCTTTGGACTTCTTTATGCTCAAACGGTTGGAACAAATACGGTGAAAATTTTCGCGCTCGCTTCGCTCGCATCCAGCTCGATTTGCTCCCAATTGGTTGCCTGCCTGGCACACGCCAAATTTTTCATCGTGAAGTTTATTTGGTTCTCCATAGCTAAAACTTAATATCATTACCAACCACTAAAAATGTAAAAATAAAATTGTTTTAAAAAACAAACAACCGACTTCAAAAACACAACTAAAAAGGGAAAAATAATTTTAAGCCTAAATCAAATCAAGAATATATAAATAGAATAGGAGAGTTTATTTCATGAACTTATAAAAAACTATTTGCAATTTTTAGTAATCCTGTATTCTTGAAGTCGGTGCCATCTAATAAGAACAAATTAATGTTTGTTAAAAAAACTATTTTCAATTGTCTTTCTTTGCTGGCACCGACTCCAAGAATACAGGATTAGTAGAAATTGCAAATAGTTTTTTATAAGAACATGAAATAAACTCTCCTATTCTATTTATATATTCTTGATTTGATTTAGGCTTAAAATTATTTTTCCCTTTTTAGTTGTGTTTTTGAAGTCGGTTGTTTGTTTTTTAAAACAATTTTATTTAAGTTATTCTTTTAGTCTTTTTTTGTACCCTTTAAGACTTAACTTCATTATTTTTTACACGTAATAAAATATGTATACCTACTGGTTTTAAATTACATTTATAATTGAATAATATAAGAGTTCTTTTTATACAATTTAACCTATTTATAACGTCATGGTATACACGGTCCACAGAATTTATAATTAAACAGAATTGACACTGTAATTTATTTATGGCCAGTCAGCAACCCTATAAAAACAAAAGGAAAACTGCGGCATATGTAAAGAATAGCTGTTCAAATCTATGCGATTTCAGAAACCATAATAAAACGTGTTCTTATATTTGATAAATACATTGATCCTTTCCAGATTACTTGTTAACCCTGTAAAAGAGTATAAAACATATTCAGCCATTTTTATAATAAACTACATAGATATGTAATTAAATGTGCAAATTAAACTACATAAATATGTATTTAAAACACAATTAGCTCTGTATTTATTAATGGTAAATGGTATTTATTAATTGTTAATATCAAGTTCAATTCAGACATACCACATCTATTTACCACACATATGCCATATCTGAATCAAGATAATATTTAACAAACTGTCACTGTTCCTTGTTTTAAATGTAACTTCTGGTCATAAAAAAGTTAACACATTGTCCTATGTCGATTATCCTTAGATTTTTTGAACAAGTATTGAAAATATTTCAAATAGGACTACTAACACAAAAATAAAATATTTACTAAAAGAAATAACACTATTTTCTAGTAGTGCTCTATGTATATACTATTCTACCGATAATTTCGACTATTTACATGTTATTACAATCTAATAAACGCTGTTACATGTTAAGAAGGTACAATAAAAATAACTGTATGCTTTTATCTTCTTGTATAAGTTAACTGGCTCTGGTGTCGAGAGTTTTCAAGCCGCCCGAAAGCCTCTGACTTGGCTTAACGACTGCTTGTACTAAAGACTAACAGCCAGGACATGATAATTAAACGTGTCATCCAATCACGGTAGCGCCCATATGAAAATGTCACTTTTTCAAAGACAGTCTTTTGTATGGTCATCCTAAGACTGTCTGCAGCGACCATTGCTAAACCTCGATGATCGCGTCAGATCACCTTAGTTAGCCGAGCTACAGGCGGGTAATACTTGCATATACAATATTTATTTAAAAAACAGGGTACAATATTACTATATTATTTTACCTAATTAATTGCAAAATTCTTGTGCGAATATTATTCTGCATTAGCAAAACTTTCATATTCTATAGCCATACATACATCTTCTATAGATACATAAGTCAAACTTATTATACATCTACTCTATATAGGTATAAATTGGCCTATAGTATAAACTTTATATAACGTATTATTAGTACAATATTCATACAAATATTACGATAGGTATACATTTAGGCACAAAACTGCAAATACGTTCAAAATATCAAACGAGCATTTCTGGTGAATTCTGAATTGCACATACAATGTTTGACGTCATTCTATTTATTGCAAGCCAAACTTGACAGGAAATTGTAAAATGACACTCAAATGGACTTTGCAACTGACAATAAAGTTATTGTGCAACATTGTAATGAAAACGCAAACTAAATCAAATTACAAGTTACAAAGAATACTTGGAAAAATGCAATCATTACTTTGGTTAGGAAAACAATTAGAAAAGAAGCAGCCGAAACAAAACTGCTTCAATGAATATGATTATAACCCTCAATCCGCTACATTGGTATATCTTGATTCAGTAAATGAAGCATTTGAAAGTTCATTTTTCACCTGATGGTAAGTGATATTGACGTCTGCGGTGGATCGCGCTTACCTAGAAGGAACCGGTTCACTCTCGCCTTGAAAATAGCTAGATTGTAGTCATTGGGGAACAGGGAATTCGGCAAGGAATTCCAAAGTTTAGCGGTTCGGACAACACAGTTGGAGGTAAAACGCTTTGTGCGTGCCTTGGGTACCTCAACCGTAAACCGATGCCGCGTTGGCGTTTCCCTGCTTGTCCGATAGTGAAAGGGGGCGGGGGGAATTACACCATGTAATTCTTTTGTTTGCACTCATTTTGTTGAGCAAACGAGTGGACATGAACTTTCAAATGTATTCTTTATTAAATCTAGTTATATCTCTTTACATAAATATCGAAAGGAAACCTATTTTCTTGACTGATTTCACAATTTTCTTAAGCAAAAAGTTCAAGTTCAGCATTCCGATTAAACGACTCAACAGTACTATACATGGAATGCTGAACAGACATTTATGATGACATGTCTGATGATTATTAAGAAAAACTTAATTTATTATCGTATTGAAAAACTTGAATTTCGTGATCAACATTTTAACTCAAATATTTCGGAGTTTCGACAAGAAATAAAATTAATTTTCTCATTATTGGATTTTATACTCATGTATACGAAGTAGGTACATTAAGTACACACTAAACACAATTAGCTTAACTACACAAAAAGAGAATGAGAAACGTTAAGTTTTCAGGTGAATTTCTTAAGAGAAAAGTTTTGGTTTTAAATTTCTAGAACATAATCAAATTAAAATGTTAAATTTATTGTAAACAATCCTACGCGATAAAGACAATAAAATAGCCTATCCGAAAAAAAAACTATCAGCCAATAAAGAAAAATAAGGTAGCAATCTTCTTAAAATCAATAATTAGCCATTCAAATTACAGAATTGGTATAAACACAGGATTAAAATAAATTTTATTTTTCTTTTAGCGAGGAGGATGTGATACTATCATTGGCAGTAAATAGTATTAAAATAACAGGATGCTTACTAAAACCTTCACAGTAAATTATCAAAGTTACTTGAAATCACTCAAGTTTTAACCTATCATTTTTACAAGGAGAATGACGCACTTTAAATTTTTTAATTTACTAGCGGAGCTTTGTTACTGATTTCTATGGATACTGTACAGAATTTCTTAGTATAATTCTGACATTATAAAAATTATAAGCTTATAACTCGAGTAAATAAAAAAAACATTTGAAAGTGCCCTACCTCTTGCTCACACTTTTTTATTATTTATTTTATTTATTATTATCACAAACAGAATACATATTATAATTAAAATATTCATCTGGTTATGCATGACATTTGGACATGGACTTGCGTATGTTTTTTTTATTGTCTCTCTATGACATTTAACAAAGCTCTGTCAGTAAACCAGTGCAGCTCCTAGTAAGCATCCCAGTGTGATTAGGAACAGTAATGAACTACATACGGTATTCCTACGTTAGTGGAAGTTCGCTCGAAGCCCAACCGTTCGGAGAACTGCGGGTCTGATATCGTGCATGCCTGGAATAGGAACGAGACAAAATGTTAGCTAACAGGGTACAAATAAAAAAATTACAAAATCACAGACTTAAAGTTACCAGGACGATGAAGTAAAGCATTTTCTAGTGCTTGCCAGGTTAAACAAGATTAAAAAAAAATTATTAATTAATTGAAATATTAATTTTATAATTTATTTTAAGCTTAATAGATAGATGAAGTGGTCAGTGCTACATCAGTGAACAGCTTTAAAAACCGGCTTGATAACTGGTTGCAGAAAACAAAAAAATTCTCTTGCTAACCTGTGATTAGTGCCTTAAAACCTTGACATGGAACAGTGGTCATTTTGTGAACTGTTAAAATTTAATTTCAACTCAAGTGTGATATAGGCACATCAGCATAATGCTGCTCGCCTATAAATCAAATAAATAAATAATAATCAAATATTCTGTGAATGTTTAGAGGGCAAAGGTCGAAAATATAAAGATCGAGAAAAAGTGTAAAGGGTGAACAACCCTTAACACTTAGGGGGTATAAAATATATATGATACAATGATAGTAGCCGATTCTCAGATCTACTGAATATAAAATTTGGTAAAAATCGGTCAAGCCGTTTCGGAGGAGTATACGGTAACTAACATTATGACATGGAAATGTTATATTATAGATATAACATGTATTAGTGTAGAGGCAGGTGTACCTGTGCGTCACTAGACGGGCACCTCCTCCGCCTCCTTCTCCCGCTGGCGCACGGCCACCGCGGTCTCCACGAGCAGGTACAGACATTGTATATTATAGATATAACATGTATTAGTGTAGAGGCAGGTGTACCTGTGCGTCACTAGACGGGCACCTCCTCCGCCTCCTTCTCCCGCTGGCGCACGGCCACCGCGGTCTCCACGAGCAGGTACAGACATTGTATATTATAGATATAACATGTATTAGTGTAGAGGCAGGTGTACCTGTGCGTCACTAGACGGGCACCTCCTCCGCCTCCTTCTCCCGCTGGCGCACGGCCACCGCGGTCTCCACGAGCAGGTACAGACATTGTATATTATAGATATAACATGTATTAGTGTAGAGGCAGGTGTACCTGTGCGTCACTAGACGGGCACCTCCTCCGCCTCCTTCTCCCGCTGGCGCACGGCCACCGCGGTCTCCACGAGCAGGTACAGACATTGTATATTATAGATTTTTTTTTTTTTTTTTTTTTTTTAAACAAACAAACATTTATTTATTGAAGTAAACAAATTTACAGTAACATTTTAAAAGGTAGCCCTGGCTTCTGTGCTAGTGTGCACTGTGTTACAGAAGCCAGTGCCTTCTCAATTTTACAAACATATTATTGATAATACTTATAACCTAGCCATACAAAATATAATAAACTATATATAAAACTCAATACTATACAATATACCAATACAAAACTATACAATTAATTCAAAATATAAGCCAAAAATAAGTTTTAAACATATGTATGATACTAAACATTTAACAAACTATAAACTATGCATAATATTAACACAACAACCAATCAGGCGCTGCGCGCACGCCGGCGCTAGCCGAGGTGCGGGGAGCGGAAGGCGTGCTTACACGAAACCGGTTTGCCATTTCGCTCACAGTCAGTATTTTGCACTGTTGTCGAGTGACATAAGGGCGGAACCGGATTGCGCCAGGCAGCGCCCAATGATTATTTGTGTTGTAATGTACATAGTGAACATAGATAATTATTTACTATTTGTTATGATTAATTTTCTAATAAAATAATTAAATTCTGTTTCTTTATTGTATCTACTACAATTTAAATACACAATTTATAATATATTTACATAGGTTATTTTACATTAAAAACACTTACACAATTTCACATGTTCAAAATATTTAAAGTCTCCTATAAATATTTAGCAAAATATGAAATTTATAAAATTTATGTGTCTTTAAGCTAATATAATATATTAACATAAACAAGGGAAAAGGGTTAGGTATACAAATTATACTAGATGCTATATACGTTAACATACTGAAAATAAGAATAATCAAACGTGAAAAAAAATGGAAAACATATGGAAAACATAGAAAATTGGATATTAAATATAAATAAAGCGCTACCTATTTCTTGATATGGTGCATGTATCAGTTCTTTTTCCTATTTGGTTCAATTAGACTCTCCGTGCCATTATAATCTAAATCATCATCATGAAGCCAGGTAAGAACAATTTTCTTAAATTTATTACAAGTCATATCTTTAGTTTGGTGTTTTCTATTTAGTTTATTGTACAAGAGTGGGGCCACAGATTCAAAGTGTCGCTCAGCTATAACGCAACTGGTTCTAGGGATCGGAAATCGATTGGTACGTATGTTAAGAGTCAAAATAAACAAAGGAACTTTACGTTGATGATAGCGTTTGAGAGTTTGTAAAATAAATAGTTTTCTAACAGAAAGTACTTCAGACTTTTTATAAACTTGAACAGTGGGAGTTTGAAAAGGTAGATGCATCATTACTTTAAGAACAGCTCGCTGTGCTCGCTCAAGAGATATCATAAAAGTTTTTGCTGCATTGCCCCAAACACAAATACAGTAACTAATTAAGCATTCACAGAGAGCTTTATAAATTTGATGAAGTAAAGGTAAACTGGCAACAGTTCGTAAATTCTTAAAAACGTATATTAATTTCCGAACACGTGTCGTCAATAACTTAATATGAGTATCCCAGTTGAGATGCTGGTCTACAGTTATTCCAAGATATTTAATGTGGGGTACACGAGACAAAAAAGTGCAATTGCAAGTTGTATTAGGGTATAGAATAATTTGGCGATTACAAGGATAAGTGTGAATTGTAAGATGATGATTGGGACTAGGACTAGATTTTACTGTCTTGGAGAAACAAATATATTTAGTCTTAGAGGTATTAAGAGAGAGAAGATTGTCCTCTAGCCAGGATGTAACCATAGCGAGCCCTTTTTCTGCTACTGAAGTGACAGCTTGCCATGTTTTTGCATGAAAAAATAAAACTGTGTCATCAGCGAACATCAAAAGCTTCATATTCTCTAAACTGGTTTCACAGAGAGGATTGATATATATCAGAAAAAGGGATGGACCCAGCGTGCTACCTTGCGGGACGCCAAAACTGTTAAATTTAGTGTCACTAAATGCATCACCGACTTTGATACGTTGGGGTCTGTTAGCAAGATAACTCGTGAACCAGCTTAAAGCTACTCCGCGTATGCCAGCTCTCTCTAACCTCGTTAAAAGTATTGGAATAGATACTGTGTCGAAAGCCTTCTGCAAGTCTAAAAATACTCCGATACACTTCTCCCCTTTGTCAACATGATCCTTTATATATGACGTTAATTGTAGAACAGCATCCTCTGTAGATCTCTTTGCCCTAAACCCATACTGGTGAGAATTAAGCTTTTGATGCACTTCTAAGTAATTTAACAATCTCTTATTCATAGCCTTTTCAAGTATCTTTGACAATATTGAAAGTAGTGAAATTGGACGGTAGTTGGACGGATCAGTTTTATCTCCGGCTTTAAAAATGGGGCATACTATTGTATTTTTACATATATTTGGAAAACAACCACTACTAAAACTAAGGTTGCACAAGTAGGAAATGGGATTAACAATATATGACAAGGTTTGTTTAAAGGTGGTACTGGTAATATTGTCCCAACCGGGCGCACTACTATTTCTCAGTCCGTTGATAATGGCGCTTATTTCAGATATATCAGTTAAAAATATTGACATAGAATTTGAGTTAGAGCAGAGACTTTCAGTTTTAGTGTTTTGAACAAGACGATCTTCGGTTGTTGAAGTTTTATTAAGAATCACGTTAGCCAAATCCCTGCCAATAGTAGTAAAATAATTATTTACTAGATTGAGAGACTCCTTAGGGTTAGTTTTAGTATTAAGTAGGTCAGATGCAGTATTTTTATTTGACTTAAAATTACAGACATCTTTAATAGTTTTCCACGTTTCTTTAATATCACCATTATATTTCTCTAGCTTGGACTGATAATATTGTATTTTTAGTGATTTAATAAGAAAATTACAATGATTTCTGTATGCGACGTAACGTTGTTTTAGTTCATTGTTATGAGGATTATTATTAGACTCAGCGTGCATTTTGTCCCTTTTTCTCAACGATCGTACAATGCTAGTTGTGATCCAAGGCTTGATAGGATGATTTTTTCTTGAGGTACGGGTAATAACGGTATGTGCATTTATATAGCCTAGGAAACTATTTAAAAATAATTCAGTTGCAGTATTAATGTCCCTTTCCTGATATATAGACGACCATGTTTCATTTTTTAGCTCGTTTCTCAATGATTCATAGTTGATTTGAACCTTACAATGTATAGTCTGTTTAAATACAGCTTTAGCGGTGTCAATGAAAAGTAAAGTGGCAGAGTGATCTGTAAGAGGTTCTTCAAAAACAAAAGTGGACCAAGCAAAGGATGTTTTTATCATTATATGGTCCAGACAAGTGGAAGTACCATGCTGAGGATCTACTCTTGTAGGTTTATTAATGCCTTGCTTGAAATCATACATTGCCATTAAATTCAAATAGCTATCAGCTTTACTAATATCGTGATCAGGTAGTATATCTAAATTTAAATCACCAGCCAGTATAACATTTTCAGCTTTTACACTTTGCAGGACATGTTCCAGTGAATTAACGAAGTTAGACGGATTTCTAAACCCAGAAGGTCGATAAATACATATTATTCCATACTGATTACCTATCGTAACAAGGAGGCAGTTTCCTTCGGATATAGTCAATTCAGTAAACTGGGCATTTATCTCTTCACGTACATACACAACTACACCATCGTTCTGGTTTAATTTCTGTTCAGTGTACGACATGTTGTAGTTATCTAGTGAAGGTGGGGGATTATTTATACTGGTTCTGCATTCAGTCATTATAATAATGTCCAAGCTGAAACTAAGCGTAGATGAGAATGCCACGAACTTGTCAAAATTGCAATTAATGCTACGAATGTTAACAGACAAAATATTTAATGAACTATTGCAATGAGGTTTTAAATAACGCTTAAGTTGTATACAAGAGTTTGGGTCAGTTACCATAGTACAATCAGACTTGCCTACTTCGTCAACTTCTGTGAAAACAAAATCACTAATAAAACCCTTATCCATAAGTGGTTTTGTAAAAGTAAAGGTGAACCGGTCTGTGGCGCATAACATCAAATAATATAGTGCAAGTTGCTGAGTTTCTAAAGATATATAGAGCACGTTCATTTGTAAAAATACTCGTATAATAGTATTTAAATTGGGTGTAAAGAGAATTATGAATAGGCACATTGTTATAGCTATAGGTTCTGACATGTAGCTTAACATATTGAAAAGGCTGGCAGCTAATATCAAGATTATAAGTTTGGCTCATAGTATGAGTAATGTCAAAAATGTTTAACAGTTTTGTAAGATTCAGATTATTTGGCTGATAATTTAATGTAAGAGAATCGAATAGCAGATAGTATGTGTAGCTTGTGGCGATAAAATGAATTAGGCGAATTTTTGATAGACAAAATAATAGTAAATAATTAGTATAGGCTTTAGGTATTAGCATTAGAACATAAGTATAACATACCTCCACAGTCATTTTAGTTATAAGTTGATCCAACATAGTTTTTACACTATTAGCAATACCAGAACAGATAATAGGCCAGCTGACAATACCGAGTCATTGTTTTGCGAGTAGTTTATCCAAATCTGCAGCTTCCTTGATTTTGATTGCAGTAGAGCCTTCTGAACGACGAATATAAATGTAGCCACGGGAAGCCCAACAAAACCTGTAGTCATTCAATTTAGCAAATTCCCGGGCATAATAGAATAGTTTTTTCGTTTGGTATGTTAGTCCTTCGGCAATATATATGTGCTGTCGCGTGCCATCGATTTTCAGGTGGTGTGTGCTCAATCTGTTATTAATATTTTGTTTGTTGAAAGATTTGGCGGAGCTTACCATCTGATCCCTGACAAGCACGCTTTGCAGATCCACGATGATTGGCTTGAAATTATCATTTCTCGAATTGATTCGGTATATATCCCGGATTTGCGATTCCTTAATTGGAACTTTTATAATTTCCGACACATCGGTTACCATTTTAACAAGGTCCCCCTTAGTTTCGCCGTGTTTTGGAGGGATATTGCGTATTTCAATACAAGAACTTTGGTGGCTTCTTTGCATTGCTTCAATTTGCGCTTCGAGTGACTTAATATATTTGTTACGCTCAGCCTTTTCTTCTTCCAATTTCCCAACTCTTATTAATACCTCATCATATTTAATGGCCAAAAGTTCTACTGATTTAGCAATTACTTCATTTTGTTCAGTATTAGAGCGAATTCCAGCCTCCATGGTTTTTAACAAGGTATTAAATCTCTCCTCCTGTTTGTTGTCTTGTGTTTCAAACAAACTTTGGATATGCTCATGCGTAATCTCCTCATATTTGCGTTTAGCTAATCGCGCTGATTGTACTGATTTACTTGAAGCAGCAATGTTTGGATCCGAAGCATAGTGGGTAAGCGACGCGGAACCCGGCAGTGTGGTTCCACCCGTAGTACCAGCGACCGCTCGTCTATCGCGAGCAGTACCAGTGCCTGCCGGGGCTGGTGCGGGAGCAGCTGACGTATTATTCTTCATCTTTCTCAGTGTACGCGATAGCAGCCAAGTACCAGAAGCGAGTTATATTCCCTTTCGATCTCGATGAAATAATAGTTGTCACGAACACCGTACGCACCGTGTACACGTCCGCACCGCGCAGTGGTCCAAGCGAGAAGGAGATATAACATGTATTAGTGTAGAGGCAGGTGTACCTGTGCGTCACTAGACGGGCACCTCCTCCGCCTCCTTCTCCCGCTGGCGCACGGCCACCGCGGTCTCCACGAGCAGGTACAGACATTGTATATTATAGATATAACATGTATTAGTGTAGAGGCAGGTGTACCTGTGCGTCACTAGACGGGCACCTCCTCCGCCTCCTTCTCCCGCTGGCGCACGGCCACCGCGGTCTCCACGAGCAGGTACAGACATTGTATATTATAGATATAACATGTATTAGTGTAGAGGCAGGTGTACCTGTGCGTCACTAGACGGGCACCTCCTCCGCCTCCTTCTCCCGCTGGCGCACGGCCACCGCGGTCTCCACGAGCAGGTACAGACATTGTATATTATAGATATAACATGTATTAGTGTAGAGGCAGGTGTACCTGTGCGTCACTAGACGGGCACCTCCTCCGCCTCCTTCTCCCGCTGGCGCACGGCCACCGCGGTCTCCACGAGCAGGTACAGACATTGTATATTATAGATATAACATGTATTAGTGTAGAGGCAGGTGTACCTGTGCGTCACTAGACGGGCACCTCCTCCGCCTCCTTCTCCCGCTGGCGCACGGCCACCGCGGTCTCCACGAGCAGGTACAGACATTGTATATTATAGATATAACATGTATTAGTGTAGAGGCAGGTGTACCTGTGCGTCACTAGACGGGCACCTCCTCCGCCTCCTTCTCCCGCTGGCGCACGGCCACCGCGGTCTCCACGAGCAGGTACAGACATTGTATATTATAGATATAACATGTATTAGTGTAGAGGCAGGTGTACCTGTGCGTCACTAGACGGGCACCTCCTCCGCCTCCTTCTCCCGCTGGCGCACGGCCACCGCGGTCTCCACGAGCAGGTACAGACATTTGAACTTGTCGCGTTCCCCCGACCCGCTGCCGGTCTTCTCCACCAACTACGGAAATACACACTAGTTATGATATTACAATAAAAAAAAAAGTATATTTAGTGTAGGTGTCCCCGAGGTGGTTGCGGTGCACACGTGGTGCACTGCAAAGGAATCATCCCCCGAGGAGGAGTCTCGCAGGCTAGCCGAGGTGGGCGGGGTGGTGAGTTAATGCGAAGAGCGGAAACTCACCCCGTCCTTTCCGGTGAGGAGGCCATCGTGAGGTTTTAGTCGGTAGTGATGATGGTGGCATCGAGTCCGACATACCCCTCTCACCTCCCCGGGTGTGGTGGGCAAGCGTAAATGAATTTCCTCACGTAAAAAAAAGGAGATGTATGAAAATGGTAGTGCAAGGAAGAAGAGCAAGAGGCCGCCCGAAAAAGACATGGATGGAGTGTGTTAATGAGGACATGAGAGAGAAAGGATTGAGTGTGGAGATGATGTCTGATAGAGGAGAGTGGAAGAAGAAGATTTACTGTGGCGACCCCACTTAAGTGGGATAAGGTTAAGAAAAAGAAGAAGATACATAGAGAGTAATATTGTACCTGTATGGTGCGGCGCTGCGGGCGCGGGCGCGGCGTGGAGGTGGCGGGCGGCGTGTCCTCCTCGCGCGACCGCACCGCCACCACCGATGATGTGCTGACAAACATAATATTGCTAATGTTACACACATATTTATAGATCACACTTTGGTGTTTGGCGTAACACGGGTGACGTTACTCTGGCTTAATGTCTTGATGAGCATGCCTAGTCTGGAAATACTGCCTCAAAGAGGCTGCCGGAACACACCGTTAGATGCTTGACAACAATTTTTTGGGGTGGTTGCTAGCCAGGCGAGCACTAAAAATTCACTACAACTATGCAAAATCATACAATGAGACCAATTCTAGTTTCGAAAATCTTGTATCTTTCTAATTCTAATTTGAAGTGGGGGTGATGAGACATGCACTGACATCCCGCTAGAGGCGTATTGTGCATTCCCTCCTTACCAGCCTACCCAAGCCAACCAAGCTCCTTGAAATAATGGAGCACAGCCCTGGCTCGCTGGCATACCTGTTCCACCACTGTTGCGTCAGATGGTCTGTTTGTCTGAAGATTAGCAATGGAAGGCGAACTATCATCTTGAGCTGCTATCATCAGGCCAGGCTTCTGGTTTGTTTAGTAGCCTCACAGCGTAGTAAGTAGCACGTGTTCTACCGTTTCATTTTCTTCTAGACAGCCCCGACATAGAGGGCTGTCCATCGCCCCTATTTTATGTTGGTGGTAGTTGAGATCACAGTGGCCGGTAATGATGCCGACCATCATATGTAGATCCCCTCTTGTATGTTTTAGTAAATTATTTGTTACTTTCTCTAATAATAATAATAATATAGCCATTTATTCAGATCTTAAGATACAAAAAATAATTAAATAAAAACAAATAAAAGTTTAAACTATTCTACTATCTGCTGTTTAGTAATATTTTGCAGAACTGTTTGCCAATCGGCAAAGGCCTCCTCCAACCTTTTGTTAGTTTCTCTAGTTTATCCCAATCCTATTCCTTCTCTAGGTTATCTTCTCTCTGGGCAGGGAGAGCAGCAGCAATGCGCGAAGCGGTCCTGCATCCCTGCCCCCGCCGTGAGATGGGACACCGTGAGATTTTAGTCGGTAGTGACGGCCCTTCTGGCCGTCGAGTCCGACATACCCCGCTCGCCTCCCCCAGGCTTGTAGCGGGAGATGCGTAAATGCATTTCCTCACGAAAAAAAAAAGGTTATCTTCTCTAGTATTGTGATCCCTGATATGTATGAGTGAGTGGGCTACATACCGCATGATGGACTGCCACATGGAGGGGTCATACTTGAGCTCCTCCTCGCCCATGGCGCTGTTGGAGTAGCTCTCCTCGGGCTCGGCAGCCTCGTCCCCGTCGCTCGGGTACACCAGCAGCCCGTCCGTGTACTCCGCCGTGTTGGTGATGTCGGCGCCTTCCTGCAACAATATAGGTTCAACTTCAACGACCTCGTTGGCGTAATTAAGGTTACCATGCTGGACTGCCAATCAGAAGGTTCCGGGTTCGATTCCTGGCCCGGCTAACATCTTTGTGCTTAACTAAATTTGATGGCTGTGGGTCTGGGTGTTAAATATGTATCTATATAAAATATGCATGTATGTATGTATATTATGTAGTATATCAGTTGTGTTAGCAACTAGAAATGGTTCAGTATGGGGTTAACCAGCCGTGTGTGAAATGTGTCAAAAAAAAACGTTTGTTGTTGGCTCAGCAGAGTGCGTGCCTGAGTAGGTAAAGTGTACTGCCTGGGCGATCTTCCGTCGCCTGCGGCAAGGGTTAGAGAGGCGCGATGGAGGTAATGATCCTTACTTCAAATCCGCGCCTTTTTAGCGGCGGCCTCTAAACAGTCTAAACTCTATATGACGACACTGAAGGGACTGTGCATTTTAAGGCGTTATAGAAAGTGGTCGTTAAATGGAGAGAATGTATGGAATGCAAGCTAAACCAACTAAAGCCAATTTATTTCGACGCTTTAGAGAGTTTGTCGTTAAATCGAGTGACGTTACATGGAGTTTACCCTGTACTTACAGCTATGAATATACATACTTTGAGTATTTATATTGCGTTTACGTGTGTGTCTTTGGATAGGTGACCATGCACAAGTCTTTTAAAAAGTGGCATTTTCATCTAGGCGCACATTAAATTTTAGGTCCCGATTATTGCTCTTAGTTCAAGAAGTCGTTAAGTCGTCACCGCCTTCCACTAAGTTCATACGAAGAAGAATAAAGAAACTCTTTGGCATGGACAATTTGACAATGCCCTGGTTAATCTGTCAAAGCTCTTCAAGAATTAAATAGGTTGTAGCGAAAGGGATTTAGTGTTATAAAAATAAATTGTCGATTTTGCTTATTTTTCCTTCTTATTACTTCTCGTTTTGCAGTATACACATATAACAATTTATCCGATATTTATTCCAATAATTCGTGTTTAAATTTTAGCAATTAAACATACTCATTTACTTTAAGATAATAACTATTCTAAATGCTTTTAAGTAGCCACATATTATAATTATAGTGCCGAGCTGCAAAAATGAAAAACATGCAAACTCAACAAGCTAACAAATTTCTCGAAATAATTCATAAGTGTACAATTACAACATGAAAAATGTGGCGATTCATGTTTATTATGTTTTAAATTGTGTTAGCGGAAGTGGTGTCGAATTCATATTGCGAAATGTAACATAAGCGCATGATTGCATCGAATGATATGTTTTGTTTGGTAGTAGCATTACTATTTAAAACTTTTTATTACCATAACATAAGCAGCCCACTATATATATGTTCCTCCTGGGACTCGGGGCTTTCTCTCATGAGAGAGAGATATGAGTCATCATCACCACGCTGGCCAAGAGCAATACATAAAAAAAAAAACAAATCATTGGTGTAGGACTGGACTCGAATCAGGGGCAATTAGATTGTAAAGCAGATGTTTTTCTCCCCTAGCCACATTCGCTTTTTATGAGCGATGGTACAATATTTTACTGAGGAAATATTTTAAGCCAGACTATTTATTTAAGACTACATAAAAAATAGGAATTGTGTTGACAGGATTTCTAAAACTTAACAATATGAGGCGCGTAGCCACGACGCGAGTTATCGACACTCCGACCTAAGATAGAGCATGTCTAGTCTGGAATAACTAGCTCTCAAGGAGGCTGCCGAAACACTGTAAAAAACGGTGTTTGGCGACAGATTTTTCAACTTGAGAGTGGTTGCTGGCCAGGCGAGCACTAGACAATGCCCTGCCACTATGCTATGGTCTGCTCACGATGTTTTCCTTCACTGAAAGCTCGAGTTCAGTGGTGTGGATCAGATAACGACACTTTATTGATTTTATTTTTTTAATACATTTGGCTATATTTGGTACGTCATTTACAGCAATTTAATAACGGAATATACCTTAATGGTAAATAAATTATGTAATATAAGCTCTGTAATAAAAGTGCGATAAACGTTAAAATTAGGAAAAAGGTGGTATTTTAAAGCGAGTGTGGCTCGGTGGTAATAACGTCTGTTTTTCTATCAGGCGTATTTCTATCGCCTGATTCGATCCCAGCCCTACACCAATGACTTGCTTTTCAAGTTACCATGAACCGGCATGTTTGAAGACCACAATATCCGAAGATGTGCGTCATCTGCCAACCCGCACTTGGGCAGCTTGGTGGATTATGACCTATATCTCACTCCTCGACCCTGAGTCTCAGCAGTAGGAACATATAGTGGGCTGCTTATGCATCTGGACTCTACAGTGGGTCGGATGGTGTAGTGCAGTATGTGAGCGTAATGTTACCTCGGGGTCGACACCGTCCCACTCTGCCACGAGCACCCCGCCGGCGCCCTGGCCGGGCTGCTTGCGGCCGCGCCGCGAGATGGTGTAGTGCAGCGGGTCCTGGCCCTCGCTGCGGATCATCTCGGGCAGGATGCGGCGCCGCGCGTTGATGAACCAGTTGCATACCTGCGCCGGAAACACTCTATGTTATTCCACTACTACTAACTCTACGGTGCTAAAATATAATTTTTATTAAGGAAACTGTGTTACAATCGGCGAACTAATGTATCCTAGTTCGCTGGTTACAATATAGATCGTAACTAGTTACATAAATATGTTTTAACAGTTTTGTCCTTTTTTTCTTGACCTACTAAAACCTTTATCCCTTGGTCACGCTTTCACGTGTTAACTGATGGACCGATTTCAGTTTTTTTTTATGGGGATGTTGTCAGGAGAGAAGACGGGGGACTCAGGGCAGAAGAGTGTCATAAGATTGACAGAAAAAAACACACAATAAATCTTCGATCAAAAATGTACTAGTTTTAGGTGATGTCTCTAAAAAAGGCAAGGAAAATAAGACCCACAAGTTAGAGTGTGGTCTTATTTGAGTTTGAGGAATTTAAGCGTTATTAGTATAGTAAATACAGTTGAATTTTCTAACGCTCACTGCATACGGTCATAAAATTTTATAGCTGTTATAAAAGATTAGGTTAAGATAGCTTATGTTTATTACGGCACTAGTCGAAACTCAACCTTAAGACACAGTGGTAAGGTTGATTTGAATTGAAATATTTTTTGTGACATAGTATATTGTAATAGATACAATAGTATAGTAAACTCATGCCATTATTTTGTGCTGTGTTTGTATGCAACACTGAATCTGGTATATATTTGATCGAAGCAAAAAAATAGTGTAATCGGTTCAGCCATTCGCGCCTGATAGCGTGACCAAAGGATTTTGGGATACATTTTTTGTATAGATACCAATTAGAATTAATTAATCACCTAATATAGTTACATATAAATAACACTTCTAAGTAATGCCCTACTCACTTGAAGCACGGTGAGGTTGGCCTGCTGGCTGAGCGTGATCTTCTCAGCGTCGCTGGGGTAGGCGTTGTAGCGGTGCTCGTACAGCCACTTCTTGAGGATCTTCACGGAGTCCTTGTCGAGGTTCCCGCGCCGCTTGCGGATGGCGACGAGGCCGGGGGGCGGCCCGCCCAGCGACATGCGCTGCGACCGCTCCGCCTCGCCGTCCGTGCCGCTGTCATTCTCCTCCGTCGAGGATGTGGACGCGAACCGCTCGCGGACTGTCACTGCAAGTACACACAACAACATTTCAATAAAGTTGCCACCTCTGCCTATAGCTCTTAGACGATATGCTAAAGGTAAGGGTAATTTATGTTTCTTAGGATTGCCTCAGAAATAAATATGATAATATTTATGGCAATAAACATTAGTGTTATATTAGTTGGCAATGGGCCCCAAACTCGGCTTGTGCCCGGCCCAAGCCCCAAAATTTTGGCGAACCTCTGTTAACTTATCTACAGTTTATGGTACAGCAGAAAGAGTACATAATATTCTTGTAGAATTAAAGCGAGGAATAATATCTTTATATACACTAATAATGGATAGACTTAAAAAAATAAACTTGACTTTCATACATCACATTTCTATAAAATTCTAATTTAATAATTATAAAATGAAGGTCACTATGATATATCGTTACATAGTATCACACACACAGTATCATTTATGTAATACATCAGTCTGCCAGGAATTGCATATAAAATTAATGCCATTCTCAAGCAGTTACTTCACAGACTGCAACATTTGCAACAACCTCATTGATTACCATGCCGGACTGTCAATCAGAGAGTCCCGGGCACGATTCCCGACACCACCAAAATCTTTGTGATGAACTAAATTTCGTTGGCTGTCAATATGGGTGTTTAATGTGTATCAATATAAAGTATTTATTATGTAGAGTATCAGTTGTGTTAGCAACCATAATACAAACTAGAAATGGTTTAGTATGGGGCTAACCAGCTGTCCTAATATTTATCTATACCTATAGCATTTTTAAACAGATTTCATTCCAATAAAAGGCTATCATTACGCTGTTGAGCTGAAAAACATTGTCTTCTGAATATAAACACGCGCGACCCAATTCCATTTGTCCATTCATGAATTTTATAAATGTTGTTTGCTCAGTAACAAGGCAATGGGAATATTGTACTTTACAGTTTACAAAATATAATACCTGTAGTACTTGTTAGGCTAAAATATACAATTTGAACTTGTATGACATTGATGTATGTTCCATATCAATTCATATTAGGATATATTTTTCTAGTCTCTACATTATTAAATACATATAATTTTGTAGATAGTATAATACAATACATCGAAATATTAAGCAGTTAATAAAAAATCTACCTTTGTTCGATTTTATTCTGCTATTTTTTAGGGTTCCGTACCATTGCAGTCTAATTTCTTAACATTATACAAATGTTTTACATCGAGTTCTGTAACTTGAAGAGGAAGTTTACGACATCTGTCAATGCTCTTCCGCAAACAATGCGCGGGGCGGCGGGTGACATCGACCGGGGGCAATGACCTGCGCGGGGTGGCGGCATTCAAAGACGCCTGTACTACTATCTCTTGTGATTCCTAAGACAACTTGTGCGTGAATTGAATTACGTTCCCATACAACAAACATGTTTTATTTGTATTAAATATAAGATAAAGTTACAAATATGCGAGCCCACTTCTAACTTAGCCAGTTATTTAACATTACAATCTGTATTTGCAATAGTCCAAACCAAGACTCTTATTGCTCTTAAGAGTATGCTATGAAGTATGTGTTGCATTAAATAAAATGAAAAAGGGTACTGCTGTAAATTAATTTAAATTACAGTGTAAACTCCATGTAACATTACTAGATTTAACAACAAACTCTCTAAAGTGTCAAAATCAATTCGCTTTAGTTGGTTTAGCTTGTATTCCATACAATGATACATTCCCTCCATTTAACAACTACTCTCTATCATCATCAGCCTATATCTACCCACTGCTGGGTATAGGCCTCCTCTCTCTTATATAGTCTATAGTCTTATATACTCTCTATAACACCTTAAAATGCACAGTCCCTTCAGAGTCGATATATAGAGTTTACACTATATTTAAGTATACCAGGAAGTATTTAAGTAAACCAAATCTATCATTTTCTCAAGCTTTCACAGTATCTTTGACAATGTTTTGAAATAGGATTGACATTTTGAAAGCATTTCTCAGTGACTGTCTCCATGCTAAAATAAACCTGGCAGTAGCTTGTCAGGTTAGAATAGATAAAACCAAGAGCAAACAAAATGTGTCAGTGAACTAGCCTAAGGTAAAAGTTATTATATCAAAGTAGGAACATCTGGCTCAATTTGGCAAAATGAGGTTTCAAACTTGCTCATCGACACACTTTAAATGACAAAAAATATTTTAATAAACAAATTTATCAAAACATATTTCCCACATGTCTGGTTAGCTCCATACTAAACCATTTCTAGTTTGTATTATGGTTGCTAACACAACTGCTATATTACATATACATATGTTCCTTGCACTTGTGATTTAACATTGCATTAAAATGCTCTAGTTTTGTCACCCAAATACATAACAGATATATAGACCTTATGTCATATTTCAATATGGTACATATGAATTTAAAAATGTAATTTGTATTCATAAATGCTATAAAAGAAGCTAATAATAGAAACCCATATGTGTATTAGATAGATATGATGGCTTCATGGCTAAAATGTATTAGGTCTGCATTGTAACTTCTCTAACTTATCAGGCAGGGCAATGTATTCTCTTGACCTGCGCTGTGCAGTTGACATACATTGTTCTACAAATACATTATATTTGTTAGTGTAGCTATCAAAGTATTGCTAGAATGTTCCAAGGTTATCATCATAAATAAATATATAAATATAAATATTACAACAACTTTAACACACCGCTGGTTAACCCCATACTGAACCATTTCTAGTTTCACACAACTGATATACTACATATACATACATACATATTTTAAATAGGTACATATTTAACACCCACACCCACAGCCAACAAATTTAGTTAAGCACAAAGATGTTGGCCGGACCGGGAATCGAACCCGGAACCTTGTGATGGGTAGTCTGGCTGGTGACGCTAACAAGGTCGTCAAAAAACAATCATCGTAGAAAGGTAATTTTTTCACTAACATGTGTTATGGTTATAAGACCAGATTTACTTAAAACCTGTACACAAACATTTGGAGACTTCCATACCATAAACACATAGAGATACTAAAATATTAATTTTGTTGTAGTTATCAATGCGAACCTTTGCTTACAGCTAACATATTGGACGGAGAAAATAAAAAGATGCTATTATTTAATAGTTTACAGTAAATGTGTCAAGAAATGGCTTACATTTACGCATGTGGCTCGACAACGTACTTACCAAACGTACACAACGTGACAACGTACGTACGTACCAAACTGGCTCGTACAACGTACTTACTATAGTATTGACGAGTTTTTTGAAACTGAAAAGAAACGTTACTACGCAGATAACGGTTGTAATTTAATTGTGACTTATTACTAAATTAGATGTTATTTATTTTAATATTTGACATCAGGAATAATGTTAATTATAATTGTAATTATTTATTATTTATATTTGACATTGTTGATTTTTATATTGTATTTTATTGTAAACTGACCTGTAATTTGACATATTATTAATAAAATGTTTATCTGTTTATCTGTGGTTAAGCAACCTGCTGGTCAAAAAGCTGCTAAAAAAACTATATGAAACCTTATTCATAAAAAAATAATAGCTGTCCATATAAATTGATTCAAAGGTTTCATTAATGAATACCGCAGCGCCTAGTGGCGCCGCCTGGCGGGCGCGTGATCAAACCACCCACCGGATGACATGACAGCCACCAGCGGAGAGGCGACAGCGGCCATTTTGTACTGTATCACCGCTGTCATGTCAATTTTATGTCACACCACACAGACATTTTACAAAAGTCAACCAGATTCCAATAACAACAACAAACAAGCCTACATGACAGCCCGCCCAAATTATAAGACCCTTAGCTAGAACTATAAAACAATGAGATTTTATGAATGTATTAGCTAATATCGACCGAGGTTATGCAGGGGAAAGTACGACCCAAATGGTAATTCTAAAAATAGCTCCAGCACGTGCCTATTACACTTACACGGACTGCTATAGCTTAAGTTATGTAACATCTGGATAAATAGGTCAAACTCTTGGCTAGGGAAGCCTAGTGGCATTTTGGATAGTTTGAGCAAACAGCAGTTAACGATAAGCCAACGATGTGGCGCCATTTTCTTTCACAAGAACGCACCTTGTGATGACGTAACAGGCCTAAATTCTGCATGAAAAGCTATATTGGCATCAGAAATGACTTCAATAGATGTTAATATTATGATTTTCCACTCAAAAATAGTATTGTTTTCGTTTATATGTCACCTTGACGTATCATGTCAATTTTGACAATTATGGCGGAAACGTGGCGTCATTTTGTACGGAAACCGGCTTACCTCCGGGGGATGAGGACTGCATGTTTATAGTGCGAGTGTCTCGGAGGATCTCCCTGCTTAGTTCCCTCACGTCTTTTCGCTGCTGGTAAGCCATTTTGGGCCGGTCACGGTGTTCTTCTGTTAGACCGGCCGTGGGTGGTAACATCGTTTACACTAAATCCATGCGAAAACTTTTTCTCACTCCGAGTCAATAAAACATTAACAAAGTTAACCGTCAGAATAAAAGAGTCAATTAAATCACCAAAAGCAGAAAACAAATAATTCTTTCGTGCACACAACACACTGCAAACAAGTAAGACAAAATGCGACTGTTGGTTGGTTGACGCTTGACGGCGGGAAGATACGCTACAGCGCCGCCGCGCAGCTATCTCTGTCTATCGTTAAGTAAGCTATATTTGTATCTCGCTCTAAAACAAATGCTTTTCTTACACAAATGTCATAACAAAGCGTGGGTCGACCAAACGTCAAGGCAAAAGCAATTTGTACAGCGCCATCTATGCCGAATTTTCAAAATAAAAAAAATGCTTAAAATATACGGGCGGGAATATCTGACGATCGTTTCCATATTTACATAAGGTGAAAGTAGGTACCTATATTTTTAATATTTAACTTATGATCAAATTATGAGAAAATAGGGCATATTAGGCTTTAATTATACTACTTCGTCTTCTTTGTCTACGTGCTAAATTAACTCATAAAATCAAATAGTGAATCTCGCGCATGAAGGGTTCCATTTATTATCAATTATTTATAAAAATGCCAAAATACGTAGTTCGTTATAATAAGGTATATAATATATTTAATTTCAGCATTTGTTATAATAACGGCAAAAGCAATACATAATCTGAAAAAAAAAAACAACTTTAGCTATAACGGTTCAGACATACAGGTCTAAGTAATAAGATCCCGCTATTACTCTGTCGGTACGGAACCCTTATTTATTTAATACTAGCTGTTGCCCGCGGCTCCGCCCGTTTGTAGGTCGTTTTTTATAACCTCTCCCTCTCGCTTTTTGCAGAAGTCCTCAAAGATGAATAATTTTTCGTCTTTTTTTCCACATTTTCCTTTGTTTCTTCGCTCCTATTAGTCGCAGCATGATGTTTTATAGCCTAAAGCTTTCCTCGATAAATGGTCTATCCAACACACAAATATTTTTTCAGTTCGCAGCAGTAGTTCCTGAGATTAGCGCGTTCAAACAAACTCTTCAGCTTTATAATATTAGTATAATACAGATAATCTTTATGTAACTTAATAATAATTATGCATTACATTGAGAGTACGGAACGGTACGGAACCTTCATAAGTTAAAATCGACTTTTTTAGATTTGATCTGTTTTTTTACTCCTTACAGCTAAACATTTTACCAGCAAGGTGAGTAACCACTCGAGTTAGACCCATTTCGACACATCGGCCTAAGGTGGAGCATACCTAGTTTGGAATAAGTAGGAGTAATTAGCTCTCAAGGAGGCTGCCGGAATACACTATTATATGCTTGGCGACAGTTTTTTCAACTTGAGGGTGGTATCTACTAGGCGAGCTCTAAAAAATGTCCTACCACAGTGCTATAGTTTCCTCACGATGTTTTCCTTCACTGAAAGCCCAAGTTTATTGGCGGGAATCGAACTCACGACCTTCTGGACGTGAGGCGGCCGCGTGCCCTACTGAGCTGACATCGCTTACTACACGGTTAATCATAATTAAACATCTTTATTTCCAGACACAAAGTCTATGGAGCACAATTTTCATAAACGGTGTTAAGAAAAAAAAAAAAAAACTATTGAAAATAATAAAGCATACATTGACATGAAATACAACCTAGTAATATTTCGCCACAACTAGTGCCTCTAGATTTTAGGGACTGGGACCTAACTTTAGTTAGGTCTACTTATAATAATCTTACATTGAATCCTGATTTCTGTGAGAAATGTCTATTAACATCTACTGAGTCCTAAACATATTTTAGTATCCTATTTTTCAGCAATAAAGATAATTATAAATATTATCCTAAGTAATATGTTTTCTCCTACTCTTTTGTGTGTAAGGATCGCATAGATAAAAATAATATAAATACAGTTTAGGTGGACGGATTATTTTATTCGTCAATCACATTTTTATACTTCTTAGAGAAACGATTACAATTATTATTACTTACGAGTACAATCATAATTACAGCAAGTTATTTACACGTTAAATTAGGCGTTGTTCATGGATTCGATGAGTTGTTTGTAGACGAGCTCCGGGGCCTTGGTGGAGAACTGGAAGTCCAGGTGCGAGAAGTGGGGCTCGGGCACCTTGTGCGCCGTGGTGGAGGCGGGCAGGGCGCGCTGCAGCCGGGCCACGTCCTGCGGGGCCGCCAGCCAATCCTCCTCGGCGTGGTACAGCGCCACGGGGACCGTCACCTGCGACATGTCGTACTGCGGGGGCTCCGCCGAGCCGTACACCTTCTGGTTGGTCACCGGCCCGAAGTCGTACTTCCTGAAGTCACCGCTGGCCACCTGCTGCCCGTAGTGCTTGATGACGCGGGTCGACGTGCCGGCCGGCACGTGGGACATTATGACGGGGGCGAGCTCCGGGGTCAAGCTGTCGATGTTGACGCCGGCCACCACGAAGTTGACGTTCGACGACAGGTTCTTGCATCCGATCTCGTTCCACAGCATCTGACCGCCGACGGTGGCGAGCAGCTCCTCGCTAGGCTGGAACTGGCCGTGCCCGATCTCGTGGTGCAGGCTCGGCTCCAGGGCGCTCGTGGGAGCGATCATGCGGACGAGCGGGCTGCGCGCGTGCTGCATGTACACCATGGGAGCCAGCGCGTACATCATGATGATCTTGTCGTTGTACTCGGGCCGCGCCGACGCCAGAGCGAAGAAAGCGGTGGTGCCTTGCGAGTGACCCACGTAGTACAGTTTCTGTTGGCCGCTGGTCTGCAGCGCGTAGTCGATCATGGCGGGCAGGTCGTGCAGCGCGACTTCGTCGTTGCTGAACTGCCAGAACTCGCTCAGAGCCGGGTGCTTAGACACGTGGCGGCGCGAGTACTTGTTGCCGCGAGCGTTGCCGAGCCACACGTCGTACCCGGCGTCGGACAGCAGGTAGGCCAGCGACTTGCCGGGGCCCATGATCAGCCAGTCGTCGGCGCTGCCCAACAAGCCGTGCATTAAGAACACCACAGGCTTCTGGATCACGTTGGGGATCTGCTTCTGAGTAGGGATGCGGATCAGAGTCAGGATGTGGCCGTCGTCGGTCTTGACGGTGTGCTCTTCCACGGGGTATTGGTACTTCTGCAGCAGCTGTGTGGCGTTGAGGTGGTCGTCTTCGTTGTGTACTTGCGCGGCGGCAGAGAAGGCCTGGTGGAAAGCCATCTTCTCCTCAGCGGTGGGGTGCTTCATGGCCTGCTGCGCCTGAGTGAAGATTTGCTGGATTTCCATTTGCTGAGCGGCGGTGAGCTTTTGTTTCTTCTGCTGCTTCACGGGCACCTTGATGTTCTTCTCCCACATGATGTTCTGGCCGTAGGTAGAGGGCTCGACGACGTCATTCTGGATCTTCATGACGGCCGTGAACAGAGGCGTGTTCCATTTCTGGCCGGTGGAGCGGAGAGTCACGTACTGCTGCTGCTGTTCATTTTGCTTCCACTCGTCGCTCTCGTGGGAGGCGGAGGAGCTCGAAGAATGCTGCTGTTGTTTCTGTTGCTTTTTCTGCTGTTGCTGCTGCTTCTGGCTGCGGATGTACTCCTGGTAGGTCTGCTCCAGTGGTTGGTACAGTTGTTGCTGGAACTGGTTGATGTAGTCCAGGGGCTGGACGACAAGGCTGTCGGGCTGCTGGCTCCGCTTGAAGATACTGGCGGAGATGCCTTGCGCCAGGGCGAGGCAGACTAGTGCGCAAGCTGCCTTCATCGTGCTACTGTGTGCCGAGTGGAATGCGCGGCCAGCTTATAAATGGAAATAGTGTGCGTCGTCAGCGGAATATGGGCGCGGCCGCGGGCGGGGTGACGCGCTGCGTTAGCAAAATGCGCCGGCGCACATCGCGGTAACTCACGTCATAACTTTATTATTTGTTACATTTGTGCAAAAATAACTTACCTAGCTTTATAGAAAATATTATCACGTTTCAGATTATTAAGATTGAATAATCAAATCAGAGAAAATAAATTATACTAGGTACCTACTAATAACCAAAAAGGTTCGAGAGGATTGATGGACTTTTACGGCGGAATAGATTGAGATGATATTTGCTATAAGTAGATATAACTTAGACCCTGTATTGACATAATATAGGCTACTTTTAATCCCGGATTAAAATAGGTTGCTCCATATTTACTAGTTAGTTAGCTAGTTTATTCGTTATAATAGGTAAACCGTTGCATGATGGTAGAGAATATAATTATTGTAGTGCTGGCCTGACGTAATTTTTTTGTCTATGCTAATAGCTACCTCTTTCGAATTTAAATATCTGTCTTCAAGCATCTAACAGTGTGTTCCGGCAGTCTCAGAGACAGTTATTGCAGACAAGATATGCTCCACCAGAGTTTCACTAACTTGTTACTCTTATTCGTCCTTTTTTGTGGTTTGGCGGCTGCTGGACAAATACCTAGTAAAGGCTAAACAAACTTAAAGCGCCTACAAAATTATAAAGCAGAATAATATTCGTTTGTATGTTACGATTGGCTAGTAGCGTAGAATTACTATAGTTATACTAGCTGACCCGGCAAACGTTTTGCCTCACTTAGGAGTATGAAAAATAGATACATTACTATGTATCTATTTTTCATTCTATTCCCGATTCTCAGACCTACTGAATACGCATACAAAATTTGGTAAAATCGGTCAAGCCGTTTTGGAGGAGTACGGTTACTAACCTCAGACTATTCTGGAGTTTAGAATAGTCTGAGTAACTAACATTGTGACATGGAAATGTTAAATATAAGAAGATGTATATCGGGTTTACAAAAGGGCCTTTATGTTATTTATTTAGTATTATTTATCTATTAATCTTTATTTTGAAAATCATAACTTTTTTATAACAGGACACGTTTCACTCACGGCTGGTTAGCTCCATACTAATCCATTTCTAGTTTGTATTATGGTTACTTACACAACTGATATACTACAAATACATACATAAATACTTTATATCGATATTTAACACCCAGACCGACACCCAACAAATTTAGTTCCTCTCAAAGTTGTTGGCCGTGCCGGGAATAAAACGCGGGCCCCTCTGGTTGGCAGACCGGCATGGTAACCATTATTGGTACCAACGAGCCCGTCAAACTAGTATAAGAAATAGAATTGAAAATTGTCATTGATACATATCATATACTTTTGTAATGATATCATATTATTTGACTTGTAACTTTGGTGTTATCAATAAATGATTTGTATTTGTAATTAATAACCTATTGACTCAGGCGTTACTTTGCGGAAATTTGTTGTGGATGAAAGAAATTCTGAAATATTGTGTGCACTTCCACTGTGATTTCATACCAAATTGAGATAGAGAAAGCAAAGAAAAACTCAAAATAAGAAATATAAAATTATGTATTATAATTATATATTTTTATTTACTAAATTTTCGTCTTTTCTATGCTTTGTAAATATTCTTTAGTCCTGTAAAATACATTTCTACATGTATCTAAAAAAATATGTATTAAGGCAAAAAAAAAATTAGAGCAATGCCCGAATGACCATTAATACTGAGACATAAAGCTGAAACTTAATTTTTACTTAAGTATCCAAAGTATGTTGACTCATTATTTATAATATAATTAGTCTAAATTATAAAATTAATAATAAATGTCAATATTATAAATCAGAATGTATAATATAATGTATAATGGAGATATTGGAGTATAACAGTATATTCATATTCATGATTAATTTATTCAATAAAATAGGCAGAACAGTTATTACACCAAAGCACAAACTTTAGGTTTATTTGTGACGTTTCGAGCCATGGTAATATGAACAGGCGCTGCATCGCCTTCCCAGAAGTCCGGTGTGACATTGCAATTGTAGCCACTCCCAATGGTAATAACCCCTGCTATCAGTGGCAATAGATAAAACAATTACTATGCTGAGCGGCGCGACAGTAAGAAGTCAATAATCATAGATTATCCTCAAAGTCTTTGTCTATAACACTGCTATACCAAAAAAAAAATATTTATAAAAATAAAATAAAAATTATTTATATATATGAAATTTGCTATTTTGTAAAAAAATATCCGTATCTGTTCCAAAAACTAGCAGATATACCGCGCAAACACGTACTAAGACAAATACAATTTGCAAGTACCAAGGTGTCGATTAGAAATGCAGAGCTCGGGCCCACATTCTATGGCTATTAAAATTACCAGACGACCTAAAGCGTATCGATAATATTAAAACTTTCCTAACAAACTTAAAAAACTTACTCATAAGAAAAAGTTATTATAAAATAGAAGACTTTTTCATTGACGGAACACTTAAAACATTTTATAAATTAACAGGATTGCTCATCTCCAGTAAATAATTGCGATGCCTTATGGGTAATTATGTAACTGTAAAGTGACATAGTATTTGCAATAAATGGTTTGACTTTGAAAAAAAAATTCGGTTGCTTCTAGACAAGCGCGCTCCATCCTAGACCGCAATGCCACTTAACATCAGGCGAAACGGCTGAGCAAGGCATTCATGAATAAAAAAAAACAACATTTTTTTTTTGTTGTCTAGATATCACAACATCACAAATTTTTACGTTTCAAGTACGAATACATTCACGAAAGTTCGCAATGTGCTCGTATTTTTAAGATTTTTCTTCTTTGAACTTATACTTTAATAATTATCGGCTAAAAAAGGTTAAAATTCAAATATTTTGAAAATGATTACAACCCTCTTATCTTAGCTTTACATATACGAGTATGTATTACAAATAAAATAAACTTATTATGACAAGGTAGGAAAGAGTTCCAGCGAGCCCTGCACTAAGAGTGATCTTGAATTGCAGGCGCTCGTTTTGGGCATTGCTTTAATCAAATTAATATAGAGGGCGGTGCGGTGTAACAAAATTAGCCAGCCGAATTGAAACTATTTAGAAATTTTGATAAAAAAATAATTATGTTTGCTAATTAACAATCTTAAGTATTGATTCGGTATCAGAATTACTAAGTGAAAAGAGGTACTGCTTGACTGGCATGGATAGCTTCATGAATTGTGTAAATAAATAGGCCGAAAATCATTATCATATCGAAGGCAACTAAACCACTGGTGACCAGTAAATAAATAAATGAATAATAAATTTGGATCAAATATATTTTGATTGAAGATAATATATACGATTAAAGACTAAATTGGCGTCGTTCAGCATAATAATAACTTTACTTAATATACTTATTATGAATAACCTCAATTGAGTTTGTGCGGATTCAAATATTTTGGTGTTAGTACAAAACCAGTTTAAGTACTTGTGTTATGATAGGCAGGTTCATTTTTGGCTCATAGTCAATAGGTATAAAGTATATTATTACATATATATGCCCATAGCTAATTATTTTACCAGCTGTTTAAATAAAATTTGCCCATTGGATTAGGATACGTATTTTTAACCGACTTCGAAAAAGTTGTTATTTTCTTCATTCTTTGGTCGTTTTTATTGAAACCCAGCCAAGTGGTATACTTGACTCGCATACAAAGGGTTCCGTATGGAACCCTCACAACTTTTTACGTGGCATATCCGTACCACGCAAAAAAATCTTCATACCAAATTTTATCAAAATCAGACCAGTATGAGGTAAGTGACTTGGCTTCGTAAGGTTGTAACAAACATACACACACACTTCAATACATAATATTTTAGCTGTCTGGGTATTGAGATAAAGTATTTATTAACCGACTTCATGTATGTATGTATATCAGTTGTGTTAGAAACCATAATACAAACTAGGAATGGTTTAGTATGGGGCTAACCAGCCGTGTGTGAAATGTGGCCTAATATTTATGAATAAAATATTTCGCCTTTGTAATATTAGAGGGAAGGCAAGAAAGAACGGCAAGAGGCCGACTAAAGAAGACATGGATGGAGTTGAAAGTAGGTCTGAAGTTGCCTGAGGAGCGGGATGAAGGCGCCATTTCATAAAATCGTATGACGATTTTATGGCGCGCTGAGAAAGTAAGAAAATAAAATTATTTTCATTTTTTTTACTTTACTTATATTTGTAAAGAAAAGCACAGTGGGGGCTGTCGGGCCTCGGGCTTCTACTATTATTTTAATTTGATTATTTGTTTCGTAAGGAATATCTATATATTCTGTAAAAAATTTAAGCATCTACTTACTACCGTTATTGATATAATACGAAAAATACACATTCATTGTATAGGAACATTCATATTATGTATTAAAAATAAAATACCGTAGTAACTAGCGGGAGTTACTCGTATTTTATTTTAATATTTGATATTACAGTGACACGGGAAATACATAACTTTCGACGTGAAAATTTCAGCTTTCTAGATTTCACGGTTTCTGAGATACAGCCTAGTGACAGACAGACGGAGTCTTAGTTATAGCGGGACCCTATTACTAAGACTCCGTCTGTCTGTTTTTATACAAAAATACATTTTCTAAACGCAGCAAAGCCCCCGTCTTTATTGCAACCGATTTTGACGAAGTTTGGTGAGGAGGTAGATTACACCTTGGCGTAGTAAAAAAACAAGATGGATACTATTATATAGCAGTTTCAAAGTCTAATCAAATCTAGGACGCCTAGTGCAGTACAACAGTTGATGACTCGTTTCTAGGTAAAGGGAGTGAAGTCAGCAACTCGTGTTTCAAATAATTACTTAGCAAAAAATAAATACAGGGTTATTAATAATAATTTAATTTTCATCTAGGTGCTACCGTGGGTCGGATGACAAGATAAATGGTAGGTCCCAGCTGTAAGTCTTAGAACCAGCAGTGGTAAAGCCAAGTCGGAGACCTTCGGGTGGCTTGAAGTCTCTCGACACTAGAGTTTGGCCACTTAGCTCATGTTTGTTTGTTAAATAGTTGTTTACTGCGTCTTTTTTTTACACTTTACAACTATGCTCTACGCCTAGAATATTTTTTTCGTATACGCATAAAAATTGTCGCAGTAAACAACTATTTGACAATAGGGCACGTTGGCCGAAGGTGACGAATGCCTTGTCTAGAATTACTGGCTCAAAAGGCTGCCCGAACTTTCCGCTCGGCGTTCTGTACCGTTAGTTGCTTGGCGACAAATTTCAACTTGAGAATGATAGCTAACTAGGCTAGCGCTAAAGAATACTTTATCACCAGTGAACTAGAACAAATAGAATAGTAACTTGGCCGATAAAATGATTCCACTGTCCACGCGTAAACTACCGCAGTGGGCGGGGCAAACAGTTACCCGCGCGGCTAGTATCGGTGGCGTGACCTTGATGCGACCAATCGCGTGCGAAATTTGTGTGTGTGTGTGTGTGTGTGTGTTTCGTTGGGATAGCAGTATAATTGTCTGTGTAGATGGATTCAAATTCTAAGCTTCTCTTCTTCTTTCAATTGTATGGAGTTAGTTACTCGTCCGTTTATTCTAGTTCGCTGTTTACCACCATGTGAATATAATGGTAATTTGTAAACAAAAAATCTTGAGAGGTGTCAAGGGACACCCGGATGGAATGAAGTTCCCTTCGATTAATTAGAAACACTGTCAGGATTCATGATTATTTATTATTATTTACAAAAAACCTGTATACACTCAACAAAAATAATCGTCTCGACACCACACTGTTCAATGCATAATAGTTACGAAAATATCTGGCTTGCTTTCTATAAAAGAGAGAGAGAGAGAGAGAGAAACATGCGCACGCCACACAGCTTACACTAGCAAAAAGTGTCGAGACAACTTTTCATAACAATTTTTTCCATCAGTTCCAATAGTAGAAGAGCCCGTGAAGATCGTCCTTCACCGATCTGACGGACCAGATGAGACGTATTTTTTATTAAATATTTTTTATAAACAAATGTGCCTGAAATTGCTTGCCCATCGAAAAGTGCTCATGGCTATTTTTAATTAAATAAACTTTTATTGTTTTTTTTTTCATCACCTTCATACTTTTGATAACCAAATGAAATTTATTTTACTGATAGTTTTTAATACACAGAATATGCCTCGGTATGCTTGCCTACTCATTTCAGTGTATAACTACCTGGCAAGCAGGTGTAAACAGGTAAGACAAAATAGGTGACTCATTCGAATTTGATGCGCTTCATAGGAGTAACAACGATTCTGAACAGTTAGAATGTTATTTTTATTTTTGATCATTGTAGCTAAATTATCATTTGACTATACACGAGCATGCGCAAAAAAAAAAAAGCTATGAGCACTTTTCGATAGGCAAGCAATTTTAGCCATATTTGTTTATAAAAAATACTTCATAAAAAATACGTCTCATCTGGTTATCAGATCGGTGAAGGACGATCTTCACGGGCTCTTAGACTACAACATGGAACTTTGATCCAAATAATATATTTTTTTACTGATGCGATATTACAAGGTTTTGCTTTATTGCCCGTTACCCTGAATGTTGCTATAATAATGTGCTAGCCTTTCATTTAATTATCTATTCTTAGCTAATTATATCTAAGTTTGCTGTAGCTTGTAACTATTTATTATTCTACGTAAATGATTGATGTGATATCTCAAGTCTTGTTAGGGAGTAATTAAAAACGTGTATAGATCTGAAAAAGCGACTGTGGTTCGGTGGGAAATGTCTTTTAACCTTAGGCCACTGGTTCGATCACGGGACAATGAATTGTTTTTCAAGTTATGTCTGGATTTGCACTCGCTTAGCGGTGAAGGAAAACATCGTGAGGAATTCAAAATTCAAATTCTGTTTATTTATATAAATGACACTTACAGCTAAACCAAACGTATCACTTAGACTATTAGAAAATTAATTACATAAAATTATTAATAAAATAAATTACAATGCTAAGAACTATTATAATGACTATGCTTAAATACTACATTAACATTAAGTAAACTATTTACAATTATATACAATGAAAAATAAAGAACAAATTCAGAGAAAAAATATATAAAACAAATATAACATAACAAACATATAGTACATACTTTAGTTTTATTTATTCATAATACATAGATACAAGTCATTTAAATACTAAATACAACTAATGTCATTTATTATGGTCAAATCTAAAAATAATGAAAATTAATACATACTGAAACAAACATATTGAAACAAATAATAATGAAAATATAACCGACATGTTTGAGGAATATAAAATCCGAAGTCATAATATGTCTTCGTTGAAAGAGATGTTTTATATAATTAGATAGACCACCAACACGCCTGATAGTAAGCGAAGTTGTAGCCGAAGATGTAGCACGTTGATCTAGAAGAAATATGTTGACTCTTGCCTTGAATAAGCCCATTTATTTGCCCAACAGATCTCAATGGGGATAACAACAGAACAATTTTCAGCTTTTATTAAAAAAGGAAGGTCAGAAACTTATGGGCTCTTGCTCTATAAGGAGAAAGAGATCTGCTTTGTGTATTATTTTTTTGATTAACAGAGTAGTCAAATTATTCCGGGTCATCTCTGTTAGGTACTTAATATTATACATATAAAGGCAAAAGTTTGTAAGGATGGATATTTGTGTTTTGTTTGTAATCCTTACACTGTAGCTTGGCTAGCTAAGGTGATCTGACGTGATCATCGAGGCGATGCGGACAGTCTTTTGATGAGTTTGACCATGCACAAGACTGTCGTTTTTCAAGTGGCATTTTCATTTGGGCGCTACCGCGGGTCGGATAACACGTTAAATTGTAGGTCCCGGCTGTTAGTCTTAGTACAAGCAGTCGTTAAGCCAGCCAACGGCCTACGGGTGGCTTGAAAACTTTCGACACCAGAGCTTGGCCACTTAGGTCATACGAAGAAGAAGAAGAACAGCCAGGCATTGGCATGTAATTTAAGATAATATGATTGTAATTGTATGGAAGTAATTTCTGAAATAAACTATTATTATTATTGGACCAACAGGTTGCGTAACCACACGAGTAAGCGACACTCGACAACAAACAAACATATATTTATTGAAGCAAACAAATTTACAGTAACATTTTAAAAGGTAGCCCTGGCTTCTGTGCTAGTATGCACTGTGTTACAGAAGCCAGTGCCTTCTCAATTTTACAAACATATTGATTATACTTTTAAACTAGCCATACAAAATAGAACAGTCTGGAATATATGGCTCTCTAGCATAATAAAATTATAGTCATATAGACTAGGGGAGCAGGTGTATGTATGTATGTTTGTAACCCTTTCTTTTTCAAAATGTATTGATATGGACGGAATATGGTTTGGAGATAACTTTTATTTAGGTTTCGTTTTATCCCGATTTAAACGGCTTACCGTATGCGGGTAACATCGCGGGGCGCAATCAGTATTTACACATATCCTTACCGATTATAAAGTTAGACAAGATTTATCCTATTTCCTACTAATATAATAAATGCCTAAGTTTCTGTTCAAAGTGTTAATGTGTGTGTTTGTTACTTGTTCACGCTCAATTGGGTTAACCGATTTCGATGAAATTTGGTATGGAAATATGCTAGAGTTTGGATTAACACATAGGCTACATTTTATCCCGGATTAACGCGGGTAACACCGCGCGGCGCAGCTAGTATAAGTTTAAGCATAGTCTTACTTAATCTTAATGTAGTATTTAAGCATAGTCTTACTTAATCTTAATGTAGTATTTAAGCATAGTCATAATGATAGTTCTTAGCATTGAAATTTATTTTATTAATAATTTTATGTAATTAATTTTCTAATAGTCTAAGTGATACGTTTAGTTTAGCTGTACGTGTCATTTATATAAATAAACAGAATAAGAATAAACAAATAATATCCTTACCAATTATGAAGTAAGCCAAGATTTATGTAAATGCAATTTAGTAAATAAATATTGAGGTAAGTAAAATAAGTGCATGTACAAAGGTTAGAATTTGTGTGTCACCGACTTGATTACTCAAATAATGTAGATTCAATGCAAACTTACTAATCTGTAGACATTCGTAATAGAGGCAGTTTCATGGACATCACATCAGATATAGCACCTGTAGCTCGGCTAACAAAGGTGATCTGACGCGATCATCGAGGTTAAGCAACGGTCGATGCGGATACTCTTTGGAATGGTAATCATGCACAAATCTTATTTTATAAATGTTACTATAATTAAAGTCTTGTGGTTTTACCATAATGGCGCATGCTCCTCTTATTTTGTGTATTTTCCAAACTAAGCAATAAGTTCTCAAAGAGTCTACTTTGAACTCAACAACGTTATATTTTTGTTAATGCTTGCTACGTACTATACAGGAGCCTTGTACACTAGTACGTAACTGTTTTGTACAATTATGATAATGATAAACAATGGATTTGACATGCTTGGTTCTAATTTCAAGATTCCGTAGTTTCAATCTAAGCAGCCATAGTCTAAAGTCTGGTATTTAAAATATTAGCAACTGGTGCTATTACCAATGATACTTACTGCTCCGGCACGAAAACCCCAAAGTAGGTCTTGGCCTCCGACAGACGGCGCCACTGGTCACTGTGTTGCGCCATTCCTCTCCAGTCAGCCACTTGAAGCTCGCCAAGGTCCCTTTCGACGGCGTCACTCCAGCGGTACCGAGGGCGGCCAACTGGACGGTGTCCCTCCGTCTTCCCTGAGGAGGCTCTCTTAGCGGCCCGATCCTCCCCCATTCTTAACAGGTGTCCAAACCATCGGAGTGTTTGAGCCATGAACTCTCCAATCATTACAAATGATAATAGCCACTTAATGTTTAGAGGATCTACCAAATGTCATCAAATTCAAAATGTCTTTATTAGTAACACAAATATACAAAATATGTGCACCCTGTGCTTCGTCATTAGGGCATAGCTAAGACTACTTCAAATTAATTACTAAATACTATACTTAGATCTAGTTATTTACATTTAAATTATTATTAATTTATCTTTAAATTACTGACATGAGAATGTCATGAGTATTAAAATACACTCCCCTCTTTAAAAAGACATGTTAAAAAATTGCTTAAAAACTATGTCTAAACATATATTTTTGTTATTTTAGTATTTGTTGTTATAGCGGCACGGGAAATACATAACTTGTAAACATTTCAGCTTTCTCTCTATCACAGTTTCTGAGATACAGCCTAGTTACAGACAGACAGACAGGGGGCTCAATAATAGGGTCTCGTTTTTACTTTTTAGGTACGGAACCCTAAAAAGAATACGGTACGTCAGGCTTCTACAAAAAGGTAGTGAGTACCCCTCGGTGGGAAGTGGGATATAGGGAATCCCTGGAGCGAATCACTAGCCTGATGGTAAATAGTCGAGAGATAAAAATCAAACTCCTTATAAGTTAATTACAGATAAAAATTAATCTGTAGGTAATACGTGATTTTATGAAATACATATCACAGACATGTCTCTATTAAAATAAATTTTATATGAAATTGAAATGTGGATGCATCTAAGAAGTTAACAAGCTAGCTGTAAAGTCATAACATAATAATAAAGAAGCTCACTGACCAAATTTTGCAAATTATTATCTAAATATAGATATTACGCGCAGTGATTCCGCCGCACAGTAGGCACGCGGAAAATCGGCTTCACAAAAAGTCACCCACTTCACGCAAGGTCGGTGACAACCAACAGTGCGGCTCCGGTATTCTCTCGGTGAACTCGCGCGATGAAAAACTGCATTATAATTCTATTCGCGTACGCGTTATCCTGCGACGGGCAAATAGCCGACTTTCTCTTCCCGCGAATGACGAAGACTTCTCGAAATCTGATCGACGAGATATCGAGTAACCCGTTAGTCGCATTCACTACGAAAGCCTCGGGAGATCTGCTGGCCGCCGCAATCAGCGCTCTCACGAGTGGACCGGAAGCAGTCACTCGAGCGCTCGGCGTCGGGACCAATTTGCCTTTTCTAGTCAATGATAACAACGTCAGAGCATCAGCCGACAGCTACATCGCAGATTACACGACCGGCCTCAGCAATGAAGACGCGAGCCTCCACATCACGGCGCTAGTCCCCAAATACGGCTACCCGGTGGAACAACACGCCGTCACTACTGAAGATGGTTACGTTTTAACGCTGTTCCGGATCCCCGGTAACGGCTCAGTCGTGTTCTTAATGCACGGGCTGCTGGCCAGTGCTGATGATTACTTCTTGAACGGGCTGGATGGCGGACTCGGGTTCATGCTGGCAAGGGAGGGGTACGACGTCTGGCTGGGCAATGCTAGAGGGAACAAACATTCTCGTCGACACGTGACCCTCCAGCCAACTGAGGCGAACTTCTGGGACTTTTCCTGGCACGAGATCGGTTACTACGACCTACCGGCGATGATAGACTACGCGCTTAACGAAACTACGCAGACAAGTCTCACGTACATCGGACACTCTCAAGGCACCACGTCGTTCTTCGTCATGACATCCTTACGTCCCGAGTACAATGAGAAAATAACGCTGATGATAGCGCTCTCTCCCGTAGCTTTCATGACTAACGTCAAATCTCCGATCGTCAGATTCCTGGCTCCAGGAACACCTGTACTCCACGCGTTCGCTAAAAGCTTCGGAATCTACGAGTTCCTTCCCGACGATAAGGCGATGAGACTCATGAAACTACTCATATGTGGGAACGGGGCGCTGTCTGAGATCTTGTGTTCCAACATCATATTTTTGATGGCTGGGTTCGATTATCCGCAGATGAATTTTACGAATCTACCAGTTATATTAGGGCACCTGCCCTGTGGAGCCGCGGCGAAGCAGTTCGCGCATTACGGGCAGGGAGTCATCTCGGGAAAGTTCCAGCAGTTTGATTACGGGACCCCTGGCAACTTGGCGAAATATGGCTCTGAGATGCCTCCGCCATACCCGTTGGAAAACGTAACAGCGCCTGTAGCGTTGTTCTACAGTGAGTCCGACTGGCTCGCACACAAGGATGACGTCGAACTGCTATATGAAAAGCTGCAGAATGTGGTGGACATGCACAAGATTCCGTATAATCAATTTAATCACCTGGATTTCTTGTTCGCAAAAGATTTTAAAAGTTTAGTTTACAAGCGGATTAGAAAGTTGATGAAACATTTTTCGACAGAAACCTGATATGATGCATTTGATGTTTAGATTTGGCGGGATTTTTTATTACAGTTATTTTATACATTTATTTTGTTTCTATATTTATTTATACATTTTGATGCAATTTTTACACGTAAATATTTTGTTTTAATTACCTACTACCTGTTAATACAGTGTGTAACTGAAATTCTGATTAAGGAAATACTTTAAGTTTTTGTAAAAACACAAAGAGCGGAAATGAATTGTGTCGGAAAACTTTTCAATGGACAGCATGTTAATGCGTCGGTGATTACACATTTTTTTCTGGTGCTTAACTACATACACGTAAATACGTACTAGACAACAATTTTATACCTACTTAAAAAGTTATAGAAATTAATAATAATAATAATGTGAGTATACATATCACACACAGCTGGTTAGCCCCATACTAAACCATTCTTAGTTTGCATTATGGTTGCTAACACAACTGATAAGTATACTACATATTTAAATGTATATCGGTACTTATATATTTAACACCCAGACCGACAGCCAACAAATTTAATTCATCACAAAGATGTTGGCCATGTCGGGAATTGAACCCCGGGATCCTCTGGTTGGCAGTCCGGTAACCGTTACGCCAACGAGGTCGTCAGTTACGAGTAAAAATATATGAGTTTGCTGACTATATACTGTTATAATTTTGAAAACATTCAGAGTTTAGTAAAAGTTGAATTTAATTATATCTTACATAATAAGTAGTGCCTGTAGCTCGGGTAAGTTGATCTGATGCGATAAACAAGGTTGGGAAACAGACCATGCACAACTCTTTTAAAAAGTGGCATTTTTATCTGGACACCATGAAAATACCATGGGTCGGAAGACACGTTAAATTGTAGGTCCTGACTGTTAGTCTTAGTAGAAACAGTGGTTAAGCCATCTCAGTAATGTCATTCAAGCGGCATGAAAATCTCTTGACACCAGAGCTTGGCCTCTTAGCTCATATATGGAAGAAGTATGAATATAATATTGTATTGTTCTATATTGTGTTAATAGATATCTTGGGTTAGGAGTTAATAGCTCAGGCAGTTAAGAAAACCATTAAATTTTAAATACATAGATCACACATGCCCAAAAAACTACTGTCATTTACATTTGCAAGATGTTAAGATTTCCTTACACTCAGTTTTCTATAAGCAAATGCCATCTTTACTTCTCTGCTTATGAGCTTAGCTTAGAAGCTAAGCTCTGGTTTAGAGAATTTTCAAGCCACCTGAAGACTTCTGACTTGGCTTAACAACTGCTTGTTCTAAGACTAACAGCTCCAACCTACAATTTAACATGTCATCCGACCCACTGTACCATCCAAATGGGATTGCAACTTCTTAAACAATAGTCTTTCTTGTCCATGGTCTTTGCCCTGGAAGATCGCGTCAGATCACCATAGTTAGCCAAGATAGAAGCATTACAGCCAGGCCTATGGATATAAATTAACTAATGTACTTTCCATTGTTGCCCTGAACACAAAATAACACTCATAATTAAGTTTATAAAGGAATTATTTATTTACTTACATCTTAAAGTATGGAATTATATAATTATATATTATTATGTAATTTAATAATGAGATGCTCGAACATTATTGCCTGAAAAGAAAAATAAATATATTAATTTATTATAGTTCAGTGCATGCAGCAATATGTGTTAAAATCATATTACCTAAAGGTATCAATTATACTACATACTATATTATATGTAAATATATGGTACATTAGGAACTCCAATCTTGGGTCAAGTTTTCTTTCACCTAAACCCGAGATCATGGTGGGGCTCGAACCCACAACCTTCAAACTAAACACACCTTCAAAACTAAAGCAGCTGCACACTTTACAAACATCAAATTAACCACATGTTTAGATTTCCATGGTAGATAACGACTTATTTTAATATGTTCTTGTATGTCTCTCAGTCATACTATAAACCTTTACTGCAGATTTTTTTTTTTTCTAGTATGACATCTATCAACAGATGTAGGTATTTTGATGACAGTACACATTTCTTAGTATATCACTGTGGTAACTATACCCCAACTCGCCCCAGGTGGGAACTTTACTACCATTTGTTTTAAGTCAAAAATGTGTCTAATAGAACACATATTTCAAACTATGAGTAATATTTTAGATAACTACATTATGTGCTGTGTAACCTTGAAGTTATAAATGATTTTTACTTGTATTTTAATGTTTGAGATATTCTATAGCAAAAACACATTGTGGACATTAAAACTATTCAACTCAGTCTGTATAAAAATAGCAAGATTTATTACTCATGTTAAAACCACTGAACTCGTTTTTTTCTGTACTTTTTGATTAGAGTAATACCTAGATTACTTTATGTTTGCACGTTGTAACTAAAAACAAGAAAGACAGCTCTGTATCTCAGTAGAGGCTGAACAGAAGTTTACATGTTATCGGCAACAACTCACTTTGCACTATTCGCGCTGATGTAATGGTACAGGATGACCAGCAGGAAGATGGAAACTCCCAGGATGTTCGAGAACACTGCCAGCTGGATGTCGGTGATCATTGTGATATTTTACTGAAAAAAGTTAAATCATCAATCGAATGCCGGCGAAATGGAAACTTCTCGTGGGAAGTACCCGTACATTTAGGTACAGAATATTATAGGTTTACAGATACAAATTATTTTGGATCAAGGGACTGTGTTGTAGAGTATTTCTTAAACAGTAATATCGTACCAATAAATCGGGAAATTCGTAAAATTGGAAATAAAATACGCCGCTGGAACGAAAACAAAGGACACGTCACAAATTAAGTGACATTGACAATTTGTTGACAACTTTTATTTCTTGCCCATAAAAAATGTGCTAAATAAAGACAGATAGCCTATATAAAGTGATGTGCTAAACTTAGTAACTTAGATAGCTTAGTCTATGATGAAGCATGTTGATTGCTTGATTACAAAACACAGGAATAAAAACATTTTCAAACGCATCCCCAATTGTTTGTCACTGTCAAGTTTTAAAAAAAAACTAATTGTTGACATTTTCAAAATTTCTGGTTGTTCCGTTGGTTTTCCGGAATTTTTGAGTTTCTTAAATTTGTTTTAAAAGGAGAAGATTTAAGTATGTGTATGGAGATTAATTGATTATTTCTCCACCTATGCGCTCGAGTACTCTACTCTGCGCTAAGAGATTAACATGTATATCTCCTCCGTTAGTTCGAAGCTACTCTTGCACGACACAAATAACTGGGATTTAAAGAAATGTTATGGTTGTTATGATGGCATACTCAGAGACGTTTCTTGGAGTGATGATGGCAAATATATATTGCAGGTATTTACTATAAATCCTCTTAGTAATTAATGAATGGTCATATCAATTTACCATACATACTAGTACATGCATCGTCTCGCTATTATTTTCGCGGGTGTGCCTATCGTAGTATTGTTTGCGGGCGTTTCCTGCCCAGGATGATGTCATTCTATTAAACTGTATGTTAAATTTCAGGTCAATTCAAAAGGCATAGTTGAAATCCTCAGTGCAGCCGACCACGATGTTCGTAGCTTGCAGCATATACCAGTCAAAGATTCCTGGTCAGCCAGCTTCCACAGAGAAGGGCACAGGCATGTCGCTGTCGGTACAAAGAATGGGAACGTCATGATATGGGATACAAGAAACAAATGTATCACAAAGACCTTCCCATCTCCATCCCAGCAATTGCATGTCAACTTTATCAGCTACAATTCTAAGAATACCAGTCTTGCCGCCACCATGCAGAATGGTGACACAATCATATACGGCCTGGCATCTAATGTGCCCATACTAACAGTGAAAGTTCCCTATTCAAAGAGTATATCATCAATGAAGTTCCACCAGGATGCCAGGTCAATATTGGGGCTTGCTACGGATGAAGGCCATGTCCTGTTGCAGGATACACTCACAAACAAAGAGAAAGCCTTCTTTGAAAATGTTCACATGTCGCCAGTGAGCGACATAGCTTTCTCACTCATAAACAAGGATGTAATGCTCTCCTGTGGATATGACAAGAACACTAACATTTATGATGTCCGAATGCAAAACATTGTATCCACAATCAGAACCCAGCACATACTGACATCCCTGGCAGTAAATGCTGAGAACCAAATAGCTCTTGGTACTAAAAGTGGGCTGATTGTGGCTTATGACCTCAGAGATCTCACAAGTCCATTTAAAGTTTTAAAAGGTCATGAACAAGAGGTCAGCAAAGTTGCATTCCAACCACTAAGAAAGAGAATACAGGCTGTGGACATCAGCCTGCAAGAAGATGCAGAAACATTCATGTCCCCTATAAAAGGTAGCTCTCCTGTCCGGAACAGGAATTCTGACATGTTCTATATATCTGACTCACAACCTACCCACAGTTACCCAGCTGTAGATAACTCGAGAGCTGAAGACTCCTTCCTAGTAATGATGGGCCTGGACAAATCAAATGATATGGATGATAACAAGATCTCAGATGAACGGAGAAGTGACCACCTAGATATCAGATTCCGCCCGTCTGATGCCGATAAAAATCTAAGCAAAACTTCAACACCACAAACTAGATTGAGAATAGCAGATGAGCTTGTTGATACATCACCACTGATTCTAAATGGTTTACCAGATGATGGCAGAATTTCTAATGCCAATTTACAAAAAGAATCTAGTTCGAGCCAAAATTGCCTAGCCAGCATTGATTCCAAAGTTATTGATGATTTGAAAGATTTTATCAAACTGACTGTGTCTGATGTGGCAGATGACAGCAGAAATTATTTTCTTCATGTCATGATGGCTCTGACTAAACAGAAACTGTATCTTGAAAAACAGTTAAGTACCATGAATCAGCAAATGGAAGAAATATTGCAAAACCAAATCAGTTTAACTGAAGAGAATAGAAGACTTGCTATAGAAATTGATCAACTACGAGTGAAGTCAAAGGAAACTTTATACTAACCTATTGAACTTCTTACTGTGTTTATAGCTCTCTTTGTTTTAGACTGAAGGTATTTAAATTGTTGATGTTAATGCTAGTGAGAAAAGCACTTAGAAAATATCTAATGTAAAAGTAATTTTATAATCTAATGAAATGTAGTGCACATTAGTATTGTTAACATCAAAAATTGCATATTAATTGTAATTTATTATGTTGCTAGTTAATTTCATTTATACTAGTTAAATAATCTTTACAGATTAACCAAGCATTCCTAAAGTGTGCCAAATTTAACATTTTAAATGCCCCCATATTTTTCCCCAATTTTAATGTGTCCAAAATCATTGTAAAATTGTTAGGATAATAATTTCCGAATGAACAATAATGAATTGAAATTAGAAAGTGATTGTTAGATCATGCTTGCTATAAAATATAAGAGTATAGAATTGCCTATAAGGAGTCAATATAGTTTAAATGTTTTATTATCTGGTATATTATTTGTTATTTAAATACCTTTTTATTGTAAGCTTCATTGTACATTGCTCTTAGCAAACTTGCTATTTCTATCCCAAGTTACAGTCGAACTAGAAATTTTAGAAGGAATAGATCGATACTGTGAAAGATACTGTGATTATAGTACCCATTCAGTTCTCTAGTTAATTGAAGGAGATAACGAATCTGCCCATTCTTGGATACCAGGGGTAAGGTTAGTTTTCTGTAATATTTGCAATAATTCTAGCATGACGAAGCGTTTTTGGCTCGATCGAAGCGAGTTTGGCTCGGTGGGAAAAACGTCTGCTTTTCAATTAGACGGCTCCTGGTTCGATCCCAGCGCTACACCAATGACTTGTTTTTCAAGTCGCGAGAATTTGCACTCGCTTTACGGTGAAGGAAAACATCGTGAGGAAACTGACATGTTGGAGGATCACAATAACCGAAGACGTGTGTCATCTGCCAGCTGCTGCTGCTGCATCCGCCGCACTTGGCCAGGCGTAATGGATTATATCTCTCAGGGAAGGCCCTGAGTCCCAGCAGCGGGAATATATATAGTGGGCTGCTTATGCTGAGCTAGATCTTTGAGTGCAATGCTATATATACATTTAATGTATTATAATTAAGATTACATTTAATGAACGTGAAATGTACCTATTCGCACAGAATCTTGTACATTTTTGCTACGGCCATAAATAGCACAATAAGCCAATCCTGTGAAGGCAGTCGGTTAATCTGTCAATATCCATGCTGTCATATTACACTAATAATCAATGTCAAAACAAAACCGGTGGATGCGATGCGAGCGGTCCGAGTTGAGTAAACTGCAAAACTTTGAATATTATTTCCAAAAATGAGTGAATCGGCGGCAACAAATCTTTTCGAGTCTCAAACAATATTCGCAGACCACAAGGACCTCATCCACGATGTTGCGTACGACTTCTACGGCGAAAGAATGGCCACTTGTTCCAGTGATCAGTATGTTAAGGTTCGTAATTTCGTATCCCGCCACCTAAAAATTGTACTTTTGGTCACTTTTATGTGTATCATTGCCTATCTACATGGGTAATGTATAAAACATTCTAATCTTGGAATTCGACATGTCTCTGAACTAGAAAAAGGTGAACTACGGAAGAAAAACACGCATTGTTTACAAATCATATTTTGAATGTTGAACAGCATTGTCTTTCGGTAATTGCAGGCTTGCTGTCTGTATTGTAATTTCGTTGTGTTCGAGAATCCCTATATGTAATTTCTTAGTATTTTAACAATATACTTATCCAAGTTGTCCTCAGGAGAAAATATAACCTTAATTAAAGACACTTTTTGTGATAATTTAAATAAGATGTTGTAAAGTAGTGCCCAGTTTTATTTTTGTGTAAAACCTGTAAAAATTCTGAGAATTACAGCCAAAACAAAGGTCAGATCATTTTCAAAATTGTTTAGTTTTCAATGGTATTACTAGAACTTTTCCAACACTACCATATGTATCTTCTAGGTCCTAGAGGATATATCATCACAATAAATATGTGAATTCTGCTAAAACCTCTGTGTAATTCCAGATTTGGGACTCAGACGGGCATGGTGGCTGGCGTCTCACTGGTAACTGGAAGGCTCACCATGGCTCCGTGTGGAAGGTGACGTGGGCACATCCTGAGTTTGGACAAGTCATAGCTACCTGCTCGTTTGATAGAACTGCTGCTATTTGGGAGGAAGTTGGTATGTGAGCCACATGTGTAATATACTTGCTTTTAATTGAAAACACTATTTGATCTATCGCCAAGCTCCTATCAGTGTGTAACAGCAGCTTCTTTGACAGCTGCTTATTCCAGAATAGGCATGCACCACCTTAGGTCAGTGTTGAAAACCTGTTTGACCTTGCTGGTAAAATGCCTAGCTGTAACAAGTAAATACATCCCTATTCTACTTCCCTATCATACATGGAACAGCTGCTTCTCTGTGGGCTTTATTGGCGGGTTCTTCTTTGGAGTGGCGTGCGTTTGATGATGGAGTTGTAATATACTTACTTACTTACTTATGTTGTCATCTGACTGACAACTGAAATAAAATGAACATTTTATTTGTTGTACGAGATTCAACAGCATCAGGTTCCGAGAAAGGTCTCCGCAACTGGCTGAAGCGTTCCAACCTGGTGGATTCCCGCACCTCTGTCACTGATGTCAAGTTTGGACCCAAGCACCTTGGTCTGCTGCTTGTGACATGTTCCGCTGATGGCATTATTAGGTAAAAAGATAACTTAATAACACTCCTTATCCAAATCTTGTCCGGATAGATTGTTTAATTTGCTTATAATTGTAACATTGCTTTTTATTCCGAGTTACTTCACTAGGGTTCAGGACCAACTAATAAAACCTATTCTATATACCTTACATACCTATATACCTTTGTATTTTCTCTATTGATAAAAAAATAAATTAATTGATGTGTTACTTTTTGTGTTACCTATAAATAATTAGTGTTTATATTTGTTAACACAGACTTCACCAATGCAAAGTAAAACAGCAGCTTTTCTCCACACTAAGGCTAACTAATATATCTGCCATTATAATATCGTAATCTGTGTGGTTCATGGGTTTACATGAAATTTCCTGTCTTTTAGCTACTTTGTTTCTAGTTCTGCCTTTTACAGTATGACTAATCATTATATTATTTAAAAGCCTAGAATTAATATTAAAGATAAAATTGTAATAAATACGAAAGCATATTGAAAACATTGTAAAAACTCAGTTTAGAGGAATGACATAAACAAAGAATGTTATATTAGAAAGTTAAATTTCAATAACTTTGATCATGCTCAGCTAAGATAATAAATAAATAAATATATGCCTAAAAATGCTATGAAATTTTAGTTAAACTTGTGTTGTATGTTATTACAGGATATATGAAGCTCCAGATGTAATGAATCTTGCACAATGGACATTACAGCATGAAATACCCACAAAAGTATCTATTAGCTGTTTGTCATGGAATCCCTCTTTGTCAAGGTAAGAATAATATAATTTTACATTATTTATCATCATTTACAATTGGATAAATTATGTACAGATATGGTGTCTGCTTAAAATATTGCATCAGATTTTAAATAGCCATGCAGAGGATGATATAGTATCTTAACTGTTACGGTTTTAATGAAACAACAAAGCTCAATAATTCTACAGATACGGGATAAAATACCCAAATACTTCAATCCAAAACACTGTTTGATAGAAGAGAGTTTTTGGTCTAGGGGTAAGGAGACACCCTTAAATTGTAAATCTCTCGCCAAACATCTAACGGTCTGTTCAGGCAGCAGCCTTGAGAGTTGGTAATTTCAAATTTCCACCAGTGGCTTTGTTGTATGTTGGGAGCCCTTCGTAAATATTTATTTTATTTTAAATTTATACTATGTTTTTGAAGTTAATACATAAGTTAAAAAGTGGAAGAGCATAGGAAACCAAGTGATCGACACTTCATATTAGACACTACCTTCAGTAATAAACGAAGATATAATTCAATTGTTGTAGCGGGAACAGAAATACATAACTTGTGATAATAGTTTCTGAGATACAGCCTGGTGGCAAACAGACAGCAGAGCTTAATAATAGGGCCATGTTTTAGGTACGGAACTCTAGAAATCAATATTTTGATACTGCTAAGCAAAAAAATCCGAGCTCTAAGTAAAACGATGTATTGCAGAGTGGTGAACCCGCCCATGCTGGCGGTGGGGAGCGACGAGCCCAACACATGCGCTGCGGCGGCTGCCGTGCACGCAGACCGCCCCGCTACCAACAACGGGAAGGTCTTCATATACGAGTGAGTTACTTCTTTAAAACATCTCAGCAAATAGACAATGCTTTGCATAAATAAGTTTGGTCCAACCTTTGAAGTCTCAAAGTTTCGCATAAATCGATTCAGTTCAACTTTCCTAGTTCTAAAGTTTCGCATAAATCGATTCACTTCAACTTTTATAGTCCTAAAGTTTCGCATAAATCGATTCAGTTCAACTTCGTAGTCCTAAAGTTTCGCATAAATCGATTCAGTTCAACACTCGATATCCAAAGTTTCGCATAAATCGATTCAGTTCAACCTTCGTAGTCTTAAAGTTTCGCATAAATCGATTCAGTTTAACCTTCGTAGTCCTAAAGTTTCGCATAAATCGATTCAGTTCAACCTTCGATATCGAAGGTTTCGCATAAATCGATTCAGTTCAACTTCGTAGTCCTAAAATTCGCATAAATTGATTCAAATCAACCTTCTTGATCCCAGAGTTTCACATCGATCAAGTAAGCTTGCTACAAAGTAGGCCAGAGGGCAGTGTCATCACGCGTATAAATTAATTGACATTTTAACTTACTGTTTTTTTTTATAATATGTAACTAATGGTGTTATTCTTAAATATTTGTTATTTTTTCTTAGACACATTTCACACATGGCTGGTTAACCCCATACTGAACCATTTCTAGTTCGTATCATGGTTGCTAACACAACTGATATACTACATACACATACATACATATTTTATATAGAAACATATTTACCACCCAGACTGACAGCCAACAAATTTATTTGAGCACAAAGATGTTGGCCATGTTGGGAATCGAACCCGGAACCTTCTGATTCGCAGTCCGGCATGGTAACCATTACGCCAATGAGGTCATCTTTGCGAGGTGAATTTGTATTTGCAAGCTGTACAATTCATGTAAGTGTACTGAAATAAAACTTTTTTCATTCCATTTTTTTGTTTACTAATTCCAGATACAGTGACACGTCCCGCCGTTGGACGCGCACGGACTGCCTGGCGTCCGTGCAGGAGCCTGTCAACGACCTGGCCTTCGCTCCCAACCTGGGCCGCTCCTTCCATCTGCTCGCTGTCGCTACCAAGGACTTGAGGATCATCAAGATAGAGCCCATAGCGTGAGTCAATCACCAATCGCGCGGGATGAATTTTAGAATTCAATCGTTCAAATCCGCCATCCATCTCCTTGAATTCGATTCGTTCCCTGCGGTCTTAATGTACTTTCAAATAAAAAAAAAAAATGATTTCACCGTACAATTTTTTGCAAAATAAAAATTGGTCATAGCATAAGCAGCCCACTATAAGTTCGCACTGCTGGGACTCGGGGCCTTCTGTCATGAGGAGAGATATATTGGCCATAATCCACCATATGATTGATGATGTTTTCCTTCACCGTAAAGCGAGTGCAAATCCACACGTAACTTGAAAAACAAATCATTGGTGTAGGGCCGGGATCGAACCAGGGGCTGTCTGATTGAAAAGCAGACGTTATAACCATCGAAACACTCGCTAATTGGTCTTAAAAAAATTGATCACTTATAGCGTTGTTTGAACGGCCCAGATTTTTCAAAATCAAAATCAAAACGTTTATTAACTTTACGGCATCACACCGTACTGGGCAAGTCAATTTACTATTATTTAAGTATTACTAAAATAAAACACATACATTCATGACAAATATTATATAACTTAAAATTTCAATGACTTTAACCACCTCGACTCAACTTGGTTACTTGGTGGTCAGGCCGGGCTCTGCAATCAGGTCCTCTTCAGAGCTCTCATTCTGCGTGCTGTCTCGACTATAAATATTAAATTTTATCTCTTATTTGCAGAGAGTCAGCGAACTCGACGAACGGTGGCGGCGCGGTCCGATACAAGAGCGAGGTGGTGTGCGCGTTCGAGGAGCACTACTCGTGCGTGTGGCGCGTCGCGTGGAACGTGACCGGCACGCTGCTCGCCTCCTCCGGCGACGACTGCACCGTGCGCCTGTGGAACAGTCAGTCTTTATACACTCTATTATAGACATGCTAATTCACGAATGAATCCTTCAAATGAAGTACTTCGGTGATTTGTATCTTTCACTCTCTAGTTCAATAACATTTCAATTAGTTCTTAGATCCTTGTTTAGTTCACTAGTTCGTTCATCCGTTTAAGAACGACTCGAGACTCGAATGAAAGCATCGGGAGTATTCTGGACTATCTATGGCTGTCTCGCTCTGTTGTACGTATAGATATGATACATGATAGCCTCTTTCACTCACTCGGCGAATCTGACTGACCAGGCAAATTTAAACTCTATCCCAAGGTGACAGAGATGCGATGCCCTGAATGAAATAGTGAAAGAAAACTAGTACTGAACTAAATGAATTACTGAACTAAAAGAAAGATATAGTTCACTGTCATAAAAAAGATATATACATACATATCTTTTCATTTTAGTGACACATTCTGCGCATGTCTACTATATTACCTGGCGAACCCCATTTCGCCACAAACTTGACATTTTCCCTCAATTATGTTTGCTACAAACCTCACGGAACCCAAGAAAACGAATGCTGTACCATGGAAATCAGTTTGTGCGTTCTGGAGTTATAGCGTCAGGAAGGAAAACCCGACTTATTTTTGTAATATAGACTAGCAGCCAGTCCCAACTTCACACGTGCTATAAAATAATCCAAGTTGCAAAGAGAAACAAGATAAAGGCAATGTTACTCGGGGACAATGTAGCTTCCCAACGGTTAAAGAATTTTTCAAATCGGTCCCCAGTAGTTTCGGAGCCTATCCGCACAATCAAACTTTTGCCTTTTTTAATATTGGTACAGATGTTTCTTGTTAGCTACAAAAGTTAAAAGTATCAAAAGTAAAAATTGTTCAATTATAAAGTCGAATTAAAGTTAAATTGTGAACTTTACCTGCATGTTGTATGTTGGCTGTACTGTATGTTTGCATGGTGATGGCATTTTCTTGTGCTCCCACAACCCGTTACATTTACGGCGACAGATTTTTAACTTGGATCCTCAAGTAGCTGGAATCCTCAAGTAACTTGGATCCTCAAGTAACTTTAATCATCACGTAACTTGAATCCTCAAGTAACTTGGATCCTCAAGTAACTTGGTTCCTCAAGTAACTTGGTTCCTCAAGTAACTTGGTTCCTCAAGTAACTTGAATCCTCAAGTAACTTGGTTCCTCAAGTAACTTGAATCCTCAAGTAACTTGAATCATCAAGTAACTTGGATTCTCAAGTTAAAAAATCTGTCGCCAAGCACGTAATGGTGTGTTACCGGCAGCCTCCTTGAGAGCCAATTATTCCAGATACAAGCTCCACCTTATAGAGTGAGAGTCCGCGACGCCCCGACTTTTGTCATAATATAAAATCGAATAATCTTTCCACAGATTATTCGTAGTTTTCTATAACATATATAAGAGTCAGATTTTATACTATGACGAAAGTAGATTTATAAATAATTTGACTGTGAGGGTGTCTGGCAAGGGGTTGTTACCATCCTAAGTGTCCGTCAATTTGGCGGTTTGTAATATGATTGTAAGTTAAAATATATGAAAACTAAGTTTTGTACTATCACAAATTTGAAACAAAATTTTACTTACCTTTACTATCTGTTACTTGCCAAGGCCACCGCAACCCAGGTTGTATAGGCTGAGTTTGCTTTGTATATTATGCGTATAGGGGGCATATATAGAAGCTTTTATACTATGACGAAAGTCAGGGCGTCGCTGGCTCTTGGACCATTAGGCCAGAGTGTCTCTCACTCAAATTCCCGCTGTAAGAGGGAGTAACAAGAGAACTGTTGTTTCCAGTGCAATACATGAACCAGTGGAAGTGTGTGGCGGTGTTCAAGAACGAGCCGGGCTCCGGGGACGCGGGCTCGGCGCCGCGCAACACCGCCGCCTACGTGCGCCTCGCCGGCATGGCCAACCCCGCCATCATGCACAAACACTGACACACCCTGCCTGGTAATATATCATTACTAAATACCTGGTTGACCAAGCTTTGCTCGGGTTTTTTTTTTATTTATAAATCCTAGCTTTTTTTATTTTTTTAAGGACACATTCACACACGGCTAGTTAGCCCCATACTGTACCATTTCTAGCTCGTATTATGGTTGCTAACACAGCTGATATACTACATATACATACATACATATTATATATAAATACATATTTAACACCCAGACCCACAGCCAAAAAAATTTAGTTAAGCACAAAGATGTTGACTGGGCCGGGAATCGAACCCGGAACCTTCTGATTAGCAGACCGGCATGGTAACCTTTACGCCAACGAGGTCGACGAGCTAGATCGATTTATCGCCCCCGAAACCCCCTATATACTAAATTTCATGAAAATCGTTGGAGCCGATTCCGAGATTCCAATATATATATATACAAGAATTACTCATTTAAAGATATAAGATAAGATTTGTTTATACACACACACACACGCGGGCGCGCGGGTAGCTGTTTTGTTCCGCCCACCGCGGTAGTTTACGCGTGGAACCACTTTATCGGCCAAGTTTCTATTCTATTTATTCTAGTTCGCTGCCTATGTTACTCGGGGATAATGTAACTTTCCATTATCTTTAGGAGTTGTTTCTACTCATCAATGTGCACGACTTTTCCTAAGAAAAAATATATTTAATTTCCAATAAAATAATGGTTTCTAATCAAGATTACGCATGACAGAAAAATACGATTGATAAGAAAAATATGCAGGTGTAGGTGTTATAGAATAAAACGAACAAAGTCATACAAAAACTATTTACTAAAGCCATTTAGAAATACAAAAACTATTTGTCACTATATGAAGCTTCCATTTACTTAGCATAAAGTTCGTTGGCACGTACAAATTTTATCAAAAACCTTTATAAGGCCTGTTACTCACTGATACATACATTGTATAAATGAGGATATTATAGAAATGAGAGAGAATGCAAACATCAGCTGAAAAGAAGATATTTTGATTTGCATGGTTTTGTACAGAGAATTTTCTACTGGTCATCTGGCTAGCTTAAAAAATCTGACTCCAAGAACCAAATGTTGTGTTCCGGAGGCATCTGTAAATGCCAGTTATTTCAGAGTAGGCATGCTCCACCATTGGTCAGTGTCGCTGATTCATATGCTTACTTGACCAGGGCAAAAGTCTGGCTGTAGAATGGAAAAAAAAATTGATTATATGCAAAGGCGACCGACAATTTTCTTTCGCCAAGCAATTAACAGGGACTATGGAAGCCCCCTTTGAATATTAAACTTAATTTTATTTTATAATTTATTTTTGAAGGCAACACGAGCTAAATATTCTGTAAAAATAGACAGCCAGCCAAACAGATAGCGGAAGCTTAGTAATAGGTTCCCGTTTTGACCCTCAGGTACCAAACCCTAGAAAGTGCAAAGAGCTAGTTCAGCGAGTAACAGACCTCGTAGCGTATCAAATAAAATGCGTATCAAAAATGTATGTTTGTATGTCACTTGATGGGCGCCGTCCGCCTGAGCCGCTGTAGCGAGGGCGCCGCCTCCTTCCCGCCGCTGCGGCTCGAGAACCAACCCACCTGGTAGAAACACACAGCTTTATTAAGATAATTCAATACAAATTCTTAATTTTCGAGCAACAAAGACTCATACTTCTTCAACCTTTTCCCACTAGGTGGGGTCAGCATAGCAAGTTTTCCTTTTCCACACGATTCTAACAGCTGTCATATCTAACTTAGACTCAGGCGTTGCTTTGCGGAAATCTTTTGTAAATAGAAGACAAAATTTAATATTTAGTGTACATATGTAGCTGTCACATCCACACTCACTCCCTTTTCTTTCATATCCTCTTTTACACAATTCCGCCACGTCTACTTCCGCTACCTCGTACAACCATATCCATACTTCTCCTAGTCACACCCATTTCCTCTTTACGCATCACATGCCCATACCCAGATAACCTTCCGCTCTTCACTTTCTCTGACACTGGAGCTACTTTCAAACTTCCTCTAACATACTCATTTCTTACCTTGTCCATTCTCGTTACTCCACACATCCATCTCAACATTCTCACTTCTGCCGCATGCAATCCATTAAGCAGAAGTTAGTAGAAGATAATTTGATATTGAATAAAGACATTAAGCAGACGTTAGTAGAAGAAAAAATTGATATTGAATAGAAGCACTAAGCAGAAATTAGTAGAAGTAAAAAATTATATTGAGAAGCATTAAGCAGAAGTTAGTGGAAGAAAAATTTGATGTTGAATAGAAGCATTAAACAGAAGTTAGTAGAAGAAAAATTAGATATTGAATAGAGGCATTCAGGAGAAGTTAGTAGAAGAAAAAAATGATATTGAATAGAAGCATTAAGCAGGAGTTAGTAGAAGAAGAATTTGATATTGAATAGAAGCATTAAGCAGGAGTTAGTAGAAGAAAAATTTGATATTGAATAGAAGCATTAAGCAGAAGTTAGTAGAAGAAAACATGATATTGAATAGAAGCATTAAGCAGAAGTTAGTAGAAGAACAATTTGATATTGAATAGAAGCAATAAGCAGAAGTTAGTAGAAGAACAATATCTGACCGGCATTGCCCTCTCGCTCTTGCAGTAGCTGTTGGCTGACGAGTGTGGACTTGTTATATTTCTGGAACAAAGTTAACCAATAATGTATAAGGTTATCTGTCATTGAGAAAAATGAAAACAATGGAAAGTACGTGTGTTCTCGTACGTGTGTACACTAACTAGCAAGTGTTTTTTTTTATCGAATTTTGTTGTAGTTTCATAGTGCTTGTCAGGCTGGCAACCACTCTAAAGTTGAAAAATCAAAAAAATAGAAAACTCCCGAATCGACAGTTCGTTGTTGAATTAACCGAAATAAGTTTAAACTTAAAATTTATCACAGAATATTCTAAGCCCTGAAAGGGCTTGATTAGTGGAATATTTTAGATTTAATTTTGTAAAACATAGCCAAGAACACACTCGACTAACACAACTTTCGAACAATAATAAATGTAATTGGTTTATCCATTAATTAAAATAATAACAATAATTAATATAATTGGTTTTTCCGTGTTAATTATTATTAAATAAATAAATAAAAAACTAAGCTGGTAAAATTTAAATATTATGTTGAAAGGTCTCTTTTGAATAAAAATAGTGGTGTGAAGAGCCAGAATTTGATCACCATATCGCTAATTATTTATCAAACAAATTGGGGCCAACGCAAGCCTATAAAGTTTAAACAAGGTATGCGTGTTGCTTACCCTAGTGAAGCTCGTTTGATGGTGGTAGCGTTGCTCTGAAGCAAGATGCGCGGGGGAGGCGTCACCGACGAGCCGCGAGATTGCGCACGCCAACTGATCATGCAATGTCAATTTTATCTCACATTTAAATATTTTACCTGCTGGACGGGGCACTCGGGATAAAGGTTTGGGTATATGACTAAAACGTCGGTTTCGTGGATAACTAGGATTTACTAACTATGGAATCGCCACGCTGATACTACGTGTCTGGTCATCCAACTCGCCGAAACGTCCAAATCGTGTGCAGTCGCAATCCTTGTTCCTCGCCGGAGTCGTACACTCGTAGACACTAATCGCCCTTTTCGCTCGTGGTATCGCTCAGAGTTAACTCTACGACAACTCGCAGATAACTGGCTAGTCCGGCCCGTTCCCGAAACGTTTTTCCCGTTCCCGTTGTAGGTACCGAACTATCCATACTACTCCCCAGTACATTCTAGAATATTCGAGTTACTGTGTGAGTGAGACAAAAAATATGTGTGAGAGCGAGTCCGACGGTGTTCGTGTGTTTTCTAGAACATTCTATTCTGGGAGCTTCGCGATAATATTATTCTGGTAATAATCTGAAAACCTCGTTAGCGTAAAGGTTACCATGCCGGTCTGCTAATCAAAAGGTTCCGGGTTCGATTCCCGGCCCGGTCAACATCTTTGTGCTTAACTAAATTTGTTGGCTGTGGGTCTGGGTGTTAAATATGTATTTATATATAATATGTATGTATGTATATGTAGTATATTAGTTGTGTTAGCAATCATAATACGAGCTAGAAATGGTTCAGTATGGGGCTAACCAGCCGTGTGTGAATGTGTCCAAATATTTATTTATTATTATTATTAATAAGTAATATGTCTACAGCATACGTACTTCTCATACTTGGTGGCGGTGTCCCCCGGCCGCCTGTACAGCTCGCCAGCGCGGTCGGCTCTCGCGGGGCACGAGCTCAACTTGCGCCGCTCCTCGTCCATACTCTTATTACCATCTCGCGACCTCCACCGGCTCTCGTCCAGTTTACGGTGTTCAGCGATGCTGGGCAGTCGGGCGTCGGCGCAGTCGCCGTTGTCGCATACCTTGAAATTGAGGGTAGTTTAGATACAAATACAAATAGTTTATTCAGTACAAATACACGTACTATAACTAATTAAATACTAAAGTATATTAAGAGCACGCTGTACCTTCAGGGCTACTGGTTTGATGAAGTTTTTTTTTGAGTTAGGTTTGCATTTGACCACAGCTTGCCTGATGTTAAGCAGCGCTGCGGCCTACGTTGTAGCACGCTCACCTAGAAGGAACCTATTCACTCTCGACTAGAAGAGTTCGGAGCAATATGGCCGCCACTATAAAATGTAGGTTATTTTTTCACAAATCCCTTAATGTAGGTAGGTATAGAATGAATGGGCATTGCTAGTAGAATACTACACTATAAGACAATTCAAATAAGAATGCCGTCACTACGAAATGGCGGGTTACGCAATTCTTCAATATAGGTATCTAATGAAAGAGCTTGACCAGTAAAATACTAAACACAAAAAATAATACATTTCTAATCCAAGATGGCGGCCACCACATTGGTCTCTTGGTTTTTTTTGCTAACTTGTTCTTGTTTTTTATCACTGATTCAAGTTCTCTGTCTCAGAAAAGAAGTCTATACTAAAAGATGTATATTTGATATACACATGGATTCTATGCAATTTTTGACCTACTCATACAGTATATATTACAATACCCACCTTGTAAATAGGTTTCCGTACTGGCAACGTCCTTATAATCGAGTTGTAAGGTTGCGGCGCTGGTCTATCCATCCTCACCATGCTAACCTTCGGTCTTTCCTGCGTAGACCGCTCAGAAGACGGTCTTTCTTGTCTTTCCGGACAATCGCCGTTTTCCAACGGCTTATACGTCTTCAGCGGTCGCATCGTAACCGGCGGTGGTGAGGGTTTGGTCGTGTTATTGTTAGAAATGTTATTGTCTCTGTGTGGTTCTACTCTAGGTCCAAAAGCAGGTCTTTCGACAGCCGACGACGGTCTTTGGGGCTTGTACTCGGGCGGGGTGATTGGTCTGGTGTCCGGCGCAGTAGACCAGAGCGGGTCGGCGAAGGGGAGAGAGTTGAGCTGTGATAGATGCGTTTTGATGTTGTACATGCCAGCTACTGAGCCGTAAGGCTCGGCTTTTGTTTGAGTGATGATTTCCGCTACACTTTTGCCGCACAGCTCCGATATCTCTTTGTAGATCTACAATTGGAAAAGTGGAAGGTTTCTGTTCTAATGTCTTATATTTTAACAACCTATTGACTCAGGCGTTACTTTGCGGAAATCTATTGTAAATAGAAGTCAAAATTAAATATTTAGTGTACTTCCGCAGTTATCACAGCGGCTAGTCAGCGCAGTCATCAACAAGTACACTAAATATTTAATTTTGTCTTCGTCTTATTTTTGCATTATAAATACTGGGTTTTGCATCTGCAAACCAAGGATCTCCTTGGACCAAACAGCAACGGGGCCAATATACAAACAGCTTTTACCATAACCTCCTAAGACCGGATTTAGACATCAAGATGTGATCAATGGAAAAGAATGAAATTTCCCGTAAGGTTCAGTTTTGTTATTGATTGGATTGAAGGTTGGGTCTTAGGTGGATAGGGGTAACTACAAAATTATTAAGATATATTTTTTACTCAATATTATTTAACCTTTTTTCGCGATTTAATATTTGCCACCCAAAAAAATTATTATATGCCTGTCCTATAGATTTCGTATAGTAGAGTACATATTATATGTTTTGTAATGAAAACTGAAACTTCATTAATTACAACTAGAACCAGTATTGACGATCCGCATTATATTTCTTTAACTATACGGTTCAACTACAGTGTAAACTCTATATAACGACACTGAAGGGACTGTGCATTTTATGACGTTATAGAGAGTGGTCGTTTAATGGAGAGAATGTATCATTGTATGGAATACAAGCTAAACCAACTAAAGCCAATTGATTTCGACGCTTTGGAGAGTTTGTCGTTAAATCGAGTGACGTTTCATGGAGTTAACACTGTAGTTTATAACTGACCTCTCTGTTCACCTTCACGTCAATGTCCCCGAAGGGGTGTGTCCGCATCTTCATCCCGGGTCGCTTGAGCCAGCCGTGCCGCGCCGCATCCTCGATCTTCATACGGCTCTCCACCTTCGGTTCCAAGAGGTGCTGGATGAAAGTTCTGCATTCTGCGGAACAAAGTTAATAAAAGTTTTAACTGTTCTCAGCATTATGCTGAATTTGCTCCTTTTGTGCACATTCCCTTAAAAAAGAAATAGTAAAATAGTATTTCTTGATAAAATTACAAATTTAAATTTAAAACCAAATATTTACACAATATTTACAGCTTATCTTGCGACCAAGGCTTCCTTCATATCCTTTAATTTTTTTCTCTCTCTCTCTATCTCTAGCTACTACTACTTAAGCCCCTATGCAGCTTCTGTCAATTTAATTAATTATATTATTATTGAAATTTAATTAATACTTGCGATAGACGAGTAGATATTGTTGATCAAAAAATATGTCAATGTAATAACTATGTATCATTATGGTGATCTTCTTTTTCCTATGGGCTACCTGGCCAAGCTCTGGTGTCGAGAGTTATCAAGCCGCCTGAAGGCCTCTAACGTGGCTTAACGACTACTTGTACTAAGACTAACATCCGGGACCTACAATTTAACGTGTCATCCGACCCACGAAAAGAAGTTTATGGTAATAAATAAACTCTATTCAATTCTAGTAGCACATACCCTTTAAGGTTGTTCGTTAGCATGCCACAAGTGCTCAAATGCCATCATAATAATTTACCTTGAATTGTAGTAAATGTGTGTTTTGTGCCTAAATAAAGAATAATATTTTTGTAACATGTGAATTTATTATAAAAAACTTAAAAGTAAAATGAATAAATTAATGCGAATTATAATTGTATTATTATTATTTTTTTATCTTGTTTCAGATATCACCTAGTCGGATTAACCAAAAGAAGTTGAACTTCAATCGGAGACAGTGAAAGAAATCGTCGACATTATAGGCAAAAAAAAGTACAATACCAAGGTCGTCTAAAAAGAGCCCTGAAAAATGAAGGATAGTGAACAAATGCTATTTTTTTTTATTTTTATTATGCTTATCTTCATTGACTATTGGTAGAGAGGTTAAAAATATATTTGATACAACATAAATTACCATGCGCGTAAGTTCTTCGCCAACATTCTTTTTACGCGACTTATGTCATTGTAATTTTTCCATTAGCAAAAATTGATCAAATACCCTACGTTGGCATACTTTGAATGTACAAACACATATGATCCCATTATAGTCTCTGTGCCTTCTCTCTCGAGATATAGGCCATAAGCCACCACGCTGTCAAATGCGGGTTGGTGAATGAGACACGTATTTGGATTTTGTGGTTGGAGCATGTGAGTTTTCTTACGTTCCTTCAGATCATGTCAGAGTGAAAATTCCAAACATAATTTGAAAAACAAGTCATTGACCTAGAGCTGGATTTGAACCGGGTTGTGGTGGACTGTATTCCGACATTCTACCGACAAGCCACTCTCGCTCTTCGAGTTACTATATTTTAAATGTATTTTGTTTTTTTAATTGATATAATTTGTTAACTAAACCAATTCGCCTACATTTTGTCTGCCACATTGTTGCTTTCAAACTGAAGTATCTGAAATACTAAGTCTTATACTAAATTTTGTAAAATAAATGCCTCATTTTTTACTTGTATAAATTAAGTTTTTAAGATATAAGTTAAGTTGTTAAGAATTAAACTACTTTTTACTTAAAATATTTTTGGTAATTTTATTTGTAACAGAAACATTTTCCTACATAGTGAGAAGCGCGTAATAATTAACTAATTCCTAAATAACTCAAAATTGTGTTTGTTTGTTAAAAGCCGCCATATAAGGTAAACACGTATAGTGTTGCCGTTAGAAAAAGACTAGTGCTGTGGGTGTCTGATTAGGATGTGTCAAATACTAGCTTTATATTGTAAATGAAGGTAGGAAAATATAATCAGCCTATGCATGGTGCTCAGCTGTTTCAATTACGCTCCCCATAAACAAATTATTTTACAAGTGCTATCAAGGTCATTTTTGATGATAGGTCAAATAGAATAATGGCAATGAAAATGAGTGACATTATTGCATTCTAGAGACGGGGTGAATGTCATTCAATTACCTACTGCCAGCCGTTTTCTAATTCACCGGACGAAATTTATTAGCTTACAGATGGCGCTACTCATCCTCAGCCTGTCACTTTCTCACCAGTATATCACGAACTGTGATAGTTAGAGTTGCAATTTTCACAAATAAATGAATGTACATCTTCAGTTGCAGCTATAACAATAACTATTTTAAAAACGCAAGAAGGGCTCATCAAACTAGACGTTTGTTTTCAATTTTTTATAGAAAAATATTAACTTGAAACGGCAACACTAAATACGTATAAAATGAGTATTATAATCACCTGGAGTAAAGGCCAGGAGCGCCTGTCGATGTTTCCTGGAGAAGCCGCGCGCGATGGCGGCGCGCAGCTGCGGGCGCGAGCGGCCCTCGCCCTCCGCCCCACCAGCGCCGCCCGCGCTCACAAACGGTAGCGAGCCCACCACCATGCCGTACACTATCACGCCTCTGGGGACAATGAGTACACTATCACGCCTCCGGGAACAATGAGTACACTATCACGCCTCCGGGAACAATGGGAACTGATGAGTACACTATCACGCCTCTGGGGACAATGAGTACACTATCACGCCCCCGGGACCAATGGGGACTGATGAGTACACTATCACGCCTCTGGGGACAATGAGTACACTATCACGCCTCCGGGAACAATGGGGACTGATGAGTACACTATCACACCTCTGGGGACAATGAGTACACTATCACGCCTCTGGGGACAATGAGTACACTATCACGTCTCTGGGGACAATGAGTATACTATCACGCCTCCGGGGACAATGAGTACACTATCACGCCTCCGGGGACAATGGGGACTGATGAGTACACTATCACGCCTCTGTCTCTGGGAACAATGGGGACTGATGAGTACACTATCACGCCGCTGGGGACAATGGGGACTGATGAGTACACTATCACGCCACTGTCTCTGGGAACAATGGGGTCTGATGAGTATACTATCACGCCTCTACACTACACTATTACTACTGGCGGGCAATGGGGGACTGATGAGTACACCATCTTTTTTTTTTTTTTTTTTTTTTTTTTTTTTCCGCTTCCGCTTGTCAAACAGTGAAGACGTTTGTTATTGTGTCTTGTAATTAATATTAGCTAAAAAGTGTTTTTAGTGCTGATATAACCTAACAAAAGTACCTGTAGTGAAATCTGTGTAAGCTGGAACCCGGTGTCGTAAGAATTTATATATTTGCACTTGATTTAATAACAAAAATAACTTTATTCTATATCCTAACATGACCAAGAGAATCTGTTACGTTCAAGTTAATTAATATAGCGTTTGAATACACCAATCAGCTTGCATTACTCGACAGCTGATCGTTTGACACTTGTGAAGTCTAACCAACCTAACGACATGAAATTGTGTTCGGATACATGCGTCACATGCAAATATTAAAAATACTATACAGATAATAAAAACCGTAAAATCGATTTGCTATTAACAAATTGCCAGATTGAATAATATATGTACATTTCTGGTAGAAATATATTACTAAACGGTTTAAGACGTACCATTATTTTATTATATTGCCATCATGAGTTTACGCAGAAAACTCAAGACTGTACAAGTACAGGCTCAGACATCGACTGAACATGTTGAACAAGATATTGATCAAATTGTGAAAATGTATGAAAAAACGATTTGCATATTAAAATCTGATATCAAAGAAAAAGAAAAACTAATTGTACGATTAGGCGAAGAACACGAAACAAATTCATACGAGTTTGAAGATATGTGTAAACTAAATAACAGTCTGAAAAAGAAATTAGCGACTTACGAGAGTACAAAAAATGATCAAGCAGCGGAGGCTTTGCTATTAGAAAATAAAATTCAAGAGTTAGAAAATATGAATAAAGAGTATGAGACGGAGCTCATGAAAAACCTAAATCCTTTGAAAAATGAGCACAGAACTTTGACTGATAAATATAATATCTTACAAGCAAAGTATAGTACCCTTCTCATTCAATCTGCTGAAGAACTGACAATGAAAAATAATAAAAAAAGAAAGAAGCAACGAAAATGTGTTACGAAATGTTATACAAATAAAGTAAAAACGATAAACAAACTCAAAAATATAATTGCTAAACTGAATAAGAAAATCAAAAAATTAAAGGACGAATTAAACAAGCTTAATTCGACTGAGTTGCCAAATCACGGCAGTGAGGCCCTAAGGGAGAACTCGAATCTATTAGGAAACCTTAACAAGGAGCTGATTGCACAAGAGAATAAAATATTAACTTATGAACTGCAAAAGCGTAATGCTATTATAGAATCACAAAATAAGTTAAATACTGAGATGATGGAAACAATTACAAACTTCACTAAAGATCTCCAGAAAAAAGAAAGATCTATTAATGCATTAAACTTTATCGACGATAAACTAAACCAGTTGCGAAAAATTGTTGATAATAAAAATAACAATGTAATTACTGCAAGAAATACCAAAGATCAATCAACAAGTCAACAAGTAGAGATGAAATCTGTATTAACTACGATTGTTGAAGAAGAATTTGTATCTCCAGTAACTACATCGCAAGAATCTAAACAAGGACTAAATAATAATAATATTTGTATTTTTTCAGATAGATGTGGAATTGGACTTGGTAACCGATTGCGCAATAGAACAACAAAAAATGTGTATAATCATTGCAAACCCGGAGCCTCGTTTTCTAACATTATTGAATCATTTGAGGCTGCTGTCAACATAGCTCCTAACGATACTTATATTCTAGCTATAGGTGAAAGTAATTATATAAAGCGTAATAAATTCTCTGAATGTATTAAGGTTCTGGATAAACTCTGTCAATCAACTAGAATAGTGGTATGTAATCTACCTTATATAAGAATGCGTTCCCATGCGTATAATGACTATATCTACAAATTTAATCTTGACCTGTATAATTTAGCTTCCTTTACAAAGAACTTGCAATTGATTGATGTAAATGCGATAAGTAAAAATAAATATGACATGATTTCTAATCCATTTTCACAGAAATTTTGTGATATATTGTTATGGAACATTGACTTTCCCTGTGGGAATAATAAAACTGTGGTTAATGTTATTTGTCAGGATATTTCTGTCAAGACTATTAAAACCCCAGACGCTGACAGTAAAACAATGGAGCAATGCTTGACGCTGCAATCAGAACAAAATTTTTTAGACCACACTCTGGTAGACATAGCATATCTATAGTTCACCAAAATATTCAAGGTGGTTTAAGGGACAAAGAATTAGAAATCGGCTTATTTTTAGAAAAGTTTAATATTGACATCTTATGCTTGACTGAAAGCTTTCTAAAAGAGCATCAGCTAATACTACATTTCGATAATTTTCATATTGTTAGTAGTTTTTGTAGAAAGAATACTACCCAGGGTGGATCTATTATTATTGCCAAAAAATCACATAAAGTTAAAAACAGGACTGATATTATTCAGTTATCATCTGAGCGCCATGTTGAGGTGGCTTGTATTGAGTTAGACAATTATGTGGTTGTATCATTATATAGGCCCCCTTCTGGTAATTACGATATATTCGTAACTGTAACTGATAAAATTTTAAGCAAACTTTGCGCTAAAAAAAAGCAGGTTATCGTTTTAGGTGATTTCAATACTAATTTGTTAGAAGAATCTACTAAAAAAACTATATTACTAGCGTTATTTAATAGCTATGATTTAGTATCCCAATTTAATGAGCCTACCAGAATTACGAATTTAACGGCAACCTGTATAGATAATGTTTTCTGTCGTTGTAATATTCTATATAAATCTGTATTCAAGCACCTGACTTCTGATCATTCTGGTCAATGTATTACTGTGCCAATTAACCAAAACGATTCCAATTTTAATCTAACCTTGAAGAAAAGACAATATACTACACAGCGACTAAATCTATTTAAACAAAACTTGCATCGAGATCTGCTATCAGATTATAGCCAGTATATTAATAAATCAAACGAATGCTACGATTATTTACACAGTGTTATAGTTCGCAACTTTAATTCAATCTTCCCAATTTTAAAAAAGAACATAAAAAGTAAATTAGTGTTTAACCAATGGGCAACCTCCGGAATTAGAATTAGCAGAGACCGTATGTATGTACTCTATGGACTAAAATCCGGAAGTAGTGATGAGAAATTAATCCAGTATGTTCGCTGCTACAGCAAAACCTTTAAAAAAGTCTGCAAATGTGCCAAAGCAATGTATATACTTAAACAAATTAAGGAATCTAAGAATCCATCTAAAACTGTCTGGTCGATAATTAAATCAGAAACCGGTAGAGTAGTGAGTCAGGATACAGATTATAAACTAGAAATCAATGGCATAATAATTAATAATAAAGAAGAGATTGCCAATCACTTCGTACAATTTTTTGGTGAGATTCCTTATAAGGCTACTGAGCATTTGTCAACTAACTGTTCAGATGCAGCTAGACTTTTGGGTGATAATGTAAAAACTAGCAATCATTCATTTAGTTTCCATAAGATTACGAGTAATATTGTTATGAAGACTTTCAAATCAATGAAATCAAAAAAATCTGAGGATTTATGGGGATTATCAGTTTATTTTATAGCCGAATCAATTGATATTCTGGCGCCATACTTAGCTCATATATTCAATAACTGCTTAGACAGTAATGTATTTCCCAATATTATGAAAAATAGTAAAATAATCCCATTATTTAAAAACGGTAGCAAAAAAGATCCATGTAATTTCAGACCTATCTCAATACTCCCTTCACTAAGTAAAATTTTTGAAAAAATCATGCTCAATCAATTGTCCTCTTATTTTAATATTAATAATTTACTTTTTAAGAATCAATATGGATTCACAAAAGGCTGTTCTACTGTTGATGCTGCAGCAAATCTTGTGGAAAGCATATACGAAGCCTGGGAAACCCATCATGATGCTCTAGGAGTTTTTTGCGATTTATCGAAGGCATTTGATTGCGTACACCACGATATCTTGCTGGTTAAATTATCCCACTATGGTTTGTCGGCCGAAGCTTTAAAAATGATGCAATCTTATTTAACAAATCGAACACAAAGTGTTGATATTAACGGTGCGCTATCGGATGCTCAGAGTGTGTCAATAGGAGTGCCTCAGGGATCCATACTGGGCCCTTTCTTATTTTTAGTCTATATAAATGATTTGCCTTTTTTAGCGCGCAAGCATTGTGATATTATTTTATTTGCTGATGACACTTCTTTACTATTTAAGTTTAATAGGAAAAATGTTGACTTCTCTGTAATTAATAATTCACTTAGCTTTATTGATAAATGGTTTAGCGTCAATAACTTGGCATTAAATGCTAGGAAAACCAATTGTATTAAATTCACTTTGACTAATAATAAAATATCACCTAGTATATACATTAATAACAATGAATTACATTTGTCTGACTATTCTAAATTTCTTGGTCTCACCGTAGACAGAAAACTCCAATGGGGACCTCATATCAATGAGCTTTCCAGTAAATTAAGTTCAGCTGCGTATGCAGTGCGTAGAATTAGGGAAATTTCGAATGTAACCACAGCAAGAATAGTCTATTTTAGTTATTTTCACTCCATAATGTCTTACGGCCTGTTGCTCTGGGGTCACGCATCCGATGTAAATGTTATCTTCGTGTTGCAAAAACGTGCTGTTAGAGCGATTTACAAGTTAGGCTATAGGTACTCACTTAGGGAAGTCTTTACTAAGGCAGGGATTCTGACTTTGCCCAGTCTATACATTTTCCTTAGCATTATGTACGCTCGGAAAAATTTACACAAATATGCCATGACCAATAATAGCTGCAAACGTCCATGTCGAAGTAAGGACCACCTAATAGTGCCTGTGACCCGACTTGTAAAAACCGAAAAAACATTTATAATTAACAGTGTGAAATTGTATAATTTAATTCCTGAATGTGTACAAAAGATAAGTGACATTAAATTTAAGACAAAGGTTAAATCTCTGCTAATTAAGAAAGCTTATTATTCTGTGGACGAATTTATTAATGACAAGGATTTTCCGCTATTTGCTACATTATGTAATTAATTTTTATTTTTGTTAATTTTATCTTTTGTTTATAAGTTTTGACTGTAAATTTTGACATTCATAAGTGTACTACGTGTACCTATATTTGAATAAATGAAATGAATGAATGACCATAACGCCTCTGGGGACAATGGGGATTGATGAGTACACTATAACGTCTCTGGGGACAATGGGGACTAATGAGTACACCATAACGCTTCTGAGGACAACGGGGACTGATGAGTACACTATCACACCACTTGGGACAATGGGGACTGATGAGTTTACTATCACGTCTCTGGGGATAATGGGACTGATGAGTACACTGTCACTGGTTGGATTAATCTTGTTATAATTTTGTTTGTGCGATTAAGAACAAGGACTATGAAATTGTGGGCGGTGACGTCATAGATGCAAGCTCACATGCTCCACAAGTCAAGCTCGGGTCCGTATCGGCGCGTCTCCTTGAAGAGTTCCGGCGCGGCGTACTCCAGCGAGCCGCACGGAGTCTGCAGCCCGCCGCCAGACTTCCACACGTTCGATAGACCGAAATCTGAGGCGAAATAAACATGACATACTAATAATACATTCTCTCTTCTTCCTTGCCTTAACCCACTAACTTTGACTTTGCGTCTTAGTGTGATAGATTGTGATTTAAATAACTACCTATCGCCTTATTTGAGTGTATAAAATGTGAGTGAAGGCAGAGGTTGAAAACCAGCGCTGGAGTATCTACCTGGTAGGTACTCCAGCATTATGCTGAACCTACGCCTTTTATGCACAAATAAATACTGGACCTGTATAATTGTTACATATATATACATTTATATATATTGCTTATTGATGTAAATTATTTTTGTGCGTAATAAAACTATTTTATTTCTTCTTTCTTTCTTTCACTAGGTGGGGTCGGCACAGCAAATTTTCCTCTTCCACTCTCCTCTATCAGCCGTCGTCTCTACACTCACTCCTTTCACTCTCATGTCCTCATTCACACACTCCATCCATGTCTTCTTCGGTCGGCCTCTTGCTCTTCTTCCTTGCACTTCCATTTCCATACATCTCTTACTAACATGCATCTCCTCTCTACTAATAATACATTCATACTAAATAATAATAATTTATTATTCTGAGTCCTTGTTACAAGTGCATGACGTCACAACAGAGTACAAGCGCTGGTGGTCCCAAGCTACCGGCGTTTGCTGATTTGGGACTGCGTTGAGGCAAAAAAACATGAATTATATTCAATTTATCGTTGCCCCAGTAAAATGTTTTTTCTTTATCTATTTTCTTTTTAGCATTAAAAGTTTACAATTCCGGTCAAATACTTTTCTAGCCACGTTTGTAGTGATTAGTGATTACTGTTATAAGTCATCCGTTAATGTCATCGCATCTTCAGTCGTCATATCATCAGTAATAACTGATCATCGCATCCGTAATACTGAAATCCGATGGCGAACGAAAGTTCGACACGTCGGGTCTACAGTTATGGGGCTTATGAAGCTGGGCGGGACACCTGGCTAGGCGAACTGACGGCAGGTAAAGGCTGTGATCGGTCGTCCGCCGGCAAGATGGGTCGACGACATCATATCAGTCGCAGGTCGAATCTGGACTCGATTGGCACAGGACCAATATGAATGGCATATTAAAAGAGAGGGAGAGAACCGGCTGTGGATAATGATGATGATGTTATAAGTCAATGGCACATTAACTATTGAAATCGCGTGATTTGAGTAATTTAACTGACGATTTACTTTATTTCTTTAGTGTGTACCAACTTACCCACGATTTTGATGAAAGTCTTCGAAGAGTCGAGCATAATGTTTTCCATCTTCAAGTCACTGGAAGCAAAAGAAATATGATAAAAAAAATACATAAAAACGAATACACAGTACCTTTATATCATCCATTATCATCAGTTACGGTTCTTCCTTCAATAATTGTGGTTGGTTTCTTTGTGTGACAGTGGACCCACCAAACCAACCACCATAAATAAAACAACTGTTTTTGAAAAAGATATTACAAATACAATTTATATCTTTCACAAAGACAGTTGTTTTATTAATGGTAGTTACTCGTAATTTTGATTACCGCCAATCACACCGCTTGGTTCTGAATCATGCAAATACGTGATTTAATAAGTTAACACAAAAAAAAGGTAAACAACGTTTGTCCGGGGGAATAACCCTTTTGCTAAGTAGAGGAAAACCGTCATCGTTTCATAATTTCTTTAAGAAGAAAGTTGATTTGGTTACCTGAGGTACATATTTCTAACTGATATACAAATGTAAACTGTACAATGTAAACTCTGTATAAAGACACTCAAGGGACTGTGCATTTTATGGCTTTATTAAGTGATCGTTAAATGGAGAGAATGTATCATGGTATGGAATACAAGTAAAGCCATTTGATTTCGACGCTTTAGAGAGTTTGTCGTTAAATATGTATCTATATAAAATATGTATGTACTTATATGTCGTATATCAGTTGTGTTAGTAACCATAATACGAACAAGAAATGGTTCAGTGTGGGGTTAACCAGCCGTGTGTGTGAAATCTAATATCCTTAAATGAGCAATTCTAGTAGATATTGGAATCTCGGAATCGGCTCCAACGATACCCCTATATACTAAATCTCGGAATCGGCTCCAACGATACCCCTATATACCCCTATATACTAAATTTCATGAAAATCGTTCGGGGGCGATAAATCGATCTAGCTAGAAAAATGTCATAGTACAAAGAAAAAAAAACCAGGTGAACTTCGTACTGTGTCCTAAGATATAAAATAAAATCGAGTAACGTAACATGGAGTTTACACTGTAAGTAGTGAGTGAGCTCACCGATGCACGACGCCGCGAGCATGCATGTGCCTGACGGCGGAGACGAGCTGCGCGGCCAGCGCCCGCGCGCGGCCCTCGGGCAGGCCGCGCGCCGCGCCGCCCGCGCCCCCCGCGCCGCGCGCGCTCAGCACCAGCGCGCACAGGTCCCCGCCGCCCGCCGCCTCCATCACCACGTACAGCCGCGGCCCGTGCTGTCACCACACAATGTATCAGACAAATTTAACTAAATTTAAAGTAGCTTTGTCTCTTTTCATCATAAATGACCAAAAAGAGATGGTACATTTATTAATTAATATATTTAACTATAAACATAAACTTTCAGCATTCTAGCCAAACCGTCTGTGTTAATTATATTATTAACTTAAAAACTAGTACATGTACTTATTACAATTAACATAACCGTAAAAAAATATTAAACAAAAACAAGACAATAATAAAAATATAATATAAGTCCTATTCATCCTTCTTTCACTCATTCATCACCTTTCAACCACGGGTACGATCTAAACCATAGACCAAACAACTAAAATCACGTCAAATATGGAAAATGCAGGTAGTTTTAGAGGTGATACAATTGGGTGCGTTCTAAAATCGCTTACATTTTTTATATTTGACGTGATTTTAGTTGTTTTGTGTGCGGTTCAGATCGTGAAAAGTGACGGGTCTATTCTAAATTTAGTTTAAGTAGTCGTATGTTCGCTAGAATTGCCACCATAATACATGTAATAAGACAGTAACAATCGAGTGTCTTTACATTAAATATTTTTCCAAAAATTGATAGGGGCGATTAAAAAAGTACAGTTCAGCTGTTTGAGCGTGAAGAAGTAAAAAAACATACATGTACGGACATCGTTTAGACTAGGCTACTTTTAACTAGCTATGTATATACTCTTTCTTATATGTGCCGTAACTAGCACCACCCCCCGTCACTTGCCTAAGGAAAAAAATAATACGAAGATTTAAAGATAAAACATCACGAGACAAAATATTGGTGATCGAACCAAGGGTCGTCAAATTAAAAAGCAGAGGTTGTATCACCCAGACCTACACTTCAATCAAAGTCAAATAATTTTAGTGTAAAGAAAAACATTTTATTATATCTACCATCATGGTCTCGTAGAGCGCGGCGATGCAGGGGTGCCGCAGACGCGCCATGACGGCAGGCTCGCGCTGCAGGTGCCGGCGCGCGTACTCCTCCTTCACCAGCGTCACGTCTATTATCTTTATCGCCACCTGGACAGAGCAGTTCCAACATCAACCAGCCCAAATGCTAAGTTTGCTCTAATTCTAATTTGAAGTGGGGGTGACTCATCACCCCCCGGATGTTAGTGCAGGTTGCCGCGTTCACTCTAACTGATATTTTTGCGGGAGTTTTGCATGCGAAACGATGACATAAAATATTACGACAAAGTATTTATTACGTGAGCAATAAATTCTTCTCCGGGGATCTCAACCAGCACTAACATCCGGGGCGTATTGTGCATTCCCCCCTTAACAGCATACCCATGCCAACCGAGCTTCTTGAAATATCGGAGCACAGCCCTTTTTTTCCGCGAGGAAATGCATTTACTCATCTCCCGCCACAAGCCTGGGGGAGGCGGGCGGGGTATGTCGGACTCGAGGGCCAGAGGGGCCGTCACTACCGACTACAACCTCACGGTGTCCCATCTCACGACGGGGGCAGGGCGTCCCCCTTTGAGGTTGGTCCGCAGGAGGGAATGCGCGAGGTAATTCCTTAATAAAATTTAATTCTAGCCTACTAAGCTAATAAGTATATACTTTATCATGAAATACTTTAATTACGTAAAATCTTTATGAATATGCTCTTTAGCACATTTTTTAATGTCTCTATTAAGCACTATTTATAATAGAAATTATTTTTAACACGTGATCTTACGCAAGCAGTTTTTAAAACTATGACATGCTAATTTAAAGTTAATTCGCTATGCGTTTCGTTTTTGCATAAAACTCATGCTAGCTACCAATATAAGAATTGTATTTCTAAGTAAACTTATTCCCTTCTTTTTCTTCATCTTATGAGCCAAGCTCTGGTGTCGAGAGTTTTCAAGCCGCCCGAAGGCCTCTGACTTGGCTTACCGACTGCTTGTACTAAGACTAACAACCGGGACCTACAGTTCTACTGCCATTCGACCTACCGTAGCGATCAGACGAAAATGCCTTTTTTTTAACGAAATTCTTGGGCATGGTCACCCCTGGTAGGCTAACCTCGACGATCGCGTCAGATCACCTCAGTTAACCGAGCTATATGCGCTTTAGTCCATAGGTACTCAGATGTTATTGTGCGGAAAACTAATGTTCTTCTTCTTCGTATGAGCTAAGTGACTTGGCTGACTTGGCTTAACGACTGCTCATACTGAGACTAACAGCCAGGACCTACAATTTAACGTGTCATCCTACCCATGGTAGCACCCAGAAGAAAGTGTAATTTTTTAAACGACATTCTTGTGGATGGTTGCCCATCCAAAGACTGACCGCATTACCCGTTGGTTAACCTCGACGATTGCGTTAGATCACTTTAGTTAGCCGACCTATAGGTGCTATAGACGCTATGTTATTGTGCGAAAATCCAATATAGAAAGTACGAACGAGTTTCTTTTGTTCACGAAAAATTTACGCAAGAAGAAATTCTAAAATATTTCGGCTACTGTTTTTTACTCAATACATCCATATATATGTGACTAGCAGGGCGCGTAACACCACAGTTCACAACACTCTGACATAAGATAGAGCATGTCTAATCTTGAATAACTAGCTTTAAGGAGGCTGCCTGAACACAGATGTTTGGCGAAAGACTTTTTGACTTGAGTGTGGTAGCTAGCTAGGCGAGCATTAGAAAATGCCTTACCACCGCTATGGTTTCCTCACAATGTTTTTCTTAACCGAAAGCTTCACCACGTCTTTCTAAACTAAGAGAAAGAAATTCTTATGTAATAGGTATGTCAATATCATATGATGGTAAGTCACTATCGTAATATGCCCCTTTGTTTACATTACGGTGTCATGTTAAAAAAACAGCTGTCATTTTCAAAATAACTCCAAAGAAGCTAAAAATTACTGCATATAAATAAATATTTTTAAACGGTTTTTTATACTCAGAAACAATATCGTGGAAATTTGTGAACAGCATTAGTGTATTCATTATATTATTTAATCAATATGTTAGTTAGATGTAGTTTTGAAAAGTCAAATAAATATATTTTTTTCAATCATAAACACATTATTTTCTGCAATAAATTAAATAAAAGACTTTATCTAAAACTTAAGTAGACTAGACCTAAAAAAGACCAGGGATAGAGAAAAAGGTGCCTAAAATGCTAAAGTAAAAGGTTTTGGGGTGAGGAGGATGATCACGACGGAAGCAAATAAAACGACGGTGTTGCGTATAGTAAAGTGAGATATTAATATTCAAATTCAACTCTTAAATTAACCTCCAAAACATTCCGTCTATCTTTTTCTCCTCTCAAAACCCCATAGAGTAAAAACTATACAATTGTCTGACCACAGATAACATATAACGACTAACGCCACACCACCCCCCCACGGAGAAGGGTATACCATGCACAGTTAAAGGTCTAAAATATTTCTCGGTTTTACCAGTCGGCCAGTCCTGGTGGTAGTTGTAGTAGTGGTGTAGGGTGTGACAGGCGGCGGATTGGTGCTGGTATTGAGACTTGAGTGAGCGTTGGTTGGAGCGTCGTCGTCTGTAGAGTCCAAGAACGCAGGTTTCACCCGATCGACGCTCACAACCACATGCCTGCCCTTGATGTCTAGGGTCATGGTTTTTCCGTCGCCAGCTCGTTGCAGGATTTTGTACGGTCCTGTATAAGGTTGCTGTAAAGGTCGTCTTACAGTATCGTCACGTAGAAATACGTGAGAGGTCGAAGATAAATCCGTGGATATGAATGTGGTAGGGCGACAGTGTCTTGATGCTGGCACGGGACGTAGTGCCGCCATTTTCTTTCGAAGTTGTGTAACGAGGTCGGAAGGATCATCTAAATTGTTAGGACCGGGAATCGTGGCCAACAACTCGCCAGGTAACCTCAACGGCTCCCCATATAACATTTCTGCCGACGTGCTCTTTAAATCCTCTTTATATGCCGATCGCATTCCGAGCAGGACCAGGGGTAGCGCCCTAGTCCAACTGTCCCCATGGCACATTAGTGCGGCTTTGAGTTGGCGGTGGAGTCTTTCCACCATGCCGTTTGCGCAAGGGTGGTACGGAGTGGTTCTTATGCGCTGCGTGGCACATACGTCCATGAGGCGATGGAAAAGTGCTGACTCGAATTGCCGGCCTTGGTCAGTAGTTATGGTGCTAGGCACCCCGAATCGAGATATCCAGCCAGAGACAAACGTATCTGCCACCTCCTCCGCCGTAATAGATATCATCGGCCATACCTCCGGCCATCGCGTAAACCTGTCGATTGCCGTTAGGCAGTAGTAAAATCCATTGGAGTGGGGTAGTGGACCAATAATATCGATGTGTACATGCCTGAATCTTTCTGTCGGCGTGTTAAAATTGCCTAGTGGTGAGATAGTGTGCCTCGTTACTTTGCTACGTTGGCAATGTAAGCAAGCACGTGCCCACTGTCGGCAGTCAGCCTTAACCCTGGGCCAGACGTAGCGGTCTGTTACTAAACGAATTGTAGCGCGTGCCCCTGGGTGGCTGAGGTTATGGCATCGGTCGAAAGCAGCTCTTCGAAAGGGAGGAGTTAAATAAGGTCTAGGCCTGCCCGTGGATATATCGCACGTTACCGCAATGTCGGTGTCTGGCATGATAACGTCGGAGAATTGCAGACTTGATCCTTGCTGTCGCAGGTTTAACAGTTCCTGATCTGATTTTTGGGATTCGGCCCATGCAGAATAGTTCTCATGAAGAGCAATTGCTTCGACACGTGACATTGCGTCGGCTACAATGTTATCCTCCCCTTTGATGTACTGGACGTCTGTTGTGAATTGACTTATAAATGATAATTGGTTTATCTGAGCCGGTGGAAGCTTATCACGGCGCTGCACAAATGCATACAACAAAGGCTTATGGTCCGTGAAGATGGTGGTATGCTGTACTTCCAGTATATGGCGGAAATGTTGTACGCTCTCGTATACTGCCAACAGCTCCCGGTAATAGGCTGGCCACTGAGTCTGCTGGTCCGTCAGTTTTCGGCTAAAGAAGGCAATAGGGATCCAATCACCGTTTATTTTCTGTTGAAGGCAGGCTCCAATATGTATGCTTGATGCGTCAGTAAAAAGCCCAAGTGGAGCGTCACCTACTGGATGATGCAAAAGAGTGGCTTTGGAAAGACTCATTTTACAGGCCTCAAACTGTTTCAGCAGGTCAGGCGACCATATGAATGGTTTAGTCCCTTTACCGTTCGTAGCTACCAGGGCGTTGATGATGGGAGCCTGGTATTTAGCTGCTTGGGGAATGAACCGACGATAATAATTCACCATTCCAAGAAAGCGGCGGACTCCTTGAACGGTCTTCGGAGGGGGAAAATCCAAAATGTTTTGAACACGTTCAGGAGGGGGCTGCGTGCCTTCTGGCCCGATTTCATATCCTAGAAATGTGGTCTTGCGAAGTCCAAGTTTGCACTTAGATGGGTTCACAACAATTCCGTAATCTTTGAGCCGGCCGAACAGAATTCTCAGATGTTCTTTGTGGACAGTTTCATTTTCTGAAAATACAAGGATATCATCCACGTAAGCAAAACAAAAATCCAGGCCCCGAGTGACCTCATCAATAAACCGCTGGAACGTTTGTCCCGCGTTGCGGAGGCCGAATGTCATGAATGGAAATTCGAAAAGGCCAAATGGCGTTATTATGGCCGTCTTTTGAATATCTTCTTCGGCGACCGGGATTTGATGGTATGCTTTCACCAAATCGATTGAGCTGAAGATTTTGGCTCCGGAAAGGTTATGTGTGACATCGTGAATATGGCGGACCGGGTAACGGTCCGGTATTGTCCTCGCATTGAGTGCGCGATAGTCACCACAAGGACGCCAGGTTCTGTCTTGTTTCGGTGCCATATGCAGTGGGGATGCCCATGCACTTTTCGATGGCCGTGCCGTTCCAGAATTGACCATTTCCTCAAACACTTTCTTAGCTGCGACCAGCTTTTGGGGAGCGAGGCGACGTGGGCGGCACGAAACAGGTGGCCCGTCTGTAGTTTTGATAAAGTGTTTGGTATCATGTTTTAATACTCTAGGGAAACCAGGCGGGCGAGTAATGTCCGGGAATTCCGTGAGCACTTGTGCAAAAACGGAATTCGGCAAAGCTACTGTTTTAACACTTGGTTGGTTTGAAGTACGGGAGCACGCTGTAACAAATATGTTGGATGTTCCGTCAATGAGTCTCTTATTACGACAGTCTGGCAACAGATGGTAGAAAGATAAAATGTCCGAACCAAGGATGGCTGTTGTGACATCTGCGACTACAAAAGACCAAATGAATTGACGCCCGAGTCCAAAATCTAGTGTTAGATTTATGTTACCATAAGTCTTGATGCTGCTCCCATTTGCCGCATTGAGCTCATAGTCTGAGGGCTTCCTGCGTTGAGGTAGCCAGTGATGTGGGTAACAGCATAGGTCAGAACCGGTATCTACCAGAAACTGGCGTTTAGTGGAGCGGTCCGTGACGAAAAGACGACGGCTGGGACGATCATTGTAGTCACAGTCAGTTGCCGCCGCTACTGACTGCGATTGCCGTTTCCCTGGATCCAGCCACAGGGTGCAATGCATTTGACCGCTCTGGACCTGTGAGTTCGGTGGTACCAACAAAGTCTGTGTGGATGGTTCGGCCTAGGGCTGAGTGGGGTCTGGCTAGTAGACTTTGCTGTATCCCTAGAGTGAGAGGTTGACAACGCGGCAATTTGGTTGGTAAGTTCTTCAATCTTCTCCATGACAGAAGTTAGCGGAGACACTGAGGTGGCATATACGTTGGCTGGAGTCGGTTGTGCTTCAATTATTTTGTCAGCTAAGTCGGCAACCTCTTCCAGGTTGAGGTTGGTGTGAGCTGCTAGGATACCCTGTACGTGTAGCGGCAACCGTCGCAGCCACAGCTGCCTTAAAACATTGTCGTCCGAAACTGCAGATCCTGCTAGTGATCGCAAATGTCGCAATAACTGGGATGGTTTTCTATCACCAAGTTCATTGTCACCCAGCAACTGCCTAACTCGCTGCTCCTCTGATGGAGAGAAACGCTTTATGAGAGTGTCTTTCAGCTTTTGATACTTTCCCGCTGGAGGAGGGTTAATGATAAGGTCTTCGATTTCCCCTGCTACCTTGTGGTCAATTTGACTAAGTACATAACTGTACTTAGTTTCATCAGTTGTAATACCGGCCAGGTGAAATTGAGCTTCGGCTTGTGCGAACCACACTGTGACTCTATCAGGCCATAATGGTGGTAGCTTTACTGCCACCTTGCAAATGGCTGGGGAGTCCGCCAACTCTGGCTTTTTGTTTGAGTTTTTATTATTTTGAGAGAGACGAAGAGCAAGATTCTCTGCCTCTAGAGCGGTTAGCCGCGCCTGTAGGTCACCTTCCATAATGACTGAAAAGTGGAATGTATCAACCGAGAAACTCAAAACACACTATCACAGACTGGCCGACAGGTTTACAATTATAATGTTACAAAGTTTGGTAAGTAATAAATGGTAAGCACCCTCCACCAAATAAATATCACACAGCATACATGCAATAAAATATGCAAAACTAAACAACAAAAATTAAGCACACCACATAATAAATTTGAATAGTTTTTGTTTCCAATCATACAGTTCTTTATAGTGACATGGAAGGATTGTTATTAATTATAGTATGTTAGTCATTAATTATAGTTAGTTCTGTTCTTCTTAATTTTGTTAGTGATTGATCTATATAACAAAGAAATTAGAAAGTTTTAGTAAAGAAACACAGATAGGTACTTACAATAAACAAATATTAATTACAATAACATGCAGGCATTTGTTATTACAAATAACATGCTACTTTAGGCTTAAAATCAAGGATCTTGTTGTGTGATTATCTTGTATGATGGTACTATCTGGCACAATATATTTGGACAGTCAGTTGAAAGCAGAGTACTTGCGTGCGCTGGAACTTAGTTGAAAGCAGAGTTTTTCGACTTGGGCGGGATGACCGATGTCAGGAACAGATCTCTGGCGTTGTCGCTGCCAATGAGCCAGGCTCTGGCACTGGCGGTGGTAACAAGGCCAAAGGGTATTGCAGTTGACCGGTGTAGGGTGTTGCAACAGGTTGATAACACCCTAAGTTCCCGCCGTTGGTTTTCGGACTCCGAATATGACGTGAGTTCTTCAAAAATTCAGCGTCGGTGGTCACCAGTTTGGGGTGAGGAGGATGATCACGACGGAAGCAAATAAAACGACGGTGTTGCGTATAGTAAAGTGAGATATTAATATTCAAATTCAACTCTTAAATTAACCTCCAAAACATTCCGTCTATCTTTTTCTCCTCTCAAAACCCCATAGAGTAAAAACTATACAATTGTCTGACCACAGATAACATATAACGACTAACGCCACAAGGTAAATTAACTAAACAGAACAACATACCTTCTTCCCAATAATCCTATGAGTAGCCTCTTCCACTCTCGCAAAATGCCCCTTTCCCAGAACTTTGCCGGTCATCAGATAATTCCCCACACTATACACCTGCCCCTTACTGCGCGCCATCACAGATGTCTTCATTTCAAACGACAAATAACTAATTTAGACATATCATTTGTACAAAATTTCTAAATAAAATGGTTTAAACGTTTTTTCACGTTTCCTGTGGTTATTTCTAAACGCCATTGTCATTTAAAAGCCAGCTGCCGCGGCTTAGGTTTGAAATGAGAACGTCACATTTTGAAAAAGTTTTAGCGTAAAAGTTTGTTAGGTTCAAAAGAGGTTTCACTGCAAATATTCTTGAAAAGTTATTAGTCTATAACGCACTTTATGAACTGAATTAAAACAACACTATCTTAAATAGTCTGTCAAATATTAATTTACTGATTCTTAGTTTAATCAGTCGCTTAGTCTTAGTTCTGTTTTAAGTAGTAAACTAAAGTGGCGAGATTTTCTTGATTACGACTTGGAAAGATTAATCAAAAACACAAATCTATAAGTTTACTAGCTTTTAGTTTAACTCATTAATCACTAGTTACTTATATATCAACAAAACAGTTAATTAGCAACAATATCTTAGAACAAATCTGTCGTGAGCTAGCGCGTCGCGATGTGTCGACTTGACATTTCGAATGGACTATTTTTGGCCAATCGGGGATCAATCGACGGTTCCTAGGGTTCAGTGTCGATGGATGAAGCTCTAATTGAAGTTATCAATAGACTTATTGCAACGAAGCTGTTAGTCATCGGGCCGTGGGCTGACGCGATCACCGAGATTCAGCGACGGTCGATGCAGACAGTTTTTGGATGGGTAACCAGTCATTTATTTATTTATTTTTTATTTATTTATTAGGCACTCAGACAGATTACAAACATTCATTTTAACATAACTAAACTAAAAGAACAAAAACAAGTCAGCAATCCAAAAAAGAGTACACAGCATGCTAGTGTAAACTTAATAAGGAAGGTTCATATAAACATAAAAAAGGGGAAATCTTAAGTACTAAAACAATTTAACCTTAAAATTTGGAAAAAATAAGCTGTTACATACAAAAAATGTCGTCGCGCAGTTCAATGTATGGAGAAACGACTTTTTTACTCGAGTATGATATTATCTAGAATCAGACACCTCATAAATATTTAATCGAAGCGCCTGATGTTCGGTAGTGGATTTTTCACGAAATAAAATCATGTAAAATCAACAATTAACAACATTGTCATTTTAAACTTCAACGATCCTAGATAATATCATTTGCTATAAAAAAATAAGATTGGTTGAAATATCTTTATTACTTTAAGAAACATAACATTTTCAAGTTAACGACTATTTTTCTAAAGATAAAGTTATATTCGTCATTTGGAGCTCTAATGATTCCACTGAAATTAAAAGTAATAAAATTGAAAAATCAGAAGCCATAGCCGATCAATTACGCAGGATTTTATAGGGTTTTTTCTGAATATGGCATTTTGCTCTCATAGCGACTTTTTTTTTTACTAGGACACATTTACACACCATTAGCCCCATACTGAACCATTTCTAGCTCGTATTATGGTTACTAACACAACTGATATACTACATTTACATACATACATACATACTATATATAAATACATATTTAACACCCAGACCCACAGTCAACAAATTTAGTTAAGCACAAAGATGTTGACCGGGCCGGGAATCGAACCCAGGACCTTCTGATCAGCAGACCGGCATGGTAACCTTTACGCCAACGAGGTCGTCAAATATAATCATTTGGAGCTCTAAAGATTCTTAACACTGAATTAAAGCTAATAAAATTGAAAAATCAGAAGCCATAGCCAGTCAATTACGCAGGATTTTATAGGGTCTTTCAAAATATGTCATTTTGCTCTCATAGCGACTTTTTTTTTACTAGGACACATTTACACATGGCTGGTTAGCCCCATACTGAACCATTTCTAGCTCGTTTTATGGTTGCTAACACAGCTGATATACTACATATACATACATACATATTATATATAAATACATATCACCCAGACCCACAGTCAACAAATTTAGTTAAGCACAAAGATGTTGACCGGGCCGGGAATCGAACCCAAGACCTTCTGATTAGCAGACCGGCATGATAACCTTTACGCCAATAGGTCGTCAAATATAATCATTTGGAGCTCTAAAGATTCTTAACACTGAATTAAAGCTAATCAAATTTCAAAATTAGAAGCCATAGCCGATCAATTACGCAGGATTTTATAGGGTTTTTCAAAATATGGCATTTTGTTCTCATAGCGACTTTTTTTTTACTAGGACACATTTACACACGGCTTTTTAGCCCCATACTGAACCATTTCTAGCTCGTATTATGGTTGCTAACACAACTGATATACTACATATACATACATACATATTATATATAAATACATATTTAACACCCAGACCCACAGTCAAAAAATTTTGTTAAGCACAAAGATGTTGACCGGGCCGGGAATCGAACCCAGGACCTTCTGATTAGCAGATCGGCATGATAACCTTTACGCCAACGAGGTCGTCAAATATAATCATTTGGAGCTCTAAAGATTCTTAACACTGAATTAAAGCTAATAAAACTGAAAAACTAGAAGCCATAGCCGATCAATTGCGCAGGATTTTATAGGGTTTTTCAAAATATGGCATTTTGCTCTCATAACGTAGTCACAGAATAATAACTTGTACTTCGTACAGAAGCTTCACTTCGCAATGGTTTTCAAAGAAATATGAACTCAATCTGATAAACAATATGATTTAATTTAGCTCGCGGTCCAGTCAATCACGTGATCATTTTGTTGCCTACCAATTTCTTTTCAAAGGAATATGGGCCTTAATTCACTATGCTACGGGTCATAATACGTTGTACATGGTTATTCGTAGTACTAGTTATTATTCTGTGGTATTGAAAGAGCCACGGACTATGGTTGCTTACTTCGAGAAACTACTTCATTTATGCCATCTAGCGCGAATAGAATTCCATAGGTATCATCTATAGTATCACCGAAAATATTTTGCGTTGGGCTCTTAGTCTAAGTTCGTAAATGTACGACAAATGAAATGCAACTCGAATGAAACGACTAAAATATATTTTTTATTGTACTTTTAGGATATTGGAATACCTAGTACGGGGAGAAACGGTTTGTAGTTTGAATTAATTTCATAATGTAATCCAGTCAAAATAGACCCTTACTATGCGTGCCAACTAAGAATAGGACTGTCAAAACCGCCATCTTGCTCAATCATACGCGCAAACTTCATAACCAAAGTGTATGGTGTGCAAAAAAAATTATGAACAATCTGTATGAACAATCAATATGAATACTCAGTTTATATGTTTAATGTACTATTTCTGTACTGTTTTGCTATTTCTTATACATTTTACGGCAAATTAATTATAAATGAGCAGGATATTTATAAAAATATAATTTCTTTTTCATTGTTGTCACTTCTTTTTGTACAAAATAAAATTAGTTTATTATACTGCTTACAGCACTTAAGTCGAAACTATCCAAAACCAATGTCTCGTCGCGTAATTTTTTTTTAGGTGTTGTTAATTTGGCTTGGGTACTTCTTACCTGTAGAATTAATTAATCCAAAATTATCCAGTAATAAAATCAAGAGTAATTAAACAATAATTAAATTTATATCTATGAACCAAAAAAATAATAATTAAATTTCTTTTTTACGCTTTCTTTGCTAGCAGTAATTTTTTGACAGTTATCGTGTGAAGTTGAAGCAAGCGCGATCCTATTCTTAGTTGGCACGCATAATACCTGTCAGCGTCTTTAGGCAACAAAAAAAAGGTTAAATTTCGATCACGATCCGTATTTAAACAATTAAATACTGCACAGTATTTTTTTGCTTTTTTTCGTTTTGTGTCCATCTTGCAATTAAATAATGAATCAGTCAAATAACACAGAATAATAACTAGTACTTCGCAAATAATTAAGTTGAACGTGGTTGAACATATAACGCGCACGCGTGTGTTTTCGTTCGCTTGTGGCAGCCTACTAGATTGGCCACTCCGGAGTGGCCGCCGCCCGTAGGTATGTTTTTAACACCTACACGCGGAGTGACACAGGCCTGACGTAGTGTAGGACGTCCTGCAACGAGGTGGAGCGATGATGTACGCAAAAAAGCGGGCAGTGGATGGAGACGATATGCTCAGGATAGGGTCGCGTGGCGTGCCTTGGGAGAGGCCTATGTCCAGCAGTGGACGCAGACGGGCTGCTGATGATGATGATGATGCTCTCATAGCGACTTAAGCCTGTTACATTTTTCGTATCCTAATGAGCACACACACTGGTGTAGTAAACACTTAAGAGTAAGCGTGATTAATGGCGGTATAAATTGGAAAGCGGGCGCGGAACGGAACGCTTCTCGGCAGTATTTCAAAATAATGTCCTCGCGACGCCGGACGCTACCAGATACAGCTGATACTATTCTAAACACCCGCACGGGGGCGTAGCGAGGTTTTACATAGGAATAAAACTTAATAAGAAATTGACGACCTCGTTGGCGTAATGGTTACCGTGCCGGACTGTCAATCAGAAGGCTTCGGGTTCGATTCCCGGCACGGCCAACATCTTTGTGCTGAACTAAATTTGTTGGCTGTGGATCTGGGAGTTAAGTATATATCTATATACAATATATACGTGTATGTATGTATATGTAGTATATCAGTTGTGTTAGCAACCATGATACGAACTAGAAATGGTTCAGTATGGGGTTAACCAGCCGTGTGTGAAATGTGTCGTAATATTATATTATTATTATAAAAAAGTTTCTACTTGCTGACTAGACAAAACTTTTTATTTAGTTACTAGCAGATCGTGCCGGCTTCGAACGGGCTATAAAAAATATTTGTTGCATAGTGAAAGAATATATAGCCTATGTTATTCAGGGATAATGTAGCTTCCCAACCTTCGATCAAATATTTGAACATTATTAACTATTAATTCCCAAAGGTACAATTTTTCAAATCGATCGGTAATCTGAAACCAAACAGAAAATAAGCAAAGAAAACATCAAAATATAAAAACACTCGGGGCATTTTGTTTCTTCAGTTAGATTGATCTACGCTTGGCCGCCTTACAACACGCCTGATAGTAAACGAAGCTGTGACCAAAGAGTTTAGCACGTTGATCTAGATCTTTTCACTTTTTTCTTCCTCTTCTTTTCTTACAAGGAAAAATATATAGGTCATAATCCTCTACGCTGGACATGTGCTGGTTAGTGAACAGTTAGTAATACGTCTTCAGATTTTATGGTCATCAAACATGTCGGTTTCCTCACGATGTTTTCCTTCACCATAAAGCGAGTGCAAATCCACACATAACTTGAAAAACAAGTCATTGGTTTAGGGACGGGATCGAACCAGGGGCATTCAGAAAATAAAGCACGCTTTTCCCATCAAACCAACACTCACCAAAATAAATAAAACGGATAAAAATGCCATAAATCATTCCTACGCGACGCGATGGTGTAAAAAAAAATGCTCCAACGTATAATTAACATGGCTTAATTCGATTTCGTGTAACAAAAGATGAAATGCAATATCTAAAATGAAATATTTCTTCTGACCACATAAATTCATTGTATGTTTTTGTGCTACTAAATTATACAAAAGATTATTATCAAATACACTTCCTTTTTTATACATATATTTATACTTATTGTATTAAGCATATCATAGGTTTCTATGTAATCGATCCACTATATTTCATTTTCTACATTATTTTCAGCATTATGCTATGACCAAAGCGAGTGTGGCGCGGTGGTAGTAACGTCTGATTTTCAATCAGACCACCCCTGGTTCGATCCTGGCCCTACACCAATGACTTGTTTTTCAAGTTATGTGTGGATTTATACTCGCTTCACGGTGAAGGAAAACATCGTGAGGAAACCGGCATGTTTGAGGACTGCAATATCCGAAGATGTGTGTCATCCGCCAACCCGCACTTGGCCAGCGTGGTGGATAATGGCCTAAGTATATCTAGCTCCTTGTATGAGAATGCCCCGAGTCCCAGCAGTGGGAACGTATAGTGGGCTGCTTATGCTTATGCATTATGCATGCTATGACCAACGATAAGTCCATGTAAGCAATGTCTTATATTATTAGCAGTTTGTGTTTCGGTAGCCTCTTTGAGCCAGTTATTCTAGACTAGGCATGCTCCACCTAAGGCCAGAATGTCTAACTTGTGTGGTTACGCACCCTACTGGTCAAATGCTTAGCTATAAAAAGTAAAATCAAAAAACAGATATAAAAGTAAATTTAGGGAAGCTTACGTATCCATTAGGATATTTTTTGTCCCGAAACAAGCGAGTAACACCAGGGAGCGTAGCTGGTTTTTACATAAAACGATTTGGTAAGTTTCTAGTTATTGAGGCCGTAGGAAATGTAGCAGTTTCACATCTACGTAAATCCCCGAAATGAAAACGATTGTCGCTCGTGGAAATCCGCAGAAAGGATCAGCTGAATTCCGCGGCCATAGAACTCTGTTTGTGTAGAATGGCCATTGTGTAGAGTAATTGGAGATATCACATAAAAGTGCCAAAAATTAACAATTTTGAAATTATAAGCTCTAACTATTTTAGATAATATCATTACCTACGAAAAAGTAAGATTTGTAATGATATCTTTATTTCTTTCAGAAACACAATATTCTTACATTAAAAAACGACTATTTTTCAAAACGAAACTATCGAGCGTATTTTACGCAATCGTGTTTTGCAACTGTAACAATTCTTAACACTGAATTAAAGCTAATAAAACTGAAAAACCGTCGCACCATCATTTACGCAGGATTTTATAGGATTTTTCAAAATACAGTGTAAACTCCATGTAACATCACTCTATTTAACGACAAACTCGCTGAAGCGATGAAATCAATTGGCTTTAGTTCGTTTAGCTTGTATTTCATACAATTATACATTATCTCCATTAAACAACCACTCTCTATAACGCTGAGCTGCAGCCGGTTTTGTGCTTCGTAAATGTTTTTTATGTTGGTATTGTTTTTCTTTATGTCACAAAATAATGTTTCTTTCTTTCTTCCATAAAATGCACAGTCCTTTCAGTGACGTGATATAAAGAGTTTACACAGTATGTCCTTTTGCTCCCATAGCGTCTTAAGCCCAGCTCCTTCCTTAGCACAAACTACGGCCATTCTATCTAGAACGGCACGTCAAGTCTCGCAAGCGAATCCGTAAAAAGATTCGAGTTAATATCCGGCTCGGTGCAGCCGGCAAACAACATTTATAAGCAAATTCGGATAGTTTACAGCCAGTGTACCTGAGACGCTGCCGGCGCAATATCCGCCCGCACCTCATATCCGATGCTCACTCGACGCCTGCCGTAGCGGGCCAAGGCATGGGAACTACGCGTGTCGCTCGGCGTACTAGTGTCATCACACGCGATCGACGAGGTTAAGGCCATATGGGAGCAAAATAGCATATTTTGAAAATGCGTAAACTATAGATTTTTTTCTTTATTTTTTTGTGTACATGACTGTCCATGTCGTTTTGATATTAGGCCGTTTTGCTACTAGGTCATGTTGCTAGTAGGACGTTATGCTAATGTGTCGTTTGGCTTTTAGGACGATCTGCTAATAGGGTGTTCTGCTTAAATGTCCTTCCGATACGAACCCTTATTTTCAGTTTCATCATCATCATCATTATCAGCCTGTAGTCGCCCACTGCTGAGCATATGCCTCTCTTCTAGTACGCCAGACATCCCGGTGTAGCGCTGCTCTCATCCATCTCTCTTTAGCTCCAAAACACGATTAGGTACGTAAAAAAAGGCCGATAGCGTTTTTTTTTAATTGTCGTTTTGAAATTTAAAAATGTTGAGCTACTAAAAGTAAAAAGATATTACAACAAAACTTACTTTTTGGAAGACTGGTTAGAGCTTAAATTTCAATATTTTCATTGTTGATTGTCCGCACAATGTATGTGGAAGCGAAACGCATCGTGCGGATTTTTGGAAATTCAACAGTATAGCGGTGCCTCCTAGCCGTCTCCCTGCTCGTCCGATAGTGGAAACTGATGCTCTAATCTGTGAAATTTATTTATTTTTAACAATTGAATTTGTTTTATCTATTGATAAAAAAATAATTAATTGACGAGTAACTTTTGGTGTTAACAATTAATAATTTGTACTTGTATTTGTGTTTGTGTGGTTACGCGCCCTGCTGATACTGCTAACCATTTGCTGAAAAAAACTTACTGTATAAAAAAACTACATAGACTTTTTTATAAGAGACCAAAAGTTTTGTCTTTCGTGTGAGCGTTTAGCACTTGTACCAGGGCCCCAGGTAGGTAGTCTAGATTATGAGGCGCGGGAAGGCGGCCGCAGATCGCTCAAGAATCCTCGTCTTGCTGTATTACACAACCAAAGGGATTTACTATACTTACATCCATCAATAATATACTACGTTTGTGTCGTATCTGATTTGATTCTCGTGAGAAATATTTTCTTACTAGATTTGCACCGAGTTATATCCACGAAGATTATTAAAGCCTGAGCAATGTTGTGATGACTCAAAACTATTACAGATGCTAGTATAAAAATACGTGCGAATAATTGAGTGGACTGGTTTTTGCTCCATTTGCATTTTAACAGCGGGGGTCGTAATTATACGAGTTAGCGAAACTCTGGCTTCGCTTAGGTGGACAATGCCTAGTCTGGAATGCCTAGCTCTCAACTAGGCTGCCGAAACACACTGTTTGATGCTTGGTGACAAGATTTTTTTAAATTTTAGTGGTTGCTAGTCAGGCGAGCACTAGAAAACGGCCCCTACCACCACGATTTGGTTTCCTCGCGATGTTTTCCTTCATTCAAAGCTCGAGATCATCGCCGGGGACTGAACCCACGGCCTGCGAAACGTAAAGCGGCTACATGACCAACCGAACTCTCATCGCTTCGACACTCGCCTTTGTGATACTTTGATGTGATATTAGAATTATAAAAGATGTCATTGGTGTCTAAAAAGTACGAGATTCCTTAGTTCAAGGCAGTGTTATTTCTTCATAAGGTCTGCCTACATCCAGCCTTTCCGCGGCATAATGTTACCACCTCTAATGGTGCTAAAATCTTTTTTACGACTGGCAGCACTCATAAAAGTTATAAAACACAAAGGACGCGGGAAAACTGGGCTGGCACAGGCGTAAAATGTAACGTAAAAAATCTTTCCAACCTAGACTCCTTTCGATTATAATTTATTGCCCAGTATGAGGATATCATGGCTGTACTAAAACGTATAAAATGTCATAAATATCGTCATAAAATTGTTTGCTTCGACTGAATGTAATGAGATCACGTATGGATTCGGTGCGGGCTATAAAACTCCAGCAGCAAGCTCGGTGAAGGGTGGAAGCTTCCGTAATACGGATAGTTCTATAATACACACCAATAAATAGATTATCGTAAACTGGTGGCTTATGACATGGGCTTCTTGGAGCTCCCCATGTGTTTTGTCATCAAAACTACAGATCAAAACAATTGTATCCTCTACATTTAACGTGTCATTCGACCCACGGTAGCGCTCAGATGAAAATGTCACTTTCAAAACGACAGACTTGTGCATGGTGACCCATCCAAACACTGTCCGCATCGACCGTTGCTTAGCTTCGATGATCGGGTAAGATCACCTTAGCTAGCCGAGCTACAGGTGCTACGAGAATATACATACCTTTGAATAATATACCTAGCGAGACCATACATCAGAAACAAAACGCTAAAAAATGCAACTTGGCAAATTGCAGTTCATTTATGTAAGTAAGCGAATTTAATACCTACCTATTTGATTATAAAATATGCTACTGACGCCATTTTCTAATAACAACACATTTAGCGACACGTGTATCATCATGTTTTTGTTAAGAACTTAACTTGCATTTTTGTGTCAAAATAAATGACTTGCTTACTTTCCCAATAGTATCTAAAAGTAATATTTATTTAATACAAGCTGACCCGGCAAACCTTGTTTTTCCTTAAGTACAGTTAAAAACACTATAATTTATGAGATATCAAGCGGGATTAAAAATTATTATATTACAAAAATGGCCATAAGAAAATATGTTGGTGATAAAAAAGTAAAAATTTAGGGTTTGTATTTTTAATGCCACATTATAAAAAAAATAAAACAAAAAAATTCGTAAAAAATTAAAATAATAAATTTGAGGGTGAATAACCGTTATCAATTAGAAGTATAGAATAGATAGTAGCCGATTCTCAGACCTACTGAATACGCATATAAAATTTGGTAAAAATCTGTCAAACGGTTTCGGAGGAGTACGGTAACTAACATTTTATATATTAGATCTTATACACGTCTTACAAATAATAAATATTGTATATAGGTAGATAATTCTACAGTATCTAATCGTAATTGTTACACACAATTAATTAAACTAAGCATTGCCATCGAACGTGGCAACGCTGCCACAATTTTTGGCACCTTTTCCTCTACCCCTGGACTTTTTAGGTTAAGTTTTAGTTAGTAATGTTTTATATGAGTATTATGTTGATATTAAATAAAGACTTTTTTATAAAAAAAAACTAATAGGTACACACAATTAAATAAATGTGGAACGTAATCCTCGGCAGTGCCGCAGCCATTTCTGTAAAATGTTTTATTTTTTTTATTTAATATTTATCGACCGCGCCTTACGAATGTGTTACGGTAGGGCGTTGTATAACTTCATCCCACATATTCGGGTGCATTTTTTCGACTTTACCAGTCTGTGTCTAAAACCTGCTACTTGGCTTCGAATAAAAACTTTACCAAGAAACCCAATGTGCATGATACCAAAGAATAAAGTTTACCCAAAGGAAGGCGATTCTTTGCGGATTTCTTTTAAAACTTTAAATCGAGCGTTAATTAGTTCTCCTAAGGACTTAGCCGGTTTTTTTGCTCGCGCCATCCGGGCCACTGGTTCACGTAATCAATTAAAACTCCTTTTTAATCCTTCTTGATTCGCGCGGTCGGTTGGCGGCCATTTTGAAAGCTTTTTTGCGGCCAGGATCTGAGCATTTCCATTTTTAAATTGTGAACAAGAAGGTTGTAGACATTTCAAAGAGTTATCGAGCTTCGTCGTATTACTTTTTCAGAGATTTGTAATCAAGTTTGTTATTTTTCATTTGACACATCTACGAAAGTCTAAGTTGATTTATTTCCAATAATAACATAGTATTGTTACTATTTATTACTCTTTTTTAATCCTTCTTGATTCCCTCGGTCGGTTGGCGGCCATTTTGAAAGCTTTTTTGCGGCCACGATCTGAGCATTTCCATTTTTAAATTGTGAACAAGAAGGTTATAGACATTTCAAAGAGTTATCGAGCTTCGTTGTGTTATTTTTTCAGATATTTATTTGACACGTCTACGAAATTCTAAGTTGATTTATCTCCAATAATAACATAGTATTGTTACTATTTATTACTTCTTTTTAATCCTGTTTGATTCGCGCGGTCGGTTGGCGGCCATTTTGAAAGCTTTTTTGCGGCCACGATCTGAGCATTTCCATTTTTTAATTGTGAACAAGGAGGTTGTAGACCTTTCAAAGAGTTATCGAGCTTCATTGGTTTTTTTTTAAATTGCTGTCAATTTTTTTCATTTTTTATTTGACACGTCTAAGAAAGTCTAAGTTGATTTATTTCCAATAATAACATAGTATTGTTACTATTTATTACTGATGCTGTAGGTATATATGTATGTTAAAATAATTTTAATTTCAAAATTATTAGTACGCAATTTTTTTGACTAAAATACATATACGCACTTATTTTTTACATTTCCCTTGCAAGTAGGAACATGAAAGAGTGAGTAGGAAGCGCTGCAGCCGCCTGCAAGTGCTCCATAATTACACGGTGTCTTGGCTTTTAATTACTCCCTGCTTTGTTTAATAACTTTTTCCCGCCAAGCGGAACGGTTTTGGGGACAAATGGAATTAAATGCACGACTCTGTTTTGAATTCTTTTATTCAGACAATCCTAAGAAATATAAGTAAGATATGATTTGCTGCAACAGTTTTTTCTCATTTCGATCAAAGCGATTGTTGCTAGTGGAAAGCGTTAGGAAAAGATTGTTTTATTACTCTCATTTATATTTACACTAAACGTCTTGAAACAGCAATGAAATACCCAAACATTTGCATCAAAATGATTAAAACTCGCAGTAAAAAATACAGCAAAACTTATAGAGTCGCTGAGGGTAAATAAAAAGCACATAAAACCGCCTCGTCTTTTTATCAAAATAGCCAACTTAAATAATTCATAGCGTTTCCGCCATTTCGTTTTTCTCACTTCAATCCCTGGTAGGGTTATCCGAGTACGTTCGAAGTTTAAAACTGACGTTTCGCCATCGCTCGCCAAACTTTTCCCAGAGGTGGGGAAAGCTGTTAACTAAAAAATGTCGAACAAAAGTGACGGATTGTTGTCAGTTTCGATGGGGAAATGCGGCGGTGGCGCTGCGAGCGGCTGCACGGGGAAGTTTGTCGGATTGTGTTGTATAATCTGTGGTTTTACTGTGACCGTGGCCGCAGCGAGCGCGCAGTCGGCGCTAATTTCCCGGGAGGGTCCCGCGGACCGGCGATAAACAACCGACAACCGCCTAGAATTAATAGGCCAATATTTTTTTTACTAGATACCCTGTGAATATTTCATCTTTTTTAAGTTTGAAGGTGTTTGAGACGCTATGCAATTTTCTCCGTGGGTTGAGTGCGAATTTTTATGGTGCAAGAGTTCCATGGGAATCGAGACAGATTGTTTGTGTTTTGTTTGTAGCAGTCTCTTGGATGAAAGCCGGCTTTAGCGGTTATGTCTTATGAATTTTGCAGCTCTATTGATATGAATATGAAATTATTGACATCCAAATAATTTTCATTACGTATCTATATAAACGGTTACTTTAACGTCAATGATATCATCATTCATCATTTTCAGTCCTCTATCGCCCACTGCTGAGCATAGGCCTCCCTTCGTGTATGTTATATAACAAAATGTTAGGGCTAATATACGTTTTTTCGAACGTGCAATCTACATAAAGTTTCGATATGTTTTCGTTCGAAACGTAAGAAAATGACCTCATTTGTAAAACGGCTGGGTCGAAACTTTGCTAAAAAAACTGTAAACACGTGATATGGGTCTTGTTATGCGAAACAAATGAATTTTATTATTTATTTATTTTGTTATCATCTAAAACGAAACCTAAAAATCTTGTATCTACTATATACCTACTGAAATATAGTGTATATGTTGTTAAATAGTGAGATATCTTCATAAAAAGAAACCTGCCTATTCAGATACGTATCAGATCCCAACCAGCATTATTCTGTCGACAAAAATATTTGTAACTTGTGCTATTTTATTGCAGAGACATCTCATGAATCAGCAAATACGAATATTAGTAGGCAATAAACAATGCCCACGTTATGACATGTGTGACAATTTGCTATTGATTTCATTACGTTTAGGATTCCTCGTAAACTGGAGCGCAGAGAACATTATATAGAATCTGCTTAAGACCTACGCACACTTGACCGTAATGGTGACCGATGGATAAATACTTTATATTGATACATATTAACCACTCAGACTAAAAGCCAACAAATTGAGTTCATCACAAATATGTTGGCCGTGCCGGGAATCGAACCCGTGATCCTTTGGTTGACAGTCCAGCATGGTAGCCGAACGAATGAATTACTTATACGTACATAAAATAACATATCTTTCTTTACGCGAACCAGTTCGTCAAATAGTAATAATAGAAACTGACATGTATTTTAACCCTGGGAAATAATGTATCGAATGAATCTATTATTTCTGATCCATGGTTTGAGATCAGAAATAATAGATTCATCAGAAATAATAAATTTAAAAGTAAACGATATACGAGTATGGTCGAATTGTTTCAGTTTTTTAGATGGCATCTAAAGGGTTTTCTTCAATTACACATAAAAATGCAAGGTTTAGGTCAAAATCCCGGTGTGAGTAGGTCTTACGGAGAAAAAGTTTTATTTTAGTCACAATTTAAAACGAATTAGACGTGATACCTAATTTTTGGTTTATATTGACTTGGACATTTAGCAGGGTGAGCAATTATTATTTTTTTACTCATAATGGGCTTGCGCTTGATCGCAATTCACCTGATGGTAAGCGATATTGCGATCTAAGGTGGAGCGCGCTTGCCCAGAAGAAACCGGTTCACTCTTGCCTTGAAAACCGCTAGATTATAGTTATCGGGGAACAGGGAATTTGGCAAAGAATTCCTTGGCAGTACGCACAATGAAGGTGGACGCAAATCGCTTAGTACGGGACTTAGGCACCTCCACGGTATAACGATGCCGCCTTGGTGTTTCCTTGCTCGTCCGATTATGGAATGGGGCGGAGGAATTCCACGAATTATGGACATTGACCTAAGGCGGAGCATGCCTAATCTGGAATAACTGGCTGTCAAGGTGGCTGCCAGAACACTGTTAGTGAACCTACCACCCGGGTGTTAGCTAAAATCTTGAACGGTTAGTTGCAACTAACCCTGTATGTGTACAGTATAATGTGTACAGTAGGTCTATGTACGGTAGAAGGATACGTTAACGGACTGCATTTTACGACAGCAGCCGAAATGTTCAGGGGATCACCCATATAACGGTACACAGGGGTGGCACACGACTGACTAGTTATTATGGTATAGGTACTAGTTGCGCCCCGCGGTGCTACCCGCGTTAATCCAGGGCAAAAAAGTTAATCCGATATAAAAAATGATTATGTGTTAATCTAAGGTCAACGTACCTTCATAGTAATTTCATCAAAATCGGTCCAGTTGTTGGAGCGTGAAGGAGTAACATAGATTTTGAAGTTATTTGTGTATTCCACGGGAACCACTATTGTTTTCGGGATAAAAATTAGCCTATGAGTTAATCCAAGGTCTAACCTATCTTCACTCCTAATTTCATCAAATCGATTCAGCAAGTACCTTGTCTTGGCTCACGAGATTACCGCCATGTGGGATGTTGACTCGACTGTCCCGATAGTTGTATCGGTAAACGGCCTTATAGCGAATAGCTTCGACCAACATCTCGCGAGGCTCTCGCTAGATGGATGGATCAAGGGATACAGAAGGCAGTCATACTCGACACGGCGCGCATTGTCCGGAGGTTCCTGTCCCTGTAGCTCCTACCGCCAGGAGCTTGGGCCACGCCTCGCTGCCGGTGGCATGCTATCTTTTAGGTTTTTTTTTATATTGTTGTATTTGATTTATTGTAAAAAACTTATAAGTTACATATTAAATATGACGAAATTATTCTTCTAGAATAAATAAATACGTCAAATATTAATTATAGTTTTCTTTATTGTGTTCTTTGTGTAAGTGAAATAGTCGTACTAAATTCCTCCTCGTTGAGCAGCCCTAGCGGAGTCGTAAAGTGCGGCCACTAGAGCTACGTAGTAGTAACAACTCATATAAAAGATAAACAGGCTTGATACCGCTAATTAAAATGATGCCTCCCCATTCTTACAGAGAGCAACATCTTTTATTGCTGCTTCTGACGTAGCTATCATACTGGCTTTGCTATTTTTCTGGCTTTGCTATCATTCTGGGGTAGCTATCATACGTGAAGATATTATCAAGTGTATACTATCTACACATCGTAACTGTTTGCCAAATATACCAAATACGGAAATCTTCTTCTTCTTCGTATGAGCTAAGTGGCCAAACTCTGTTGTCGAGAGTTTTCAAGCCACTAAAGTTTTCAAGCCCTGAAGGCTGACTTGGCTGCAGACTAACAGCCGAGATCTACAATTTAACGTGTCATCCGACCCACGGTAGTGCCCTGATAAAAACCCCACTTGAAAAACGATAGCCTTGTGCATGCATGGTCAACCATCCAAACACTGTCGCATCGACTGTTGCTTAGCTTCGATGATCGCGTCTGATCGCCTTAGCTAGCCGAGCTACAGGCGGATATCGATATGAAATAAATATTACGACTGCCAAAATTCTGTTTAAAAATTTGTTTTCGCACACGGCTTGCTGCGTATAAAACTTATGAAAACCTACAACTCAGCATGTTGCCATATCTGCTGATTTGAAAGTGCTTGAAAATTTACACCAAAGTTTCTGATTTACGTCAATGATGGATGATACATGACAAATAATTTTGTGCTATATTTGTAAAAAAGAAATATTGTCTACGGCTTCTGATTGTGCTATATTTTGTGACTCTTCTATGGATTCGAATGTTTTTCTTCGTACTTTTCGATTCTTGTTCTTGGTATTTCGTTTGTTGTGCCTAGCGACAGATTTTTCTACTTGAGGATGGTTGCTAGCCAAACGAGCACTAGGAAAATCCCTACCATTATGGTTACGTTTTCCTCACAATATTTTCCTTTACCGAAAACTCAAACTTATTAGCGGGAATCGAAACCAAGGTTCGATCCAAGCTGAAACACCCCGCACAACCATCAGGTTGTAAGGTGGTTACACAGCCAACTTATCTGGGCGCTACCGTGGGTTGGATGACACGCTAAATTGTATGTTCCGGCTGTCCCGGTTGACATTTTAATATTGTAAATTGACATTTATAAATGTACTTTTGTACTTATATACATTGAATATCGCCGCCTATTCGTGTGTAATAGTTTAATAAGTATGTTTCTAGTTTGTTGGTGATTGATATGTATTAGTTTATTTATAATTATTATTTTAATGCCATAATTACCTGCAATAAACGTATAAATAAAATAAACTGAAACTGTCTTCTGTCTTAGTATAAGCAGTCGTTAAGCCAAGTCAGAGGCCTTCGGCCGGTTTGAAAACTCTCGACACCATAGCTTGGCCACTTCGCTCATACAAGGTCTTCCTTGTATGAAGAAGACATCCAACTGAGCTGCCATCGCTTTAAAATTCAACGAGCTATCTAGATTGTCTAACAAATTGTGTTCCCATTACGTTATTCCGCCGCCGACGCTAGTCCAGGGCTTGTTGACCAATGATAATATACCACTTGATAGCGTATAACTTTACCCCTCTTCGAAACATGTAAGTGATTCATCACCTATTCTTTCCGCGCAGTGAGCTACGCGCTTAAATTATGTCTAAATAAATCAAATTAATCCATTTGAAAGATTGATATTTTTTGTACAGGTTAAGCTTAATATTTTTTCAGTAATTCTTAAATTACTTAGTTCAGTCACGCCATACAAATTTGAGCGTCTGCGTCCCAGCTGTGAAAATTTCACGAAATTCATATAAAATCAACAAATGACAATATTAGAATTATAAGCTTTAACGATTCTTTATAATACCATTATTTTTTAATAAAAATAAGATGTTTTTTAATTGCTTTATGAGTTTCAGAAACACAATCTTTTTATATGTAAAAACAATTATTTTTCAATAGTTAAAACCATTGAGCGAATATTACGTAATGGTGTTCTAACAATTCCTTATACTGAATAATAAATTGAAAAAACCCTGTTATTTACGCAGGACTTTATAAGATATTTCATAATATTATTTTTTTTCCATCGCGCCTTAATTAAAAATTACATACATATTTTAAATGTAACCTGTTCTTCCTGTAATTTCGTATGTGACGTCACCGGTCGGCTCCAGCGGAAGACCAGCGCTGATTGCTTTGCAGTCAGCACACGCTGAGCTGGGGCCAGTTTTGTGCCACTTAAATGTTTTTTTTTTATTGTTTATTATGTTTTTATTTTATTGCCTTTGTGTCACAAAATAAATGTTTCTTTCTTTCTTTCTAAATGACCAACACTCAAAAATTTAAGCACTGATCCCCTGTTAATTTATTTAGTCCGTCCTGCTCTACCGCACGGACACATTATAGCTCTGTCCTTTGCTAGCACCGCGTCCCGCGGTCGTATAAGCGGTGTTCACCGCAGAGGTGAACAGCGCTTATACGAGACATAGCTCACATCGGTCGTCAAGTGGCATATTATTATCCCGGTTGTAGACATCGTTAACACATGTCGAAGGCAGCGCCCACTCACAAAGGTAGCTGCTACGACTGAAATTTTAATGAATGCCTTCAGGGCTCGAGTTGAATGCACGGAGCGACTGTTGGAACAAACAGCTCGCTGGTTCCGTACAATGCGAGTGCTATTAGTATTGTTACTTCGTTTTGATATTATTAAACAAGATAAAAATGTATTTTTAAGCTAGTTGCTTATCAAATATTTTTATTAGCATAAGCATAAGCAGCCCACTATACGTTCCCACTGCTGGGACTCGGGGCCTTCTCTCACGAGGAGAGAGATATAGGCCATAATCCACCACGCGGGCCAAGTGCGGGTTGGCGGATGACACACGTCTTCGGATATTGTGATCCTCAAACATGCCGGTTTCCTCACGATGTTTTCCTTCACCGTAAAGCGAGTGCAAATCCACACATAACTTGAAAAACAAGTCATTGGTGAAGGGCGGGGATCGAACCAGGGGCCGTCTGATTGAAAAGCCTTGCCACCGAGCCACACTCGCTTCAAATAAAAAAAAAATATTTTAATTAAAATCCATATAAATCGTTATAAATGATGTTTAGGATTTAAAAGCGATAATGAGGGCAAATTTGGAATTTATTTCCAAGACACCAACACAATTTTTTCCATGTTTTAATTCCTTAATTTTCAATTTATATTTTGTTCGAATTAGCTGCATTCCAGGGTAAAATTAGTCGATCAGTTGGTCACTTAGAGGGCAGCCTATTTCTTTTAAATTTTAAAAGTATAAGTGATTTAAGAAAATAGTGGTGTATGGCAGACAAACTGTTATTAAAGCGATGGGTTCGCAGGAATGATGATACAAGGGCAAAGTCTTGAATTCACATTTTTTAAATTTTATTCATAAACGGTAAAAAATATCGAACAAATAACTTAGACCTTCTGAAAAAGAGGTAGTGGCATGCCTTAATAGGCAGGACATGGTGAGACTTATTATTATAACACTACTAGCTGACCCGGCAAACGTTGTTTTACCTAAATAAAAAAAAAATATCTAAATATACAGTAGCCGATTCTCAGACCTACTGAATACGCATATAAAATTTGGAAAAAATCGGTCGAGCCGTTTCGGAGGAGTACGGTAACAAACACTGTGACACGGAAATTTTATATATAAGATTTGCCATTTATGTATAACCCGTGTTTTTCGAAATACATTATTGAATTTCCTCTCAGCGGCAACCATCTTCGACTGATTTTCATCAAACACAGATTTTATTCCCTGGACTAACACGAAAAACATTGCTGGTGGCACCTATAGAGTGTATGTCCTTAAGTAGCGAGCTATATTTACATCAGAACAGTTATTAAGTTAGATGACGTCACAGGCCCCTGTGACCCAAAAACCTTCTGTCGCAGGATGTGTCACTCGGAGGCCCCACTGCGCGCTCCGGGGGGTGATTTATACCCATACTGGACCTACTCCTAAACATATACGTTTAAGTGAGTATCTACGCACTCATACTCGTATTGCTATATGTACATATTTCACGTTTGTAACACTAACGGGATACAAAGTAGTCTATGTGTTAATCCAAGGTCTAACCTATCTTCATAGTAAATCTCATCAAAATCGGTCCAGCTGTTTGAGCGTGAAGGAGTAACATAGATTTTGAAGTTATTTGCGTTTTTCACGGGAACCACAATAGTTTTCGGAATAAAAGTAGCCTATGTGTTAATCCAAGATCGAAGTTATCCTCATACCAAGTTCCATCAAAATCAGTTTAGCTTTTTGTATGTATTCTTACTTTATAATATTGATTTGTACTTATTATTTTCCGAATTAAGAGTTATTCTATCTATGTGTAATACATAATATATGTAACAAAAAAACATTTGCTTTACTTTTTTATTTTGGTAAGTTATGATAGAAAATTTGTGGTTGCTCTGTTACCCATAAAAGCATCAGATTTAAATAAATCAAAAGGGGAAAATATCGAATAAACACAACAATATAGGAGAGACGGGAATCGAGGTGATTCTTCAACAATGAAGCGACGAGCGCATTCAATTTGTTATCGCTTTATGATACGGTACAGGAGTTGAGGATCTAAATATTATTATCTTGACGTTTGTCACGTTCGGCTAGCTAAGGTGATCTGACGTGATCATCGAAGTTAACGGTCGACGCGGACAGTTTTTGGATGGGTGACCATTCACAAGATTGTAGTTTTTAAAATGGCATTTTCATCTGAGTGCTACCATGTGTCTTAGAACATCGTTAAGCGCCGCCAATCCGCACTTAGCCAGCGTGGTGGATTATGCCAGCCTATATCTCTCTCCTCGTGAGAGAAGGCCCCGAGTCCCAGCAGTGGGAACGTATAGTGGGCTACTTATGCTAAGCGACAGTCAGAGGCCTTTGGGCGGCTGGGAAACTATCGACATCGAACGGAGCTTGGCCTCTTGGCTCATACGAAGAAGAAGAATAAGATGAAGTTGATATTTATGTATGTAAATATTATATATTATGTAATACATATTAATGAAATCATGGTCTTCATAGAATAGGTATTTAATTGTCCTATCAAATATCATCGAAATCGTTTGGTAAAAATAGCAAACAGCAAACTTTTTCCCTTTTTATAGGACCCTTCCAAGAAACAATCACCGACGGCTAAAATGAATTGAGTAGAATTGTTTTAAAATTACAGCCTCTACGCGAGTATCCAATCTGCGGCCATCAGAAAAAACTTATCACATCCAAACCAAGATAAATTAAGGTCTTCGATACAAAGATGTTTCGCTCGCTTCACTCGATTGGTCAGAAATACAAACAATAAAATTAAACACAAGTTCTTTATTGAAAACTATTCAACGCAGTTTCTAACTTAAGAGTTTTCAAATTTTAAATTAATATTTGTTCGTTTTAGCTGCGTTTCAGGATAAAATTAGCCAATCAATTGGTCACCTAGAGGGAAGCCTATTTCTAACTTTTCAACGCACTTTCTAACTTTTTACAAGCACCTTTCAGAACTAAAAACAACTTACTTTTTAGGTATCCGTACCTAAAAGGTAAAGACGGGACCCTATTACTAAGCCTCCGCTGTCTGTCTGTCTGTCTGTCTCCATGATGTACCTCAGGTTGTACATACAACAATTGTACGAAACCTTTCATGCGCGAGTCCAACTCACAATTGGTCAATTATTTAATGTTATTTTTTTAAACGTATCCACACAATATGTAACGTGTATTTTTTATGGGGAAAAGAAAACTACAATGGCCTCTTAGGTGTAGCAATCGGTATATTTGAATGCGAACCCTTTGCAGTGTGCGGGGAGAGGGACCGCTGTTTCCGGGGATGCTAACTTTATCATATATTTTACATCAATAGGTATGAGTACATATGATTTTATTTCAAATAATAACACAGTAAAATACGAGGAACAATATTTAAATTTCTTATAAAAAGAAAACTGATTTGAACGCAGTTTTTCACAGGTGAATTACATAATCTTAATATATATAAATCTCGTGTCACAATGTTTGTCCTCAATGGATTCCTAAACCACTTAACCGATTATGATATAATTCGCACACCATGTGCAATTCGATCCAAATCTCAAATTATAGTCGCAATTTTAATTTATTGCTAATAACTGAGGCTAATAATTATTGTCTGTTATTATTTGACAGTCACAATTATCTGTTAACTCCAAATGATTCTAACAGATGTCGATACCTTTCGACTGGCTTGAGTAAGTAATCAATAGATGGCGCTGTAAATCTACGAACGTATCATATAAGCTACACTATCTATTTTTCATACCCCTAAGTGAGGCAAAACAACGCCGTTGTTACGGCAAAAAGTAATATATGCAACATAACTTATCTTTCGTCTCAACTTCTAAACAACCATAATATATGCAAAGTCAATACAGAGCATTTATTATATTAACCGAAAATGAACTTGCAAAATTTATTACCGCAACACCCAACTCGCTTCTACCCCGTCACCTTCTTGTCTCAAAACTTCGCCAATTTCAAATCCATTGATGCTTTTATTAGAACTTTAAGATTTAAGCGTAGAACAAAAGCAGCAATGGAAAGTGTTCCATTTTGAAAAGTACTGTGAAAGTGAGGGTAGATGTGTAGTGGTGTAGATGAAAGTGTGGAGAATGGTAAGTTTTGACAGGCAGTCTCAGAAAGCAACACGCGCCTCGGCGGGGATGACGCATCGTACCGTGTCAGACAATAAGGTGCTTGCCGGCTTAGGATGCTTCAAGCCGCAAACTTAATTAAATCTACACTAGTTGAGGGAAAGTTTGTGTGTTTGACAGCGAACTAGAATAAATAGAAAAGTAAGTTGGCCGATAAAATGGTTCCACGCGTAATTGTAAAATACCGCGGTGGGCGGGGCAAAACAGCTACCGCGCGTGGGTGACATTCGGCTAGTATCGGTGGCGTGACCTTGATGTAACCAATCGCGTGCGAGCTTTGTGTGTGTGTGTTTCGTTGGGATAGCAGTATAATTGTGTGCGTAGAGGGATCCAAATAATAAGCGCCAATTGTATGGAGTTACTCTTCCGTCTAGTACGGTGTTTGATTGTCGCTGATGACTGACATTGCTGAAGCCTTGTTGACGACCGTTTGACGAACTCGTTGGCGTAACGGTCACCATACCGGACTGCCAACCAGAAGGTGCCGGGTTCGATTCCCAGTACAGTCAACATCAAAGTAAGTTCAACAACTTACTTTGTTGGTTGTCAGTCTGAGTGTTGAATGTGTAGCGATATAAAGTATTTATGTAGTATATCAGTTATATTAACAACCATTATACAAACAAGAAATGGTTTAGTATGGGGCTAGGCTTGCGATTGATCGCAACTGGATGAACACATAAAATAGTTTTGACTAGCAGTATACATACACTGTTATACTTTTTCAATTCCTAACTAGCCGCTAGCTTTGTAAATGTTTAATTTAAACTTGTTATTGTATTTATAATATGAGAGCTGCGAAATTGATATTATCAACTTCATCAGCAGTAAAAAACGATAGCTAGCGAAAAAAATGTTTTCAGCAAAGTTCTGGATATTTTACCTAAAACCAGCCTTGTGTTACGCAACGAAATAACAAAATATTTTCGTTCATTTTCAGCGAAAAACGATATTGGATACCTAACGCTGAGCTAACTATATTGTAACTCAGCAGAAACATGAAATATTAATATACACCTTCATATACTTTTTTTATATAGAATAGAATAGAATATTTTTTTTATTTCATACATATACCCAACTAACTTTTGCCCGCGGCTCCGCCCGCGTGTTTGTCGATTTTTTCGCGAATCATATTTTTTCTGAATTTTGTTTGCTACAAACCTTTCTGGAGTTATAGCGTCAGGAAGGAAAACCCGACTTATTTTTATGTAATAGAAGATATATCTGTTGAAATAAGGAGTTGAAAATAAGGAGTAGAAGGTTAGCGTGGTATGGACATGTGATGCGTAGAGAGGAGAAGCATGTCACTAGAAGATGTATGGAAATGGTAGTGCAAGGAAGAAGAGCACGAGACCGCCCGAAAAGGACATGGATGGAGTGTGTGAATGAAGACATGAGAGAGAAAGGATTGAGTGTGGAGATGACGTCTGATAGAGGAGAGTGGAAGAAGAAGGTTTGCTGTGCCGACCCCACCTAAATGTGATAAGGTAAAGAAGAAGAAGAAGATATATCTGTTTGTTTGAGAAACACAAGGATTTGCCCTTGATAATAAATAGATAAAAAAATAAGTGTCGAGCTTCACGGGGCCTTTTATGATCGCATGCAGAGTTCGCACCATCTTTACAAAATGGCCAAAAAATATTTCCCCCCTTGAATATGAATGAAATATAAATTGTATATTTTACTTCTAAAGCTAATACATACATAAATAAATATTCTGTGACTGTTTAGAGGGTCTAACAAATGTCGTTATAAAGATCGAGTAAAAAATGCTTAAAAATTACATGTGTATATAGAGAACCTCTTTGTTTTTTTTTTCAGTATTTGTTGTTATAGCGCCATGGGAAAAACATAACTCGTGAAAACTTCAGCTTTCTAGCTATCACAGCTTCTGAGATACAGCCTGGTGACAGACAGACGGACAAACAGACAACGCAGGCTTATTAATAAGGTCTCGTTTTAACCTTTTAGGTACTGAATCCTAAAAATGTGCTAATCGCCATTTTGCAGCGGCAGTTATCATAAACTTATTTTCATAAAACAATAGCTAGAACACTCATCATAAAAATAAGTAGATTATGGATGTCTTTTTCTTTTACCTTGACAACACACGACTGAACCAATTTGGATATCACAGCGGAAGTACACTAAATATTTAATTTTGTCTTCTATCTACAACGAATTTTCGCAAAGTAACGCCTGATTCAATAGGCAATTTGGATATTACCTATGTAGGTAGGTTACCTAAGTAGACCTTGGATAAACAAACAGACTGCTCATTATCCCGGCTTAGCGAGAGCAAAAAAGCGAGGCATAACTAGTAAATTATATAAAACACAAAGCAAACATTTTCGGAATCGCTAAAAGAACGCATTAGAGCATAATCCTCTTAATTAACATTTTTAAAAGCACTCTACGAGAGGAATTCATGAGATTTTACGTTTTGAAAAGTGCAGACTTGGAAAAAAATGTAGGATTTTTAGCGCGCGGGCTGCGGAACAAGAACATCTAGCTTTGTTCAGCCAGCCCGTACACTGTTTACTAATTAATGTGCCCGCATGGCAACGCCTGGGGTGGCCACACTTTCTGGCTAATTGGCAGGCCTTGTTATTCTATCATCATAGTTTTTAGATCACCCTTTGCTGGACGTAAGCCTATCTGCGCATATGTTTTAATAGCTTCTCTATCTATAAAAAGGTCTAAATTCATTACTTTATTTTCCACAGCGAAATATAGTCCTTCCTCGTGTACGCCATGGAATCTCTTGACACCAAAGTATGGTCATCATGATTATGTGGAGAACAAGAAAAAAAATATGGAGTAAGTACAAGTAGTTCAGTGTCTTCAACTGTTTGTTTGTAATTCGAGTGCACCTGACATGGCTTTTAGCTGAACTAAGTGCGGGAAAATTTGTAGATTTACAGGTTTACGTTAAATTTTTAAAAATTAAAAGGACAAAGGGTGAAAAGGATTTGCTTCTAGATTACAATTATACTAAGTTAAATGTACTTGGAAAAAATGTCGTGTCATATTTAATCTAAGCTAGCAAATACAATTATTTCTTTTATCCTAATAACGAAATTAAGCCGGCATTTTCTATTTATCCCACCATTTCCTCGCATGATGGTCACCCGCCAATTTTCCCGCACTCGTCGCTTTCCCCGGTTTTTATTTGTAATTACTTGATGCGTTTCGGATCGGAATTAAATCTGTCGCCGCTCGCTGCCATTAGCCGACGCCGTCTACAACACTGCTCGTGGGGATTTCAACCATTCTACAATATACTTATGTGTTTAGAAAAAGCTTTAAAGGTTTCGTTATCTCTCTTCTCTCTCTTTTTCTTTCTCTGAATGATAATCATTGTGTAGGTACTAATTAAAAAAAAATAACAAAATAAAAAAAAAACATCAAATCAAAAACGAGTTGTGTGACAAAATATTATGAAATAACAAATTGTAAACATAAGAAACTTAATGGCGATTCTGCGTTAGTTATTTTCGTCATTTACCTCTATTACCCCCTTAATTTCCATAAATTCATGGTCTATAGCACTAAAACAGTTGATTGCGCTTAGTTTAATTATTACTGTGTTGTAGAAATTAATAACGTTTGAACAATGTGTCATAGAACTCTAATACGGAACCCTTATATGTATAAGTGTATCGTAACAAGCTCTTTACCTCCTATTTTGCTATTGTTCTGATTTATTTCCCTCATTTTACAGAGTTTCTCCAAACCTGACCCCAGTTATATCAAAATAATGTAAATCTTCCCAGTATTTCCCCCATCTTTCCTCGATTTTCAGCAGAAATTAATGCCGTAAATTGGAAGGAATTTGAGGAAAAGACGAGCCGCAAAAAATCGTACGTATTCCCACATGGTTCTCAGGTTTCGAGGCAAACCACCGCTGCAGTATCTGCCGGGGAGCTATGATAGAAATTTTCCAATAGAAAGGGAAATAGGAATATATGGGAATTTTTCCAATAGGGCGATGATAAGGGCAAACTTTTGGATTAACAGTTTTAACACTATAAATCGTAAACAAAAAAACGATTTAATAGCTTAAAGTCCCTCTAAAAACCAACCATAAGAATATTTATACTTATTTTGGTACCAATCGCACTTATAAATTAGAAATGAAACTGGTTCAGAAAATCTAAAATTAAGTTATTTGAACCGTTTTTCAGCTACGATTTTCGATATTTTTTCCGTTTACTATTTATAGTAAAAGAACTGTAAAATCAAGGTTTCCCTTATCTTCGATTTAAGGATGCTAAATATAATTAGATTTTGTTATTTGCATTTGTAGTAAACGCTTATATTATGAGTAGTAATAGCAGCAGGCTTTTCTAGAAGTGGCTTAACCCTTAAATGGACGTTTTTGTTTCACGTTTTAAACAAATATATTTGTGTCATAGACTTGTATTACAGGCTAGGAAAAAATCTAGACATTAATTTACTATATTTCTTTGCAATAATGTGAGCGTTGTTCATAAACTACATTACAAAAAAAATAAATGAAGGTCAATTTTATGTGTGATTTTTAGTATGTTGTTTAAAAACAACATTGTCCATTTAAGGGTTAAGTAAGTAAGTCGGTAACAACTCCCCCTGTTCTAACTGTTCTAAACTCCCCTCCCCCTTTGCTCCTATTTTTCACAATGAGCCAAACTGTCCGTTTTAGCCCCGCCAGTATGTTTAAACCTATACTCTGAGCAAGGGCACCATACTCCGCGCGCCGCGACCGTAACGAAAACGTATTACGCTTATATGAAGCGTATTAAATAACGAGCAGAGCCGCGGCACGCCACTAGCTCGCGCGGGGGCCATGTGGGGTGCTTTCTCGGGACACGACACCAACAAATCAACAAATTATAAGACTTCACCTTACAGCCTGGGTAAAAGTACTATGCTTCACAACACAAGACTCGTTCAGTGAAGCACAGGTTACACCTAAATTTTAGCGTACAACTATAAAGTTGTAAGATAAAACTATAATAAAATAGACTATTTTTAGGGTTCCGTGCCTAAAAGGTAAAAAGGTATGGTTCCGACCCTATTACTAAGCCTCCGCTGTCTGTCTGTCTGTCTCCAGGCTGTATCTCAGAAACCGTAATAGCTATATAAACCTGAATATATATAATGATAAATAAATACCTGAATAAATAAACCTGAAACTTTCACAAGATATGTATTTCCCGTGCTGCTATAACAACAAATACAATAAGTTTAAGCTTTCTAGCTATTACGGTTTCAGAGATACAGCCTGGAGACAGACAGACAGCGGAGGCTTAGTAATAGGGTCCCGTTTTTATAGCTGTACGATAAAATTTAGGTTATTATTATAAAAATAGTGTAATGTTATAGTACACCAATTTATTTGGCCAAATAAACGTTTTATTTATTATTATTATTAAAAGAATAAAGCTGCGGACAGTTCCTGCCTGTACTACGAGGAGACTATAAGAGGCATCATACTCGAGGGTCTTTGGAGATGAGGCATTGGGGCCCCATCTCCAAAGGAGGGTTTTAGCGAATAGTGGGCCCCCACGCTTAGCTCGCATCCACGATGGATCAGATTGCCGTTTGCGGAGCTTCTCAAATTAATCTGTATCGACAACTCGACAATGCCGTAAAGCGGGAATACTTGAAATGTTTGATGCGATTGGCTGTTAAAGTCACGTGGGTACTTGCGGCAGCCAACCATATCGTTACGACACCGCTGAGTTAATGCTAAAATGTGTTTGATATGCTCCACACTCGGTGCTCAGTTGTTGTGTAGATTCGTTTCATTTTAGTTATTTATTGAGAACTCTGCAATTGAAGTTCAGTATTTAATTATTGTAAAATAAATAATTTGGTAAAATACTTGTAGTGACGTATTCATGTCAGTGTCCTCTGATTAGTAAACGTCAATGTCACTGTCATTGCAAACTGAACACTTTCGTTTGGCTTAGGTTTAAAGTATTCATGAAAATATAAATGTAAGGAAGCGCCTTGCTTATTTACTATTACTTGCTTATATACTAAAACTATTTTTATAATCATTTGCAGGCGAAAGTTTGTATGTTTGTGTTGCAACAGTAGAGCAAAAAAACATATCTTTTTTCCTATGTTGTATATAAGATAAAAACTCTAACGTCATAATTTGTAAATATGATTACGACGATATGCTGGTTATTACGAAAGTAAACTAGTAAAAAGTAAGATAAAAAAGAGAACTAATCATAATTATTACAGCGGAAGTTATCTAATGACGTCATAACATAAATCTAACGGCAAAAAGTTGGTGGTAACAGAAAACATTTGGTGGTTATGTTGATTTCTTTTGTCCAGAGGAGATGGTGTGGAAAATTAACTTGGATAAACTACGCAGTCGACAATTACAGACCATATACAGTTTGTTATTAGTTCTATGGTGATAGTATAAAATATTACACACGTTTTTGTGTTGTTGGGCAATGGTAAAAACGTCTGCTTTTTAATCAGACAACCCCTGGTTCGATCCCTACAACAATGACTTGAATTAATTAATTTATAAATAATTTTTAATTTACCTGTCGGACTTCTAACCAAAGGGTGCCGGGTTCGATTCCTAGCACGGCCAACATCTTTGTGGTGAACTAAATTTGTTGACTGTCTGTCTGGGTGTTAAATGTGGATCGATATAAACTATTTATGAATATGTAGTATTATGTCAGTTGTTATTAGCAACCATAAGAGAAATAGTTGAGAATAAGGTCCACAAATTGACAGACGGGATTCGGAACACCATTCTGCGCTCCAAAACAAAAATTACCGACGCAACCCAAAAGTCTGCACAGCTGAAATGGGATTGGGCGGGACATGTCTACCGAATGTCAGGTGACCGCTGGGCGAAGGTTTGTACTACTTGGGTACCGAACGCGAAACGACCTCGAGGTCGACCCAGACAAAGGTGGCGTCATGATCTGGACGAATATGACACAAACTGGGCCACCAAAGCCGAAGACCGGGCTGTCTGGAAGGAGGGAAGAGAGGCCTTTGCCCAGTAGTAGGACACAACAGGCTGAAAATAATAATAATAATAATAAGGTCCACAAAGTCTACTGACAAAGGATACATCGAGTCTTTCCAAGTGACGCCGCGTGGTCTCCCTACAAGTAATTCTCGCTGTACCTACATCTGTCTGTGCCCCAGCGAGGTTATTATTAAGAAAGCTAGTTTTTCGCCACATCGATATAAAATATGTATGTATGTATATGTAGTACTAGTTGCACCCCTTGGCCTATTAACCCGCGGTTATCCAGGATAAAAAAATACGAATCTGTTAATACAGGGTCAAAGTTATCTCCATTCTAAATTTAATTGAAATCGTTCCGGGATGTTTTCGGGATAAAAAGTAGTCTATGTGTTACAAGGTCTAACCTATTTCCATACCAAATTTAATCAAAATCGGTTATACCGTTTGAGCGTAAAGAAGTCACGAACATACACACACACGCACATACACATATTTATTTCTCTCACAAGTACAGAGGCCATAATCTAAAGCCAGAAGCTAAGAAACGGTCAATGCGGACGGTGTTTGGATAGGGACCATGCACAAGACAGTGTTATTTTAATCCGGGCGTTCCCGTGGGTCGGAAGTCACATCTCCTTTTATTTCCTTTCTCTATGTTTCAAACTTGAGCTTCAGCATTTGCGATCTTGTGATGATTAGCAAAGTATGAAAGTTTACTACGCAGTTGACTGACAAAGAGGTTTTAAGGAGTACTTGACATAAACCCTACGAAGTAGGTCAAATTCAATAACCATTACCTTTGGGGGAAGAGGATTAAGGCGACACAGATTATGTGATAGTGAGTACGTGAAAGAGGATGTATGTCTGTGTATACTGGATAACTTTATGTATCTAGTCAGACTAGCTTTAAAATCTTTGTTTAGATTGTGGTAAATATTTTTAAAGCAGGTGTAAAAAATGCTTGATTGATTTTATAAACAGAAACGAATGAAACTCAATATATTAAAATATGTACAAGAACATTTTAAAATGTCTTTCTTTTGGTATATAATTATTTTGTAAGTACGAAGTAAATTTTCTAGGTAATGGTAATTATACCTATTTGAGTCTGTTATATAGATATTTATTTACGTTTGGGCGCTTTTGGGTCGGATGATACGTTAAATTATTAAATAAAACATCGAGATTTTTAGATGCCGATGATTTTTCGTCACGGGAATGGTCACAAAATCCCACAAAAAAAGAGAGATTTTTTTATATCACTATTTACTATATCAACCAATTCTAATTATTTTAGGTGTTTTTTAATTTTATAAGGCCTACGCTGAGGAGACGACAATTATTACATGAATCTAAACTGACAAGAGAAATCGCAAAAACCACTTATCATTTAACATTTACCCTAATATAACATTAAACTTAACAAAGAAGTTCTTGTACTTTTAACTACTATGTGAATAAAACACTTCGTAAGAACGTTTTATTATCAAAATAAATGAATATCTTTTATTACATAATTAACATTAAAAAAGGTGCATAATTTATTTCGACTACACTAAAATTAATAATTATCTGAAAAAAAAACTACACAATACTACATATTAAAAATACATATTATTTAGATATCTGGAAGAGATCGCTTTAAGCGATAAGGCTGCCAATTGTGGCACACTAATTTTAAGTTAATTGTCTTATACTGTGTCTTTTTTATTTATGTGTCCAATAAAGAATTTATCTATCTATCTATCTATATTTAGAGTTTTTTTTCTTTCAACCCGCAGTAAACAAACCAGCGAGAGAAGCCGCAGTATAAGCGCGAGTATGTTGTGAGGGGTCTAAGAAGTGATGTGATTGCAGCGACGCAGGGCTGTGCATTCCCTTATGTAGGTCACCTCAATACCGCCCTTCGGGGGACACGCGGGGAATACAGACCTGCAGGTCTTGGATTTTTTTTTAGGTTTTTCCGGGCAAGCGCGCTCTATCTTAGATCACAATATCGCTTAACATCAGGTGAGTTGTATTCTAGCGGAAGTCCATTCAGTGTAAAAAAACTTTAATTTATTCAGAAACTTTGATGCTCCCATGCTAACTTCATTCAGAAACTTTGATACTCTCATTCAGTCTCTACTCAGTCAATCTCTACTCTATCGTGTTGTAAAATGTAAAAATTCAGCGCGTGGCTGCTTAATTATACATAATTATCTATTTTACTAGATATATATACATATTTTACTAGAAAAAAAAAACTTCTTTTTGAGTAAGTAATATTTACGTCGATATTATATCGATAATAAAAAATACATATTTCAATAAAATTAAAATTATAATACTCATTACTCGTATTATTATTGTGTGTTTAACACGTAGCTTGTTTTTTCCAGCTATGAACATTAAGCAGAAAATATGCAAGCAAGCGTTGAAGCTCTGATTACATTACATTATTTTAGCTCTGATTACATTGCGAACAAAGTTACTTAGAAATATTTTTGTAAATTTAATCATATTTTTAAAACGCTAATGTTACAGTTTATGATGATATGACGTTTGTCACAAGTGCTACGTTTGCCCTATATATAATAGTTAATAATAATTAAACACGTGATCTTACGCAAGCAGTTATTAAAACTATGACATGTCAAATTATAAATATTTCGCTATACGATTCGTTTTTACATAAAACTCATGCTAGCTACCAGTGTAAAAACTGAATTTCTCAGTTAACTTATTCTCTTTTTCTTCGTATGAACTAAATGGCCAATCACTGGTGTCGAGAGTTTTCAAGCGACCCGATGGCCTCTGACTTGGCTTAACGACTGCTTGAACTAAGACTAACAGCCGGGACCTACAATTTAACATGTCATCCGACCTACGGTAGTGCTCAGATAAAAATGCCACTTTTAACCGTTAAATAGTCAATTTTTGTTTCACGTTTTAAAAAATTAAATTTGTGTTATAGACATGTAATTACTGTCTAGGAAAAATGAGTAAAAAAATCTAGACATTAATTTACTATACTTTTTTTGCAATAATGTGAGTGTTGTTTATAAACTACATTAGGGAAAATTGAAAAAAAAAAATTAATGAAGGTCAATTTTATGTGTGATTTTTAGTATGTTGTTTAAAAACAACATTGTCCATTTAAGGTTTAAAACTAACAGTCTTGTGCATAGTCACCTATCCAAACACCGTCCGCATCGACCGTTGCTTAGCTTCAATGATCGCGTCAGATCACCTTAGCTAGCCGAGCTACAGGCGCTACTTATTCCCAATCACGTATCTCATTGAGTCTCTAACAAAAAACGGAATTAAACTAATTCCGTTTGCTTTAAATCTTCAATTATATTATGAAATCATAACTCGCATGAAAGTCGAGTGGACTATTGGAGATGGTACTCGTATAACTTCAATTTCGTACTGAAGAAGATCTTTGCATTTAAATTAGAGATAATAACTTCTTCTGACTGTTCTTACTACTAATCATACTTTCATATGTATCTGGAGATGCATTTTCTTAAGTTGCTACTACTTTTTATTTTGTTCTGACCCCAAGTGTATTAGTAAGAGAGTTTTTATTGCTTGCATTCATGGTTCGAATACTTTTATATCTATTATTTTTAGTAAACATAAATATTATTAACAATTACATTAAGCATTAACCCTATTTAGTATTTTATTATATTGAAACCTATTTTAAAACAACTTCAAAAAAGGAGGAGGTTATATTTCAGATACTTGTTTTGCCACGTACTTGTCAGAAAATATTTTAATAATAAAACTCATAGTAAGGTATTTACCATAAAAAAATATATCTTATCTTCTTCTTATATTTAAAATTTCCATGTCACAGTGTTAGTTACCGTACTCCTCCGAAACAGCTTGACCGATTTTTACCAAATTTTATATATAGTCGCGTATTCAGTAGGTCTGAGAATCGGCTACTACCTATTTCTTAAGGCAAAACAACGTTTGCCGGGTCAGCTAGTAAATAAATAAATAAAAATTAATATAAATCATGTATGTGCTTGTAGCTTATCTTTCCCCATACTACTCTTTAAAGACATACGTTGCTACCCCTGCAGGGGTCCGTAACTGCGCAATTGCAGGGTCCACGTGGCGGTTCATTGACCTTACATTTGCAATCTAATATTACATTTTCACTCTTATTTCAAAGGCTATAAGAACCAAAACAAACGCACTAAAACATTTGCTAAGCTTTCTTTAGAATAAAATAGGTTACACATAGATATAGGAATAGAAGCCGTATTTCGTAGCAGTAAGATTTGTTTTGACCGCATTTAAAGTTTGTTCAAAAAGGGTCATGTACTACACAAGTATAATCGCTTATCGCCATAGAAATAAGGCCTAGAATCGCATAAATCTTTAATTAATAACTGCGCAGTAGATTGGGGTAAAGGTGGGTCATTAGGGGTTAAGACAAATCAGGTGTAACATCGGCTTAATTACTTAAGAGCGTATCCATTTATAATTTAAATTTCAGTTGGCGCAAGTTAGAATAATTGATGTCTATTTGCTAGAGTGGGTATGGCATTCAACTCAAATGCTATTATAATCTATCTATACTATTATAAAGAAGAAAAGTTTGTTTGTTTGACGCGAATAGGTTTCGAAACTACTGGGCCGATTTGAAAAATTCGACCGTTGCTTAGCTTCGATGATCGCGTCAGATCACCTTACCTAGCCGAGCTTTAGGCGCTACTTATTCCCAATTACGTATCTCATTGAGATGAAAATTCCACCTTAAAAACAACAGTCTTGTGCAAGGTCACCCATCCAATCTCCATCCGCATTGAGCGTTGCTTAGCTTCGATGATCGCGTCAGATCACCTTAGCTAGCCGAGCTATAGGCGCTACTTATTCCCAATCACGTGTCTCATTGGGTAGCGCCTAGATGAAATTTCCCCTTTAAAAACAACAGCATAGTCACCCGTCCAATCTCCATCCGCATTTACCGTTGCTTATAATAAAATAATAATAATATATTAGGACACATTCACACACGGCTGGTTAGCCCCATACTGAACCATTTCTAGCTCGTATTATGGTTGCTAACACAACTGATATAATACATATACGTACATACATATTATATATAAATACATATTTAACACCCAGACCCACATCCAACAAATTTAGTTAAGCACAAAGATGTTGACCGGGCCGGGAATCGAACCCGGAACCTTCTGATTAGCAGACCGGCATGGTAACCTTTACGCCAACGAGGTCGTCAAGCTTAGCTTCGATGATCGCGTCAGATCACTCAAGCCAGCCGAACTACAGGCGTTACATGTTAATGTTAATATTGATGTTAAAGTAATGTTTGTGCGTGTACATTACTCCCGGGATCCAAGCCACACAATACGGGGTAGAGCGGGGTAGAGCGGGGTAGAGCGGGGTAGTGACACCCCGTGACACCGTGTGCGCTGGGAGGCTCTCGTCCAAACACTCATCCTCTTATCACGCGGGGATTTCTCTAATATTTGCGCATCCTGCCGCAGACGTTATTTATTCCTTCACAAATACAGTACAGTAGGCGACAGAACAACTTACACCTCGGGAAAGATCGGTTAAAGCCGGCCTGTAACAAAAAACATGTGGATATAGGTCTCTGTTTCGTGAGAGGTATCATTCGGGGTTCGTCAAAATTAGAGAATAAATAAATATTTTCTTGGTAAGCGTACTACATCGTAGACTACAGCGTAGCTTTACATCAGGCAAGCTGTAGTCAAACGCAAACGTATCAAGGGTAAAAAAGTAATTTCTTTTCTTATTTTGTTACCCTTGATAGGTTTGCGCATAACTACAGCTTGCCTGATGTAAAGTTACACGATTTGATATAGCTAATACTATTTTGTAATACTTGATCTATGTGGCACGCTTACCAAGAAAATATGTACCTACGATTGGGAGAAAACATCGGCTTCCGGCATACAGCTCGTAGTTTGGAAACCTTTGGATTTATTTAATAAAATATGTGTATCCATTACTGTGTTAAATAAATAAATTTTGTATTTGTATTCGTATTTTTATGTCACCTATTTATTCTACTTTTGAAGACCTCCGTCTTCAAAACACAAAAAAAAAAACAATATAATACATAGTCTTCAGAATAGTAGGGACGGTACCTCTCAGGAAACAGAGACTCAAATTAAACCACCAGAACTAGAACTAGCAATAAGCGAAAAGTGCCTATACTTTAACATCTATCTAATAAGTATCAAAAAACAAATGAAGGGCCTCTTATTCTTATTCTATGACGGGGGCGGTCAGACCTGCACTGATAACCCGCAGGAGGCGCGCAATGAAGGGCCTCCTTGAGAGTCAGTTATTCCAGCCTAGGCATGCTCCACCTTAGCCCTGTAGGTCGCTAACTCGTGTGGTTACGCGACCTGCTGTTCAAACGTCTAGCTGTAATGAGTAAAAAAAAACACGCAAATCTGACTGAACTGTATTTATGTATAAATGTTACTGCCTGTGGCTGTACAGTTATTTATTCTGTAGTTCCGACACAAACTCTTCCGCGCGTACTCTGTACAAATATTTAGTTATTTATTTACGGACAAATTCTTATTTGAGACGGTGTCGGTGAGGTAAATGCGGTGATATTTTTGTACAAGATTTGTTTACACAAGTTTTTTTTTGTAAAGAAATAGCCGAGGTTTTTATACAACAACTAGCTGACCCGGCAAACGTTGTTTTGCCTCACTTAGGGGTATCAAAAATAGATAGTGTAGCTTATATGACACGTTCGTAGATTTACCATAGCAGCGCCATATATTGATTACTTACTCAACCCAGTCGAAAGGTATCGACATCGATATAAAACCTTATTTGAAATGTAGTATCTACACGTCGAGCCATTTCATTTGATACGAGAAATAAGTGATCCGGTATTTTATATGTATCTAAATAAAAAATATGTATGTATGTATATGTAGTATATCAGTTGTGTTAGCAACCATAATACGAACTAGAAATGGTTCAGTATGGGGTTAACCAGCCGTGTGTGAAATGTGTCCTAATATTTATTTATTTATTTATTTATTTATAGCTGCGGCCATCTTAGTTCGATTTCCATCAAACATAGCTAAGAACACTGCCTAATAATAATAATGATAAATATGTTTATTGATGCATTCGATTGTGCTTAACTGCTATTTAACATAATTATAACTCGATAATATAAACTAGTAATTATTATATAAGACAATATGGAATGCGGTTTTAGCATTTGGATGCCCTAGCTCCCACAGTAGGATTCTTTGTGTTTGTGGGAGTTAGGTCTAATACACCTTGCATTTAGAAAAAAAACTAATGAAGTCATTTTCAGCCGTTCGTAAGTACAGACAGACAAACACTAACATACATACAGACACGTCTAATTTATAAAACCCCGTCGTTTTTGCGTCGAAGGTTATACAAGGTTTTATTTAAATATGTACATTCCCAAATTTCATACCCCCAAGACCAGCCGTTTGGACTCAGCGTTGCCTAAAGATGAATGAATGAGTCAGGACAAAGATTCTTATAGTATAAGAGATAAATGTTTGAAGCACGTTTGTGTAAGTATGGAATCGAACCCACGACTTCAAATACAAATACAAATCATTTATTGATAACACCAAAGTTACAAGTCAAATAATATGTTATCATTACTAAAGTATATGATATATATGTATATTTGACGACCTCGTTGGCATAAAGGGTACCATGCCGGTCTGCTAATCAGAAGGTTCCGGGTTCGATTCCCGGCCCGGTCAACATCTTTGTGCTTAACTAAATTTGTTGACTGTGGGTCTGACCTAGCTGACTCTGATACTAGCTGACCCGGCAAACGTTGTTTTGACTTAATAAAAAAAAAAAAAAACTAAATATACAGTAGCCGATTCTCAGACCTACTGAATACGCATATAAAATTTGGAAAAAATCGGTCAAGCCGTTTCGGAGGAGTACGGTAACAAACACTGTGACACGGAAATTTTATATATAAGATATTTGGATTAGAAATTTTATATATAAGATGTATGTATGTATGTATATGTAGTATATCAGTTGTGTTAGCAACCATAATACGAGCTAGAAATGGTTCAGTATGGGGCTAACCAGCCGTGTGTGAAAGTGTCCTAATATTAGTTTATTTATTTATTAATGTATCAATGTCTTCCGGTAGGTACATAGAGCCGAACACTAACCACGTCAACACTCGATTCACCTCAATCCGCAAAAATACACGATTGCTTACTTCCAAAACGTAATTTATTACTTTGACAGCTTCCAAAATAGTGTCTCAATAGGATTCGGTGCGTTACTCGTGACCAGCGATGTACATAAATCAGGGAGATGCATAAAGGGCCCTCCACTCCATCGCCGTGTAGGGGCTTTGTGCTTCCTCCTTTACGGATTTACTGAGGATAGGTCAAAGGCACGAATATAGTATTTTGTGAACCATGCGCACTATATTTTGATCTAGACGTCGTTTTTAAGGTTTCGTACCTAAATTTATTATATTACTAGCTAACACGGCAAACGTTGTTTTGCCTTAATAATTATTTCTAAATATACAGTAGCCGATTCTCAGACCTACTGAATACGCATATAAAATTTGGAAAAAATCGGTCAAGCCGTTTCGGAGGGGTACGGTAACAAACACTGTGACACGGAAATTTTATATATAAGATAATTATTATGTTTTAGTTTCAATAACTGTAATCATGTTATTATTTAGCACAGTGTTGTATGTATAATGTATGTATAAGCGGAGCGGGAGTTTCTGATGCTCTGCGGCACAGACCTCGTAAGTGTTCTACAGCAGGGCACAGCACTCCTACAATGCGCGACCACAACAATGTCATTAATTATAAGCAAATTTGTCTGTGCGCAAGTGATCATGATAATTGCAAATAAATATATTATTATTATTATATTATTATTATTAAAAGATAAAAACGGGATCCTATGACTAAGCCTCCGCTGTCTGTCTGTCTCCAGGCGGTATCTCAAAAACCGTAATAGCTAGAAAGCTGATACTTTCACACCAACTGGAAGGAGCTGGCCCAGGACAGAAAAGCGTGAGGATCATTGGGATTGAAACGTTATAGGTTAGATAAAAATGGGATATATGATCCCACTTACTTACTATGGTCCACAGCCATGCATGGGAAGGTACAGTGAAGTACACTAAATATTTATTTTGTCTCCTATTTACAATGGATTTCTGCAAAGTTACGCCTGAGTCAATAGGTTATCTAGTGTACTTTTTTAATGATTGTCATTAGTACTTATTATACTACTAGTTGACCCGGCAAACGTTGTTTTGCCTCACTTAGGGATATGAAAGATAGATAGTGTAGCTTATATGACACGTTCGTAGATTTACCATAGCAGCGCCATCTATTGATTACTTACTCAACCCAGTCGAAAGGTATCGACATCTGTTAGAATCATTTGGAGTTAACAGATAATTGTGACTGTCAAATAATAACAGACAATAATAAGCAATAAATTAAAATTGCAACTATAATTTGTGATTTAAACTATCCTATCTCCCAAGTTGGATCGAACTGCACATGGTGTGCGAATTTTATTATAATCGGTTAAGTGGTTTAGGAGTCCATTGTGGACAAACATTGTGACACGATATTTATATATATTAAGATTCCCGACAAAGATAACCATTAACTTAAGCGCCTATTATCATTAGCAGTGGCGACCGTTGCCAGTGTCTTTAAATATAAACACTGAGGTGCAGTTACGCTCAAAATAAGCCAAGCAGCCAGCGCTCCTCCATCCTAGTTCCTAAATGACAAGTTAGGAATACAAGTTGGTAGAATTTACAAAGCAGCTGATACCCCTCCCCTCTCTCCCTACCTCCCCGCCGTCCATATTCCCCGCTGTAAATCTGTCAGCGCTCGGCCCGAGGGTATTCATTTACATGTTTATAGGCATTTTGTACTTCAACCGTATCTTAACACGATGGATTGGGTGCAATTGCGCTGCGTCAATACTGGATTGATGATCTGTTACGTTGGCCTTAATTTGTGGCTCTGAATATTCTAGAATCTAGAATGTAACAAATTCGATGAAACAATTATGCCTATGATTGTTTAGTTTATAAGATTGCAGATTTGTTTTACTATTATCTTCACAAAGGTACTAAATGATTAATCAAGAATTGGGGTTATGCATTAAAGGTTCTGTACCTTTGTCTCTAAAAATATTTGAAAATGCAATTAAATCCAATCAAATCAATCACAGAATACAGCATTAAAAAGATGTTACATGTTCACATGGTACATCATAATATACTCGTATAAAGTCAAGTACTATATTCTTATCCGTAAGGTGCATGCAATTGGAAATATATCTAAAATAAAGTACTTAATTTGATTATACAATAAATACTACCTACATATGCCATTGTATCTACGTTAATAATTAAATCATTATTTTATGTCAACCACTTTATATGCTTTATTTTGTTTCAATTAGTGCATGGCCGAGGTCTCTTCATATATTTATTTTATTAATGACTGCTTGTCGCATGTATTTATACTAACAGTCAAGACCAACAATTTGACGTGTTTTTCGACACTCAGATGTAAATACTATACTACACTATTTAAAAAGACTGTCTTAAGGATTGCCAACCATCTAAAAATTGACAGCATGTGGTTCGCATGCATCGTCAGATATAATATAAAATAAGTAAACACTTTACAGAGCCCATCCTCAATTTAGTGTCAAAAAGATAACTTCCCGACGCCGTCCGTCCTTAAGGAATATCAAAAATCTATCTCACAAAACGTGGGTAGTTCGAGAGAGTTTTCTCCACGGACGTACCTACTAATATGTTATCTTCCAATTCATTTGAAGCGTACAAAAAGCTACAATGTCCGGTCGACACAATAGTCCTGTCGGGAGTGGCTGCGAAGTGCGACGTAGTGATGCGCCCGGGTGTTATCGATACTCTGAGAGGAAATTAAAAGGAAGATGTACAATCGAACTGAAGATGGTCTGATACAATAACATTTTGGAAAGTGCATTGACAGCGTTGGGTGGGAAAAACAGATATTAAAAAGTTTTTAGCTTTTGTAGATAAGCATCCTTAATTTAAAGTTTTTCTTTACAATCTATTTAAACACTGACGCAAAAAACGACGGGGTGCGTCTGTGTGTGGCATCGTAGCTTCCGAAAGGATGGACCAATATTGAATTTATTTTTTGAGTGTTCTTGGTTATGTTTGTTGAAAATGGCCGCCAATATATGATGGCGCAAAATTTTTTTTCGCAGTTTCCTCAATTTCGTTATTTGATAACAATATTAAACCCTTATTTTTTTATTTGAAATATGTTTGTGTTTGACCACAGCTTGCCTGATGGATATCAAAAACAATTTTGAAGGGGTTTATGATGACGAGCAAAATACTATAAGCGTGAAACAATATATTTCAGCTATAAGATTTGTGCTCTTTTGAAATAAATGATGTACAGTTTTTGAAAATATTTGTAGTTGTAAATATCTACAGGTATTTACAACTACAAATATTTTCAAAAAATAATTCTCAGTATCGTCTTTATATACATATAATTTATTTAATTAAGCTTGATCGTATAAGCTTGGCGATCCAGCGAGGTAATGCCGCCAGCATTTTAGGCACTTACCCGCGGACACTGACTTAGATTTAATCTACTATTTATAAAGTTTTGTGTGTTTGTGTGTTTTTACTATGGAGCTAGTTTTATGTTAGCTTATGCTACGTATGCTTATATAGCTTATGCTTATATGCTATTATTTATTTTATCTTTAAACAGACATGACATTTACTTTTATTTTAAAATGAATTTAAATTTGATCAATAAATATGTTTTATTTTTTCTGTAGTATCGACAAGTGAGCTCGGGCCGCGTGTCCCCGCCCGTCACCGCTGTGATGTTTTTGTTTCCCCGCTTGCATGAATTGCTGTCGCCTCCGTCGTCCTTTCTTTGCCATTTCACTGAACTACTTTTGTCAGGCGCCTCACAGGGACTCGCCACCATGGTTTTTCATATTTTTGTTTAATGTTTATTGCTGTTAGTTTCTCGTACTTGGCTTGATGGTTTGTTTATGATGGCTGTGAACATAAATAAATAAAAATACATAAATATTAATATAAAAAATATATAATTATAAAAAAACTGTATAATTACGTGAGCAAATAATATAATAATAATAATCGTATCAAATACTACCTAATGAAATAAATATGATTAATAGTTTGAAATATACAAAATTATATTCTATTCTAGCGTATTTGTTTGCAAATTGTACGAAAATTTAATTCAAAATTTCAGTTCATGTTAATTTTCTATTTAATCACTCTGTTGATATAAAGAAAATTACCAATCGCACAGTTACTTAACTGCGTATTTGCATAATTATTACTATTTTAATTATTTTTGAAGATACAATACTATACTAAAATAAATAAAAACCTTGAAGTACATAATATAATACCATGAAACATGATAATATAAAGTTAAACATTCAACTTGTTAAGTCAGTCTTTCGTAGATAAGCTGTGGCTACATAAAAACATGAGATAAAATTGTTTATAATTACGTAACTTTAATGCTATTTACAGTAACTCCATTACAGAAGTATCATTAAATCCATCAATTCGACACGTAGCTATTGTTTGTGCAGTATTTTATTATTAATTCCTTCAAAGTGACGTGAGTACGATTTTTTATATGTATTTTTAAATTATATTATCTTTTTTAAAAAAAAAAAAAAAAAAAAAAAAAAAATCTAAATGGTAACATTGAAAGTGGAATGGTAACATTATTTAAATAGACAATTACATTATATACATTATTACTTAAAAAAAAACATAAATATAAAAAAAACACATTTCACACGATGTGGCAGGCTTAACCTAGAAGGTAACTACTTACTTCACTTTTGAAGACCCCCGGATGTTATTAAATAAATATAAATATTAGGACAGATTTCAGACACGGCTGGTTAGCCCCATACTGAACCTTTTCTAGTTTGTATTATGGTTGCTAACACAACTGATATACTACATACACATAAATAAATACTTTATGTCGATACATATTTAATACTCACACCGACAGCCAACAAATTTTGTTTAGCTCAAAAATGGTGGTCTTGCCGGGAATCGAACCCGGGACCTTTGGTTGGTAGTCCGGCATGGTAACCATTACGCCACCGAGGTCGTTATGAGAAGTACAGTTTAGAGGTAGTGGGTGCTTCTTCTTCTATTTCGTAAGAGCTGGTATCGATGGTTTTCAATCCACCCGAAGGCCTGCCCTGGCTTAAGGACTGCTAATTTTACAACATCCAGCGGGTACTAGATATATAAAATCAGGACAAACAAAGCCCTTGTCATCGAAAAAAAAAAGTTTACTTTACTTACAAAATTTGGTTTTAAAATATCATTAGCTGATTATGATGATGGAATTTAAATGTTAATTCGTTTCTTCGTTCATTACATCATTTATTGTACCTAATGAATACTTTCTAAACGAAAAGTTCTATAGTAGTCAAAACTAAATTCGTAATTAATTCCTCCCTACTTTCAAAAATTCAAGTCTAAATTTATTTGTAAAAACTTCTGCATAAAACGTTCGCTTTTGGACAGTTTTTCATTAGAATCTAATTCTATTTTTTAGGCTACTTAATTATTGGAAGAAAAATAATCACAAACTTTTGAAAACTAAATCAGATTTGAATTTAAATTATTTTGCACCACAACTCTTCGATCCTATGAATAGCTATCAAAAGGAGGCTTCAATTATTAACAAAGGGTGACAGGCTTCTTGGCCGGTTTTACTTTATAATGCTATCAGACCCACCTAGGCGTCTAGACATCGGAGATCTACAAGTAGACACTTAGGTACTAAGCTTCGATCAAAAAATTACTAGATTTAAGATGATATCTCCAAAAACGGCAAGGAAAATAAGACCACAAGTAGGTGTGTGTCTTACTTGAGTTTGAGGAATTTAAGCATTATCAGTGTAGTAAAACAGTTGAATTTTATAAATAATAAAAATATAAATAAATATTAGGACACATTCACACACGGCTGGTTAGCCCCATACTGAACCATTTCTAGCTCGTATTATGGTTGCTAAAACCACTGATATACTACATATACATACATACATATTATATATAAATACATATTTAACACCCAGACCCACAGCCATCAAAGAGTTTGACCGGGCCGGGAATCGAACCCGGAACCTTCTGATTAGCAGTCCGGCATAGTAACCTTTACGCTAACGAGGTCGTCAAACTACTACTAACTACTAACGCTCACTGCGTACGGTCATAAAAAAAAATATTGCTGCTATTGCGGAGCAAGATAGCTTATGTTTATTACGGCACTAGTCGAAACTCAACCTTAAAATTACCTTAAAACATTAAATTCACATTTTGTATTTCTGTGTATATTGTAATAGATACAATAGTATAGTAAACTCATGCCATTTTTTTGTGCTGTGTTTGTATGCAACACTGAATCTGGTATATATTTGATCGAAGGTAAGGCATGGTACGCTGGCTCTTCTGTTCATAACTTCAAATGTTTCTGAGGCTTTTAGCAACGAAAATGAATATTTCAACGTGATTTTGGTCTGGAACTTAATGTCTTTAATTTTGTCAAACAGTGCGAATTTCATAATTAAGCTAGTAAAACAAACAAGAATTTGCCTAGTTTACATTTCATGAAATATATTGGAAATCTAGAAATGTAGAGCCCAACTAGCTTATTTAGCACAAGCAGCCCACCATACGTTCCTACTGCTGGGTGGGACTCGGGACCTTCTCTCAGGAGGAGAATGATATAGAACATAATCTGCCACGCTGGCCAAGTGTGGATAGACGGATTACACTTCTTTGGATATTAGTTTCCTCACGATATTTTCCTTCACAGTAAAGTTCAAATCTTCAAAAAACTTGAATAACAATTGGTGTAGGAGCGGAACCAAACCAGGGACTGTCAGAATGAAAAGTAGACGTTTTCCCACCGAACCACACTAGTCTTAACATACATACCATTTTTTAGGGTTCGGTACCTAAAAGGTAAAAACGGGACCCTATTACTAATCCTCCGCTGTCTGTCTGTCTCCAGGCTGTATCTCAGAAACCGTAATAGCTAGAAAGCTGAAACTTTCACAAAATATGTATTTTCCGTGCCGCTATAACAACAAATACTAAAAATAAAAAATTAAGGGAGGTCCCTATACAATAAACGTGTTTTTTCGTATTTTTTTGCTATATATCAAAAGCAATAGGTGCTAGACACTTAATTTCGTAAAATTTTCTTAAAATACATAAAAGTGTATTGGCTATCAAATTAAATAAAATAAATATTTAAGAGGGGCTCCTATACAACAATGATACGGAACCCTTCATGCGCGAGCCCAATTCGCACTTGGCCAATTATTTATATATAAACCAATCATTCGTATTAAATACGGCCAAATAATATCAAACAATACCTAAATTCACCATAGATATTGTTATATGTTACGTAGTACGTTATGGTCCGTACCAAGAAACTCCCCGATACTGCAACACCAAAACATTACCATACAGAATTCAAATGAGAATATTTCGCAACAAAGCAAGCGACCTAGATACCTAGACTACCTAGACCAGACCAGACAATAGCGGGAGAACCTAATCGAACTAAACAAATATCGTTTATCTGACAAAATAGCTGCCAACTACCGTACCGATATCCATTTCCATAATTTCCCCTGAGTACGGCGAGCCATTTTACTTTAACACTTACAAACACCTTTATTTACAGACTAATAGAGCTGAAAATAGCTTGGCTGGGATGTCAAGTAATGTTGGCCGTTGAGTCTCGGAGTTATAAGAGCAAGCCAATAGGAGTATTAGACGTTACTTGTAATCCAATATGAGGAATACTGATGATGTTTCGAATATCGTTTCAGTAATCGACAGGCTGATGTGTGAGGGAAGGCTTCGGGGCTTGATGTCGTAATTTAAGAAAAGTAAGTGCTAAGAATGGGGTTAAAAACTCACTACAGAGTGCAGCACTGTTGAGTGTACCTAAAATTTGACAGATCTTTGTCATTCTTTATAGTAATTTAAATATATATTCCGTAGACGGAGAAACCAAGGTTGGTTGGTTTCTCCGTCTACGATATATTCAAATATGATTTGTTTTACGGTAATAAAAACAATTATAATTACAATAGTCTATACAATACGCCAGACAGTCAGAAACAAAACCCTAGAGCCTACGCGTTGTCGCAAATGCCACAACGAAAATAAATAAATAAATATAATTACACATTTCACACACGGCTGGTTAGCCCCATACTAAATTCATAAATAAAAATAAACAAAATTATAAATATTAGGACACATTTCACACACGGCTGGCCCAATACTGAACCATTCCTAGATCGTATTATGGTTGCTAACACAACTGATATACTACATATACATACATTTTATATAGATACATAATATTTAACACCCAGACCGATAGCCAACAAATTTAGTTTTTTACAAGTACTTGTATTTCAATTCAAATTCAAATATTTTATGTCGTAAAACACGGGTAAAATACAAAATAATGAAAAATAATGTTATAAAAAATTTTAATTCATGCAAAAAAGATATGACGATATTTATATTTGTAATAATTATTCTACTTAATTAATAAGTATAAGTAAGTATCTTCTTTTTATTTCTCTTCGCCTTTTTCCACTATTTAGGGTTGGCACTGCTTGTTTCTTGCTTCCACACTCTTCTATCTATCATCATATCTAGATTCACTTCTTTCTCTTTCATATCTTCTTTCACAAAATTCATCCATGTCTTTATTTATGGTACCTATTAATATAAAAAAAATATTTGAAAGTTGGTAAAATCTAGCTCGCATGACCTAATGAATGCAAGCAAGAGGAAGATAACTATGAATGGTAATCTTTATTGAATTTCTGGTCAACCTTTAACTAACTGTAAGAAGACGTTATTATAAATAATGTATAAACACCGAAATAATAAATTCAACGTAAAAACCTACATTTTTGAGTGAAACTCTTCTCTAAATATCAAAATGATAAATTAAACTTAGTAACCATAAGATAAATTGGTAAAAAGAGTAAGAACCTCGTGAATCAATCTTGGCGAACTCAATTCAGGTAGAGTCGACAAAAACACCTCCCTGTACGGTCTGCAAAGAAATCCGCCAAGAGTAAAAAGCCATGAATAGAGTCGGTAACGTATTGCTACCCTATATTGAGATACAGTAACTAAGCTTTCATAGTTTGTTCACATTACTTGCATATTTTTTTTTAAAATAAAACTCCTGCCTAACTTTTGTGATGGCAGCCATCTTAGATTTGAAATTTATCATAACGTGTGTATTCTACTAGTCAATGCATTGCATTTCATACCCATATTGAGGTAATATATACAAAAAATACGGATTCCCCCAGTTTGTAGCGGCTATCTTGAAACGATTTTTGAGGACGCTCCCGACTAATACATGTTCCAAATAAAAAAATAGTTAGTAAAATTTACCTATTGCCTCTTTTCCTTTGCGGAAATTCCTTGTAGCTGGAAGAAAACCCGAAACAATCAGTGTACATCCACGTATGAAAAACAGCCTGGTCACAACCAGGCTGTTTTTCATACACTGTGATAGCTAGAAAGCTGAAAACCCACAAATTAAATATTTCCGTTGCAGCTATATCAATATATTATACTAAACACAATATCAGAACGTAAAGAAGTTCCCTATAAAATAAACGTGTTTTTTAGATAACGGTACAAACTTAGTCGCATTACCAAGTGATGCCAGGGCAATAGACAAAAACAGACTTAGAACGTAACTATGTAACCACAAATCTTGTCGAACAAACGACGTTGACAGAGTTTAATATGCAAGTGGCTCGCACTTGCGCGTTTCGACAAAACGTGCGTTAAGCCGTTTACTCAACACACGCGGACGTGGCGTTACTATATTTTTTTGATTAAGTCACATTCGGCATACAGATACCTTCATGCACGAAGCTGAGTCGCATTTGACCAATTTTTATAAATTTTATAAATAACCACTTTTTATTTATTTAATATTCTATATTACTCGTTATATTATTTTCCTAAGTAACTTATTTTTTTTATTTGTATTTTATTTCATTTGTTTTAACTGAATTATTATGTTTTTAATTTATTTTAACATATTTTAACTTAATTTATTTTTTTCTCCAACAGACTGATGTATATAACTGTATGTTTATCCATGGTATCGCAACTCCTAGAGCGCGATTCTATTTGTCAATGTACGTAAAGACAGATCTGCCGACTCCTTTCCTTTTATATTAAATACAATTTGGGGAGTATCGGGACTTTTCCGCAGGATAAATAACATTTTTTACACATCGTTGATGTTCTGCGATTTTATAGTTAAAACGGTAAGAATTGGCCAAGTGTGAACCAGACTCGTGAACGAAGGATTCCATTGTAATAAAAAACTCAGAAGTATTCGCATTGTAACTTTTTTCTTCTTCTTCTTTGTATGAGTTAAGTGCTTAACGACTGTTTGAATTAACAGCCGGGACCTAAAATTTAACTTGTCATCCGAACCACGGTAGCGCCCAGATGAAAATGCCACTTGAAAAACGACAGTCTTGTGCATGATCACCCATCCAAATACCGTCTGCATTGACCGTTGCTTAGCTTTGATGATCGTGTCAGGTCACTTTACTAGCTAGCCGAGCTTCAGGCGCTACCTAATTTAATTTATATACTTATTTACTTTTAAAGTAATGTATGTTTAAATATTTAGTTAATGTTTAACCCTTGAATAGATAATTTTTGTTTCACGTTTTAAAAAATATATTTGTGTAATAGACATGTATTACTGTCTAGGAAAAATTAGTAAAAAAAATCTAGACTCAATTTACTATACTTTTTTTTTGCAATAATGTGAGTGTTGTTTATAAACTACATTGCGCAAAATTTAATAAATATATATATGAAATTCAATTTTGTGTGATTTTTAGTATGTTGTTTATTAAAAACAACATTGTCCATATAAGGGTTAAGGGTCAACTCAGTTGTCGTAATTAAGGTCGAGAAAACAAAACGTATGTTGTATGAGAGTTTACTGCTAAGCATTTGGTCAGCAAGGCACGTAACAAATAAGTTAGTGATGCCCTGGCCTGAGGTGGAGCATTTCTAGTTTTGAAGTAACTGGCTCTTTCTAGCAACTTTGCGACAGATTGCGTAAAAGTGGTTGCTAGCAAGGTGAGGTAATATATTATACTTAAGTTTATGTCAACGGGTAAGATGCCGAATATGCTGGCGGTATTACCTCGCTGGATTGCCAAACTTAAACGTTGGCTTAGGTATTTGGTCATTGGTTCTGTCCACCAGCCGTTAGAAGAGATCATTGAAAACTTTACTAATTTTATTAATTCGCCTTTGACACTATTTTACCTTTTGACATGTCCGGTGTCATAACTGACATCGGATTTTGGTTCCTGACCCTCAACAACCTATTAATTGAATACGATATAATTATTAATATAAAAAAAAGTATTAACTTCAACTGTAGGTAGTGGGTGGACGGGTCATGTCTCATTTTGACATGTGAAACAAAATGAAATCTGTGAAATCTGTAAAGCGCATTGACAACTTGAAATAAGAATTGTACCGCATCAATAGTGAAATTAAAATATCATAATTTACCTATTTACCTCTGGTACAGGTATCAATTCAGAAAATCAAAACACAACCTGTCCACTGCGAATAAAAGCGCACGTATTAATGTTCCACTGCACGGATCCGGTCTTTGAGTGTTTAAAGCCGATTCCTTTGACGTGTTCCGATTGCGCGTCATTACGCGGGATTACACAATATCCGTGCAATTAGCGTCGTTTCGCGCAGCACCGACCAGAGCGGGCCATTTACTATTACAGACACGATCTTTTTAGGGTTTCCTAACCAGAGGAAATCTTCGGGACCCTTTACTAAATTCTTTGTGTGTTAATATAAAGTTTACTTTCTAGTTTACTCTACTTTTAAAGATCCCTGGCTGATTCTATCTCTCCCACCCAGAGATCTCAGGAAACAGAGATTTAGAGAGTTCAAAAGCTTTGCTGTTCTCACAAAAATGTAAACGTAATAAAACGTTGACATCTTGCAAACTATAGCCAAACGTGAGCCTATTCCTATATACGAGTATGTAAGATAAATTTGCTACAAATTGTAATTATATTTTTCAAATAAAGATTTTGATCTAATTTTATATGTAGCTATTTTCATAGCAGGCTTCTACGACTTTGCGTCAGTGTCGTAGCAGGATGTCTACGATTCATGCTACATCGTAGCAGTGCTACAAAAGAAGCACAGAGATCGTATCGTGTGGTCGTGTCGTTAGTTGTAAAAGGGTTTATATCCCGTTTGTCAAGGCACCAATTTGGACGGATTAAGGTCTATTCAGCGAATAGCTTTATTGAGTTTTTTTTATAGATTTCGTTACCGATAATAATAATAAACAGTGATGGGAAAACTATATATGAATAAGGAGTTTACAAAGTCATTATTTTCTTAATCATAAATGCATAAATAATTAGTGTTGTAAGGGAAACAGGTTAAATAGTTTTTTTTTTTTACAACTGGCAAGTTTGCGTTTGACCGCAGCTTGCCTGGTGTTAAGCCACGCGGTTGTCTATGATGTTACAGCCTGAAATAATAATCGTGTAAAGCTAAGATTTAATGCTTTCAATTAATAGTAGTTTTTTGAATTATCGCTATAAATATAATATCACCCCTTTTTTGTCACCATCAAGGCCCAATCAAAAATAGCTGACGACTAAAAAGTCTACTACGAGTGAATGTGTATGTATAGCAAGTAATATCGAGACTGGTTTAAAAATACGGCCTCTACGTGAGATCGAACATACATAATACATACTTACAGAGTGACAAAAGCAAAATAGGCTTGCTAATAAAGAGACCATAAGAGACTTTAAGTCGATTATACAATTATATTAGTTATTAGGACACATTTCACACACGGCTGGTTAGCCCCATACTAAACCATTCCTAAGTTGTATTATGGTTGCTAACACAACTGACATACTACATAATACGTACATACATACTTTATAAAGATACATTTTTAACACCCAGACCGATAAAACAAGATAAACAAGATAAACCATTTAGTGACAATTATTCAATTATACGTCAAAATTTAAAAAAAAAATGTCAATATGTAATACAATCAATTTTTAATAAATGTCAATATGTATTGATGTCAATATTAATAAAATAATAATAATAATATTAAACAATTACATATCACGATACACATTATTAAAATGAATATATTTTTTTAATAATAAAAAAATTCGTCCACAGAATAGAACGTTCTCTGAACGAGCCAGATAAATTTAGTTTATCACAAATATTGATTTAAAAGTTTGTGTTTTAATAAATTTTTGATTTATGTTTACATGTTTTTCTCGTGTCTGGGTCTTCAAAACGCAATGTAAAAACCTTTTTTAAAAAGCTTTAACAATAAAACTTTAATACTAATTAATAGCTTGAAATCCAGCTTTTCCCAATTACATTTCTCTCCATAAACTACGTGATTATAACATTTATTTCAGTAAAGCAAATTCAGCATAGCCTTCTCATAAAACAGAGATTTAAAACTGAGGTAAATATTTGCTACTCACTAACGATGTTTATTTAGTGCTATCACAGAAAAAGGCTTTACAACGTACTGTACAAAGGGAATGCGGGGCGAGGAATAGTACTTGGCTGAACCCGACGTTGGGTTACAACGCTGAAATAAATAAAATAAAATTGGTTCCGTACCATTGTTGTATGGGAGCCCGTCATTTATTTATTTTATTTAAATTTTATAATTTAATTTGAAAGATAATGTACATTTATACATTCCTCGAAAATTTTATTTTATTTTATTATTATTGTTTTATTTTAGAAAGGTAAAAATGGGACCCTATTACTAAGACTCCGCTGTCTGACTGTCTGTCTGTCTCCAGCCTGTATCTCAGAAACCGTCATAGCTATAAAGCTGAAACTTTCACAAGATATGTATTTCCTGTGCATTACCTTTCAAATTAAATTATAAAATTTAAAATAATAAATATTTGAGGGGGCTCCCATACAACAATGGTACGGAACCCTTCAAGCCCGAGCCCAACTCGCACTTGGCCAATTTTATTTTTTTAGAACTCTAAACCGTTCTTAGCACTGAATTAAAGATAAAAAAGACCGTAGCCCTAAAGATAGATCATTAACGCCGGATTTTATAGGATTTTTTTAATATACGAGTATGCTTAAATCGACCTCGTTGGTGTAAGGGTTACCATGCCGGACTGCCAATCAGAAAGTTTCGGGTTCGATTCCCGGCCCGGCCAACATCTTTGTGCTTAACTAAATTTGTTGGCTGTGGGTCTGGGTGTTAAATATGTATCTATATTTAAATATATATCTGTATGTATGTATATGTAGTATATTAGTTATGTTAGCAACCATAATGCGAACTAGATATGGTTCAGTATGGGTTAACCAGCCGTGTGTGAAAAAAAAGACAAGAAAGAAAATAGCATACATATAATTTAAGGTGTTAAACAGAGATCCTAGTTCGCGTCTGGAGTCTAGAATGTGAATAAAGTGCTTCACACGGTGAATTCAAGTACCAATCTATTTGTAATATGAGTGTTGTGTTTGATAACTAAATGATTGGTGTTGCTACAATGAAAGCACTAGTATTACGTACTGGAATGTAATTTCACAAATACCAGCCTTTGTGCTAAATGCCGAATGGACACAAAATACCGAAATACGAGTGTACGAGGTGGTATTTCAGATTGTCATGCTGCATATTTGTTATTTGAGTTTTGATTTGCGGTACATTTTAACTTGTCTCGTATTTTTTTTACGCATTTTACACACGGTTGGTTAGCCCCATACTAAACCATTTCTTGTTTGTATTATGCTTGCTAACGCAACTGATATGCTACATATACATACTGTATATAGATATATATTTAACACCCAGACCAATAGCCAACAAACTAAACTCAATTCTTACTTAGGGAAGTAAGTTCCCTCCCATTATGTCAATTGAATTTTCCATACAAAGGTTGCCTGGAAGAAATTGCTACTAGTGATAAGGCCGCCTATTGAGAAACAAGATTGCTGGAACTATGGTTTTTTTTCTTTACACTTATTGTTTTTGTTTGTTGTTGGTGTACAATAAAGGACTCTTGTATTGTATTGTAGTAAATTGTTTATATTATACAAATACTCGTAAAAATAGTTTCATAAGTAAAACGTACTACAAACGAAGTAATTTTAAGTAAAGGTTACCTTTTTTAAGAATGTACATTAAGAAGAACGAGTATTGCACTGCGCACCGCGCTTACTATCTCTGGATCCTGTTATGCGGGACAACATATTTGCTACGATACACCAATCAGGCGCTTCACTCGAATATATTATATGGCGCGCCTGAACTCAGTACAATGGCACCTTAAAGAGTAGAAACATAACCTATTGAGACAGGCGTTACTTTGCGGAAATCCATTGTAGGTAGAAAAAAAAAATTTTGTGTACTTGCTGTGATCTGAAACCCAAATTAAGATAAGCAAAGGAAAAAATTCAAATCAATTTATAGCGAATATAGTAAGAGTATACAGACAGGTATTCGGTCAAAGAAAAAGTGTACCATATTCTGCCTTCCGGCGTGCAATAATTACTAAACTATGTCACAGCTTTATTCTACTTACAATATTATACTGACAACACTTACATAATGGTTGTATTTAACAATTATCGTAAATTTACTAAAAATATACCAAACACCGTAAAAAGAGAAGCAAATGTAATGGGAGTTTGCAAGCTCCCGAAAGTCTCTGACTTGGCTTAACGACTGCTTGTACTAAGACTAACAGCCGGGACCTACAATTTAACGTTTCTTCCAACCCACGGTAGCATGCAGAAGAAAATGCCACTTGAAAAACGACAGTCTTGTGCATGGTCACCCATCCAAGCACCGTCCGCATCGACCGTTGCTTAGATTCGATGATCGCGTCCGATCACCTTAGCTAGCCGTATAGGCGTTTTAATTCAGTGTTAAGCATTGATAGGCTCCTCAGAGATTTTTAAGATCAGCAAAACAAAATCAACAACTGAATATAGAGATGTTAATGACCTTTTTTTACTTCATGTAACTATCTTCAAAAATATAGAAAAGTAGAAACATAAATCAAAAGTTGTAACCAACCGTCCAAGATCCCAAAATAATTTAAGGCGCATTTAAACCGATTTATAATCGTTTTGTTGGCGGTCCCAGACGGCGATGGCTCGATAAGGCGTCTCCAGTGCTTTACCGAAATCTCCACTTTAAATTTATTTAAGCAATCTTGGCAAAAGCTGGATCTGGTTGAGGTATAGTCTTAATTAAGGAGCGGTAATTGACCCATAAATAGTGGCGAGGCGACGACCTGACGCACCCCTCCCCTTAAGTAGGGCTGCCATATTATAAAATCAATTTTAAATACATATACGATTTTTGAGTCGATAGTTGACTTCTTACAAACCTACTTTAAACTTAATAATTGACTGAGGGAAGTAAGTGTAGTTGAATCTTTATGTTATATTTTGACGACCTCGTAGGCGTAATGGTTATCATGCCGTACTGCCAACCAGAAGGTTCCGGATTCGATTCACGGCACACAGATGTTAATGTTTGTGTAAAACTAAATTTGTTGGCTGTCGGTCTGGGTGTTAAATATGTGTCCTATATAAAAAATATATGTGTATGTAGTATATAAAACATATCTAAAATATCTTTATTTACATAATAATTAATACCAACACATTGGTACACACTAATGCACATCATAACCTGGTGTGTAATAAACAGAAAAATATTATAACATCCTTTGAGTTCAGAATTACACTTATTTAGAATTTGTGACAATAATATTGTTACAATACGATAAACTTAAGGTTATACCAAAAAAATGTTATTGCTGTGGATATGTAGCTGTGTTTAGATACTGATGGATACATATATAAAATAATATTTAACGACCAGAGACTATTAGTAATTATTAAATAGAGCTGGATACTGTTTTGGTCAGCCCTAGGATCTTCTTAAGAACACAGTCATGTTGTGAAAACAAATCTTACGTGCGCGGAAATTATTTAAGTTTCTACTTCAGCAAAATATTTCATAAGCAACCTGGAACTAACTTAAAAGCGTTTTTGGTTCGGTGGGAAAACGTCTGCTTTTCAGTCAGACGGTGCCTGATTTGATCCCGGCCCAACACCAATGACTTGTTTTTCAAGTTATGTGTGGATTTGCACTCGCATTATGGTAAAAGAAAAAACATTGTGAGGAAACCGATCACACGACGGCCGGACCATATTATCCGAAGACGTGTGTCATATGCTAACTCGCAATTGGCCAGAGTCGATTATGGCCTATATATATTCACGTGAGAGAAGGTCCCGAGTTATATTTTTTCCAATTCATTTATTTATTTATTTACATAGGAATAAATAACAAAAGATATAAGACATATTGTGAAAAGTCAAACTTTATATTACATAAGAAAAAAAGGAATATACATATATGAATATTTACAAAAGTAAATGAATCACATTATTGTCACATGACAAAAATTAAATTCTACCAAACATTTCAAATTAAATAACAAATCAAATATTACCAACAGAGTAAACTAAACATTCATAAGTTAGAACTTCTACCATGTCCTCACGCCATGCTTTTGCATCTTTGAAAATATCACATACAAAATAATAGCCTTTTTTGAATAAGTTATTCTTAGTACTGTGGTATACCTTTATGACAGAACTAATTGTGGACTACTTCACCAAAGAGAACCAAAAGATATTCTTTATAATACTTTTCCCAGCAGTGGCTACGTCTAATGAACTGGTTATATAAACCTAAAACCCTGTGTTGTATTTCACAAAACATCAGCGGATGCGGATACCTGATATGAATTGCAGGGTCCCTACACAGTATCCGTTATGAATCACTCCAACCACAAATAAAAAGCAAACATAGCACATTCGGGCGATAATGCACAAATTACGTCATAAAGGCCGGTAAATAAAATAAAACTGGTTTCCCGCCTCTCCTTTGGGACAGGACAATATCAATAAATATGAAATATTCCATTCACATGCAATTTTTTATTTCAATTAATAGCGCATTTTCGTGTATTATTCAGGAACGCCGGCGCGCATATCATAAATTTTAAAATTAAGCCGAGCTCCAGTCATTAATAACGGAGAATCAAACGCAAACAAAGTATGCAAACGTGGGATTGCAGCGGACGGCGGGGCGACCATCACTACGGAAAATGTGGGACACTCTTTAGGATTTATATTGGTATGCTTGACTTTTGATTCGTCGTTCGAAGAGTCAATATCTCCTGATGATGCCTTGTGGAAAGGCGAAACACGTGTTGAGTTAAGAATTTCCGGTTTGAGATAGGTAACGTTAATCTTAATTGATCTTAGTTAATTAATCTTAGTTAATTTTTCCTTTACTTGTCTTAATTTGGGTTTCGGATCACAGCGGAAGTACACTAAATATTTATTTTTGTCTTCTATTTAAAATTATAATATTTAAGCACTTATTGACTCAGGCGTTACTTTGCGGAAATCCATTGTAAATAGAAGAGAAAATTAAATATTTAGTGTACTTCCGCTGTGATCACAATCCGGAATTTTTTTAATTCAAGAATTGAAGAATTTCCGAATTGTGATAGGTAATGTTAGTCTTAATTAATATTAGTTAATTTATCTTAGTTAATTGATTTTAGTTGAGTTTTCTTTTACTTGTCTTAATTTGGGTTTCGGATCACAGCGGAAGTACACTAAATATTTAATTTTGTCTTCTATTTTCAGAACCTATTTGCGTCAAACAAACAGATATAGACAGGCAGTCCCAGACATTCCCGAAGCATGGTGTTCGTAGCGAGGTCCGCTCGCACCTTGTTTGCATACATAAATACCTTGTTTGATAAGCCACGGCGGCGGTTCTATGTGCGCTGTGAATTGGATCCTCACGCCACATGTAATTGAAACACGGATTGTAACACGGCTGGCTCCGTGAGTACCTGCTTCCACGAGGATAGGATACATTGCATAGATACATACATAGTTATACATCCTCTTCGCCCTTCTGTTTTAGACTAGAGGGGGCTTATTCAGTACATCATATGTAACCAATTGACTCAGGCGTTACTTTGCGGAAACCCATTGTAAATAGAAGACAAAATTAAATATTTAATGTATCACAGCGGAAGTACACTAAATATTTAATTTCGTCTTCTATTTACATCCTATGTAAGAAAGTCCTAAGAACCTCAAGCGCTGAGTAAGATTCCCGGTCGACTATCCATATTTAAGTTAGTAATAAGCTTTCATTTCAACATGTAATTGATAATTTGGAAGCTCTAACTCTAGAGCCTCCAAATCGGCTACACCTAGTTTTAATTTTGTTTTTTAATTTTAGTAATATAGCCTCATAATCGGCTAAGTGTATTTATTTTTAATTCGTTTTAAAAAGAAATAACAAAATGAAATTCAAACGGTGGCTCATTAATCATTAATTTATTCCTAGTATTAAGTAATTAATTGTCATTAATTGTATATCCTACGAATTGACATTTTTATTATATAATTTTCACTATATTATTTATTAAAATATTATTATTAAAATAAGATGCCAAATTTAGTACTTGGAGTGTACTACTCGTATTATCTAATTTTGACATATATTCATGTTATGAAAAATGAACTATGAAAGTTTCAAGCTCCCGAATCTTGACTAGATAGTTTATTATAATTCTCTATTGCTTTGTATTGTGTTTGTTATGGTTATATTTTTGTGTATATTTTCATTAATTCTAAATAAAATATATCAAATCTTATTCGTATGAGCTAAGTGGCCAAGCTCTGGTGTCGAGAGTTTTTAAGCCACCCGAAGGCCTCTGACTGAACGACTGCTTGTACTAAGCAAAGTACACAAACAGCCGGGACCTACAATTTAATGTGTCATCTGACCCACAGTACTGTAGCGCCCATATAAAATGCCACTTGAGAAACGTGTTGTGCATGGTCACCCATCCAAACACCGTCCGCAACGACCGTTGCTTAGCTTCAATGATCGCGTCGGATCACCTTAGCTAGCCGAACTACAGCCTATAATAATATGTAAAATATTATTAGAGGCATTGTATTGAGGTAGTACAGTATATTAAAAAAATTTTTTGACCATTATTTGAGTTATATAAATATGCTCTATTCATCCACTTCTTCTTAGGTCGACATCTACTTCCGGTACCTCTTACAATCATATCCATACTTTTAGTGATTGTCTGTCTTTAAATTCGCTCCACCATATTGTGTGCTTAAAAATTCACCACTAGCTGTTGAACAACGTTGCATCGTAGTAACGCCATGTACAGACTACATGTTTGCACACGGCTCCGCTCGCATAAAACTATTTATATTTGAAAACAAACCAAACAGTTTCACCCGAACCGCCCGCGGCGTTTTCAGTAATTAAAAACTGTTCAGCAATTTAATATTTGACTTTGATTCGCTGAGCGGAAACGGAACTTTATTTTACGGAAGTTTATTGGAGAGCACGGGTTTATTCACGTTCTAATAAGTGCAAATGAAAGGAATTAAACAGTTAATGAGTTTAATTAAACATTCGTTTGACGTAGCCACTCGCATCCGGCCTGATTTATCTTTGTCAAGCCACAAGCTTTCACGTTAGTCTTGAGCGTATTAGCACATTTATTATTAGATTATTTAATAGATTATTAGATTATTAGCACATTAAGAAACGTGTTCTTAGAGTAATGTTTGTATAACCGGCTATAACTTACGTTTATTTTGTCGGAATTAGCCCGACATGTTTCAGCACAATCAGTGTGCCATTCTCAAGGGCAGGAACACAGCCTACGTACGTCCGCGGTGACGGGTGGGCCTGCACTGGCTACTCCACCGACTAATGACCCCTGCGAGCCACAGCGCGCGCCTCACGCGCCGCGGCTCGCTGAGCTCGCTGTGATGTTGCTATTGCAGCCGGCGCAGGCGTTCCCGGTGGATGGTCTTCTTCTTCTTCATCGCTCGAACCATTTATATTTAAAAATTGTTGCCGCGTTAGTGGGTACTAATTCCGACAAAATAAACGTAAGTGATAGCCGGTTATACAAACATTATTCAAATAAGCCTTACGAAAGTTTTAATACAATGTTCTTAGAGATTTTAATTATTTACTTTATTTCAATTCGCCTGTAGCTCGGCTAACTAAGGAGATCTGAAGCGATCATCGAGGTTAGACACTCCTTGAATGGGTGACCATGCACAAGACTGTCTTTAAAAAAGGGCTTTTATATCTGCACGTTAAACTGGTTCGGATGACTAATGATGAAACTACAACTATACTATTGACTATTTTATTGAATAAAAATATTTGTAGTAATAAAATATATCCCGGACTAAATTTAATAAACATTTAGATAAAAAAATAACAAATTCATATTTACAAGGTAATAAGATTATGTTTCATATAAATGTACTAAACAAAGCTATTAAAAGAAAAAATATATTTTAGGACTCATTTCACACACGGCTGGTTAACCCCACACTGAACCTTTTCTATTTCGTATTATGGTTGCTAACACAACTGATATACCACATATACATACATACATATTTTATGTAGATACATATTTAACACCCAAACCAACAGCCAACAAATTTAGTTCAGCACAAAGATGTTGGCCGTGCCGGGAATCGAATCCGGAACCTTCTGATTGGCAGTCCGGCATGGTAACCATTACGCCAACGAAGTCGTCTATGGTAAAGTTAAAGTGTTTTAACCTTAATTTAGATACTCGTGTGAAACAAATTCATATTTACAAGTCATAAACAAGATTGCTTCATATAAAGGCATTATGACTTATTGTATATATTCCCCCCCATCCCCGGTCCGGTTCCCCCCCTAAGGAAGCGTACACACTGACCGGTTGACATCTCGCGTTACTTATCGCCCTATTATGCCTGCGAGGGAACATTATATTTTGGCTACTGAATAAGTAGTAACGGAAGTATGAAATTAGTGGATGTGGCAAATTTTATATTTTTTATTTATTGTATCTTATCAATATCTTTTTCAATTTATGTGTGAATATTCACCTACGCTTTACGGTAAAGGAAAACTGACATGTTTGAGGACCACAGTATTCGAAGATGTGTGTCATCCACCAACCCTCACTAGCCACCGTGGTGGATTAGCCAGTGCAGCGTGGTTAATTATAGCCGATATTTATACCTTGCGAGAGAAGGCCCCGAGTCTTAGCTATGGGAACGTAGAGTGGCTGCTTATGATATGCATACTTATGCTTAAGAATCAAACTTGTATATAGGGACTAATATTTTAAAATAAAGATTATGAGATAATCAACTAAGACTGTAAAACATACTCGTACCTGCTCGTCCTCAGATATGACACCTATACGAAGTTATTGAGAATGGATTTGATTTCAGTGGTAATGTAAAGTTAACATAGTAATGTGTCCACCTCACTAACAACTTGCAACCGATGTGCGAGAAAAGATAGCAGGATAGTTCTTTACATATCAATTGAGGCTGTAAGTTATACACAAACATAACAGTTACATCAGCGAACTAGAATAAATAGAAAAGTAACTTGGCCAAAAAGTAACTTGGTCAAATGGTTTCACCCCACCGCGGTATTTTACGCGTGTAAAACATCGCGGCGGGCGGGGCAAAACAGCTGTCCGCGCGCCCGCGTCACATGGTCGGTGGCGTGACCTTGATGCGACCAATCGCGTGCGAGCTTTGTGTGTGTGTGTGTGTTTCGTTGGGATAGCAGTATAATTGTGTGCGTAGATGGATCTAAATTCTAAGCGACAATTGTATGGAGTTACTCTTCCGTTTATTCTAGTTCGCTGAGTTACATGAAGTTATTCAGTAATGGATTTTAATTCAGCGCAAATTAATTTAGTATTCTGTCGGGTGTTTTAAAAAATTAAACTTGTCTTACGATTGTCATTTCGCCTAGAACTATATAACGTCTCCAAATCCCAAAGTTTTCGTACATCTTCTCGTTTCCCTGAAAACCTACCAAAATATGTAGATGCGTGCTCATGATATGGCCGAGAATAAAAATAGGGATAGTGTGAACACCGCTTAAATCATGCGCGTGATTTATTGGGCCCAGTGTGCGCGCGCCTTTACACCGGAGTGTTTTCCGACACAGAACAAGCAGCTATGGAAAATCTCGACTTGTCGTTCGAAGAGTCAGCATCTCCTGATAATGCCTTGTGGTTAGGCGAAACACATGTAGAGTTAAGAATTTCCGAATTGTGATAGGTAACGTTAATCTTAAATAATCTTAGTTAATTAATCTTAGTTAATTGATCTTAGTTAATTAAGCTTGGTTAATTGATCTTAGTTGATTTTTCCTTTTCTTGTCTTAATTTCGATTTCGGATCACAGCGGAAGTACACTAAATATTTAGTTTTGTCTTCTATTTACAATGGATTTCCGCAAAGTAACGCCTGAGTCAATAAGTTATGGAAAATCTTTTAACAATAAAGAACTCATAAATATTACACCGGAAAAAAACATATTTTAGTAATTATTACTAAGATTTTTATTTAGAAAAAGATTAAAGTTCTATGTACAAACTCAAAGATAATAAGAAAAAAGAGCAAGAAAATGAAAACACTACAATTTTAAATTAGCGTTAGCTAAGGGTAATCATTCAGGCTATCATTGCGTGGCAGAACTCCTAAGATGCTGGCAGCATTGCCCCGTTGAATAGCTGAACCCAGATATTTTTTTTACTACGAATGAAGATTTTTTTTATAATACTTCTTTGAAATTGTATGATGAAAATTAAAGACAGTTATCTAGTAACCTATCCACAAGCATTCAAATCGTATAATACTCTATGGCACTCACTAATGTAGCACAGTTGTGAAATATTAGAACGCGTTAGTGAAATGTTAGCTTTTTGTGGGAAAATCTGTTTGAGCTCCTTCCAATGCCAAGGTTAGCTATTGTATATTTTTTAAATTTAATAGGTATGAAAAACAAGTGATTTTATCAAATATACTAGCTGACCCAGCAAACGTTGTTTTGCTTCAGTTAGGAGTATGAAAAATAGATAGTAGCCTATTCTCAGAGCTACTGAATACGCATATAAAATTTGGTAAAAATCGGTTAAGCCGTTTCGGAGGAGTACGGTTACTAAAATTGTGACATGGATATTTTATATAAATTTATATATGTTAGAGGAATGTCTTATTTTAATTTATTCGATTAGTAGTTCCATCCTATCGAATGGCAGCACTGTGAACGCAAGAGTTTGTTGTCTGTGCTGATTGAAGGAACGAATGTGAATGTACGAATGAAGTTGTTCCTATTTGTCAGTAGTGCGTTCACTCGCGGTTTGACTTGAATGTGCTTCAGTCTGCCACGATACAGCGCCTGCGCCACTTGTGCGCACTGACAAACAATTCAATTATAATGGCGGACGACGACGACGACCACGCTGTTTATAATCTAATTGAATCCGCGACAGCAGCGGTGGGATCGATACAACGCGTCTCCAGCGTACTCTACCGACCTACGGCTACCACCTGCGAGGCATATTTCAACGATCCAACGTCTGATCCGGCAAAAGAAAATTTTCGATCTAATCGAGAATCTGATTGATTCGAAATCAATCGCGAAGAACAAACCACGCACCACGGTAACGAAAATAACATGCCTCCTATGGAAAGCAACCTACCCAATCTTCCTACGGCTGTGGGAGCATCGTTTTTTCGTGGCATGTTGGAAAGTTTTCGTGTTAATGAAACCAGAAGTACGACACCGAAGGTGGTTATGAACAAAATGAAACCTTTTGATCCTGATAATTATGAATTCACGGTATCTCAGTTGTGTGAAGAAATTGATCACGATAAAACGCAAAACGAGTGGACCGACTATGAAACGCGGAACGCCGCGCTTACGCATCTACACAGGCGTGCTCGCAAATGGACATCGAAGTCTTATCCTCTGTGTGTGGGAACTATGTGTGTAACTATGTGTGTAACTCTGTGTGTACGAAGCTAAGGAAAGACTCTCGCGTTAGTTTGCTGCTAGGAAGAGATTCTACAATCTGTTCCGGGATACGGTGCAGTACACGAGTGACAAGGCGGTGACTTACGTGGAGTATTCCACGAACAAACTGGTGATGATCGACCGGCTGGAATCGGGCTAGAGTGTGGCGAATAAGATAGAGGTTGTCATCTCAGGTATCGTCGATGACCAGGTACGTTTCGATTTGTTATAAGAAAAGATACGCCTACGGATTTTATGGCTTTGGACAGACACCTTGGTACTTTATGTAACGTAAAAATCTTAAACTGTGCAAGCACTTTGCATTAAGTGAACAGAAAAGGCGTAGAGTAGATTCTACCGATCGTAGTAACATTTTGTGTCATAATTGTGGTAAAGTCTGACATTACATGCGTAATTGTAAATCTAAGGCCCAGGCGCATACCTCTGCTAGCGAAGATGCTTCCTGGTCAGTGACTATAGAGAAAAATGTTCAATGTAGCTATTATTATAAAATAGGCCATACAGAGCAAGTCTGTTTCACCAAACCATGAGACGTTTAAAACAAACAAGCGACAAAGTCTGTTAATGGTGACAATTCGCACTAAACTAAAATTGCTCGCACTTAATTTTGTGGTTTGGTGCAAAACTAGTCAAAGGCTATTTATTCGGTGTTTTCTTCGAACTAAATTTGAATTGATTTTGGTCGTGAGATATATTGAGCCAAATTAAGTGGAGCCTACGCCGTCTAGTGCTGAGTAGCAATGTTAGATCAAGGTGTCGCCAATAGATGGCGCAAAATATTATTCTTTTTGTCTTATTTTATCTATGACCTCTCCTAACTAATTGCCGTGTTGATAAAGGGGTAACAGTTGTGTTTTTATTTTTCGATGTTTGGTTTTATGACGTGCATTTGAAATAGTGTCGTTATCCCCCAAAGGGAAACAAACGAGCGAAACGAATATTTAGGTTTCAGACTTGGCTTGAACTCACTTGTGTGTGAGATGGCGTCTATGTGTGTTTTATGTGTGTACACAGAATGCGCAATTTATGCGTAGTATAATGCAAAATAGGGCTATTATTGTAACTTTGGGTGAAATATTTTGGCAACACTAATTATTTCGAACAATCTATCAAAATTCAATGGTTTTATTTTGCTTTGATAAAACTTTTATTTGAAAAATGAAAAAAAAAAGCGGAGAAATTATAAAAAGCGAGCTTTACATGTTTTGGGATACCTTCTTGAGATGTGCTTCCTACATTGGGAACTTCCGTTAACTGTTGAGCTCCTGACTTTGGAACTTGAAACAGCTTTTTGAACTTTTGCTCTTTTATCTGAAATGGATCTGGTGCCTTCCTGGTGTTTCTTAAACGGAGTCTCTTTGATGATGTCTAAAATTAAAAAAAAAAAAAGGATTCGGATTTTACCGCTGCATTGGGGGCTGAACCACGCATGCAGGCCCAAACTTGTTTTGTGGAGAAGAAACGGAATTTTGATTCTTCACATACCCTTCCAATGAATCGACGGCTGCTACAACAAATTATTTCATATTTCTTGATTATTTACGAAAATCGATGATATAATCCATTACAAAATCATGTAAACTTCTTGAACTAATTTTAATCGCGATGTTTTGGTGACGACTAATTTGACAGTTGGATTTTGGACAGAAAACACTCTAAAATGTGGGCCGCTGAATGCGCTTTAACCGGATTGAATAAATAAAATCGATTTAGTTGACTCGACTTAAAAATTAGTTTTATCGTGTATCCACCCGAATACTAAAGCCTAGTTTGACAGGACTAAACTTATTTTAGTGAAAACTAAACTAAAATGTGTGTCGCCGAGCCACCACCAATGTGTGCTCACAATGCGAAGCCCCGCTTATTTAAATAAACTTTGACGAGTTTAAGTTACAAGCTCTTGTTGCCAGCGGCACTGATTGTTCTTTAATTTTCAAGCATGTTGCTGATGAGATTAATAGCGCAGCACTCTGAGTTTACGTGTCTTGTGGGTATCGGCTCGGCCCCCGCTTATTTTTTCGCGGCCAATACGAGTCAAAGACTTGCACATAAAAACCACCTTAGTTATAGTAGATTCTCACGTTTTGCTTTATGACGCCCTCATAGGACGTGACGTTTAAAAGTTTATGCTTTATTAAGTACCGTAAGTTTTGCTACGAGTATATCGTAGCAAAACTCTATACTGAGCTTACAGGCCGTAATGACGTTACTCGATTGCGGTCCATTATTGAAAGCTACGGAGATAAATTTGCTAAAGGAAATTCTTAATCGGTGTTCAAGACTGACGAAGTGGAAATAAAACTTAAAAGTTCTAACAAAATCTAATACGGTTTTAATCGTATAATACGGTTAGTGACAATTATCCTTTGCGGTTGATATCAGAACAGTTAGATACGCTAGGACAGCCCACTGTTTTTACTACACTAGCGTCCGGGTTTTATTTATTCCTTATATCTGAGAAATCAGAATCGATAAAAAGAAACTGCATTTTCTACACCGGATGGTGCATATGGTTCGTAAAAATGCCATTTGGGCTTTGTGGCGAGGCTGCAGCGGTTTATCTAAGGGCCAATAAGCAGGTTGAAAGGTTTATATCAGTTTTCACGAATTGTTTAACGTTCGCAGAAAACCACGAGCGTAAATCGTGTAAGTCTGTCCTGGGTGGGAACTAATTGGCTGTTAATTGTACAGTATCGCAAAGAACTGGAAAGTGTCCGTCATAGCAGTTAATGGGTTGTAATAAAAGCCCACCCCGTATGTTTTCACGAGTACGAGAAACTTGATCTCCTTGATGTTAGAGCGCAGGCTAAGGTCAGGATGGACGAGCGAGCTCGACATGACAAAATTCGATATGACTAGGGCAAGGCAAAAATGCGTCCGTTCGTTGTCGGTGATATTGTATTGGTTGAAAAGAACCCGAGAGTAAACACTAAATCAGGCGAAAAGTTCTCGAATCCGTGTAAGATTGTCGAGGTTTGTGACAATGAAAGGTATAATGTGGGGTCTATATCCGGAGGACGTGTTCAGTATGTTCGTCACGAAAAATTACGTAGATACCTTTCAGGTTTACTAGATTTATCTTCTGAATTAGACAAAAGTCCTGGTGACGGAACTGAAGATGCAGAGTTCTGCCATCAGACCTTGCCTTGAATTGTAATTAGCGTCTTTAATTAACGCGCTTCGTGTAACACTATTGTAGTACACCAGAAGCTACACGCTTCGTATACCACTGTTGTAGTAGACTGTAATCTATGCGCTTCGTGTAACGCTATTATAGTGCATTGGAGGCTAAGTGCTTCATACATTTCAGTTGTAGTGCGTTAGAAGTTTCGCGCTTCATGTGGCTCCGTTGCCGTAAATTGGAACTCCGTGTTTCGTATAATTCGTATTGTTATGTTTCTAACGTAACGCCATGCGCTTCGCGTACATTTGTCGTTGAAAGCTGTCACGCTTTACGAGTTTTTACGATTGCTGTAAGCTATTACGCTTAGCTGGAGTTTCGGATTGAAAGCTTTGTCGCTTTGTCCGCAAGTGTCGTTGAAAGCTACCACGTTTTACGAGTTTGAACGATTGCTGTAAGCTGTTACGCTTAGCTGGAGTTTTGGATTGAAAGCTTTGTTCGCTTTGTCCGCAAGTGTCGTTGAAAGCTACCACGCTTTACGAGTTTGAACGGTTGCTGTAAGCTGTTACGCTTAGCTGGAGTTTCGGATGGAAAGCTTTGTTGCTTTGTCCAAAAGTACGGATTGAAAGCTTTGTCGCTTTCTGTAAAAAGTACGGATTGAAAGTTTTGTCACTTTGTCCAAAAGTACGGATTGAAAGCTTTGTCGCGTTGTCCAAGGGTATCGTTGAAAACTACCACGCTTTATGAGTTTATACGGTTGCTCGTACTGAATTCTTGTTGCCGAAAGTTCACGATGCATTGCGCCAAGTTGAGTGGAAGACTCGTGTGTTACGTTGAAAGCTCTACGCTTTGCGTTTGTCATTTAAATAACAAAACCTCTTTGAAATTAGTTGCGGCTGAAAGCTTCGGACGGAGTTAACGCTTTGCCGGTGTTGTTGATTGCTTCCTGTTAAGTTGCTTATAATTGTAAAACAACGCGAGAACGCGTTGAGTGGCAGAATGGCCGTGTTAGAGGAATGTTTTATTTTAATTTATTCGATTAGTAGTTCCATCCTATCGAATGGCAGCACTGTGAACGCAAGAGTTTGTTGTCTGTGCTGATTGAAGGAACGAATGTGAATGTACGAATGAAGTTGTTCCTATTTGTCAGTAGTGCGTTCACTCGCGGTTTGACTTGAATGTGCTTCAGTCTGCCACGATACAGCGCCTGCGCCACTTGTGCGCACTGACAAACAATTCAATTATAATGGCGGACGACGACGACGACCACGCTGTTTATAATCTAATTGAATCCGCGACATATATATATCGTAAACAAAACTTTCGATAAATATCGTGATGAAATTAATATTATAAGTATTTACTCGAGTTTGTATAATATTTCCACTCATATTTTGTATAGTATTTAATGGTGTAGAATATAAACCAAACTTGGATTATTAAGTATTTAAGTAATTATAGTATATAGTGTGACTTGCTTTTAACGTATGTTATTTATGTCTTATAAAGTTCTGTATTCTGTATTGACTCAGGCGTTACTTTGCGGAGATCCATTGTAGATAGAATTCAAAATGAAATATTTAGTGTATTTCCACTGTGACCTGAAACCCAAATTAAGATAAGCAAGGGAAAAATCAAAATGTTAAAAAAAAATTAGGTGTGTTCCTCCGACCGACCACCACACCTCCACTACAACTCACACTAGTAAACTTAATCTACCTTCCTACACAACGAAATTTCTCACCCCTCGGCTAAGATATTTTTTTTAAATATAATTTTTTCTTTAATTTCAATTGTAGTGTTTACTTCTTATCTTTAAGTTTGTACATAGTATTTTAATATTGTTTCTGTATTTTTCCTTTGCTAAAGTTAAGTAAGTTAAGTTTCCTTTGTTAAATTTGGTTACAGATCACAGCGGAAGTAAACTAAATATTTAATTTTTCTTCTATCTTAAATGCCAAGGTTAATTGCGGTTACACGTGGAACTACCTTAGGTACTTCCCGGTATTAATACAGAGTATTTAATTATTGTTTCCTTTTTAGGGTTTCTTACCGTAAAAGGTACCAACGGGACGCTAGATAAATAAAATAAATTAAATATTAAAGGGGCTTCCCATACAACAAAACTTGTTTCTTTTTTGCCATTTTTATAATCATTATAGTACCCTTCATACGCGATCCCAACTCGCATTTGGCCATTTTTTTTCACGTTGCAGCGATCAAACTTCGCGTTGAACAGCAGTGAGGCACCGCCATCATTACTCCAAACACGAGATCAAAGCGCCCTCTACTGTGTTTATTTGTGAGCATGATCTTACTGGTTACATACCAAGCAGTACATAGTAAACCATACCGGTTTATACTCGTATGTTTTAATACAGAAAATAAAGAGTTTTTGTGAAAGTAATCCCATCTAAATCTGCCATAAACGTACGAGCTGGCACAGTCGTAGTACGTAATTACATTTAGATAAACCTAATACTAGTAGCTAGTTGTTATTTATAATAATATTTAATAAGTAATTAGTTTATAACCTATTGTACCTAGACAAAAGTTTTTAAAAGGCGCTGTTAGCCTAATAAAAACCAAGTATATTAAGTTAATGTTGTGTAGAATAAGAACGCTGTACAACATATTATAATAATTATGTTAATAAAGTATTTTCAAAATCAATCCGTTTTAAAATTTAAGTAAATACGTGAATATGGCGCTTGCAGAATCGTTATACATGTGTAAAAAGAAGTAATAGGTATTTTAAATGATTAGATATGAAAAACAAGTGATATTGTGTGTAGTAAGTATTTAATGGTGTAAAATTTTAAATGAAATTTGTAAGTTTGTTTAATCCATCTAGTATTATTAAGTATTTAAGTAATTATTGTAGTATGACTTGCCTTTAACGTATGTTATTTATGGCTAATAAAGTTCTATATGTATTCTGTTTTACGCGCCCGGCAGTGTTACGCTACGCGTTAATCTGGAAAAAGTAGTCCTTTTTTCGTACCTACTTAAAGATTTAAGTGTGCATGTATGTATACATTCACACTTAAGTCTTTAAGCATAAGCATTAGCAGCCCACTTTACGTTCCCAATGCTGGGACTCGGGGCCATTACTAGAGAGATATATAAGCTATAATCAAACATGCTGGCCAAATGCGGCTTGGCGAATGACACACGTATTTGGGTATTGTGGTTTTCAAACATGTTGGTTTCCTAAAGATGTTTTCCTTCACCTGTTTTTTTATATACTTTGATTTTAGTAAAATTTGACTTAACTCAGATTTTTTGATCCCTGAGCTTAGGTACTGGCTCCAGTGTAAAGTCCCGCCAAGCGACGGAGTTTCGCAGCGCCTAACGACTGCACTTCTATATAATGACTAAAAAAAACCCGCGATAAGAACATTCAAGACTATCGTTAGTCGAAATCTCTGCCAGTGTGCATCCACCTTAATATTCATAGCTTATTTTTGCTCCGTGCTAGTGAAGAATTAAACCTGAAAGCCTGAAAATGAGATTCTGAAAGAGTTCTTTGAGAGTGGTTTAATTTTTCTCGTTTTGTGGCGCGTAAAAGGCTTTTTCTGGAGCTCCGGATGAACGTTTGCTTTCACTAAACATCGACCGTTTTCGTGAAATAGACAACATTCAAAGAAAGTATTAGCAAGTCATTTCTAGCTCTAAATGAATAACATCTATAGACGTGTTTGGGCCGTAATGACGTCTGAATGTCCTTGCTGGTAAAGACAGGGACCACCTTTTATACCGTACCTAAATCATGTTTAATTCAAATTGTAACCTTTCAAAAAACTTATTTTAATACGAGTAACAATTTCTTTAGAGCTACGCAGCCAAGCTCTGGTGTCTCTGACTTGGCTTAAAGACTTCTCGTACTAAGACTAACTGCCGGAACCTACTATTTAACGTGTCACCTGACCCATGGTAGCGCCCAGATGAAAAACGTCTCTTTGTAATGATATTTTTGTGCATGGTCACGCATCCAAAGACTATCCGCATCGGTCGTTGCTTAACCTCGATTTTTTCTAGATTTGTTGTTTAACTAAGTTTGGTAGTTACATTTCAAATAAAATGTAATAAATATTAAACAAACCTTAGAACATGCACGATGACCGGGTTAAAATGAAGAAATTCCCATTATAACAATAATAAAAAATTAAAATTAAAAAAAAAACACTGTTAAACTCCGAAAAAACTCAAATAAGATAGTAAAAATAAGAGTCACAGAAACAATAAAAGAAAACATTTTTTGGAATTTTTGGTTAATTAACAATGGCGGCCTTATTATCACTGGTGATTTCTACCAGGCAAGTGAGAATCGCAAACAATAAAAACAGAAAACGAAAGAAAAGGATTATTTAAAAACTTTATTCATCTGGTCTAATCTATACTATAAGACTCTTTGTCCTGACTCATCTATAGACAACGCACAGCCCAAACGGCTGGTCCTAGGGTTATGAAATTTGGAGGGTGTATTTATTTTAGTGTGTAGACGCGTACTAAGAACGGATTTTTGGAAATTCCACCCCTAAGGGGGTGAAAGGGGGTAAAACAGTTTGTATGAAACTTCTTTGTTTTTGAACTCCCAGCAATGAAATTTGGAATATGTATAGTTTATGTAAAATTAAAAATAATGGTATTAATTTTTTTTGCCAGGGGTGAATTAAGGGTTTGTAATGGGGGGTGAAAGTTTGTATGAAAAATTCTTTATTTATCAAGTTAAAGTCTTGAAATTTGTTATGGTAGTATAATATTCAATGATTAAATAAAATTATATTTTTTTTTTGCTAGGGGTGCATTAAGGGGGGTGCCATTGGGGTTGAAAGTTAAAAATAAAAATGTTGTGTTTTTGAACTTAGAGGTGTAAAATTTGGAGTGTGTATATGTTTTAGTACTTAAACATGTACTAAAAATAGATTTTTGGAAATTCTACCCTTAAGGGGGCGAAAGGGGGTAAAACAGTTTGTATGAAAAAATTTGGAGTGTGTATATATTTTAGTACTTTAACATGTACTAAGAATAGATTTTTGGAAATTCTACCCTTAAGGGGGTGAAAGGGGGTAAAACAGTTTGTATGAAACTTCTTTGTTTTTGAACTTCTAGCAATGAAATTTGGAATATGTATAGTTTATGTAAAATTAAAAATAATGGTTTCAAGATTTTTGCCAGGGGCGAAAAGCGATCTACACGCGGGCGGAGCCGCGGGCAACCTCTAGTATACAATAAAAAAAATCCACAGAGCACAGTTCTTAAGCCTCCCTTGAGATTACAAGTACGAGCATACAAGGTGTTCTCAGAGAGCTCCATACAAGGTGGTCTCAGAGCGCTCCATACAAGGTGGTCTCAGAGCTCCACTCGCGAGCTGTAACTGTTGCGTGTAATCGCCGCCGGCTCAAGAGCCCTACAGCGCCCTCGAGCGGCTAAACCTGCAGGTCTCACTAACTCGCGAGATACTCGCCTCCCATACTTCCTAACTTCCACACTCTAGTATGGAAGTGTAGTTAGGAAGTATGGAATATTACGCGACATAAGGGGTTTTACTGTAATGGTCTGTGTAAGGGTAAGCATCAAACTTTTTGAAAACCCTGACAATATTTTTAGGCGGCCATTTTGGATTTGAAAAGGTTTGAAATTGAAGAAAATTTGATATTGAAATCCTACCAATTTAATAAATGCGAAAGTTTGTGTGTAAGTGTATGTTCGTTACTTCTTCACGCTCAAACGGCTGAACTGGTTTTGATGAAATTTGGTGCTGAAGACAAGTTAGACCTTGAATTAACACATAGGCTATTTTTTATCCCGAATACAATTGTAGTGCCCGTGGGATACGCAAATAACTTCAAATTCTTTGTTATTCCTTCAAGCTTCAACAGCCGGACCGATTTTGATGAGATTTACTATGAAGATAGCTTAGACCTTGGACTAACTTAAAGGATAATTTTAATCCCAGATTAACGCAGGTAGCACCGCGGGACGTAACTTGAAAAAAAGTATAATTCAGCGAATCTTATATTGTTTCAAAGCTGATTGAAATTGAAAAAGTTTGGGCAATCAATTTTGTCAGATGTGACCTGTTCAAAAATAAATATACATTTATTTAAAGGTCAAATAATAAGTTGTTTTCCAATGTGGAGGTCAGATCAAAAAAATATATAGAATTTATTTTCAAATTGCCGATGAAATTGCCAGACATTTTCAGCGAGAAAATATTTAGCAATTAGTCGTGGATAAATTATGTTCTGGTTCGTTAAAATGATTTATTTGCTTAAATTGGAGCAATAAAGATTCGGCAATTTACGTTTGATATACAGCTACAAGGTGAGTCGAAAGTCAATAAGAATCTATGTAATGATTTTATTTTTGTGTTCTATATTATCAATAATAATATCACTCAATATTATTACTGATAATATCAATTTAAGTTTGACATAATAGCTACAAGGTGAGCAGATAGAGAGTAGATTATCTCTATATACGACTATATGTTCGATTCTCATAAAGGTATTATTGTGAGATGAGGGTAGAACTACAAAACCTGCAGTCCGCGCGTCGCGGCCTGAGGCAGTGACTCTGGAATCGTATGGGAGACAACCCGCGCTTCTCATCGCCGCGCCGTAGTACAGAGTTACTCTTTAATATATCCTAAATAGTGTCGCGCGTCGCTTCACCGACGAGGATATTATTTTCTGTGCCGTGTTTAAGCGAATATATGAATATGGAGCTTGCAGAATCGTTATTCATGTGTAAACAGTAGTAATTTAAATTTAATAAACATGGAAAACAAGGGCTAATGTGTGTAGTATTTAATGGGGTAGAATATTTATTTAATGAAATTTGTAAGTTTATTTAATTTTATCTAACTAATGTTTTTAAGTATTAAGTAATTATTGTACTATGACTTGCCTTTAACGTATGTTATTTAGGGCTAATAAAGTTCTGTATTTCTGTATTTCTGCACAATACTGTTCTGTCTCAGAAACCCTGATAGCTAGAAGCTGAAATTTTCACAAAATATGTATTTCTCGTGCCACTATCACCACAAATACTAAAAATTAACAAATATATTAACAGTATATTGAGGGTGTCCTCAAACAATAAGCCTGTTTTATTAGTTTTTTTTTCTATACATCATTAACGGCAATAAGTACACGCCTAAAATGTACTCAGAATTTTTTTATCTACCCTATATTGTCCAACTTATGAGCAAAGGTCTCCCCCAATGATCTCCACGCTTTTCTGTCCTGAGGAATATACTGCAATTACTGTGCAAACTTTATAATTATAACGACACTGAAGGGACTGTGCATTTTACGGCGTTATAGAGAGTGGTCGTTAAATGGAGAGAATGTATCATCATGGATTACAAGCTAAACCAAACTAAAGCCATTTAATTTCGACGCTTTAGAGAGTTTGTCGTGATATTGAGTGATGCGGAGAGACATGGAGTTTACACTGTTTTTACACGCTTTATATTAGCTTTACCTGTATGGTTTTTTGTATGTTTGTTTGTAACCGACTTCTTTGTTCGCGATTTTGACCCACTTAAAACGGCCAGATGAGCGTGTTTTTTAGTTTTTTTAAACTACTATTATTAAGATAATGGTATGGAATCCTTCATGCACGAGCCCGACTGGCACTTGGGCAATTATTGAAGTCTCTTCTAGTTCTGTTCTTTCCACCTCTAATCTCGTAGTGTTGTAGTGAAGTGACGGGAGCCGCGACACGTCTGCGCGGTAAGCGCGTTGATTACGTTAAAGTAAATCACTCGAAGACATATTGCTAAGTGCGGGCGGCGGGCCACGGAAACTGCAGGCGTGTTTGAGTTCTTAGGCTTATATAATTTTGAACAATATTCTAAAACTAAATATATACTACTAGCTGGCCCGGCAAATGTTGTTTTGCCTCACTCATGGGTATGAAAAATAGATAGTGTAGCTTATATGACACGTTCGTAGATTTACCATAACAGCGCCATCCATTGATTACTTACTCAACCCAGTCGAAAGGTATCGACATCTGTTAGAATCGTTTGGAGTTAACAGATAATTGTGACTGTCGAATAATAACAGACAATAATTAGCAACAAATTAAAATTGCGACTATAATTTAAGATTTAAACTATCCTATCTCTCATCCCTGCTGAGGATCCCGGCGGTTCCCTGCCGCCGAGGCCGAATTCACCGGAATCTACGCGGCGTGCGTTAAAGAAGGCTGCTTTCCACCCGTGTGGAAGGACGGCCGCCTGCTTGTTCTGCCAAAGGGGAACGGGAAGGCACTGACAGACCCCAAGGCCTATCGGCCTATAACGCTGCTGCCCGTCCTTGGAAAAATTTTAGAACGCGTAATGTTGCGTTGTGCCCCAGACATTGCGAGGAACATTAGCTCGCGCCAGCACGGGTTCACTCCAGGTCGCTCTACGGTGACGGCGCTGCGGGCTATGCTGGACGTGTCGCGAGCTTCGACGGAGCGGTACGTGATGGCCATATGTCTCTATATCAGCGGCGTCTTCGACAACGCGTGGTGGCCCATGATCATGGTGAAGGCCAAGCGGAGCTGTCCGCCAAACATCTACCGGATGTTGGCGGATTACTTCCGTGGACGGCGAGTCGCCATGGTTGCGGGAAACCACGCGGAGTGGAAGACGTCGACGATGGGCTGCCCACAAGGCTCTGTGCTCGGGCCCACACTGTGGAACATTTTGATCGACGACCTGCTCGCCCTGCCGCTGGGAGTAGTTGGGGTGGAGGTGGCCGCGTACGCGGATGACGTGACCTTGCTCATCCGGGGGGAATCACGGTCTCAGCTGGAAAGGGCTGCAACGACTGTTCTGGGAATGGCCGAAAGGTGGGCATGTTCCAATCGTTTGGATTTCGCTCCTGCCAAGTCCCAGTGCCTCATGTTAAAGGGCAAATTCCAGTGCCCCCCCGTGATCAAATTCGCAGGTCACGCCATCAGGTTCGTGAGACAGGCGATGGTGCTCGGGATAGTCCTAGATGACTCCCTTTCTTTCGCACCACACGCGGCCAGTATCGGCGAGAGGGCGAGCAGGTGTTCGCGCAAAGTTCATGTTTCGGTCCTAATAACCGTAAGGTTGGTGGGACCATGGGAGGTGGTGGGTGTGTTTTTATCCTATCTCTCAAGTTGGATCGAACTGCACATGGTGTTTTTTTTTTATAATCGGATTTTATTATAATCGGTTAAGTGGTTTAGGAGTCCATTGAGGACAAACATTGTGACACGAGATTTATATATATTAAGATATATAGATACTCAAAGAGGCAACGCGGCAAGCCCGATGGGCACGTTAGGGCGGATGGCTTAATTTTGTCTGTAAAATTTTTGTTTTGTTATTATTTTTTCTTTAGTTTACAAAATTTTCGTTTTCACTATGCTTTGTAAATATTATTCTTAAGTTACGAGTATGTTTAAATTTATTTTCTATCATTACTTATATATTATACTAGAGGTTGCCCGCGGCTCCGCCCGCGTGTAGGTCGCTTTTCGCCCCTGGCAAAAAAACTTAAAACCATTATTTTTAATTTTACATAAACTATACATATTCCAAATTTCATTGCTAGTAGTTCAAAAACATAGAAGTTTCATACAAACTGTTTTACCCCCTTTCACCCCCTTAAGGGTAGAATTTCCAAAAATCTATTCTTAGTACATGTTTAAGTACTAAAATATTTACACACTCCAAATTTTACACCTCCAAGTTCAAAAACACAAAACTTTTATTTTTAACTTTCAACCCCAATGGCATCCCCCTTAATGCACCCCTGGCAAATAAAAATATAATTTTAATTTAACCATTTAATAATCTACTACCATAACAACTTTAAAGACTTTAACTTGATAAATAAAGAATTTTTCATACAAACTTTCATCCCCCATTACAAACCCTTAGTTCACCCCTGGCAAAAAAACTTGATACCATTATTTTTAATTTTACATAAACTATACATATTCCAAATTTCATTGCTAGAAGTTCAAAAACATAGAAGTTTCATACAAACTGTTTTACCCCTTTTCACCCCCTTAGGGGTAGAATTTCCAAAAATCCGTTCTTAGTACGCGTCTACATACTAAAACAAATACACCCTCCAAATTTCATATCCCTAGGACCAGCCGTTTGGGCTCTGCGTTGTCTATAGATGAATGAGTCAGGACAAAGAGTCTTATAGTATAGATAGATACTAATAGCAATATATCGTGATAAATAGAAAGAGGGTAGAGAGGCCTTTGCTCTTGAATGGGACAAAACAGGCTCATAATAAAATAATAATAATATGCATTTTGGGCACCTTTCCCTCTACCCATGAACTTTTGTAGGTTAAGTGTTAGTTGAGTGTTTTATATCATTATTATGTTAGTTATAAATAAACTTACTAATTGTGACAAAAACTCATTGTGAAGTCACAATAATTCTCGAAAATGTAAAAAAAAGATATATACTATAAAAAATCGATCGCGGCTTGTAACTTCTAGAATCTTGAAAACTCTCTTTGTAAGAAAAGGAATTGAACACAGAAGTTCGCTTTCACTTACTCACACTCATTTTTGTAGCGGGAACAGCTCAGGTTAGACGTGTCTCTCTGTGTGTGTGTGTGTTTGTGTGTGTTTGTGTGTGTGTGTGTGTGTGTGTGTGTGTGTGTGTGTGTGTGTGTGTGTGTGTGTGTGTGTGTGTCTGTCTGTGGAATCATAGCCCCCCGAACAGATGAACACTTTAGATTTTTTATTTGATTTTTTTTGTTTGAAAAGTGTATTTAACGAAAGTGTGCATAACTATCAAATCTCGTCGGGGAAAAGTTTTTAGTTAGGACTTATCTGATATTTTGTTTAAATTGAAAATTGGTTTAAGTTTAAATTGAAATATAAGTGAAAACTTTAAAGTATTAGTGTTACTAATATATTTTTACAAAATTGGATTCAATTACTGTTTGTTTTTCTGTAAAATTAAAAAAAAAATCTCGCGAGTTGCATGGCCGCAGCGGATCCCTGATTTATGCGGTACCCATATAAATGCAATCTGCTTAATTGCTATCTGTTGCCTACGATAAGTCGCTAGTGTTGTGCGCTATGATCCAATTGTAAATCGATTAACAAACAATTATTCGATTTTATCAAACTTACAAATATTATGTATTTATTTTTTAAAATTCGAAATATACATTTCAAAAATTATGGAACAACTGTAAAGAATTTGAAAATTCGAAAGAGAAACATTTGAAAATTTGTGTTCTTTCGCTTGCATAATTCAATTATTGTTATCAAGAAGAAGTGAACTTTCGGATGATTTTAATAACAGATTAAATCTTGAAAAAAATTAGTTTTTCGTTTTTTTAATAATTGTACTTTAGTTACCGGCAATAATGCATGTTTATCATGCTAAAAAAAATACAAACTGAATAGAAATTAAATTTCTTATACACTTCAGGTACTTTGCGTCATCAAAATAGTACTTAAAAACTTTGAAAATACCATCAAATCGAACTAGTGTTTCGTTGCGTTATTAAAATAGTAATACTTTGTAATTAGCATGAATTCGAATGGTTCGAGTGGTTTGATTCGACTACCCTGTCCCATCCCTAACTAATCTTACCTTCGATAGTCACGAATAGGTGCCCGGGCTAACCCGTGTGGGTCTTAACGCTAAAAGTAATAGTTTTCATTCGATTCCGCTTGAAATACTGAAGCAGCTCCGCGCATACTAATGTTAGAATGATAGATAGATAGATAGATAGATAGATAGATAGATAGATAGATAGATAGATAGATAGATAGATAGATAGATAGATAAATAGATAGATAGATAAATTCTTTATTTCCCACTAATTACATTAAATTATACATAGAAGAAACTTATAACTAGTGCCGAAAAAGGCGGCCTTATCGCTAAAAGCGATCTCTTCCAGGCAACCAGAGGAAGGACAGTGATATAAAAAAAACGAGAGAGGGAAGTACAAACAAGTATATAAAAAAAATACTACATACCATATATTACATATACCTACTAATATACAACTACATAAAATATACTAAATTTAAATATTATAACATATAACAATATAACAAAAATAGAAGAATATATAGAATGGTACTTCTCTACAGAATTACTCAAAAATGTTTGGGTTAAATACATTTCTTTTATTATCATTTAGTTATACGAGTAAATATTTGCTCACACATCCCAGCATACATATTTATAATTATTATAAAAATGCCAAAAAAAACTAGTTTTTTTTTTGTATGGGAAGCCCCTTTAATATTTCATTAAAGGTAAATATGCAATTAAATATTCTGAGAAAATTTTAAATATTACCGTTATTCGTATATAGGACACATTTCACACGCGGCTGGTTAGCCCCATACTAAGCCTTTTCTAGTTTGTATTATCGTTGCTAACACAACTGATATACTACATATACATACATAAATACTTTATACCAATACATATTTATCACATAACACATTTAATAAGACAGCGGAGACTTAGTAATAGGGTTCCGTTTTTACCTTTTAAGTATGAAACCCTAAAAAGCGAAATCCCACCACGCCGCGCCGCGTACCAAAAAAAGAACCGCCAAAGGAAATGGGATAGAAATAGCGGATAGTGTCGTGAAAGCATTAGGACCATTCCATTATATCGATTTCACATTTTTTTCGATCTTTATTCGAGTTATCGCGCTATCTAATGCGCCCGTTATATTCTATTCGCTCGTAAAATATAACAGTTTACAATTTAAGCTGTCAGTATAGAGGTTTGACATGCCATAGTGCGGTTACGGGGACGACGGATAATTATATCGATTGTTTATGCCTCGATGTATCGATAAAGGTTAATTTTGTCGTTTTTTGGGTCAGGTCGTTATAGGGATTCGTTAATTTGTTCTGTCACGATAAGATTTACGAGATTGACATTGTAGGTGGCTTCTGTGACAGTTACGATATATCTATGGGAATAAAAAACTCATTTTCAGTGTTCCGTACCTAAAAGGTAAGAACGGGACCCTTTTAATAACCCTCGCTGTCTGTCAATCTGTCTGTCTCCAGACTGTATCTCAGAAACCGTAATAAATACTAGAAATCTGAAACGTTCACAAGAAATATATTTCTCGTGCCGCTATAACAACAAATACTAAAATTAAAAAAAAACTATTAAGGGTGGTCCCCATACAATAAACGTGTTATTTTCGTATTTAACTTGCAACTGACTACGAAATTAAAGCTAGGAAATACTCTTCCACTTTGCTATGGTTTCCTAACGATGATTTCCTTCATTTAATGGCTTACCTCTGTACATAAAAACACTAAAGGAAAAAAAACCAAACAGTTTTAAAAACATGGGTATGTTATGTATAGAGGGTTTCTATGACCTAAACGTGTTCTACAATTGTACGAATGACCTTATAAGATACTCGTATTATATTAACATATATCATCGGAATTTAAATTTCTCAAATCCAAATGTATTAGTTATTATTAATTTCCCTGTTCCCCAATTATTATAATCTAGATCGATCGATTTTCAAGTCAAGAGTGAACCGGTTCCTTTTAGATAAGCGCGTTTCATCGTAGACCTCAACTCACTTACCATCGGAAGAATTGTGGTCATGTGCTGACCTATGTAGAGTAAAAAAAAATATAGTAGCGTTAGTAATTTAAGTTTAACATATTCACTCTTTTAAATAAAGATACGTACCTCTTATTAAATGTTGCAATACTGTCAGGATAGAACTGTCAAAACTCATGTATGTTAAGATCTTTACAAGAATACTGTAAAACAGTTGTATGCAGTAAAAATCTTACCTATCTTATCTAAATATGTGTATGTACGAGTATGTTTGTAAGCGCATACGTTTTAAAGACCCTCACCTGTCTGCCAAAATATCCCTTTTGTTTTGAACGAAAATCGAAAAAAATATGCCGTTCATTAGGGAAGGGTGTAAGTTACACGAGCAGGGGACCTATTCCGACAGCGCGCGATATTTGTGGCGTGTGCGATACTGCAAGTCACTATTTAGGGTGTTGTACATAAAAAACGTTTTTTTTTTCGTTTTACCTTTTTTTACACGCTTTATATTAGCGTCACCTGTATGTTTGTAACCGACTTCTTCGGGCGCGATTTTGACCCACTTTAAACGGCCAGATTTCGTTGAAACTTTGTAGATTTATTGAGGACCCATGACAATACACTAATTTGATAAAATTATTAAATTTTTTTGTATTTTTGTTTGTATGTTTGTTTGTAACCGACTTCTTTGGGCGCGATTTTGACCCACTTAAAACGGCCAGATAAGCGTGTTTTTTAGTTTTTTTTTTAAACTACTATTATTTAAAGGTAAAATGGGACTCTATTTCTAAGACTCCACTATCCGTCCATACTCGTCGACGGCTGTACGAAACGTACAGACAGAACTATAAGTTTAATTGCATTTATAATGACAAGAAAAAAATAAAATTAACTATTAAGTATACTAATTTTGATGATAATATTTATATAAGGTTGACATGTAAATTTTAATTTTATGAATAAAAAAACTTTAACTTTAACTTTGATAGACGAAAGCTAAACATTTTAAATGTTAACAAATTATATATTTGAAGATATTTCACTAGTATTTTTATTTCGGCCCATTAATTTTCACTCAGAAGTACTCAGGTAACCATGAAAAATATATAACCTACTTAACTACTTTTAATTTTTTATTTGTAGTTCTAGACTAGAATTGGCTTTGAAGAGGTTAAGATTTTATGATAACATTCTTTTATATAAATAATAGCGTATTCATTTTTAAAGATCCACAACTTGCAAGTATTTGTACAATTTATTATTATATTATTTGAAATATAATTGGTTAAATAAATAATTAAATTGGTAATATTTATTAAAATTTACGTCATTTTTACACTGCTTATGCGGTAGCCTACCATGGATACTTCCGAATATTATTTTACTATGCATATATTATATTACCTGTGGCTAAGCAAATAACCATGTAATTAATTTCATTTCATTTCATTACACGATTAAACTCTTGACATCAGACCTTAGTCACTTACTTTATATGAAATTAACTCTATTATTACAAAAATCTTACAAAGCTATGTATATCTATGTACTATATATCAACATATCGATATATACCCTCTACTGTAAAAAATAAACTTTCGCCTCCAGAATATTCCCCTTAGCATTTTTAATTTGTACTTGAAGTAAAAACCTGAGGGCACACGAGCAGAGCGCGCTGCAAACCGAAAAAAAAGACATTTTATTTTGACACAACGAGGGTCAGACAGTTGGCTGATTGAAATGCGAGAAATATTTGCAGACTGTGTAAAAACAGCCTAACGTTTTGGAACAAGTGGATTTGACAAGTGGTAACTTTGTATACTTGAAAATTAAGTAATTGCTTACGACAAGTATTACTTATGTAAAAAGTATTCAGTTCATACAGAATTTCAATTTCAGAACACGGATAACAGAAAAATGTGGATGCGGTATTGCAGAAATTATTGGCCAAGTGAGAGTTTGACTCGCGCATGAAGGGTTCCGTACCATTGTTGTATGGAAAACCCATATAAATATATTATGTTTTTTTTTCAATTTTATTATTTAATTTGATAGCCAATATACTTTTACGTATTTTGTGAAAATTTTAAATGTCTAGCACCTACCGTTAATGATATATAAAAACACATTTATTGTATTGTACCCCCTTAATATATTTTTGAAATTTTTATTATTTGTTGTTATAGCGGCACGGGAAATACATATCTTGTGAAAGTTTCAGTTCTCTAGCTATTACGGTTTCTGAGATACAGCCTGGAGACAGACAGACAGACAGCGGAGTCTTAGTAATAGGGTCCCGTTTTTACCTTTTAGGTATGTAACCATAAAAGTATTCAGTTCATACAGAATTTCAATTTCAGGACACGGATAACTGAAAAATGTGGATACGGTAATGCAGAAAAAAAACATGGTATGGCTTAGTCTGGAATGTCTTGCTTTCAAAGAGGATGTTGTTAGTCATTGTTAGGTATTTAGCGAGTATAAACTAATTTATATTAGCACGAAAAATAATAGTTTGCTAACAAAAGTTATCTTTGTTATCCCGCATATTAGAAGTTGAACAGGTATTACGAAAAAAGTAAAAAAAAAACTTAAAGTAAAGTTGAATAAACTTGTAGATTTAAGAAAGTCAATCGAAAATATCACGACCAGCGGGATTCGAACCTACGTCTCCGGCAAACCAAGCCGAACGATCTAGCCACTAAGCTATGGTCGACTCACGAAAATTGACAATTACTTTTAACCGCTAAATATATAAATAAATTATTTTTATTCGCTTCTTAAGCGAGCGTTTAAGGCGAACACGGCAAAACTCTTGATTTTATAGTTTTTTCGTTTTAAATAAAAAACGGTAAGAACATCGAAAAAATATCTTAAATGCCGTCCAAACCACTCCAAAAAATACTTATTTTAGCACCAAACAGACTTATGAATAAGACGTAAAACTGGATTAAAAAATCCTGAAATTTTTTTTAAGCATTTTTTTTCATTGATAAGCCTGATCGGCACCAAAACTAGTATTATAATAGTATATATTCTTAGAAAGAACTAATTATATATATATTCTTAGAAAGATATATTCTTTAAACGGTATTAAAGTTTAGGTTTAGGTTTTGTTTTAATATTTTTTACCGCTAGTGATTTATATAAAAAATATAATAATTATAATGTCTATTCCTACCTATATAATGCGTTGGATGTAATCTGTGAATTATATAGTTGCTGAATAAATAAATAAATAACAAAAAACTGTATATACAAAATTTTTGGCCTTATCGAGCGTAAATATGCTTGCGTTCAATATACAAGTAAAGTAATACACGTTAACTCTGAAAAATTGCATTTTCTCTGTGACCTACAATGAATTTAACTTACACTCCTATTCAGCTGCACAAAGGGATGTGGTAAATATCAGAAATAATGAAGTAACTTGTGGATCTCCTTGCATTATCCTTGGCCTTTCAGAAAAGGACCAAGGTCCTGATAAAGCAAACCAGCTTTGAAACATTTCACTGTGAGGCAAAGACTAGAAATTAGTTTTGTGCAGATATGAAATTGAATATTTTGTTTCTTACGTCATAAAAAATAGCATTAGGTTTTTTTTCAATTCAATTCATTTACTCGTATTTATAAACATATAACAAAAGTTATAAGACATTTGTAAAAAGTCAAAATTTAAATTACATAACAATTTAATTAAAATTATGATACAGTATAGTTAGATACATTATCATTAATTAGTATATTATATCATTTCAATGTTTATTTAATTTCTTATATTAAATTAATGGAATAGAATAGAATATATATTTATTGTACAGTTAAAATATTAACATATTTAAAATCAAAAACTAAAAAATAAAGTATAATGGCGGCCTTATCACATATGGTGATTTCTACCAGGCAACCGGGAATGGATAAATAAACATACAGAATAAAGCGGTGGTACAAACAAGTATGCCATGCCTTTCTCACGATCTTTTCCTTCACCGAAAGCTTGAGATCATTGTCGGGAAACTGACGACTTTCTACATAATTTTCTATAGTTTAAATAAGAGTTTTTGCAAGCTAGACTTAGGTAAGGTTTATTTAGCTTCTATAAGCATGTGTTATAATCTATGACCACTTTTCACCGTGGGTGGAACTGCCCTTGGCTCCAGCCGAGGTCGCCGCAGCATGCTTCATTCCGTTTCAAGGAAATGTTGAAATGGTTCTCAAGATATTACGTCACAGTCCTTGCTCATGACACGATTTACTTTTGTACTATTTATTTTTAATGAAAGAAAGACTGGTGACTTATCGCAACCTACGTGGTATTTAGGGATCTTGCTGTTTTCAGTGCGCTTATCTAGAAGAAACCGATTTCGACGTAGTTCAGTGGCAACAGGGAACCCGTAGTATGACGTAGTATATTTGTATATATTTATTATTCTTTGTTATACACTCCTTTCTTGTTTATTATTACTGTACTTCCTTTGGTTGCCTGAAAGAGATCGCTTTCAGCGATAAGGCCGCAATTTCGGCACTAGTTTTAAGTTTCTTTTGTTAATAATTTTATGTAATAATAAGTCTGTGAAATAAAGAATTTATCTATCTATCTAACCCGGTAAGAAGTTACAAAATTTGGCGGCTCGCATTATAAATCACTTGTAAGTATCTCGGCTAACTAAGTTGATCTGACACGATCATCGAGGTTGAGCAACGGTGGGTTAGTGAGTGAACAAGACTGTCATTTAAAAAAGTGGCAGTTTCATTTGGGTGCTATCGTGGGTCGCAGAACATGTTAATTTGTAGCCAAGTCAGATGAAAGTCCAAAGTGCGGGTTGGTGGATGACACACGTCTTCGGATATTGTGGTCCTCAAACATGTCGGTTTCCTTACGATGTTTTTCCTTTACCGTAAAGCGAGTGCAAATCCACATAATATTGTGTCCTGAATAAGAAGTCATTGGTGTAGGGCTGGGATCGAACCAGGGGCCGTCTGATTGAAAAGCAGACGGTTTTACCATCGCGCCACACTCGCTATCGTCGTGCGTCAGGCGCTCAAATTTCTATGGTACGGCTGAACTTGGTACAAAAGCGCCTTACTCGTACCTATTTCATTTCTTCAAGTGGTCTCAAAAATAACTTTAGCAACGGCATTCTGTCGTAAAAAGAATATCAAATATTATTCAGCAGGATTATCGGGAAATAGCCCTTTTCATCGTGGGAGGTCGAGAGGTCGAATATAGCTAACTTCAAATCCTTCCCTGGGGCCCTGGGCTGCCGGAGAAATATCAAGTTGCTGCTCCCAGGGCACTGGAGGCTGAAGATTAACGAGGGTCAGATGGACAACTCAAACCATTTGTTCTAAACGCACTGAGTGACATTATCATTATCTTAATCATCTTTATTGTTAAAATATTTTACATGTACAAATTCATAGTAATCTTAATATATATAAATCTCGTGTCACAATGTTTGTCCTCTTTGTCTTTGTTTGGACTCCTAAACCACTTAACCGATTATAATAAAATTCGCACACCATGTGTAGTTCAATCCAACTTGAAAGATAGAATAGTTTAAAGCTCAAATTATAGTCGCAATTTAATTTATTGCTAATTATTGTCTGTTATTATTTGACAGTCGCAATTATTCAGTTAACTCCAAATGATTCTAACAGATGTCGATACCTTTCGACTGGGCTGAGTAAGTAATCAATAGATGGCGCTGCTATGGTAAATCTACGAACGTGTCATATAAGCTACACTATCTATTTTCATACCCCTAAGTGAGGCAAAACAACGTTTGCCGGGTCAGCTAGTAGTTATATAAGTAACAAAATAGTATACATAAGTGTAATTTAAATTTCATAGTTAATTAATATCATTATAGTCTCGATGATCGTCTCAGGTCTACATATAAAACATAACTAAGTTAACGTATTGTAACAAAGGGCTTTAAATATTTATTTTTTTGTCCATACAAAAACGACACAATAACAACAATGTAGTATTTCTGTCAAAATAGTTTTGTTACGGTAGGTGATAAATGTTGTGTAGAAATGAAGAATTCCAGATGGTTACGGTAAATACTGAATGGAATGGACACGAAAAAACTTGCTTTGTTGACCTCGTTTAGTAGGAATGGACTATGTTTAGGAAAATTAAGGTGAGCCACTCCAGTTTCAAAAGAGAAGGGAGATAATCCGAGGATTCACACAGAAAAAGTCTATCGACCACTACTTGGTGCACCTAAAAATCACCTACGATAAAAATACAATTCAGTTAAACTTATGTTCCAAAAATTGGATCAAAATTGCAGCCTCTACACAAGTATCAACATCTTAACATACACATTGACAGACAAATCTTCTTCTTCATCGTATGAGCTAAGTGGCCAAGCTCTGGTGTCCAGAGTTTTCAAGCCGCCCGAAGGCCTCTGACTTAGCTTAACAACTGCTTCTACTAAGACTAACAGCCGGGACCTACAAATTAACATGCCATCCGACCCGAGTAAGCGGCTATGAAAATGTCACTTTTAAATCGACAGTCTTGTGCATGGTTTCCCATCCAAACACCGTCCGCATCGACCGTTGCTTAGCTTCGATGATCGTATCACCTCAGCTAACCGAGCTACTGCAGGTGCCTTAATGTTGATACAGAGGCGTTTCGATCGCTGTATCAGTCAAGTTCTAGCTTTGTTGGGAGTTGTCTCTCTGTCACGCCTTATTCTGCTCTCTCATTCAGTATCCGTATATCTACTTATGTGGTTGATGAAAAGGGATTACAGGGTAAAAGTGTAAAGGATCGCCGACGAAAGTGATCAATTTTCGTTTGACGTGAGCCGCTATGATACTTTCTGCGCTAACCCGGAGGAAGTCGAGTGAGGTACCTTTAATCTACCTGACCATGGGTACGTGCTGCTCTCTATGCAATGAAACATAAGTGGTACAGAGAAAAGGGCTTTTGAAATAATACACAAAGTCTATAAAAGCGGAAGTTTTTTGAACCAGCATAATTTGAATCACAGACAAACTATAACACATAAGTCCCCGCTTAAACTGACGACTTCGTTGGCGTTAAGGTTACCATGCCGGACTGCCAATCAGAAGGTTCCGGTTTTGATTCCCGGCACGGCCAACATCTTTGTGCTTAACTAAATTTGTTGGCTGTCATGTGGGTGTGGGTGTTAAATATGTATCTACATATATACAATTACTATCTGACCCGGCAAACGTTGTTTTGCCTCACTTAGGAGTTTTAAAATTAGATAGTAACCGATTCTCAGACCTACTGAAAGCGCGTATAAAATTTGGTAAAAATCGGTCAAACCGTTTCGGAGGAGTACGGTAACTAACATTGTGACATGAAAATTTTATATATAAGATGTATGTATGTGTATGTAGTATATCAGTTGCGTTAGCCACCATAACACAAACTAGAAACAGGGCAGTATGGGGTTAACTAGCCGTGTGTGAAATGAGTCCTAATCTAAAAAAAACTTCGTATACTTCTTACCGTTTTTGTCAAAGTTGGTTCAAAATGACGTACTTTACGAAAACCAGACGAAAGTAAACATTGGCAGTTAAAACACATACTTCACTCGTTCGGTCAATTACTAGCCAGCTATGTGAAGCTAAATACCACACTTATAATCCTATAGAAAAGTTGTTAGACGTAATCGATGTAGACTCTTGGATTCTTAAAGTCGGTAGTGATTTATAAAAAACTAAGTAACTAACTGGGTTGGCGCGTCGACCCGAATCGGATCCTGGATTCCGATACTAGGAGACGCCACTGTTCTCGATCCTGTGCTTTCTCCTGCCACTGCGTGACCTGAAGATTGCGCAGGTCCTCCTCCACTTGGTCTATCCAGCAATACCTGGGACGTCCGACCGGTCGACGACCGCTCGCTCGTCCCAGGTAAGCTCTTTTCACTGCACGATCCGATTCCATTCTCTCCACATGGCCGAGCCAGCGGAGTCTGTGGGATTTCGTTTTGCCTATTATGTTAGGCTCGGCCACTAGCTGTTCTATTTCGGCATTTTTCCTCACACGTATACTCCCATCATCACTACGTGCCGGCACGAGGATTTTACGAAGTACATTACGTTCAGTTACTTATAATCTGTTCTCTGATTTTTGTGTGAGTGTCCAAGCTTCGCATCCATACATCAGGATTGGCCTGATGACCGTTTATGATTATTGTGACTTTACAAAACAATGGCTGTTCTTCTGCTAAAGTAGTCGCTTCTAGCTAGCTCTTCCTGATAGCTAGCTAATCCTCGCTAGCCGAGCTAGCATAACTTAGCCAAGTTGGACACTTAGCCTGGCGCCAGCTTTTAACTAAACTACACGCTTGAATCTTAAATGGAAGTAGTTACCTAGAACGCGTTCTCTCAATTCTAATTATCTTAGCAAGAAACCTTGTTTCACAATACATACTCTTATACGAAGGCTTTTGATTTTGTAGACCACTCGATATTATTGAAAAAATTACACACCTATGGAATAAGAGGTAACGTGAATGATCTTTTACAATCTTATTTGATTAATCGAAAACAATACACAGTAATAAATAATGTGTGTTCGGAAACAAACATAGAATCTATTCACGTCTCTGAGTGCAGAATAGTAAAATTTGGGGTCCCCCAAGGCAGTGTCCTTGGTCCCCTTCTTTTTCTCATCTATATTAACGATCTGCCTAGAATAACGTCACATCCTACTATCCTGTTTGCAGATGACAGTACTGTACTGTTTACAGGAAACGACTGTAAACATATAGAACGTGAAATTAATTTGACATTATGTAATATAATAGCTTGGATGGAAACAAATAATTTAAAAATTAACCTCAGCAAGACAAAAATATTGACATTTCAAAATAGATTAAATAGACTCACTGACTTAAATATATTTTTTTCCGGACAGCACATTGATATTATTGACTCAAATAAATTTCTAGGTTTAACTTTGGACTACTGGAAGGTTCATGTAAATAATTTGCGTACAAAAATAAATCAACAGTCTTATGCTCTATTTATGCTTGCCAAAACCGCTAGTAGGCCTACAGTTTTGGTTGCATACAATGGTCACGTCTCATCATTGCTGAGGTACGGAATAATCTTTTGGGGTAACAGCACAGAAAGCGAATCGGTGTTTAGGTCACAGAAGAAATGTGTACGTGCAATCTGCAATCTGCGTCGAAGAGACAGTTGCAAACCATATTTCCAAAGCCTTAAGATATTAACTTTACCATGTCTGTACATTTATGAGTGTATAATGTTTGTGCGTAACAATGCGAACATGTTTAGTAACTACATTAGTACACGTCATAAACATAAAATTATTATGCCCAAATGTAAAACAGCCCTAATGCGTAAAAGTGTTCTCTCTATGGCACCAAACTTGTATAATAGCTTACCAAAAGATTTATTAGATTTAACTCAAATAAATGTATTTTAATATAAATTAAGATGTTTCTTGACAGAAAAAGAATATTATAATATTGACGAATTCTTGAAGGATAAATCTTAATAGGACATTTAGTATGAAATTTATTCCATTGTCAATATAATTTTCTATTTCCTGACATTTTGTAACATATTTTAATATTTCAATTAATTTAGACAACAATTTATTTAATTTAATGACATGTAATTAATATATAATATAATCATGTAGTCCTTGACATACTTAGTAAAGATGATGACTAATTATTGTAACTAAACCGGATAGTGTATACTGACCATAACACTCTTGTTGTCTATGGAATGTCAAATTGTTTGTTGTGAATGTGCTATTATGTGTGTGAATGAAATTAATTTTGTAATGGATTATAGATTAGAATTTAGGTTAGTATTCATTAATTTTAGATGTCATTTTTGTAGGTATATATATATATTTTGATAATATTGCATGCCTAAGGGCGAAGAGTGTGAGGGACATAAAATGTTAACATGTAATAACCTAACTTTACCCATTCTGCAATAAATGATTTGAATTTGAATTTGAATTTGAAATTGAATTTAGGATGTGGAACCATTCGAAGGGAGCTAGCTATAGGTGTTACAGTACACGAAGGTGGGTCTTTTTTAGGGTTTCGTAACTAAAAGGTAAAACGGGACCCTATTACTAAGACTTCGCTGTATGTATGTCGGTCTGTGTGTCCGTCTATAATATTGTCACCTAATAGGCTGTCTGTGTGTCTCAGATACCGTGATAGCTAGAAAGTTGTAAGTTTTACAAGTTATGTATTGCCCGTGCTGTTATAACCACAAATACTAGAAATAAATAAAATTAAAATATTAAGGGTCATATAAACGTGTTGTTCTTACCTTGTGATAAAGGACTCGTAATGAAAACCACTAAAGTGATATTCAGTTTATGTATTTATAGTAATTAATACTATCTAAAAATCCATTATGCTGAGTTTGGGCTGATTCTTGGTTGTGTAAGTGGTACTTTGTCTTTTTTTTGACTACCACCAAATCAGTATGATTGTAAAAGTTATATTGCCTCAATTAAAAGTATTTAAAAAAACGTATAAAATTTAATAACAATAAACGCATATAACTAAAAAAAATACTCTATGAGAGGGTGTTTGTGTTTTAAAACGACTACAAATTATAATATAAAGCGAACAACGACAAGTTATACAATCCGAATTGTAAAAGGCAAAAATAATAAATAGAAATAGATCAAGATCCAATCACGTAATAATTCCAGAGTTGACACCATTGTATTTTTTAGAAAAAAAAAACATGCATTTGTGTTCAGAATTTTCTCTATTTGTTAAAAATATTTAATTAACTAATCAGGCATCTCCATGTACTGAACCTACTATAGCTTGCTAGAATTCTCCGAGTAGTAATTATCTTTTCAACAAAGCGAGTATGGAGTGAAGGAGCGGAGGCTGTGTGAGTACTGCAGCGAATACAGTGTACCCTGGGGCCGGCCACTAAGCGGCCGCCACTCGCCGCGATCCGGCGCTAAGCTCATTTCGCTCGCTTCGCTTTTATAAAACTGGCTAAATTCTTACATAGAACGTGAATAAAGGATTTGGGTGATGCGGCAATTTATAACTATATATTTTTTGAATAAGCTACTTTATCAAATCAAATAAAATCATGAATTATATGTATTTTAGGGGTATTTCATTTGTTTTAGGAACTGATCGAGGAAGTACCATGACTTTGCCAGTTATTCTGCCACTTTCGCATGGTAATATTTTATTTATCTTTTTAACAAACTAAACCATTTATAGTTTTAATTATGGTTGCTAACACAACTGATATACTACATATACATACATTATATACTGTATATAGATACAATTTTACTCGTAACACACATACCGACTGCTAACAAATTCAGTTCATCACAAAGATGTTGGCCGTGCCGGGAATCCAACCCAAGACGCTCTGGTTGGCAGTCCGGCATGGCAACCATAACGCCAACAAGGTCGTCATAAACCGATCTAATGGCAGTAATAATGCATGTGTTTCTGAGCTTATGAAATCTTACCTATGCCCAATAGTATAGGTTGATGATGATGACTATGCATGTTAGTACGAGTACCTTAATTTTCGCTTGACTAAAACTTCTCTCATGTCTTTTCTTCTCCTAAGCTATAACGTCAATTGAGCACACTTACCCTGCTCAAAGTACCGCATCCACGGTGTCCATTACTTCTCTTCGTAGCTCCGTCCTCTCCGTCCGCAAGCCGAATGAAATTTCAGTAATTTGGTAAAGCGAATGCAAGGTACGGGACCCGCGCCGGATTTTCTTACAATCCGTGCTTTGTTTTGAGAGCCGCGTCCAGCCAGCGCTGACCCCTCAATTTACTCACTTCTAGAACCTGAAGAGGTGTACGTACTACCACAGATTCCGGGAAAAAAGTAAAAGAAAGAAAGAAAATACATTTATTGTGCGCAAAACAAAACACTAAGTACACTTACAATTTATAATATAAGACTAGCAGATCGTCCCGGCTTCGCACGGGGCATAAAATAATCTAAGTTGCAAAGAGAAACAAAATACATATTACGTAGCTATGTTACTCAGGGATAATGTAGCTTTTCAACGGTAAAAGGATTTTTCAAATCGGTCCAGTAGTTTTGAAGTCTATTTGCGTCAAACAAACAAACAAAAAATCTAACTTTTCCTGCTTTTAATATTGGTATACATAGATCACTGATAGTGTGTGCACAAATGGAGCAACTTCAGCATAATGCTGAGAGCACTAAGTATTCAAGCGCTTTCAACCCCCGGCGTTGTTATTTTTTTATTATTATTATTCTTCTTCGTATGAACAAAGTGGCTAAGCTCTGTTGTCGAGAGTTTTCATACCACCCGAAGGCCTCTTAGGACACATTTCACATACGGTTAGTTTGCCCCATACTAAACCATTTCTAGTTTGTGTTATGCAAGATAACACAACTAATATACATATACATACATACATATTTTATCTAGATATATATTTAACACCCACTTATACAGTATAACGAAGTTATTGAGTCGGATACAATAAACATAGCTATTAATGATTTCAGACGAAATCGTATTAATTGCTATTAGATCTCACTCTTGACTTATAATTTGATATTATCAATTAATTGTATATCTTGTTAATGTTTTTTTTTAAGAAATATCTATTTGTTTTTTTGGCGATATCCCCGAATCGAGCGCAGTGGGTATGTCGATTTATTTATTTTCTTGGCGATATCCCTGAATCGAGCGCAGTGGGTATGTCACTAGCGATGTTTCTCGGCTCTCGACGGGTGGTTGTGAAACTCCCAAATATGCAGTAGCTGAGCGGCTTATTAGAACAATAATAAGAGTCATTATAGTTTGTGTTTGCGTTCCAACCGACGGATTACGGAGTTCGCCTTTAGCTTTCCGTTTTGATTATTAGATGCCTTTTGTGGAGCGTTGCCGACCCAGCCATTTAGTACTGCCTTATCTGTTCCGCTTTTATTGAGTCTTATTTTGTTAATTAATAATAATAATAAAGTTTATTTATGCAAAAGAAAATGTAACAATTTTTATAAAATAATTGTCGCACTATGATTGTTGTGAAACGAGTGTGGCTCTGTGGGAAAAACGCCTGCTTTCAATTTAACTATCCCTGGTTAGATACTAGCCCTACACCGATTTTTTCTTGAAGGAAAACATCGAGAGGAAACCAACATGTTTGAGGACCACAATATCTGAAAACGTGTGTCATTCGCCAACCCGCACTTGGCCAGCGTGGTGGATTTTGGCTTATATTTCTCTCCTTGTAAGAGAAGGCCCCAAGGCAAGGCTGTTATGCTTATGCAAGATTTTTTTGGTGAAAAACAAGATTTTGCTGTTTAGTACCGACATTTAATTCATTAAACTAAAATAAGCATTTTCTTATTTATTCGTGCTATTCAGCTATTATTCATACACTAGCTGCGATCAGCGGATTATGAGATAATCAACTAAGAATCAATTATGTTTTCGGAATAAAAAGTAGCTTATGTGTTAATCCAATGTCTAACCTATTTCCATTGCAAAATCGGTTAAGCCGTTTGAGCGTGAAGAAGTTACCAACATACACATACAAACTTTCGCATTTATTATACAAGTAGAATAGTAAGTTGTTATAGTTCCAAAACATGGCCCATTACTAAGGAGCATATCCATAAGATCCGGCTAGCCCAAAGGGCAATGGAACGGGCCATGTTAGAAATACGCTTGGTAGACCGTATTCACAACGTTTGAATTCGACGGCGTATAAAAGTCGAAGACGTGGGGATACGGATTGCCAAGTTGAAGTGGAGATGGGCAGGACACTTGGTGCGTAGGGAAGTCTCTAGGTGGAGCAGGGCTGTCACCGAGTGGTATCCGAGGAACGGAAAACGACAGAGAGGCAGACCACCAGCCCGATGGTCAGATGACATCGTTAGGCATGCTGGAAAGAACTGGTGGAAACTGGCTGAATCCCGTACTATAAGGCGTGTTGGAGAGGAGGCCTATACCCAGCAGTGAGAAGATACAGGCTGATGATGATAATGATATTAGTAGGATGGTAAACCTGTTTAATATTCCCTCTAATATGAATACGAGTAGTTAATAATTTAATCCCAATCCAAATTGTCAATTAACCACAGTTTCAATATATGCACAGTTATAATCTTGTATGTTCATCTAACGTAGATTATAATCTCTATAATTAACCTGTGATATACTGCGAACGTATTATGGGGCTTGTTTGGGGGAAACTGTTTCTAATTTGATACATTTATTGTAATTAATAAAAATATAATTGTCAATATTCCTTTTCACATAAAAAAATTGTATAATGTAATAATGAACTGGCGTAAATCTAAATGGCAATTAAAAATAGTACGAGTTATTTATTTTACCCATGATTGCCTGACGTAAACAGTGAGTGTGACTCGGTGGTAATAACGTCTGCTTTTCCATCTGACGGCCCCTGGTTCGATCCCAGCCCTACTCCAATGATTTATTTTTCAAGTAATGTGTGGATTTGCACTCGATTTACAGTGAAAGAAAATATCGTGAGGAAACCGGCTGGCATGTTTGAAGACCACAATATCCGAAAACGTGTGTCTATCGTCAACCCGTACTTGGCCAACGTGATTGATTTTGGCCTATATCTCTCTCTTCGCGAGAGAAGGCCCAAGTTCCAGCAGTGGGAATGTATAGTGGGCTGATGTAAACCTACGCTAAATTCTGAAGATTTTTAAATTTTTAATTCAGTTAAAATAATTTCTTATTCCAAAAGTGAAATAAAAAATGAATTCATGACAAAAACTTAACTTAAGGCCGAAAGCATAAACAGTCCGTTTGTTTATCAAAACATTGATATTGAAATGACCTAAAATCAATCCCAATCACAAATTCACGGTAGTTTTATAACAAAACAAACTGGCAACACTAGCCCAAGTTTTACAAGTTGCCATACCTGGCCGTGACAGTTTTGTTCCGATACAAAACTTAGGTAAAGTTTCTACGTAAACCTGGATGTGACAAACGTGAGCATTGGATGACGTCTACCCCTCCTTTTTATGAGCTAATTGAATAAGCTCCAGTATTGGCTCTTGGTTGGCTTTTCTTTACCGCCTAAGACCCTTAATATAGATTAACTACTTTTTAAGTTACTTATCATTACTCCTTCCATAACGCCACAGAAACCGTTGATCTGATGTAATCGTCATGGTTAAGCAACGGTCTACGTGGACATTCTTTGGATGGGGGATCATGTAAGATACTTATTTAAAAAGTGGCATTTACAACTAAACATTGTCATAGTAATTTATAATTTGACTTGTCCTATTGATATTGTAATTTATAATTTGACATTGTAAGTTGACTATCTACTTATTATATTCAATGCATGTGTTTATAAATTTAATTGTAATATTCAATAATTGTAATTTGAATTGCCCAGTACGGCACGATGCCCTAAGATTAATAAATGATTTGATTTGATTTAAATACTACCAAGGCTTAAATAACACGTTAAATTATAGATCCCGGCAGTTAGTTTTAGCATAGAAAAAAATATACGTAATATTTTTGTCTATGGTTTTAGTATGTATGTACTTAAGTCCAGTCAGAGGCCTTTGGTTGACTAGAAAACTCAACACCAGAGCAAAATCCACTTTGCTCATACTAAAATGAAACAATCATTGAAAGGCTGTTGCTTGTATAGCCTACAATATAAAACAGCATCAGACAAAAATCGCAAAAAAATAACTGTAGATGATGATGATGGCTATCACTTCCAGTAGGTACTCTATATCTGCAAGGAACCGATACAAAGTTTTCTTTGTGGCGAAGTTGTCTCGTTATAGGTTAGGAAGTTAGGGGCGGGCCACTATGCGGCCGACGACAACTTTTATACGAACACAAAAAAACAGACAAAAAAAACCAAAGGTGGGGGTGTAAACTTTTATTTTGTCGTTGCGTTTTGTGTCTGTTACAGTAAAGGGCTGTTTTTATGGGGCTGTAGCGCCTATAGCTCGGCTAGCTAAGGTGATCTGACGCGATCATCGAAGCTAAACAACGGTCGATGCGGACGGTGTTTGGATGGGTGACCATGCACTAGCCTGTCGTTTTAATTGTGGCATACTCACTTGGGCTCTACCATGGGTCGGATGACACGTTAAATTGTAGGTCCCGGCTGTTAGTCTTAGTTTATACTAAGTTGTCAAGCTAAGTCAAAGGCCTTAGGGTGTTTTGAAAACTTTAGACAACCGAGCTTGGCCACTCATACAAAGAAGAACAAGTAAGGGTTTCTTCACTATGTTTTTTTTTCCACCGAAAGCTTGAGCTCTTTGGGGATCGAACCCAAAATCTTCAGCATGTGTGGTGGCACACCCGGCTCAACTGTCATCGCCTCGAAAGTACGATGGGGCCTGACAAATATATAAATCAAAGTCAAATAATTCATTGCGGTTAATTCAATTGACTAGCAACATGCAGAGCTCTCTAATCAGCTAGCCACCAGTGTATAACTGCTACACAATATTGCTAATCAAGTCCAGTCAGCATGTTTTCTTCATAACCGATTATGTTTGGAACGGATTACACCCATAGATACTGCAATAGGATTTCAAATACAAATCATTTATTGATAACACCAAAGTTACATGTCAAATAATATAATATCATTACAAAAGTATATGATATAATTTAATGTCAATTTTCAATTCTTATTTACTTGAACTGTGATGTGTAAATTTATCCGTGCCGTTATGATATATAATTCATTATTATTATTATCAAATTCAAATTAATTTATTTTAGGATCAAGTCCCATTTCAAAATATGACATAAAATCATTATAAATTAAATTGAATTTAAAATATGTCATAGAGAAAATGAATAAAAAGTCCGATTTCAATACAAATAAAAAAACAATTATCATTAAGCGTAATTAGTTTTTTTAAGTCCTTTTCTTGTTAGCTCTTTTGCCTCTTCATTTGGATGATGCTGGATTCTTTTTAGAATAGAGCTGCGGAACTGCCTCTGCCTGTCGTAAGGTGTCTGAGGCAACTAAAAGGGGCATCAGACTCGAGTGTTCGGAAATGGGGCTCCGACACCTGCTTCATCGAGTCCGGGGCGAAGGCGGCGTTTGACCGTCGTTGGCAAATTAGTCAGCTATTCGGGAAGTGCCATAGCGCAGTGCGATGAGATCTCCGGTGCTTTTAATAACTCTAAGCGTTTAAATGATTTTTTGAAATGATGAAACTGCAATTTAAAGATTTCGCTTATATTAGTTAAAAAAAATAGCCCTACTTATGGAAAGAATCTATGCTCAAAGATAAAAGTAATCTGCGATGCCCGATGCAAGTTCCGCGTAACTGCTTACCGCCATCATCTGCTCTATTGAGTTGTAATAAGAAATAATCGGAAGCAAATTGTTTGACAAGTTTACCGTGAGCCGCCACGACTCCAATACTTCTCGGTCTTTGTTTGTGACTAGTTCAATTAGTTTCATTAAACGTGCCCAGAAGCCTTTACGACTATCGTTCTTGACTGCTGGCTTAGTCTGGCGTGCGGCTACCTTACGTTCTTGAGGGCCGAGGGGTTCGATCCGGTAAAGAAAGCAAAAAAAACCATTGCATGGTGGTAGGGAATCTTGTGCTTGTCCGGGATTTTTTTTTTTTTTGGACACTTTCACACACGGCTGGTTAGCCCCATACTGAACCATTTCTAGCTCGTATTATGGTTGCTAACACAACTGATATACTACATATACATACATATTTAACACCCAGACCCACAACCAACAAATTAAGTTAAGCACAAAGATGTGATGACCGGGCCGGGAATCGAACCCGGAACCTTCTGGTTAGCAGACCGGCATGGTAACCTTTACGCCAACGAGGTCGTCAAATAAATATGATCATATTATAGATTCACCTAGTATGATACTCAAACCTTCATTAAAAATAATTTTCAGAATCGGTTCACAAATGGCTGAGAAATCGGTGAACATACATAAAAAAATATATACAGGCTAATATATAACCTCCTCCTTTTTTGAAGTCGGTTAAAAAATAACTATTTTGGATTCATATTTGCTACAGATTGTAATTTTGAAAAATTTCCAAAAATGACTTAAAAGCACGGATTACTTGATAGCCCTTGCTTGCTGTTAGTGTTAGAAAATGGTAAAAGCTAGAACTAAGAAGAGCTCATTGAACCATTTTAATAAACTGCTAAGAGACCTAGCGTAGAGACTTCGTAGACCGTCTACGAAAGTTTGTCTCGTAGCAATGACGTAGAGCTTCTTTTTATTCCGTAGTACACTAGATAACGCAAGGAAGAAGAAGAAGTACACTATGATTGTTGAGTCGTTTAACGGTCAATTGAAAGTATACCATAGTACTACGCTTAAACGAGAGAGGGAGAGATTATATATCTTAAGCTATTGAAATAATTAAGATTTTATTTCCTGGAACGGATAAAAAAACATAACATTACTTGTAGTCGTTTCGGTACTGTAGGAACTCATAAATTTGAAAAAAAGCCCTGAAAATCATAACTTGTTTTTGAATGTACCATGTACAAATGCGTCATAGCACAGTGTAATTAACTACAACCTTACTGTCTTTAAGGCGAGATTGAACCGGCTTCTTCTAGACAAACGCCCCATCTTTAACCTCAATATCACAGTGTTTCTATAATGTAACACACATTGTTTATAAAATACTATTTACGATTACTATTACACAAATAGAACAGAATAGAATATTTAAAATTCGTCATAACGTATCCTCCTTATAAATAAAAGGATACCATATGATGTCGTCAAATTAAGTTAGGACTAAGTGCGTACATTGTTTATGAATAAAGAAAGATTTATTATTAATTATAAATACACATTACATACATAATTTATTATTAAATTACTTATTGTCACAGTTTAACTAAAGAAATGACTTTATTAGTATTTTCGCGTAGAAAAAACGGTCACACTTACTTATAATTAAAAGTTGGAATGAGTCCAACAGTTTTTTTTTCAGTTTTTCTACGCAAAAATATTAAGATGCCTTACGTGAACAGTTTACAATGTTTAATATTAGTATTAAACGAATTATAACAATATTAACACAAATGTATGTACGGGCACACTTTAAAAGGAAAATAAGAATATGTACCTGTACCTTTATATCACTTAACATCAGATGCGTAGTGGTCAAGCGAAAGCCTAATGCATAAAATATGTACCAATCACGGTCCAAAGCAGTTTAGTCATCCCAACAGATATAATAAGCGAGACAGACATACATAAAGACGGACATATCAATTATCTCGGACATTTGGCTAAATTATGGTCCATTACCGACGTTAATTAGCGCTCCAGATTATGTTACGGCCTATTCGTTATAGTTATTGTTATTAAGACAAATAATTATTGAGATAGAGTAAGGTTTGTTTTGTTTATCCTATTCTACTTACTTACATAATACTCCTATTTCAGATGCCTTGTTTGTTTTGGGCTCAACTTATCGATAACAACTACATCCTACTAATATAAAAATGTAGAAGATAAAAATATAAATATAATAATATAATAAAATATAGTAATATAATAATATAAAAAAAAACTTGAGAGGTGTCAAGGGATAGAAGCTCATTCATCTCATTAATCATCATTTAATAAATTATCTATAATCTCATAAATCGTTTCGACACCACAATGCAAAATAGACATGAAAATATCTGGCTTGCTTTCTATAAGAGAGAGAGAGAGAGAGAGAGAGAGACGGGCAGAAAAACATGCGCGCGCCGCACAGCTTACAATATCTAAAAGCAAAGAGTGTCTTTATACAACTTTTCGTAAGATATTATCCGTCAAGCCCCCTTTCACAACTCGTGATAAGGAACTTCGTTCCAATAAATGCGAAAGTTGTGTGAGTGTGTGTATGTTTGTTACTTCTTTACGCTCAAACAACTCAACCGATTTCGATAATATATGGTGAGGAAATAGGTTAGACTTTGGATTAACATATAGGTTATTTTTTATCCCGGATAATTGTAGTGTTCTCGTACTTCTTAGTAAACTGAAACTTAGGAAGTTAATTCCAAAGTTTTGCAGTAGCTTTTGTGTTAACCCATGGTTCAACCTATCTCCATACTAATTAAGTTTCATTGAAATAGGTTTAGCCGTTTGAAAAAAGCTTCTTTAGCACGAAGAAGCTATAAAACATACATATTTACACCTATTTTTTTATTTATAGTATTAGTAGGAAAAATGATACCTTGAGTCAATAAAAGAAGCAGTTCAATATTTATGTCCTCTCACTCTCGTAACCAATGAGTGTGAGCAGGAAGAAGTTAACTTTCAAATGTTTTCTTTATAAACGCGAGTAGTAACGCCTGTAGCTCGGCAATCTAAGGTGATCTGACGCGATCATCGAAGCTAACCAACGGTCGATGCGGACGGTGTTTGGATGGGTGACCGTGGACATGGCATTTCCATCTGGGCGCTACAGTGGGTCGGATAACACGTTAAAGTGTAAGTCCCGACTGTTAGTCTTAGTACAAGCAGTCGTTAAGCCAAGTCAGAGGCCTTCGGGTGGCTTGAAAACTCTCGACCTGGCCTCTTAGCTCATACGAAGAAGAAGAATTAACGCAATTTACATTATATTCTTAATTAATACCAGTAACTGAAATTAATTATAAATGTTCCCATCACGCAACACCTTCAAAACAATAGAACACCTAAACAAAACCGTAATCGTCTCAAGTATAAGAAGCACCATTAAAAGAGAATCGAAAGAACCCCCATTACTTTATAATGGTGAACCCCCATAAATCAGCAAAAATCTTCCCGGGAACAAAATGATTGCTAGTCGAGCCTAGTGTGATATCAATTTGGCAGTAATGCCCCAATTTGGATTCAGTTGGGACTTTCGAGATAATAAAATTCATCATGGAACGTTTCCCAGGGCAAAAATTAATATTCCGATGATGTAACTAAAAGCAGTCTCTGGGACCGGCGCAAAGCATGGGCGGAGAGCGGGAATAGATACACGAACATGCGTCTCATGAATAGTAGTAATTCTAGGCGTCTCATGAATAGTAATTCTAGTTTATCTTATCTAGTTATAATTATGTTAATAAGCAGTTAAGCACAATCGAATGCATTCATAAATATATTTATCATTATTACTATGTGGGGATACCCACGCGTTTCGAAAGGTTGGTCCTGAAAATCAGTGCTGCAGAGAAATGCCGCATCTTAGGCCACAGTGTCGCTAACGTTATGATGAACCAACTTAAGCGAAACACTTTTAGCAGAAATAATGGAATAGAAAGACGTCCAGACTAAATTCATTCCAAAACTCCTAATTTGTGACAAACAGTACAAAATAATTACACGAATTATGAAATATAAAAAAAAACATTCAAAATTTTATTTTTTAAATATATTTCATATATTTCACAGGTCTGTAGAGATTTTTTCCCCAAGCATATGAAAAATGTCGGGTCTATTTATGCACACAGTTTATGAAACTTTCAATGATTTTGTAAAATTTTCTCGATTTGTTTTTCAAAAATTGACTAAAAAATTAATTTATCGATAAATTGTTCATCAGATAATTCTGCAGAAACTTATCACATTGAGTACTTTTATGAATTTCTTTTTAATCTGGGCACATGAAAACGTAGCAATTTGTGATAACATTCAGGGCAGAACATTTTTTTAATGAATAATTGAAATGAATATGCAATAGCAAATACAATAAGGCATGCACTTATTTTCTAAAGTAAATAGTGTTATCTATTAACCCAACCGCACAACCTTTTTCACTTGCACCAAACTCTCAAAACGACTTCGATGAAATACTGCAAATTAAAATTGTTTAATGAATCAACTTTATTGCCTCCAAAGATTTGTTTTCGGTTAATTACATAAGACGCCTTTACCGAATATTACTTGGAATTATAGCGCTGACTTGGCTAAAACTGAAATGACCAATTAACTTTGTAACTAAAAATTGAGTCTGAAATATAGTTAATTACACATTTAAGTTTATTTTTTTCTTCTTCGTAAATCTATAACATAATATCAGGTCATCTATAACATAATATCAGGTATTAGTCAGGTCATAAGTTCTGTTACTTGTGTAATATGAGATAATTTAGACATATTTAATATTTATGTAACCATTTATATATCAAAATGAACTTAATAAAACATAGATTCTTATGGTAATAAAGTTTATTCAAAATGACCCCCGCGATTATGAATATAGGCCTTCAATCTGCGCGGCCAGTCATCTATTGCGGCACGAACGAGGTCCATGTCACTATCGGCGGCTGCCAATCAAGGATGCCTTGAGTGACTCCAAATCAGGACGAGGCTTTGAGCAGGCCTTATTACAAGTATTAATGTAATGTCAAAAATGATACTAAGTTTTTAATTAGTCTTCAGCTAATTTGACATATTTAATTTCTAATTTTATCATAATTATTTCTGTGTTCTTCTTCTTCGTATGAGCTTAGTGTTTGAGCTCTGGTGTTGATAGAATTTCAAGCCGCACAAAATCCTCTGACTTGGCTTGTCGACTGCTTGACGTACTGAGAGTATCAGCCGGGACCTACGATTCAATATGTCATCTGACCCGCGGTAGCGTCCAGATGAGAATGACATTTTTAAAAGACAATATTATTTATGGGTATCTAACCAAAGAATGTCCGTATCGACCGCTGCTCAACTTCGCTGATTGCGTAAGATCATATTAGTTAGCCGAGCTACAAACCCTACTACCACTTATTTCTGTTATCCATTATACTATATTAATAACTAAAGAAAATATTTCTTTTTCCTAAATTAAACTTTTTTTATTCTAGTATCCGCTAATAAATAAAAGAATAACAAGATGATGATTTATTGGGTTTCTTTTAACACCATTTACTAATATTCCAGAACCATAGTTTCTAATGAGTACACTACGAAAAAAAGTGAGTGTGGCTCGGTGGTACAAACGTATGCTTTCAATCAGACGGCCCCTGGTTCGATCCCAGCCCTACACCAATAACTGTTTTTCAAGTTATGTGTGGATTTGTACTCGCGTAACGGTGAAGGAAAACATCGTGAGGAAACCGACACGTTAGAGGACCACAAATTCCGACGTGTGTCATCCGCCAACCCGCGCTTGGCCTGCGTGGTGGATTATGACCTATAACTCTCTTCTAGTGAGAGAAAGCCCCGAGTCCCAGCAGTAGGATTGTATAGTGGGCTGCTTATTACACTACAAACATAGGATCTCTTATCAGATTTTTATTAGATAATACAAATAAGAAGAAAAACAGATTACATAAGACTCCATTATTTCTAAATTTATAAGGATAGTAAAACCTTCACAACTGCACGTTGAAATTCGAAATTCGAAAATTCACTTCCAGTTTACGAGCGAAGAAAGTATGTAGAAATTAAAATAAAATTGAATTTTCTCCCATAAAGCTAGTAAATTGTTAGAGCTGCAGTAAAACTAGCTTATCCGAGCAAACCCGGGCACGTACGTGAGCACATAAATTGTATCTTGCATGATTTAACTAGTGTTAGCACCAAGCGCGTTATTTTTGTTCTATAATCGCCATTAGGGTACAGTCGATACGAAAATACGTTCGAGTATTTAAAAAATAAAATAAAACGGTATTCAAATTTTCTTTAATATTTGGACATTGCAATATTGGATATTTTTACGTTCCGGGCAATGGTTACAGGACTGCCAATCAGAAGGTCCGGGTTCGATTCCCGGCCCGGCCAACATCTTTGTGCTTAACTAAATTTGTTGGCTGTGGGTCTGGGCGTTAAATATGTACCTACTCGTATCTATAAATATGTAGCTACCATAACACAAAACTAGAAATGGTTCAGTATGAAGTTAACCAGCCGTGTGAAAAAAAATATTTTTGGATCATTAGTTTGATATTTTCAGGTGTTTTTTAATTCATAATTCATTTATTCAATAAAATAGTTAGAACAGTTCTAACATCAAAGCGTTAACTATTTTCGATCTAAAAACCAAAATCTTGAATACGCACACAATGCTAGAGATGACACTAAAAAGACATATCTTGGATTTCGGATAAAGCGTTAATGTCAAAGTCAAATTCAAATTAATTTATTGCACCATTATGGTATACATAAGGTCTTAAAAGTTATTAATTAGGTATATATACTAGCTGACCCGGCAAACGTTGTGACATGGATATTTTATATATTAGAAGAAGAAAAGACATCTCAGTGTTTTTATGTGTGTTAGTTTTTCCACCACATAAAAATCTCGTCATTTTAAGCGTTTCATAAAAGAAGCCGAACACTTCGTCCCCGTAGAGCGAAAAATCACTAAGTCCTAAAAACCTGTTTTGAGATAATGAGCGTTAAAGTTTTGGAAAATTCAAATTGCAATAACTTTAGCATGGCAGTGCATATCTCTATTCTTTAAGTTTTATTTAGAAGGTAATATATTCAAGTTTATATTATTATGTGTACTTCGTTTCAGTATCAAATAAAAAAATAGTAATTACTAGGAAACTTAGAAAACACAAGTTAATTATTTGTTCTCTTTAAAACCACTTGAGCTAGGTACGAAATAGTTAATTTTCGCCCTGAGTTAGTGAATTTTTCCATAGTCATAAAATTATTTTTAAGAAAACATCTCAAGTTAGGTGATATGGACCTAATTGCTAGGTGTACAAAATGTGAGTTGTATATAATACAGACCTTTTAACAAAAATGTTTTTTATAATAATTTTGCATAATAAAACCATTTTGCATAATAAAATCCTATTGTAAGCCAATATTTTTTTAGGAAATCATCAATATTCTATAAATATGGTACATACAATAGATAAAAAAGATTTTATTTAATCATCAAAATCAAGTAGTATGTTTTTACTACCACTTTTTCTAAAAGAAGAACTGATAAAAGAGTTAAATACCCATAAAATATCACACGCATATTCTTCGCCACTGCTCATTACAGAGGCAAAAAAGAAGGACCTGCACAATTAATCTGGCAAAGGCATAATTTCACAAGAGTTAAATTTCTGGTATCAGTCGCTACCCACATGTAAAGATGTAATAGGCGTGATTTTGGAGCCAGACATTACCGAGGATAGCGAAGACGAAGTAGATTGATTTTGATGATTAAATACAATCTTTTTTATTTCGTAGCAGTGTAGTGTATGTAGCATATTTAAAGAATACATTTCGGGGAGTGCGCAACGGAGTCGCATAATATTATACTACCATCTCCGTTCCATTACAGAACGAGCAGAGACTCAGCGAAGAGACATAGGTATACAGTTGAAATCCCTAAGTTTCGCACAAGCCGATTCTACCTTTCTTGTGAGGACTGCAAAACTTTAAAATTCTCTTCCTGAGTCTCTGTTTCCTGAGAAGTACCACCTGGGGGTCTTCAAATCTAGAGTTAATAGGTATTTTCTAGGTAAGCGTGTAACATCATAGTATTGTTTAACACCAGGCTAGCTGTGGTCAAACGCAAACCTATAAGTTATATAAAAAAAGAAAAGGATTGTTGAAAACTTAATGGGCCCCATAACAGTAGGATTGTTTTATTGTGCAAAATTATTTACTGTCTCCTCTTTCTTGTAGTTAGTTGAACATCTAATAGAATACTTAGGGGGGTGTCTTTGTTCTCTGTCTGTAGCACTGTGCATAGAATCCACTTCCGATGGGTGTGACCACTCTCTAAATATTTTTGTTTGATTACTTCAAGATGCAAATCCGTTCGTTGTATTAAATGTGCCAAATACGCCGTTATACTTATTCTATGTTGCCTGGCACATGTATCGCTAGTGATTATAGTGATTTCTTTAATTTGTTTTGGTATCTGAGTAAACCACCAATCTATGGCACTGGCAATTTCAACACTTCCACTTTTGCCATTAATCTCATACCATGTTATACAGTATGCTTCATGAGGAGGTGTAGCCGTATGTATCGTATAATTTTGAACGTTTTACTTTCTAGTGTAATATAAAATACCACTAACTAGTATGCAGAGTAGATTGCATAATAGCCGTTAAGGTAGGTTGTCATCTACAATAGACCGCATTTTGTCCGATTCTTTAGCTTTTTGTGCTTCATTCTTCCTTTTTTCAAACGTTCTGGACGTACATCACTATCATAACGAGTACATGTTATGGATAAGCCTTTTCAGGGGTAAAAAATGACAAGCCTATCTTTTCCTTGGTATACACCCAACTCTTCTTTCTATTTTAAGGCTTCAATGACAGGTCCATTTGAAATACACAATGTCTTTAGGACAAAATCTTTTCAGACTGGTATTTAAGTATCATTTTAATCAAAATAATATTCATAGGTAGCAAGCAGATGGGTTTTTTTGGCTACGAATACCAACTTTCATAGTTTTTAAAGGTTGAGTCACCATTTTTGAAGTAAAAGTTGTTTTTGTGCTTTGAAATCGGTAATTTGCCAGTATGCTTGACAAATCCTATATCTATATTCGTCAGAAAAGTTATTATGGCACTTATACCGGCATTCGATGAAGCATTTTATAGGTTTAGGTTGCTTGGCTGGCATGGTGTTGTCCTTTTTACCCAAATAAGGCAAACAGTTTTGTTTGATAGATTTAACTATATTTTTTTTCCACTTGCTAGGATCACATTTCTTCCAACGCGTAAGTTCATTATTTTCAGCAGTATTTGTAATTGGCTGCTCTGTTGAATCTTGACTGGCTATAGTGTAAATACCAGCTAAATTAGAATTGCAAGACGGTAAAATAGGCACCTGAGGTTGGTTCATCATCATCGCTACGATCAATCTTCTTCAAGTTTGATTTCTGACAATCGTCACTATCGCTCTCTCTAGACGACGTTGCAACATACTCGTACACACGCCTTTTCTTCTTAGTACGCTTATCATCTTCACTGACGGAAAACGATGAAACGCTAGAGTCAGAGAAAATTCGAATAGAAGAAAAAATCATCTCTTCTACTAGATTTTTGGTTCTGGTGTCTGTGACAAGATACTAATTTTTCTGATCTAAACACTGTCATCGGGAAAAATGTCACAGCAGCTTTCAGCCAACAAAGGAGCAGAGTGTGGTGGGTTACATTATAAAAGTAACCACGCAACGCACGCGACGTTCTGCCCGCGAACAAGTCACTAACTCGGGAGCGACATATAACTAAATGTAACGACGCACGTCGAATTTATACAAATAATAACTAAATAATTTTAATTAATATTCGCAATCATTTTCTTAAACTATTTTTATTAAAGAATAAGTATTTATGTTGAGATAATAATTTTTCGCTCTGGTAGTATTTTACATAATCATTTAACAGTAATGAGTAAGCAGTCACTATCTCGAGTTAGTTAATTTTCGCATTCGAGTATCGAAACAAACTGTTGAATTAGAAAACTCACTAAATCATTATAGTGACCTTATTTTAACAAAATGCGTACGAATACATAAGATTTGAATTCTATAAAGTAATTAAAAATATTAGTGACTTCTCGCATTTCCCGGCTGCAACAAAAGCAAGATTTATTCACTTTGCACACTTCGTAACTTGGAAACTAAGATAGCTACAGAATTGGTTGTCAAACAGATATTTAGAGAAAAAAAAAGTTGTTTTAGTGACATTAATAACTCATTTTGGCCATTTTTCGACTTAGTGAGTTTTCGCTCTACGGGGACGACTTGTGTTGTCGAATGTACATTTCCATACATTTGCCATACATCTCGTGGTTCCGTATATTACGGCCAAGCATAATACCTCCATAACTAACTGTCCGAGCCATGTCTCGCCTCGAATCTGAATAAAGTTGGCGGCACTGGATAACCACGCTTTGATTTAACTTCATGGCTGTGATAATGGTGTTTTCGATGCTTTCGCTAAGTTATTGGTGTTTACTTCAAGTGTTAGTTCATCCAGTTATTCAGATTTTTAATCTCGCTTCAGCTTTATGATTTAGAAAATTTTGGAACTTGACCACACAGTTTCTTTAGTATTTTTAGCTATGATTTTAGCTGGTTCAATGTATGAAGTGAATATCAGACACTTTTTAATCGCAAATTGAAGTTTAGCTTTTCCATACATTGGTGTCGATTCAGCGGCACACACGACTAAACTAAATTTAAAGAAGCCCCGTCTCTTTTCATCTTAGGTGGCCAGAAAGAGACGGCACGTTCCGAACCACAGTCAAACCAACTAAAAACACGTCAAATGTAGAAAATATAGGCGACTTTAGACCGCAGGTCTTGTATCACCTCTAAAACTGCCTGCACATTCCATATTTGACGTGATTTTAGTTGTTTTGTCTGTGGTTCGGAACGTGCCGTCTCTTTCTGGCCACCTAAGATGAAAAGAGACGGGGCTTCTTTAAATTTAGTTTAGTCGTGTGTGCCGCTGAATCGCCACCATTGCCGTGCATTGGCTTTTTGTATGAACCAGCTTTAATTTCTATACGAATTTCTAAAAGTCGTAATATGAAAGTAGTTTTTTTTAGATCACGTTTAACTTCTTTTACTTCGTATGAGCAAACTGGCCAAGCTCTGGTGTCAAGACTTTATTAAGCCACCCAAATGCCTCTAACTTGGCTAAACGACTGCTTGTACTAAGACTTTCAGCCGGGACCTACAATTTAACGTATCATTCGACCCACGGATCACGTATAATAGAGTATAAGTACGTTAAGAAAAATATGGTACATTGAAATACAACAACCAAATCGCAGTGTTGCTCCTATCCCGACTTTTAATTCTCAAGAATAAATATCAGTTAATGTGTATGTCTTTTCACAAGATATTTTTAATACTGAATTTTAGAACAAGCTCATTTAAAAAATGAATGCTACAAATTTTAACGTTTCATTATTAAAGCGAGCCTGAAACATAGATCATATCTTTGACGTACGATTGGCCACATAGCGGCTTCTACAGAAAAATGGTAGTCGATTTATTATATACATATCATAGAGAGAGCATTACAGTTGTAACCAAATCACCCTAGATTACCTAAACCACCCGAGAGTTATATTATAATATTTAAATCCTTGCGGAATCGTTGCCCATATTTCCATTTCACGGTTTACCATTTAGCCGGCTCTTAAATATTAGATAGGATAGTATTTTAGCTGTTAAATATTCCATCTGAGAGGCAAAGCCTACAAAGTAACACTTATTTAACCCGTGGTTAAGGCCAGACCGAATATTCTATCCCAATTTGATACCAAAGAGAATACGGAATTAAATCAGAACCCGAAAGAACGGGTACCGTTAATAATTGAACCCTACTTGATGTCCGAGTAAGCAATGTCTCATATTAGCACTCTTCACCTCTGCGGTCGCGGGATGGGGTGCTAGCAAAGGACAGAGCTATGATATATGCGTGCGGTAGAGCAGGACGGACTAAAGAGTTCAACAGAGTGTCGTGTTTTAATTATCGCGTGTTTGTTATCATTTCTTTAATTCCTGATTAACCCATTTACGGATTACAGAAAAATTATGCCTACCTGTAGAAAGAAGTTAAGGATTTCAAAAGTACTTATTGATTTTATTTATTCTACTTATATTGTAAATGCGAACGATTTTTGGAAGTGTGTACGTTTTTTTACCTTTTCACCGATCTTTACTGAAATCGAACCGATTGCTCAATAGGTTTCGATGAAATTTGGTATTGAGATATTTTAAACCCTGGATTAACACATAGGTTACTTTTTAACGCGGGTAAAGTTGTGTGGAGCCCATTATACGGAGAGAGTAAGTGATGAATCACGTACTTGTTTCGGAAGAGGGGTACGCTATGCACCATCAATTAGGATATCATCATTGGCTCGAACGAAGGGGTCTGGAGTATTTAAGGACAGTTAATTTATAGAAAGGGACACGGTTTAACCAAATCTATTTAGGATTCGGACGCAGGTGGGTCGGAACCGGCCGAGAGACATGTGAGATTGAAGTATAGCCGGCTGTTTGGTTTGTTGCCAGGGCACAGGTTTTATATTTGAAATTGAATGTTGGTTTTGGAGGAACCAATATTTATTTTAGTTTTGCTCGTTGCTGGAAAAATATGAGCACCTATAACAATCACAACAAAAAGGCTGTTTTATGTATTTGACCACTTATTTGTATTACATATAAACCACTTGTTTGTATTTGATAGATAGATATACATATATATAGACCTCTATACAGGACTTCTAGTCAAATCAAATCATTTATTGGACGGTTAGTATTCTTACAATTTGTAGCAAAATATTTCTTATGTACCTATAGTTTTTTTACATATTTGGTGTTAAAAGTTATGAACATTAGTTACAGTAAATGAGCCTGCATCTCCAAACTAAGCATGGAAGCTTGTATATCAAAGATACATACTCCCCATTGGACATGACTGCAATTATTGCGTTATAATCATTTAAGATACTAAATTAAAAATAAAGAGGTACTTACTGCAGGGCTCGGCGGTTTATCAACGTGTATATACTATCTCATTTGTGTTCCATGTAAACATAGTATTAATTTTAAGGTACGTTCACTTTGTTAAAGATAAATAAACCTATTAGTATTTGTATTATTAAATTAAATTCTATCCTGCAAATAGTATATAAGCAAAAGTTTGTGTGTGTGTGTTCACTCTTCACCCTTCACACTCAAACGGTTGGTTCAAGTTTTCTAAATTTTTGTATGAAAATAGTAAAAATCATGCTTCCTTTAATTCTTTCCCAATCTGCCCAATAAGGAGTTAATCTATCTTCCTACAAAATAGCCCATTATCTTGTATTCCACATTTTAGATTTATCCTCTTGGGAGCTACGTGCACACACATACTCACACACACACACAAACACTGACACGTACTGGTTTTTTATTCTAGTTTATATCTTTTAGACCCCTTGTAAAATGTTAGTCTTAAGTATTTCTTATTAGTTCTAAGAAGGGAAGGGACCTTGGATCTCGCGACACAGGCTTGCCTAGAGGGAGATTCAGCGGCACACCAACCCACTTTTATCTTTAGTCTAGTAATGGTGAATATATTTAGCCTTAAGTTTATAGAACAATAAAAATACATTTGAATTTGAATGTTAACATTAACGCGAAGAAACTCGCAGTCAGATAACAATAAAATAACACTTAAGATATGCCCTAACTTGATCTGTGTATCTTTGTAGATTGTAAGTATTAGGTAGATATTGTGAACTGTAGAAGTATGAAAAAACGAGCGAATGATCGAAAATCAATTAAATCCAAACAACGTTTCGAGCAAATCGAATAAATCACATTGTAGAGTCAGCAGAAGCGGCGCTTAGTAATTTAAAAACGAATATCCAGAGACTTACTAAATCTATACTTATAATTGTTAAAAAAAGGAAAAGTTTGAATGTTTGTTTGTTTGACGCGAATAGGTTCCGAAAGTACAGAAACCGATTTAAAAAAATATTACACCGTTGGGAAGCTACATAATCCCCGAGTAACAAAGGCAATATTGTATTTCTCTTTGCAACTTAGTTTATTTTATAGCCCATGCGAAGCCGGGGCGGGACGCTAGTTCAAATTAAGAATTGATTACGAAAAATACTTAGATTTCTAATATTGTATTAATACAATAAGATGGAGGTATGAATACTTTTTTTATTACGAGAAGGCTCCAAAAACAAGACCACAAATCTGAGACCACCAAATACGAGTATAATAAAACTGAATTTTCACCCTTCGAAGACAAATAAAGAAGGTCTCCACGCATTGTATAATGTATGACGTTTACTCCAAAGTGTCCAAATAGATTTTTAGCTCTATGCAAGGTCCTTAGATTGCGGACGAGGTAGCGTCAGCAAATATATACGTCTTACTATCGGCTACTCACCGCGGTGGATTTGTCAGACTGCAGCCGTGCAACTCGGTACGGTCAGCAGAAACAACTTCATATTTACGGGTTCATATTTTTTTACTTCTCAAAAGATACTGTAGACCACACTTTTATGCCGTGTGTGAAATGTGTGCTAATATTTGTTAATATTTTGTTTTAATTAACAATTAATACGATTTTTTTTATTGACTGTTTTGAAGTATAATTATTATTCATTGTGATAAGGAGTTATCAAATGCAAGAGTGGCTCCGCTGTTTTTTTAATTGAGATATAAATTATTCTCTTGTTATCTTTTCCCATTATAGTGCAATATTATAATGGCAAGTTTGTATATAAATATGTGATTTATTTGATCCTTTTTTGTGTATGTTTGTAGCACCTGTAGCTAAGCAACGGTCGATGTGGGCAGTGTTTGGATGGGTGACCATGCACAGGACTTCTTTTTTCAAGTGACATTTTCATCTGGGCGCTACCGTGGATAGGATGACACGTTAAATTGTAAGTCCCGGCTGTTTTTCTAAGCACAAGTAGTCGTTAAGCCAAATCACAGGCCTTCGGGTGGCTTGAAAAACTCTCAACAGCTTGAGCTTGGCCACTTAGCTATGAAGAAGAAGAATGAAATTTGATAATATGAAGATAGTTTGAACCCTGGATTAACACATACGTCACTTTTTACTTATTAAAAACACCACGGGGCAAAGTTAAGATTACTTTAAAATTTTCAAATCTTCAATGAATTCCACTACATTTTTTTCGGCATTTTTCTGCCACCCAGCGCTTGGGAGCTCCCTTTCGGGCAGGAAATTGAGTGAATGTTTTCCACCGTAATCGCATCTGCGCTGATACTCCGGACAGTCTGTGTTTTTCAAACACTTTACCGCCCAGACGGTAGCCTAGGTCAAATTGGTACCGATGTTTGTATCTAGCAGACTATTTGCCGCACACTCCGATTTAGTCTAAGAGCCCGTGAAGATCGTCCTTCACCGATCTGATAACCAGATGAGACGTATTTTTTATGAAGTATTTTTTATAAACAAATATGCTTAAAATGGCTTGCCTATCGAAAAGTGCTCATGGCTTTTTTTTGCGCATGCTCGCGTATAGTCAAATGATAATTTTGCTATAATTATCAAAAATAAAAATAACATTCTAACTGTTCAGAATCGTTGTTACTCCTATGAAGCGCATCAAAATCGAATGAGTCACCTATTTTGACTTACCTGTTTACACCTGCTTGCCAGGTAGTTATACACTGAAATGAGTAGGCAAGCATACCGAGGCATATTCTGTGTATTAAAAACTATCAGTGAAATAAATTTCATTTGGTTATCAAAAGTATGAAGGTGATGAAAAAAAAATCCATAAAAGTTTATTTAATTAAAAATAGCCATGAGCACTTTTCGATGGGCAAGCAATTTTAGGCACATTTGTTTATAAAAAATATTTAATAAAAAATACGTCTCATCTGGTTATCAGATCGGTGAAGGGCGATCTTCACGGGCTCTTCTACTAATTGCTAGAGAAGTGCCTTCGCTTTTTGTGCCAAGCAAACAGCTGGGGTAATGATTTCACGTACGTGTTTGTGATATGCGATTGGTCTCGCTGCTTCACAATCTATTGAAATTGGTCTTTGTTACATTTTGCAGATGATTTTATTTTTATTTTTTGGGATAGTACTTTCTATTATTTTACACTAATTGCGCTCCGCGGGGTTACCCGCGTTACAATACAATACAATAATTTATTGATAACTCCATGTTAACAATCATATTATGTCAAAATTAAAACAATAAAATTTATTACAATACTAAAATATAATAAAATTATATATTCATCAATAATCTTTTAAATCCATGAATTCATCTAATTCTTAATCCAGGATAAAATAAGTTAATCCAGGATAAAAAAGTAACCAATGTTAATCTAAGGTCTAACTTATCTTCATAGTAAATTGCATCAACATCGGTCTAGCCGTTGGAGCGTGAAGAATTTTGCGTATCCCACGGGAACTACAATTGTTTTCGGGATAGAAAGTAGCCCATGTGTTAATCCAAGATCTAAGCTTTCTTCACACCAAATTTTATCGAAATTGGTTCAGCCGTTTGAGCGTGAAGAAGTAACAAACATACACACATACACACGCATTCGCATTTATTATATTAGAAGGATGACGAGCATTGTGCATAAAAATAACTAGTCAGTTACAATCTAGCCTAAATAAGTATATAATATAATCATTACTAGTCTGGAATTACTGTCTCTTAAGTAGGCTTTTGGTTCGTTGCTTGGCGACAGACATTTCAACTTAAGGGTGGTGGCCTATCACCCTGATGTACCCTTAGCCCTGAGAAATGCTCTACCACCACGCATGCATTCTGAACAAGTTTTAATTTCTAACGTGATCATAAAATCTCATTATTAGATTGCTTAATTCTTCTTTTCCGTATGAGCTAAATGGCCAAGCTGTGGTTATGGACTTGGCTTAGCTGTAGTTAAAAAAATTATAATAGTGAGTACTGAATTTTGTTTAATGTTTCTTACTAAGTTCTCTTTTAGTTTATCCTACTTCTATTATAAAGGCGAAAGTTTGTATGTATGGATGTATGGATGTTTGTTACTCTTTCACGTAAAAACTACTGAATGGATTTGAATGAAACTTTACCACAATATAGCTTATACATCAGAATAACACATAGGCTACAATTTTTGAGGTTTTTAATGTGAGGTCGTAAAAAAACACATTATTTAATAAGGCAAAACAACGTTTGCCGGGTCAGCTAGTAATTAAATAAATATAAGTTAATATAATTACTTAATTTTATTTGTATGCGTTTAGTAGGAAAGCTTATTTGCTATCGCGTTATTGTCAGGCGCTTTACATTAATTTAATTTTAGGTGATGAGAATATCAATTACTAATAATCTTTTTAGGAAATAACTATACGGCCAATAGATATTTGATTTAACTGAACAAGTGAGTGAAGTGGTAGAAGATTTTTTGCATTACCGTGAGGTACAATATTTGCAAACAAATACGCTAAAATGTAACTATGTATCTAGTAATTATAATAATGCAATTAATAATTTGTAGATTTAAGGGTATTTTTTGTGGCTTTGTATCAAAACATTTTAAACCGAAAGTATATACTATCTGTTAAGATAATATCTAATAATGACAAAAATCTTGAATTGCTTTGCTCATTCGGTCAACTATTTCCGTCCTCTTCTTCTTCGTATGAACCAAGTGGCCAAGCTCTGGTGTCGAGAGTTTTCAAGCCGCCCGAAAGCCTCTGACTTAGCTTAACGACTGCTTGTACTAAAACTTACAACCGGGATCATACAATTTAACACCCAGAAGAAAATGTCACTTTTAAAACGACAGTCTTGTGCATGTTCACCTATCCAAACACCGTCCGCATCGACCGTTGCGTAGCTTTGATGATCGCGTCAGATCACCTTAGCTAGCCGAGCTACGAGCGCTATTATGTCCGTAATTCGCACGTTACTCCAGTAATGTATTCACCAGTAGTGTGGTAGTGGGCTGGCATCGCGTGAAATCCTTCTACAGCTCTGGTTAAATATCATTAAACATTACTGTGTCATGAAACGACACACCTCGCTTTATGGACTTATTATGGAAATGCATAGTATTTTATGGTGTTGACTATTATATAAAAAGGCGAGTGTGGCTTGGAAGAGAAATGACTGCTTTTAAATCTAACGATTTGATTCCGACCGATGACTTGTTTTTACACGATTTAGGTATATTAGCTTCACCTGTATGTTTGTATGTTTGTAACCGACTTCTTTGGGCGCGATTTTGACCCACTTTAAATGGCCAGATTTTGTTGAAACTTTGTTGATTTATTGAGGACCGATGACAATACACTAATTTGATAAAATTATTACATTTTTTTGTAATTTTGTTTGTATGTTTGTTTGTAACCGACTTCTTTGGGCGCGATTTTGACCCACTTAAAACGGCCAGATAAGCGTGTTTTTTAGTTTTTTTTAAGTACTATTATTCAAGTTTTGTGTGGATTTGAACTCGCTTTACGGTGAAAGAAAATATCGTGAGGAAACCTGCATGTTTGAGGATCACAATAAGGATCCTAAGATGTGTGTCATTTCCGACCCCCACTTGGCTAGTGTGATAGATTATGGCCTGTATCTCTCTACTCGTGAGAGAAGGTCCCGAGTCCCAGCAGTGGGAACGTATAGTGGGCTATGCTAATTACACTTTAAGTTTTCGTTTAACCAGAGCTTGCCTTGCTTTGGATGGGTGGCCATCCACAAGACTGTCTTTTAAAAAGTGTTAATTTTATCTGGGCGCTACCGTGACGGATGACACGTTAAATTGTAGGGCCTCGCTGTTAGTATTAGTTCAAGCAGTCGTTAAGTCAAGTTCTTATGACGGCAAGAGACCTTTGGGCGGCTTGAAAACTTTCAACACCAGAGCTTAGCCACTTAGTTCATACGGAGAACAAGAATACCTAATTACTATAGATTTTTTAAATCTCAGAATGATAAACATTGGCTTCTACAGAAAAACTTAACAGCTTTATAGAGTTCCTTACCTAATAGGTAAAAACTGGACTCTATTGCTGAGCCTCCTCTGCTGACTGTTTGAATGTCTCCAAGCTGTATCTCAGCAACCGTGATAGCTAGAAAGCTGAAATTTTTACAAATTATGTATTACCAGTGCCTCTATAACAACAAATACTAAAAATATTAAGAGGGGTTCCCATACAATATATGTGATTTTTTGTATTCATTTTTGCTTTGTTTTTTTTTTATCACCAACGGTAGACGCTTAAAATTTTGACAAAATATATAAATATTTTTTTTATATGTATATGAATTTTCGAAATAAATAATAAAATCAAAATTAAAGGGGGCCAACCATACAACAAACGTGTTTCTTCGCCTTTTTATTAAGCTCATTACGGAACCTTTTATGCGCGAGTTCGACCTGCACTTGGCCAGTTATTTGGTACTTACGTACCACCGGGTTGAGAAAACACCAAAATTAGGTTGTTTGTAAGTAGTTAACTTGTCAAAGCAGTACTTTGTTGCATGTTCATTGACAATGTTTTCCTTGAATAATGATTTGTTTGCAATCAGATATGAGTTGGAAATAAACTCGTTCCGAAGTTAGGTGCATGCCCTGCTGTGTAGCCAACCAATTTATGTGTTTGTTTTTTAAAAGTGGACCAGGGATGGTAAATATGTCTGTGAAAAGGTCAGTCTTGGATTTTAATAAATAATGAGTCTTGAGTCTTTTTAAAATATGTACTTACAGTTTACGATAAACCATTAGGAAATGAGAAAGAAAGAAAGAACAATTTTTTATTCATATTTTTTTAAAGATATGTTTTTTAAACTATCTGTCATATATCAAGTCAATAGCACTTGAGCTTATTAAAAAAAACTGCATATACATACATAATTTAATACATAAACACTTTATATCGATACATATTTAACACCTAGACCGGCTGCAGCCAACAAATTCAGTTCATCAGTTGGCCGTGCCGAGAATCAAACCCGGGAACCTCTGATTGGCGGCTTGGCATGGTAAACTTTACGCCAAAGAGGTCTTCAGTCCTCCTTTGTGTGGGAACCATAATTAACTAATGAACTATAACTAACTGCATAATTATTTTATTTACTTTCCATTCGTGTTTTATTTAGCATATAGGTACTCCATAAATTTAAAAAGTTGTTCCAATGTTATAATCTAATTATTTTAATTTACAACTTTTATGACTACAGTAACCTAAAAATCTAATAAACTTATTTTCCATTACATTACAAAGGTTCTTTTGGTCTATATTAATGCCAAGTTCCTTTTTTCGTGTCATATCTAAGTAGCATATACAGGACATTCGGTAATTATAATTATGCACGTAGGCGGTTCGCACATTAATGTTGGAGACAAACCGCATTCGTAACAAGACTGTTTTCAAGACTACAACGAGATCTAGCCAAGACGGTGTCCCATCCCTAGAGGGCAGAGGGCCGAGTCAACACACCATCTATTATTCAAAGCTGCAGCTACACTTGCCTTTGTGCCGCACTTACTAGTGTAATCAAGCCAGTTTTCACTCATTAACCCGCTGAATGCATTAACGACATTATAAAACAGAAGCTTTACTATTTGTTTACGTTTTTATGACCTGTCTTTATGGTGTTTTTAGAATTCCCTACCTAAAAGGTAATAACGCGACCCTTTTACTAAGTCTGCGCTGTCTCTCTGTCTGTCATCACTCAGAAACCGTAATTGTGAGAAAACTGATTCAGAACTCATGTATTTCCTGTGCCACTATATAATAAAAAAACTGAAAATATTAAATGTTATCATACAATACACGGGTTTTGCCTTTTGTTTTTTTTTGCTACATATAGAAATTGGCCAAGTGCAAAATGGGCTCGCTCATGAAGGGTTCCGTACCATTGTTGTATGGAAGCCCCCCTTAAATATTATTTTTTACTAATTTTCAGCCCTCTTCAATTTTTTACTAAATTTTATAATATTTTGATTTGATAGCTAATATACAATTATATATTTTGTAAAAATTTAAAGTGCCTAGCAGCTACCGCTATTGATATATAGTAAACAAATACGAAATATAACTATATTTTATAGCGGCAAAAGAAAATACATATCTTGTGAAAGTTTCAGCTTTTTAGCTATAACGGTTTCTGAGATACAGCCTGGAGACAGACAGACAGACAGTGGAGTCTTAGTAATAGGATCCCGTTTTTACCTTTTAGGTATGGACCCCTAAAAAAGGTAACACGTAGACACCAAATTTTTTCGAAGAATATATACCTAGATGTATATTGATTACCTTTCGATATAATTTCTAAAATTACAATGAATATTTAAGTGGGACTCCCATACAACAAACGTGTTTTTATGTTTTTTATTTATGATATTCGTACAGAACCCTTCCTGCGCGAACCAACCTCGCCAATTACTAGGTTTATCTTATTGGTTGATCTGTGATACGGTGATATTTATTTTTGTGGGATATTAACTAAGTACATAGCATAAATATAAAGTTTATGCTATGTACTTAGTTAACATTTTGATATTATCATGATGGTTAAGCATTACCTAGTATTCGATCAAAAATCGAAAAAACTGTAAATCAGAATCTTGATTTTACAGTTTTTTAGATTTAAATCGTAAATGGTAAAAAATATCGAAAAAAAAGCTTAAAGGCAATCTAAAGAACTTCTTTAAAAATATTTATACTCATTTTGGTACCAATCAGGCTCATAAAATAGAAATAAATCTGGTTAAAAAATCTAAAAATTAGTTTTTTGATAAGTCTGATCGGTACTAATATAAGTATAAATATTGTTATTGTGGTTTTTAGACGACCTTTTAGCTATTTTTTAGCATTTACGATTTAAAGCGAAAAAACTGTGAAATCTGGATTTGGCCCTTAACTTCGCTTAAGCAAGTTTCGTTAAACTAATCGGAGTAATTTTCACTCGTATCTAAGCAAAATTTAATTCTGATAAATCTCGTTCAGCTAGAGCAAAAAAAAACATCAAACTAATCCTCGCAAAACATTTGTTAAGTTTACTTTTGGAAGCTTTTAGCTAGGCCGTTACATATTTCAGTCGCAGCCGAAATTCCCAGCAATTTACGTTTGCTTCTCTAAACCAACACAAAATCGTCGAAATTCGGCCTCAGAATTTATTCCTCTCGTAATTTATTCGTATTTATCACCTACCGTTTAACCACATTCTCGTATTTCGGAAAACATGCCGCCATATCGTTTTCCAATACTAAATCACAGTCAACAATTTAACCAAACTGTGCATTCCGCCGCACTCGAGAGTGGAAAAGGAAAAAAACCGCCCTCGTCAACCGCCCGCCCAAATGAGTAATGCCACTACGTGGTCAGCATTCGACAGCGGGGGCGGACTCAGGGCGGCCTTCAAGGGGTTCTTCGTATTTTTCAATCTTTATTTTAATAACTCAATGTGAAGTATCAATGTTTCTAGAAATTAAGCATAAGTAGCCTACTACACGTTCCTACTGCTGGGACTGAGGGCCTTCTCTCACTAGATATATAGGCTAATACCCACCACGCTGGTCAAGTGAAGCTTGACAGATACACGTTTACCGTTATTGTGTTCTCAGACATGTCAGTTTCTCAAGATGTTTTCCTTCGCCATAAAGCGAATGCAAATCCATACATAACTTAAAAAAAAAGGATTTGATGTAAGGCCGGGATCAAACTTAGGGCAGTCAGATTGAAAAGCAGATTTTTTTCTCACCAAGCCACACTCTGGAAATTAATTGTTTTGAAAGCGCCTGCTTTGAAAAAACCGGTCTTGTAGAACCATTAAAATAAAGAGCTAACTTTAATTTGTACTTTGGTTCCTGACAGACAAAACAGTCGACCACAATGAGTGAATAACATGTCTATCAATCAATACCCACTCGTATGTACATATGTATTCATTTATTTTGTGCACAATAAACATTTTTCTTTCTTTCTTTCTTTCTTTCTTTCTTTCTTTCTAGTATGTCTATAGTGATCGACTATGTATTTATTATATACTTGACGTTAATATAAATTGAATTGTTACAGCTATCTTTCCCATATTTTGAATCAAACGTTTTAACAATTTGATGAATAGGACGGTAAAAGGTTTCGGAACTAGTTTTCTCCCCCCTTTGGCACGCCTTAATACATCCCCCACCGACAGTGATATTTCACTGGTATATGGCGTAGTATTTAATAAATTTTTATGCTCCGGGAGGTTCGGAGCGGTTTTTATAGGCGGGGCGGCGGCCGCATCTTAATAGATGGTGCGATCAAATTTAAAGTGCTAAATGTTTTTTGGAGGCATAACTTCGCACTCGTTTCGGCTATAACATGTGAAAATGTTTTCATATTTTTTCGGATTCACGCTATTGCTAAATTCTTTGCTGGAACAAGTTATATTGTACTAGGAAGAACACAACCTTTTAAAGCGGGCATGGGAGCATAATAGCATATTATGAAAATTAAATTACCTTTATCGGTTTCATTTTATATTTTTCAGGTTTATTCTTCTATTTAGCATCCATTTATTTAGACAATTTACAATACATATTATCTCAAATTATATTATAAACCAAAGTCACATTAAGGTTATTTTGTGGTTGACTTAGGTTTATTTCTTTTCAAGTTTATTCAGTGTTAAGAAACAAATACAAATTTATTTATTACCAAAGGGTTTAACAGAACCTAATACTACTTATTTTATGTGAAGTTAAGCTAACATTATGTACATCGTTAGAGTTTCAAAACACGCTAACGTATTTTTTTATACTAAGTAGTTTACAAATTGAAAATTTTGTCTGAAAGTAATAAAGTAGTAAGTGTGACCGTTTTCTACGCGAAAATATTAAGATGCCTTACGTGAACAGTTTACAATAGTAATAAAGAAATAACGAAAACGATCAAAAGCAGGGCGCGTAAGCACACGGGTGAGCGACACACAGGCCTAAGGTAGAGCATGCTTAGTCTGGAATAACTGGCTTTAAAGAAGGCTGTTGGATAACACTGGTACGAGTAGATGTTTGGCGACAAATTTTTCAACTTTGAGGGTGGTTGCTAGCCAGGCAGCATAAGAAAATCTCCAACCGCCTTCCATAGTTCCCTCACGATGTTTTCCTTCACCGAAAGCACAAGCTCTTTGGCGGGAATCGAATCCACGACCTTTGTCCGCATGCCTGACTGAGCTTTCATCGCTTAAGTTAGAAAATTCACATTAAATATAAACGTCTCCCCATCTTTGTTAATGCGATTAAGTCGCGTCCCATTATAAATACCAGCTAAACATATTCAGAACTTTCCGCTGAAGAGAAATGCAATTCTCTTCATAAAAGCAGTCTCGCTTCACTATGCAAAGATGTGACATGTAAAAGCGTATGCCAAAACTTCAGTACAGACACAGAATATTATTATACTTGATGCTGGGTAATGATAGTTATCCACTTGATAGCGCATAACACTACCCATAGTCCGAAACAAGTAAATGATTCATCACTTACTCTTTTCGTGCAGTGCGTTTAGACAAAGATAATGACAAAATTTTAATTATACAGTTTTTGTATAGCAATATTATAAAGAGGAAAAGTTTGATTGTTTCTTTGTTTGACTCGAATAGGCTTCAAAACTACTGGACCGAATTGACAAAAACTTTCACCGTTGGGAAGCTACATTATTCCCGAGTAACATAAGCTATATTTTTTTTCACTTTGCTACTCGGATTGTTATAGAGCCCGTGCGAAGCCGGGACGGGATGCTAGTACGTTATAAATCATAAACGGAAAAAAAAATAGCTTAAATTTCGTGTAAAAAATTTCTTTTGGTATCAATCAGACTTATAAATTAGAAATAAAACAGATTCAAAAAATCTGAAATTAAGTGTTTGCTTTTTTATGTTAAAATAAAATCCTTCTGAAACTCTTAATATTTTTCTACACGTAAGTATTTTTTTGAGTAGTCCAAAAATTATTTAACCAACAAATTTATTAAACCGGCGGCAAAATGTTATATATGAGGCGTCAAAAATCTGAAAATATATAACGCACACGCAAAAATTAAAATAGGTATCAAGATCCCGTTGAAAATTAAGTCCGTCCTGCTCTACCACATGGATACACTATAGCCCTGTCCTTTGCCAGCACCGCGTCCCGCGACCGCAGAGGCGAATAGTGCTATTATGTGACATTGCTTACATCGACCATCAAGTGTGATATTATACTTCATGCTAGTACAGGTAACTAGGTATGTATGTGTATTCGCACGCACACGTGTATGGTGAATTTCAAACTTCCACAGCGTTAGTAAACCTGTGGCAATGATTATGTACTTGAATGGGAAATGTAGAAGGGTAGTGGCTTTTGAATTTGTAGGTATTTTCGGTACTTTATATGAATCCTATACTTTGAATTTTTACTATGTGTGTTTACTATAGAACTATATTTGTGCATTCATGATTTATTTAAGTATGAAGGTGATGTTGTACCGAAAAAATTATCTGTATCCGTATCTGTAAACAGAAAATAAAGAGTTTTTGTGAAAGTAATTCCTTTTATAATTTAAGCGAATATATGAATATGGAGCTTGCAGAATCGTTACTCATGTGTAAACAGTAGTATTTTAAATTTAATAAACATGGAAAACAAGTGCTAATGTGTGTAGTATTTAATGGGGTAGAATATTTATTTAATGAAATTTGTAAGTTTATTTAATTTTATCTAACTAATGTTTTTAAGTATTAAGTAATTATTGTAGTATGTATTTCTGTAAAATTACATTCAGAATTTCCAGATCGTGAGAGAATCCCTTCGCAACCATCGCTTTACTCTTTGCCTTCTAGCAGTATACGTAAGCCGATTACCCCGCTCGTCTACCGCGAACTAAGCTCAGGGGCTAATGCAAAATTATTTAATAAATATTTGCTATGGACCGACCTGATGGGTCTGAGGAACTCACTTATCTATTGTTGCTATAATCTGTGCTAATTAGGGATGGGAAAATGTAGATGGAGTTTGCTTTATAATGTGTTTATACTTGCTGATGAATCATTTCACAGCTTTATATGATTGCGTGAATAAAAAACAAGCTTTATGTATGTTAATTTTATTAAATGTATGTATAGTATGTTAATCGTTTAATTTTAATGTTATGTACATGGGTCAGTGTCTATTTCATATGGGAATAGACCAATACTAAATTAATCAAAAACAGTTCTGCCGTATGGCTGTGAAAAAATAGTAACATTGTCAAAATTAATGTTTAAGAGTGTTTAGTATTTGTAAATTTTCATATTTACTTAACAATAATTGGTAGGTGCATGAAATATTCACAGAATATTTACTTATACGCTAAAAATAAATTATAAAAGTTAAACATAAAAATTTAACATAACAAACATGATTTTTGCCATTTTTTATAGATAATTGTACAAAACTCTTCAAGTAAGAGTCCACTTGACCAATTATTAAGACTAGTAGAATTTTAGAATAACTAGCTGATTCGTTAGTCAAATTATGTTTAGAAGCCTATAGCTACGTTGAACGCAATAACGTGATACATAAAAAAATGACAATCGTTTTCCGCAGAACATTTTGTTTTTTTTATTTTAACCTTATGCTTTATAAATTACAGTAAGAAAAAAATAAAATATGGAAACTACAAAAATTACAAAACGTACAAAGCTCAACTTATATCAAAATTTCAATACTCTCATTATTTCCAGGTGTTCCCTTTCAAGTAATTTTTATTGATCCATAAAAATATAATCACAAAATGCGTTACCCGAAGAAGCCATAAAAGTTTAGTAAGCACGACATAAAACAATTTTAGCACAAAAAATAATAATTTTAAAAACCATTTGTGTCAAAACTTGTACATCTTATTCGTAATACATCGTTTCGACACAATTTTCTTTTAAACATAATTTATTAAGTAGAATTGTAGTAACGTACTTTGTCGTAGTAAAAAAATTCAAATAGTCTCCAAAAATAGTTGAAGCGTTCGATAAAACTTAAACCGACGAAGTTTCAAAGCGTTCGTATACTAACAAGTCAGTAACGCAGATTCATCAAACGTAAGTCAGTACAGAGATCAAAAGAAACTCTTTCCTTTTTCTGTCATGTGATTTACACTACTGACGTTGAATCATTAATAAGATTTTGTTTTTCATGAGGGCCGAAAGAGTTATGCGCTGAAAATATGCAATGTTACACTTCTCATGTGTTTGTGGGGACATGCTGCGGCCTGGCATTATGATGAGCGATGCATCTAAATAAATGTTGCACAAATATGAAAAAAAAAACAGACAAGTGCGAGTTGGACTCGCGCATGAAGTGTTCCGTACCATTGTTGTTTGCATTGACGTCTTTTGATATGTGTGTTTGTTTGTCTACCTGTTTTGCGTCTTATACATCATATTCTGGAATAATTATTTTTCTTACTGTAATGAAATGCCTATGTATTTTTGTGAAAAAAATAATCTTTCTTTCTTCCTTGTTATTAGTTGTGTAGGAAAATATTATTTTTTTAATTATATTATAATTTATTTTTTAATTAAATACATAATTCAATATTCTTGAATGTATATAGGGATAAACCAATTATCGAGTAAAAACTACTTAATAATTACGTTTGTATATGAGAGTCCCTATCAAATATTTTTTCCTAGATTCCAGACTAGGCATGCTCCACTTTGGACCGGAGTGTCGCTACCTTTTTTGGTCATGCGCCTGGTTGGTCAAATTTCCTAAAATGCCTAAAGAAACTAGTAAAAACCACGTTTATTGTATGGGAGCCTTTGAAAACGTTTATTTTGTTTTGTTTTTGCGGACAACAAATATGTTAATATTTCAACTGTCTATCACAATTTATGAAATACGTACTGGTGAAAGACAGACGGCTAGCGGAGTATTATTATCAAGGCTCCGTTTGCACCCTTTGAGTTCTGAACCCTAAAGTATTATTATACGCATAAGAGTTCATTGAATCCTTAGCTCATGCAATACTCCCATTTAGCAATTCGACAAAAAATAGGTGCAAAATAATTTACGAGTATTGTAGTAAATCACAAAAAATACGGTTAATTACACAGAGAAGCGTTTTTAGACAACTCGCTTAGGTATTACAAATTATTAAAATCTGTAAATTGAGCAAGAAATGGCTGCTTAATAAGGCGTGGTCACACTAAGAGTTGTTTTACTGCCTCCTTAGATTTTTTTTAATAGTGATTAATCTATCTCAAAGTGCATTTGTTCTTTATTGTTAGTTTATACGTAATATTAATAGTTTGTTTGAGATTGAGGAAGAATAGCACAACTTTTGATATATCAGTATTTAATAATGTATTGATACAATATGAAAATATCATATGAAAAAATTAAAAAACTGTTAAAAAAAAAATTTGTTTCTCCTGCAAAAATAGCTATTATATATTTCGTCATAAGGCCCTTTTGTATTTAAGGAGCGAAATGTGTCCACCCTGTTTAACCAAAGAATATAGGTACACTACGAAAAATAGAAATTGTGTGTTATTATTATAAAAAAAATTGTTTTAAAAAACAAACAACCGACTTCAAAACCATAACTAAAAAGGGAACAATTATTTTTTGCCTACATCAAATGAAGAATATAATATAAGTAGTAAACCCTTTAGAGTGTGAAGAAGTTAAAAGGCTTAAAAGTATTTTTTTGCATCCCACGGGAATAGTATTTATTTTCGGGATAAAATGTTGCGTATGTGGTAACACGTAATCTTACCAATTTTCAACTTAAATTTCATGAATATCAGTAAAGCCGAACGAGCGTGAATCTCGTTCGGGCGTAAAACTAACCTAACTTTTAAGTTTTTCCTTCAATTTCTCTAGGAATCCATGATCAGATCCTAACTTGGTGAAAATGGGACCAATTCAGGACCATATCTACTCTTTCAATTAGAAAAAAAATTTGAGAATCGGTCCACAAATGGCTGAAAAATCGGTGAACATACATAAAAAAATACATACAGTTGAATATATACGAGTAACCCCTTCCTTTTTTGAAGTCGGTTAAAAATGGCTCTCAATGAAGCTGTCCGAACATATTGTTAGGTTAGGTGTTAATTTCTATTTGACACTTAATTTTAATGAGACACATTAGATGACTGCTTCTTTTAGAATTTTTAATCAAAGAATGTAGGCATACTACAAATATTAGAAATTGGTGGCGATTCAGCGGCACACACGACTAAACTAAATTTAAAATAGTTCTGTCTCTTTTCATCATAAATGAACAAAAAGAGATGGTACGATCTAAACCATAGACAAAACATCTAAAATCACGTCAAACATGTCATATTTAGAGCGGATACAATTGGGTGCGCTCTAAAATCGCTTACATTTTTTATATTTGACGTGATTTTAGTTGTTTTGTGTGTGGTTCAGAACGTGCCGTCTCTTTCTGGCCACCTAAGATGAAAAGAGATGGGGCTTCTTTGAATTTAGTTTAGTCGTGTGTGCCGCTGAATTGCCACCATTGTGTTTTAGTACTAAGCAGATACATTTTGAAGCAAACCAAATGAATTTATCTCATCAGCCGCAGTGTGCCACGTTCCTAAGCAGGAAAATCAACACGTCCACACAGAATAGTTTCCCAGAAATGTGGAGTTAATTTCATGGTTAGTTGAGCCGGTTAACTGATATAAAAATGTTTCGATCCGAGGGCGAATGGGTGAACTTAGGAACGTGCTAATTGAGATGATTCATTCGCAAATTAACCGAAAAAACAACTACATATTACTCAGTTGAGTTACTTGGAATTTAGATTTTATCTATTGTCAGATTGTTTTACGGACTCTTGTTCTTTTTTTAAGGTAATGATGAACAAAGTAGGCATTGCCAAATCTTAGTATAAATAAATCTCGTCATAATATATATAAATCTCGTGTCACAATGTTTGTGTCAATGGACTCCTAAACCACTTCACCGATTATAATAAAATTCGCACACCATGTGCAGTTCGATCCAACTTGAGAGATAGGATGGTTTAAATCTCAAATTATAGTCGCAATTTTAATTTATTGCTAATTATTGTCTGTTATTATTTGACAGTCACAATTATCTGTTAACTTCAAATTATTCTAACAGATGTCGATACCTTCCGACTGGGTTGAGTTAGTAATTAATAGATGGCGCTGCTATGGTAAATCTACGAACGTGTCATATGCTACACTATCTATTTTTCATACCCCAAAGTGAGGCAAAACAACGTTTGCCGGGTCAGCTAGTAATAATTATATAATACGCATCGAAGATCACCTTAAATATAATTCGGATTTTGTATGAATACAGAATACAGTAATTTATTAGCCATAAATAACATACGTTAAAGCCAAGTCACACTATAATAATTACTTAAATACTTAAAAGTACTAGTAAGAATAAATAAACACATAAATTTAATTGAATAAAATATATTCTACATACTACACAATCTATTGTCTTTTCTAAATACTTACTACACACAACATCACTAGTTTTTCATTTCTATTAAATTTAAAATACCAATTACTACTTTTTACAAATGAATAACGATTCTGCAAGCTCCTAGTCATATATTCGCTTCAAGTATAGAAGGGATTACTTTTACACAAGAACTCTTTATTTTCTGTTTAAACATACTACTAATATGATTAATTATTTTCTCTGGCAACTTATTGTACATTAATATTTTTGTATAACATCCCTGTTTCTGTACTTTAACTAGTCTATTAGCTGGTAGAACTTTACCTATCTTCCTACGTAAACAATATGGAATAGCATCTTTTTTATTTTGTAACATTTTATGAATTTCTTTCATGAATTTCTAACAGGCTATTCATGACAAGTACATTGAAATTACTGTCATTATCCTATCCCTTTCAAAATGTTTTCGAGCTGAGCTACGTTTCTTCAAGCCATTAATTATTCGCATTGACCTCTTTTGATATGTGTTTGTTTGTCTACCCGTTTTACGTTTTATCTATATACATCATATTCTGGAATAATTATTTTTCTTACTGTAATGTCTGTAATGAAAATTAAAAGTATATGTATTTTTGTAAAATGAAGAAAGAAGTAATAAGAAAGAAAGGAGATAATTTTTCTTTATTTCTTATTACTTTACGCACACAATTTTACCGCTATTGGGATAGCGGTAAAATTGTGTGCGTAGATGGATCCAAATTCTAAGCGGCAATTGTATGGAGTTACTCTTCCGATTATTCTAGTTCACTGCCTAATATTTATTTATTTATTCAGAGTAAAAAAAACTCATCACTTTTGCAACAGGGGTTTGAACCCACAATCTTTCAAATTACGAAAGAAAAGGTAAATTAAAAGTTTCCAATCTCAAAATCGGGAGCAGAACGTGTTAGCTCTCTAGATTTACTCAATCTAGCTCAAAATTCGCGCCAGCTGCTGCAAATATTATCCGGAGTCTCGCTTCGGAGCGGATTTATTTTGCTGATCGCACTGAGCTAATTACCACACCTCATTGCTTTGTGGCCCAAGGGAGAAGAGCTTGAGGTTATACCATTTATTTCCACTGTTAACTACCGACTAAAACATGACGGGGTGTTAAGTTTGACGTGTCTGTGTCTGTTTGTCTATGGTATAGGTATAGCTCCCGAAAGGCAGAACCAATTTAGTTTTTTTGGAACGAAGTTCCTTATCGCGCGTTGCGAAAGGGAGTTAGAAGGAAAAAAATCTTACGAAAAGTTGTCACGACACTTTTTGCGCACGGCAAAAAGTGTCGGACAAAACAGCGAGTGTGGCTCGTTAGGAAAAACGTCTGCTTTAAAGTTTCACTGCTCCTGGTTGGATCTCAGCCCTACACCAATGACTTGTTTTTCAAGTTATGTGTGGATTTGCACTCTCTTTACGGTTAGTCTTCTTCTTCCTATGAGCTAAGTGGCCAAGCTCTGGTGTCGAGAGTTTTCAAGCCGCCCGAAGGTCTCTGACTTGGCTTAACGACTGCTTGTACTAAGATTAACAGCCGGGACCTAGAATTTAATGTGTCATCCGACCCACGGTAACGCCCAGATGAAAATGCTACTTGAATACGATAGTCTTGTGCATGGTTACCCATCCAAACACTCATAATAATAATAATACTCATAATACTTCTTTATTGGTATACATAGATATACATGTCATTCCATACATTATTGCAATATATATATAATACAATAATATCTTTGTCAATTCTAATGTAATATATAAATAATGTATAAAAATAATTAATTATAAATTCGTCATATTATTGAATATAATATTTTTTTTATATTTTAATGTAAATTCGATAAATTATTAATTTGATTTAACTTCAATGAATTCCTTGTAACTATAAAAAGATTGCTCGACAAGCCAGCTTTTGAGTCTCATTTTGAAGCTATTTGACGCGACGGTGCTGCAGTGATCTGGTCGGGCAGCTTGTTGTACACGGTGGGAGCCATCACGTGCGTAGACTTACTGGAGCGCTCCAACGTGCGGAGCTCCGTCGCCAGCACCGTCCGCTTTGATCGTTGCTTAGGTCGATGATCGCGTCAGATCACCTTAGCTAGCCGAGCTGCAGGTGCTACATTTCTAATGCTAACATAACGGGGTGTTACATCTTATCATGTTTTAGTGGAGGGCAGTAGATTTGAAGTGTGTGTGTGTGTGTGTGTGTGTATGTCTGTGGCATGGGAGCTCCCCAACGGTAGATTTTTTTTTGTTTTAGTATTATTTTTAGTTGTAAAGGTGTGTAAGACCGCAATATTACAGACGTGAATCTATATTTATATATAGACTTGCAAGTCTATCGTAAGAGTCTAGAAAAATCTTAGCTATGTTTGATATAAATAGATCCAATTTAGCCGTAGAATTGGCTAACTTCTTGTAGTAGTTAGCTAGTAGGTATATTGGTAGTATTACTGTTAATAAAAGCAATGTATATGTGTGTAATAATGTATGGTATATCCAAGGGTAGGTCCTATATCAACTAATTTGAAATTTAATTTAGTCGCCACCTCTTTTCCTTTGTCCCGCGCTGAAATTCAGTGAGTCACAAAACGCGGCGTTATCAAAAAGGCCCTTTGTAAACAGAGCCGACTAAAATGTGGTGCAACTACCTACTACCGATGTACTCGCCGATGTTCTACCACAGACTGGAATTCCACTATGAGTAGATAACGCAAAGCCACGCTCATTGTTCAACAGTCTTCTTCATCGTATGAGCTAAGTGGCCAAGCTATGCTGTCTAGAGTTTTCAAGCCGCCCCAAGGTCTCTGACTTGGTTAAGCGGATGCTAGTACTAACAACCGGGACCTACAATTTCACGTGTCATCCGACCCACGGTAGCGCTCAGATGAAAATGCCATTTTTTCCCTTTTTAAAAGTCTTGTGTCTCTAGGTAATTTTTTATTTCACACACTTATTAAGTTTCAGTTTAGTTTATTTATTTCGTACACAATACTACTTATCCTATATACACCAAGTCTTAAATTATGTATTAGTTAAATTTAGGCTACAAGTAAGAACTAGGTATTTAAGACAAGGGGTGCACTGAACTCTACAGAAGGTTGAACCTGTGTCGTAGAGTTCAGTATTATCACATTAAATTATCAAATACTGTTCGCATTTACCGCTGCCTCAATAATCGCGTTGTATCTCCTTAGTTAGCTGAGATACAGTCACTTAAAGTATAAATTAAAGTATAAAGATATTAATTTTTTTTACGAAAGCAGCAGGCAGTGCATCTAACCACATGTTTTAAGTTTCTTTTTCCTAAAATCTGGCCATGTTGTTTTCATTATCCGTGATGTGGATGAGTGTTAGTCTAGTATTCTGATAGTCTTGGAAGAAATTATCTTTTCATGTAAAGTCATATCCAAACTTGCATAGTCTACATCACAAGTCTGCGGTTCATACTGGGCAATGGCATCCAATGCATTGCAAATATTTACACAGTTGTTAAGCGAAGGTCTTTGTGCTGTTTTGTACTTAGCATACTGTCTGTAAAAAGTTTTTTTTTGTCTCTAATATTATCATAATTTATATTGTTAGCTTGGTTATGTGATTGATTTTTTATTACGGTTGCTTTTGAGTCGGAAAGTGTTATTAAGTTGCTAATAAATTACGATTCCTTTTGTAAAAAGAATGTTTGACTTGCTGTGCCCTTTTTGTTACCCGCTTTAAATCGGCATAAAATGGAGCATAGCATAACCATAAGCAGCCCACTATACGTTCCCACTGCTGGGACTCGGAGCTTTCATAGTCCACCACGCCAGCCAAGTGCGGGTTGGCGGATGACACACGTTTTCGGATATTGTGGTCCTCAAACATGTCGGTTTCCTCACGATGTTTTCCTTCACTGTAAAGCGAGTGTCAATACACACATAACTTGAAAAACAAGTCATTGGTGTAAGTCCGGGTTCGAACCAGGGGCCGTCTGATTTAAAACAGACGTTATTACCACCGAGCCACACTCGCTTTTGGAAATGTAGCATGCCTAGTTTGGAATGATTGGCTCTCAAAGAGACTAACAGAACACGATGGCGACAGATTCTTCAGATTGAGGGTGGCTGCTTGACAAGCGAGCACTTAAAAAATGCCCCACGACCATGCTATGGTTTCCTCGCGATGTTCTCCTTCACCGGAAGCTCGAGCCCTTTGGCGGGGATCGAACCTACGATCTTCGGGGGGCAGTCGGACATCCGACAGAGCAGTCAAAGCTTTAAAAGACGTTTTACGTAGACTAATTCTGCCGTTTCACGCCATTACTATTTAAGTGTGCTAATTTAGCAACTTGTATGCTAGTTTCAGATCATTCTTCTTCTTCTTCGAATGAGCTAAGTGGCCAAGCTTTGGTGTCGAGAGTTTTCAAGCTGCTCGAAGGCCTCTGACTTGGCTCAACAACTGCTTATACTAAGACTAACAGCCGGGACCTACAATTTATTGTATCATCGGATCCACGGTGCATCTAGATGAAAATGCCACTTTTAAAACGACAGTCTTGTGCATGGTCACCCATCCAAACACCGTCCGCATTGACCGTTGCTTAGCTTCGATGATCGCGTCAAATCACTTTAGCTAGCCGAGCTACAGGCGCTACGTATTCTAATAAGTAATTCAAACAGTTTTTTTTTTAATTCGAACCTTTGTGGTACGAATTCTTGTGGTAACTTTTCGTACCACGAAATGTGGTACCATACCTTACCTTAGTATCTGTTGGTACCTCTCTGTGAATTGTAATTTATGAGTAGGTAAGTTCTTTGTTCATCAATTCTTGGTAAACGATTTCAGCGTAATGCTAATTAATTTCTCAGTTTTGCGTGATTTGGAACGCACGACTCTTCAGTAATGAGTGCAATAGCCCAAGTCATGCAGTTTGCATTTCGGTTTGTAAGCAATATTGTCTTTTGAAAAGCTTGCTAAATTGGATTAATTTGATGCAATTGTTGTATTAGAAAACAATTAATAGCACTGTGGTAATGACTCAACTGTTTTATAGTTTCTACTTCAAATTTTACTGTTAAGAAACCATACCATTACAATTATAATAAGACAGTAAAAATCGAGTGTCTGTACATTGAATATTATTCCAAAAAACTGACAGAGGGTGAATAAGGATGAGTAACAGAAACCAAGAAATATTTTTTTTTGCAGTTTTTGCCTGTCTCTTTGTTTTTCTACGTTATACTATTATACTTCGAAACAATTTAACCAGCGAACTAGAATAAATAGAACTGTAACTTAGTCGATAAAATGGTTCCACGCGTAATCGTAAAATACCGCGGTGGGCGGGGCAAAACAGCTACCCACGCGCCCGCGTGGCGTTACATGGTATGGCACGGCACTAATCGCGTGCTAGCTTTGTGTGTGTGTGTTTCGTTGGGATAGCAGTATGTGTGCGTAGATGGATCCAAATTCTAAGCGGCTATTGTATGATGTTACTGTTCCGTTTATTCTAGTTCGCTGAAATTAACGGATTTAAACGCGATTTTCATAGGCGGGACAAATATAATTAGGATACGTTGCTAAAAACTTTGTTTCGTCAAAATCTGCTAAGGAAAAAAAAAATTATAGTCAGAAACTCCCATACAAGAAACGTGTTTATTGCCATTTATTTAAGGTAATAAATAGTACGGAACCCTTCATGTGCGATCCCGACTCGCATTTGGCCAATTATTTTACATTGTGGTTGATCAAATGACAACACATAACTGTGATGATGATGATGATGATGAACCTCATAACATTTTGACTAACACGTCTAAATGTAAAATAGTGTGGTTTACTCATCGGCTGAGTCAGAGCGAAGTTTATAATTAGTGTGTACTCGCCACTGACATGCAATGACAGCGGTTTGATACGGCGTTGATTGATCGCCCGCCATCTTGGAATAAGGATGCGGTGTTCAGTATCTTTTTCCTTTTACAGCAGGGATCAGAATACTAAAGAGGATTGCTGACTCCCATACAATAAAGTGTGGCGAGGAAGCGTGGAGCCTAGCTGCCGCCAAATTCCGCAACGCGCTGCAGTCGCAAAGTGATATATCAATAGTAGATTGCGTGACCCGAGTGAAGTCGTTTCAAAAAAATACGATTAGATGGCGCTACGTGTATCGAATTATACCTGTAGTACGATTTTCAACAAAAAGTTGAGCGTCTATTATATTTATTAGTCTATTTTTTACAGTGACGATTCACCCACCATTAGGTATACTTACACATTCGTCCCGAAATACGAGTATCATTACTTTGTTTAGGTTTGGTACAAACAAACAAGCAGCGTTATTTTGTTATACTCGTAGTTAAACATTTCGTAAGTTTGGGGTGCAACTTATTACTACGGCCAACATCTTTGTGATGAACTAACTGTATTGGCTGGGTCTGGGTGTTAAATAATGATATATTGATATAAAATATTTATGTATGTATGTACAATCAGTTGTGCTATTAACCTTAATACAAACTAGAAATGGTTCAGTATGGGGTAAGGGTAAAATATCCTATAATTTAACTAATCATCCAAACCGCGAAAGCTTGAAATGCTTGTTTGGGTTTTCGTTGGCGCAATGGTTATCATGCCAGACTTCCAATCGGAGGGTCCTGGTTTCATTAACTGGCATGGCCAACATTTTTGTGATGAACTTTATATCAGTTATGGCGACCATAATACAAACCAGAAATAGTTTAGTATGGGGCTAACTAAGCGTGTGTCCTCATATTTATTTAATTTAACCAACCGTGAAATGTGTCCAAAAAAATGTTGATCACATTTTTTACTTTGTAGCGTTTTTTTTTATTTGAATCCCGTTTAACTTTTTAACTGATCTCTAAGAACAGTTTGTAACCACCAAAACAGTGAGTAATCGGTGAAAACGCACGCGGAAGACCTTGGTATTGTCATATTAATGGCACACTCCTGCGCTACCGTGACTCACTCGCAGTGGATTTATACATTTAACTGCGGCCTTAACATGTGACATCGGTTTAAATAATAAATAATTAATTATAATAATAAATATTTATAAATAATTACTATTTTTTATAACCGTCAGAAAAAGTTTTATGGTGCTCATTATTGTTTCAAAATTTATCATTTTTGGTTCTTCTGTAACAACTTTTTCAGAACTAGTTCCTTTCTTTTTGAACGCTATATTTTAATTTTATCTAATTATGTTAAGGTACCAATGCAAAGTCCAATTTCTTTTTAATGTGAAGTAAGTATTATGTCCTAAAAGTTCTCGTACTAATTGGTGTAATACATGTTATGGTTAGTCCAATAAAGCATTATTATCATCCTTTTCTTGTGAATTCCCAAAATATTTACGCTACGATTTGACTCCACATTCATTGTGCGTACCTCAAACGAATGGACTACCTCCTACTGTGTTTTCAAGATATATAACTGAAGCATATTCAAGACAAACGTGAACAGATTCGGACAGACAGATCTTTGTTGACAATTTTGCAGACTATCAGGCAAGTTGGTAGACGTAGATCTAAAATAAAAAAAAAAAATTGCGCAACTGTTTCGCTTTAAGTGGATTTGACGTGATCACCAAAGTTAAGAAACGGTCGATGCGGATAGTCATTTTGATGGCCAAGTACGATAAATAGCATTTAAAGGTAGTTTTACATCGAGGTGCTACATGAGTCAAATGACACGTTAAAAATAGGTTCTGCTTAGTTTTAGAAGTAACTGTTACCAAGCCAGAGGCCTGAAAACTCTTGACTCCAAAGCTTAGCCACTGAGCATATAAATATGAATAGCAAAATGAACAATAAAAATATATGAAGAATAAGTATGTATAATATAATTATGTGTTAATAAGAAAAGATAATGATATAGTTTCATGGGGCTCAAAGCGGGGAAAAAGTTATCTCTCCCGGTGCGATGTTAGGTCCGTTGTTATGAATAATAAAAGGCCAAGTGTGGAATGAGTAATTAACTATTTTGGTAAATTGTTCTTTCTACGCTTCAAATTTTACTGATGTTAATTTGCTTTTGTCTGTCTCTAATATGTAATGTATGGAATTCATGACTGCACTTAATGGAATCTTTATTTAGGATGACTAAATAAATAAATATTTGTTGTCATATAATTTAATTTTAATATAAGTAGTACAATTAATGTTAATGACTTGCCAAATGCGACAAGATGTTGTAAGGCCAATAAATAGTCTTATTATTTATCTTTATCTTTTTATCTTGTATGTTAGTTCTCGGTATATTTCTTTGGGGTACTTTTCAATAGAATATTTTGGTCGCCCGCATTTTGCAGGCCCGGCTTCGTACGGGCTATAAAATAATTCAAGTTGTAAATAGAAACAAAATATAGCCTATCTTACTCGAGGATAAGCTTCCCAACGGTGAAAGCATTTTTGGAATTGGTTCAGTAGTGTCGGAGTCTATTCGCGTCAAACAAACAAACAATAAATAATAGTAGTTTAAAAAAACTAAAAAACACGCTTATCTGGCCGTTTTAAGTGGGTCAAAATCGCGCCCAAAGAAGTCGGTTACAAACAAACATACAAGTGAAGCTAATATAAAGCGTGTAAAAAAAACTGCTTTATTATATTGGTATAGAAAAAAAAACTAAATCAAAATTGGTTCATACATTCGGGCACTACGATGGCAAAGACAGTCACACACAAAGACACGTCGACTCGTAACACTCAGTATTTTTTTCTCTCGAGGTTAAAATACGTACCTAGCTGGTAAACCAACTGGCATGAATTGTAGCTCCTTTCGGGATGCAATATAGAACCATGACGCGGCACAGTGAAAGCTTGGGCTGACTGACAATGAAGGGTTTAGAATGTTTATGCAGTTACGTTACCCTTTGTATTGGGGGGTGAGTGGTTGAGTCTGTATCTGGGCGAAATATTGAAAAAAGTTTTGAAAAACTTATTGGCGAAATGATTACCATGACGGACTGCCAATCCGAAGATTCCGGGTTCGATTTCCAGCTTGTATTATGGTTGCTAACACAATTGATATACTACATAATATATTTACATAAATACTACTCACATACTTTATATAGATACATCTATATGGCCGTGCCGGGAATCGAACCCGGAAATTTGATTGACATCCCATCATAGTAACCATTATGACAACGAGATCGTCATAGAAATATGGGTATAAATAGAGTTAATATTTAAAAGTACATATCTTTAAACATACATAATCAAATTAATGTGAGCAAAAGGCTTCTTTTTGCTCACATTTTGCGTTAAATGATAGCCTGAGAATTTTTCGACGCTTCGTCGGTATACTCATATTTTCGAATTTCGGTAGCTACAGAACATATGAATAGAATAGAATAGAATGTCTTTATTGTCATATTGTTAAATAATTATTACATTATATAAACATAATCATAACTATCATCAATATGGACTCGTCAGTATTTCATTCAATAATAATTAATAAATTAAATTAAAAGAATAGCAGCTGTATAGGGGCTTTGTCGAGAGAGAAACTTGCAGTAAACGTAGCGGATAGTAAGTGTAGGAAAACAAAAACCTTGCGGTCGAAACCGCGGGACGCAGCTAGTGCGATATAAAGCATAAACTGTAAACAAAACATTTTGGCTTCACTTTCCCAAACGGCAAGCAAAGAACATACCGATGTATAAAGCACAAACCATAGACATTATCAAACATGTAGACAGGAAAAAAAGTCAAAGTAAGAGTTTTGCAGTCATATAAATTGTTTATTAGAGCATAAAATTTCATTAATCTCATGTCCAAAATATTTTGATATTTATTTTCTTTCACCATGCTCCATTTATATTGTAATTATTTCATACTTATTTTTGTAATTTTACAAAACTTTTTCTTTCCATTTTTGAAAACTTTGTGTCATAAATTATGTACTTTACTACCTACGATTGGGAGAAGACATCGGCTTCCGTCATACAGTTATAAACTAGTTTGGAAGGCTAAGGATTTCTTTATATATTTGTAACAATTACTGTGTCAAATATATATATTATGTATTTGTATTTTGTATAAATTTCTTAAGACTTAAGGATTTATTTACCAATTTATGAAGCGATCGCAGCTCAGTAGGGCGTAAGACACCGCACTCCGCAGATCATGGGTTTGATCCCCGCCAATGAGCTTGAGCGTTAGATGAAGGAAAATATCGTGAGCAAGCAATGGCATGGTGGTATTGATTAGAGCACGCCTTATTTTTTTGTTTTTTCGTGAGGAAATGCATTTACGCGTCTCCCGTTACAAGCCTGGACGAGGCGGGCGGGGTATGTCGGACTCGAGGGCCAGAGGGCCGTCACTACCGACTACAACCTCACGGTGTCCCATCTCACGACGGGGGCAGGGATGCAGGACCGCACAGCGCATTGCCGCTGCTCCCCGCCCAGGCCGCTGTCCGCAGTCCGAGCGGACCCACATCAAGTGGGACTAGTGAACGCCTGGCTACCAACCATTTCAAAATCTGACGCCAAGCAAGGGAGTCAGTTATTCCAGACTACGCAAGTTCCATCTTAGGCCTGAGTATCCCTAACTCGAACGTGTTTACGCACCCAGCTGGTTAAATACTTAACCTTAATGTGTCTAACAAAACTAACGTTGTTTGAAGTTTGTATCTGTACTTATAGTTACTGATATAACATATTTTAAGCGAAGGGACTGAACCACAGCAAAAGATATTTAACGAAATTAATTCATATAAAATCAACAGTATTAAATACTAAAATCATAAGCTCCACAATTTTAGATAATATCAACATCAAAAAAAGCTAATATCGATTTCAAAATTAAATAGCAAACAGTTTTTCAAATTTTATAATCGATTATTTTTCAAAAAATCAACTCAACGAGCAAATTTTAAGAAATCTTTTTTGGACGTTTCTTAGAACTCAATCACAGATTATAAAACTGGGAAAATCGTACTTAGGTCGTTCATATCTTTTTACTTGTTATATACGAGTATGCTACTTTGTTTCCACATTGCAATAATATTTACTGACTTTTTGCAATAAAAAGCAAAAATTAATAAGTACTCTATAATTTTTACCATGACCATAGTCTAAGCAGCCTATGTATACGTTCCCACTGGTGGGACTCGGGAAAAATTAAATTTTTGTATATTTAGACTTATAATTTAATAATTATCAAGATATGATTTATCTTGTTTACCGTCTATTTTCTATTCTATTTTGCCTTACTTCACTGATAAAAGATCCAACAGTTTTTTTGCTCATACATTTTCACACACGGCCATTCTACCTACTCTAGGCACAACTCTGGAGTTACATGTTCTGTGGTACAAACTACCACCACAGGGTTGAACGCTACAAGTTCCTCGCCAACTAAACAATTCTCTAGTGTCCACCGCCTTGGCAGCCCTGCCAAACCTTGTACCACCAGACAACTGCAGTCTTCAAACGCAAAGACACACAAAACTGAGCTCTATTCCCTTGTATTTAGAGTCAATTCATTTAAAGAAAACTGCAAATTGAATTTTGTTGCAAGCGCATGCAATGCAGTTTAAAAAGTAAACGCTGCGGCATTTTGTATCTTATACGCTTGTAATTAAGGCGTAGGTTTTAAAAATGTTTTTTTAAATAAGTTTGTTTTTCAGTTATATTCAAAACTGGACAGTGTTAATAGTAACTGTTCTTCGTTGAATTGTTATCATGCATTATTGTAAAGTTTTTGTAATGGAGCCAAATGGTACTGAAGCTTAGTTTTCACGTTCCGCGCTCTGTTCTAGAGAAAATTTGCGTTGAAATGAAACTACTTTGATTGTATGTTGTTTGTTGAAATGGCGTCACCTTAAGTTATAACTATAATCAATTTTGAGGGTGAATAAAACAATTTAAAATAACTTTTTTAAACTAGGATATTACAATAATAAATAAGAACTATAAATAATTAAATACTAGGACACATTTCACACACGGCTAGTTAACTCGATACTCAACCAGTATACCATACTCAGGTTTGTGTTATGGTGGTAGCTAACACAGCTGATATACTACATACACATATGAACATACATCTTTTATCTAGATACATATTTAACACCCAGACTCACAGCCAAAAAATTAAATTAAGCACAAAGATGTTGCCCTGCCGGGAATCGAACCCGGAACCTACTGAGTGTGATGACCGTCTGGCATGGTGACCAAAGAGGTCATTACGCCAAAGAGGTCGTAAATCTGCTTGTTTGTGCTTCTACCTAAACTAAGTAACAATAAATTGCGTATCCCACGGGAACCACAAATGTTTTCGGGATAAAAGGAAGTTATTTTAAGGTCAAATCTATCTTCATACCAAATTTCATCAAAATCGGTCCAGCCGTTGAAGCGCAAACGAGTGTCAAACATACACACTCATACACACAAACTTTCGTATTTATAATATAAGTGGGTTTATTAGGATATTTTGCTCTGAACATTCCAAAATGGCATTGAAATACGAGTATAATTTGGTCTATTAAAAAAAAGCATTTCGTCTGCAGCCAAATCTTTTCTCTTTGAAGCTAGTGCTCGTATTTCACCTAAATTTCTTTGGAACACCTCCTATACATCAACTTTAGTTCCACCTCCTGATCTCTACTAACCTAAACTTGTGTTTAACTTGCACGACACGATTTTGAAATAAAAGAAGAAATAAAAATATATCTTGGCAAAATTTAACAGTAACGAAAACTTAAGCCCGTCTATGCATAAAAATGCATTTTTTTCATTATTTTAATGTACCTTAAAATATTTAGGAATTATAAAATAATCCTCTTGATAATATAGACAAAGCAGTGCATATACATAGCTCGGCTAACTACGCAGTAATCGAAGCTAAGCAACGGTCGATGCGGTCAGTCTTTGGATGGGTGACCATGCACAAGACTGTTATTTAAAAAAATGTATTTTTATTGACAGCTAATAGAGTAAAATTCTTTGCTAAGCGCCCTGTTTCCAAACTATACTTACATTTATTCCAGACTAGGCCTACTCTACCTCAGGACATAGTCTCGTTGACTAGAGTGGTGGTGCCTTGTTGAAAAAAAATTTAGTTAGACATAAATAAATACTAGAACACATTTCACACACGACTGGTTAGCCACTTACACGCCCTGCAAATGCCTATCTGTACTTAAAAAAAACCTATGAATATAAAAATCGTAGTTTAAATGCCCAACGAGTTATGCATGTTTATGTAATATAGCTAAAATACGGAAAAAATACGTTGATTGTATGGGGACCCCTTAATATTTTCATTTTTTATTTTTAGTAATTGTGGTTATAGCGGCACGGGAAATATATAACTTGTGAAAGTTTCAGCTTTCTAGCTATTACGGCTTCTGAAATACTGCCTGGAGACATACAGACAGAATGGGGAAGAATATACATTTAATGAAATCTGTAAGTTTATTTAATTCAATCTAACTAGTATTTTCAAGTATTAAGTAAGTAATTATTAGTAGCGTGACTTGCCTTTAACGTGTGTTATTTTTGGCTAATAAAGTTCTGTATTTCAGACAGACAACGGAGGTTATTAATAGGGTCCCGTTTTTACCTTTTAGGTACGTACCTTTTTTTTTACACACGGCTGGTTAACCCCATACTGAATCATTTCTAGTTCGTATTATAGTTGCTAGCACAACTGATATACTACATATACATACATACATATTTTATATAGATACATATTTAACACCCAGACCGACAGCCAACAAATTTAGTTTAACCGATCGTATGTTGAATGACAATGGTGGTGATTCAGCGGCACACACGACTTAACTAAATTTAAAGAAGCCCCGTCTCTTTTCATCTTAGGTGGCCAGAAAGAGACGGCACGTTCTGAACCACACACAAAACAACTAAAATCACATCAAATATGAAAAATTTAAGCGATTTTAGAGCGCACCCATTTGTATCAGCTCTAAATCTAACGTGTTTGACGTGATTTTGTCTATGGTTTAGATCGTACCATCTCTTTTTGGACATCTATGACGAAAAGAGACAGAGCTACTTTAAATTTAGTTTAGTCGTGTGTGCCGCTGAATCGCCACCTTTAGCCCATTTTGTATTATCTGTTGAAAAAAAACCAAGTTCCAAGTTTAAGTTTTACCCACACCGGCTCCCGGTATTTCCACAGTTGCGAAATGTGTTTATACCGGGAGCCGGTGTTTCAACATACAAGTGGATAAACAAGTTTATGTCGTATAGAGTAAATGTCCCAGACTTGTGGGTAACCACCTAGCTCCACCAGCCACACCCATCAATCTATGCTTTCCGCAATGAATGGACAGACTCAGCGCACTGCAAACCATATTTACGACCAACCACTACAACACCGACCTTATCCCCCTAACAATAGAGTCGATAATAAATGCAAAGATACGTTGGCGAAGGCGGTTCGAGGCCAGAAATTGATTGTGAAACTCTTTATAGAGCTTAATGAAAGAATTGAAACGTATAGAAAAGTCTTGGAGTTGTGAGGGAAGTGATTCGATCGTCGATACGTTACCGTTAAAAGGAACTTGTTGGCTTGTATTTGTAGTGTATATTTTTTCGTTCGTTTGCTTGGAGCATGATAAATTGTGTTCGTAAGAGCTTAACCCTTAAATGGACGATTTTTGTTACACGTTTTAAAAAATATATTTGTGTAATAGTATGTGCATGTCTAGGAAAAATAAGTAAAAAAATCTAGACATTCATTTACAATACTTTTTGTAATAATGTGTTTTTTATAAACTACATTGCGCAAAATTAAAAAAAAAATCAATGAAGATCAATTTTATGTGTGATTTTTAGTAGGTATGTTGTTTGAAAACAACATTGTCCATTTAAGGGCTAAAAAAGACAAAGAACCAACTACAAAACCATATTAAATTTTTATATACTAACTGTGTCTAAAAAGTGAAATATGATTTTATTACATCATCAAATAAAGAACATAAAAAGTTCAATGGCAGAAATTATTTCATATATGTACTTATAATAATTTGATACTAGGTCCAGCCTCTGCGTTGTATATAATAGATGAATGAATGAATAAGTGAATGAATGAATGAGACCGGACAAAGATTCTGTTAGTATAGTAGATTAGCTATTTACAATTATTAATCCTGTATTCTTGAAGTCGGTGCCATCTAAGAAGGACACATTTATTATTAAAAAAAAACATGTTAATTGACTTTCTTTGCTGGCAACGGCACACAGGTTACAAAGGTTATTACAGGTTTTTTTAAAACAATTTTATTTCGTCTCCATTTTTGTGTCGATTAAGATCTTCTGCTTAATGCGGAAGATTAACTTATTCTTCTTCTTTGTATGAGTTAAGTGGCCAAGCTCTGGTGTCGAGAATTTTTAAGCCGCTCGAAGGCCATTTACTTATGGACTGTTGTAGTAGGATAATGTGTCATAAAATAAATATTAAATTTATTGTAATCATTTAAAATATAATATAAAAATAAGTCGGGTTTTCTTTCCTGACGCTATAACTCCAGAACGCACAAACCGATTTCCACAGTTTTGCATTCGTTGAAAAGGTCCCAGGCTCCGTGAGGTTTGTAGCAACAAAATTTATACGACAAAACGGAGTTCGCCGGGTTTGCTAGTGCTCATAATTATGTTAATCAGATCTCAATATATCTTGATTTTCCTTAGAAAAAAGTTTCCAAGAACTTTAAAATACATTAAAATCTAACTATCGAATCCTAATGTGTCGCAATTAGTGCGTTGCTAGCCTTTTCTACGACCTCGTTGGCGTAATGGTCACCATGCCGGACTGCCAATCAGAAGGTTCCGGGTTCGATTCCCAGCACGGCCAACATCTTTGTGCTGAATTAAATTTGTTAACTGTCGGTCTGGGTGTTAAATATGTATCTATATAAAATTTGTACGTATGTATATGTAGTATATTAGTTATGTCAGCAACCATAATACGAACTAGAAATGGTTCAGTATGGGGTTAGCCAGCCGTGTGTGAAATGTGTCGTAATATTTATTTATTACTGTAATATTTATTGCAATATTCTACTAATGCAGGAATGGGTGCTGTTAAAACCAACCTGTTACTCTGGCAGCGCTGCTCCGTCAGGAGACGAAGCTACGACGAATTTCAATAACGTAGTGCAAGTTGAAGCAGAGAGGTAAGTACAACAAAATATTTTTACTTTTTTATTAATCTCTCATTTAATAATACAGTAATATGAACGAACTACTAGTAATTCTCCAAACATTTATTTAAGCCTCCTTGAGAGCCACTTATTCCAGACTAAGCATGCTCAACCCTAATCCAACACGTCGCTAACTCGAGTGGTCACCCTGTTGATCAAATGTCCAGCTGTTAGAGTAAAATAATTGGCCAAGTGTGAGCACGGCTCGCGCATGAAGGGTTCCGTACCACATTATCTTAAAAATGGGTATCCCGCTTAAATATTCATTTTAATATTTATTGTTAAAGTTAATACATAATTCAATATTCTGTGAACGTTTTCAAGGTTCTACCAATTGTTGTAATAAAGTTTGAGGAAACAAATCCTTTAAAATTCCTCCCATACTACAAATGTAATTATTTATTTATTTATTTATTTATTTGATTTATAAGCGAGCAGCAAAATGCTGATATGCCTATATCACACTGAGTTGAAATTAAATTTTGAACAGTTCATAAAATGTCCATTGTTCTATGTCAATGTTAAAAGTCCACTGGTGCACTGATCACAGGTTAGCAAGAGTTTTTTTTTGTTTTCGGCAAAAAATAATAATTAATTAATTAATATTTTAATTTTATAATTTATATACTGAAAGGTAATAAAAAAATATTATGTGAAAATAAAAAGTAAATAAAAATAAAAATCATTTTTTACATACAGCGCTATCTCTGCGCTATACATAGCATAGCACTACAAACCAATATGGTTTTGCATGGTGGTGGAGCAGACGCGAAAAACGACATACACGCGGGCGGAGCCACGGGCAACTGCTAGTTATTATTGTAGTCCTACTGCTTTTATCTCCACTGCAGCCTTCCGCTTAGCAAGTACAGTCACGCTTCAGCAAAGGTCGGCTGACAGGTACCGCCACCCAAAAATTGAATTGATTTCGATCAAGCAAACGACAAGCAAAGACTGCGATTTTTTAGCTGATTCCCTTTTTTTATTATTTGCCGCGACGCGGGTAATTCTAGCACGGCCAGGTGACGCCGGTGGAATAATAAAATTTGGGTGAAATGAATTTGATGTGTTCATGTTTTAAATTATTGTATCATCTTTTTTAAACCCTGTTGTGCAACTTTTTATATCTTTTGTTCATCTTATATATAAAATTTCCGTGTCACAGTGTTTGTTACCGTACTCTTAATTTTATATGCGTATTCAGTAGGTCTGAGAATCGGCTACTGTATATTTAGAAATAATTATTATGGCAAAACAACGTATGCCCGGTCAGCTAGTAGATATATATATTATTACTGTTTTTTAGTGTGCAATAGAGAGTTTATGTATTCAAGAGGCTTTAAGACTAGACTCAGGGTTTGACTATTAGATAAAACTTTTTATAATATTATTATAATATTATACATTATTATTTAGAATTGAAAATTGACATTTGATTCATAATTATCATATACTATTGTAATGATGTTTTATTACTGGAATTAAATAAAAGTGAAAATTTACATTGAATCATATCGTATGTGATATGATTCAATGTAAATTTTCAATATTTTTATTGTAATGATATTATATTACTAGAATTCAATAGAAGTGAAAATGGACATTGAATCATATCATATACTTTTATAATGATATTATATTATTTGACTTCGGTTTGTAACTTATTAGCTATCACTAAACATTACTTTATGTACCTAACTCTAATATGTATACACAATAAATGAATTTGAATTGAATTGAACTTTGGTGTTATCAATAAATTTGTATTTGTATTGTATTGAGAACCACCGACGAATAAGTTTGACGTATCTCTGTGTGTGTCCCTGGAACAGTATATGATGGAAGGCAGCTACAATAAGATCTTCTTGGCTAAGGGTAATGTACCTGCGGAAAGCTATACCCTATTCATGGAAACTCCTAGAAACCGTCCGTGGGGAGATAATACAACCAGAAATTTACCTTTCGTCAGTGACGTTACAGGAGAAGGCACCAAGTCTCAATAGTGGGAATATACATACTTACTTGTGCTGTGTATAAGAAAACCAAATAGAAGATAACCACTACTACGTTTTAATTATACAGTTAGGCATTTGGTCATCAGTGGTCAGCGGCTCTCTGGTCCAAACAGGAGCATGTCTAGTCTACAAATACGTTCATCAAGGACCCCGCCGAAACACATCTTGCTGCATTCACAAATATAATATTATACTACAGGAGTTGCATAATATTATACTACCATCTCCGTTCCATTACAGAACGAGCAGAAACTCAGCGAAGAGACATAGGTATACAGTTGAAATCCCTAAGTTTCGCACAAGCCGATTCGCTTCTACCTTTCTTGTGAGGACTGCAAGACTTTGGAATTCTCTTCCTGAGTCTCTGTTTCCTGAGAAGTACCACCTGGGGGTCTTCAAATCTAGAGTTAATAGGTATTTTCTAGGTAAGCGTGTAACATCGTAGGCCATAGTATTGTTTAACACCAGGCAAGCTGTGGTCAAACGCAAACCTATATGTTATATAAAAAAAATGCAACTTTTATGCCAACATTAAGTCGCGTCACGTCTGCAAATTGTTAAGAGTGGATACTTGTTATTTCGCGACAGTCTGGAGCGTGCCTTATCTCGGGTAAGAATTGATTTGTGAATCTTAAAATGCGTTGTTGACTGATCAATGTTTTGACAATATATGTGATTTTTTATGAACGACTGGATGACTCGACGGAGTTTGTGTCTACTAGATAAATAAATAAATATTAGGACACATTTCACACACGGCTGGTTAACCCCATACTGAACCATTTCTAGTTCGTATCATGGCTAACACAACTGATATACTACATATATATACATATTTTATACACATAGATACATATTTAACACCCAGACCGACAGCCAATAAATTTAGTTCAAACGTATAAAAAAAAAATTTAGGACACATTTCACACATGGCTGGTTAACCCCATACTGAACCACTTCTAGTTCGTATCATGGTTGCTAACACAACTGATACACTTCATATACATACATATTTTATACAAATACATATTTAACACCCAGACCGACAGCCAACAAATTAAGTTCAGCCCAAAGATGTTGGCTGCGCCTGGAATTGAACCCGGAACCTTCTGATTGGCAGTCCGGCATGGTAACCATTACGAGGTCGTCAGATAGATAGATAGATAAACACTTAATTAAAACACTCACAATAAAATAAAATTACGGAGGACACATAAAGAACTTAAAAAACCTTATAAAAGCCCAAAATAAGTCTTAATATTCTTAGAGTGGTTCTTTAGACAGCCTTTAAGCTATTTTTCCTATATATTTTTTTACCCTTTACAATTTATAGCGAAAAAACTACAAAATCAATTTGCCTTTATTTTCTCCAAGTGTTTTTTTTAACTTTCACAGATAAACAAAACCTAGTTTCACCATTCTAATGACATTGGACGATTAAACTAAAAAAAACACCATAAAATATGATCACACACGCAAACCGTAAGCACCGCATAAAAAACGATACCGTGATTAAACCTCAAACCACGGATAGTTTTACTGTTACTATATTTAAACCACAGCTTAATGTACAGTTAGTATGGTAGAACCACAGTTAAAGTAGCAGTTAGTAAGGGCTAGAACGGCGATAATTCTTTGCTAACAATTTTCTCGAGTAATCGTTGTAATTGCGCTATCGCAAAAAGAAGGTGACCCGAGGCCTGGCCCTATGAGAGGCATAGTTACAGTATGGGCACTGCTTTGGGGTCCTCATTCATATATTAAAAACACAACATTGAGCAGCCAAAGGAATTTTGCTTTTTTAGCAACTCAAATACATATTTAAGACTAAGTTTAGCTGTTCAACGGGGCAATGCTGCCAGCATCTTGGGAACTCTGCCCCGCAGCGACAGCCTGGATGGTGAGCTTACTCTAATTTAAATTGTAGTGTTTTGATTTTTCTTGTTCTCTTTTTGTATATAGTATATTATTTTCTGTAATAGATATTTGTAAATAAAAATACCTATTTACTACAGGTCATGAATCTCAGATACTGCCCAGATAATTTTACCATCAAAAATTAAATAAATTTAAAATGCTAATATACCTATTACATTGATAATATGATAAATTATTGATAAATGTGAGACAAGGAACAAAAATCAAACATTCATACAAACTTTCGCGTTTATAATATTAGTAGGGTTTTTTATTTTAAATAAACTTCTAGACGAGACAGGCAACATTTTCAGTGTTGTTCAGTTGTGGTAGATCGGGTGCTCATTCTGTAAATAAAGTAAAATCTCGTATAATATAAAAATAAGTCGGGTCTTCCTTCCTGACGATATAACTCCAGAACGCACGAACCGATTTCCACGGTACAGCATTCGTTGGAAAAAAGTCCCAAGCTCCGTAAGGTTTGTAGCAAATAAAATTCAGGGAAAATTTCAACAGAAAAGGAGGAAAACATCTGGTGGTGAAACGGAGTTCGCCGGGTTTGCTCGTGAAATATTAACATGTAAAAGAAGTTCAGTTAACCGCACACAGCACAAGTTCCCTTACTGCTGAGTAATGTACTGCGTCCGGCCGGTCCTACATAAAGTATGGTGACAGGCTAACGGCGCGTGCCCTATATGATCTGGTAGTTTACGCGCGTATCGCAGGGACACCATACATTGCCGCTTTTGTGTGGACGCGATGCTAACAAACACTCGGGAATGCGAAGGCTAGAGAGAATATTCAATTTCGTATTTTATTTCAGTTTTACCGCTGGTCGTAAAGTGAATATTTTTATTTACTTTCATGGGCATTAAAGTCTAGGCATATTTATTTTTATATTTTTTTATACTATCTAGGTGACCAGAAGGGAGCATAGCGCGAGTTAGTGACCCTCTGGCCGAAGATTGAGCATGCCTAGTCTAGAATTGCTGGCTTTAAAAGAGGCTGCTGTAACAGAAGGCTGTGGTTGGTGACAGATTTTTCAACTTGAGTGTGAGCATTTTATGGTTTGCGTTTGCCTGATGTTAAACAGCGTTGTGGCATACATTGTAGCACGCTTACCTAGAAGGAACCTATTCACTCTCCGATTTGAAGATCTCAGGATGTCTCTACTCACTCAGGAAACAGAGAATCCCAAAGCTTCGCAGTCCTTACTAAGAATATCTATGTTATATCAATAAAGGATATTTTATTTATGTAGTAGTTATATTTTATGTTATCTAGCTTATGCTCGAACAGCTAAACCAATTTTTTATGAAATTAGGTTTAAACATTTCTCGAAATTTTTGTTCCGGATTAACGTGAGTTACACCGTAGGGCGAAGTCTTCGGCTGATTGAAAACTCTTGACACCAGAGTTTGGTCACTTAGCTCATTCAAAGAAGAAGAATACCGTATAGTCTAAGGTATTAGTAAAGTATAAGTGGTAGAAGATATAGTAAGCAATGTACACAAAACGAATGAAAACAACCTTCAAAGCTCAGTACGAGAAAGGTAGCAGGGAACGTTATAGAGGAGAAAGTTCCGCGCAGACCATCTAATGACTCCTGGCGCCATCTACCGGCCACTAACGGTACCTTGATTGGTTAATTTGACTTACACCTCCCTCATTGGTTTAGATCTTGGCACGAGTGTTGTTTTCGCTTGCCTATGAGGTCATGGATCATAGACATGTCATGTCATTAAATATTTTGGAGCTGTCAATTCTGTCACTATGTTTTTTCGTGTGATTTTTATAGTGGCAGCTAACCTCATTTGTATTTGTTAGAGAGTTTAGTTTACTTAGATATCATAATCCCTTTCCTTCCAGGTATAATACCTTTACTTCCAGGTAAGGTAGGGCTAAGATTTCCAGGTAGGTAAGGTTCCTTCTAAGTAAGCGCGATCCACCGTAAACATCAATATCACTTACCATCAGGAGAATTGTGGTCAAGCGCTGGCCTATTATACAGAGTAAAAAAAAACCATTTTACTGTTTTGTCAAAAAAACAAATATATTTGAATTAAATCTGTGGCGTTTGTTAGTCGTATCTGTCGTGTATCTTCCTCCTCACTCCAAAGGTCCTCATTTTATGACCTCCAAAATAAGAAGATTTTCAGAAGACATTATGTATGTATAAGAGCTAAGACAACGGTTGTTTCGTCCGGCGTTTGGATGGGTGACCATGCAACAAGACTGTGTGTGGTCTTCTGCTGGGGCCAAGTGGTGACGCAAAATGTATTAAAAAAAAATGTGTGTGACATTTTGTATGGTATTATATTCGTAACAATGTCTCTCTGGTTGAATATTTTTTCAGTCATAACCGAAACTGCAAATGAAGAGTGACGAATGAGATCGTGTTTTTTAATGAAGCGTCTTTGATACTTTCCTCGAAATAATAATTTAGATGTGTCCTTTCTTTCCGCAAGTCTCAAATTGAAAATAAAAGATTTATGTTTCCAAATTCACACTCGAAAAACATGAAACCTGACATCGTAAAAATATTAATGTGCATACATTAATCATTTGTATTTTGTATCATTTTTATTTTTACATGTTGACAGATAACTAATTACTACAAAATTCAATATTGCTTAAAGTAAATCTTATCTAAAATTAATGAAATTAAAAGTATGTCTTATCTAAAAAACCAGTGCCAGTGGGAAGAGTACCTAAAATGCCAGCCGAGTTGCCTCTTTGTATAGCAACGCTAATCCGCTGTGCAAAGTAGAGGCCGGCATTTTGGTCACGAGTAGCGTTGACCAAGCGCTTCTTAAAATCATTGAATAAAGATTTAGCTCCCGGTCCCCACGGCCCCAAAGTTTCTACCCCGAAAGGAACAAATAATTTGTATTCTGTTATTTATATTTATAATAAAACAGATATCGTTAAAGTTGCATTTCCATTGCTTGAAATCTTTGACGAGAAAGAAAATTTGATAAATTATAATATTTATAACAGTCAACGAAGAAAACGCGATGCTTTGAGACCACCACTGAACAGACTAGCAAAGTCCAAAAGCAAGGTACTTATTTATAATAAAATATGCTTATTCAACAAGTTGCCACATACTATTATTAATCTGCCATTTATTGACTTCAAAAGAACAGTTTTTTAAAGCAAATGCATTTTACTCGATAAATGAATTTATGAGATTGCCTCTTGCAGATTCTTCATTTGTGTATAGAAATCAATCATGTATATACTCGTAGTATTTATTTAGAATTAATTGTAGTAGTTTTTAAGGATAATTTATGCGTATATTTTGACGTGTCTATTGTTACGAAATGTGATAAGGTTAATAAATATCTATGATTTCTATGATTTCCATTCAACGTGGTAACGCTACCAGCATATTGGCCACGCATCTCTCTTGTAGTAAGTTAAGACTTTTGAGCTAGTCATACATAGTTGTCGCCAAATTCCGCAACGCGCTGCAGTCGCATAGTAATATAACGATAGTGAAAAAACGTGTTACATCTTAGACCACAGTTAAGCTTAACATCAGGCAAGCTGCGGTCAAACATAATCGGATCTATTTATCTATTATCTATTTATCATTAAAAAAAAGCTGTTTGAGCGTGAGGAAGTAGCAAACACACACACACACACAAACACACAAACTTTTGCTTTTATTATATTAGTAGGAGTAAGATATTAGTAGGATATGGCAGTACAATTAAGCGTCCTTACTTGTAAAAACATTAAGATACTTTTGTAACAGTTTCACAAGAGTTCTATCGCATCAGCGTGAATAATCATTTTCTTCTCAAAATGTATTTCCGTGTCTCGGTCACATAAAACTGTCATCAAAGTTATACATTCTCATTACTTCGAGCGAACAAAGTACTCCGGTGATGTCTGTCCGCGAATTAACAACATATTACCTTTGTTACAATACAAGGGACATGGTCGCGCGTTACTTGTTAGGTGTTGAGGTTAATATTTACGACCCTTTTTTTTTGGAACGAAGCTCCTTATCGCGTGTTGTGAAAGGGGGCTAGGCGGAAAAAAATCTTGCGAAAAGTTGTCACGACACTTTTTGTATAAGTAAACTATTGTAAGCTGTGCGACGTGCGCATGTTTCTCTGTCTGTCTCTCTCTCTCTCTCTCTCTCTTATTGAAAGCAAGCCCGATATTTTAATTTCTATTTCGCATTGAACAGTGTGGTGACGCGACGATTATTTTTGTTGAGTGTATATATATAAGTTTTATGTGAATAATAAAAAATAAGTCTGGGTGTTAAATATGTATCTATATAAAATACTAGCTGACCCGGCAAACATTGCCTCACTTAGGGGTTTGAAAAATAGATAGTGTAGCTTATATGACATGTTCGTAGATTTACCATAGCAGCGCCATCGATTGATTACTTACTCAACCCAGTCGAAAGGTATCGACATCTGTTAGAATCATTTGGAGTTAACAGATAATTGTGAGTGTCAAATAATAACAGACAATAATTAGCAATAAATTAAAATTGCGACTATAATTTGAGATTTAAACTATCCTATCTCTCAAGTTGGATCGAACTGCACATGGTGTGCGAATTTGATTATAATCGGTTAAGTGGTTTAGGAGTCCATTGAGGACAAACATTGTGACACGAAATTTATATATATTAAGATATACATATTATGTGTGTATGTATGTTTATGTAGTATATCAGTTGTGTTAGCAACCATAATACGAACTAGAAATGTTTTAGTATGGGGTTAATCAGCCGTATGTGAAAGGTGTCAAAAAAAAAATTACACAGAGTCAACTCAAACATAAAACGCCCTCCATCTGTCCGTTTTTATGTCAAAAACATTCCAATTTACTTGAAAAGCATTAAAATTTCTATTCCGTATTCCCAGTACTGCCACTTTGGTGCATAAATGACTAGTGAATACAATGCAGAGTGTAAAAATAAATACAACTCCTCAGGCGACTCGTAAAATACAATACTAAACGCTCAACTGACTCAAACAAGCTGGAAATTAATTAGAGAAAATAATCTCTACCTTCCCTCAGTTGTCTTTGCATGAGAATAATGGGCAAGTGCGAGTTAGACTCGCGCATGAAGGGTTCCGTACCATTGTTGTAAAGGTGCCCCCCTCAAATATAGGTAAACAAGATAAACCATTTATTGATAATTTTACAATTATACGTCGAAAATTAAAAAATGTCAATATGATATACAAATAAATTGTAATACATGTCATATGGAATAATGTCAATATTAATACCTAATAAAATACTCAGAATACAGAAAGAACCAGAAACCGTGAGCGCGCCTAAAACTGAGGCTACTAAAACTACTCTTAAATAGAGTAGTTTGACGCGCGACCGATCTGTCACTCTATGACCGTCGGAACGTACGACGCTGTACCAATTTAACTAAATTATGTCTTATGTCGTTCCTACCTGTAAAAATGCAGCGGGTCTAAAAAAGAAACAGGATGGGATCACATTTCACGTGTAAGTATCGTATTTAGGTATCAACTTATTTAATTAATGAATAAATTTTTCACTTTTCAATTGTCATAGATAATGAGGAATCCATCTTATTAGTGTTGCCAGTATAAGAGTTTTGATTTACCCTTCTTTTTATTAACTCTTGAGGGCTTTTATTCATTGTAGAATATTAATAATTGATTTATTAAAAATTAACCGACTTGAAAAAAGAAAGTATGAAACATCAGTGCAGCCCGTGTGTACATAACCAAATAGTCCTATTAAATATTATGTTAGTATCTATGAAAAATACCTAGACATATGATTTCATCATTTATCTAAATTTAAATTTTTGTTACTAAGTTCACATTCTAAGAGACAATATTATAAAAAGCTTACTAAGCAAAAAGGAAATTAAATGTATTTTTTTCTAAAGCGTCTTTTATTCAATAAATCTATCAATTTCTTGAGACGATTAGGTAGGTACATAATTATAATAAAGATAAGGACAATTTTTATTCTATTATTATCTCACATCCTGGACTCCCAAATTTTACCCTAAAAACGGGCACATAATGCCTGAGCTAGAACATTACGCGGGTGGGAAGTGACGCGGGCGGGGGGCAGTGTTTTGATTTTTGGACACAGCGTGTAGCTCGCAAATACAGATGAACGCGGCTTCTGGTTCTTTCTGTATTCTGAGTAAAAATAATAATATTTAACAATTACATGTCACGACATGATTCACATAAAATTTTTTTCTGATATTAAAAAATTCGTCCATAGAATAAAAAGTTTCCTGAAAGAAAAGTAGATAGATAGATAGAATTTTTTTTATTGGACACATTCATTACATTTAAAAAAGAAAAAGAAAGAACTTACTAATTAGTGTGCCACAATTGGCGGCCTTATCGCTTGAAGCGATCTCTTCCAGGCAACCTTTGGATGGAGAGGAGCTTATAAACAACTGAACAAGGACGTAGTGTACAATAAATATTTTTTGTATTTAAATTTTATAACTTAATTTGATAGCCAATATACTTATATGTATTTCGTAAAAAATGTAAGTGTCTAGCATCTACCGTTATTGATATATAGCAAAAGAATATGATAAAAACACGTTTATAGTATGGGGACACCCTTTTATATTTTAATTTTATAATTTTTAGTATTTGTTGTTATAGCGGCACGGGAAATACATATCTTGTGAAACTTTCAGCTTTCTAGCTATTACGGTTTCTGAGATATAGCCTGGAGACAGACAGACAGATAGCGGAGTCTTAGTAATAGGGTCCCGTTTTTACCCCTTAGATACGTAACCCTAAAAACAGCCCGCCTAGTTTTCATTTAAAGCATCATAAAAATAAAACTCTTTTACGTCTGTTTGTGCCTTTGTTGTAAAGCAAAAGGCATGGAAACGGCTTCAGAGAGGAAACTCAATGGAGCATATCAAATTAGCTTGTAGGCTTTCAATGGGAGAAAAAACGGGAAAAATACGTGAAAAGAGGTTTTAAATGCATTTTTCTTGTGCGCAGTTGGAACTGAAATTACTCGTATTACCTGGATTAAATGCTTGTGAAGCGAGGCTATTGTGGCGGAGGCTTTTTATTATTTTTGCCTTGCTTTCAACAGGAAATAGAAAAGGCTGCGAATCTTCGTGCTTCATGTTTAGTGGAAATGTTTGTTTCATTTTGTTGGTTAGTCAGTATCATAATTTTCTACCATCATCAATTCCATTAACTTCCCTTTTCGACGAGACCTACGTAGGTACCTAGTAGATAAATAATTGGCCAAGTGCGAGTTAGGCTCACGGTTTCGTAGGGTTCCGTACCATTGTTGTATGGGCGCCCCCCTTAAATATTAATTATTAATAAATTTTATAATTTAATTTGATAGCTCATATGAGATACAGCCCGGAGACAGAGAGACATAGCGGAGTCTTAGTAATAGGGTCCCGTTTTTACATTTTAGGTGCGGAACGAACCCTGAAAAGAAAACCCTACTATAAGCTTCCGATGTCTGTTAGTCTGTCTGTCACCAGGCTGTTACCGTGATAGCTAGAAAGCTGAAACTTTCATAAGTTATGTTTTGCACGTGCCGATATAACAAAAAGCACTAAAATGAAAATATAAAATATTAAGGGGGGTTGTGTAAATGTATGTAATATAATACTAGCTGACCCGGCAAACATTGTTTTGCCTCACTTAAGAGTATAAAAAATAGATAGTAGCCGATTCTCAGACCTACTGAATACGCATGTAAAATTTGTTAAAAATCGGTCAAGCCGTTTCGGAGGAGTACGGTAACTAACATTGTGACATGGACTTTTTATATATAAGAAGATAATATTAATGTTACACGTATTAGAACATTCAAATCGCTCTAATATAAGCATAAGCAGTCCACTGTATTCTTACAGTTGGGACTAGGGACCTTCTGTCACAAGAAGAGAGATATACACCATAATCCACCATACAGGCCAATTGCAGAGGCAAATGACACACGTCTTCGGATATTGTGGTCCTCAAACATGCCGGTTCCCTCACGATGTTTTCCTTCACCGTAAAGCGAGTGCAAATCCATAAATAACTTGAAAAACAAGTCATTGTTGCAGGGCCGGGATCGAACCTGGGGCCATCATAACAGAACAACACTGAAACATTTTTTTCAAGACAATCCACTGTACTCCTTAAAGGAATTCATGACTATGCACCTAGTGGAATTTTTATTTAAGTTGACTGAATAGATGTTAATTAGTTAAATTTAATTTAATTTTCATATAAGTAATAATGTATGAGAAAAGAAGAGGAAAGATGGTTGGCCACCTTATACTACATGACAATTTCATTAAAAATATCGTAGAAGGAAAGATAGAAACCAGGAGAGGAAGAGGAAGACCTAGAAGAACATACTTAGACCAAAATAAGAAGAAGGCGAAAGTCATGTCGTATAGGGAGGTCAAGGATTTGTCCGAAGACAGAACTGGAAAAAACTCCACAGACAAGAGCCCAGCTCTTAAATATTGAATGAATGAATGAATAATGTATATGTAAGTAATAATGTATACAATATAATTGTCTATTTTAAATCAAATGTAAATCTGAATGTAATGAATGACTTGCCAAATGTGACGAGATGTTGTAAGGCCAATAAATTATTTATCTTTATCCTTATCATCATTTATCCATATGTCATTTGAAAGGGATATGATATATTGTGCTTGAAAATAATTTGTTGGTATATTTAGTATAGGTACTTACTAATATTTTTGTATTTTATGTAAATATTTACTTAGATCATGATGTGTACACATTTGATAAGGATATAACCTAGAACGAAACAATGTATAAATATTTAGTCATTTAAGGTTGTATTCTGTCTTGTGTACCTTATTAAATAAATAAATAAATAAAATCTGATTGAAAAGCACACGTTTTTCCCACTAAGCCACACTCGCTTAGACCTTATATAGAACAAACTCTCTATAACAAAAACCGTTTGACGTCCACTGGTTAACGTTACACGGAAAAACTTATTTCGCAGTAGCAAAGTATACAGCAATGCAATTCTAGATGTCACCGATTCCCGAAAGCCCCACAACTGCCGGCTAAAATAAAAGCAGACCGACAGCAAAAAAGCCGCCCGCCGCGACAGGAAGCGGTCAGCGGCTACCGCCAAATTTATTTGCCAACCGTACCTATAAACAAGCAAAAACCAGCCTTAAAGTTTGAGGGAAAAAGTCGGAATTTCCACTGACGAAGAGATAGCGCGCTTTTGCTAAAAGTAATTTATTAAAGCAGTACACAAGTTTGCGTTTTCTATTGTGTTGTATTTAAGAGGTTGTGTGGGATGGTGGTATTTTTCAATTTCAGGAAAATAATATTTTTGCGGCATTGTAAGTGTTTATTATTTTTTGTTTTTTTAATTAGTTTGTTTTTTAATAACAAATAATAAATTACAAACTCAACAAGTCTTCATTATAATCTCCTAGAAGTAAACGTGAATAATAATAGTTGGTTTGAAAGTTTTGTCTACTAGTTTATAGGGCTCCGTACCTAAAATGTAAAGACGTATACAGGATATCTAAAATTAGCTTGTAGAGCATCCTGGCAGAATGCCCTGAAACAGCCCTAAATTATGAGAGTCCCCTGCACAGTATGGATGCAAGCTCGATGCAAGACGACCTCGTTGGCGTAAAGGTTACCATGCCGGTCTGCTAATCAGAAGGTTCCGGGTTCGATTCCCGGCCCGGTCATCATCTTTGTGCTTAACTAAATTTGTTGGCTGTGGGTCTGGGTGTTAAATATGTATTTATATATAATATGTATGTATGTATATGTAGTATATCAGCTGTGTTAGCAACCATAATACGAGCTAGAAATGGTTCAGTGTGGGGCTAACTAGCCGTGTGTGAAAAAAAAAAAAAAAAAAAGCTGGCATCCAAACTACCCACACTCTCTCTCATAGATGCGGTTCGAACACACTCCATAAGGAAGTGATAGGTATCTTCTACTGTTGGCACGTTTATACAATATTCTTTCCTTATTCTTCCTTATTCTTACCTTATTCTTTCTTTTCCTTCATTTGTCAAGAAACTAAAAAAGTTCGTATATGTGTTTCTTTTCCTTTATTTGTCGAGAAATTAAAAAATAACTCTATACGTCGAGAGTTCAGTCACTGGTCCACGAGGCGCGCGTACAGTGTGAAGTATAGCGTTACGAAGGAAGTCCACATTGTTAAGATAAGGACGTCGATTGTATATCCGCTCTCTTTCCGTCCGCAACAAATACAGGTGGGACTCGATAGCCTTCTCTGATGGGGGTTTGGCTTGCCCTATTTGGGGATGAAGGTATTATAAATTGGTGACTACGAATGTCTTCATCTGTGCTGAACTTTTTTCTTTCATCTATCATTGAAATACAGGATATGTATAGGAGTTAGGCTATTTTCTTTATCTTTACCATTTCCCACTAGGTATGGTCGCCACTGCCTGTTTTTCGCTTCCACGCCACTCTATCAGCCGTCATATCCATATTCGCTCCTTTCTCATTCATATCCTCCTTCACACAATTCATCTACGTCTTCTTTGGTTGACCTATACTTTTTTATTTTAATGAAAATTCTCAATAATATAGCTTATATATTAAACACATTCTCAAGTAATCGTTTAAAAAAAAGAGTAATAAATAATGGCTAAGGATGATGATATAAAAAAATGTTATATTCTAACCTTATGGCATTTGACATAACTGTTAGTCAACGACATATTTACAGCGACTGTGATTGTTTTTTTTTAAATGGCAACGTTTGCTAAGTTTCGCTACTTTTAAAAACCCACTCACAAAACGGTATATTGCAATAAAAAAATTAACAGTCTCTCAACATCTTCTCTACCTTTCAAAAGCCCACTAGCTTTCTTTACGACACGAATCGCACCTTCCCTAAAATACAGCAATAAATACGAGAGCTACCCCGCTGACAGCGCATCATAAATACGAGAACTATCCCGCTGACAGCGCATCATAAATACGAGCTACCCCGCTGACAGCGCATCATAAATACGAGCTACCCCGCTGACAGCGCATCATAAATACGAGCTACCCCGCTGACAGCGCATCATAAATACGAGCTACCCCGCTGACAGCGCATCATAAATACGAGCCACACCGCTGACAGCGCATCATAAATACGAGCTACCCCGCTGACAGCGCATCATAAATACGAGCTACCCCGCTGACAGCGCATCATAAATACGAGCCACACCGCTGACAGCGCATCATAAATACGAGCTACCCCGCTGACAGCGCATCATAAATACGAGAGCTACCCCGCTGACAGCGCATCATAAATACGAGCTACCCCGCTGACAGCGCATCATAAATACGAGAGCTACCCCGCTGACAGCGCATCATAAATACGAGAGCTACCCCGCTGACAGCGCATCATAAATACGAGAGCTACCCCGCTGACAGCGCATCATAAATACGAGAGCTACCCCGCTGACAGCGCATCATAAATACTAGCTACCCCGCTGACAGCGCATCATAAATTACCTCATCAAATTGTAACACGTCAAAGAACAGCCAAGTGTTATACTGCTGTTGAAGATTCGCTAATCCGAGTTATTTAATGCTGGTTCAATTATAGCTGACGCGGCGTGACGCGCCGGATTACTGGCCGTCATACTCTAGTCGGAGAGCCCGCTCGATTTAAGAGTGCTATACAAAATAACAAGTATAAATTAAAACACAGAAACACAAAACTTTATTGGCAATTAATAACATAAATATTTAAAGGCAAGTCACACTACAATCATCGCTTAACTATTTAAAAAGACTAGTTAGATAAATAAAACTTTTAAATTTCATTCATCATCAGCCCGTCTGCGTCCACTGCTGGACATAGGCCTCTCCCAAGGCACGCCACTTGACCCTATCCTGGGCATCTTGTATTCATCCACTACCTGCTTTTTTCCGTATATCGTCACTCCACCTCGTTGCAGGACCTTAGTTGCAGGAATTTCATTTAAATATTCTTTACCAATGAATACTACACATACATAGCAATTGTTTTTAATGTCTACTAATTTTAAAATACCGATATTTCTTATTACACATATTCATATAGTATTTAGAAACCACCCGACATTTTATGTTGACAGCCATCTTGGATTTGTAATTTAGCATAACATACGTATCCTACTAAGCAGCCTCTTTTATTTAAAATACCAAAATTGAGAGAGTTGTGAAAAAATATGTTTCATCCGCCATTTTGTCGCGGATATTGAGAATGAGCAATAAAAACTTTAAGTATGAATTTGATGTGTAATAAAAACTGTATAAGTTATTGAAAGAAATATACCACAATGTCTAAAATACAACCCTAAAAATATTTATGCGAATACTATAATACTATCCAATTATTACCGCTATTTACATTATATTATATCAAGTTTTGGTATTTTATGACGAGAAAATGTAATGATTTACATGATAACTTATAAGCGCTTATGTTCTTTCAAAAAATTTGCTTCCAGCGAAATTTCTAAGAACCTTTCTTAATTAAACGGTCAGCTCTTACCTAGATGTGCTGTATTTAATTTTACATGCGTTAACTGAAAGCCTCAAACATAAACCCTGATGAGAGCGGAGTATGGTAGCACTGAGATGGGAATACCTTTTTTTTATCCTTGATAAAAGATAAAGATAAATTTATTTGTAAAATTAAAAATAGTGTACGTACAAAGTTCTTACGTCTACATGATACCTTAAAGATAAACTGGTACGCTGTAGGGAGCACTACGCCCTGCTATAGGACTGCCAGGAGCCTGTATCACAGGGCCGTAGGAATTGCCGCTTCGAACGAGAATACACACATACACTTTAATAATTAATCTTATTTACCTATATGAGGGAAACATGTCTATTTAAACCAATAACTTAAACTAGTACTACTCACAATTTATACGTTGTCAGAACTCCGTAAACAGAACAAAAATATAAACAAAATACATATAACATAATCATTCATAAAACAAGGAACAGCTTTTTTACATATTGGCGTTGGCATTTTGTGTTACTAGTATCGTAAACTATATTCCTTACTTATTACAAATTAATAAGATTTCATGGTTATATGTATATTTTACAATGTATATATAAATGAAGAAAATTGCGAGTATTATATATATAAATAGTTAAAGTTAAAAGATGTGGTGTGTATGTGTGTGTGAGTGTGTGTGTGGGTGTGTGTTTGTGTGTGTATAAATAATAATAAAATTAAATAAGAATAATAATAATAAAAAAATAATATTAATAATATGAGATAGGTTTGCTAATGACTACAGCTAGCCTGATGTTAAGCTGCGCTGCACTCTACGGTGTGACACGCTTACCTAGAAGATACCTATTAACTCTACTTTTACCTATTTTTAAATAGCAGTCTCGTGTCTGGTTACCCATCCAAAGACAGTCCGCTTTACCGTTACTTAACATCGATGTAGTGCCTCTATTTTGACTAAAACGACGCGATCATCAAGGATACGCAAAGGTTGTGGACAGTCTTTAGATGGGAGACAATGCACTTGACTGTCTTTTACCTGGGCGCTACCTTGGGTCGGATTACACGTAAAATCATAGGTCCCGGCTGTAAGTCGTTTAGCCAAGTCAGAGGCCATTGGGCGACATTCGACATTAGAGCTTGGCCACTTAGCTCATACGAAGAAGAAGATGTCCGTGTCAGATCACCTCACTTAACCGAGGTACAGGCGTTCCGTGGGTCGGGTGACACGTTAACTTCCAGCTGTTAGTCTTAGTATAAACAGTCGTTAATCACATTCAGGCTTGAAAACTGTTGACTCTAGAGCTTGGCCGCTTGCAGCTATTACGACATTATTATTATTATTACCTTTAGCTTATTATTGGTTTATACGTTTATATATGTGTATATATATATATAGGTAGTAAATAAATGAAATATATACGTATTTCTTATATATTTCTTATTCTAGACAGTCGTTAAGCCAATTAATACGCCTCCGGGCGGCTTGAAAACTCTCGACACCAGAGCTTGGCCACTTGAAGCTGTTAAAAAATAATTATTATTACCCTTAGCACCCATGTTTACCATTCTGCTAGTTTATATGAACCTACCTGTACTATTATTGGTCTATCTTAATATATATAAATCTCGTGTCACAATGTTTGTCCTCAGTGGACTCCTAAACCACTTAACCGATTATAATATAAAATTGTTTTAAAAAACAAAGAACCGACTTCAAAACACAACTAAAAAGGGAAAAATAATTTTAAGCCTACATCAAATCAAGAATAGTTATATAAGTAGAATCGAAGAGTTTGTTTCATGTACTTATAAAAAACTATTTTAAATTTTTATGAATCCTGTATTCTTGGAGTCGGTGCCAGCAAAGAAAGACAATTGAAAAATTTTTTTTAACAAACATTAAATTGTTCTTCTTAGATGGCACCGACTTCAAGAAAACAGGATAAATAAAAATTTAAAATAGTTTTTTATAAGTACATGAAACAAACTCTTCGATTCTACTTATATAACTATTCTTGATTTGATGTAGGCTTAAAATTATTTTTCCCTTTTTAGTTGTGTTTTGAAGTCGGTTCTTTGTTTTTTAAAACAATTTTATTTTTACATTTTTAGTGGTTAGTCATGATATTTTTTAAGTTTTAGCTATAGAGAGCCAAATAAACTTCACGATCAAAAAACGTCTGGCGTATACCAGGCAGGCAACCAATTGCGAGCAAATTGAGCTGTATGCTAGCGAAGCGAGCGCGAAAATATTCACCGTATTTGTTCGAACCGTTTGAGCATAAAGAAGTCCAAAGCAGCACAAATTACATAATGTTTGTTATGTCAAAACGTAATAGAACCAATTGCGAGCGAAGCGAGCCGGATGCGAGCGAAGCGAGCTATGCGCGAGCGAAGCGAGCGCGAAAATTTTCACCGTATTTGTTCGAACCGTTTGAGTATAAAGAAGTCCAAAGCAGCACAAATTACATAATGTTTGTTGTGTAAAAACGCACTAAAACTAATTGCGAGCGAAGCGAGCTATGCGCGAGCGAAGTGAGCGCGAAAATTTTCACCGTATTTGTTCGAACCGCTTGAGCTTGAAGAAGTCCAAAGCAGCACAAATTACATAATGTTTGTTGTGTTAAAACGTAATAGAACCAATTGCGAGCAAAGCGAGCCGGATGCGAGCGAAGCGAGCTATGCGCGAGCGAAGCGAGCGCGAAAATTTTCACCGTATTTGTTCGAACCGTTTGAGCATAAAGAAGTCCAAAGCAGCACAAATTACATAATGTTTGTTGTGTAAAAACGCACTAGAACTAATTGCGAGCGAAGCGAGCTATGCGCGAGCGAAGTGAGCGCGAAAATTTTCACCGTATTTGTTCGAACCGCTTGAGCTTGAAGAAGTCCAAAGCAGCACAAATTACATAATGTTTGTTGTGTTAAAACGTAATAGAACCAATTGCGAGCAAAGCGAGCCGGATGCGAGCGAAGCGAGCTATGCGCGAGCGAAGCGAGCGCGAAAATTTTCACCGTATTTGTTCGAACCGTTTGAGCATAAAGAAGTCCAAAGCAGCACAAATTACATAATGTTTGTTGTGTTAAAACGTAATAGAACCAATTGCGAGCGAAGCGAGCCGGATGCGAGCGAAGCGAGCGCGAAAGTTTTCACCGTATTTGTTCGAACCGTTTGAGCATAAAGAAGTCCAAAGCAGCACAAATTACATAATGTTTGTTGTGTCAAAACGTAATAGAACCAATTGCGAGCGAAGCGAGCCGGATGCGAGCGAAGCGAGCTATGCGCGAGCGAAGCGAGCGCGAAAATTTTCACCGTATTTGTTCGAACCGTTTGAGTATAAAGAAGTCCAAAGCAGCACAAATTACATAATGTTTGTTGTGTCAAAACGTACTAGAACCAATTGCGAGCGAAGCGAGCCGGATGCGAGCGAAGCGAGCTATGCGCGAGCGAAGCGAGCGCGAAAATTTTCACCGTATTTGTTCGAACCGTTTGAGTATAAAGAAGTCCAAAGCAGCACAAATTACATAATTTTTGTTGTGTAAAAACGCACTAGAACTAATTGCGAGCGAAGCGAGCTATGCGCGAGCGAAGTGAGCGCGAAAATTTTCACCGTTTTTGTTCGAACCGCTTGAGCTTGAAGAAGTCCAAAGCAGCACAAATTACATAATGTTTGTTGTGTTAAAACGTAATAGAAGCAATTGCGAGCAAAGCGAGCCGGATGCGAGCGAAGCGAGCTATGCGCGAGCGAAGCGAGCGCGAAAATTTTCACCGTATTTGTTCGAACCGTTTGAGCATAAAGAAGTCCAAAACAGCACAAATTACATAATGTTTGTTGTGTTAAAACGTAATAGAACCAATTGCGAGCGAAGCGAGCCGGATGCGAGCGAAGCGAGCGCGAAAGTTTTCACCGTATTTGTTCGAACCGCTTGAGCTTGAAGAAGTCCAAAGCAGCACAAATTACATAATGTTTGTTGTGTCAAAACGTAATAGAACCAATTGCGAGCGAAGCGAGCCGGATGCGAGCGAAGCGAGCTATGCGCGAGCGAAGCGAGCGCGAAAATTTTCACCGTATTTGTTCGAACCGTTTGAGTATAAAGAAGTCCAAAGCAGCACAAATTACATAATGTTTGTTGTGTAAAAACGCACTAGAACTAATTGCGAGCGAAGCGAGCTATGCGCGAGCGAAGCGAGCGCGAAAATTTTCACCGTATTTGTTCGAACCGCTTGAGCTTGAAGAAGTCCAAAGCAGCACAAATTACATAATGTTTGTTGTGTCAAAACTTACTAGAACCAACAGCAAGCGAAGCGAGCCGGATGCGAGCGAAACGAGCCGGATGCGAGTGAAGCGAGCCGGATGCGAGCGATCCGAACTATGCGCGAGCGAAGCGAGCACGAAAATTTTCACCGTATTTGTTTAAACCGTTTGAGCATAAAGAAGTCCAAAGCAGCACAAATAACATGTTTGTTGTGTCAAAACGTACTAGGACCAAGGGCGAGCGAAGCGAGCTGGATGCGAGCGTATCGAGCAATGCGCGAGCGAAGCGAGCGCGAAAATTTTCACCGTATTTGTTCAAACCATTTGAGCATAAAGAAGTCCAAAGCAGCACAAATTATATAATATTTGGAGTGTCATAAGCCCAAAACATCCTGGGGGAAAGTCGAACGAAGTGGGATAACTCCTAGCGAAGCGAGCCCGTAAATATTTTTTTATCCGTTCGAGTGTCTAGTCTATTAATATATTATCAAATTTTACATGAATGAAATCTGTATTGCCGTTTGAGCGCGAAGAAGTGAAATAGGTTATCGAGTTATTTGGGTATCCCAAGGGAATAGCAATGACTTTTAAGATAAAAAGTAACCTTCGTGTTATACAAGGTCTAGTCTACCCCCATATCAAATTTAAGCGAAATCAGTGTGTCATGTGTTATTTGGTGCATCCCACGGGAACAGTAATTATTTTCGGGATAAAAAGTAGCCAATGTGTTAACACATAGTCTAACCTATCTTCATCTCAAATTTCATCAACATCAGTACAGCCGTTCGGGCGTGAAGAAGTTATAAAGATTTATGTGTTATTTGGTGCATCCCACGGGAACAGTAATTATATTCGGGATAAAAAGTAGCCTATGTGTTAACACATAGTCTTACCTATTTTCATCTTAAATTTCAAGAATATCAGTACAGCCGAACGAGCGTGAATCTCTCTTCGGGCGTAAACATAACCTAACTTTTTAGGTTTTCCTTCGATTTCCCTAGGAATCCATCATCAGATCCTATTTTGGTGACAATGGGACCAATTCAGAACCATACTCTTTCAATTAAAAAAAGAATTTTGAGAATCGATCCACAAATGGCTGAGAAATCGGTGAACATACATAAAAAAAAAAAAAAATACATACACGTCGAATATATAACCTCCTCCTTTTTGAAGTCGGTTAAAAACTCGCACACCATGTGCAGTTCGATCCAACTTGAGAAATAGAATAGTTTAAATCTCAAATTATAGTCGCAAATTTAATTTATCGCTAATTATTGTCTGTTATTATTTGACAGTCACAATTATCTGTTAACTCCAAATTATTCTAACAGATGTCGATACCTTTCGACTGGGTTGAGTAAGTAATCAATAGATGGCGCTGCTATGGTAAATCTACGAACGTGTCCTATAAGCTACACTATCTATTTTTCATACCCCTAAGTGAGGCAAAACAACGTTTGTCGGGTCAGCTAGTACATATATATGTTTGTATATACGAGTATATATAGAGTAGATGTTGAGAGCAACTAAATAGGATAATAGTTATCAACTCCGGCGGGAGGCTGCGTTGGAACACATCAAATATCTATTTCAGTAATAGAATTTACTAACTCGCTGGTACGGGGGCTCGTTTTGGTATTCGACCGGATAATACTAATGTGGAGACGTACTACAAGTATAAACGCAATGACATTTTTGACATTAAAATTATTCATAAACAGCCTAGTGCTCGGATTTGGGGCCTTTTCTTACGAGAACAGAAAGGTAGGTCATTGTCCACCATATTGGCCAAGTGTGGGTTGGCGAATGACATAGGTCTTTGTATTTAGTGATCCTCGGAGCTTATGGGCTTCATTGCGATGTTTGCTTCAACGTATGAACATGACCAAAATTCCACACATAACTTGAAAAACAAGCCATTGGTGTAAGGCGAAGTTGACGACCTTATTGGCGTAATGGTTACCATGTCGGGCTGCCAACCAGAGGGTCCCGGGTTCAATTCCCGGCACGGCCAACATTTTTGCAATGAATGAAATTTATTGGCTGATGGTCTGGGTGTATTATGTATTGATATAAAGTATATGTAGTTTATCACTTGTGTTAGCCACCATAAAACAAACTTGAATTGGCTTAGTATGGTGCTAACCAACCGTGAGTAAATATTAATTAATTAATTAATTAAATTTGATATTCTAATAGTTTTTAAGTATAATTATGATTTTGATTATTATAATTGTTGACATTTGTTAGTATAATTAAAATAAATATTAATTAATGATTTTTTTAAATAACTCATTATCATTGTCATTTTTATGTTACGTGTCAAAAATAATAAAATTTAATGAAATTAAGTCTTAAAGACTACGTCAAAGCCCATCACCAAAACGTACCCATTACGTACGTATTAAGCTAGCAGCATTTCCTCGTTGAATCGCGAGAGAAATTTGCTGCCGGGAGTATTCCCCAGACCACGGATATTTTTTTAAAAATTGCGATAAAGTAGCAATTTACAAGTAACTAACAATAGCAAACCAAATCTTTTCGACAATCCGGCAAAGAATACTTAACCAATCCGGCCAAACATTCTCAAGAGAAACCCCAACCTTTGAACTATTTCACTTAAGGTTAGAAACTCAAGATGGTACATGAATGGTCGCGAATACGTTAAAACGGCGAGTTACTAACTCGGTTCCCTTTGAGAGACCCTCAATGCTGATATTGAGATCTGTAGGGAGAAGGGACTTATTTGACATTAAAATTATTCATAAACAGCCTAGTGCTCGGATTTGGGACCTTTTCTTACGAGAACAGAAAGATAGGTCATTGTCCACCATATTGGCCAAGTGCGGGTTGGCGAATGACACAGGTCTTTGGATTTATTAATCCTCGGAGATTATGGGTTTCCTTGCGATGTTTTGCTTCACAGTATGAATATGACCAAAATTTCACACATAACTTGAACCAAGCCGTTGGTGTAAGGCCAGAATCAAACCAAAGTCCGTCAGATTGAAAAACAGACTTCTTTCAACCGAGCCAAAGTCGCTTTTGCTTTCTGAAAACGAATAAAGAAAAAATAAATAAATGATTACCATGTCGGGCTGCCAACCAGAGGGGCCCGGGTTCGATTTCTAGAACAGCCAATATCTTTTTGATGAATTACATTTGTTGGCTGAATGGTCTGGGTGTAATATTTATTTATATGTAGTATTTATGTATGTATAATATGTAGTATATCAGTTGTGTTAGTAACTATAATGCAAACTTGAAATGGCTTAGTATGGGGTTAACTAACCGTGAGTAAATATTAATTAATTAAATTTGATATTGTAATAACTTTTAAGTATAATTATGATTTTGATTAATACAAATGTTGACATTTGTTAGTATAATTAAAATAAATTATAATTAATATTTTTTTTAAACAACTCATTATTATTGTTTATTTTTATGTTACGTGTCAAAAATAAAAAAAATCAATGAAATTAAGTCTTAAAGACTACGTCAAAGCCCATCGCCAAAACGTACCCATTACGTACGTATTAAGCTAGCAGCATTTCCTCGTTGAATCGCGAGAGAAATTTGCTGCCGGGAGTATTCCCCAGACCACGGATATTTTTAAAAAAATTGCGATAAAGTAGCATTTTTCAAGTAACTAACAAAACCAAACTAAATCTTTTCGACAATCCGGCAAGGAATACTCAACCAATCCGGCCAAACATTCTCAAGAGAAACCCCAACCTTTGAACTATTTCACTTAAGGTTAGAAACTCAAGATGGTACATGAATGGTCGCGAATACGTTAAAACGGCGAGTTACTAACTCGGTTCCCTTTGAGAGACCCTCAATGCTGATATTGAGATCTGTAGGGAGAAGAGACTTATTTGGCAGAACGATATGGAAACGGTATTAGAGGACTTGTAAAGTCACGACACCAATGCTTCTAGATAAACCGTATGTGCTTCAGATATTGCAAATGAGTGGTGACATGAACTGTCGACGTGGCTTTTAGATAGTTTATTTCATCTTTATATCCTTATAATTTATGGAAATTAATGATAGGCAGGAATATTCACGCGAAGCCTGATGTCAATGCATGCAATATTAATATGCACACATATACGAGTAAGTAACATTCTTATTGTTGAGTCAGTTCTTATTATTTACATTAAGAAACAAATTACAATAATACACATCTAAATTATTTACTTAAACTATAAAAAATTACATACAACCATTTTGCAAAAATATCAATATTATGTTATTTATGTCTCATCAGTACTATATAATCAAAACGTGTATTATAAAAAGATTTTTGGCTTTTTATGTAACCTTAAAACTAATGTTTCTATGAAGAAAGTGATGCTCAGTTTATGAAAGTTTTGTTTAGTTGAAATATTCTATAAAATAATTAAACATTGAAATTTCACAGTTAATATTGCCTCAAAATCACTCTAAAAACTTTACTTGCTAAATATAATAAAATATTTATTTATCTACATATCCTAACTATAGTAAAATGAAGTATAATATCAAGTATTCTGAAAACTACCTTACACGTTTGACAAACATAAAAAAGGACTCGTATTACGTATTATTAAGTATTTTTAATTACTACAAATATGTCGGACTACTACAAATATGACGACAGATTTAATACAGTGCAATAAATATTCTCGCTATATTATCGTTCCTCACGACCCCTTCGAGGGCTAGTCTACCAAATTGTTGAACTAATATATAAATTCGTCGAAAGTCAGTGGCTTCGATCCTCTTCGCAACTTCGATTGAATTTAATGTAGTTACTGTTGATTCGACCGAAGGTACAGCCACGATGCAGCGTGATTACAGTATGGGGAATTCGGCAAAATATCGCAAAAAAAACAAATGTACAAAAATCTTAGCCATAACGTGAAAGTATGAATCAATAATATATTAAAATTAAGACTACACTGAATTAATACATTGAAATCAAACACTTTTCAACATTCGCGACTTTTTACGCTACAGGTTTGTATAACAATAAATACAACTTAATTAAATTAAAAACTACACAATAATGAAAATCTTAAATTACAAATAATAAATTATACCAAGTCTGTGTCCGCAAGTAAGGTGCCTAATATGCTGGCGGCATTACCTCGCTGGACCGTCAAACTTAAACATTGATAAAATTGTAAATTTAAAATTATAACCACAAAATTTTCGTATTTCATGTGTATTGATAATAGTTGTGATACAACGATGTTTAAATGCTAAGCAACTTGGGATGTGACGTTAGAAGCGTAGTACCGTTTAGAACAATTTGCAAAGAAATAAGCTAAAATGTAATGCATTTCAAATTATAATCTTACGGTTAGATTATTTAATATAGATAGAAAGAAAGATAAGGAAATAAATTCTTTATTTCACACACTTATTATTACATTAAATTATTCACAAAAACTTAAAACTATTGCCGAAAATGGCGGCTTTATCGCTAAAAGCTATCTCTTCCAGACAACCAGATACATACAGTTACATGTCACATTACTCTAGCAATGTCACATCCCATGTCTAGTAGCATTGGTTGAATGCAATTAAAAATAACACTGCTTCTTCTTCTCCTTTACCATTTCCCACTAGGTGGGGTCGGCACAGCCTGTTTTTCTCTTCCACGTCACTCTATCAGCCGTCATCTCCACATTCACTCCCTTCTCATTCATATCCTCCTTCACACAATTCATCCACGTCTTTTATGGTCTACCTCTCCTTCCGCTACTAAATATAACACTGCATTTGTTTAAATAATTATTTATACTGCTATGTGAATCAAAATCAAATATCACTCAAAATCAATAAAATAATCTCAAAATATGTATGGTGTAAATGTGGCAGTGTTCATACTGTAATAGTTGTATATTGCGTTAGTTGTAGGTTATCGGTATAATTTATTAGTCCGCCCTTTGTGGTGGGTAACGTATGCAAATTTCATTAATTGTGTTATTAGTTTGATGTATATTGAACCCTTGCTATACCTTGGGATAATAGCTGTCTTGTGTGTTTTGAGGTATATCTATAATATCTATCATTTACTAATCGTCAAATAAACAATTACACTCCTATACAAAAAAAAAATATTTTGTTGAAATTATTTTTTTACGTTTTTAAGTGCCCAGATTATTACGAATTCAGGACTAGCAGATTGTCCCGGCTTCGCACGGACTGTAAAATAATATAAATGGTAAAGAGAAACAAAATATAGCCTATGGCACTTAGGGATATTGTAGCTTCCCAAAGGTGAAAGAATTTTTCATATTGGTCTAGTAGTTTAGGAGCCTATTCGCGTCAAACAAACAATTGGTATAGATATAAATAATTCTCTATATGGTAGTTTTTTTCATGATTTAGGCATATCTTATATTTGTGCAATTATCGGCTTGTTAAAATATTTATAAAATTTTCCAATCATTAAAAAAAAATATTGCCCTTCTTTCTAAATCATTAATAGTTTCGTGAATTGTGTGCATAAATGGGCCTTTAATTATTATCATATCTAAGGAAAAAAAAACCACTGTAAACTAGTGTTATTTGAGATGTTTGCTGCCAAGTGTTATAAATTAAATTCTACATGTCTACATTAAATAGTAAAGTGTAATGAAAATCACTTCATGATGGTCACTGCCACACAATTGCCGATTTCATTAATTAGTAGAAAACAAACGTTACATTAAACTCGAAATGAAGTGCCACCACTGGTTTTTTTTATTTATATTTTTACCTTTCTATTACAAAAAATGGGCTTGGGCTCGATCACAATTCACCTGATAGGTGTTCACTCTTGGTTTGCCAACTGCCAGATTGTATCTCTCAGGGAACAGGAAGCTTGGCAAAGAATTCCACACCTTCGCGGTTCTTTGTCACTTGTTCGTAGTACCCTAAACCTACTGTTTTATACCAATATAACTATAACAGCATATCAACCCGATATTATAACTACTTTTAACCAATATTTGGTTATTGACGTGACAACGTCTTAAATTAGGTTGCGGCTGGGAGTCACTTATGAAAAAGTGTAACGCCCGGTAACGTTACGATGAGTCACCGAACGAGAGAGAGGCCCGCCGAATGCCTTGCGTCTCTCTCCCACTCAACTATGATCGGTCTGCCGCGCGCGCAGCACGCGGCAGACGTTGTCACGTAAAATCTTCGCCCGTAAAACCGACTTTACAGGCAACCATTTTTTGCTTAGAAGTAGGAATATGGTGACATTGCGGCACTAGCTTACAAAACTTTGCGTGCCTCACCCAACCTGTCCCATCACACGAAATAACGACTATGCATAACTGAGCTATTTGTCTTCCGCCCCTCGAAAATTCCACCGCATACGGACATTAAATTCCATCAAGAGGTCGAAACTTTTTTACGGCCCCAAGCCCTAGGTGCAAAATATTTGATAGCTCATAGTTAGGAGTTTTTACGATCACGCGCGGCATAATTATGTGGCCTATTGTTTCTAAAGGAGGATGGTTTTACAGCGGCTTTTTATGTCGCGCTTTAAAGTAGTCACAGACGATCGAACTTGGTGCGGAGCGCACCACGAACCGCGCGGTGCGATCTATACAACAGACGATCGCACCAGACTTCGAACCGTCCAGTATCGTATCGTGCTAGCGTCGCGTGAACACGTCTCCTCGAAATGCCGCCCATTCTATCAAAACAAGCCAAAATTGCTTTAGTTGCGGCAGCTATCGTTACTACATCGCCGTTATTATAACCAACGAAAAATAAGAAAAGAATGGGCATAATTTTATCTCAGAAATAGACAACGGTACGGTCATATGAATCTCATTAAAGATCTCGATGATAAAGATTTTCGTATATATCTTCGAATGAGTTCCGAAGCATTTATTGAATTGTTGGATCTTGTAAAATCGCATCTAACGCGCAGCGACGTGTTGCGCGTACGATAGCACAATAGCTACTAAACCGACATGTGGTTCGGTGCGCCGTCCACACGATCGAATGGGTGCGGTACGCACCGCTTCGATGTGCAAGCGCTCCGAACCAGCCGTACCGATATTAATAATAATAATGTCCACCGGACCGTGCGCCACACGATCGTATTTGGTGCGGAGCATACCATGTTCGTGGTGCGCTCCGCACCAAGTTCGATCGTCTGTGACCACTTTTAGTGCTGCTTCCGCCGTGGATGCGTGTTCAGAGTTACCAGCGTTAAATTGAGTGGGTTGCCTGTTTGTGTGACATAACGCGAAGCTCGTTTCTGTTGTCTAAATACTATAAAAACTTAAAATGGCGGTAGTAATGATGGGGCTAAAGCGTGGCCGGGTGAGGTGCTCGCGTTATTGGTGCTAAAGATGGTGAAGTTTTTATTGATGTTCAAGTGTTTCTCTGAGGATAAAAGTTGAGACTTTGATAGTCGAAAAGCTTGGTGTTGAGAAAAATAAATGATTGGTTGAGTGTGCGTAGGGCTTGCGCGTGAAGGGATCTGTACCATTATTAATATTTAAAAAAAAAAATGGTTGCCTGTAAAGTCGGTTTTACGGGCGAAGATTTTACGTGACAACGTCTGCCGCGTGCTGCGCGCGCGGCAGACCGATCATAGTTGAGTGGGAGAGAGACGCAAGACATTCGGCGGGTCTCTCTCTCGTTCGGTGACTCATCGTAACGTTACCGGGCGTTACACTTTTTCATAAGTGACTCCCAGCCGCAACCTAATTTAAGACGTTGTCACGTCAAAAACAACTCGTTTAATTACGAGACCCTAGACATGAGACTATTTATACAGGATTTCTGGTACAGCGTAGCGTCTAGAGAGCAAAAGAAATTGTTATACGATTTATATGACAATGAAGTTACTAAAACAAAAATGCTTGCTTCTTTTAATGCTTAGTTTGCTATGCGTCGTAGAGTTTCATGTTTTAACATCTGATTGATTTTTGAATTTTTTTATAAATCTTTATGTATGTCTTCTTCTATACCTTTATAATTGTTTGTTTTACAAATACTGGGACCGTCCTTTTAAAACAAGTTTGTTAGGCTTAACTTTAAGTAACTATGTGCTATATATCATAGTTATTCTGGATTACGCATATAAAATATCATCATTATCATCATGTACCTTGTACATCTTAGCTAGATGATTAATTATACTCAACATAGATAGCTTATTTGCGATTTGTATGTTTTACTTACTCTACATAATGTTTGTTACTCCACATGAAGTACATAATGGTTCGTACAAAACGCTTTGCGTCGACCTTTATTGTAAGAACTGCGAAGTTTTGGAACTCACTACCTGAGTCTCTGTTTCCTGACAGATATCATCCGGGGGCCTTCTGAGTTAATAGGTGTCTTCTAGGTAAGCGTGCCACACCGTAGACTGCAGTGCAGCTTAACATCAGGCTAGCTGTAGTCAAACGCTTACCTATCAAGGATAAAAAAAAGGTTTGAAACTTAAAAAGATAAGCAGCTGTACCTTTTTGCAAATTAAACGCGCAAAATTGAAATGGCCTCTATGTTGAAAATGCTTATTTAGTCGAAAAAAAAAAACAAGTACATAAAACAGATGGATAGTTAGATGATGCATTTTTTGCAACTTACCTGAGAGTTGTAAGGTATCTAATCTTGACATTTAATGATTTGTTAAATCAATTAGTAAGAGCTGAGCTTTTGGTGAGCTTACTGTAATTTAAATTGTAGTGTTTAAGTTTGTATATAGTATTTTAATGGATTTTTCTAAATGATAGTTATTTGTCAATAAATTACTAGTATTACTATAAATAAACATTAGTAAGAGAGATGTTTAAAATATCAATGTACGTACGCAAATATGAATAAAACAATATATCTGATATAAACATAATCGTAAACTGACGAAACTATTCATCTTTTTTGTGACAAGACTTTCACTACCATCCCTGCCATAAACCTGCATATTTCTGAGGCCCTCTTTACACCTTCCGATATTTCGACTGTAAGCTAAATGTCGTACGTCGTGTCGTACCGATTTTATTTGAATATTGGTCTTCTTAATTTTGATGTCCACTATATGACAGAACCTCGAATAAATATGAGTATGAAACGATTATTTCGTCTTTGTAAGGCGCTCAAATACCTCCGAGAATCTGTTTTTAGGTTTCCGTGCCTAAAAGGTAAAAACGGGACCCTATCACTAAGCCTCCGCTGTCTGTCTGTCTCCAGGCTGTATCTCAGCAACCGTAATAGCTAGAAAACTGAAACTTTCACAAGGTATGAATTTCTCGTGCCGCTATGATAACAAATACTAAAAAAAGCACAGTCCATTAGCACATTTCTTAATGTCACTACCGGCGGATCGGCCTACTTCTGTTTCTTTTTTCACTTGTCATTTTGTTACTCAAAAGAAATTGCTGTGTGACTAACCTTAATGTGCCATTCAAACGGAGCGAGAAACTCACACGTTTCATTCGAGAAAATCGTACGTAATAATCGCAAGCAATAATCGCCATGACATTATTGTTCGAGCTTAGAACGAGACATGTGAAAATGACGTCACTTTTTAGGGTTTTGTACTCAGAGGGTACCTTTGAGACCCTAATACAAGACACTTCGTTATCTGTCTGTCTACCTGTCTACTAAAAAACCTTAAATTTTTACAAATTATGTATATTAGTTATTAGACACTATGAAAACGAATACAAATAAAATACACAAAAACATTAAGAGATAAACATACAATAAACGTGTATTTTTTTTCGTATTTTGTAACTTAATATTTATAACAGTAACAGATATACGCTTAAAATTTTCACAGTATATTAAAAAATACTTAAAAAGACAAAATGAGAAGGAGAGAATAAAATTAAAATAAAGAAAATGGTCAATAGGGCTCCCATACAACAAACGGTTTTTATTGTAATTTTTTATAGAATAAAATGAATATAAATTGAAATGAATGTTACGGAACCCTTCATGCCCGAGCTCACCTCTTACTTTTATTTTTACTTTTAAAGGGCTTGCGTTCAAACGATCGCAATTAACCTGATGGTAAGCGACATTGTGATCTAAGGAAGAGCGTGCTTGCCCAGAAGAACCGGTTCACTCTTGCCTTGAAAATCACTAGATTATAGTTATTGGGGAATCAATATTTATTACAGGCCATTTTTTTATTTATCATAATTATTATTTATTATTGGCAATTTTTTTGTTTTCTTTCGAGTATCACATATTTGAGGCGAGTTACTTTCCTCTCCAATTTTTTCCACATTTCTCGGCTTTTGGCTGTTCTCGACCAGAGAGCCCCGGCTACCTTCATTATGTCTCCAGATTGTAATAGTGTGGGCCGATCTTTAAAAAAAAAAAAATTGGAGGAGGCTTTTACCGCCACAGGCCTTATACCGACTGCAATTTAATAATTACCTAAAACATTTTACTAACTTGTACTTATTTAAAACTCTAACAAAATCATTAACTCTGTTTTTATTTTCGGTTAAGGTAAATAAAAGCTTTTTTATTTTATTTTTTATTTTTATTTATTTATACTTTCGTCTCGCGCTGTCTAAACGTAGTTTAAGATAGGTAGGTATAGTTAAGGTTGGTTACCACGATAGTTAAGGTTGGTCGCCACGACAGTAAAGGAACAATGCTCGCGATAAATGTAACGGGGGATCGGGTGCCGGCCGCGGCGGAAGGTCCTCGTAAAACTAACGGATTACAGGAGAGGGGACTGGGGACTCTGCATCAGCGATTGACACACGTGGAGATTTTGTTTTTACGCAGTACAGCTATTTGACCAGGAAAACGCGTGACCAAGCTAGTTAGCGACACTTTGGTCTAAGATAGACCGCGTCTAGATTAGGATTAGTCAAATAAGAAGTTTATTCCCTTTTCTAACCTTATTCTTTCTATCTGCTGGGGCGAGCACAGGTGTTTAGACAGACATTTTTTCCACTGAATACTCTTCTTTTTTGTTACTTTTTTTAAGCGTTATATTTTTTTCTTAACTTTTTTAAGGTCTTTGCAACTCAAATATTTTTTTTTTTTTATAAAAATGGAAACCGTAAATGTTTACTTACGTGATCTAGATCATAATTATTAAGATGAATCATAAAACTATATAAAACAAATAAAATTAATATGAAAAATCTACTTTATGTCACTGAATGTAATTTATATAAAATGTTTTATTATTAATCTTGTCATGTCCGAACTAATTACAACTATTTATATCATGTCAAAGCTTAAATAACTGCAACGTACGTAAGCGTATGTGTTGATTTTCCGCAAGTTTGCCGGCCCCACGTTACATTCTCTAAACATGCATCGGTATCGCGCTATAAGGCTGCTCGTAAACTGGCCCTAACTCGCGCATACGTCACTAACGACCTGACACACACATATCCCGTACTAGATATTAACATTACTAGCTGCGCCTCGCGGTTCTTCTTCTTCGTATGAGCTAAGTGGCCCAGCTCTGGTGTCGAGAGTTTTCAAGCCGCTCGAAGGCCTCTGACTAAATTTGTTTTCTGTGGATCTGGGTGTTAAATATTTATTTATATATAATATGTATGTATGTATATGTAGTATATCAGCTGTGTTCGCAACCATAATACGAGCTAGAAATGGGGCTAACCAGCCGTGTGTGAATGTGAAAAAAAAGAAATATATATCGAATAAAATACATAAGTAATATAAATTAAATATATTAAGTGCAATATTTTATTTCCTTTTCTCCATTCCATAACTCGACCTTCCTAATAAATTCCACATACAGGAATATCATGCAAAGCGACATTCAGCTGAGCGCCCTCGTACAGAACATTTCATAATTTGAGTATTGCGCGTAACGCCCCAGTAACGGCGTCTAACGACGGCTGCGACGTAAACAACGTCGTAACGTAACGACGTAAACTATCCGTTACTGCCTCGTTATAGACAAGGGGTGCTTAACCTTTTTCTGCGTGACTCCGATACGGATACTTACTCTGATAAGATACGGATAGCTTCCAGTGATACGAAACAATTTGTTTCTACTCACAGTTACTTATACTGCTAATGTATAACATTGATTTTTCCTATTTTTATTTTGACTTTTTTATATATTTTACATCTAAGTATATTATTAATGTAATTCGTGTAAGCGGTGCTACCAATAAATACATAAAAATAATAATTATAATTTTTGTTTATGCAAAAGAATTGTTACATTTTTACACAAAATTTATGTTATAAATTAAATAAAAGTCTTATTTTAGTGTTAGTTTTAGCGAAATTTTGCATGTTTGGAGGCTCTAGCTTTCTCAGTAGGATTCCCTGAGTTTGAGAAAGCTAGTTTCTCTTCTGGAGTGCAGTAAAAATGGCTACTTAGATAATAATACCGCATTAGACATAAAGGACGTGTGAAGTATGAAATAGATAAACGTGTGTCTTCTTAAAATGTCTTCTTATTCTTCTGAGCTAGCATCGAGCGATGTTTCTTCTTCTATGTTATGATCTATGTGGTTAAGCGAGTTTTGCACATTGAAATAAAATGTTTTGCATGGTGGCAGAGCATTTTCTAATGCTTCCACCCACAAGTTGAAAAATCTGTCGCCAAGCACCTAGCAGAAGGTTTCAGCCTGTTTGTAAGCCAGTTATTTCCTACTAGACATGCTCCGCCTTAGGCCAGAGAATCGCTGACTCATGAAAAAGTAATAAAATTTATTTATTTTTATTATAATTGGCCTGATTTTAAGTGATATTGAGGTCTACGGTGGAGCGCACTTACCTAGAAGGAACCGGTTCACTCTCGCCTTGAACATTGCTAGATTATTGTCAGTGGGGAACAGGACGATTGGCAAAGAATTCCACAACTTGGCGGTTCGCACAATGAAGATAGAAGCAAAGCGGTTTGGTAACTTTATTAATGCCTTCGTATACAGTAACGTTATCAAAGCTTTTGACCTAAGAAATAAAAAAATGCTGGATGCCAAAGTATCAATACAGTCTTGGTTAATAACACTGTAATACGTGGCGACAGAAAATCTTCTTAAAATGATTAAATAAGTCTTAGTTTGTAACGTTATCGTATTATGTTTTATTTGTTATACTGTCTTGTTAGAGGTTAAGTTTATTTTAAAATGCAAACAGGTTGAATTGGACTACTTAGATTCAGGCCTTGCCTAGTTGAGTAGTCACAAGAGAATATGTAGTCTATTAATAGGAAAAATATTTATTTACTAACTAGTAAATAAATATTTTTCCTTTTCATTTTCAAAGTGCTTAGTTTGCATCTTTGGTACTTGTATCTCCAAAGTAAAAAAGAAATATGTACCATTTTGTTAGCCACTTTGATACCAACCCTCTATGCTAGATCCTAACAAAATCTTTGAACTCTCCGAGCTTCTTTCCCGAGTGGTCTCCAACGCACTCCCCGCCCACATCCGGTGAAGAAGGAAATAATTAGCTAGTCCACCCGCCCGGCCCGGCCCGGTTCCATTCCATTTTCCCGGCGATCAAAACGCTCGCAACTTCGCCACGTTTCTACCAAACTCGTCCTCCCATCAACTAATACAGTGGTTGGTTCAAGTTACAGGATAAAAGGTTTTTACTGAAATTCTTGGCTGTCGGTCTGGGTGTTAAACATAAGGATAAACATAAATTTATTTGTGATAAACTTAGGTGTACGTACATGATGACTTAGCGCTAGGTTTTTAAACAAAATTTTTTTTTTTGTTGTACGTTGTGGGAAAAACTGCGTCTCGTGCTGGGTCTCCTTGGAGCCTGTTTACCGAGCCGCAGTTGTCCCCGCTCCGTTAGATTACACACTGAAACACATTTTTTAGAATAGACAACACATATCTACAAGATTCACAACACAATAAATTTAAACATTGTAGTTTTACAGAAGACAAAAAAAAGCAAACAAAACAAGGTGTCAAAATAGAGTAGTTAAAGGTCTCGCTGTTTTTTTTTTCATTTGGCCTTATACTTACGAGGTTGCCATACTTAATAAAATATTTTCCTTAGATGATTATGTAGTGTGATTATATAATATATGTGATTATAAATAGTAAGAGTCTAGAGCGGGTGGGTGATGTGCTTGATGTGTGTGCGTATTTGTAATTTGTCATTGAATTATGTATGGTATAAAAGAGATTGTGCAAAAGTGTGTATTTGTAAGATGTAAAAGATTGTATAAATGTATGTGTGGTGATTGATTGTGTGAGTGGGTGGATATGAATTTGTATTTGTATGTTTTTGTTTGTCCTTCGTGTATTATTTATATAGTTGGATATATTATTTATTAAGTTGTTGAATATGTATCTATATAAAATATGTATGTATGTATATGTAGTATATCAGTTGTGTTAGCAACCATAATACGAACTAGAAAGATTCAGTATGAGATTAACCAGCCGTGTATGAAATGTATCCTTAAAAAACACACGGCTGGTTAACCCCATACTGAACCATTTCAAACTCGCCCTCCCATCAACGAATAAGGTGGATGGTGCAAGTAACAGAATACAGAGTTATTTTTTTTTCACACACGGCTGGATAACCTCATAACCAACTATTTCTAAAATGTAGTTAGTCGAGAGTTTTCAGGCCTTCGGGTGGCTTGAAAACTCTTACTAGACGATAGTTGCTCCTAAACAAAACCGCTGTCAGCTTGTGACTTACGCGCGCGAGTAACAGGGTATCTCTCTTACTAATGGCGTATGGTTGAGAGCGTCCGTGTTTACTTTTATTGTCAAGATAAATCTGTCTTAACTGTCCCGATAATCGCTACTAACTGCCGTACTGTTAAATATGGCACTAGCTTTGTAAATATGGCACTATTGTATAAATACGAGTAAATGTGGCATTGTAGTGTGGGCGCTACATTGATTGAATTGATTTATGTGTTAGGGTTTCCTACTTGAAAGATTGGTTATTGGAAACAAACGTTTTGTATGTTTCCAAAAAAACCTTGTGCAAAAAAGGCTTGATTGCTTGGAGGGAGAGACGGATCCTCATAATATTCGTATAATTATTAATTAAGCCTACGCTGTCTGTCGGTTTGTCTCTCACCAGACTGTATCTTATAAAACGTGATAGCTATAAAGCTGAATCGTCGGACAAACTATCACTAAACTCAAGTGGTGTTGGGCAGGACACATTGCTAGACAGAGTGATGACAGATGGACTAAGGCGTTAACGGACTGGAGACCAATGTTAAGCAGGAGAAGTGTCGGTCGACCACTCGCACGTTGGGTCGACGACATACGAAACATCATGGGCAGGACATGGATGAGGGTGGCACAAGACCGAGACGAATGGCGTACACGAAGGGAGGCCTATGCTCAGCAGTGGGCGATAGAGGGCTGAAAATGATGATAAAGCTGAATACAAAGAAAAAGAAGATCACATACTTAAGTTTTCACTCAGGCGGTATTTAAAAACCTAGAAACTTAAAACAATAATTCATTCAAAATTATTATAGTTTACTAAGGGGCTAATTAACGTGCAATTTAACGCCAACTTATAACCCAACGCAATTTTTTCGCTCGGAACTTATATGAAGCTTTTTAATCCCATTAATTAGAAGCTTTCACCAACTTTTCATATCAGCAGTTTGGCTCACGTTTAGATTAAAACGCGAAAGTTTAATTTTACAGCTTGAGAAGTTAAGATATAGTAGATAACATTTTGATCGTTAACCAAATTATAACCATGGTTTTACTAGAACGTTTACAATCGAACGTACAAATCGTCAATAAATTGCACAAGTTCTGCCTTATTACAGCTAAAAAGGTCAAGATCCTGGTTCTTTTATTATTGAATATATTATTATAGCATCGTCTCCGTGTATGGTAGCTTACTTAATATAATGTATATTGTAGCCTGGCATATTAATATACATTATATTATAGCTACGTATGTGAAAGGCTTTACAATAAAAAAATAATAACTACAAAGCCCGTCCTCTCAATACACCCTCCATACGACAATTATTTACAAAGAGCTCGTGATTAAATTCAGTATTCACAGTGTATATAGCCCTCCGGTTACCAATTAATAACTTATTATTAAATTCGGCAACGGATAATTATTCCATTCAATAATTTCTGCGAGTGATTGGCGAATTCGTATTGCTTTGTAGAGGTGGGCTCAGTAATTATATTGAAGTGGAATCGCGCACAGGGTTTGATTCAATGAAATACTACTTAATTGACGACCTCGTTGGCGTAAAGGTTACCATGCCAGTCTGCTAATCAGAAGGTTCCGGGTTCGATTCCCGGCCCGGTCAACATCTTTGTGCTTAACTAAATTTGTTGGCTGTGGGTCTGGGTGTTAAATATGTATTTATATATAATATGTATGTATGTATATGTAGTATATCAGCTGTGCTAGCAACCATAATACGAGCTAGAAATGGTTCAGTATGAGGCTAACCAGCCGTGTGTAAAAAAAAAAGAAAAAAAAAAAAAATTAGAGACGCAGTTATTGCTATTAGATATGCGTAGTTCGAGAATGAATCCTTCAAATGAAGTACTTCAGTGACTAGAGAGTGATCTATACAGTTATCTATACAGTTAGTATCGCTATACAGTTGAAGTTCCAAAAATCCGCACGAAGCGTTTCGCTTCCACATAATATATTGTGCGAACCATTAAACTGTGGAACTCATAAAGGAATCCCTGTTCCCTCTGAATTATAACCTCACTGTCTTCAAGGCAAGACTGAATCGGTTTCTTCTAGGCAAGCGCGCTCCACCCTAGATTGCAACATCACTTAACATCAGGTGAGTTTCGATCAAGCGCTTGCCTATACATCATAAAAAAATGTTTCACTCTCTAGTTCAATAACATTTCAATTAGTTCTTATTTCCTTGTTTAATTCACTAGTTCGTTCATCCGTTTAAGAACGACTCGAGACTCGAATGAAAACATCGGGAGTATTCTGGACTATCTATTGCTGTCTCGCTCTGTTGTACGTATGTACGTATAAGTATAGGATTTTAACTGAAAAGCGTTAAACTTAAACAAAAATATAATTGCATATGTCATTGTGTCAGCATAATATTTGTTTACACTACTATTTAGTGTCATCACTTCGGATCATCAAAAAAGCGAGTGTGGCTCGGTGGTAATGACGTCTGCTTTCCAATCAGATGGCCCCTAGTTCGATCCCGGCCCAATTACTTGTTTTTCAAGCTATGTGTGGATTTGCACTCGCTTTACGGTGAAGGAAAACATCGTGAGGAAACCTGCATGTTTGAGGATCATAATATCCGAAGGCGTGTGTCATCGGCCAACTCACACTTGGCCAGCGTGGATGGTTTATGGCCTATATCTCTCTTTTCGTGAGAGAACTACCTGAGTCTCTGTTTCCTGAGAGGTATCATCCGGGGGCCTTCAAAAGTAGAGTTAAGAGGTATCTTCTAGGTAAGCATGCCACACCGTAGACTGTAGTGCAGCTTAACATCAGGCTAGCATTAGTCAAACGCTAACCTATCATGGATAAAAAAAAAGAGAAGGCCCCGAGTCCCAGCAGTGGGAACGTATAGTGGGCTGCTTATGCTAATGCTATGAGCATAAATCACAAATAACACCTTTCTTTTGAATAGTAGACTAGACAGAAAGGCTTCCCGTCCGAGCTTCAAGCGCCAAGATGTCTATCCGCAAATTTTCAAGTGGGAAATTTAAATATCGTGTGTCGAGACTCGGCGGTAACTTGAACAGGCAGGGATACACTAAATGCCAACCGCGCTGGAGGTCCGAAACTTTAGAAAAACGGAGTAGGTATTTTTGATGTGAAATATCTATTATAGCCGCACGTCAAACCAATTTCTGGCGTGGCATCGCACCGCCACGCTGTATGATGGTATATACTCGTATGTATATACAGTCTATGTGCAGTAGTGTGTACTGTGTGGCGACGCGTCGCCATGCACATAAGACTGTGACGAATTAAGTAGTCACGATTTGAAATAAATTCGTAAATTTTTGTATTTTATGAAAAAGAATGTTTATTCAGTAAATATTCATCGTTATCTGGAAAAAAAACGTAAAATCAGGCGTTATTTTGCGAAAATCCATCCTACTAAATACGAGTAATAAATGCGAAAGTTTGTGTGTGTGTATGTTTGTTACTTCTTCACGCTCAAACGGCTGAACTGATTTGATCAAATTGGGTGTGACGATAGGTTTGACTATATTAGATTAACACATAGGCTACTTTTTATCGCGAAAAAAAATGGTTCCCGTGGGATACCCAAATAACTTTAAAATCTTTGTTACTCCTTCACAGCTGAACCGATTTTGATGAGAAGAACTATGAAGACAGGTTAGACAATGAATTACTACATAAGCTTATTTTAACGCCGAATTATCTTTTTTTTTGTCCCGGATCGACGCGGGTAACGCTGCGGGACGCAGCTAGTTTAAGATAAAAGTCTATCTTTTTTTGAAGTGATGACAGCTCAGTCGATCTTGCGGCTACCTAACGCCTTGTAGATAATGGGTTCCATTCCTGCTAATGAGCGTGAGCTTTCATTGTGGAAAAACACAGTGAGGAAATTATAGCATAATGATAGAGCGTTTTGTGCTAGTCAGGCTAGCAGCCACTTCTTAAGTTACTAAATCTGCCGCAAAGAATCTATCGATGCTCTACGGTAGTCTTGCGTGACAGTTATTACAAACTAGACATGCTCCAATTTAGCTATAGTGCCGTTGACTAGTGTAGATACGCGCCGTGCTGATACATTTACAAGTAAGTATTTGCTTGAATGGAAATGTCAAGCATTGACATACTTGACATGCTTTTTAAACTTTTTCTATTACATGAAAACTAAAGTTATTATATTGGATAATTATATCACAACATTTATAACAGATTTTTTGCTATTAGAAAAACTAACATGTAATTTAACTCTGGGAAATACAGGATATTTGAATTTCTATTTATTTAAGTTGTTTGAATACCAAAAATTTGAATGCCACATCCATCATTTGAGGCTTCGTGGTCAGACAGAGTGTAAGCTTAGCCGCCGGTGAGCGACCTACGAAGGCTGACTTAGCCACAACTATACCTATAACCTATACAAGGGTTAATGCCAATTTTAATACCTATACAGACCTTTTCTGCAATACTGGCTAGTTATCATATCATTTGAAACTATTTGCGTCCTGCAGTGTTACCCGCGTTAATCCGGGACAAAAGGAGTTAGTCCGGGATAAAAATAGACTTTGTGGAAATCCAAGCCCTAACCTATTTTTATAGTAAAGGTCATCAAAATCGGTCCAGCCGTTAGAGCGTGAAGCAGTAACATAGATTTTGTAGTTATTCGCGTATCCCACGGGAACCGCAATTGTTTTCGGAAAAGAAAGTAGCCTATGCGTTAATCCTAAGTTCAATCAATCTTCACACCCAATTTCATCAAAACCGATACAGCTTCAGCCAACATACAAACAGATAAGAGAAACATTTGGTAGTTTATGCAGAAAATTCAACTACTCGTTTGTAGACGTACTGTTAGGTTCATGGCGACTTCTTCTTCTTATTCTTTCTTGCTTTATCCCACTAGGTGGGTTCGGCTCAGTGTTCTTCTTCCACTTCCTTATAACAGCCGTCTTCGTCGTCTCGAAACTCGCTCCTTACTCTCTCATGTCTTCATTCATACACTCCATCCATGTCTTCTTCGGTCGACCTCTTGCTCTTCTTCTTCCATTTCCATACATCTTCTACTAACATGCATCTCCTCTCTACGCATCACATGCCTATACCACGCGTACCTCCCACTCTTTAATTTTTCACTTACTGGTGCTACTTTCACATGGTGACAGATTCTACAAATTGTAGGTGATCGTGAAGGTAAGGCGAGCAAAAGTACCCTACTTCTCTTCTTCTTCCTCAACCTTTCCCTACTAGGTGGGGTCGGCACAGCAAGTTTTCCACACGATTCTATCAGCAGTCATATCCACATTCACTCCCTTTTCTTTTTTACCCTCACCTACACAATTCAGCATTACGTCTTCCTAAGTCGACCTCTACTTCCGCTGCCTCGTACAACCATATCCATACTTCTCCTAGTCATATGCATTTTCTCTCTACACATCACATGCCCATACCAAGATAACCTTCCGCTCTTCACTTTCTCTGTCACTGGAGCTACTTTCAATCTTCCTCTAATATACTCATTTCTTACCTGGTCCATTCTCGTTACTCCACACATCCATCTCAACATTTAAAAGTACCCTACCACCATAAAAATCGATTATATAACATATTCCTAAAAATATTTTCTGACTTTGAATAAAATTAGTCAAGCAATTTCTAAAATCTGAATAAATTCCAACAAATTTACGACGAGGTCTACGTGTTCTAATAGGGCCAATCGTAAACGTCCAAATCATATTAAATCCCTGACATTGTAATGCCGCATAATACTCGTAACTAAGCACTGAATATAATAGAGTAATCTGATCACATACAGACGCCATACAAAGCGTGTCTACGCAAATTGACAGACACTCACCAATTGCAACGTTGCTAACGTTGCGTCGCGTCACAGTGTTCCACTGAAGGCGATGCTAGGGCAATATGTTGAGTTTATAATTAAATAAAATAAATAAATATTAGGACTCATTTCACACACGGCTGGTTAACTCCATAATGAACCATTTTAAGTTCGTGTTATGGTAGCTAACACAACTGATATACTACATATACATACATATATATTTTATATTGATACATATTTAACACCCAGACCACAACCGACAAATTTAGTTAAGCACAAAGATGTCGGCCGGGCCGGGAATCGAACCCGGCACCTTCTGGTTAGCAGTCCGGCATGGTAACCGTTGCGACAACGAGGTCGTCGTTCGTTATTAATTCGTTGTCAATCATTAAAGGTAAAAAATATTGAAATAAAATGGGCCAAGTGTGAGTTGGGTTCGCGGATGAAGGGTTACCATTGTTGTATGAGAGCCCCCCTCAAGTATTTTTTTCTTCCATTTAAATCTTTATAAATAAATAATGACTATACTAAAATTAAAAATTACATGAAAAATAACTACACAATAATTAAAAATGTAAAAAATTGTTCGGGACTCTGTCAGTCCTTTTGATACCCAGAATACTACGTTCCATACATTCATATATTATGTGAAACTTTTAAGTGTCTAGCAGCTAATGATATATAGAAAAAACACGTTTATTCTATAGGACCCCTTAAAATATTTTTATTTTTAATGTGTGTTGTTATATCGGCACGGAAAATACATATCTTGTAAAAAATTCAGCTTTCTAGCTATTAAGGTTTTTAAGATACAGCCTGGAGACAGACAGACAGCGGAGGCTTAGTGATCCCGATTTTCACGTTTTAGATACGGAACCCTAAAAATAGCTTGAAAACCGTTTAAAGGATATCTCTAAAAATATTTACACTCATTTTAGTACCGATCAGGCTCATGAATTAGTGATAAAACTGGGATAAAAAGTAGCCTCCTACGTGTTAATCCAAGGGCAAACCTATTTCCATACCAAATTTCATCAAAACCGGTTAAGCTATTTGCACACACACACAAACTTTCGCATTTATCTTTTTTTATCTTGTCTTGTCTTGTCTCGTCTTGTCTTGTATATAAGTTTTCCATATCACAATGTTAGTTACCCTACTTTTACAATTTTTTTTTACCTGATTTTTACAAAATTTTATATGCGTATTCAGTATAGGTCTGAGAAACGGCTTCTAGCTATTTTTCATATTCCTAATTAAGGCAAAACGTTTGCTGGGTCAGCTAGATATATTATAAGGTCAGCTAGTTATAGTAGAATTGTAGATCAAAAAGTTTTGAAGTTATATCTATCGCTGGAGGGCGGGCCTGCGAGTCCGCCGGTGAGTGACCCGGCGGTCATGATATGGCGTACCGAAGCTATACGGTAGTTATACCGACCACCCTTTGACGTATCGCTGTGAAAAATGACCGCCCGACGCCGCTCCATGTTTTTTTTTTTTTTTTTTTTTTTTTTTAACGAGGAGGAAATCTTCATAGATCCCCGACTACGTTGGGGTGTAGCCGGGGTATGTGAGATTTTTACTCACTAAAACCTCCTCGATTGTCATCCCTTGTGCTTTTAAAAAGGGGTTCTGGGATGTCATTTTGATTGCACCAGAACCCCTGCACTTTACTGTACTTCCTCTCTGTCTTTCAACCCTCCTAGACTTGACCCCAAGTCAGGGTACTAACAGGCCCTAGGCCTCCTTTAAGTCGCTCCATACTAGCCATAGATACCAGCTGTATAGCCTGGACCTAACGACTGTCTACCTTTCTTTTTCACCTAACGCAAAAACGACTAACTGCTAAAGTTTGATATAAGCGTGGCTTTTCATTCTGGCGGCCCAGGGATCGATTCCGGTCCTAGACTAATGACTTGTTTTTTTGTTGTTTTTTATTTAGCCTCAGATACCAGCCGTATAGCCTGGACCTAACGATTGTCTACCTTTCTTTTTCACCTAACGCCAAAACGACTGGCTGCTAAAAGTTTGATAAAAGCATGGCTTTTCATTCTGGCGGCCCAGGGATCAATTCCGGCCCTAGACTAAAGACTTGTTTTCTTTTTGTTTATTATTATTTAGCATAAGCAGCCCACTATACGTTCCCACTGCTGGGACTCGGGGCCTTCTTCTCACGAGGAGAGAGATATAGGCCATAATCCACCACGCTGACCAAGTGCGGGATGGCGGATGACACACGTCTTCGGATTAGATTATTATTATTTATGTGCTTTTAATTTCCATGATTTGAAAAAAATATGTAAATAAATAGTATTTGCATTTGAATTTGTTTTTCAAGTTATGTGTGGATTTGCACTCGTTTTACGGTAAAGAAAAACTTTGTGAGGAAACCGACATTTCAGTGTGGTAGATTATAATCCGTTTACCTCTGTGCACAATAGAGCTTAGTGTTGCGTCAGAGTGAAGAAGCGTCAGACCGCAGTTTTTTAAATGTCACTGTCAAATGTCACTATCACTTTTGACGTTTGACAATCTCAAATACTAAGGCGCCGTCAAATGTTTCTTCCTTATTTCTGTTTTGTTTTTTTTTTTTACATCTCACGATCTGTAGCTGTGGTACACCTGTATTACACAGTTGGTCGAAGCGAGTACTGTTCCACTTGTCGCGCGCGGTGTTCGAGGGTATCGATATTTACTCCGGATAATGTTGCTGCAAGCTTAGGGTTGCCACTCTATTTAGGTATACGGGAAACTTTCACATTTACTTATGTTATATTAGTAGGATGGATACTTTGCATTATTTCCCTATTTCTTAGTGATAAAGTTTATTATTATTTTTGGTGAAATAACTGGACAAAATTTAGTTTGTGTGACAGGCAACATTTGATGACGCGCTGAATTTGGCCGCTGTCAATGTCAATATCTATTATAGGTATTTATTTTTAAGTTCACTATCAATTCCAGTGAGCTACCGTGCACAAATGTGTTTTACTGTAGTAAAATTCTAGATATTAAAAGCGAGTGTGGCTCGGTGATTAAAACGCCTGTTTTTCCATCAGAAGGCCCTGGGTCGATCCCAGCTATTACACCAATGACTTGTTTTTTCACGTTACGTGTGGGTTTGCACTCGCTTTTCGGTGAAAGAAAACATCGTGAGGAAACCGGCATGTTTGAGGTCCACAATATTCGAAGGCGTGTGTCATCCGCTAACCCGCACTTGGCCAGCATGGTGGATAATGGCCTATATCTCTCTCTTCGTGAGAGAAAGCTCAGAGTCCCAACTATCGGAACGCATAGTGGACTACTTTATATTAATATATTTATACCAAGTAATAACCCTAGCTAAGAGAGTAAAATTTTTACTGTTAATCTTTGCAGTGTCGCGCTGCTTGTCCTTTGTGTACCGACACCGAGCGGACACCTGACACTACTCTAGCGGACTCTAGACACAACTACTACTCTCAGACAGTTTATATCCGAGATTGTGCTTGAAACAAATCGGTAGCACGTTTAATTTTTATCAAGTATTTTCTTTTTAAACTTCGGCGAGTAAAATACATACATTTATTTTATTGTTTGTTTGTTTTTCAGGAAAAAAAGGTTAGCCTTATGTAACAATAATTAAAAGTAGTCAAAAAATGACACGATATTTTATGACTAACATAAAAGTAAAATCAAATCATGCACATTTCAACGAAGTGTTATAACATTTAACGTTTCTTTGTGTGTTTGTCTGTTTTATTATAAAACCGATGATATTTTTTTGTTTGAAAAATTAAAACTCGAGCATAATATTGTAATGAAACATTTTGTTTCCAACATCTTTCTAAAGATTTTCATCAAACGGGATATAAAACAAAATCCGTTATATATTATTATTGGCACTATTACGAGTATTATCAGGACATATTTCACACGCGGCTGCTTAGGACCATACTAAACCATTTCTAGTTTTATTAGGGTTGCTTACACAACTGATATACTACAATTACATACATAAATACTTAATATCGATACATATTTAATCAAGATTTTGCCCTGCTTTGCGAATTAATATCAAAAGCTAAAAAATACCTGATGCCTTTAATAATTATTTCTCGAAAAGGTGTTGTTTACTAAAATTTAAGTTATTTAAAGACGCAAGAGAGTTATAATCCAACAAATATCTCCGAACACTAATTTTCAATGTCACATAAAATTTTAAAACGTCCACATAAAGTTGGCAAATGCCACATGCGTTTTAACAAAGTAGAGAAAATAAAAATAGACTTTATTTCATAGCTCTTAAGGTAGAGTTTGAATTAAAAGATCGTGATTTGATGTCGTAAATTCCAAGGGCAAAAGTAAAACTGAGCTAAAATAATTCAACAATTATTTGTAAAGGAGTACAAATTGAAAATTATGAGTTTAAAACAGGTATAGGATTAAAAAATATATAATTAGTAGTAATGGCTTTCTTTTCTCTTAACAGAGTTTAAGCTTTTCTTCTATTAATAAAAAACTTTTATTTGTTAGGCACAAAATGTAAGCCGGAGATGTTATGCTATAACTTAGAAACCACGTTAAAGCTAAATTTCGATTAGCCATCAAACATTTTACCGAATTCACCATTGTTTTAATTTGAAGATCGCGTCAATTCAGGCGAATCACAATTCACATGAAAGTAAGAGGTATTGTGCTCTTAGGTGACGCGCTCATGCCCAGATATATATTATGTAATTTTAACAAAGCTTTAGTTGTACAAGGCAATTAAATTTTATTTGTTTTAAATAGGACCCTACAATATAAATTACATCATTAATTTTCAAGTTCACGTTAACTTGTAATTATCCGTGGTTTGGATGACACGTTTGTAGGTCCCGGCTGTTAGTACTTAGTCCAAGCAGTCGTTAAGTCAAGTCAGAGGCCTTCAAGCGGCTTGAAAAACTTACGACAATAGAGCTTGGCCACTAAGAAGAAGAAGAAGAATTATTGCAATTCTAAGTCAAAGTCAAAGTCAAACCATTTATTGCAATATTATGTCACTTTACAGTTACATAATTACCCACAAGGCATTGCAATTATCTACTGGAGATGAGCAACCCTGTTAATTCATTACATTTTTTAAGTGTTCCGTCAGTTAAAAAGTCTTCTATTTTATAATAAATTTTTGTTAGGAGTAAGTTTTTTAAGTTTGTCAGGAAAGTTTTAATATTATCGATACGCTTTTAATATTACCCCACTAACAAACATTCGACATGCTACTCGTATATCAAAATTACTTGATCAGCTTGAAATCTTTCGACACTAAAGTCTAGCCACTCAGCTTACACGAAGGAAACTAACTAGATTGTCCATCTTCCCGACTCAATGTTGAGAGTTACGGAAAGTATCAACACCATGTACTATCCACAGCAAGTTTGGAGAACTTGGAAATTCATTTGTCTGTCTGAGGGTTCCGTCGGGCGCGTCGTACACACGGATACTTAAATTGGCTAGCAAGAAATTAAAAAAAAAAAAAAAATATGTTTTGTCTGTATGCTAGCTACAACTTGTGAAAAGTTAAACAAAAACAGACATATACATAAACAAAAACATATTAATAAGTTTTCCAAGTTACGATCATCGCTCACAAGTAATCTATACCAATCTTATCTTAATATATATAAATCTCGTGTCACAATGTTTGTCCTCAATGGACTCCTAAACCACATAATCGATTATAATAAAATTCGCACACCATGTGCAGTTCAATCCAACTTGAGAGATAGGATAATTTTGCTGTTATTATTTGACAGTCACATTTGTCTGTTAACTCCAAATGATTCTAACAGATGTCGATACCTTTCGACTGGGTTGAGTAAGTAATCAATAGATGGCGCTGCTATGGTAAATCTACGAACGTGTCATATAAGCTACACTATCTATTTTTCATACCCCTAAGTGAGGCAAAACAACGTTTGCCGGGTAGTATTTTATAAATAGAAAAAGTTTGATTGTTTGTTTGTCGCGAATTGACAATGACACTACTTGACCGATTTCAAAAAATGTTTCACCGTAGGGAAGATGAATTATCCCCAAGTAACATAGGCTATGTTTTGTACTCTTTACAATCTTTACATCACGCCCCGGCTTCGCACGGGCTCTAAAATAATCAAAGTCGCAAATAGAAACAAAATATAGCCTATGTTACTCGGAAATAATGTAGCTTCCCAACGGTGAAAGAATTTTCGTATCGATCTTGTAGCTTCTGAGCTAATTTGCGTCAAAAAAACAAACAAGCAAACAATAAATAAAACTCTTACTCTTAATAATATTTATTTATTATTTATTAGGCACTCAGACAGATTACAAACATTCATTTTAACATTACTAAACTACAAAGAACAAAAACAAGTCTGCGATCCAAAACAGTACACAGCATGTTAGTGTAAACTTAATAAGAAGAAAGGTTCAGATATACATAAAAAAGGGGTAATCTTAAGTACTAAGCAATTTAACAATTTAACCTATAACTTATATTATTTCTAAATTAACTGAGGCTGTTACTATATACATCCAGTTCAGTAATGAGTCTTACATTGGTTGTTATCTGAAGCGTTACAACATTTGAGTACCAGCTCGTTATATGAGCGACACATGCGCTGTATAGGACTATTACTGGAAACGATGTTTTTAGACAGTTTATTTGTATTTGTATAACAGTTTAGTTTTTTGTTTTTTGCTTCTAATTGGGTAATATGGTGATATGGTCTAAATATTGGTGTAGATATCACTGGGCACAAATATCTTATAGGCGTCATTATTTTTACACGCTTTATATTAACTTCACCTGGATGTTTGTATGTTTGTTTGTATGTTTTGTTTGTAACCGACTTCTTTGGGCGCGATTTTGACCCACTTTAAACGGCCAGATTTCGTTGAAACTTTGTACATTTATTGAGGACCGATGACAATACACTAATTTGATAATTTTTTTTTTTTTTTTTTGTATTTTTGTTTGTATGTTTGTTTGTAACTGTCTTCTTTGGGCGCGATTTTGACCCACTTAAAACGGCCAGATAGGCGTGTTTTTTAGTTTTTTTAAACTACTATTCTGCCCTGCTTAGCGCAAAGGCGGTATCTCAATGAACGCTAGTTTCGAGATAATTGAAGTTATAGCGGTAAGTCAGAATCATCTTCACGCGTTATACTTACCGCTAATCGGCTTGGAAAAAAATGTGTTCTTGTTTAAGAGATTTGGCGTTATTCAAATACGGCTGGTTGCCTACACAATATTGGAATACCTCTTATACCCTAAATAAGTTTAGGTAAAACTGAGATAGAGAAATCTTTCTTAAGGGTCTTTTCACATGTTTTAAACGAGATACCGCTAAAAGGCTTAGTTCATTTCGTATTTTGTTAAGCTATCCAATGGCATAAAAATCAAATTTTCGATTTTTTTTTTTGAGATACCGCTTTTGCGCTAAGCAGGGCAGTATTATTGTGTTTCTAAATTAGCCATGCTCGTCATCGCGCTAGCCGGTGAGTGTCCCAGACGAGCAATGCCCGGCTGTAGACTAGGCGTCCCCCCCGGCGGCGACCAGACGACCTGTTACACACTCCACTGGCCGCCAGCGCGGTACTGCCGCCACACCTACACAATACATGTCACGTGCTAATGATGCATTACTTGCCGCCTCATTGTTTACTATACGATTTCTACTCCTTCGTATGAGCTAATGATGTAAATATGTATCTATATAAAATATATATGTATGTATATGTAGTATATTAGTTGTGTTAGCAACCATAATACGAGCTAAAAATGGTTCAGCATGGGGCTAACCAGCCGTATGTGAATGTAAAAAAAAAAAAAAATGTCAAAAAAAAAATTGACAAATTGTCAATGACTACCCCTGATTTCTGGCATTACAATATTTTGGGGTTAATATGTCGAATCTACCGACCACTTTAAATAGACCCTCTAAAAATCTTATGGTTAAATTTATGCCACTATAAATACTCGTACGTATTATTATTTTGCGAAAGGTTGTCTTCGGACGTTTAACTATTGAGTGTATTATAAATGAATGAATGAATATTTATAAAACTAAAGATGTCATATTAAAGTAAAAAAAGGCCTCTGAACTGGTATAAAGACTGTTTGTACTTAGCCTAATAGCCGGGACCTACAAAAACGTATCAGCCGAATCACGGTAGTGCTCAGAAGAAGATTCCACATTTTTAAAATATTTTTTTTTTCTGTCCGCTCTGACCGCTCCTTTACTTCGATGATCAATTCAGATCATCTTAATAAATCGAGCTTCTATTTAATTATTTAAGGTACCGGCTGTTAATCTCAATAAAGCAAAAAGAACACTTAAGAGACGTTTGTATCTCTTAATACCAGAGCTAATGCACTTCTCTCTGAAGCAGAAGAATATAATATATGAACCGACTAAAACTTGGCACGTAATCCAACACAATTACTTAATACAAACCTTGAGAATAATTTCTACTCATAATACGTTTAATTAGACACAAACAGGTACAAAGCAACAATGTGCAGAAACACGGAAGCGTATGACTAATCTGCATAAATGCACTTTGCATTAAAATGCCATTTATCCAATTTTTCTACTAAACTTGGCTCATCACAACTGGAAAATTCTGCCACTATCCTTTGTCAGTGTTCCGCGTTAAGGTGCACGCGCATTGCACAGGCTGGCATCTAATTACAAAAGTAATTGATAAGATAAAAGGATAAATTGCCACAATTGTTAAAGCCGCCTATTGTGCAACAAAATTGCTAGAACTGTGTTTCTTTTTTTTTTCACTTTTGGTTTTTGTTTGTTATTGCTGTACAATAAAGGATTCTTCTATTGTATTGTATAATTAATTTTCGTTTTCAAAGTGTACATACTCGTACGTATATATAATAATTGAAAAGTGTGAGTTTTACAGTTTGTGTCACGTTATAGAGCTTCGGTGAAATTCTTTGCCAATTTCCTTCTTCACGGATAACTATAAGTATAATCTATTGTTAATCGGTTGTCAAGGCACTTGTGAACTAATTTCTTCTTGGCAAGTACGCTCCACTTGAGATCACAATATTGCGTACCATAAGGTGAGTTGTGATCAAGTGCAAGCTCATTCCGTATAAAGAAAAATTGGCTCAGTGCGAAGGAATTTCATCATTATCTTTAAGAAATTCAATAACATTTGTTGTATGGGAACCCATATTAGTTTTATTTATATTCAATTATTTATTTCCAAAGATAATAAAAAAAATTATGTTCTATGAAATTTTAAGCGCCTACCTGTTACTGTTATTGAGATATCACCAAAATAAATAAACACAGTTATTGAGGATCCCTCTTACTACTTTTTTAAGTATTAGTTGTTATAGCGGCACGAAAAATACATAACTTGTAAAAATGGCAGCTTTGTTAGATATCACACTGTGGAACTCTTTGCCGGAATCTCTGTTCCATCTGAACTAATAAATCTTACTTTTACGTTTCTTCTTGGCAAGCGCGTTCTACCCTAAATCAAAACATCAGTTAACATCAAGTGAGTTGCAATCAAGCGCTTGCCTATCCATCATAAAAAATATCACGGGTTTTGTAATACAGACAGACAAACAGCGAGGGTTAAATAGGATCCTACTACTAGGAGGTTTACCTTTTAGGTACGGAACCGTAGAAATGCACGTGCACCCCAAACTGCGTAGCTCGTAAGTACAATACGCCATATTTATAAATTAGCACTCGTTCCAAAGGACAAAGAGCTATGAAAGCGTGAATCATTGGCGGCCTAATTGCAACGCCAATTACTGCGTGATGCGCCAGACGCAGACAGATGAATTGAGGTTCTCGGAAAAATTGGGACGGAAAACTCGGACCTACAGGGTTACTCATTACGTCAAATAAATCATATAAGATCAATAAAATATATCACACACAGTTAAACGTTTTTTTTTTTAGTTTATATTATGGTTGCTAACACTACTGATATACTACATTATGCATACGTATATCAATACATATTCAACACCCAGACCGACAGCCAACAAATTTAGTCCAGCACAAAGATGTTGGCCGTGTCGGAAATCGAACCCGGAACCTTCTGATTGGCGGCTGGTTAGCCCGATACTTATTCCTAGCGCCTGTAGCTCGACAAGCTAAGGTGATTATCGGTCGATGCGGACGGTGTCTGGATGGGTTACCATGCACAAGACTGTCGTTTTTAAAATGCCATTTTCATCAAGGCGCTGCTACAGTGGGTCGGATGACAAGTTAAATTGTAGGACCCGGCTGTTAGTTTTAGTACATGCAGTCGTTAAGCCAAAGTCAGAGTCTTGGGGTGGCTTGATTGATTGGTTTTGAATCTTGAAAGTACTTTATTAAGATAATTATTATAACATGTATGTACAGCGTTCTTATTCTGCACAACATTAACCTAATATACTAGGATTTTACTAGACTAACAGCGTCTTTAAAAAACTTACGTCTAGGTTCTTTAGGTTATAAACTAATTACTTATTAAATCTTATTATAAACAACAACTAGTTACTAGTATTATATTTATCTAAATCTAATTACGTACTATGACCGTGCCAGCTCGTACGTTTATGGCAGATTTACATTTAATTTAGCTTATTACTAGGTAATAAGTTCTTAAAAAAATATAATATTTTTACCTTACAAAGATATTGTATTTTTGTAAGAAAGTAACTGGGGTGGCTTAAAAACTTTTGACATAGCCATACTCTAGCTCATACAAAGAAGATGACAATTTGAACTTATTTAAGCGCCTTAAAAGTAAATAAAATAGCCAACCATAGTTATTAGTAACGCACTAATGGATGTATTACATTAATTATACACAATTACAGTAGAATAGCCACTACGATTATGTTTATAAATGCAATAAACAGTAATTGCGCGAATAAAGCAGATGTAGAGATCATTTGCCGTTAGTTATTTCTATTTCAGCCACAACTTTGCTTGTATCGTCTGTAACTCAGGTAGTATAGTACTTATAGCTCGGCTTATCAAGGTGATCTGACGCGATCACTGAAGTTAGGCAACTATCGATGAAATTTAGCATTTTTTATTGGTTGGAGTCACAAGTCTTGTAAATTAAGTATAGCGCTTTTAGCTCGGCAAACTAAGGTGATCTGACGCGATCATTGCGCCGCGTTTTTTTATTAAGTGTCTAAAACGATTTATCGTGCAGTGAAAAGAGCTTACCTGGGACGAGCGAGCGGTCGTCGACCGGTTGGAGGTCCCAGGTATCGCTGGATAGACCAAGTGGAGGAGGACCTGCGCCATCTTCAGGTCACGCAGTGGCAGGAGAAGGCACAGGACCGAGAACAGTGGCGTCTCCTAGTATCGGAGGCCAGGATCCGATTCGGGTCGACGCGCCAACCCAGTTAGTTTTAGTTTTTTTAAAACGATTATAGCTATTGTAGTCATTTCTAATGGGGAGTATTGTTCTCTGGTGTAAACATTGCACAGATTAATTAACCGTTGTCTAACTTCAATGATCGCGTCAGATCACCTTAGTTTGCCGAGCTATAACCACTACGCTAAATTTACAAGACTTGTGACTTCGACCAATAAAAAATACTAAATTTCATGATCGTTGCCTAACTTCAATGATCGCGTCAGATCACCTTAGTTTGCCGAGCTATAACCACTACGCTAAATTTACAAGACTTGTGACTCCAACCAATAAATAATGCTAAATTTGATCGATCGTTGCCTAACTTCAATGATCGCGTCAGATCAACTTAGTTTGCCGAGCTATAAGCGCTATACTTAATTTAAAAGACTTGTGACTCCAACCAATAAAAAATGCTAAATTTTATAGAACAAAAAAAAATAAACAATAAATAAATACATATACAATAAATTTCATTATCGTTGCCTAACTTCAATGATCGCGCCAGATCGCCTTAGTTTGCTGAGCTACAGGCACAACGCTAAAACATGCCTATTTTATTACAAGACATGTGACTCCAACTAACAATTAAAATAATGTTTGCATAACCAGCAATCAACACGTAACTCAAAGCAAAGCCTGCTCATAATTAGAATTGCATTTACTAAAAACAAGTGAAGTAATTAAAAAGAAATAAAGCAACTCTGATTGCAATCCTACGGCGCTGTAATTGGCTGAAACTTAAATACTCCATCAACGGTCCAAGGCAATTCGAAATTAGTACCTACTATAGATTGGAATTGCCTTACAGCCGTGGAATTAGTTTAAGTATATTTACAAAGAACGGCATTAACTTACGAAAAGAGTATGAAACAAAGTATGAGCGTTATCAGTAAGGTTTAACCGTATTTTAAATAAAGAACATGTTACTTTACATTATTTCATTCAATTTATGTTGCCTTAAGGCCGTGGAATTAGCTTAATTATATTCACATAGAACGGCGGCGTTTACTAACGAAAGAAAAGTATGAGTACAATCAGTTAGGTTTTATTGTAATTTACATAAAAAAACATATGACTATACATTATTTCATTCAATTTCTGTTTATATTGTTCTGTATCTTCATTACGAGAACTGCAAAGCTTTGGAACTCTTTTCCTGAGGTCTCTTTTTCCTGAGAAGTACAATTTAAGGGTCTTTAAATCTAGAGTAAACTAGCTGACCCGGCAAACGTTGTTTTGCCATATTAATTATTTTTATTCTAGTTTCTAGACAAATTCTAGTATAATTAAAATGTTACTTACTTATTATAAGTGTGTATGGTATATGCGTGAAATGGGTATGGAGCGCCATGAACAAATGTTAAGGGAATATAAAAGTAACAAACGCCAAAAAATATTATGTTCAATCAAATCTATTTAATAGTGTTTATTTTAACAAACATTAATTTGTTCTTCTTAGATGGCACCGACGCCAAGAATACAGGATAAATAAAAATTGAAAATAGCATTTTTATAAGTAAATCAAATAAAGTCTTCAATTGTACTTATGTGTAGGCATAAAATTATTTTTCACTTTTTAGATACAGTTAGAATTTATAAATGTAGGTATGATTTTGAAGTCTGTTATTTCTATAATACAATTTCATTGTAAAATTTTTAAGGTTAGTAGGTTTTTCTAAAGTTTTAGGTATTCAAAATTTCTTAGCGATTCCATTCGAGCCGTTACCAAACAAATTACATAATATTGGTATTGTCATAAGCTATGACCCAAAACGTCATAGGACCAATCGCGAGCGAATCGAGCCCTACGCGAGCGAAGCGAGCGCGAAAATTTTTAGCATATTTGTTCGAGCCGTTTGAGCATAAAGAAGTCCAAAACAGAACAAATTACATAATATTTGTAGTGTCGTAAGCTATGACCCAAAACGTCCTAGGACCAATCGCGAGCAAAGCGAGCCGGATGCGAGCGCAGCGAGCTATGCGCGAGCGAAGCGAGCGCGAAAATTTTTAGCATATTTGTTCGAGCCGCTTGAGCATAATAAAGTCCAAAGCAGAACAAATCACATAATATTTGTTGTGTCGTAAGCTATGACCCAAAAGTCCTAGGACCAATCGCGAGCGAAGCGAGCGCGAATATTTTTAGCATATTTGTTCGAGCCGTTTGAGCATAAAGAAGTTCGAAGCAGAACAAATTACATAATATTTGTCGTGTCGTGAGCTATGACCCAAAAAGTCCTAGGACCAATCGCGAGCAAAGCGAGCCGGATGCGAGCGCAGCGAGCTATGCGCGAGCGAAGCGAGCGCGAAAATTTTTAGCATATTTGTTCGAGCCGTTTGAGCATAAAGAAGTCCAAAGCAGAACAAATTACATAATATTTGTAGTGTCATCATCATATTTGTTGAAAATTTTTTGCTCATACGTTCGGGGTCTAGTTTATTAGTACATCAAATTTTATAGCTTCTTCTACGTAAGAACTAAGTGATCAAGTTATGTTGTCGATAGTTTTTCAAGCTCCTGCCTTAGTTTAACGACTGTTTGTGCTAAGAGGACTTACAATTTAATGTATAATCTGATCCACAGTAGCGCACAGATGAAAATAAATTTTTTTACAACAGCCATGTGCAGGAGAGGTTATGCAATAAAGCGACTTACACGCGGGTGGAGCCGCGGTTAAGTTAATAAGAAAGTTACATTGATATAGCAAAATGATAATTGTTAACAATACTACTACATAGTACGATACATAAACAACAACGAAGGTCGAAATTTGTGTAAACAGTGAGAGAAGTCTGTGAAGAAGAATTTTGTGAGTAAAACAGGAGACCGACTTCGGTCTATGGCATAGTGTGGCATTTCACTCACCAGTAAAATAAAGGCGCGGCAAATTTTAAGTATTTAAGATTGGTAATAATCGTAAGCATAAGTATATCCGGTTAAATTTTGTTAGTTATTTTCTTCAAAAAAAAATAGGGATTTTTACTCGAAGTACAGTTAGATACTATATTTGATCAGCTATCAAGCGACATGAAAAATGAATAAAATACTAAAATGGCCATAAAAAATAGGGAATGATGGTAAAAAAGTAAAAAAATTAGGGTTGTATGTATTTTTTAATGCCACTTAATACAAAAATAAAATGAAAAAATTCGTTGAAAAATTAAAAAAAAATGTTTAAGGGTGATCAACCCTTATCACTTAGGGGTATAAAAAATAGATAGTAGCCGATTCTCAGACCTACTGAATACGTATATAAAATTTGGTAAAGATCAGTCGAACCGTTTCGGAGGAGTGCGGTAACAAACACTGTGACACGGAAATTTACAAAATGGCCATAAAAAAATAGGGGTTGATGATAAAAAAGTAAAAATTTAGGGTTGTATGTATTTTTTAATGCCACTTTATATAAAATTCACATAAAAAAAATTCGTCGAAAAAATAAAAAAAAATATTTAAGGGTGAACAACCCTTATCATTTAGGGGTAAAAACGTTTCACGTTGGCCGATTCTCATACCTACTGAATACGCATATGAAATTTGGTAATGATCAGTCAAGCCGTTTCGGAGGAGTTCGGTAACAAACACTGTGACACGGAAATTTTATATATAAGAAGACTAGCTGACCCGGCAAACGTTGTTTTGCCTTATTAATAATTTTTATTCTAGATTCTAGACAAATTCTAGTATAATTAAAATGTTACTTACCTATTATAAGTGTGTATGGTATATGCGTGAAATGGGTATGGAGCGCTATGAAAAAACGTTAAGGGAATATAAAAATAACAAACGCCAAAAAATATCATGTTCAAGTTTTTATAGTTTATTACCTAAAATAACATCATTATCACATATTAATTACGACAGGAACAATAACAAACAACATCAATCTTTTAATGCTATAGCGTGAACCTTATCCATAGCACCAATTACCTCTTTTAAATGAGCATTATATTCAATATTGAGCTCATACTGGAATGCTAGACGCAATAAAATTGTTTTAAAAACACATAACCGACTCCAAAACCATATCTATTTAATAGTGTTTATTTTAACAAACATTAATTTGTTCTTCTTAGATGGCACCGAATCCAAGAATACAGGATAAATAAAAATTAAAAATAGCATTTTTATAAGTTAATCGAATAAAGTCTTCAATGGTACTTATGTGTAGGCATTAAATTATTTTTCACTTTTTAGATACAGTAAGAATTTATAAATGTAGGTATGATTTTGAAGTCTGTTATTTGTCTGTTACAATTTCATTGTAAAATTTTTAAGGTGAGTAATGATATTTTTCTAAAGTTTTAGGTATTTTTAGCGATTCCGTTCGAGCCGTTACCAAACAAATTACATAATATTTGTAGTGTCATAAGCTATGACCCAAAACGTCATAAAACCAACTGCGAGCGAAGCGAGCGCGAACATTTTTAGCATATTTGTTCGAGCCACTTGAGCATAAAGAATTCCAAAGCAGAACAAATTTCATAATATTTGTAGTGTCGTAAGCTATGACCCAAAACGTCCTAGGACCAATCGCGAGCGAAGCGAGCCGGATGCGAGCGCAGCGAGCTATGCGCGAGCGAAGCGAGCGCGAAAATTTTTAGCATAATATTTGTTCGAGCCGTTTGAGCATAAAGAAGTCCAAAGCAGAACAAAATACATAATATTTGTAGTGTCGTAAGCTATGACCCAAAACGTCCTAGGACCAATCGCGAGCGAAGCGAGCCGGATGCGAGCGCAGCGAGCTATGCGCGAGCGAAGCGAGCGCGAAAATTTTTAGCATAATATTTGTTCGAGCCGTTTGAGCATAAAGAAGTCCAAAGCAGAACAAAATACATAATATTTGTAGTGTCATAAGCTATGACCCAAAACGTCCTAGAGCCAACCGCGAGCGAAGCGAGCCGGATGCGAGCGCAGCGAGCTATGCGCGAGCGAAGCAAGCGCGAAAATTTTTAGCATAATATTTGTTCGAGCCGTTTGAGCATAAAGAAGTCCAAAGCATAACAAATTACATAATATTTGTAGTGTCGTAAGCTATGACCCAAAACGTCCTAGGACCAATCGCGAGCGAAGCGAGCCGGATGCGAGCGCAGCGAGCTATGCGCGAGCGAAGCGAGCGCGAAAATTTTTAGCAAAATATTTGTTCGAGCCGTTTGAGCATAAAGAAGTCCAAAGCAGAACAAAATACATAATATTTGTAGTGTCGTAAGCTATGACCCAAAACGTCCTAGGACCAATCGCGAGCGAAGCGAGCCGGATGCGAGCGCAGCGAGCTATGCGCGAGCGAAGCAAGCGCGAACATTTTTAGCATAATATTTGTTCGAGCCGTTTGAGCATAAAGAAGTCCAAAGCATAACAAATTACATAATATTTGTAGTGTCGTAAGCTATGACCCAAAACGTCCTAGGACCAATCGCGAGCGAAGCGAGCCGGATGCGAGCGCAGCGAGCTATGTGCGAGCGAAGCGAGCGCGAAAATTTTTAGCATAATATTTGTTCGAGCCGTTTGAGCATAAAGAAGTCCAACGCAGAACAAATTACATAATATTTGTAGTGTCATAAGCTATGACCCAAAACGTCCTAGGGCCAACCGCGAGCGAAGCGAGCCGGACGCGAGCGCAGCGAGCTATGCGCGAGTGAAGCGAGCGCGAAAATTTTTATCATATTTGTTTGAGCCGTTTGAGCATAAAGAAGTCCAAAGCAGAACAAATTACATAATATTTGTAGTGTCATCATCATATTTGTTGAACATTTTTTGCTCTACGGGGTCTAGTTTATTAGTACATCAAATTTTATAGCTTCTTCTACGTAAGAACTAAGAGATCAAGTTATGTTGTCGAGAGTTTTTCAAGCCCCTGCCTTAGTAAAACGACTGTTTGTACTAAGAGGACCTACAATTTAACGAATTATCCGATCCACAGTAGCGCACAGATGAAAATACATTTTTTTACAACAGTCATGTGCAGGAGAGGTTACGCAATAAACCGACTTACACGCGGGTGGAGCCGCGGGCAACATCTAGTACTTAATTAGAGAGTTACATTGAGATAGCAAAATAATAATTGTAAACAATACTACTACATACGATACATAAACAATAACGAAGAACGAAATTTGTGTAAACAATGAGAGAAGTCTTTGAAGAAGAATTTTGTGAGTGAAACAGGAGACCGACTTCAGTCTATGGCATAGTGTGGCATTTCACTCACCAGTAAAGTAAAGACGCGGCAAATTTTAAGTATTTAAGATTGGTAATACTAAGCATATGTATATCAATCAGGTTAAATTTTGTTAGTTATTTTCTTAAAAAAAAAATAGATGTTTACTCGAAGTACAGTTAAAGACACTATATTTGATCAGTTATCAAGCGAGATGAAAAATTTATAAAATACTAAAATAGCCATAAAAAATAGGGAATGATGATAAAAAAGTAAAAAAATAAGGGTTGTATGTATTTTCTAATGCCACTTGATACAAAAATAAAATTAAAAAAATTCGTTGAAAAATTAAAAAAAAATATTTAAGGGTGATCAACCCTTATCACATAGGGGTATAAAAAATAGATAGTAGCCGATGTTCAGACCTACTGAATACGTATATAAAATTTGGTAAAGATCAGTCGATCCGTTTCGGAGTAATGTACGGTAACAAACACTGTGACACGGAAATTTACTAAAATGGCCATAAAAAAATAGGGGTTGATGATAAAAAAGTAAAAATTTAGAGTTGTGTGTATTTTTTAATGCCACTTTATATTAAATTCAAATAAAAAAAAATCGTCGAAAAAATAAAAAAATATATTTAAGGGTGAACAACCCTTATCACTTAGGGGTATAAACGTTTCACGTTGGCTTATTCTCATACCTATTGAATACGCATATGAAATTTGGTAATGATCAGTCAAGCCGTTTCGGAGGAGTACGGTAACAAACACTGTGACACGGAAATTTTATATATAAGACTAGCTGACCCGGCAAACGTTGTTTTGCCATATTAATTATTTTTATTCTAGTTTCTAGACAAATTCTAGTATAATTAAAATGTTACTTACTTATTATAAGTGTGTATGGTATATGCGTGAAATGGGTATGGAGCGCCATGAACAAATGTTAAGGGAATATAAAAGTAACAAACGCCAAAAAATATTATGTTCAATCAAATCTATTTAATAGTGTTTATTTTAACAAACATTAATTTGTTCTTCTTAGATGGCACCGACGCCAAGAATACAGGATAAATAAAAATTGAAAATAGCATTTTTATAAGTAAATCAAATAAAGTCTTCAATTGTACTTATGTGTAGGCATAAAATTATTTTTCACTTTTTAGATACAGTTAGAATTTATAAATGTAGGTATGATTTTGAAGTCTGTTATTTCTATAATACAATTTCATTGTAAAATTTTTAAGGTTAGTAGGTTTTTCTAAAGTTTTAGGTATTCAAAATTTCTTAGCGATTCCATTCGAGCCGTTACCAAACAAATTACATAATATTGGTATTGTCATAAGCTATGACCCAAAACGTCATAGGACCAATCGCGAGCGAATCGAGCCCTACGCGAGCGAAGCGAGCGCGAAAATTTTTAGCATATTTGTTCGAGCCGTTTGAGCATAAAGAAGTCCAAAACAGAACAAATTACATAATATTTGTAGTGTCGTAAGCTATGACCCAAAACGTCCTAGGACCAATCGCGAGCAAAGCGAGCCGGATGCGAGCGCAGCGAGCTATGCGCGAGCGAAGCGAGCGCGAAAATTTTTAGCATATTTGTTCGAGCCGCTTGAGCATAATAAAGTCCAAAGCAGAACAAATCACATAATATTTGTAGTGTCGTAAGCTATGACCCAAAAGTCCTAGGACCAATCGCGAGCGAAGCGAGCGCGAATATTTTTAGCATATTTGTTCGAGCCGTTTGAGCATAAAGAAGTTCGAAGCAGAACAAATTACATAATATTTGTCGTGTCGTGAGCTATGACCCAAAAAGTCCTAGGACCAATCGCGAGCAAAGCGAGCCGGATGCGAGCGCAGCGAGCTATGCGCGAGCGAAGCGAGCGCGAAAATTTTTAGCATATTTGTTCGAGCCGTTTGAGCATAAAGAAGTCCAAAGCAGAACAAATTACATAATATTTGTAGTGTCATCATCATATTTGTTGAAAATTTTTTGCTCATACGTTCGGGGTCTAGTTTATTAGTACATCAAATTTTATAGCTTCTTCTACGTAAGAACTAAGTGATCAAGTTATGTTGTCGATAGTTTTTCAAGCTCCTGCCTTAGTTTAACGACTGTTTGTGCTAAGAGGACTTACAATTTAATGTATAATCTGATCCACAGTAGCGCACAGATGAAAATAAATTTTTTTACAACAGCCATGTGCAGGAGAGGTTATGCAATAAAGCGACTTACACGCGGGTGGAGCCGCGGTTAAGTTAATAAGAAAGTTACATTGATATAGCAAAATGATAATTGTTAACAATACTACTACATAGTACGATACATAAACAACAACGAAGGTCGAAATTTGTGTAAACAGTGAGAGAAGTCTGTGAAGAAGAATTTTGTGAGTAAAACAGGAGACCGACTTCGGTCTATGGCATAGTGTGGCATTTCACTCACCAGTAAAATAAAGGCGCGGCAAATTTTAAGTATTTAAGATTGGTAATAATCGTAAGCATAAGTATATCCGGTTAAATTTTGTTAGTTATTTTCTTCAAAAAAAAATAAGGATTTTTACTCGAAGTACAGTTAGATACTATATTTGATCAGCTATCAAGCGACATGAAAAATGAATAAAATACTAAAATGGCCATAAAAAATAGGGAATGATGGTAAAAAAGTAAAAAAATTAGGGTTGTATGTATTTTTTAATGCCACTTAATACAAAAATAAAATGAAAAAATTCGTTGAAAAATTAAAAAAAAATGTTTAAGGGTGATCAACCCTTATCACTTAGGGGTATAAAAAATAGATAGTAGCCGATTCTCAGACCTACTGAATACGTATATAAAATTTGGTAAAGATCAGTCGAACCGTTTCGGAGGAGTGCGGTAACAAACACTGTGACACGGAAATTTACAAAATGGCCATAAAAAAATAGGGGTTGATGATAAAAAAGTAAAAATTTAGGGTTGTATGTATTTTTTAATGCCACTTTATATAAAATTCACATAAAAAAAATTCGTCGAAAAAATAAAAAAAAATATTTAAGGGTGAACAACCCTTATCATTTAGGGGTAAAAACGTTTCACGTTGGCCGATTCTCATACCTACTGAATACGCATATGAAATTTGGTAATGATCAGTCAAGCCGTTTCGGAGGAGTTCGGTAACAAACACTGTGACACGGAAATTTTATATATAAGAAGATAAGATAAGTTCCTTCTAGGCAAGCGTGTTACATTTTAGATCACAGTAAAACTTAACGTCAAGCAAGTATTGGTAAAAATGATCCTACTCATCATAAAAACATGATATTATTTGTGATACACATTTTTTACACCTCTGAAATCGATCATTTTTTTTTTATAATGTACATACATTGTCAGTGACAATCGGTGGAACATGCCTAGTCAGCAGTTACTAGCTCTGATAAAGGTTAAAAAATGCTGCACACTGTTAAATTTTAGCGACAGATTGGTAGCTTGCCGGACTAGCACTAAACTATGTTTTACTAATAACTTTTTTTACACTGGCTTGTTCTTCATAACAACTCACCAGATGGTAAGCGATAAAAGATCTAAGGCGGAGCGCGCTTGCCCAGGAGAAACCGGTTCACTTTTCTTAAATACTTCATATTAGTTGTCTTATTGGTTATTTTCTTTTATTTTACAATTCTGTACTCGGCATAAATCGCATTGGACTTCCTGTAACATGCACATAAAACATTAAATCAACCCTAAATGTAACATATAAAGCTCAAAATCGTGTAAGCTTCGAAAGGATAGAGTTGTAAACTAAGAAGCAACGGCCTGTGAAATGAAAGCCTAATTTTATTATGAGCGAAACGATTACAAGGGATAGAAGGGTTTGTATTGGACTATCGGTTGTTAAAGCTATAGAAAAGGGTATAGGATTTTTAAATACTTTCCCACGGCTGGGACTCGGGGCCTTGGAGAGAGATATAGGCCATATTCCACCACGCTGGCCAAGTGTGGGTCAACGGTTCCTCACGATAATTCACCGTTCTCCCGAAAAGACACATTAGCTTGTACATTTTTTTATTCATTTCACAAGCAGAGCCAGGCACCACACATGAGTTAACAATACTCTTACCTAAAGTGAAGCATTCCTAGTCTGAATATACTGGCTGTCAAGGAGACTGCCGATAAAAATATAACAAGCTAATATTAACCAAGCGCTTACTCCATACTCGTAAACAACTTACTCCGTAAAACTACAGCTAAGTACGTAAATACAGTATCCGGCGATTAATGTTGCACATTGACCTGTAGAAAGAGACAATCGGCTAATTTCGAGATCGCTGTCCCTTTCGCACACTACCTATGTGACCTTTTGTCTGTTGTCATAGATACCAGACTCACGCACACTATCTATATGTCAAAGTCTAAGTATTTGTTAGCTACAGGTAAGTTACGTGCACATAGATACGTTAAATATTATGTATAAACAAAAGTAATATAAATTCAAATAAGATGATAATATATAATCACAATATATGTACTCCAATCAGTACAAAATATAATCAGCAATAACTTCGGTAAGAAAATATACCTAGAAGGAGTATATGCTTGTAAAAACGAATTTACAAATTATTACAAAATATTTTTTTTTCATAAAGTCAAAGTCAAAGTACTTTATTGATAACAATGCAGTTACAAGTCATATGTCTCTATCATCAATAGCATCTTGTATTTTAAAGTAATCTTTGTATGACGAATTGACAGTAGTTGTCACAGATACCGGACTGTGTACATCGTGCAACAGAGACAACGCTCTACGAAGCCGAAATTACCCGATTGTCTCTTTCCAAAAGTCGATGTGCAATATTTATCGGCGACAGGTGTAGGTAGGTATACAACGAACCAATAGCATTTTTGCAATGTCATACTCGATGCAGTCTGCAGTTCGCGTCTCGCCCTCGAATGCATACAATTATGTAGGAAATAGCGCTTTGGATGCCTTTTATGTCCCGACTTTTATGACTGGCTGTAACTTGAACTTTTTGTGTAGGTGTTTTCCTTTATAGAATAAATTGAAAATGACGTGATTAAGTGGTTTGAAGGCATTTATAAATTTACTAGCTGACCCGGCAAACGTTGTTTTGCCTTATACATTCTTCTATTCTAGTTTCTAGACAAAAGCAGTGCCAGCAAAGAAAGTAAATTTAATAGTGTTTTTTTAACACACATTAATTTGTCCTTCTTACATGGTACAGACTCCAAGAATACAGGATAAATAAACTTTTAAAATAGCATTTTATAAGTACACACATCAAGTAAACTCTTCGATTGTACTTGTAAATTTACCACGCACCACGGTGTTAGCCGCGTCAATTCAAGATAAAAGTAATCTTTGATTTAATCCAGGGCTTAAACTATGTTCATACAGAATTTTATCTAAATCGGTTCTGTTGTTTGAACGTGAAGAAGTAACAAACATACAAACGAACACACACACACACATGCTTAAACTTTCACATTTATAATATTAGTAGAATATGTTTTGCAATGTTTTCTATGCTAGCACAGGACACTTCAGAGTAAATCCTATCCTACTAATATATATATATATATATATTTTGGACACATTCACATACGGCTGGTTAGCCCCATACTGAACCATTTCTAGCTCGTATTATGGTTCCTAACACAGCTGATATATTACATATACGAGTACATACATACATATTATATATATAAATACATATAAAGCTAGTAGTAATATATAGCGTAGTTAGTTAAATTTGGTTTTACGTCTACTTAGCAGTAGCCCAGTATATATGAAGTACCTGCCACAGGTAGATATAGTATAGTAGATATACCACAGTATATTGTCACAGAGGGTCGTGTCCTGTCCGTCGTGCAATCGTGACCCGTCAGCTGTTTGATGTTTTTATGCATCCAATAAACATCACAGCGGAAAAATTGCAGTGAGATGTACTTACTTATATTAATATTAAATTCAAATAAAAAAAAATCGTCGAAAAAATAAAAAAATATATTTAAGGGTGAACAACCCTTATCACTTAGGGGTAAAAACGTTTCACGTTGGCTTATTCTCATACCTATTGAATACGCATATGAAATTTGGTAATGATCAGTCAAGCCGTTTCGGAGGAGTACGGTAACAAACACTGTGACACGGAAATTTTATATATAAGATAAGTTCCTTCTAGGCAAGCGTGTTACATTTTAGATCACAGTAAAACTTAACGTCAAGCAAGTATTGGTAAAAATGATCCTACTCATCATAAAAACATGATATTATTTGTGATACACATTTTTTACACCTCTGAAATCGATCATTTTTTTTTTATAATGTACATACATTGTCAGTGACAATCGGTGGAACATGCCTAGTCAGCAGTTACTAGCTCTGATAAAGGTTAAAAAATGCTGCACACTGTTAAATTTTAGCGACAGATTGGTAGCTTGCCGGACTAGCACTAAACTATGTTTTACTAATAACTTTTTTTACACTGGCTTGTTCTTCATAACAACTCACCAGATGGTAAGCGATAAAAGATCTAAGGCGGAGCGCGCTTGCCCAGGAGAAACCGGTTCACTTTTCTTAAATACTTCATATTAGTTGTCTTATTGGTTATTTTCTTTTATTTTACAATTCTGTACTCGGCATAAATCGCATTGGACTTCCTGTAACATGCACATAAAACATTAAATCAACCCTAAATGTAACATATAAAGCTCAAAATCGTGTAAGCTTCGAAAGGATAGAGTTGTAAACTAAGAAGCAACGGCCTGTGAAATGAAAGCCTAATTTTATTATGAGCGAAACGATTACAAGGGATAGAAGGGTTTGTATTGGACTATCGGTTGTTAAAGCTATAGAAAAGGGTATAGGATTTTTAAATACTTTCCCACGGCTGGGACTCGGGGCCTTGGAGAGAGATATAGGCCATATTCCACCACGCTGGCCAAGTGTGGGTCAACGGTTCCTCACGATAATTCACCGTTCTCCCGAAAAGACACATTAGCTTGTACATTTTTTTATTCATTTCACAAGCAGAGCCAGGCACCACACATGAGTTAACAATACTCTTACCTAAAGTGAAGCATTCCTAGTCTGAATATACTGGCTGTCAAGGAGACTGCCGATAAAAATATAACAAGCTAATATTAACCAAGCGCTTACTCCATACTCGTAAACAACTTACTCCGTAAAACTACAGCTAAGTACGTAAATACAGTATCCGGCGATTAATGTTGCACATTGACCTGTAGAAAGAGACAATCGGCTAATTTCGAGATCGCTGTCCCTTTCGCACACTACCTATGTGACCTTTTGTCTGTTGTCATAGATACCAGACTCACGCACACTATCTATATGTCAAAGTCTAAGTATTTGTTAGCTACAGGTAAGTTACGTGCACATAGATACGTTAAATATTATGTATAAACAAAAGTAATATAAATTCAAATAAGATGATAATATATAATCACAATATATGTACTCCAATCAGTACAAAATATAATCAGCAATAACTTCGGTAAGAAAATATACCTAGAAGGAGTATATGCTTGTAAAAACGAATTTACAAATTATTACAAAATATTTTTTTTTCATAAAGTCAAAGTCAAAGTACTTTATTGATAACAATGCAGTTACAAGTCATATGTCTCTATCATCAATAGCATCTTGTATTTTAAAGTAATCTTTGTATGACGAATTGACAGTAGTTGTCACAGATACCGGACTGTGTACATCGTGCAACAGAGACAACGCTCTACGAAGCCGAAATTACCCGATTGTCTCTTTCCAAAAGTCGATGTGCAATATTTATCGGCGACAGGTGTAGGTAGGTATACAACGAACCAATAGCATTTTTGCAATGTCATACTCGATGCAGTCTGCAGTTCGCGTCTCGCCCTCGAATGCATACAATTATGTAGGAAATAGCGCTTTGGATGCCTTTTATGTCCCGACTTTTATGACTGGCTGTAACTTGAACTTTTTGTGTAGGTGTTTTCCTTTATAGAATAAATTGAAAATGACGTGATTAAGTGGTTTGAAGGCATTTATAAATTTACTAGCTGACCCGGCAAACGTTGTTTTGCCTTATACATTCTTCTATTCTAGTTTCTAGACAAAAGCAGTGCCAGCAAAGAAAGTAAATTTAATAGTGTTTTTTTAACACACATTAATTTGTCCTTCTTACATGGTACAGACTCCAAGAATACAGGATAAATAAACTTTTAAAATAGCATTTTATAAGTACACACATCAAGTAAACTCTTCGATTGTACTTGTAAATTTACCACGCACCACGGTGTTAGCCGCGTCAATTCAAGATAAAAGTAATCTTTGATTTAATCCAGGGCTTAAACTATGTTCATACAGAATTTTATCTAAATCGGTTCTGTTGTTTGAACGTGAAGAAGTAACAAACATACAAACGAACACACACACACACATGCTTAAACTTTCACATTTATAATATTAGTAGAATATGTTTTGCAATGTTTTCTATGCTAGCACAGGACACTTCAGAGTAAATCCTATCCTACTAATATATATATATATATATATTTTGGACACATTCACATACGGCTGGTTAGCCCCATACTGAACCATTTCTAGCTCGTATTATGGTTCCTAACACAGCTGATATATTACATATACGAGTACATACATACATATTATATATATAAATACATATAAAGCTAGTAGTAATATATAGCGTAGTTAGTTAAATTTGGTTTTACGTCTACTTAGCAGTAGCCCAGTATATATGAAGTACCTGCCACAGGTAGATATAGTATAGTAGATATACCACAGTATATTGTCACAGAGGGTCGTGTCCTGTCCGTCGTGCAATCGTGACCCGTCAGCTGTTTGATGTTTTTATGCATCCAATAAACATCACAGCGGAAAAATTGCAGTGAGATGTACTTACTTATATTAAAGTTGACCCTTATTTGTTTAAAACAGAGACATGATAAGTACAAAGTATATGCAAAAGTTATTATGTTTAAGAAAGCCATGCTATAAGCTTTTTGTTTTTATTTATACTTTTGGTTAGTTGGGAATCTGACGAGTTCAAAATCTAGTGAATTGGAAATTTGAGCCAAGTCTACATTAAAAACAACCTACTGTTACCTCTACACTATGTCAGGTGAAAGTGCGAGGTACCTACTTACCTCGAATCCTCGTGTGCTTTTCATTTGTTTACTCGACTTAACGAATGAAGAAAGTTTGTTGTGTGGTTGATAATTATAAATATATGATGATCAGCTTTGATGATATTTTTTTCCTTTTAGTATATACTGGTAGTTTAATATAATATCTGTTGCTCGCGGCTCCATAGTATAGTATATAGTATGGAGCCGCGATATATATCTGATATAGTATAGTAGATATACCACAGTATATTGTCACAGAGGGTCGTGTCCTGTCCGTCGTGCAATCGTGACCCGTCAGCTGTTTGATGTTTTTATGCATCCAATAAACATCACAGCGGAAAAATTGCAGTGAGATGTACTTACTTATATTAAAGTTGACCCTTATTTGTTTAAAACAGAGACATGATAAGTACAAAGTATATGCAAAAGTTATTATGTTTAAGAAAGCCATGCTATAAGCTTTTTGTTTTTATTTATACTTTTGGTTAGTTGGGAATCTGACGAGTTCAAAATCTAGTGAATTGGAAATTTGAGCCAAGTCTACATTAAAAACAACCTACTGTTACCTCTACACTATGTCAGGTGAAAGTGCGAGGTACCTACTTACCTCGAATCCTCGTGTGCTTTTCATTTGTTTACTCGACTTAACGAATGAAGAAAGTTTGTTGTGTGGTTGATAATTATAAATATATGATGATCAGCTTTGATGATATTTTTTTCCTTTTAGTATATACTGGTAGTTTAATATAATATCTGTTGCTCGCGGCTCCATCCGCGCTTTTCGCGTAGCCTGTGAAAGTTTAATTTTAAAAACACAAAATTCAATTTGAACTTTCAACCCCAATGGCATTCCCCTCAGTACACCATTGGCAAATGTTTCCATAATTATATTTTAATGTACATATTTGATCGAAGCATTTAATAAACTGCTACCATAGTAACTTTCAAGACTTAAACTTATAAACTTTCCATATAAACTTGCAACCCTAATAAAAACCCAGAATTCACTCCTAGCATTGCAAAACCCCAGGACCAGCCAGAAAAGCTTTTCATAATAAGTTTATTAATTAGTATTTAATTACCAAAATTAGAATGCTATAAATACTATCTGCCTCGGTACTGTCAAAAGACGAGACTGTGGAACATGTGCTGTTACACTGTGAATCCACAAACCAAACAAGAGAGAAAACCGGACTAGAAAGGGAATCTCAACAAAACACGACGCTATACTCGGACGCTTCCTGTTTTAATAGAAGTACCACAACATCTGACGCAATGTCAGTGGAACAGGTTCTCCATTCCTGCATTCCCGCTTCTCCATTCCACTACAGAACGAGCAGTGGTGTACCCCTGAGTTCCAGAGCTTCGCTGTAGCGAAGAGACATCGATTCACTGTCGAAGTTCCAAAGATTCGCACAAAACGTTTTGCTTCGACCTTTATTGTGAGAACTGCGAAGCTCTGGAACTCTCTTCCTGAGTCTCTTTTTCCCGAGAAGTACAATTTGGGGGTCTTCAAATCTAGAGTAAATAGGCTCCTTCTAGGCAAGCGTGGTACATCTTAGACCACAGTTAAGCTTAACATCAGACAAGCTGCGGTCAAACGTAAGCCTATTCATCAGTAAAAAAAAAAAACAGGTATGCCAGCGACCCAAGACCGTGCTCCACTATTTTAAGGAGCTTGGATGGCTTGGGTAGGCTGGTAGGGGGAAATGCACAATACGCCTCCTGCGGGTTGTCAGTGCAGGTCTGATCGCCTCCATCATAGAATAAGAATAAGAATACTGTCAACAAAAAGTCCTCATCGTATATTTCTTTACCTTTTTCTGCCAACCTTTAATGTATGCCAATGGCCTAAATGGCCCTTGCCGGGCAGATTTCAGAGAAAACAACAATGACCACGGCGTAGCCAAAGCAATTTCACGGCTGCAGAACCAGTGTCTTCATAATGCTGCGTCACGTGTAATACTTGAGTGATCTCATGAAAACCTGAAGAAAAAACAAAATTTTAAAAGAAGAAATCTTTCGTGTCTTGCATATTGAAAACCTAACAGTGAAATGTTTAACACAATAAATAGATTTTTTTTACAAGTTGAAATATTTTTCGGCATTTTTTTTTCATATTTAAAAAAGAAATCTTTCGTGTCCTGCATATTGAAAACCTAACAGTTAAATGTTTAACACAATAAATAGATTTTAGTTACAAGTTGAAATATTTTTCAGCATTTTTTTTTTATATTTTAAAAGAAGAAATCTTTCGTGTCCTGCATATTGAAAATCTAACAGTTAAATGTTTAACACAATAAATAGATTTTTTTTACAAGTTGAAATATTTTTCGGCATTTTTTTTTCATATTTAAAAAAGAAATCTTTCGTGTCCTGCATATTGAAAACCTAACAGTTAAATGTTTAACACAATAAATAGATTTTAGTTACAAGTTGAAATATTTTTCAGCATTTTTTTTTATATTTTAAAAGAAGAAATCTTTCATGTCCTTCATATTGAAAACCTAACAGTTAAATACTTTAACACAATTAGATTTTACTTATAAGTTGAAATATTTTTCCACCAAGCACCTGGCAGTGGGTTCCGGCAGCCACCTTGAGAGCAAGTTATTCAAAGTCAAAGTCAAAGTAATTTATTGATAACAATGCAGTTACAAGTCACACTTAAGGTATGCTCCACTTTAGGCTAGAGTGTCGCAATTTTGTGCGCATAATTTTATTTTTGAGACTAATGCTAAGTTAAGGATGATTTGGGCTCATTCCGTGGGTTACAGCTCTAAATCAATTATAAACAAGGTATCTTCTAGGCCAACGTACACCCATAGACTAATTTTATATAAAAAAAACTTTATATCATTTGTTACTGTTACTATGGTAAAGCGTACCTTTTTATCAGGCAAGGTGAAAACAGGCCTTTATTTAAACCTTTCAATAAAAAAATTAATTAGGAAGTTATGAGTTATATGCAAAAAAAAAACATGCAGCCGAATAGAAATCTTCCTCAAATGTTTTTGTAGTCGGCTTAAAAATGTAACCGAAATTTTCCTATGCCATTTAACTGAAACTACGTTCCAATTAATAGTACTCCAGAGTTAGAAGTAGTTCGTAAATCATCAAATACGCAACACGTACGTCGTAGCATCAATTACAACCCTTTGTCAAGTAAAACGTCGCATCGTTCAAAGAGCGGTGGAAAGTGGGAACTGTGTCAGAGGACAATAAACTGCAAACCGATATCAATAATCATGAGTGGACGGATTCAAGACGTCGTTATAGCCGTCAGGATTTGAACCTCCTTTATTGCACCTTCCACCGCCAGCTTTAAGACTAGAGTCAGGGTTTGGCTATTAGACAAAACTTTTTTTTTTTTTTTACACATTCACACACGGCTGGTTAGCCCCATACTGAACCATTTCTAGCTCGTATTATGGTTGCTAACACAACTGATATACTACATATACATAATTACATACATATTATATATAAATACATACATATTTAACACCCACACCCACAGCCAACAAATTTAGTTAAGCACAAAGATGTTGACCGGGCCGGGAATCGAACCCGGAACCTTCTGATTAGCAGTCCGGCATGGTAACCTGGTAAAAATTTACGCTAACGAGATCGTCAAGTATGTAATGATATTAGAATTAGAATTGAAAATTGACATTGATACATCCTACTACTATTATAAAGGCGAAAGTTTGTAAGTATGGATGTATGGATGTATGGATGTATGTTTGTTACTCTTTCACGTAAAAACTACTGAATGGATTTGAATGAAACTTTACCACAATATAGCTTATACATCAGAATAACACATAGGCTATAGCTTATACATCAGAATAACACATAGGCTACAATTTTTGAGGTTTTTAATGTGAGGTCGTAAAAAAAAACACATTTTTTGCGCTTACATTGCAAACGCTTACTGAATCCTACAAGATACTACAGTATTGTACAACTTAAAAAGGCCTACAAAAAAGTCCGTGATGGTATATGTTTATCTCTTAGGAATAACCCACAATAACCATTTTTTATCCTTTACTTTGTACGAGTAATAATGGCTTATTTACGAAGCGATTTTAAGCAATACACTATTAATCCTTATCAAAATAAATTATTTCATCAATAAGTACAGTTTGTGTTGATAATATTTGGTCGTTGAATGATTAAAATTGGACGTTTGGTTTTGAAGTTATGGTGAAATTAAAATATTACGATTTCTGCTGCACGGCCCGTTGAGAAGAGGGCGTGTGCGGGGGAGGGGTGTTTAGATCTATGAGTAAGGTCGAAGTACAAGTTATTATTCTGAGGTATAAACGCGCGGCTCAGTCGCGAGGTTGGCTCCCATCGCAGCGGCCGTGCGCGAAGTCTAATAATTTGCGGGTTTTTTTTTTTTGATTTTGTTCTTTTAACTACACATACGCAAAAGTTCTTCTCAGAGCTAAACTGTTGTCTAATATATAATACTAGCTGACCCGGCAAACTAGGTTTTGCCTCACTTAAGGGTATGAAAAATAGATAGTGTAGCTTATACCTATGACACGTTCGTAGATTTACCATAGCAGTGCCATCTATTGATTACTTACTCAACCCAGTCGAAAGGTATCAACATCTGTTAGAATCATTTGGAGTTAACAGATAATTGTGACTGTCAAATAATAACAGACAATAATTAGCAGTAAATTAAAATTGCGACTATAATTTGAGATTTATACAATCCTATCTCTCAAGTTGGATCGAACTGCACATGGTGTGCGAATTTTATTATAATCGGTTAAGTGGTTTAGGAGTCCATTGAGGACAAACATTGTGACACGAGATTTATATAAATTAAGATGAGATTATTAATGTTATATGTATGTTTTTTATTATTCTTTATTGTACACTACGTCCTTCTTTAGTCGTTTATAAATTCCTTTCCATCCAAAGGTTGCCTGGAAGAGATCGCTTTAAGCGATAAGGCCGCCAATTGTGGTACACTAATTTTAAGTTAATTGTCTTTTACTGTGCCTTTTTTATTTATGTGTCCAATAAAGAATTATAAAATTTCCATGACACAATGTTAGTTACCGTACTCCTCCGAAACGGCTTGACCGATTTTTACTAAATTTCATATGCGTATTCAGTGGGTCTGAGAATCTTCTACTATATATTTTTAAGGCAAAACAACGTTTGCCGGGTCAGCTAGTATCATATACTTTTGTAATGATATCATATTTGACTTGAAACTTTTGGTGTTATCAATAAATGATTTGTATTTGTAATGTTTTTCTTTCACTTCCTGATAATAGTGTGAAGGCACATGGGCAAAATCTGGAATTAAACGTTGTACCAATCAACGGTTAAAATTATTGAAAAAATAGCTTAAAGATCCGTTATTTTATGGCCTTGCTGCGACCATTTTGGTCTGATTTTCAAAAACATTACAATAAACTGTGTCAAAGGATAATAATCTGCAAATTGATATCAATAATCGTGAGTATAGTATCATTAGTATTCAGAACGTCACTACAGCCATCAAGATTTTGACCTTCTTAAATTTCCAGATATTTAATATTAGTGTTAAGGCACTGATATGGGAAAAATCTTGGATATACTGTTTTTTTTTTTATTTAATCGTCCTACTCCCCAGATTGATTTTTGGGTATCTTACCCTACTTAACATCATTCTATCCTACATAATATCATTATATCTTAGTCTACTTTAACTTACTATTTACTCTATTTATACAGGGTTATCAGGAAAGGGTATGGTAAGCCGAAAATCCCTAAAAGTACTCGTTATAAAGAATGTGTTCTGAAAGTTTCAGAGGGAAACCAGCAAATTTTTGTTTCCATACAAAAGTTGAAAATTATTTTTTATAAAAAAAATAGCACAACCCTAAATTACTACGATCACCCATTCATTCAAAACAATCAAAGAAACAAGATGGCCTCTCGGCTACACGTTAACTCTGCGCGTGGCATCTGTGCGCCTAGTAGATTCATTCACATTTTTCGTTCTGTACCTACGCGCCGCCTCGGACTGGCGCGCGCCGAAATCAAGACACGTTTATTTTACCTATTTTACTTTTGGCAAGAAGACAATCGGGTGCCAGGGCTAAATTATTGAATTACAAAACTGGTTTTACCTTATTTAAAACAAAATATTTAGGCAATAATAATTTACACACCACAAATCAAATTAATTTCTGTATCTGTGCGATGAATAAATAAATGATAGGAGGAACATACCTGCCCAAGTTTCATAGTAGCGGTTCAAAGTGGGTCCCTTGCACCTCAATACAGAGCGCAGCACGGCGTCGAACGGCACCTGTGGCGCGGGCTAACATGTCCGGCGACGCTCGCAATTGATCAAATGTTGCGCTTATTCGAGCTCGCATGTCTTCTTGTGTACTGCAATCGTCTGCGTAAACTTTATTTTTGACGTAGCCCCACAAGAAGAAGTCAAGGGGCGTGAGGTCGGGCGAGCGGGCTGGCCAAGCTACGGGTCCACCTCGGCCAATCCAATAAAATCCAAATAACCTATTTAGTGTACATAATATCATTCTATCCTAGTCTATTTTTTCTTATTATTTACTTTTTTTAACTTTACCAAAGTGTTATTCTATTGATTACTTATTTCTATTTCTTACCTTACATGGATTTACAGTTTTATCGTTGTTTGTAAATCATTTACGGTTAAAATTATTGAAAAAAATACTTGAAGATCATCATCGGCATCTTATGGTCTTGCTGCGTAGCAGCATACCTAATAAGCATATAATTGTAATGTAGTTTGGAGATAGTTTTGCAATAAATGGCAGGCAATATTTTTTACTTTTTACAAGCAGACAAATCCTCTTAACTCAAACTCTTCGTACCGTCTCGGGTAAAAATCATGATGAACCCCTGATGAAGTCTGGACCAGAATCGCCCTTTCCCTTAATACGTCCACGGTAAGTTAAGTATAAAGAAGGTAAGTTATTATACCTTCTGAGTGCAACGCTCCCCTGAAATGTAGACCACATTTCAATAATGATTCATATTTCATTATGACGCACTGCATAATACAAACACGTGATTATAATAATAGGCGTAATTGGGTGACAAATTCTCTATTTACTTTGTTATATCCTCCTGTCCTTTGTGCAAACGTATCTACTATAACTTTGACGACCTCGTTGGCGTAATGTTTACGTGAGGGCCCCGGGTTCGATTCCCGGCACGGCCAACATCTTTGTGATGAACGAAATTTGTTGGTTGTCTGCCTGGGTGTTAAATATGTATCGATGTAATGAGTATTTTTTTATGTATACATACTTATTTTATTTTATTGAATAAAGCTTGTCAATAGCAAATACAATCATTCACGTACTTATTTTCTAAATTTTACAGTTATTGATTCACTTGTTAAGACAAACACAACATGCACAAATTAATATAAATCTATATAGATACATATTTAACACCCAGGCCGACAGCCAACAAATTGAGTTCAGCAAAAAGATGTTAGCCGTGCCGGGAATCGAACCCAAAACCTTCTGATTAGCAGTCCGGCATGATAACCATTACGCCAAAGAGGTCGTCGTTTTACAAACAATAGTAGCCAAGATATTTTAAAATTTCCCATACTTACGCTAAGTACATAGTACAGCGCTCAAAACAATGATACCAACAACAAAAAAATCAATTGTTACCCAAATGAAACGGCCAGACGCTGCAAATGATACGTCATTTACACTCATTTACCTGATAAATGATACGTCTACATTGGCAAGGTCGTAGATCAAATCATCTGTAGATAGATCATAAACGCACTTGTTCTTATAATAATATAATAATAAGCATTTATTTCAGGTATTGTTTTACACCCATTTTATATATAATATACATTATAAATTAAGATAAAAAATATAAATAAAACTTAATTCTTATAAAAATGACAAAAATATCACAGTCATTTGCGGTTCGCACTCTGGTGCACGTCGCGCCACGCTTTAAAAATCGGGCTATCCAAGTAGTTATTTAGGCATTGTAAAATGCTATTCCGCGAAACCTTCAACCCATCCCAGAAGGATGCTACTCTAGACCTGATGATGGCAAAGAAGTCCGGAACCCGTGCATCGGCGAACATGCTCGATGCGATGCAGAACCGTGGCTTTCTCATAAGGATGCGGTATGCATCATTATACTGCACCCTTATGGTATGGTGTGTTCTACGTTTGAAGTTCGTCCAGAGCTGCGAAGTGTAAAAACAGAGGCAGAAGGCCTTAAAAAGCGTTATTTTAACTTCTTTACTGCAGTTGGAAATTGGCGCGCAAGCATAATCTTTACACCTGATGGACAGGCTCCTTCGTTCTCTTTCCATATCCTGGTCATCTGATGGTCTGACTGTGCGGGGAATTTTATGGTGTTATACGGAGTGGTCGTTAGATAGAGAGAATGTATCGTTGTATGGAATACAAGCTAAACCAACTAAAGCCAATTGATTTTGACGCTTTAGAGAGTTTGACGTTAAATCAAGTGACGTTACATGTAGTTTTATTTTATAAAATATTATAAATCCGTTCGGGAGCTACAATGCTATAGACACACACACACACACACACACACACACACACACACGCACGGCAAACGTATATTCCACCGTTGTTATTTTCTCAGTCAGCTATATTATAGGCAGTCAACAAGCTTAGTCGTCTTTGAGAAAGATTCACACGTAAAGCCGTGAGTCACGCTGCAAACCGATCGCCTTGGGTTAGGTCGTTAACACTGTTATACCTACCTATAACTATAATACCTACCGCCGGTGCTAACTACTTACCTACAGATGTTTGTTTATTATTCACGAGTACTTGCCAAGTTTACATACAACCTTATGTAAACTACAAAGTTATGCACAGTATATAACCTATTACCTTTTTTATATTTTGATATTTTTAGCATAGGTAACCATAAGCAGCCCACTTTTTTTACCCTTGATAGGTTTGAGTTCGGCCCTGAAGTACTGTCGCACCTTTGAGAGGATACCCAGCTTTTTTCTAATAAAGGTCGCCATAAAAAGTCCAATATGCATTCACGACCTCAAAGAATAGCTGAAAAAAATAGATGGAACCTACAACTTAACGACTCACCCGACCCAAGGAAGCAATCAGAAAATGTCCCCTCTCTATCCGTCACGGTTTATGAGATACAGCCTTGTGGCCTGACAGATAGACTGACGGATAGACAGACAGCGAAGTCTTAGTAATACGCTACCGTTATGGTAATAAAGAACCCTAAAAAAGAGAAGAGAAACAAAGATTTTGAGCATTGCACAAAACCAATGCACCGATATAATACTCATGCCAATATAAGACTGAAGGTAAACAAACACTTTTCTCACTATTAATAAATTTGCATACAACTTCAGCCGTCAGCCAAACAAAGCAACATCTATAAAGTATTCATATGCAAAAATATGGCGCCAATGCACCGCGAGACAACGACCCCAAGGTAATAAACCTCAAACCTTAATGACCTGCTATTACGATGCACAGATGTAGCGACGTACTTCCAGACCGTGACAATATCAAAGCATTCTCGAAAAATATCCGCATGAGAGTCATTCTTCAGTTCCGTGGGCGCGCCAATTAGGAAAAAGCTCATTACACAAGGGAAATGTTGCAAAACACACTTTACCACGTAGGTGGGCACAGACTACGGTCCCTTCAAACGTTTTCCCGTCCAAAACTGCAGAAAACAAAACCCTTGCAACGAAATCTTCCCAGTCTGTGTCACATGAAAACATACATAATTATTCTTCGTCAAAAATACGCACAGAATTTGCAGAACGTCAAAACGACGCTTGAAAATTACTTTAGTCTGTGGCGTGTTGGTAAAATTAGTACGAAGATGCATAATTCGAGTGCATTGTTTGATGAAATTAGGTCTTTGTCCTGAAAAGAATGACGAGTGACAGATTATAACATAGTAGTGTCCTGACCAATGACACTGGTGCCTACGGACTGAAATAATATGATTTATTACTGCAAAGCGTTGGACGTGAAACCGCAGGAAGAATTTTTAATAAAGTCATTTGCTTGAGAAGTCTTGAGTCATGCGTTTATGGAAACATCCTACTAATACTCGTATTACAAGTATATATGTGACATTTTGTGTAGAAGTATCTATGTTTGTTATTTCTTCACACTCAAACGACTGAACCGATTTTGGTGAGATTTACTATGAAGCTAGGTTAGACTATGGATTAACAAATAGGCTACTTTTTATCTCGAATTAACTTCTTTTGTCCCGGGTAACACCGCACGGTGCAACTAGTTGTAATAAAAACTTGCGTCAATAAATAAAATATTTTAAAGTTCACTTTTATTTGCTTAGTCTCCTGTTTTTTATAGTACAATAAATTAATAATTACATAACGATTTAAGCATAGTTACTATCAGACTAGTCGACTATATAAGGTGATCTAATGATGTGATTACTAAAGTTAAGCAATGGTTGATGTGGGTAGTATTTGGATGGCAGACCATGCAAAAGTTGCACTTACATATGACGACCTCGTTGGCGAAATGGTTACCATGCCAGACTGTTAGCTAGTGGGTCCTGGCTTCGATTCCCGGCACGCCACTTTTGAAGAACTAAATTTATTGGCAGTTGATCTGGGTGTTAAATATAATAATAATATCGATATAAAATATGTATATGTAGTAACAGTTGAGTATGCAAACTAGAAATGGTTAAGTATGGGGCTAACCAGCCGTGTGTGAAAATCCTTATTCGCAAACAAAAACAAAAAAAACAACTATTATTTGTACCATTTAAAACAAAAACAAAACAAAAAAACGATTATTTGTACCATTCCGTTACAATAACCGCCCACAAACGCTCCTACTAGCAAAACCGACACGTTTTCGTAAAAAATGAATCGTAATAAAATAATAGTCGCTTAACAACAATTTCCAAAAGCAATAAACAGATCATAAATTCAATTACTTAATGCAAAAATTTATTTACAACCCACTGTGCGGCGGTTTCGGCGAAATAAAACCCTATAGCGGCGCACTGGGTTCGGCACAATGCCAAAAATCTCCACTGTGCTCTAGGGATGGGACACGAATTGCCGGAGTGAAGTATTTGGCTCGCGCTTGTTGAGTTGACGTGGACAAGATACTGCCAAAATGTAATCCTGAAAGCTCGAATAACATTAGGACACTTTCACACACGGCTGGTTAGCCCCATACTAAACCATTTCTAGCTCGTATTATGGTTGCTAACACAACTGATATACTACATATACATATACATACATATTACATATAAATACATATTTAACACCCAGACCCACAGCCAACAAATTTAGTTAAGCACAAAGATGTTGACCGGGCCGGGAATCGAATCCGGAACCTTCTGAATAGCAGACCGGCATGGTAACCTTTACGCCAACGAGGTCGTTAAATTGAGACATTGAGGGCATTCTCATTTAAAATCATTAATTAAATAAGATTAAATGAGAAAAAACGTGCATACATATTATGTATGTATATGTGTATATGTGTAATGACGACTAGCATATCGTCCCGGCTTTGCACGGGCTATAAAATAAAATATAAAAAAATAAAGTAATAAAATAAAAGAGAAACAAAACATAGCCTATGCTACTCAACGATAAGCCGTTTCGGAGAAGTATGGTAACTAACATTGTATCATGGAAATTTAAAAATTTGAAAAAATTATAGTGTAATCTAGACACTTGAACGAAAAAAACCTCGGTGAAATACATTTTTCCAGACGTCATTCCGCATCGAATGAGCTATGGCACATATTTTTAGGAGCTTTATGTCTATTTAACACGTTTTTGAACTTGTTGACCAGACTAATACTATTAGAAGATTAGATAAGTGTTTGCTAATCCTGTGAAAGTTTCCGGCTTCCCATTAATGACCGGACACGTACCCTCACTAGACTCTACAAAAAATATGGGCATTCGTAATTTTAATGGGGAAAAATAATAATCCGTGCTCATATATCAATGGCGTAGCGCTGCGTTTGATTTTTCATATGTTTTGGCATAAAACCTGAGCGGTGTTGCCAAGAGTAGCGCAAGATTTACTGCCGTCTAGGGATAACGGTATTTATTGCGGTTAAAGCCTTTTTAAACTTGGATAAAAGCTAGTGGCCAGTTCATAATGTGTTAGAGCTGGAAGAAACGATGAAGATTCTATACCTATATTTTTTTTATGGACACATTTCACACACGGCTGATTAACCCCACACTGAACCATTTCTAGTTTGTATTAGGATGCTAACATAACTATTATACATACATACATATTTTATATAGATACATATTTAACACCCAGACCGACAGCCAACAAATTTAGTTCAGCACAAATATGTTGTCAGTGAATCGAATCCGGAACCTTCTGATTGGCAGTCCGACATAGTAACCATTACGCCAACGAGGTCGTCGAGCTATATGAAAGGAAAATTCTTCCTCTTCATTTGAACTAATATGCCGAGGAATTCAATCAAGCCGCCCTAAGGCCTCTGTCTTATCTTAACGACTGCTTGTACTGAGACTAACAACCGGGACCTACAATTTATCGTGTCATCCGACCCAGATGAAAATACCACTTTATAAACGAGAGTCTTGTACATCGATGACAAGAGTAAAATAGTAAGTTGAGAGCAAAAAAAGTAAGGTTCCCAAGATTTTTACAGTAATTTCCCAAGGATTTACTCAAAGATGTTTCAAAGATTTACAACAGTATTCGAAGTCACTAATATTAACTACGTCGATAACTATGTAAAGTTAAATGAAATTAAATGATTTGATGTTAGTAAAAAAATATCTAAATACAAATACCTTTTTTATATTTAATAGAAAATTTACAAAACAGTAAATTTACTATAAATAACTTAAAAATATAAATAAACTTAAAAAATAACTAACCAGCGTGAACTTACTTCACGATGTGAATCTAACATGCTTCATGTACAAATTAGTGTTCCTTATGTCTTAACCACTATAAAGAAAAAGTCTATTAAGATAATAATTACACAAAAAATAATAAAAAAGCAACACAATTAAATTAGTACTACTTTTTACAATAATTTACAAAGGCAAAGTTTACTTTTGAATAAGGTCAAAGAATAATTAAAATATAATCATTAACAGACAGTACATGCGTCTAGTTATTATCAATATGATTTTTTTTAACGATTAGTCATAAACGAAAATAATCAACATCATTGTTCATATAAAACTATTCTAATTCGCAGTCAAGTAAAAAGGACAACCAACAAAAGTTAAGTGCCACATAAACTTGATCGCAATTTTCACGCAATACCGACTCAATTAACTTAATCTTTACTCGCATTTTATTAACCAAAAACACTAAAACTCTATCTCATCGTCAAGATACAAGATAATATACCAATTACACATACGCGTAATAAAACTGATTAAGGTCCAAATGTCCCAAAAATATTACGTTCAAACTGACCTTATGGTTATACCGACATACGGACCTAGACGGAATTTGAAATCGAGTAAAAATCAACCGGGTGTTGTGAAGTTTTCATTACTTCTGTAAAACCATTTGAATGGTTTACTTTTATACCAGAATAGTTATTATTTTTAAAAAAAGATACATTCTTTATTATATTCTGTATATGGGTGTTCAATGGCTGAGAGAGGCATGAGACTTGCTTTTTTTTAGAGAAAAATAAAGAATCGTTAACTTTATATTCAGGTTAAATTTTGAAAATTAATGTTCATTTGTTATTTTAATATACATATACAAATACAAAAAAAATATTGTGCAGTTATTGAAAAATCAAGCACTTTCAAAGATTAAAAGCTTTTAAAATGTTTTTAGCTAAGTTTATTTATTTTTTTCAGCTGACAGGTTGCCTTTGACAGCTTGCCTGGTGTTAAGCATCGCTGTGGTCTACAACGTTACACGCTTACTTAAAAAGTACCTATTAACGATTTCAAGAGCCCAGATTTGAAAACAGAGACTCAGCTACAGAACGCCATGCAATAGGAATTATTAAATTAATTACATATTTTTTTTATCACTTATAGGTTTGCGTTTGACCACAGCTTGCCTGGTGTTAAACAATACTATGGCCTACGATGTTACACTTTTACCTAGAAAATACCTATTAACTCTAGATTTGAAGACTCCCAGGTCAATTAAATACAAAGACATCACTTTCATAATCATAATCATATTTATTGGTAAAAACAAAATTTTACAGCTCAATTCATACGTCCTTTTTTTTCTTTGAACGACAAGTCGAGAGTCGTTCGAAAAGTCAGCATCTCCTGATGATGCCTTGTGGTTAGGCGAACCACGTGTAGAGTTAAGAATTTCTGAATTGTGATAGGTAACGTTAATCTTAATTTATCATAGTTAATTAATCTTAGTTAATTTCTCCTTTACTTGTCTTAATTTGGATTTCGGATCACAGCGGAAGTACATTAAATATTTAATTTTGTCTCCTATTTACAATGGATTTCCGCAAAGTAACGCCTGAGTCAATAAGTTATAAATATACACGTGTACATCATATAAATATACTTTTACATCGATAGATTGTTAAAGCGACTGTTTTCAAACGCAGCCCTAATTTCCTGAGCGTTAACTTTAATTACGGTCATAAAGTTGTATTGTTTCTTCCTATCCGCTCGCATCTTGTAAAAAACGCGTTTTTACCGCTCAAGGGAAATGACATTTCCGCCATTTGCAACTAAGGCCGGACCGGACCATGAAGTAAATATTACGGAATTTGAAACGATGGAAACTCAGTCAGGCGTGGGGCTACCTTACGTACTGCGAGTCGTAAGTTTGATTCCCGCTAATGAGCTCAAGCTTTCTGTGAAGTAAAACATCGTGAGGAAAATAGCGTGGTGGTAGGGCATTTTTTAGTACTAGTCTGGTTAGTCACCACCCTTAAGGCGATGTTTTAAATGAATTTTAAGTCTAATATAAAGTTTTTTGAACCAGTATTATTTTAATATGAGAAGTCTGGAAGGAACTGGCTCAGGGCAGAAAAGTGTGGGGATCATTGGGGGAGACCTTTGCCCAATAGTGGGACTAAGATTAATTCACTAAGATTACTTAATATTAACTTTACCTATCACAATTCGGAAATTCTTAACTCTACACGTGTTTCGCCTAACCACAAGGCATCATCAGGAGATGCTGACTCTTCGAACTCGACTTGTCGTTCGAAGAGTCCAGCATCTCTGTGATAGGTAACGTTAATCTTAATTAATCTTAGTTAATTTTTCCTTTACTTGTCTTAATTTGGATTTCGGATCACAGCGGAAGTACACTAAATATTTAATTTTGTCTTCTATTTAGTCTTCGTTTAGCTTAATTATTAAAGCTATTTTTACGCTATGTTTACCGTTTATGATTTAAAATAAAAAAACTGTAAATTCATGATGTTGCGCTTGTCAGCGCCTTAAGTTGAAAAATAAATGAAATGTGTAAGATCGGTGAGATGCCATTAACACTCATATCACTAGGTTGTTCCAAATGTCACAAATGACGTCATGTTCCAAGTCGCATAGCATTGAAACGGATTGTTAAAATTGTTGTCGATACCTCATTGGCGTAATAGTTATACCATACCGGACAGCCAGAGGGCCCGGGTTCGTTTCCCGGCCAACATCCTTGTCATGAACTTTGTTGGCTGTATCGATATAAAGTATAAAGAAATACTTTATGTCTTTAAATATGGATATAAAGTACACAAAAAGTATTTTTAAAAGTAAAAGTATTTTTGTAAAAATAATAATTATATACATATTTATCCCAGACGACTAAATTTAGACCATCACAAAGATCCATCTATCTATCTTGGTGTATTTCACCCTAATACCTACCGGTACCCACTGAATAGACCATCTTAGCTCGGGTTATTGGTACTAAAGCGTTTTTTTTAATTAACACTCTCTTCAGCGATGGAAATATTTAGCCAATGTTAAAGCTTTGCAAGCGTCTTATGCTCGAAAATATTGACGATAAAAGCTTAGAATGTTTTTACATAGTTTTATTTATGTGTACGAAACATGTAAATTGAGTAAAGAAAGCATTTGAAAATCAATGATATTTTTAAACTGATATTTTTACCTAAAGATATTACAAATGCATGTAATGATAGCATTTTCAAGAATAAGCTCAAGAACTGGCTCGTTCAGGAAACTTTTTATTCCATGGACGAATTTTTTAATATCGGGAAAAATGTTATGTGACATGTATTACAATTTATTTGTATATTTTTTTTATATTCATATTGACATTTTTTAATTTTTGACGTATAATTGTACAATTATCAATAAATGGTTTATCTTGTTTAAGCTACTTGTGAACTGTGGAAATATTCAGCCAAAGTAAAAGCTTTGCAAGCGTCTAATGCTCGAAAATATTGACGATAAGAGCTTAGAATGTGTTCACATACTTTTATTTATGTGTACGAAACATGTAAATTGAGTAAAGAAAGCATTTGAAAATCATTGATATTTTTCAATTAATACTTTTCAACTATAGAAATTTTCAGCTAAAGTAAATATAAATATTACGACACATTTCACACACGGCTGGTTAACCCCACACTGAACCATTTCTAGTTCGTGTTATGGTCGCTAACACAACTGATATACTACGTATACATACATAAATACTTTATATCACTACATATTTAACACCCAGACCGACAGCCAACAAATTTAATTCAGCACAAAGATGTTTGAAGAGGCAGTCCGGGATGGTAACCTTTACGCCAACGAGGTCGTCAAAGCTAATAATAATAATCATAAAAAATATGATAGGATACAAAAAAGATGGAACTATTGGTGACGATTCAGCGGCACACACGACTAAACTAAATTTAAAGAAGTCTCTTTTCATCTTAGGTGGCCAGAAAGAGACGGCACGTTCTGAACCACACACAAAACAACTAAAATCACGTCAAATATGAAAAATGTAAGCGATTTTAGAGCGCACCCAATTGTATCAGCTATAAATCTGACGTGTTTGACGTGATTTTAGACGTTTTGTCTATGGTTTAGATCGTACCATCTCTTTTTGGTAATTTATGACGACAAGAGACAGAGCTACTTTAAATTTAGTTAGTCGTGTGTGCCGCTGAATCGCCACCATTGTGTATGGATTAAGAATTCGGATGTTTTTGTGCAGCAGAAGACTCAACACATTTATAAAAAAATAAACACAGACTTAACCTCAAGTAATTCTAGGAAACAGTAAACAAACTTGTTACTCGTATTCTCGCATCGCTTAAACATCCATATTTGGACAGCTTTATAACGGCATTTAAGGCAAGTTATTGCCAACAATGTAGCTTATTATACATGGCAACACCCCAGAGGGCGCTGCGGTAACTCGCGAACCGAGGTGTGACCAGTTTATAGTGGTTTTTATTAGGGTTCCGTACCTAAAAGGTGAAACGGGACCCTACCTTTAAGCTTTTGATGTCTGTCTGTCACCAGGCTGTATCTCAGAAACCTTGATAGCTACGAAGCTGAATTTTTTACAAGTCATGTACGAGTTTTTCCCGTGGCGCTATGACAACAAATACCAAAAATAAAAAAGAAAGTATTAAGGTGGGTACAAAAAACGTCGTATATTTCCTTTTATTTTCTTATTTATTTTATTTTATTTAATTAATAAGGTACACAGTCCAATTACATTTTTTAAATATTATTACTCTTAAATTATAATAGTAGTTAATTATAATTGTCATAGTTACATTACAAAGAAAAAAAACATAAACGATAATTACATTCATCAAATTAGACATTTACAATTTTACACACAATGAATGAATAATCATTAAATTACATAAATTCAAATATAGGTATATCAATAAAAGTAACAGCTAGGAGCTGAAAACTTTAACAGAATGATTAAATGTATATTAATTACCTTTTGAAATAAATGATTAAATAGAAATAAAAAAAATATTTAAGGGGGCCTCCCATACAAAAAACGTGTTTTTTCCCATGTTTTTTTTTTAAGAAAATGGTACGGAACCCTTTATGTGCGAGCCCAACTCGCACTTGGCATTTTTTTTTTTATTTTTAATTTATTGCCATCGTGCTGCGGTCTGCACAAAATGGTAAGTACCTATAATGACTTTAGCTCGACCTTTCTACTCAGTTTTGTTTTAGTACTTAAGGCGATGTTGTACGAGTCCAACCGCGCTTTATATTATATTTGAGCGAAGCGCCTCATGCGCATAAGCATAAGCAGCTTACTATACGTTCCCACTGTTGGGACTTGGGGCTTTCTCTCAAGACAAGAGAGATATAGGCCATAATCCACCACGCTGGCCAAGTCCGGGTTTGCGGATGACACTCGTCATCGGATATTGTGGTCCTCAAAATGCCGGTTTCCTCACGATATTTTCCATCACCGTAAAGCGAGTGCAAATCCACACATAACTTGAAAAAAAAGTCAGTGGTCTAGGGTCGGGATCGAACCAGGGGCCTTCTGATTGAAAAGCAGACGTTATTACCACCGAGCCACACTCCCTTATTGCCTGATACGCAACAGTGGGTATTTCACGAAATAAATACGTATAAAATTAACCATTGAAATTAATAAGCTCTAACGATTATTTTAAAACTACAAAAATTAAGAATCGTTGTAATTTTTTCATTACTTTCAGAAGCAAAGCATTTTAAAATTTAACTACGACTATTTTTCAAAAATAAAACTATTGAGTGAATTTGCCGTAACCCTGTTTTCAAACTCACAAAATTTTTAAATAACACTACACAAAGCTTGTAAAAAATAAAAAAACAAAGTGACAATGTTTTTTTTTCATCATCAATCATTTACGCAGGATTTATAGTATTTTCCAAAATATGCTTTTTTACTCCCATACAGTTTCAATCAATGCATCCGTTATCGTATGAACCAAGTGGCTAAGCTCTGGTGTTGAAAGTTTTCAAGCAAAAGCCAGTGATATGGCTTGAAGGCTGTATACTTATACTAACTTAGACTAACGTCTGGGACCTACAATAATTAAGTTTCTTCGAAGATTAAATGCTACTTCGTCTTTTGCATAGGTCACCCATCCAATGACTGACCGCATCGACCTCTGTTTCACTTTGGCGATCGCCTCGGGCAGCTATTTGTTTGTTAGTTAGTTAAGTTACATTCATAGGAGAACTTTATAAATAATGTAAATAGTACACGAAATATGATCAAAGAATATTATTTATAAGTCCATCTGAACCAAATACTATTTATTTGTTGAGTATAAATAAATAATCAACATTATAATAGTTTATATAATTTTATATTTTCTATAAGTCTAATTTTAAACACCTAAAAAGAAATAGTCATTTTAACAAACATTATAATAGTTAAAATAATTTTACTTTAGTTAATTTTAGATTAGCTTAAGTTTTATATTACTTAATTTTGGATTAGATAAAGTTTTACTCCAATATGTGTTTATTCATATACTTATAGAAATAAAATAATACTTGATTTCGTAATTTATTAAATTTATTTAATATAACTAGTATTTTTACGTATTTAAATAATGGTTGTAGTGTGACTTGTCTTTAACGTATTTATTTATGGCTAATTCTTGCCGAATTCCCTGTTCCTCAATGACTATAATCTAGCGATTTTCAAGAGTGAACCAGTTCTTTTTAGGTAAGCGCGCTACACCGTAGACCTCAATATCATTTACCATCAGGTGAATTACGGTCAAGCACTGACCTATGTAGAGTGAAAAAAAACCTTTAACTTTGTTACTAGTAATAATACCTTCCAATTCACACATTAATATGACTTAGACTGCAATATCACTTAACATCAGGTGAGTTGTGGTCAAGCGCAAGCCTGTTTAGCGTAAAAAAAACATTCCGAAATAGAAAATACTGGAAGCCTAGAAGCTGGCTTCCAGTATTTTCTATTTCGGAATGTTCCTTCTTCTTCTTCAAGCCTTCACTTTTTTTCAGTTGCAGCTACATGAGCTTTCGTGTTTGAATACAGGCTAACCCAAAGCTTTGTTTGAGCTTTTTAGCTCTCGCTAGAATAGTAAATAAAATCAAATCATATAATTCATGCAATATAATTTATTCAATGGTAATAATTTTATTTATTTTTTTATTTATACAATAATGAAAATAATTAATATTTTATTTATTTATTTTGAAAATTATTATTTGAATTCTTATTTCATAATATTTAATGGACCAGAAGTCTGAAATCAATCATCTGAATTTGAATGAAAGCCATTTTCTTCAAATTTAGATGGTTTATTAGATATACATTTTCTAAAGATCAACACTGTTCAATTAATTTGGTGGATTATGGCCTCTCCTTGTGAGAGAAGACCCCAAGTCCCAGCAAGGGGCTGCTTATGCTATGCATGGCTATACGCAGGGTGTCTTAGGACTTCTAGGCAACCACACCGCTTTAAGAGATTGGGTCTTCTGTCGAGTATGAAACCTTAAACTTCTATTCTATCTTTGTCTATGGCCTCTACGGTATGGCCGTAATTTCGCCAATGTCACGTTACAAGAGAGTCAAACGCAGATTGGATTGGCCGGTGAATGGAGCAAACAAACCTTAAACTTTGAGCTCTATTTATTTTCATTAGTCTGTGACATCAGACTGTCAGGGTGGTAGGAGGTGATACATCGAGCGTTTTGTGCTGCACTTATTTATTATTTACCATCGGACGGTAGCTCGTCACGCGACCTTCCTCCTCGCAATTCGTTCACCGCTTACGGAATAAGTACGCGCTTCCAGAATAGGACAACTTCTAGAAGACCAGTGGAATAAATTTCAATGCTACTTTCATCGTATTTATTTTACCACTAGCCCCGCAAAAAGTAGGCCCTGTGAAGCATACCCTATTTTCATAGTAAATCTCATTAAAATCGGTTCAGACCGACAGCCGACAAATTTAGTTCAGCACAAAGATGTTGGTCGTGCCGGGAATCGAACCCGGAACCTTCTGATTGGCAGTCCGGTATGGTAACTATTACGCCAACGAGGTCATCAAATATGCATATGGTATATTCTTGTTCTTTCTACACGCTCAAACAGCTAAACTAATTTCGATGAAATTTGGTACGGACCTAGTTTAGTTTTTAAATTGACTCATAAACTACTGTAAATTCTAGAGTTTGTGTTTTTGTGTGTGTGTGTGTGTGTGTGTGTAGGTATATTTTACTTCGTTCGTTACTTCTACACGTTCAAACGGCTGAACTAATTTCGTTCAAATATGGTACGGACCTAGTTTAGTCTTTAAATTGACGCATAATCTACTGTAAATTCTAGAGTTTGTGTTTTTGTGTGTGTGTGTGTGTGTGTGTGTGTGCGTGTGTGTGTGTGTGTGTGTGTATTTGACTTCGTTCGTTACTTTTACACGTTCAAACGGCTGAACTAATTTCGTTCAAATATAGTACAGATCTAGTTTAGTCTTTAAATTGACGCATAGGCTTAAGTCAATGTCAAATAATTAATGCTTCATTATAGCATATACTTTAGATCTTAAGCCTCGCCACTTTTATCCTCGGTATTACGCGGGTGACACCGCGGATCGCAGCTAGTTTGAATATACAAGCGTTACCCTGTCATTAAGCTTCTTCATTATAAAATTGACAAACTATATATCAGCGCTCGATAAAAAATTCTCTAATAAAGTCTTTTCATGGCTATTCATTTTTCCGATACACAGCGGTTCAAAAGCCCAATTAGGGTGGAGACCTCAGATTAATGTACTTATTGATAGCCAATTGCTTAGAAAAATGGCTTCTGATTTTGATATTCCTGGACTTTGCTGGTCGACTTTTCACTTCACACTGGTAGCTCAGTCCGGCGACTGAGAATTTCTGCCAAGGGGAGAGAAAATATTTTTTTTTTACAACATTTTTATAATGGTTCAAAACAAGAAATGACCCGGCACATAATACTGTGACTATTTGTATTATTTTATTTTATTTTTTATTCTTATATTGACTGGCTCCCCTATACATTGCCTGTTATTATTATTATTATTTAATTTTCATATGGGTTATTTTGTGCCTGAAAAAAGAAATTTTATTTATTTATATTAAAACATCGCTCGCTCGCTCCTGATTGGCCCTGCGCGCGCAGCTGCGCTCTCATTGGTTAGATTTTTATGGCGGCAAATTCACTGTGACAATACACGTACGCGTGAATTTAATGTTTGTTTGTTTATTGTCAGCTTTTACTCTTGTTGTTTGATTAATTGCATTAGTGAAGATAAAGAAGTGTATGCAACTGCATATAACACGGGTATTAAAACACTCGTTACTATTAAGAAACTCGCTGCGCTCGTTTCATAAACTCACACTCGTGTTTTAATACCCTTCATTATATGACAGTTGCATAAACTACTATTATTTTGAATTCATTTTCACTTGCTTTGTTCGATCGGTCAAAAACTTAGTTAAATTAACTTAGAGCAGTCTGAGCAGTCAATAGCATCACATCTGTGCGACAGACAGTCGACAAGCTACAATTACTGCAATCACCCACTTTCCTGCAATTGGCTTCAAACATAGAATTAATGGCGAGGCTGCCGTTTGAAAAGCCTTTCAGTGCCGCTTCAGCATAGACCGTGTAATTTGCTCACTGCGTGCTGGATTTGTGCTTTTCTATTTGTGGTGGAGACCTCTTTTGAGGTACTAAGCTGCTGTCAGATATGCCTGTAGCTCGGCTAAGTAAAAGAAGCGTCGGTCGACCATTAAGCCGCTGGGTCGACGACATCCGTAACATCACATGCAGGACATGGATGAGAGAGGATAAGAGGATGGCGCAAAACCGGCGGCATCGGTTTACGGTTGAGGTGCCTAAGGCACGCACTTAGCGTTATGTCTCCAACTTTGTTGTCCGAACCGCCAAACTTTGGAATTCCTTGCCGAATTCCCTGTTGCCCAAAGACTATAATCTGGAGATTTTCAAGGCAAGAGTAAACCGGTTCCTTCTAGGTAAGCGCGCTTCACCGTAAACCTTAATGTCACTTAACATCAGGTGAATTTGTGGTCAAGCGCTGACCTATTTAGAGTAAAAAAAAATATGATGATGAGCGCCTGTAGCTCGGCTAGCTTAGCTGATCTGACGCGATCATCGAAGCTAAGCAACGGCTAACGGACGGTGTTTGGATGGGTGACCATGCATAAGACTGTTGTTTTTCAAGTGGCTTTTTAATGACATGTTATATGGTAGGTTCCGGCTGTTAGACTAGTACAAACAGTCGTTAAGCCAAGTCAGAGGCCAATACAATAGGGAAGCTTGAATACTCTCGACACCAGAGCTTGGCCACTTAGCTCATACGAAGAAGAAGAAGTTATTACACTGTCAAGTATTAACACTTCTGTATTCCGGTTTAAAGATATGACAAAGGAAAAATCTTAAATTTACAGTTGTTTCGATGTAAACTAGTACGTACGTAAGTTAGTTGACTATAATTTGTATAGGTACCAAGGTAGGTAAGAGGGTACGGAACCCTTGATGCCCGAGCCCAACTTGCACTTGGCCAATTTTTATTCTATGAATCTATTTATTACTAAAAACATTTTGTAATTTAATTGAATTGAAGTCATTGGTGTGAAAAAAGCGAATGTGGCTCGGTGGTAATAACGTCTGCTTCTCAATCAAACTGCCCCTGGTTCGATCCCGGCCCTACACCAAAAACTTGTTTTTCAAGTTATGTGTGGATTTACACTCGCTTTACAGTGAAGGAAAATATCGTGAGGAAACCGACATGTTTGAGGTCAACAATATCCGAAGACGTGTGTCATCCGCCAACTCCCACTTGGCCAGCGTCGTGGATTATGGCCTATATCTCTCTCCTTATTAGAGAAGGCCTCGAGTCTCAGCAGTGGGAACTATGAAGTCATTGGTGTAAGGAAAGCCGTCAGATTTTAAAACAGAGCCATACATGCAATATTTATCATATCGACGGTTAAAAGGCAAACTGCGTTAAGCGACAAATATATGAATTTTGAGTTATATACATATTCGGAATCAGCGATTTTTTCTGCGTCGCCTGAACCCAGTTTTGTTCAAATCTGAGCACTTTTTTGTCGCTTGAGACCATTGCAAAAATTGACCTATTTTTGGCTTGCATTGTTTAAAGCGACATGGAATTTGATCATTTTTGACACAAATGTACTTCAGCTGTTTTAATTTTTTCATAATTTTACATACATTGGCACTTAAGCACACTGTATAACTGTAAATTGCATACATGATGTCGGGTAAGATAATTGACCCCGAATCAAAATAAACAGTGATGTCGCTTAAAACATTTTCTTTTTATTTAAATGAAAGCATCGTGTCGCTTAAACCGTTTCATTCTGAGTATGCTTTAGAGCTATTTGGGGCTTAAGCTGGTTTGCCGTGATGTGATATCGATGTCAACGGTCATTTGAGCCTGTTATGTAGTCATAATATTTTTCAATATTGGTCGTTTCAAACAAAACATTACATAAATTTTAAAACTTAAAACATTTTTTATCACGTCGAAAAACGGAGTCTTGGAGGATAATCATCACAAAATCTACTACGACAGCGTAAATAGTGTCGGTTCATTCAAAGAAAATTTTGCGCGCACAAGTACTTACCGCCAGCGTGTAGCGAGGAACGCCATCTGCACGGGCGCTTCAGTGAGCAGTAATATATCGATAGGGACGGTTGTGTGTACAAGTTTGCTTCGAAGTAAGTATTAAACAGTATGCTGCTATTCTACTCAAGAAAATATGCTGTTTATAATTTATGTTTTTATGGAAGCATAACAAGGAATGGATTTAGTTTTACATAGGGGGAAGCAGGAGGAAAAAGAGGTGGCTGATGTAGATTCTCGTGGTACGATCAAATCCCTGATTTATACTCAAATTCATGTCCGGGTGATAAAAAAAATAAATTTGTGCTCGCAGCTCTTCATAATGCACTCTTGCAATCAGTGCATTTAGAGACCATACAGATGAACTATTTGCTCCCAGGGCATACTGAAATGACGGTACATAGCATGCATGCTACGATCGGAAATTCAATACGAAACAACATTATATGGGCATTTTTTTTTGTTTAACGTGAGGAAATGCTTTTACGTATGCCCACCACACCCGGGGAGGTGGGTGGGGTATGTCGGGCTTGATGCCACAAGGGCATCACTGCCGACTAAAACCTCACGATGGCCTCCTCGCTGGAAAGCGGGGTGAGGTTCCACTCCTTGCATTAACGCACCACCCCGGCTAGCCTGCGAGACTCCTCCTCTGGGGATGACTCAACCACCTCGGGGACCATGAGTGCAATGGACGCCGGACAACCCCGGTCCAACGTCCTAGATTCCCCGCAACGGTCCGCCATCGACCGGTGGCAACCCCGTCGAGGTTGCGGCAGGTAGGAAGAACGGCGCATCGTAATACCGACACTTATCTCTTGCCGTGGCCCTACACCTTCGGCTGCGGTACCTCCATATCTACACCACAAGCCCGCCTCAGTTGCGAAACTCCCTCAGGAACGAGGATTCGCATCATGCTGGTGCCGCTCCATCTAGAACTTGCATGGAGGAGTGAGTACAAGTCTAGGGAGTGGCCCACCTCAGGGACCCTCTTTGCTTCACCGTGGGTGACCAGGCCACGGTTACTGACCCCCCCCCGCATTGTCGAGGCGGGGGGGGGCTCAGTAACCGTGGACTGGTCACCCACGGTGAAGCGAAGAGGGTCCCAGAGGCGGGCCACTCCCTAGACTTGTAGTCCCAGCACGCAAGTTCAAGATGGAGTAGCACCAGTAGGTTGCAGAACCTCGTTTCGGGGGGGTTTCGCAACTGAGGCGGGCTGCGGTGTGGTTTGGGAGGCACTGCAGCTGAAGGCGTGCGGCCGCGGCAGGAGAGAAGTGTCGGTATAACGATGCGCCGCTCTTCCTACCTGCCGCGGCCTCAACGGGGTCGCCACCGTTGATGACGGACGCGGTGGGGCTGCAGGGAGAAAGGAGTGGTAACCAGCAACTACCACTTTTCCTATTCTCTGCGGCCGTAGTGGCATGTGACCAATCTGCCTCACCGAATTGGAAATGATAAACTAATTGATACCGACATAGAAGATGAGGTAGATCAAGATTTATAACTTTTTTGACACTGTTGTACGCTGAATATGTAACTAAAATATCATACTAGGTTAATTGAGGATAAGATTAAAATAATTGCTTTTTTTATCAAGTCATAAATTAAAATGTTCTGTTAAAATTATAACACTCATAAACGCTGTTTGAATAAATAAATAATAAATAAAATAATAAATATTAGGACATATTCACACACGTCTGGTTAGCCCCATACTGAACCATTTCTAGCTCGTATTATGGTTGCTAACACAACTGATATACTACATATACATACATACATATTATATATAAATACATTTTTAACACCCAGACCCACAGCCAACAAATTTAGTTAAGCACAAAGATGTTGACCGGGCCGGGAATCGAACCCGGAACCTTCTGATTAGCAGACCGGCATGGTAACCTTTACGCCAACGAGGTCGTCAAATGCTATCAGTCATGAATTCAATTCCATTGCAGGTTTATTTTTCTTATCGATTGTCATTTAGAGTGAGGTTTTATCTGACAAGCTTACAAACATTATTGCATTTTAGCGAACTTAAGTCAAATGGGCTAGTATGTCGATTGTCGTGTGAGGCACTTCTCTTTTATTGTTTTTAACTCTTTGATACACTCTTGCCAATTTGACTCGTTCTATTTTTGTAGTTGTGTTGAGCTTAAAGCATTTTACTTCGATCTAAATATGAGGTCACCCGCACTTAAACATTTTTTGCTTTGAACTTATTTTAAATCCTGTGGCGGTTTAGTCAGTTATCCTCTTCCCTAAATAAAGCATTTGGGATTAAGCGACACTTATTTTTTTAAATAATGCTTGTAAGACCACGAAACTTTTGCAGTAGTAGCGTTTGACTAAATAATAAATACGTTTTTCATCATTCTTAAATCCACCCAGAAATTTCTTGATTATGATTTTTTTTCCGATATAAAAAACTTTGAATGGCTCTCCTGTAAAGTTCAAAAAATGTCGCTTAACGCAGTTTGCCTTTTAACCGTCGATATTGTTTTATATTTCGCTACTATTATGCACTATCATATTTTATAAATCCATTCCCGGAACCTTTGCAAAACTGCAATTAATACGAAATTCCATTCACATAATATTTGTAGAGCGGTTAATTGGAATCTCATGTAATTTCGCGCATACGTCCATGTCAAAGGGAGAATATAATATTTTCAACGAAAATTGAACTTCATGTCGTATTTTGGTTTCATTTGATGAAATATTGCAATATATTTCTTTATTCAAAACATTTTGATGTGAAATATTGGATTCGTTTGGCGCTGCGTGGACTCAAAGGGAACTGATTGGCTGGATTTCAGCGCTGGTTGTAAAACTACGAACGCATGCAATTTTTATTCAGGGCTACTAGAAACTAACTAACTCATTCCCATAAATAAATAAAAGTTGATACAAAAAACGTCTTTCAATCATTTAAATATGATGCGAAAAACAGAGTGAGGTTTGCGAGATACATTTTAGCGTGGGAAAAATATTTTTATGTATGTAAACCATTTTTTTTTCTTTACTTATTAACATAATATTTATCTATACAATTATATAATTGGTTTTCATTTTATATAGTAAAGTATTTATTTATCTAATATTATCAATCCATATACTAAAATTAAAAATTAATTAAAATCAACAAAAAACAATGTTTCAATTATAGCGATTCTATACAAAGTGAAATTTAAATGAATTCTGCAGTAATGTGTGCAGAATCTGTTAAGATGCACCATGATAGTTGCTGCATTCCCGCGCTGAATGGTCCCTGATACTTGTCATATCAATAACCATCCAGCCCGCACATCAAAATAATATAAACAGTAAAGCTTGTTGCGGTTTGAAGTACTTAGTTTTCGGGAAAATGGTCGTGCCAATAAAGATAATGAATATACGAGTATATATGAATGACTCTTGACGACCTCGTTGGCGTAATGGTTACCATGTCGGACTGCCAACTAGAAAGTTCCGGGTTCGATTCCCGGCACGGGCAACATCTTTGTGCTGAACTAAATTTGTTGGCTGTCGGTCTGGGTGTTACATATGTATATAAAAATATGTATGTATGTACATATATTATGTAATTAATTAAATGTGTAAGCGACCATAATACGAACTAGAAATGGTTCAGTACAGGGTTAACCAGACGTTTGTGAAATGAGTCCTAATATTTATTTATTTATTACCTAAAATACGTACAAACGAGATTCAGCCGCTTCGCTCGAAACTGTTTGGTTGTTCGAAACTCGGTGAAACATCGCCCTAACAAAAATAAGATAAACCTGTACAGTTTTGATATGCAAGAACCCTATACTAGTAAGACATTAAAGCTTTAAACCAAAGTGCTCATTAAAATTCTTACAAGCTATATAAACTTGACTACCACGACTATCTGGTATTTAAGTAATGTCATAATTATAAATAAATAGTTACCTAATTAAATATTAATCCGAGTAATAAAATATAAACATACAGCGTGGATAAAATCTCTGCCAATATGAAAAGTGTGGTGTGGAGCTTGCATTCTAATGAGATAATTAAAACGGGGTCGGAATAAGGGAATATATACAATTGCCTGAATGCCTATTTTAATCAAATAGTTTTCGCGTGGCCACCAACTTGCCTGATAGTAAGTGAAGTAAGCACGTTGATCTAGAACAAATAGAGTTAAAATTGGCTTGATGATGGCTTGTGTACTTTTATTATGGAATCATCTATATTTTTTTTTAATCATATAGATCCACTCTTGGTCACCAACTCGCCTGATGGTAAGTCATGGCCGAAAATGTAGCACGTTGATCTAGAAGAAATCCAGTTAATATGTTTTTGGAAAAGGCTTTCGTTTTTGATAAAAGTTACACTTATACCATACAGTACGTTCCCAATATCATATGCTCGATCCACACTAATAAGATCGAGTTTTTATGAAGGAATACATCATGAGGGAACCATAATTATCTTGGTTGTAAGGCATTTTTTAGTACTCAGCTGGCTAGCAGAAACTCTCAGGTTGAAACTTTTTTGACAAGAAAGAAGAAGAAAGAAAGAATAAAGAACACATGTATTTCAGACACAGAAGACACAAACATATACATTATTTTAAATTACATAAAACGAACATGAATAAAAGAAAGACAGCATAGTATGTGTCCCCTAGCGTCCGAAAAAGGCCAGCCCTCAGTATAAACACTACAAATGATTACTGCGCAATTATTTTTTTGTCGTTTTTATTTCGTGTCACAAAATAAATGATTCTTTCTTTCTTTCAATTTATAAACAAGCACCTAGTGTGTTCCGGCAGCCTCCTTGAGAGCCAAATATTCTAGACTATACATACTCCACCTTAGGCCACCGTGTCACTGACTAGTGTGGTTACGCGCCCCGCTGCTCAAACGCCTAGTTTTAAGGAGTTAAAAAATTAATACTATGGGGGTGTGTGAAGGGGGGTACCATAGTAGTACCCCTGCAGTAGGTACTGAGTCCGGCCCAGTAATGCGGTGCAGGTGAGCAATTAACATGACGCCGAGTGGAATATAAAGCTCCATCATTTGGCAGCGCGCCTGACGATGCATCTCCCGATGATCACCAGGACAGCGGCTTATTTTTCTGTACCAATATTATAAAGAGTAAGTTTGATTGTTTGTATGTTTGAGGCGAATAGGCTCCGAAACTACTGGACCGATTTGAAAATTTCTTTCACCGTTGGAAAGCTACATTATTCCCAAGTAACATAGACTTTATTTTGTTTCTTTTAACAACGTGGATTATATATACTATATATACAGCAAATTATGACCTTGTAGGCGTAATGGTTACCATGCCGGACTGCTAACCTGGGTTGGGTTCCCGGCAGGGCCAACATCTTTGTGCTGAACTTAATTGGTTGGCTGTTGGACTGAGTGTTTAATATGTGCCGATATAAAGTATTTTTGTATGTACGAGTATATGTAGTATATCAGTTGTGTTACCAACCATTATACAAATTAGAAATGGTTCAGTATGGATCTAACCAGCCGTGTGCGGAATGTGCCATATAGCTCTTTTTATTAAAATATAGCTGTATTTTCTTATAGGTTTCAGATCACAGCGCAAGTGCTATTCTAAATTTTTTGGGGTTCCGAATTAAAAATGTACCAACAGGACCTTCTGATAGTAAAGATTAAAAATCCAGATTTTCATCAAACATAAATAAAACACTCTCGCAAAACAAAATTTTCAAACAAAAAACTCAGAATTTAAATTATTTTCAATATTTTCAATTACAATCATCGCTTAATATTTTATTTCATAATTTATTTTTAGTTTATTACATTCATTTTTAATTTACAGTAACATAAATATATACAGACAAAACATAAAATTTCCAATAAATTATAAAATTAAAAACCAAAAACTAAACCACTAACAAAACTAATTTAAAAGGTCACTCCGGACAGAACCTGACGGAGAGGTACCCATTACAATTGATTGGTCCATCCGTTTGGACCTACAGTTCCACATACAGACACACACACACAAATACGTCCAACTTATAACACCCCGGTTTTCATCGGAGGCTAAAAACACAATAAAATTTTTCTATCTGTACCGCCCCTCTCCATTCCTGGTTGCCTGGTAGAGATCACCGTAGGTGATAAGGCCTCCTTTGTACTCTATGCGTAAATATTTTATTTCCTTAATTTAAGCTGTTATTTATGTGGTTGTACAATAAAGTAATATTCTATTCTATTCTCTTCTAAAATTTTACTGAGGCGTGACGTCTAAGGCATTCCCCTCAAGCTCGAATGCTTGATGGAAAAATATTTTTTTTTAAACATAATTGATAGGTACATTGTGCGTGGACAAAAGGCAAGTCTAACTACATGTAATGTCCACGCATGCATGTCATTAATGAAGGCATGTTTAAACTACTTATTAAAACTACATTTAAGTACAAACTTACAAGCTTAGTACTATTGATGCTACATCCACACGCTTGGAGTTCGCATCGACCGGGATATAAGCACAAGCATATTTGGAAGCGAAAATCGAAGCGAAGAAGTCGGGCGAGAGACCGCCTCACGTTCCGAAGGTAAAGGGTTCGATCCCCGCCAATGGGCTCGAGCTTTCGGTGTAGGAAAACATTATGAGGAAATCATAGCAAGGTGGTAGGATATTTTATAGTGCTCGGTTTGCTAGCGACTACCTTCAAGCACCCTCATCTGTAAGTTAAATACGAGTAAATACAGTAATATACGAGTAAAAAGTTAAATACGAGTAAAAGGGCCACAAACAAACAAATAAAATCATTTAATTGTGAAAACGCATTTTAAAAAACTTATACTTGAAGTTCCGTTTAAAACAGTCAAGATTTTTCGCTCAAATAACCGTAAAAACGTATAACCTGTTTTTTCTCTTCCGTGCGTATAACCGCCTTTTTTGAATTTTAACGGTTTTGTTGCAAAGTTCAGTGCAAAGACGCCAAACTTTATATATACACATAGATAGCGGAGAGAAAAACATAACTTTTGATATATTCATATTCAATACAATATGAAAAAATTAAAAACCTGTTTAAAAAATGATTATAAGAAAATATAGCAATTTATCTCTTGTGGCCCTTTTGCATTTAATGAGCGATGTATTCTATAAGTAATGAACATTAGGATGTTACTAATATTATGAACTACCTCAGAAAATAACATGTGACCAGTCCTTATGAAATTACCATCGTAATGATATTATATTATTAGAATTAGAATTGAAAATTGACATGGATACATATCATATACTTTTGTATTGATATCATATTATTTGACTTGTAACTTTGGTGTTATCAATAAATGATTTGTATTTGTAATTGTAATTAACAAGACACGATGCGAGCGTGTGACTTGGACATTACATTTCCAGATTGGTAGGCAAGTTAATTAATGGCGCCTCTAACTACGCATTGTAGCTTACTATTTATCTGTTTTGTAGCATCCGACCGTAAACACTCACATTCTCATTTATATGCTTATGCAATTAATAATACACAAAATAAAGTAAAGCGTCAAAGCTTCCGATATTAATATTGAACAAAAAATCACCTATACTTAGTCAGGTCATAAGTTCTGTCACATGTGTAATATGAGATAATTTAGACATGTTTAATATTTAACCGACTTCAAAAAGGAGGAGGTTATATATTCGACGTGTATGTATTATTATTTTTTTTTATGTATGTTCACCGATTTCTCAGCCATTTGTGGATCGATTCTCAAAATTCTTTTTTTAATTGAAAGAGTATGGTTCTGAATTGGTCCCATTGTCACCAAAACTGGTTCTGATGATGGACTCCTAGGGAAATCGAAGAAAAACCTAAAAAGTTAGGTTATTTTTACGCATGAAGAGAGATTCACGCTCGTTTGGCTGTACTGATATTCATGAAATTTGAGAAGAAAATAGGTAAGACTACGTGTTAACACATATGCTACTTTTTATCCCGAAAATAAATACTATTCCCGTGGGATGCACCAAATAACATATAAATCTTTTTAACTTCTTCACGCTCGAACGGTTGTACTGATATTGATGAAATTTTGAATGAAGATAGTTTAGACTATGTGTTTACACATAGGCTACTTTTGATCCCGAAAATAATAATTGTTCCCGTGGGATGCACCAAATAACACATGACACACTGATTTCGCTAAAATTTTATATAGGGGGTAGACTAGACCTTGTATAACACGAAGGTTACTTTTTATCTTAAAAGTCATTGCTTTTCCCGTGGGAAGCCCAAATAACTCGATAACCTATTTTACTTCTTCGCGCTCATACGGCAATACAGATTTCGCTCATAAAATTAGTAGCCTGGCTAACAAAAGTAATCTGACGCGAACATCGAGGCTAAGCAACGGTCCATGCGGCCAGTCTTTGGATGGCTAACCATGCACAAGACTTCCATAAAAAAATGTGATATTTTCATCTGGGCGTTACTGTGCCTTGGATAACACGTTAAATTGTTGGGCCTGGACCACTACTCTTAGTACAAGCAGGGTTCAAACTAAATCAGGGGCTTGAAAAACTCTCGACGCCAGAGTTTGGCCACTTGGGTCATACTTAGTGGAAGAAGGAACTGTAAAATTTGATATATTAATAGACAAGACCCTCGAACGGATAAGGAAAATATTTACGCGCTCGTTTCGCTAGGAGTTATCCCGCTTCGTTCGAATTTCCCCCAGGATGTTCTGGGCTTATGACACTCCAAATATTATATATTTTGTGCTGCTTTGGACTTCAAACGGTTCGAACAAATACGGTGAAAATTGTCGCGCTCGCTTCGCTCGCGCATAGCTCGCTTCGCTCGCAATTAGTTCTAGTACGTTTTGACACAACAAACATTATGTAATTTGTGCTGCTTTGGACTTCTTTATGCTCAAACGGTTGGAACAAATACGGTGAAAATTTTCGCGCTCGCTTCGCTCGCATCCACCTCTTTTCGCTCGCACTTGGTTCTAGTAAGTTTTGACACAACAAACATTATGTAATTTGTGCTGCTTTGGACTTCTTTGTGTTCAAACGGTTCGAACAAATACGATGAAAATTTTCGCGCTCGCTTCGATCGAACATAACTCGCTTCGCTCGCGATTGGTTCTAGTACGTTTTGACACAACAAACATTATGTAATTTGTGCTGCTTTGGACTTCTTTATGCTCAAACGGTTGGAACAAATACGGTGAAAATTTTCGCGCTCGCTTCGCTCGCATCCACCTCTTTTCGCTCGCACTTGGTTCTAGTACTTTTTGACACAACAAACATTATGTAATTTGTGCTGCTTTGGACTTCTTTATGCTCAAACGGTTCGAACAAATACGGTGAAAATTTTCGCGCTCGCTTCGCTCGCGTATAGCTCGCTTCGCTCGCATCCAGCTCGATTTGCTCCCAATTGGTTGCCTGCCTGGCACACGCCAAATTTTTTCATCGTGAAGTATATTTGGCTCTCCATAGCTAAACTTAAACAAAATATCATTACCAACCACTAAAAATGTAAAAATAAAATTGTTTTAAAAAACAAACAACCGACTTCAAAAACACAACTAAAAAGGGAAAAATAATTTTAAGCCTAAATCAAACCAAGAATATATAAATAGAATAGGAGAGTTTATTTCATGTACTTATAAAAAACTATTTACAATTTTTAGTAATCCTGTATTCTTGAAGTCGGTGCCATCTAATAAGAACAAATTAATGTTTGTTAAAAAAAACTATTTTCAGTTGTCTTTCTTTGCTGGCACCGACTCCAAGAATACAGGATTAGTAAAAATTGCAAATAGTATTTTATAAGTACATGAAATAAACTCTCCTATTCTATTTATATATTCTTGGTTTGATTTAGGCTTAAAATTATTTTTCCCTTTTTAGTTGTGTTTTTGAAGTCGGTTGTTTGTTTTTTAAAACAATTTTATTATGTAATCATTTATATATCAAAATGAACTTAATAAAACATAGATTCTTATGGTAATAAAGTTTATTCAAAATGACCCCCGCAATTATGAATATAGGCCTTCAATCTGCGCGGCCAGTCATCTATTGCGGCACGAACGAGGTCCATGTCAATATCGGCGGCTGCCTTAATCAAGGATGCCTTGAGTGACTCCAAATCAGGTTCAAAAGTTTTTATTGTGTGACAAAACTTATGACCTGACTAAGTATTGTATGGAAACGCCCCTTTAATTGCTTTTTCTTTTCTTTTGTTCCAGTGGCAACAGAAATACATAGCTTGTAAAAAAATCAGTTTTCTACATACCCATCACGGTTTTACGCACCCTCAATTGTTTTTTTTTTCTTTTCTTTTTATTTTTTTTTGTTCTAACGGCAATAAAAAAAAACATGATTTGTGAAAATTGCAGCTTCCTACCCGTCGTGGTTTATGAGACAAACTGGTGACAGACAAACAGACAGTCAGGCCTAATAACCTGGTCCCGTTTTGGTTCAGAGTATTAAAAACTTAATTTGACCAGCAGGACGCGTAACCAGATGAATTCGCAGACACTTTGGCCTAAGGTGGAGCAAGCCTAGTCTTAAATAACTAGCTCTTGAAGGCTTCTTCGAGAGCTATTTATTCGAGAGCTATTTAGTTTTATTTTATTTATATTATTTTGATTTTTTCGAGAGCTTTTATGTGTTTCGGCAGTATGCAAAAAAAATAAAAAGTATCTAAAAATAGTATCAATTTCTAGCTTATAAAAACCAATATTTCAAACACCTTACTGTCAGTATTTTGAATTTTAAAAAATACGATCATTAAAAATGGTAAATTTTTGTGTCTATTTATCTTATACAAGCGAGAATACGTATTAACTTATATCTGCCTGGATATGATTTCCTCACGATATTTCCTTATACCGAAAGCTCAAGTTCTTTGCTCGTACTTATTCAACTTATTAATGCTATAATATATGTACTCATACTCTTGGTATATGAGTATATACCGCTGTAGACAGCTCCATCAGGCACGTGCGTGGTCGGCCTTCGTCCAGCCAGGGTCGGCCGGCGACGCAGTGTGTTGCACTCTGGGTGAGGACAATGCCATGAGCGAGGGCGATTTAAATAAAAATAAATAATAAATAAATATTAGGACACATTTCACACGGCTGGTTAACTCCATACTGAACCATTTCTAGTTTGTGTTATGGTGGCTAATACAACTATTATACTACATATACATATCCACCAAACCCACTGCCAACAAATTTGGTTAAGCACACAGATGTTGGCCGTGCCGGGAATTGAACCCGGAACTTTCTGATTGGCAGTCTAGCATGGTAACCATTGCGCCAACGAGGTCGTCAAATATTGACAAGACATGTTTATACATAAGTTAGTTAGTTTGAAGGTAGCTCCAGTGAAAGAAAAAGTGAAGAGCGGAAGGTTATCTTCGTATGGGCATGTGAGATGCGTAGAGAAGAAATGAATGTGACTAGGAGAAGTATGGATATGGTTGTACGTGGACGTACAGCGGAAGTAGAGGTCGGCCTAGGAAGACGTGGCTGAATTGTGTAAATGAGGATATGAAAGAAAAGGGAGTGAATGTGGATATGACAGCTGACAGAATCGTGTGGAAGAGGAAAACTTGCTCTGACGACCCCACTTAGGGGGAAAGGTTGAAAAAGAAGAAGAAGACGTGTTTAAAAAAATTTTTTATGAACATATTAATTCACATTTAGTGATTTACACTTATTTAATTTAAAAACCAGCACGTTTTGGCTGAGAAGCGAGTATGTGGACATAAATACCAACAGTTAAGAACAGTATACTATACTTATATAAAAACTAACACAAAGAACATTTTACAGTTGCGGTTACCAGCAATGTTAGGCTAATTTAGCCACCAGAAAAGAAACTCATCAACGGACGCTGCTTAACTGATAATTATAATTAAGATTTATCATAAACCCACGATAATGAAACTACAACGACGCGTACTTTATTATTTATATTCCTTAATTATGACAAATATTTTTTAGCTTCATCTATACTATTGTATAGACACCACAATAAAACATTTATCCGCTCCCGCTCCGCTTATCGCTAAGCTTGTCAATAAAATCAGAGCCCCACGTTAATTTTGGCTGACCAATTCAAGGCGAAAAGTTTATTTACACGACGAATGCGACTGGCGTAGGTTTGTCTTCCTGGATCTGTACCATCATCTTTTTGGTCGTTTTACGTTTTGATAAACACACTTCGACTGTAAGCCGTATTTCAAAGATGATAAGATTCAATTTCGAAGGGTCATGATTCTGTTATTTACGCTGTATTGTTAATACAGTCTCTCTGCATCAGTATAAGTGATTTGCATACAGATTTGCATGACGTGCAATTATTCATAAGAATATTGAAGTGCGAATTTGTGTTTTCTGCGAATTTAAGTAATGATACGTACCGGGGCGGTTTCAAACGATATGACGTTTTTATTAAAGCGTTAACAAAGGCAAAAAACTGGTTCAAAAAACTAGATAAATTTTTTTTAACAGTTTTTTTTATATTGAATAGTCTAATCAGTTTCAGCTTTAAAGTCTAATCGGTATTAAAATAGGTATAAACATTCTTTAAGTCGTTTATTAGACGGGCTTTAAACTATTTTTTCGATATTTTTACCGTTTAAATTATAATATAACGAAAAACTGTAATGTCACGATATTGACAATATAAGTTTGGTATATTTATTTAGGCACGATTTTGACGAAAATCCAGAAATAAGTTGGAATATTTTTTTAAATAATTGTGCAAGTGTCATTTGTGCCTATTTGTGCAAAACAATTCTGTAAAATCCTCCATAAAGCTTGGCAAAAAAAATGTCTATTTTAAAATATTATTTTTTAAATTGGATAATTTAGTTACCGTTACATAATATTTTATATCTAACAAAAACAATACACAATCTTTGCCTTCATAGCAAAGATTGTGTATGTATATGTAAGTGTGTATGTATGTAAGGTTGTTTGTAATACTCGATCGGATAAACTGATTTACATAATATCTGGTATGGAAATTGTCTAGACTCTGATTTAACTTCAAGGTTACTTTGTTTATTACGCAACACAGACATTTGACCAGCTGGGCTCGTAACCACACAAGTTACCGAGACTCTGGTCTGGAGCATGCCTAGTCTGGAATAGTACTGAAGAAAAAAAAAACTTCAATGGCGAATATTAATAATAATAATAGGCACGAGCCCGATATACCCCGCCCGCCTTCCCCAGGCTTGTGGCGGGAGATGCGTAATAGTACAAGAGCCCGTGAAGATCGTCCTTCACCGATCTGATACCCAGATGAGACGTATTTTTTATTAAATATTTTTTGTAAACAAATGTGCCTAAAATTGCTTGCCCATCGAAAAGAGCTCATGGCTATTTTTAATTAAATAAACTTTTATTGATTTATTTTTTCATCACCTTCATACTTTTGATAACCAAATGAAATTTATTTCACTGATAGATTTAATACACAGAATATGCCTCGGTATGCTTGCCTACTCATTTCAGTGTATAACTACCTGGCAAGCAGGTTTAAACAGGTAAGTCAAAATAGGTGACTCATTCGATTTTGATGCGCTTCATAGGAGTAACAACGATTCTGAACAGTTAGAATGTTATTTTTATTTCTGATATTTGTAGCTAAATTATCATTTGACTATACACGAGCATGCGTTAAAAAAAGGCCATGAGCACTTTTCGATAGGTAAGCAATTTTAGGCATATTTGTTTATAAAAAATACTTCATAAAATATACGTCTCATCTGGTTATCAGATTGGTGAAGGACGATCTTCACGGGCTCTTAGACTATAAATGCATTTCCACACGGAAAAAAAGGTGGAGCATACCTATTCTGGAATAATAATATCGAAGAAAAAAATAACCAAAATGGCGAATATTGATGATGCTAATACCAACGTGACTCGAATCCGGTCGACAGAGAGAGTTGTAAAACTACAGGCCGGAGTAATATAAGAATTATTGCGTTTGCATTTACAAAACTACATACAGGTTAAAGAGAATTGGCCAGTTGTTTGGTTAAAAAGTATAGAAAAATATTTTTAACTATGTAAAGAAACAGATATTTATTAATATTAAAAGACCTAAGAGGTATCATCCGAATGCCGGACCCTCTCGCACGAGGTGGCCAAAAACTTCTAGCAAAATGTTTTTCACCGACGAAAATAGGCATGAAAAGATAACTGCTATGCAAAAGATTACAAAAAACACAAATGTCACTAAACACAATAACTGTATTTCAATAACTTTTTATGCATTACAAGTACTTCAAAGCACAATATCAAAAACTTTATATTCATTTTACTCCTTCACGCTTAAACGCCTTGACCGATTTTGATGAAATTTGATATATAGACAGGTTAGACCTTGTATTATTGAAATATTACTTTGTATTCCAAAAACATTACCTATTCCCGTGACATTCGCAAATAACTTCAAAATCTATGTTACTTCACACTCAAACGCCTGGACCGATTGGCCTGATGCAATATACTATGACGATAGGTTAGGCCCCTAATAAAATATTTAACTATTAAAATAAAATAAAAAAGCACGCATCAACCAATTCTTTCCTCGCCCAGTTTTTGGTGACATCTGCGTCCATTTTACGTGCCATCAAAGCCTCCGTCGATAACGCCGAGTGCCTCTCTCGTAAAAACATAACGCCTCACTCCCTCCGCCCCGCGCCCCGCGCCGGCACAATTTGCCTGCTAACGACTAGTACTCTTTAACCCTGCAGCTTGGGTGAAAGAATAAGGCTGCGGAACTGCCCCTGCTTGTCCTAAGAGGCGACTAAAAGGGAAAAAAGAAAGAAAGAGGAAGACCATTAGAAAATGTCTAACCACCATGCTATCTATCTAGTTTTCTCATGATGTCTCCCTTCACCGAAAGCTCGAGTTCATTTGCGGAGATCGAGTCCACGATATTCGGGGCGCAAGGCTTCCGCTCGCCTGACTGTGCTCTCATCGCATCAAGCTCCCAATTATCAGCAAATAAGTTCTACATTTACCAGTTGTCTCATTTCTGACGTATATTGCACTATTCCACTAATCACATCACACCGAATGTGTGTCTTTTTCCCGAAAACTACAATGGGTGAAAAAGGTTCCTTCTAGGCAATCGTGATACATCTTAACCACAGTAAAGCTTAATATCGGGCAAGCTGCGGTCAAACGTAAGCCTATTCATCATAAGAAAAGGGCAAACGTATATGTGTCGAACCCGCGACATGCAGGACGTAAGGCCACTGCACGCCCGACTGATCTTTCATCGTTTCAAAACCTCAGCCTCAGAGATACGTGTATGATATTTTTGATTGTTTATTCCAGTTCTTTCATAAGCATAAGCAGCCCACTATACGTTCCCACTGCTGGGATTCGGGGCCTTCTCTCACGAGGAGAGAGATATAGGCCATAATCCACCACGCTGGCCAAGTGCGGGCTGGCGGAAGACATACGTCTTCGGATATTGTAGTCCTCATACATGCCGGTTTCCTCACGATGTTTTCCTTCACCGTAAAGCGAGTGCAAATGCACACATAACTTGAAAAACAAGTCAGTGGTGTCGGGCCGGGATCAAACCAGGGGCCGTCTGATTGAAAAGCAGACGTTTGAACCACTGAGCCACACTCGCTTTTCCAGCTATTTCGAATGACCTTAACTCCGGACCAAAACTTGTATATTATTTTCGAACAAGCATTGTTTACTTTTACCTCCATCTGGCTATTTACTCGTCGACAGTGTAAACTTACCTCTTGTCATTGAATTTCAATACTGTTTATTTACAACATGTCAGTTATTTTGTCATGCAGGAGTAATGTCAATACGGAATGTAACGTATAATGGAGGCAGTTTACAGTTTATTCGTTATAAATCATAAACGGTAACAAATATTGAAAATAATTGGCCAAATGCGAGTTGGGATTGCGCATGAAAGGTTCCGTACCATTTTTGTATGGGGGCGCCCCCCTTAAATATTTATTTTTACTAATTTTTATAATTTAATTTGATAGCTAATATACATTTGTATATTTTGAGAAAAGTGTCTAGCAGCTACCGTTATTGATAAATAGCAAAAAATACGAAAAAAAACACGTGTATTGTATGGGTACCCCACTTAATATTTTTATTTTTTTATTTTTAGTATTTGTTGTTATAGTGGCACGAGAAATATATATCTCGGTTTCTGAGATACAGCCTGGAGACAGACAGACAGCGGAGGCTTAGTAATAGGGTCCCGTTTTTACCTTTTAGGTACAGAACCCTAAATAAGTTGGTTTAAATTTAAAAAATCTCATATAAATTTATTTTTAATAGTTTTCAGTGTGATTAACATTGATAAATGTGATTGGTACTAAATTATATAAGACTTTTCATGTTAGTAGGTCTATATGTAATTTTTAACGTTTTGTAGGTCTATATGTAATGCGTTTTATAAATTAAATGAATATCTGGACATGAAGCTCACAGAGGGATACTTTCAGTTTAAGTTATCATAAAAAAATAATTCAAAATGTGACGTTTATCACACTTTCGCGGACATTTAAATTATATTATATATTAGCACTAGAGGTTGCCCACGGCTCCGCCCGCGTGTAGGTCGCTTTTCGCGTAACCTGTGGAAATTTTTTATTGTATTCTATTCCCGCGCCAATTTTATAAACATTACATTGCTACGATATCAAAATGAGCTGCATCTGTCTTTCCGCATTCAATTCCTGAGATCTAGTTAACCTCTGTTTTTAGCTACTTTGGTGATGATGCGACTGATTAGATCGTTTTCTCCAAGCCATTATTTTAATATAATTAACGTGAACCATACCACTAAGTGAACCACATACTTAAATTCCAATTCAGAAATATTTAATTTCAAAAACACAAAACTTTCCATTTGAACTTTAAACCCCAATGGAATCCCCCTTAATGCACCCCTGGCAAAAAAAATATAATTTTAATTTAACCATATAATAATCTACTACCATAACAACTTTCAAAACTTTAACTTGATAAATAAAGAATTTTCCGTACAAATTTTCACCCCCCATTACAAACCCTTAGTTCACCCCTGGCAAAAAAACTTGATACCGTTCTTTTTAATTTTACATAAACTATACATATTCAAAATTTCAATGCTGGAAGTTCAAAAACAAAGAAGTTTCATACAAAGTGTTTTACCCCCTTTCACCCCTTTAGGGGCGGAATTTCCAAAAATCCGTTCTTAGTACGCGTCTACACACTAAAACAAATACACCCTCCAAATTTCACAACCCTAGGACCAGCCGTTTGGGCTCTGCGTTGTCTATAGATGAATGAATGAGTCAGGACAAAGAGTCTTATAGTATAGATTAAGACATATCCACTGTAAATGACGTACCAAAAATAATGAATGTTATTATGGTTAATAAAACATCTGAATCTGAATCTGAAACCAGTATGGCATCATAAATTATTATAAATCACTACGAATATCGACATAATCAACTAGTGTTACTATAGAAACCCTTACAAGTAACAATCCTAAAACGCACCAAACTAACAAGTGCCACGAACCAATCAGATTCCGCGAAAGCCTATCGATTCCCTATAGGCTGCCGACCGCAGACCTTGGCGTGACAGACAGACGGACAGACAGACAATAGGCGATAAGGGAAGCCTGCGGTTGGCGGGGAAACCACTACTTTTGCATACATAGCACGCGCTTCACGACAAGGCACCACGAAACTATGGATGTGGCATGTGATTACATCACTTTAGAGTTCTACATGCTAAGCTATGAAAATAAATAAATACAATTGTATCAAGTATAGCTGCGCCATAAAAATTTAACGAAGCGCTATCTGCGTATAGTAGGTTTATCACAAAATAAATTTATATAGAATCAGGAATTCACAAAATTGAAATTATAACCTCTAACGATTCCAGATTCTAGATCTGTTTTACTTATTTTGATAATGAATGATGATGATGACCAATCATTACCAAAATAAGTAAGATCTGCTTTAATTTCATTAAAAAGTAATTAAAAATAATGCTTTTGAAACTCATTTCAGAAGCATTATTTTGTAAATTACAAAACGAAAAAAACAACATCGTGGAGCGAATTTTACGTAATCGTGTTTTGGAACTCTAACGATTTTTAACACTGAATTAAAAATAATAAAATTAAAAAAAAAAAAAATTGTATTTTAATCTTCAAAAAAATATATATTTTGAAGCGTTCACAGCTCTGTTGGTCGTGCGGTCACCTTACGTTTCGCAGTTCATGGGTTCGATTTCTACCAATGACGTTAAGCTTTCGATGAAAGAAAACATCATGAGGAAACTATAACATAGATTGTAGTCGCAAGGCTGGAGAAAATAATACACCATTCCATTTCACGGGATCGCTTTTTGTTTTTTAGTAACGGAGTCTTCTAAAATTTTTAATTGACAGATAAATAATTGACTATTTCTTTGATTCCGCTTCGCAGATCTTGGTAAATTTTTGTTAATGCAAATGTTATGATGCGCTGTCAATTATTACTAATCTCCGATACCCTGGCGTGATGCCAGCGTCAGGAAAAAACACATTTTGCACGCTTATAGGCAATTTATATGCAATCTTCGATTAAACTCGGTATGGGAATACGTGACTGCTTTTTATAGGATGTTTATCGCGGTGCGTTATCTATTTGTTGATAGCATAAGCAATCCACTAAATGTTCCCACTGCTAAAACTCAGGGCCTTATGTCACTAGGAAAGAGATTTAAGTCATTATCAGTGCAGTAAGTTAATGTTGTGTAGAATAAGAACACTGTACAAACATATTATAATAAGCTTATGTTAATAAAGTATTTTCAAAAAAAAAAAACAATCAGTGCAGGTTAGCGGATGACACACGTCTTCGGATATTGCAGTCCTTAAACGTGTCAGTTTCATCACGATGTTTTCTTTCACCGTAAAGCGAGTGCAAATCTATACATAACTTGAAAACAAGTTATTGGTGTAGGGCCGCGATCGATACAGGGGCCGTCTGATTGATAAGCAGACGATTTTACCACTGAGCCACACTCGCTTTTATTTGTTGATATGTCTATGGAGGGTGTGGCAATTTTTTTATAAAGATAATCTTTGGTATTTACTCTGCTTAGTGCATAATTAAGTAGTCAGTGACACTAGCTACTACAGATTCTAATTACCCCCCTTAATATTTTAATTTTAATTATTTGTATTTGTTAATATAGCGGTAATGGCAGCTTAAATCATCTGATAAAGATGTATAAAGGCCCATGATGATGAGCGGTAATAGAAATACATACCTACTTTGAAATAGTTTCAACTGTCTAGCTATGTAATACGGCTAATGAGATACAGCCTCGTGTCAGACTTATAGACAACGGAGGCTTAGTAATAGGGTCTCGTTCTTACCTTTCCGGTACGGAACCCTAAAAAGCAATTTCTAACTGACATTGAAAAACTTTTGCACACCTTTCAGGGACGTTTTATACAGTATGATAAACTCGTAGTATTATCTAATGTAACTAAGATGTTATGTACCTGTTTAATATGCTTAGTTTTGTTTTAATAATTATGAAATTAATTGTACAGAATTTTGTAAAATTATTCAATTACAGGTGTAATTTAATAAATGACTTATTTATTATTTTAACTAGCAAACCCGGCGAACTCCGTTTCACCATAAAGTTGAAGTTTTCCCTCAATGTTGTTTGCTACAAACCTCACGGAGCCTGAGACTTTTCCAACGAGTCTAAAACCGTGGAAATCGGTACGTGCGTTCTGGAGTCAAAGCGCCAGGAAAGAAAACCCGACTTATTTTTGTATTATAGATTTTACAATGTCCATGGGAAACTACGGAATTAATAGATAGTAAATAAAAAATAAACAATTTATTTATACGTTTTCTGAAAATTTGCGGACAGAACAACTGATATAATTATGTGTTTTTTCGGGTCAAGAAGCTTAGTACATAAACTTTTTGTGCTTGAATAATGAAAAATACTTAACTAATTGAGATGAAATCTTAATCAATAAGAACCAATTGCAAAGTATGATCTTTTCTTATGCAAACAAATACAATTTTGATTTATTTTATAAGATAACTCAACCCAGTCGAAAGGTATCGACATCTGTTAGAATCATTTGGAGTTAACAGATAATTGTGACTGTCAAATAATAACAGACAATAATTAGTAATAAATTAAAATTGCGACTATAATTTGAGATTTAAACTATCCTATCTCTCAAGTTGGATCGAACTGCACATGGTGTGCGAATTTTATTATAATCGGTTAAGTGTTTTAGGAGTCCATTGAGGACAAACATTGTGTCACGAGATTTATATATATTAAGATAAATAAATTACGGTGATTAAGATAACAAACACAAAATCACATTCAAATTGAAAATTGAAAAATTTCGTCTAACTTTTATTTGAAGTTAAAAACAGGCATCATTTCGTCGATTGCCTGATAGTGGATACGGTCGCTGGTCCAGATTGTTTGGGCCATTATTTTTTTGGGCCAGACATACGAATTTCGCTTTTTTATAGCAGAGCTTGCATTGTTCTGCTCAAATCATATAAGGATGTGTGCTCACTGTTGTTTAAATACTTATTTACAATTTTTACATCGATAACAAAAAAAAAACTGTTAATTTGTTATGAGGTAGAAGACAAATAAAATATTTATTGCACTTCCGCTGTGATCTGAATCCAAATTATGATAAGCAATGGAAAAAATACCATACCTTACCTATAATATGTAGTATATCAGTTATGTTAGCAATCATAACACAAACTAGAAATGGTTTAGTATAGGGCTAACCAGCCGTGTGTGAAACGTGGGCTGTTAGAAGTACATAAATAAAAAAAAAATATATAGGATATTTTTTTTTTATTTATGTACTAAAATTTTATTCCTATAAAATTTCCATGTCACAATGTTATTTACCGTACTCCTCCGAAACGGCTTGAAAGATTTTTACCAAATTTTATATGCGTATTCAGTAGGTCTGAGAAACGGCTACTATCTATTTTTCATACCCTTAAGTGAGGCAAAACAAAGTTTGCCGGGTCAGCTAGTATATTTATATTATTTTTATATATTACTACAACTACTACTACTCTTGCTCCGGCACGAAAACCCAAAAGTGGGTGTTGGTCTCCGACAACAGACGGCGCCACTCGTCACGGCGTTGCGCCATTCCTCTCCAGTCAGCCACTTGAAGCTCGCTAAGGTCCCTTTGGACGGCGTCAATCCAGCGGTACCGAGGGCGGCCAACTGGACGGCGTCCCTCCGGCTTCCCTAGGAAGGCTTTCTTAGCGGCCCGATCCTCCCCTATCCTTCATTCATTCAATATTTAAGAGCTGGGCTCTTGTCTGTGGAGTTTTTTCCAGGTAGTTCTGTCTTCGGCCAAATTCTTGACCTCCCTATACGACATGACTTTCGCCTTCTCCTTAATTGGGTCTAAATAAACCAGTGTGTTTTTATACATTGTTTACAAATATTTACTCGTAGGTTTATAAAACAGTGAAAGAGTTACTATGGTCAATACTTTACCCAAACTGTAAGATTTACAAAAATGTTGCCGCTCCGTCGCGCGTCCACCGGCCAGAACGGACGCATCTCGCGATACTATTCAATGTCGGCACGCAGTACTGTCACTAACACTCGTGGTAACACATCATCTAATTCTAATTTCTAATTTGAAGTGGGGGTGATGAGACCTGCACTGACATCCCGCTAGGGGCGTATTGTGCATTCCCCCCTTACCAGCCTACCCAAGCCAACCGAGCTCCTTGATATTTCAAGGAGCTCGGTTGGCTTGACCTGGAGCTCTACTCATAACTCATAATTCATCATCATCATCCGTCTGCGTCCACTGCTGGACATAGGCATCTCCTAAGGCACACCACGCGACCCTATCCTGAGTATATCGTCTCCATTTTTTGCGTATGTCGTCGCTCCACCTCGTTGCAGAACGTCCTACACTACGGGTACCTCACATTAGTGTAGTATTAGTGTGGTAATGGTGGCGATTCAGCGACACACACGACTAAACTAAATTTAAAGAAGCCCCGTCTCTTTTCATCTTAGGTGGCCAGAAAGAGACGGCACGTCCTGCACCGTAGTCAAAACAACTAAAATCACGTCAAGTGTAGAAAATATAGGCGACAGAACCCACTCATTGGTATCACCTCTAAAACTGCCTGCACATTCCATATTTGACGTGATTTTAGTTGTTTTGTCTGTGGTTCAGAACGTGCCGTCTCTTTCTGGCCATCTAAGATGAAAAGAGACGGGGCTTCTTTAAATTTAGTTTAGTCGTGTGTGCCGCTGAATCGCTACCATTATTTCAATTTCAATTGAAATTCATTAATTTTAGGATCATGTCCCATATCCAAATTTAATTAATTTAATTTATAATTAAATATAACATAAAATGATTAAATTATTAGTAAACTACAAAAAGGAGTATTAAAAATAAAGAAATAATAAAAGAATAAAAAACATATTATTAAAGAGAGAATACACAAATAAACCTGTTTTGTTTTTGTTCATAGTAATACACCATTGTCGATGATTGTACAACAAAAATTTGGCCAGAGTCAGTGTACCATATCTAAATGATACCTATGCAAATACGTAACTGGAAACCTGATTGATATGGACATTCGCCGAATTTTATACGTAATTATTTTCTTTTTATAGCAACCCCACACTTTATACACCTTTAAAAGATTTTAGCGTTATTTGATGGAGCTTTTTGTGGCCGTTTTAAAGATAAGAGGTTTAATTGTGCGAATAAGTAATGAAACAACGAGATACTGTTGAGTTCCATTTTAGGGTTCCGAATCTAACAGTTAAAAACGGGACCCTAATACTAAGCCTCCGCTGTCTGTTTGTCTGTCACAAGGCTGTATCTCACATAAACCATGATAGCTAGACAGCAAACAAACAAACAAACAAACAAACAAAATCTTTATTTGACATGGTAAGTAAATTTAAATCAATAAAATTTAAGGAATCCAAAGGCTTCCAAACTAGTTGTAAGAACTGTATATTGGAAGCCAATGTCTTCTCCCAAAAAAATTAATCTATCCATATACATAATTTTAAAAACTAAAATATAATTAATAAATTTACAAGTTGTTTGGAAATTAAACAATAAAATTTTGAAAATTGGAAATACAAAGTTAGTTTATATAAATCTATTCATCAAAGTACTAGTAAGTTATATTTAGATTTGCAAACATAGTTGTTTGAAACTTAAGTCAACATTTTTGAAAAAAGAAAAATAATTGTTTATATATAAATCCAAACTAAATCAAGTTTTAAATTAAAAGAAAAAATATAAAAATATTAATGAAAATATTAACTAATATAAAAATATTAATGATATGCTATACATAGGTTCCAGATAATATGCACGCATATGTTGTGTTTGTAATAGTAAGTGCCAATGTGTAAGTACATATACATAATAGTAGGACTGAATACAACCAGACAAAGCAGGTGTGACAGTCCTCCACACAGTGCGTATATTTGTGTGCGTGCGCGTGTATATATATGTTTGTGTGTGTTGTGTATGTGCATAGTGTGTATGTGTGTGTTAGTGTGTGTGCTAGTGTGTGTGTGACTTTGTGTGTATGTTTGTGTGTAAGTTGTAAAGTGTATGTAAGTTTAGTGTCTCAGCTTAACCCTTAATCCTAAAGGAGTCATGAATAAGCGCAAAAAGAAATTAGATGGAGACACATTACGAGTTTATAAAATATGAGTATACAGGTTGGCTTGAATAAAATCTAGTAATATGACAAGTTGTTTGTTTTTACTTATTTATAGAGGCTTTCAATAGTTTTCTCAAGCTGTTCGTAGTCTAATGATTTAAGCCAGTTGTACATGTATTTTTTGAGTTCCCTGTCAGTTAACTTATCAATCTTGCCATCTTTATTTATCAAATTGTATATAAGAGGCACTAACGTCATATATTGCTTTTTTGCATACTGAGATTTAACAAAAGGTATGGACTGCTTCGGATATCTCCTTCTGTTAATATTGCTATTAATCTGTTTAAGGTCTACCGTCCTATGAAATCTCCGTATACTCTCAAAAACAAATAGTTTTCTAATTGACAATACGTTAGCTTTATCGTAAACCAGGTAAGTAGGGTGTCTATAAGGTAGACTCAGCATAACCTTAAGAACTGAGCGTTGAGCTCGTTCAACAGTCAACAAGTGGGTTTTGTCTGCGCTACCCCACACACACACGCCATACCTGATAATACACTCGCAGAGCGCTTTATAGGTTTGAGTGACAAGATTTGTATCAGCTACAGTCCTCAATGTTTTAAATATATAAATAAGTTTCCGCACTCTCGAAGCCAATGAGTTAATGTGTTCATGCCAGGTAAGGTTATCATCCACTACAATGCCGAGGTATTTAATTGAACCTACCCTAGTTAAAACCGAACACTGGCAATGCTTAGAATTACTGGAGGTTCGGTTACATGGAAATGTATGTATTTTAATACTAAAATTATCACGAGGTTTACCTGTGGAACGCTTACTAAAGCACATATACTTAGTTTTACTAGTATTGATCGTTAGAAGATTATCTTCTAGCCAACTAGTGACACTAGCTAGACAGTTTTCTGTAAGAATTTTGACTTTCGGCCACGTTTTATCATGACATAGCAACACTGTGTCATCCGCAAACACAATAAGGTCTAAGCCAGTTGACATTTTTTTACAGAGGCTATTAATATATATTAAAAATAGGGTTGGCCCAAGAGTGCTGCCCTGTGGGACGCCAAAAGAACAGTAGTCCTTGTCACTTACAAACCCCTCTACTTTGACAGACTGCGATCTATCTGTAAGATAATCAGTAAACCATTTCAAGGGTAAACCCCTTATACCAACATTTTCGAGCTTTGACAATAAAATGGGGGTAGAAACCGTATCGAATGCCTTCTGCAAATCAAGGAACACTCCAGTACACTTATATTTATTATCCATGTACGTTGTAATTAATGACATCAATTTTAAAACTGCATCTTCTGTCGATCTGTGCTCTCTAAACCCATACTGGTTTGCACTTAAAAGATTATTATGTTCAAGATATTTCATGACACGCTTTTTCACGAGCAGAAACTATTTTAAATTATGTATTTCCGTTACCGCTATAACAACAGATAATAATTATTTTTTTGTGCTGAATATTAAAATCAGTAACACGCTAGACGATAAAAATTTTCACCGAATATTTAGTTTGTTTTTTTTTTCAAAATAAATAAATTTCTAATATTATGTCAATATTGTTGGGGGCAACAAACGTATATTTTGACACCCAACACGGCTTTTTTTCGCAGCAGTTTTTCACGTTTTGGGTGATTTTTTCAAGTAAGGATTTTTAATATTTTTCGTAAGAAAATAAATAGCCTATGTTACTCGGGGATTACTAAGCTTCTCAACGGTGAAGTATTTTCTAAAATCAGTCCACATTAAAAGCAAAAGTTTGTGTGTGTATATTTATTATTTCTTCACGGTCAAACGGCTGAACTGATTTTAATGAAATTTGGTGTAAATAGAGTTTTGACTATGAATTCTTAGAACTTTGAATTAGTCACACATAGGTTACTTATTATTCCAATAAATAATAATTTAAATTAAATCCAAAGTAAATCTATAATAAATAAATATCTACGAAATCTTCTGGAATGTTCAAACCACCAAGTAAACCGAAACATTTGCAATCCGAATCTTAGAGCATTAGCTCTTAATCCACTTAGAGTTGGCAAGTCCTCACTATCAAACTTCAATACGACACTGCATTCGAGTAATTTGTACCGACTAGACCACTTAGAGAACCTGAGGTCTAGGATTCGACACTGTACAAGGTTACTGGAAAATATGAACTCTAAAACCCGAATACTTTGTTTTATTTATTATTTTAATGTAAACTGACTTCCAATTAGTCAATTTTATTTTTGTATTATAATTGTATTGTAATAAGCAGCCCACAGAACATAAAAACTACAGAAAAACATAAACCATCGCGGAGTTTTCTGTGGACCTTATAATATGTACAAATAGTTAGAACATTATTTTGATAAATCTCGTATGGTTCAGCCTGCGTTTGCAATGTAAGCGGAAAAAAAAATTAATTAAATAAAATGACATCACATTAGAAACCTCAAAAATTATAGTTTTTCTTCACTTTTTAATGGATGTTATTATACAAATAAACCTTCCTCTTGAATCACTATTAAAAAAAACTCATTCAGATGCGTTTTTTTTAATATCACACAACCGATCTGAATCGGTTGTGAAAAATAAATAAAGATTTAATCATAGGTACTACGGGACATAGGGACAGAGGATAGTGACTTTGTTTTATACTATGTAGTGATTTATAGGAATAAATGAAATACAATACCATACAAAATATTTTTATTGGACCACTTTACATTCTAAACAACACAAACATTAAGTATAGGTACCTTAACTAATTAATACTAATTCTAGAAGCTAAGTCTTAATGTAAGTGTGGTGGTTAGCTTCTGCAGTAGGATACCCTGTGTTTGCAGGAGGTGCTTCAGAGGTGCTAAAATTTAAGTTGGGACAATTATGTTTTGTAGTTGAGTGCTAATTGAATATTCAAAATTCAACATTCAAAATATTTTTATTCATGAAATGTATGTATATGATTTATTTTCCCTAACCCTCAAACTGGATTGAGCGCCCGTATCATGGAGGTTAGTTCCTTCCAATGACTAAAATTAGAATGTCGTACATCAATTAATAGGACTGCAATTTCAAATATTTGTGACATGCTTTAATTTACTTATCTTAACAAAATCAATTTTTAATTATTATTATTATTATATTACAATATGAGTGAGTGTGTGTAAAGTAAACAAAGAGTATTATAAGAATGAGTTGTAAACAACCCTATGCCCTAATCCTGTACAAGTATTCATGTATCCGACGTACGAGGTGTATACATCTGTAGACGTATCTGTGAGTAATTAGTTAATCTAGACTGTACTGTCCGCGCTATCAGTATTCCGTCTCGAAACTTCCACCACGTTAAGCAGGTACTAGCTGACCATAGTTAAAATGTAAGCAGTAGACTAACTCTAGAAAATGGCGTAGGTTTTGGCTTAATGTAAGATCTCATTGCTGTAAAATGAAACCTCTAAAAAGTTTTCATGCTGATTTAAATGTACATTTTAACAAGCGTAGCAATGAGCGTCATATTAATAAATACACATATCACATACGACTGGTTAGCCCCATATTAGACAATTTTTAGTTTGTATTATGGTTGCTAATACAACTGATATGCTTCATATACATACATAAAAACATAATTTCGAGACGTTTCTAACACTCAGACAACAGGCAACAAATTTAGCTTATCACAAAGATGTTGGCCGTGCCGGGAATCGAACTCGGGATCCTCTGATTGGCAGCCCCACATGGTAACCGTAATGGTTACCATACATGGCCAACGAATTCGTCAATCATTATTTTTTACACAGGGTTCAACAGGGTTTATTCTGTACGGGATGAAATGCATTCACGCATGCCCACCACACCCGGGGCGGTGGGTGGGGTAGGTCTGACTCGAGATAAAAATCTATGTGTGCCTATTACTCACTAGCGGTTAACCACGGAGACGTTTAACCGCGCGTTTAGGCCTTAATCCAAAGTCTTACCTAACTTCACACCAAATTTCATCAAAACCAGTTCAGCCGCTTGAGCGTGATGAATTAAGAAACATACACACCTACACAAAAAACTTTTGCATTTATAATATTAGTAGGATTATCTGATTGTCTCAACTGTTTGAACAGATATCAAGAGTTTACTAACATTTCCTACTGTATTCGTTTTCTCTATGTCAGTAAAACATTAAGAACACAGAGTAGCTTTCAGTAAGTTGGTCGTCTTGTCTTGTTCCCTCGGTGCTCGATTCAATGCCTTTTGACATCGTCTCAATGCTCCCTATACAAATGCAGAGGAGATTGTGGCTCAAATATTAAACTAAGAGAACAGAAGACTTCGCAAACATAGTTTATCGGAATATACTTTACATAGTTCGTACCAGGTCTTTGTGACCTCATATATATCTCTTCTCCTCTGTCAATTATATAATTTATTTTTCTTAAAGACCCCCTAAATATTTCTTTTTTAGTATTAGTTGTTATAGCGGCACGGGAAATACATATCTTGTGAAAGTTTCAGGTTTCTAGCTATTTCGGTTTCTAAGATACAGCCTGGAGATAGACAGACAGTGGAAGCTGTCAGGGTCCCGTTTTCACCTTCTAGGTACAGAACCCTAAAAAACGGTCAATTGCAAGTTGGACTTACGCATGAGAAACAGCCCGTGCTGGTCAAATGCTTTACTGTGTGAAAAATTGTTAAGCAGTAAGCTACCCACCGGTCTAGGAAAACATCGAAAGTGATCTTCGCCTTAGCCTTGTAGGGTTTATTGTGTTTAACCCTGCAGCCTGGGTGAAAGAATAAGGCTGCGGAAACTGCCCCTGCCTGTCGTAAGAGGCGACTGAAAGGGGCATCAGACTCGAGGGTGTTCGGAGATGGGGCTCCGACACCCGCTCCATCGAGTCCGGGTGGACGATGTCGGCTTGTGATCGTCGCCGTCGTTGGCGGATCGGTCAGTTATCCGGGAAGGGCCACCCACAGCGCAGTGCAAGGAGGTCTCCGGGGTGTTTCCTGGAAAAACCCGAAGTCCTCCGTTAAGCACAGAGGCAAGACACCGCGGGGTTTAAATGGGTACAAATCCCACATAATATAATAATTGAATTGCCACACGCCAAATTCAGAACAACACTGAAACATTTTTTTCAAGGTCATCCACTGTACTCCTTAAAGGAATTCATGACTATGCACCTAGTGGAATCTTTATTTAAGTTGACTGAATCTATACTATAAGACTCTTTGTCCTGACTCATTCATTCATTCATCTATAGACAACGCAGAGCCCAAACGGCTGGTCCTAGGGTTGTGAAATTTGGAGGGTGTATTTGTTTTAGTATGTAAACACGTACTAAGAACGGATTTTGGGAAATTCCACCCCTAAGGGGGTGAAAAGGGGTAAAACAGTTTGTATGAAACTTCTTTGTTTTTGAACTTTCAGCAATGAAATTTGGGGCATGTATAGTTTATGCAAAATTAAAAATACTGGTATCAAGTTTTTTTGCCAGGGGTGAACTAAGGGTTTGTAATGGGGGTGAAAGTTTGTATAGAAAATTCTTTATTTATCAAGTTAAAGTCTTGAAAGTTGTTACGGTAGTAGATTACTAAATGGTTAAATTAAAATTATATTTTTTTTTTTGCCAGGGGTGCATTAAGGGGGATGACATTGGGGTTGAAAGTTAAAAATGAAAGTTTTGTGTTTTTGAACTTAGAGGTGTAAAATTTGGAGTGTGTATATATTTTAGTATTTAGACGTGTACTAAGAATAATTTTTTGGAAATTCTACCCTTAAGGGGGGTGAAGGGGGGTAAAACAGTTTGTATGAAACTTCTTTGTTTTTGAACTTCCAGCAATGAAATTTGGAATATGTATAGTTTATGTAAAATTAAAAATAATGGTATCAAGTTTTTTTGCCAGGGGTGAACTAAGGGTTTTTAATGGGGGGTGAAAGTTTGTATGGAAAATTCTTTATTTATCAAGTTAAAGTCTTGAAAGTTGTCATGGTAATAGATTCACAAATGATTTTTTTTTGCGTGGGGTGCATTAAGGGGGATGCCATTGGGGTTGAAAGTTAAAAATGAAAGTTTTGTGATTTTGAACTTAGAGGTGTAAAATTTGGAGTGTGTATATATTTTAGAACATAAACGTGTACTAAAAACGGATTTTTGGAAATTCCACCCCTAAGGGGGTGAAAGGGGGTAAAACAGTTTGTATGAAACTTCTATGTTTCATACAAACTGTTTTAGATGAACTTCTAGCAATGAAATTTGGAATATGTATAGTTTATGTAATATCAGGTTTTTTTTTGCCAGGGGTTATAGGGGGGAGGGGGGTGAAAGTTTGTATGGAATTTTTTTATTTATCAATTTAACAGTCTTGACGTTGTTTTGGGTTGTAGTTTATATGGTGGTTAAAATAAATTTGTAATGATATTTGCTAGGAGTGAATTAAGGTATGCCATTGGGGTTTAAAGTTCAAAGGAAAAGTTTTTGTGTTTTTGAAATTAAATACTTCTGAATCGGAATTTAAGTATGTGGTTTACTTAGTGGTATGGTTCACGTATTCTTATTATTTAAATTAAAATAATGGCTTGGAGAAAACGATCTAATCTGTCGCACCATCACCAAAGTAGCTAGCTATAAACAGAAGTTAACTAGATCTCAGGAATCGAATGTGGAAAGACAGATGCGGCTCATTTTGATATCGTAGCATTGTAATGTTTGTATAAAATTGGCATGGGAATAGGATACAATAGATTTTTTTCCACAGGTTACGCGAAAAGCGACCTATACGCGGGCGGAGCCGCGGGCAACCTCTAGTAGATTATAATTAGTTACCTTTAATTTAATTTTAATAAAAGTAATAATTTAGTGTTCTATTTTCAATCCAATGTAAATCTGAATGTAATGAATGACTTGCCTAATGCGCCGAGATGTTGTTAGGCCAATAAACTATATATCTTTATTTATCATACATAACCTGGCTAGCCAATGTAGCCAGGTAACTTGTTGAAAATTTCTCCCTCATCAACAAAAAAGGCTATTATTATTATTATTATTACTACGGATGGTAAGCTTGGATTCATGTTTGGCAGAGAGAATGACACTAACGGAAACGGAAACTAACAATGTATACTTATACTTGTCACCAACTTAGCTGTTCAGGTGGCCAAAATTGGAATTACATGTTCGACAGCACTCTTAGGTGGCAACAAATCTCCACTAGCGACGCCGTCAACTGAACAGCTAAGTTGTTGGCACTGCACTCATACATGTGTATTTTGCTGGAAAAAATCACGCTGATATATCTGTATTGCGATAAAAATTGAATAATATTACCTATTACGCGCCCCAATTAGACCATTTTAAGTTTATGTTAAGTGATAACTATGTAAAAATCTTAGTGCAAATGGCATCTTAGTGCCAAAATCTGAGAAGAATTTAGTGTGACGTGCCTAGAGCCTTAATGTGTTATTAAAAAAAGAGTACCAACAACAATAAATAGATTACAACATCGTACATTTTCTCACAAGACAGAAGTCATTTTTTACTCGAAAGCGCGCGCACCGGAGTGTGTGCACAGATAAATAATATCCAGAGATAACATCAGAGGATCTCATTACACGGCTTTATGCCAAGATAATACTAATACAGAACAGAAAAAGAGGATACAGACCGCTCGTGTGAGAGGCCTGGACGTGTATTAGCATTCAAAAAATAAGCCTATTGACGACCTTTTTGGCATAATGGTGACAATGCCGGACTGCCAATCGGAGGGTCCTGGGTACAATTCCCGGCATGGCCAACATTTTTGTCATGAACTAAATTTGTGAGCTGTCGGTTTGGGTGTTAAATATGTGTCGGTATAAAGTATTTATGTGACATATATCAGTTGTGTTAGCAACTAGAATACAAACTAGAAATGGTTTAGTATGGGGCTGACCAGTGGTGTGTGAAATGTGTCCTAATATTTATTTAAACAGTCCGCTATACATTGCCACTGACGGTAATCGAGGCCTTCTCTCATGAGAGATATAGGCCACCGCGCTGGCCAAATGCGGGTTGGCTGTTGACATACGTCCTCGTATGTATATTGTGACCCTCAAATACAATCCTTACAATATAATTCAACACTGACTGACCTCCTTATAAATATATATCAACACACAACCAAAGTTTCTGTACCTAGAAACTTGAAATTTGCTACGGAGCTCCTTTCATAATGTGTTTTTATGTTTTTTGATAGTGACTTAGTTAGTACCAAAAATAATTATTTCTTTTCATCGCTAGGCACCTTCTAGCAATTTTTTACTTTTGGTTGATGTTTAGTTTTGGTTTCATGCGTTCATAAAACCTTATTTTGTATTATACATGCCGGCTTCAATAACATTGTTAATATTGTCCCAGTTGTCTCTAGTCCAAGGCTGAAAAATGCTTTATTTACCGACTAATATTTCTGCTAAATATAACTTTTAATTACTCAAAACAGTTACAAGCTACCTATTTTTAATTTAAAAAAATCCCAACTTTGTCAGCTCATGCATACCTGCTTTACAGCATTTGTATAAAGATTTTTAAGTTATTACAAAATCTCAAAACAACATTCAGTGTAAACTCTATATAACGACACTGAAGGGACTGTGCATTTTATGGCGTTATAGAGAGTGGTCGTTTAATGGAGAGAATGTATCCATTGTAAGAAATTCGCAACTAAAGCTACTAAAATTGATATCGATGCTTTAGAGAGTTTGTCGTTAAATCAAGAGACGTTACATGGAGTTTACACTGTACATTTATTTGAGAAAGATAAAAAAAGTGTGTCTCGGTGGGAAAAAAAACGATAGTCTTGTGCATGGTCACCCATCCAAAAACTGTCCGCATCGACCGTTGCTTAGCTTCGATTGTCGTGACAGATCACCTTAGCTAACTGAGTTACATAATAAGTAAATAACTTCGTATATTCTGAATGTTTTTCATGATGTATGTAAATAGAGCCATTTATAAAAATAGACGACAAAATCAACCTTCAATAGTCCAAGGAAAAACAACAGCTACATTACAGAAACTCAAGTAAATTACTGGCCTGGGTTCGTTCGGAAACGTGTGATAAACACCTGGATGTAAATATTTCACTCATGTTTATACACTAGTAACATGTCCTAAAGAGAGTAACATGAAAATTTTTAACGTTGTTATTTTAGGATTAAATTATATTTTGAAATTAGAAGAACTAATGTATATCTTATAAATAATATTATTTTATCTTTCTCTTTTTTTAAATAAGTGCATTTATCTATATATTGAATTAATTATTTATTAAAACTGTGTGTTCAAAAGGCAGGCGACTTAACTTAAAAGAAGCAGTAACAATCATAGCTATATTATAGATAGTAGAATCCGAGGTGTATGTTCCATGCAATCTCATAAAAACTTCGGTGTCAGTGTAAAATCTATGTTTTGTTATTAGCACTACGAGTAATACAAAATCAATTCATTAAATTATTACTTTTAATACATTATTACTTGATAATTCTTTATAAAATACTTATAATATTTTTTATATTTTTTCCATCTTAGCTTGTGGTACCATTTTCTTCTGTCTATTTCTATTAATGGAACAAAATATAGTTCCCCCGCGAGACGATTTAGAGTGATTATCACATTTCAAACGCAGCCTCAGTGAAAACTAGTATGTACTACGAGTAAGCAAAACCAGTATTGTAGTAATAAAACGGTTTCCGTCAAGATATCGGAATTGCGCAGTTAGGGTGTGAACTCACAAGAATATCTATGGTGTATAGTATCTATAACATACGATAGTTAGATTGAGAAAAACTAGGGCACTGATATCTGTATAATAATATCTATGTATATACCGCTACTGTATGTCCACTGTTTCTCTTTTATACCGCTAAAATTCATATTGAAACTTCCTTATAACGCCATAACATTTTTTTTACGAGGGGGGAATCTTCAACCAGATACCTGGCTACGATGGGGCGCTGCCAGATTATATGGGATTTGCACCCACTAAACCACCCCAGAGTGACCGGCCTCTGTGCTTCACGGAGGTCTCCGGGTTCTTCCGAAAAAAACTCCGGAGACCTCCTTGCACTGCGCTGTGGCCTTTCCCGGATTGCTGTCCAATCCGCCAACGACGGCGACGGTCACGCGATGCCGTCGTTCGCCCCGGACTCGATGAAGCGGGTGTCGGAACCCCATCTCCGAACACCCTCGAGTCTGGCCATAGTAGAACCAAAGGCTGCAAGAATTTGCGCCCAATCCGGGGGTAGAGTAGAGTTAGAGCGTGATATACCATCTCATCTACGTTATAAACCATCTCATCTGCCCTAGGTTCTGTTTAGATCTCTTATTTGTTATAACTCTTATTACTAGCGCCTGTTTGTGGGGATGATAAGCAGGGACTTAAATTTTTTTTGAAAATAAATTTTGAATGAGATATTAAAGGTTAGCCGTGGTATGGGCATGAAAGTGGTAGTGCAAGGAAGAAGGGCAAGAGGCGACCGAAGAAGACATGGATGGAGTGTGAATGAGGACATGAGAAAAAAACTGAGTGTAGAGATGACGTCTGATAGAGGAAAGTGGATGAAGAGGATACTCTTTGCCAACCCTACTAAAGTGGGATAAAGTGGCCGAAAAAGAAGCAGAAGACCCTTGATCAATTTATTTCAAATTCTTTGATGGTTACTCGTAGCATATTTGTTTTGCTCTGTCCTATCAGGTTGTTATTTGCAAACTGCATGTTTCAGTGCGTTTTAACCCTTACCAACGAAGACGTCTTATATTAAACCTTGACGTTCCGGAGTCCTTCCGCCAAGGTCCTACAGACCTTCCTAGCATATAGACCAGAGAGTAACTCCCACAAGTGAATGCTATAAATTTACATAGAGGTCTATGTAATAATATTAATAGTTTATTTCAGATATTACTTCCACACAATTAATAATAATAATAATATCTTTATTTGCATAAAACATAGATGATACATATTTTATTTGAACCATTAGTGCTAAACTAGTATGGAACTGTGATTCAGCACCGATGGCCTCTCCCACAGAATATTAACAAGTCTGCTTGACACAATTATGATACAAATGATTTGAACAAAAGATAAAAAATGAGAAAACATCATAACCAATGTTACTTAACCTAAGTTTATATAAAAAAACAGTATAAAGAAAAACAACAAATAAATTACAATCATATCTTTCTTTATAAACTCGAGTAATAAACAAGTTCAACTCTTCTATAGAATTTTTTCGTGGGCAGTTTTTTGATCGGTAGTTCGGTTCCTAGTAAAAAGAACGATGTTTGGTGTTGCCATTTACTGGTTGATTTTGTAAATGTATCGCAGAGAAAATACATTATTATATATCTAAATTCATTATAGAACATTTTTGTAAATATGAAAGAAATTAGATGAGTAAATGTGACACATAAAGTCATAAGGTTTAGGTAAGAACGAAAGTTCAACGAATGTGTACTGAGTGGTTAGATCTGTTGTTCAATACAAATCCATAATAAAAAAAAGCAATGTCAAGAAAGCTACAATCATTACAGTTTTTTTTCAGTTACCACTCTTATCCATTTGTGCTGGATAGGACAGTCCCACCGATCATTGATCATCCTCAGGATAAAGGTGGATCAAAATCGTAGCGCCTGTAGCTTGGCTGGCTAAGGTGATCTGAAGCTATCATCGAAGCTCAGCAACGGTCGATGCGGACGGTGTTTGAATACCCATGCACAAGACTGTAATTTTTCTAGAGGCATTTTAATCTGGGCGCTACCGTGGGTAGGATGGCACGTTAAATTGTAGGTCCCGGCTGTTAGTCTTAGTACAAGCAGCCGTTAAGCCAAGTCAGAGGCCTTCGGGTGACTTGAAAACTAATATTAACAACTATATATTGGCAACTTATATTTTGTCCTGTGTTTTAGTATATCACAATAAATAATTTTCTTTCTTTCTTTCTTTCTTTCTTTCTTTTCTTTCGTTTTTCTTTCAAAACTCCCGACTCCAGAGCTTGGCCACTTATCACATACGAAGGTGAAGATAAAGGTGGAGCGTGCCTACTCTGCAATTACTGGATCTTAAGGAAGCTATAGAAAAACATAATTAGGGGCTTGGTTACAGATATAACTATCCAGGCGAGAACTATAAAATGCCCTACTATGGCTTCTGGGATGTTATTCCTTCACTAAAAGCTTGATTTTGTTGACGAGAGTTGAACCCATGGCCTTCGGGATGTAAAGCGGCACACCCGACTGAGCAGTCATTAGTAAGAAATCTTCTCTGTAAATAATTATAATATAATTATTATATTAATAATTTAAATAAAATAAAATAGAAGTTCTTTATTTCAGGCACAAAATAACCCACATGAAAATTAAATCATAATAATAACAGGCAATGTATAGGGATGCCAGCCAATATAAGAATAAAAAATAAAATAAAATAATACAAATAGTCACAGTATTATGTGCCGGGTCATTTCTTGTTTTGATCCATGTGAACAGAGATCCAGCGCTTAAACATTGGACTGCGCACATCGTCAGAGACAGCCACAAGGATTGTATTGGCAGAACGGCGAAGTCTTTGCCAAAAAGACGCAACTCTTGACCTAATAACTGTGAAAATATCGGGGACCCCCGCTTCCGCAAACATGGTCGACGCGCTGCAGCACCGCGGGAGCCGCATAAGAGCCCGGTACGCGTCATTGTACTGGACTCTTATTCTGCTCATTGTTTTTTGCGTGAACGTTGTCCACAGCTGGCAGGTGTACATGCCTAAGCAATATTTATTTCAGATTGTCATCTATAGTAAACACACAAAATAAAAATTAAGAATAATATTAAATAAATGTCAAAAAGTCGTAGTAAGGTACCATGTCTTACTAATTAAATTTAGCTACAAAATTAAATTGCATCGTAAAGGCAGAAGTGGATACGCTGCCAGCATAATAGTAACATTACTAGATAATATCCGGAATAAATATTTAAACCTAAGAAATAATGTTCATAATCTAATGCCTAACATCTCTTCCTTATAGCTTACCTTGCCTTATAACACTCTTTACGTATAACGACTAAAGTTGAGTCGAAATTTGAACCTAAATTACTAAGACATATGGTCTAGAATCGTATGACGTCTGTCGTTAGGAGCTACTCGTATCTTAGATTATTTTAAATAAAATTTAAGATTACATGTTTATAAACTTCTAAAAGGGATGCCTTACCAAGAAAAATACATCAGCGGTGACTCCCGCTCTGGGGCGTTTTGGTTCAAAGGTAGGCCATAGCTATTCAGCGCGGTAATGCAGCGGGCTAATGGGCACTTTTGCACCAGGGGCGTGTTATTTGATTAGTTGTTAGCAATTGTGTAACTTTTTAATAGTTTCTTATTAAGTTTTGAGTTTTCTAATTGTGTTTTTTAATATAAGAAAAATGGTTTGATTATCCTCGTACGTATTTATTGTTGCCTAGGAGTAATCGCCACATGCGTTAAGCCGCCTATTGTGTAACCTTTTTTTTTATCTCATAATAGCATTTCGTTCCGGTAAAAGCTTGATTTTTTGTTTGTTTGTTTGACGCGAATAGGCTCTGAAATTACTGGACCGATTCATAAAAATATTTCACCGCTGGAAAAGCTACATTATCCTCGAGTAACATAAATAGTAGTTACATATTTTTTTTTTTGCAACCTTGATTATTTTATAGCCCGAAGCGAAGCCGGGACAATCTGCTAGTTTTAAATAAAGTCTTTAATAAAAATTATTATTGAAAAGAAAAAGAAGAATGACAGAAATTTAAACAGCCATCTATGTTTGTATAGGTACAGCGAACTTAAAATAAATAGAAAAGTAACTTGGCCGACAAAATGGTTCCACCCCACCGCGGTATTTTACGCGTGTAAAATACCGCGGTGGGCGGGCCAAAACAGCTATCCGCGCGCCCGCGTCACATGGTCGGTGGCGTGACGTTGATCCGACCAATCGAGTGCGAGCTTTGTGTTTGTGTGTATCGTTGGGATAGCAGTATAATTGTGTGCGTAGATGGATCTAAATTCTAAGCGGCAATTGTATGAAGTTATTCTTTTGTTAAATTTAGTTTGCTTTTTGTATATGAGTAACACTACAGTCATTATTTTCGTCTAACAACACGAAAAACATGTTTGGTAAATCGTCAAAAAGCAATCAGGTGTAGTCTTGTTAGTGGTAATTGAAATGGTTTCCCTGGTGATACCTGTAACAGGCACTTTGCGTATTTCTACGATTCACGTTTGGTACAAGCGACTAGACGTAGCGATATGAAGAAAAAGTTGAAAATAAATTCGTTAAAAAATATGTAATAATATACGAGTAAGTATGTAAATAATATATAATTTTATTTAAAGGTTGGAAATCATTTTCAAAAAGCTTTTATTTCAGTATTTTTTTTCCTGTAGTCAAATGATATTCATATCATACATTATTAACAATATACTTCTTACTTACTTAATGCTTATGGCAATTGGCATGTCACATGGAAGCGAATTGAAGTCCCAAATTGTCATGACTAAAATAAACCATCTTTACCGTTGTGATACGCCAATTTCGACTTTTAGTTCTCAGGAATAAAAGTTTCTCAAAACGCATGTCTTTTCACACGACTAGTTTTGAAGTTTAGAACTAGTTTGTTTAATAAATAAATGTTATATAAACTTTGACTTTAGCCTTTCGTATTTAAAGATTTCTTAAAAAGTTAATAAAACGAATTCGTGTTTTAAGTAACATATAAGTAAAATTTTAACTAAAATCGATTGAATTTGTGATTGATACATAGGTAGATAGGCTTTATAAGGCAGATTATAGGGACAAGTCAAAATAAAAAGTAACAACACAAAATTACTTATAATGTGCCACAAACGGCGGCCTTATCACTAACAGCGATCTCTTCCAGGCAACCTTTGGATGGAAAGGAGTTGAAAGGACGAGAAAAAGAGGGGTTGCACAATAAAGAATATTAATACTTACAATTATGACGGAGGACTTAAAATATACTTAAGTTAATAACATTATATTAAACTATAATACATAAATACATATTCATAACAAATAATGATTTATTTATAACTTCTATTTTACTTTGATGGAGCATAGATTGTAACATCGACGTACTATTGGCTTCACAAAAAATGTGAGTTGCTAGCTATTTCCTATCACTTATGCCACAGTGTAATAAATAATTCATAATGCCAAGTAGGTTGTATCATTTGCGGCGCATGTAAAACTCGTCCCGCTGATATGTGACAGTTACTGTGGCTTATTTGAATGTTACTTGAAATACCACTTACAGTTTCAATGTGAAGGTCTTGTAAGGAGATGGCGACAAATTGTGGCACTACTGTGCTATTACTATTCTGTGGCATTTATATACAGCTTTATAGGTACCTTTTATTTGGTACATATTCTGTGACATTTATACTTAGTCAGGTCATAAGTTCTGTCACATGTGTAATATGAGATAGTTTAGACATGTTTAATATTTATGTAATCATTTATATATCAAAATTAACTTAATAAAACATAGATTCTTATGGTAATAAAGTTTATTCAAAATGACCCCCGCGATTATGAATACAGGCCTTCAATCTGCGCGGCCAGTCATCTATTGCGGCACGAACGAGGTCCATGTCAATATCGGCGGCTGCCTTAATCAAGGATGCCTTGAGTGACTCCAAATCAGGAGGAACCAGGGGCCGTCTGATTGAAAAGCAGACATTATTACCACCGAGCCACACTCGCTTTTTATTACACGTATAAGTTTATTAACAACAATAATAATAAATTAACTTTTATTAGACACATAATTAATTTGTAGGACCACATAATAAAATTAGATACCCACTGAGAGATAATAATTATAATGCAATTAAAAACCCGGCGGTTTCTTTTGATTTACAAGAGCAACATTGTATGTATGAAAGATCTAACAAACACGCCGATTTAAAATAACTGGTGATGTTCTATTAAAAATGTGAGTTCAGTGACATTATATGAAATAGTACACACATACATAAATACACACACACATACATACACAAGCCATTACACAATTAACCTAACTTATATTATCCTGGTAGCAGGTAGTTAAGCAACACTCGATGCGGACGGTGTTTGGATGGGTGACCGTGCACAAGACTGTCGTTTTTCAAGTGGCATTTTCATCTGGGTGCTGCCGTAGGTCGGACGACACGTTCAATTGTAGGCCCCGGATGTTAGTCTTAAGTACAAGCAGTCGGTAAGCCAAGTCACAGGTCTTCAGGCGGCTTGAAAACTCTCGACACCAGACCTAGGCCACTTAGCTCATACGAAGAAGGAGAATAAGTAGTTAATTTGTTCCTGTCTTGGATAGTGGTAACAAAATATGTATTTATGGACCGGGAACTAAGTAAATATAAAAAAATAAAATTTTAAATATTAGGACACATTTTGCACACGGCTGGTTAGCCCCATACTAGACCATTTCCAGTTTGTATCATGGTTGCTAACACAAGTGATATACTACATATAGAGAAAAATTTAATTTCAGATTTTAATTTAATTATTTACAACGTTTTTACATAATGATGTAAACTGTAACATAAAAATAATAAAAAAAAAACGCTTTACAATTATTATTAGGAAAAAACAACAAATTAGTTTATATTTACAACATTATTTTGCCTTAAGTAAAAATTTAAGGGTGAACAACCCTTAACACTTAGGGGTATGAAAACTAGATAGTAGCCGATTTTCAGACCTACTGAATACGCATACAAAATTTGTTAAAAATCGGTTAAGCCGTTTCGGAGGAGTACGGTAACTAACATTGTGACATTGAAATTGTATATATAAGAGAAGATAATTTCAATAATGTTGCTACAATATTAATATTACGTTCATAATAAAAAAGAGGTAGTTAGAAACTAACTTTAAAAATTTCTTAGAAAGTTATAAAACTTTCTTGTTTTAAGTAGTCAATGTCAAATTTCAACTAAAGGCGTTTGAATTTTTTATGGTTTCCTAACTTCTCTTTTACTTTTGGTAATTGGAAATAGTATAATGAAATAACGAAGTTTTTTGTTCATAAGTAGTAAAAAATACTAATACAAGAAGAATAACAAGATTCACTTTTCTAAGATGGTTCATATCTGTAACAATATTAAATCATAATCATGCCGACCAAGTGCGGGTTGGCGGATGACACACGTCTTCGGATATTGTGGTCCTCAAACATATCAGTTTCCTTACGATGTTTTCCTTCACCGAGATTACGATGATGATGAACTAGATATCTAATAAATAATTGAGATACTGGTTTCTATAATACAAATCCCTAGTGATTAGTTATTACGTATTAATAATCAATTTGACATCAGTCTCCATGGCATTCTATTAATTCCCATCAATTATGTCAATAGCTCGTTTTAGAAAGGAGATGGAAACTTTTTTGTCGGATTATAAGTACAAAATACTGATCAGTATTACTTGTAGCGTGTAACGCCTGTAGCTTGGCTAGCTAAGGTGACCTGACGCGATCATCGGAGCTAAGCAACGGTCATTACAGACAGTGTTTGGATGGGTGACCATGCACAAGACTATCGTTTTTAAAGTGGCATTTTCAGCAGATATGTCCCTGCTATTAGTAAAAGCCAAGTCAGAGGATTTAAAGCGGCTTGAAAGCCCTCGACACCAGAGCTTGGCCCCTTAGCTCATACGAAGAAGAAAAAGAAGAATTGGTCTTAGCTATTTTTACTAGCAATAGGTGAGTATTTTTTTATTATTTCCACTGAACTGTATCCTTACCGTTTTGAAGGTGAGAGTGAACTGGTTTATTTAGGCAAGCGCGCTTCATCCTAGACCGCAATGTCACTTAACATCACATGAGTTGCGGTCAAGCGCAAACCGACAATAAAAAAATGTTTGAAAATGCTGGTTCGTGTAGACCACACCAGCTTGCCTAATGGTAAGCTACGCTGTAGCTTACTGTGTAGCATTCTTACCAAGAAGTTACTTATTTATCCTTGATATCAAAACCACAGGAAGGTACTCGTACTTCTCAGGAAACAGATCCTCAGGCAGAGAGATCCAAAGCTTCGCAGTCTTCACTGTGAATGTTGAGGCGAAGCATTGGTGCGAAATTTAGGAAATTGACCATAATAATTTGTAAATGATGTGATGGTAAGTTACCTTCGTATTGTTTTTAACCCAATGAATTCAGTCATTAAACTGATATAGTAACAAACATTCGAGTCACACAACATTTTTTATTCTTATAAAAATATATTAACAGTAGTTAAGTAGCTGTTTTGATGTGCAATAAAGACTTTTTGTATTGTATTGTAGCTATGAAAAAAAAAAAACGATTTAAATATTAAGCGACTTAGGCCGTGATGTCAATGGTGGCGTTTGGGATGATTTGTAAATACACGCTCAAGTTTTGTAATGATTATTTTCATATTTCATTTTTATATTTATACAAAGTGTACCTATCATACGCAAGTAGTGACTTATCCAATGTCGCTTAGTACTCGAATCGGGTTGTATGAAAAATGGAGTTGAATTCAGATTTTCCCGTTTTTTTTTTCCGGAATCGCCTAGCCATCCCTAGTTGCCGATAGTAGACGCCCTCACGGCGCGTCGCGGGTCCAGATGCCGAGCTATGTAATCACAGATTAGCCGCCAGTAGCAATAATAGTTTAGTTATAATTAGTGGATTCCTACGGCTTTGTGCGCGCCGCCCTTTGATCTCTGACCGCCGCGCGACACGAGTATTGGGAATAGAGTATGACAATTGAAACTTGTTAATTGGATTAAGTTTTTACAAGTACATATTTTATTATTCATTATAAAATTTAAAACTTATTACAAAACTACTAGCAAAACTAATTTAAAAGACCACTCCGGATAGAACCTGACGGAAAGGTACCCATAACGCTGGTGGCATTGCCACGTTGTATAGCTATGGATAGCCTTTGCGCCAGGTACGATCCGGAGCGGAATTCACCTGATCTCTCTCTAAGATATTAAAAATTTAGAAAAATCCCGCCACTATTTATTTTTGGTGGTGGAGGACGAGTCAAGTACGAATATTTAAAATTTATCTTTAAAAAAAATGTTCTCCAATACGACGGAGCACAACTAGTAAATAATAAAATATATTCTAGATACTAGCTGACGGCAAAGTTGTTTTTGCCTTAAGTACAGTTCAAAACACTATAATTGGTCAGTTATTAAGCGGGATGAAAAATTATTACATAAATTAAAGGCAATAAAAAATAGGTTATGGTGATACAAAAGCAAAAATTTAGGGTAGTATGTGTTTTTAATGCCGCATTATAAGAAAATAAAAACAAAAAAAATAATAAAAAAATAATAAGGGTAAACAACCCTTATCACTTAAAGGTATGAAAAATAATTAATAGTAGCCGATTTTTAAACCTACTGAATACGCATATAAAATTTGGTAATAATTATTATCGGTCAACCCGTTTCGGAGGAGTACGGTAAGAAGATTATATCATCATCCGTTGCATTTCTTTACTTAAATCGACTTCATAGTTTAGTAGACGAAACTTAAAATTGCTCAAAAACTAGTATAAGACGATTGAAGGCCGTATTGTGCATAATATTATAGTGCGTTGAAGCGGAGCCCTATTTCCAGCAGTGGGAAGACACAAGCTGACGATAATAATGATAATAATGATGAAGCCACTGTCTGGTAAAGCTTTCAATTAATTTATGATTTATTGTATAATACTTTCAGATTTATGCCCGTATCGTTTTTGAATGATAATAAAAAGAGTAATGAAAGGTCGAATTCTCGGAATTTATCCGAAGGTGTAGCGGATCTACGGTGGAACGGCCATTTTTAATTAAATGCGACAGGGTGCGAACTGTTAATTTTCGCATTCCGTACTGCGATACCTGAGGTGCTATTAAGTATTGAGTTTTATGGCAATAGGTTATTCAAGAAATAAAAAAAAGAATTCACCCAAAAAATATGACTTTCACGCATCAGATTTCCGTGAAAATGAAATTTAGATTTTTCATAGATAATTTCGTACAATTAAGACTGAAACTGACTCTAAATAGACCATAACATAGACCTTTGACATCACTGGTCGGGAGCCGCATACAAATATAATACATATCGCTGCTTTGGAAGAATAGCGTAGTATTACCAAATACTACAAAATTCATTTTTCAACGCCATTCAACGTAAAATGATCTGTTTTGTATACCCAGTTAAGATCGTATTTTTATAACAACATTTCACGGCGTGGCACCACCAAAAAACTATATCCTTTTGGTCAAATTTGGCCGCATTTTTTTATAGATAGCGTTGTATCGCCAGTTGCAACTAGTGTTTAGAAGTGAACCCCCTGTTGGTTTTCTTGAATTTGGTCATATTCCAAAATAATTCAGATTTTGAGTGCGCATTTATCTCAAACACTGCATTATTACGAGATGTGACACTATTGCTTAAAAAAATCTACAAACACTTTTTGAAACTTCTCATAAACTAAGTGTCATTTGGGATTACTACGTTGTTCTACAAAAAGTAAGTATAACTTAAATGTATTATAATTAGATATTACTGTTTATAATAAAAAATAGAGTCGTAAGTATTGGTACAATTAAAACTACTACGTTTTTCTATATAAATTATTTCGTGATTGTAATAGTATTTTTCGTAATAAGACTTTATTCTGTATAACAATTGGTCGTGTCATTGTACTTGATACAGTATTTCAGATAAAAAGCACCACAAATACTACTTTTTTTTATGCATTATAACTACCTTACTAATCGTGAAGAGCTTACTGAAGCTAATATTTTGGTAGATACCTAGCAGGTTTTATTGTTACATATCGACTCGTTGTAATCTAGGTAGCTAGTTAGTAGATTCTAGGTAGCTATATTCTAGGTAAACAGATTCTATTGCTACGGTACTTAGGTACTTATAAAGAGTAGGTATTCTACGTAGGATTAAGACTATCTACATTTTTTTATCTTTGATAGGTTTGCGTTTGACTACAGCTAGCTTGATGTTAAGCTGCGCAGCAGTCTACGGTGTGGCACGCTTACCTAGAAGATACCTATTAACTCTACTTTTGAAGACCCCCGGAAGATACCTCTTAGGAAACAGAGACCCAGGTAGTGAGTTCCAAAGCCTCGCAGTCCTCACAATAAAGGCCGACGCAAAGCGTTTCGTGAGAAAGTTTGGAACCTCAACTCTGTATCGGTGTCTCTTCACTGACTCTCTGTAGTAGAACGGAGATGGTGGAATCAAATTATGAAGTTCCAAAGCACACTCCCCGAAATGTATCCGATAAAAGATCGACAAAATAGCAACCTTGCGTCGGTGCTCTAGGCTTTGAAGCTTCGCCTTCGCAACGCAAGAATTGCCGATGAGCTTCTTAGCTCGTCTCTCAATGGACTCAAGCGCTTCTAGCTGATAATTGGCAGAACCATCCCATAGATGCGAACAGTACTCCATACATGACCGAACTTGCGCTTTATACAAGATAAGCAACTGTTTAGGCCTGAAGTACTGTAGCACCTTTGAGAGGATACCCAGCTTTTTTCCAGCCACTTGCGCTTTGGATACAATATAATATAAGCCACAATTGAGAGACGAGGTCAAGGTGATACCGAGAAGCTCTAATTGGTTTGTGGTCGTAACGGATACATTTCGGAAAGTGGGGGCCTGATGAAATGGCCTCTTCTTGGCGGAGAATAGACACGCCTGAGTCTTAGCAGCATGTAACCAGATTGGCATCGCCCCAATCGGAGACTGCCTGTAAGGTGTCGATTATGCGCTCGACCATGCCCTCTCTGAGTAACTGGATATCGGCCGCACTGGCTCGTGCGTTGGACATAAAGCTCTCTACAACCGTGCTGTCGCCTGAATACCCTATGATGCCAGGCTTGAGCAGATCATTAATATGCAGCAAGAAGAGAGTTGCAGAGAGCACTGAACCTTGAGGGACACCGGTGTTTATAGACATTTGATCAGACGAGCAGCCATATATGACTACTCGGATTGATCGATCCTTCAAAAAGTTTAATATCCACAAACAAAAACCAGTGGGCAAACCGAAGGAAGCTTGCTGATAAGGCCGTCGTGCCAAACCCTGTCAAAGGCCTTAGAAATATCGAGAGAAAACGCTAGGGCTTCTCCGAATTCGATGGCCTCACTACAGATGTGCGTGGCGTACACTAGAAGATCCCCAGTTGACCGGTTCCGGCGAAAGCCATATTGTCAGGAATACATAAGAGATCTAGCTCCGATATCTACGATAGGGAATCAGAATCAGGTAATTGTCTAAAAGTGAGAGTATATACTCGTACCTACCTAACTTTTCCTTGTTTATTTTTATTTTAGTGGCAAAGCGACGGACACTACATTTATTCCGGAACATCAATGTCCCGTTGAGTATCAAGGTAATAAACGAAGTGGTGCTTACCTACTTTTACATGAAGTGTAGGTGGTTGGATTTGTAGATTTTATAATAACAATATCTTTTAACAATCAATATCGATAATAATACTATTTTAAACTTTTTAATCATGTTTCATTGGATTTTGTTACGTTTTGTTTATGTTATAGGAAAATCAAGCAGAGGACAGAATGGATCATGCGGAACGTTGTATTATCTCCTTTACCGTCTGAAAACAACGTAGAAACAAGAGATCCGCAAAACCAGCTAGTACATGACTATTGTTCAGATTACAGCGTCAAAGACCCGAATTACGTAAATACTGAGGATTATTATTCCGATTCTGATCTTAGTGACTTAACTAGTAAGAAACGCGCAAAGCAATTTGAAAGAAATAAGTTTGCTGACAACATCGATCCCAAAATTTCAGTAGTGACTAAAAATTCAAGTTCAAGACAAATTAGTCCGCCCAATACTCACCAAAAAAATGGATTATTCAAACAAGCTTTAAAAAATATTGTACAAAATAGAGAGTCTATTTTGGGCTAAGAATTTATAAAATTCTTCGAACTTTAAGTGGATAAGAGCTACATGTTCTATTATGAGCATTTTTCAATTTTATGTTTTGTTTCCAGTGTTTATAAGATTCTATGCTATAACAGTTACCTACGCAATTTTTTAAGATAAAGTTTCTTATTTTCTTTTATGTTTCTAATTTTCGTACGTTTATTATTTGTTGTAAAACCAGTTAATACTTTATTTTTCCATTAAACATGTTACACACAATAGGCATTTTTGTAATAGAGCGACTGATTTGGTATTGTGACGCTATTGTTTAAAAATAAATAATGCTAAGATGTAACAACTCAAAATGTATCAGTATCACTGAGAAAAGCACAATGAATATTATGTATTAAATCTAAAAACACCACTGTTATTTAAAATAATCTTATATTTTCTTGTACTTTTTTGTAATGAGACAGTAATCTTCATAAGATTGTTTGTATAATTTTGTTATAAGTCTGAGACCTAGTAATTTTTTTCAAAATTTAGTACTAAATAAGTACTATTTTCTTAAAAGCATTTAATAAAGATAAAGTGCAATATATGTTTCGTGTTTTTATTCAAGTGTCATCAACATTTGCGCAGTAAATAAAAAAATACAGCATTTGATAATTTGAAAAAAACTTTAAAGTGCTCTACTGAAAAATTTACTCATTTTGACTTACGACAGTATTCTTCCAAGGCAGCGATATATGCAATTCCCAAACTTTTAAAGTACGTCACGAACGTGTTAACAACAACCCCGTTCTTACGGTTATCTCTATTACTACATTCTAATCGGTATAAGAGTCCCGTGGGTATCTCCGTCCAGTCGGTATCTGCTATTTATCAAAGAGAGGCTTTAGCGGTTTAACTGGATTTTTATAATAAATCAGCTATTATTGAGCAGCCATTAATAAGCTTGTTTGCCTTACCGAGGCAATGTTGTATTTCATATTATCGAGTTCTCAAAAATCTAACAGTAAGCGATTGTTGTGATTATTGTAATAACCTACTTACTCGATACGGACTTCGTTTTACAAATTAAAACGTCAAACCTCGTATTGAGGCTAGTTAAAATTGAATAAAGATTCCTATTACATGTTTATTCGGTTAGAAAAACAATAAGCACAGTTACACTAATAGTTTTGCTTTAAATATAGACTAGGTACAAGCCATGATTTCTTTTTAATCGTAACCATTAAATAAATCCATAGAAATTATCCTCTATCATTGCCATCAAGTACAGTACACGTAATACGACAGTCGCGGTGTAAAATGACTGAAAGAGAGGAATTCGAATTAAAATCGGACGTTGTAAACAATGCTTTGACAGATAAATAAATCTTGTAATAAACGTAGTGACGATCCGCGGGAAGAATTTATACTTTGACTGCGAATAGAAGAGAATCTCAAATATACTCTGAGGGAAAAGGATAAAATAACAAGTCCACGTGGAAAATTCATTTTGTTCGAAGGAACATTTTAATTCTACTTTAATCATCTCTAACTTGGCTAACTTACTATTATTTACAAGAAAAATTGACATATGTAAGAACTAAAAATTAAACAAGAAATTTTTTTATGATAATTATATTTAATTTTTATTTTTTTTATAAATAGTGACATTGTGATTGTGGATTGGAAACAGAACCTTATAATTTGTAATTGAATAAATGGCTTTTTTACTTTTTTACTTTAACTTGGCTAACTCAGGTGATCTGTCGCAATCAACGTGAAGCGTCTCTGTTTCCTGAGAGGTATCATCCGGGGGCCTTCAAAAGTAGAGTTGATAGGTATCTTCTAGGTAAGCGTGCCACACTGTAGACTGCAGTGCAGTTTAACATCAGGCTAGCTGTAGTCAAACGCTAACCTATCAAGGATGAAAAAAAAGAAACGGTCAACGGCCTTACTCAAAACGAATCAGCTATATAAACTGTGCAAATTATACACTAAGGCCGAAGTTGTATATGCCATAGGACAATTAATTGTAATGTAATTAAAGTATGTAGTATGTAAGCCCTGATGTCCATAAATAAACTATTTTTTGATTTTTTTGAACCCTTGGATGGGTGACCATGTAAATGACTGATATTTTTAAGGTTCTATCAGCTCTGGTGTTGACAGTTTCAAATCAACTCAAAAGTCTCTACTCTCAAACTTGACAAAACGACTGCTTATACTAAGAACTAGCCGTGACCTATAAATTAACGTGTCATTCGACCAACGGAGGCACCCTGATCAAAATGCCATTTTAAATGACAGTTTTTTGCATGTCCACCCGTCTATAGACTTTCCGCATCGACCATTGCCTAACTTCCGTATTCATTGTATTTTGTTACATAAATGTCATATTGTTTTAACATAATGTGTTTTTTTTTGGGTTGGCACAATAAATTATTTTCTTTCTTTTTTCGTTCTACTATATATATAGAAATAAAAAAACAGCGATGACAGGGGAAAAGATTGAATTTACATTTTTTTCACATTAACTTTATATACATACTAGCTTTATATACATACGGTTGTTTTGCCTTAAGTACAGTTAAAACTTAAGGGTGAACAACCCCTATCACTTAGGGGTATGAAAAATAGATAGAAGCCGATTCTGAGACCTATTGAATACGCATATAAAATTTGGTTAAAATCGGCCAAGCCGTTTCGGAGGAGTACGGTAACTAACGTTCTGACATGGAAATTTTATATATTAGAAGAAGATGGATTAGATAAACATATTTTTACTTACGTGTATATAATGAAATAACTGTAAATTCAGGTATTTTCCTTTGGCAAACTTGATAACTTTTAGACACATTCACACACGGCTTGTTAGCCCCATACTGAACCATTTCTAGCTCGTATTATGGTTGCTAACACAGATGATATACTACATATACATACATACATATTATATATTAATACATATTTAACACCCAGACCCACAGCCAACAAATTTAGTTAAGCACAAAGATGTTGACCGGGCCGGGAATCAAACCCGGAACCTTCTGATTAGCAGATCGGCATGGTAACCTTTACGCCAACGAGGTCGTCAAGGATATAAGATAAGATAAAATAGTACTCGTATTAATTTTCAAGATTTCCTAACTTTCTTCCCATTACCATCTCAACTGTGGAGTAAACTATTTACGTACGTAACTTGTGTAATTCTCCAAAATGAGGCGTAATCCCGCGGTAGGGTTGCCACCAACAAATTATCAGGCCCCCCTAATCCGAAGTAAACATAATAAATTGCCACAACCATGTCTCTGGTTCAGGAGTTTGTGTGGAAAATTATATTAAATCCAAACTAAGTCCGCCGGGACAGACAGACTGACAAGATTTAACTTATAGTGGTTTTTGGAGAGCTTTATACGTTACGACCCTTCCGAGGTTTGCAGAATCTTACGTAAACGTCAGATTTACAAAAGGATCCTACTTTTGATTTTTTAATATTTTATTGTTGTTTGCTGTGCCTAATGAAATCCTTTTTTATTAATCTGTGAAAAATATTCAAAACCTGTAAAAAAGCCAAAGTTAAAGTCACGTAAATTTGTTTCAATATGGTGTATTGTGATTGGAATAACTCGCGTCAATAAAGAAAGCATTTGAAAGTTCGCTTTTGTCTCTTGCTCATTCATTTTGTTATGCCAGTTAAAGGGTATTCTTCTTATGTACCACTTTTACATAAGCAGCCCACTATACGTTCCCACTGCTGGGACGCGGGGCCTTCTCTCACTAGGAGAGAGGTATAGACCATAACCCCCCACGCTGGCCAAGTGCGGGTTGGCGGATGACATACGTCTTCGGATATTGTGGTCCTCAAACGTGTCGGTTTCCTCACGATGTTTTCCTTCACCGTAAGGCGAGTGCAAATCCACACATAACTTGAAAACAAGTCATTTGTGTAGGGCTGGGATCGAACCAGGGGCCGTCTGAGCGAGAAGCAGACGTTTGTGCCACTGAGCCACACTCGCTCTGCCACACCAGTTTTACAATTATCTATTATTATTGTTGGTAAAAAGAGATTTTTTTTAATTAGTATTCCATAATTGAATATTTTCAATATAATCGTATCGTATCGGTTAAAAGTCACCACACGACAGTTTAATACAAATGACTGTTATGTACAGATTAAGCGAAGGTTTAGACCCTTAGCAGCCCTTCTGTGCTCGCGAGTCTAACTATTACTTATCAACGTTTAGCTCACAATGTATTATATAGATATTTTGAATAAAATATTGCAAAAAAAACTTGTGTGAGTCGTATTTTGAAGGATGAAAGGTTCTTAAAAACTTGACGAAATAACGCGTTTGTGAATGAGTCTTCTTAAGTATTTATTTAATTTTAATTTTATTATTTAATTTGACTTGGGTCTATATGTTATTGTTATTAATATGGACCTAAAAAAAATCGGTGAACATACATAAAAAAATACATACAGTCCAATATATAACCTCTTCTTTTTTTGAAGTTGGTTAAAAACACGAAAAATACTCGTTGATTGTTATAGCGGAAACGAAAATACACAATCTGTGATAATTTCAGCTTTCTAGCTATCACGGCCTACCATATATATACCTACTGCCTACTATGTACTTTATATCGATACATATATAACGCCCAGACCGGTAGCCAACAAATTTAGTTCATCACAAAGTTATTAGCCGTGCCGGGTTGACTTCTAACCAGAGGGTCCCGGGTTCGATTGAACCCAGAACCTCTGTTTGGCAGTCCGACATGGCAACATATAATTTGGAGTATAGTATACTCCAAAGTATAGTATAGTAGTAACCGCTTAGTTGGCAGTCCATGGCAACATATAATTTGGAGTATAGTATACTCCAAAGTATAGTATAGTAGTAACTGCTTAGTTGGCAGTCCATGGCAACATATAATTTGGAGTATAGTATACTCCAAAGTATAGTATAGTAGTAACTGCTTAGTTGGCAGTCCATGGCAACATATAATTTGGAGTATAGTATACTCCAAAGTATAGTATAGTAGTAACTGCTTAGTTGGCAGTCCATGGCAACATATAATTTGGAGTATAGTATACTCCTAAGTATAGTATAGTAGTAACTGCTTAGTTGGCAGTCCATGGCAAAATATAATTTGGAGTATAGTTAACTCCAAAGTATAGTATAGTAGTAACTGCTTAGTTGGCAGTCCATGGCAACATATAATTTGGAGTATAGGATTACAGCCGTCACAACATCGTTAAACGGCCATCAAATTAGGTATTCTCAAAAACATCCAGTATCTAATTCGAATGGTTAAAGGTATACCCATTAATTCCAAATGCGCTCATGATAGCGTTCGAGGTGCGGTACCAGTGTAAGCGACTCTTAAAAACTAACACAAATAGAGTTGTGTTATTAATTTAATAGTCAGGTCATTAATTTAATAGGCGTGTTACTAATTTAATAATCAGGTGTAAGAAAAAATATAGATAACATAGATTTATGTAATAATATTAAGAGTGTACTCGTATTATGGACCAATATTGTTTGTCTGAAATAAACAATTTGAATTTTAATTTGAATTATAGGCATATACATTTTAGAAATTAAGTAAATTGTAAATTGACTTGCCCAGTACGGCGTGATGCCGTAAGGCTAATAAATAATTGATTTTGATTTTAATAAAATCACTATTTCTTAACATTATTGTGTTTGAAGAACATCTCCTTTTTTCATATAAGCTAAGAAGCTAAGCTTTGATAAAGTTTAAGTTATCACAATTGTGTCTGACATTGTTTCTCGATGGTTGAACAAACGGCACCTACAATTATAAACCATGGAAAAGTTAATGGAACTAATACTGACCAGGCAAAATGGAACTGACTAGAAAATTTAATAATCTTTATTATTACTTTATTAGTTGGCAAAATAAGGAAGCGTCTTTATTTTAATTTAATATATACATGTGCCATAGAAAAAAATAGCCAAAACCTCAGCACTATATATATTTAAAACAATATCCCAACGATCACCGCTAGCAGAGTAACCAAACCTCCATAGCGGTCATAAAATAAATCAAACGAGTTTATGGACCAACTATTCCGCCATTAAAATATGGCGAAACGCTTAGCGCTTGCACTCCCGACGTACATAAAAGGAAAAACTTCAGGTCATTTGGACGGGGGAAATTTGAACTGTAAAATACGAGTAATTGCTTAGTTAATTAATTGTGGAAATTCGATGAATCAATGCGAAAGAAGTGGATCAAAAGGAGTAACTTACGAATAAGTTTTTTTTTATTAATATTGGGACACATTTCACACACGGCTGGTTAACCCCATACTCTCCTAATTGTGGAATGGCAGCCATTTTGTATTTTTGCGCCAACCCTTGAGCGCTTGTATTAATTTTGTCATAACTTACCATGTAAAGTGAGTGCATATTGATTTAAAAAAATATATCATTTGATAGCCGAACGTATGCACAATAAAAACATTTGCAAATTTTTATTAAATAATAAAAAGAAAAAATCTCTGAAAATATTTTGTTTTTGTAAGAAAATATCTTAAAGTAGGTACGCTTTTTACAAAAATCTATGACTAGAATAGAGCTTGATTTGTTGATAAAATGAATCCTATATTTTACCATTTTAGGCTCCTACACGGGTAGACAAACACATTGTATAATTAGGAGTGTTATCATAAATCTAACACAGACATATACAAAACACACGACCTTTTAACACCCCATCGTTTTAGAGTTAGGGTTTAAAAAACCTACTTCCGTCTCCCATAAAACGTTATCCTATCCAAAAATTTATCACCACCCTAAACATTGCATCGACCGCAAAATTTTATTCGCCTGTTGATTCCCTTACTGCCGGCATTATGGTCCATTATGACCCATTACGGTCCATTATGATGTATTCGAAAGTTGTAACATTTGGAACTGCCAGTTGCATTCAATTTGTGCCAAATGTCTACCAGTCGAGGCTCTTTGCATTTAAAGCATCGGTTTTACTTTAAACTGTTGCGTTTTGGACGAGTCTTTTGAAGAGTATTTTTTTTATTAATTATTAAGACACTATAAACATATACCATAAAGACACCTGATGACTAAACTATAACAATTAATATAAAGAAGAAAAGTTTGATTATTTTCCTGTTTGTTTGACGCGAATAGGCTCCAAAACTACTGGACCGATTTGAAAAATTCTTTCACCGTTGGGAAGCTACATTACTCCGAGTAACATAATATGCTATATTTTTTACTCTTTGCTACTCAGAGATTTTTTAGAGCCCGTGCGAAGTCGAGACGGGATGCTAGTACTACATAAATACTTTATATAGATACATATTTAACACCCAGACCGACAACCAACAAATTAAGATCATGACAAAGATGTTGGCCGTGCCGGGAATCGGACCCGGTTCTGATTGACAGTTCGTCATGGTAGCTCTTACACCAACGAGTTCCTTACTGAAATTAGTAAAGAAAACATTTAGAAGTTATTTTCCTTTAATTTGACGTAAATAAGTATAGACGCCCCTATTATATATTATATTATTAGAGACGCTCGAATGTACGCAATAATGGTTATAAAAAAAAAAAAATTAGGACATATTTCACACACGGCTGGTTAACCCCATACTGAAACATTTCTAACTCGTATTATGGTTGCTAACACAACCGATATACTACATCTACATACATACATATTATATTATATAAATACATATTTAACACCCAGACCCACAGCCAACAAATTTAGTTGACCGAGCCGGGAATCGAACCCGGAACCTTCTGATTAGCAGTCCGGCATGGTAACCATTACGCCAGCGAGGTCGTCATGACCATAATTATTCATAAACTTTCAAACAGTAGGCATAGCAAGAAAGAAAAAAAAAATTGGTTAAATTATTAGTATTTTTAGTACGTCTTTCTATTTAGCGACAACTCTTCATAACGTGAAAACGGCAAGGAATCACAAATAACTGTTAATAACTTTCATGCTTTAAGTACTCCTCTCCATTTCTCGACAACTCTCTATAACGTCATACCGTTAGATAACGTTAACATTGTATTACTGTAACACAAAATTAAAATTTGACCCGACGACCTTATTATTCCAAGTTTAATAAAGTCGTAATAAGCACAGCTGGCTGGATAAGATATGGTAACATTTACAAATTGTAACTAATTAAGTTCTAAATCAATCAATCAAGTGATAACCCGCGGGGCAAGCGTTTACACGGGCATGATAAGGCAACTGCTAGATAAATACGACCATATACGAGATACCTAAAATGCGCACTAAGCGTTTTGCCTCCACCTTCATTGTACGTACTGCCAAGGTGTGGAACTCTTTGCCAAATGCCCTGTTCCCCGAAAACTATAATCTTGCGGTTTTCAAAGCACGAGTGAACCGGTTTCTTCTGGGTAAGCGCGTTCCATCTTAGATCACAATATCGCTTACCATCAGGTGAATTCTGATCAAGCGCAAACCCATCTTAGTATAAAAAAAAATACAAAAAAAGACAATATTATATATCAAGAAAAAAAATATAGGTAGTACATAAAAAAATATAGGCCTTAATGCCTAAGGTGATTTCTCCCAGGCAACCTTGAGATGGATTTAAGATACGGACAAGTAGAGGGTGGTGGTTTTGCTATATATCAATAATACTTAAAGTTTTCAAAATAAAAACTCGCAAAAAAAATTTAATTATATTGGCTGTCAAATTAAATTATAAAATTGAAATAAAATAAATATTTAATGGAAGCTCCCATACAATGATGGTACGGAACCCTTCATGCGCGAACCCAACTCGCACTTAGACAATTATTTGAAGTTTTCTGGCAATCGGTTAACTTATAACGAAATCAGTCAAGCTATAAGAACGTACCTAGCCTTAGTAACAAATAAAGTAATAAGATAACCCTTATTTTTTATAATATTACTGGAAAATTTGATGAATTGTAGAATAAACTAAATTAAAACTTTGCTTATATAACTGATTTTCGGTAAACCTTTTTTACAAATAATAAACAACAAACATCGAAACATCATCGTTTTAATTTTATAGATAAGCAATATTATATTAATAATTAACTGCCTACTTTAACTACAAGATAAGAACATATAGATAAGAAGAGAGGTCATTCTTCCCACAAGTAGGTCTCTACTAAGGAGATAATTAAGTATTGCTAGACAGCTAGGTACCTACTTAACGTTTCAATTGTAGCGAAGATTCTCGAAGATCAATGCACTTAATCATCACCATAAGTAGCGCTTGTAGCTCGGCCAGCTAAGGTGATCGGACGCGATCATCGAAGCTATGCGACAGTCGATACCGACAGGGTTTGGATGGGTGACCATGCACAAGACTATCGTTTTTCAAGTGGCATTTTTACCTAGGCGCTATCGTGGGTCGGATGACACGTTTAATTGTAGGTCCCGGCTGTTAGTCTTAGTACAGTCGTTAAGCCAAGTCAGAGGCCTTCGGGCGGTTTGAAAACTCTCGGCACCAGAGCTTGACCACTAAGCTTATACCAAGAAGAAGAAGATTTTAATATTGTTAATTGTTGATTTTATATTAATTTATTTCAAATATGTATGGCGCGACTGAACTTGATATAATAGCGCCTTAAGCTCTACTGATTGGTTGATTACTTCCGCCCATAACTATAACAAAATCATAAAATAGATTTGGATTTGGTTGCGTACCTTGCTTTAAACCTATTTTTTAAGAAAAAAAAATAGTCCTTATTTCAGTCAATCATCAAAACAATATTGCGTTATAGTAATTAATTAGTTTAAATAGTAATTAAAAGTGAACCGGCGATAAGCCGTGCGTGCCTGGTGGCATAGAGGATAGAGATATGCAACAACTAAACAGTAACATATACTTATGATTAAAGTGTTAAAATTATAATATATTTTAAGTAAACATTGAAATTATACATAAGCTCATAAACTATGTATAATGTTTAAACTGATTTAAGTTACTATTTGATTTTTGTTTAAATATTTAAGTTTTCATATTAGTAGTATAAATTGAACTTTGCTTGAAAATACGAGGTAGAAAGATATTTTAAAATAGTAAGTGAAGTATGCATAAAAAATAATTAATGTACAATGAGGTTTACGTTTTAAGCTTACATACAGTGTCTGAACATAATGTCCAGATATTTTAGTCCTTATGTTATTGCACTTAATACTATTGAAGTTTTTATGTATCATATACTAGCCATAACCCACGCCTCGAGGGCAGAGCCCAACCTCTTGATAAAAAAGGGTATTCATTTAAAAAAAAAATACAAAAAAACCCGTGGCTACGCCTGCGATGAGTAATGTAAGTGTTTACACGCAAACACACGAACACATAAACTCACACACACAAACAAACGAACACAAAAACACACGAAGACACGAACACAAACAAAAAAATATGTTCCAGTGATCGTGTTCATTTCTCTTCGACGAAAAAGGAAGATAACTTTAGTTTAAATGTTAAAATGCTACTACTTTCCAAAACTATTTATACAATCAAAGAATTATTAAATAATGATTATAAAGAATTTAAACTAAAAGTATTATGACAATGTAATGATTGGTCATTTGTTATTTAGTATGTAGTCTATTTATTAGTTATTTTTATTTATTTAACTTCAATTGATTTTAATTACTTATTTTGTATGACAAGGCCCCTTTACAGCTAAGAAATATTGTATTTATTGTAATGACATCTTTTGACGATTCCAATTTGAAGTTTAGTATTATAAGTGAAATGTAATATCTTTGTGACTTATTGGAAAATAAATAACATTCATTCATTCATTCATTCTTCTTCTACTTTACGAAGAAGAAAAGAAATGTAAGTGCAACAAACGTTGCACCCGTAAAACAGAACTGTTGTTTCCATTTACAGTGCAGTCCGTATGCAGATTCGATCCGGCGCGATAATATTTCAGCTTTATCTCAAACGTACCGGGCTTCCCGGACGTGGAGGAAATGGGACCAGAATCAAAATGGCGTCGGTATCTGCATTTAGATGTTTTTAAATGACCATTTAAGTCAGCGTGAATCAAGTTGCTTTATGTCTACTTACACAACTTAATAGCTAAATGTTCTTTAATAACTAATATTTAGAGACTGAATTAGAATAAGGAAATAGTTTGTGATTGATAAATGTATTTGAATGTATCTTTCAAATACATTATTTTTATTTTATTTTGGCATAATTGTACACATACCATTGTGACAAATTTGGGAGACACCATTGGTTCCCATAAATTAGAAGCTGTTCAAAAAAACCACTTTAAGAGACTTTGTATTAGGTGCTTTCATACTGTATTTTTTGTAACCAACATATTATGGCAAAAATATGTATTTTTGTTTTGAAAAAAAAAATAATTTTGGATTGACTGCAAAAACCATAGGTAAGGTTTTACATAATTTCAATGCTGAATTTATCTACTTATCCTTCGTAAATCCTAGCTAAGTGGCCATATGTTAAAAGTTTTCAAGTTACCCGAAGGCCTCTGGCTTAACGACTACTTGTACTAAGACTAACAGCCGGCACCTAATAAAAAAACGTGTCATCCGACCCACGAAAGCTCCCAGATGAAAATGCCACATGTTAAAATATCAATTTGTGCATGATCACATACCCAAAGACTGTCTGCATCAACCTTTGCTTAACCTCCTATGATATCTTAAAAAAATTTGGACATATATATATTTTTAAATCTAACAATTAGTCATAATATGATTTATTGTGTAAGCATGTTTCCAAAATAATATGCAAAGAACTTTTGATAGAACGAACGCGGAAAACGCCGCTGGACGGAGCTAGTGTAAAATAATCGGATCTTGCTTCACTAGCGCATGACTCCAGCCATGTTATCTGTCAGCAGCAGAGTCGTATGGCGATAAATAATAAAATGCGACGCAGTTGTAGATAACGGTGACTTAGCCTATTTATTATGCCGACAGGACCGACGAGTGGCCTAAAAACTCACCACCTACTTGCCACCATGTTATAAATGTAAAAAGTGAACTATTATTAACACTGCACTATTATACAGACTGGTAAATTATACCAACTAGTAAATAATGCGTAATTTTTTAGAGGTTTTAGTATGCCTTTTTTTACGTGAGGAAATGACGCAAGCAAATGCATCTCCCGCCTCAAGTCTGGGGATGCGGGCGGGGTATGTCGGGCTCGAGGGCCAGAGGGCCGTCACTACCGACTACAACCTCACGGTGTCCCATCTCACGACGGGGGCAGGGATGCAGGACCGCTTCGAGCAATGACGCTGCTCTCCCCGCCCAGGCCGCTGTCCGCAGTCTGCCCTGAGCGATGCCCTGGGACAACCAAAGACATCGTCTCCTCGGGAGGCCCTTATCCCTGGTGTGAGGCACCAGACACCGTCGCTTCCAATACAAGGCCTCCAAGTTGGTACGAAGTCCGAGCCCGAACGGCTCGCCTCCGCGCCCGTCTCCTTGCTTTAGGAGGCCTAGCTACAAAGTTAACTTTAGTCGTACTTTTTGAAATTAACGAAAAATCTTCTTCGCGATACATTGAGAAGCGATGACAGCTCAATTGGCTGAGATATGACGCACGCTCAAGGGAGCGGTCAGCTCACATCCCGCAAGGCATGGGTTCGATTCTTGTCAATAGATTTGAACTTTCAGTGAAGAAAAATATCGTGAGCATTCTCTTGATTAAGATTTGATTTTATTTGCCCAACAACTACATTCCTGCATTATATTATAGTTATGTAACATAGTAAGTTATACTCATATCTACGTAATTTATAGAATGTACATTAAATGCCATACAAGTTACAAAATCTGACCATATTTAAAGAAACTGATCTAACTACAGCATTCCTTGTTCGCATGCCTACAAAGCGGAGTGGTGATTAATTATTTGTTTAGAGTTCTGTAGCGATTTAGTTTTGATATAACCATATGCACCATTTTTTATTTTATTTTGTATATCAAGTTAATGAAAACTGCCAAATTTTCAAAGAACGCTTGGTTTTGTATTGCTTTTTTTATTATAAAACTTTTTCATAATATACAAGAAAGAATATTTATGATTGATTACATGTGTGTGTGTGTGCGTGTGGCTTCGAAGCTCCCAAACGGAGGAACCGTTTTTGATGCTTCATTAAAATAAATCTAAGATTGCGGTCGCCACAAAATGTCTGAAAGCATACTTTTCACAACTGGTTTAATAATTTATTGATATCAAATAGAAGGGCTGGAATAGTAAAGACATAAACATTATGACAATTGCAAGAGAGCAGTCACCAAATTTTTTGAGAAGTTTTCAATGTTAATAAACTTACAAATTCAAAATGGCCGCCACCATGAAGGATTGAGGGTCTGTAAGTATTTATTTTCCCTTGTTATGAAACATTTAGTATATTATTATGTAGTATAGAGTGCTTAATTATATTTTCGCTGACAAACAGTGTATCAGAATTCGCACTGTTTTTTTTTTGTACGGAACCCTTTTTCTTAAACAAAGTCATCCAATACACAATCCTAGTATTATTTTTCCGTATTAACAAATTAATCATCCTCCGAATAAGGATACATTGCCTTTGACAGACAGACGGGCGGCGGCCGTGAGATGGAATTGATACCTATTCTTCTATACAGAGTTATTGCTGTTTCTTCAAGTCAGTCAGTTGGTTCTTCCTTGCCTCATTTTCGGTAGGAAGCGAATCCACCTCGAGGAACTCCTCTTTGTGGGGGCTGGGCTCCAGGGCACATTGACCCTGGGGAAAGTGCTGCACCCCGGGAGTCTCACCAGAGCGGGTGAGCGGGAACACTCGGCGGCCTTCTCCGGGACTCAACCATATTGTATATATGTTTCTTCAACAGACATCAAATAGTAGAAAGTTTTCAATTCGTTTTTTGTTCTTTCGTTTTTACCTCAGTACTCCAACGTCGTATGTGAACCGAATTAAAATGTTATTGTAATTGATTCAGTTTTTTTTTTTTTATTGAGTGCAAGATGCCGAACGAAAAGTGATACAACATTTAGTGGACAAGGAAAAGAAGAATATGTTTTAAAAATTTAAGTTGGTACTATAATTATTAATTTTTAATAATGTGGACCTAGGACGTCGGACTGGAGTTGTCGATTGCACTCATGGTCCCCAAGGTGGTCGTGGTGCACCATGTACACTGCAAGGGGAGTTATTTCCTAAGGAGAAAACTCACAAAAAAAGGAGCCGTCATATTGAAAAGCTGACGTTTTGCCACCGAGCCACACTCGCTTACGATTAGGTCTGGCTCTGTTATCAGAAACCCTGTATCCACTACCTACATTATAATCGTATATGGGCTGATAATGACTCGGCAAGTTGTGGGAAAAATCTGTTGTGCTAATTATACAATTTTAAATAAAAATAAAATAAAAATATTCTGTATATTTCATTACTCTCTTATGTACTCCTAATTAACAATGTAGTGTTTAAGTAAGAAACATAGTATTTATATATTTTTTTGAAGTTTTAGTTATTATAAAAATTATAAAAATAAAAATTTATTAAAAATAATGAATTAAAATTTAAAGAATAATTTATTTATAGGTAAGTACCTAAAGTTAAGCTTAAGCTTAATACAGTTATAGTTGTCATTAAACGAATAAATAAAAAACATGAATTGTTTATGTTGGTTTCACTTCTTCTTCTTCGTATGAGCTAAGTGGTCAAGCACTGGTGTCAAGAGTTTTCAAGCCGCCCGAAGGCCTCTGACTTGGCTTAACGACTACTTGTACTAAGACTAACAGCCGAGACATATAATTTAACGTATCATCGGATCCACGGTTAAGCTCGGATAAAAATGCCACTTTCTTTAAAAGACAATATTGTGTATGGTCACCCATCCAATGACTGTTCGTATCGACCGCTGATCGCGTCAGATCACCTTAGTTAGCCGAAATTTCTCTGTCGGTCCATCTGTCTGTCTAAACATCGTATCGACCGCTGGCGATCGCGTCAGATCACCTTAGTTAGCCGAAACTTCTCTGTCGGTCCATCTGTCTGTCGTTTAGTTGTCGTTGGTACATTCACACCATTCTCTTTCATAATATAGTTCGCTTAATTCATCATGTATTCCTAGATATATTGGTCTTCTGCCGGGGCGATTGAAGAGTACGTACATGTAGGTACCAGCCCCCCGGCTTTAAGGCGTAGCGAGGGAACATCGTAGAGGTTTTGGTCGGTAGTGGTTGCCACTCTGGCACCGAAATCGACATACCCCGCCGCCTCCCCCGAAGATTGCCCAGGATGCGTCAATGCATTTCCTCCATAACAAAAACATAAGGTACCTACACTGCCGGTCAAAAGTTTGAGACCACTACAAAAAAGTAAAAAAAAAAAAAAAGATTACTTTTTAGCACCAATATTTTGGGGCTGCTAACTAATAACAAAAGTTTTCAATGGAGGTCTCAAACTTTTGGCCGGCAGTGTATATAAGTCTTGGATTTCAGACTTAACCGTACATAAAAGAACACTAAATAGGTTATTTAAATAAAGTAAATAGTAAGTCAAAGTATACTAAGACAGAATGATGTTAAGTAGGATAGAATTATATTAAGTAGACTAAGATCCCCAAAAATCAATCTGGGGAAAAGGACGATTAATTTAATTAATAGTAAAAAAAAAACCGTACATAAAAACATAAAACTCCACAAACCGCCCGCATTAGGGCAAAAAACTATGACTCCTGACAGGTGCAATATGTTTTTTTTACAATTCTAAATGCAGATCTTTTGTTGGAAACCAAACCAGTTCAATTGAGAGATACCCCTTTTTTGCTTCCACTCCACAGCAGCCGATGTATTGGTACAAAAAATAGGTTCATATTCAGAATCGAAACCTAATTTCGTACTATTGAATTCGATAAATTACATTATTTTTTGCTGTAGTAACGGAAATTTGTGCACTGAACTTCAAGCAAAAAGGTTGCACGTCATTATGTATATCAGATATAATATCAGTATGGGACGTTTTGATTTTTTGTACAGCTTGGTAGGCGTTTGATCGACAAATCGCCACGTTGCATAACTTTGGCTAAAGGTGGAGCGTGCTTAGTCTGGAATTTGAAGACCTCGTTGGCGTAATGGTAACCTTGCCGGACTGCCAACCAAAGGGTCCCGGGTTCGATTCCCGGCAAAGCCAACATCTTCGGGCTGAACTAAATTTGTTGACTGTCGATCTGGGTGTGAAATATGTATCTATATAAAGTATGTATGTATTTTTATGTAGTATATCAGTTGTGTTAGCAACCATAATACAAACTAGAAATGGTTTATTATGGGGCTTACCAACCTTGTGTGATAAGTGTCAAAAACAAAATTGGCTCTGAAGGAAGGTGCTAGAAAATACCGTTAGTTATTTGACAATAGTTAAAATTAGTATAAATAGTAGTTATTTCACAGTTATAGTTATTTGTAGTCGCCAGATTTTCAATTGTTTTAGGCAAGCAGTAGAAAATGCTTTACCACCATGCTATGGTCTACTCACGACGATTGTCCAATTTCTATCAAACAAAGCAAATAAACACCTAATTAATACACATTTCTTACAAAAATCCAAATAAAAAACGTTTCCACACACACACATTCACAAACACATACACTAACACACACAAACACGTCAAATTAACGCCCCGAATTTTTTGCTGGATTACTCTTACTGACTTGCTCTGTAAGGTAACCGATGAGATCATACCAAGATTGTCCTCTAGTAATGCAAAATTAATTGCACTTCTTACATACAACCGACTTTAAATATATTCGAAGCATGACATGATATACCTACCAAGTTGATTATAATGTTCTGATGATAGACTGATTTAGTCATTAAAGTGCAAGGTCGTAATACTGACAAGATGTATTTGCATTTATTGTCTGAAGGAGTCTAAAAGCGAGTGTGGCTCGGCGGTAATAACGTCTGCTTTTCAATCAGACGGCCCCTGGTTCCATCCCGGCCCTACACCAATAACTTGTTTTTCAAGTTATGTGTGGATTTGCATGTTTTTGTTTTTTTTTTTTTTGATGTGAAACATCTATAGCACGTAAAACCGATTTCTGGCGTGGCGACGCGTCGCCACGCTATATGATGGTAATATTTTTTTTTTTTCTATTTCATTTAAATTAATGTTTATCCAATAAATAGTCGTCGTTATCTGAAAAAAAAACGTAATATTTTATTTTATCATTATGACATATTTAGTTCCTATCACAATATGTTCTTTTCTCCATATTACTTTTACAAAATAATGTCGATGTTTCACATCTGCCAGGCGTCCCGTGACGGCTCACATTTTTTTATAATGTGGCATAAAAAAATACATACAAGTCTACATTTTTACTTTTTTATCTCCAACCCCTATTTATTATTATTTATGGCAATTTTAGTAATTTATTCAAATTCAATACTAACCCGTATTAAAACCTTCGAAATTCACTCTGGTTTTTTTTTGGTTTTACGTTTGACCACAGCTTGATTTTTATTTATTTGATGAATTTATTAATTGTCAAATAAAGAAATAACCAGAGTTATTTTTAGATCATTTATAATGAAATATATACTGCTTGTATATTAAATAACGACAACCTCGTTGGCATAAAGGTTTTTTTTTTTTTTTTTTTTACTCTGAATAGGTCAGCGCTTGACCACAATTCACCTGATGGTAAGTGATATTGAGGTCTACGGTGGTTACCATGCCGGCCTGCCATCAGAAGGTTCCGGGTTCGATTCCCGGCCCGGCCAACTCCTTTGTGCTTAACTAAATTGGTTGGCTGTCGGTCTGGGTGTTAAATATGTATGTATGTAATGTGTAGCTCTATTGTTTTTTCCTAACACCGCCGGAAATACATCAAAAGATAAATTTAAAACAGATAAACCGCTACCCCTCGCATCTATCGTCCATTGTTTCATTCCACAATGAAAAACGCAAATAAACTCCGACTCCATAAATAATTCCAAATTCTAAATAGGTACAATCGGTTGCCTCGCGCACGATTCGTCGATTCCAATATTTGAAATTTGAACTTCGTTTGACGATCGAACGCAAATTCAATGGGCATTGTGTTTTGTTAGCCGACCGCGCCTCCCCGCGGTTGCTATGTGGAACTAAATAATTAATAGTTAACCTTTTCAGAGTTATAATCAAAAACATTTGTAAATCTGTAATAATAATAATAATTCATTTAATCCAGAATCAAAATTATATTATTATTTTTACGTTAAGTATATTATTATAATTATTGTCAATAAAATTTTATTTTTTGCTCATAAAGAATAAAATCTTTTTTTTATTATTTTTACCAAACAGCGTAAATTTAAAAATAAATAATCAATATTATAATCAAAATATCAAATCCATAAAAAACATGTCTAAAATAATATTAAATTTACGGTAAATCAATACAGTCACAATAAATAATAATAGTAATTACAATATTAGGACAACACAACACAAATATAAAAATACAACTTTTTACCAAATAGAGTGTCCATGCATTTTTGTTGAATCGGGCAGTCTAGTTTTTCACTTAGGTACCATCATCAGGATGCGGTTATAATAAAACAATCATTAAAAAAATTGCTACTGAAACTTATTTAGATGAGATAGAAAATCATGGTTGCAAAACATTCGAGAATTGTCTGGGATCAGAAGTGCCACTGAATTGTTTCGTTTGGCAATGTGCAAAATAAAATATGCAGAGCTGATGGCCAACCTTCACTAGTTGGAGAGGCACCATAAAAAGAAGGAAGAGAAAAAGAACATAAATTGATATTATGTATTTTATTAAATCTAAGAGCATACTGTTGATGTAATTTTCCGAAACATCCGAGCCCTCGACTATATATCAAACAACCGATACTTACCTATAATATTATGGTTATTTGCCGAAGAGGTATATTACCAAAATTTTATTTACCTTAGCACAAAAGCTTTTTTCAATGCCAAGAATGTTTAGTTCCAAAACACGATAACTTTAGCCGTGGATGGCTATAATATATTATACATCGACACACAATATTTATTTAAATTTACGTTTGACATAAGATTTTTACAATAGTCGTTTTAAAGTTTAAAAATATTGTGCTTTTGCAAGTTCAGAAATTAAAACAAATCCTTTTTTGTAGGCAAAGAACCTAGAATCGTTAAGAGTTGTTTATAATATATGAACTAGCTGACCCGGCAAACGTTGTTTTTCCTTTAATAGTAGATAGTCGCCGATTCTCAGACCTACTGAATACGCATATAACATTTAGTAAAAATCGGTCAAGCCGTTTCTGAGGAGTACGGTAACTAACATTGTGACATGGAAAAAAGACCTACTGCCACGCAACAGGCGCTTTACCCAAATATGTATGGTACGGCATAACTCAGCACAACAGCGCTTTAGAACGTTACACAGCGCTTGATACGCTTAATTATATTCCTATGATAGTTTTGTCCGACCTGCCTGCTGTACCCTGCAGCGTAATAGCGCTAGCTGTCAAATTGCAGCAGCCATCGGCGAGGTGTAAGGATACGGCCAAAGTTTCACAGTTTCAGTCTACGTGCATGCAGTTGAGGTAATGCGTTAAGTTTGAGAGCTCAGCGATACGAGGCTAGGGATGTGCGTGATAGTTTGCCGATATCAATAAAATAAATAAAAATAAAAAAAAACATATGCCATACTCTCCGAAGGGACCCACCCAAACCATATACCGAGACAAGCCCTAGACTGGAATCCCCAAGGAAAACGTAAACGTGGTCGTCCAAAACTGACCTGGTGGCGAACTATCGTTGACGAAGCGAAAGCTATCGGTTTGACCTGGAGCGAGATCAAGCGAGACGCTCAAACAGACCGGGATGGCGACGCACTGTGGACGCCCTCTGCCCCATCTAGGGGACATAGGACCTTAAGTCAAGTAAGTCATACTTCTATGGTTTTGTGTTGAGGGTTATACAAGGAATATAATTTATTAAAATAAGTACGTTGACACATTAAGCTGTAAGTTTTCACATTCACGATTATAAATTTTACTGTAAGGAAATAAAACGTAGTCGAAAAAATATTTCCTAACGTTCCGTTAAAATTTTTATAACATCAAAAAATTTAAAATAAGCTAGATATCATTTTGTTTAATTTTTTAATAATTATATTCTTGCTTGTAAAATAAAAAGGCAAAGAGAAGTTATCACAATATATTTAGAAATATTTAAAATTTAATGAACAAAACAAATGTTGAAAATGCACGTTATTTATTTTTACTCCGATTTAAGCAACTTATTTTTTCCTTTGATAATTACATGTTTACTTCACACCACATTTATCGATAAAAGTAAATGGTATCAATATTTTCCTGTCGATATAAGCGGTACATCCCTAGTAGTTAACAGTAACTCTGCGTCCCGGAACGTCTTTGCTCTCTTAAGACTATTCCCTCGTATACGCCATTGCATCCAGTTAGAACAGGAACAAGGTGTATTCTGGAATATTATTTGCATATAACAATATGTTTGTAAATTATTTGTAGCGCCTGTAGATGCGGTCGATGCGGCCAGTGTTTGGATGGGTGACCAAGACTGTCATTCAAATGGCATTTTCATCTGGGCGCTACCCTGAGTCGGATGACACATTTAATTATAGGTCCCGGTTGTTGTCTTAGTACAAACAGTCGTTAAGCTAAGCGTTCGGGTGGCTTGAAAAACTCTCGACACCAGAGTTTGGCCACTTAGCTAATACGAAGAAGAAGAAAAAGATTTGCATACAAATTTTACACACAATAGTTCTTTTAAAAGATAAAAGTTTGAAGACCTTCAGGTCTTTGAAACATTTAAACGGCAGTTTTTTTCTTACATTTAATAATTATAGTCTTTCCTCATAGTAAAACAGTAGAATAACAGGGAGAATAGACAAAAAATATCATCCTATTTTTTTGTTCACCAAACTTGGCGTGTCAAATTATTCCTATTCAGTTTGAGCCACAATCGCTTACTTGTATAATTAATTACGTGCCCTTCTGGTCAAATGTCTAACTGTAAGGAGCAAAACGAGGCTTTCTACTCTCTGTTACTAGCGAATTTTAAAATATTTTGGACATGTCGAACGTAGAAACCCTGATTGCCTCGAGAAGCTCGTGGTAGTTGGCAAAGTTGACGGAAAAAGAGCACGAGGTCGCTCTCCTACCCGCTGGTCAAACCTCGTAAAGACGCTCACTGGCCTACCTATTGCCGAAGCTTTTAAGACCGCCGAGGACAGGAATACGTGGAAGAGCATAGTGAACCGAGTGATTGACACTTCATACTAGACACGACCTACAGTAACGAAGTTACGACTAAGAAGAGAAGAGAAGGAGTAAAAAAATTACAGTCAGACTTAGAATAGTCTCTTATCTCAATCTCCAGAATAGTCTCCCATCCCCAACATAATACTGTCTGTACCATCTCAATAGTCTCTAATACAATATTATCTCATCGCTAGTGTTCCCGAACTATGCATTGATTTTATATTGGACACTAGCTTAGCTGGGCGGGGACTTTGTTTTCTAGCACTGACGATTATATCCTAGCCAAGCTCGCGTTTATAGAGTTTGATAATGGATATTCTAGCTTAGATAAAGATAAAAGATATTTTATTACGTCTAAGTTGTGAGCACGGATTACAAAATACAAAAGTAGACTTATAATTTGACTGAGAGTTGGGATTAATTGGATATTTTATAAAAAACTAGCTTTTGCCCGCGGCTCCACTGGCGTATAGGTCGAGTTTTTGCGAATCAAATCAATAGCGTACGAAAAATGACAGTCCGTATTGTAAACACTACATTCTTTGAAGCACAATTTTTCAAGAACAATCTAAAAGAAATCCTGCTAAAATTATAAATGTGAAAGTTTTTGTGAATGTGTGTGTGTTAGTGTGTATGTTTGTTACGTCTTCACGTTCAAACGACTTAACTGATTTAAATTAAGGCTTTAAATCTCGCCAAACACCAATATTCAACGAGCTGAGGAACCCAGAATATCAAAAATTACGAAAAAAAAGATAATAAATTCAGTTCGAACCGTATCAATTCGCTCAGAAAAAAAGTTCTGAGTTTTGTCTGGAGATGGGTAAGAAGACCTGAATTGACACGCGGGTGACTTCGGGTGGCGCAGCTAGTATAAAATGAAACTTAAAAAAATAATTAACCTAATTTAGTTACCGCGCCCCATCAATCCCAGTTAGCGGAGTTTCCAAACATCCGTGGATCTATTTGAACCTTTTAAAGTTCCGATCGTTACAAAGTTTGTTAGTAATGGCGTTACGGATTTTATACCACCTTCACCTCAACGGGGGCGGATTTCCAACTGAAGGGCAGATAATATAACGTATACATACGTAGTTTCATGATCAGTGACGAAACTTTTTAAATAAACATATTTTTCTTCAAAATCATACTGTTATTCGCGGTCACACTTACTTATTATAATAAGTAAGTGTGACCGTTTTCTACGCGAAAATATTAAGATGCCTTACGTGAACAGTTTACAATGTTTAATCATACTGTTAATTCTAAGTATAGTATTAAGTTATCTATAATTTTATGTATTCTTAGCCATGCCCTATAAACTAAAAACAGGGTGCACTTCTAGTATTATTCATTAATTGTGTTGCTTATGTGTGACGACCTCGTTGGCGTAAAGGTTACCATGCCAGACTGCCAATAAAAAGGTTCCGGGTTCGATTCCCGGCACGGCCAACATCTTTGTGCTCAACTAAATTTGTTGGCTGTGGGTCTGGGTGTTAAATATGTACGTATATTGTTATGTAGTATATCAGTTGTGTTAGCTACCATAACACAAACTAGAAATGGTTCAGTATGGGGTTAACCAGCCGTGTGTGAAATGTGTCCTAGTATTTATTTATTATATTGTTAATTCTAATGACCACAGTTCACCTGATTGTAAGCGGTGGATCGCGCTTACCTAGAAGAAAACGGTTCACTCTCGCCTTGAAAATCTCTAGAGTCATTGGGGAACAGGGATTTATTTAGGAAATATACTTATAGTTATTTATTTTGGTCTTTGAATCCATATTTATCCACCATAAATAACTTGAAAGATTTTCCTTTATTTTACTGGAATAGTTCCATTGAATATTAAACAAAATACATAAACAAAATTGCACTATATAGGAAATAGACATGATATAGGTCCCATTTGAAGGTGGATTTTAGAATCCCATCCGATAGGGGTTTCTAAAATCCACAACACAGGCTTGCGATAAAATTTTAATTTATTAATAATTTGATCGCAAGCTTGTACTCTGTTCCACATTCCAGCTGAAGGGCTTACCTGCGGGATCCTTAGCGACTGTCCGTTAAACCATAATGAGCAATTAATTAAATTTAAACTCGAACAAAAATAAGGGATAATGATCAAAGGGCTATGTCTATGTTTTGTCAAACTTGGATTATTATTTTCTATACACTTTATAAATAATTTTATAATGATAATATCTTTTTAAAGTTTGTCACAATAGATAGTAATGGTAACCATGTCGGACTGCCAACCAAAGGGCCCCGGGTTCGATTCCCGGACATTTATTTATTATATAATATCCATTATAGAGAAACTAGCTGACCCGGCAAACGTTGTTTTGCCTTAAGTGCTCTACTCTACTGTAACAGTAGATAGAAGCCGATTCTCAGAATACGCATATAACATTTGGTAAAAATCGTTTAAGCCGTTTCGGAGGAGTACGGTAACTAACATTGTGACATGGAAATTTTATATATTAGATAATAAGTATATTATTATATTATGTCAGAGAAAAATTATATTCATAATAATCCCGACGCCTTTCCTAAATAATCTTTATGATTATAATATAAAATTTAATTTAGTAACCAGTAGTTGACCTGAAGGGCTCGTAACCACATGTGCCAGTGACAATAGTGTCATTATTCCGATGGAGCATGCCTAGTCTGGTAATTGTGGCTTTCAAAGAGGCTACCGGAACACTATTAGGCGCTTGGCGAAAGATTTTTTTAACTTGAATGAACTAGCCAGGCGAGCACTAGAAAATGCTCTATCAGCTTGCTATGGCTTCCTTGCGATGTTTTCTTTTACAGAAAGCTCGTGGTTAATCGCGGGTATGAACTTAAGATTTTTGAGACCTAAGGCGACCGTTTTCCCGACTGAGCTATCACCGTTTTCTTTTCTCAAATAATAGTAGTTTAAAAAAACTAAAAAACACGCTTAACTGGCCGTTTTAAGTGGGTCAAAATCGCGCCCAAAGATGTCGGTTACAAACAAAAATACAAACAAAAATACAAAAAAAAAATATATATATATATTAAATTAGTGTATTGTCATCGGTTCTCAATAAATCTACAAAGTTTCAACGAAATCTGGCCGTACAAAGTGGGTCAAAATCGCGCCCAAAGAAGTCGATTACAAACATACAAACATACAGGTGAAGCTAATATGAAGCGTGTAAAAACAACAAAATATAACTTCCAAAGTAATTCAGTGAAATATGACTAATCAGAAATTAATTAATCCAAATAAAATCACGTAAAACTTTAGCTTCAATTAAGATTATGAGATAATAACTGTAAACTTTACGATTTTGGAAATGTGTAAGATCTTGTTTTCTTTGTGATTTTGGGTAGGTACAAATGTTAATGTATTCTTTGTTGATTTGAACAAAGGTGGCCTCATTTTGGTGAGTCTTTTTGTTTTTGAAATATGACAAATTGTGACTAAAATAATAATTACTTTGTGTTTAAACATTTTTGTGGAATCTTACGGATATTATTACTAAGAGTTTTGCTGTTCTTTAATTATGAAATTATTTTGGAAATTATATTAAGTACAAAATAAGGGTCAAGACGTTTCCATTTGTTTGTAATAAATAGTTATTACAACACTTTTACAGCTGGAATGGTTTTTTATTTATGTTTAATTAATCACCAAAAATTTTAAAAAGATTGTCAGTAAAAATTCTTAGACGATTCCGGGTGAAGTTATAATGAATTTTATGATAAATAATAATAAATAAATAAATATTAGGCCTCATTTCACGCACGGCTGGTTAACCCCATACTGAACCATTTCTAGTTCGTATTATGGTTGCTAACACAACTGATATACTACATATACATACAATTATATTTTATATAGATACATATTTAACACCCAGATCCATAGCCAACAAATTTATTTCAGCACAAAGACGTTGGCCGTGCCGGGAATCGAACCCGGAGCCTTCTGATTGGCAGTCCGGCATGGTAACCATTACGCCAACGAGGTCGTCAAATAATAAATCAATCAAGTCGTCAATGATAATATTTAATACATATGATACAAATGAGTAATATAAGAACAAAAGTTCAAAATAAAAGGCACTGGATTTTATGTTATGCCTTACAGGCACTATAAAAAAAACGATCCCGAAAATATGTAACAATGCAATCTAGGAATACATTTGTTCTTTAACTTATCTGGCTTGCTAAAATCTCCATTCGGTGAAACAACCAATGATGGTGGACATAAAAAAAAATTACGAAAATCCAACTGCGCTTGATGACACCGCGTGACACGGTAAACGTGGTCACAGCAAAATGTCTCGCAGTAGCTTAACTTCACAGTTACCACAATTTTTTTCTTCTTTATCGTTCTATCTGCAATCGTTAACTGTGGAAGAGATCGCTTTTAGCGATAAGGCCGCCATTTTGTGTATTAGTTTCTTATGTTAATTATTTAATATAATAAATGTGTGAAATAACGAATCAATTTATCTATCTATCAATTGGCAATGCTATGAGCAAAAACCGTTACAGTTAATGCTTAGAAAAAAAAAACAATTTTAAATTTAAGATATTCAATCTTACTGTCTATCCTATTCTATTAATAATATTATAAATGCAGAAATGATTGTGATAAAATGTGAGACAAATTGTTTGTTATTTCGTCTAGCTCAAACGGCTGAGCCGATTTAGATGAAACATACTCGTACTAAAAAACTATTTACTAATAATTAACCCAGCTAAATGAAATGCAATAAAACATACTAATAAACTATTTTTTAACCCAGACAAATGCAGAAATTTAATTGATTAGGAAATGTTAACGGCATAGTGCAATAAATAAAAAAGTAACGAAATATCCAGGAAAATTCTTTCTCCGACCTTGTTGGCGTAATGGTAACCGTAAAGGACTGCCAACCAGAGAGTCTCAGGTTCAATTACCAGCACGGCCAACAACTTTGGGATGAGCTAAATTTGTTGGCTGTCAGTCTGGGTGTTAAATATGTATCGATGTATATGTAGTATATCAGTTATGTTAGCAACCATAAAACAAAAAAGAATAAGTTTCACATATGACTAACCAAATTTAATATAAACGAAGTTTGACTACTGTTAAAAACCTATTACTCTGTGCCATATTTCCGCGCGTTTTTCCGAAATATAATGACCGTTAACCACTCGACGCGACCGCAAATTTTGCGATGATGCTTTAATATTACAGCGATTCGCGCTTTTACAGCTAAATTAGATTTCCCTTAATAATTGATAGGCAAGAAGATGTAAAAGGAATAATAAATGCGCATGTGGAATTGGGGTTTATGGCTTACGCCCAAAATATAAACGAACCTTGCGTTAAAAGCTGTGATTAAAGCTGCCTTCCTTTTATGGGGCTTAATAATAGGTGCAGTAAAATATTGGTTTAAATTTAAAGCTTTTGGAATACACTTTTAAAATAAAGTCAATTCTTCTTCTTCTTCTTCGTATGACCTTAGTGCCTAATCTGTGTTGTTGAGACAAGGACGTGTAAGCCGTCTGGAGGTCTTGCTCTTGATTCGGCTTAATGACTGCTTGTATTATTAAATAACAGCCGGGACCTACGGTTTAATATGTCATCCGAACTACAGTAGCGTCCAGATGAAAATGCCACTTTGTATAAGACAGCATGGAAATGTGAATACAGTGTACATTGCAGTAAGAATATAGTAAAGCTTACTCACATGAAAAAGCAAGTGTGGCTCAGTTGTAATAACGTCTGTTTTTCCACCATACGGCCCTTGGATCGATCCCAGCCCTACACCAATGACTTGTTTCTCAAGTTATGTGTGGATTTGCCGTCGCTTTACGGTGAAGGAAAACATCGTTAGGAAACCGGCATGAGGACCACAATATCCGAAGACGTGTGTCATCCGCCAACCCACTCTTGGCCAGCGTGGTGGATTATGGCCTATATCTCTCTACTCGTGAGGGAAGGCCCCGAGTAAGTAGCAGGAACGTAAAGTGGGCTGCTTATGCTTACTCATATAAACAATTCTTTTATTTTACTTATATATATACATATGTAATATGTATCCAATATAACCCAATCCGTACTTACAACGTTAATTTTCACGCAGACATTGACTGTATTATTTGAAATTTCATCTCGCGTTATACACCATCATTCTAATGGAATATTGGCGTATTAAACTTGACATAAAGCATGCGGTACACCATCAAACCAGCCGGTCAAGCAACCGACGCTACCACCGAGTATTTTTTATTAATCCCTATTGTTAAAGGCAATATTGTAAACTACCATATTTTATGTTACGGCAAATTAAATATATTCCTTTTGAAAACTATATAATCGTCTCAAATAAATTACACAATATGTAAATGTAATAAAAATACTCTCAAATACAATTTTTGTAATTCAAATTCAATTCAAATTCAAATTGTTTATTTCAGACTACAATATTGGTACATAAAATATTATCAAATAAGAATTAAAAAGTAATTCAATCAGAAGTATTTTTTTTTGCCACAATTATATTACTTATCTTAAAAACGTCTCTACGTCAATTCTTATTCTTCTTCGTATGAGCTAAGTGGCCAAACTCTGGTGTTGAGAGTTTTCAAGCCGCCTGAATGCCTCTGACTTGGCTTAACGAATGTTTGTACTAAGATTAACAGTCAGGACCTACAATTTATCGTGTCATCCGACACACGGTAGCACCCAGATGTAAATGCCACTTTTAAAACGTCAGTCTCATGGTCACCCATCCAAACACCGTCCGCATCGACCGTTGCTTAGCTTCGATGATCGCGTCAGATCATCTTTGCTAGCCGAGCTACAGGCGCTACGTTGATATTATGTCTATTGGGAAAGTGAATCACTGTCATTAATATTTGACAGTTTTTAATATTCTTATATATAAAATTTCCGTGTCACAGTGTTTGTTACCGTACTCCTCCAAAACGGCTTGACCGATTTTTACCAAAATTTATATGCGTATTCAGTGGGTCTGAGAATCGGCTACTACATATCTATTTTTAAGGCAAAACAACGTTTGCCAGGTCAGCTAGTTTCCTTATATTTTTGAAAACAACATCAAGCCAATATTGACGGTGTACTGTGCGTATTACGCCCACGGCTGCACCAGGTCGATCCATTACTCTAGTGCATTAAACCCGCCTGATGGATGCAGGGACAAATGGAGACTTAGTAAATACAGGAATTGACTCGTACATTATAATGTACAGAGAAATTGAAATTCATGTTTGTTACTATTTAATTGTTATTCAATTCAATTAATCTTTATTTAACATAATAATATTACATTGAACACAGGCAGTGTTCTATATCCTAGGAGTAGCGTTAATGCAAATTATATATTTTACAATGCGAAATAATTTACAAAAACGCATGTCGTACATTCTTAATAAAAAAAAGAAACTTTAATTGTTGCTTAATTTATAAAAACATAAAAAGCGTAAAACTTGTTATGGCCACCAAAAATATGACAGATCTGTAAATTTAAAACTTAAAAAATAATGTAACTGTTTGTTTTTTGTTTGCTCTGAAAATAAATACAAAAATAACCTATTGACTCAGGCGTTACTTTGCTTATCTTAATTTGAGTTTCAGATCACAGCGGAAGTACACTAAATGTTTAATTTTGTCTTTTAAATACAAAAATATATCAAAAACAACTTCTAACAATAACAATTCACAGACAAACAGTATCGGAAGCGTTCTTATTACGCCAAAGAGTAGTTAATTCAGAAGCGTTGCGTTTTAAAGTCATAGACTATAAATACGTAGAGTGGAGTAGAGGGTAAACAGAGATATAAAAGGCGGAGGTGCATTAACATACAAATGAGGGTGGTGCGAAATTATTTCAGTCGCCGAGTCGGGGTGCACTGGACGAGTGGATGGAAAAACTGGGGCCAGCCGGAAACCGCAAGTAAAATATGTGGGTTCCGGACATTAAGATTTTTTTACAGCATACAGCTAGGTATTTGACTAGCTAGACGTTACCACACACATTTGAGGACCTTGTTGGCGTTATGGTTACCATGCCGGACTGCCAACCAGAGGTGCCCGGGTTCGATTCCCGGCACGGCTAAAATCTTTGTGATGATCTAAATTTATTGTCTGTCGGTCTATTTGTTTGAATTTATATCGATAGAAAGTATTTCTTTATGTTTGTATATCTGTTGTGTTAGCAACCATAATACAAACTAGAAATGGTTTAGTATGGGACTAACCAGCCGATTGTAAAATGTTTCCTAGCTAAAAAAAATACTTGACTTTTTCAAGTTATAACATTATGTTGATTTGATTTATACCAAAATAATTACAGATGCTAAGCAGAAAAGTGCGGAAGTCAAGTCGCTAAGTGGCCAAGCTCTGTTGTCGAGAGTTTACAAACCACCCGAAGGCCTCTTACGTGGCTTAACAACTGCTTAACACTTACATCCGGTACCTACAATTTAATGTGTCATCCAACCCACGGTAGCACTCAGATGCATGTGCTACTTTAAAAACGAGTCTTTAATAATGTTTGTTGCTGAAGTACAACACAAAATTAAAATTTTATGAGATTTTCCTTTCAAAACAAATTATAACATTAAAATAGACCATATACATAACTAATTAAGAAGACCACTCCGGACAAAACCAGATAGACTAGTCTTCTGTAACATTAAGGTACTCAATGATGAACTTTTTTGTTTTACCAAAAAAATTGGACGAAGCAAATTTAAATAGTGCACAGATCCCTATAAACCTATGCTTCTTTTTCGTAGACCATTTGGTGCGAGAACGGTCACTGCTATTTACTAGGTTTGTTTTGGACTGATTTTGTGCAGCCTTTTTTTTAAATCGAATCCAATTGAATTTGCATTTTTAGTGTTTTAACTCTTTCTAATGTTTCCTTTTTTGCGTGTTTATTTTTACGCTCTGAAACGGTATTAATGGTATAGGAGAATAATAGTTATATGTATACAACAATTAAATGATTAAATTTTAAATATTTATAAATCTATAGTAGGTTGTATGCACAACCTTTTTAAAGTCTTTTAACTAATTATGCTATCATTGACAGTGATTTAACTTTTAACACTTTCATTTTAATAAATTTACCGTAAACAACTCAAAAATTGCCCATAGCTAAATGGAAATAAAAAATTTAAGATATTAATTTGCCAAATGACGACCTCGTTGGCGTAAAGGTTACCATGCCGGTGTGCTAATCAGAAGGTTCCGGGTTCGATTCCCGGCCCGGTCAACATCTTTGTGCTTAATTAAATTTGTTGGCTGTGGGTCTGGGTGTAAAATAAGTATTTATATATAATATGTATGAATGTATATATAGCATATCAGTTGTGTTAGCAACCATAATACGAGCTAGAAATGTTCAGTATGGGGCTAACCAGCCGTGTGTGAATGTGTCCTAATATTTATTTGAATAAAAAATATATTACACAATTGGCCAGTATCGAAAGAACCATCTCCAGTTAGCGCCTCTAGCTCGGCTAACAAAGATTTGACACGATCGCTGAGGTTGAACAACGGTCGATGCGATCACTTCTCGGATGGGTGACCATGCACAAGAGTATCGTTTTGATCTGGACGCTACCGTGAGTCAGATGACGCGTTAAATTGTAGGTTCCGTGTGTTAGTCTTACTACAAGCAGTCGTTAAGCCAAACCTTAGGTTTTTGGGTGGCTTCAAAACTCTCGACACCAGAGCTTGGCCACTTAACTCATAAGAAGAAAAAAAAGTTGTTACCAGTAATAAGACGCGTCTTCTAAAGAAATTAGCGTTTAACAGAATTCTTAATTAACCATGTTCTATATATATCTTAACAACTAAGCCAGTTAATAAGTAGCTTAATCAACCATTATTGACGTTTTTCGTTGTTTCGTATGAAAATGTAACAAACTAAATTGCTGGTACTGTGTTTTTTTTCTCACTTATTGATTTTGTTTGTTTTTGGTGTATAATAAAGGATTCTTGTATTGTATTGTAAAAATATTTTCTAAGTCATTTAAATAAAGAACATAATTTTATGTTCTTAAGCTTTCTTTTCTTCTTAACTATAGCGATAAAGAAGTGTCTGATTTTAATAAATTTGCCAAACTGTCACTGTGTTTCCAACACTACTTACCGCCATAACACTTTTGATTCTTTTCCCTTCATTTATTGCATTAGCGTGATCGTATTCCACAATGTTTCCTTAGAATGCGATTTAGTAAGAAAGAGCCATTGATAATTTTTGATGGGTACTTTAAAAAAATAACTAATAACTTTCTCTTCGGCGAGAAAAAGGCTTGAGTCCCAGCAGTGGGAACGTATAGTGGGCTGCACTAAAAAGGCAACTCTATAACCTATTGACTCAGGTGTTACTTTGCGGAAATCCATTGTACGAGGGTGAATCAAAAAATTCTTGGAATCAATATTAAAAAATGCAAAGATTTAAATAATAATATTTTATTTTTCTACATAATCTCCCTGCAATGCAATGCATTTAGAATAACGCGTTTCTAACTTCCTTATACCTTGTGAAAAAAAAATATTTTCTTGACTCTCGAAAAAGTCCTCTACGGCAGCTATAACAGCGTCATTATCGTGAAATTTGGTTCCACGAATTTCCTCTTTTAATTTTGGAAATAAGTGAAAATCACTTGGGGCTAAATCCGGAGAATATGGTGGGTGGTCAAGGAGATTGAAGCCAGCACAGCGGATTGCGTTGAGCGAAACTTCCGATCGATGAGCAGGAGCGTTATCTTGAAGGAACAACACGCCCAACGACAGTTTTTCTGTAACGGAGGTTGAAGGCCGCCCAGAACGCGGGTCATCTTTACAGCTTGATCTACCTCTTTTAAATTCAGCCACCCAGTACGCAACCGTAGAATAGGGTACAGCATCACCCCCTAATGTCTGCTGAATGTCCAAAAAAATTTCCTTCGTAGACATTTTATTCAAACTGAGATATTTTATCACCGCATGTAACTCACTTTTATCCATAATTTTAACTTTTTAGCAACTCGTTGCACAAAAAAATGTATTACATGCGAACGAACTGACAAAAACAAGTGACAGTCTGCATAAATATAGTGTGATAGACACTCTTTAATTTGAATATCGAACTCGATCCAAAAAGGTTTCATATATATGCACTTTCAGGTTTCATATATAAGAACTTTTTGATTCACCCTCGTAGATAAAAGCTAATCTGAAATATTTAGAATTCCTACTGAGAAAAACAATTTATATCTATACCAATATTATAAAGGGGAAAAGTTTGATTTTTTGTTTGTTTGACGCGAATAGGCTCGGGAACTACTGGACCGATTTGAAAAATTCTTTCACTTTTGAGAAGCTACATTATCCTTGACTAACAACGACTATTTTGATTGTCTATGCAAATTAAATTATTTTATGGCCCGTGCGTATCCGGGACGATCTGATGGTTAATAATAAAAAAAAATAATAAAAAACATAAGAATACATAAAATATTACGAACAAAAACTTATTGTGTGATAAAATTATTGTGTGATAAAAAAAAATTGTTTATTTTAATCTGGTTCCAGATCACACCGGAATTTCATTAAATATATTTTCAGATTTACTTCTAAAGGCAACTACTCGTATACTAAACGGTTTCAACTAGATTTCACTTAGAATCGGTAACAACAACATTTATTTAAATCTATAGTTCGTACAATTTACTAATTTATATAGAGTTTTTTTTCAATTGTGAAATTGCTCTCAGCAGTTTTCTTATAAACTAACACACGAAACAAGACATTGAAAATTGCCTTTTGCATTGAAAGAAGCCCCGTCTCTTTTCATCTTAGGTGGCCAGAAAGAGACGGCACGTTCTAAACCACACACAAAACAACTAAAATCACGTCAAATATGAAAAATGTTAGTGAATTTAGAGCGCACCCAATTGTATCAGCTCTAAATCTGACGTGTTTGACGTGATTTTAGGTGTTTTGTCTATGGTTTAGATCGTACCATCTCTTTTTGGTCATTTATGTCGAAAAGAGACAGAGCTACTTTAAATATAGTTTAGTCGTGTGTGCCGCTGAATCACCATGCTAAGACAACGCAAAAGTAATTGTGTAGTTTTTACCATTCTCTAGTTAAACGAACTAAGCACATTCAAGTCTGGGCGTCACTTTATACTGTTTAAAAATAAAAAGTTACTCCTTATTCTTTCTTCGCATGCAACTTTGCTATTGTCATTGTATTTTTATCGCGTTAAATACACTTCGTAAGGAAAGAGGCAAGTACTTAGCAAGCTAAAATGTAAGGTGATTAAAGCTTAGTTGGGGACTGTTTTAACTAATTTGTTTTGTATGTACTTTATGTAGTTTGGTCATAGGACAGCTTGGGGGAAATTAGAACTTTGTCATCAAGAGTTTTGGGTCGCGATACCAAAATATTATTTTAATTTGTAATTTTAGTTCTACAATAATATTTTTTTGATTCGTTTTACATGAATTAATTTTAGATTTAATATAGTTTTACATTAATTATGTTATATTGTTTTTAATTTATTGCTTGCCCAAATAAACACTTGTACCCTAATATACGAGCAATATAGAAGAAATAATTAAATATTTTGTGTACTTCCGCTGTGAATTTCTAATAATTTAGCTAATCAAAATACTAAAAATATTTAAATTGGTTTAAGTATTGTAATTTTTCCTTTGTTTATCTGAATTCGGTTTCAGATCATAGTGAAGGTACAATAAATAGTTATTTTTTTCTTCTATCTACAATGGATTTTAGCAAAATAACGTGAAATATTTCTTTGATGTTGGTCGGTAGTATTTATAGTTTATAGTAGTGTTACTTCTACTACTGTGGTTAAATGCCTAGATGTAAAAAGTAACCAAAAAAACAACTGACTCTGTTAATATAAGACACAAGTCAAAATGTACTTTACTCACATAATTGTAAGCAGTCCGAATCCAAGCTTACCCAGGCTAACCCTTGGACCTTAGTGAAAAGTAAAGCCCCATAGAATTAGCATAGAAATTGATTCAGCGCGCACATTTACTCCCATCATTGCTCAATCCATTTGCACGACTTTGGGGGTTACTACCTTGTTGTGTAGTTTTAACAAAGTTAACACAATTATCCTTTAATGTTGTTTAAGTAACCCCTAGAGAACATAATAAAATATATTAAACCTCTAAATTGTAATAAATAGGACACTTTAAGACGAATAAATGATATTCTATTCTATTCCTAGTGAAGTAAAAAAAATATACTAACCTGGTGCAAGAAGACATCGCGTGTGAAGGGTTCTGTTTAAAAATAAAGGACAAAGTATGACAAAAAATGTATAACTTATTGACTCAGGCGTTACTTTGCGGAAATCCATTGTAAATAGAAGACAAAATTAAATATTTAGTGTACTTCCGCTGTGATCCGAAATCCAAATTAAGACAAGTAAAGGAAAAATTAACTAAGATTAATCAACTAAGATTAATTAAGATTAACGTTACCTATCACAATTCGGAAATTGACTCTTACTCTTCGAACGACAAGTCGCGATTTGTCGAAGTCGCGAAGAGTCAGCATCTCCTGATGATGCCTTGTGGTTAGGCAAAACACGTGTAGAGTTAAGAATTTCCGAATTGTGATAGGTAACGTTAATTTTAGTTGATTAATCTTAGTTAATTTTTCCTTTATTAATTTGGATTTCGAATCACAGCGGAAATACACTAAATATTTAATTTTGTCTTCTAAAAAAAGTATACATTTAATTTAATTTGTTATAGGCGAATAGTTTTGTTCACAAGCTGGATCTTAGACTAAATTACATCATTTTAGGTACGCAATTAATAATTGTTTGATACTAGCTGTTGCCCGCCGCTCCGCCCGTGTGTAGGTCGATTTTTTGCGAATCAAATTTTCCCTGAATTTTATTAGCTACAAACCTCACGGAGCCTGAAATCTTTCCAACGAATGCTGTACTGAAAATATCATATTACAAAAAAAAACCAGGTACTTTTATATAAGTAATAGATTATTTTTCATTCTATTTATTATTGCCATTATTATTATTGGTTAACGAGTTCTAGAGTGGAGACCGCGTCTCGGCAAACGTAGTGTAGGACGCCCTACAACCAGGTGGAGCGATGATCTGAAGAAGGTAGCGGGTAGTGGATGGCGAAGAGAAGCACAGGATAGGGCCAAGTGGCGTGCCTTGGGAGAGGCCTATGTCCAGCAGTGGACGAACATAGCCTGATGATGATGATGATTATTGCCATATATTATTACATCCGAAATAAATAGATAGATAGATAGATAGATGAACTCTTTATTGGGCAAATAAAGGTACAACACAAAATAAAATAGTAACAACACAAATGTATGCCACAAACGGCGGCCTTATCGCTAACAGCGATCTCTTCCAGGCATCCTTTGGATGGAAAGAAGTATTTGTATTTGAAGTATTTGTATAAATTGTATTTGTATTTGAATGTATGCTTGTTACAGCAATCAGCAAGCAGAATGCTGGTTGCATAAATCAAAAATCCGTGCGACGCGTCGCAGCGCCGCGCGTCGGATAGCGGCCGACGTAATCCCGGAGACGCGACAATAAATCACTACATGCAGACCGACGGCTCATTTTCCGCATTACCATACGACAGGGATGCGCAACCTTTACTACAAATTTCAATTTTTTTATTTTCCTTTAAAAACTAATCCAAAAATAATTAAAATAAAAGGTGGGCAGAACAAATGACACAAGAGCTGGCGCTTACCTCGGCCAACGTATAAGCTTGGCGATCCAGCGAGGTAATGCTGCCAGTATTTTAGGCACCTTACCCACGGACACTGACTTAGATTTAATCTACTATTTGTAAGGTTTTTTTATTGTGAATAAAATAATATTGTATTAAAGTAAAAGTATATCTAATCTAAAAAAGCAGTGCCAGTGGGAAGAGTATCTAAAATGCCAGCCGAGTTGCCTCTTTGTATAGCAACGCTAATCCGCTGATTTATATTTTAATTATAGTGTTTAGATTTGGTATATAATATTGAAGATAGGGAGGGGGTTGAAGGTAAATTATTCTTTAATGTTAATTACTTTAGATACATTTTTACTAAGTCTCAGCTTTATCTCGCTAAAAACGAATGAGCAAATATACAGATTGTGTAGTAACTCTAAAAATATAAAATATATATTAATGTTTACATTTAGTTATTTCCACTCATCCAAAAACTATATAATGAGTAGCATATGTGGTAATCCAGGGTCTAGCCTATCTTCAATCTAATCCATCTAAATCTCATCAAAATCGGACCAACCATTAGAGCGTGATAACAATCACGCAATATTTATAATATTATTTTTTATTTGAATGAGAGAAGGTAGACTTTAATTTTTTTTCCGAAATGTTGACAAGCCCTGGTTTACGCAAATGATGACTGTGGGATTGTGTAACTTGATATTATAGGTGCAGTACGTTTTAATAAGCATTTTCATCCATATGAGGATCAGTCTGTGCGCTGCTTTTCAAAATTGGATTATTCCACTATATAATATGAAGGGTTTTAGGTACATAATATTTTAACTGGCAATAGTACGATTGATTTAATATTTGTATTAGCTATAAAGTAAATAGCTAGCGTGTCTCGGTGGGAAAATGTCGCCTTTTCAATCAGACCGACCCTGGTTTTATACCGACCAATCACTTGTTTTTCAATTTATATGTGGATTTGTTTTGAGGTGAAGGAAAACATCGTGAAGAAACGAAATGTTTCAGGACCAATCTGAAGACGTGTGTCATCTGCCAACCCGCACTTGACCAACGTGGTCTTTATCTCTCTCCTCATGAGAGAAGGCCCAAAGGCCTAAGCAGTGGGAACGTGTGCTGCTTATGCTAGCAATAAAAGAAATACATTTCATTTATTTTCATAAAAAGCCTATGGTTCTGCATACTTTTTGTTTCATTTATTCCCAAACCTATAATATAAAAAAACTTTGGAAGTAAAAAAAAACATCAAATGAGGAGGTCGAAGCTGCGGTGGATGACTTTTTTGAAGGCCTTGAAGATTTTTTTTTTTATAACTGGCATAGGCGTATGAAACCAGATGGAAGAAGTGCATAGAATTAAGTGGAGATTACAAGGAAAAATAAAATTACTTTTGCTTATATTTTATATTGTTTTCTTGCTGAGACCGCAAACTTTTCAATCCACCTACTTATAGAAAAAAAAAAACATAAAATTGATAATTTGAACCAGGTTTTTCCTTCATGAGTCTGATTTGTACCAAAATACTCGTTAGTATAAATATTCCTAAAATTGTTCTTTAGACAGTCAGTTATTATTATTACAATTATATTTAATCATGCAATACATTTTTACCTTGGAAAAAAAATCATACAAAAAGAACGTAAGATACTATAACGTAAGGAATAATAACTATAACAGTACAACAACAAAAATGTACCCAAAAATAAAAAGAAATTTCGTAAAGAATAATGCAAATAGTCTAAAAGAAAAGAAAACGCTCGCCTTGTGGGGAGCAACACAGGGTAATGGCACCGAGACTCATATCCGAGGATATATGGCCTCCTTTACACCAGCGCTGATGCAAACTGCTTGCATTGCTGTCTGTCTGCTCTCCTAAAGCTATTCTTCCAATCGAAGTGCCTGTAGCTCGACTAGCTAAAGTGATCTGACGCGATCATCGAAGCTAAGCAACGGTCGATGCGGACGGTGTTTGGATGGGTGACCTGGCGTTTTTCAAGTGACTTTTTTATCTGGGCGTTACCTCGAGTCGGATGACATGTTAAATTGTAGGTCCCAGCTGTTAGTCTTAATGCAAGCAGTCGAAGACTTGGCTTACGCCAAGTCAGTGGCCTTCACTTATCTCAAGCAAAGATGAAGAATCGTTCCAATTATATGGACTTTCATAATTTTAAAGCGAAGACGGGGCTAAATCTATAATTTACAGTTTTTTCGTTATAAATCTTTAACGGCAAAAATAGCTTTAAAGACCGTCTAATCTAGACAAAACGTGTTTGTTTGACAGATTATGAGAATTTGCGAAAAAAAAAATGTGAATAGTTTTTGCCGCGTGGCAAACTGTGGCGAAGCTATATTTTTCAAAAATGTTGTGAAGATATACACAAGGACTTTTGTTTGGATGTCACAAAACGCCAGCTTTTAGAGGTTTTGCGCTAGTTAACAGAGACCGTGTATAAATTAATCAGTTTAGTTAATCGCTAATCAGTGAAAATCGGTTGATCATTCACTTATTCAAATCAGTGATAAATGAGCCCAAAACTTGGTAACAGTCCGCCGAAATAAGTCACTGAAACTAATTACCATTTTAGGTTCCCCACAAATCTCCCCAAACTTAAAACTTTCAAAACTACAATCCGACATTAGCTCAGCATTAAGTATTCACAGACGATCCATCTAAATGCAAATTGAGCCCCCTTTTGCGAAATAAACCAACCGATTAGCAAATATATTGCTATTTTTTTACTCGCCTTCCAAGTTCTGAGCTCAAGTGAAGTCTACGTACTTTGTTTTACTTAAAACCTTGGGTTAAGCTGAGTTCCTCGGCTATCTTCTATTAGCATAAAGTTAAAAGAGATCGTTTATATACGACACGATACGACCGAGAAGGCGAAAGTCGTGTCCAATTTACAATTAATACAAAGTACAATTTGGGGGTCTTCAAATCTAGTGTAACCTTCTGGGCAAACGTGATACATCTCACAGTCAAACTTAACATCAGGCAAGCTGCGGTCAAACGTTAGCCCATTTATCATTAAAAAAAAATCCGCCGTAAATATCAATGAGAGAAAACTCGAAAAAAGTTATTATATACAATTTTCTTACACTAACGCCTTTTGTACACCTACGCATTCGAATGCGTAGATTCACTAAAAGCGTCAGAAAGGACAGAATTTCGAAAAATGGAAGCTAAAAATATGAAATGACAATGACATTTCCTTGCAAAAGAACTGCAGTGCACTAATGTTCCGCACATGTTTCGCTACCGCAATTATTTTGCAGACTCGCTACCGCATGCAAATGCGTAGGTGTACTAAAGGCGTGACTGAACGCGTGGTGACGCTATGCGATGCGAAACTTCATTAGCAAAATGGCTGCGTCTGTGTAACGGTCATTTCGCAGTAACTTGCGAACAATACATACAAGGACGCAACTATTTCATTTAGCTATATAGTACAGTGAGACATAACACATGCGAAACGTTGCCATATGCCACATTTCTATACTTTAAGTTCTATACCTACGATTGGGAGAAGACATCGGCTTCCGTCATACAGTACTGAACTAGTTCGGAAGCCTTTGGATTTCTTTATATATTTGTAACATTTACTTTGTCAAATAAATAAATTTTGTATTTGTATTTTGCCATACAACTTACAGCTTTTTCGTCGTTTCGCTGCCGCATGCGAATGCGTAGGTAAAGGCGTGGCTGAATAAAATATGACTACGTTTTTTTTTTAATGACGGTCGCTTAGTTAATCGTAGTCGTTTCTATTAAAAGTCTTTCAAAAGTCCGAACAAAGTATTAAAGTTTTGTCTGAAATTGATAACGTACTACCAGATTTAAGGCGGCTCGCACACAAATTTATAGTGGCAAGATGAATTCTCTTAACATAATTCATAAGTTTGGCAAACTTTAAGTTCTGTTAAATGCAATTTTTCTTTGGAAGAGACTCGTTTTTAAGGATGCAGTCTATGTGAAAGAGTTTCTTAGAAGTTTCCACTTCAATTTAATGCAAATTAGTTTTCTTTTTGAATCTTCTTCTTCTTCTTCGTATGAGCTAAGGCTAAGCTCTGGTGTCATACTTTTCTGAGAGACTTTTTCGGTAAGAGAGTTTTCAAACCGTCCAAAGTCATCTGACTTGGCGTAGCGATTGCTTGTACTAAGACAGCCAGGGCCTACAATTTAACTGACATCCGACCCTTGGTAGCTCCCAGAAGAAAATGAAACTTTTTTAAAGACAGTCTTGTCTATAGTCACCCAAAGACTCGCATCGACCGTTGCGTAACCTCGATGATCGCGTCAGATCACCTCAGTTGGGCGAGCTACAGGCACTACTCTGTTTTTTTTTTTAAATATACACTCTCCTATTTTTTTAAACAAAGTAATGATCCATCTATAACCTCTTTAACATTAAAAACAAATGTTAAGTTGTCAAAATAATAATCAAAACATTTTTAAAGATTATCAACCGTATGGAATGCTTTTTACACTACTGCTTGTCGACGAAAGAATGAACAAAATAAATAATGAGTACATTGAGTGAGAAATTAAAGAGTGGGATGTTGACGTGGTATATGTATGTGATGCGTGGAGAAGATATGTATATTATTAGGAGATGCCTGAAAATGGTAGTGCAAGCAAAAATAGCAAGTAACTGACCAAAGAAAACATGGATGGAGTGTGTGAATGAGGACATGAGAGAAAGGAGTGAGTGTGGAGATGATGGCTGATAGAAGAGAGTGGAAGAAGAAAATTAGCTGACCCCACCTAGTTTGAAATGCCAGGGAAGAAGAAGACTAATGTTTGGCGATGGAGTACCTAGCAAAAGTAGGTATATACGAGTAAGTAAGTAGGTATCAGAGACTAATAAATATAATAGAAATCAAATCAAAATTAGGACTAAATACGTGTTTCATTAGCGATACCCGTAGTATCGAGTTACGCATTCTAATATCGTTACATCACTATGCGACTGCAGTGCGTTACGGAATTTGGCGGCAGCTAGGCTGGACGCTCTTTTTACAGCGCCATCTAGGTTTCGTCGGTAAACATGGCAAACTTCCGCGTCACGCGTTATTTATTTTTATTTTTTTTAATTTTTTATTATGGTTCACAAAACAGAAAATAATCAAAACTATAACTAAAAACGATCAATTAACCAGGATCAAAACTAGATTATTTTCCTAACTATATGTACACAACATGAACAAATATAAGTTAGAAAGAAACAAAGAATCAAAACAAAACTACATAACTAGTTGGTGACAAATAGGTTAAGCTACAATTTAATTTCATTATGTAGTTTTAGTTTGTATTGTATGGGAATAGCAATCCTCTTTAGTATTCTGATACCTGGTAGGTATGTACCTACTGGAATGCAAATTATTATTAACTTTACATACAATTTTAAAGGCCAAGGCCAGCAAGAAATTTTAATACAATAAGGAACAATAAGGTTAATATCACAGCATTCAATTATAATTTTTATTTAATACTTGTTTAAAATACTTTACATTCAACAGTACAGTTAAAATACCTTTAATTCATTGTGAATCATAGTTTGATGGAATAAAATGCCTATAATATTAACACGATTTAGTAAAGAAAATATTTCAAAGTCTGCATCCTCTTGCTCACTCATTAGAATTAGTAGTGAAAATTAACATTATGATTAATCTTCTTATATATAAAATTCTCGTGTCACAATGTTAGTCTCGATACTCCTCCGAAACGGCTTGACCGATTCCTCTGAAATTTGGTAAGCATATTGTATAGGTCTGAGAATCGGCTAACATCTATTTTTCACACCCCTAAATAATAAGGGTGGTCCACCCCTCAATTTTTTTTTTCATTTTTTTGACAAAATTTTTATTTTTAATTTTTTTATGATACGATATTCAAAAATACATACAACCCTACATTTTTACTTTTTTATCATCAACCCCTATTTTTTTATGGCCATTTTAGTAAATTTCCGTGTCACAGTGTTTGTTACCGTACTCCTCCGAAACGGATTGACTGATCTTTACCAAATTTCATATACGTATTCAGTAGGTATGAGAATCGGCTACAGTGTAACGTTTTTACCCCTAAGTGATGAGGGTTGTTCACCCTTAAATATATTTTTTATTTTTTCGACGATTTTTTTTTCTTTGAATTTTATATAAAGTGGCATTAAAAAATACATACAACCCAAAATTTTTACTTTTTTATCATCAACCCCTATTTTTATGGCGATTTTAGTATTTTATTCATTTTTCATCTCGCTTGATAACTGATCAAATATAGTGTCTTTAACTGTACTTCGAGTAAAAATCTATCTTTTTTTTGAAGAAAATAACTAACAAAATGTAACCTGATATACATATGCTTAGTATTACCAATCTTAAATACTTAAAATTTGCCGCGCCTTTACTTTACTGGTGAGTGAAATCCTACACTATGCCATAGACTGAAGTCGTTCTCCTGTTTCACTCACAAAATTCTTCTTCAAAGACTTCTCTCACTGTTTACACAAATTCCGACCTTCGTTATTGTTTATGTATCGTATGTAGTAATATTGTTTACAATTATCATTTTGCTATCTCAATGTAACACTCTTATGAACTACTAGCTGTTGCCCGCGGCTCCACCCGCGTGTAAGTCGCTTTATTGCATAACCTCTCCTGCACATGACTGTTGTAAAAAAATGTATTTTCATCTGTGCGCTACTGTGGATCGGATTATACGTTAAATTGTAGGTCCTCTTAGTACAAAACAGTCGTTAAACTAAGGAAGGGGCTTAAAAAACTCTCGACACCATAACTTATATGAACCTGAACACTTAGTTCTTACGTAGAATAAGTTATAAAATTTGATGTAGGTACTAATAAACTAGACCCCGAACGTATGAGCAAAAAATTTTCAACAAATATGATGATGACACTACAAATATTATGAAATTAAATTTGTTCTGCTTTGGACTTCTTTATGCTTAAACGGCTCAAACAAATATGCTAAAAATTTTCGCGCTTGCTTCGCTCGCGCATAGCTCGCTGCGCTCGCATCCGGCTCGCTTCGCTCGCGATTGGTTCTAGGACGTTTTGGGTCATAGCTTAAGAAAATACAAATATTATGTAATTTGTTCTGCTTTGGACTTCTTTATGCTCAAACGGCTCAAACAAATATGCTAAAAATTTTCGCGCTCGCTTCGCTCGCGCATAGCTCGCTGCGCTCGCATCCGGCTCGCTTCGCTCGCGATTGGTCCTAGGACGTTTTGGGTCATAGCTTACGACACTACAAATATTATGTAATTTGTTCTGCTTTGGACTTCTTTATGCTCAAACGGCTCAAAAAATATACTAAAAAATTTCGCGCTCGCTTCGCTCGCGCATAGCTCGCTGCGCTCGCATCCGGCTCGCTTCGCTCGCGATTGGTCCTAGGACGTTTTGGGTTATAGCTTACGACACTACAAATATTATGTAATTTGTTCTGCTTTGGACTTCTTTATGCTCAAACGGCTCAAACAAATATGCTAAAAATTTTCGCGCTCGCTTCGCTCGCGCATAGCTCGCTGCGCTCGCATCCGGCTCGCTTCGCTCGCGATTGGTCCTAGGACGTTTTGGGTCATAGCTTACGACACTACAAATATTATGTAATTTGTTCTGCTTTGGACTTCTTTATGCTCAAACGGCTCAAACAAATATGCTAAAAATTTTCGCGCTGACTTCGCTCGCGCATAGCTCGCTACGCTCGCATCCGGCTCGCTTCGCTCGCGATTGTCCTAGGACGTTTTGGGTCATAGCTTACGACACTACAAATATTATGTAATTTGTTCTGCTTTGGACTTCTTTATGCTCAAACGGCTCAAACAAATATGCTAAAAATTTTCGCGCTCGCTTCGCTCGCGCATAGCTCGCTGCGCTCGCATCCGGCTCGCTTCGCTCGCGATTGGTCCTAGGACGTTTTGGGTCATAGCTTACGACATTACAAATATTATGTAATTTGTTCTGCTTTGGACTTCTTTATGCTCAAACGGCTCAAACAAATATGCTAAAAATTTTCGCGCTCGCTTCGCTCGCGCATAGCTCGCTGCGCTCGCATTCGGCTCGCTTCGCTCGCGATTGGTCCTAGGACGTTTTGGGTCATAGCTTACGACACTACAAATATTATGTAATTTGTTCTGCTTTGGACTTCTTTATGCTCAAACGGCTCGAACAAATATTATGATAAAAATTTTCGCGCTCGCTTCGCTCGCGATTGGTTTTAGGACGTTATGGGTCATAGCTTACGACAATATAAATATTATGTTATGTGTTCTGCTTTGGACTTCTTTATGCTCAAACGGCTCAAACAAATATGCTAAAAAAAATTCGCACTCGCTTCACTCGCGATTGGTCCTAGGACGTTTTCGGTCATAGCTTACGACACAACAAATATTATGTAATTTGTTTGGTAACGGCTCGAACGGAATCGCTAAAAAATTTTAAATACTAAATCTTTGGAAAAATATCATTACTAACCTTAAAAATTTTACAATGAAATTGTATTATACAAATAACAGACTTCAAAATCATACCTACATTTATAAATTTTAACTGTATCTAAAAAGTGAAAAATAATTTTATGCCTACACATAAGTACTATCGAAGACTTTATTTGATTTACTTATAAAAATGCTATTTTCAAGTTTTATTTATCCTGTATTCTTGGCGTCGGTGCCATCTAAGAAGAACAAATTAAAGTTTGTTAAAATAGACACTATTAAATAGATATGGTTTGGAGCCGGTTATTTGTTTTAAAAAGATTTTTATTGCGTCCAGCATTCCAATATGAGCTCAATATTGAATATAATGCTCATTTAAAAGAGGCAATTGGTGCTATGGATAAGGTTCACACTATAGCATTAAAAGATTGATGTTGTTTGTTATTATTGTTCCTGTCGTAATTAATATGTGATATGTAATTTTAGGTAATAAACTATAAAAACTTGAACATAATATTTTTTGGCGTTTGTTATTTTTATATTTCCTTAACGTTTGTTCATAGCACTCCATACCCATTTCACGCATATACCATACACACTTATAATAAGTAAGTAACATTTTAATTATACTAGAATTTGTCTAGAAACTAGAATAAAAATAATTAATAAGGCAAAACAACGTTTGCCGGGTCAGCTAGTATCATATACTATTGTAATAATATTATAGTACTAAAATATAGTTGAAAATTGACATGGATACATAATTATCATATACTTTTGTAATGATATCATATTATTTGACTTGTAACTTTGGTGTTATCAATAAATGATTTGTATTTGTACATGAGATTGTAAATCTTGGTATGGGCATGTCACGCGAAGAGAGGAAAAGCATGTGACTAGGAGCAGTAAGAATATGATTGTACAAGGTAGTGGAATCAGAGGTTGACCTAAGAAGATGTGGATGAATTGTGTGAAAGAGGAAGAGAAACCAGTGAATGTAGATACGACGACTAAAACAGTCTTATTTTGATCCCGGATTAACTCATTTTTGTCCCGGAGCAACGCGTCGCGGAGTTAATCCGCGCACTGCAGGGTGCAACTTTAAATATAAAGATACAAGTTCAAACAAAATTAATATATATTACTTGAAATTAGTGTTCCACAATAATTGGCCTCACTTATTGTAATTTTAATTCTAATAGCAGTAAATTTAACTAATCCTTTGTAAAGCGAGTGATTTAAAGCTTAAAAATGTAATATGCATTAGCAATGCACCCAATTCAAAATACAAAAAAAAAAAACGATAAAAATTATGCAAACACGCAAAAAGCGCCCATATAACTTGTAAAGGGGTAATTATAAATGTACCTTTTTACGGTAACGCTGAAATAAACGTTATTTAATTTGAGGATAATTTAACATAAAGAAAAGGTATAAAAATTAGCGTCGTTAATAATGCTTATAGGACCGTGAAGCGATAACCTGAGCCTTGTACTTAAACCCTCGTTCTGTCAAAACTTGAGACTTATCCTGTCTTTGTGCTTCTTTGTTCCTGCTGACATGGAAATTTCGAAACGTAATGACAGTAAGTTAACCTGACATGTTTAAAAAAAAATAACAATCAAGCATACAGCAAGATAGTTTATACTGCAAGGTATTTGATTTCTGATATAAGGATATATCTTACAGTATACACTAAAAATACGCTAAAGCGTGCTTATTTCATTAAAAATTAGTATTGATTTCTTAATATTTTTTTATCTGTAATTCATATTAAGACGAAGTTATAGCCTACTAACATTATAAATGCGAAAGTTTGTGTATGATAGTGTGTATGTTTGTAACTTCTTCACGCTCAAACGGCTTAACCGATTTTGTGTAAAGAAGACCTGGATTGACACATAGGCATTTTTATATTCCGAAAATAATTGTGGTTATAGTCACAACTTCAAAATCTATGTTACTCCTTCACGCTCCTACGGCTGGACCGATTTTTATGAGATTACCGATGACTATGAAGATTTAGGTTGGACCTTGGATTAACACAGGCCACTTTTTGCCTGGGTTAACTTATTTTTACGCGGACGCAGCTAGTGCTAAATAATTCCTCCATTATACAGGTGACTAGACAGAAGCAGTGAACTAGAATAAATTGAATAGTAACTTGGCAGATAAAATGGTTCCACGCGTAATCGTAAAATACCGCGGTGGGAGGGACAAAACAGCTACCCGCGCGCCCGCGTGGTGTCACGTGGTGTGGCACAGCACCAATCGCGTGCGAGCTTTGTGTGTGTGTGTGTTTCGTTGGCATAGCAGTATAGTTGTGTGCGTAGATGGATACAAATTCTAAGCGGCAATTGTATACTCTTCCGTTTATTCTTGTTCACTGTTCAGGAGTCAAAATTTACATTTTAAGTTTGTGTCTCTTTATGATAAGTATATAATAAATACGAGTATTGGTTCCCTTACTGCTTGAACGTTGCTGCCAAGTTTTTCTGCATTCAGAAAAAGCGTGTAGCAATCAAGGATTATTCATGTGCTTTTGTTAACTCGTAACGCGTTTAAAACGTAGAATTAGTTTTTAATTACACACCGGAAATGCGATGATTGCTGGGAACAAAGATGGTCGAACATGTTCATTTTGCGAATGCTGAAAATTTATCGCTGTTTTAAATTTAAAGACGTTTCATCGTTCTATAAGGTATATAAGGCATAAGGTTTATAAGATTTTTTTTTATAAAACATTCTTAGGCCGTATAAATAAAGTAACACTTTGACGACCTCGTTTGCATAATGGTTACCATGCCAGACTGCCATTCTGAAGGTTCCAGGTTAGATTCTAGGCACGGCCAACATCTTTGTGCTAAACTAAATTTGTTGGCTGTCGGTCTGGGAGTTAAATATGTTATAATATATAAAGTCTGTAAGTATATAGTATATATGTAGTATATCAGTTTTGTTAGCAACCATAATACGAACTAGAAATTGTATGGGTCTAAACAGCCGTGTGTGAAAAAAATTATATCTACTTAGATGTGATGCCCTAGCAAATCGTCCCGGCTTCGCACGGGCTATGTAAAATAAACTAAGTTGCAAAGAGAAACAAAATATAGCCCATGTTACTCAGGGATAATGTAGCTTCCCAACGGTAAGATTTTTGCAAATCGTTCCAGTAGTTTCGGACCCTATTTGCGTCAAACAAACAAAAATATATCTTTTTATCTTTGTATATTGGTATAGATATACGAGTATGAAAAGTTAATGTTTACTGCTGTTTTTCTTTATTGTTTTTTTTTGCCACTCATAATTATATAAAAAATCTGTCACCAAGCACCCAGCAGTAAGTTCCGGCAGCCTTTATGAAAAAAAAACAGGCATGTCCCATCTCTGACCAATTAGGTATTTGGAAATAGGATTGTATTAGGTGCACTAGTTAGTTAGCTACTCCTATTTTATTATTACTTATTTTATGAACATGCCAAAGTTTCATAGATTATACATAGGCACTGCTGGGCCAAGTGGCACCAAGTGCGAGTTGGCGGATGACAGCCGTTTGCGGATATTGTGGTCCTCAAACATTTCGGTTTCCTCACGATATTTTCCTTCATCGTAAAGTGAGTGCAAATCCACACATAACTTGAAAAGTCAATTCATTGGTGTAGGGCCGGGATCGAACCAGGGACCGTCTGATTAAAAAGCAGTCGTTTTTCCCACCGAGTCACACCTTTTCAACTATAACTATAGTCTTGTGTAGTTGAAGGAAACTATAGCGTGCTTAAATTAAAAAAAATGGATTCGATACTTTTAATTCAAATTAAATGTTTTTATTTGCAAAGTTTAGGTCGAAAGGTGTTACATAAGCATTAACATTTAATATACTCTATACTATACCCGTTAGGGTGTGCAAATTTATGTTGGATCTAACACTAATGTAAGAACATTATCTATATTTATCGACAAAATAAACGTATGTAAGTGATAGCCGGTTATACAAACATTATACATTATTTATGGTTTATAAAACATAATCGTAATTCAAATAAAATTAATAATTATGTTTTTTTTTTTTACTCTGAATAGGTTAGCGCTTGACCACAATTCACCTGATGGTAGGTGATATTGAGGTCTTTTTTTTTCTTTTTTTTTTTGACGTGACAACGTCTTAAATTAGGTTGCGGCTGGGAGTCACTTATGAAAAAGTGTAACGCCCGGTAACGTTACGATGAGTCACCGAACGAGAGAGAGGCCCGCCGAATGCCTTGCGTCTCTCTCCCACTCAACTATGATCGGTTTGCCGCGCGCGCAGCACGCGGCAGACGTTGTCACGTAAAATCTTCGCCCGTAAAACCGACTTTACAGGCAACCATTTTTTTTTATCCTTGATAGGTTAGCGTTTGACTACAGATTGCCTGATGTTAAGCTGCACTGCAGTCTACGGTGTGGCACGCTTACCTAGAAGATACCTATTAACTCTACTTTTGAAGGCCCCCGGATGATACCTCTCAGGAATAAGTATAAGGTATATTGAATACCTCTTAAGGTCTAAGGTGGATCGCGCTTACCTAGAAGGAACCGGTTCACTCTCGCCTTGAAAATCGCTAGATTGTAGTCATTGGGGAACAGGGAGTTCAGCAAGGAATTCCTAAGTTAGGCGGTTCGGACAACAAAGGTGGAGGCAAAACGTTTTGTGCGTGCCTTAGGCACCTCAACCGTAAACCGATGCCGCCTTGGCGTTTCCCTGCTCGTTCGATAGTTTAGGGAAGCTGTATTTCTGATATACTCACGCAAATAACAAACAGTCTGGAACTGACTAAAGACTGATTGATAAACCACTTACAGATAGATTACATTACAATCTCAAAAACAATACGCTTTAAAGATAAGTAAATCCACAAATAAACCACGACGACGGTATGTGGGTTTTGCAACTGATAAGATAAATATCCAATTTCCTGAAGCTTCGATTAAAAACTTCAAGTGTCTGCAAATACAAGTTCTTGCGTTTCCTTATCAATTACTCATTAGAACTCGTGTTTTCGAGTGTTGTTATGAGATAAGGTTTAAAACGTGTTAAGCATTTAAAAGATATATCTTTAAAACTTTTTACCATAATGATTATTTAGAATTGAAAATTGACATTTGATTCATATCATATACTTTTGTAATGATATTATATTATTCGACTTGTTACTTTGGTGTTATTAATAAATGATTTGTATTTAACATATTACTTATACAAAAAATCCTTTTTTTTACACAGTTCACACATGGTTGGTTAACCCCATACTGAACCATTTCTAGTTTGTGTACGTAGCTACATATATACACATTTTAAATAGGTACATATTTAACAGCCAGACCCACAGCCATCAAATTTAGTTAAGCACAAAGATATTAGCCTTGCCGGGAATCTAACCCGGAATCTTCTGATTGGCAGTCTGGCATGGTAACCATTACGTCAACGAGGTCGTCAAGTTTTTCTTTAGACGTTCTTTAAGCAAGTTTTTCAATACGTTTTATCGTTTACGATATATAGTGAAAAAACCGTAATATTCAAATGTTACCCTTACCTTCTTACCTTCGTCTTAACAATAAAGCGATGCTTTTAGCATGTTCAGCGCTAATTGTGTACGGGCACCGATTTCTCCGATTGCCGCGATAAAGGTTTATAAGAATAGGGTGGTAAGTGATACGGTAGCTGGATTTTTATCACTCCCTTAGTAAGCGAGTGCTTACTGATGATACAGCTCTTCGTTTTTAATCTCTGACAAAAAACGACAGTGTTAATAGTTTGACATACATATGTGTAGGTACGTACGTATACATTCTACAAATAAAACATTTAGATTCTTATAATTTTGGACATATATTAATAAAACAACCTTAAGTTATAAGACAACTAATTTTATAAACGAATCAATTAGAACTGTGATTTGATTTCCATCTTCATAACATAATATATGTAAAATGCAATTCTTGATAACCTGGAATGTTTTAATGAAATATATGTATTTCCTATTAGTATAAGGCCCGGTCACATAATAATTCAAAACTATAATGATTTACTTATAGTTAATATTAAACTAGTACACAATATTTCTTGTTTCTGTTTATGTGTGTCAAATGGATGGGCTGATTTTGATTTCGTCTTTATATCTGTGTCTATGTGTTTGGACCGAATTTGGTTTACCCTTTTCTGTTTGAAAGGAATGGTTGTTAAGTGTTCTTAGCAATGTTTTATGAAAATCGGTTACAAATAGGTTCCTTCTAGGCAAGCGTGATACATCTTAGACCACAGTCAAGCTTAACATCAGGCAAGCTGCGGTCAAACGTAAGCCTATTAATCAATTAAAAAAAAAACGACTCAAGATAGCCGACGCAACAAAAAGGCGGAAGGCATATTTTTCACAATTCTATCAATATGGGCATCAAAAAAGGGTTTGAATAGTAGAATACATACATAATGACATTTTTCAAATCCAAAATGACCGAGTTTTCTAAATTTTCTCTCGTCCTTTTGCTCTTCATTCTTGCTTGTTCGACCATTTCCATACATCTCCTAGTAACATGCATCTCCTCTCTACGCGTCGCATGCAATACCACGCTTACCTTCTGCTCTTTAATTTTTCCACTCGCTGAAACTTCCTCTAATATGTACTCATTCCTTATTTTGTCCATTCTTGTCACTCCACACATCCATCTCAACATTCGCATCTCAGCCGCATGCCGCATATTCTTTCATACTTCAACTTCTTCTTCGTATGAGCTAACTAACTAGGCTGTGGGATCGAGAGTTTTTAAGCCGCCAGAAGGTTTTTGACTCAACGACTGCTTTTACTAAGACTAACAGCCGGGATCTATAATTTAACGAGCCATCTGATCCGCTACCAGTTTCAGTTTCAAAAAGTCTTTATTTCAATATAAAAAATATACAGTAACAATATTAGTGTAAATGAATCCTAACTTGTTACATCATACGAGTTAATAATGTTTTACGAGCTACAAGCCCATTTAAAAACTTACGACATTTTATTTAGTTAAGGTATACGAGCATCAGATTTATTGTGAGGCAAGCACATCGTCATTAGATAAGTTTATGTACGCTACCGTGGATCAGATGGTAAGTCAAATTGAACCCAGGTGAAAATGCCAATCTTGACTTGAATCTCAAGACTTTCATAACGACAATCTTGTGCATGGTCACCCATCCATCGATGATCGCGTCAAATCACCTTAGCTAGCCGAGCTACACCGCAACTGAACTTCTTAAAACTACTAATACAAGTTTTATCCATTTTTATTTCCAATTTCCGCGTAGAGTTTTATACCGCAGCTTATTCTTGAAGGTAAGCGCAGCACGCTTGCTAAATTATAATCCTTGCGGGCGGCGCGGTGACGCTAATATGACAGGCGAGCGTTAGACGCTGCCTCGACGCTTGCCTGCGGGGTCCTCGCGCAGTTAACCAGTAGAACCTAGAAACCAGCAATAGTTTTCATGAATCGTAAACATATTATTATTACTAAGTGTCCCGGCTTTGGACGGGCTCTAAAATTATCTGAGTTGCAAAGAGAAAAAAAATATAGCCGCAATTATATATTACTCTGGGATAATGTAGCTTCCCAACGGTAAAAGAATTTTTCGAATCGGGCCAGTAGTTTCAAAGCATATTTGCGTCAAACAAACAAACAATCAAACTTTGCCTCTTTGGAATCTTATATATGAAATTTCCATGTCACAATGTTGGTTACCGTACTCCTCCGAAACAGCTTTGACCAATTTTCACCAAATTTTATATGCGTATTCAGTAGGCCTGAGAATCGGCTACTATCTATTTTTCATACTTCTAAGTGAGGCAAAACCACGTTTGCCGGGTCAGCAAGTATTAGTATAGAATAATAAACTCTAAGAAATAAAATTAACGTATGCTAACTTAATTTAACTGTTTATTTATTACTGAGACTTTGATTTTGATGGGTCACCATGCACAAGACTGTCGTTTTAAAAGAGACATTTCCATTCCTCTACCGTAGGTCGGATTACACGATAAATTGTAGGTACCGGCTGTTGGTCTTAGTACAAGTTAAGCCAAGTCAGAGGCCTTCAGGCGGCTTGAAAACTCTCGACACCAGAGCTTGGCCACTTAGCTCGTACGAGGAAGAAGAAGGATGTTTTAGTCTTTTAACTCTACTCTTGAAGAATGGAGAAACCTATTTACTATTCTAAGAAAAACAAGGCAGCTAGTATGAGTTCCACTCCAGAGTCGCACGAAACAGAGAAGTAGATTAAAATAGAGTCTGATTCAAGTCAATGCACGAGGACCTCAGTGAAGTTGCCTCGTTCGCTCGCTCGCGGTGAATTTGTCTATTAGCGTGAAGATACTGCCAATACTGCTGCAATTTCATTTTCAAAGGCACTTGTTAAAGGTGCCTTTATTGTTTCAGAAGAACTTTACCTTTAAAACGATAAAATGGGCAATTCTTTAAGGTTACATTTTTATTGTTACTAAAATATGAACTGTATCGTAAAGCATCTAAATATTTTCGCGTAGGAAACGTAAGTGTGACCACTTACTTATTATTAAAAGTTGGAATGAGTCCAACAGTTTCGGTGCTTTCCGAGTACCATCTTCAGGGGCGAGTGTTACACGGACCGTTGCCGACGAGATTCGCGCGTGCATTGAATTGTTGCATTGATTGAACTGTTGGACTCATTCCAACTTTTAATAATAAGTAAGTGTGACCGTTTTTTACGCGAAAATAATAATATATATCCTATAGTTATTAATAAAATTACTTGAATGCCGTCTAAATTCTATCTCATGAATAAAAATAATATTTTTGGTATCTATTTCGGACTTTTAAATTACATATTCCCTCAATGTCGTTGACATATCTTAGTGAATCTCTTTTGGAGTTAGTTTTTTTAAACAGGTATTTGATGACCGCATTTTGCTAAATTTTCTCTAATCTTTAATAACGCTGCACAAAGGCTCATACAATTTAGCCAAATTTAAATACAGATAATGCTATTGCGATAGAATTATAAAATTTGACAACCCGAGAGTAAATTATTCGAATGAGATCAGTAACTTTAAAAAAGATTAAGTACGAGTATTTATGTGTTAGACCGCGAACTTTTCAATCCACCCTCGTAGCAGGTCTATTACATCCGTATCTTCTTAGAAAAAATATAATCATTATCATATCATAATTATGCTAACACTTCTTCCTCTTCGCATCAGTTAAGATGTCAAGCTCTGGAGTAGAAGGTTTTCAAGCCGCCCGAGGACTTACAATTTAACGTATCACCCAACCTACGGTAGCACCCAGATGTAGATGCCCTTTTTAAATTGACCGTCCTGAGCATGGCCACCCGTCCAAAGACTCTGCATCGACGGTTAAATAACCTCGACGATCGCGTCAGATCACCTTAGTTAGCCGAGCTACAGATGTTTATCATCATATAATATGTAAGTACCTCTAAATCTGACCGAACCGTACCGATCCACTATCGGACAAGCAGGGGAACACCAAAGCGGCATCGTTATACCGTGGAGGTTCTAAAGGCGCGTACTAAGCGGTTTGCACTATGATTGTGGAGACCTTCATAGTGCGAACCGCCAAGGTGTGGAATTCTTTGCCAAGCTCCCTGTTCCCTGAGAGCTACAATCTGGCTTTCAAAGCAAGAGTGAACCGGTTTTTTCTGGGTAAGCGCGATCCACCTTAGATCATAATATTGCTTGCCATCAGCTAAATTGTAATCACGCGCAAGCTCATTTAATGTGAAAAAACCTGCAATTTACCTGTGTATTACACACTAGTACAAGTCACCTTCGAGTGGACGATACCTACCTACCTACCGATATCTATCTACCAATACCTACCTGCCGATATCTACCGATACCTACGGATAGCTATGAGCATACGTGACGGTAGACAGCAAGACGCCGAATATATTATCCGTCATATATTCACTTGCAATGTCCTGCGGCGTTGGGATATTTTTTTTTTAAATACTAGTGTTATAAAAAGGAGAAATTCGATCATTTGTTTGACGCTTTGATGAAAAATGTACTAGTTAAGGCGATGTCTCTAAAAACGGCAAGGAAAATAAGACCACAAGTAAGAGTGTGGTCTTATTTGAGTTTGAGAAATTTAAGCGTTATTAGTATAGTAATACAGTTGAATTTTCTAACGCCGGCCCATCACACCAACGAGATTGTCAGAGTGTGACAAACAAACTTATTCACAAGCTTAAGCTATACATGGGATTATTTATGAAATGCATGTATGCAGGTCCAAGGTGCAAACTTTGCATCGATAAGTATTTGATATACTGAAATAAATAAAACATTTGATAAGATTGAGTGTTGTTTCTGGAACTTGAGTGACCTAACTACCAGGTTAATACATTATGTATAGCCTACTCGTATTTTTACTCAATGCAGGTAGGTATTTATGGTGAAACGTGACTATAGTAATATACAAAATTTCACATACTGCTAATCATTTTTTGACACAAAACTATCGTACTAATATAATAAGTGCGAAAGTTTGTGTGGGTGTAAGTGTGTGTCTATGTTTGTTACTTCTTCACGCTTAAAGTGCTAAACCGATTTTGATAAAATTTGGTGCGAAGATAGGTTGGACTTTGGATTAACATATAGGATACTTTTCATCCCGACAAAAATTGTGGTTGCCGTGGGATACGCAAATAACTTCAAATCTATGTCACTCTTTCATGCTCCAACGGCTGTATTGATTTTGATGAGATTTACCATAGTAAGATAGGTTAGATCATGGACTGTATATCCCGGATTAACTTCTTTTTGTCCCGGATTAACGCGGGTAACACCGCGGGGTGTAGCTATTTGTAAGTAAACTAAAAAAAAAAGAATTATTTTATATCACAAACTTCAATTTAATTTAATACTTGTAAATTACATGTATTTAAGTTGGCTAATAAAGGTAATTTTTATTATGCCTAGTGTGGAATACCTAAACCTTAAGGAGTCTACTAGATCATAGCTTTCGAGGGTGTTCGGAGATGGGGTTCCGACACCCGCTCCATCGAGTCCGGGGTGAACGACGACGGCGTCGCGAAACAATCCGGGAAGGGCCACAGCGCAGGGCAAGGAGGTCTCCGGAGTGTTTCCCGGAAGAACCCGGAGACCTCCGTTAAGCACAGAGGCAGGTCACCGGGGGGGTTTTAGTGGGTACAAATCCCACATAACCTGGCTGCGTCCCATCGTAGCCAGGTATCTTGTCGAAGATTTCTTCCTCGTCAAAATAAAAAACAAAATCACAGCTTTACGTGCTTGGCGATAGATTTTCTATCACGAATGTGGAAGCAATAGACAGAACAATAGAAATGGCATGACAGGAGTGAGGTCTATACCCAGCAGTGGGATAGAATCGGCTGTGTATGATGATAATGATGCTGACCTATTCAGACTAAAAAAAACTACATAATTAAACAAAAACCTACTCTCTCGTTTTTTTATATCACTATCCTTCCTCTGGTTGCCTGGAAGAGATCGCTTTTAGCGATAAGGCCGCCATTTTCGGCACTAGTTAGAAGTTTCTTCTATGTATAATTTAATGTAATCAGTGGGAAATAAAGAATTTATCTATCTATAATTATGATGCAAGTACTAAGTAAATAGATGTAAGTGATTAACCATTAGGTATTATCGTGATAATTATCAGCTCAAAGCCACTCTATAGATAATTGTTGAGTAAAGTAGAAAAAACGTGGCTGCGGTTACCAACGTTGCAATTATACGTTTATCTGTTCATTATCTAATTGTTAAGCGAACCTTTTCCATGGAAATAATAAGTTTTCCTGGTTTTTTATTCAAGTCGAACCATATTTTTCCACCAAATGAATGATAAAAATCTTCTTATATATAAAATTTCCATGTCACAATGTTGGTTACCGTACTCCTCCGAAACGGCTTAACTGATTTTTACCAAATTTTATATGGGTATTCAGTAAATCTAATAATTAGTTAATATATATTTTTCATAACCTGCGTTAAAGTTGTTCACCGTTAAAACAACGTTTGCCTGTTCAGCTAGTCATGAAATAAGTTTACTTGACATATTTATCAAACATACTATAAAGAAATATTTATATAAAATAGTTTTTAAATTTTCAGCAGTATATTTAGACCGAAAAATCAGTGTAAATTTTTGAGTCATGAAAACCTTACGTTACATTACTAAAAATTTTTTCATCGCATATTTTTCATTTCCCTTTTTTTTTCAACATGTACTATGTATATTTATATGCCATTAAAGCTTATATAATACTAACTAACACTTACTCATTTCTAAAGTTTATTCTCAAGCGATGCTAGCTCAGTCACGCGTGCAGCCGCATCACGTCTTATAGATAGTGGTTTCGATCCCCGCCAATGAGCTCGAACATTCAGTAAAGGGGATCATCGTGTGGATATAATAGCATGGTGGTAGGACATTTTTTTGTGATCACCTGACAGATATTTCTACTTAAGGGTGGTTGCTAGCCAGCAACCACTCTTAAGTCGAAAAATCTGTCGCCTTTGAGTCACTCCAGACTAAGCTGACTTCAATTTAATTCGGACTTCAATTATATCGGTAACTCTTCTGGTTGCGCGCCCTGCTGGTCTTCTAGCTGTAAAAAAAAACAAATGAAATGAAATCTCACAATTTTTAACCTTCTAAGCATAACATAACTACTTAAAACCAAACAGAAAATCGGAAAACCTCTGTTTTAATCAATATAGTGATAGTATGTCGACTAACTACAATAAGATAAGATAAATTTTATTCTATTTAAAAACACTATAACTATGCCTATGTGACTAATTTGGCTAGTTAACTAACACACACAAAACCATTGTAAACTCTATATAACGACTCTGAACGGACTGTGCATTTTATTGCGTTATAGAAGGTGGTCGTTAAATGGAGAGAATGTATCATTGTATGGAATGCAAGCTAAACCAACTAAAGCCAATTGATTTCGACGCTTTAGAGAGTTTTGTCGTTAAATCAAGTGACGCCCAACTAACATTTTGGTGTCATTTACAGGTTGTAATATAACTTCATTCTGTTTAAATGAGTAATAATTATCTCAGTTCTAACTTAAAATGTTATAGAGGAGTTAGAAAATAAATTTAGATCCTACAAAAAAAAAATAATGCTAATCGCAGCAAGTACCGTTAAGGTGTTATAGCCCAAACCTGTTTGTAGCACCTAAATCTACACAACAGTTTACACTGTATATAAATTGGCTGAAAAAATCCCCCGTTACCGCGATCATCCCTTGCCGGGTCGCGTGCGGCCGCTCGCGTGCCACCCCCGCTTTACATACCAAGAGCTAATTAATATTTATTAATTTAATTATAACTCCTGTTACTATGTGTCGAGTGCATGAAGACACAAGGTGAAAGAATTTTCTATTTCCGCCGTTTTTGTGCCGCGATACAATTTTGGATTCAATTTCACAATATCTTTAGTGATAGATGACAAATATAATAAATAACAATGCCAGTGTACGTAATATCCTAGCTGTTATAGATACGATTATACAAACATTTTAACACACAAGGCTCTCAAACTTACAATATGAGATTTAATAAATAATGAAAATGTTGATTACATATAATAAACTAGCTGACCCGGCAAACGTTGTTTTGCCTCACTTAGGGGTATGAAAAATAGATAGTGTAGCTTAATATAATATATAACACGTTCGTAGATTTACCATAGCATTGCCATCTATTGATTACTTACTCAACCCAGTCGAAAGGTATCGACATCTGTTAGAATCATTTGGAGTTAACAGATAATTGTGACTGTCAAATAATAACAGACAATAATTAGCAATAAATTAAAATTGCGACTATAATTTGTGATTTAAATTATCCTATCTCTCAAGTTGGATCGAACTGCACATGGTGTGCGAATTTTATTATAATCGGTTAAGTTTTAGGAGTCCATTGAGGAGAAACATTGTGACACGAGATTTATATATATTAAGATATACAAATAAAATTAGAATTGTGCGCGATACAGAAACAGCTTTTGGAAATACTAACCTGGCACCTAACTGTGTTGCGGCAGCCTCCTTACGAGCCAGTAACTCCAGACTAGGTATCCTAAACCTTAGGCTAAAAAGTTATTGACATGTTTAACTCGTGACCTGCTGGTCAAATGCCATTGACCATTCTTCTTTTTCTTCTTCTTTTCAGATATCAATAGTTTACAAACTACCCGAAACTGGGACCTACAATTGTACGTGTCATCCGACCCACTTAGCACCCAGAGGAAAATGTCACCTTTTAAAAGACCGTTTTTTGCAAGATCACATATGTAAAGACTTTCAGCATCGACCGTTGCTTAACCGCGATATTTTTTTTTTTACAACTGATAGGTTTGCGTTTGACCACAGCTTGCCTGGTGTTAAGCAACACTATGGTCTATGACATTACACGCTTACCTAGAAAATACCTATTAACTCTGGATTTGAAGATCTCAGGTAGGTATTACTCAGGATATTCAGTATTGTATGTTCGAAAAATAACAAAACTGTTGATACCATTGAACCTAAGTAAGTACTTGTACAGTTTACAATAAATGAATCTGAATCTGATATTCTACATACATATTTACGTGTTTTATTTTCCATTGAATTATGCAATTGATTTATTCAGCAAATAAGCATGTCATAGCCAGTCAGGCCATTGTTGTCACAGATTTTTACGATAAAGTAAGAATTAATTTGTCTGTCAATGTTTATTGTATTCACATTTGGTATGCGTTTGAACACGTGCTTCTAAATGTGCAATGAATGTTGAGTCAAAGTTTTTATGCATTTGTTTCTAGAAAGAGGTTTTTATTTAATGTTTTTTTTTGTAGTGTCAAAACTTGGCTACCTTAGTGATAGTGTTCTGACGCGATCATTGAAGTATCACACAAGTCTATTGGAATCGACCTTCATTGTTAGAACTGCGAAGCTTTGAAACTCTCTTCCTGAGATTCTTTTTCCTGAAAAGTATAATTTGAGCATCTTCAAATCCCCAAATTATTAATTATTAGTAAACAGGTTCTTTCTAGGCAAATGTCTCATCTTTCACCACAGTAATCATCTGCTTAATCATCAGGCAAGATGCAGTCAAACGTGAACCTATTTATTATTAGAAAAATATTGGTATTTATTAATAGATTATTTAGTACTTACTTGTTTCTAAAAAAAAAATATTTGATATTCTACTGAAACTAAAACTAAGTTAGATATTCAAAATCAACTACTATCAACTTTGACTATCAAATTAATTCAATAACAAGAATATAAAAACAAAAACACAGACAAAAACTTACATTAGTATTACAGGGCTAGGTTAGGTTCTGGATCTTTATTTTAACCATTATTCTAAACATTATTACAATGTATAAACTTACAGAGACTCTGTGAAACACACGCAACTCTTGCAAAAAACAAAGAATCGATCGAATGTTACGTAATCGTGTTTTAGAATACTTAACACTGAATAAAAGCTAAAAAAACTTTAGCCCTATAGTTTACGCAGTATTATGCAAAATATATCATTTTGTTCCCTTAGCGACTTTATTTATATACCTACTAGCTGACCCGGCAAACGTTGTTTTGCCTCACTTAGGGGTATGAAAAATAGATAGTGTAGCTTATATGACACGTTCGTAGATTTACCATAGCAGCGCCATCTATTGATTACTTACTCAACCCAGTCGAAAGGTATCGACATCTGTTAGAATCATTTGGAGTTAACAGATAATTGTGACTGTCAAATAATAACAGACAATAATTAGCAATAAATTGAAATTGCGACTATAATTTGAGATTTAAACTATCCTATCTCTCAAGTTGGATCGAACTGCACATGGTGTGCGAATTTTATTGTAATCGGTTAAGTGGTTTAGGAGTCCATTGAGGACAAACATTGTGACACGAGATTTATATATATTAAGATATATTTTTATGAAAACACCTCAATTACTCGTATATTGACAAAATATATCTAAAAGAATAAAACGTCATGAATCAAATACACATAAAGCGGCATAATAAAACATTTCAACAATTTTACCTCTCTTAAAGTTATCGAACGCAAAATTGTAGACGAACTTTGGCCCTCAGTGCCCCGAGCCAGAATATTGACCCCAAAGGTATCTTTTTGAGTTTTTACTGTCAATAAAAGTCTATAAAAAGATGTCCTTTGCGTCCTTTAGGAGCTATTGAACTTATCGATGCGAAGAGCGAGATTAGGTTCCATTTTTATTCATTCATTACAATTAATAAATTAAAATTTGACGACCTCGTTGGCGTTATGGTTCCCATGCCGGACTGCCAATCAGAAGGTTAAGTTACAGAAGATCCTAGGTTCGATTCCCGGCCCGACCAACATCTTTGTGCTTAACTAAATTTGTTGGCTGTGGGTCTGGGTGTTAAATATGTATTTATATAAAATATGTATGTATGTATATTTAGTATATCAGTTGTGCTAGCCACCATAATACGAACTAGAAATGGTTCAGTATGGGGCTAACCAGCCGTGTGTGAAATGTGTATAAAAAAAAATTACATTGGTTTTAAATATAGCGCCTGTAGTTAAGGCTATCTAAGGTGATCTGACGCGATCATCAAAACTAAGCAACGGTCGATGCAGACGGTGTTTGGATGGATGACCATGCACAAGACTGTCGTTTTTCAAGTAGTACCTATTTTCACCTGGGCGCTACCATGGGTCGGATCTTGTTATGGACGATAAATTGTAGGTCCCTCCTGTTAGTTTTAGTACAAGCAGTCGTTAAGCCAAGTCAGAGGCCTTCGGACGGCTTGAAAACTCTCGACACCAGAGCTTGGCCACTTAGCCCTTACGAAGAAGAAAAACTTTTAAGTATTAGTTCCTAATAACACTGTTTATAACTTGTTTTCTTCCAGGGTTTTACCAAAGCAAAGTTATCGATAAACAATCAAAGTACTCGTAATACTGTAGAGTGTTTTTCATAAAAAACAAAACAAATTAAAAACATCTCGGAAATGTTTATCGTTAATCCGTGCGAGTAGGTATCGGCGTAGAATAGATATAAGACAGGATAATCAACACTTTTACTCGGCACGAAACCGGAAAAACTGGCTTCTTCCGAGCGACAACAATGGAAAAATCTTTACACGAGCCTCGGTATTGCAGTATATGGAAAATTTCAAAATACATCTATTTTTATTTATTAATGTTTGTGAAACTTCTATGACTTAAATTTGTCTAAATAAGTGGTATTTGAATTTGAAATGTCAATCAAAACTGAATGTTTATTATTTAAAACGCTATAAAAATCTTACAAATAGTAAAATTTGAATAAATTTAATATGTGTTTTTTATCTAGCAACGGTTTGTCTTGTCCCAGTGAACACATAAATTCTTGATTTTAACAGAATTAAAAAATCTTTTTCTTAGGACACATTGCATATACGGCTGGTACTAAATATATATATAGTTTGTATGTTAGCAACTCCATAGTTGCTAACATACAAACTATATATATTTTAGTAGTAACATAACTGGTATAATACATATTACATGCATAAATACTTTATACACATACATAAATACTTTATATTGTTTTATATATTTAGCACCGACAGCATCACAAAGATGTTGGCCGTAGCGGGAATCGAACCTGATCGGATTTGCAGTCCCTCTGGTTTGCAGTCCGGCATGGTAACCATTATACCAACGAGGTCGCCATTTAATTTATTTCTTTATATTTATAATATGGCTGGATAAAAAGGAATTGTCATAAAAGCACTGTTAGTCATCTCTTATTTATCTTGATCGTATATACCTAAATAAATTAAATTCGTAAATAAATATGTATCATACAAGTTTTTAGCTGAATTGAAACCCAGCAATCCTTACAAATAAAAAAAAATGGTTGCCTGTAAAGTCGGTTTTACGGGCGAAGATTTTACGTGACAACGTCTGCCGCGTGCTGCGCGCGCGGCAGACCGATCATAGTTGAGTGGGAGAGAGACGCAAGGCATTCGGCGGGCCTCTCTCTCGTTCGGTGACTCATCGTAACGTTACCGGCGTTACACTTTTTCATAAGTGACTCCCAGCCGCAACCTAATTTAAGACGTTGTCACGTCAATAATTAATTAAAAAAATACACCATATTTATATAACGTATTATTATTGCCTAAGCTTATTATGTAACTATTCTTTTTCCATCTGTATCTTTTACTTATACTACAATCTGGTGACATTTTCAAACGAGTTAATGTTTAATTGATGGGGTTTCCGCTTCCACGGTCAGATTATGGGACGGACAATAATGACGGGAATCTGAAAATACTGGTCTCATTAAAATCCTATAAAAACTGCTTCGTAATGAAATTGAAGAAACTTGTTCTGTGCCCTTCAAGGTCGAAAACAGGTCTCAAACCTGGTTCCTGCGTAATTGTAGGTCTTTCTACTTGTATTAAAGCGAGTGTGGCTCGGTGGTAATAACGTCTGCTTTTACATTAGACGGCCAGTGGTTCGATCCCAGCCCTACACTAATCGGGTAATTTTTGAAAACTACAACCATGCAGACCTTATAATAGACTTATAGTTAATTCTATAGTATCCTTTCTCCATGCTTATTAGTTTCATTTTTCATTTTTATTCGTAATGTACCTCAAAAAATATCCGCTCCAAATTTCATACTCTTAGGACCAACCGATTGAGCTCTAGGTACATAGTATGTCCTAGAGACCTAACTCATATATTGTCAATAGATGAGTTAGGACAAATCTTATATTTAAATTTCCATTTCACAATGTTAGTTATCGTACTCTTCCGAAACGGCTTGACCGATTTTTACCAAATTTTATATGCGTATTCAGGAGGTCTGAGAATCGGCTACTATTTATTTTTGATACCCTTTAAGTGATAAGGCAAAACAACGTTTGCCGGGTCAGGGGTATAGTTGATATAAATAACTTTGTTGGCCGTCCAAAGCGTCTTCTCCTTTGAGTCAACACTTTTATGACTTTTAAAATGTAATTTGCTGAATTTCCCAGTTTCTCCTCTGACCTTGGAGATCCACACGTTCCTCACAAAATGATGAGTGGATATTTTTAGAAGCGACGTCAGCAGTGTAGGTACGAATACAGCTTGAGACGCGGAAGGCTACGGATAATATAATGCACATAAGGAAACAATGCTAAGGTTAAACGAAGAGCCGAGTTAAGGTGCACACTACAAAAGCTGTATTATTTTTTTTTAATTTTTAAGGTTCAGAAAATAATTTAAAATTATTTATTCGTTTAAAATTGTACATTTAACTTATTCACTAACCCTTAAACTGGACGCATTCGCGCCCGTGCCTTGGAGGCTAGTGCCTTCCAGTCACTTAAATAGTTTATGTACATAAATAGTTTATAGATTTATTTACAATGGTATATAAGACGTATTTAGATTTTTAGATCAAATTAAATTACAATAATATAGCTACTATAAATTATTTAAGGACCTAATGTTTTAGTTAGGTACGGTTTAGGGTACACTACACTAAAGGTGTAAACCTTACTATTATATTAAGACTCAGCTGTCAGTCTGTCGGTCTGTTTGTCACCAGAATGTCTCAGGAACCGTGACAACTAGACAGTCAAAAAACTTCTCAGCCTAAGTATTTATTAAAAAGTTAGAAGCTATAATTTATTTATGTCTTCACCAATAGGGATAATATTTATGGAGGACTCTCACACAAAAAAAATAACTAGCCGAGTACGGAACCTTAAAAATCTAGATTAAGTTGAATCTTTTCGTTATTGATTTTTCAATTCGATAATGAACAGATTTCTTCTAGATCAACGTACTATATCTTCGGTCTCAGCTTCGCTTACCATCAAATTAAAAATGATAGTGATAATGAAAAAAATAGTGTGTACATCTTCCTCGTGTATATTAATTGTTTGCTAGTAACACGCATGTTCGGCAAAACACGCGCAAATTCTGCGGCCTTCAACCGAATGCATCAGTATATACCTACGTATATAGTGAGTAGGTACAGACGGATAGATGCGCATGATCATACAAATAAAATAAACCGCACGCGCGGAGTGCCATGACCTGGCCCAATGCTACGGATCACACACACAAACCCACTCACACATACACATCACAATGTGTCTACGACGCTTCGCACACAAACAAACTGTGCACAGATAAGATTCACGCACACTGGCAAAGAATGTGCACGATTTCTGAAGGCTTGTTTACATCCACACATGCAAAGTTGTTGTTTGGATGTGATGTCTTGATACTTTATATTTCATTATTTTGTATTAGGTAATAAATATAACAGTAATAAAAAAAACAATAATTTTATAAATTGAAAATAGGTCAAATAAAACCACTTATGATATTATTATGATCTAGACACAATAGCTTCCTACAGCAATTTATTGAGTTTTAAACTAAATGTAGAATTTGCAATTACTGGAAACATTAATGGAAAAATTAAATTTGTGAGAATGCGAAGTGCTACTAAATGCATGATTCGAGGATCAAAATGCATATATGCACTTCATCCATCAACCAACCTGTTATTGGTTAATATGATAAATTGTGTCTGGCAGTTATTATTGAGCTACGTTTGGATTTTGATATAAAAAAAAACAACTGACTTCCTAAAAATCAATTAAATTATATAGTAGGTACAAATCAAAAATGATCAAATCCACGCGAGCGCAGTACTTCACACGTCCGTATCTCACGCGCATCCTTTGCTAGTGTGCGTGTGTTTACAGATAATAAATATTCGCGAGTATTCAACTCTTGCGCACTATACCTACTTATCTGCTCGATTTATATTTTGAACCAAGTAGGTACTTGCAACACTAGGTACGGGAACGTTACGAGAGGTAGAAATACAGAAAGGATTGAATTGAAAAAAAGAATAATTAAACTATAGTTTGACGACCTCGTTGGCGTAAAGGTTACCATGCCGGTTTGCTAATCAGAAAGTTACGGGTTCGATTCCCGGCCCGGTCAACGTCTTTGTGGTTACCTAAATTTGTTGGCTGTGGGTCTGGGTGTTAAATATGTATTTATATATAATATGTATGTAATATGTATGTATGTATGTATGTATGTATATCAGTTGTGTTAGCAAGCATAACACGAACTAGAAATGGTTCAGTATGGGGCTTACCAGCCGTGTGTGCAAGTGACTAAAAAAAAAAATTTACCTTTCTATGTTTTGAGGTCTTACTGAGTCTCAGTTTCCTGTGAAGTATCATCGAAGGGTCTAGAAATCTAGAGCTAATAAGTCCAGGAAAATATGTAACATCGTTGGCTTAACACCAGACAAGCTGTGGTCAAACAAAGACCTATTAAAAAAAAAACATTGGTTACCAACAGTTAAAAATTGGCAAAAACACTGTTTTTTTTTCTGCTACCGTTATCTTAATGCCTTTACATCTAATAATTATTACTTAGCTGTTTTCAGGGCAAAGGGCCGCTTTTTTCTGAGCAAGCGCACTGCAATAAAAGCATCATCATTTTAGCTAAGTGACCAAGCTCTGGTGTCTAGAGATTTAGCGGCCCGAGGATCTCTTGACATATCTTGTTAAATAAGTTGTTAAATAAGTTGTTAAATAAGTTAAATGTAAGATTGTTAAATAAGTTAAATGTAAGATGGTTAAATAGCAAAAAAAATTAGCAATGTCTTGTTTAGAGGATAAGTTATATTGGTAACTGGAGAAGGTTGCTTCGATACAGGCCAACCGCCTAGTGAAACAACCACTAGATATACTTTAGGTTATAATAAGTTTTTTGTAAATAAATATTTTTCATTTTCATTTTCATCTTGACTGCTTGTACTGAGACTAACAGCCAGGACCTACAATTTAGCGCGTCATCCAAATTCATAAAAATGGCCCTTTTTATAAAAGTTTTATGCAAGGCCACCCATCTAAAGATTGTCCGCATCGACCGTTACTAAAGATCGGTGATCTCATCGAATCACCTTTGTCAGTCGAGCTACACTGCAATAAAAAATAAATTAATTATGCACCGTAAAATTACAAAAAGCGCCTCTCTATAGTTTTTTTTAAACATAATACGCAGTGTTATATTAGTATTGTTTGTATTACTAACAACTTCTTCTTCTTCGTATGAGCTAAGTGGCCAAGCTCTAGTGTCGAGAGTTTCAGGCCTCTGACTTGGCTTAACGACTGTTTGTACTAAGACTAACAGCCAGGACATATACAATTTAACGTGTCATCCGACCCACGGTAGCGCCCAGGCAAAAATGCCACTTGGTAAACGACAGTCTTGTGCATGGTCACCCGTCCAAACTCCGTCCGCATCGACTGTTGCTTAGCTTCGATGATCGCATCAGATCTCCTTAGCTACCCGAGATACAGGCGCTACAACTTACAACTTAGTACCTCACTATAAAAATCAGTAAATACTTATAGACATACATACATATATACAGAGGGATCATCTATCACCTAAACTAAGCCGCATCAATGTCAATACGATTTTTTCTATAGTATAAAATTGTTTTAAAAAACAAAGAACCGACTTCAAAACACAACTAAAAAGGGAAAAATAATTTTAAGCCTACATCAAATCAAGAATAGTTATATAAGTAGAATCGAAGAGTTTGTTTCATGTACTTATAAAAAACTATTTTAAATTTTTATGAATCCTGTATTCTTGGAGTCGGTGCCAGCAAAGAAAGACAATTGAAAATAGTTTTTTTAACAAACATTAAATTGTTCTTCTTAGATGGCACCGACTTCAAGAAAACAGGATAAATAAAAATATAAAATAGTTTTTTATAAGTACATGAAACAAACTCTTCGATTCTACTTATATAACTATTCTTGATTTGATGTAGGCTTAAAATTATTTTTCCCTTTTTAGTTGTGTTTTGAAGTCGGTTCTTTGTTTTTTAAAACAATTTTATTTTTACATTTTTAGTGGTTAGTCATGATATTTTTTAAGTTTTAGCTATAGAGAGTCAAATAAACTTCACGATCAAAAAACCTCTGGCGTATACCAGGCAGGCAAGCAATTGCGAGCAAATTGAGCTGTATGCTAGCGAAGCGAGCGCGAAAATATTCACCGTATTTGTTCGAACCGTTTGAGCATAAAGAAGTCCAAAGCAGCACAAATTACATAATGTTTGTTGTGTCAAAACGTAATAGAACCAATTGCGAGCGAAGCGAGCCGGATGCGAGCGAAGCGAGCTATGCGCGAGCGAAGCGAGCGCGAAAATTTCACCGTATTTGTTCGAACCGCTTGAGCTTGAAGAAGTCCAAAGCAGCACAAATTACATAATGTTTGTTGTGTCAAAACTTACTAGAACCAACAGCGAGCGAAACGAGCCGGATGCGAGTGAAGCGAGCCGGATGCGAGTGAAGCGAGCCGGATGCGAGCGATCCGAACTATGCGCGAGCGAAGCGAGCGCGAAAATTTTCACCGTATTTGTTTAAACCGTTTGAGCATAAAAGGGCGAGCGAAGCGAGCTGGATGCGAGCGTATCGAGCAATGCGCGAGCGAAGCGAGCGCGAAAATTTTCACCGTATTTGTTCAAACCATTTGAGCATAAAGAAGTCCAAAGCAGCACAAATTATATAATATTTGGAGTGTCATAAGCCCAAAACATCCTGGGGGAAAGTCGAACGAAGTGGGATAACTCCTAGCGAAGCGAGCCCGTAAATATTTTTTTTATCCGTTCGAGTGTCTAGTCTATTAATATATTATCAAATTTTACATGAGTGAAATCTGTATTGCCGTATGAGCGCGAAGAAATGAAATAGGTTATCGAGTTATTTGGGTATCCCAAGGGAATAGCAATGACTTTTAAGATAAAAAGTAACCTTCGTCAGGCCTGTGTCACTCCGCGTGTAGGTGTTAAAAACATACCTACGGGCGGCGGCCACTCCGGAGTGGCCAATCTAGTAGGCTGCCACAAGCGAACTAAAACACACGCGTGCGCGCTATATGTTCGACCACGTTCAACTTAATTATTTACGAAGTACTAGTTATTATTCTGTGTTATTTGACTGATTCATTATATAATTGCAAGATGGACACAAAACGAAAAAAAAACAAAAAAATACTGTGCCGTATTTAATTGTTTAAATACGGATCGTGATCGAAATTTAACTTTTTTTTTGTTACCTAAAGACGCTGACAGGTAAGGGTAAAATCTATTTTGACTGGATTACATTATGTTCCTATATGAAATGAAATTAATTCAATCTACAAACCGTTTCTCCCCGTACTATTCCAATATCCTAAAAGTACAATAAAAAAGATATTTTAGTCGTTTCATTCGAGTTGCATTTCATTTGTCGTACATTTACGAATTAAGACTAAGAGCCCAACGCAAAATATTTTCGGTGATACTATAGATGATACCTATGGAATTCTATTCGCGCTAGATGGCATATGAAGTAGTTTCTCGAAGTAAGCAACCATAGTCCGTGGCTCTTTCAATACCACAGAATAATAACTAGTACTCCGTATAACCATGTACAACGTATTATGACCCGTAGTATAGTGAATTAAGGCCCATATTCTTTTGAAAAGAAATTGGTAGGCAACGAAATGATCACGTGATTGACTGGACCGCGAGCTAAATTAAATCATATTGTTTATAAGATTGAGTTTATATTTCTTTGAAAACCATTGTGAAGTGAAGCTTCTGTACGAAGTACAAGTTATTATTCTGTGCCTTCGTGTTATACAAGGTCTAGTCTACCCCCATATCAAATTTAAGCGAAATCAGTGTGTCATGTGTTATTTGGTGCATCCCACGGGAACAGTAATTATTTTCGGGATAAAAAGTAGCCAATGTGTTAACACATAGTCTAACCTATCTTCATCTCAAATTTCATCAACATCAGTACAGCCGTTCGGGCGTGAAGAAGTTATAAAGATTAATGTGTTATTTGGTGCATCCCACGGGAACAGTAATTATATTCGGGATAAAAAGTAGCCTATGTGTTAACACATAGTCTTACCTATTTTCATCTTAAATTTCAAGAATATCAGTACAGCCGAACGAGCGTGAATCTCTCTTCGGGCGTAAACATAACCTAACTTTTTAGGTTTTCCTTCGATTTCCCTAGGAATCCATCATCAGATCCTATTTTGGTGACAATGGGACCAATTCAGAACCATACTCTTTCAATTAAAAAAAGAATTTTGAGAATCGATCCACAAATGGCTGAGAAATCGGTGAACATACATAAAAAAAAAAAAAAATACATACACGTCGAATATATAACCTCCTCCTTTTTGAAGTCGGTTAAAAAATCTCAAGAAAAAGTACTTCAGCCCATGTTTAAATTTATCTATATATAGCCTTATTCATATAACAAATAACTTACTTGAAGTTATCCCAATCCATAAAACAAATATTATACAAATTAGTTTCTATCTATCTATCTCTAAGCCTCTAAATCAGTCCACTGCAGGGCAAAGGCCTCCCTACCGTCCCTTCAATTTTGCTTGTCCTGGGCAAAGGTCTTCCAGTCTGGGTTGTGTGCTTTCTATTTCATCAGGTGAAATAGACGGCAGGCTCCATTCTGTGGTGGTTTTTGCCCAAAACCTATCCGGCATGCGGGTGACGTATCCGGCCTAGACCCAAAAATTAGATTATATTACTTAAAAATAGTTTATACAAATTAGTTTATATTTTCGCGTAGAAACCAGTCTCACACTTACTTATTATTAAAAGTTGGAATGAGTCCAACAGTTTCGATGCTTTCCGAGTGTTACACGTTGGACTCATTCCAACTTTTAATAATAAGTAAGTGTGACCGTTTTCTACGCGGAAATAGTAAGATGCCTTACGTGAACAGTTTACAATGTTTAAATTAGTTTATATCAATGAAATCAACCGTATCATATAAGGTAAATAAAAAAATACTAAATTATAGATGTAGGAGGTGATTTTTTTCGCGACTTTAGTATTGCTTCCTTTATAAACGAAGTTCGTATTGATAAGTAACTTAGCACAGTAACAATGAAGGACCACCATAGTTCCATAGTTAAGTAAAATAGGCAATTACCCCCAAAGGCAAGTAAACCGCATATCATACCAACTAGGCTTCACACGTGCACTCCATAACTGCGAAAACAACTATCTAAATACAGGCACAAATGAATTCTTTGGAAGGTAACATGGACTTATGAAAATGACTTAGATGGAAAACGGATCGAAGGAGTATCAACTCGAGATAGAAAAGATATCATTCGAATGTTCACTTTCACTTGTTTGGATGGGAAGAGCAGCGTCAATGCGCTGTGCGGTCCTGCATCCCTGCCCCCGTCGTGAGATGGGACACCGTGAGGTTGTAGTCGGTAGTGACGGCCCCTCTGGCCCTCGAGTCCGACATACCCCGCTCGCCTCGTCCAGGCTTGTGGCGGGAGATGCGTAAATGCATTTCCCCACGAAAAAAAAGGTTATACAAGTGAAAGAATATGAAAGTCAAAGCAGCTAACTTTTTAAGTAAGTGTGACCGTTAGTGCTTGCAAATCCTAGTAATATAATAAATGCGAAAGTTTGTGTGTGTGTGTGTGTGTGTGGGTTTGTTTGTTACTTCATCTCGCTCGATATCATCCTACTCGTTAAATAATAATAATAATAAATTTATTTTATTCAGGTTTCAAGGACCCATATTAATTCTAAATTAGGTACATTCAATTAAATTTCCCAAAAACACAAACAAATAATAAAAAAAAACAGGATCTTCATCTATCATCCTACAGAATATTATACAAACGGCTACAGCAGTTTGAGCGTGACCATAACTTAAACACACATAGAACTACGTTGACGTAGTGGCAACAACCGCACTGCCAACCAGAGGGATCCGGGTTCGATTCCCGGTACGGATAACATCTTTGTGATGAGCTGATTTTTTGGGTGTCGAACTGGGTGTTCAATCAATTCAAGTTCAAATTGTATCGATATAATATGTATGTTTGTATGTATACGTAGTATATCATTTATGCTAGCAACCTTGATACAGGAATAACCAACCGTGTGTGAAATGTGTCCAAATATTTTTGTATTCGTATATTTTGTATTAGTTAGTTATTATTTGTATTTGAAGTCTAAGTAGAGCGGAAAGGCTTGCATGTGTTATGAAATCCGTGGAAGGATCAGCATTTTCTACAATTTGATGCGTCATAAAAGCAATGCGGAACCTTCTAGTTCCTTCATCGTGGTTACATGCTTGCGTGAGTAATGAAGTTTTTCTGTGCTCTTGAATAATAGTTCAGGATAATTATTGTTAAACCAATTTGACGGAGAGCTGAATTTGCTGATTTCATTTGTTTTTAGTTAACAACAACCAAATAATCAAAAGTCAAAGTCAAAGTCAAAGTTTTTTATTCATAAAATTTTAAATTACATGTTAACCTTACATAAATATAATAATTATAAAAAATATCATTAAAATTAGTAAAATGTTTTTTTTTAATAAATAAATTGCTTGACTTTGACTTTAAAGGATGCAAACTTTGACTTTGACCTATGCAAACTTTGATTTTGAATTTGAAGATTGCATAATTCAAAGTGGCAATTTTCTACCTTATTATTTCACTTAACAGTTACATAGTTAGCCATAAGGCATTCCAATTATTTACGGGAGATACACCCTGTTTATTAATTTGATTTTTTAGTGTTCCGTCTTTCGTTTTTGTTCTTCTTCTTATGGTTGGTAACCCCTGGTTGGCAGTTTGGCATGGTAACCATTACGCCAACAGGATCGTCGTGGGTCGTGTGGCGACCGTACGTCCGTTGAGTTGTCTGTTTTATGTATTTTTTAGGGATCTGTACCTTAAAGGTAAAAACGAGACCCTATTACTAAGACTCCGTTGTCTGTCTGTCTGTCTGTCTCCAGGCTGTATCTCAGGAACCGTAATAGCTAGCAAGCTGAAACTTTCAGAAGATATGCATTACTCGCGCTGCTATAACAACAAAATAATACTTAGTAAAAATATTAAAATATTAAGGGGGGTATACAATAAACGTGTTTTTTCATATTTTTTTGCTATATAGACACTTAAAATTTTCACAAAATATGTAAATGTATATTAGCTATCAAATCAAATTAATTAATTTTACAAAAATAAAAATTTAAGGGGGGCTCCGGTACAAAAATGGTACGGAACCCTTCATGCGCGAGCCCAACTCGCATTTGCCCAATTATTTAAGTATGATTATATTAATGATAATAATATATGTTTTTTTTATGATGGATAGGCAAGCGCTTGATGTTAAGTGATGTTGCGATCTAGGGTGGAGAAGAAACCTTGTCTAGAAGAAACCGGTTCACTCTCGCCTTGAAGACAGTGAGGTAATGGGCCAGAGAGATCAGGGATTCCGGTAAAGAGTTCCACAGTTTAATGGTCCGCACAATATATGTGGAAGCGAAACGCTTCGTGCGGATTTTTGGAACTTCAACTGTATGGTGCTTCCTAGCTATCAAATTTAAGTGAAATCTTTTATTTGGGGTAAACTAAATACTACAAATTCAATATTACTTAATGTAAATCTTATCTAAAATTAATTAAATTAAACTATATCTAATCTAAAAAACCAGTGCCAGTGGGAAGAGTACCTAAAATGCCAGCCGAGTTGCCTCTTTGTATAGCAACGCTAATCCGCTGTGCAAAGTAGAGGCCGGCATTTTGGTCACGAGTAGCGTCGACTAAGCGGTTTTTCTTTCAAATTTTGTGATTAAATGATATTTTATATACAATTGTATGTAGTTGCACGAAACTCCAAGCAAGCGAAACTCAGGCGCAATAAATGAACAGAGTTATAAGGTAGTGTCGGCGAATATAGCCAATTTGCGCAGTTCTAAGGTCTTATTTCTCCTTTTGTAATCCCGATTTGATTCATACAATTACACGCAGTAGCAAAACTCAAACAAAATCGTTCCCTAAATTTATGAAATGTTGTTTTTAAACAACATACAAAAAATCACACATAAAATTTACCTTCATATATTTAAAAAAAAAATTCGCTATGTAGTTTATAATTAACACTCACATTATTGCAAAAATTTAATTAATTCTTTCGCAAGGAAATGTCATTGTCATTTCAAATTTTCGGCTTCCATTTTGCGAAATTCTGTCCTCTCTGACAGAACGCGTGGTAACGCTATGCGATGCGAAGCTCCACTAGCGAAACTGCTGCGTCAGTGTAGCGGCCATTTCGCAGTTACTTGCGAAACAATACCGACAAGGACGCAACTACTTCATCTATCTATATAGTAGAGCGAGACATAACACATGCGAAACGTTGCCATACAACTTACAGTTTTTTCGTCGTTTCGCTGCCGCATGCGAATGCGTAGGTGTATCTAAAGCGTTAAATACTGAATGTGACTGTTATAAATGTAGCTCGGCTAGCTAAGGTTATCTGACGCGATCATTGAAGCTAAGCAATGGTTGTTGCGGTCGATGTTGGGAATAGTGACCATGCACAAGACTGTCGTTTTTTAAGTGGCATTTTCATCTGGGCGCTACCGTGGGTTGGGTGACACGTTAAATTGTAGGTCCCGGCTGTAAGTCTTAGTACAAGCAGTCGTTAAGCCAAGTCAGAGGCCTTTTGCCACCAGAGCTTGGCCACTTAGTTCATACGAAGAATGTTTCGGTGTTCAATTATAGACAGTCAAGCTCGATACAGACTTGGGCATGAAGGGTTCTGCACCATTATTTATACAGACAGCAATCAAGTTTGTTGTATGGGCGACCCTCTCATTTTCGTAAAGTGTTTATTGTCATAGTTTTTTTTAGCTTTGATTACAACTTGCCTGGTGTTAAGCTGCGCTGCAGTTTAGCGGCCTTATCGCTTAAAACGATCTCTTCCAGGCAACCTTTGCAATAATAATACTGTTTTGTCATTATTAGCATCGTAAACCATTTAAGGACCACAATAATACATTAAAAACCCTTTATAAACAAACATACCTCATAATTCGCTTTTCCATGCATTTTACACGCGTGGTTTTTTTTTATAAGAAACAGCTGCAAAATTTCAAACGTCATTATATAAAAGAAGTTTCGTAAATCTAGACAAACTTTTGTAACATAAACTCTAGAGCGAACTTTCTCGCTAAAGTTTTAGTAATTAGAGCTTTTAACCAAAGTTTCTAGCTAAAGTTTCTGACGACCTTTGACGACTTCGGGACAAACGACTGAATGTAAATAAAACTATTGGTATATTTATGTATATTTTTATAAAATACTCATACTACGCATAACCTTATATACTATTTAGATTCAAAGTCTTATATATTCGTACTACTTTGACCTCGTTGGCGTAAAGGTTATCATGCCGGACTGCCAACCAGAGGGTCCCGGGTTCGATTCCCGACACGGGCAAAATCTTTATGAGGAACTAAATTTGTTTGCTGTCTACACTATCGACTGATACTTTAGTATTTATGAATGTATATATAGAAAATCAGTTGTGTTAATAACTCTAATACAAACTAAAAAGCTTTAGTATGGGACTAACCAGCTGTGTGTGTAAGTATCCTAATATTTTTATTATTTTGTATTTATTTATTTTACTTTCACCTTACGCACACAAACAATAATTAATATATACAATACATAACATCAATATAAATCAGTCATGTACTTAACATTAGGATTTTATATATATACAAGCTGACCTGGCAAACGTTGTTTTGCCTCACTTAGGGGTATGAAAAATAGATAGTGTAGCTTATATGACACGTTCGTAGATTTACCATAGCAGCGCCATCTATTGATTACTTACTCAACCCAGTCGAAAGGTATCGACATCTGTTAGAATCATTTGGAGTTAACAGATAATTGTGACTGTGAAATAATAACAGACAATAATTAGCAATAAATTAAAATTGCGACTATAATTTGAGATTAAAACTAGCTTATCTAGGGGCGACGGACAGCCCTCTATGTCGGGGCTGTCTGGAGGAAAATGAAACAGTAGAACACGTGCTACTGCACTGTGAGGCCACCAAACAAACCAGAGGGAGTTACGGCCTGATGATAGCAGCTCAAGATGAAAGTTCGCCTTCCATTGCTAATCTTCAGACAAACAGACCATCTGACGCAACAGGGGTGTGACAGGTATGCCAGCGAGCCAGGGCTGTGCTCCGTTACTTCAAGGAGCTCGGTTGGCTTGGGTAGGCTGGTAAGGGGGGAATGCACAATACGCCCCTAGCGGGATGTCAGTGCAGGTCTCATCACCCCCACTTCAAATTAGAATTAGAATTAGCTTATCTCTCAAGTTGGATCGAACTGCATATGGTGTGCGAATTTCATTATAATCGGTTAAGTGGTTTAGGAGTCCATTGAGGACAAACATTGTGACACGAGATGTATATATATTAAGATTATATTCTATCCATACTGAGTTTGTTATGTAAGTGAGCAGTATGAGTAATCCCTCAGTAGGTGTCTGACCGAGTTTACTTGTTCGCCTTATTGTCTGCTAAGTATGAACGTGAATTACTACAAATAGTCGCTGGCTTGATGTTGGAGCGGACACTTACAGTACACTATATCCACTTACGTATCTACTAGCTGTTGCCCGCGGCTCCACCCGCATGTAGGTCGCCTCTCTCTTTCCCTCTCCCTCTCCCTGTCCCTGCCTCTCCCCCTTAGGAGAGTATATTCTATCATCATCATCATCATTTTCAGCCCGTAGTCGGCCACTGCTGAGCATAGGCCTCTCTTCTTGTACGTCAGTCATCTCGGTGTTGCGCTGCTCTCATCCATGTCTTGCCTGTGATGTTACGGATGTCGTCAACCCAGCGTGTTAATGGTCGACCAAAGCTTCTTTTGCCTGTCATAGGCCTCCAGTCCGTCAATGTTTTGGCCCACTTACCATCGCTCTGCCTCGCAACATGTCCTGCCCAGCACCATTTGAGTTTGGTGATTGTCTTTCCGATGTCACGCAACTTGGTGCGGCGCCGGATGATAAAATAATAATAATCTTCTTCTTCTTCTTCGTATGAGCTAAGTGGTCAAGCTATAGTGTCAAGAGTCGGCCGCCCAAAGGCCTCTGACTTGGATTAACGACTGCTTGTACTAGAGTAATCTAGCAGTAAGTACTTTAAGTAAGTAATTTAAGTACTAACAGCCGGGACCTACAGATTAACGTGTCATCTGACCCACAGTAGCACCCAGATGAAAATGCCATTTAATTTTAAAAAACGACAGTCTTGTGCATGGTCACCCATCCAATCACGTCCGCATCAACCGTTGCTTAGCTTCGATGATCGTGTCAGATCACTCTAGCTAGCCGAGCTATAGGCACTACAATAACACTCATTGTAATGGACGGACACCAACTTACAAATATTTTTTTACTGACTTTTGTTTAGTATTGTTATTTTTTTTTTAATAAATAGTCAAAATTGTTTAAATATATAAAATAATATTATTTAAAAATCAAAGAAATACTACTTGAAAAGAGTTACTATAAACTAGCGGATGCTATAGAAGACAGGCATATATTTAATGATTTGAATGTACTAGCATGTAAAAATGACAAATACTTCTATTGTAATTTGATTATTTTATTATATAGATTTTATTTTTACAATTCTATTTTTATACATAAATTGAAATGTTATATTGTACTGAATGACGAAACCAAGTGCTTGTAATTAGCCTAAGGTTAGTAAAGTTAATGAATATAGTTTGATTTTGATTGATACGTGATTTGGGTCTTGTTATCCGAAATAAATGTTTTTACTATTATTATTATTATTTTTATTTTTAAAGAAGTAGTTTACCCACTTCTTGTGCTAAGTACATAAATTCCTAGTTCTCGTTAAAACAGCTAATAAACAGAGGTAATAAAACTTGCTTACAGCCTCACACTTCATTATAACACTATATAAAATATAATTACAATATAATAGACATAAAACAATGCCGATTTCTAATAATTGGAATAGATTCAAATAAAATAATTTATCTGCAAATGGTAGACGCAGCTGCGGTTCATGACTAACTATTAAGAATAAATAAATAATTAATTACAGAAGAGGCATTTTACTATATATTTTTCGACGACCTCGTTGGCGTAAAGGTTACCATGCCGGACTGCTAATCAGAAGGTTCCGGGTTCGATTCCCGACCCAGTCAACATCTTTGTGCTTCATCAACTAAATTTGTTGGCTGTGGGTCTGGGTGTTAAATATGTATTTATATATAATATGTATGTATGTATGTTGGGTTAGCAACCATAATACGAGCTAGAAATGGTTCAGTATGGGGCTAAGCCGTGTGTGAAAGTGTCAAAGAAAAAAAAAACGTTTCTAAGCATTGTGATTTTAAGCCTTAGCAAAAATTTGCTGTGGACTTAGTCGTTACTTCACCTGATGGTAAGCAAGATTACGAATTAAGGCGGAGCGTGCTTACCCAGAATAAACTGATTCATCCTTGCTTTGAAAATCGCTAGATTCTAGTTTTCGGGGAACAGAGAGACATTACATATTATGTATATACACAGGGTTCGACTAACGAACGAACCCTAAACATTTCGGGGAGTGCGCAACGGAGTTGCCGTTCCATTACAGAACGAGCAGAAACTCAGCGAAGAGACATAGGTATACAATCGAAATCCCAAAGTATCGCACAAGCCGATTCGCTTCGACCTTTCTTGTGAGGATTGCAAATCTTTGGAATTCTCTTTCTTTTTCTTGAGAAGTATCACCTGGGGGTCTTCAAAATCCCTAAGTATCGCACAAACCGATTCGCTTCTACCTTTTTTGTGAGGACTGCAAAACTTTGGAATTCTCTTTCTGAGTCTCTTTTTCTTGAGAAGTATCACCTGGGGGTCTTCAAATCTAGAGTTAATAGGTATTTTCTAGGTAAGCGTGTTACATCTTAGACCATAGTATTGTTTAACAGTTGTCAAACGCTAACCACTATAAGTTGTAAAAAAAAAACTCTTCTGCGCTTTAAATAAATACTCTGATATTCTTTGTCAACCTTTGCTCAAACGAAGCCGGCCCATACCGAGAAGTGGATAACTAAGTACCAACACTGGAACCGCACTAGTTATTTCACAGATAGCAGTAATAACAAATAATTCCGCATTTTGAACCAATTTGTATGTTTATTTTACTAACCATACCCACAATGGTTTAATTATTGTACAGATAAACATTTAATGTAGCCATTCTGCTATTCATTTATTGATTTTATTCGTTTTATTACATATTGCGGTACCTATGTTTGTAATTTAAACGAAGTACGTGGTATTTGTACCTATTAAATTATATTAATCGCTAATTCTTTGAACACAATTGAAACATTGTTTGAATTGAAACAGTGTATGACCTCATATATTCATAAATAATTACATATTGGGACACATTTCACACACGGCTGGTTAGCCCCATACTAAACCATTTTTTTGTTGTCAATTAGTGAATACTTTCATTGATAGTAGGAATTTGACTTCTGAACAAATTTTGGAGATGCAACGTTGCCATACCGTGCGCAAAAAGTGTCGTGACAACTTTTCATAAGATTTTTTTCCTTTCAAAACGCGCGATAAGGAGCTTCGTTCCAATATCAACATTACTAATTACTTTTGTGATATTTTTATAGTGAAACGTTACAACAATCAATGTATCTTGCTAGCATAGCACAATGAGTGGGATGCATCGAACTTTCAAATATGTTCTCCAATGACGCAAGTTCACGATTTGCGCAATATGAACAACAATTCATAGAAATACGGAAACATAAACTTCTATTGTGTATTATAAATGAGGTGTTTCGTAGACAAAATTGTGTTATACCTTAACACTTCGTTAATCGTAAAACCCCTTTGTCATCACCCACTATATAACATAAATCATTACTTGCTAAAACCATAGGTACACATCTTCTAAGTCGGTACGCTCTTGACAGAGCGGTCGTGGTAGTCATGAAGTAGTAGTGGATGAGATAGATAGTACACGCCTCACGATGCCTCGCCACTTTTCTCTGTTAGAGGTCATTCTGGCGCACTCATTTAGGGGGTACCCACGATTGTCCTTATTTGGTCAGTCCATCGAGTGGGTGAATAGGTAGACATAAAAAAAACTATAATAGTTTCCTTAGATTTTAAACTTTATGAGATGGCGGTACGACATCGACACACACAACCCAGACTGGAAGACCGTTGCCCAGGACAGACTAAAGTGGAGGGACGGTAGGGAGGCCTTTGCCCTGCAGTGGGCTGATTTATAGGCTTAGATAGATAGAATAGCTTTCTATGAAAAATGCTAGTGTGGCTGGGTGGGAAACCTCTGCTTTTCAATCAAACGGCCCCTGGTCCGATCCCGGCCCTACACCAATGACTTGTTTTCAAGTTATGTGTGGATTTTGCACTCGCTTTACGGTGAAAGAAAACATCGTGAGGAAACCGACATATTTGAGGACCAAAATATCCGAAGACATGTGTCATCTGCCAACCCGCACTTGGCCAGTGTGGCCTCGTATAGCCTATATCTCTTTCCTCGTGAGAAAAGACACCGAGTGCCAGCAGTGGGAACGTTTAGTGGGTTGCTTATGCTTAAGTGGCCAAGCACTAGTGTTGAGAGATTTCAAACCGCCCAAGGACCTGTGACTTGGCTATACGAGTAGGACAATCAGGACTAATAATTTTACGTGTTAACCAAACTACGGTATCGTCCAGATTAATTACACTTTTTCAATTATAGTATTCTGTATGATCACTCAACTAAATATTGCCCCCATCCACCGTTGCTTAACTTCGGCGATCTTATCAGATCACCTCAGACTTTTTTGTATGAGCTAAGTGGCTAAGCTCTGGTTTCGAGTTTAAGAGCCACCTAAGGGCCTCTGCAAGGCTTAATGACTGATTGTACTTACAGTCGAGTCTGAGAATTTAATGTGTCATCAGATCCACGGTAGCGCCCTTGATAATTATTTTATTTAAATGATAGTCTTCTGCGTGAGAAAGGTCTGTCCGCATCGAACGTAGCTTAACTTCGATGATCGCGTCTGGTTACCTCAATGAGCCGAGCTCCAAGCGTTACAATACAAATGATTCACGTACCTAATTGGTTCCGTGAATAATCAGAAAAAAATTCGCAATCATTTTTTGTTTCGTTTTATTTTTTGAATAATTGACTTGCTTTTTACGATCCTTAAATACTTTTAAAGTGCATTCAGGTGATTTAATAACTTAACCGCACATAACTTGCTTTGCAATAAAATATTTTACTTCTGAGAAATACGTTTCTGTAATATGTTTGTAAATTTAATATGCCTACTTTTTATATTCCACTTCATTCCATAAGTGTGTAAATCCGTTAGTGTGTATTTAATTATTCTTTAATTTTTTTATTGAATTGAATATCTTAAAGATAGAAGATAAATTTGTAAATAGTAATTTATCAAAAAGTTTTTATAGTTATGGGAAATGGTAAAGAAGAAGAAGATAAATTTGTAATGTTATTTAGGTAGATAGATAGATAGAAAATTCTTCATTGGACACATTAATTATTACATATTAAAAAGAAAAAGAAAGAGCTTACAAATAAGTGTGCCACAATTGGCGGCCTTATCGCTTAAAGCGATCTCTTCCGGGCAACCTTTGGATGGAGAGGAGTTTATATTAAGGGGAGGAACAAGGACGTAGTGTAAAATAAATTAGTAGTATATAGTTATTTACAAATCTATATCTTCTTCTTTACGTACAACGTCAAGAGGGCTTAATCTACGAATACCTTTTTAATAAACTGTCCCTTCGACACTTCAGGTAAAGGACCTCAGCAGTGGTCAATGCACCAGTCCCGGAACACACTACTTTCCGCCCAATTACAATGTTCAAGACACTACGACAAATAAAACAAAAAAATACGAACCATTGCAAAATTAAAAAAGTATTAAATTAAAAAATCAGGTAGGTAGCAACATAAAAATGACAAGACAAATTTGTAACTATAATGATGACGGACAAGAATCGTGGCTGAGAATGATTTCTTATTTATTTTAAAATTTTCCACTTTTAATTGCTCGTGTTTAGGATTCCGTACACAAATGGTACTAACGGACCCTTATTACTGGCACTTCGGAATCCGTTCGTCTGTCATTAGGCTAATCTTATGAACTGAGATAGTTGAGTTGAAATTTTTATTGATAATGTATTTTTGTTGCCGCTATAATACTTACTTACTTACTATGATGGCTCGCTAACCCCAAAACGGATCCTGGCCTCCGACACCAAGAGACGCCACTTTTCTCAATCCTGTGCTGTCTCCTGCCAGTCTGTGGCATGAAGTGCGCTCAGGTCTTGCTGCACTAGGTCTTCCCAGCGATACTTGGGACGACCAACCGGACGTCGGCCAATTGGTCGTCCCAAGTACGCTCGCCTCACAGCGCGATCTTCTCCCATCCTTTCCACGTGGCCGAACCAACGGAGCCGATGTGCTTTACTTTCGCCCATGATGCTAGGTTCTGCCACAAGGTCTTCTAATTCTTTGTTTTTCCTTATTCTGTAACTCCCATCCTCTCTTCTGACTGGCCCAAAAAAAATGCCGCTATAATAATATAATAAAAAAGGTATTTTAGGGGGGCTTTTAAACAGCAAAAGTGTCTTTATAGCCTTTTCTTTCCTCCATCTTTATTATGACAAATGTTAGACGCTTCAAAAATTGTTCAAACGAATAATAATTTGATAATAATATTTATAATTATATAGTAATTAAAAACATAAGTAATAATTATGTCAATAAGTCTAGATATCTAGAGTTAATAGCTATTTTCTAGGTAAGCGTGTAACATCGTAGACCATAGTGTTGTTTAACACAAGGCAAGCTGTGGTCAAACGCAAACCTTTAACTTGTATAAAAAACAGATTTTTATTTAATTAACATTTTGCTATACTGAATTTAATTTATTAAATAAAATAAACATGCCCTGTCAATGTTTATTTTATTTAATAACTTTAATTCTACACTACTACGCTACACAAACTACTATTTTATTTGCCATGTATAGGGTTCGGTATTTGTTTGTTAAATAATGATAAACAAATATTTGTAATTGTAGTCCATAAACTGATGTATGACATTGTTATTTATTCACTGGAAGGAACTAACCTCTATGACAAGGGCTTGCATTCCAGTTTGAGGGTTAGGGATATTAAATTATGTAAATACATTCCATGAATGAAAACATTTTGAATTGAATTTTAATGGTACGGAACACTACACGCGCGAACCTGTCTGTCACTTGGCCGATGATTTTAAATTTCTGTGAGAAAATAAAAAACAAAGCATTTAACAATAAATGTATTTCCCCATAGTTTTTCAGCAACAGGAAAACCCAGTTCAGTATTCTGAGAAGTTGAGTTGGCAACATCTGTTAGGTATCTACCTATAACTGTATACGTAATTATATAATTAAATAATTGCAGATCAGTGCGAGCGTTTTGTTATAAATAAACTGCACCTATTTATATATACCTTACGAAAGCTTTAGCACAGTGCACCTATTTAGTTTGGTTTTGTAATATGTATGAGGAAAATGTGTAAAAAAAATGGTTGCCTGTAAAGTCGGTTTTACGGGCGAAGTTTCTACGTGACAACCTCTGCCGCGTGCTGCGCGCGCGGCAGACCGATCATAGTTGAGTGGGAGAGAGACGCAAGGCATTCGGCGGGCCTCTCTCTCGTTCGGTGACTCATCGTAACGTTACCGGGCGTTACACTTTTTCATAAGTGACTCCCAGCCGCAACCTAATTTAAGACGTTGTCACGTCAAAAAAAAACTTGGGAGGTGTCAAGGGAGGTGGAACGAAGTTCCTTCACTGTCAGGATTCATTACTATTATATTTTTATTATTTACAAAAAACCTGTATACACTCAACAAAAATTATCGTCGCGACACCACACTGTTCAATGCGAAATAGAAATGAAAATATCTGGCTTGCTTTCTATAAGAGAGAGCGAGAGAGACAGAGAAACATGCGCACGACACACAGCTTACAATAGTTTACTATAGCAAAAAGTGTCGTGACAACTTTTCGTAAGAGTTTTTTCCGTCTAGCCCCCTTTCACAACGCGCGATAAGTAATACGCGCGAAATATGTATCTATATATAATATGTATGTAGGTATGTATATTATGTACTATATCAGTTGTGTTGGCAACCATAATACGAACTAGAAATGGTTCAGTATGGGGCTAACCAGCCGTGTGTGAAATGTGTCCTCATATTTATTATTATTATCTATGGTTCAGTATGGGGCTAACCACCCGTGTGTGAAATGTGTCCTCATATTTATTATTATTATTGTATTTTTTATTCAAAATTCTGTACAATAGACCATTTATATATCAATTTGCCATGCACTGAAATATTTTAAATATTTCTATCAACCTTCCACTAATGCGGTCTTCCGTAAAGGAAAGAAGGTAGGAAGTGCTGATAATATACGCGAAGAGGAAAAATGCATTTCCTGAAACGTCTTCCTCAAATTACTTAATACAAATAAATTAACCTTAAAGATCAATTTACATTATATACTTTTAAACTTGGTTTCTTTTGCTTTTTCAAAAATAAGCAGCCCTCTATTATACATTACCACTGCTAGGACTCGGGGCCTTCTCTCACTACGAAAGAGATAAATAGGCCATAATACACCACGTTTGCTAAGGTCGTGTTCAAGGCACATCGTATATTCAGTATAGGGTTTCCAAAATATTTAGGATTCCGTATCTAAAAGGTAAAATCGGGACCCTATTACTAAGACTCCGCTGTCTGTCAGTCTTCAGGCTGTATCTCAGAAACTGTAATAGCTAGAAAGCTGAAACTTTCACGAGATATGTATTTCTCGTTCCGCTTTAACAACAAATACTAATATAACAATAAAAATAACAAAAAATACTAAAAGGGATCCCCATAAAATAAACCTTCTTTTTGGATTTTTTTACTATATATCAATAACAGTATCTGCTAGACACTTAAAATTTTCACAAAATATTTATCTACATAAATGTTTATTAGCTATAAAAATAAATAATGAAATTTAGTAAAAATAAATATTTTAGAGGGGCTCCTATACAAAAACGGTACGGAACCCTTCATGCGCGAGCCCAACTCTCACTTGGTCAATTTTTAACCCACACTTGCTAACGTCAAAAACCTCGACATGAACTTGTCGATGTGCATCATACGCGTGCAAAACGTATTTATTATATTATCAGAACAGATGCGTTATCCTTCAAATGTCTGTCCGTGATTAACACAATTACAATAATTAATATGATAATTACGATCTCAGTTATTGACCTCAAGTTTATCAACCTCATAGTACTACTGCTACTGTCAATTATAATATTGCACTTGATAGAACATAGCCTTAAACTTCTTCCGAAACAAGTAAGTGATTCATCACTAAACTTTTATGCGCAGTGTGAACAAAGTGCTCAGTACTTTATTTAACGAAAAAAATCAAACGTTCTGAAAATTTGAATTTCTTTCCACAGGTAAGCTATAATTTTTTTTTATAATCTTCAAAACTTTATCGTTAATTATTATTACTAAAAGCTATGTATGATAAATACGCAAAAATTAAAACACTGATACTCCGCTTAAACTGTTAAATCTGTCCTGCTCTACTTTAAGGACACATAGTCAAAGTCAAAGTAATTTATTGATGACAATACAGTTACAAGTCACACAATAACATCTATATCAATATTATAAAGAGGAAAAGTTAGATTTTTTGTTTGTTTGTTTCTTTGATGCAAATAGGCTCCAAAACTACTGGGCCGATTTGAAAAATTCTTTCCCCGTTGGGAAGCTAGCAACATTATTCCTTAATAACATTGGCTATATATTGATTTTCTTTGCAACTTAGATTATTTTATAGCCCGTGCGAAGCCGGGACAATCTGCTATCATCATCATCATCAGCCTGTGTCTTTCCACTGCTGGGTATAGGCCTCCTCTCCAACACACCATATAGTACGGTCTTCAGCCAGTTTCCACCAGCTCTTTCCAGCGTGCCTAACGATGTCATCTGACCATCGGGCTGGTGGTCTGATGACAATCTGCTAGCTAAATATAATATTAATATGAATGTCCAATATAAATCAATACTCTATAGTTTATAATTAATCTCATATAAAAAGTTCATACTAAGAACGTAAACGTCAAACTATTTTGAATTTCAATAAATCGTCAAAGGAGTAGCTCTGTCCTTTGCTAGCACCCCATCTCGTGACCGCAGAGGTGAATTACAGTGCTAATATGAGACATTGGTTACATCGCTCATCAGGAAAATATTATCATTGGCTACTGCACTACCCGAGTAGATATGATAATATGACTATCATTATTTTAAACTTTATGACTCGCCTTGTGACTTTGCTCGCAATTGTTAAGCTAGCAATAACATATGTAGATATTGAACAGACTAGCTAAAGTCCAAAAGCAAGGTATATATAATAAAATATGCTTATTCAACAAGTTGCCACATACTATTATAAATCTGCCATTTATTGAGTTCAAAAAATGTACTAAACAGTTTTTTAAAGCAAATGCATTTTATTCTATAAATGAATTTATGAGATTGCCTCTTGCAGAGTCCTCATTTGTGTATGGAAATCAATCATGTATATTATAGTATTTATTTAGAATTAATTGAAGTAGTTTTTAAGGATAATTTATATTTAATATTTTGACGTGCCTATTATTACGAAATGTGATAAGGTTAATAAATATCTATGATTTCTATGATTTCTAGTATTCGTTGATTTCTATGTTTGGCAATTATTTTAACAAATACGCCAATGTGCAAATAAGGTAATCACAAACAAATTATTTTATCATTAATTAATTTATAAAAAAAATGATGCAAGCAATCCAAAGAGGCAATGCGACAAGCTTGATGGGCACGTTTGGGTTTTGTTTTGTGTTTTTTTTTTAAGTTTCCAAAATGTTCGTATTTTTGTTTGTATGTTTGTTTGTAACCGACTTCTTTGGCCGCGATTTTGACCCACTTTAAACGGCCAGATTTCGTTTAAACTTTGTAGATTTATTGAGGACCGATGACAATACACTAATATGATAAAATTACGGTTTTCTATAAAAAGCGTGTTTTTTAGTTTTTTTTAACTATTATTATTTTAAATATTGTCATGTCCAAATGAATTACTACTATTTATATCATGTCAAAGCTTAAATTACTGCAATGCCTAACTGTAAGAAATAAAAAAAGTGACACAAACAATGACTTTCACAAAGGAACATATATATAATTATTATAAATACATGCTAGGAAGTAAATACATTGAGTCATACATTAATGCGTATAATTCTGCATTTACGCATCAGGTGTCAGATGTTTAAACAAAATAGCATAATAATTAAATGTTTAACTGTAATTTGATCCTTATAGTTAAAACATAGCGTTTCTAATTGTTTAATATGGTTTAGGTATCAGTACGGCATGAGTTTCACAATATAAATGGACTTTAGACTGTTTTTCTGTATTCATATCCAATCTTACTAATATAATAAATGCGAGAGTTTGTGTGAGTATGTTTGTTACTTTTTCACGCTCAAAAAGATTTTGATAAAATTAGGTGTGAAGATAGGTTAAACATTGGATTAACACATAAGTTTTTATCCCGAAAACAAACATAATTTAATAGAGTGATATCATGGAGTTGCGTATAACAAAATTATTAAGTAATTTATTTAGTGACTACCTACACTAAAATTAAAATTCACATGAAAAAATAAATTAAATATTAATATTTTAATTTTAAGTTATTGTTTTTACAATAAATATATATTCTATTCTATATTCTAAAAACAGTAAGAACTGCCAACGGTCTTAGATTACTTCTCGAATTTTCAAAACATAAAGCAGTGAGTTTCCACCCAACAATGGCAGTTACTGAAATAAATTCGTACTAAATTTGACAATGTCACATTACGCTTCTCAGAATCTCAGAATATTTGATGAAAGAGAGACAGATATTACGCCTTCCTGTCAGTTTTTACATCGGATCCTGTCATATCTTTCGACATGTCGAAAACTGCACTACGTTACTCGGATGCTTCGAAAACCTGATGAAAGAATATGGATAAGTTTTTTGAATCACAGAACCGATGAACAAACACATTAAGATTTTATTTTTGACGTTGTTCACATGTACAATTTACCAAAATCTGACATATGCTGATTTTTTTTCTTATTAAATTGTAGCGCCTGTAGCTCGGCTCGCTGAAGTGATCTGACACAATCATCAAAGCTAAACAACGGTCAATGCGGACGGTGTTTGGATGGGTGAACAAGACTGTCGTTTTAAAAGTGGCTTTTTTATCTGGGCGCTACCGTGGCTTGGAGGACACGTTAAATTGTAGGTCCCGGCTGTTAGTCTTAGTACAAGCAGTCGTTAAGCCAAGTCCGTGGCAATGTATATTTATGTATGTACAGTGTAAACTCCATGTAACGTCACTCGATTTAACGACAAACTCTCTAAAGCGTCGAAATCAATTGGCTTTAAACTTGTATTCCATACAATGATACATTCCCTCCATTTAACGACCACTTTCTATAACGCTATAAATGCGGAGTCCCTTCAGTGTCGTTATATAGAGTTTACACTGTATATCTAGTATAATAATATCTGTTGTGTTAGCAACCATAATACAAACTAGAAATGGCTTTGTATGGGGCTACCAGCCGTGTGTAAAAAATACATAAAATAGAACAAAGATTACATTTATTATTTTGTAAGAGCCCCTTTGATATTAATTTCGTATTTGTGTTTACTGGCAACAGAAATACATTATTTATGAATATAACTAGCTATCATGGTTTATGAAATAAAGCCTGGTAGACAGACTGACGAATCGTCAAAGGATTTAAATAATATAGCCGCGTTAGGCATCGAACTATATATAACTATCTATCGAACCCTAGAAGAGATTAATTTGGAAACATTCTAGAAATTAGTTGGAATTCGTTTTGTTAAAATGAAAGGTCACTAAAATGTTATAACAGACAAATGTAAGTAATATATAATTATAATTAAACTGGTTACGCTAGACTGAGCTTAAAACTTATTTGAAATAAGCTTTTGTTTTCAAACTGAAAGACTGAAGGAATCCTATTAATATTCCGAGTCTAATTGCGAAAGTTTGTACGTAAGTGTGTATGTTTGTTACTTCTTAACGCTCAAACGGCTGAACCGATTTTGACGAAATTTAGTGTGAGGTTAGACCTTGGACTAACACTGCTACTTTTTATCCTGAAAACAATTATGGTTTACGTGGGTTATATAAACACGAGTAACACCGTGGGAGCAGCTAGTCTATTCCAATATTATTAAGAGGAAAAGTTAGATTTTTTATTTGTTTGTTTGTTTAGGCTCCGAAACTGCTGGAACGAATTGAAGAATTCTTTCACCGGTGGGAAGCTACATTATCCCTGAGTAATGTAGGCTATATATTGTTTTCCTTTGCAATTCGGTATTCGGTATTCTATCGGTTGCATTTCGGCGAGTGTGCGAATGAATTACATGAAGTAATTCCCCCCGCCCCCTTTCACTATCGGACGAGCAGGGAAACGCCAAGGCGGCATCGGTTTACAGTTGAGGTGCCCAAGGCACGCACTAAGCGTTATGCCTCCACCTTTGTTGTCCGAACTGCCAAACTTTGGAACTCCTTGCCGAATTCCCCGTTCCCCAATGACTACAATCTAGCGATTTTCAAGGCAAGAGTGTACCGGTTCCTTCTAGGTAAGCGCGTTTCACCGTAGACCTCAATGTCACATACCATCAGGTGAATTGTGGTCAAGCGCTGACCTATTTAGAGTAAAAAAAAATAAAAAAAAATATATTCATTTATAATAGCCCGTGCGAAGCCGGGACGATCTGCTAGTATTACTAAAACTAATATATATATTACGAGCTTTAAATCAAAATCATCATTTACGAGAAAGTGGGTATTAGGAAACCCATAAAATCGAACCGAAAACACGTTCCAAACAACGCAACGCCCAAATCATGAACACGTGTTTCCGAAGTCGTAAATTTGCGCATTCGTTTTATTTTCCACCGAACTCTGACTGACGAATGTCTTTGCTCGATACTTTCTCAAATATTCAGTTTAAGGAACTGTTAAGGACCTTTTCAAAGTGACTGGCGGTGATTCTGGCGTACACGAGATTTAACTAAATTTAAAGAAGCCCCGTCTCTTTTCATCTTAGATAGATAGATATACTCTTTATTGCAACACAAAAGGAAATACAAACAAAGAGAAAAATAAATTAACAACTTATAAGTAGTGTTACAAGTGGCGGCCTTATCACTTACAGCGATCTCTTCCAGGCAACCAAAGCATGGAGAGGAAATCACAATAAATATGATACGGGGTGTTTATATGATACGGGGTGTTCATAAAGAGACGGCACGTTCTGCACCATAGTCAAAACTACTAAAATCTTATCAAATGTAGAAAATATAGGCGACTTTACGCACTCACTTGTATCACCTCTAAAACTGCATGTAAATTCCATATTTGACGTGATTTTAGTTGTTTTGTCTGTGGTTCAGAACGTGTCGTCCCTTTCGGGCTACTTAAGATGAAAAGAAACGGGGCTTCTTTAAATTTAGTTTAGTCGTGTGTGCCGCTGAATTGCCACCATTGTCTCTTTTTCAAGTTCCGTACCCTATTACTAAGTTTCTGATGTCTGTCTGTCTGTCTGTCTCCAGACTGTATCTCAGAAACTGTGCTATCTAGAAAACTGAAATTATGTATTGTCTGTGCCGATATAATAGCAAATACTAAAAATAAAAAATATTAAGGAGGGGTCATACAATAAATGAGTTATTTTCTTATTCTATTGCTATATATCAAAAACGGTAGCTAGTAGACGCTTAAAAATTTTACAGAATATAAATGTATGTATATAGACTATCAAATTAAATTATAAAATTAAAAAAAGAGGGATTCCATACAACATACGTAATTTTTAAGTAGTTTTTTACAACGGTATTTGATAGACTCTTTATACATTCACAGAATACTGAATTATGTTAAATTAAAACTCCTCCGATACAACAATGGTACGAAACCTTTCATGGGCGAGCCCAACTCTCACTTGGCCAATTTTGTTTTAAATAAGACCGTAGACAGCAATATGACATTAATCTTCTGCGTCAGGATCCTTCATAACGCCGGTCATTGTTTTCTTGCACACATATATCAAAGTGGGTGTAAAAATACGCGCTTTTTCACATTACGCGCAAGAGTTGAGCGTAAGGAAATTTATTTTAGGAAAAAAGTAATTTAGTTGCATTCCATGTGGTTTTGACTTTATTTTTTAATGTCTCATACTCGAAGATTACATTTTATTTCAAAAGAGAGTGTCGAGAGATGAAACATCGTTTTAGGTAAATGACACCGAAGCTAAATACCTACTATATTTCGTAAGGAAGGTGTGTACTTCTTTGAGACATTGAATTTTATCTTATTTTAACACTAATTGGGCTTGCTGGATCACAATAAATTAGTGACAAGTTAATTGATGGCAAACGATGTTGAGATTTAAATGTGAAAGCGCTTGCCCAGAAAAAAAAATGTTTCACTCTTGCTTAGAAAACCGCTAGATTATGACTTATTAAAATTAAAAAAATACTTCGTTTTAAAAAAAAAACTATATAAACTTAGTTATTCTATCTACATCAAATAAAATGATAATGGTATTATCTACATCAAATAAAATGAAATGAAATCAGTATTGTGCTTCTGGAAAGCATTATCGTGTTTCTGGAAAGCATCATAGTGTTTCTGGAACCCGGTATAGAGTTTCTGGAACACAGTATAGAGGTTCTAGATCGTGGTGTGGTGTTTCTAAAAAGCAGTATAGTGTTTGTGGAACCCAGTATAGAGTTTCTGGAATAGAGTATGGAGGTTCTAGATCGTGGTATGGTGTTTCTAGAAAGCAGTATGGTGTTTCTGGAACCCTGTATAGAGTTTCTAGAACACAGTATTATTTTTCTGGAAAGCAGTGTAATGTGTCTGGAAAGCAGTATCGTGTTTCTGGAAAGCAGTATAATGTTTCTGGAATTCAGTATGGTGTTTCTAGAAAGTAGTATGGTGTTTCTGGAACCCAGTATGGAGTTTCTAGACCGTGTTATGGTGTTTTTAGATAGCAGTATGGTGTTTCTGGAACCCAGTATAGAGTTTCTAAAACACAGTATTATTATTCTGGAAAGCAGTATCGTGTTTCTGGAAAGCAGTATAATGTTTCTGGATAGCAGTATGGTGTTTCTGGAACCCAGTATAGAGTTTCTGGAACACAGTATTATTTATCTGGAAAGCAGTATAATGTTTCTGGAAAGCAGCATGGTGTTTCGGGTGCAGTCTGACTGGTCCAGTACTTTCCAGTATCATTCCTTAACAATGGCCCTACAACTAGTGTAGTTACAGTGTCCCACGCGTATTCACTAGCAACATGCACCTCACAAAATCCGCATGCACCGTGCACTTCACAGGGTATCGCGCGCGTGGAGCAGCTGTTTCATGGTTATTATAAAGCTTTCAAACGATTCCAGGTGGATGAAAAAATATAGATGTTTAAGTATTAACAGTGTACTCGTATTTTAGACTTATAAATATAAGAAATTAAGTAATTGTAAATTGACTTGACCAGTAAAGCGTGATGCCGTAAGGCCAATAAATAATTTGATTTTGATTTTGGTTGTCAGTTGGGGAAACCTAGTTGCCCAGCAGTAGGTCAGCATAGATCAGGCTCACACAAACTCAGAATCATGAATTCTGAATCTTACAAAATATTGAATACAGAACTTTATTCACCATAAATAACATACAATAAAGGCAAGTCACACTACGATATTTACTTTAATACTTAAAAACATTAGTTAGATAAGCTTAAACTAAAACATTTCATTCATTTTACACCATTGAATACAACACACAGTAACAATGATTTATTAATATCTTTTAAATTTCAAATACCTATTACTACTTTTTACACATGAATAAAAATTCTGTAAGCTCCATATTCATATATTCGATTAAATTATAGAAGGGATTACTTTCACAAAAGCTCTTTATTTTTTGTTTTAATTTACTTATATTAAGAGTTGTTATTTCTTTTGGCAACTTGTAGCCTATTAAGAGAAAAAGTAAGCAATATATAAACAGAAAAGATTGATTTTTGTTTACTTGTTTGTTTGACGCAAATAGGCTCCGATACTACTGGACTAATTTGAAAAATTCTATCACCGTTGGGAAGCTACATTATCTCGAAGTAACTTAGGCTGTATTTTGTTTCTCTTTGCAACACAGTTTTTTTTTATAGCTCGTGCGAAGCTGGGACGATACATAAATATTTTTGTTGCGTTACGTAGAAAGTGAGGGAGTTGCTCCACCTATAAAACACCCAAACAGTTCGGACGAGGGGCAAACGTATTAGTTTAATTTAACTGCAGTAGAGAGCTAACGCGATTTACTCTGATAATGACTTGCTTATTCTAACTGTGAAGCGGTGGATTATTATAATGATGATTGCTTTTTGTTAGTTTCCTTAAATTGGAAGCTCCCTATTCTCCAGTCCCTGTTCCCCGAAAACTATAATCCAGTTGTTTTCAAAGCAAAATCTCTGGGTTTTCACTGTTAAGCGCACTCCACTTCAGATCATTACATCGCTTACCATCCGGTGAGCGATGTAATGATGAGTGGTGAGCCAAGTCAGAGGCCTTCGGGTGGCTTGAAAACTCTCGAAAAAAGAGCTTAGCTACTTAACCCATACGAAAAAGAAGAAGATGACTATCAGAGGAATTGTGATCAAGCGCAAACCCATTTATTGTAAAAATAAGAGGACCTATTTCTTAAATTGAGGAAATTTACTTTTCTTAAAAGTTTTGCCCGCGTTAATCCGGGACCAAAGAAGTTAATCCGAGATAAAAAGTAACCTATTTGTTAATCCAAGGTCTAACCTCTCTTCATAGTAATTCTCATCAAAATCGGTCCAGCCGTTGGAGCGTGAAGGAGTAAAATAGATGGATTATAGATTTTGAAATCATTTGCGTATCCCACGGGAACCAAAATAGTTGTCGGGATACAAAGTAGCCTATGTGTTTATCCAAGGTCTAACCTATCTTTACAAAAGTTTCATTCAAATCGGTTCAGCATTATGAGGGTGAAGAAGTAACAAACATACACACTTACACAAACTTTCTAATTTATTATATAAGTAGGAAAGATAGACAGGATTAGTAGGATATCCACTGATATGTCGGTGAACTTAGTTTTTAACCGACTTCAAAAAGGAGGAGGTTATATATTCGACGTGTATGTATTTTTTTTTTTATGTATGTTCACCGATTTCTCAGCCATTTGTGGATCGATTCTCAAAATTCTTTTTTTAATTGAAAGAGTATGGTTCTGAATTGGTCCCATTGTCACCAAAACTGGTTCTGATGATGGACTCCTAGGGAAATCGAAGAAAAACCTAAAAAGTTAGGTTATTTTTACGCATGAAGAGAGATTCTAACTCGTTTGGCTGTACTGATATTCATGAAATTTGAGAAGAAAATAGGTAAGACTATGTGATAACACATACGCTACTTTTTATCCCGAAAATAAATACTATTCCCGTGGGATGCACTAAATAACATATAAATCTTTTTAACTTCTTCACGCTCGAACGGTTGTACTGACATTGATGAAATTTGGAATGAAGATAGGTTAGACTTTGTGTTTACACATAGGCTACTTTTTATCCCGAAAATAATTATTGTTCCCGTGGGATGCACCAAATAACACATGACACACTGATTTCGCTAAAATTTGATATAGGGGGTAGACTAGCCTTGTATAACACGTAGGTTACTTTTTATCATAAAAGTCATTGCTATTCCCGTGGGAAGCCCAAATAACTCGATAACCTATTTTACTTCTTCGCGCTCATACGGCAATACAGATTTCGCTCATAAAATTAGCAGCCTGGCTAACAAAAGTAATCTGACGTGAACATCGAGGCTAAGCAACGGCCCATGCGGCCAGTCTTTGGATGGGTAACCATGCACAAGACTTCCATAAAAAAATATGATATTTTCATCTGGGCGTTACTGTGCTTCGGATAACACGTTAATTTGTTGGGCCTGGACCACTACTCTTAGTACAAGCAGGGGTCAAACTAAATCAGGGGCTTGAAAAACTCTCGACGCCAGAGTTTGGCCACTTGGGTCATACTTAGTGGAAGAAGGAACTGTAAAATTTGATATATTAATAGACAAGGCCCTCGAACGCATAAGGAAAATATTTACGCGCTCGCTTCGCTAGGAGTTATCCCGCTTCGTTCGAATTTCCCCCAGGATGTTCTGGGCTTAAGACACTCCAAATATTATATAATTTGTGCTGCTTTGGACTTCTTTATGCTCAAACGGTTCGAACAAATACGGTGAAAATTTTCGCGCTCGCTTCGCTCGCGCATAGCTCGCTTCGCTCGCATCCAGCTCGCTTCGCTCGCAATTAGTTCTTGTACATTTTGACACAACAAACATTATGTAATTTGTGCTGCTTCGGACTTCTTTATGCTCAAACGGTTAGAACAAATACGGTGAAAATTTTCGCGCTCGCTTCGCTCGCGCATAGCTCGCTTCGCTCGCATCCAGCTCGCTTCGCTCGCAATTGGTTCTTGTACGTTTTGACACAACAAACATTATGTAATTTGTGCTGCTTTGGACTTCTTTATGCTCAAACGGTTGGAACAAATACGGCGAAAATTTTCACTCGCGCGTAGCTCGCTTCGCTCGCATCCGCCTCTTTTCGCTCGCACTTGGTTCTAGTAAGTTTTAGCACAACAAACATTATGTAATTTGTGCTGCTTTGGACTTCTTTATGCTCAAACGGTTGGAACAAATACGGTGAAAATTTTCGCTCGCGCGTAGCTCGCTTCGCTCGCATCCGCTTCTTTTCGCTCGCATCCGCCTCTTTATGCTCAAACGGTTGGAACAAATACGGTGAAAATTTTCGCGCTCGCTTCGCTCGCATCCAGCTCGATTTGCTCCCAATTGGTTGCCTGCTTGGCACACGCCAAATTTTTTCATCGTGAAGTTTATTTGGCTCTCCATAGCTAAAACTTAAACAAAATATCATTAACAAACACTAAAAATGTAAAAATAAAATTGTTTTAAAAAACAAACAACCGACTTCAAAAACACAACTAAAAAGGGAAAAATAATTTTAAGCCTAAATCAAATCAAGAATATATAAATAGAATAGGAGAGTTTATTTCATGTACTTATAAAAAACTATTTGCAATTTTTAGTAATCCTGTATTCTTGAAGTCGGTGCCATCTAATAAGAACAAATTAAAACTATTTTCAATTGTCTTTCTTTGCTGGCACCGACTCCAAGAATACAGGATTAGTAAAAATTGCAAATAGCTTTTTATAAGTACATGAAATAAACTCTCCTATTCTATTTATATATTCTTGATTTGATTTAGGCTTAAAATTATTTTTCCCTTTTTAGTTGTGTTTTTGAAGTCGGTTGTTTGTTTTTTAAAACAATTTTATTTACTTAAGCATAAGCATAAGAAGCCCACTATACGTTCCCATTGCTGGTACTTGGGGCCTTCTCTCACTAGGAGATATAGGCCATAATCCGCCATGCTGGCCTAGTGCGGATTGGCGGATGCCACACGCCTTCGGATATGTTTTTTACTTACTGTAGTTAATTTATTAAAATTATATTAAAACTAATTATATAAATAAAAACACACACACACACACACACAAAAACCTTACAAATAGTAGATTAAATCTAAGTCAGTGTCCGCGGGTAAGGTGCCTAAAATGCTGGCGGCATTACCTCGCTGGATCGCCAAGCTTATACGTTGGCCGAGGCTTGGCGTTAGCTTACTTACTTAAATTGTAATGCGTATACATGTAGTAAATACGTGAGGTGTCGACTATAGATCGCAGGGCGCGGGGGTGCGGGGGCGGGAAGTTTGCACTCATCATTAGATAATAGCGGCCAATCTGCGCACGCGCATTCTGACATTACGTTTTGTACCTAGGTAGCGGGCCTCAGCATATGGTTTTTATTATAATAATACTAGCTGATAACCTATTGAACAAGAATGTTGACTCTTCAAACGACGAATCGAAAGTTTCGATCCGTCGTTCGAAGAGTCAACATCTCCTGATGATGCCTTGTGGAAAGGCAAAACACGTGTTGAGTAAGAATTTCCGAATTGAGATATGCAACTTTAATATTGGAATTATATGTTTCAGAATGTTCCGGTGTGTGAGGAGACCAGCCACGCGGAGTGAAACTTCGTTGTGTTAGGAGGGTAGATTAGGGATTAGTTATACTGGTGTGAGTTGTAGTGGAGGTGTGGTGGTCGGTCGGAGGAACGCACTATTTTTTTTAATATTTTAATTTTTCCTTTACTTATCTTATATCTCTCACAGCGGAAGTACACTAAATATTTAATTTTGTCTTCTAATATTAGCTAACCCGGCAAAGGTTGTTTTGCCTCACTTAGGGGTATCAAAAATAGATAGTAGCCGATTCTCAGACCTACTGAATACGCATAAAAAATTTGGTAAAAATCGGTCAAGCCGTTTCGGAGGAGTACGGTAACTGACATTGTGACATGAAAATTTTACATATAAGAAGATGGTTCCTTACCTTTTGATTATCTGACGTTGGGTAGTGGATGGCGAAGCGAAGCACAAGATAGGACCAAGTGGCGTGCCTTGGGAGAGGCCTATGTCCAGCAGTGGACGAGCATAGGCTGATAAATGAATACATATAAAGGGTTTAAGGGGCGGCAAACCGGGTTCATGCTCCGGGCGGCATGTTCAGGGGGCAGTCAAATATAGACCCTCTGGTTGGCAGTCCTGCGCGAGTCATGCGCGAGTCCAACTTGGCCAATTATTATAAATTGGTTTGTTGTGATTAAGAAAACATAAAAACACTATTATACAAATAAACCAAACTAAATAGTAGAAAATAAATAATAACTTAAAAAAAAAATGGTTGCCTGTAAAGTCGGTTTTACGGGCGAAGATTTTACGTGCCAACGTCTGCCGCGTGCTGCGCGCGCGGCAGACCGATCATAGTTGAGTGGGAGAGAGACGCAAGGCATTCGGCGGGCCTCTCTCTCGTTCGGTGACTCATCGTAACGTTACCGGGCGTTACACTTTTTCATAAGTGACTCCCAGCCGCAACCTAATTTAAGACGTTGTCACGTCAAAAAAAAATTAAAAACCATGCTTTTTATAAAAAACCAAACTAAAAAATAGAAAATCCACTTTAATAAATTTAAATTAAGAATCAAATATACTACACCGTTAGATGTTTAAAGCTAAACTATTTTACTGAATTACTATCTGGTAACTTATAGTAAATCTAATTATCCAGTAAAAAATTTGAATAAACATAAAAACATAAACATAATAATAACTTTATATAACAAAGAACTTACAATATTAATAAGTAGGAACAAAACTTAGTACTAAATATTGCTGCTTGTTTGAGCTGCCACCAAACCCGAACTGAGTAACAATACTCGTATATCGGAATTATGGTAGCTTCACAAACAAGCACTATCAAAATAAGCTACTTTATTTTTGTTTATATTAGTTTTGAGGCGAAGCTCTTACAATTTTATGTTCCTACTTAAGATTACCACATTCAGTGTAAATTAATAATAGTGTGAATTAAAAAAAAACTTTTATTTAAAAAAAAGCGTTTTTATTTTTTTTGTGTCACCTTCCTCCCAAAACAACACGATTCAAGCTATGTGCGGCGAATGGGAGCCGAGAGTGCATTAGCTGCTCCATCCATCATGTAAGGTAAGCGAGGCTGGCAGCGCGCAGATTAAACCAACGTCTGCTGGGATATATGGCCGACTATTGGTGCCTATACACTACCCTCACACTTCATAATTATGTACACAAAGTAACTTATTGACTCAGGCGTTACTTTGCGGAAATCCATTGTAAATAGAAGACAAAATTAAATATTTAGTGTACTTCCGCTATGATATGATACGAAATCCAAATTAAGACCGATGGTCCGCTGGAAAGAACTGGTGGAAACTGGCTGAAGACTGTACTAAATGGCGTGTTGGAGAGGAGGCCTATACCCAGCAGTGGAATGATACAGGCTGATTATGATGAAGGGCAAAATCTTGATATTACAGTTTTTTCTAGTTATAAATCATTAACGGTAAAAAAATTGGAGAAAAGCTTAAGGGCCGTCAAAAAAACACTTTGAGAATAATGTACACTTAATTTAATACCAATCAGACTTGTGAATTAGAAATGGTTCATGAAAACTTAAATTAAATTTTTTGTACCAGTTTTTTTTATAATGAAAAGTCTGATTGGTATCAAAATAAGTGTAAATATCTTAAGTGGTTCTTTACACGGCCCCTAAGCAATTTTTTGTTATTTTTTTTAAACTTTAAATAGGTCAGTTGGACCACAATTCAGCTGATGGTAAGTGATCGTGAGGTCTACGGTATTTATATCAGTTTACGATTTATAGCAAAATAATTGTAATATCAAGTTTCGCCTTAAAAGAGACGTTAGAGACAAGCTAAGTTGGGTGTAGGGCTGTCTTACGTCTCGCAATGTCGTGTGTTCGATTCCCGCCAATGAGCTCAAGCTTCGGTGAAGGAAAACGTCGTTAAGAAACCATAGCATGGTAGAGCATTAGAATCGAGTAGTAAAATCTTGTACTCAGTTATTTACCCAATTACACGGCTTACGACAATTAACAGCACAATTAGTGATTATGTTGACATAGTGTACATATTCTGTAGACTTGGGTGTCGCTAGTCTAATTGTGTTGTACGCACTGATAGATACGTAATTATAAGCGTTAGATATACATATGTACGTACGTACATCTTAATATATATAAATCTCGTGTCACAATGTTTGTTCTCAATGGACTCCTAAACCACTTAACCGATTATAATAAAATTCGCACACCATGTGCAGTTCGATCCAACTTGAGAGATAGGGTAGTTTAAATCTCAAATAATAGTCGCAATTTTAATTTATTGCTAATTATTGTCTGTTATTATATTTTGACAGTCACAATTATCTGTTAACTCCAAATGATTCTAACAGATGTCGATACCTTTCGACTGGGTTGAGTAAGTAATCAAAAGATGTCGCTGCTATGGTAAATCTACAAACGTGTCATATAAGCTAATTGGTTAAGTGGTTTAGGAGTCCATTGAGGACAAACATTGTGACACGAGATTTATATATATTATGATAGTTTGGCTGACCATATAATTTTGAGTTGGGGGTTTTGTAAATTTTTAACCGACTTCAAAAAAGGAGGAGGTTATATATTCGACTGTATGTATTTTTTTTTTATGTATGTTCACCGATTTCTCAGCCATTTGTGGATCGATTCTCAAAATTCTTTTTTTAATTGAAAGAGTATGGTTCTGAATTGGTCCCATTGTCACCAAAATAGGATCTGATGATGGATTCCTAGGGAAATCGAAGGAAAACTTAAAAAGTTAGGTTATGATTACGCCCGAAGAGAGATTCACGCTCGTTCGGCTGTACTGATATTCATGAAATTTAAGATGAAAATAGATAAGACTATGTGTTACCACATAGGCTACTTTTTATCCCGAAAATAATTACTGTTCCCGTGGGATGCACCAAATAACACATGACATACTGATTTCGCTTCTATTTGATATGGGGGTAGACTAGACCTTGTATAACACGAAGGTTACTTTTTATCTTAAAAGTCATTGCTATTCCCTTGGGATGCCCAAATAACTCGATTACCTATTTTACTTCTTCGCGCTCATACGGCAATACAGATTTGACTCATGTAAAATTTGATATATTAATAGACTAGACACTCGAACGGATAAGGAAAATATTTACGGGCTCGCTTTGCTAGGAGTTATCCCGCTTCGTTCGACTTTCCCCCAGGATGTTTTGGGCTTATGACACTCCAAATATTATATAATTTGTGCTGCTTTGGACTTCTTTATGTTCAAACGGTTCGAACAAATACGGTGAAAATTTTTGCGCTCGCTTCGTTCGCGCATAGCTCGCTTCGCTCGCAGCCGGCTCACTTCGCTCGCAATTGGTTCTAGTACGTTCTAACACAACAAACATTATGTAATTTGTGCTTCTTTGGACTTCTTTATACTCAAACGGTTCGAACAAATACGGTGAAAATTTTTGCGCTCGCGCTTAGCTCGCTTCGCTCGCGCTTAGCTCGCTTCGCTCGCGCTTAGCTCGCTTCGGTCGCATCCAGCTCGCTTCGCTCGCCCTTGGTCCTAGTACGTTTTGACACAACAAACATATGTAATTTGTGTTGCTTTGGACTTCTTTATGCTCAAACGGTTCGAACAAATACGGTGAAAATTTTCGCGCTCGCTTCGCTAGCATACAGCTCAATTTGCTCGCAATTCGTTGCCTGCCTGGCACACGCCAGAGGTTTTTTGATCGTGAAGTTTATTTGGATCTAAAACTAAAACTTAAAAAATATCATGACTAACCACTAAAAATGTAAAAATAAAATTGTTTTAAAAAACAAACAACCGACTTCAAAACACAACTAAAAAGGGAAAAATAATTTTAAGCCTACATCAAATCAAGAATTAAGTAGAATCGAAGATTTTATTTCATGTACTTATAAAAAACTATTTTAAATTTTTATTAATCCTGTTTTCTTGAAGTCGGTGCCATCTAAGAAGAACAAATTAATGTTTGTTAAAAAAAAAACTATTTTCAATTGTCTTTCTTTGATGGTACCGACTCCAAGAATACAGGCTTCATAAAAATTTAAAATAGTTTTTTATAAGTACATGAAATAAAATCTTCGATTCTACTTATATATTCTTGATTTGATGTAGGCTTAAAATTATTTTTCCCTTTTTAGTTGTGTTTTGAAGTCGGTTGTTTGTTTTTTAAAACAATTTTATTAATTTAGTCTTGTTAACAAACAAACTCGGGATATCTTATCTACCTAATGTGGCTACATTGAGCTAAAATTATCCCAGTACAGACAGTTAGTCAAATTGAAAGGATATTGTCGGGTATAATTCTACCTTCGTCGTATAGCCTTCTCGGAATCCGGCCCAGTGGTTACCTCCACAAATGGTTCTTTGTCACAAAAAAAGAGGTAAAAGTGAGGCGTAAGGCTTAGGCATGTAACTTTGGGTTCTGCAGGAATTTTTTGTATTGAAATCATTATAACATTGAAGTCACTTTATAAATAAATAAATTTGCTATAAATGTCATTCTATTCAAAAGGATACGTATATTCAAATGTTATAATTAAATTATTCTGTTATTTAAAGTAATATTTTAAAACAATAATTATGATATATAATTATAAGTTTTTGTAAATTATTCCGATTTCTTAAACAGATTAAGTGTATTAAAGTATTGTGACATTATTTTGGTTTGTATTATTATTATTTAATTGACATAAATTTAAATTATTTTTTATCTTTAATTTTATTTTGGCATGTGTTAATTTACTTTTAATTAACTGTTTTTATTTTATTATTTTTAGCAACTTTTATTTGAATTTTATTGTGTTTTCTTGGGATACACAAATAACATCAAAATCTATGTTACTCCTTCACTTTCCAACGGCTGGACCGATTTTTATGAAATTTACCATGAAGATAGTTTAGACCTTGAATTAACACATAGGCTACTTTTGACCCCGGATTAACGGCGGGTAACACTGCGGGGCGCAACTAGTATACAAAGAAAAAAAAACCAATCGAATTAAAATCCAACTTAAAAAAAATATATCTTTACTAGCTGACCCGGCAAACATTGTTTCGCCTTAATAAAAAAAAAAAACTAAATATACAGTAGCCGATTCTCAGACCTACTGAATACGCATATAAAATTTTGAAAAAATCGGTCAAGCCGTTTCGGAGGAGTACGGTAACAAACACTGTGACACGGAAATTTTATATATTCGATAATCCAATTAATAAAATTATCTTTGTAATCCAATTAACTAAATTATCTTTGTAAAAAAAAACAAGGATTTTTTAAATACTTGGTTTTTTACCAGTAGCGTTTCCCTGAGTCCCCCGCGGAGCCCCAAGGATCCGCAATCATTTGTCCATCAGTCACAATGGTACACCGTTAGGCTGCGCGGGCGCAGGATGCTAAATAATTATACATTACACCGGAACGGTACTGTATTGAAAACGGCATACTTTTGCGGGCAGCGGTGATGATTTGCTTTTTAGTGAAGGGAGAATATTTTAAAGACGAATAGTACCTATAGTGGGTTCCGCACAAATGTTTCTTTTGTACATAAAAAAAACAGTGTAAGTGAATAGTGTAAAGTGTTACAACGTAGGCCACAGAGCTGCTTAGCATCAGGCAAGCTGTGGTCAAACGCAAACCTATTACAGATAAAATAAATAAAAAATGGTCTGTTGTGTCTCACGGCATGGGCAAAGGCCTCTCATGCCTCTTTCCACATAACTCGTCATCGGCTTTGGTGACACAGTTTATGTTATGTTTGTCAAAATTATGACCACATTTTTCCATGTCGACCCCGAGTTTTTTCGTACAGGTTTTCAGTATTCAGTTTTAGGAAAATTATTAGTCATTTCTCTTTTTTGCATGTCTAGAGGCATTTTTTAAGCATTTTCTTTGTATAAAATACTTAGAAAGCCATGTTCTGAAATATTAATAATTGAAATAGACTGGCGTTAAGTAAAATGTTATTATTTCGGGAAAATAAAAAAGGCACTTTTGTAAAGAAAAACAAAACTAATATTTTTATAGGTGAATTTCAATAATATGTGAATAATATAATTAATTATATGTCAATTTAAATTTAATTAATCGTCAAAAAAAGGATTTATTTTAGCAAATACATAGTCAATAAAATTTAAAAATATGAATAAAAATGAACCTATTAAAATAATATATGTATATTAATCCTACTACTATTATAAAGGCGAAAGTTTGTAAGTATGGATGTATGGATGTTTGTTACTCTTTCACGTAAAAACTACTGAATGGATTTGAATGAAACTTTACCACAATATAGCTTATACATCAGAATAACACATAGGCTATAGCTTATACATCAGAATAACACATAGGCTACAATTTTTGAGGTTTTTAATGTGAGGTCGTAAAAAAAACACATTTTTTGCGCTTACATTGCAAACGCTGACTGAATCCTACAAGATAAATCAAAACTATTTACTACAGTATTGTACAACTTAAAAAGGTCGACAAAAAAGTCCGTGATGGTATGTATATGTTTATCTCTTAGGAATAACCCACAATAACCATTTTTTATCCTTTACTTTGTACGAGAAATAATGGCTTATTTACGAAGCGATTTTAAGCAATACAGTATTTAATCCTTATCCAATTAAGTATCTTAAATACATTGTGCCTTTAATAAAAATCAATATGGCTTTTTACAGCATGTAAATTAAACAAAATTTCGAAGATATCACAGATTTAAAATGCAGAGTCATAGCAATTTCGGCGATAAATACCGGCAGCGGCGCCAGGCAAACGGGGCGTGGGGGGAGCGGGGTAGGTGCGGTGGGGAAGAAGTAGCTCATCGCTGAGTGCGCGACCCGAACACGGGCAGACGCGTGAGGGCAGACATCGATGACGGTTGTGTCCGTTTAGCGAATTTTCAAGGCACGATTTGATAAAAACGTATGGTCGCCTACTTTAAGTAATATAGGCCTAAGGTTAGTTATTGCCAGGTTTCTTTTTGGTTAGGAGTTACACGTACAAAAAGATGCTTAATTTTTACGAATTACTTCATTGATAATTCAATTACTATATAGATAGGTTACTTACAGTTAATTATAACAAATTATATTAGCAATAAATTAAAATTGCGACTATAATTTGAGATTTAAACTATCCTATCTCTCAAGTTGGATCGAACTGCACATGGTGTGCGAATTTTATTATAATCGGTTAAGTGATTTAGGAGTCCATTGAGGACAAACATTGTTTGTAACAATGTATGTTTTTTATTATTCTTTATTGTACACTACGTCCTTCTTTAGTCGTTTATAAATTCCTTTCCATACAAAGGTTGCCTGGAAGAGATCGCTTTAAGCGATAAGGCCGCCAATTGTGGTACACAAATTTTAAGTTAATTGTCTTTTACTGTGCCTTTTTTATTTATGTGTCCAATAAAGAATTATAAAATTTCCATGACACAATGTTAGTTACCGTACTCCTCCGAAACGGCTTGACCGATTTTTACCAAATTTCACATGCGTATTCAGTAGGTCTGAGAATCTTCTACTATATATTTTTAAGGCAAAACAACGTTTGCCGGGTCAGCTAGTTATATTATATTATTACAGATGTAAAAATCTAGTTATGGAAATATTAACTAAATGTTATACATTAAAAACCACCGATTCCCAAGAAAACTTCCCAAGGCACACAGACCTATGTCAAGTATGTAAATGAAGCTCAACAACAATCGAATTAAACAACCGAATTCAACTCAAATACGATTATCCATCTCCCAACAAATTAGGATACTAAAAGTTACACTGCATTGTCCTTGTTCATTTAATTATTTCTTCAATTAGATTAGTTAGGGAGTTAGCAACTTGCAAATACGTAAATACAATTTGTGAGGAGACCTAGTACGTATTTTGCATTACAACGAGGTTTTTGGTATCGCGGAATTAATTTGTGAAACTTATTAGAGCTTCAATGTAAAAGATTTGTGTACATAAAGAAAAAAATCTTGACTAATTATTACTTAAACAAATAAATAAATCACTTATTGCCATAGACGCAACGAACTAGAATAAATAGAAAAGTAACTTGGCCGATAAAATGGTTCCACCGTCCACGCGTGAAATACCGTGGTGGGCGGAGCAAAACAGCTACCCGCGCGCCGCGTAACCTTGATGCGACCAATCGCGTGCGAGCTTTAAGTGTATGAGTTTCATTGGGATATCAGTATAATTGTGTGCGTAGATGGATACAATTTCTAAGCGGCAATTGTAGTTACTCTTCCATGAACGTTACGTGGACCTCCATTATCTTCTACAGTTTATGGAGCAGCAGAAAAAAAAATATTCACTCACTGAAACAAATCAAAATGACAAATTAAATCACCTTAATTCTGATAGGAGTGGTTATGAGTTTTTTTTTACTAGGACTCATTTCACAAATGGCTGGTTAACCCCATACTGAAGCATTTCATTTCGCTTCACCTTCGACCGGTGTCTCCAACTCGAACATACCATAATGGTTTATTCTTCAGCCTAGCTAGGTGCCAGATTATAAGCTTGGTATAAGCTAGCCAGGTGAGGACAAAAAAAAGAAACCAAAATGAACATTATTTTAATTCAAATATTTTACCACAATGCTAAATTTACATACAGACGGAACATTTATGCCTATTTTCCTCAAAAACTACATCACGGCTAAATTGTATTTCCGGGAAGCGTTATCTCGAAGTTAGCTCAAATGAACATGCTATATTGTTTAGCTTTATGATTTATATAAAAAATACGGCACGTGTCTAAATTTGCAAATTTGGTCATCCGCCAACCCGCACTTGGCCAGCGTGGTGGATTATGGCCAATATAGCTCTCCTCGTGAGAGAAGGCCTTGAGTCTCAGCAGTGGGAACGTTTAGTGGCCTGCTTATGCTTATGCTATGTGTTTTGGAACTATCGATTTTTGACACTGAATTAGAGGTAACTGAAAAAAAAATCATAATAAAAAGTGACTGAGACAGATAAATAAATTATCACTTTATTATTTATGTCCATAGATATAATAAAAATTATACATGTCAAAAAAAAAGCTTTATGTTAGGAAAACCCGTACGGCCGTACCTGGTGCAAAGGTGCCCATAATACTGGCTGCGTTTCCACGCTGAATAGCAATGGCTATCCTCTGTACCAAGTACGATCGAGAACGGGGATGTCATAATAATATTAAGCGCAAGTTCGGTCGTGCATGGAGTACTGTTCGCATCTTTGGGATGGTTCTGCCAAATATCAGCTAGAAGCACTTGAATCCATTGAGAGACGAGTTAAGAAGCTCATCGGCAATTCTTGCGTTGCGAAGGCGAAGCTTCAGAGCCTAGAGCACCCACGCAAGGTTGCTAGTTTGTCGGTTTTTTATCGGATACATTTCGGGGAGTGTGCTCTGGAATTTCATAATTTGATTCCACCATCTCCGTTCTACTACAGAACGAGCAGAGAGACAGTGAAGATACACCGATACAGAGTTGAGGTTTCAAACTTTCGTACAAAACGCTTTGCGTCGACCTTTATTTACTGCGAAGCTTTGGAACTCACTACCTGAGTCTCTGTTTCCTGAGAGGTATCATCCGGGGGCCTTCAAAAGTAGAGTTAATAGGTATCTTCTAGGTAAGCGTGCCACACCGTAGCCTGCAGTGCAGCTTAACATCAGGCTAGCTGTAGTCAAACGCTAACCTATCAAGGATAAAAAAATATATATAAAAAATATTACGTCTGTGTTCAGAGATCATACAAAAAATTGTGTTTTTCCAAGAAAATTTTACAAAGGAAATGAGATTGTACGTTTCAGTAGAATTAACCTCTGTCACAATCGCATAATGACTCATTTTAACCAGAAGTCAGATTATCATTGTTTCACAGTTTTTTACTACCGAGAAATTTAACGTTTAAGAGAAAATCTGTTAGGTAATTAAATTGTACGGAACGTGATGAAAATATGAAAATGTAAAAAACTTATTTTATTAAGTCGTTAAAAATCACGTAACACACGTTTTTTTATTTAATAAGGACTTATAGGTTTGAAACCTTATTTTGAACCTTACTATTAGGATAAAAATAAATATGAAGGACCTTCTTTTCGATTATTAATTTAGCATTACAAATAATTACATTAGCTTACTAGCTAACTAATTACTGTATCTATACATAGAGTTTACTCGTAGCTACATATAACTTAATCTATGTATTATTGGTAGATATATTCTCATAATTATTAATTTACTTATCTATTATCTTTATACTCACAAACTACGAATATAGGTTATTACAATTTAGCGCTTGATAAATATATAGAATTAATATTAGAACACATTTCACACACGGCTGGTTAGCCTCATACTGAACCATATCTATTTTGTATTATGGTTGCTAACACAACTGACATACTACTTATACATACTTTACATCGATACATATTTAATTTAATTTATTGTAAAATATGGTAAAAACGTCTGGGTTTCAATCAGACAGCCCCTGATTCGATCCCGGTCTATGACTTGTTTTTCAAGTTATGTGTGGATTTACACTCGCTTTACGGTGAAGGAAAACATCGTGAGGAAACCGACATGTTTGAGGACCGTAATATACGAAGACGTGTCTCATCAGCTTACCCGCACTAGGCCAGCGTGATAGTTTACAGCCTGTCTCTAGAGAAAGATGGCCTCGAGTCCCAGCAGTTGTATCGTATAGTGAGTGGGCTGCTTATGCTAGTTCAAGTGGATCTTTTTAAAGGTATTTAGGCCCATAGGGTATTTGTTGATATTTCTATGTTTGAGTTTCTACATATTTTTTATTCTTGTAGTCTTACAATTGTTGTACAATAAAAAACATACAAGCTGTCAGGCCCAGCAGTGGTTTTATTTATTTTTTACACATTCACACACGGCTAGTTAGCCCCATACTGAACCATTTCTAGCTCGTATTATCGTTGCTAACACAACTGATATACTACATATACATACATACATATTATACATAAATACATATTTAACACCCAGACCCATAGCGAACAAATTTAGTTTAGCACAAAGATGTTGACCGGGCCGAGAATCGAACCCGGACCCTTCTGATTAGCATACCGGCATGGTAACCTTTACGCCAACGAGGTCGTCGATGACGATGGAAATGGATAGTGGGCTTCTTATGCTTTTTGCTATTAAAGTATATCCGGAAACGTTACAGAAAATGAATAAAATCCACGAAAACTGTCAAAGCCGCGACCGCAAAAAAGTATATTCAGACCATTTATTCGAAACTAATTTCGTTCATTCTTTTCTATAAGTTGATGCGTATTCCGTGACGGTGGCAAGAATCGTATTGTGGTTGCTGACAGACATGCGATGTGGCCGAATGCAAAACCTTACTGGAAGTTCGTGGAAGATTGTAATTTGTGCCGAAATAATTGTAAATTTTAAGGCAGCGGAAGCCAATTAGCGTATTTTGATAAATCCTATACCTATGTTGTATCTACATGAATAAAAGCCATAAAAGAACAGAAGAGGAAAGATGGTAGACATGATACTCACATTAAAAACATCAAAGAAGGTAATATGGAAGCCAGAAGAGGAAGACTTTTTTCTAATGTATCAAAACTTCTTTTTAAATTTGATTATTATACTAGATAGGTTTGCGCTTGTTCACAATTTACCTGATGGTAAGCAACATTGCGATCAAATATGGAACGGGCTTACCCAAAATCAAGAAGGTCATTTTTAGATCAAATTAAGGAGGAGCCTGCCTATTACTTACCTACACCATCTGTGAAAAAAGCAACTATTTAGCTACCACAGCTTATTACAGCCGATGACAAACAGTGAAGTCTTAGTAATAGGGTTCTGTATGTATCTTATTTTATTAAGTAGTATACATTTCACACACAGCTGGTTAGCCCCATTCTGAATTATTTCTAGTTTGTATTATGATTGTTAACACAACTGATATACAGAACTACATACACATAGGTACGAGTATTTCATATTGATACTTATGTATTTAACACCCAGACCCACAGCCAACAAATTTAGTTCAGCACAAAGATGTTGGGCGGGCCGGGAATCTAACCCGGAACCTTCTGATTGGCAGTCCGGCATGGTAACCATTATGCCAACGAGTAATGGGAGTACATACTATATTATTTCTTTGGGTAACGCTTGTAGCGCCTGTAGCTCGGCTAGCTTAGGTGATCTGACGCGATCATCGAAGCTAAGCAATGGTCGATGCGGAAAGTGTTTGGATGGGTCGACAATACTGTCGTTTTCAAGTGGCATTTTCATCTGGGCGCTACCTTGAATCGGAAGACATTTAAAATTGAAGATTCCAGCTGTTAGTCCTATTCGGTTAGGAATCACTACATAAATTTTTAGTTGTAAATAGTTTTAACTTTTATGACATTTTATAATACCACCTATTTACCTAGTTTTATAGACAAATAAATTATTCATTCATAACGAATAGTCGTTACGCCAAGTCAGAGGCCTTCGGACGGATTGAAAACTCTATACACCAGAGCTTGGCCACTTAGCTCATGCGAAGAAGAAAAATCAGATTTCTTCGGGTAGGAAACCCTCAAAACTGGAAGCGTAGTTAACTTATTGACTCAGGCGTTACTTTGCGGAAATCCATTGTAAATAGAAGACAAAATTAAATATTTAGTGTACTTCCGCTGTGATCCGAAATCCAAATTAAGACAAGTAAAGGAAAAATCAACTAAGATCAATTAACCAAGCTTATTTAACTAAGATTAATTAACTAAGATCAATTAACTAAGATTAATTAAGATTAACGTTACCTATCACAATTCGGAAGTTCTTAACTCTACACGTGTTTCGCCTAACCACAAGGCATCATCAGGAGATGCTGACTCTTCGAACGACAAGTCGAGTTTAATTTTGTCATCTATCTATCAAGTGTCCTGCACACTGGCAGTGTTTGGGGGACATTCCTCGCGTACGGTCCCGGCGGAATCCAGCCGGCTGAGCTAATGTGCCGTCACTAGCGAGACCTAACGTTTTTGGCAAACTCTCAACTGTCACACGCATAGAGCGCGCTGGGAGGGTAAGGCTGTCTCACCACCACAGCGGAGCGGAGCGGAGCGGAGCGGAACTACGGCAAGATGGAAAAATCTAGTAGAATTGCATAATAGAATCTTATATATAAAATTTCCGTGTCACAGTGTTTGTTACCGTACTCCTCCGAAACGGCTTGACCGATTTTTCCAAATTTTATATGCGTATTCAGTAGGTCTGAGAATAGGCTACTGTATATTTAGAAATAATTATTAAGACAAAACAACGTTTGCCGGGTCAGCTAGTAATAATAATAATTTTTATTTATGCAAAAGGATTGTTACATTGTTATACAAAATGTATGTTATAAATTAAATAAAAGTCTTAAATAGGTGTTAGTTTAAGCTAAATTTTGTATGTTTGGAGGCTCTAGCTTTCTCAGTAGGATTCCCTGATTTTGAGAAAGCTAGTTTCTCTTCTGGAGTGCAGTAAAAATGGAAAAGAAAGAATAGAATGGGTTGTTGGGAAACTGAGGCCAAACTTTTTATATCTGAAATTGGGCGTAGACTAGGAGAGAAATCAGGCGAATAACGCTCCGGATCGTACCTGGCGCAAAGGCTATCCATAGCTATACAACGTGGTAATGCCACCAGCGTTATGGGTACCTTTCCGTCAGGTTCTGTCCGGAGTGGCCTATTAAATTAATTTTATGAGTGTTATTTTTTAATTTTATTTATGTTTTATAATTGTAAGCGCGCTGCACCTAAGATCATAATGTCGCTTACCATCAGGTGCGTTGTGATCAAGCGCAAGCCCATTTGTTGTAAAAAAAAACATCTTTATTGCAGTCGCAACTCTTATCTGACCCTGGTGGTACATGCAGAGGGAGGCCTATACTCAGGAGTGGGATAAAAAGGCAGTGGATGATGTAATATATATACTTTTTTTTTTGGAAATTCGAAAAACACCTCTAAGCCAAGGAAGGTTTTTTATTCATATTTTTGTTCCTTACTCTGCTTGCGCTGCTTTGCTTCGCAGCGGTGTACAGGCGCCCTAAGGCCTATCCTACCCTCGTCAGTCGGCACTAAGACTAACAGCCGGGACCTACAATTTAACGTGTCATCCGATCCACGGTAGTGACCAGATGAAAATGCCATTTTTTTTATAACGACTGTCTTGTGCATGGTCTCCCTTCCGAAAACTGTACGCATTGTACGTTAACGTACGTTAACTTCGATGATCACATAGGATCTCCTTAGCTAGCCGAGCTACAGTCTCTCTTGCACTAGTAAACAGGCACAAAGCGCGTTTAACAGAAATTCCTACCGGCGGATCATATAACTCTCTTTCGCATTTCCACACGACTGTACCGCGATATGGTTTAACGTACCGGAAAATGTTCGCGATTGTACACTTTTAATTATTATGTCACGGTGCTTTTGTTCAAGTAATTATGAACCTTATAATTATGAGGTTTACGGTGTTTATGGCGATTTTATGGCTGTTTAAGATAAGCTGTAAGTGGGTGTTGGTAAGATAATCTCGAGATTGTATCGTTTGTCTTTTGTTTATGATTGGAAGGGGGGTTTTGGAATTTTTTAAGGGTTCCGTACCTTAAAAGGAAATAACGGGGCCCTATTACTAAGTCTCCACTACCTGTCTGTCTCCGGGCTGTATCTCAAAAACCGTGATAGCTAGAAATCTGAAACTTTGAAAAGTTATGTATTTCCCGTGCCGTTAAAACAATTAATACTAAAAATAAAACTAAGTACGTAAGTTACTTGATTGCAATTTTTATACACACGGCTGGTTAGCCCCATACTAAAACATTTCTAGTTGGTATTATAGTTGCTAACTACTTTATATCGATACATATTTAAGGAGTGGTTTAATATTCCTAACCTTTTTTCATTAATTGTAATGTTCTAGTAATGTTTTTGTTTCTTTAACTTAAGTTAATTAAATAACTTTATTAAATACTATGAAAAACATTTAGTTTTCTTCCCTTTTGGAACTCCTATTCCAATTTTTCTTTGGGTTCACTCAAGACCTCATGCGCCTAATTGCGTGATTTTTCGAATGCGCCTTGTTAAGGGTTAACACCCAAACCGACAGCCAACAAATTTAGATCATCACATCGATGTTTTTCGTGCCGAGAATCGAACCCGAGACCCTCTGGTTGGCAGTCCGGCATGGTAACCATTACTCCGACGAGGTAGCCCAAAGAAAGTCATGTGAAGAAAGTCTTATTTATTCGTATTAGTCTTAGTATTAGTAGTCGTAAGCTACATAGTTCCAGCTAATTCGCAGCAAAATCCGCCTCTGCTCCTTTTAATGTTATTTACGGCTCCGATCTCCAGGCTTGAAGCCGAGCTTGCCGCCCAGGCCAGGTCAGGCACCCGCCTCAAGGTCGCATCACTTGCCCCGCTAATATGCATTCGCTGCGTCTGCGCAGTTTCCTGTGTTTCCATCAATTTGCGGATTCAGTGCAGCTTTAGGTACTTGCCGGCTGATTGTTTGGATTTGCTGGCGGTTTTATAAGCGCTGAGGTGGTGTGTGTTTACGTTTTTTTTTTTTGACGTGACAACGTCTTAAATTAGGTTGCGGCTGGGAGTCACTTATGAAAAAGTGTAACGCCCGGTAACGTTACGATGAGTCACCGAACGAGAGAGAGGCCCGCCGAATGCCTTGCGTCTCTCTCCCACTCAACTATGATCGGTCTGCCGCGCGCGCAGCACGCGGCAGACGTTGTCACGTAAAATCTTCGCCCGTAAAACCCACTTTACAGGCAACCATTTTTTTTTTTGAATAAAGAATATTTATTTCAGAAAAAGATAGTAATGCGTACAAATTAAAATAGAGGAAAATACATACTAAAACTATAGGTACTTACAATTTACATTTTAGTACGCTTGGTTTAGCCCTGAGCCCCGCAGGAAGGCTCGGGGAGAGCCTGTGTTGCAGGGCGGCAGTCGTCTTCTTTATTTATAATTATTCTAATCACTAGTATTTAGACTTTTAAATAAAATTGTGAAACTTAAATTACTAACAAAAACATGAACGTAACCTATAAAATGATAGTTGGACGGTCACAAATTATCTTATATATTAACAACTAAGAGAGTAGGACTAGTCCTAGGACTAGTCTTACTATAAAAAGTAACCTATTTGTTAATCCAATGTCCAACCTATCTCCGCACCAAGTTTCAACAAAATCGTTTCAGCCGTTTGAGCGAAAAAAAATATAAACACACACACACACAAACTATCGCATATATAATATTATATTAGGATTAGGCATTAGGATAACCTTTTATAAAAAAAATAGCATAAATCAGATATGACGCATAATGTAAGCGTAATTTTAAATGCTTGCCTCGATAGTATCCAACCTACAAGTTTAAACGTCAATCGATTAGCAACTAAAGGTGGTGTTCTGACAGCCTTGAAAGCCAGTTATTCTATACTAGACGAGCTCCGTCTTTAGTTAGAGTATCGGTGACTTGTGTGGTTAAACGCTCGTCTGGCAAAATGCCTAGATGTACGCTGGTAAAAGAATAACAATATAAATAGTCGATATTATCATTAAATAAACAGTATAAGTGATATAGTGTTCAGGACTTAGAAAGATAAGAGTGGTGTCTACACTGATAAGTGGGGATGCATTCATACAGAATGGTATAAAATAATATTTCACACATTTACTAAGCTGTGTCAGAACTGTGGCTTCTCTTCAATATCTAAACTGGCCCTTAAATTAAGCTAATCTATTTAATTTTAGACCCAAAAAAATTCATACGTGCTCATCTTAAAAACAAATTTTGACAAATGTACATATATTATATACATTTTATAATATATTCTATTTAAGCAACTAATCTACTTAGTGTCCGTGCCAATACGTACGTACTATAACGGTTTACAATATACAATAAGTTTACATTCATTTTATTTTCTGAAGCTCATGATAGCTAATAACGTTCACTCACACATTTACGTAAATTTCAATAACTACTCGTATTAATCAATTCATTAAAACTGCCGCGTCATTCCAACCAAGCCCGAACCGTATACTTATAAATACCCAAACCGAGAGCGTCCGAAGCGCGAGCAAACTTCAAGGTTTCAAGATGAAGCACAAATAATCTCTACGTGTCTCACATCAAAAGGAAGTGCACCGTTTATATTTGGAAAATGTAAACTGCAACTGTTTATTCGAAGGCAGTTGGTTAACTTCTGCTTTAGGAGTAGGCACGGATGGGATGCGGAGATTCCATATTGATTGGGAAAGTTTTGTTTAGTTTGTATCGAATGGGATGAAACTGACCATAACTCTTGCTGCGTTTGTTTATCCACGGCTATTGCGTGAAATAATTTTGATTGATAAACAGAATGTTCTGAAGTGGAGTGGTACCGGCACACGTAGTGTAGGACGTCCTGCAACGAGGTGGAGTGAAAATGAACGTAAAAAACCTGGCAGTGGATGGAGACGATAATCTCAGGATAGGGTCGCGAGACGTGCCTATGAGGCCTATGTCCAGCAGTGAACGCAGATTATGATGATGAAACAGAAAGAAAGCCTACGAATCAACTGTAGATCGTATTTGCACAATGGATAAGGTTAAAAAAATAGGTGGAGTCTTTTTAAGAAGCGAGTGTGTCTCGGTGGAAAAATGCTTTCTTTTTTATCTGCCCTACACATTTATTGTTTTTAATTCAAGTAGTAGTTTTATGTGGATTGACATTTGCTTTACGGTGAATGAAGGGATCATCGTGAGGAAACCGGCCTGTACGAGGACTACAAATCCGAAGACATACATAGGTTTTCCTTGGAAGGAACTGAACTTCCATCACGTTGTACTTGCCCAAGAGAGCTCCTCTTAAGAATAAATCTGTGAAGTCACTACCCTAAGTAATGAGGAATTTGGCTTAGAAGAAATAGGTTTTGTAAGTTCAATGATAACATCAGTTTGTCATACCTTTCTCCTTCTAAAACACGTATTACATGAAATATCTGAAGAGATTGTTTGTCTATAGACACAGTTGTTAGACGAATTTTTCGATTGTGGCGTCTTGCATCGAAATTTTCTAGAAACTTTCCTAAACCACCTCTATCAATAAGAGACAGAGGAGAGCCAATCAAAGGCCTGTTTATTATTTGCCCTAATCTTAATATATATAAATCTCGTGTTGCAATGTTTGTCCTCAATGGACTCCTAAACCACATAATCGATTATAATAAAATTCGCACACCATGTGCAGTTCAATCCAACTTGAGAGATAGGATAGTTTAAATCTCAAATTATAGTCGCAATTTTAATTTATTGCAAATTATTGTCTGTTATTATATTTGTCACAATTATCTGTTAACTCGAAATGATCCTAACAGATGTCGATACCTTTCGACTGCGTTGAGTAAGTAATCAATAGATGGCGCTTCTATGGTAAATCTACGAACGTGTCATATAAGCTACACTATATATTTTTCATACCCCTAAGTGAGGCAAAACTACGTTTGCCGGGTCAGCTAGTTTAATATATATTATAATGACTAAATTTTGTACATTTATAGATTCATATATGTCTGTCGGCCTTAGCATATTTCGTAATATAAAATACATTACACTTTGTACTGTATTTGTGGTATATACGATCAAATCTGATGTTTGTGGTAAGATTGGCAACTGTTCCTGCGTATGCGCAGTAGTAACTGTCCGAGCCAAGGTTAGTCCGCTCGTTCTCGTATATCCGACGCTCCTCTTTTTTGACGTTTGTCAAATTACTAACAGCGTCCGCTGGATTTAGTGAGAGTACCGGTTTGGATGCATTTTGCTTGAATTTCCCAATGATTTCCTTTGAATATCAACTGATATTTTGTACAACTGCACAGAATGGTGGCAATTCAGACGTTCACACGACTGAATGAAATTTAAAGTATCTCTGTCTCTTTTTATCGTTAGTGATTAGCAAGAAACGACACGATCTGACCCATAGACAACACAACTTAAGTCACGTTAAATATGGAAGATGTGGGTAGTTTTAAAACTCATATAATTAAGTGCGTTTCGAAAAACTCAAGATTTTTTATATTCGACGGGACTTAAATGGTTTTATCTATGTCTCAGATCGTGCAATCTCTTTCTAGTCATTGATGATGTAAAGAGATAGGGCTACTTTAAATTTGGTGCCAGAATCGCCACCATTATTCCACAATTTTGTGCTAACTCCATGTGATTTGTGTTTTAGATTATTTTTCCGATTGATCCGACACGGAGTATTTTTCGTCATAATTATAAAAACATGTATATGATGATGATGTAGTCTATAAGTACGATAAAAAATATAGCTCATTCAAATATACTATCCGGCTGGCAGCATTATCTCCCTGTAATGCGAAATATATTAAGAATTATTTTGTGATATACGAGTACAATACTGTTATATTTATTTTCAAATTGACAAGTTCATCATACAATTATTAAACATCAAAACTTTTAAACATGTTATTGTCAGCATATTAAAATAATACTGTAATTAACATCACACACGTCAAGTGAATCGTTAAGATAATTATAATATTCGTAGGTACTACTAAACACAACACAAAATTACAATTATTCACCCTTAGGTGTCCATCTATTTATGGTCAACGAGGTAGTCTATCCTACCACTTTCTTATTCTGGATGCTGAAATATAAAACCGAAACAATGTATTAGATATATTTTTCTCAAAAGAGAAATAACGAAACTAAGCTCTATTATCCCACTTTGTATTACAAGGCATGTCTAATTATGCGCATATAGTTATGTAAGCGAAGACAAATGAAGTTTGTTTGTCAAACTCGTACTAGTTTGTGTTGCGGCTTTACTTGCGGTCAGTTGTTATTTGACTAATAGTGAAGGGCATCATTAGAGTTTGGAGATAATTTGCTGTTTGTATTAAATTTATCACATAGTACTTTATTGTACAAGATAGTAGAAGTAGGTTGACCAAAGAAGACGTGTATGAATTGTGTGAAAGAGGATATGAGAGAGAAAGGAGTGAATGTAGATATGACAACTGATAGAATAGTGTGGAAGTAAAAAACGGGCTGTGCCAACCCCATATAAGGGGAAAAGGCAAAGACAAAGAATAAGATACCTCTTTATTCGGCTTGATGGGTAGGCGACATAACATCAGGCGCAAGTTGAACCTGGACACTGCCTTGGAACAGCATCAAGGTGATTGGCATATGAGAAGAGAAGCCTATTTCCAGAAGTAGGGGAGAATTAGCAGTGGATGATGATGATGGACTTTTTTGAAATACAAAAACTTATAAGTTGATTTCTCTTTAACAGTGTAACTAAATTTAACAATAATGCTCACACAGAACAAAAATAAGATGAGGATATGCTGGTAAGCCGCCACGATAATATTATTAAATGCAGTCGACACCATAACTTCAGAAAAAAAATTTCTGGGTCCCACTACAATATGACAAAACAGCAGATATTATATATAATTCATATGGAGATTCGTTGTATTTTATGGTAGTCTCCAAGGACTTTAGTGACAAATCAGTACTGAAGTTATTGTTTTTTTTTAAGTCTAATAAAGCTAGTTGCAGTAAAATAGTTTCTTCTTTCTTTCACCCGTGCAGTTGTTCCCACAAAAAGTAAGACTGACAAGAAATAAGTACAGTACAAGCACGCTAAAAGTACCCTAAATACCTTCACCTCTAATCAATAACCTGCAAAAAATAGAAAAAAAAAAACATTAAGTCGGTTAAACGTACAGACACAAGCAAAAACTGCGCCATTATTATAACATTGACAATGAGTGCTCAATGCCATGCGGGCTGGAATTCCGCTATACGAGAGAGCTAGAATATTACTAGATAAGACTCATGCCTACACCCGCTACTTTACTATAGGCTCTAATAAATAGTTAGGAGATAAAAAGATCGACTTGTTGAATAGACTAGTGAATAGACAATAAATAGAAAGTACAGAATTATAATTATTATTTATTTCCTTAGATTATTTAGTTGTCTACTACCTTTCACAATAAATCATAAAATTAACATTAATATTCTGCTGTTTCATAACAGCCACGCAATATGTGCAAGTATAAAAAATATTGATTAACTTTCTCATTGCTATGAGAGAAATGAAAGTAAATGCGATCTTAAGTTTTCCATTTTCTTTTAAATAATCAGTACGAGCAAATTAATTTGCAGTACCTTTTATAAAAACAACCAAATTTAGCTGTATTAAAAAGTAGAGTATTCGGTTTTGCTAGCAAAACAGCATACCATCCTTTTTAGTACAGCAAAAATTGTGATCAGGATCTCGCACGGATAAATTCTGGCTATAAGTTTGTTTATAAGCTTTTTGTGCAATTCATTTTTTTTTAGTGTTTTACTGGTATATAACATAAATAAATAGCAATAGTAATAATAATTCAGTGCTACATTAGTAAATTCAGAGCCATATCTAGAGTTTCTCCATCTCGGTCTCCACAGGTAAGTATAAAAAAATCCGGAAGACCATTCTAGTGTGCGCCTGCGCATGTTTTATGTTAATCAAGCGATGTATGACAGAAAGCATTTCTATGTACCCGGCGCAGGATTGGCTCGGTGCCAGTGGGAGCTTCCGCGTTTTAAATTATTTGTTGCTACTGCATGTAGAATAAATAAAATAAATAAATATTAGGACACATTTCACACATATTTGTGAAAGAAACAATGGTTTGGTGCGGTTCCCCGCAATTTGTAGTCGAACTTCAGATAAGGTACCTGAGGAAATATGGATCGCCAAGACACAGGCTCACGCCTAGGTTGGGGTCCATGGAGTAAACTCAGCGGCCTTACTCAAAACGAATCAGCTATATAAACTGTGCAAATTATACAATAAGGCCGAAGTTGTATATGCCATAGGACGATTAATTGTAATGTAATTATAGTATGTAGTACGTAAGCCCTGATGTCCATAAATAAACTATTTTTGATTTTGATATGGATTTGCGGCAAAGAATATGGATGCTAATAGTACCTATACAGATATGATATATATTTTTTTAATATTAGTACACATTTCACACACGGTTGGTTAACCCCATACTGAACCATTTTTAGTTTGTGTAATGGTAGCTAACACAACTGATCCTACTACATATACATACTTACATATTTTATAAAGATACATGTTTAACAACCAGATGTGGGACTGGGCCAACAAATTTAGTTAAGCACAAAGATGTTGGCCGGGCTGGGAATCGAATCTGGAATCTTCTGATTGGTAGTCCGCCATGGTAACTTTTACACCAACGAGGTCGCAGTTAAGATTATATTATTAAAGACAAATTAAAGGTGTTATTATTCAATTTACAATAAACAATTTTAAATAATCATGTACCTACTTAAAAGTAGTCCAAATATTATCATTTGTTAGACCGTAGTACTATTCGTTTCGTTCTCTATAAATTTTTAAATATCCTAATCCTCAAAGCTGTAATGTATTCGCTGATAAGCTCTTTAGTCGTTATTATTTATTGTTTTGTTATTAATTTGGAAATCATTAATATCATAAATTACATACATAACAATACGTAGGTAATTGTTTTAACTGATTAGCACAAAATTTGGTATGGAGTCACATATTTCCTCAAGATTAACGCGTAGATTAACTTTTAATCCGGGACTAACTAAGCACTGAAAGGTCTTAATATAGTAATTAATTATATGTTAGAAATAACATATAATATAAATTATGCGCTAATTTTAGATAAAGATTTGGATCTAAATAATTCAGTCCAATTAACTCGTGTTCCACTCTCCATACACAATGCCCTTCAAAATCCAAATAAAACTTATCGCAGATTCACGTCACGCGTCCGCCGCGCTGTATAAGACATACTGTGACAGTTTAATCTGTTCAACGCAATTCTGGCAAGTCCCGCATCTCTATCAGCCAAGGTCAAGCATACTAGAACGCAACCAAATTAGTACACACAATAAACATTAACAAACTGACAAATTTCGCAAACAAACTACAGTTTACGCGCGCAGGAGTGCCCCAAGGTAGCGTATTGTCAATGTCGTTACATTTGGAACAGTAGGTAAGAAACTTCTCCTTGCACATATGTATTAAATTAAAACGATAAAGTATTTTCAGCAATTGCGTATTGTTTTGCTGAAGATAAATCGTTAAGTAGATTCAGGCCGAACTGTTTATGACCAGAGAAAAGACGATGATCCACCAATTTACGAGTCCGACATCGTTTTATGTGATATTGTTGAGAAACAAATGCGAGTTTAATGTCGTAGATGGGGTCGACGCGTTTTTGGCACTAGGCTTCCGAAGATGTAGGTGACCTGTCTATTTGGAGGGTTAATAAACTATGCTCGGTACAGGTCAAGGTTGTTTGTCAACATACGGCGTGGTCGCTACGACGTCATGCTTCATTTTATTGATAGTTAATTCAGAGGAGTTATATACCGCGCTCTAAATACCCCTCAACCCCAATTCTACAATTAAATTAAACGCGACAAAATTAATAATGTTGCAAATTCGTAAACTCTCAAACTTAATTATTTGTTTAGCGAAAGTCGGATCCTTGATAAATTAAAGACAAATTGGCTTAACAAATTCGAATGAAACCCAAAAATAAAAGGGATCACTCAACAAATTAACGCTGCAAAGAAATAACGAGTTGTTGAAGTTATAAAAATGTTGACAGTGCAAACACGACGTGATTTTGTGATACGAAATTTTTTAATTTCAATTAAGTATTGCAATATTTATAGCGTTGTATACGGGACGCGCTTGGAATGCTGTTTTTCTTTTTTCGGTATAGTAATGAAAATTTACGAGGCCTGGAGGCAAGTTTGGGAAAATGCCACCAAAAATGCGATCCCACTCACAGTGGGATGTCACTCACATGCTGCGTGCCGCGGCTCCGTTTGCGTTACTGAAAAGGGGGAAAAGTTGGAAAGAAGCTAGAAATATTGTTAGCGAGTACAAAAGTTCTATTTTTTTACTTTTTTGTTACGTTTGCTGTGTTCAGAATTGCCTCGCGGACTCTTTAAACAGAACTTCTTAACCGAGCAAAATACGAACGCGTGCATTTAAAGCCGTCTAAATAAGATGGTATTATTGGCAATTGCAAAATAAGAACTCTGCTTATTAATGTATAATTTTAACACACATTAGAGTAAATAACACAATACCATATTTTTTACTGTATATAAAATACAAGTTTGTTGTTTAAAGCGTAAAAACTATAACAGTGAGACCACTGGCAATTTTACGTATGACGCACTTATGATAAACATATTAAAAAGACTACTCCAGTAATTGAACAATGCTCAAAGACCTCAGGCTACTTAAAAATAAATACCTTGACAGCCAGTGATTCCAGACTATACTTGAACCAGAAAACCCTACTTTCGTTTTGCGGCTTGCTTGTGAAAAACATGGTTATGGAGTATTTTCTAGAGCTCGCCTGGCTAGCAACTACACTTCAGTTGAAAAATCTGTCGCTTGCAACTAGTGTTGTATTCCGGCAGTCTCCTGGAGAGTCCGTTATTCCAGACTATGCATACTCCACCTAAGTTAGAGTCGCTGAATCATATGATAACACAACCTGCTAGTCAAATGCGATAGAAAAAAATTACATAAAAATATAATAAAACTATTAGCACCAGATCTTAGCCACTTAATTTTGATCTTAGCCCGCACAAAAATCGAATACAAACAGTCAGAAGCAAAGCAGTATTAGAGAGATTACTTACAAGTTTATAGAATCATAATTTTCCATCTGCTACTGCCAACAATATCACGCAAGAACTGTTTATTTATTCTGGAAGAGGAAATTAGTAATAATAATACGGATTTGGCAGAGCTGCAACGGTTAAAAGCTCTCATGCCTAAAGCAACCCACTATACATTCCCACCGCTGGGACTCGGGGCCTTCTCTCACAAGAAGGAAGATATAGGCCACTATCCACCACGCTGGCCAAGTGTGGATAGGTGGATGACACATATTTTCGGATATTGCGGTCCTTAAAAATGTCGGTTTCCACTCGATGTTTTCCGTCACCGTAAAGCGAGTGCGAATCCACACATAAGATAAAATACAAGTCATTGGTGTAGGGCAGGGATCGAATCTGGAGGCGTCTGATTGAAAAGCAGACGTTTATCCCATTGAGCCACACTCTCATACCACACAAAAACTCTCGCATTGGTATAACACAATATATACTACTACTACTTATTATCCCGAAAACAATTGTGGTTCCTGTGGGATACGCAAATAACTTAAAAATCTATGTTACTTCTTCACACTCCAACGGCTGGAGTAATTTTGATGAGATTTACTACGAAGATAGGTTAGACCTCGGATTACAAAGGTTATTTTTTATCCCAAAAATCTAGGTTCTAAAATCCTACTAATGTTATAAATGCGAAAGTTTGTGTACGTGTGTATGTTTGTTACTTCTTCAAACACAAGCCGTTTAACCGAATTTGATGAAATTTGGTATGCAGAAGACTTAGATCCTGGATTAACACATAGGTTACTATTTATCTCGGAATAACGCAAGTAAGACCGCGGTGCGTAGCTAGCAAATAGATAAAATAGGCGCTACGGGAATATAAGGAATAGAGCTTTAAAACTCCATCAGCGAACAAGGTTACGTTTTACTACCAGATTTCATACTCCGATGATGCAGCTAGAATAAGAGTCATGAAAATTTAATCCCAAAAAAGCTTCTTTACAAGCTTCAATAAGGCGAGCTTTCTGAGTATCAGCTGCCATAGCCCGTTTTACGGTTTTTCGCCTACCATAGATGCTACAGGATATAATGAAATAAGTATTTTTATCATAATTTCTAGCTTTTCTTTTAGAAAACTTTGTGATGATTCTTTTTTTGACACTTCGATCAAAAATGTAATAGATTTAAAGTGATGTCTCTAAAAACGGAAATGAAAATAAGACCACAAGTAAGACTGTGGTCTTATTTGAGTTTGAGGAATTTAAGCGTTATTAGTATAGTATTACAGTTGAATTTTCTGACGCTCACTGCGTACGGTCATAAATTTTTATAGCTGTTATCGCGGAGCAAGATATTTTATGTTTATTACGGCACTAGTCGAAGCTCAGCCTTAAGATACAGTGGTAAGGTTGACTTGAATTTAAATATTTTTTGTGACGTAGTATATTGTAATAGATACAAAGATACAATAGCATAGTAAACTCATGCCATTTTTTGTGCTGTGTTTGTATGCAACACTGAATCTGTAATACGAGTATATTTGATCGAAGGAGAGACAAGATGTACCAACCGCTTTTTACATTACATAACTCCATGATTCATGTTTTTAATTGTAAATCCTTGAATAAAGATTAACTTACTATTTAAGATTTCACTGTTTGATATCATTGTTTGTCTTTATATGTATGGTCATAATAATTATGGTAAATAAAAAAAATATTCTTTATTATTTTAAAAAAGATATTTAATGGCATCCCAAGTTTTTGGCTACAAAACTAAGTATCACTTTGAGATGTTACATCTAAATGTCTATGCTAGATACTTTTTCTGAATATATGACTAACTAGCTACTCGTAATACGACTAACTGCGTCCCGCATTTTTACCCACCCTAATGTGGGATAAATAGTAGTCTATGCGTTAATCCAGGGTCTAAACTATCTACATGCCAAAAATTTATAAAGACAGGCAAATCCATTTGGACGTGGAGAAGTAATAAATAAACACACTTATAAACGATCTTTCGCTTTTATAAATTAATAAAAATTAGTAGGAAGTAAGGTATTTATTTCTTAAATTATAGGTTAACAAAATAAAAAAGATAATACGACGAGTTTCTACAAGTCTAAACACAAAAACGAAGCGCGTCTTTTCCAAATATTCCTCCACAAACCAGCAAAACAGTCCATATTCACACCCTTCCTCTGGCAAGCCATAAATCTTGGCATCCCATGCAAACCCCATCAAACCATGGGCGACTTATTGACGTTGTATCGATGTATTTGAATTTCAAAGTTCAAAGCAGAGCTTAGTTTTTATGCATCGCTCTAACCAAGCTTACGGTGGTCGGCGTAGACGTGAGCGGACTGGGTCCGTGCTAGGGCAAAGAATATTCATACAGAAGGTACTAGAAAAAAAAATAGCTTTCCAAAAACGGTCTTAGTCTTTGGACTAAGTATCAAAGTATCAAGTATCTTCAAGGTGAGAGAGAAACTTTTTTTTTACAATAAATGGGCTTACGTTTCACCAATTCACAATTCACCTGATGGTAAGCAATATTATTAGGTATCTAAGGTGTAAATGCGTAACACGCTTACCCAGAAAAAACCGGTTCATTCTTGCTTTGAAAACCGCCAGGTTGTAGTTTTCGGGGAACAGGGAGCTTGGCAAAGAATTCCATACGTTCGCGGTTCGCACAATGAAGTATGGAATGTCTTCAATGTGAGAGTGAATCAGTTTCTTCTAGGCAAGCGCTCTCCATTCCGGAATTCAACATCACTTAACATTAGGTGAGTCAATCTACGATCAAACGCAAGCCTATCTATCATAAAAAAAATTACACACATCACAGCTATACTAGTGATGGCGATAGATTTAACTTTACCGCTTTTGTGGTCAAGCACTGATCTATTAAGACTAAACGAAGCATTTGACCAGCCAGTCGCGTAACTACATAAGTTATCGACACTCCTATGCCTAGTTTAGATTAACTGGCACTCAAGGAGGGTGCTAAAACACACGGTCTAGAGTCTAAACTTTTATAAAGACAGGCTGAACCATTTAGGATAACACAAACTAGAAATGGTTCAGTATAGGGCTAACCAGCCGTGTGTGAAATGTGTACTAATATAAAAATAAAAAATATAACATATCTGTACACTATTAGCATCCATATTCTTTGCCGCAAACCCATATCGACTACAAATTGCGGAGAGCCGCACCAAAGAAAATAATATTGTTTCTTTCACAAATATTTACCCTTTCTTATTTCGTGTGTCTTTTGCAGCGAATACGTTCAGCGAATATTGATGGGGAATTAACAATTATATTGCTTTAATGTTTGTTTTATTCAGATTTGGGGGGTTCTTCTTCAGGGGACGGGTTTTTCACATAGGCTCTGTTTTTGCGTTTCCTCTTGTAGTTTTTTTTTCAATGTTATTTTCTAAGATGGTCTTGGCTATAGGGTCGTCAACTATGATATCTTGTTTTATAATATAACATTTTCTGTGTCTATTTTTTAATAAACTTATCCGTCTGTGTAGTTTTCTTATATTACATATTAATAATATGAAATAAAGTCTCATAATTTGCAAGTAGTTTTTACCTAACATAATTAAATTTTAGAAAGAAACATTTATTATGTGGCACAAAGAAAAAGAAAAGATTTTAGGTTAAAAAGGTCGGTTTCTTCATTCGGGTCGTTCTTGGTGACAAAGTTGGCCATCGCTTTTCAGCGCGGTAATGCAGCGAGCGTAATGGGCACCTTTACACCAAGGGTGAACAAGAGCAGGTTATTTGATATTTTTTTAATACCTATGTGACATTTATATTAAGATGTCACATATATGTTTTTTAAATGACATTATGTTTCTCTTTATAAAAAAAATCTAAAATAATAAAATACAGAAATAAGTAAATTGTTTGGACACAGATAGTATTTGGGAAAATAAATGATCCTTATTCAGTAATATTTTTTTTGGAGATAAAACACTTAAAACACAGGAATAATAATACATAAACAAATGTAAGACATAGATCATTATGTGAGAGTTAGTACGTAGAATTTATAAAAAAAAACAACCACAATAAAATACCCAAACATTCCCATACAAACAAATTAAGCTGGCTATGTTACTAATCTAATTTTCCGGCGAAGTATTTTGTAACAATTCTCAAATCAAGCAACGAGATGTGGTCACCGCTTATTACCATCATTACGACTAATTTAAATATTCTGTCAAAGGAACGCTCTATTCCGGACAGTCGTGAAGACAAGTGTTGGATAAATATATTGTGAAATTATATCATTACTAGCTGACCCGGCAAACGTTGTTTTGCCTTAATAATTATTTCTAAATATACAGTAGCTGATTCTCAGAGCTACTGAATGCGCATATAAAATTTGGAAAAAATCGGTCAAGCCGTTTCGGAGGAGTACGGTAACAAACACCGTGACACGGACATTTTATATATAAGAAGATTTAAAAATGAAAAAAAAACATAAAATAAAATGCACCTATATTATATCTGTAAAGAATGATTAAATCATTGGTGTATCTATAAAATTATATTTGCAAAACTACTCAAACTATTTATTTACCGATCAGATTTTTTAGTTTTACTTCATACATTTTTGTCCAAAAATATATCGAGTATATTAATGGTAATCATAGTTTTCTATAACACTGATACCGTTATTAATAATAAGCTTACAAACGAACGTACTTGAGTGAAGCTTTGCGAATAGCTTCATTCTAGGTGATAAAACTTGACCAGTTAATAAGCGTGCTTCTAGGCCCGATCTCTACTCGGATGTTTTAGAGATTCCAATCAAGGATTTTTTTTTCTGCATAAATAAAAAGAGCGTTTGTTTTTATTCTGTCAAATCTTCAAAAAAAAATCATTGTTTTAGTTTTTTTTTGTCAACTTCCGTCTACGAAACAAAAATTGATATTAAGTAACTTTTAACGATAAATAATTCTGAACCCAGAATTTATTTCCTTTTGCATCCTTTTTACTATAAATTATAAATACTAGTACACAATTAAGTATAAACTAGAATAAAAATAAATATTATAATATGTATATATCAGTAAGAATTCACTTTTGAGCTATGCCTGTACCTTTATTGCGTGACAAAAACGTATGTAGATTGTAGAACTAGAACAAACAAGTTTATAAATTACGCTTGTTGTTTATTATGCAAGATTTGTTCTTCTTACTGACATGAAATTACTTGTTGTACTTATATAAAAAAATACACATCAAATTCGGCCTCTCTTGTGAGGAGCAAAACTTTAGCATTCTCTTCCTGAGTCTCTGTTTCCTGAGAAGTATCACCTAGGGGTCTTCAAATCCAGAGTTATAAGGTATTTTCTAGGTAAGCGTGTAACATTGAAGACCATAGCATTGTTTAACACCAGGCAAGCTGTGGTCAAACGTAACCCAATAATTTGTAAATAATAAATTTGAATTTACATTAAATTAAATTGAATGACACATAATTGATTTCAAATTTAAGACACCATTTGCACCAGCAGCGAAAGAATAAATGCCTTTTTTATTCTAAATAGGTCAACGCTTGACCACAATTTACCTGATGTTAAGTGATATTTAGGTCTACGGTAAAGAGTGGTCTACTTGAAGGAAACGGTTCGCCTTAAAAATCACTAGATTATGGTCACTAGGCAACAGAGAATATCTTCTAATATATAAAATTTCCATGTCACAATGCTATTTACCGTACTCCTCCGAAACGGCTTAACCGATTTTTACCATTTTTATACGCGTATTCATTAGGTCTGAGAATCGGATACTGGTGGCAATTCAGCGGCTCACGCGACTAAACTAAATTTAAAGAAGCCCCGTCTCTTTTCATCTAAGGTGGCCAGAAAGAGACGGCACTTTCTGAATCACAGACAAAACAACTAAAATCACGTCAAATGTCGAATGTGCAGGCAGTTTTAGAGGTGATACAAGTGAGTGCGTTCTAAAGTCGCCTATATTTTCTACAATTGACGTGATTTTAGTTGTTTTGACTCTGGTGCAGAACGTGCCGTCTCTTACTAGCACCTAAAATGAAAAGAGACGGGGCTTCTTTAAATTTAGTTTAGCCGTGTGTACGGCAGAATCGCCACCAATGTCTATTTTTAAGGCAAAATAACGTTAGTCGGATCAGCTAGTAATATAATAACATTTGTAAAAGATCAAGAGACCTGTAATATAGATCACATTTTGTCAATTTATAAATCCACCAAAAGTAAATAAACCGTCGAGTTCGCTACGGATGCGCATGCGACTATTCTGCGCGAGGTCATCGATCTCAGTACTCGGTCAAGGTTTAACTCGGCTAGTACCAGAAACTAACAATAGATGGCGGCAGCTGTTGCTGCGTAATTTTTATAACCTATACCAATTGCAAAGATGTAGCTGAGAAAGTCATAAAGCGTAACAAGACTTTAGATATATAAATATTCTGGAAAACATATATTAAATTATAAGTTTATTCCAGAAACATTTAAAAATGTAAGAATATCAAACACAATTAGTATGTTAAATTTTATATATTATTAAGATGCAAAATGTCCCTAATTATAATGTCTATTTATATAAAAAAAAACCTATACCAATTGTTTCTATAGTCATCAACATCATTATCATATTATATTTTCACGAACAAACAATCACACTTACTTGAAAAACATTGGACATATACCTAAACGTCGTCGTAACGCGTCGAAACCCATCGGACGTTTCAAACGTTTTTAGTGTTCCGTACCTAAAAGGTAAAAAAGGGACCCTATTGCTAAGACTCCGCTGTCTGTCTGTCTCCAGGCTATATTTCAGAAGCCGTAATAGCTAGAAAGTTGAAACTTTTACAAGATATGTATTTCTCGTGCCGCTATAAAAACAAAAAATAAAAAAATGAAAATACTAATACCTCATACAGTAAACGTGTTTTTTTCGTATTTTTTTTGCTATATATCAATAACGGTAGCATGTAGACACTTAAAATTTTCACGGAATGTATAAATTTACGAGTACATTACTTTTCAAGTAAAATTATAAAATTTAAATAAAATAAATATTTAAGAGGGGCTCCCATACAACAATGGTACAGAACCCTTTATGCACGAGCCCAACTTGCACTTCCTCCTCCTCTAGTCGGTAGCTCAGTGCTGAGCATCGTGATGTCCCCGACCGACCACCTTATGGACAATGTGTCGCCAGTTATGTCGATCCGCGGCTTCGTGGATGGCTACACTTGCTTTCGAGCCAGTGTGTTCAGCCACCTGATCGGACCATCTTGTTGGGCTTCGACCTCTGGATCTTGTTCCCACCATTTTGCCAGTGACAATGAGCTTCTCCAGATTGTCCGCTGGTTTCCGTGCGATATGCCCGAAGTATTGCAGCACTCGCTTCAGGCATACCGAGGACATGCGTTGTTTGACATGGAGCTCATTGAGGATGGACTCGTTCGTTCGAAATATATATAAAGTTGTCAGTATATAAATAATGGGTGCCTAAGACACTGCGCGATATCCATACTTGACAAATAAATAAGAAAAATAAAATGTAATGTTGTTTTTTGTAAATTAAATGTAATATTATGTTTATTAATTTGCAAATTGTAATTTAATATTCTCATTTTTAATTTATTTTATTTTATTTTTGACACTTTCTAATTGTATAGTTTTTTTTTTGACATTATATAGGTATTTTCTTTAACATGTATGTATGAGTCCTTGTAACTTGAAAATAAATGATTTGAATTTGAAATTTGAATTTGAAATACTGTCCACGGGATGCGCAACATACGCCGCCAGCACTTGCACTTGGCAATTTTTATCTAACCTATATTGACCCACTGTTAGGCAAAGGACTCCCCAATAATCCCCACGCTTTAATGGCAGGGAATACAAAAGCAAATTTATTTATTTGTGTAAATTATTGTAGCTGTAATAAAATTATTTAAGTTTGTTCAGATCTGTCGTCAAAAGTAATTTAATATTTGTAATTATAATTTAATTTGTAATAATCAAGGCAATTGATAAACAATGGTGTAATACAGATAGTACCTTTACATGGGGAATGATTACAGACAGGATGTGTGATAAGGAATATTTTAATAATATATTTAATTTGAAAAATAAATTTCACAATTTATATTTATCTGTACCCAGCTAGATTATTGTTATTCCTCTTCTTATTCATATGTGCTAAGTGGCCAAGCTCTGGTGTCGTGAGTTTTCAAGCCGCCCGAAAACCATAAGTGTTATTAAATTATTATGGTTAGTATAGATAGTTTGATATAGTTTAGTTTTATTCTTCTGTACTCTTATACCATTTATATCAACAATAATAACATTATCGTACTTATTGTTCTATTTGTATTATGTTTTATTTGTTATACTGTCTTGTTAGAGGATAAGTTTATTTTAAAATGCAAACAGGTTGAATTGGACTACTTAAATTCAGGCCTTGCCTAGTTAAGTAGTCACAAGAGAATATGTTATCTAGTAATAAGTTAGTAAATAAATATTTTTTATATTCATTTTTATTTTTTCAATAATCTAATGCATCTACATATTTGACATACCAGATCTTACTACCATTATTATATAGTTGTGAAAGTTTATATGTGTTAGTATCTTTTTCACGCTCAACGGCTCAAACCGATTTCATTAAAATTTGGTGGTCCTGGGGCGTTTTGAAAACTATCGACACCTTGATACGAAGAAGAAGAAGAATGGATTTTGGTGAAAAGATAGTTTAGATTCTGGACTAATTCATTAACTTCTATTTATCTCTGAACAACGTGGGTTTCCTAAATGAAAGCACAATATCTAAGTTTTAAAATGCAGCGGGCTTCACTTAAAACTTATATCTGACAACAAATAATTAAACTAACTACTTTATTCTAACTATGGAACTCTGGAATTCCTGTTCCCACTGAACTACAATCTTACTGTGTTCAAGGCGAGATTGAACCGGTTTCTTCTTGGCAAGCGCGCTTCATCTTAGACTGCAATATCACTTAACATCAGATGAGTTATGATCAAGCGCAGGTCAATCAAGCATTTTAAAAAACCTTACCCAATCGGCTGGCTTATGTAGTGAGAGCTTTGATCAAATATATATCAACACAACACAAAAAATGGCATGAGTTTACCATACTATTGTATCTGTTACATTAACACAAAATACAAATTATGTTTCAATTTAAGTCAAATATAAATATTATTACTTACCAATGTATCTTAAGGTTGAGTTTCGACTAGTGTCGTAGTAAACATAAGCTATCTTGCTCCGCGATAACAACTTTAAAATTCTATGACTGTATGCAGTGAGCGTTAGAAAATTCAACTGTAATACTTTACTAATAACGCTTAAATTCCTCAAACTCAAATAAGACCACACTCTTACTTGTGATCTTATTTTCCTTGCCGTTTTTAGAGACATCACCTATATCTAGTACATTTTTGATCGAAGAGTGAGAGCATTATCATTGAACAGTGCAATCCTCAGAGCAATAAAATGCTAGTCAACGGTTTGTAGCTCGTAAAACAAATCAAATTACCTACACAATGGCCGACACCGGGGCTCGGCAGCGTTATTGTCGATTTTATATTCGATAACGTTGGTTTTAATTCGTTCGGTGGAGTGAGCTTCCGGTAATGGGCTTAGGTCTAGTCGACTAGTCTTTATGACAATTTAGTTAGATAAAGCACTAAAATTACGAACCTTCAAGTAATCTTAGATTGGCGATGTTAAGAGCATATTATTGAATTTTACAGTTTTTTCGTTATAAATCATAAATGGTAAAAAATATTGAAAAAAATAATCTTAATACCGTGTTAAGAGCAACTCGAAGAATATGTATACTTATTTTGTTACTGGTGCCGCCAAAATTTAAACGATGGGTAACGTAGGCCTAGTTTGATTAAAGTGGACTGTATGGGTAAAAGGAAAGGGCGGAATGTGAGGAAGTTACGCAGGAAGGGGGTTCAGATCCAGACACAGACGTAGGCTCCTCTCCTTCGACGACGGCACCATATGAGATTATGGGCTTATCAGCCCCTAAGCACTTTGGGTCTGAAGTATTCTTGAGTCTTCTATTCACTAGTGTACACCTTTCACACAACACTGGCTCCTGTTTACTCCAGGAATACCATGCACTGGTTCACTGATCAAGGATGACCGATAACTCCGAAGTCCTTGATACCCGACAAGTCCAGGTACAATAACTTAGCGCGCGCGCGTGTGGGTTGGTGATGTCTAGTTAAGTGTCGCCGACGTATTGCGGATGACTGCCTGTATCTTTTTACAGGATGGGATAGGAGAGGGTGGACCGCAAAAATATTGAATGCGTCAAACGAAACGTTGACGTGTCAGAATTATTGAAAGATGACGACACCAGTTACCACTCAGACTTATGAATTAGAAATGAAACTGGTTCATAAAATCTAAATTCTAAATTTATCTAAATATGTAATAGTAAAATCTTCATTTATTTTTTGAGCAATTTACATACATACGTCTTCCGATATTGTGGTCGAACATATCAGTTTCGTCATCATTATCATCAGTTTTTCGTCACGAAGTTTTAATTTACAGTAAAGCGAGTGCAAAAAAAATTGGTATGAATGTTTAGACTTTGAATTAACACATAGGCTACTTTGCATCCCAAAATAATGCGAGTAGCAGCTAGTAAAACTTATTTTTTTTTTTTTGTTTTTGACACATTCACACACATCCCCATACTGAGCCATTTCTAGTTCGTATTATGGTTGCTAACACAACTGATATACTACATATACATACATACATATTATATATAAATACATATTTAACACCCAGACCCACAGCCAACAAATTTAGTTAAGCACAAAGATGTTGGCCGTGCCGGGAATCGAACCCGGAACCTTCTGATTAGCAGTCCGGCATGGTAACCTTTACGCCAACGAGGTCGTCAAAATTGACTTTGCATCTAGGTATAATATGCAACAAGCCGCGATGCCACGGGTCGCGCCGGAAATCCGTCATTAGTCCAAATGCCCATGTTTTGGTCCACTGCCAAGATCACGGACGGACTATTTTGTTGTAAAAATAGTGCATTAGCGTTGTCTTAAATGTTTATGCTTACGTATCAAACTCACTGGAGTATAACGGAATGCATAGAGGTAATGAACTACAAAATAAAGAATTAGTATCTTGATCCCTGTCTCCAGGCTGTATCTCAGAAACTATAATAGCTAGCAAACTGAAACTTTTACATGATATGTATTTCCCTTGCCGTTATAGCAACCAATACTAAAAAATATAAAAATAAAAAATATTAAGGGGGTCCCCATACAATAAACTTTTCTGTATATAAATGTTTTTTTTTTCGTATATTTTTGCTTTAAGTATATCAATAACGGTAACTGCTAGATACTTAAAATTTTCACGAAATATATAAATATGCATAATTATGAACTATCAAATGAAATTATAAATTTTAAATAAATTAATATTTAAGGGTGGTTCCATTCAGTAATGGTACAGAACCCTACATGCGGAGCCAACCTTGCACTTGGTCAATTATTGGTTGTAGTGAGGTATATAAGCATAAACAGCTACACTATACGTACCCATTGTTGAGACTCGGAGTCTTCTCTCACAAAGGGTGAGATATAGGATATAATCCATCACGCTGGCCAAGTGCGGGTTGACGATTGACACTCATAGATAATGTGGTCCTCAAACATGTCGGTTTCCTCAAGATGTTTTACTTCAGTGTAAAGCGAGATCAAATCTACACATGACTTGAAAAACAAGTCATTACACCAATGACTTGTTTTTCACTTGGCTGGGATCGAACCAGGGGCTGTCTGATTGAAAAGCAGATGTTTGCCCACTCAGCCACATTTGCCAAGCACATCTAGTTAAAATTGTCTACTTAGATCATACCATAGAAGAAAAAGAAGGTAGAAAGAAAGAAAGAAAGCAAATAAATTATTTATTGTGACAAATCTACACAAGACAAAATATAATTATTAAAATAGTACTCATAGTAAATAATCGAGAATAGATTTAATCAAGTTTTACAATTTAACATGTTATCCTACCCACTGAAGCCAAACGTAAATAGGTATTTTTAAACGACAGTCTTATGCATGGTCACCCATCCAAACACTGTCCGTATCGACCGTTGCTTAACCTCGATAATCGCGTCAAATCACCTCAGACAGGAACTTTATTCACGTGTCTTCCACCAACGTTCGACCGATGCGTCCTTATATTCACAGAAAAACAAGGTATACGTATGAAGAACTAAAAATAAATTTACTGCCGTAACTTTTTACTGATCATTTAGTATCATCGATCGATACGGATCAACAGTAAAAGTTCTTATAAAAAAAAAAAGATTTCAATCATCTCCCTATTTAAATCTTCTTCTCTTTCTTCGTATGAGCAAAGTAGCTAAGCTCTTGCGTTGAGAGTTCATTTATTCATTTATTCAATTAAATAGTTATAACAGTTTTTACACCAAAGCGCTAACTATTTTAGACTTATAAACTACACTCCTGAATACACACACAGAATACACACACAATCACTAGAGTAAGACGAGAGTTGTCTTCAAGGCGAGAGTGAATCGGTTTCTTCTAGGCAAGCGCGCTTCACCCTAGATCGCAACATCACTTAACATCAGGTGAGTTGCAATCAAGCGTGTTGCCTATCCATCATACAAAAAAATAATAAAAAAATGAGAGATTTCAAGCCGCCCGAAGGCCTCTGACTTGGCTTAACGACTGCATGTACTAAGACTAACAGCAGAGATCTACAAATTAACGTATTATCCGATCCACGGTAGCGCCCAGATAAAAAATCCACTTGAAAAACGAAAGTCTAGTGCATGGTTCACAATCCAAACACTGTCCGCATCGACCGTTGCTTGGCTTCGATGATCGTGTCAGATCACCTTAGCTAGCCGAGCTACAGGCGCTATTTAAATTATTGTCTTTTTAATCCAAGTCTGATTTATAAGGGGTTTTGAAGCTAAGCTTTTTTAAAGCTGAAATTGGGCGCGAACTAAGAGAGAGGGCGGGTGAATACCGCTCCGGATCGTACCTGGCGCAAAGGCTATCCATAGCCATAAAACGCGGCAATGCCACGAGCGTTATGGGTACCTTTCCATCAGGTTCTATCCGGAGTGGCCTTTTGAATTAGTTTTATTTGTGGTTTATTTTAATTAAATAATTTATTTTGAAAGGTAAAATAAGTTATAATATGAATGACTCTGTATTGTTTGATTATTTCGAGTATTGAACACAAGATCCAGTTCAGTGATTATACTAAAGTAAGTACTAGTTTTTACTCATTTTTTTGTGTTCTTAACCCCAACGAAAAAACGACTGGTATTATAAGTGTGACGTGCCTGTGTATGTGTGTTTGCGTGTGTGTCTGTTTGTGGCATCAAAGCTTTCGAATAGGTGGACCGATTTGACCTAACACTATCATATGGTTTCCTCACAATGTTTTCCTTCATCGAAAACTTGAGCTCATTGACGGCAACCGGTCTACAGGGCGTAAGGCGGCCACACGCCCGACTGAGCTGTCATCGCTACAAGCAATTTGCTATATGCAACTACAAATAAAACATATTTCGTGACTTAAAATAACACGCGGAATAAATGGAGCAAAAAAGCTGTATATTCGTCTAAAATGCATTTTATAGGCTATAGATAATCCTGTACATTAAACATCCATTTATTTATTATAACCATAAATCAGACGCTTCGAGGTGCATCACAGGCAAAGTGCAGTGATCTTAAAATTAACCTTCGCTTGCGAAAAACCAACCTTATAACTTTCACATTAAAGTCCATAATCCCAGAAAGTTGTTTAAAAACATATGACATTTCGAAATGGATTGAAATGCTGACGACCTTTCGTTGTGATTTAAACTTTATATCCTTGTAGTTAAATTCCTTTTTTGAATAACATCGTGTAGTTTAAAATTTCCTGAAATTCTACAAACATTCAAAATTCGACTCTATTCTGTATGGTATATTCAAATTCAAATCATTTATTTTCAAGTTACAAGGACTCATACATACATGTTAAAGAAAATACCTATATAATGTAAAAAAAAAAAAAAAAAAAAAAACTATACAATTAGAAAATGTCAAAAATAAAATAAAATAAATTAAAAATGAGAATATTAAATTACAATTACAATTTACAAATTAATAAACATAATACTACATTTAATTTTCAAAAATCAACATTACATTTAATTTTTCTTATTTGTCAAGTATGGATATCGCGCAGTGTCTTAGGCACCCATTATTTATATACTATCTATGGTATAGGGATGATAATCTTGTTTTCCGCAGTTTATACGATGTTACGACTGACGGATATAAAAAATTACCTCAGCTAGGGCATCGCTGCAAATATTTGCAGTTCACGTTAACTAGTAAAATAATAATACTAATAATCATTATTTATTTCTGAAAAGAATTGTTACATTTTTTCACTAAATTTTATGTGCTAGGAAATAAATAAATAAACATCTTATTTTAGTGTTGGTTTTAACAAATTTTTGCATGTTTGGAGGCTCTAGCTTTCTTAGTAGGATCCTCTGAGTTTGAGAAAGCTAAGATGTATTACTTGAACTGTTAACTAAATTTTTTTTTTTACACATTCACACACAGCTGGTTAGCCCCATAGTGAACCATTTCTAGCTCGTATTATGGTTGCTAACACAGCTGATATACTACATATACATACATACATATTATATATAAATACATATATAACACCCAGACCCACAGCCAACAAATTTAGTTAAGGACAAAGATGTTGACCGGGCCGGGAATCGAACCCGGAAACTTCTGATTAGCAGACCGGCATGGTAACCTTTACGCCAACGAGGTCTTCAAAACAAAGTTTAATAATTCACCACGCTGACCAAGTGCAGGATAGCGGATGACACACGTCTTTGGCAGTTGTAGTTTACAGAGCATATGGGTTTTCTCTTTCTTATTTTCTTATTCCCTACTATTTTTCGTCACAGTTAGAAAAAAAAACAAAGTAATAGTGGATTTTATCAATTTGCTAAAAGTTTGAAACGATGACAGCTATGTTGGGCGTGTGTATGACTCACATTCCGAAGGTCATGGGTTTGATCCCTGCCAATGAGGAACCCTAGGAGGTAGGGTTTTTATTATTTATTTTTCTAGTGCTTGTCTGGCTAGCTACAACACTCTAGTTTAAAAAAAAACGGTAGCCAGGAACTTATCTTCGATGTTAAGAGTAAAAAAAAAACATATTAAAAATGCATGATTTATTTTTAATACTTTTTCCTTTAAACGCGGCTGGTTAACCCTATACTGAACCATTTCTAGTTTGTATTATGGTTGTTAAGACAACTGATATACTACATATACATACATAAATACTTAATATCGATACATATTTAGCACACCCATACCGACATCCAACAAATTTAGTTTTAGCGCAAGATGCTGGCCGTGCCGGGAATTGAACCCAGAACCTTCTGATTGGCAGTCTGGCATGGTAACCATTGCGCCAACGTGGTTGTCAATATTCCTATTCATATATATTAATTCAATAACTAACAATAGTAAATATAAAACTATACAATTGAAGTGATTTTTATTTTTTGGAATTGTGACCATGGACCTTAAGAATATAGAAACAAAAGAAAGCTTTCGCATTTTGAACAATAATATAATATACTTTATACCCCATGTATTGGTGCTTATAACCAATCTACCACAAAAAAATACACTAAAAATCATCCAAACCGAAAAAAATTGCAAGAAAGGCCAATAGAAAACAGCTAACAGCAATATATTCAGTAAATAACTGCAAATAAAAAATCATAATTTCCGACTGTCTATGGAGCACAAAACCAAATTGAATCCATGAACATGTCAAAAAAATTAGGTTTGAACTCGAATCTGATATAAATACTCGTATTAAGAACCTTTTTCCTCATTCTTCTTTCGTATGAACTAAGCTCTGGTGTCGAGGGTTTTCAAGCTGCCCAAAAGTCTTTTTAACAACTCCTTTTTTTTGTTTTTTTTTTTTACTGGCTAACCTCTAAACTATTTCTAGTTCGTATTATGATTGCTAACACAACTGATATACTTCGTATACATACATACATACATATTTTATATCGATACAAATTTAACACCCAGACCGACAGCCAACAAATTTAGTTTAGCACAAAGATGTTGGCCGTGCCGGGAATCGAACCCAGAACCTTCTGATTGGCAGTCTGGCAAGGTAACCATTACGCCAACGAAGTCGTCGGTCGGCTTGTACTCAAACTAACAGCCGGGATATATACCAGGGGCCGTCTGATAGAGAAGCAGATGTTTATACCACTGAGCCACACTCGCTTTTTTTCGCTAACCAACATATAAAATATTCTATATACATAGCTAGCTTCGTCTATCGGTGCTAGATAATTTACTCCGGGATATAAAATTGTCATATGTGTTAATCCAGGGTCGAAGCTATCTTCATGACACATGTCATTAAAATTGGTTGAACCGTTTGAACGTGAGGAAGTTATAAACATACACACACACTAACAAAGTTTCCCCTTTTGGAACTCTCTTCCTGAGTCTCTTTTTCCCGAGAAGTACAATTTGGGGGTCTTCAAATCTAGAGTAAATAGGTTCCTTCTAGGCAAGCGTGATACATCTTAGACCACAGTCAAGCTAGCTGCGGTCAAACGTAAGCCTATTCATCAATAAAAAAAAAACTAAAATCTGAGAGGGCTAAGTTCAAGTTGATCTTTTTAATGTAGTTAGCCCATAGCTTTTATTCTTGCAGTTATATATAATTATATTTTGCGAAAAAAAACATACAAGACAGAACTTCTTCCTATTGAATCAGTTTTTAGGTTACAAAAAACACTCTAAAACAAAAAAAACATGTGAAAATATTTCTCTTAAATTTAAGTTAATCAAAGAACCGCCATGTTACGTATAAATCACTTCCAATCACGAAAATTTTATTGTTCTTTTTAGGGTTCCATACCCAAAGGGTATAAACGGAACCTTTTTGCAAAGTTCATCTGTCTGTCCAATTTTCTGTCTCACATTGGGATGTACCTGATACAGTGACAATAATAAGTCAGTTGAACTTTTCATAGTTATGTAATTGACGTCCTTTTTGGCGTAATGGTTACCATGCCGGATTGCCAACCAGAGGGTCCCGGGTTCGATTCTCGGCACGGATCTTTGTGATGAACCAAATTTGTTGGCTGGCGGTCTGAGTGTTAAAAATTTATCGATATAAAGTATTTATGTATGTATAAGTAGTATATGAGTTGTGTTAGGAACCAAAATAATAACTAGAAATAATTTAGTATGGGCTAACTAGCTGTGTGTGAAATGTGTCCTAATGTTTATGTGTAAAAATATGTTACCGTTATAATAAACAAATTAATACTGCAAACATAAAAAAAAATCTCTAACAATAAAAGAAAACGTATTTTTGCAGTTTTTATAGACGGAACCTTTCGTCCGCGAATTAGATTCGCGGACCATTTTAATTTAGTAATTGTTTAATCAACTCTGATTGATTTGAAATCATTTCGATAAAAAAAACATCCTAAAAGCTGTGCCGTAACTGATGTGTTTTCGTGCTAAAATCACATCCTATTCGTGGATTGGGCAGGCCTATAAACAATCAGCTTAATGCAAACTTTGACTGTAACTTGCTATAAAACTATAAAATTATCCTTGCTAAATAAACACCGGCCCACTTTGAGGGCTAAGATATCAACTTAGAGCGATGTTACTCTACATACAACAACATAAGCAAATTCAAATTTCTCATTAAATTCAAATAAATTTATTACGAATATAGTAAGAGTATACAGACCAATCAAAAATGCACTATTTTCTGCCTTTCGGCAAGCATTTATTGTATAAAAGTAACTTGGCCGATAAAATGGTTCCACCGTCCACGCGTAAAATACCGCGGTGGGCGGGGCAAAACAGCTACCCGTGCGCCGCGTGATCTTGTACGACCAATCGCGTGCTAGCTTTGTGTGTGTGAGTATCGTTGGGATAGCAGTATAATTGTGAGCGTAGATGGATCCAAATTCTAAGCGGCAATTGTATGGAGCTACTTTTCCGTTTATTCTAGTTCGCTGCAAACCCGCCATATATGTATCTATACCAATATTATAAGAGGAAAAGTTTGATTATTTGTTTGTTTGACGCAAATAGGTTCCGAAACTACTGGACTGATTTGAAAAATTCTTTCACCGTTGGGAAACTACATTATACCTGAGCAACATAGGTTATATTTTGTCCCTCTTTTTAGTTTTCATATTTTTAGTATTTGTTGTCATAGCGGCACGGGAAATACATAACTTGTGAAAATTTTCTTTCTAGCTGTCACGGGTTCTGAAATACAGTCTATTGACAGACAGACAGACAGAAAGCGGAATCTTAGTAATAAAGGTTTTTTTTTTTAAAAAGGCCTCCTTAAATCCGCTATGTATCAGTACAGAACTTGGGCTGTACGATTTCACGCCCGCCACTGCACGTCGTATCTGGGTTTACGATCCAAACTATTAAGGATCAAATGGCTATATACAATGGTCGGATTTTACAATCAATGGAAACCAACTAGATAATGCTGAAGTTAATGCCTACATTTGATTTATGTCACCCGTAAATGGTGTGTTGAAACTCGAATCGTTATGATGCTGATTTTGTGAATTGCGCAAAATTTGAGGCGGAGAGTTTAAGGCAATATAGGATCAAAATATTTATTATTATTATTTTAAGGTGGTTCCGAGACACTGCTGGGCAAAGGCCTCTATATCCTCTTTCCACTCATCCCGGTATGAATAGCATATTATTATTTTTTCTTCTAAAATCTTGCGTAAATTGTTTTATTTTACTTTTGCCTTTGATTCAGTGTTGTGAATCGTTAGAGCTCCGAAACCAGATTGAATAAAATTCGCTCGATAGTTTAATGTTTAAAAAAAATGGTTTTTTTAATTTATTTACTAGCTTTGTTTTTGCCTGAAAAACTTAAGGGTTAACAACCCTTATCACATAGGGGTATGAAAAATACATAGTAGCCGATTCTCAGACCTACTGAATACGCATATAAAATTTGGTAAAAATCGGTCAAGCTATTTCGGAGGAGTACGGTAACTAACATGGTGACATTTTATATATTGAAGTCAAGAAGAATAAGATGTGCTTCTGAAATAAATAAGGGATTCAAAACAAATCTTACTTTTTGCTTTTTATTTTTTATAACTTATAGGTTTGCGTTTGAGCACAGCTTGCCTGGTGTTATACAAAACTATGGCCTACGATGTTACACGCTTACCTAGAAAATACCTATTAACTCTAGATTTGAAGATTGGTTCATCTTTGTATGAGCTAAGTGACCAAGCTCTGGTGTCGAGAGTTTTCATAAGTCGCGATTTGTAATAAGTCTGATTAGTACCAAAATAAATATAAATAATAATATTCTTAGAGTAACCACTTAACCGTTTAGACGCCCTATAAGCTATTTTGTCGATTTTTTTACTATTTACGATTTATAACAAAAACTGTAAGATCAAGATTTCGCCCTTAATCTAAAATAGGTATTTTATCGATTTAAATAATCTAACAAAAAAGTTCTGTTGAAATAAAATAAAAGCAAACTTGAACACACTTTTTGCGATCGGGAAGATTTGCGGCAAAATTCAAACCGCGTAACTAATGCCAAAACAATAGACGTCTATTGAATATTTCCACAGAAGTACAAAACTTACTGGATGAGTTTTTAACAAATAAATAAATAAAAAATATTAAATGCCTAACTGTAATACGAAATACATAACAATATTATATATCTTATGATAACTAATCCACAAAACGTTATGTTACAATGGTCAAAACATCACATATTTTAACTGTAACCTAGATAAATTTAATTTGTGTTTACAAATAAAATAATTCCTACTGTGATCTAAAATCAAATAGAGACAAGCACAAAAAACATACAAATATTACACACATGTATTCTTTGCTTATCTTAATTTGGTTATCACAGCGGAATTTCAGTAAATAATTAGTTTTTTTTTTTCATTTAGAATTACCCAATTTCAATTTCTCTAGGCTATTGATAAAATACTTGTATCTTCTATAAGAGCATTATGATATAAAGTTTTATAGATTAAAAGCTTAGTTATTAGTGGTCAAGCTTTCAAGCAGCCAAAGACCTCTGACTCGGCTTAACGGCTGCTAGATCCTAGCCGGAACCTAAACTTTAACGTGTCACCCGACTGATGGTTAGCGCCCAGATGCCACTTTTTAAAAGACAGACTTGTGCACGGTCACCCATCTAAAGCTTGTCCGACCGTTGCTTAACCTCGATAGTGAGATCGCAGTCGGGGTATATTAGATTCTCACTTACCCCGACTGCATTATAATTTACTAGCTGACCCGGTAAACGTTGTTTTGCCTCACGTAGGGGTATGAAAAATTGATAGTGTAGCTTATGACACGTTCGTAGATTTACCATAGCAGCGCCATCTATTGATTACTTACTCAACCCAGTCGAAAGGTATCGACATCTGTTAGAATCATATAATAACAGACAATAATTAGCAATAAATTAAAATTGCGACTATAATTTGAGATTTAAACGATCCTATCTCTCAAGTTGGATCGAACTGCACATGGTGTGCGAATTTTATTATAATCGGTTAAGTGGTTTAGGTTAGGTTTAGTTTTTTTTTCCGGTTCCGGCATTGTAAACAACTGACGTAAATAGCTCCCGAAAAAATTAAGTTAAAACTGTGTTTAAACCCGTACAAGCATCACTAATATAGTTGATTCATAAACAGTTTGCCGTGAAAAGTGTACTTAACAATAAAATAACGTGTGTAATATTGCCAAACAAGTGAAAAAGTTGCTGTGAAAGTTTTAAAACATAACCTCAAACTATTATGGAGTGACCATAGACAATACTGTACTGTCAAACTGTGATCGTCAATCTTGCCAACTATACAAACCTAATTTGACAGAAAGAGCGTTGCTAGATAGATAATATAAATTATCTACCAATACTATAAAATTTGCGCGCCAAATTTAAAATCTCTTTACAACTTTAAATCGAGAAATGGATAACCAGATGCAAATTTTATTGGCAAAAATTCAAGAACAAATGGACAGACAAACTATTACCATAACAGAGAAGGTTACTAGTATTATTGTACAATTTATTGTTCTATGGAAAAAAAGAAGGCGAAGAAGATTCAAATATTATAAAATATATGAAAGAAAAAATAAATACACATCTTTCACTGGATATTCAGGAACAAGAAATTGATAAAGCTCATAGGGTCGGACATAAAAAGAGCAGTGGTATTCGACCAATACTTATTTCCTTTACATCCACATTCACAACTGGAGAAGAAATAGTATCCTTAAAGACAAAAAGAAATTTCCTCAAGAAATATATATAAAAGAAGACTTTACGAAGGAAACACTAGAAATAAGGAAATCTTTGCAGCCAAAACTGAAGGAAGAAAGAAATAAAGGCAACATTGCTTATCTACGAGGAGAAAAACTAATAGTGAAGGAACCAACATACATGCATCGGGAAAAAGGAAGAGAGAGTCGTCCTACTCGCCCAATCAAGAGTCCACATTACAGGCTGGCTCATCATCATCGACCTCTAAGAAACTTGCTCCAAAAAATGCATTTGATCTTATGTCCCATCCTAGAAGTAACTCATTAAAAGAAAAGAGCAACAAATAGCAATTAATAACTGCCAGCAACCGGAAAGAAGACAAAACTACAAAACAGATAACATACAACCAACACAAATAAAAACTCCCCCAAGCCGGCTGGTCCCCGTGGGGAAAAGAGACCATAACCCTCTAGCTAGCACAAAAAGAAAAGAAAATAATTAAAAAAGATCAGAGATAAGATAGCTAGAGGAGGCCTATACCCAGATTGGGGTTCCAACACCAGAAGACAATAATTTAATTTAGTATAAAAAACTTAGCAAAAATAGTTATGTAAGTTTAAGCAATCATGTTATGTTTTTAAGGTTGTTGGAAATAAATTGGGCTTATTATTATTATTATTAAGTGGTTTAGGAGTCCATTGAGAAGATAAGATAATATAATATATTAAGAAGATAATGTAGTTGGGGATCTATGAAGATTATACCCCCTCGTAAAAAAATCTTGATAGTTAGACGAAGTACACGCGCTATATTTTGCATCAGTAGTCTATGTTTTAGAGTTAAAACTCCATGGCCGTTATGTCCTATGACTAACCTGGCCAGTTTATTTTAAACTATGACCATCAACTTGACTGGTTCTGAATAGTTAAATAATAAATAGTTAGCGCGAATCGAGGCGGCTATTGTTTTTGTACATTTCCGATAATTTGAAGTCGTGTTAGATTTATATATTTGTTTGCTTAACCAGGCTTGGGAGTTTATTTTTCAAAAATATAACGTTTAATTTTCTTTTTTTGGACAAACTCTTTATAAACAGATATTTAGATACTGATAGAATATGTATCTATACATATTTATCGATATATAAAAATATGTATGTATGTATATGTAGTACATCAGTTGTGTTTGCAAACATAATACGAACTAGAAATTGTTCAGTGTGGGGTTAACCAGCCGTGTGTGAAATGTAAAAAAATAGATAGATTAATTCCTAATGGGCATAAAATTTAAAAAGAAAAATAAAAGACTTACTAATAAGTGTGCCACAATTGGCGGTCTTATCGCTTAAGGCAATTTCTTCCTGTTAACCTTTTGATATAGAGGAGAATGACTGAACAAGGACGTAGTGTACAATAAAGATGAAAATAAAATAAAAAAATAATGATATACATATACATATATCCTTAAACTACCATATTTTATTCATAATACAAAGAGTACCAAATCTTCAACAAAAATAAACAAGGTAAATCGTTTCAGAGCTCTTTCCATTTTTTTTTTCTGTTTCATCGCCTTATAAAAGATAAGATGATAAGCTCTGGTGTCGAAAGTTTTAAAGATGTTATTTTAAACAAAAATTGAAAATGCCATTTTAACCCATCACACGACTGTCCGCATCCACCGTATTTTAACTTAGGCTTTCTTCTTCGTATGAGCTAAGTGACCAAGCTCTAGTGTCAAGAGTTTTCAAGCCGCCCGAAGGCCTCTGACTTGACTTAACGAGTACTCGTGCTAAGACTAACAAAGCCGGAACCTATCATTTAACATATCATTCAAACTACGTCCGCGCCCAGATAATCCCACTTTAAATTCGACAGTCTTGTGCATGGTAACCTATCCAAACACCGTCCGCATCGACGGGTGCTTAGCTTCGATGATCGCGTCAGATCACCTAAGCTAGCCGAGCAACAGGCGCTACTTAGGTGATTGCATCAGATCGTCTTTGTTAGCCGAGATACAAGTGATAATGTTTTATTCAGTGATATTGTTAACTTAGTAACGTAAAGATGTCCAAACAAGTCGAGAAATAATTTAAATAAATGACTAGCAAACTAACTATTTATTTACGTAAATACATTCAGATAACCATCTATTTCTTTATTTTCATTTATTTTATCTTGAAATTGACTAATAAATCTAATTTGTTACCTATATATTGTAAGTACTAGTTGCCTGAACTTGTTAATTTAATTAGTAATGACTACACTAAAATTAAAACTTAGGTACCTGAAAAAAAACTACACAATAATTAAAAATTAAAAAACCTTACAAATAGTAAATTTAACCTAAGGGAGTGTCCGCAGGTAAAGTACCTAAAATGCTGACGGCATTACCTCGCTGGATCGCCAAACTTATACGTTGGCCGAGGTAAGCGCCAGCTCTTGGGTCATTGGTTTTGTCCACCAGCCAGATTTAGTAATTCAATTGTTTTGTAATTCAATTTAATTATTTTTATATGTATTATTATTATTTGACTACTAAATGATTGAATGTAACTATTGACATTTAACACTTTGACATTATATATTGTAATTTAATTTTATCTTATTTAAATTCTTACATGGTTGGGAAGTTACATTATCCCCAAACGATATAGGCATTATATTTTGTTACAAAGAGTGATACTCGTATATTAAGAGTCCAATAATGGTGTAAAAAATTAGTTAAGAAATTATTAAAATGTCTAAATTTCATCTTATTAAAATTTCATCTTTCTTTTTTACAGGTCTCGGCTGTAATGAAAAGTAAATAAATTAATAAATCTACCCATTTCTTTTAAAAGACCGGTCCCGTTATGAAAGTTATCTTTGCTTTGAAACAAGTAAGAAAGGTCGAAACAGTTCTAGGAACTATAACTAAGACCTAAACGTGGATCAAAAGGAAAACCATTCAAATAAAACGTTAAACTTCTGAAATAGAATTCGTCGCCCTTGAAGCGGTTTCATAAATACAGATTTTTTCATAGTAATATACTTGAGAAGTTTCTAAAATGTATTATTTTATATATTACTAGCTGACCCGGCAAACGTTGTTTTGCCTCACTTAGGGGTATGAAAAATAGATAGTTAGTTAGCTTATATGACACGTTCGTAGATTTACCATAGCAGCGCCATCTATCGATTACTTACTCAACCAAGTCGAAAGATATCGACGTCTGTTGTGATAATTGTGACTGTCAAATAATAACAGACAATAATTAGCAATAAATTAAAATTGCGACTATAATTTGAGATTTAAACTATCCTACCTCTCAAGTTGGATCGAACTGCACATGGTGTGCGAATTTTATTATAATCGGTTAAGTGGTTTAGGAGTCCATTGAGGACAAACATTGTGACACGAGATTTGTATGATATATATTAAGATTTACTTTTCGCAAATACACAATATTTCAGAAAGCTTCCAACGTCGGCGTCGCTAAAGGCGAAATAAGGGCAAAGGTTTTATTCTGCAGTTTTTCGTTTTAAATCGTAAACGGTATAAAAACTAAAAAAGTGCCCAAGTGCGAGTTGGACTCGCGCATAAAGGGTTCCGTTCCATTGTTGTATGGAACCTTTTGTATTATTGTATGTATATTTCGTATTTTTTGCTATATATCAATAACGGTAGCTGCTAGACACTTAAAATTAATACAAAATAATAATGTATTTTATCTATCAAATAAAATTATAAAATTTGAGTGAAATTCATATTTAAGGGGGGCCTTAAATATGAATTTGATATATAGCAAAAAATACGAAATAACATGTTTATTGTATGGAAACCCCTATTATACTCCCTTTACTTTAATTTTTTTTAATTTTTAGCACGAGAAATTCATATCTCGTGAAAGTTTCAGCTTTCTAGCTATTACGGTTTCTGAGGTACAGCCTTGAGACAGACAGCCAGACAGCCAAGGCTTAGTAATAGGGTCCCGTATTTACCCCATACGTAGGGAACCTTAAAAAAAAAACACAAAATGTCCTCGAGTGTTATCTGCCGTTGACCTCCACACCGGGTCAAGGTGTGACCACCCAGTCTCAGCTATTAGGGACAGCCAAGGTCACGAGCATCCGACTCCAGGTGCCAATAATGCTAACCATAATGACAACATGAGCTATTGAAAAAAATCTTTACGTGCGAAGTCTGGCTGCGAGCCAAATGATGGATACCCTAGCTTCGACGTGTGACTTCGGTCGGTGTTTTATACTAACTGCAACAACAAATTAATAGAGGCAATAAAAAAAATGTGTTACGATTCATGAACCGGGTCCATTATTAGATTCTTTAAAATGTATAACACCTAAATTATAAATAACCAGCCGTTTGAGCTCTACGTTGCCTATAGATAAATGAATGAATGAATGAGTCAAGGCAAAGAGTATAGATGGCAAAGGGACTATAAATAGTATAGATGTAACTAATGTGAATTTCGATCAAAAATGTACTAGATTTAAAGTGATGTCTCTAAAAACGGCAAGGAAAATAAGACCACAAGTAAGAGTGTGGTCTTATTTGAGTTTAAGGAATTTCAGCGTTATTAGTATAGTAATACAGTTAAATTTTTTAACGCTCGCTGCATACGGTCATAAAATTGTATAGCTGTTATCGCGGAGCAAGATAGCTTATGTTTATTATATAGCTCTAGTCGAAGCTCAACCTTAAGATACAGTGGTAAGGTTGACTTGAATTGATTTTTTTTTTGTGACGTAGTATATTGTAATAGATTCAATAGTATAGGAAACTCATGGCATTTTTGTGCTGTGTTTGGATGAAACACTGAATCTGGTTGAATATTTGATCGAAGGTATCGACCGTTGCTTAACCTCGTTGATCGCGTAAGACCACCTTACTTAGCCGAGCTACAGGCGCTACGAACACATGAAATTATCATTTTTTTACATAAATAAATTTTCCATAAACAAACAGAAACAGACGAATTGGTCTGAAACCAAACGTATTTAGTGAGAATTTGGTACAAAAAATCTTTTGACGTGAACATTATAAACAGATTGTTACAAGGACGTGAAAAGTAAGTGAATGTGTCAGAAAAAGAAGTAATTATAGGAAAAAATAGAACTAGCGTCAGAAAAAAAAGATTCAAAGAAACCGTAGACGTAAGAACTTGTCAAAAAACGTAATTGGTCTTTGAAACTAAATTTTTTAGAAATACGCTTTTGAAGCGAAAACAGTTCAGTCTAGCGTGACACGTGCCTCTCGGCCCGAAGGCCGTTGGTTCGATTCCCGCCAATGAACTCAAGTTTTCCAAGAGGGACACCATAGCACGGTGGTAGGGCATTTGAAAAGCATTTGCAGTGTACATGGTGCACCGCAACCACCTCGGGGACCGTGAGTGCAATGGACGCCGGACAACCCCGGTCCGACGTCCTAGGTCCCCCGCAACGGGTCAGGTCCGTGGCCCCATCAGCTGGTACAATACCTTTTTTTCTTTTTTTCGCAAGGAAATGCATTTACGCATCTCCCGCCACAAGCCTGGACGAGGCGGGCGGGTATGTCGGGCTCGAGGGCCAGAGGGCCGTCACTACCGACTACAACCTCACGGTGTCCCATCTCACGACGGGGGCAGGGATGCAGGACCACTTCGCGCATTGACTAGCTCCTGCAAACACAGGGTATCCTACTGCAGGAGCTAGCCACCATACTTACATACATTAAGACTTAGCATTTAGAATTAGTATTAATTAGTTAAGGTACCAATACTTAATGTTTGTTTTGTTTAGAATGTAAGTTGGTCCAATAAATTATTTTGTATTGACGCTGCTCTCCCCGCCCAAGCTTGTATAATACCTAGCTGTATAATGTAAAAATGTATAAAAATTCTCGTTATCTATCAGAATGTGAGGAGCGGTTTAACTCCCGCGATTGAGTCATGAACATCACGCCATAATCATTGACTCATACATTGTAATGCAATTATTCTAGAAATTACAATGAAAAACATATAAAAATAATCCCGTCTCATTTTTTTTTTGTGTAGTGTCCATTTTAGATTTGAATTGAAGTCAGCATCGGAATAAGATAAAAATAAGAAAAATAAATAATTTTATATGTTCTGTTCAACTGTGGTAAGAGATCTAAAGTTGAGTTGAAGGTACGACCGTTGGCGTAAAGGTTATCATGCCGGATTGCCAATCAGATGGTCCGGGTTCGATTCCTGGCCCAGCCAACATCTTTGTGCTAAACTAAATTTGTTCACTGTGGGTTTGGGTATTAATTATGTATATAATATTATATAAAATATGTATGTTTGTATAAGTAGTATATCCAGTTGTGTTAGCTACCATAACACGAACTTAAAATGGTTCCGTATGGGGTTAACCAGCCATGTGTAAATAAAAATTAAAAAATGTGCAAGGAAAGGTAAACAGTATCAACAGTCATCTCCATTACGAACGTACAATAATAATGCTTCTTAACAATACGTTTGCTTTTTACATAACTATACAGGAAATAGGAATATAGGATACTAAAAAAACCTATAAATTCCTGTTTAAAAAGTAAATTAATTTCTCAAAGGTTACAAACAAATCTGATAGTTAAATGTCCAAAAATGTATTTTTGTGTGTAATTATTTACAATCGTATCATGGCAGTAATAAACCAATATGATGTTTCTGCTTATGAAATATTTTATACTGTTGTATGTTATTTTTTTATGTAATTGAATCGACATAAAAATAAAAACCACTTGATAGTGTCAAGGAACACCCGGAAGGAACAAGTTCCATTCGATTAATTAGTGAAGGAATTGTAATAAAATTTTAAAATTTTTTTTTTATTATTAACAAATATAATGTAATATATACTTAATCAGTAGGTTCAATCGCAACTCCACCTGAAACGAATGGTGCCGTTGTCAATTAGTGAATACTTTAATTGATAGCCGCATTTGACTTCCGAACAAATTTTGGAGATGCGACGTTGCCATACCATGCGCAAAAAGTGTCGTGACAACTTTTCGTAAGATATTTTTCCGTCTAGCCCCCTTTCAAAACGCGCGATAAGGAATTTCGTTCCAATATGTATTGAGGATATAATTTAAATAGACACGACTTGAAACTTTTTCTTGTATTGAAATAAAGTAGTTTAGCGAAAGTTTATTTCTGTAGTAGATTGTACTTCTCGGAAGATGACGCGGCTGGCTTCAGTTCAAAACGCTATTTCACCGAATAAAATGTGAAGGAATTTCCCTAGAGGTAAACGAAACATTATTCAATATTTTGAAGGTTAAGGTCGAATTATTTCGCTTTAGTTCTTTGATTTTCAATGTAGTAAATAGTTCTTTGATTGATTTAACGGTACTTGTATTTCATAAATAATTTAAAAAAATACTTATTTATATTCATGGCACTTAATTTCTTCATTAACTAAAAAACCAATGACAGTATGAAGGATTTAAAGCTATTATTTGCGGACACCGACTTAGGTTTAATATACCAATTGTAAGTTTTTTTTTTTAACTTTTAACTATTTGTAGTTTTTTCATGTAATTTTTAATTTTTGTGTAGTCGAAATAAATCTTTAAATTATGTTATCTTTAATTCAATACATCGTTAAATAAAAATGAAGACCATATTGTTATTATTTTATTAGTAAAAGTTATTTCAGTTTATACTACATTTCAGAACATTTTAATATTGCTTTTTACACATTGGTCGCTTCCCTTATTTTGTTTACATATAGTGTAAGGGTATTTATTTTTATGAAAATTATAATGTAACTATCGTTTTATTTTTACAAAACTTATAACATGGGCTTAAAATTTCCATACTAGATATGGCATCCTTTTTTTCGCGAGAAAATGCATTTATTTCGTGGTTTCGCGCAATATAATAAATACTTTAAGAAACATCAGTGTCATTAGCAAAGCATTGCAAGCCGCAGTCATCGCCGAGTTGTTTCCTGAAGAGAGGCCTTGGAGCCGGGGTGAAGGTCGCTCGCCGCAGAGCGACGCCCGGCCGCCGACCCAAGTGCCTAAATAAATAAATATGGCCGCCACATACACTCTCAACACTGGAAGCGGCTTGCTTTAAAGATAGGCGAACTTAAAGGAAAAAAATATTTTAAGGTTTTTCGCTATAACGTCGAAACTTTTTCGAAAAAAAAGCGAGTGTGGCTCTTTGGTAATAACGTCTGCTTTTCAATCCCCTGGTTCGATTCCGGCCCTACACCAATGATTTATTTTTGCAAGTTTGAGGATCACAATATACGAAGACGTCTGTCATCCGCTAATCCGCACTCGGCCAGCGAGGTGGATTATGGCCTTTGTCTCTCTCCTCGTGAGAGAAGGCCCCGAGTCCTAGCAGTTTGAATGTTTAGTGGCATGCTTATGCTTTGCTATAAATCGTAAACGGAAAAATATTGAAACATAAATCTATCCTTAATATATATCGTATGTAACCTTAGCTAGCCGAGATACAGGCGCAATTTATTTTACATTCATATAGCTAAGAAAGAAAACTTTTTTGTTATAAGAGAAAATATGAAAAAAAAATCTCATCCAGTAACGTATACTATGTCACGTTAGCAAAATGGCGACTCACGCGCATCGTTTACGATCTAATTATGATGCAGTGCGCCCGTGACCGCGAACTCAAAACATTTTCCGCTCATTTCGAGCTAAAAAGTTATTTACTGAATACAATAAATAAATAAAATAAATATTAGGACACATTTCACACACGGCTGGTTAGCCCCATACTAAACCATTTCTAGCTCGTTTTATGGTGACTAACACAACTGATATACTACATATACATACATACATATTATATTAAGATACATATTTAACACCCAGACCCACAGCCAACAAATTTAGTTAAACACAAAGATGTTGGCCGTGCCGGGAATCGAACCCAGAACCTTCTGATTGGCAGTCCGCCATGGTAACCTTAACGCCAACGAGGTCGTCAAAAAGGATTCCCAATGAGTTTTTTTTTTCGTTTGGTACTTGTCAGTCTTTGCACACTACTTCTCCCCTGTGTGGTATTTCTGACTGCCTTTATAGAAGAGGCCTCGCACTAAAATAAAGGGCCAAGTGTAAATCGGGTTCGTGAATGAAGGGTTCCATTAGTTCCATTTAAATATTCATTTCATTTTGATTCATTAATTATTTTTTAAAAAGAAAAAAAATGTAATCCAAACAAATGTTTTTGTTTGCAAAGTACATGTCAAAAAGTGTTACATTAATTCTAGAAATAATAATGTTTTCTACAGTGTAAATTTATACAAAATATTGTACTATAACATATACAATCTTTACTTAAGTCTAGCGTCTATCAAGATATATAAATAATAATAATAATATAGATAAAAGCGTCTACTTATAAAATTGTAGTTACAAAAATCGAAAATAAAATTGCAAAAATATCACGTATGGTGTATAAGAGCTTCCCTTAAATATCTATTTAATATTCTGCATTTTGTATGTATTGTTTTAGCGGTAACAGAATAAATAAAATCATAAAAAATAAATAAGACACATTTTACACACGGTCAGTTAGCCCCATACTAAACCATTTCTGGTTTGTATTATGGTTGCTAACACAACTGATATACAACAAGTAGATACAATATACATATTATCTCGAAAATCGCTGTTAAAAAATAAAAATATCAAATTTTGTGTACAAAATAATTATAATAATTTGTATTCTTATGTTCAAAATATAACATCATAATTATGAATGTCATCATATGTGAATGTATGTTTTGCCTGAATTAACAATTTATTATTTATTATATACATTACTTGTGAAAATATCAACTCTAAGCAGTGCATATAAAATACATATTGGTAACAGACAGATAGCGAAATCTCAGAAATAGGGTTCCGTTGGTACCCTTTGTGTACGGAACCCTCAAAAGTGCGGTGACGTCACAGATTTCATGTAGCTATTGTGATAGCGTTAACTGCTATTAATTAACGTTAACGACAATTTTGTTGTTGTTAAGCGTTAAACCGTTAATTTGCTCAGAATCCTTGTCAATCAATTCCGGGACAAAGCGACCGACTTCAATTCTGTCGGCGCTTTGTTTCTCAAATTAATTAATGTAAATAGCTTTAATTCAAATTAACTTTAGTCTTTAGACATATACATTATACATACACTTAGAATTGTCAGTCTTACAATAGTATATTATTTTATATAATTACTAGCTGACCCGGCAAGCGTTGTTTTGCCTTAAGTTAAAATTTAAGGGTGAACAACCCTTAACACTTAAAAGTATGAAAAATAGATAATAGCCGATTCAGACCTACTGATTTCGCATATAAAATTTAGTAAAAATTGGTCAAGCCATTTTGGAGGAGTACGGTATTAGTTAACATTTTTTTTTTTACATATTCACACACGGCTGGTTAGCCCCATACTGAACCATTTCTAGTTCGTATTATGGTAGCTAACACAACTGATACACTACATATACATACATACAAACATATTTTATATAGATACATATTTAACACCCAGACCCACAGCCAACAAATTTAGTTACACACAAAGATGTAGGCCGGGCTGGGAATCGAACACAGAACCATCTGATCGGCAGTCCGGCATGGTAACCTTTACGCCAACGAGGTCGTCCAATCATGCACTTAGAACTGTCTCAGTCTTACAATAGTATACTTATTTGATACTAGCTGTGCCCAGCGGTGTTACCCGTGTTAGTCCGGGACAAAAAAAAGTTAATCCTGGTTAAAAAGTAGCCTATGAGCCAATCTAAGGTCTAATCTTCACAGTAAATCTCATCAACATCGGTCCAGCAATCGTTAAGCCAAGTCAGAAGAGCCCTATCGCGGCTGGAAAACTCTCGACACCAGAGCTTAGCCACTTAGCTCATACGAAGAAGAACTACAATAGGTACATTTGTTCCTCTCTGGCCTACGTGTTAAAATACATGCAGATTGTGTTAGTCACGCAAATTAATCTAGAAACAATAATTAACCCTGCGCTGAGGTTATCATCTTGCGATAAAGTTAAATCATTAGTTATTTTATTCAGATACATTACTTCTTGTTAGTCACGTAGTCCTGAAAATCAGTGCTGCAGAGATATTTTGACGACCTCGTTGGCGCAACGGTTACCATGCCGGACTGCTAACCAGAAGGTTCCGGGTTCGATTCCCGGCCCGGCCGACATCTTTGTGCTTAACTAAATTTGTCGGTTGTGGTTCTGGTTGTTAAATATATATATATATATGTATGTATATGTAGTATATCAGTTGTGTTAGCTACCATAACACGAACTTAAAATGGTTCAGTATGGAGTTAACCAGCCGTGTGTGAAATGAGTCCTAATATATATTTATTTTTTTATATCTGAAGCATTTATTCTGAGGGCTGACCTTTTTCGGTCGCTAAGGGTACTTGCTGTCTTTCTTCTTTTTTTTTCATGTTCTTTTTATGTAATTTGCAATAATGTATAATTTATTTATTTGTCCGTGATATAATTATACTATTAAAACACATACACACACAAAACCTTATACATAGTAAATTAAATCTAAGTCAGTGTCTGCGGGTAAGGTGCCTAAAATGCTGGCGGCATTACCTCGCTGGATCGCCAAGCTTATTGGCATTTTGCATAACTGTCAGTTAATTGTGGACAAACGTTGTCTTGTCAGTTGGTGAAATAGCCACAATAACGTTTTTTATTACAAGTATAAATTAAAAATTTAGAAAACTCCCTACTGAACTTTTTGGGATGGCGGCCATTTTCAAGTTAAAATTTGTCACTGATACTGCAATGGCGGCTACTCTAATAGTCCCGAACCGGCGTTGTAGTGACGACGATTGACGCGTTGAGGGTAGTTTCAAATAGTAGGCTTTAAAATGATGAAAGTTTTTTATAAAAAGGCAACACTGGCGCTCCCTCGCCGACATTTAATTTAATAATTATATAAAATTACATTTTTACAGGTTTATTAATAAGTAAAAATATATTATTAATATGTGAAATGGAAATTGTAATTTTTAATTCTCATTTTTTTTTTATTTCATTTTAGTATTATTGGTATAGTGTATTGGTATGTTAAGTTTTAATATGTATTAGTGTTTTTTGCTCGAAAAAAAAAATATTATTTTTTTTAAGCATCGTTTGTCGGGTCAGCTTGTATATACATACAATAAATAAAATACCAAATAAAACGGACAAAAACATACAAGTGAATCACTTCCACAAACTTTATGCAAATTAATTTAAACAGAAATTAATTTATATCCAATTAAACTTACATATAATTTGCATACGAATAAAATCAAGTGATTCAATAACGATTTTTAATGTTGCCATCGTAAAAAATGTGCCGAAAAAAGGCGGTTGCATGCGTTTGAGATTACGATGAAATCCTCTCAATAATCCTTATTAGGTTTGGACGTGGGTTGCAATCACGATAATAAGTAGGTATTGCTCGATACACTTAATGAAATCACGGGTTCCTGACCTATCATTTTGGCCAGTGTTGCTAGGGAGAAGAATATATTCGTTAAAAATAGAAGACAAAATTAAAAATTTTGTGTACTTCCGCTGTGATCTGAAACCCAAATTAAGATAAGCAAAGGAAAAATTAAAATATTAAAAAAAAAATCTAACACTATTAAAATATTACACCAACTTTTTTTTAGATATTTTAATTATTCCTTTGCTTATCTTAATTTGGGATTCAGATAGCGGAAGTACACTAAATATTTAATTTTGTCTCTATTTTGACAATATATTATTAGTTTTTTGATAAAATTTCGTGGTAGCAGTGGGCTTTTTTTCCTTCACTTTAAATATGAAACAAGAAGAAAATGCATTTTTATTATTGTTGATAGGTTTGCGCTTGATCAAGCAACTCAGCTGATGTTAAGTGATGTTGCTATGTAGGATGGAGTGCGCTTGCCTAAAAGAAACCGATTGACTCTCGCCTTGAAAACATTTTGTTTATTATTCGTCATTGTGGATAGATAGATTAAATCTTTATTGGGCAGAAATAATAGATTCAAATTTATATAAAAAAGTAACAATACTTAATAATTTACATCGTGACACAAACGGTTACCTTATTCCTAAAAGCGATCTCTTCTAGGCAACTTGTAGATTGTAGCCAGATTAACCCGGATAGTGGATAATTTCTCCCCCGGGGTTGATAATATTTTTTCTCCTGACTTGCCAATTTGTTATTATCAGTAGTTTCTGTAATTGTTAAAATAATGTAGTTAATACGTATCAATCCAAATATCACAGTGAAGAAACTTTTTTTTATTTCACTTAATAATTTTGATCAGCTGATAATTGTTAATCTGAATATTTATTGTTACACTGGCAACACTAAAACTGCACAAATAAACAGCGACCACAAAAAAAAACTGAATTCTAACCAAAACCGAAGACTTCGTCGAAAGGCCGTCCTAACGGTAACCTCGGTGTTGCAAATTAAACTTTATTTATTGCGTGATTAGGATTATTTTGAAGGTAATTATTGCGGTAAAACGGTCGGTTAGTTAATTGTTAGTCATCGGTAACGGAGCTGATGAGTCAGGTCGTACGTTGACACGGAGTACCAGGTTTAGATTATTTTAGAAAATTATGAAAGTGAAAACTAATACTTATTACATATGAAAATAATTGTCCAAGTACGCTTTGGGCTCGCACATGAAAGGTTTAAAGTCAAATTCAAATAAATATTGATAAAATTTAAATTTACACGTCATAACACATATTAAATAATAAAAAAAAATATATAAAATAATATAATACTAAATTTCCGTACCATTGATGTAGGGGAGCCCCACAATATTTATTTTTAGTAAATTTTAAAATTTAATTTGATAGCTATTATACATTTACATATTTAGTGAAAATTTCAAGTGTCTTACAGCTACCGTTATTGCAAAAAAATACTATTAATGTAGTTATGTGTGGATTTGCACTCGCTTTACGGTGAAGGAAAACATCGTGAGGAAACCGGCATGTTTGAGGACCAATTATCCAAAGACATCCGCCAACCCACACTTAGCCAGCGTGGTGTATTATGGCCTATATCTTTCTCCTCGTGAGGGAAGGCCCCGAGTCTCAGCAGGGACGTATATTGGGCTGCTTATGCTACGTAAACTTTTATAGTCAAATAAAATTTTAGAAGCCCATTTCAACACCACCAGGTGACTCCGAGGCAAACCTCATAATACTAGACTAGACTTAGATCATATCTAAGCCCATCGAGATACAGACCTAGTTAAAAACAGACCGTTTACAACAAAACCTTGGCTCAAAAATGACTCAGTTCTCTTGAGATTGTATACAAAATTATTAAGATAATAAGCGGATACGTACATAGCGGTCACGATCCAATTGACAATGATCGGCAACCCGCCATGATAGTGATGTCCAGCCGACGATTTTATCGTAGATTTATCGATAGCCATTCCGAGACATCGATATGAGTTATGGACGCGTGACCTGAATGTAAACGATGAAATTAATGTTGGCTTAAAAATGTAAATTCTAATTGAGGTTGCTGTTTTATTAATAGCATATTTAATTTAAATTAAAGTAGTTTGTTTGTAAATGTCGTGCTAGTTTTGGGTTTCAACTAACCTTAACAAACAGTTTTGATTTTACACCTCACTGTCAGATTTGACAAGAAGAGTGCGTAACCACAGAAGTAAGTTACACTCTGGCGCAAGGTGTAGCATGCCAAGTCTGAATTAACTGGTTCTCAAAGAGACTGTTGGAACACACTGTAAGGTGCTTGGCGGTTTTTCATCTTGAGGGTAGTTGCATGTCAGGATATCAGTACTAGAAAAAAAAAGCCAGCGGGACTGGAACCCATGTCTTCCTGCGTACTAGGCCAAACGCCCGTTTGTTTCACGTTACGCTTTACTGTTTTGAAAGACACTAATTGTTAAAAAAGTACTTATTTTCTCTAGATCTTTTTAGGAAACAGAGACTTAAGAAATAAGCTTCAATGCTTTGCAGTTGTCAATTATCAAATAGTAGTGTTGTGAGCACAATTATTATAAGTACTTAAGAACGATTGAAAAGAACAAATATAAAATAAATTATCGATAAAACAATACAAAAATCATCACCCTTTTTCCCATCTCTAGCCGCCGACTAACCTTTACTCGCCTGTACTTTGCTTTTGCAAGTTTAATCATGTTGCGAGGCGCGCTCGTGACGCAATGTTTCACAACCCTAATCATTATTTTATCTTACAATTTGTATCCATGCTATAGCCATTTGCATATACTTACTATCGACGTTTGAAGTATCAATACTAATCGATACTTTTGACTTACGATACTGGTGACATCTCTATAGGTATTTTGCTGTAAAGTTTAATTAAAATTAATAGATTACCTCATATAGGAGAAGTTATGTAGTGTAGAGCCTGTAGCTCAGCAATCTAAGGTGATCCGACGTGATCATTGAGGTTAAATAACGGTCGTTGATGCAGTCTTTGGATGGGCACAAGACATATTATGGCAATTTGATATGGGTGCTACCATGGCTTGAATTACACGCTATTATTGTAGATCCAGCTTTTAAATCATGAAAAGATCCTATTCTTCTTCTTCCTTGCCTTATCCCACTAGGTGGGGTCGGCACAGCAAATTTGTCTCCTCCACTCTCCTCTATCAGCCTTCGTCTCTACACTCACTCCTTTCACTCTCATGTCCTCATTAACACACTCCATCCATGTCTTCTTCGGTTGGCCTCTTGCCCATCTTCCTTGAACTACCATTTCCATACATCTCCTACTAACATGCATCTCCTCTCTACGCATCACATGCCCATACCACGCTAACCTTTCACTCTTTAATTTCTCAGAAAAAACCTATTGTTCTATTAAATAATTAGGTCAAAGGTTCCTTTATAAGGTACTCTATGCTTTAAACTAATCAGTACTCCACTTGTAAATCGGCCATAGTTCAACTAAAGTTAATTTATGGCTCAATGGCCCTTCGAATATAGTTTTATGGCTGTCATACAACTTATACAATTGGACCTAATTCAGAGTTATATGATAAAAATAAGTAGGTTATAGATAATCTATTTAAGTAAAAAGATCTTTGTTATATTTTTTGAACGAGAAATTGAAATAGGATAAATCCCTGCATTCACTCTCTAATTTTAGTTTTTATCTTTATGAAATATTCATATTTGTATATGCGCTGTGCCCCGCTTACCCTCGTTAATCCAGGACTAAAAAGAAGTTAATCCGGGATAAAAAGTAGTTTATATGTTAACCTAAAGTCTGACCTATCTTCACACTAAATATCATCAAAATCGATTCAGACATTGAGCAAGAAGATGTGACAAACAAACACAATTATACACAAACTTTCGCATCTATAATATTGGTAGGATATATTTTCATAATATTTATCAATGTTGGTTCTAGCGTATTGAGGCTGTAATGTCAATTTTTTTTTAATCCTCGGCATTTTTTTTTTGCCGAAAAAGGGACATTTTTGCATAATAATTTTTGATTGATTGTAAACATTTATGTAGTAAATGTTCAAAAAAAAGATTCGACACCAAATTAAAAAAAACTGAATATTAAAATTAAAATTGTTCAAGTAATTTATGAGAATAAAGTATTGGTAATTACAAACGAAGTTCCAAAAAATTAACCTCCCAAGGTTCTAATATTTGGAAATGTTTTTTTTTCTTTTTTCAGGACACATCAGTTGTGCTAGCAACCATAATACAAACTAGAAATGATTTCGTTTGGGGCTAAACAGCCATGTGTGCCAAAAGAAGGATGTATTTTCATCTTCTGTATATTATATAACTCTGTATATACTCGTATATAGAGGTCGTAATAAAAACGAAATAAACTATTGTACAGACAAACTGAGCAGAGGTTACTGACAGACGACCCGAGTATATTGAACTTTATGACGCCGCTCGCGGTTGCTTATTACTTTGCTTGATATATGTATTTTTGAGACTTTGCATAATATGAATGAAATTACTAACATAGACGCCTGAACTTCGGCTAGCTAAAGTGATCTGACGCGATCATCGAAGCTAAGCAACGGTCCATACGGACAGTGTTTGGATGGGTGACCATGCACAAAACTGTCATTTTCAAATGGAATTTTCACCTAGGCGCTACCGTGGGTCGAATGACACGTTAAATTGTAAGTCCCGGCTGTTAGTCTTAGTATGTACATGCAGTCGTTAAGTCAAGTCAGAGGCCTTCGGGCGGCTTGAAAATTTTCGACGTCAGAGCTTAGCCACTTAGCTCATACGAAGAGGAAGAAGTAACATGGGTCAGTAGAAGCTAACTTTCAAGTTGATCGGAGGGGAAAAAACTGCATTTCAATCAGTCGGCCCCTGGTTCGATCCCGGCCAATGACTTGTTTTTCAAGTTATGTGTGGATTTGAACTCGCTTTACGGTGAAGGAAAACATCCTGAGGAAACCGACATGCTTGAGGACCACAAGATCCGAAGACGTGAAGCATCCGCCAACCCGCATTTGGATAGCGTGGCGGCTTTAGGCCTATATCTCTCTCCTTGTGAGAGAAGGCTTCGAGTTTCAACAGTGGGACGCTTAGTGGGCTGATCTGCTTTTTTTACGAATACGCGAACAAAAAATGTAGTATGTAGAGTTTAAATAATTGTGTAAATAGTCTATGTATGCACAATAAACTATATTTTATCTTTCTTTCTTTATTTTTTTCTTTCAAAATGGTTGGCCTAATATACCGAATATGCCAACGCGAATACCGTTGTATAGTAATAGCATAATATGGTGTTAAAATATGTTTTTATAAATAATATGTATGTATGTATGTATGTATATGTAGTATATCAGTTGTGTAAGTAACCATAAAACGAGCTAGAAATGGTTCAGTATGGGGCTAACCAGCCGTGTGTGAATGTGTCCTAATATTAATATACCTACGTACATACAAGTCAGACAAGTTTTCTAATACATTTTTGAACAGCATCCGATGCAGGGCGGTATGGTCCCGCGAGAATATTGTTGCTATAAATCTGAACTACTATTTTTTCAGACGTGACCCGTCGGTTTATTTGGTCAGAAGCTTGTTTTTTAGGGTTCTGTATCCAAAAAGTAAAAACGGGACCCTATTACTAAGCCTCCGCTGTCTATCTGTCTCCAGGCTTGATCTCATAAACCTTGTTAGCTAGAAAGCTGAAACTATAACAAGTTATTTAATATTTCCTGTGCCGCTTATAACAACAAATACTAAAAATAAGAAAAATAAAAATGTAAATGTTGGTCCCCATACAAAAAACTTGATTGTTCGTGTTTTTTTTGTTATCAATAACAGTAGCTGTAAAGCACTTAAAACTTTCACAAAATATTCAAATGTATATATACCTATTAAATTAAAATGTAAGACCTAAGTAAAATAAATATTTGTAGAAATTGCAAACATGCACACACTAAAACAGAGGCACACTCACACACACACAAACTTTAGCATGTATAATTTTAGTAGAATAGGATATAAGTGCAATGAATCTTAATGTGACGTTGCACCGATGCATTCACCCTGCTTCTTGTTTGCTAAGGTTGTGCTCTCTTGCGAAGTTTATTTAATATTTGCTCTGACATTGTTAGACTTCATTGTTGTAACTGGTTTACATTTATTATGAAATAAAATGTTGTTATGACAATTTATTTCCTTTCATTCAATATTTAATAACTAGGCTCTTTTCTGTGGATTTTTTTCCATGTAATTCTATATCCGGCCAAATCCTTGACCTCCCTATACGACATGACTTTCGCCTTCTCCTTAATTTGGTCTAAATATGATCTTCTAGGTCTTCTTCTTCCTCTCTTGGCTTCTTATCTTTCCTTCTATGATATTTTCAATGAAATTGTCATGTCGTATAAGGTGGCCTACCATCTTTCCTCTTCTGTAGGTCTTGGCTCTTGTACTAGGCAGAGAACCTCTTCATTCGTTTTCTTTTCTTTCTGGCTGTTGGTCTGCGTGTTTATAAATATATATGTAATATCTTCTTCTTATTCTTCCTCCTAGGTGGAGTCGGTATAGCAAATTTACCTCTTCCACTCTCCTCTATCAGACGTCGCTCTACACTCATTCTTTTCTCTTTCATGTTATCATTCACACACTCCATCCATGTCTTCTTCAGTCGGCCTCTTGCCCTTCTTCCTTGCACTACCATTTCCATACATCTCCTAGTAACATGCGTCTCCTCTCTACGCATCACATGCCCATCATATTATATTATACGTAGTATATCAACCATAATACAAATAAGTTTTTTTTTACTATTAGGACTCATTTCACACATGGCTGGTTAACCCTATACTAAACCATTTCTAGTTTGAGTTAAGGTAGCTAATACATATGATATACCACATATACATACGTATATATTATGTTTATATTTAACACCCACAGCCTAAAAATTTAGTTAAGCACAAAGATGTTGGCCGAGCCGGGAATTGAACCAGGAACCTTCTGATTGGCAGTCCGGCATGGTAACCATTACGCCAACGTAGTCGTCACGTCAAAATGGTTAAGTATCGGGCTAACCAGCCGTGTGTGAAATATATCCTCATATTTAATCATATTTTTTATTCTCATTACCCATAACATACGCATACAAAAATTTGCACGAAAATCACTTTCTGACAGAGAAAAGTCTTTCTGACATTCGAGAAAAACCCATTCCAATTAGGGTTTTTTTTAGCCACCTTCATAATAGAGGCTTTATTAATAATGTCGGAGGCTTTAACCTCGAATAACCTGTTAGGACGAGTCCATTTAGTGCATGAAAGTGCAATGGATCCAATACGTCACTGGTGCTGTTGTTCCGTAGGCCATTCACCTCGGCCCTTCAAAGCCTACTGAGTATACTAACTATTTAGTAATCTGTAGCGCCTGTAGCTCGGCTAGCTAAGGTGATCTGACGCGATCATCGAAGCTAAGCAACGGTGCGGACGGTGTTTGGATGGGTGAACATGCACAAGACTGTCGTCTTTAAGTGGCATTTTCATGTGGGTAGGATGACACGTTAAATTGTAGGTCCCGTCTATTAGTCTTAATCTTTAACCCAAATTAGATTTGGATGGCATTAGATTTGGGCGCTGACGTAGTTTGAATGGCATGTTAAATTGTAGGTTCCGGCTATGTTTGACTTAGTACGAGCAGTCGTTAACTCAAATCAGAGGCTTTCAGGTGACTTGAAAACTCTTGGTCCCGTCTATTAGTCTTAATCTTTAACCCAAATTAGATTTGGATGGCATTAGATTTGGGCGCTGACGTAGTTTGAATGACATGTTAAATTGTAGGTTCCGGCTTTGTTAGACTTAGTGCGAGCAGTCGTTAAATCAAATCAGAGGCTTTCAGGTGACTTGAAAACTCTCGACACTGAAGCTTGGCCACTTAGCTCATACGAAGGGGAAGAACACTGTTAACGTACCATTTACACACAAGCAAAATCAGCCCACCATACGTTCCCACTTCTGGGACTCGGGGCCTTTTCTCACTAGAATAGATATAGATATAGGCCATAATTCACCACGCTGGCCAAGTGCAGGTTGGCGGATGACACACGTCTTCGGATATTGTGGTCTTCAAACATGCCGTTTTCCTCACGATGTTTTCCTTCACCGTAAAGCGAGTGCAAATCCACACATAACTTGAAAAACAAGTCATTAGTGTAGGGCCGGGATCGAACCAAAGGCCGTCTGACTGAAAAGCAGACGTTATACCATTTACAACTAACCCAATATTTTTTGTTTTTTTACACAATTCTCACACGGCTGGTTAACCCCATACTGAACCATTTCTAGTTCGTGTTATGGTAGCTAACTCAACTGATATACTACATAGTACACACATATTTTATATAGATACATATTTAACACCCAGACCCATAGCCAACAAATTTAGTTAAGCACAAAGATGTTGGCCGGGCCGGGAATCGAACCCGGTACCTTCCGATTGGTATTCCGGCATGGTAACCTTTACGCCAACGAGGTCGTCAAATGTATTATAATCCTAAAATGATAGAGATAAATCTGTAATACTGTTTGAAACAAAAATTATCAAAACACAACCTCCATATCTCATCGTGACCGAAGCCGATATTTTCAAATTGAATTACAACTAATATTTCCCCATAAAGACTTCACCGCTACCGATTAATATTCCGGTTATTCCTCAATTGTCTCGTTCTGAAGATATATCTGTTGCAGACCTACGTATTGTCCCCTAAGGACTTACAACTGACTCTGCACATAGCCTATTACTTACAAAATTGGATTTACCATTCAAAAATCAACTCTAAACCAAATCGAGCAAGTATCAAAACCGTTTGTCCAAAATTTTCAGGGCAAAACTCGTTCCGTCACAAGCGAAAATGACCCGTTCCGACTAGATAATAAGGTTACTAATCTCGTGAATAGTGTTAGGGTTAAGATGTTTTCAGTCGGGTGGGTTATCGACATTGGATAAAGGGCTGACCATTAATCGTACAGAGATAATATCGGGCCGTAATCGCGGATTGCTAAACGACCGGTTAATGCACTCGATGGTGGTGTCGATGGCCCTATTTTAGGCGTAGGCTCCTAAATATTGTGCTCGCTAATGATTTACTTACTAGGACAAACTCCAAAAAATAAATGATTTACAACATATTAAAGTTTGCCAAATCCGATTATGATAAGTATAAATAAAAAGATATGACAAATTTTATTTATGGAAGTTTGGTCTAAACATGAATTTTAATACAGTGTAACAGCATGTAACGTCACTCGATTTAAAGACAAACTCTCTAAAACGTCTAAATCAATTGGCTTTTGTTGGTTTAGTTTGTATTCCATACAATTATACATTCTCTCCATTTAACGATCACTTTCTATAACACCATAAAATGCAGAGTCCTTTCAGTGTCCTTATATAGAGTTTACACTGTATATCAATAAATATATTGAAACTTTTTTATTTATTTATAATATTAACTAATTGAAGAACCTGCCCCTGCTCGTTCCTGAACGATTGGGATTACTAGTAGCCTACGAGGAAGGGAAGAAGACAAAAAAAAAGGCGACACTGGTTGTCAATTAACAAAACTGAGTGAATCAGGCATCTGTATTCATTACTGATAGCATCTCCCGCGCTATTACCGCGCTATCTTCGGGGCATCAACAATGTACCGCGCAAATAGATTTTATATCTTACATGTGTGGCCCAAGTCATAAGATGAAGTCTGTTTACGTGTTGGGGCCCGCGATCTACAACCGCGTACCTGCGACTGTCCGGGATGCACCTTCCACCGCCAGCTTTAAGACTAGACTCAGGGTTTGGCTATTAGATAAAACTTTGTACAATATAAATGATTATCTAAATTTGAAAATTGACATTTGATTCATATCATAAATACTTTTGTATTGATATTATATTAGATACTAGAATTAGTAGTGAAAATTGACATTATGATTAATATCATATACTATTGTAATGATATTATAGTACTAGAATATAATTTAAAATTGACATGGATACATATCATATACTTTTGTAATGATATCATATTATTTGACTTGTAACTTTGGTGTTATCAATAAATGATTTGTATTTGTATTTGTATTTGAAGAAACTGTCGCCAGAAACCTAACAGTGTATTTCGGCAGCCATTTCAAAAGCCAGTTATACCAAATTAAGCCACCGTAGGCCATTTACTTGTCCTGCTGGTAAAATGTTTAGTTGTAAAGAGTTGTCAGCGCAGCCCACTATACTTTCCTTCTGCTGGAAATCGGGGCCATGTCACCGCCAGTTTGGTCCAATTTTCATCAGACATAGCTAAGTACACTCTTTCCAAACAAATTCTACTTTTATCGAGAATGAAAGAGATTATTGTCGAAGTCGATTGTAGAGTCAAAGTCAAATTAATTTATTGCATCATTATGGTATACATAAGGTCTTAAAAGATATTTATTTGGTACCACATAATGGACCCTTCTCGGGTTTTGCAAAAACATATTATATGAGGGCCGGCTTATTTAATTATAATATAAATAGTTATCGTTCATCGTCGTATAGTTTAATCATATAGAGAACCAACATTAGTTTACTATAATCGACTTCTGATGTGAAAATCTAACCTTCAAACTTAATAACGTTTAACTTCGAAAAGCAAATAATCTTTTATTACCACTTCGTTTCATAAAATAAGATGAATAAGTTAATATTTTTAAGTTTTTAACACTTGTATTTTATCGCAACTGTTAAACCCGCTATCGCTTATGAAAACACGCTATCCTCTCATCGCTCACACCGCCTCGTTTAGTGGCAATAAATATTTATTGTCTCAGTCTGACGGGAAGATTAAGACGAACCTTCACAAATATTGTTTCGACAGAGTACTTGACCGCGGTCACTTTGCGCCCAATTGTTTTTCTAATACGCACACAGAATAGAAATCGAGACCTCTTCGTTATCAAGAGACAAGTTACATAATTTAGAAAAAAAAATTGCCTTTTGAATATGTATTTCAATAAAATAAATATGTATTTTTTAGAGTTCCGTACCTGAAAGGTAAAACGGGACCCTATTGCTAAGACTCCGCTGTCTGTCTGTCTGTCTCCAGGCTGTATCTCAGAAACCGTAATAGCTAGAAAGCTGAAACTTTCACAAGATATGTATTTCCCGTGCCACTATAATAACAAACACAAAAAAATAAGGGATATGGATGATAAGGGATGCCCCATACAATAAACGTGTTTTTTTTTGTCGTATTTTTTGCTATATTACAATAACGGTAGTTGCTAGATACTTACAATTATCACAAAAAAATTTTTGCCTGTAAAGTCGGTTTTACGGGCGAAGATTTTACGTGACAACGTCTGCCGCGTGCTGCGCGCGCGGCAGACCGATCATAGTTGAGTGGGAGAGAGACGCAAGGCATCCGGGGGGCTCTCTCTCGTTCGGTGAGTCATCGTAACGTTACCGGGCGTTACACTTTTTCATAAGTGACTCCCAGCCGCAACCTAATTTAAGACGTTGTCACGTCAAAATATAAATGTACATTTGCTATCAAATTAAATTACAAACTTTACTAAAAATAAGTATATATGTAAGGGGGGCTCCCATACAACAATGGTACGGAACTCTTCATGCGCGAGCCCAACGCACTTGGCAATCTTAATAACGATGATAAGGCGTTTTTTTTCGTTACAAACTGATGAAAGTATTAAAAAAATTGCTTTAATACCGTCTAAAAACAACCCTAAAAATATTTATACTTAATTTGTCATCAATCAGATTTATCAATAAGGAAGAAAACTGGTTGAAAACCCATTTTAAGGTTTTCTGAACCTAATTTATTCATTAGTAGGATTGGTACCAATATAAGTATACAATTTGCTTTAGAAAATATTCTTAGAATGGTTCTTTAAAAGCGTGAGATCTTTGGCAGGATCGAACTCACGATCCGAGGGATGTAAGGCCGCACCATCGTCTTAGCTGCCGTCGCTTCAAAATGTGACATGTGGTATTATTTTTTTCCAAGTTCTTCTTCTGGAATTTACTATTTTGTGTGCGGCACGAATATTGCTGATAGCTTTTTGATCATTTCTTTTATCCGAAACGTTTATTTTTGTTAATAGATGATCAAAAGATCGCTCCCAAAGTATCAAGTCTATGTAATATTTCTATCACAAGATTACTTTCTTGTAGGTACGAAATAAGAAACTAAAAGATATTCTATTTTAAGTATCTCTGAAATTGAAATTGACTAGACTACAGATTTTAACTAGAATTCTTTGGAAAACCCTGAGTGGTATTTTTAGATGTTATTTCAAATAAATCTTAATATATATAAATCTCGTGTCACAATGTTTGTCCTCAATGGACTCCTAAACCACTTAACCGATTATAATTAAATTCGCACACCATGTGTAGTTCGATCCAACTTGAGAGATAGGATAGTTTAAATCTCAAATTATAGTCGCAATTTTAATTTATTGCTAATTAATTATTGTCTGTTATTATTTGACGGTCACAATTATTTGTTAACTCCAAATGATTCTAACAGATGTCGATACCTTTCGACTGGGTTGAGTAAGTAATCAATAGACGGCGCTGCTATGGTAAATCTACGAACGTGTCATTTAAGCTACACTATCTATTTTTCATACCCCTAAGTGAGGCAAAACAACGTTTGCCGGGTCAGCTAGTACGTTATATGTATGGCTACGTAATATCGATGCAATAAATGTTTGACTTTTACTTTGACTTTCAAGTCACACAGTAATTCAAAACTAGTAATAACAACTCCCAAGTACGACTGCTTAAGATGATCAAATGCGATTATCGAAGTTCAACACCTTTCATCGTGGACAGTTTGGATGGGTGACCAAGCAAAAACTGCGTGCGATATAGGAGTATTATTTAAGAAGTGGTATTAAATCTGGGTGCTACCATGGGTCGTAAGACGCGATAAATTGTAGGTCTCGTTTGTTAGTTTTAGTAGCTCTTTGGGCAGCTTGCATAGCGGTAGGACATTTTCTAGCGCTCGTCTGTTTGACTTGCAACCCAAAGTTTGTTTGGAAGCTTCCTTGAAAACCATTTATTCCAGACGAGGAATGCTCCACCTTAAAGCTAGTTTATCTAACCCGTATTATTACTCGCCCTGCTGCTCAGATGTCTAGCTGAAAAAATAATAATAGTTTAAAAAACTAAAAAACACGCTTATCTGGCCGTTTTAAGTGAGTCAAAATCGCGGCCAAAGAAGTCGGGTACAAACAAACATACAAACAAAAATACAAAAAAAATGGAATAATTTTATCAAATTAGTGTATTGGCACATCGGTCCTCAATAAATCTACAAAGTTAGAACGAAATCTGGCCGTTTAAAGTGGGTCATAATCGCGCCCAAAGAAGTCGGTTAGAAACAAACATACAGGTGAAGCTAATAAAAAGCGTGTAAAATAGACTGGCCATATAGCTCGAACGATTTTATTATAATTACTCCCAAATCGACTAGAACTAGCTTACCATCATACATCTTGCATGCTCATTATCAGTTTACCAGTACGGAAAAAACTTGGCCTAAAAGAGAACGTGCTTCTTATTCAAATGACCACTAGACTTCTCACATCCTATTTCCTATTTCCGAGGTCAAATCGATTCATTAGAAGCAATATTTATGCATGAAACCGGTTGAAAGCGGTTCGAACTGGTTCCGAACCAAACGAATTAGTGTGAAACACCTTGTTTCACCCGCGGGTGTTTATTCAGCAAGATCTTAGTGTAAACTTCGGTTACGAGTGTAATAAACTTGTGTTATTTTTGCTCTTGCAGTCGAAATGTTTGTTTGTAAACCATACGTTGGTTGCGTTGAAGGTTGAAGGACCAGTTACCGTTTATGATTTACTAGCAGTTGCCCGTGGCTCCGCCTGCGTGTAGGTCGCTTTTCGCATAACCAGTAGAAACTACATTTATCCAGACCTGTAATAGACTCAAATAATTATTCAGTATCCAATTCCTGTGCCAATTTTTTATAGACCTTACATTGCCAAGATATCGATCGCATCTGTCATTCCGCATTAAATTCCTGAGATCTGCATTATATTATTAGTTGCAGCGTAATGTTATTTGACGACCTCGTTGGCGCAACGGTTACCATGCCGGACTGCTAACCAGAAGGTTCTGGGTTCGATTCCCGGCCCGGCCGACATCTTTGTGCTTAACTAAATTTGTTGGTTGTGGGTCTGGGTGCTAAATATGTATCTATATAAAATATATTTATGTAGTATATCAGTTGTGTTAGCTACCATAACACGAACTAAAAATGGTTCAGTATGGGGCTAACCAGCCGTGTGTGAAATGAGTTCTAATATTTATTTTTAATAAACTTAAGCCTTCCTCGATAAATATGGTCTTATAAACTAACTACTGATGCGAATCGAAAATTATTTTGTGTTGGATAGACCATTTACCGAAAAAAGTTTTAGGCTATAAACATCATGCTGTGACTTATAGGAGCGAAGAAACAAAGGGAAATGTGAAAAAAACCTGGAAAATTATTCATTATTAAAGGGCTCGCGTTGCGTGCGCTGCGAAAAGGGAGAAGGAGAGGGAGAGGTTACAAAAAAACGACATACACGCGGGTGGAGCCGCGGGCAATAGCTAGCTTATTAATAAAGAATTTTGACTTTAACTTATTGACTCAGGCGTTATATTGCGGAAATCCATTGTAAATAGATGGCAAAATTAAATATTTAGTGTACTTCCGCTGTAATCCGAAACCCAAATTAAAACAAGTAAAGGAAAACGAAACTTCGAACGACGAATCCAAAAGGCTTTCGATTCGTCGTTCGAAGAGTCAACATCTCCTGATGATGCCTTGTGGAAAGGCGAAACACGTGTTGAGTAAGAATTTCCGGATTGTGATAGGTAACGTTAATCTTAATTAATATTAGTTGATTTATCTTAGTTAAGTTTTCCTTTACTTGTCTTAATTTGGGTTTCGGATCACAGCGGTAGTACACTAAATATTTAATTTTGTCTTCTAATTTTGACTTTGCCTTTGCTGCTGACTAACTCTTGAGACCTACTCAAACAGTGGTCCACGGGTGATAGTAATACGATAACAAGCCACTGTCTACAGTGATGGAATATAAAAACAAACAGTGTTATCAGCCGGCGTCACAAAGTCTACGGGCGAGCACCTTGACAGTCGATCCTGATAACGGGTATCACTGCTATCTAGCCGCGTGGCGCAAGTTACAGGCGGTCGAGATAATGATTTTAAAATCGGAAAATTAGTAGTATTTACTAACAAGTATGGATTGAAAATTTAGGCAAGTCCCGATATTTCGGAGAATATCAAGGATTTAAAAATTGTCATTATGTATTTATATTCTATATGTATGGAAAGCTTTTTATTTCATTCCTATATAGAGGCAGATGTTAATAATATGTTATTCGCCATTATATCACAGTGACCATCTTGGATCGTTTTTAATAACACACGTAGCCAAAACACTCTCGACTACCACAACTTTAAAAATAAATAACTCAATCCATCCGGAAGCTACTATGTTACAGTTAGACCCACACACACACTCATACAATTAATTATACAGGTCAAACTTACTAGTATAAGATCCCGTAGTTTTTGCAAAGCACAGCATTATAAAATTTAAAAAAAAAACCAAACAACTATTTTAACGTAACGTAATCATACATACTTTGGAACTTTTACAGTTCCTTAACATTGACATTTAATTAAAGCTAAACAAACTGAAATAAGCGCCAATCATTTGGGAAGGATTTTTATTCACAGAAAAACATATTTACACAAGATACACAATAAATATAGTTAAATACATTATAGAAAAAAGATAAAAATACTATGTACCAACTCATATTAATTTCATTTAATTTCAAAACAAAGACATAAATAAATATTTTACAAAATATGCTATTTTGCTCCTATTCTGCCTAAACTCGCTCCTCGCTTTCTTCTTGGCCCACCTTTCCCAACGTTATCACGTATCGTTCGACGACCTCTTCACATGAAGGACACTTGGGAATGGTGTTGAAACATTAGTAACGGAAATTATTTCAACCCCGGTAATAACTATATTATCCCAATCACCTGTTATTATGATAGAATTAGCATTATTACTGTAGTGATGACAGCTCAGTCAATCGTGCGACTACCTTACGTCTCCCAGACCGTTGGTTCGATCCGCACTAAAAAGCTTGAGCTTTCGGTGACAGAAAACAACGTGAGGAAACCTAGAGTTAAAAGGTATTTTCTAGGTAAGCGTGTAACATCGTAGACCATAGTATTGTTTAACACCAGGCAAGCTGTGGTCAAACGCAAACCTATAAGTTTTTTTTTTATTAAATACAAATATTTTTAATAACACCGTAATCATACTAATAAACCCTTGATTAGCAGAAATAGGGACTACAAACACAAGATGGATTCCCTTAAACGACGCGTTAAATCCACTCCAAGATTACAGTAAATGACACCATAAAGAGAAATCACCTACTCAGTGCCCCCAAACATCCTTGTTAGGGTGATGGAACCAATCCAATGTAAATTGAAAGAAAAAATAAATAGACTTAAGGAAAATACAACAAAAAAAACTGGCGAGAAAAAAGATTTTCTTGCCTCCAGAAACAAATGAATGTGACAAAATGCAAATGAATGGCCCAGCTAGTGGCCTAAAAATTTAATAAAAAAATATAATGTTGGACCGGAAAACACCATTATCTTTCTTCTTAGGGAACAAGACGTTTTGAATGTCGGAAAAAATATAACGACATTGTTTATTTATATAAAAAGGCATGTAAAATCTAAGATAATCTGATGTGATCATTGAGATTAAGCAATAGTTGATGCGGAAAGAACATGCATTTTTAAGACTATCATTTAAAAAGTGTTTTTTTTTTTACGCTATCGTTAGTTTTAGTCGTTAAGTCAAGTCAAAAGACTTTGAGCGGCTTGAAAACACACAAAACTAGAGCTTGGCCACTAAGCTCATGCGAAGCCAAAGAAAAATAGGAAACTAAAAGCAATCATCATAATACGAACAAAGCCGACAGAGCAGCTAGTCTTTATCATCTATACCAGTATTCTAAAGAGGAAAAGTTAGATTTTTTGTTTTTTTTTTTTTGTTTGACGCAATTAGGCTCCGAAACTACTAGACCGATTTGAAAAATTCTTTCACCGTTGGGAAGCTACATTATCCCTCAGCAACATAGGCTAAATTTAATTTCTCGTTGCGACTTAGATTATTTGATAGCCCGTGCGAAGCCGGGTCGATCTGCTAGTGTTTAATAAGATCGCTCCCTTCCAAAGATTTTCAGACTAACTTTAGTCTGAAAATCTTTGAAACAAAACTGAACAAATTAAGCTCGTTTGAAACTGACAATGTAGAAAGAAAATTACTAGAATTGTTAGTCTAAAGTTATAGACTGAACCTCGGGACGTTATTTTAGGCATTTTCAATTATGTACCACACCGAGATTAATTCTAAAGGTAGATTTCATGGTATAGTCGATAACCTTAGCGTAAAAAATAGAATATAGTGAAAATGTAGGTATATAAATAAATAAATAAATAAATATTAGGACACATTTCACACACGGCTGGTTAGCCCCATACTGAACCATTTTTAATTCGTATTATGGTTGATAACACAATTTTTGTATATAGTTTGACGATCTCGTTGTCGTAAAGGTTACCATGCCGGACTGCAAATCAGAAGGTTCTGTGTCCGATTCCCGGCACGGCCAACATCTTCGTGCTTAACTAAATTTTTTGGCTGTGGGTCCGGGTGTTACATATGTATGTATGTATTTAGTATATCAGTTGTGTTAGCTACCATAACACAAACTAGAAATGTTTCAGTATGCGATTAACCAGTTGTGTGTGAAAAGTGTCCAAAAAAATAGTTGATCAAAATTTGTTATTTTATATAAACATTAAAAATCTATAAAATATTAATTCCTTCCTTAAGTTCAATTTGCAAGTTTTTTTTTAATTTTTAATTATTGTGTTTTTTTATGATAATTTTAATTTTATTGTATTCCTTAATTTTGAAAATTATTTCACGAGTGACATTATTTTGTTTTTATTAATAAAACAAGCCATCAATAATAAACTTTTGTTAAATTTTAAACGGAAAATCGATATTTATAACGAAATCTACTCAGTCGACTTTACATTACTTTTTAACCTTTTTCTCTGCCTCTGTGTTTCGGGGACAACTATGCGGGTAGATTGGCCGCAGATTTTTGTATTGTTTTGGCCTCTAACACTATTCAAAGAGGTATTTGTGAGCTATTTTTGAGCATACGTTTCTTTTGGAAACGTAGTTTTTGACGTGACAACGTCTTAAATTAGGTTGCGGCTGGGAGTCACTTATGAAAAAGTGTAACGCCCGGTAACGTTACGATGAGTCACCGAACGAGAGAGAGGCCCACCGAATGCCTTGCGTCTCTCTCCCACTCAACTATGATCGGTCTGCCGCGTGCTGCGCGCGCGTGCTGCGCGCACGTTGTCACGTAAAATCTTCGCCCGTAAAACCGACTTTACAGGCAACCATTTTTTTTTATCGCATTTTGTTACAAAATGTTTCGCTCTATTACTCGAGTTGGCGAAGAAAACATTTGAAATATTTTTTTTTATAAACTAAATTTAGGTTTAACAACATTATGTATAACTTTTCTCTTTTTTTCTCATTTTCTATCTTTACATAATTTTGTATATTTTTATTCTATTCATTATAATTGTGTCATGTACTTATGCAATAAACAGACTTGTTCATATTCTGTGGGAGAGGCCATCGGTACAAAATCACAGTTTGAGAACAAGTTTAGCACTAATGGTTCAAAAAAATATGTACATTATGTATTTATGTCAATAAAGATATTTTTATTATTATTATTCCACAAAAACTGAATGTATATTTGGTAACTTCCGAAATAAACAATAAAATTAATATGAATATAAGTGGGACTCCCATACAAGAAAAGGTTATTATTTATTGCCTTATATATAACGACGTTTCGTAGACCCTCTCAACATTCACAGAATATTCAATTTCATAATTTACTTTAGAAGTAAAGTATGAAATTTTAATATATAAAATTTCCATGTCACAATTTTAGTTACTGTACTCCTCCGAAACGGCTTGACCGATTTTTACCAAATGTTATATGCTTATTCAATAGGTTTAAAAATCGGCTACTTTATATTTTCCCCTAAGTAATAAACCCCTAATTAATTTTTAGTTTAGTTTTTTTAGTGTTCTCCAATTGGATTAGGAAATGCTATGTATGCTAAATTTTTTATTACACAGAATTGGAACCTACCAGAAAAGCTTTCGAAAAGTTTAGTTTCATTCTTAATTAAGTAAAGAATTACCAGAAAATATTTAAGAAGCCTAACAAGATTTCTTTGATTTTTGTATAGGCTAGTTAAGACTTTCAAAAGGCTTAAAAGTTAACAGAACGGTAGCAGTCCACAAATTACAAGGTTTCCAATACTTTGGAGGAGTTGGAATTTTAATAAACTCTTCTTCAAGTTGGCTTGGGTTTTACAGGGATGAACTCAGTGACATAAAGGGGGTTTAAACTTGTTTATCTGTTATATTGTGTCTTGCATATTTTTTTAAATTAAACTTAAATTAAACTTCTCTCGTCCCTTCTTCGATCTTGTTTTTGATGGTTTGTTTCGAAAATGTGCTCTGTTTTGTAGTAATTAGTATCTACAAAATAAATTTAAATACATTCTTATAAGGTTTCATATAACGTGTAATTATTTTATACAGTGCTAAATTAAGAAAAAAAATTAAATATATTTTATAAATAGTTTTTTTTTAATAATATTTTTATACGTTTTAAGATTAATTTCATACAATATTTAAATATTGTATATGCAATATTCATATATTAATTATTTATTGGTGATAGCAAAAGTTACACGTCAATTTTACATTATTTATCAATAGAGGACATAAAGTTCAAATAATATAAATAAATACAATTTGACAATTAACAGTCAGTTTCAAATAATCATCTAAATTATAAAATGCAATACTTGATATCAAATATTACTATATTACTTAAAAACCACACCCCAAGCTTTGACTTACCTTTGTATAATTTCTATACAAAAAAATAGAATGAAAGACTCTGTAAAGTTTCCTGAAACCGGCCCTGGATTTAACTTGGAGTCGAGGATGTGGCCTAAGTGAGAGATAAGTTAGGTCAAGTTAGGCTAGAGGTCTAATTTGAGACTTCAGATAACCGAGCTACTCATAACCAAACTGTGTATTTACTTATTCTAACTAGCTTTGTACAAGTTTGGTACTTAGTATGAACCTGTTACTTAGGTCACTTATCAATTCAATTCAAATTATATATTTCATGAATTATTACTAATTAATAAAATATATTTGACGACCTCGTTGGCGTAAAGGTTACCATGCCGACTGCTAAATAGAAGGTTCCGGGTTCGATTCCCGGCCCGGTCAACATCTTTGTGCTTAACTAAATTTGTTTGGCTGTGGGTCTGGGTGTTAAATATGTATTTATTTATAATACGTATGTATGTATATGTAGTATATCAGTTGTGTTAGCAACCATAATACGAGCTAGAAATGGTTCAGTATGGGGCTAACCAGCCGTGTGTAAAATGAGTAAAAAAAAATATAATTTGAATTTGTCGGTAGCCACACGCCGCCGGCATTTGCTGAGTTGCGACTGTATTGCGGCAAACTAAGGTGTTTTATTTTTAATGTATACGTTTTTTTTAGGTTTTGTTTGCCAAAATAAAAATTATTTTTCTTTCTTTCTTTTCTAATTAATTATTACTGAAGTGTATAAAAATAATTTCATAAGTGGATAATAATTATTAGTATACGTACCTTAAAGGTAAAAACGGGAACTATATTCTATTCCAAATGTATTTTACAGTAATTTTATTTTGTAACTGTTATTATTAATAACATAATTTGATTGTTTTTATTACCAAGTCTTGTAATAACTCTGTGGGAGAGGTCATTGGTGTTGAAACACAGTCTATGACTAAATCAACACCAATGGTTTCATTTTAATTGTGTATTTCTTACTTATGTCAATAAAAGATATTATTTATTTAAAACTAAGCCTCAGTCTGCCTGTCTGTCATTAGACTGTATATCATAAACCGTGATAGGTAGAAACCTTTTGTTGTTATTAAATTCCTCACTTATTTAATTATTTCTTATTGAAAGAAAAAACATTATTATGTAGACCATGTGCAACATTTTCATAAAAACCCATCTGCAATTTAAAACTTTAGACGCTACAGGGATTATTATGAGAAAAAAACAATAACATACGAAATATTTGTCGTTAGAAAGTCTTATACATTGAGTAAATCTACTAAATTTTCCATCAAAACATCGTACATACATTTGACTAAAATATTATAAACAGTGAAATTCTATATAACGACACTGAAGGGACTATGTATTTTATGGCGTTATAGAGAGTGATCGTTAAATCGAGAGATAGTATCATTGTTTGGAATACAAGCTAATCCAACTAAAGCCAATAATTGATTTCGACGCCTTAGAGAGTTTGTCGTTAAATCCAGTGACGTTACATGGAGTTTACACTATACTTAATTTTAGATCAAAACATCGTACGTACATTTCACTCAAGTATTATACAATTTGTGACAAAAACCAGAACCACATTTACGAAAACAGCTCCAAACAAAAAACACCGTACGAAGTAATAATAATAGTACGTAATAGTTTTAGTACGAAGAAGGGGTGAGAATAGCTTAATATCGCCTCCATACTTCACTTGCAAGTCATAACTTAAGCAAAGAATAAGGCGAGAATTGTTCGCGAGCGGAAACAATAATAAAAATAATAAATCCCTCTCAAAGACGACTGACAGACGCGCAACTATTCCGACTCCACTCGGTGACCATCATTTTGGAAATTTTCTCCACAAATTTATGTATTTTTTTTTTCTTACAGCTTGTAATTTTTTTTTTAAATACATGGATAATGTTTGTATAACCGGCTATCACTTACGTTTATTTTGTCGGAATTAGCCCGACATGTTTCAGCACAATCAGTGTGCCATTATCAAGGGCAGGAACACAGCCAATGTATGCACGCGACGACGGCTGCGCCTGAACTCAAATATGCCTTACGAAAGTTTTAATACAGTGATTAAAGACATGGGTTTATATATCAGCATCATAATATCGCTTACCTTAGACATCAGAGGGTAAGCAATATTATGATCTAAGGTGGAGCGGGCTTACTCAGAAAAAACGGCTCACTTTGGCTTTGAAAACCGTCAGATTGACCAGAGAGAGATTTGACCAGAAAAGCGCGTAATCACACGAGTTAGCAACACTCTAGCCTAAGGTGGAGCGTGCCTAGTCTGGAATAACTAGCTCTTAAAAAGATTACCGGAGCACCTTTGGTGACAAGTTTTGTTTACTCAAGACCTTTGGGACATAAGACGGCTGCTCTCTTCACTGAGCTGACATCGCTTCAAAACTGTATGTTAGCTAGCCTGGTAAGCACTAAAAATAGCCTTACCACCATGCAATGGTTTCCTTACGTTGTTTTCCTTTAACGAAAGTTCGAGCTCATTGGTGGGAATCAATCTCAAGACCTTTGGGACATGAGACGGCTGCTCTCTTTACTGAGCTGATATCGCTTCATAACTGTATGTTAACTTAGAACATGGTTCAATGTTATAATTTTGACTGACAAAAATGTCGAAAACAGAGGGAAGTGGATAGGTAAAAATAGTGAAAGATCACATAGTTATTTACAAATGTGGAACACAAATAAATTAAAAGAAAGAGAGACATGAAAAATAGTAGTTTAATTGATTAATTTAGGTTTGAAAAAATGCTAGCGCAAATAAATATGGTATTTGGTTAAACCTAACTAAATTAAATCATATATGAGATATGTTTGAGTTAAGTTTAATGGTTAGTCTTATTCTTGAATTATAAAAAATAACTTTAGCTACAAGGAGGTTTAGCAATTGACACGCCTTTACTTATGGTTTCTTTGAAAAAAAAAAAACATTTGCCAACGTTTGGAACAATTTCGTGGTAGTTGTAGTACCACCACAACAAACTGTCAAAAATAATGTATAGTATTACAGTGTAATACAGTAAGTGTTTCAAAAAACAGTCTTGATCCCTTCTAAGAAGGACTATAGAGATTTTGACTTGTAACTTTGGTGTAATCTATAAATGGTTTGTATTTGTATTTGAATAAAAATAATATTATCCCAGAACCTAACGAAATCACAGTCACCCGGTCAAATCCCGTCACCGCCAGCGTCTCAGCTCAGATCCAAACGAAAATGTGAGAAATTTTGTTTTACATACGAAATAGAAAATGTTCCTTTGCTTGTGCACGATGAACGAAAAACTGAACGAAAAGAACGAACACAATTGAACGATCCGTTTTGGTACATGACAGGGTGTCAATTCTTGAATATAGTGTAACGGAATGAGTTTGATCCACAATAGCCTTTAAAAAAGGGTGCAATGCAGGAAGGAAAAGGCTGGAAAAAAAAAATATATGAAACTATATAAAATATCTTGTAATTTTATCCAAGAAACCCTTTTTGCCTACAATGATAAATGCCTTGAAATTTTTACGTAATATTTTTAGTAAAAATAATAATATTTTTAATAATATTTTAAATAATATTTTTACTAAATTTTATTTTATCTCTTTTGTTTTACTATGGGTCATTTGCCTGAAAATAAATCATTATTATTATTATCCTTTATGAATAAAAAATGTTATTCTCACTAAACCGAGTTTGAGTGAAAAAAAAACTCAAACTCGGTTTAGTGAGAATAACTTTAAAATTCAATAGTGTAGGATATTTATTTATATGTTTAATATATTAATCTCTTTAAGTATTTAAGTAATACTCCTTGTGTGATTTGCCTTTATTGTATGTTACATATGGCCATTAAAATTCTGTATTTCTGTTTTCTTTTAATCCAGTATTCAAAGCAAGACTGAACTTGCCAGAAAGCCGAAAATATGTTCGTCATCCAAAAACGTTTCTAATCACACAAGCTTCACGCTAAAGAAATTTTAAGGGAATAATAATAGTTTAAAAAAACTAAAAAACACGCTTATTAAAGAAATCCGTAATTTTATCAAATTAGTGTATTGTCATCGGTCCTCAATAAATCTACAAAGTTTGAACGAAGTCTGGCCGTTCAAAGTGGGTAAAAATCACGCCCAAAGAAGTCGGTTACAAACAAACATACAGGTGAAGCTAATAGAAAGCGTGTAAAAACTAGTAAAAAATCCCTGCTAAAAATCTAGATTTATCCATCTCGATCAATAAAACCTGGCACGTTTACCGAGCATGTTAACCCTAGAACCGGTTAGACATCCTAACATTGCACTAGACTCGGCTTTCGCACGGATACTTTCCGGTTTACAGCGGATCTTAGGGCTGCGGTGCTTGTACGACTTCCAGAGGGAATAAAACCTAACTTGATATTAAATCCGGCGTGTACAATGTAGGAATATACAAATCAACTAGCTTTATATTCAAACAGTAAGGATAAGCATAAAAAAAGACCACACTATACGTTCTCACTACTGGGATTCGGGGCTTTCTCTCACTGGGATAGAGATATAGGACCATTATCCACCACGATAAAAAATATTTATGGCCATTTCGGATATTATGGTCCTGAAACGTATCGGTTTCCTCACGACGTGTTTTTTTTTCTCGTAAAGCGAGAGCTTATCCACACAAAACAAGTCATTGGTTTAGGGCCGGGATTGAACCAGGGGCCGTCTGATGTAAAAGCAGACGTTTTTACCACCGAGCTACACTCGTTTTTCTAAAAAGTAGATGGAAGAAAAACTGAAATACGAGTATGTAGTATATTCGTTGACGACCTCGTTGGCGTAAAGGTTACCATGCCGGACTGCCAATCAGTAGGTTCCGGGTTCAATTACCGGCCCGGCCAACATCTTTGTGCTTAACAAAATTTATTGGCTGTGGGCCTGGGTGTTAAATATGTAGTATCTATATAAAATATGTATATACATATATGTAGTATATCAGTTGTGTTAGCGACCATAATACGAACTAGAAATGGTTCACTATGGGGTTAACCAGCCGCGTGTGAAATGTGTCCAAAAAAAAACTTCTGTCGGGGTATATCACACCTAGAATCCTAAAATAACCTTAATTCCAGGCTGTATGGTTTTCAGAACACTGTCCGGGACCCTCCCGAGGCATGAATAAGTAACAACTGTCAGAGTAACATCCCTCACTCCCTGCGAATAGTAGGGGAGCCCACGATGCTAAATGTGTACCTACTCGAGCGCGTTTGGAGGTTATTGGATTATAATGTAGATATTATAAACATGAAAAAAACTGTATGAGACCTATCTTGTCCACCGATGGAGGGCGCCACCAGGCGCTTTTAAGTGTTTTATAAATGTTTAGCGATGTTTTTTTTTTAACTGAGTTTATGTCAATCGGCAGATTATAAGTCTTCTAATATACTTAAATTATCTCCTTGAAAATAAATCTACAAATTTGGCCATTACTGAACATTAAAGTTTGAAAGTTTGAGACCATCTCACTCCCAAGTGTCCACATTTAAATTTTCAGATTTTTTTAAATAAACACTCTTATGGACATCAATAACTTGCATTAGCTTAATCTGACAATTTGAAGTATGTCTGCCATAAATCTTTTTTTTTCAGTCGTTATTAAAGACAATCCCACCAACGGGGAAAGGCTTGTATTGGTGGAGGTACTCAAATGAGTTCAAGGTATCAATACTACAAAAATCCCCTCTTCGGCTCCCCTACTATAATTCCTGTAACTGAGAAAGGTTTCAGTTAATTTATTGATTAATACTTTAATTGATTCAAAACTTTTACTTATTAACAAGCAGCTGCCCGCGTGTAGGTTTTCGCGTAACCTGTGTTTAATACGATTATCAAAACTTAGTACTTTAAACTTTCGATCCTAATGTCATAAATGCACCCCTGGCGAAAATTTTCATAATTTTAATCTTACGATTGAATTAACTACTATGACTATAATTTAACTTGACAAATTAAGAATGTTCCTAACAAACTAATTTTATTTATTAGTAAAATAATTTTCAAATCGGTCCATTAGTTTAGAGCCTATTCGCGTTAAACAAACAAAATATCAAACATTTCCTCTTTATGATCTAATATATAAAATTTCTATGTCACAATGTTAGATACCGTACTACTCCGAAACGGCTTGACCGATTTTACCAAATTTTATATGCGTATTAAGTAAGTATTAGAATCGGCTACTATCTATTTTTCATACCCCTCAGTGATAAGGGTGGTTCACCCTTATTTTTTTATAATAAGAAATATTTTTTAAGGCAAAACAGCGTTTGCCGGGACAGCTAGAATTGGTATAGATTTAGCATTAAAACATATCACTTGACATACCAAATATAATAAATATTATTTTTGTTAATAAAGTATCTGGTTTGACGACCTCGTTGGCGTAATGCCGGCCTGTCAATCAAGAGGTTCCGGGATCAATTCCCGGCCCGGCCAACATCTTTGTGCTTAACTAAATTTGTTGGCTGTGGGTCTGGGTGTTAAACATGTATCTATATAAAATATGTATGTATGTATATGTAGTATATCAACTGTGATAGCTACCATAACACGAACTAGAAATAGTTCAGTATGGGGATAACCAGCCTTGTGTCGAATATGTCCTAATATTTATTCATCGTTATTGCGTTGGGGATAAAATCAATAATCAAATTATGTTATTTAGAATAACGCATTGCTAATTAGTTTCCGATAATGATTTTTCGTCATCACTTCTTATCAAGTACCAAGTGGCGGGCACTAAAGGTCTTGATAACGAGGTCAATGACCCCATAAGACTAGCATAGGTTCAGTCGTAAACATAGATAATTATGTTACTAGTATACATTTTAACTTAAGAAAACCCCCGCATTCTTCTTCTTCTTCTTCGTATGAGCTAAGTGGCCAAGCTCTGGTGTCGAGAGTTTTCAAGCCGCCCGAAGGCCTCTGACTTGGCTTAACGACTGTTTGTACTAAGATTAACAGCCAGGATCTACAATCTTTTTTTTATTTTTGGGAACATCGTTTGTAGTTTTTTTTTATAATACATACTAGCTGAGACACTGGTGTCACCTGCGTTATTCCGACGTTAAAAGTAGCCTATGCGTTAATCTAGATTCTAATCTATGTCCGAACCAAATTTCAAATACACAGACAGACAGAAAGAAAGAATGTTATTTGTTTTTCGGCTCCGTATTTTAAAGTAATGTTGTACTCGATCTTAATAACGGCATAATATGGTAAGCCTTCTAAAGATTCACAAAATATTTAGCTCGACTCACATTTGGCCAATTTTATTTTTTAAATATTTGCACACCCTATCCGTACCAGTCTGACTAGCACTTGACCAATTACAATATTTAATAAATAATTGTACGGAACCCTTTGTGTGCAAGTCTGACTCGTACCTGGCCGTTTTTTAACATACTAAAAAAATATGGAGTAGGTAAATAACAAATAGTGGCCGAGCCTAACATAATAGGCGAAACAAAATCCCACAGACTCCGCTGGCTCGGCCATGTGGAGAGGATGGAATCGGATCGTGCAGTGAAGAGAGCTTACCTGGGACGAGCAAGCGGTCGTCGACCGGTCGGAATCCCAGGTATCGCTGGATAGACCAAGTGGAGGAGGACCTGCGCAATCTTCAGGTCACGCGGTGGCAGGAGAAAGCACAGGACCGAGAACAGTGGCGTCTCCTAGTATCGGAGGCCAGGATCCGATTCGGGTCGACGCGCCAACCCAGTTAGTTAGTTAGGTAAATAACCTATCTAGATCCGTTAGAATCGAGACACACAATGACGACAACAAGACACGAGAAACAGAACAAAATAGATAATCAGAAAAAAATGAGGTCATCGCTCTTTCGACACGAATGTTTTGCAAATTCGTTGGATTTAGATAATTCACTATCAGTCAGGCTCGTACGTTTGACATTTGCCGATAGCATATTGGGTCGCGAGGTAACCCAGACAACTGATGCTGTGAACTACCTACTTAGATAAATCACTATTGGTTTTAACCTTATAACTCAAATTAAACAAAAAAGTAACAAATAATTTACTAAAACTCACAAGAGGGGATCTACGTATGATGGTCGGCATCATTACCGGCCACTGTGATCTCAACTACCACCAACATAAAAAAGGGGCGACGGACAACCCTCTATGTCGGGGCTGTCTTGAGCAAAATGAAACAGTAGAACACGTGCTACTACACTGTGAGGCTACCAAACAAACCAGAAAGAGTTACGGCCTCATAGTAGCAGATGAGCTCAAGATCAAAGTTCGTTTTCCATTGCTAATCCTCAGACAAACAGACCATGTGACGCAACAGGGGTGGAACAGTATGCCAGCGACCCAGGGCTGTGCTTCGTTATTTCAAGGAGCAGGGTTGGCTTGTGTAGGCTAGTAAGAGGGGAATGCACAATACGCCCCTAGCGGGATGTCAGTGCAGGTCTCATCACCCCCACTTCAAATTAGAATTAGAATTATTGTTTTTAATTTTAAAGAGCAAGAGAAAACTAGCTGCGACCCGCGGTTTTACCCGCGTTAATTAGAGATAAAAGTAACCTATGTGTTAATCCAAGGTCTAACCTATTTTCATACAAATTTTCACCAAAATAGGCTAACCGTTTAAACGTGAAAAAGTTACACATAAACAAACACAAATTTTCTCATTTATTATATTAGTAGGATAGGACTAGCTGTGTCACGCGACGTTGCACGCATTAATCTGGAATAAAAGTAGCGTAAATGGTAAACCAAGTTATAAGATCATTATCAAATTTTAAGGTTAGGTTAGGTTTTGTATGTACAAGTAACAAACAAGTTACACAAACTAGTTCTTTGCCGACATCTCTATTCCCTCTGAACTATCACTTCACTGTCTTTAAGGCGAGAGTGAATTGGTTTCTTCTATATGATGGATTCATCCTAGATCGCAACATCACTTAACATCAAGTGAATTGTGGTCAAGCGCAAGCATATTAAGCATAAAAAATAAAATATTACATGCTTCGTATTAAATATTCATAATAATACAATGATAATATTTATTATGAGAATATTATATATTTTAACATATTTGTTTGCAAATTGTAGTAAATAATTCAAATGACGTCACAGCTCAGATAGCATGGTATTTGAAGCATTTGCCTAGAAGAAACCGATTCACTCTTGCCTTGAAGACATTGAGGTTATAGTTCAGATGGAACAGGGATTCCGGCAAAGAGTTCCACAGTGCAAAAGTCCGCACAATATATACAGAAGCGAAATAAAATACTTCAACATAATCTGTTATTGCAAATTATACCACACGTGATGTCTCGGCCCAAGTCGCACGGCATTGAAAGAGCCTCGTATGTTTCATTAAGGTACCCAAAAGAAAACATTTTCTCTCATTTCACGCTCAGTAAAATACGACATCTTAACCACTTCTCTCTTTTATTTGAAACGAAAAAATAAATAAACTGTAACTGAAATAAACAAACTGGATTTCCGCTGGAATGGCTGTTAAAATAAACGCCTATCTTCCCTTTGATTCGCCAAACGTAAGCTTCTTTCTAATGGATGTACAAATAAAAACCATCTCCATAAAATTGTCGATAAAATCATATTCACATGCATTATCAAAGAATGAGTGACACATGTCTACGAAACCTTTGAGTTACACGCATACTTTCCCATTTGCAAATATAAAACATTTTTGTTTGCCCCAGTGCTCCCGATCAAAGAGTAGGCATATTTTGGAGAGGAAAAATAGCAATAGACAAGCTGTGGAAGTAGACAAATTTACAGATGCCAAGGTTTTGCAGTTACAGTGAAAACTCTATCTTTCTTAATATATATAAATCTCGTGTCACAATGTTTGTCCTCAATGGACCCCAAAACCACTTAACCGATTATAATAAAATTCGCACACCATGTGCAGTTCGATCCAACTTGAGAGATAGGATAATTTAAATCTTAAATTATTGTCGCAATTTTAATTTATTGCTAATTATTGTCTTTTATTATTTGACAGTCACAATTATCTGTTAACTCCGAATGATTCTAACAGATGTCGATACCTTTCGACTGGGTTGAGTAAGTAATCAATAGATGGCGCTGCTATGGTAAATCTTCGAACGTGTCATATAAGCTACACTATCTATTATTCATTCCCCTAAGTGAGGCAAAACAACGTTTGCCGGGCCAGCTAGTACAATATATACTCGTACGTATATACACTGTATAATGTAAGCTCTGTTCTATATGACTGATCATTATATGGCGTTATATAGAGTGGTAGTTATATGGAGAGAATGTATCATTGTATGGAATACAAGCTAAACCAGCTAAAGCCAAATGATTTCAACTCTTAAGAGAGTTTGACGTTAAATTGAGTGACGTTACATGGAGTTGGACACTAATTAGTATGTATAAGACAATTAATCTGGGATTCAAATATGCATAATTATGTGTTATTCCAACGTGTAACCTATCTTCATAATAAATTTAATCAAAATTTGTCCAGACGTTGGAGCGCGAAGGAGTTACATAGATTTTGTAGTTATTCGCGTATCACACGGGAATCACAATTGTTATCGGGATAAAAAATAGTCAAAGTGTCTAAGATCTAACCAAATTTGATCAAAATCGGTTCAACCGTTTGAGCGTGAAGAAGTAACAAACATACACACACAAACATTCGCATTTATTATTTTTAGTACAAAAACTGTAAAAATATAGATATAAGAAACATTTTTGCTACAAATTGTAAAAATAGCAACTATTTAATTAAATATAATAAATATAAATACTAAGACACATTTCACACACGGCTGGTTAACCCCATACTGAACCATTTCTAGTTCGTATTATGGTTGCTGACACAACTGATATGCTACATATACATACATATTTAATATACATAGATAAATGTTTAACACCCAGACCGACAGCCAACAAATTTAGTTCAGCACAAAGATGTTGGCCGCGCCGGGAATCCAACCCGGAACCTTCTGATTGGCAGTCCGGCATGGTAACCGTTAAGCCAACGAGGTCGTCAAAAACTGTACAAATAAATTGTTTGATTTGATTTGATTATATTAGTAGGAGATTATATTAGCATGGCAATGGGTAGCGAATTATGAAATACCCACAATACTTCACAAAACTAAGCAACTGTGTTCCCATTCCTTCAGACTGCCGGCAGTTTTATATAGCTACCTATAAGTATGTTTATAGAAAGTACGCTTTTCTCGAATTTTCCTGCCGCTGTTCATAATTTCGATAGAGCGTACGGAAAATTACATTCCATTGTAACCGATAGCGGCTTTGAACTCAGTTATTTGAGAAACTAACTGTTCGGAACTTTCTGAGTATCTTTTTTCATATCTACCTACCATAAGGTTTAAGGTTAGCGTCACGAAAAAACGCTTGTGGAAAATTTTCACTAACGCTGATTAGTTAATTTCTTTTCTAAAATAACATTAACAGCTCTGAAAAATAATACAAGGTTTTTTTAATTAATATCTCTCATATAAATTAAATAAATATTAGGTTCTTACATATGAAATTGGCGGAGGAACAAAAAGTCGAATATTTTTTAATATAATATATTTTAATTAATTAAATAATTAATTTGGAATTCCTTACCAAAGAGGAGAAATTTGTGATTAAAGTGGACAGTACGAAAAACGCCAATTTCATATGTAAGGACCTAATATTAATACACAATTTCATACACGGCTGGTTAGCCCCATACTAAACCAATTCTAGTTTGTATTATGGTTGCTTACACAACTCATATACTACATATACATATGATATACTTATGAAAACTTTATATCGATACATATTTGACACCCAGTCCGACATCCAGCAAATTTAGTTCATTTTACAAAGATGTTAGCCGTGCCGGGAATCGAACCCGGGACCTCTGGTTGGCAGTCCGTCAAGGCAACCATTACGCCAACGAGGTCGTCATATGAGGATCGAAATATTTATTATCAGTGCAACAGTCGTTCTAAAGACTTTAATTTACTTGAAAATTCTTAACACCAGAGCTCAGCCACTTATTTCATAAAAAAAAAAGAAATACAATTGACCTACCCAACTATCGCAACAACAGGCACAATGTTCAAGATATTTACATTATTTTTTAATAGATAAATAGATCATAAAAAGTTAGATAATAAAACAGCAATCAAGGTGACCGCGAGATAAACAAATCTAAGTTCAATGGCCTCTTATCAGAATGACCTCTGTCACCGATAACACTATCAGAGTTCAGTTTTAGATTATCAATAGAGTTGTTGTTTGTATCGACCACAAAATATCAGCTGATAATTCATTTGCACCGTATTTTTTGCAGTAGAGCATTTTCTAGTACTGGGCTTGCTAGTTTGCTTAGCGATGTATTCTGGTAGCCTTCCTGAGAGCTAGTAGTTCCAGACTAGGCATGCTCCAGACAGTCGACCACTCGTGTGGTTACTAGTTTTAATGTGTAGAAAAATACTAGTGTAAGAACGAGAAATGAAATAATGATTACTTTTTAGTAAAATAAATATTAGGACACATTTCACATATGGTTTGTTAGCCCTATACTAAACCATTTCTAGTTTGTGTTATGGTTGCTAAAACCTTTTATAATACAATTACATACATAAATACTATATATTGATACATATGTAACACTCAGACCGACAGTCAACAAATTTAGTTCATCACAAAAATGTTGGCCGTGCCGGAATTTGAATCCAGGACCTACTGGTCGGAAGTCCAGCATGATAACCTTTATGGCACTAAAGATTCAAAATCAATTAAAAAAAAAATCAAAATCAAATCATTTATTAACCTAACGGCATCGCACCGTACTGGGCAAGTCAATTTACAATTATTTATTACTAAATTTTACGAGTAATTGTAATTATACACATGCATGATATTATATTATTATTATATAATAACATATGATATGACAAAATATATATAAGATACACACATATGATATTAATAATAAAACTATTTACATCATCCATTGTTATCCTTCAAAATTATAATTAAAAATTACGATACTTTGCAACGAGAATTAAGATTCTGTAATCGTTTGCGACATAAATTCATTGAGTAAAAATTATTTAACTTTGACTTTACACATCATTTGAAGTCAAACGAATTTGACTACATCAGTAAACCAGAACTATTTTCCAATTATAGGCGAATCTGGTCAGTGCACGGTCGCTGGGCGGCTGGTACGCGGCCTGGGCGGATTCCCGCCCGCCCATAACGTCCGGGACATTTGGCGGCTGATAACTGTGGTCATGTACTATATATCTTTATACATAAACTTGTATATAGGTTATGGATAAAGGCATAAAGGTACGCATTTTACGCAAAATTCTGCGTATAAGCGCTACTTATACTGCCTTACCTTATCCCACTAGGTGGGGTCGGCACAGCAATTTTCTTCTTCCACTCTCCTCTATCAGCCGTCGTCTCTACACTCTCTCCTTTCTCTCTCATATCCTTTTAAATTTTTTTGCAATTTTCTTCTTCCACTCTCCTCTATCAGCCGTCGTCTCTACACTCACTCCTTTCCCTCTCATGTCCTCACACACTCCATCCATGTCTTCTCCAGTCGGCCTCTTGCCCTTCTTCCTTGCACTTTCATTTCCATACATCTCCTAGTAACATGCGTCTCCTTTCTACGCATCACATGCCCATTACCACGCTAACCTTCCACTCTTTAGTTTTTCACTCACTAATTTCATGGGCTAATTTCACACTTCCTCTAATGTACTCATTTCTCATTTTGTCCATTCTTGTCACTCCACACATCTCAACATTCGCATCTCTGCCGCATGCACTCCTCTTACATGCCCTTGCTTTCTGTTATAAGCTTTACTAAGTATAACCCTGAATTGAAAAATTGAAATAGAAAAAATTAGTTCAGAGCCTAGTTAAATAAAATTATAACAAGTATATGTTTAACATGCAGATACAGAGTACACAGAACCTTTCCGAGGTCACCTCAGGCCCTAATAACAATAATCGCATATGAAATATATTAGCAATGACCCAAATCATGTTCATTTCGTAGTTATTAAGTATTTAGAACTGTCTAACATTGAAATCGACACGATACGCGAAGGGCGCTCCTATTAGGTATTAGGAAGGATTATAACATTGTGCAGAGGTGCAATTTCTGACGAAAAAATCGATAATTGAAAAATATATTGTTTTTACCATTCATATCCTCAATTTCTCTTAAATCATTAAGTAAAATAAAAGTATATTTTCACTGAAATTAAGTAATTTTCATTTATTTTTTGACCCAATCTCTTTTAAATATTTTTAAAATTACTTTTTAACACAATCCAATGACCAAGTAATCTAATCTTTTTTTTTTTTTTTTCATGTAATTTTTATTATTACTGTAAAATAAATTAGCTTTTTGTGTTGAAGAAAAAAGTTATCTAAATAAATAAATATTAGCCAAAACACATAAAACAAATTTATTCTTTGTGTTGCTATACAAAGATGTAAATTGGCCGGAATTTTGACAACTATAGAACTAACTAATGTAATCTAAAACCGTGATAGTATAATAGTTTTTTTTTAATAAAGCACTATTTCACTTATTTATTTTAATTTTATTTAATTAAGAACCATTTGTGTTTTCTATTTTAATGTTTTAAGTGTTTGTTTAATAATTATACATTTAAATATATCTGAGTGTAAGTTATTCGATACAAAATTAGTTTAAAAAGCTATATTTCCTTTAAAAAAAAATATGAACATAGATTATGAAAAGCAAATTTTCATTAGTTATCCTTCTGTAGCCTTTTTCAACAATTAAGCCACAGTTCTGATGCATTTGTTTGTTTGTGTGAGTGTGTATGATTACTTGCAAGTTGCATGTGTGTGTGTTTTGACTCACTTTCAGATAAACTCCAAGGCTGACGAGTGATACCACGCACACTGTGGAGCTAACGAACTTTGTTTACTGTAATTGTTATTTTATTTTCTGCATATTTACTATAGTACCTATTATTTATCTTGTTTCTAAGATAAATTTATCTTTAAAACTAAATTTATAAATTTAATTAATCTAAATAGTCTTTTTAGATAGATAGACAGATATACTCTTTATTGCAACACAAAATGAAATACAAAACAGAGAGAAAAATAAATATAAATATTCCAGGCAACCAAAGCATGGAGAGGAAATAAGGATATTTACAATATTTTTAAGTATTTCAGTAATGATTTTATTATGACGTATGTTATACTTGGCTAATAAAATTCTGTGTTACTGATAACCTTCTGTAATACGAGTATTCTAAAATTTACCATAATTTTAAAATTTTAAATTTTGTCCTCAAAAATGTCCTTCACCGTAAAATGAGTGTAAATCATCAAATAACTTGAAAAACTGTTGGAAATTTGGTGTAGGGCTGGATTTAAACCAACAGCCGTCAGATTGAAAAGTAGACTTGTACCTGCCACCACACTCGCTGATATTTAGTTCAATAAACGTTATTATTGTTAACTATATTCTTACTAGCTGACCCGGCAAACGTTGTTTTGCCTCACTTAGACGTATGAAAATAGATAGTGTAGCTTATATGACACGTTCGTAGATTTACCATAGCAGCGCCATCTATTACTTACTTAACCCAGTCGAAAGGTATCGACATCTGTTAGAATCATTTGGAGTCAACAAATAATTGTGACTGTCAAATAATAACAGACAATAATTAGCAATAAATTAAAATTGCGACTATAATTTGAGATTTAAACTATTCTATCTCTCAAGTTGGATCGAACTGCACATGGTGTGCAAATTTTATTATAATCGGTTAAGTGGTTTAGGATTCCATTGAGGACAAACATTGTGACACGAGATTTATATACGAGTATATTAAGATTACTGACATCCTTATTGTGATCTCATACCACTTAAACATGACTTGAACTGAATATACCTAATTCCACAGTTAGTTTTCCACGGTTCCACACGCTAGGTGATTCACTAAACTTCCTATATAAAGTACATAATTAATAATTTCATGGACTCACTCGAGCGATGCCTCAATCTGGGTTAATTGTTTACTGTGATTCACGGTCATTGTTCACATGTATTGAAAATTAAAAAAAACGAGTGCGGTTTGGTGGGAAAACGTCTGCTTTTAAATCCGGACGGACCTTGGTTCGATCCCGTCCCTACACCAATGACTAGTTTTTCAAGTTATGTGTGGATTTGCACTCGCTTTACGGTGAAGGAAAACATCGTGAGGAAACCGACACGTTTTAGGACTACAATATCCGAAGGTGTGTGTCATCCGCTAACCCAACTTTGTCAGCGTGGTGGATCATGACTTATATCTCTTTCATCGTGAGAGAAGGCCCCACGTCCCAGCCGTAAGAATGTTATGCTGTGAATGTATGCTTATGTTATGCTATGCTAATAAAATTAACGCAATACTGTACAGGCTATGTTCCAGTTTTCAAATTTTTATGGTTTTAGTTTTGGTTTGTGTAAAAAACATGTTTGTTTAATAGCCATTACCTTTGCTAATAATCACAACCAGAGATCAAAATCAGATATCAATAAAGTATGTATATTGTATGCCAAAACACATTAATTATATATTATTTTATTTTATAACGTTATAAATAAAGAGTGGTCGTTAAATGGAGAGAATGTATTATTGTATGAAATACAAGCGTAACCAACTAAAGCCAATTGATTTCGACGCTTTAGAGAATTTGTCGTTAAATCGAGTGACTTTACATGGATTGAATTTACATAGAATTTATTTACATTGTTTGTAGCGTAGTACTTTAAGCAATCTGTAAACTGTAGTTTTAATAATTTTGATGACAAAAACTGTTAAATCTATATTCCGCCATATTGTCACCTAAGACGCTCGTCGAGCTGATTAATGTAAGACAGACAGTCGCTCGGAGATTATCCGGAAATTAGATGAGAAAACGATGGAAAGTTTTCAGATTCATTCATTCCACTGTCAATTTTTTCTCGGCTGTAAATTCCTGTGACCAATATATTATATCTATGTATTTTTGAATAAAAAAAAATGTTTATAGGTAAGAACTAGGTAACTACTTACGTACAGAGATTCGGTCTACAATATATAAGGTGTAAATGTAAAATTATTTGAGAAAACTAGCATAACATAAAACAAAAACACAAACTGAAATACAATAATTGCAAAATAGAACTTTTTAAATATTTAGGTAGGTACTTATAAATCTATTTGTATCTTATTAAATCAAAGATAACATGCCCATGATAATGTCCTTAATTTAATACTATAGAGTAAACTCATGCCATTTTTTGTGCCATGTTTGTATGCAACACTGAATCTGGTATATATTTGATGGAAGGGTTGCATACATTGCACGAGGCGGCGGCATCGAATGCAGCTGACGTGATAAGTGATAAGCGGTCGGGCAAACACACGTGCATCGACACTATCGTGAACCGACCTTGGTGCAGCAACGGTCGTTCACCGGCAGACATTTTTTTTTACTCACTCTTCTTCTCCTTCTATTCTGAGGTTACGGTGGTATTGAACCGAGGTCAGACGCGACAAGTTTGCGCCCATACACAATTATACGGAACCCGACATGCGCGAGTCCAACTCGCGCTTGACCATTTTTTTTATTTATAGTAGATTTATATTTGACATAAGAAGTATTTTACATTTTTTTATTATGTTTTTTTTTTACTCAATGGGCTTGCGCTTGATCGCAGTTCACCTGGTAGTAAGCGATATTGCGATCTAAGGTGGAGCGCGCTTGCCCAAAAGAAACCGGTTCACTCTTGCCTTGAAAACCGCTAGATTATAGTTGTCGGGGAACAGGGAATTTGGCAAAGAATTCCACACCATGGCAGTACGCACAATGAAGGTGGAGGCAAACCGCTTAGTACGCGACTTAGGCACCTCCACAGTATAACGATGCCGCCTCGGTGTTTCCCTACTCGTCCGATGGTGGAATGGGGCGGGGGGAACAAATAATGCAATCGCGTCAAAATCGTTATTTTCGAAGACAACATCTCTTGTATTGCCTTTAGTTCTTCAGATAGCTAATTACTTTACTGTTATTGTGCTTGAGCCACAACTGTGTATCTAAGTGTACTTTTATTCTGACCCTACAGTACTTGTAAACATCTTATGATGGATTTTAATTATAATTATAACAGTTTATCAGAGGACCTTGGTTCGCCAGGAAATCGGTTATTCACTCGTCTGAGCAAAGGACAATACCTTATCGTATTAAGTACTAAATAAGGCTACGATAATGTCATACCGAGTGTTGTAGAACCTTAATAACCTTGAGGATTGCAAGCGTGTGTGGAAACGTGAGCTATGATGATGTTCAAATGTTATGCGACTTGGGTTGTGACGTCGATAGAGACGCGTACGGTGCGATTTGCAAAAATCCGCACGAAGCGTTTCGCACATATATTGTGCGGACCATTTAACTGTGGAACTCCTTGCCGGAATCCCTGTTCCCTCTGAACTATAACCTAAGGCCTGTCTTCAAGGCGAGAGTGAATCGGTTTCTTCTAGGCAAGCGCGCTCCACCCTAGATCGCAACATCACTTAACATCCGGTGAGTTTCAATCAAGCGCTTGCCTATCCATCATAAAAAAAATTAGTATTGTCAATGTGAAAGTTTGCTTGTAAGTGTTTATTACTTCTTGTGTGTGTATGTTTATCACTTCATCGCGTTTCAATGGCTAAGCCGATTTTGAAGAATTTTTATGGACATAAAGTCAAAATCAAATACATTTATTGCTTGTTTATGGTTTAGTTATTGGATTTTTTATAATAATGCAGGACGCAGCTATTATAAAAAAAAATGTTAACATAAAACATCTTTATTTGACCGAAATTTAAAACATTTTAGTAAATCGAAATTAATTGTATTTATTTATTTATAACGTACAATCATGGATCCTGAATATGGTACATCTAGTTTTGTAGGATTCAGTGTCTTCCTTTACACTCTCTAATATTACCAAAACTTTAAATATTCATAAATTTTAAATAATAATAGATAAAAATAGGAAGGTATTTAATAAGAAAAATAAAACTAAGCCCAATAAAAATATACGCTGAAATATATACATATGATTCGTATTAAAATATTTATTTGAATATTTTATTATTTATAATTATTATTAATTTAATTTTCATTTTCATATTCTAATAGCTATGACCACTCAAACATACACAACTAAATAAATAAAATAAATAAATAAAGCCATTTATTCCCAAGAAACTTAAATAACAGAACACGGGTAAATGAAATCTATATTCTATCTATAAACATTTTTTTTAAGGAAGAGCCTGAACTCCACGACCCAGGTCGATCCTAGTGTGGAGTACAGCGTCCCCCGAGTTAGCATTATAAATCATAGCATATAATCAGTTTAAGATGTAATTTTTAATTTTTCTAAGTAACTCGATGTAAGCTATTTTTAAGACTTCGTGGAAAAAAAAAATTATTATAGGTATATATTACAATTATGCTACGCCACAAAAAATAAAATCAACTAAACCTTACCACTAAGGCCAAGTGCGAGTTGGGCTCGTGCATGAAGGGTTCCGTACCATTGTTGTATGGGAGCCCCCCTTAAATTTTATTTTATTTCAATTTTTTAATTTAACTCGATTGATAGCTCATATACATTTATATATTTTGTGAAAATTTCAAGTGTCTAGTAGCTATAATTATTGATATAATGCCAAAAATACGAAAAATCATGTTTATGCGTGGTACTTTCTTTTTATTTTTTGTATTCATTGTTATAGTGGCACGGAAAATACATATCTCGTAAAAGTATCAGCTTTCTAGCTATTACGGTTACTGAGATACAGCCTGGAGACAGACAGACAGCGGAGGCTTAGTAATAGGGTCTCATTTTTACCCTTCAAGTACGGAATCCTTAAAAACACGTTTTTAGTATGGGGACCTCTTAATATTTTTTTATTTTTATTTTTAGTATTTGTTGTTATAAGGGCACGAGAAATACATACATCTTGTGAAAGTTTCTCAGAAACCGTAATAGCCTGGAGACAGACAGACAGCGGAGACTTAGTAATAGGGTCTCGTTTTTACCTAAAAATAAGTGGCAAATTAAAAAACAATCGCAAGATTCCGAATTCCTAATCCATTCTCGTAGCAAACCAAACATCGTTTAGGCAGCACAAATTGAAATCAGTTTGGCTGTGGGGGGCGAACTGAGTTTTTCATCACGTACGGCATCGGAGGGGCGCGGGGGGAATCTTAATACCGCGCCCGCGTAGAATAACAATTGCTACTCTATATCATGGGGGCTATCGGAAAATCGACACTTGAGTACTGCCCTTGAATTTTGTAAGAGATTAGCATTTAAAATCTGATTCTAATTATTATAAACGGTCAAGTGGAAAAAGCGAGCGGGGTTTGCTCATGAATGGTTACGTACTATTGTTGTGTGGGATAATTGGGAAAAAGGGGAGCCCAAAAAAATTTTTTTTTATAATTTATTTTTTAATTTAATACAATATTTTGTGAATAGGATCGAGTAGATATGTAAGGATCGAGTAAAAAACTGCTTAAAAATATAATAGGTTTGTTGTATGGGGCCCCTTTTATTAAACATTTTTACTGTAATTTCATAGCTAATAAACATTTATATATTTTGTGAAAATATTAAGTGTCTGTCAGTGTGTTTAAATTTAAATGATTAAATATTATTTTTTAATTTAATATTTTATTCGGCGACCTCGTTGACGTAATGACTACCATGCTGGACTGCGAACGATAGGGTCCCTGGTTCCATTCCCGGAATGGCCAACATCTTTGTCATAATCAAATTTGTTGGGTATTGGTCAGGATGTTAAATATGTCAATTTAAAGTATTACTGTGTATGTAGTATATAAGTTGTGTTAGCAACCATAATACACACCAGAAATGGTTTAGTATGGCTAACCAGCCGTGTGTGAAATGTATCATAATTTTTATTTATTTATTTATTTTTTTATTCAGTGTGGTAAATTAACAATGCAGAGAAGTCATGACACTCAACAATGAGGAATCTAATCCCTAAGGAGAAAGTTGTAATAAGCCAATCTTCAACACTGAATCCCTTTGACTGCTAGAAAAATTTCGACACCAGAGCTTGGGCACTTATCACGTAAAAAGAACATATTACGTTCCACTCACCTCAGTAAACTTGCGCCTGTAGCTCGGCTAGCTAAGGTGATCTGATGCGATCATCGAAGCTAAGCAACGGTCGATGCGGACAGTGTTTGGATGGGTGACCATGCACAGTTAAGACTGTCGTTTTTCAAGTGGTATTTTCTTCTGGACGCTACCGTGGTTCAGATGACACGTTAAATTGTAGGTCCCGGCTGTTAATCTTAAGTACAATCAGTAGTTTTGAGACCACCATTGAACAGACTAGCTAAAGTCCAAAAGCAAGGTATTTATAATAAAATATGCTTATTCAACAAGTTGCCACATACTATTATTAATCTGACATTTATTAACTTCAAATAATGTACTAAACGGTTTTTTAAAGCAAATGCATTTTACTCGATAAATGAATTTATGAGATTGCCTCTTGCAGAGTCTTTATTTGAATCAATCATGTATATAGTATTTATTTAGAATTAATTGTAGTAGTTTTTAAGGATAATTTATATGTATATTTTGACGTGCCTATTATTACGAACTGTGTAATATGGTTAATAAATATCTATGATTTCTAGTTAAGCCAAGTAAGAGGTCTTCGGGCAGCTTGAAAACTCTCGACACCAAAGCTTAGCCTCTTAGCTCTCACGAAGAACTAAATTTGCCACTTGGTATGCCAGCTTCGATTTCCTCTTCTTATCTGTATCCTGTTCCGAGCTAAAATATTTTTCTCCGAACCTACATATTAATTGGTAAGCCTAGATGGATGGACGCATGTGGAATTCGATTGACCCACTTTTGCTGTAATGTTTTTGCTATCTGTTGCAGAACGGGTTGGTAAGTGACTGCTTCACACACAGCTCGTTAGATCCATACTAAACCATTTCTAGTTTGTATTATGATTGCTAACACAACTGATATACTTCATATTGGACATACATAAATACTTTATTTTGATACATAACACTTGGACAGACCGCCAACAAATTTGTTATACATATTTGTTTTATTTGTTATACTGTCTTGTTAGAGGTTAAGTTTATTTTAAATACGCAAACAGGTTGAATTGGACTACTTAGATTAAGGCCTAGTAAGTAGTCACATTTTTTCATTTCATTCATTTAGTTCATCACAAAGATGTTGGCCGTGCCAGGAATCGAAACCGGAAACATTTGGTTGGCAGTCCGGCATGGTAACCATGACGCCAACGAGGTCATCAAATTATGCAAGTTCAGCCTTATCTTTCCACTTCCCGCCTATTCCCATGCAACAGAAGGCGACACCGCGTCATTTGGGCCGATTCCGAGACAAATAGCCCAAACTCAAACTCCAATACATATTCCATGACTCCCAAATTCCCTGGAAACTTCCACACGATTAATCTGACACCAATCAAGCCTGAGCCACCGCGCCGCTGATTAATTCCTCTATTAATGCATTTCACAAACCAAATGAATGTTGAAGCAGGGGCCAAATTAATTTGGATCTTGTTGGGGCGGTTTTATGCTAGACTCGAGTTCATGAATATACATGCGGAATCAGATACGGGGAGCCGTGTTCGGGCTATCTTACTGCTGTACGGGCTGGTCTATACCAGTGGTCTGTACACTAGCTATCTGTCTCTCGCAGTTGCTACACCATCTATGTGTGTGTCTTCTTTGTTGCTTCTTCACGCTTCCAATTTTTATGGAATATGGTGTGAAGATAGGTTACACCTTGGTTTTACCTTTCCTTACCCTAACTTTAGATGTTATTTTGTGTGCTTTTATGATGTTCGCGACAATATTGTATCCCTAAGGGCGAAGAGTGTGAGAAACTTAAGATTATATAACCTATACAAACCTGATAACCCTTAGTCTGCAAAAAATGATTTGAATTTGGATTAAGATATATTATATTATTATCGATATCTTGATTTATTTGATTATTTCATGTTTATTTTAATGTGTATGTTTTTTGTGATATAACTTGAAAAATAGTTGAAATAAATCGAATTTGAATTTGAATAGGCTACTTTTTATCCCGAAAAAAATTTTGGCACGTGAGATACGCAAATAACTTCAAAATCTATGTAACTCCTTCACGCTCCAACGGCTGGACCGAATTTGTTGAGATTTACTATAAAGATGGGTTAAATCTGGATTAGCATGAAGGCTACTTTTTGTCCCGGGTTTAATTGTTTTGTCCCTAATTAACGTGGGTGCATTATTGTATATTTTACTCATTACAGCTAAGTATTTTACAAGCAGGGTGCGTAACTACAGAAACGCCGTAATGAAGTCCCGCTCGATCAGCAAATCGAACATCGTAAATGAATCTTAATGGTCCAGTCAAAATAATAAAACTTAAATATTAGCTTCTTTTTCTTCCTTACCTTATCCTACATAGATGGGGTCAGCACAGCAAATCTTCTTCTTCCACTCTCCTCTTTCAGCCGTCATCTCCACTTTCAATCCTTTCTCCATCAATGTCTTTTTCGGTCGGCCTCTTGCTCTTTTTCCTTGCACTACCATTTCCATACATCTTCTAGTCACATGCATCTCCTCTCTACGCATCACATGTATGGACACGCTAACCTTCCACTCTTTATTTTCTCCCTCACTGGATCTAACTTCGCACTTCCTCTAATATAACTTAAATATTACCTTTTAAAGCATACATTTTACGTCATGTCAAAATGTTTGATAAGTCTGAACCACTGGTTCCCGCAGAGCGCTTAAACATCGGTGAGTAATGCTCCTATTTTGCATAACACTATCAGCTGCTTTTGTTTACATATAGTTCATACCTAATTAACCATTCCTATTGTACCGTCCACTGTTTTGACATAATTATATTATAGTCAGCGCTAACTGGATTGTATGTTTCACACAGAGAATTATTGTTATTCTCTTTTGTTGATTTTACAAAAGAAGTTTTATCATATTTGAATTGGTTGTGCGTTTCTTTTTCCATTTTTATTTTTATAACTAATAAAATAAATAAATATTAAGACACATTGCGCACACGTCTGGTTAGTCCCATACTAAACCATTTCTAGTTTGTATTATGGTTGCTAACACAACTGATATACTACATATACATACATAAGTACTTTATATCGATACATATTTAACACCCAGATGGCCAACAAATTTAGTTCTACAAAAAGATGTTGGCAGTGCCAGGAATCGAACCCGGGGCCCTATGGTTGAAAGTTCGACATGTTAACTATTACGCCAACGAGGTCGTCAAATATGTATTGTATTTGTTAAATTCTCTCTTCTCGTTTATTTGTAATCTATAGCTATGTATACCTACTTAAGTTCTAAGTCAGTAGGGTTCAGAATAAAATACAGGTTATTTTTTAAAAACTGGATGATTTATTTTACTATAATAATATAATATATAGTATTTTTGAAACAAATTACGTTACAAAATGTACATGTTTACTTTTATCCGTAACTACAGTATTGTTAATTCTTAACAATTAAAAGACTACATACATTTAATGTATATCATAGTATCTTAAAATATACGTAAATAATTTATACAACGTACGAGGAAAACTAAAACATCGGGTTAAAACCGCAAGACAATTTTCCTCGCAAGATATACCGTACACAATCAAGAAACCTTACTCCTAACTGGACAAAACATTTTTCGCATTTCGTAATAGTCACAATAATCGATTCGTAGAATCAGTTTTCCTTAAACCAAACTTCTAATATTTACAATTTTTAGAACGAATTTTAAAGACAGAAAACGCACAGTTTTCATTTATTTGGTAAACCGAATTGTCGAACTGTTCAGTGCTACTTAAAAAGAGATCCATCGGTAACAGTGTCTATTAGCTTCATATTTTTTTGGTATAAATTGAAAAACACTAAAATCAGGTATCGATGATTCTAAAGCCACGACATATGAAGCGAAGTGTGGCAAAGCTAGCGCAATACAAATCCCTACACGGAAACTGAACACCAAGCACCAGAAAACCATCAACGCAGAAACTACAGCAATATCGCTGACTCCCTCACACGACTCGCAAAAGTCAGCAGCTATCCTTTTCTATTTTCAGGCATTGAGAATTTCAAAACGTGAAACAAAATCCGAATGCTTTCGAAAGACTAGATTGGTTCGGATAACTCAACAGTTTGAAAATATCCAAAACTCTGCAAGCGTCGACGAGCTATTTACAATGTTCAATGGCATTAAGGGGAGTGAATGTCATCAGTCAGAAACCTTAACGCCTTCCTATCTTCTCTAGCATGGAGTATGAATAAGTTTGGCATTATATAATTATAACTGTTACCAAATATGTAAGCGCATACATCAAAAGTATACTTGCGTACAACTAACACCTTATAATTATATGAAAAAGTGGACCATTTTTTTACTTCAATATTTTTGTTCCTAATTTTGATCAGAAAACATAGGTATTTACAAAAACTTTTCGAAATAAGAAATCTATTCGAGTTCTTGAAGATTGTCTGGTAAGTTATTAAAAGAGATGATTAGATTAAAGTGAAACAGAAATGGTTGATGTGTTGAATATTCACAGTTTATGTAAGTACAGAAAATAAATTTTACAAGTAACAATAATTTTGTACAAATTACTATTCCTCTTGGATTAAACTGCAATGTCTTATTAATTACAATCATTAATAACTATTACTGTTAATCTTAAGTAAGTTCCGTCATTCGGATTGTGCGACAGTTTCGTTTCTTTATCATAGCAATTATTAATATTACAATTATTACCAATAACATTAAATGACACGTCTACAACGTTTTTAATTATTTCACCAACTACGGTTCCACAGTTATACATTGGATAATAATAGACACCAATTAATCAATTAATTATGATTATTATTATTTTAGGTTATAATAATGTGCTGAAGAAGTAAGAAAAGGAATTCGTTGTATTTCATGACAGTTATGAAACATAGAAAAACCTTAAGATAGAAGACGCTTATATATTAAATCAACAATGTGGTAGATACATATAATACACAGATATAATTAAGTATTTTTTTTAAACAATGTAACGAGAATTCGTAACGTTCAGTTCTGTGAATAAATCACTAACATTTTTTTTTATGAATTACACAACTAATTTTCATCGATGATTTACATACATACAAGAAAGTGTTTTATAGATATCCGTCGCTCTATATTTATTTCAGAAAAAAACTACTCAGTTCTCAAGCATTTTAAGCATTTGTTATGCGATCCGAAATGTCAAAATTATGGGATTATCCTTTAACACGAGTACACTTACATCAATAGTACATGTAAATACTACAACGACTACACGCTACGACGTCTATGATATATTTCTGAGACGTGTATAATAATATCATCTAACTTTTTCTCACAGTGTGCTTTATTTTGACTTTCCTTATCATTAACATTTTTTTTCCAATATACTTAATTTTATATACATCGGATCATATTTCGATCATGATTAGGCTACGAAGAAGAGAAGCCCAATAGCGAAGGGTACACTGAAATATCTACAAAGGCAAACTTGTTGCGAGCAAAACAAACAATTTCAAACTTGAATACTGCATAAAGCAATATATAGGTGAACACATTTTCAAGCGATTCACATCTTCTGATACTTTAGTCGGCTTTTCTATGTCGTACTAGTGAGAACAGTACCTTGAAAGTATATCGGGTTGTATGCAACTGACTTTTTTTTTATGTTAAAGTAACAGAAAAAAGTAACGGAAGATGAGAACATAGCCTTACGCAAATTTCAAAAAGTTTGTTTTTTTTTGTTCGCAATAATGAAAAGGTCCATCGAAATGTACATCTAACATTTAAACAAAACATTTAAACCCTGATAATTCCAAACATTATTGAATTTCCACAACAAGAAGCGTCTTTTACAACATTTTAAATTCGATGTTGCACTAAAAATACTTTGAAGATTTTGTTGGTATTTTTACAATTTATAAAATCTACGGCCGAATGAATTTAGGCAAAAATTGAACGTTTTGAAGATAAATATTGTAAAAAAAGTAGTAGAAACAGTTTTTTCGTGAAATAATGGTTTAATAATGGACTTATTCGTGTTTAGTAAATAAGGTTTTTATTCTAATTTGAGCCTCGATGTACCTAACAGTAGAGTTTAGTATTGCTTGTAATCGTTGATTTGTTCGTAATGTTATTGTTTTATCATAAGCATACTAAATAGTCATTGCGATAGCAAAAATATTACAAGAGTGAATTTTATTGTCAATAGTATTAAAAAATAATGAAGTAACTGACTATCTATATATCGATTCTTTAAAACAAGCTGAAAAATAATTTGCATTTATTACTTTATAAATATCTTTAGCGGCAGGGTATAGGGATGAAGCAAAATAATTACGAAATGCACAATCTGGTCTGCAGAGAATCTTAAATTTTAGTATTTATAGAGATTTTTTTTGACAGCATAATGTCTACGCGCTTAAAAGTAGTTTGTTGAGCATCACTAACATTTATACAAGGTTTTCACGTTTATACTTATTAGGCACAAATTTATTTTCCATTACACGAAGATAATATTATATCGCCATCTACACACAAGACATTAGTATAGTTATAGATATATATGTATTTCTAATGCATATTTTTGTTATTTTGAATTTCGTAGACACTCACTAAGTTAACATGCTCAATTTTTACATATATAATTTTATAAGAATATAATGTAGGTAAAGCATTTTTCTTTCTTAATATATGGAACACAACTCACTTCTTACGTTATTCGGGACACAGAAATACTACAGTATTATTTTTTAATATTACAAGTTTCGATTAATATTTTAGAAGGATCTAAGTAACGACAGAGGCATTTATTTTGTTAAACGTTATCACCTAACTAACTGACACCATTTTCACTGAATTGACAGATTTTACCAACATTATGTAAAGTTTACTTTTAGTCTTTGTGGGATTTGTGAAAGACTCACAAACTTTTTCCGTGAGCATACGACACTAAAAAACTTAATTTGAAAATAAAGTAGTAATTGATCAATTCTAAGGTTCTTCTACTCTTAACGGCATAAATACCAATCATGTCATACGAATAAAATCAGCAAAATGTTACAAACCCAAATACCACAATGACGTGAATTATCAAAAATAGGTACGTATTCACTTTTCCAGTACAAAAGTTATGCCCAGATTTAAAAGATTAAACGAAAATAGAGAAGCTAGCGTTGCTAAAACTAATCTATGCGATATCAGTCTCCACTAGAACCTTAAAATTTAGAAAATCCGTAAATTAAATCACAGAGTTGAAACAGCAAAATATCGAGTGGAACGTGTAACGGCGAGTGACCGTCGAAACATTTGCTTTAAACCACCTTCCCGCTATTCTTCCCGTTTATTGATATGTATCTTTCTATACATTGTTACTGCAGCGTGAAGAATTCAAAGAAAATAGAAGTGTCCCTTCGTACCAATCCATAGGTGCCATCTATACACTTAATTCATGCCTTACCATTGAACATATTAATCTTACCCTACAAATCCTACAGTACATCAATACCGACTCGAAACATACACGATGAACCCTTATCGCTAATATGACAGAAGGGAATAAGGTACGCGTAAAGCGGAAGAATCATTCGAGGACAGAAGTGAAAGGCGTTTGATAATAATACGCGGCTTACTCTCCTCGGCGGCGCGGCAAGGGCTCATCCATCACCAATCGATACTACACGCACTTCGCTCTCCCAAATTCTTCCGACGACAAGAACGATCAGCTTCAGAAATCATAAACGTACTCCTACCACGTGCGTAAAGTATAAGGTGAACTTACGTACTGTTAACGCAAACGACTATAACCTAGTCTTATAATTACTCGATCTAAACAGTTTGATAAAGAAAACGTACGTATGCCTTAAAGTACGAATGTTAATAAAGTAAACTTAAAATGTGACATAGAAATTGCGAACTTATTTTAAAACTAGAAGCCAAGTCGTGTAAGGTACACGAGGACACGGGCGCGACAACGCGAGCGGCGACCTGACACCGAGAATACTACCAGCGACGGACAGAAGACGGATTATTTACTAAGATGCAATGAGACGTGCCTTTCGGAAACCACCCTTTCTTTACAAAATCAAAATAACACGAAAGCAACGAGACGAAACGAGAACCAACTCACAGCCTACGTTTAAAAACCGACGCGCTCATCCGGAGCGGGCGGACGCTCTAAACTATAAACAACATAAATGTAACTGAACAAGAATGCGACCCGGACGGTCGGTTGCTACCCTCGATTCTTAATAATAACTTTGTACATTGAATCCAAAAGTCGACACGTCGGTTTGGATAGGCACTCTCTAGGCGGGGCGGCGAGCGGTCGCCGCGTCGTCGGCCTCCGTCGGCGGCCCTTCGACCGCATGAGATCAGTGGAACCGGCTGCGCCGTGGCGGGCCGGGCGCTCTACGACGACGGCAGGTAGGACGAGAACGTGGTGTCGACCCAGTCGCCGGCCACGCCCAGGTCGGACAGCATGTCCGACACCGAGAACTCGAAGTGCGAGCCCGAGGACGACGACGCCGTCTCGAACGATTCCATGTCCGTCGTCAGCGCCTCGATGTCGACGTCACAGTCCGCCGGTAGAGTGAGCAGGTCCGTGATGGAGTACAGGTCCGTCAAGTCGGTGGCGACTTGAGGCCTGCTATTGTGGTCTTCGTAGAAGGCTGACTCGGGAGAGTCTGGCGCACCAGCCGGTGAAGCCGGGAGTGGAGGCGGAGCGGGTGTCTCAGTGGGCACGCTTGGGACAGTCGGTACTGTCCTCCGTCTTCTCGACACTCCCCTGTTGTTATTAGAGTCAGCGCGTTGTTTGCGCTTTGGCTTCTGGATGGATCCTGATCTTGGACCACTTCTATCTGGTTTAGTGGTCTTCTTGCGAGGCCTGTACTTGTAGTCAGGGTATTCCCGCATATGGAGTTGCCTGAGTCTTTCCGCTTCATCGATGAAAGGCTGCCTCTCCTCGTCATTGAGCGTCTTCCATACGCGGCCGAGGTTCTTGGAGATCTCGGCATTGTGCATGTCTGGTGTCTGCTCGCATATTTTCCTACGCTCGATCTGAGACCAGACCATGAAGGCGTTCATAGGCCTCTTAATGTGGTTGGGGTTGTTCTTCTTAGTCTGTAACAAAAAGAAAAAGTTTTCGTTAGTAAAATGTACAAAAGATAAAATGGGCAAGGACTATTCGGGGTAAAGACCTCGAAAATTAATCAACGCTAATTCTATTATGATATTATTTATACAAGTACAAGGTGAAACAGATACATAGAGTCAACTCAAGGTTTCGGGTTGAAATCGGCACTATCCACTATCAGCTTAATTGTCAACTCACGATTATTATTTCAGGCATGTCCGTTACGCCGCTGGCACAGCTCTGGCTACATTCAATTAGTATGCACAACGGCACGACATTAAGTCTGTGTCCTTACTATTAATGATATTGTTATCATAGGAATTATTATTACAGCTCGAAATATGAAACTGGTACCGGAAAATTTTACGGTACCCATGTAGAATGTGTAATGATAATACTGTACCATGAGATTTACGCGTGACCCAATTTTAATTTATATTACAAGTAACTATTCCAAGTCAGATCGTTCCGAGTGCAGTAAACGTTTCCGTATGTTCGAATGTTATAAAGCATTGACTAACGAGGATGTTTAAGGACGCAGGAAGTCATTATCAAATGTAGGAAGCGCTGTGAGGACGTCCTATCTATATGGCTCGTTTTTCCTTACGAAAAATACACTCGATAAAACGGAGCATATTTACGCTTCGCTCACGGGCGAAGTTTATGGCACTATCTGCCGTGCCAAGCCTCACATTTGACGCAAATATGAAACGACACGCCTAAAGCTCGAGCCAAGGCTAAAGTTTCAGCGTTTTCTTAAAGAGGAGCGTTTTATCAAGAATACCGCTAAAGGCAGAGTCGTTTCACGATTCAGACAATAAAAAACACGGCCGCGTAGTAAGAACATAAGCGAATATTCGCTTTTATTATTTAAATCTTACTTTCGCTAAACTTCACTCAGCCCGTGAGGGGAAAAAAGGAAAAGAAGAAACCGAGTTTATGTTTTTTGCTCGTCTTTATTTATATTCAGGACAAAAAAAGGGTTTGTCAGATGGCAAGTAAATCAAGTTCGGAGCGTTCGGCCCGCCTACAGCAAGTCTCAAGGTGAAACTCCTAGAGGTAGGCATTTTTTTGCTCGAAACATGTCCAGGTTGTTTCTTATTATTATTGAGTAGTCGGTACAGTGTGTTTGTGGGTTTGTGTATCGTTACTTCATCATTGTCATTATTATCTACAGCCAGTTCTGTACCGCTGCTTGGTACATATACGCTTCAGCTATTCTATCCTGTTTCGGTTTTGTGCCAATGTAGTCTAATTCCGAGAACAGCTGTTATTTCACTTATCTTTAATGCTTCGTTTACCAAACCTCGACCTTTATATTTAGATCTCCTCTTTTTAAAGCTAACTTAAACTTGCTATTATCTTTATTTGTTACAAAAACAGTACATTTACAGATTGTTATACTCCTTTGGCACTTAAGGTTAATAATAAAATAAATGATAAAGTTTATTGCTACTTGTTATAAGTTGATAACAATAAAACATTCTAAAGCTGTCTATTTAAAAGATAGTTCATAATTATTATTCGTTAATAAAAATAAGTTGTACGATAACACTCTGTAGCTATGACTTTTTTTGAGAAGGTAATCTAGATTGCAGCGACTGTATGTCGATTACCACCTAAAACCCGAGTGCGCTATTTTTTGCGTACTTCTAATTGTTGCTAGGTCATTTTTTGTGCGCCGGCGGTTAGGTTTATTACTACCTAGGTGACTTGTTATAATTCAGTCTGACCAAGAACTTCAACAGATCTTACTTCATTTAGCTAGTTCTTACCCGACTGTGATAAAAGATTATGATTTTGTAGTGTATTTAAAACTAGATTGTTGTTGTCATTGTCATAGCATTTAAAGCAACTGTTCATAAAGTATTTTAATAAAAGTTTTTGTCACATAAGTAATCATGTATTTTAATGAAATTAATAAAACAAGTATATTATTATCAGCTTTAATCACTCGATCACTCATTTTTATGTAAATGTTATTGATAATTTAATTTCTTTATTGCTTAATTTCTTTGAATAACTCGTTGGTTAAGGACTTAAAGTCACTTTCACTTTCGAACATCACATCTTGTGTTTTTATCATGAAGTTTTTAAATAAAATGGAGTCATTAATAATCCATAATAATATCATAAATACTGTTAAATACCATGTCAATTTTGTATAAATATTTATCATGCCTATTTCACTAAAACTTTACAACAAATTTTTAACCTAAACATGTTTTGAATTTTAAGGGAAACTAAGTGTATTTAAAACTTGTTTCCTCTAGGAAGTCGTATAAATCATCTTCAATAGCGTTACTTATCTAAAAAGACCTTCGGCATGCAGAATTCCGGAGAACTAAGACTGACTTAGTTTCTTACGTATGTACTCGTACTTCTAAGCCGGCGATTTGCTAACGCGGAAATTAGTGAAGCCTTGGCTTAAAATTGATAGACCTACTTAGTGGTTCACTCAGGGGAGCGTGTTATGACCTTATTTTATTCTTATACACATAAAAGACGCGTGTGGAATTGACGTTCGTTATCATACTATTTTTGGAACTCATGTTTGTCCGTTGTATTTCCGATCAGTAACATTGATTAATTTATTAACGTGTTTATTTTTTAGATTATAATACCTGTTTGATGATAATTAACATAAGATTAGAATAAATTTATTGGATGGAGATAATATTGGCGCCACTTACAAAATAATTACATAGACTTGTAACTTTTAATTTAGTAGCTTTTATTTGTATATATTACCTTTGTATGTATGAAAGAGCCTAGTGTGAAGCAGTCCACAGAGTCTACCAAACACACTGACTATATATGCAAAATTCTATACTTATATTATAATTACTAATCTCGATGTAACCTAAATTTAAGTTTCTTTGGAAAATAAATCCTGTATGTATTTACTTATTTATTATTTATTTATAGAAATATGCCATCCCATAGACATGATAAATTTTGATATAGATACAAATTGTATGCTTGGAACCCAAACTAAGTTTAACTTTGGAATATTTCGTATAACAAGTGAATGTAATTCAAGTGGACTTATAATTAGAGTTCCTATCCAAAATTAAAATAGATTAACAAGGTTTTTTTCAGGGACACCTATTTATATTGACTTTCAGCAATGACGAAAAAAGTGTAATCAACTACCGTATTGTAAATAGTCTACAATAAAAAGCTGACACGTGTATAGGAACCAGATTATGGTGTTATGGTAACCTTCCGATTATGGAATGAATGTTAGCACTCGCTATACAGGCTGTTGTAACAAACTCAAGAGACTAATAAAAGGACAATGATAAAAAAACAAAAGAAAGTAATGTGAGCATCAAATCTGTAAGTCAACAAACTTTCTAAAAGGACAAGAAAAACAAAATGTAAAAATTATAATGATGATAAAGATATATTTTTGTGATCGATGTCATTTATTAGCTAAAATAGTTTAATTTCATACATAAATAGATAATTAATATATCAAGTTTCAAATCAAATGATCCAATAGAAAAAATATCACAGTTCATCAAAACAAATTTAAGTTTCTTTTCTCCTATTGTCGAGTGGTGTTTATTCCATACATAATATTTATATTTTGAGCGAGAGGATTGATATTTTTAGATTTACTTTTCATAATTAATATTAATAATAATACGAGTATGTTTTTTAATATTTGGATACATTTAAGACACAGCTGGTTATCTCCATACTACTCATCATACTCATTTTTTGGTGCCAATAAATTATTATTGGCATATAATGCATGCATATAATTATGCTTTACATAGATACATATTTAACACCGAGACCGACAGCCAACAAATTCCGTCCCCCACAAAAAATTTTAGCCGTGTCGTGATTCGAACCCGAAACCTTCTGATTGGCAGTCCGGCATAGTAACGATTACGTCAACGAAGTCATCACTCGTATTGATCTATATAAGTATTTTTTTTTACATTTACGTTCTTTAAAATTTTTACAAAATTTTGCAAATTGTAAACAAATAATTTCTATGTAAAAAAAAAACACTCTGTAGTGAACTAGTCGGCATTATCGTTATGGCGCTCGCGTCGTGCCGTCAGACTGTACTATTAGCTATTCTAGAACAGAGCTAGCGCAAGGGCAGCGAGTCTGTTTCCTGGATCGCCCAACTCTGCTAAGCGAATGGCGGAAAAATTGTTCCAAAGTTTCTCATTTCAAGTTTTCGCTTGTAGCTCGTGTAGCTATGGTGATACAAAGTGATCTTTTAAGTTTTTAATGTCCCGTGCCTTAAAGGTAAAAACGGGACCCTATTACTAAGCCTCCTCTGTCTATCCAGGCTGTATCTCAGAAACCGTAATAGCTAGAAAGCTGACACTTTGACAAGATGTATTTCCTGTGCCACTATAACAACAAATACAAAAAATATAAAAAAAAATATATTGAAAGGGGTCCCCATACAATAAACGTATTTTTTTTTCGTATTTTTTGGTATATATTATTGACGGTAGCTACTAAACTTGCTGTACAGTACTTGATACAAACTTATAATTATAAATATAATATCAACAAAAGCATATGATATAATTCAACGTCAATTTTCAATTCTAATTCTAGTAATATAATATCATTACAAAAGTATATGATATGAATCAAATGTCAATTTTCAATTCTGATTCTTGACATATGCTCAGCAGTGCAGAATTACAAGCTGACTGATGATTAAAAATTCAAAGTATAGTAAAATAATTGTCAGTGAGTGGAGTTTCTACTATTCATTTGGCATACTTGGCTAGCAAGAGCCCTAGCATAATACCGTTATCCTAGAACTGGATTTGCTGTTTTGCAATTTTCAAGGCGACTTCTTAAATGTGGTAGCGGTGTATAATACATACAATAACTATCTTAATATATATAAATCTCGTGTCACAATGTTTGTCCTCAATGGACTCCTAAACCACTTAACCGATTATAATAAAATTCGCACACCATGTGCAGTTCGATTCAACTTGAGAGATAGGATAGTTTAACACTAGGGTACACGCGCCTCTAAAACGTTCATGAGTGCTCGCGTGGGCTTCACTTGTAGCCCATTTCAAATTCAAATATACTGAAAAATAATAGTTTTATTTTTAAACAAAACACGTTTATTATTATAAGTGACATTTATTAAGTAAACTGAACTCAAAAAAAAATACTCTTCTCTTTCTTAAACTTAAAATATTAACAGAATTTCAGACTGCTCAAAAAATCACATATTTTTTACTTATTTCAGATCAATCAACTTTTGATTTAATTTTTACATTATTTTTAAAAACTTTTTTATTAATTTTCATTACACGAAAGACAAATTAAAATTTGGTGATCATTACATATACGCCTGTAGCATTTTGACCAAGTTTTCCTTGTGCTGCGATCGCGCATTCTGCTGCAAAACGCACAGCGTGCAACCCCCCCACGAATCGGTACATTTCCTTGTTGAGGAGCTTCTGACACATTATGCAATAATTTTGCTTTTGTTTTGATGCTTCTTGGAATATTATTCTGGTAAATACGTTCTAAAATTAATGGTTTCACAAGCTCAAACCCCAAACACTGAAGAAAAATGCGTCTGATAATTTTTCCATTTGTCTTATTCAACTGGTGAATACCTAGACCGTTTATACCGGCAATATTCAAATAATTAAAAGATAATGTGAATGGCCAACGCCTACTATTTCTAGAAACGTCATATTGACGACACATCCTATCCGCAACATCCACTCCACACTTTGTTTGTTTTGTTCAGCATTCTCACTATTTTCATTATTGTTTTGTTCAGCATTCTCACTATTTTCGTCAATCTGATCTTTGCTCGGTATCAGTGGATTGTGAAGAATGAACTATATTTTTTTCTTCTCCCAAATCCTCTTTCTGTTCACTTTCAATCAAATCATCCTGATCTAACTCCTCTTCTAGCCATCTCAACACGTTTTCTTCCATTTTCCGATCCATATTTAGCAATCTGTTAATAAAATATCAACAAACAGTAAGTTTACAGGCTATAAACATAATATACAATACAAAAATGAGTAAAAATAGATAAATACTCACATCAAATTAAAAAATATTCCGCTCCTAAGAAGTTACGCCAGTGCACGCATGGGCTACATACGTAGCCCAACAACTTTAAATCGTTATTTCTCACATGTGCGCCAGCGTAGATCACTCACTTCACACTGAATGCGTCGAGCAACAACCAATCGGAGCTTAGCTAGAGGCTCAAAGTTGAAGCCCGCGATTTCACGAAGTTATGAACCAAAACAATACCCTGGGCTACATATGTAGCCCGCGCGTGTACTCTAGTGTTAAATCTCAAATTATAGTCGCAATTTTAATTTATTGCTAATTATTGTCTGTTATTATTTGACAGTCACAATTATCTGTTAACTCCAAATGATTCTAACAGATGTCGATACCTTTCGACTGGGTTGAGTAAGTAATCATAATCATAATCATTTATTTTGTAAAACCAATTTACATGTCAAATTCTTACCTATAAATAAATCTTATAAGTATGTACAATACTTCTTTAAACCATTAAAATAATAAATTAATTTAATAAATTCATAAATAATAATTATGTCAATGTTTATGTAAAATAAATTCATTAATACTATAAAAAGAGTGCTCGATAAGCCAGCGCTGCAGTCTAAATTTAGTAATCAATAGATGGCGCTGCTATGGTAAATCTACGAACGTGTCATATAAGCTACACTATTTATTTTTCATACCTCTAAGTGAGGCAAAACCACGTTTGCCGGGTCAGCTAGTATATTATAGTAAGCAGGGACTTATAGGACAGATAGAACCAATTTTTAAAAAGGCCGTGAATTTTTAGATTTATTGTTCTTTAGGGCTAGCTTTCTATTTTTTTACGCTTAATTGGCTTGCGCTTGACCACAACTCACCCGATATTAAGTAATTTTGCAGCGTTTGAAATGAAGTGTCCTAATTTTTTTTTATTTCATTAGAAAGAAAAAAAATAATTAAAAAAGCAGGCCAGATTAAAGTGGTCAACGATTTAAGCGCAAATTTTCAAGCAGTTATACTAAAAATAAGAAAAAATGACCAAATTAGAGCAAATGCATTACTTTGAAATAATAGCCAAGTGAAACTCCTCAATGTTTTATCGTTTTGAAGAAGCAGAGGTCGATAACATTTTGATTGTAGTTGTAAAAAGTTCGGAGACAATTCTGTAAACATGTTTATGAATTTCTTGACAAATAAGCACTTTATGACAGTTAATGAACTAAAAACACGAAGTTGACTCGAGAATAAAATTACGACTTTTACATCTCTTGACGTCTAATAAAATCTTTTTATTACACTCGAAATTAAAAACGTTAGTAATCTCAACCAACGTTTATTTAAGATGTAAATTGTAACCGTTATAAAGACTTAAAATAGTCGAAATTAAAACCTAAATTGAGTTTCACACATCGCGTTTCCGTCCTAAATTAAATTTAATCTGACAAGTTATGATAAGATTTAGATAAAAAATATTTTTCGGAAAAGGAAGTTAAAACTTTGTGGCAGCTAAATTTGTGTGAAAAGGAAATCATTTTAAGACCATCGTTGCTTAGGATTTTTTTAAGCTAGCCAGTTTTTTTTTGCAGTACGAATAAAGTGGTCACTTTTTCAAAACGTGCCAAAGATTTCACTAAATATTTTTTTTTTGTTAATAAGCCTCGTTGACGACCTCGTTGGCGTAAAGGTTACCATGCCGGACTGCTAACCCTGAGTTCGATTCCCGGCCCGGTCAACATCTTTGTGCTTAACTAAATTTGTTGGCTGTGGGTCTGGGTGTTAAATATGTATTTATATATAATATGTATGTATGTATATGTACCTAGTATATCAGTTGTGTTAGCAACCATAATACGAGCTAGAAATGGCTCAGTATGGGGCTTACCAACCGTGTGTGACTGTGTCCTAATATTTATTATTTTATCTATTATTATTTCGTGTGTTTTCTACGTTAGTCTCTTAGAAGACTCTGGATGAACAAATAGTGTACTTTTTCTCTCGGAATAAAGCGCAAAACACCGCAAGACGCAGCTAGTATTAAATACCTAGAAACTCCAGACGAAAACTAAAGAACTTTGTGGAGAGAACCTACAATGCAAAAACTGAAGTATGCTCACGTGAGTATTTCTGAATAAAATTAAGTGCTCACAAACTTTCCCCTGCCACTTATGAAATTTATTACGTCCTTTTGGAATTTATGAGTCGTGATAAATCAAACCACAAAGGGAGCGCATCGTAAAGAAATTAAAAGGGTTGTTCTCACTTTAATACAAACCTAAACAGACAAGATATAATAAAGATGTCTCCGAATACTTACAACAAAAGAGTTTTGGACCCGTCAAAGGGTACTAAGTTGGACTTTAACGCAACGGGACCGCTACAATTTTTTTTTAATTCTCGTAATGTTATTCTGATTAATTTATTTAAAATTGTATGTTTTGGCTGTTTGATAGAATAAATTAGCTCAGGCAGGAAATTATTAGATGACAAATGAACATCATGAGATACCGGGTCCAAACTTAATATGGAATTTGAAATCTTGGCATACCAATGAATACCAAATCTTTAATCTGATGAAAATAAACTATTCTCGTAATTCTTATATTGCATAGAATATATACTTTTTTCATCATAAGGGATGTGGTATTTGCCCAAAATGGGGGAATAGATATAGGTTAGATAAAAAAGGTACCCTAGTTAAATATAGTTTTATCTAGTTGGATAAAGATTTGTCCATGACTTAGTAATAAAATACTAAAACAAATAGTTGTTTGTTTTGGACATTTGATTATATCTAAAGAAAGTAAAAGTTTATTGTGCATAAAATAACTATTTTAATCCTTACCATCTTTTCTTAACCTCTTCAATTTCTTGCATGCAACAAATACCGATGATTATTATACTATTTTAAACTATCGTTAGTTAAAAACTGAAAAAAAAATCCAATATTTGTGTTTTTTTTCTTCATAAAAATGCAGAAGTAAAATTTTAAATATAAAACAAAAGATTAGCTCAAAACACAACAGGACTGAAGTTTTTTTACTCAACCTACTTAAAAAAGTTTACTAAAATTTTTGTCTCAGTGAAGTCTGACCCTATTGAGCAAAAGACCTCCTTTGAACCCAGATGGGTCTTCTCTATTGTGTTTTCAGATAATGAATCTGAATTGTGATTATACTTTTAGCAAAAGAATGTCTATAAAGGTAATTCTTTTCCGAAGAAATAATAAAATTATTACGTAAAATTTATTGTTTTTTTTCCAAACGTGAGTTTTATAACTACATAATTAAAATAAGATCACTTTCGAATGCTTAGTTTAGAAATAGTTTTTTTTATCACAGCTAGACATTTAACCAGCACGAATATGTCTAGTCTGGTATAACTAGCTCTCAATGAGGCTTTCAGAACACACTGTTAGGTGATTGGCTATTTCTCAACTTAAGGGTAGGCTAGATGAGTGCTAGAATATTCCATACCACGAATGAAAAACCCTTTATTTATGAAAAAAAGATATATTTCCACATATATTGTGCGGACCATTAAACTATATGGATTTTTTTGCCGGAATCCCTGTTCCCTCTGAACTTTAACCTCACTGTCTTCAAGGCAAGAGTGAATCGGTTTCTTCTAGGCAAGCGCGCTTCACCCTAGGTCACAAGCACAACATCACTTAACATCAGGTAAGTTTCGATCAAGCGCTTGCCTATCCAACATTAAAAAAAAAATCTTCGGTTTAATCATTTTTTATTTATTTCTGATTTACATAGCTATTTGTAAGTGTATATAATACATTTATATTCTCCGGTAGCTTCGAACCTAGTCTGTTGAATGGGCTGACTCCATTAAATGTAAATCAGCAAGCCCAGAGAAAATTCAAGCTAGCGCAAGGAAGTTGTATTTACATCCAGTATAAGTCAAGGATTGTCGTGCGCATTACTAGACCAGGAGGTAGGGGGATAAATATATTATATGCGTTTATTTTCTGGTCTGTTTTTTTTTGGACATCACGGACTGATAATGGTAAACACACAAATGAGGATGAAAAGGATAGGAAGATATGCATATCACACATCAATTAATCAATAAATAAAACAAAAAAAAAAGTATCATGTCATCAAATTCTCAAATTCTCCGTCACAATAAATACTTAGCTTGAGGAGTTTCTTAACCTTCGATGAAAAGGTGCTATAAGTTTGACGTGTCTCTGTTAGTATGTACGAGTATGCATGCAGCATCATAGCTCCAAACGGGTAAACCCATTTTGATTTAATTTTATTTATTGAAGTGAGTCAAAAGTGTTTTTAGCTATGTTTTCTGAAAATAGATCTAATATGTCCGTCTCATAAGGCGGATTATATATATTTCTTCACAACTGCTTCATAATGGGTATCGAACTAAAGAACTTGATAAGTGAAATGTATAATGTATACCTACAGTATGTCAAAATTAAAATACAAGATGGTCGCAACTTCAAAAACGTTTTAGGCGATTTTCCTATATTTTTGATGTACTTGATTATCAACAGAGAAGTGGCATATGAGTGAGAAAGAGAGTTGAATACATATTTAAACGTGATGCAATGGCAATTAATTTAAACTTTAAAGTTAAAAAGAAAAAATAATATTGCAAATTAAAAAATAAACATAATAAGCTGGTAGCATAAAACGCCACCAACTCCTAACCTATACATATTCAGAAGGATGCGTTGTATCTAGTTTATTCACAGCATTTTTATTTACTGCTTGGGTTGAGATTTTTTATGAATAAAATATTTACCCTTCTTCTTGGGGACGGGTCTGTATTGTTGTATCAAACAACTGATATGATCTCGGTAATATTGTAAGATAAACTGCTTTGCGACTGTGATACTTCTTACCTTTTCGGTGTATGAGTATGTTATGTTCACTGGCTTTTTATGTGTACTATTTTCTTTAAAAAGTTTCCCACCTTTTTTAGTTTTTTTTTCATTGCTAGTGATTCAGACAATCGATTCATGTCAATAATAAGTACTTAACTTATAATTGTCGAAAAATCTATAGGTAATTAATTTTGATTTAAGTAATGAGTAAAAAATATACAAATTAAAAGGCTTTTAATGTTATTGTTTTCTTTTGACTCAATATTTATTATTTTTTTATAAAACTTGACTGTATCTTTATTTTTACTGGCCCATAATAAAACTTTTTTTTTTAAATAGATAGATCTATGCTTTTATTGCGGTTACCAATTTGCCTGTTGGTAAGCGAAGCTGTGGCCAAAGATGAAGCACGTTGATCTAGAAGAAGTCTGTTCACTCTCGCCTCAAAAACACTACTCGTATTAAAAGGGTCCCATTGGGTACGGAATCCTAATAAGTTGCACATCGACTCAGTCCCAGCTCTATGAAATATTATATCGTTCCGTTTTACGCATAAGTAAAACGTAATCATAATCCCAAACTTACAAAACGGTGTACTTATAAAGTGCGAAAGTAAATTCTAGTTGACAAATGCAAGTGTCAAAATCTGTGTGATCACTAATCAATGGCTGTATTTGACAAGCAAACATTCAAAGTTAATGCAAACAGATCGATATCCATTACAGACTGTGTTTGCGGACTCATTTGGGATGCCCATATACGTATTTACGTATACCGATGGCGGAGACGCGTGAAATGGAATGGTTTGTTTATTCGAATAACAAATCGGTGTCAGAATTATTCGATTAGTGTAAGAAACACTACGATTACATACGATATTTAATTATAGCTTTATCTTTATTAGAACAGATTGTATTTTGCAGTGTTATGTTATTTTTCTAGTGTTATTTTCACAACTTTTTACATGTAACTTAAGAAAGAATAATATTAAGAAAATTGTATATTATTTGCTTTACTCATCGAGGTTATTTAAAACGTAAGTGCCGAATTATTAAGTTGGTAATACATAATTTAAAATAAATAAGAATTTGAATTTAAAAGTTTTAGTAACAAGAGACATGAAATTTAATATATTAAGATGTTTAAACTGCATTCGAATAATATTCGATTTAACTATAATGTCAGATAATCTTCTAGTACTGCCTTATTGTTTCGAGTTTACAATGGTGTCGATAAGTTAAAGCTACTATTCATTCATTATCATAAAATTGTATGTCTGTCTGCGGTTTCTAATAAACATAATAATTAAATATGCTTGCTTTGTTTGCATTATTTTAAATAATCTTATAATCGACGTATGATAGGACAATTCTTAATATATATAAATCTCGTGTCACAATGTTTCCTAAACCACTTAACCGATTATAATAAAATTCGCACACCATGTGCAGTTCGATCCAACTTGAGAGATAGGATAGTTTAAATCTCAAATTATAGTCGCAATTTTAATTTATTGCTAATTATTGTCTGTTATTATTTGACAGTCACAATTATCTGTTAACTCCAAATGATTCTAACAGATGTCGATACCTTTCGACTGGGTTGAGTAAGTAATCAATAGATGGCGCTGCTATGGTAAATCTACGAACGTGTCATATAAGCTACATTACTCGATCTATATTTTCTTAAAATACAAACCTGTTACACGAATGACAAGGACATCTCATTATGAGCTACTCAATTTTTTTTATGGCAAACGTTTTATATAAAACCGTTTTAAAATAAGCACGTTCCGTTCTACCGGAATAAAAAATAAAGGTTATTTTTGTACCAAAAGTAAGCAATACGTGACTAAACTTCTTTTCTGACGTGAACCTGTCCGATTCTTAAACCGACTTGATGCAGTTACATAAAGGGAAGTTAGTGTTTTTAGATTGTTGTGTATGTTATTACACGATTTATTTCAAGAATTGACTAACCATTATAATTATTCGATTTGAATGACTTTTTAACCCTTAAATGAACAATGTTGTTTTTAAACAACATACTAAAAATCACATATAAAATTGACCATCATTGATTTTTTTAATTTTGCGCAATGTAGTACATAAACAACACTCACATTATTGCAAAAAAAAGTATAGAAAATTAATTTATAATTTTTTTACTAATTTTTCCTAAACAGTAATGCACATACTAAATATATATACACAAATATATTTTTTAAAACGTGAAACAAAAATCGCCCATTTAAGGATTAATAGTTTAATTTAAATTGGTTAACTACCTCTATTTTTTGAGTTAAATGTTTATTAATCAGAGGTTCCTAAACGGAACTTTTCTTTGTATACAACTAGAAATAAAATATTTCAGTATATTTATATAAGTCCTAAGTTTTGCAAGTTAGGAGAGAATTTTACCAGAATTAAAAACCAAATTACTAGTTTAAGTTTTGGTCAAGCATTTTTAGTATACACCACAACCCAACGGGAGTTTAGTTCAAATACAAATTAATATATTCCTGGATCAAGTCCCATATCAAAATATTACATAAAACTTTTATAAATTATAAGTAATTGAATTTAAAATATGTGTAGTTTAATCTGTGTTTATATTTTGACTAACGGGTATCGTAATCGTCAATTTAGTCCCATTTGTTAAAGTCCACCCCAAGAGAAGTCGATACAGAAATCGGACAACCACCATAACAATCGATTTTTTATCATTGTTCTTGGAGTAATCAAAATTTGGAGTCACGTTAAAGATCGTACATATATATCGAGAGCAAGGTCTAACAAAATTATGTTCATGCAACACGTACGTTTTTAAGCAGTGGCAATTAAACCTGCGTTTCTAAGATGCACAGAATTAGCATCTAATATTGCGGTACCGAAAATAGTGTTGAAAAACAGAAATTATTATTACAGTAGGAGTCTTAGTTCTTGTTTTTTCTTTTCACCTACCAATATTATAAAGAGAAAAAGTTAGTTTGATTGTTTGTTTAACGCGAATAGGCTCCGAAACTACCGGACCGATTTGAAAAATCATTTCACGTAACATAGGCTATATTTTGTTTCTCTTTGCTACTCAGATTATTTAAAACTTCGTGCGAAGCCGGGACAGGATGCTAGTTAGGTATATTTTAATCCGGTTTTATGTATTACTAGCTGACCCGGAAAACGTTGTTTTGAAATAATTATTTCTAATAATTAAAAAAAAATTGGGTGAACAACCCTTATCACTTACAGGGTATGAAAAATAGATAGTAGCTGATTCTCGGATCTACTAAATACGTATTTAAAATGTGGTGAAAATCGGTCAAGCTGTTTCGGAGGAGTACAGTAACATGGAAATTTTATATATTAGAAGATAGATATGCAATGGTAAAAAAAACGTAACAGTTTAAATTACACAGTTAGTTTTCTCTGTGCCCAATTATATTTTATACAGGCATAATACGATCTAGACTTTCACGTTCACTTGAACGTGATCACTTGTAAGGATTTTCTGTTACGTATGGTACAACCATAATATATGCGGATAAAATAAACACTAAAAAATTGTATGCAATATGCGTCATTTATAAATTCAACGCTTGCAATTTACAATACTGTCAGTTTATTCAAAGTGACGAATGAAGGTATAAAGTCAAGGCTAAAGTTTATAACTAACTTTATTCTCTGAGATTATTTCTTACTCAATTTTAATTATTTTCTCCTCGACACATATATAAACGAAAACATTAATAAAGTGTTGTTAATTCTGACAATATACTTTATTGTTTTGTCCTTCGTTTGGCATTTAATTTTATTGAAAAACTTAAATTATTCTTTAAAAATTTCAGTCTAGAGTCCTATATTTATGTAGAAGTTTATTGTTTTATTTAAAACTTTTAAAGGTAATATTCATAAATTTAAAATCATTGACATTCTGCACTTTTTTACAACAAAATATATTTGGTACTAAATTAACCAATTTTAAACTTAATATAATAACTTTCAGAAGCACACTATTTGTTCATTTTGATTCTATTAAAATTAATCAACTATTTTATAAAAAAAAAATAGGACAATCCAAGAAAAGTTACATAATCGTTTTTCGGAACTTACGATTCTCAATTTCTCACTGAATCTATGATAATAAAACTGAAAAAAAATTTGCGGAGTCGAAAATTACTGATACTTAACTTGTGTAGAACGGGTATCACAAGTTTCTATTCAATCAATCTTACTGTTATTATGCGCCATCTATTCATACAAACAAATATCGTTGGTAATAACATTGAGCCGAACACACATCTACTTTCATTAGTTAGCATTTGTAACTTTTCACATATTTTTAACTGAAAGGCAAAAATAATGAAAATAAAAAAGATCATCAATAAAATAAAGCAATCTACGCAAGATGTGTAGACGAAATACCAAAAATAAATGTAATACAACTAGACTGAGTGATACAATGGCCATAATGCATCAAAGTCACAGCAAAGAGGTCGCATGAACAAACCTCTTGATTTCAAAACTTGTTATTAGAAATAGAAATAGATTGCTCATATTGTCTTATGACGTTTTTTTACAATATCTAAGATATTTCAATTCTTTTAAAATAGTAACATATTAATTGATTTAATTAACTTTCGCACAGAACGTTTTGCGCCAACCTTTATTATGAGGACCGCGAAGATTTGGATCTCTCTGTCTGGTTCTCTGTTTCCTGAGAGGCTTCATCCGGGGCTTCAAAAGTAGAGTCAATATGTATTCTTCTCCTATGTATTCCGCTTCTAGGTAAGCGTGCCACATTGTAGGCTACTGCGTAGCTTTACATCAGGCAAGCTGTAGTCAAACGCATACCCATCAAGTGTGAAAAAAAAAGTTATCAGGATTTTTACGTTTGCACATTCATTGAATGTACCAAATAGCAATCTTTTAAATCGGAATTATACGTTTCTTTAAGTACTTCTTAAATTGATTAGTTTTAGTTTGGTACACACAAATGTGTACAATAATAGTACAGGTAAAGTCAAAACTGCTAAAACCACCACTCATAAAATTTATGATACCTGACCATAAAATAAACATTTTCAAGTTAGATGACCTTCCTCACGATACGAGATACGAACCTAGCTCCGGGCAATATAATATTTTAATAGTTTTTGCAGAATAACAACGACCAAATGCATACAGTGTAAACTCTATGTAACGTCACTCGATTTAACGACAAACTCTCTAAAGCGTCGAAATCAATTGGCTTTAGTTGGTTTAGCTTGTATTACATACAATGATACATTCTCTCCATTTAACGACCATTCTCTATAACGCCATAAAGTACACAGTCTGTTTATTAATCAAGGGCCTTTTAGCTTAACGACTCACGTCATCTTCAATGCAGCGCCCATGGAATTGCTACTTTTTTATGACTGTCTTATGCTCGGTCACCCATCCAAAAACTATCCGCATCAACTGTTGCTAGCAGCAGTTGACATCAGATCACCTTAATTAACCGAAGTTCAGCCGCTACTAAATCAAAGCCAATACTTTTACGTAAATAGATCTTAGAGTTAAAAAAATATCATGATTAATTCCATATAACCAGGTAGATATCCCTATTCTGGTTTTCGTTTGATTAGAAAAACATAATTATTGATAAAAGCAATTTACTTTAATCTATCCCTTGATTGCAAGAAATGATTTATTTGATAGCTTTATTAATTCTCGTAGTTTCCTTGAGGCGTAAATTAATTTTCTTCAACATAACTATAAGTTATTGTTGTTTGTTTGTAATCCAGTTATTTTCCAACTCATTTGTGGATACAATATGAATAATTGAAAAATGAGACACGAAATATCTTTATGTATTTTATTATTATTTATAATGACTTGTTACAGAGTACATTCAGAGGGAGGCCTATACCCAGCAGTGGGATAAAAAGGGTTGTGGGATGATGATGATGACTACAAAGTTTAGCTTCAGGCAACTTTGCATTAGATTTGCAAAAACAATAAGCTTAAAAACAATAAAAGATACAAGTCCTTAGTAACGCCCGTCAAAACACAATTAATAGATCGAAGATAATTTTGTAACTCATCAAAAACAAAAGTAAGCTAATAGAAGTAAAAATATGTGAAACATGAAATTGCCTGTTAATTTCTTGCCAAGCTCCTAACATATTGTTCCGGAAGCCACCTTGAGAGCTAGTTATTCCAGACTAGGTATGCTCCACTTTAAGCTAGAGTATCGTTACGCTTTACTAGTCAAACGCCTAGCTGTACTGGGTAAAAAAGAAAACTTTTATTCATATAATAACACTATAGTTCAAACTCAGATTCTCAGAAACTTCGATTGCAATCTAGCTTCAGTAGTAGTAGTATTAGTAGTACTGCATGGAAAACTACACAGAAATCTAGCTTCGCTTATCACAAAGTTTCACCTCGACTCTAAGTGGATAATAATCGATAATTGTCATGTTTAATGTGATATTCTTGACCACAGACCGTTTCTAAGTTGACCCAGTGGCTTGAGACTGGAAAATGCACTTAACGGTGCCGTAAGATGTGTATCGAGCCCTACTCTGTTTTTATATTGGTGCTGCTACCGTTCCAACGTTATCTTGATTACATATAAACATAGCTTTATGTATTCTATTTAACGCTACCTCAAACTGTTAGACATCTTTAATTATAATTATAATATAATCAATTATAACTTTGTCTCTGAGTCTGCTTTTTACTTCTTCTTCTTCTTTACCATCTTTCACTGTCTACTTCTCTGCTTCTTACTTCATCAAGAGGATTTTGTAATTTTTTTACAACTACATTTCAATATTTTATTTCTCCTTCTGCGATTGCTTATTAAATGGCAAGACCACATTTGATTTGTCAACTAGTATAATCATATTTGAATGAAGCACGAGAAATAATATAAGATATAGTATAAGGTACATAAAATTCGAAAAGACCAAAGTTAGCAGTGCACTTAAAACAGAGAACTTTTAATCAAACAAGTTTTAAGTTTGCTTTTGTATTCACGAGTTGATTTAAAGCTTAAACTTCTGAATGTTTTCTCAGACAATGCGGTTAGGTCGATTAATGTTCTATCTTGAGAACATTGAATTGGCAAACATGTTTTTAATGACGATTTCTGTAAACGTTGTAGACAAACAAAGACAATTTTATATTTCTTCATTAAAAAAACAAACTAAGTACTGAAAAAAAAAGCTTTTAAAGAACAAAACCCGATGTATCCCGATGAAAATCTGACACCATATTAGATTATTGTTCCCTGGGAACAGATTGCTAAGTAGCAGGATATATAAAAAAAAAAAGAACAAAACAATTATTTCAAATCAAAATCATAAGACTCTAAAGCAAGCAGTAACAATAAACAAAGCCAACACAACAACTTTACTCGCAAAACCATGTCTCCCTCTGACCCAAAAGGACTAAACCGAATAAACATATCAAAACAGCGGATGCAAAATATCATTATACTGTAGAATTTATGATTTTCGAAGATAAATTGGTTAGTGGACTTGCTCGTGATTTCCTGCATATAATGTATTCCATTCGAGCGGCAGCGCTGAAGGCTGTCATAGAACAGATATTTGACGTAGAAGCGACGCGGATCGATTTGAAGGCTACGTTTTGTGGCTGGAACGTGTGACTGGGAAACCACAGGGGAATTTTACGAGAGAAGTGTAAAAAGTTATTGGTAATGGTATTTTAAAATATGTATGCATTTAGAATCTGTAAATAAAAGTGTTAAACGCTGTAACTCGTATCAAATTAATAGCTTCTTAGACACATTTGTTAAATAACAATATGACTTTTACTTTAAAAAGACGTATTTAATTCTTTGATTTCGGTACTAAAACAACTAAATCACTTTAGAGTTAATTAATTTAGCATTCACAGTAAAGCAGAAAATAATGCGATTGACAGGCGTAAAACAAATAAATTTATCCGAACATGAATTCTATTTGCAAACAAATCTAAAATAGCCGTCAGTGAATAAGGGCCCGTCATAGACATAATACCGACCGTTATCCCGTCTATGCATAGATTAGCTCGCACGTCACGTACACACACATGCGTCGGTTACCAACTCAACTTTTTATACGTTCGACCGCACAATGTTTATTGAAAGTGCTATCGGCTTGAATAGATCAAACCTTGTGACCTTAAGGTCTGATGGGAAAAGTTTACGGACAAAAGCTCATTATGCTGCGGCTACTTCGAAAAATAGCGGTTTCGGATGATTTACTATGTATATTGTACATTTTGTATCAGATCTTGCTCGTGTTTATGAATTTGTGTTAGAACGTTTTTCTGTGTCACGCTCGGGATCAGATTAAACTTGTTTCTTTGGGGGTCATGTTTCTATTGTGTTTTGTTTGTAGCAATTTGTTGCGTTAACAGATTTCGGATGGAAAGTTATGTAGATTGCTCTTAGTGATAGGTTTCATTATTTTGTTTCCATTAACATGATGGTATCTTATCCGGCAAACTGCTTTTATGATTTGCGTCTTTAGAATGTATGTGTTGTTGACTTGTGGAATAGTGCATAGAGTGGTCTCAGATTTCGTTTACTTTGTAACTTTTAAGCAACACAACATCCAAATTCAATTCCCCATACATAGAGTCATTGGTTTGGTTATTCATGTACATTCGTGTTCGGTCCATCCGTGTGCCCGGTTTATGAGAGCGATGCACCGATGCTCCTGCATCGATCCTCCACCCATTTGTTCACTTTATGACATGATAAATATACCCTGCATTTGTATGTTTTGATGTTTGCCTCGAGTCTGGAAAAGTTGGAATTTTTATATCTCTCTCGACGTGTATGGCTTCCGAATGTATTGGGTTTGCTTCTGCCGTATTGATGGCTAAAGTAAATAAGAAAGAGAGTCAAGGATTTTGATTTACTGTATCTCAATTTTAAAATTGTTTACGTTAGTATTGTAAAATCGAAACTTTCGAAGGCAAAGCATAATTCCTTTAAAAAAAACGAGGTAGGTAGCATATAATATATTAGTATTGGAATAAAAAATTCAAGTGTATTATCACTAGTATTCTTTACTTAAATACTTTAAAAAACATAACAATTTTATAACAAAACCAAGAAAACATAAAAGCTCTATTTAAAAGCTCAGTCAAGACTACGTTAAAGCTAACAAAGTTTGCAGTATAAATGACTCACGCCGACAAAACAAAGCAAATTCGTCTTGCAACCGCTAAAAGTAACAAAACTCATAACAACTTTGGAGTCAGGTGAAAATATCCAACATCGTAAAAACAAAGTTATGAATGTTCAACGAAATAGTTGTAGGTGCAACGGTCATTTCTACAGAGGTCAACTGACAGGTATTGTACATATTAAATACAACATTTTAGTGTTATAAAAGTCTCATTTATAATTCTATTTACCACGATATTGTCATACTAACTGTATTTGATGTGAATAAGTTTCATAACATTTTGTTTGACTTTTAAGTGTTTTTTTATTTAATTTAATTGCAATGCACATTTGAAACATGTACCTATTGCTATATTACAATTATTGTTTTGAAATAATTTGTATTCACAGATATGTATTAAGAATACCCCTGCACTTCATCTATTATTTCATTTTATTTAGTCCTGAGTAAAAGTGCCGCAGCCTCTCCGACTAAGCCAAACGCCGAACAAAATGTTGCAGTAGTAACACAATTTGCAATATCATTAAAGCAGACGGCATTGTGAAGATTAACGCGAGTTTGAAACATCTGCAGAGAAGCACATTTTAAGGTTCCAGGTTTATAGAGTGCGTCAGAAAGAACAAAAGTATGAGCAAAGCTAATGGCATACGATCAATCAAATTATGATATACAGGTCTCTTTTGTAGCTTTGACTACAATTGAAAATAAAAATCTTAATGTATGTCGAAAAATATTATAAATATTTTAACACTTGATGTATCAAGCGAATAATGATTTTGGTTTTTTAATTTTATTTCTTGGGGTTATAAGTATATTGTAGACAAATAAAATACCTCCCAAACTGCGCATCTAACGTTATATAGACTATTTTCTTATCTATTTTTGTTATCATCTCTGCAAGCATCCACGAAGAGGATTCAGAAGCTTCCAAGTTTCAAGTCTTGCGTTGAATGGAAAACGTTTTTAAGTGCTTGTTGTTCTTTGCTATTGTTTGAACTGTTTCTTACACTACTATATATAAATAAGATAACGAAGCTGTAAATTTATTTGTTATCTCTTTTGTTTTAATGTCTTTTAGTTTTTTGTTTGAAGAACTGTTAAAAAAAATAGCCGACCTGTCAAGAAAATAGCAGGAATGTGAGGTCACAGGACTCCAAGCCTCAAAAACTCGACCACTCTATTAGTTATGCTCATGGTGTCACCGATTGCAGATAGAAAGAGATATAATAAAAAAAGAACTGTTAAAAGCTGTGATTATGTAAGTATAAAAAAAATACATTTCTACAGATTCAATTCACAAAAACAAACTTAAACATACAAGATCAAACAATAACTATGCAAAGTAACAAGATGTAAAAAAGCTGCAAAAAAGTAGAGGCAATCACACACGCATTTTTCAATCGAATTCAAAAGAACTTTTGAAAACTCCAACGTATGTGAATCAAAGTTTCCCTAATAACACCCAGGATGCTTTTGAAAACACCCAGACGCTTCCAGGATCTAGAAGCGCTTTTTCGTCGAGCTTCCCCTGAGTTCTGAACTTGGTATAAGCGTAATGAGTACATCTATTATCAAGACAAGTTTTGAGCTCTTCGCTACGGGACTCGAGGAATATTTTTGAATATGTTGCTCATTTTACTTTTGGAATTAAGTTTAATGTTTGTACTTTTGTTACACGTTATTTTCTTGATGAGAACGAGCTTATTGTGTTTCTTCAAAGGTTTTGTTGTTTTGCATTTAAAGGATGGCGGTCTATTATTGTTTCGTTGCTGACTGGTTCTGAGTGACAAAAATTTTATATGCCTTCAGACATCTTCAAAAAGGAGTAAAAAAAGTCTACGATTTTTGAATCCCATTCATTATACATTCAAAATTGTGAGTTTACGTTACTCCTTTGATTGAGCTGATTTTAAACGGATTTGCGTATGGAGATGGCGTGGACTCTGAATTAATACATAGAGTTTTACTATCCCAAATTAAATCATGAACTGTGAGACTCAGCTGGTTTGTCTACTAACAAAAATTGTACTCTTTTTTACCGCGATTATTTCGACACATCATGCGAAACTAACACTACTTATAAACACAGTTTAAACGGCGGTTATTGGTGTTTTTCTCCACATTTATAATCTGTGACGGTACAAGTCATGACGAATGCATCTGGTCCTAATAGCGCGAGTCGTTTGTAAGTTGACGCCATGAACATCAATTTTCCACGTCAAAGACGACGTCACGAAATCTAAACGCAACATAATAACGGTAAAGACGGTGAAATTTGTCGTTTAAAAACGTCACCGTGGTCTTACGTAGTTCGTTATAAGTAGGTTCATCACTTGGTGACAAACGAGAAACAGTAAGGATGACTTTGAGTATTCTTGCTAAGTTCGTTTTAGGTATATTGCTTTATGACGAACAGTAAGAATGACGTTGAGACAAAACAGGTGGTGTGACGTTAGCATAGGTTTCTTGAGTCATCTTTTTGACCACAACACTTGAGATGGTTATAAGAGTGACGAAGTATGTGTACAGTTTGTTACTCTATGACGCTTAAGGATTTTAACTAATTTGGATAAAATTTGCAGCCTGGTTAAACTAACTGGCAATTTTTTTCTCGGATTATTTCAGGTGCTGCTTTTTTTAAACAATAATATAAAATCAAGCCATAAAAGGATGTGGACGGGATTTTTATATACATATTAAGGTAACGAAACAATTATATTCATACTCGTACATTGATTATGTTCAATGTAATCAATCATTAATATTTACTAGTTATGAGATATTCCGTGCTCAGTTATGAAAGAAAATGTGTTTAAATTATGAATGATTTCAAAAAGATCATCTTAAGAAGATCCTTCAATCAACTAAAAAACATCTTAAACCTTAAACCAAACACTTTAAACCAAAAAACTACGCGAAAAAAAAAACGGTTCCTTAATAACACCATACTGTCTTCCAAGTTATTGAGGCAAGTGGCATCAAACGATAAGATCCTCAAGTCGTGACGAGTGGATGCGACCATAGAGCACAAGAGATACCATCAGACGTCATAAGGAATACTATATTACTACGTGTGGAGAAAAAAACGTGTTTAGACATGTTTGAGTAAAGGTTGAAGTTCTGTGGGTGGTGAGATGTAGTCGTATCTATGTTTTATATTATTATTTTCTACGAGGGGTAAATATTCCTAGATCCCCAACTGCGTTGGGGTACAGCCGGGATATGTGGGATTTTTACCCACTAAAACCCCCTCGGCTGACATCCCTTGTGTTTTTTAAGACGGTTTCTGGGTTCTCTACTTGAATACACCAGATCTCCTAAACACTTAGTACAACGCCTCTTTAGGTTCTTCTTTTCCGATAGTGCGCTTAATCGAGCCAATTTCGACCCTAAGACTATTTAATCTATGTATATATACAGCCAATCAGTGGAGACTGAGTGTAATATCCAGGATACACTGTCTGATGCTGACTTAAATTGAGTCCTAACGTTACTATATAAGATTCAGATTTTGATGAGATATACTATAAAGATAGTTTAGACCTTGTATTAACACGTAGTCTACTTTTCATCCCGGGTTAACTTCTTTTTGTTCCGGGTAACACCACTATACACAGATAACGGTAAAATATACTTGTTAAATTATGAATTTAAATGTCAAAAGCTATTTGTGTTGTCATCATTTTTATCCACAACCATTTTTATATTTGCTTGTTAAAGGTTTTTGTCAGCTTATAAAAATCTAGATTGTGACAAGTTGGCACAGCAACAGAAAATTTTGACGCAAATAATTTTATTTCAGCGTACGTTAATTAAGTCGCGCAATGTCGCGAGGAAGGGCGGGGTTGGCACATTTTGTCGACTCAAGGTGGCAGATATTTGCGGTATTTTCTAAATTCCGGGTTCATCGCAGTATTGCCATAGTTGGAAGAGTTACAGCAGTGCAACTTTTATATGAAGATGATTAAAGCGGCAAGCCTGATGGGCACGTTTGGGCGGATAGATTAATTTTTATTTTGTTATTATTATTTTTTTAGTTTACTAAATTATTGTCTTTTCTATGCTTTGTAAATATTCTTAAGTCCTGTAAAATACATTACTATTAAAAATATATTTTTCCTTAATAAAGCAAATACTTATCAATTTAGAAAAAATTAAGAATGTACATTTTCATATAATCGGTAAAAATATTAGCCATGATAGGTTGAGAAACGTCCACTAATAATATCTAGAAATATATACGAATATTTATAAACACGAAAGTTTATGAGGTAAGATCTTAAGAAATAAATGTATTTTTACCCTTTCACACTCTAACGGCTCAATCCATTAAGGAAAAATTTGGCATAGCATTAGAACTTTCATACAAACAAACGCTACCTCTAACCCCGGCTTAACTCCACTAAAACACTCTCAAAGTTCAAAATATATTTTCCAATTCAGTAACCCCATAGTGGTTTACCGAATTCAGCTGTCAATGTTTCAAGTTAAAACTTAGGAAGAGTTTCAGGAAAACAACGGTTGATGCAGGAACGACTTAATATGAAACTTTATTAAGGATACAGGAGAATATAGCGCTCCAAGTTTATCTCGAGCAGAGTTAACGAGATTGGAGTGTTAAAAATGATTAAATTTTAGAGAAATTCAGAAAAAAGAGCGAAATTTCTGTAAACAACGTTTTTTTTTGTTTTGACAAAGTTAGGTATTTATAAGATGTTCGTTTAGGAAATTTAACCTAAACTATTGAATTAGTTTTATTAGCTTAACAAGTTTAGATTTTATTTTTAAACAGTTTAGTTAATTTGGTTAATAATTAAAATATACCTTTCTAGCAAGAATTTTACAAAAATATATGGTTGATAATATGAGTATGACATAAATTTATCAAAGTAAAACCTTTCAACTGTGTTTTTTTTTATCAATTAATGTCACCAGTATAATTATATGTAATGTAATTTTAAGCTACTTTTAGTTCAATATCTAAGTATATTTTTAAATAATACAGGCTGAATTCTTCAAACAAACTCAAAGCTAAACTTAATAAATTACCTAGCTAATGTAAAAATTGTAACAATTAGATTTGTAATTAACATAATGAGTACGTTATAAAACTTCCAAGGTTGCTCATGAAGTATAATGAATCATTTGCATATAGGTATGCTAGATGCGATCTACACATGATTGCTGTATAAAAAAAAACTATTATGGCAGTCGTAACGGTAGATTTTACTATAATTTACATTTTCAAATTACAATTGTTATACTTAGCGTTTTAGAGCGTTATACATGAACGTTCTGGGTTCGTGGATCACAAGATCGAAATTATTGGAACGTCACAATCTGAATAGTGAGTAGACTATAAAAGAATATCACGTCAAATATGGATAACGTAGGTTATTTAGAACGCATCCATTTAAATCTACCCACATTTATAATAGACGTGATTTTTAGTTGTTATATGGTTCAGAATGATCTAACACAGAAAGAGACGTCATTAGACGTTTCTATATGATCACTGATGATGAAAAGAGACAGCGATACTTAGATAGTTATTATCTAGGTATATTCATGGTAAAGAAGAAGAAGAAGAAGATTCTATATTATTGACAACACATTATGTCATAACATATTATATATAATAAATAATAAGTCGGGTTTTCCTTCCTGGCGCTATACATTCAGAACGCACAAACCGATTTCCACGGTTATTCATTCGTTGGAAAGGTCTCGGGCTCCGTTAGGTATGTAGGAAACAAATTTCAGGGAATATGCAAAAAAAAGACCTACACGTGGCCGAAGCCGCGGGCAACAGCTAGTTTCGCAAAAATCTCCATGTGAAAATTAAACATGGAGATTCATGATCTTCCTCGTCAGATGAACTTCGTCGCTTGAAGTTGAATATCAGAATGTATCAACTACACTGTTTGATAAAAGCTTCCGTTATCTTTTTCTAAGGTTACTATGGTACCATAATTAGGCAAATAGCATTAGAAAAAGTGCTAAACATCAGTGAAATCTACTAAGAGCATGCAAAGTTTAGATAAAATCGTCATGCGAAAGAATTCGTTATAAACACGTGAACTGAGTATACTCACTATTATGCACTTTTCAAGCGAAGTAACTCGCCTTGAACTTATTGTTTATAATTATTATGATTAACTTGACCGTCGGTTATAAATTAATTTATTGCTGTTTTGTTGCGTACGATAATAAGAGTATTGTAGTACTGATATAAGGTTAATGGTAATTAGTGGAACGAGTGTGGCTTGTCGGGAGAATGTTGGGCTACATTCAGTGACAGCTCGGATCGAATCCAGCCATGTACCAATAATTGAGCAAGGAGACTGCTTATTACAGTGTAAACTCCATGTAACGTCACTCGATTTAACGACAAACTCTCTAAAGCGTCGAAATCAATTGGCTTCAGTTGGTTTAGCTTGTATTCCATACAATAATACATTCTCTCCATTTAACAACCGCTCTCTATAACGTCATAAATTGCACAGTCCCTTCAGTGTCGTTATATAGAGTTAACACTGTATATTATAATATATACTGTGGAAATACCGAAAATTCGTACTAAGCGATTTGCTGACATTACATTAGATACCGGTTTTGTGCCACGTAAATGTTTTTTTTTTTATATTTCTTATGTATTATTTTTTCTCGTTTTTATTTCGTGTCACAAAATAAATGATTCTTTCTTTCTTTCTTTACAGTACGGACGGCCAAGCTGTGGAACTCCTAGCCATAATACATGTTCCCACTAAACTACAACCTTACTGTCATCAAGGCGAGAGTGTTTTTTTATCGTACCGGTTTTTTCACTCGCGAAGTAAGCGCGCTCCACCTTGAGCCTTAATATCACTTACCATCAAGTGAATTGTGGTCAGCGCTGATCTATTCAGAGTAAAAAAAAGAGAGAAGGTTTCGACTTGATGAACTTTTTGTATGAAACTAAAGTCATATTATAAACACCGAAACTAGACACTGTCATTTAGCAGTTATCTTGACATTTAATTTAAAAGATATAGTAAGTTTATTTTTATCCAGTTTTATTTTTTACCTACACGAAGTAAAAACTTTAAGTACCCATAATACTTAAATACATTATTCAAGAGCTTCCTACCAATAACTCTCACCATTTAAGCGTTAAAATATGGGCTTTATACTTTAATTAAACCTTGGAAAGTTTACAAAATTGCGAAGTCGGCTATAAAGCGTATCTGTTGTTTATGTTCCCATCAAACTGAGATAACTCTCAGTTTACACACAGAGTTCAGTTAGTATCATTGTTTTGTAGGTTTCAAGTCTAAGCGACATTTCACAATACTTCGCCACTGATCAGATCAAAAGACAGAAGACTAAGTAGAACTAAATGAGATCTCGCAGTATTATAAACGCATTTTAAGGCGCATAAAAAATCGTCTCGTAAGTTAGAAAAATCTAAAATAACCAATAAAAAATCGTTTTTTAATTTGTAAACTGTGGGTAAATAAGTTTTAATAAGAACCACAAAAATATGGTGCTTGTGGATTTGGATAACGAACCAACGTTCCATTTTTATAGCAAATCAATTGTAATTTTGATTTTTAAAAGGTTTTCTAAAAGATTCTTATTCAAAATACTGTTTTTAGAAAAACTAGGTTTTATTAGGTAATTATGTTTGATTTATCTATTTTAATTATTTTAGTAAGAAAAGATATTACTATTATAGGCTATATCTAATATGAATGTCTAATATGAATCTGAGCGTTATCTTAACTGAGTTATCCCTCTGGACTTGTCTAGTCTGTGCTCAACATTCATGAATAACATTATAGCGTCCCCGGTTTTGAATATGAACCTCTTCAAAGTTGTCGTGTTTATGATTATTGCCCTTTAAGGGTACTTTTTACCATTATTCAGAAACGAACAATGAGTCTCGACAGTCGGAAGCTCTACGGGAGGTTCTGTCTGAGTTACAAAGGCTTTGAGGGTACTTCATGGCGTTTCTACTTTTAAACATATTTGTACAGAACTTATTTTTATAAAATTACTCATCTCTTTACATACTTTAAAATTACCGTTTTTGTTCATAAATTTTAAATTATTCTATAATTGAATAAAGCTTATTTTTATGTAACAATGAAATTCATTTTTATACGAAAGTTAATTTGAAAATCCAAATACAAATACAAAAAAGACCCATGTTCAATGTTCTGACTTTGTATGAGAGTTGTTAAAGGGAACTCCCTAAGGGACAATTTTGACAAATAGTTGGCAGGCCTTTTAAGTTTCCGTTAGATCCCTAATAAGTACAGCCACCGTCAGCTGAGTTTGAGACGGGATGCAAGGATTCCTAATATTAATTTTAACCCAAAAGATGTATGCTTATAATAATCTTCAAATCTAGAGTAAATAGGTTTTTCATAGGCAAGGGTGTTAGTAACATCTTGGCTTAACAAGCAAGCTGCGGTCAAAAGTGAGCCTAATCGTCATCACAAAAAATTACTAATTATTAATGTCCTTAGGTGTATAGTGAAATAAAGGTCCATATCTTTTGTGTTCCTGTTTATATTAAGTATTGTAACTGATTTTGATGTCGGAATATTTAATTACAAAAGTTTTGTTTCAAATTACTCGAAGATGACGAGCTAAATGCAAAACCTTAAACAGCCTTATCAATCTTATCATTACACTCACCAAATAGGTTTCAACAATAACCAATTCAAGAGTTTGCACACAAAACACCCTTTCACAAACACTCCTCCGTCCCAGACGAAGACCTAAGATAAAATAAACAAAAGCATTTAATAAAACTAAAACAAGCGACGGCTGTAACTCACCTCCGCGTAACTTTTCCAACTCGTCCTCCGAAGGCTTTTAATAAAGAAAACCGGACAAATTTACGGATCAGGAAAACTGAGACAGCACTGAATGCTTAAAAGCAAAAATACCAGCCGTCCCAACGGGGAAATAAAAGCATAAGCATGTTGCCTCAACACGGAATGAAATGACGGCGGCTGCGGAACAGAATGAATTAAATGTAAGGGTTTAGACCCGTTGTTTTGTCGCATTTGGCTTTCAGAAGAATTAAAGATTAGGTGAAATGTTAAATTTGTTTTTGGAGGATCTCTGTTTGGTTTGCGAAAGAGGTCGGAGTGTAAATATTTTTTGTTTTGCGACCCGTAGCTCAACACTCAACAACACACGTGAAACGTTGTTTTACTCTTAAGCTAAGTGAAACAAAAGCGTTTATATTTTAACTGACAATGGGGAAGTCGGAATAAAAAAACAAAAGCAATAAAAGCTAAAAATTCATATACTCATGAAGCAATTAAAAAAAATTACAACAAAAGACTTTAACAACGTTCAGAAACTACTTTTCAAATTAACGTTTATCTAAAACATATTTGCAAGTTAAGCAGTTTCAAGTCGCACCTAAATTTGCTGCCAATTCGCTATCTGTGAGCAAATTTACTTGTCCACATGAACCACAGAACTCGGACAAATGTGGAATGGAAGAAAAAAATCTATTTGAGACTCTATTCAGCAAACAGAAGTTAGTAAACAAAATTTTTCATAGTGAACATTTTCATAAAACATCTAGATGTTTTTAAAAATAATTATATGTATACGTTGGGTAAGTTTAGGCATGATACTATGAGTATATATATACCTACTACAGTTTTATAGCATAAGCATATTAGGAACCAGGGGACGTTTGATTGAAAATCAGACGTTATTACCACCGAGCCACACTCGCTTTTTTTATGTTTTATATCAATTACATAAAACGCGTAATCGTTAGCCAAATCTAAGTGATCACGATCCCAAATTCACACTGAAATGACTTCTCCATAAAATGAAAATTGTCCATTTGCAAGTTCTGGGGTCCGCGGAGCGACGGGGCGCTGCGATAAATTGTCTCTTGCCTGGCGGAATGACGGGTTGATCCTTTCATATTTCACAATTTCAGGCAAGGACTTTGTTTTCACACGTTCTAGTCTTGTCCGGTTTCTAACTGGACGTTTGAGGTGAAATTGGTTTAGGTTTAGGTAAGTTATAAGTAGTTACAAAAGGGTTTAGGTAAGTTATAAGTAGTTAGAAAAGGGTTTAGGTAAGTTATAAGTAGTTTTGAATGGGAGGGCTGGTGACTTTATTATCATTATGTTACAAACTAGCGGCATTGTCGTCTAAAAGGGTAGAAGGCCTAGTATGGAATATATAGCACTTAAAAAAGTTTCCAGAAAACATCGTTAGTTACTTGTTGACAGATTTTTCACCTTCAAGGTGGTTGCTAGCCAGGCGAGCATCGGACAAAACTCTACCACCATGCATTTAATTATGATGCTATTAAGGCAAAATTAATAATTAATATGTAAGTACTTTTACTTTAATATGTAAGTCCAGCAACGGGAATTTGTAATATACAATAAAGCAATGTAAAAGTAAAATAAAAAATACACTTAAAACAGACTAATAAAAAAATAGCGTCAATTTCACACACGAAAGCTAATTTTAATAGCCAAAGAAAATTACACCTGAGCTACAATTTTCCCGCAATTAATACATCTGTAAAAAACTGGTAGGCTACTTTAGACTCTAAAAGCGCTGAGGATAGATACGAAAGTCCTATATCAAGAGCTTGCAAAAGGGCTTGTGAATCAATACCTAGAATTGACAGACGGCGTTTAAACCAACTCAACTGTTCAGTGCATTAAAGGCTATTATGGCAAAACGGAATATTATAATAGGGCTCAAAATGTACTGGGAACTAAGAGACGAAGACATACTGTACTCAAATATGATAATGGACGGTGAAATAGCGCACTACTAATATTGTAGTTTCCAACGTGTATTTATTATGCAATTGTGGTTCCACAGCTGCAATTTTTTCTTTGGAGTAGTCAGTAAAAGCCTTTTAAAGCAAAACTATTTGTTGGTTTTCAGCTTGTTGGGATTTTATGTACCTATCTAAGAATTATAAGGTTGATCGAATACGGATTCTTCTTGTAGTTACAACAATGAGATCCGATAAGATTATCCAAGCAATACTCGGTGCGAAAGATTTCGGAAACGAAAAATTAAAGTTTCGTATCAGTTAGTTGCCAAGCTCAGTTGTAGAGAGATTTCTAGTCACCTAAGTCTCCATCTTGATACCGGTATCTACATTTTAACGTGTCATCCGACCCAGGATAGCACCCAGATTAAATTTCCACTTTTAACGTTTTTTGGCTTACGTTTGGTACAAATGGTACTAATTTATTATTAACGACAAAACAATTCCATACGTCTATTGATACTTACTTAATTTTCAAATATCTGATAAGTTTTTTTTATTACACAGTTATTTAAGACTGCTTGAATAATTTTGTTGCTAAGCCTCAATGAATGACTTCATTAAAAAGAAGATATAAATAAACAAAGCTAGAAAGCTCAACAAACCTACATTCCTTAAACAAGTGGGTTGGTAAAAGCAAGAGAAACAATACTAATCACATAATTTAACAAACGATTCCAGCGGAAACCGCAAGAATCCGTAGTTTATGACAAGTTAGTCGTAAGGTATTGTATAACGCGGCAATTGAGGGAATGATTCTCGGCGTCACCGCAAGTTGATGCCTCTGGTTACTAGAGATTACTCGTAAACGGCACAGAGAGGTGACACAGAATACTTCAATAACTACTTGTTAAGTCATACTTAGATATATTCTTCTTCTTCTTCGTAAGAGCTAAGTGGCCAATCTCTGGTGTCGAGAGTTTTCAAGCCACCCGAAGCCCTCTGAATTGACTTTACGACTGCTTGTACTAAGCCTAACAGCCGGGACCTATAATTTAACGTGTCATCCGACCCACGATAGCGCCCAGATGAAAATACCACTTTAAAAACGACAGTCTTGTGCATGGTCACCCATCGCAGTCCGAATCGACTTTTGGTTATCTTCGATGATCGCGACAGACCACCTTAGCTAGCCGAGGCGCTACTATATATGATAAACATATATTATTATGTATGTAGCCCCCGTAGCTGGGCTTTATAAGGTGATCTGATGCGATTACCGAAGGTAAGCGAAAGAAATACCATCCAAAAAGACTGTTATTTAAAAGTTGTATTTACATCAGGTCAGATCAAGTGGGTTTAAAATTTCCGACACCAGCGCTCATTCACTTAGATGATGGGAAAAGAATAGGAAAGGAAAACCCTAATCATTTATTAATTATTTTATTATTTATTTTATACTGTCTTATTATTAGTATAGATTGTAATAGATATAGGCTAAAATCTACAATCAAGAGTCCGGAAATGTATTTGACTTAAAGATATTTCGTTATAAATGTGAATGAATCTGATATATTATACTCTCAAATGACCGCGGATATTTAAAATCCATTGTATTATAATAAATTTCAAGCGTAGATAAAAACTCTATAAATAAAAGATAACAAGAAGTAAGTTCGTTCACCCGGCAACCTTGTGTCTATCAAAATATTTGCAGCCGTAAATATGTTTGTGTGTTGGTTTATTCTTAGACTGGAGAGAAACATTGTTGATAAAATTGGCAACGTACTCAGCTCGTGCTGTGAATCAATATCGATAAATTATGATCTGAAAGTATTTACCGCTAATAAACATACTTCCCACATTGGTAGTTTAAGTAGTGCATATAATTATGTTTCACAATCCATTAATTCTAAAATAAAAACAAATAAATAAAAATTCAGATGAAAAAATCCCAACTGATCTTTCGAAAGTGTAATTTTTACTGACAGTATAAGAAGCAATAAATGCTATTATAGTATTATTTGCACCAAAACGATACATATTTATTAAATATAATGAAAGAAATGAAGAGAAAAGAGTGAATGTAGAGGTAGCGGCTGACAAAAGAGAGTAGAAGAAGTATACTTCTTGCTCCGGATCCAACTTGTGAAATAATGCAAGAAATAGGAAGCAGATAAGAAGAATACAAGCAGAAAACACTGATAATATACATGTACATACAAAACAATACAAAAGAAGAATCACACGAAAATATTGAGAAACTAATAGTGAAACTAATCAGCTTTACGTGTAATAAATAGTAAACACAAAAGCTAGACGGAATCAATAAATTTTCTCTCCCAGCAACACGGCAGCTATTAGCACAATGGAACTTAAATAGACGAGACGTATAGTGAATATACATAGCAACGTTAAAGGTAGGAAACGTAAGGGTGTGAGACACAAGAACTTTTATCAAACCTTGGCTATATCTTTTTTGGCTTATACATAATATAAAACGGATTATTCTTTATATTACCAGAGATCTGATTATCTCAAGAATTACTGAGCTACGAAACAAAGCTAAAATATCTCATATACTTTCCCTGTAATCTGAAATAAAATTCAGAGAAGAAAATAATAAATAAATAAAAAACGATCCTATCGAAAGCAAAAACAATGGAAGACTTGTTTATTTATGTTTCAATTGATATTTTTTTGTTTATAGTGAATTTTATTAAAATAATACCAACAATTTGTCTTCAAATACGTACAACATAATTATTTTAAATAAAATTTAAAATGATTAAAATTATATCATTACAGTCGGCTGGTTCAACCAGCATAATAACAGCTAAAGGTGTGATTTATCACAGTCGATTTGCTGAGAAACAAAACTCTCGAGAGAATGGAAGGTGAATATAGAGAAAGCAGTCTCCCTGTATGCCTCCACCCTCTGGGTTACTTTGTAAAATGAAATCACCCGACGCGTCAGACTCCCAATCACGTTATGGCCAGAATGTGTTCCATTGTGCTCAGAAATAGCTTTTATAAAGAAATATTGTAATAACGTAATAACATTCGAAACGTATTGGAAGAAATTGGTTTTCTTTCGGAGTCATCGGGATTATGAAATTGTCAATATGAAATCTATGAAGAGAACTTAATTTTGCAATTTAACTAGATTCTATTCAATATATTGAGTAGGTGCTTATGAGCTCAAATGAAATAAAATAAGAAAACTAAAATAATAACTTCAACATATCAACAGAAAGACATAAAACGAAATAAAATATTACAAACTTAATCAGTATAACAAGTAATACAAGACCAAATAAAAGCGAACAAAATAAATAAAACATAAACTAACCACAATTCAAGGCAGTAATTTGAATTCCGAAAATATATCCAGCTATAAAAGGTTAAATAAATAAAAAATAAAGCTAAAACGCATCCTGGTGCAATAACAGGCCAATAAAAACAGTCGCGACTTGGGCCAGATGTGTCGGTGCTTATGCGGACTGCCTTTATACTCAGACTTTAGTCGACAACGTAGCTTCTATACAACATATTATTACGAAGATTTGATTGTTAAAATAGCATTTATAGAGATAGTTAATTATAATACATACATTTATCAGAAATCCTTTTTTAACTATAAGGAACTATGCTAAAATTAATTTAAATCCCATTCGCTGAATCTCCGAATAAGCGGTTTTACATTTTGTCATGATTAGTCTCATAAAAATAAAACGTGACGATAAGATAGAAGATAAGACTAGAGACACAGGTAAAAATATTTATCCACAACAGGAAATAAGACCGACTGAGGAAACAGTTTGTATAACAAAAGAAAGAGAACACGTAACAGCCGATATTTCGATACCTGCGTGGAACGAATAGAGTTTCGAAGGCAAGCCTACAAATAGGGGGCTCGTAGACACGACTATAGTGAAATTGCTCGCTCAATGCCTTGACGTCAGGGATTTATGAAAATGCTAGACCAGAAACACCTGGAGGCAATTTATAAATGAAGTTTTCCCACATTTACAAAGATAAAGTGGAGAAAACGGTCAAAAACAAAATGTATTTACAAATTTTTATGATGTGAGGTGTTCAAATTGTGTTTAATAATTCATTGCATAAATACTTAGATACGACTGGTGAGTCTTGATCAGAAGTTTGAATTGTAACATTATTAGCTTTGCCAGCTTAATATTTATTATATCCATCAGTTCTAAGTAAAGTGTCGAGGAGCTTGTATCTCTGTGGATGACTCTGCCACATTGCTCCGACCTGACACGTAGGTGATGGCACGGAGAAATGTAATACATCTCTATGGTAATACTTCACGTACAACGCTTTTCGTGTTTGTTCGTAAACAAAAAATACAATCCTGTTTTCTATTGAATATGTACGGAACCTGTCCTTCGATTTACATTCAAATAAGCGGGCCTTGAACAACACAGTTGTACATTGCCACGCTAATATACAGCAATATTATGCACTAACACCTTTCTAGTTAATGCACTCTTCAAGTCAGAATAGAATGATAGATAAAGGTTTAGAAAAACAAGTTGTCAATTCTCAAACAACACAAATATAAATTAATGTTACAATCGAACAAACAAGAAACATTACATTTGAAGATTTGCTGAGTGTCAATCAATACGAGACGTACAATGACGACGTTGATGGCAAAACAAATCAAGCAATATTGAATCTTGGAGCCGCCGTAATGTATTCAAGACGGTGTTGTTATAACGTCTTACAATTCTCCTTTCACGCCATATTCCTCATCCCAGTCTAATGTCAATATTGTTAAGTGCTCTTTTGAAATATTGCCAACCAAGGGAATCATATTCAAGCATAGCTCAGACTTAAAACATTTCAATTCCTGACGCCTCCGACATAACGTTATTCTCGATTATTTACGCTTCATTAGCAATTTTTTATTTCCAGAATACTCCTTCTAAATAGATTGTCAGTCTCGCCTTAAAACAATTTAGCTGAGCGTTTACAGAAGATTAATGTTTTCCCCCTTCGACTGCTTAAGTTATAATAAATCTCTCCTTAAAAACATCTATACCGATTTAAAGGTACACAAAGCTTTCATCGATTGTTGAAAATAAATTTTGGCGCGTGCCTGACTGGTCACGAATTTCGAGGAAATAATTTCTCAGGCAATCAAATAAAAAAGCTTATCAACTGCACTTAAATAAACGTGACTGAAAAATACTAGTTCACATATACATTTATCACGAAAATGGGGATCAGAACGTCAATCTATTGCGTCCCCAATAATGACGGCCCAAATTGCTTTTGCGTTTGTTGGAATATAAAAGGACCCTAATTCCTTTCCCCATATGGGCGATAGTTTTTCGCATTACGAGCAAACTTATCATTGTCAGTGCGTAGGACATTTATCGAGCGACTGGGTCCACCGATAACGTGGGATTAAACATCGTCTATGTAATCTGTAACAAAATTGGGGAGTCTTCTAATTCTGATGTAGATGCTATTTCAAATAAATATGACAGTTTTAGGAGCTCGATGCGAGCTGCGATGGGTAATTTACTCCGCTGACTGCCGTTAGTGGATAAAGTTAATGTAAAGGTTAATGACGTTTTAACTACTCAGACGGTCAGGATTGATGAAGCAGAAATCTCAGATAGTGCTATCTATAAACTTGAAAAAACTTGAGAGAGTGCGAGAAAGCTGTTTTGGCTGCCAACGCGAGAAGTTAAAAGAAAAAGTTTGATATAATTTTTGGAATATTTCGTTCGAGTTTAGCACCACGCCGTTCCGAAATATGTTTTGGCAAAGACAAGTGAAACCGGGAAAAGTTGGGCGAGGCTCTAAAAGCTTGATTCTTCCTCTATCTCAGTTTCTTTATAAGATTACTAAGCTCTACATACAGCTTCGCCAGCATTAAGTATTATTTATAATTACTGATACGTATTAAGTATTATTTGCTTGAAGTTTAGTCTATTCTTTTTTTATGAAAATGATAAGAATTTTGACAAATACGATGCTATTATCGATTTCGCTGCCAATATCCACAAAATCCTTTATTAAACAATATTTGGCATGAGGCAATGGATTAAACCGTCCATCGGAGCTTGCATTGAGCGCCTGCCCGCCGACGATAACCAAAGATTAAACAAGGATTAAATCTAGTTTTAGTTCATCGCTGATGTCGATGCCATATTTTTGAACATTGATCCAGCTTTTTAATCCAGTCACCGTTTTCCTGACATGTTTTTATCGTCAGGTTTTTTTTATTTTGACACTCAATGTGCAGCGGATTTAGTGTTCTCGGGAATATTGCCAGTATTTTTTTGGCTTGATTTATATACTTAGAAACACGGTTTCGGCTCTATTTTTAATCCCGTTAAAAGTGCTTGTCTTGAATTTTTGTTTCTGTTTTGGCATCACGTTTACATAATGATAGATGTTGATTTTAATTGAAAAAGAAAACGAGATTTACGATCTGTTTTTTTTGACGGGTAACAAAATTGGTTACGTTAAGAAAATGTTAAATGAAACTTGGTCACGTTCCGAATGAAATACATTCGTATCAAATTAAATCATTAAGATATTATGTCGTCACTGACCTTTAAATTTAGAATCAATTACTTAATTAGAACCGATATCAAGGAGCAGCAAACAGAATGTTTATTCAACTATGTCAATAACCCATAGATTACGAACAAAAGGCGCTATCAGTGCTGTCTGTTTGCACTGTGATAAATGCCAACCAATTTACCGTCAATAGAGTATTATTGGAAAGTGATAGACAGCTATCGAGATAACTCCTCACTCTAGGTTATCGAGCAATGCTATTCTGAATCTAGGTTGCTAATACAAGTACTAATAAACTGAAAGTGGACTGTTGCTAGCCCTAAGAGGCTTAGGAGATAGGAGACCAAGATAGCAAATGATACAAACCGGTTTGATTATTAGCCACTTTGGGCAGTCATTAATGTCAATTGAATTGAGCAGTTAATGTTGTGTTAATTTAGGTTGACGTGTTAATAAAAAAAAAAACTATCTATCTATATATGTATTAAAAAATCTAAATATATATAATCTATCGCATTTATACTAGTTGGATTATTAAATCTTATATATAAAATTTCCTTGTCACAGTGTTTGTTACCGTACTCCTCCGAAACGGCTTGACCGATTTTTTCCAAATTTTATATGCGTATTCAGTGGGTCTGAGAATCGGCTACTGTATATTTAGAAATAATTATTAAGGCAAAACAACGTTTGCCGGGTCAGCTAGTATTACAATAAAATCTTACGCTGCCGTATATTAATCCCTAAAATATTTTAACGAAATTTGTTTAAACAATTAAAAAGCCTTATAATCGTTTAAATAATTTGGGCATGCTTGTTGATCGTAAGGCATTTTCAATTTCGGTAATTAAAAAGCCATTTAATTTAATTGTAAAAGTTAATTGGTCTATTTTTTAAGCCTTAATGATAGTAAAGTGGTCGCACTATTAATGCTGTGCGCAATTAATATAAGCACAACCAGTAATGAACGAATATACTGGATGTGATTTTAATAAATACAGTGTAGACTCTATATAACGACACCGAAGGGACTGTGCATTTAATGGCGTTATAGAGAGTGGTCGTTAAAGGGCGAGAATGTATCATTATATGGAACACAAGCTAAACCAACTAAAGCCAATTGATATCGACGCTTTAGAGAGTTTGTCGCTAAATCAAGTTACGTCACATGGAGTTTAAAGTGTGTTAAATAGAAAGGACCACGTTGTATAGAAATAATGCCATGTCATCAAATATATACTAGACTATGCAATTACATTAGAGGCGACTGATTTAGTAAAAAAACAATTAAATGTTCACGCAACAGCTGCGAATCACATTCGCGAGACAAGTCTGATTCGATGTCATTACAATGATGTCAACGAACTTGTTGCCTTTCTGTTTATCGTTCCGTAGGCATCACAATTACCGATTAAAAGATCTAATTATATTGGCGCTTCTGTTTATAGATTAGCTTTATCTTTTTTCTGGTATTGATACAAACGTTAAAAAAGCGAGTTTGGCTCGGTGGTAAAAACGTCTGCTATTCAATCAGACGGCACCTGGTTCGATCCCAGCCCTACACCAATGGTCTTTAATTTTTCAAATTATGTGTGGATTTGCACTCGCTTTACGGTGAAGGAAAACATCGTGAGGAAACCGACATTTTTGAGGACCACAATATCCGAAGACGTGTGTCATCCGCCAACCCGCACTAGGCCAGCGTGGATTATGGCCTATATATCTTTCAAGGTAGTGGAAGTAGAGAACGACTTATGAAGATGTGGATGGAATGTGTGAAAAAGGATATGAAAGAGAAAGGAGTGCATGTAGGTATGACGGCTGACAGAAACTAGAAATGGTTCAGTATGGGGGTAACCAGCCGTGTGTGAAATGGTCCTAATATTTATTTATGTACTCTTTAAGTTGAAGTAATCTTTACCAAAAAAGTACTTTATTTCAATTATGACTTTTAAATTACTAATTTACTTTATATAAGATCATAATCTTAACATTACTAGATGATAATACATATTTCTGCCAAGAAATAAATAAAAGTGTTTGTCTAAGAAACAAACTTTGACATTACTTAAGGATACAAGAAAAGTCACATTGGAAATTCTTCAAAACAACTCGATTTATTAACAAGACCGTGTAAGTTTTTACCTCTATTTTAGTTTGAAATTAGATATCTAATAATAGTGACATTATTTTGTAGCCTTTTTATTTTTGTAACTTTACGTTATTCAATCTACGAAAAATAACTAAAACACAAAAGACAAGATCAAAAACAGAATCAAGCCTTTTTAAAAGCCAGGTTACAATAAAAATAAAAAATAAACATACCAAGTATTAATTTTAACTTCTTCGTTTTGGAAAGACCTAGCGAAACCGTAAGACTGTAAATGTCAATGATCGTCATTCACAAACCACCCGCAGGTTGTTTGCCTCTGACCTCGCAGTGCAAAAACATCTTCATTTGTTCCACCAACCAGAAATTCTAGAATTTCAATTAACTTGATAAATCGTGTTAAGAAACATCTTAGTAATATAATTACTTTGAAAGTTTGCGGCTGAACCGATTTTGTTGAAATTTGGTGTGAAGGTAGATTAGACCTTGGATTGACACAAATGCTATTTTTATACCGAAGTAAAAAAAACTTGTAGGATTAAACATTAATTTTCACTCATTTTAAGAATTTTAAAATAATATAATAATTAGTATAATTATTTATACCACTAAGTTTATTACAATTTTTCTATTATCAGTGTTTATACCAGTTTCATTCCCCCTGTAATTAATACGCGCAATTCTCCACGTGATAACTAGGTTATAAATAAATCCGTTGCCAGTGACATATTGCACAACTAATATCAACAAATTCATATTAAACTCGCGCAAATACATTATTTTGTTGAGCAATAACTACGAAATAATGGCATAGATTAAGGACAAAGTCATTGAAACCTTGAGTTAACATTGTGCAAATATTAAAACATTCATAAATATATTTAATTTATATTTTTACACGTTCTGCATCCCGTGGTATTATCCATTAATCCAAGATAAAATATAGCTTATGCATTTACAGAACAATTTACAATTTTTTTGATTAGTAGTAACAATAAAATATGTCCATTAATATATGTAAGTCATATCTAAGTATTTACAAAACATAGGTTGAACCTAAGAACAAAACGTACGCCTAGGCGTTGTTAAAAATGCCACCTAGAAAATGCTTATGCATGAATAAGTCTAAACATGGTTGTATTTGTATTTGTAACTCTCTCCATAACAAATCGTATCGAAATCCGTTCAGCCGTTAACGCATGAAAAAGTAAAGTAAAAATCATAACTTATATGAAATTAAAAAGTAATTAACTGGACTGAAAGTAACTAAATTAAAAAAATAATAATGAAAAAATATAAAGAGTGTATCCAAAAGCATTTACTTTTACCTAACAACAAACAAACAAGTTAGACGATACATTAGACTCAACCGGAAGATCTCATGCGTCATTTCACCAGACACGTTGAGTTTTAAGTAGATTCAGATTGAAATTCAGCATCGAAATATGGGGACCACATTTCAATAAGGTGACGCAATTTGATGACGAGAATGATTCGCGGAATCACGCGTGAAAATCGTTCCACATATTATTCAGCAGAGACTGATAATGAGGACATTCAACCCTGTGTTTAGATACTATCGCGTCTCTGATAAAAGTAAGCGTTGCCAGTACTGTAGCTTCCAACAAATTGAAAATTATGTTGAGTTTGAGTCCTGCTTTACAGATTTTGTTATAATAATTGAAGAATAGAAGCGAGAATCGATAGGTTTAAAGTTTTGTTTTCATACGTTACGACTATCTCAAATTTCAATGATCTCAAAATCTCAAATTTTTCAGGTTGAGTCAATATTGAAATAGTCCCATGAAGTACTTCTTTAGTTTACATTGAATTTCTTCTTGAATCTAAGATACTTTTTTTTTTTTTTTTTTTTTTTTTTTTGACACTTTCACACACGGCTGGTTAGCCCCATACTGAACCATTTCTAGCTCGTATTATGGTTGCTAACACAACTGATATACTACATATACATACATACATATTATATATAAATACATATTTAACACCCAGACCCACAGCCAACAAATTTAGTTAAGCACAAAGATGTTGACCGGGCCGGGAATCGAACCCGGAACCTTCTGATTAGCAGACCGGCATGGTAACCTTTACGCCAACGAGGTCATCATACTGAATGTAATATTAGAATTATCGTAAAGTGAACAATTTTTAGAGGCGTCCAAAAAATATCGCCGCTCGTTTATCGTCTGTCATAATATATCACCGCACGGACAGGGAAAGTTATCGTGTCGATTTTTATATTACTTACGGGATTTTTACGTGATTTATCTTGGTACCCACCTGAAACAAAACAAAAATAATCATTACCAAAATTGTCGTTAGCGATTGTGTCCGTTTCGTGTGAAATAACAGTCAATATTGCTATTGTTATTTTTTTCTCCTTTTCAAAGTTGAACGACCGGCCAAAATTTTAATACTCCGCCCAGATTTTCGATGTAATAAATGATAATAACGTGTGTCTTTGGTGAATTATTCATAGTTTACGGACCGTGCGGGAGGTGATGACCATTTTTCATGTATACGTCATTCATGTATTCCGATATATCCGAACTAGATATTCAGATTTGACGTTTAACCACTTCTGTGCTGTATAAGATGGTGATTACCGATTCATGAGTATTCGGTTCACACTAGTTGCTTCCTTGTTCCTATACATGTTTATGTTTGTCGGTGTATATATTATTCGTATATATAGCTTGCATGGTTGGCTGGACACCCCGCCCGGGGAAGTTGCCACCCCGGCGCGGCCGACCACTTGCTTCCCCTATTACTCTAAATTACAGTGATAGCTACTCATTCGAAAAAAAAATACCGAACTTTGAGGTAGAAATTTCGTTGGTCATTGCACTCTTACGCTCAGGTGCGTCTAATGCTATATTGTATAGATATACGTTCGGTTCCCTCGTAACAGGAAATATAGTAGATTCAAATTCGTTCAATGTTAACGTGAATATCAAGTTTGAAATGAATACCAGCAGCCATAACCCATAACATACAAATAAAACTGCAGTGAGCATTGATACTGAATATAAAATCGAAATTACACATCAAGCTGCGATAAAACTCATAAATTTTAATCAACAAGTAATCCTATTACGTTGAAACCTTCATTTGAATTCTGACATTCACTTTGAACAGCTATAATATTCATATACACAGCTATAATATATCGTACATTATTAATTTTGAGCCCACGCGGATGGGCTAACGACTTGCTGTATATGGTTGTACGGCCATATACTCGTACATGGTCAAATTTCAGATAGCGTAATCTTTATTTAAGTATCTTGCATAATTACGAATTAAATATTGATATGATAATAACTTTTATGTCATCTCAATGCCTGATTTAATTTATATACTATTTTAATATAAGGAACTCACTATATTTAGATGTAAGAAATTAAGCGTTCCCATAGATTTTTGATCAAACTCCTAAATTAGATAGGTACATACCAAAATAGATATAAATATAATAGTGATTGTGTTAATAGGTAGAAACTTTTCATTATTTTATCAGTAATCTATAATAATCAAGGTTTTGCTTATGCATGAGCTTCTTAACAATTTTTAGTGGTAACAAAAAAATAAGAATCTTGCATATCACCTAAGTATAGTATCTCCATTCCCAAGCCGAAAATTAAAAGCATTTCTCAAAATATTCTTCATATAAGGTGTGCATAAAGAAATATTTGCTTCGTAAAAAAATATTGTAGGACATTGTACCTTTATTACTTCCCCTATGTTTGGCAACTTTGGATTTTCCTTCAGTTGTTGTATTTGTGGGATGCTCCCATAAATTCCGTAAATGTTTCCTCGGTTACACAGCGTTAGCATTTTGCCTTTTTTCTTTGCATTTTTATTATGGTATAAAATTATATTCGTATGCTTTGTATGTATTATTGAGACATTCAAGATTTCATTATTCGTCGGTGACTTCTTTTATTTCTTCAGCGCTTGTGGAATTGACTTGTCATGTTTTATTTTATTCGCTATTTTTTGTGTGGCTTGTCAATAATTTTTCGAGTTAGTTGAAACGCTAAGCTATTTTAACATTATTTGTTTATTTTGTTAATATATCGCTATATATCAAGGACGATGTTTTACAGAGTTCAGCCGTATATCTTCTTCTCTTCTTTGCCTTCACCTTTTCAAGTATTTGAGCTAAATTTCTGAACTGTGATGCGACGTTTTTCACATAATAATTTTAAATAAAATTAACAACATAAATAGTATCATTATTTACAATAAAACAGATACGTTTTAACTTCTCTGTAACTTTAAGAAGCGCTATTGCAAAGATATGGCAAGCAAAATTCTTAAGTGCAAAAGACAAAGTTGCTTCCAACATGACAGGTTATGAATAATTGACGAAAAGCAAACATTAATGAGGTAACAAAGTGACCTACAGAGGGAGTCCGTGTATCGAGCCCTGCGGGGACCGAAGTTATGATTACTTTTGCAACCTCATCTGTTATTTTTACGCTACGGTTCGTTACATTTGAAACATGTTAATTTTTGTCGGAGCTGGCTGATATTGATCACGATATCGTTCGAACAGTTTTGATGAAATGCATTTCCAGTTCTGTACAATTGAAGAGTAGGCTTTTTACACATTAAAGAAAGAAAAGAAAGAACAGTCGATCATTGTGCACACATCGATTACACACACAATCATCTGTACCTATATTATAAAGAGGAAAAATTTGACAGACTTTTTTAAATTTGAGGGTAGTTGTTAGCCAGTCGAATACCAGAATTACAATTACAATTTTTTTAAGATACATTTCACGCACGGCTGGTTATACACCATTTTTATTTCGTATTATGGTTGCCAACACAACTCATATACTACATATACATTCTTACTTACCTCTTTTATGTGGATACATACTCATTACGTAAATTTTTACCTTTACTATTTTACGTTGGGATAGCAGTATAATTGTGTGCGTAGATGGATCCAAGTTCAAAGTGAAAATTGTATGGAGTTGCTCTTAAGTTTATTCTAGTTTGCCGGTTAAAGTTTCAAAAAAAAACTTCACGTATATATATGACCGTCTAAAGGACAACCCTCAGAATAATTTAACAAACTTTGGTACTAATCATCTTATGGGCACATTCATTTCCTTAACGTCACTAAACAAAAATGATTAAATTTGATCAGTTTTTTTGTTACCATATAAAGGTTTTTTGACGTGACAACGTCTTAAATTAGGTTGCGGCTGGGAGTCACTTATGAAAAAGTGTAATGCCCGGTAACGTTACGATGAGTCACCGAACGAGAGAGAGGCCCGCCGAATGCCTTGCGTCTCTCTCCCACTCAACTATGATCGGTCTGCCGCGCGCGCAGCACGCGGCAGACGTTGTCACGTAAAATCTTCGCCCGTAAAACCGACTTTACAGGCAACCATTTTGGTTTTTGATTTTACTAAATAAGTACTGTTAGTTTTATTCCATAATAAAAACAAAATATATCACCGACATAGTTACTCTACTTTTATTTATGCCCTTTTTAAAAAATTCTAAACTTTAAACGCTTGTACTGAAAATGTGTATATTTTGTTTAGCGACGTTAAGGAAATGAATGTGCGTTATCTTTTAAAAATAATTAAAAATTAAGTACTTTTAGTAACATTTTTTTAACTTGATTCGAGATGTATTTATTGTCTAAACGGGAATGTATCCGCCTCTGTTAGTTGTATTGTTTGTATATGGCTGTTTAGACAGAAACATTTACATTAGTAAAAATAACAGTAACATTTTACTATTGCATACACTTAATAATACGTGCAAGTCAGTCGCGCATGAAGGCTTCCGTACCATTTATCTTTAAAAAAATAGCTTAAAATTTCGTTTGTTGTATGGCAGCTCACCTTAAATATTAATTTTATTCCATCTATTCTAGTATGTGTTGTTATAGAGGCAAAGAACCGATATCTTCTGAGCAAGCGCGCTCCACCTTAGATTCCAATATCGCATACCATCAGGAGAATTGCGATCAAGCGCAAGCCCATTACCAGTAAATAAAAATACATCATCAGTGAAAAATTTCCACTGTCCAGCTATTACAGTTCATGAGTTACATCTTGCTGACAAACAGACAGTGAGGTCTTAGTAATAGGATCATGTGTACGGAACCCTAAAAATCACAGATGCGGAAGTGGTCTCTATAGCTAAACTACATCTAGACTCCCTTAAGGTTAACTGGCTAAGGTTAACCGTAACGGAATTTCAACAGACGTTTAAAGTTATTTTTACTCTACAGTCTTCCTTCAGAATCGCATATTCCAATATCAAGCCACGGATAAAGCTTTGTTTTGTTTTATTAATAAAAAAGATAGAGGAGACTTTTTAAACCGCTATGGGTGATGAATTATCCTATATTTATTTTATTATTTTTAATTGTACGTATCATATTTAACTTATAGTTTAATGAATGTATGCTAATTCTGTATGAACTTAATGGGCATATAATTATAAAATTAAAAACTAATAACAAAACCACTAATAAAACTAATTTAAAAGGCCACTCTGGTCAGAACCTTATTATTATTATTATACTTTGCTCCAAATTCATAAAATCCAAAAGTGGGGATTGACATTCAAATGTGTTGTTGGTTTTGTAGTTAAAGTTAGTTACAAAAAAATATCGTTGAATCATTGATATCAAACTTTACAATTTAAGTGTTTGAGATTTGTTCTTGTTTCATTTGGAATTAAGCTACAAAATACTTCCATGCATGGTATGAAGTCTTTGAACATGCTCTTAATATGCATCTCATCAACAAAAAATGTTTTTTCGGAATTTAAATGCAAAACTGATTACATTTAGATGTCAAAGCCCTCTTTTGATGATTTTTGGACTATCTATTTAGAATTTAAGCTATAATTTAACTGATTTGTCAGATCACCTTAGTTAGTCGAGCTACCTTGTGATGCATTAAAATTTACTGAAATAGCGTACAGCATTCTGTAGTCATGTTTTTATGTGCACTTTACTACCATTGCTTTTTAATTTAATGGTTTTCCATGAACGTAATCCCGTATTTCAACTTCTACTTTTAAAGTCATGTGGGTGGAGTTTTACGTATGCCCTGAAAAGTTAGGTGATAATATTTTATGATCCAAAATAGAAAATGAATTTGTCGTAAAATATATTATTATTGTCATGATGGCAAAGTGCTGGCTGTTTGAGTGATTGACACTTGGGTACAAATAGCTAGCTAGCTAGCTAGTGTTGGCACATTTTTATGTGTAAGGTGTTTTTTTTTAACTACTAAAAAAGTCGATGAAAACCTGTTGTCCGATCAAACTTCAGTAGCTCAGCAAAGTAATGTTATCTGACGCGATCATCGAGCAAGCAATTTCAATACGGACAGTGTTTGAATGAATCCATGCACTTCTGTCTTTTAAAAAGTGTCATTTTAGTGGTATATCGCATTAAGTGATAAGGCCGCCACTTGTTACTACTTATAAGTTGATTATTTATTTTTCTCTCTGCTTTGTATTTTCTTTTGTGTTGCAATAAAGAGTATATCTATCTATCTTTTATTTCTGAGCACTACCGTGGTTCGGAAGACACTTTTAATTGTAGATGCGGCTTTTTGTTCTTGATTCTCGTACAACCAGCCGTTAAGCCAAATTAGAGGCATTCGGACGGCTTGAAAACCAGAGATTGGCCACATAGCTCATACAATTGACAATTGACATTTGAAATATATATGTATATCTTACTCGTATATGCTATACTAGTCGTATTATAATAATTTTATATTATTAGACTCGTCACTTCGGTGTTATTATTATACACGATTTATATTTAAAGAATAGTCAAACTTCTAACACCTCACCTTTTTAAAAATACACAGAGATTGTCATAGAGATATATAAAAATAAGGAGAAGGTAAACCTGAGGCGATAATGTATAAAATATAGTCACATTGTGCGTCTATCGGTGAGCCAGCGGTGTTACTGTTCGCTGGCGTGGAAAGAACGATTAGTGCACGCTTCGGAGATCATATTTCGAAGACCTTGGCTCGTTAGATCGCATCGCCAGGTCTCTATGTAAAGCTGGGGTCTTTATGTAAAGCTATATCTATGGAATTTGGGAACTAAATATTCACCGTCCGTCAATACATGTTTCGCTCAACGGTTTGGTGACTTTATTAATGCCTTCGTATGCAGTAACGTGATCAAAGCTTGTAACCTTAGAAATAAAAAAAAAACTGGATGCCAAACTATTAATACAGTCTTGGTTAATAACACTGTCATACGCAGCAACAGAAAATCTTTTTAAAATTATTAAATAATTCTTAGTTTGTAACTTTATCGTACTCATTGTTTCATTTGTATTATGTTTAATTTGTTATACTGTCTTGTTAAAGTTTTTTTTTTTTTTTTTTAATGCAAACAGGTTGATTTGGACTACTTAGATTCAGGCCTTGCCTAGTTGAGTATTCACAAGAGAATAAAATATGTAATCTAGTAATAAGTTAGTAAATAAATATTTTTCATTTTCATTTTCAAGCCACGTCTTCTGCACGCTCAAACAAAAAATAAAAATAAAAGATGAAGCATGTATGAAATGAATAAATCACTCAGGTCACTTCCAAAACAAATCGTGCAAAACTCATCAAGAGTAACATCACTAAAGTATCGATATCGACAACATCAATATTGAAGTCAAATCGACGATGTATTGTCGATAAAATCAGTATTGTATCGGTCGGTATTCAATAGATTGTGTCGACTTAGATTAATCGATATGCGTTTATCTTTTTCTGCGGTTTAGGCTTCACTAGTATTTGAAAAGGCCTATATGGCTGTCTTTGTATATATTAGAATAGTACTTTGGTAAAAGTTTTCTTCTTAGGTCAAACTTTTTTATGCGAAAATATATATGGTGGTATTTTTTGCAATATATATGGTGATATATTTTTTCTGTGCTGGCCCTTCTATCAGCTACTCTTACGTTGAGAAAACTATTGCCAACCACCTAATGGTGGGAAATTCTTGGAGAGCCAGATATTCAAGACTAGGCATGCTCCACCTTTGGCTAGAGTGTACCTAACTAATGTGGTTACGCGCCCTGCTATTCAAATTCTTATTACGGTAAATTTTATATTAAAAAAGCAAATTAAGGAACTAAATGAGTTATGAAATAGAAGGTGCAATAAAATATTAAAAAGAACAATTCTACCCACATTAACACATCAATCTTCAAGTTGAAAGCACGCTGACCGTTTACAACTTGATTTTTACATCTTGACATGTAAATAGCTGACGCTGTAATTGTACGACGGCCTATTGTGCCTATTAAAGTTGGAAAAACATAGATGTTGAAGAAGGTATAGGGCTGCTCATACTTTATGTTATGTTTTGCTCTTACTATTCATAAAGTACATATATTTTTGAATTTGTTGCTACAGAACTACTCGTATGTCACAAAAACAGAAATTAACATTTATGATATAACAACATATTTACAATTTACAGATATGTTAAATAATAAAAAACATATTTGTAAATTTACATTTTATTTCTATTTTAAGTGTTCCATTACATTTCATACGTAGTAAAACTAGTTAAAAATCAATCTCATACTGATCACATAGTATTATGCGTTAAGCAGTGTTAACTGTTTTTTTTTAATTTACATCCTATGTGGATATCGTGATAAAGATGTGTTAGAGAAGTTTTTTTTATTCGCATTAGAAATAGCAACACTGTCAGGACCATTAAAACATTTAATTGATAAAGTATCAAAATGTAAGTTGTCCTTTTCAAGGGTTATCAATTCGTTAGGTTAGATATTATTTTGTTTCAAATTAAAAAATATTTTTATAACAAAAAAGATTAAAACACTATGCCGATAAAAATGTACAAACAAACACAACCAAATTTAAAAACGTATATGATAGTATTTTTTTTTTTTTTTTTTTTTTTTTTTTTTTATGCTTAATAGGCTTGCGCTTGACCACAACTCACCTGATGTTAAGTAATATTGCAGTCTAAGATGAAACGCGCTTGCCTAGAAGAAACCGGTTCACTCTCGCCTTGAAGACAGTCAGGTTGTAGTTCAGTGGGAACAGGGATTCCGGCAAGGAGTTCCACAGTTTGGCCGTCCGTACTATAAACGTGGAAGCAAATCGCTTAGTACGCAATTTCGGCATTTCCACTGTATATCGGTGTCTCCTAGCAGTCTCCCTGCTCGTTCGGTAATGGAAAGGGGCCGGGGGAACTAAGTCATGTAATTCCGACGCACACTCACCGAAATGCAACCGGTAGAATACCGACAGACTCGCAACCGTGCGGCGGTGCTCCAAACTTTGAAGTTTCGCACTGCACAGGGAGTCATTACCTATAACTTTCTTGGCCTTCTTCTCAATTGCCTCCAACGCCTGAAGCTGGTATTTAGCAGAGCCATCCCAAAGGTGCGAACAATACTCCATACACGACCGAACTTGTGCTTGGTATAGAGTGAGCAGCTGTTCCGGTGTGAAGTACTGTCTAACCTTTGAGAGGATGCCCAGTTTTTTGGCCGCAATTTGAGCCTTGGACTCAATGTACGAGCCAAAGTTGAGGGTTGGAGTTAAGGTTACGCCAAGAAGTTCGAGGTTGTCGGCAATCGGTACAGTTACATTTCGGAAAGTGGGGGTCAAATCGAAAGGCCTCTTTTTAGCGGAAAAAAGACACGCCTGTGTTTTTGACGCATTAAACTTCACCAAATTGGCATCGCCCCAGTCGGAGACTGCCTTAAGGGCCAAGTTTAAGCGATCAATCATGGACTCTCTGTGCGTCTGGATTTCAGCCGCACTGGCTCTAGCAGTGGACATATAGCTCTCTACAACAGTGCTGTCATCTGCATACCCAAAGATACCGGGTTTTAGCAGGTCGTTTATGTGCAGCAGAAATAACGTTGCAGAGAGAACCGACCCCTGAGGGACTCCGGCGTTAACCGCCATTAGATCAGACGAGCAGCCATCAATGATCACTCGAATTGATCTGCCCCTCAGGAAATCCGATATCCACACACAGAAACCAGCTGGCAAGCCGAACGCTGGAAGCTTACTAATAAGGCCGTCATGCCAAACCCTGTCGAAGGCCTTGGAAATATCGAGAGAAACCGCCAGGGCTTCTCCGTATTTCTCGATAGCCTCACTCCAGATGTGTGTGGCGTACACTAGAAGATCCCCAGTAGACCGATTCTGGCGAAAGCCATATTGTCGATTACTGAGGAGGTCATTATATTCTAGGTACGCCAGGAGCCTGCCGTTCAGGACACGTTCCATGCTCTTACAGAGTATGGAGGTGACCGAAATGGGCCTGTAGTTGGCAGGGTCAGCACGACTACCTCTTTTAGGCACAGGCTGCACGTTAGCCAGCTTCCACGAACTTGGCACTTGGCCAGACTTCAGAGAGAGCCGAAACAAGCGTGTCAGAACAGGAGACAGTTCAGGCGCACAAGACCTCAAAACAATAGCTGGGATACCATCCGGGCCACTAGCTTTATTCACGTCCAGACAGCGTAGTATTTTCCGTACCTCTGTTTGGCGAATGTGTATGTCGGGCATTGCAACCGAACTACCAGGTGATGGTGGAGGCAACGTACTACCAGCGTCCAAACGTGAATTTTCTGCAAACAGAGAGGCAAACAAATTGGCCTTCTCTTCAGCAGCGTGAGCCAGTGTACCATCAGGTTTCAGCAAAGGAGGCAGTGAGGGGCGGCAGAAGTTCCCTTCAACCGATTTCGCCAGGGACCAGAACGCTTTGCTACCCGCGGGGTATGAAGCAAGTCTGTTCCCTATTCGGCTTATGTGGTCGAAGCGAGCCCTCTGCAAGACCTTCTTGCAGGACTTGGCTGCTCTATTAAATGCCTTCTTCTTCTGGCGTATGTCTCTTGTTTTGCGGTGTCGAGCGTCAACCCAGGCAAGATACGCTTCATGCTTTTGCGTCTCAGCGCGCTTGCATTGAGGACCGAACCATGGGCGAGCTTTGCCGGACAGAGGTAAATCAGAGTATGGAATAAAGTATTCCATACCCAGTTTGATCACATCTGTAACAGCATCCGCACAAGTAGAGGGATCGCCAGAAGAAAAACACACAGGCTGCCAAGGATAAGATGCAAAAAAAGTCCGCATCTCATCCCAATCTGCTAACTTGTATCGCCACATCCTCCGCTTGCCCTGAGGGCATGGGTCAGGCGGGGAGTAGACTGACACAGATTTCACCAGACAGTGGTCAGAGCTCCCCAGTGGCGATGAAATCGACACTGAGTAGCGGTCTGGATCAGTTGTCAGCAGAAGGTCCAGACAATAAGCCGTGTGCGAATCAACGTCCGGTACCCTAGTAGCACCTTGGACCAGCTGGGTGAGATTTAACGCTATAGCAAGTTTTCGCGTCTCTCTTCCAGCATGGTCAGTGTCGAGGTATGGGAAAAGCCACTCATGATGGTGGCCATTAAAATCCCCCAGGAACACTAATTGGGCTGACGGGTACTTCAGTTGAGCCGCATCCGCCGCCTCACTGAGATATTCAATGAGCCTGGTCGTCTCCTGATCACCGCTATGCGAACGGTAGACACAAGCGTAGAGAATCTTCTCAATTCCTGTGTCTACTAAAACCCACAAAACTGAAAACCTTTTGTCTTCAAGATTGCGGAGACGCCGAACACAGATATCGTCCCGCGCGTACATGCAAACTCCAGCCCGAGCCTTAAAATTGTGCTCAAGGGTGTAGCCTGGGTATAACAAGTACGACGAATCGGACGGACACCTGATCTGCGTCTCCGTCAGAAATAGGAGAGCTGGTTTCTCGGTCTCCAGATGGTGGTGGACCGCCGTGAGGTTTGAGTGCATCCCACGGATATTAGTGAGATGCACCTTCAGAGAAAGGGCGTGCAACCGCTGTTTAACCATTTTTCTCTTTCTATTTCTTGACATGTTGACAGTGAATAAACGGTGGAAGAGGTGACAGTGGAGTGAGATCCCGCATTACATACCAAGAGACGCATGGCACAAAAAACACACCAGAGGGGAACTAGCCTGGAGACTGCGGGGACGCCCGAGCCCCCCCAAGGATGTCCATCGGGCCCTTTCATCCGGTCGCCAACCGGCACGATGGCGCATCCCCGGGATTTTTCGCAAGTTGGCGGGACAGCCTTTCGCAAGTGGCTAACTCGCTACTTGGGTCCCCTACTAACTGCGGTCGGCCAGCGGTGCACCGTGCCTCGGATCCCGCTACCCTCCAAAGCTAGTTACCCGGTGCGGTCAATATGCATGCGTCTATGAAACGGTATAATGCGTCTGCGAGACAACTACTCCGACTCACCTCTTCAGTATGGTGTCACCGGTCTACGCACCGGAACACGGCCAGGCCGCTTGGCGGCGCGACTTAGACCGGCGGGTGGTCACTAACCACAGCCGAAGCCTACCACCAGTAGGTTACTACCTGATTGGCACCACCCAGGGACCACGTGTGGGGAATCCAAATAGGGGTATTCTCCCACGGACGAGGGCAGCACAGTCCCCAAACTTTATATGATAGTATATAATAAATAATACGATAATGCCATTCTACGTTCATCTACCTCTACGGAAGCTAGCACCTTATTACGTAAAACAGTTTTTTCATGGGCCTTGGTGTATTTTTACCGAATTAGAAACATGGAAGTGGTCGCACGCAAAGTTACTGTTTAAGATGTTTATCTGTTCAATGGATGGTTATGGACTTACAAAATGAGTTGAAAATACGATGCGTTTTGCTGCTAGGGGCTTGGGTTTTTTAGGTTTTTCTTTGGTATTGATTTCAATGTTTGATGGCTTGTTTTGTGTTTTTTTTTCTTTGAACTAATATTTCAATCGATGATTTCTTGATTGGATAGACTTTAGCGTTAAAGTAATACCGATACATTTTTTTGCATCTCTTCTTTTTATAACTTTAACTTAATGATAAAGTTTATGCAGATTTGCTTGCATCAGAAAATACTTGGAATAATGGAATACTAGGAATAAATGTAACAACAGAACATGATTTCAATTTAATTGGATACGAAGTTCTTCATCATCTTCATCTTTTATTCTTCATCATCATCACCAGCCCAATTATTATTTGTCCACTATTCGATAAAGGACCTCTAAGTAATTCAAATTCCCTAAACAATGACTATATTGTATGCTTCTCTCATTATAAGTATACTTTGAAATATATTTTAGTTACATATGCGTAAGTTTATCCCTCGAACCATTCCATTGTAATTGCAATCACCGAGACTATTCGAAAAACGCTGTGTTTTGTAAATTACATGTTATTCTCAATTATATCCAAGTGTTATATCCAATTATATCCATCAACATTATTCAAGTTTGAGCTATTATTTGATATAGAGGCAAATCGGTAGTTCTATGCATAATAAAGCTATAACATGTAAATAAGGCTGTATAATTGTAATTTATAATTGCTTTTGTTGTGTGTTTACTGTGCTTTATGATTGTGTTTTTATGACCAGAATTTTCTTCACGATACTATTGTCCTATACGCAATATTAATGATTTGTTTATGGTTTTTGTTTAAATTTCTTTACAATATTATTAGGCTTTTGATTAAAATCTTGACTAATAAATAAGTCCTACACGTATTTAGATATGCGAATGTTTGTGTGCCTGTGTATGTTTGTTAAACGAAAGGCAAGAGTGAACCGGTTTCTTCTGGGCAAGCGTGCTCCACCATAGAGTGCAATATCACTTACCATCACGTGAATTGCGATCAAGCGCAAGCCCATTATGAGTAAAAAAAATATCATCATGCTGAAGCGGCTGCACCAATTTCGATGAAATTTTGAAAGGAGACAGTTAGACCATCAATTAAAACATAGACCACTTTTATTTTTAACGCAGGTAATAATACCGCGAGACGTTTTTTTTTTACTATACTAAAACCACGGATATCTTTTATCCGTAAAGCGAGTAACACCACAGGTGTTTTTGATTTATTTTGCTAAAACTAGTAAGATACCAATAATATCGTGAATGGTTAAGTATTTAACATTATTTAAATTATAAAAAATGTATTAGAATTTAAATGAGACCGGAAGACAAAGTCAACTCGGAAAGTAAAACCAATCATGACAATCATTAATATCTGTAATAATGATAACCAATTAATCAGCAACTAAAAAGGTTGCAAATCAATTATCTAAACGTTAACCATAATATCAAGGTGTCTGACAGGAAGACTATGGTAAGTAACTATATGACCTTAAAATTGAGATGCGGACCACGCATAGGCAGAGGTATAATTTTAAGAAAGAAATAATAATGATTTGAGTATTGATAGTGAAAATATTAATTAAAAAATTATTACAGTTAATATGCGATGAAATTTACCTACACTGTTGGAAAAGCAAGTTTAATCTAGCTCTCAAAAACTAAATGCAAGCCTATTTTACATGAAAATAAAAACTATTTCAAGGAAAATTCTACGTCAAATTATTGCGCTTACCTAACGCTTAACTCGTCACAATTTCCAATATTTCCTAACTTATTTATAAACTTATGATCAATTCTAGTTGCTGGTAATATAATAAATAACCTATTGACTCAGGCGTAACTTTGCGGAAATCCAAATCTTGTTGATCATTAAGAAGTACACTAAATATTTAAGTTTGTCTTCTATTTATAAAATAACTAGCTGACCTGACTAACGTTGTTTTGCCTTAAGTAAAAATTTAAGGGTGAACGACCCTTACCACTAAGGGGTATGAAAAATACATAGTAGCCGATTCCCAGACCTACTGAATACCGTATAAAATTTTGTAAATATCAGTCAAGCCGTTTCGTAAGAGTACGGTAACGAACATTGTGTCATGGAAATTTAATATATAAGAAGATTAGTTGTTACGTAAAAAGAAATTATAGGGGGTTGATCATCTGAAGCTTATTATTCTGAGCCAAAGGGATACGGCCTTATAGCGAAGTGAAAGTAGTCTCCACCAAGATTTTATGGTGTAGTCTGCTCATAAAATCGACAAGTGATAAAATAATCTTTAATTAACAGCACTGCTGATGGGTTTTAATGATATGCTGAAGTTAAAGTTCATTTTAATTATTGAGATTGGTGAAGGAACACTGTTCTTGTTAAGTATTTAACTTTTAATATATGTATTGTATGTACTTTTAATATATGTAGGTACTGATTTAATTTAATAAATTACGACTTAAACGATAGATAGGTTTTCAAAAACCGTCTTTGAAAACACAATAACGAATTGGAATTATACTTCTATGTAATTAATTAAGTTTATATTTGAAAGTGATCAATAGATAGAGTATCTCTAGCAATCTAAAAAGTGTATTTTTAGGTAAAATAAATAAATTGTTAAATATAAGAAGAAACGTAGACTAGGATTCCAAAACATACCTAGGTAGTAGTATAATTTAATAAAACAAAAAAAAAATACATCCTTATCGGTCTAGCTAGCCACTATAGCATGAAGAAGTGCCAAACATACACACTTACAACAAAATAAACATATATCAGATAAACAATTTTATTGGTAAAATAGTACACTTACAAGTAGCTGTTATTAGAAAATGTCATAATTAAATACAATGTACACAGTGTAAACAAAAAAATAAACTAAAAATGGCAACATAATTACATACCTATATATATATCTATTTGTCTAGTACAGCACAGCGAAAGCTTTTCATTTGGCTACTAAAAAATAGATAAAGTAAGATAATAAAATAAACCAGAAGAAATTCAAAAGTAGCAACTTACGATTTGCTTACTCAGCTATTTTGCTCCCTCAGATATTCACTCTCAGCGAACCTCTTCACAAAACTAATAAAATAAGGCAAATGAGTAACCAATTTCACGTACTTTTGGATCCATACCAAACCACAGTATCTACTCAAGTACGTCCTCATGTCGTATCTTAGGAAAAAACTCCCAATTTATACCAAGTACTTTGCTCTTGGGTGATACACACATAGAAAGAATAACCAGTAAGTCAACTTTTGTGTTTTGTTTAAAACACTTTTTTTGAACCTGAATAAGTTTATCTGTGTTTAAAAAAAAAGAAATATCAAACTAGTTGAGCCTCATGATGTTATACGCATTAATCTGATATAAAAAAACAGCTAATGTGTTATTGTGAAGTCTGATCTACCTTCATACGAAATTTCTTCCGAATCGGTACGGTCATCTTATTTGAAGAGTGAAAAAATAACGAACATAATATATACTTTTCCTTTTATAATATTAGCGGCATTCATTGTTGTTACAATAGAAAACGATACATTATTTTTAACGTAAATCTTTAACGTTTCCGGTTTAAAGCTACTACGGACAATGAAAAAAAATTGAATAACAATTTTGTTTTTACAAAGTTAATTTCTCCTTCTTGCCTGGTGTTAAACAATACTATGGCCTACGATGTTACACACTTACCTAGAAAATACCTATTAACTCTAGATTTGAAGACGGGGGGTCTTCAAATCCAGGTGGTACTTCTCAGGAAAAAGGTATGTTCAACTTAACCTACTGTATTCTTACTTTCGCTGTGCTTTCGCGTATTACAATTTGTGTTTGCTACTTGACTTTTATCGCTCGTTACTGTGATATTGGTAGAGTCGTGAGAAGAACCGGTCGCCATGGCAACGGGCTTTCCGTTCAGTATAGCATTATGAGAAATTATAGAGCAAAAGGTAGAGTTTCCGAAATTAGGAGACTTCGCCAAGTACGCACTTGACGTTTATTTTTATTGTTGCTTTTTGGAGAGATTCAATATTATTTTTGTTATTTACTATAGTGGAATGTTTTTCCATTATTTTACGGAGTTCTTCATTCACTACAAGAAATAGTAGTGTAATATTTTTTTCCTCTCTACATCTGGGAATTTGAACACCAAATAACAAAACAAAATTAATTAACAACATTCTGGCCTAAGATTGACGCCAAGTATGGAATGACTGGCTCTCGAGGGGTTTTAAGAACAGATTGTTATGTGCTTAGTGATAGATTTTTCAACTTGAAAGTGGTTGATACGATGATGATGAACCTACGACGCACATAAGCTGAGCAAAAAAACAGTTTTTTTATAGTGACATAAAATAATATTTCAATTTTGTAAGATTTTTTCAGTCTGTGACTGAACGTATATTAAAAGTGTTTGTGTAATATAAAAAAATATATTTATTGCAATAGTAGAATCTGGCGTCTAGCGTGCGCTGGTTGCGCAAACAATGCAGCTGGCCTCTTCATTACCACGGCCACGCACGTAACGTAACTTGACCTTCTGTTTTATTCTTTACTGTGTTAGAGCTGTGTTTCTAGTATTTATTTTATTTCGTTTTACATTATTTTTTGCATAGTACGTCAGGTTACACAAGTTACTCAGGCATTCAAGGAGCAGGACGCGTTAACGACACTTTTGTCTAAGGTGGAGCGTGCCTAGTCTAAACTTACATAAATAAAAAAACTCTCAAATAACACACTTTTCAAACTAAATGTAAGTTGATTTATTTATTCGGCAGTATTGATGTCACATACACACAAACATGTCAAACTTATATTATATTACATTAAAACACTCCATCGTTTTTACATCAGTGGCCTAAACCATGAGTAAAGCTTTTTATGTATCATTTCCCTATACTATCAGGTCTATCAGTTATCAGTAAACTCAGAATCGAACTTTTTATTTCGCCCGGATAATAGACACGTAAACAAGTACAATTGTGGTAAAAAACACGTAATGAATGTAAAGTTATGCGCAAGCGCAGCGATTGTATCGGATTAGAGCGCGGTTGGTGTAACCTTTACCACGAATTAAAGGGAACACTCGAATTCAATTCAGATAGTTATCTTTAGCAAACCAGGCAGCTCTCTCACAAATTTATAAACAAAAATCATAAATTTGGAAACATTTCTTTCTAAATTAGTAAGCATAAGCAGCCCACTATACGTTCTTACTGCAGGGACTCGGGGCTTTCTCCCACTAAGATAGAGATATAGGCCATAATCCACCACGCTGCCAAAGTGCAGGTTGGTGAATGACACACGTCTTCGGATATTGTGTCTATTTAAGTAAAATTTATTATTCTCAAAAAAGTCCTAGTCTTTAATCATTTTTGTTGCAATTTGTATATATAATCTATCAATTCATCATAAAAAATAGTGGAGAAAACAAAATAAAACTTTAAATTTTAACAAAAAAAAATAGAAAACGAAATACTTAGCAGTTTGCGTCCACGCCCTGTCTCCCGAAAATTCTTATTATCTAGCGGTTTTCAAGGAACGAATAAACATGTTTTCTTCTAGTTAAGCGCGTTCCACCTTAGCAATAATCATATTTCTTACCGTCAGGTGAATGGTGATATTTGGTGACTTTTTAGCAAAAATGGGAAAAGTGAAACTTGGGAATTTAATAGAAGGTATATACATATGTATGTAATATAATCAAATCATATCCATTTATTAGGAACATGTGTTTTCAAGACAGATTTAGGTCATTTACAGTTAACCATATTATATAACCCGCAGCCGGCGTGCAATTACAATAAACTACAACAGAGACAGTTGCAACACCCAAGCAAAGGCAGAAGGGGAGTACAAAAATTGAATTCAGATACATATCTGTAGATTACGTGTTAAAACGAAACCGAGGAACATTGACCTGGAAACTAACGTTAGTAATTTGTTAAGCATTTTGTTGATTATGTTGTATTGTGCGGTTTGTGACGACATTGTTGGAAAAGTCAGGGTTAGCAATAAAACGTGGAATGTTTGTTTTTTCAACTTTGACTTTTCATAGACACGGCTGTGATCCACAAGTAAGTGACACCACTGGATGAAGGTAGTTTTTCTTATCATTTTTCACCTTATTTACAGTTTATGTCATATTGTAAATCACCCCTTTCATCCTACTAATATTAAAAGTAGGAAAATTTATGTGTGTATGTTTCTGAGTAAGTTTATTACTCAACGCTCAAATGTTAAGACGATTTAGCGTTGAGAAGTTTCAGGTGAAATTTGTTACAATACGGTTGCTTATATCTTAAATTAAAACATAAACAACTTTAATGTCAGAATAATGCGGCTTAAACTGCAAGGTGCAATTAGTATTTAATAACGCTTTATCGTCTACATTTGTGTTTGTTTCTAACCTGTACACTCAATAAATCTCCTTTTCTTATATTCTCTTCAATACCATTCAGGCCTCTAACCTTCAAATAAAATACTTTCGTAACATTGACTTAATTCTAACATTGAGTAAAATCTAAAGCCCTATTAATATGATCATGTGGGCAGATTTAAGAACCGGTTCTGAACGCACTATGATGGAAAATTTGTCGTTTACTGTGGTTTATTCGATACCGCAAACCAAGGCTTGTTTAGGCACGGATAGATTTGCATTACTTACTTCATTACCTTTTGTAATGAGAAAATTAGGTTATGTAATTCAAGCTTATTAACATCTTGATCTAGATGTTAAAGCTATCGCTACGTTAGAAAAAAAAGCAGTCATATGTAAATTATCTATAAGATTTATTGTGAGACACATACTTGTTAGAATCATACGTATTTTTTATTTTAGGTTTTTCTCATCAATTTTACTATCCATCATTTACATTTGTCGAAAATACATTCAATTGTTGATGAATATATTTTTTTAATCTACTATTTTATAAGTCCCGTATATAAAAATATGTTTTTTTATTTTATACTCTGAGAAATTTCAAAGATTTGTCGTAATATTGTTGTATAAATATCACACTTATAAAGCGCCATAGCAACAACTTTAGAGAATATAAAAGTACACAAGTTCCATACAAACTTCCCACACATACTTAAACGAGCTAAAAGCGCCATTTCTGGCTCAAACCTCAACCAACGCGCTATTTTTATGGCATGTAAACAAACTTTTTCTCGCTCTCTTTGCTTGAACTCTCGACTTTTAAAAAACCTTTCATAGTATTACGGTCAATGGTTAACTGTTTTTAATCCTTTTTTGTTGAGACCAGTTTGTTTTTCAATTCGTATTGACTTTAAAGTTGGATCGCTACTTTTTGTTGAAAAAAGTTGCAGCTGTCAAAAAAACAGATGCGGTTTATAAACTTTTACCAATGTTACATTAAAAGGGTGTTAAAGAAAGGAGAGATTAAAAACACAAAACTGATTAAAAACAAAAATATGTAGGTAATTACAAAGGTAGAACTGGAGATAGCTATATAATTTAACCAAAATATAACTAAACATGGGACACACCTAGTTGCAAATATATATAAATATGAACTTGAAACGCGTAACACCAACAAACAACCTTAACACATTTCGTTTTATAAGCTTAATTTATACAAAAAGACCTACAATCATCAAATCAATACACAATCATTAATAACAAACAAACTGTTATTGACGCTATAACCATCAAATTATAACACAAATGGATAATAAAATACAAATATTATCATAACGCCGTAATTAAAGGAATATCGATTTTAAAATGACTGTAGTAAGTATTAAAATTGCATGAAAAATCCTAGCCTTGTAAATTTGCGTGGGCTTGTATGAAAAGAGACTTGGGCATACAACGACACGAGTATCGCAAGAATTTTGCAATTGTCGGTTTGAATAATGACGGTATTACTCAATTGACGGCTTTATTTGTTATATTCTTAATAATCCACTTATAGTTTCAAAATACATAGTTGCAGACGTCTTTACTTTCTAAAAGAATCTCAATACAATTGGATTGTCTATCTAATAAAAACTTTTGCTAAGTAAGAATAGAACTTGTTGAGAAACTAACCAGGATCACCTTCTCAAATATGCCGTGAATATATACTTACTACTATATGAATAATTTGGTCACTATCATTTCTCTTAAGCAGAACATATTAAAATATACGAAACACTTATCCTGATTCTTGAAACCTCGAGAAGTAAATAAAGTAACGCTTGAGAAGAAAAACAAGAAAAAAAGTTTGAAGAAGAATTAAAAGACTTGAAAGTCCAAACAAAATCAATCATAGCCATAATATCCAATCAAAAGTCGGTAGAACAGACGATAAGATCGTTTACGCACTTGCAGACGCAGTAAGTCAACTTGCGGGGAAAGAGCCACTCAATACGCTCAACTTTCTGCCGACCTAGTAGAGATGGCTTGCATTTTTATTTTTACTCGATGCTTCATCGATGATTTTATTCTTGATGAATATATCAACGGGAAAACTAAGGTAACGATAAAAATAATATATACAAATGATATAATTAATTATGAAAAAAATGTAATGTATATTCATGACTTAATACTTACGGTAAAAGTCAAAGTCAAAACACAGAATATACAAATACATACAAAGGTAAACGCAACAGTAAGTGAGAGTATAAATGAATCAGAGCACCGTACTGCTACTAACCCGTAGGGTATTGTAGTAAATATAGTTAGTTTAAACAGTCAAATTGTATTTACTGCCTACCAAGTACCAGTTGGCATTTCGAAATATTTTATATAATTTATGAATTATTTGCAATTCAATTTGAAAGTGTTTAACAAAACTAGCTAGCTTAGGTTAAGTATTAGCAACCAATTTTTGAAATTAGGCAAGACATAAAATTAGAAAAAAATATCAATTTAAAAAGTGTAGAGATGTGATATACCGGATCGCAAATATCGATATGTACCAAGCGTTTCACAACACTACGCGAAAGTTAATAAAAATCGCTCCCAAATGACTGGAACAAACTTCACCGTAAACAAACCGATACTGTAGAAGTTACTGCCTTTTTAGGGAAAAGCTTATGCATGAGCTAAGTCGAGCTTCGTTTTTGTTGATGTTCTTTTTGGTTTGGGCTTTCGGCCTCGTTTTATTTCTTCCATATATGCTTTAGAGGCTAGTAAAAGGTCCATAGTATTGTTTATAGGCTTTTGTTTTGATTAAAGAAGGGTTTCAGTTAATTCAAGTTTCTTCGATTCAGGATTTTGGAGGGATATTCTAAGGAAAAAATCTGATGTTGTAAGCGTTATTAAAGAATTATGTAATTAAAGTTCTGTCTGTTTGGTGAAAAGTATCAACATCATCATCATCGTTTTCAGCCATTTGTTGCCCACTGCTGAGCATAGGCCTCTCTACCTGTACGCCATTTGTTTCGGTCTTGTCTGCCCTCAAACAGGTCTTGTTCATGTTTTTTATGTCGCTGACCCATCCTGCTAGTGGTCCACCGACACCTCCTTAGAATAATATAAATACCACTATGACGAGTACATTTAAAAGAACAAGTTGTTTTCTTTTTTTACGTTACAAGTATAGGTTACGGTGACAATGAGTATACCCCTATTCCTTTTAAGAAAGTCCTTAAACATATAATTTTGCACTAAATGATGCCCACATGCCGTAAACGACACAGTTTTTGTGTTTATATTATACACTTACTAGTAACTAACCGTTCATTAGTACATTTACTAAACTAAACTCACAGGATCATTTTTATATTTTTTTATTTTTAATGGGCTTACGTTTGATCGCAATTCACCTGATGGTAAGCAATATTGCGATCTAAGGTGGAGCGCACTTGCCCGGAATTAAAACTTTTAGTTGTTACCTAATACTTTATATAGTGTCAAATTAACACTAAAATGATATAGCAAATTAGAGTTTTTTTTTACATTATGTAGCTAGGCACTTAAAACGCGAGCGTAAACACACTACTCAGCTACACTCAAACCAAGGATGGAGCATGCCAAATCTGGAATTGCTGTTTCTCAAAAAGGCTTTATTTAAGTTGGATAAACTCATATTTGACCGCAGTTTGCCCCATCTTAGGTTTTACTGTGGTACACCAGCAGCCAGCAACATATTCATTCCAGATTTTAAACATACACGTAGGTGCTATTAACTAACGACTTTTTTTGTATATATTACAACTGTTGTATGTATCGTCTCTATAAATATGACAGCTGCTGCACACGCCTAACTAAGTAGTTAACAGAAACCTCATATAACTTCAACAGACAGCTGATTCGTGACACTCCACTCCCCTGTTCACCATCGGAAACTTTGTTCATCCCACACCCTCTTTTATAAACAAGACGAAAGAAAAAGTAATTTGTCAAGTAAATCCTCCCGAACCATGAGAAATGAGGACGAAATAACTGATACCTAATCTTAACTGATTTAGTATTAATTACTGTGAGTATTATTTGAAGAAAACAAGGATTATCATACATACGTTTAATCAGATTATCGCAATAAGTCATTTAACGATAAGTGACGATAATAATAAAGAAGATTAAGTTAATGATGATGATCATATAAATTAGTTGTTATCAGGATAAGTTAGTGATGATATTAGAGATTTGTATGCAAGAGAAAAATATTGTGCAACTTTGATAGAAATAGAGTAAAGTTTTGTAAGCGTATACTATCTACATTTAAGATAGTAATTATAAAATTTGTGCTTTTTCAACTGCATTTTTTGGTTTGAGCCCGCCCCTACACCAATGACGTGATTTTTCAAATAGACTGTGGATTTTCACTCGCTTTACGGCGAAGGAAAACGTCGTGAGGAAACCAAAACGTTTGAAGACCACAATATCAGAAGACGTGGTCATCCGCCAACCTAGATTTGGCCAGCGTGGTGGATGGCCTATAGAGACACAGCAATGAGACCGTATAGTGAGCTGCTAATGCTTTATTTTTTGAACATATCCACACACATATAGATTTCCCTAATTTCAAATGAAGTAAAATAATATTTAATTCAGCTGTAAATTTTAAACTCGGCATCAACACAGTAGCTAAAGTCGCCTCGGTAATACCAGCTTATTACAAACAAAAACACATTACACCGCCGCGATCCCCAATCGAGGCGAGTCTTAACTCTATCCCAAACTTGCGCAAAGCGGCGCCACGGGCGAAAGTTAGTCAGTAAATTGCTTTAGCTTCTCTCCCTCCGTTATTAATGCCTTGGATAAGCATAACCGATCAAACAGAAAACTTTGCATCATTAGTAAAATAAGTTTCCGCTTTGGTAACATCAGTATTGTGCTTAGAAACTCTGATACAGTGGGATTTGTTACTTTCTATAAAATTTACTTGAGCATAGTTTACATTTTAATGTAAAATGATGTATGATGATGTAAATGCTTGTTTTTAAGAGTTCTTTTAGGCATTTGATCAACAGGGTGCGTAACCGCGAAGCGGCACTGGCTAAAGGTAGAACATGCCTACTCCAGAATAATTTACTAAAATAGGCTGCCGGAACACTTTGTCCTCAAGCGGCAACTTGGCGACATATTAACTTAGGGATGGATTGCCAGCCACACGAGTACCAAAAAATGCCCTACCATCATGTAAAAGTAATCTCAAATGTCTGTCTGCTTGCTATAGTTTTTCGCGTTAATAATAAGTTGATTCCAAATTGATCATAAATATCACAATATTAATATTCACGAAAATTAAAGCTTAAATAGAAGGCAGGGCTACTATTTATATCGTCATTTGTACTTTTATAATGCCAAAAAACACATATTTGTTTCGAAATAATATAAGCTTTGAATAGAGATTATATCAAAATGTATTCATCCATAAACACTGAGAAAATATGAAGAGAAGATATGATAACTTTTATTAACATTGAATAGAGATAAAAAGGCAATAATCTTTGGCAAAAGAATTTGATTCCAAAGAATCCCTGCCCACGAATACCTGTAACGATAAATCAGGCCGAAGAAAATACCTATCCAGTCTAGACGACAAGAATTTATCTGTGGAGCCAGTGAATAATAGAGATGTGTAACGTTAACTATGCTTTAACCTTAGGTATTTGTCCGAGATGTATGACCCTCTAGAGGCTGAGGTTACTCTCTAATAAAAAAGGTTTTCTTACTGTTAGGTTTATACAAATTTTATTAGAACAAAGCGGGTAGTTCTTATTTCTTTTCTGTAAAAGCCGATGTTATCAAAGTTACAATCTATGTTTTGGTTTTGCGGTTGGAAAAGTTTTATATTACTTAATTTAACTTATTGATTTAATTTTTATGTTCTGACTAGACTTTATTGCAAACAAATATAAAACTACAAGTAAACTAGACTTTATTGCAAACAAATATAAAACTACAAGTAATCTAAAACAAAATAATGTAAAGCTAAAACTAATCTTTAATTACTAAACGTTAAAGTAAAAATTTGCATAGCATTATTTAATTACACGAAAAAGTTTCTAATGTTCGAAACTAGATGTCGTGTTAGACGAAAAACACATTGAGAGATCTTTATTCCTGAGACATAGAAGTCAAATTTGACACAACACAGACGTCCTTGTATTTCAATCGTGTCAATTTGACACAGCCATAGAACACAGCCTTTCTTTTCTGTTATCCGTAATACATTAGAAGCTTCTTAGATTTAATCTCTTTTACTGTACTATTAATTATTTAATTTATATGTCACACGAATCAGAAAACAACAAGCCTATTTGTATCTCCAATAACAAACAAATCAAATTGATTGTCCTCCAATTCGATAAAAAAAAAACTCAAGAGCATTCAAAATAACAGCCGTCGCCATCGTTCAAATTACGTTCACAATTTTTTCACCATAACAATCAGGAGTATTAAACAAAATAATCACTCTGTAGGCATATTCTGAAGGATACAGAGGGGCAAGACAGTAGTCCAAGTCGCCCTTCCTGTCAATTACAATGATTAATGAAAGCCCCAATATTGAAACGTTTATTCGAGCGGCGCAAAGTATTATATTACTTTGTGAAGTTGCTTGTGTTAGGCAGAAGGCCAAGTTGCTATATAATACAATTATTATAATAAGCTTTATAAAAATGTGGTTTGTTAAGGCGTCAGATCTTGTCACTAACTGTCTTTTTTTTACATATAATGAGATTATTTCAAATACGTTTTTTGATCTTTTACAAGATTTTATCTCTACGCATAGTAACTGACTGAACTGACATTAATTATCGTCTCGTCGTTTTATTTTACTTTTATTGATCCAAAGTTTGAAACAATAACATTTCTAGTTCGTATTATGGTTGCTGACACAACTGATATACTACATATACATACATATAAATTTCATATAGTTACATATTTAACACCCAGACCCATAATAGCCAACAAATTTAGTCAAGCACAAAGATTTTGGCCGGGCCGGGAATCGAACCCGGAACCTTCTGATTGGCAGTCCGGCATGGTAACCTTTACGCCAACGAGGTCGTTCAACATGTTTTACTAGTTTTATATAGAAGCGAAAATTTTGTAAGTTTTTTTACTCTTGACGGTCAAACAGCTATATATAACAGGGCCTATCAAAATCGTTGGTAGTTAATACTACGGATTAACTCATGCTATTTTTATCCCGTACTAACACGGTTAACAGCGGGGTGCAGATTTTTTCTACCTCTTCGTATGAGCTAAGTGACCAAGATCTGGTGCTGAGAGTTTTCAAGCCGTCCGAAGGTCTCTGACTTGGCTCCGACTAACGCCACGACCTTCAATTTTAACGTGCCATCTGTTCTCTTTTTATCTAAAACATCAATCTTGTGCATGGTCACCCATCCAAACACTGTCCGCATTGGCTGTTGCTTAGCTTCAATGATCACGTCAGATCACTTAGCGAAGTTACAGGCGCTACGGGAGACGCAGCTAGTATTACTATTGATTTCATATTAATATTAATCTTACTCAAAAATTTTAACTGTGAAACCTTTCTAAGTGAAGTAGCGGAACCGACTCTTCGACTGTATCAACTTTTAATAAAGTTGTCGCTGAAATTATGGAGTCTACAATCTGCGTCAGCCACGACGAGAAATATACGAGACCAGACATTAATATAACTACATCACTACAGTTATCTTACGCTATTAACGTCTATCCTAATAATATAATAAATGTTAATATAAAGATATGTCTGTGTATGTTTGTTACTTCTTCACGCTCAAACGTTTGAACCGAATCCGATGAAATTTAGTATGTAGATAGATTAGACCCTGGATTAACACATAGGCTACTTTTTATCCCGGACTAACGCGGGTAAGAACGCGGGGCGCTACTAGTGTATGTATATTTTGTATTTTTTTTTTATATTATAATTTGAATAGTTTCGTAAAAACATTTAAAAGTTACAAGAAAATGGAGAACCGAAACGAATTTATTTTCTTTTTATGTAGTAAATACCGCTTTTTTGAAATTTTTGTAACTTTTGTAGCTATATTCCTAAAATTTCCTTATTAATTGAAATTATTGGTACATAAATATATTTCCATCCTTTTTCTCGCACGTTTAATGAAACTTTAATTCAACAAAACACTTACCCAAACTTAACTCCTCGAAATTAAGAGCGAAAGCTGTATCAACATAACTTATTCAAAACCTCTCGACCAAAGTTCCGGGACCAAACGCTAGATGTCCCCAAAGTATCGAGCGAAATTAAACATTTTCCCAGCTACAAGCAACAAAATTAAATTATAAATTCAGAATTGATTTCGGAATCGCCCGCTGCGAATTATATTGGAAGGAAAGGAACTCTAATGCAGTGATGGCGCTGGTGGCAAATGTTTTGACTTTAATCGTAATTCGATTTTAATTTAAGTGCTGCCAGCTTCTAAAAACATTTTACCATAGCACACACTTTTTTTGCTTTCAATATCTTTAAAAGGTTTATCAAATCATAATAATCTAGAAATGCTAGTCTTAAAGTAATGAAAGTTAGACAATTTTGAAATAATTGAACGAAACTTGAAATTGGTTCGTAACTTAATTTTAACAAAGTTGTACTTTGTGCTCTCAAGATGAAACTTAGCTGAGTCGGTTGAAGAGTGTTATAATACCCATAATCGTAGAAAGGTAACTAAAGTTCACGCTAATGGATTTTCTAGATATAACGTGGAAAATTCTTATTCAGAAAACAAACTTGCACTTCGCTTCGGAACGGGAGAAAAAACATCAATTGCGGACCACTTAAAGTGTTCCCAAAGGCAATCGCTTCTTGATATCTGAGAGCTGCCAGGAAAAATAGTCACTTTAGAGAACCGGCTGGTTTTCTAGTTGGCAACATCTAGATGTTTCCAGTGACACTTAACCGCAATCAAGGGGATCATTAGCCTGTAAAGGCCTGCCAAATATTCTCTGCTTGCTCCCGAACGCTTTCGCACCCTTTTGCGTGGAAGATGGTGCGGCGAGCACCCTTTTTGGACGAATATCTTTTCAAGCTGTGCCAAGTTTAGCATTGGCATGTTTTCTAGGAAACTTGTTTGTTTTTTAAAGACTGGTTCTATTATTTCACTTGTTCACAATGTATGTAATTTTGGTCTTAAATAAATAAACGAAGTTACTTGTTTTGATGATAAGTTTTTAATTATTTGTTTTATGATAGACCGAGTATGAAATATTTTCCGATATGAAGAATCAAAGTAAAATTTTGATATGTTTTATTTAAAGCACGATATAAAGTTAAAATCAAACATGTAGTGCAAACGTAAAACAATTCAAAAATCGAGCGATTTATCTTTCGTTTGTCGAACAATATTTTTTCTACAACATTTAATCAGAGTAAGAAGAGAAATGGTAATTTGTATGGACCGCCCGATGTAAATTTTATGCAAGAATTCGCTCGGTGCTCCCCTCTCCCTAAATGGGGAAGATTTTTGCAGCGGACAGAAAATTTTGCTTAGCCAAGTGAAATTTTAACTGCCTCGACAGAGACAGCTCTGGAAACGCGAATACTTAATGCTAACTTACTTCCCGCTGGTTCATTATACTTCATAATTTTTGGGGAAAAATCGCTGCGTAAAGGGTTCGGTCGCGTTTTTAAATCATGTTTTTATGGCCTCCCCGATATGATCTACGGCTGTTATTCTTTTTCACTCCATCGATAATAATGTACACTCTGAATCTAATTTAGATAGCAGCTTCAATAAACGAGAAAATGTTTCGTAAAAATGTATCTGCACCAGCCTCGGCTGAGCTCCGGATATTAATATCTGTTATAACATGGACTTTATCGGAAGTCGCATTCGCAATCAAAGTCTAAATTAAAACTCGTACAAGACAATCGAAAACGAAATTGGGAAATTGGGTTCCAATTTATCAATTAATAACTTGACAATTCGTTACTAAATCGCTTCGGGGGATCCCGTCGATTCTTCGATGGAAAGGTTCCAATGATTTAATTTAAGTTCTTTAAATTAATGGGACCTGCCTTGTCTGCTAACTTTGGAAGTCGACTTTCCGGTTTGTTTCAATTTGTCGGGACTGACGAGGACTCAATGGTTAACGATGGGGTACGATCATAATAAACAAAGCCGTCAAATCGAATTTAAAAAATATTGCAGATACTTTGAGGCAATAAATTGTTCAATGAATTCCCCCGGCGGATTCAACTAAAAGTTTTCTGTAACACGAGAAGTCTTTAGCAGAAACACTTTATATTTTAAAGATGATTGCTTAATTTCGAGGAGTTAAGTTTCCAGACAGAAAGCTACTTTAGTTAAACGAGAAGAATTTTATTTTACTACACACTCAGTTCATGGTAGTTCCATTCGAGATTTAAACTCAAGTTTTATGTGTATAAAGGCACTGAAACCAGATTTTATTATAATTAAGATTCACGAGTACCCCTGATATAACGTCCATAAAAGTTTACGATAGCAGCGCCGCTCTCAGACAAATTGGGAAACATAACACCGGCGAAATAACTGCTCCCGAAACCTGTTCAGATTTTGAGCACGAAAATATACAACGTGATCATAACGCTAATTGAGCACTAGAACGCCTAATTAGAGACGCAAATTGGGCTGCCGATAACAGTCATGAAGATGATACGCACAATAGAGATTAACTGGGTACAATCGAGGTGAGCGGAGCCCCGCCGGCTCTTGCTACTATGATAAATAATAACAAACCAGTTAATGAGGAAGTCTCTACTTAGAGTCGAATTAATAATGTCACTTAAAAAGACACAGAACAGGAAACCAGCGATATTTTTAATGCTAACCCTAGATTAGTACTTGTTAGGGCCGGTTACAATCTGACTGAACTTGCGACCTTTAAATTGGTAGAAATTATGCCGTTCTAATTTTAGAACGGTGTCTCTAGGAAATCATGTTTGCCCTGAAGGCAAGCATTTTAGTAAAATCACCCGCCCGTGGAGCGAACTTGCCGACGATTTATTCACTTTACTTAAAACGAATTTATGATCATTAATGACTACAAATTGAGGTTATAAAGCAATTATCACGGATCAAAAACAGGTATAATTTAAAAATGTATAAATTAAGTGTTCTCCTTGCGATAGAGACATAATTACTCAGCCACTTGGAAGTAGATGCATTTTTAATGTAATTTTAGATGCGAAGATAATGATCATGTAACAAGTGTTAATTAAAAATTTTGATAACACCCGAAAACATATAGGATACGAAATGTATTATAATGGATGTATTCTTCTAGTCAAATCCTTTCTTTCTTACACATATTGAGGCAGTTGTACAACAAAATGTATCCCATTATTTTGTGGCATCGGTCATCTCAGATCATTTTTATGAAACACAAAACAATCTCGACTAGCATATTTTTCCAACAAAACGTTACTAGATTCATATCAGTTCATCCGTTCGGGAGCTATAATGCTATTTGGGAGATACAAATACAAACTTTTAACAAACACACCGTCATTTCCACGTCGCGGGTTAACAACTAGACATGTGCAGTGTTTAATATCATAAACATCGGAACAATTGCAGAGGCGGTGTCGGACATTGAAAAGCTGTCGTGCACACTAACCATTATTTTTAGGACATGACCATGCATTTTTAATTCAGACGTGAACTATAAATAATAAAAGGTACATATAAAAGGAAAGGCACGTGTGAGTCACGCGATTGCCGTATTAACTATCAGCTACCGAGTATAGCAACACTAGAGTACATTCAATAGAAACTCGCCCGAACTATAGCCGGGAACTTTTTAATTACTTTGTTCCCCAGCGTCTGAAGAACACTGCGAAATAAAACAAAAAGATCTTGAAAGCGTTTCGGAAGAATTTTTCTAGACTAATTTAATAAAAGCCTCTCTGCTGAAATTCTTCTCCGGCGCAAGTATTAGTTTGTGCATTTAATGTTAGTTTCAGAAAGAATGTTTAAGATTTCAAGCAATTTAATCTGGATTAACGAGCGTAAATAAAAAAATTTGAAATCCCCTGTCATGATGTTTCAGGGTGTTATATATCTTGGATTTGTCAAGCCGTTTAATTTTACACCTATATAGTTCAAGTTTATCTACCATTTTGTAGCGGCAGCCATATTGGTATGATTATCATCAAACATAGGTAAGAACGCTCCCGCTTGATACACCTTTGATAACAAAAAAATCTAAATCAAAATCGGTTCATCAAGAGTTACGATGGCACAGACAGACATGTCAAACTTCAGATAACACCGCCGTCCTATTTGCATAAGGGGTAGTAAATTAGGGCTTTTGAAAAAAAAATATTTCTACAATGTCAAGATAACTGTGTTAATTATTAATTGAAGTGACACAATTGCACAAACCTATGATAGACTTTGATAGTCAGATAATAGACTATGATAGGCAGATGATAGACTACGATAGTCAGATTATAAACTATGATAGACAGATGATAGACTATGATAGTCAGTCAAGCAGTAGACTGCCGAATAGCCACAAAACAAGTAGCGTGTTAGTTATTTGGTATAATGAGAATCGCAGTTGGAAAGAGCTATAACTCGCTCCAGTAAAGGATGAGTTGTTAAAAGCTCCAGTGTGTTGCGGAATGAACAAAGTTCTCGCTAATTTATTGTTATAGTTTTGTTAAGCCGCGTTTCCGATGCGAGCGAAAAACGCTCATTTGTGTTATGTGATGAGCAAAAACCGATCCAACGGTATTACGATTGCTATCGGATGGAGCCGGAAATCGAATTTTCACTCAGTGATTTTTCGCCGGTTTCTAGCGGTTCTGATTCTAGCTGTTTTGAATTCGGGCTTTGTTTGCGTGTTCGTTGAAATTGATGTTTCTAATAGATTAGTTGCTGTAGAATCTTCTTGAAGCTTAAAACATTTTTCATTTGAGATTTGATGTATATTACGCAATTCTAGTTTTGGTACTTTTTTACACTTTTTGCAAACTTTACAATAATTTTCTGCTATCGACCATGGTTCAACTATGATGTGAATATTTATTATTCCGTAATTTATTGTTATGATAACCGGAACATCTACGTCAAACAGTTGGACCATGGGTAAATAAAATTACCGTTAATATATATATTTTAATGCAATTGATTGTCAAATTTTAAATCTAATTATGATTATTTTATAATACTTTTACATTCATTTTTTTATATTTTATATAAGAGATAGAAAATTCGCGGAGACTAAAGTATAAACTAACATTAAAGCTTCGGACTAAGTAAACATTTCCTGCGTGCCAATTCATCGTTTCTCTACTAGAAACCTAACCTTAATTAAAGCAAACTACTGCTCGGGCAAAGCAGTAAAGGATTCGATATAAAACAGTAGACTACAGACCAAATATATTGCTCCTTTAATCAGCATTACCTGCAACAGAAAATGTATTGTTAGACATATATGTTTATTCGAAAACAAGTTAATAGCCTACTGATTATAGAACGAATTACATGTCTTGTAAGTTTTATAGTCTTTGCCATTAACAAGTCGTTTTAAGTACTCGTTAAGAGGTATAAAAAATGGATGTCTTCACGGACTTAGACTTCAGAAAGAGTTATTTAATGGGTTTAATCATTTAGGTATTTGTGTTCTTTGCTTTTCTTGTGTTTGTTTGTATGTGAATTGATTTGTGTTTAATCAATGTCAAAATTATTGGTTTAATTCTAATGTTTTGTATGATTCTATTTGTACAGTAATACCCCGGACTTACGCGATAGGTGGGACCGAGCGCTATCCGCGTAAGTCGGGGTACAATTTTGCATATACAATACTTATAAAGTCATACAAAGTATGTTTAATTTGGACCGGAGACTATAATTTAGGAAATATAAAACAATAATTTAGGAAATAAATTTTAATTTAATTCTAGATAATATGACAAACTATATTAATAAAATGTATAAACACAGTCTGAAGTGCGCGGCTTTCAAACAAAAAACGTTAAAATAGACGAGAAAATTAAATCGCGTAACTCCAAATTCGCGTAAGTCGAGGTAGCGTAAGTCGGGGTATTACTGTATTATGAATAGTCAGATGATCTGAGGTTACTGGGGACATTTTTTTTTCTTATTCATACAATAGTTTTCAGCAGTATTTTTAAAATGCCAATGTAGATTGCCAGTTTAATAACTTTTATATTATATTTATTATGCTCCTTATAATTTCCTACAGTTGAAATTCCAGTAATAAAATACAAAGATTTACAATAATACTCCTATCCTTTGACTGCAATAATTGATGTCTCGGGTCTTCCGTGATTTCTTCCGCAGTCATAAAGCCTTCTTTAGCTGACCTTCGGAGAAAATGCCGTAATTGGTAGAATTAATTCTGAGTATATAAAATATTGGTTTTTATCCTATTATCTGAAATAAACATATAAAATAAAACGAAATGAAGCAGCTGACAAACCTTGAACTTGATAGTTGGTTACAACTATCAGAAATTCTAGCTTAAAAATACTTATGTTTGTAAAAATAAATATAGGTTAAATATGTTTTTTATAATTAGTTTAAAGTTTTTTAGTCTTTGTTTATTTGTATATATTATTATTATGACATTTTTTTACCCGCCGCTTTGCTAGTGTAGCGGGTAAAAAACTTTTTCTGAACGGATGCTTACTTAAACTTTAAAAAGTTTTGTGTTAAGTATCAGACCAAAAATCCCGTATAAGGATACTTTTACTTTTATTTTCTAAATCTTATATATAAAATTTCCGTGTCACAGTGTTTGTTACCGCACTCCTCCGAAACGGCTTGGCCGATTTTTTCCAAATTTTATATGCGTATTCAGTAGGTCTGAGAATCGGCTACTGTATATATATATTTTTTTTATTAAGGTAATACAACGTTTGCCGGGTCAGCTAGTAATTATCTTATATCTTATATATAAAATTTCCGTGTCACAGTGTTTGTTACCGTACTCCTCCGAAACGGCTTGACCGATTTTTACCAAATTTTATATGCGTATTCACTAGGTCTGAGAATCGGCTACTGTATATTTAGTTTTTTTTTTACTAATGCAAAACAACGTTTGCCAGGTCAGCTAGTATATATATATATATCCTTCAACACGTTTGAATTCGGTGACGTTTTCCCACTCTTCACATCTCAATAATACACATTCGAAAATATTTAAATACATTTTGCAAGTCTACCAAACGACCAAATTCATACATTTACTACCAAGCCTTCTTTCTTTTCTTTTTTATCAATGCAAGGAGCGTGCTCGATAAATCTTTTAATCCCCTTATACAATTTCATCGGATTGCCGGATCGGTTTGCTTGATCCTTTTTATCTACTCGGACTTCGGGTTTCTTTTTCTACCGCATGAGCCAAGCTTTGTTTTGGCATTTTGTTTGTACGAATACTAGATGCGGCTCGCGGTGTTACCTGCGTTAATTCGGGATAAAAAGTAGTACTTATAATATCTACAAAAAAGAAACTAAAGGCTTTCTTTAATAACAAAGCGTACTATAAAATAAGTGAATATTTTAAACACAAATTTACCGCCGAAGGTAACATTGTAAAAGTTTTAGGTCAGAGAATTTTAATTATTTAGTTTGTTCGTTTTATTTCTATTATCATCTGACATGTAAATTATTCTTATACCAATAAAAATCTGTATTCTGATTAAACTTTGTATTAATATGAGATTCGAATCGATTCAGACTTCTGAGCATGAAGAATTAACAAACACAAACACACACATTTTTTGACTGTATAATATTTGGTGACATTGTAGCTGGGTTCTATGCTATGTCTCTTGTTTTTATAGTTTTCTAATATCGGAATAAATCTTTCGATAATGTTTACCTTTATTCCAGTTATTTACTTCTGAGAACGCTGGACCCAAACTATAAAGTGTCAGTTTTTAACGGGTCTTTGTCACCCCCCGGAGATTTCGTACCAATTATAGTGTTCTTGATTATGCAGGTTCTCAATTTACACGCTGCTTTTTCCAATTAAATTCAATTTAGTGAGTTTTTCTCGAACACTAATGGTAAATTAAATATTCGTATAAAGATATTTTTATGCGTCTTAAGTTGCAAGCACGGATTAAATAGGCCTATATTTATAGTAAACTAGAAAATAGTCTAGATTTTCTAAATGATATTTATGATATTTTTGTAAATTTACATCATATTTGAAATGATTCTTTTGCCATCTAATTTCGTCTTCTTCTTCCTTGCCTTATCCCACTAAGTGGAGTCGGCACAGCAAATTTTCCTCTTCCAGTCTCCTCTATCAGCCGTCGTCTCTACACTCACTCCTTTCTCTCTCATGTCCTCATTCACACCCTTCATCCATGTCTTCTTCGGTCGGCCTATTGCCCTTCTTCCTTGCACTACCATTTACATAAATCTCCTAGTAACATGCATCTCCTCTCTACGCATCACATGCCCATACCACGCTAACCTTCCACACTTTAATTTCTCACTCACTGCCAACTAATTTCGACTAAATAAACAGGGTTTGTAAATTTAAAAGAAGCTAGAAATCTAGTGAAATAGTCTACTAATAGTCCATTATGGTGTATTAAATATTTATGGCTGACCGTTTCGAAACGATAAAAACCCTACATAAGCCGTCCCTGACTGTCACACCATATTTAATTTATCAGTCAAGTTAAGTTCCTCAAAGTATTTAAGATACATCGATCAAACTTTACAGACGTAACAATAACTTGGTAAAAAAGTTGGAAGGGAAAAAAAACGTAATTGATGGAGAAACAGAGGTGGTATTAGATATACGAGCTATGATGTATTGTTGTTTTAGATATGTATCTTGTTACCAGACGTAGATAGGATACGTGATTTTGTAGCTTTTGTAACTAAACTTGTTTTGAATACAGAAGTTGCGATGATTTATTTAGGACTGGATAGTGTATAGAGGTGATATATCTGTGACGAATATGTCCCTAGCAAAAGGAATTAAGAACTAGCAAGAAAGTTACTATTAAACTCTGAATTAGACATTCAGTATATGACTATAATTATATAGGTAGTTATAAAAATAGATAAACTCTTTATTGCAACACAGGAAAAAGACAATAATAAAAAAGGGAGTCTAATAACAAGTGCTACAAATGGCAACCGTATCACTAAAATTGAGCCCTTCCAGGTAGGATAGGTAGCTTCAGATATACTTTTGTGGCCATTTCTTATAATGAGGCAGTTAGTATATGAAACGCATATTATTTTACTATCATTATAGATAGTATTTTGGTCAATAAACGTTTTTCTTTACTTCTCAAAATCATTGCAATAGATTGAAATACAATTTTAGATTTTTTAAATTACATTATGAAAAAATTAACAGCTGTGCCAACTAGAGACAGAATATTATTTGGACAAATGGCGACAAAAACAATTGTCAAGTGGTCTCTGGCCTGAATTCGCGTCTGCAGAACATATGGTAACCACCTTCCGGCACTTGGGGGCAAAAAGTGAAGACAGGTGGCTGGAATGACCCACAATTTAGGCTACAATTGACTTATAGTTGAGACATTTACGAGTATTAAACGCAATAAACTTGCCATAAATATGGGGCAAATTGTACATAACATAATAAATTGGCCTCATGGTAATTGCAATAAGAAACAATTATTAAAAATGTATAGTAATTAAAAAACTGGATTTACTTTAATATAATTTTACACTTATCTACAAAATAATATTGAGATGTATATTACCTTTCAAAGTATCAAAACTTACTACAGTTTTTCGTGTTTGTGCAGTTTTTATTTTTAATTATAAGTGACGTGTATTTAATATAAATATAATCTTATTAAATTTATATTAAATTAATATCAATTACTTATTACATAACTAATTTAGAAGACCACACCGGACAGAAGAACCTGACAGAAAGGTACGCATAATTTTCTTGATTGATTTTTTAATTTAGACTAAAACTAGGCTATAGAAACAATAAGATACTAAAGCAGTTGTGGATGGGATAGTAGCTAGAAAGCTATTAACATTACCACGTTGAATGGCAATACTCAATACATGTCAGCATTCCGAACAAACACCTGACGCCTCCATCAAAATATATATTATTGTGTTAAAAAAATAAAAAAGCGTAAGAACAATTTATCTGTTAAATGGCAAATAAGGAAGAACAAGTCTTCCCAACGAAGGCCACATAAATAACGTCCAAAAGGTAGTCTCTGATATTTTTTGCATAAATTATTTAATACGTATTTTCATCGCAGAGTTCTTCAATCCGAGATATGAAAGTCCTACGCCACTTTCCATCAGATAAGGCAAAGTATCAGAGGCACGCTACGCGGCATTACGAAACCGGTCCATGATAATTTCCTAAACAGATTATGCACAGAAAATAAAGCCTAATTCTTAATAAAATCAAAGGTAGCGGCGGCAATTTTGTTAAGAGACATAATAAAACTTTATCTTGGTACTGAAATGACAATATAAACAGTACGCGGAACCTTATCTCCGTTCTGTATACGGTCAGACATTCAATCCGATGGTAAAACACAAGAAGATAAACCTAAATTGCCCAAATATTGTAAAACGTCTTGGATGAATCTGTATTGTAGATTACATTATTTCTAAACATGCTATGTTTGTATTTTTTATACTCCGTACATCTAGGCATTTTAGCAAGGCGTATCACCAGACGAATGGCTTGGCCTAAGGTTTAGTATGTCTAGTCTATAATAACTTGCTTAAGAGGCTGCAGAAACACACCGGTTAGGTATTGACATTATAAATGCGAAAATTTGTGTGTAAGTGTGTATGTTTGTTTCTTCTTCACGCTCTAACGGCTCAATGAAATTGGTAAGACCCTGGATTAATACATACTTTTAATCCCAAATTAACGCAGATAATAAATACTACGGGGCGTTAGCTAGTTAATACAAAAATGTATGACCTATTTCATTTTCAAAATGGACTGAAACATATTGCGTTATTAAAACCCAGCAAGTTGATTTACTCATTGTATATTGTACAGAGCGATTTCTCGGCTTGAAACTTGTTTAATTTGATGTCGACATGGAGTGCTGGCGAGAAAATATTGTTGGTACTAATATTTGTATGGGACTTAATGCAACGCGGGCTGCAGGCTAGCTTTATCTGAACGCAAATAGATCGAGTGGTGTAACATACAGCTAAGAATAAAACGACTAAGCCGTTTGTCATTAAATATGAAATGTACATAAAAGTGCTTGAATAAAAATGCAGGATTTGAATAAAATAAATACCTAACGCACAGGAATAAACGAGTGAAGTATTTTTCTTCTGTGTATGAGCTAAGTGACCAAGCTCTGTTGTCGAGAGTTTTAAAGCCGCCCTAAGGTCTCTGATTTGGCTTAACAACTGCTTATACTAGTAATCAAGGTCTAACATAAGTTAGATCTTGGATTAACACAAAGGCTACTTTTAATCGCAGATTAACTTTTTTTGTCCTGGATTAATGGGGGTAACACCACAAGCCACAGATAGTCTTAGACAAATCACTGAAATAGATCTTCTTGGACTTGCCAAAATCACGTATTTTTTTTTGTTTAATCCTTATTGTCCCACTGTTGGGAAAAGGTCTATTATTATTAATAACGGTACAAAATGTATTCATAGACGAATTAATTCCAAAGGTAAACACGAATATTAAATCGAATAGAACTCTTGGCAACAGATTGCTCTTTCGATTTGCGTCACGATAATTATTGCAGTATACAGAGTTAGTAGTAACCGACATTGTTTTTAAGATTAACTTTAGTATGCCTGGTGAAAAGTATTAACCTGAATAAAGATTTGTTTATTTTTTTTTGGAAACAAACCTAGGATGAGATAAAAATTAAGTTATCAGAAAATAGAAAACTTATAATAAAACTAAACTGAATTCAAACAACGTTTCAACTCCAAACAAGGTTTCGTTTTCATATTAAAAACAGCTGATGGGACCTTATTACTAAACCTGCTATATGTCTGTCTGACACATTTACAGAAAATTGAATTATGTAATAAATAAAAAAATAATTAAAAATAAGGGATCTCCTACGATAGATACTAACTACTCTATTAAGTTATAGCCCGTCCGTGCTTTTTTGACAAGAAGAAAATTAACGGGGTAGCCCTGTATACAAATACATATATAGTATATACCTAGACGTTTCCTAGATGCTATCTAGACGAGAACTATAAATGTTCTACATATAGAGATAATCCCATAATACGCGTGCATATTAGACAGACTTTGATACAAACCAGTTAAACTATTAGTCAATTGCGTGGATCAGGTTACAGTGAATACAATGTAGGTAAACATATATTTATAATTAGCTATATGGTGTTGAAGTATAGTTTTTGTATGGAAAAAAATATATACATAAATGTAATAAATGTTTAAAATTGTGTATACAGAATAAATCAATAAAAATATGTACTATACATAGACAACAAGAAGAGAACAAGAAAGCATTTATCCTAACCTACTAATATAAAAAGAGCGAAAAATTGTGTATGTATGTTTGTTACTTCTTCACGCTCAAATGGTTGAACTGAATTTCACGAAATTTGATGTGAAGATAGCTTAGCCCCTGAAACAACACATAGGTTTCTTTTTATCCCGGATAAATACGGGTGAAACCGCGCGGCGCAGCTTGTAAAAATAATAATAAAAAAAACTAAAACCTAACGCACGCTTGGTAACCATGTGGCAAAGAACTGGCGCTGGCAGCAATCCCGCGCTGTATTGCAAGCGATATCTGTTACGCGAGATATCAGCTATACATACTAAGACTAGCAGCCGGGACCAACAATTCAACGTGTCATCCGACCCACGGTAGCAGCCAGATGACAATACTGCGTTCTTTTAACAACAGTTGTGTGCATGGTCACCCATCCAAAGATTATTCCCTAAATATAATAAAGCCAAATAAGTTATTCAACAACCTAATCGAAAATGTTTAATAAGAAACTGTGATCTATATTTTCCGCAGGTAAAGTAAGGTAAGGGAAGGTCGTTGAAAACAATTTCAATTTTATTCAATATGGCGCCTTCGAAATTAAGAAACTTAAAGTCTCCCCGAACTTCTTAATCTTTCCGAGGAGAAGATATTTTATTCGCCGAGTGATGTCAAAGGCGAGATTGAGAGGAAAAGGAACTTTAGATTTTCAGAGAATATTGACTTGAAGTTGAAGAAAAACTATAGGCGTAGAATAAAATCGATCCTGCCATTTTAGCGTGAAAGAGTAACATAGATTTTGAAGTTATGCGACCCACAATTTTTTGGGATAAAAAGTCACCTGTGTGTTAATCCAACGTCTAACCTATTTTCACACCAAATTTATAAAAATTGGTTCAGCCATTTGAGCGTGAAGAAGTAACAAACATACACACTCAGTTCATGAGATACAGCCTAATGACAGACGGACGGATATCGTAGTCTTTAAAATAGGGTCTCGCCGGTACCCTTTGAGAACGGAACCCTAAATAATATGACAAGTCATTACGCTGGCGGCTTCCTCGTTTGCATCACCTGTGCATACAAATTATGATTTCATATCTCTTTCATCTGAGTTGGAATAAATGATACACAAATGTTGAGTTTTTGTATAAAATGTGTATCGTTATAGCCGATGGTTATCGCTTTGTTAATAAAGTTTACGTCAAAAAACATTCTTTTTTTCGACCACAATATCATTTACAGTCAGGTCAATTTCAGCCAACGCAAACCTATTTAGTGTATTCTTCTTTTTATAATAATTGGGTTTGTATTATTTTTAGTGACATATATTAGTTTGTTCCAAAATTAGTACTTGTTAGTATATGAATAGTGTTTTTTTTAATTTCTGTGACATCTGTTGATTTATTTTATTTTTCTTTTTGTCTATTAATGTTAATGTAATTTCTATTACTTGAAAAAATAATAAAATGGTATTTGAATTTTAAATTTGTCAGCGTAAACCTATTAAGTGTGTTTTTTTGTTCAAAGTAAGAATGCTTCTTTATTATTTTAATAATTTTGTCGGTTTTATTTTTAGTGACACATAAATAGAAACTTTTAAGGCAAGACCTCTGCGACTCTGTTTTATAACATATCACATCAAACATCTTACATCTTACTTGGTGGGACTAATGATAGCTCATAAAACTGTTAGGCCACGCCCATATTTTGTTAGATGTTTGATGTTATGTTTTAGAAAACACAAAAACATGGCGTAGAAGACCTGGCTTTAGGATAGTAAACAGGAACAAGATGTCTCATAAAATAAATGTTTCTTTCTTTCAAACCAAAGACCTTTCTCATAGACTGAATTATAACCGTTTAAATAAGCTTGTGTATGTAAAATTGTATTATTCGCTTTAGGAATATATCGTCCGGATAGGTGGGGTATGCAATGGGGCATTCCGTGAGTGGAAATACTTTATCCAAATGCTGTTTTTAATTCAACTGAATAGAAAGTTTATTAGTCTATGCGGAGCGAAGTTATGGGGGGCAGTGAACAGACGCTTTGTGGCCACATTAAACATTATGTTAACTGTTGAAACATAACTATTTTATTGTTGAAACATAAATATTAACTGTTGAAACATAACTACTCCAGATTTTGTATTAAAGTTTGACTTAAAAACATTTCAACAAATTAATTGTCTTTTTTATTAATTGGAATTGTTAGGTGTTTGAATATTACTGTAGCGCCTGTAGCTCGGCTAGCTAAAGTGACTTGACGCAACCAGCGAAGCTAAGCATCGGTCGATGCAGACGGTGTTTGGATGGGTGACCCCATGCACAAGACTGCTGTTTTTAAAGAAGTATTTTCTTTTAGTCACTACAGTGGGTCGGATGACACGTCAAATTGTAGGCCCGTTTGTCAGTCTTGGTACAAGCAGTCGTTGAGCCAAGTCAGAGGCCTTTGGGCGGTTTGAAATTCTAAACACGAGAGCTTGGCCACTTAGCTCATTCGAAGAAGAAGAAGACAAATTAGGATGGAAAACCGTATAAAGAAAAGCTAATAAACCAATTAATAAAAAGAAATAAGCCCAAAGATAATTTTATAAAGATACAATCAAGTCTAATTCCTGAAACAAAGTTCATGTAGAGACATATTAAAGAAGGAAATTCGAAATCTACGTAAACAATAAACATCTCGCAACAAAAGCTACAGTTGTTCAACATTAGCATAAAGTTCGAAGCATTGCTGACTTGAAAAAAGAAACAACCGGTACTGCACACCACGGTGAAACATGCAGTAGAATGCAGTTACTAAACTACAAATATGTATCAGATAACCTATTACATGAGAAGGTAAAAATTTAAAGAACTCTCGACACCAGAGCTTGGACACTTAACGTGAAGAACTATGAAGAAAGAATAAGAAGGAATAGATAATAAAAAAGTTAGGGCAAGTAATTTATACGATTTCACTGTATAATTGTACAAAATTAAGATATTAACGAAGTTTAAAAATATTACCATAAATTACCGCCAAGGCGTGAAATTCTTTGCCAAACGCCCTACGTTTCCCAAAAATAATTTCCTGATAACTATAATCTAAGTTTCCTCTCGGCAACCGCGATTATTTGCGATCAAGCGGAAGCTCATTAAATGTAAAAAAAAAACACAATTTAAAGTAATTTAGCTACGGATTTCTAAAATTAAATGTAACTATAAGAAAATCCAACATTGTAAGTACGCAGATTAAAATTCATTCGCCCATTTCCATACATTCTTTAAGTTCCTTAAGTACTGCTATTAAAATATACGACGCCCCGTATACGAAGGAAGTTTCTTTAAAAACTGCGCCATTTAATTTATTCGATGCAAGCACGAAATACTTTTGCTAAAGTGCATTTGTCACATGACATAATGTAAAGAGTTGGGAAAAAAAGTGGCAGGAACCGCCATTTGCCAGTTTTTTTAGCTTGCAATATTGTAGTGCTGATAGTTGGAAGTCTGGATATTAGCTGTGATTTATAGAGGTGGTTATTATGAGGTATTCATAGTAGATGACAAGAAGATATGTACTCTAGGTTATGTTGTACCGAGATAGACCACGCCTAATGTTTTGAGCGAAGCGCTTGATGCGCGGCAAGTAGATATTTCACGAAATAAATACGTATAAAACAAAAATTGTACAATTTTTAATTAGCTATATCATTATTTAATTATAATTTTCATATACGGAAAAAAGCGGGTAGTTGATCGAGACGAGATGCCGAGGATAGGGTAAAGGGGCGTGCCTCGGAAAGGCCTATGCCTATGATTATCATTATTTACAAAAACAAATAAGTTTGTGTTTTTTTAATTTTCAGAAGCACAATGGTCGTGCTTCTTTCTTAATTTTAAAACGATTATTATAAAAAAACCGAGATTACGCAATCGTGTTTAACAGCTCAGAGGATTTTCAACACTAATTTAAACTAAAAAATCGTTACGCTCTATAATGTACGAAAGATTTTATTATATAGAATTTTACACAAATTATTTTAGCTTTCTACAAATCTATAAACAATAAATATATTAAGTACTAAAAACACGTGCAAGGAACAACGTTGAAAAAACTACGTCTCAAAAAACTAAATCAATTAAACTATACATACGTAAAAATTTAGGACGTCACATACGAGTATAAATCTATTGTAAATAATCAATTTGGACACGGTTCAAATATGTTTGAAATAATTTGATTCGACCCCATTGGTAGCCTACATATATATAAACAAAATTAAAAATGTGCCGTCTAATTTTTTTAGTGATAAGTGATCCAAACCTTTAAAGAATTTACCATATTTACTAACATTAATGAATTGATTGAAAAATAACATAAACACACTCACACACACACACAATAAAAAAACATTACAAATAGTAAATTAAATCTAAGTGTCCGCAAGGTAAGGTGTCTAAAATGCTGGCGGCATTACCTCGCTGGATTGCCAAGCTTAAACTACCATTTAAACATATGCAAGGATAAAATTAATTTTATTATTATCAAAATACAGTGTATCTATATTTATCTCAAATTGAATTCTCGTACGACGTAAGGGTACAAAATAATAGGAAAATAACAGACAAATAAAACTATAAAACCAATAATAAATTCAATAAAACCATTTCACCAGATACGACGTAAAAATACGAACAAAATGTAAACAGATAAGGAATATCCACGTGTTCCGTAATCGTAAGGCCAGCGACAACAAAGTAGTAATATCTGTTTTCAATGCACGAGTAAAAGTGATATATGTACCTATATACATACACACACGATATACATATGTATAAGCATTTGTTTACACTTCGATGCATAGAGAAAGAAAACAAAAGGAGACTCCATTAGCTACGATTTCGCCTAAGTAAACATTGGCAATATTTAGTGCAAAACTGCTTCATACAAACGCTATAAATTTTCTAAAAGAGTGCGCCAAAAATGCAGCAAACAATTGTTTTGAATTAAATAAACAAAAAACAAACGAACAACGTTTTTTAGAGACGACATGTCCAGTATAAGAGTCACAAGGTGTGCCTTGGGAGAGGCCTATGTCCAGCAGTGGTCGTAACCGGGTTGATGATGATGATTTGTTACAAAAAGATCCTGACAGAATAAATGTCACTTCTTCTTCTTCGTTTGAGCTAAGTGGCCAAGCTCTGGTGTCGAGAGTTTTCAAGACGCCCGAAGGCCTCTGACTTGGCTTAACTGCTTGTATCAAGACAAACAGCCGGGACCTATACTTTAACATGTCATCTGACCCACGGTAGCGCCCAAATGAAAATTCCACTTGAAAAAGGAGTCTTGTGCATGGTCACCCATCCAAACATCGTCCGCATCGACCGTTGCTTAGCTTCGATGATCGCGTCAGATCGCATTAGCTAGCTGAGCTACAGGCGCTACAGTCACTGGTTCGATGCATTCACTATAATATTAGGTACTCGTATGTTTAGATAGGTATATTTGTCGAATGTCTAGACTTTGTAATGCAAAATTTTATGCGAAAAATATTTAATTTAGTTCGGTGCTTGAACTTAGTGGTCTCGATAAAATGCTGAGTGGTAAAATATTAACTTAATTAATTTTTAATAGCTTTTAATATTTGTGTATGTTTACGAAGAACCCACACATACGTTACGATATTCAAATTTATAGTAGTTTGCATATTTCCATAGAAAATAAATAGCTTTAGACATAATTTTGAAGCTATGACAGCTCTGTCGGGGGTGCGATCACCTTACGTCATGAAAGTCGAGGATTCGATCCCTACCAAGAAGATCGAGCCAGGAGGAATACATTTTCTAGTGTTTGCCTGGCTAGCAACCAACGTAAAGTTAAAAAATCTATCACCAAGCATCTAAGAAAGTGTTCCGGCAGTATTTTGAGAGCCAGTTGTTGCAGACTAACTATGCTCCATCTTAGGTCAAATTGTCGCTTATTCGTTACGCGTTCTGCTGGTAAAATGTCTAACAGTAAAAAAATCGAACAAAAATTTCGATTGATATTGGGTGTAATTGAAAAAGGATAGAATGATACATCTGTCCTTTACCATAAAGGTGAAGGCTGAAAAATAATCACTGCCATATAATACGAAGCAATTAATTACTATAATTGAGTAGGTGCTGTTATTATAGTGTAGTAATTAGACATAGTGTTATATGTTATGATATCATCGCAATTATATGCACACTAGCTTTATATCCAATCCTAATCAATGTCTTGGTATGAAACTGATCAATTAAATAATATTCATGTAACTTACATGCTGAAAATGACTATTAAATAATGTCAATTCATGATCTATTAAATGATGCTCATTCTATTACTCCATATCGCCATAAATTTAATTACTTTAAAGCAAATTCTGAACTACGAAACTTTATGTTTTATTGACACTGTTCTCCCTGTGGATGAGCTTAGAAAAGAGATCGATTTTAGCAATAAGACCGCCGTTTTTGGCACTTGTTTTAAGTATCTAATGTTAATAATTTACTAACTAAGAATATAAAGAACTTATCTATCTATCTAATTTCGAATATTTTCGAGAAAGTAATTTAAACGATTCCTAGCCACGTCTCGCAATGCTATTGACATTTCCCTTGGTCTGTTTTATGGAAATAGTCTATCTTCACATGAAATTTCTTCCAAATCGATTTTATTTTTTTAATACTTTGTAATGTTTTAATTACTAGATATATTTATTCACTCATTTTAGGTTATACCTTCATACTACACTGATATATCTTTAACATATCGATAGATATCTCGGAACATAGCTATTCTGACATTGTTCAAAAAATTACATCCAAATTGATTCAATTGATTAGAATATTTTGTATCTTTTCCGCAAGTATAGATTTTTACTCACTGATATCTAGTTATATATGTGCACTATACTCATATATCTTTAACATATCAACAGATAATGCGGAGCACAGCTGTTCTGACATCGTTTGAAATTAAATATTGATCTTAGTTTATATTTTAATGCAGAATGTTTGTTCAGCGATTCCATGTGTTACTATCGCATGTGCGGATGAGATATGGCTGACTGCAAGCTTCGAGTGCTGCCAAGGGATAAAATGGAGCGAATCATAAACTAATATATCTAATATGTCTAGCGTTTTTTTGTCTTCTGAGTTCCCTATATACGGTCTATCACACAGCAGTGGTTTAACCCTATCAACCTTTGTGACGACTTGAAAACTATCGACACCAAAGTTGAGTCACTTAGTTCTTGCGATAAGAGAGAAACAATAATTTGAGGCTAAAAAAGCACGTTTACACGCAAAGCTTTCCATAAATGCTATAGATACACAACCAACGCGTGCACGAGCAATCAAACTCGAGACAGTTCAAATTTACCATTTAGATCTGTCTCGTGACGGGAAGAAAACCTGAGCCCTCGAGTTTGACAAAGACGTAAACTCGGACTAGGACATGGGCCAGCAAGGACGAGGCTTTTATCCGAATTTGGATGCACTAATGCGGAACATGTTTTAAAAATAATATGTAAGGGAAAAAAAGGCTATTTTATTATATTAAACTCGACAAAGACGAAAAGAAACCTGTAGGTCTCTTAGCCATTGAAGCAACCAATACAAGGGTAACGATTATTCAAAAATCGAAGCAAGAAGTTCCATCTATCAATAATAATCCCCCGCTAGAAGTCCCAAGCGTGTCCTCACTCCGTCCATATCACGTCCACCTCACACGTGGAGCCGTATTTATAAGCAATGCGCAAGAGTGGCGCGTGCACTCGACTAACTGCGCAGTGTTGAGTATTGCGCTATGGACGGCTCTATTTTGATTAAATTTGTTTGAATGTTGGATCTATTCAGATCATAGATAAAGTGTTTTATTTCTATGGTTGAGATAGAGTTGTTCACGTTTCTATGCTTAAGTTCTTTTGTTAATAGAACATATTTCGTAGATGTTACTATATCTATTGAGTAAATCTGAAATACCTATTTAAATTTTGTTGTTAAAATAATAATGAAAAACATTTAAAAATCAAAACATAGGAATGGTAACGCTTGAAAGTAAGGTAGTGAGTACTAGGGCAATATAAATAATCAACAAATTGATACTTTATTACTCAAATCAATTAATATAGCTCTATATATTCTAAACAACTCCAATGATTAGTAGAATAGATATCTATACAAGAGATATATTATTTAACATGATATAGCAGTCCTTGCAACAACAATACGCTACGGCATGTAAATCATTCTATATTATGTACAAGACACATAACGACACTTCACACATACATATGTAAGTTGACAATTTAATTTATATCTAATGAAAGTTATCACCGCCACAGCTTGTGTATTAGTGTCTGTTGACACGTTTGTCACATATTACGTCATTTTGCGCAGTTATAGAGCAGACACGATGTCTCTATTTTCTTTTATTATATCGGCTTCTATTGATAAGACAGAACTTGATTCTAAGCAATTATTTACTATAATTTTTTTATGTACTTTCATCATTACTGGACGTGTTTTTAAAAATCTGCAAGGGTGTTTATTATTATTGTGCTGCTTTATCGTGATTTCTGATTTATTGTTGTTTGTTATTTGTATCGGTTTTAGATTGAACGTCATTTTGTGACGTCTTGTACCTGTTTAGTTATGAGCAGGACTATTAATAAGACACGATAAGTTGAACCATATATCAATAACAAAACATTAATACATCAATAGACATGGTGCAAAAAAAAATACTATGTGTTGAAAACAATCAAATTATAACAAAATAAATTTTAGAAAAACGCCTAATCTTAGTACTTAGTAGTGTGATCTTTTGAACAAAAATAACAATTCAATCATCATAGAAAACCCATTAGTTTCAGAGATGAATATAAACTAATGCAATAGCTAATAAACAACCATGTACATTTCACGCGTCATTTCCCTAACTCGAGCCAAAACTTCTCAAAACAGTCTAAAGCGACTGGAATCAAACAAAATCTATGTCTGATCACACAGCCATCGAACTTTGTCTCAATAAATTCGAGTTTTGGCACGAACCGACTACACCAGTATCGACAGACTGGAATCGTGCTATTCCTTCCCGCCTTCACCATTCTTTTACCAAGATAACTAGAAATTGGATCTGGAGAGAATAATGTAGACTTTAAAGGATTTAACGGTGCCGGCGTATCTTTTTCGGCATCTTTGCTGGCAACACTGTTAGCCATTCTACCGTGAACTACAGCTAGTTGGGTGATTATTTTTATGGCGACATTTTGTTTTCCAAATATTACTCCAACTACCTTTGTGTTTTTATTCGTCTGCACTGAACTCCGTTTATCTGATATTCGCCATTTGTTTTTCTACAACAACATGCTGATAAGTGGTGCTTTTGAAAACTGACTTTCTGCAACAATCGATATAAACTTTAGTGTTAGCAATAATTATCGGCAAAACAAACTGGACGTTTTCGTACTCCTTTAATTATTTTGTGTTTATAAACATAGCTGCATCTAGAAAAATACGCTTATCCAAACAAATTAGCTTCGACAAATTATCAAGTATAGCATTAAGAGAAGAAATTATTATATCTACAGCAATTTACTTATCTTTACTACCTACGGACTAGGCACAGCTGCGTGCTTCGTACACAGCAGCTGTTGATATTCACTACTTAGTTTTATTAGCATCTAAAACGGACTTTTGTACCTAAACATTACCTAACCTTTTCTCTAGTTTGTTTTGCAATGTCAATATATGTATTAAGCATACGAGTATATCGTCGGAAACAAATATTTTAGGAAATTAATAACCATTTACAAATTTTTGCACGATTGATTCTTAGACTAGAATATACCAAACTTCAGGAAATTATTTTGTCTTATATTGGCTTGTTTGTATTATTATCTGTCTTTCTATTATCATAAGTAACGTTCTAGGCCTGTCGTTAGTCATAGTTTGTTTAATCATTATCCTCGATGCATTTACTGAAATTCTAATGACTGAACCAGTTATTTAATGTAAATGTATTAAAAGTGAGTGTTAGAGTATTTAGGCCACTAGGTTAAAACGAATATGTTAAAAACACTATTTAACATAAATAATGAACGGTGTTACTTAATGTTAATCGCTTTATTTGGTTTGAATTGGTAGTAACGTATAATGGGGTCTAATAAATTTGTTTAATGGGTATTAGGAGTGGAATGGATAAGTTATGGTGGAGCTGCCAAATTTTAGCGCCGATAAAGAGTGTTTGCATGGGGTTCAAAGCCATAAATGGTGTGACACCTGGATTATTGGATCTGGAATTGCCCATTAATCTATGATGGATGCCAATGCACTGGAACTCGGTAGATATTATTTATGTTTTCAATTGGCTATTTTTAACCCCTGTTGTAAAAACGAATTTATTTATATTAACGGTGTGGTAATCGAGAGTATACTTAGCTATGTTTGAATGAAAATCGGGCCGAGATGGCCGATGGACGTAGAAAAGCTTGCATTAGTAGACAACATACACTTTGTTAAATTTTGAATAGACGGCCGCCTCCATAGAAAGCTGTCGAGGGTATTCTAAATTAAATACATGTTACATATCGTGTTTATTTTATGTAGCAACTTTTTTGCTTTAATAAACTAGAAACCAACAAAGACATCCAGTGACACTTTAAACTGGCGAAGACAAAATATGTTCGCCTTAAAAGGAAGATGTCGGTAACTTTACAGTTACCAAATGCTATCAACCCACACCTACACAGTAAAGTGATACGTGAAAACAACTAACAAGGAAAGGAAATAGATATACAACATCACAAGATCTAGTTTTAGAAAGCTTAGAATATTCTGAGCCTAGCTAAAAAGATGGTTGTAACAACATCAATATCATATATACGAGTTTATTAGACTCTGAATCCATGAATTAAAAAAAATAATTATGTATAAACGCTTTAATTATGATGTGTTGTGTTTTTTTTTAGAAAATACAAACGATTTAAAACCATCCTTTAGCTGACCTAAAATCTGCTTATGTCAACTTACTGGTACTAATAATTACTAAATTTTGATTACTATTTGATGACATTAATTGGATAAAATACAAAAACCTATGCACCTGATCTTTCATCTATGTAAGTTGTCTTCTATTTCAAAACAATGAACAGTCATTTAGTAACAAACAAGGCAAAGTAAATGTTTTCTTTGATAAAAATAAGAAAAGGCTTTTTATCTCTAGGTTCTTTACCGTCTGTTTTCTAGTTTCGCCCGTAGGTATTTGATTCAGACATTCTTAATCCCTAGCTTTAGCGTTTTCTTTTTGTGTTTGTAACAACTGTATTATTGTATTATTATCTCGAAATAACTGTATTTTATATCTGAAAAGAATTGAATTCACAATTTCTTTGGTGAGTCTTAAAAGAACTTACGATACTGTGTTATTTGTTCCATTTCAATTATACGCATAAATGCGATTAAGCTTAGAGGTCAGCAGATAAAAAAAAACTACAAAATGGAATTTTTAATTTTAAAAAGCAAGATAGGTAAATGCGTAATCTGTATGGATAAAAAAACAAAATAGAATACAAGCTAAAAGATGTGACAGGCTAGTAAGAACACAATAGCTTCTTTTAAAATATTATTTTTTTCGTTTGTTGCTGATTACTAATCTAATGCTGAACAAGAAAAACATAAAATGTATTTAAATTAAAATTAGACAATATTTAATGAATATGGTATTAAATAGCTCTCCCAAAAACAATTGAAACCGAAGAGTATACATAATATATCACTACATCAAATTTCCTCCGTATTTTGGGAACCATCCCACCAATTAAAAATTGCTGACGACATAAAAATCTATTGAGTTTCGGCAAGATTGGTTTTTTAAATCCTTTAGAATACTTAGATAGATACAAACATAAAGACGGAAGAAAAATTGTCTCGTTAATAATAATAGCAGAGACTTAGCCTGCTGGGTCAATAAAAATTACGACTCGTTTAATCTAGATTTAGCAAACAGGGAACAAGTGAGTAATCATATGAAACGCAACAAACATTGACTGCTGAGTGCAACCGGCAGCATTAGTTTACAGTGTGATCCACCACGTGTCCGATATTCCGCAACACTACACCTATTTATAAAGTAAAGACTGCAATTTGCGTGAGATTGAGTCGTGAGCGCACTATTCATGGCGTTTGTGCGTATCGTGTTTGTTCCTGTGAGTCTATGTTAGTCTGTTATGTGCGTCATCTTTGTAGCTGTCAAACATAGATAGTTTTTTTAATAAGCAACAACAAATACAAGCAATTGTTTTTTTTAGTTTGTTTAATGAATAGCTTCGATCAAATATGTACTAGATATAAGGTGATGTCTCCAAAAAGGCAAGGAAAATAAGACCACAAGTTAGAGTGTGGTCTTAATTGAGTTTAGTACAGTACAACCAGAGCCAACGTGCAAACGTCCTTTAATGACTTAGTGTGCTTTCAAGAATAGCTTAAATAACCATCGTATGGTTTTTTGTGACGTTTTTTGTATTTCTGTGTCGTAATAGATACAATAGTATAGTAAACTCATGGCGATTTTTGGGCTGTGTTTGTATGCAACACTGAATCTGGTAAAATATATTTTTTCGAAGATGAATAGCTTACAACAATATGACTTCTAAGACTCAACTTCTTTTCTTTGGCATTTTGTATTACAACAGCTATCTAAATAATACTGTCATGTTTATAACTTAGAAATAGTAACTAAACTTGTTGTTAGTTAATTTTGGTCTTGATAATACTTCATTAATAAAAGAAGATACGTGAATAAAATGACAAAATAAAGAAACAAATAATAAGGAAAATCTACCTTGGAAAGGGGTCACAAGGATGACTCAACTATTATTATGCTAATTCATTTATTCCAATTTAAGAGTGAACAATAAAAACCGCAAGGAAACCACAAGCTATAATTTAATACCTAACTTGCTATGTTTACTTCATTTTTAAGACAATTTGTTATAGTAGTAAAATCGGAGACAATATTTTTTTAATTAAGTTTAAACTTATTTTACAAGATGTAGTTTCTTTCATGGCAGTATTTCTGCCTTTGGATAATAATGATGATGAACACAAACGAATTGATTTCACGATTGCAAATAAACATAATACTGAGAATCAATGTTGAAGATCGTTATTAACATTTTGACACAACTAACGTAGGCAAAAAGATCATCAACATGCATAATGTAGATACTTATTACTTGTGGAACTATTAAAACTAATCCATTGGTTCCGCCACATCAGCTCGAAGTATCATTGGCAGAGACAATTACAGAAGCAAGATTGCTACAAGCACAGATTGTAAATCTTATCTTACGTGTTCAGATTAGCTTATTGATATTTTTACTATTATTTTCTGTTAATTTGTATTTTATATAATTATGTAGTTCCGTCAAATCTTTAAGTTTGCATTCATCATCATCATTTTTACTTGGTGTCTTCATTCTTAAGTCAGCGTCTTTTTTTATTCAAGTTCATGACATTTACTATGAAATGTGTAGTAGTTGTTATAAAACTTTCCAAAAAAAAGTAAATGATCACTCGTATCTACTATTTTTATACTACCAACATTAGTTAGCAACAACTAAAAGCTTTTTAATATCTGCATCGTCACTATGCTTGTAGGTACTCATTTCTTTATTAATCTCTTACTTAATAACTTCTTCGAAGGGATATTGAACCGAGCAACTAAATGACACAGCTCATGGGAATAAAAAAGTCACAACAGCAATTTTCCGTGTAACGTTTGGAATAATTTCACAGCGACGCACTACCTATATATTTGTGCTAACGGAGCCAAACGCTTAGATGTACCATGGGAACCAGTAACTACCAACCTGACTAAATTCATGATCTTTATATAGCATGTAATAAAGTTGAAAATTCAAGTGCAAATCTTGAAGAAGATGTAGTCATCAATGAGCTGTATGCACTTGCTCATAAGGTTCATTTTGATATAGGCGTCACGAGTATGGAAGATGGTAGTTAAGTACCAGCTAGGGATTTAATTACTAGTGTAAGTATGGGATAGCGGTTTCGCTCAGCTGTTCAGGACGTGTTATAGGGTAGGAGGGTTTTTATGGTCATGAAGTAACTTTGCTGTATCACATTCGAAAGACATATAGATAGACTTTAGTATTAGTAACTGAGAAGAGGTTCATATTGATTAAAGACATGTAAATAGACTTCTCTAAAAAGTCAATACTGTACTTATTTTAATGATCCTGAGAAGTTTCGTATTTGAATATTAAAAAAATATTACGCTTAGAATACGCTAATTGTAAGCTTTTATGCTCCTAGAAAAAGGATTCATGTTACATCTGTCAGGTCATTGCCTAAGCATACTAATAACATTGTGTTCGCGCTTGGCCTAACCTAGCTGTACATATTGTCACGACCACAAGCAACACAGAAACGTAATTATAAATACATTACTGTGAGTGCTTTACTGTCGACTGCGAGGAAACTGGAACATTATTCTTTTCCTCCATCGCGAATTATACCACATTCTGTTAGCCAAATCTCTACTCGAGAAAATGAACAAATAATTTCATACAAAACCGCGCATAAAAAAGTCTTCGGAATCACTTTGCGATTGTCAGTATCCAAATAAAAACAAATATCGTAGAAAAAGAAAACCCTATGTTTCAAATTCAATATACTCGTCTCGAGAGCTACAGAAAGAATTTTCTAAGAAGGACCGAGCTCAGCCAGACAAAAGAATACGAGATGTAATAAAGAAATCATAGATACTAAGGGAATTTGTTTCGCTCCGCTAGCCGAAAACGGCGTCGGTCGCGTATGCAAAGACATCGATGCCAAAACTTTGGGGCAAAGTAATTACACTAATGACGGTAGGGAGCGAGTTGACGACACGCCATCCCTAATAGCACTCTCCGAGTCTCCTGTTCATTTACATGATGAGCAAGGGACAAAAGGAATCCACTCGGTCTAAAGATCAAAACGTTACAAACATACAAATTAACGATCCAACTCGAAATTGAATTATAACTCTAAAGGGCGACTCTCATTTAACTTGAAATTAGTTCGATTCTCGGACCCGTAAACAGATGGCCACGAGTCTTTTGTTCGACTCGATTCCAACTTTCGGCTGTTAGATCAAAGGTATTAAGTTTAGTGCGCACTCGAAAAGGCCCCTTTTCTTTCATTTCCTCTGCATCAGAAGTTTTCTTATTCCCCCAAGCTGGTGTTCGGGAAATGGAAGACATTACTGAGTCAATAGACGCCCTGTATAAACCAAACCGAACGCGAGAGTCAATAAGATCCTCGCTTTAGAGTCCTCGTTTAACCTAACTTCTGGAGGCCGATGTGCTGCGCATCTCTAAGTAGCCACCACTTAGCTTCACTTTGTAAATCGTGCTCGTTAATCAGTGCTTATCAATCGAGCACTCATGAATGGATTTGGGTGAAACTCCGATAAAACATGTCACAGTTTCAACGCGTGTCTCGAAATAGTGATGAACTAAACGTTTGACGCAAAACAGAACGTATTCCCAAAGCAATTATAACATGTAGCGGTAATGGGTCCCGGGGGATAGCTCGGCTCAGCGTTTCGATGACCTCGCGCCGATCTTGAACAGCTAACGCTTTTCCATTACAAATGAACACTAAACTGGCTGTATTTTCCACAAGCAATATATTTCGAGAAAGTCTGAGTTGTGCATAAAACGGCAACTAGTCGTGACATAAAAAGAAGCTAAAAGGGGTCATTCGAAATGTCAAATGGTTGACGCTCGACATTCAGGAGGACGTCTTAATGCCCTGGTGAGTTATGTGCGCACATTATTAACACTAAGTTCTAACATTGATTTTATGACGTCACGAGCTGCGTTCAAGAAACTTTGCGGGGCCATTTACAGATAAAAAGGCGAGACAGTTGACTTGATATTCAAACAGAATCTGTCGAAAGTTGGGTCGTTGAGCGCGAAAAAGGCGAGTCAGACAATTCTTCGGCTTCGCGAGCGAAGTTGGTCGCGGCGGTCCCCGAAGGCGCTACTTGTCTTATTTCCGGGAATTTTACTGGAACGTTTTGACGTGTACAGTATGCATGGATGCATGTCGTAATACCGCCGCCAGATGCTCAGAATCAATACGCGGAATGTTCGCTCGGATCGGACGCAGATGTCCGTCCGCGGACCGATAGCCCGCACACGTACTTTGTTGTTTTAAATTGAACTTTTTATTTACAACGAACAAAGTGGTCGCGTTTTCAAAGTAGTAAATGTTGAATTTATTGCTCGCATGCGCATAATAAAAGCTACGTACGGGTCGTAATATAACTGGAGCACTTTCAAGTGCCCGAATCTGGTGAGCGTTTTTAGTTCCTACGCCATTAATAATAGAGCTTTTACGAGACTTTACCGAATCATTACTTCGGTTAACGCTTATTATTATTACGTGAGTCTTAAAAAGTTTTGTAAAGCTGGGCTGTTGTGAAATCACCCTTTGTATTTATGGGGCCGTAAGCAAATCTTGATAGGTAGCTTTATATAATCTTGAACTGTTTTATGGCAATATTCTGTTTTGATATGTATGGAATGTTAACAATATAATAGTTGTTGAATTAGTATCTATATTTAGTTTTAGGTTACATTCAAACAACAAAACTTCCTAATCAAATTTAAAAAAGCCGGCTAACGTGCTTTTAACAAATTATACAAATTGTAACCACTTAAACAAAATCTAAATCAAACTCGTACAGTACAGTATAAATAAAATCGGTTCAGATGTAAATTTGCAAAGTACGAAGGAAGACTATTAGTCACAGCTCCTGAGAGAGCGGCAACTGCACCAGTTGTTTGCAGGCTCCCGCGGGACGACCAGCTCAGATCAAACATCTAGAGAGAACATATATCATACATACACATAGAAATTGTCGAGTCTCTGGAGAGAAAAGAGAGTAGTTGAGAGAAATGTAATGCTAAATTTGCTAAAATAGAAGGACTGAATCGTATTTTAATAATCATTAATGAGACAAAAACTGTTAGTAAAAATGAACCTACATAAGAAATAATACGCCAGTGCGAAAATGATACAAGCTCAGTTTATATAAATATTATTTCTTTCGTCATTTGTTTTTTTTTCTATTCTAAATAGACAGCTACAAATTCAATAGGTACGATATTCACTAGCATGTATTACGGATCAACATATTAAGCTTTGTATCATCTTCTCCCAGCATAGATGCAGTACAGTCTGACCCTTCCATGGGAGTTTGTTCTCCGCCAGCAAATATTGCCGTTGTATTAGCCAGAGCCTCCAGTGGCTGTAACGAGACACCACTTTTGTTCCTTTTACATTTACGCTTCGTTTTTTTCTATGAACAGTTGCGGCTTCTTTTTCTATTTTACTTCTCCGTTTGGTTGGCTCTGAATTTGGTTTAAACTGTGCTTAATTTATTGTTTCACAATTACTTGTTTCTTGTTTAAACACGCGCAATAAAGAATTTAAAACAATAAGTTGATTATATGGCAATTTGATTTTAATTTAATAACGTTCTTATTCAATACAATAATTTTGGTTTGTAGGACATTTTTATTCCTTTTCTACCTGTTCAATACTCGTATATAATTTTAACTTTATGACACGCCATTTGCATTTCAATACAGTCTTCTTTGCAGTATATATTTGCAAATTTATCTTTCATCTAAAGCGGCGGCAGTAAAAAAAGTTTCAATAGAAACAGTCGCGGCGTCGCCATATTTCGCTCAGCTTTCGCTATAAATCGCCAGAATTGAAGCTCATCTGCATATCTTGGGGATCGTCTGAATTTAGAGGCAGAACTGTAAGTTTGCACGACTGTTTTAAAGGTCCAATTACGCGTAAAAAGCCGAGTAGAAATGAATTCTACAGCGTTTATAAAGTCAAGTTGACTGTTTGATTACGACCCTTAGCGAGTAAAGTTACGGTCCTGGCAGACTTTGTTTTGGAACGCATCGGCTTGTTTATGAAGTTAAATAAATAGAACGTACAATTAAAAAATGTTCTCTCGTTTTGGCGTTGCTGGTTAAATCAATTTCAGCTTTAGAGGAATTATTAGCTATAGAGACACACACATCAAATTAGAACCAGGTTAACAATTTAACTCAAATTTTGAAATACATGCAAGAATTATATTATTATTGTTGATAACTTCTAATAAGCATTGCAAGTCTCAGTGAACGAAATTAGCCGAGGAATAAATGGAACCGTACTTTTAATCAAAGCAGTGGAAGGAATGTTTAATATTTAATCGAGTGCGTCGTTACTGCAATCGTAAAACAGCCGCCGTTAGACGTCAATTAGACGCGAAATTTGAACGTTTTCGGTCTCTGAATGCGTAATAAACCTTTTGCCAGGTAGTTTAATTAATAGCTCGAGATATAGTTTGATCTCAAGTTTAAGTTAACCAGACGTATTTAATACTTAAAAAAATTAAGAGGAATATAGAAGTTTTCTTCTTTTTTGTTTCAAATTTTTTTGAAAACCGTTTGCCCTTGCTCATAAACGTGTTTAGTACAAGGTTCAACACGTACCTATACATAAATGCGTCTGATGGCATTATTCAAGTAATAACATGAAACAAGTTCTCCATTTAAAGAGTCCGGACCATATTCGGCAAGACAAGCACAATCTGCTTCCAATTGAAGTTCAAGGTTGCATTTATAAATACATGGTTGGCTTCAGCTTCCTTGTACCGGTTCTACTTTAAAGTATTATTACCTGGAGCTATTATAACCTTTACTTCATTTAATTTAACGACCATTTTCGGTTGAACTTCTATTTCAGTTTTTTTATGATATGCTAATCCAAGAAATTATCTATTTTCTTATAAGTTTCGATAAGTTTTTAGAATAAGCATTTCCGTGAAGGCTATCTTAAATCTTAAGTCGTTAATCTAATCGTCAGAATTTAGGTCAAAACATAATACTTAGAAACATCTGTGTGGATCTATCTTGCTTGCAATTGATTGGCTTAAATGATGACACTGTAACGGATGTTGGGATGACTTTTGTAAGATACGAGGCAAAATTAAATAAATAGCTTAAATGAAAAAAAATTTACTTCAACTAGAACCAAAAATGAGTATGTTATTTATATTAGTAGAGCATCTTTTATTGCTCGCCTCGCTAGAATGGTTACCTGAAGTTAAAAATCTGTCGCCAAGCACCTAATGTAGTGTTCCAGGAACCTCGTTGAAACCCAGTTATTCCAGACTAGGTATCCTCTACTGGCCAAATGCCTGGCTGTAGTGTTCAATAATATACACTTGTGGCTCACAAATTGACTAATAGTGATGCTGATTAAAATGATATATACGTACAACGGAAGCACATCAATCTTAATTTTATTCAAGATGATAATGATTTATTATATCCGATTGAGAAAACGGAAATTTTCAAGCGTACTGTGATCATTGGTGACGTCAATTTTATAAATGTCAATGTGAGGCAAAGTGCATCGAACCAATCTCCAGTGCAATCAAGCCAGACCGGTTAGACTGGGATTTAATATTGAATTAATAACACCGATTAAGAGGTGTAAAGAACAAGCCAGATATCTTAAAAGTGCCATTTGGGCTGTAGATATCTTGACATGTTGTAACTTGATGCTGCAAAGATTTGAAGAAATTTAATAATAATTAAACATTACGAGATGCCTGTAAATTAAATATTAATTGCTAGCACAGCAACTGCAAAAGACAAATCACTTTGATCTTCAATATGTATTACAATAACAATTTAAGAGGCTTAGCATTTAAAATCAATCTCGACCCGATAGTATCTAACAAAACAAATATTATTAAGGCAATTGTAGTAAATACGTTCAAGAACGTCTATCTAAACCTATTGTTAAACCAATCGAAATGTCTACAAAAGTTCATGGTTGCGACGCAATCTAGCACCACAATTACATTAATTGACAGATGCAAGGTAAAAAAGACGATGTGACAAGTTGAAGTAAAAATAAAAAGACTGGAAAAGTTTCAAGACTGAGACACAAGAGATTGTTATAAGTTGTTGCCAAGAAAAAGACTCAAAAGGATGTCGCTTGCGGACTTTGAATGGAAGTAATTGGTTAAGAAAAAGTTCGAAGTAAAATTTTAAGGAAACTAAACTCGAGGTCTCTTCAGAGCAATGAATATTAAATTAAAATTCAAGTCATTAATAACATTTTTACAATTATTCTGTAAACAGCTTATTTGCTATTTTATTTTCAAACTCTTAATCCATGTATTTGAAACTAAGTATTTTAACCTCATTACGTTCCTAATGAGTAATTACTGTGTATGTATGAGCATTAGTGCCGTCTGCAGATATAATATTATCAGCACTAGAATAAGTTAAAGAGCTGTCATAAAATACGTATTTATGTTCTGTGGTATTTACTATACCTATAGGTTGTAAAACCACTTAACTATTAGTAGTATAGCCATTAGTAATTACATCAACACCGGCGCAAAAGATGCAGCTGTTATTCTGTTTCTATCTCATAAGCTACAAGAGAAAAAAACCTTTGTCAAAAAGTTATTTTTCTCCTAGCCAATAAACTTTATCATTATCAACGCGTTTCCTTGTCCGATCTCCGCCAACTCGCCTTTTGTAGGTCGGACTATACTTAAAACTTACTTAAACTTACAGATTTGGGTTTCTTCACGCTTATCTTCATCCTGTGAATTTTATGGTGTACGGGAAATGATAAGATTAAAATTTGCTTGTTTAACTGTCCCTTTAAGGACTTTCGTACTCTAGTTGAGACTGTTTTAGAAATTTTCTTTAGATAAGCTTTGCTGTGTAATTTAACGTTACTTTTGCGAACGTAATATATTCTGCTTACGTCTAGTACACGATCATAAATTAACATGAGAATTCATAGCCAGGACTTTAAAATATTTTTGTCAAGAAATTAGTCAATTAGTACGTTTTAAAGTCTTGTCGGAAATGAAGTGCTTCAAGCAATTTATTTTTGAAAAGAAATTGAAGTCCCGAGCAAATTACCACTTAAATATAAAACTAGCGGCTTCAAAGTCCGACGGGTGGAAAGGGCTTTTAATTTAGTTCGCTTTCCCGAATCGAAGTGAAAAAAGTAGGGTCGAATGTTTTTCTAAAAGCAATTTAATCTAACGTTTGCTGATGTAATTCCATGTTTGTTTTGTTAGGGATTCGGTTCAATTAGGGATCCGATTAGCGTTAACGTCGACACTCGGTTTGATCGGTCGCTTAATGTTTTTTAACGGTCAATCAGAATTTGTATTTACTTATATTAGATTTCAATATCTGTACACTGCATACTATATATAGTAAGTAATTTGTATAGCCTAGCTTTTACTAGTATAATTTCAGACGAGCCAATAAACTGGTGTACATTTCTATATTTTCTGTGAATGCAATCATGGCCAAATGTTGTTAAGATATGTGTTTATGATTTTTTTACAACGTTCGACAGATAACTACGACAACAATTACTACGATATTCATCAACTGTAAGACTTCAAAATATGACACGACGTCACATGTCAAAGATCAAGCATTGAAAAAAAAATCGTTGCACTAGGTAGAGTCTTTTAAAATAATACAAAAACACACATCCCTCCTCACATTTCACTTAATCGAAATAAAATGTTCCCGCTAAAGAGGAATTCCGATAGATTCCCGTAACAGGGGATAACACTTGAAACGACTGATTAATTTAACTGGCATCCGAAGGATTTACAATAACGCAAAGGCAATATATCTCGCCCTTAATACCATCGAAATAAAGCCTAATTTTTAACGTAATCCCGTTACCAATCCAATTCTCTGCAGAAACGATATTGGCAATGAAAATCTTTGGAATATCTACGGGGAAAAATGCCGGGTCCGGAATTTTGTAAAGGTAACGTTATTACTGATTTTGCTACCTTGATTTTATGAAACTCATTGTAATAAGGAAGTAGAGGGAAATACATTAAAAAGTAATTTGTGTATTCAGATATCGGAAATCTGAGAGAAGCAAAAATATAAATATATATTATTGCTGAATGTTTTCTACTTAAACATAGACCTTTTTTATTTATATAAAAGGATATACTTTTCTTGAGGTCTTATAAATACTTATATGTAATTCAAAAACAAATAACGAATAACTTCTGTAACAAAATGTCTATAGAATTTACCTAAAGCACATTTTAATTCCAGCGGTAAGCTTTACAATCTTGTCGTTTTTGTTCTAAACAATCTGAATTCTCAAGTCAAACACGATTTAATCCTGAATTTGAAAGAGTTTAACCAAAGGAAGTTTCCGGAACTCAATTAAAGGCAAACTTTTTGCCCGAGGGATAATTGTGTAAGGAACCTGTCCACAAGAGTTAATCGGTAACAAGATTACGCACTGAATATCAAAGTGAATTCGACAGGGATGGACATGATTGGATAAAATTAAATCGAATAATCAGTTCGTAATTCGAACATTTTACAAGATTAAAACAAAAGAATTAAGAATTCAAATCAGCCAGAGATAAAGGCATAAAGAACAATGCAGAACGCAAAGAATATAAAGCAATTTAAAATAAGAATCGATTTAAATATGCCCATGAGTAAAATAAAATGTTAAAATTCGTTTGCTGTTTTTAAAGCCACTGCTCTCTTGTTCGCAAGGAGTTTGAAAATCGAACAAGTAAAGTTAGAAGGCGAGGCAAAGGCAAGGCCGGTTAAATCACACGACACGATCGGCCGGAGCCGCTTCCTGTAGTGGCTCACGACTTGTTTTTGCGGGCAGCATAGAATAAAGAATATACAGATACGGTGCTTACTTTTGGTACTATATAATCATATGTAGCCCTCTATACCTTTACACAGTTGAGACTAGGAGCCTTCTCTCGCTAAATGGGAGATAAATAGCCTAAAACCAAGTGCATGTTCGCGGATCACAGCGCTAGTAAGAATTATGGAAGTAAAAAGAACGGATAGATTAATAGGAGTAGATGATAGAAGTTGTGTTAAAATGTTAAACTGTATTTTTAGGTACAAAACTGAATTAACTCTACTTTAGTCTTTTTTTCTTAATGCTATGTATTCTTGTACTTTTTATTTGCATATTAATATAAACCTCTAAGTCTGTGTAACAATAAAATTCTATCTAACATACAAAAATAACAAACACAAAGGTTCAAAATGATCTTTGTAATCCCTTAGCTTATCTTCTATTCATGTCGCTATCAGAGAAGTTGCCTCTTAGAGGATTAACACCACAATGTAGGCATTGAACGCGCCGTCTATTGTCCCATCTGGGTATTCTATTCCATGGCTGCAGTAAAAGCCGTGTGTAAGCCGGTTCTTAGACCGGTTCCAATTGAACGAAATAAAAGTATATCTTTTTTTTTATATCGTAAAGGTCACTGTCGATAATGCACGTCGGTGATTTGAGTTTCGAAACACATGATATGGCTTCTTAAATTATAGGTGTTACTTAAAACGTGCTTACTGTTGTCCGAGTGAAAATTGGTTTACAAAATAGAATACGCTAATGATAGATTTAGTGTAATAATAATGTGGGTAGATTGACGAAATGGGAACTTTGTTTGAAGGTATAATGGTAATGAACCCCAAAAGATTGAAAAGTGTGCCATGGTTGTTTCAAATTAACAAAATGTGAAGGCACAATGTAAATTCAATTCTTAAGAAGTCAATCTGATAACGTACTTTTACAATCAAAATTACCTTTGCCATTTTAGTTCATTTTTATTCTTTAAATAAATGCCACCTAAATAAAAGAAGGTAAATTGACTGGTTAATTTAGAACAAAAACGATTAGTCATAGTTGTTAATTAATCAAGAGCCAATCTTCTAAATTGTGAGTTCTAAAGTTTTAGGGTTTGATTGATTATTCTAGACTCGGTCTGGTTTTGATCTGAACCTTAATTAGAAACTGACTGAAGCTTGCGCAAATACAAATTATTAAAGTTCTCTGACTCCATCTCCAAATTGCGAATTAACAATTCATGATTCATTTTTTCAGCAGGTGTAATGAATATAAATAAATTGACTTTTGGTTGAAGAAGTCGTAAAAAGTGTGTCTTTAATAAAAGTAATATGTACTAAAATCCGTCTGTAATTGAGGACGGGACAGCAAAAAAGGGTGACATAAACTATGTCAGAAATGTTAAAGGAGACCTATAAATTAAGTCCGCAGCAATAAAAATCAAGGAAAAGCCACTAATTAACATTAAAAGAGATTTTATGTATGGGAACTGACGTACTACTGAAAAAATGGAGGGCGTAGAGCAGAGCGCTGGCAAAAGAGAAATTCTCGTCTCAAAGCAGCGAGGATCGAGTGTCGTCCTTTTTAAAGACCAGTCGTAAACTTTATCGTTTTTAGCGCTTCGTACGAGAAATGAGAAAACGCCCGGCGTTCTGATACCTATCTACTCATTCTGACTGAAATCGAAAGCCACCTTTTTATGGCATCATAATAAAAAGCTAGTAGTTCAATTTTATTCTCCTAGCCTTGCAAGAACGTCGACTAGTGCTGAGTTTCAAAGATTCAGCTCTCGTATTAGAAACGAGATACTGTGATGCGTTTGTGTTACATATCTATATATTTTATTCAAATAGATCGAAGCATATAAAAATAAATAAAGCAATAAAACTGATAAAGAATATAAATGGCACGAGAATAGAATAATACTTGGCTAAGAATAAACTGATTTTGTTAACCCACAAATCTTCGGCCGGAAATAAAAGTCGTTGAAGAAATCATAACTATCAGTTGAGATGTTGTTATAAATTAATTATTGGTTACAGATTAGGATGGTTATATATGAACGGAGTCTAGAAACACGTGTTTGCTGTATTATACTGAAACAATGTTTCTTTTTAAGTAACAAAAACACGTAAAGTAGAAACCTTATTAGCAGCAAGTCCCAAAAGATTTGGACAAAAAAAGTAAGCCGTCGGTGATAATGAGTAATCCCCACACTCCTGCATCTTTCTAATCAAACTTGTACAATGGAGTTTCGACCAAAATACCTAATCAACGGAGCTAATCTTGGAGGAGTTTCGGAATCCAATGAGCATACACAAATCTTTTATAAGATAAAGATCCTAAATAAATTACTCTCGAGTTTTTGAATAAGTTAGTATATCTGTGTTAGTATAAGCGTGCCAAAATTAATGATAAATTCAGATTTATATTTTACTAACTGTTTTCCGCGTTATTATACGCGTTAATCTGGGATCAAAAGTAGCTTAATGTGCTTATCCAGAGTCTAATCTCCGTACCAAATTTCATAGAAGTAGGTTTCAGCCGTTTAAGCATTAGGAAGTGATAACACACAACTAACGAACACATACACACAAACTTTTGCATATATACTAGTAATAGTAGGGTCGTACCATATTTTTGGAGTTTCCCAAATGAATCATTTCTTGACTGAAAGACCTTTATATTTACAAATTAACATTGAAAATCGAATGGTCGACGTCACCATTATTTTAAGACCCGCTAATCATAATGCATCTAGATTAGATAACAGCCATGAAAACCGTCGTGTCAGTCGAAAAAATTGTAAAAAATATGTTCTAGTATCTGATAAGCACGACTGCACAATTTTGAATGCAATACCTAGCGATAGGAAAATGTCAATGACTTAGCCAAACGGAAGACTACCAAGGTCATATTCATTACTAAAATATAAAATTAGCTACTGTTAAATCTAAACTAAGTAACTTAAATCTAATGTTATTCACCCCTGAATATTGTTACAAGTATGTAGTTACTCGATTACTAACATATAGGTAATAATTCTTGGTTTTTTATTACGAAGATTTGATTGGTCATATAAATTCGAACATGAAAATTTTGGTGCAATTTTTCCTCTAAAAATAATCTTTAATTTTGAGAAACTTGAAAGCAGAGTATTTATAAATCCAACTTTAAAAATCTCGTGCAATATCTGCCAATGCTTTTTCAATTCCCAGCCAAAGTCAGGCGTGCGCCGACGAAAAAAGAAAAGTGATAAACAAAACCTTATGCGGAAAATTCAACTGAAAGATATATGGTGTATTTTTGTTGTTTGCACATGGCAAGTTGTTCGTAGCGATTCCAGGCCGCGTCACCGCGTGCTCAGAATTTATAGCTATTTGCAGTTCCAGACTTTCTGTTTTCAACATGTCATGGTTCAGCATGACTTGCTTCAGTTTAGCCCCTATAACTGTAACTTTACATGAAACGGCTTTAATTCAGTGTTTATAGTCTAATTTAACTAAAGTTACAAAGTAGAAACCAGTTATAACTTTAACAAGAATTTTGATACTGCTATTTGTTTGACGTAAGATATGATTCCATCAAATAGTATCTCATCTTAATTCTAAGAATTTTCTTGCAAAAACACATTTGCAATGTTTCAACTCGTAGCTGGATCAGTTAAAAAGAAACTAAAGCGAAACAGAAAGGATTAGCGAATGAATCCTTTTAAAAACATCAGTTATTCTGTCAGAAGGATTACTTACAGGCGTCTAGACTTCGCTTTTCGCTTTAGAAGCTAGACAAGGTGCAATGAATTTTAATTTTACTAAAACACTACTTGCAATACTGGAATACAAAATTTTGAACAACATCACAAAGGATGTTTTTGAATAAAATAGGTTAAAAAACTTTTAGCAAATATTTTTCCAGTAACGGCGGCTGAAGTCAGTGTGAAAACAAGCTCAACATTTTCTAGAACAAGTGCGACTCCACTAACTCTGGCAGTAAACACACGCGGTAGGCAATGTTTGTCTGTACACAACAGTAATTTTCTTGGGCAACATTCGCCGTTCTCTATAATGGTGCTATTAAAACACCACCCACAAGAGTAGGTAGAGCAAATTGCCTGCCGACGTGAGTCCGTATTTTACAATCAAAACGTTGATTTGTTCAGACCTGCCAGAGCTGCATTAGGGTACATAAATTTGCTTACTTAAACGATAAACTTATGCGAGGAAAGCGAGCGCAATTGTTTAAAGGTAACCGGCGGACTTAAATTCTAATTTATTGCTACGAAATTATTTTGGTACATATTGTGATATCAGTTCAGACTTTTTATCCTGAAATTTGAAAAATGTAACGTTTCGTGAGCTACCACCATAAGATCGAGTAGTGTAGTGAACCAGCACGAAGGAAAAGTTCACAGTTTTCTAGGAAACGATTGTAAAGTATTTAAAAATATTCCGAGGGTTTCGAGCACATTCACAACTGTAGCGAAGGCACGAGTAACCTTGGACGAAAAGAACAGTTGCCTGTATCTAAGCGGGTATATTATGTTTAGAGCTCGGTAAAAAACTGGACAAAAAATAAGCGGAGCCGAGTGTACAATTCGCTCGGCGCTCAGATTATAACGATCCGAAACAGCGCCCTTGGTTACCGACTTCTTTTTTCTACAGGACGCAAATTCGAAACGATCTGTCTTTGCCGAGCCGACTTTCAGAGCCATGTCGTGATGGAAACAGATAATTGCTGAATCTATTGTATCGATAAGTTGTTATGTTGCAAATGATCCCATTCTAATCGCTTCCTTATATTACGGCCATAAATTTGTAGCGAGCGAGTGAAGGATAACGTAAAGGAAAACATTAGTTTCCTAGCGCCAATTATAAACGATCATGATGATGCAGTTTCCTGTGAACTTAAAATCTGTGCGAACGACCGAAGATTATAATTTCCTAGTAGCACTCACACTAAGGAAATATCCGAAGTGCATATGAAAGGCCACGCACACGAGCGAGCCGGATGACTAAAAATACGATATTACGAGTTGACATTGAAATGTTAATGCACTCTGGGGCACTCTGGCGCATTTCTTGGCCATTTTGCTCGAGAGGCAGTAATAAAATCATAACTCTTTTTATTTTATCGATTGTTTTGACTGCTATAGCCTCGATTTTGAGTCGAATCGCGAGGGAGTGCGTGTAATGCGATAATGCGAAAAAATGTATTGGGTGTCATTGCTCTCGAAATTATTTGCGTAGAGCGTCAGACGTGACCGCGCCGACGCTCCAACTATTGCAATTTATCCGTCAATTCGTACATTTTATTTTATATTGTTCGCTTCCAAATTTTACGCTACGTTAACTAGTTAAGAGATACTTCTTGTTTTACGATCGTTGAATTTATTGCTCCATCATAGATTTCCGATAAAGTTTTCATTATTAATCTCTATTTCTGGAGGAGCGTTTTGTTTCAGTGGCGTACGTGCTCTCATACAGTCGCTTTGTTTTATTGCACAATATTTATTTTATATTTCAGTTTATCTAGTATATTAACTGGATAATATATTATTATGGCCAATTATGGTCGGACTTGTTCAGACTTGTAAGGTGGTGTGTTGTTGACATTGTAAGGTGAAACCTCTTTAGAATTTTTATGCCTAAGCACTTCCTTATTTATAAGATGAATAACATTATACTGGTTGTGAGCATGACGTGAGTAATTTCAAACGTGTTATTTTATTGCACTTGATAACTTACAATTACTAGTTATAAATTAAACATTTATTTTATTACTTATTTATTTATTTTATTTTTAGTTATCTATGGCTAGTGTGTGTTCGAATCCCGGTCTATCAATAGTTATATCGGAGTGTTTCCGGATTGCATGTTCTTGTATCATTATTTCTAGTTAGTTACTGGTTTAGTAGGAGAATTCAATTTCTCGGTAACGACTGTGTCGGTCAATTGATGCTTACATTGATTATCATCTCTACCTCACTTAGCTTCAATTTACTTTGCATTTTCAATTTGAGTTTCAATTGCTTTGGAAATGAATTCAAGTTTTTTTATTACAGTTTTTATTATCTAGTAAAAGTTATCACTTATTCTACGCTCAAAGAGTTTTATGGTATAATCAATGTTGGTAATGATCGAATTTCTTTTTATTTATGCAGTTTTATGTTTACTAGTGTTTATCTTTTAATCTTAAATATATAATGTATTTTTTGTAATTTATGAAAATATAACTTTATAAAAATCTTATGGTATTATTTTATGGGTATTTATTTTTGTTTACTTGGTCTAACTTTTTAATGTCACGATTGCACTTTATTATTTTTTTTAGTGTTGCAATTAAAAATTAAATAAATATTTTTGTGTAGTTTTGCCTAATTGAAACTTATCACTTCCTACCTACGCCTATTTAGATTGAGTAAGGTTTTTGTAGAACGTTATCAAAACGTCACAGAAAAACATGTTTACAAAATATAAAACAAGTTATTTTCGCACTATGTTGACTATTTAATTCGAGATAAAAATATATTACGCGCATTTTATTTTTAAGTTCGCACTTTTTATATTTATTATGTTGGGCAGTATGGGTATGTAACTTTTGTATTTTTATTTTAGTATCCTTCGATGGTAGGAAGAAAATTTTAATTGAAGTTGAAATTTAATATATAATTAGAATTTTTTTTTATATAAACAATTTCATTTTATTAAATAATAATATCTGCTTTAGTTTTATGTGATTATTAAGTTTGTAAAATATTTTCGAAATATTTTATAGAAAGATATATTTTTTTAATAAAATATAGAAAAAGTTTTGAACTTTAGTTTCTGGTAAAATTTATATTTTGTCTACTTTTTAAAAATTAACCTTCCTAGTGTTTTTTTTTTAATATTACTGACCTGAGTAGCATCTGTGTAGGGTGTTGATGAATTTTTGTCGACTAGCTGGGAGCCGAACACCACTCCACTCGACGTAGGCGTCATCGACCGGACATCCGAAACTTGCTGAGGCACCATTTTGTTAATCCAAAAAAACAGCACAAAAAAAACACAGTTCACGCTGGTATTGCACAAAAAAATCACTAAAAAAATTGGTTCAAGTTTATAAAAAAGTTTTCAAATTTTTTTTTTTCAAAATAGAGTTTCCGACAGTCCGAACGGAGCGACTAGCAACCTCTGTTTGCTTCCGAACCGTGGCCTCTCGGCGGACGAAGCTCCGGAGACTTCCCAGTATCTGGAAACTATCCTCAGAGCTTTCTCTTCTAGAACGGATCTGCTACTATCTTCTTCGTTAACGAACAGTCCAAAAGTCATAATTTTAGCGGGGTCCCGGCCGCAGTTCAGTTAGCACTGCGGGGCGATCGTGGCATAATCAATCGGGAGATTTGTTTTGTTGAGTGCTCCGGCGGCTACGTGTGCACTCCGCGATGACAGCGAACGTACTGAGCGGCGACGCGACGGCGAGCGCGCTGTCAATAGAGCGCTCTCAGCTGTTCTCTCCCTCCCCTCGCGCCGCGCGCCGCGCCCCGCAGCGCCCTGCCACTTGCATGGAGCAGCGCGCCTCGCGCGGACGTTGCCTTAACTACGAAGTACAAGTTATTATTCTGTGCTGCGGCGCCTTATCTGCTTGTACCTAGTTACAATCAACACACAGCTAACTTGGCTGACTATTATGATTTAGGCTTTGAAACTACTGGACCGACTTGAATTTTTTTACACTTTCTGGTAGCTTTATTATTCCCGAGTAGTCTATAAGTAGACTACATTATTTTGTTTATCTATATTTAGTTTATCATTGCAACTTAGATTATTTTAGCGTAGCGCCTGTAGCTTCTTCTTCGTATGAGCTAAGTGGCCAAGCTCTGTTGTCGAGTTTTCAAGATGCCCAAAGGCCTCTGGCTTGGCTTAACGGCTGCTTATACTAAAACTAACAGCCGGGACCTACAATTTACGGTGTCATCCGACCCACGGTAACGCCCAGATGAAAATGGCACTCGAAAAACGACAGCACATGCACAAGACTGTCTTTTTAAAAGTGGCATATTTATCTGGGCGCTACCGTGGGTTGGATGGCATGTTAAATTATAGGTCCCGGCTGTTAGTCTTAGTACTAGCAGTTGTAAAGCCAAGCCAGAGGCCTTCGGGTGTCTTGAAAATTCGACACCAGAGCTTGGCCACTTAGCAGGCCACTTTTTTTTAAATTTGAATAAATAATTATTTATGTTGGCAAATTATAAGCGAGTTTCAGACTTCATGAGTCAACTTTATGTACCTACGGAGATTAACTTCAACAGTGAATTTGCATAATAATCTACTTAACGTTACATTTATATGAAATGCTTATTTAATTTAGTAGGTATAAAATCAAGGTTTATTTTTAGGTTTCCCTTACCCAAAGGACCTTACTAAGTTATTCCTAACACTATCCGTTGGTCTGTCTGTCACCAGGCGTATGAAATTCCAATTAAGCAAATACGAGTACGTATTTGCTTAATTGGAATTTTCACTGTATGAGATTTCTGAGGCTGTTCTTCTAAAAAAAGCTGTTTTTGTAGGTATAGATTCAACCGTACGGAACCTATAGCGTGCTAATCCGACACACACTTGGCCAGTTATCAAAGAGCGATATTAAGAGATATTATTATATCTTAATTATATTAATATATTATCATCTTAATTATATTAATACTAGCTGACCTGGCAAACGTTTTGCCTTAAGTACAGTTAAAAACAATATAGTAATTGATCAGTTAACGAGCGGGATGAAAAACGATAAAACTACTAAAATGGCCATAAAAAATAGGAATTGGTGATAAATAAGTAAAAATTTCGGATTGTATGTATTTTTAGTAACATATTATAAAAAAAAATTAAGGATGAACAACTCTTATCACTTAAGGATATGGAAAATGATAGTAGCCGATTCTCAGACCTACTGAATACGCATACAAAAGTTGGTAAAAATCTATCGAGCCGTTTCGAAGGAGTACGGTAACTAACATTGTGTCATGGAATTTTTTTTTTTTTTTTATTTATTTGTTTCACACACGGCTGGTTATCCCCATTCTGAACCATTTCTAGCTCGTATTATGGTTGCTAGCATAACTGATATACTACATATACATACATACATACTATATATAAATACATAATAATATTGAAGACCCAGACCCACAGCCAACAAATTTAGTTAAGCACAAAGATGTTGACCGGGCCGGGAATCGAACCCGGAACCTTCTGATTAGCTGTCTGGCATGGTAACCTTTACGCCAACGAGGTTGTCATATATTAGTAGAAGATATATTATTTGTCATAAAATTACATAACAATTGTAGTATAAGTATAGTTGTTACATAATTGATTCAGCACAATGCATTAACAATTATTCAGTTTATACTAGTTATATTATGACTGAAAACACGATTAATATTAATGACTCATCTTCATAATGCAAATGTAAATACATAAATATGTAGTTAAATAATTTGCGTTCTATTCGTATTATTATCGTACCTACCTTTGAAGCGATGAGAGCTCAGTCGGGCGTGTGGCCGCCTTACGTCTAGAAAGTCGTGGGTTCGATTCCCGCCCATGAGCTCGAGTTTTCGATGAAGATTTGTGGCTTTAGGTACAGTTTGTAAAAATATAACGATATTTTTTTTTCCTCTCAAATACGCCTGGTTAACCCCATACTGAACCATTTCTAGTTCGTATTATGGTTGCTAATACAACTGATAACATATACATACATACATAATTTATATAGATACATATTCTATCTTATATACATTTTTTTATGCATTTAGGCTTACGCTTGACCACAAGTCATCTGATCTTAAGTGATATTGCGATCTAGGTTGGAGCGCGCTTGCCTAGAAGAAACCAGTTCTTTATTTTTCATATATTTTTAATAATTGTTGTTATAGCGGCACGGGAAATACATATCTTGTGAAAGTTTCAGCTTTCTAGCTATTACGGTTTCTGAGATACCGCCTGGAGACAGACAAACAGCGGAGGCTTAGTAATAGGGTCAAGTTTTTACTTTTTAGGCACAAAACCCTAAAAAATGACAAAAAATCTCGTTTATTATATGGGAGCCTGTTTTTACCTATTAAGTACGGAATACTAAAAAATACCCTAATCTTATTACTAATTAATGGATTAACACCCACATATACGACTATTTAAAGTAAACAACAGTTTTAATATGGCAATACAACATTTATCAATAGCTTGCCTATTAGGGCAACACTGAGACTAGTTACGTACAATGTTTAACCAAATCTGGTAACTAGTACTAATTTACTCCATATTTTGAATTAATTAATTAACGTCAGGTGTCTTTTTATATCCGCCTTTCAAAAGGTGATAAACAATTAAAGATATAATGTAAACTCTATGTATATATATTATAATAAACTATATAACGAAACTGAAGGGATTGTGCATTTTATGGCGTTATAGAGAGTGGTCGTTTAATGGAGAGAATGTATCATTGTATGGAATACAAGCTAAACTAACTAAAGCCAATTGATTGAGACGTTTTAGAGAGTTTTCCGTTAGTGACGTTACATGGAGTTTACACTGTACTTAAAGTGTGACGCCTGCAGCTCGGTTAACTAAGGTGATCTGGTGCGATCACCTTAGTTAATGACGGGCGTCCAAACTGTGGAAGTCCTTGCCGGAATCCCTGTTCCCACTGAACTACAATCTTACTGTCTTCAAGGCGAGAGTCAACCGGTTTTTTTCTGGGTAAGCGCCCTCTATCCTAGATCGTCATATCGCTTAACATTAGATGAGATTTGGTCAAGTGCAAGCCCTAGGACCAGCCGTTTGGGCTCTGCGTTGTCTATAGATGAATGAATGAGTCAGGACAAAGAGTCTTATAGTATAGATGACTTGAAAAATAGTCGAAATAAATGCTATTTGAATTTGAAAAGAAGTTACTGACACTTTTTTTACTGGCACTATTTTATTATATTTACTGACCGACAGACGGTTCTTTTTCCTTCAAAAGTGATTATTTCGTATAATATAGCAGCATTTAAGTCCCCGCGTCCTATTTTTCGATACAAATGCATCGCCTTAAGAGAAGCCCTTTATGCCAAAATTGGAGTCTTTACGTTTGGACTGACGCGGCCGTGTGATTATTTCGAGTCAAGTCATGGGGGTCCAATAGTGATGTACCTACTGCTTGCTTGTTTTTCATTCAATAATATTCATTTCATAGGTTCGAAATTCAAAACTAAAAATAAATAAAATAACTGGCACATAAAATGCATATTTAGTAGACAAATCCTTGTCAGCAAGTCCTACTAAAAAAATGGCACAAAAATACATATTTAATTGACAAATGCCTTGTCAGCTAGTGCTTTTCATAAATTGATCCTAGAATTTACTCTTGAGGAAATACTTCACAGATTTGTAAGGTACAATTATAATAACGATTAAATTTGTTACTAAGATTTTTTATATAAATAAAAATTATTATTTAATTAATTGAATGAAATCAATGGCAAAAATATCTGGTTTTCACATTTGATTTCCAATAAAAAATAATTATTTTTTTAAATAATACTGTAAATTAAAAAAGACATGAATAGAAATTTTGTGTTACTAATACCTAACACAAAACCTTTAATGGGCAGTGTAAGTAAAGTGTAAACTCTATATAACGACATTGAAGTCACTGTGCATTTCATGGCATTATAGAGAGTAGTCGTCAAATGCAGAGAATGTATCATTGTATAAAAATACGTAAATATAAGCTAAACCAACTAAAACCAATTGATTTCGACGCCTTAAAGAGTATGTCATCAAATCGAGTGCTGTTACATGGAGTTTACACTGTATATCTAAAGCATTTATACATAATAACCTTTGTATTACGACTTAAAAAAATATATTATCAGACATAGACATTTGAAAAATTTGTTAGTTTTTAACTATTGGCTTATTAAGGCCTGCAATAAAGAAATTTAATTTTCAAACAAAAATCTAAGTCAAAATCTGTTCATCCTTTCGAGAGCATGCCACAGCCTATATATGTATAAAAAAACCCGTTTTTTTCCGAAGTATCGGCCCATCACTATTCTAAAGCAGCCAGTAGGTATGTGGTAAGAATGCCGAACACCATCTGCTGTGTTTCGCCGTTTGCCCGCATCCTTTGCAATAGCACTTTTGAAGTATTTTTTTACTTTAAACTTTTTATATTAGAACCCTCTCGAAGAAATTGTGTTAGTAAAGGTGTTCTAATTTTTTTTTATCCTTGATAGGTTTGCGTTTGACTACAGCTAACTACAGCTAGCCTGATGTTAAGCTGCACTGCAGTCTACGGTGTGGCACGCTTACCTAGAAGGTACCTATTAACTCTACTTTTGAAGGCCCCCGGATGATACCTCTCAGGAAACAGAGACTCAGGTAGTGAGTTCCAAAGCTACGCTGTCCTAACAATAAAGGTTGACGTAAAGCGTTTTTTTACGAAAGTTTGGAACTTCAACTCTGTATCGGTGTCTCTTCACTGACTCTCTGCTCGTTCTGTAGTAGAACGGAGATGGTTTATTGATAACACCATAGTTACTAGTCAAATAATATAATATCATTACAAAAGTAGATATGTATATATGTAGTAATGTCAATTTTCAATTATATTCTAGTAATATAATATCATTTCAATAGTATATGATATTAATCAAAATGACAATTTTCACTACTAATTCTAGTAATATAATATCAATACAATAGTATATGATATGAATCAATTGTCAATTTTCAAATTTAGATAATCATTTATATTGTAAAAAGTTTTATCTAATAGCAAAACCCTGTGTGTAGTGTTAAAGCTGGCGGTGGAAGGTGCATCCCGGACAGTCGCAGGTACGCGGTTGTAGATCGCGGGCCCCAACACGTAAACGGACCTCTCCAATTTCACAAGTGTATATAAACCGGCGTTTTCAGTTAGTAAGGGTGTTCTAATTTAAATATTTATAGCTCAATGAAATAAAGGAAATATAGAATCTTCGTGCCCTCTCACCATAACCTAATGTAGCGCCTGTAGCTCGGCTAGCTAAGGTGATCTGACGCGATTATCCAAGCTAAGCAACGGTTGTTGCGGACGGTGTTTGGATGGGTGACCATGCACAACACTGTCGTTTTTCAAGTGGCATTTTCACCTGGGCGCTACCGTGGGTTGGATGACACATTAAATTGTGAGTTCCGGCTGTTAGTATTAGTCGCAAGCAGTCGTTAAGCCAAGTCAGTGGCCCTTCACGACCTCGTTAGCGTAAAGGTTACCATGCCGGTCTGCTAATCAGAAGGTTCCGGGTTCGATTCCCGGCCCGGTCAACATCTTTGTGCTTAACTAAATTTGTTGGCTGTGGGTCTGGGTGTTAAATATGTATTTATATATAATATGTATGTATGTATGTATATGTAGTATATCAGTTGTGTTAGCAACCATAATACGAGCTAGAAATGGTTCAGTATGGGGCTAACCAGCCGTGTGTGAATGTGTCCTAATATTTATTTATTTATTCAGGTGGTTCGAAAAACTCTCGATACCAGAGCTTGGCCACTTAGCTTATACGAAGAAGAAGAACTATAACCTAATGAGTGTGAGCAAGAGGCAGAAACTTTTAAATGTTTTCTTTATTAACGTAAGTTGTACTACTTGAAAAAAAAACGTAAATCACATTTGGTATTTAAGCATCCGTACCTAAAGATTAAATACGGTATCCTAGTACTAAGCCTCATCCAAGGCCAAGGGCTGTGTGGCGTGCCTCGGGAGAGGCCTATGTCCAGCAGTAGACGAGCATAGGCTGATGATGATAATGATGATTACTAAGACTCCGATGTCTGTCTGTCTATCTCTCTGTCTGTCATACACAACACTCCCGACTACTATATTAAACAAAAAAAAAACTATCGATTCATCCGTTTGGAAGCAACAAGTAGGTACAGTGTAAACTCTATATAACGACACTGAAGGGACTGTGCATTTTATGGCGTTACAGAGAGTGGTCGTTAAATGCAGAGAATGTATCATTGTATGGAATACAAGCTAAAGCCAATTTATTTCAACGCTTTAGAGAGTTTGTCGTTAATTCGAGTTCTTAGGGAACTTTTTTAGGGAAAAAAAGCTATAAGTAAGAAACCACAGACAGACAAACACACATACACGCCAAATTAATAAGGCTCAATTTGTGTCGTAGGTAAAAAAACAACATTTTTATATAAACTCATAATATAATTCTAACGCAAAAGAAAATAAACCAATTTTCCTTCAAATCAACATAATTGGAACTAATTTCAACGAGTCATTCACTTCAGTTCTATGAAAGACTTAAAAATACGACGATTGAGGCAAAAATAACCAATCAGAGACATAATTATATTAAAAAGCTTGTTACGCGAAAAAATATCGTCTGGATTGGTTTCTTTTGATAAGAATCTATAGATATTTTTTTGTGTGGATTTTTTCAATGACACTTTTTTCTTGAATAAGAAGAAATATGTTTTCTTAATTGAACTGAAGCGTTATGAAAAATCGCTTTTTACATTTATTGAAAAAGCAAAGGCGAAGATTAGGACAAAATCTTGATATTACAGTTTTTTCACTATAAATTGTAAACGTGAAAAAATATCTTGGCGGCCGTTTAAAGAACCACTCTCAGAATATTTATACTTATTTTGGTACCAATCAAACTTATGAATTAGAAATAAAACTAGTTAAAATTATCTAAAATTATATTATCTAAAGTTTTTTGAACCAGTTTTTTTTTCCTAATTATAAGTATGATTGGTACCAAAATCTTCTAATATATAAAATATAATAAAGAAAAGGCCTGACCGATTTTTGCCAAATTTTATACGCGTATTTAATAGGTTTGAGAATCAGCTACTAACTATTTTCCACACCCAGTGAGGGATTGGTTGTTCACCATTAAACTTTTTTTTTGATTTTTTTAGCTATAATATGTTAAATTTTATTTTTTTATAATGTGGCATTAATAAATACATACTAGCCTAAATTTTTCCTTTTTTGTCACCAACCCCTATTTTTTAGCCATTTTAGTAATTCATATATTTTTCATTGCGCTCGATAACTTATCAATTATAGCCCAGCTCTACAAAAATCTTTTTTTTTGTTGCCCTGCATATTATCGCAAATTCTTACGTTTTTAAGTGCCCAGATTACGAATATATTCGTAAAAGTACTAAATTTGCTCGTTTCTACAAATTGAATCATCATCATATCAAAGGCAACAAAACCACTGTAGACCAGTGTAGTGTTTTTAGGCAAAACAACGTTTGCTGGGTCAGCTAGTATATTTTTATTCTTAGATTGGTTCTTTAGACGGTCTTTAAGTTATTTTCTCAATATTTTTTTACCATATTTATACGATTTATAGTAAAAAACGGTTAAACCAAGATTTTCGATTCTTCGTTTTAAATGCGGGCTGCATCATCCCGCTGTATTGCTGATTTATTTTTTGGCCCAATATAAAAGGAAGCTTTATATCGCGAGCTAAATTTCTTTTTAATTTTGATTTTAATTTTCAACTCGTGTAAAAGAAAGGTGTTCCCAAAACAAATTGTTAACTCACTTTAATAAAAGCGTTTGCAATCCCAAATCGCCGATGTAATTTAATTTCTATTTAATTGTTTTTTATGAAAACGTAAATTGGACGATGGCACACAGTTCATTATGAGGCAGTGGGTTAAGTTTCTTTTACATAGTATTTTTGTCGAATTTGATTATTTTTATAATAGTGGAGGTTCTGGCATAGAAGTTGATTCAGTATCAGAAAGGGTATTTCTGTTGTTCCTGTCTTGCTTTTTGCCAGTGGCATGAAAATTTATAGGTATTTCTACTTACAGTTTTATCCTCCTATAAACTAATAGTTATGCTACTTTTCGTCATATTTGTTTTACATAATAACTAGCTGTGCCTTGCTGTGTAAGATAGTAATTTGATAGATAAATGACCATGCATGTAAAATACATATGGACGCTACTAAGGTCTAATAATACGTTTAATTGAAGGTCTATGCTGCTAATCTTAGTAAAAGCAGTCTTTAAGCCAGTCTTGGCTTGAAAACTTTCGACTACAGCTTGGACACTTATCTAATACGCAATTATTAGTGTCTTACAATTACCTTAATTATTATTTTTTTCTTGGTTCTTCTGACAGACGTGACCTACAATTTAACGTGTCAACCGACCCACAGTATGATCCATATGTAATTTACACGTAAAATACCAGTTTTTAAAAGACAGCCATGTGAGAAAAAAGACAGCCTAGTGAAAATATGTATTTATTCTTCTACTGATATATCTATTATTTTATCAATTATTATTAAGTTTGATAAAAGTTGTCCTACTGAATGTTCGCTGTGACATCTTTACGAGAATAATGAGAAATTATTGTAAGGATCTTTCTGGCAATTTTCGAAGTTTTAATTCGGGCTTTCAAGAGAATAATTTATGATTTTATTACTTTGTGCGTTAGAGGCTTTTAGAGTGTTCACTCACTGCGACCGAACTCGCGGACTTTGTGTCTTACAGAAATAATAAGAGAAACGCACTATGTCCTATTTTATTTGATTTTTACTACACATAAATACATAACATATGAATGTTATGAATGCACCTGAAAACCAACAAATGTAAATAACATAATATATTTTTTTTATTATTATTGTGAAAGCAACAATATGGACTCGTTTTTCGCAAATATTGACTACATTTCAATAATGAATTAAAATTATATCAATGTAAAAATGAATGAATGGGTGAATGAATGTATTTATTTTCCAATAAGTCACAAAGATATTACATTTCACTTATAATACTAAACTTCAAATTGGAATCGTCAAAAAATGACATTAAAGGGGCTATGTCAAAAAATAACAAAAGAAAAAACTTCATGAAAATGTTTCTTAATATATTTTTGTAGGAACTGATGTTTGTGTATTTTGTCTTCACTCCTACGTATCCGAGTAGAACGTATAAAAAAATGCAAGTGCATTAATAAATCGGGCGTAGTGCGTGAAGCTTTCTCGGCAGCATTCGCTCCAAGTTTGTTCGTAATGTGATGAAATAATTAAAAGAAATTATTCCGGGCCGAGTAGGAAGTCCACTGTGCGGTTATTTATTACTCTTGTTTATTTATTACGTGACTGTGGCTCGGTGGAACAACGTCTGCTTTTCAATCTGAAGGCATTTGGTTTGATCCCGGACCCTACACCAATGACTTGTTTTTCAATTTATGTGTGGATTTGCACTCGCTTTACGGTGAAGAAAAACATCGTGAGGAAACCCTAATAGTAGGAAACCCTAGTTTATGCAACTCTAATATACAAGCTTCCATGCTTAGTTTAGAGATGCAGGCTCATTACTTGTAGCTTATAATACAAAAAGTGTAAAAGTATAGATATAAGAAACATTTTTTTTATAGATAAAACAAACAAAGAAGACTATATAGATATAAGAAACATTTTTGCTACGGATTGAAAAATAAGAACTGTACTAATAAACTATTTGATTTGATTTGATTGATCGTGAGGAAACCGACACGTTTGAGGACCACAATATTGGAGAACGATTTAATGATTTAAATTTTAAAATACTTATACATTGTTTTGCATATGACTAAAACAACCTTGAAGAGGTAATTTCTTCCACCCTTGCACGAGCTAGTTTCCTCAGACCATCTGAATCACCAGGTCAAGGTTTCTGACGTCACTGCCATTGGACACTAAAATCAAATATTACTCTGGTAGATTCTCTCAATGCATGTCATGGATTATAATAATATATTTGTGTACTAGCTGCGCCCCGGAATCATACCCGTGTTTTTTCCAAGATAAAAAGTAGCCTATATGTTAATCTAGACTCTAAATTCCAAAAAGTAGGTTATAAATACAAAGTTAAATAAATAAATATTAGGACACATTCACACACGGCTGGTTAGCCCCATACTGAACCATTTCTAGCTCATATTATGGTTGCTAACACAACTGATATACTACATAATATACATACATACATATTATATGTAAATACATATTACATATTTAACACCCAGACCCACAGCCAAAAAGTTTAGTTAAGCACAAAGATGTTGACCGGGCCGGGAATCGAACCCGGAACCTTCTGATTAGCAGTGCGGTATGGTAACCTTTACGCCAACGAGGTCGTCAAGTTCTGGCCCTAACTCAATGGCAGTCAAAATATTTAATAAGCTGCCAGAAAAGTTAAAGGAAATTGACAAAGACAGTACTTTTGAAAATAAATTAAAACTATTATTGTTGCATAAATGCTTTTGCACTATTGACGAATTTCTAAACGATAAGGATTTATTCTTTGCATGCAAATAAACCGGCTCACTCCTCTTGTGTTGCGATACCCGAACAGGGTCCGTTATGAGATTACTACTTTTTAAATGGCATTATAATGCGCTGGAGTACTTGGTACTCTCAGCATTATGCTGAATTTGCTCCTTTTGTGCACACACCTGAGTTTATTGTTTTAAATGTCTATTTGTATCTAAGTGTGCATAATAAATGTATTTTCTTTCTTTCTTCCTTTTTTCTAATAAGTATGCCATAATGAAGCAATAAATGTATTGTGACTTTGACTTTGAAGCTATCTATTATACATACGAAATTTCATAAAATTCTGTTTCACCGTTTGAGCGTGAAGTAGTAACAAACATACAGATTCACACACAAACTTTCGCATTTATAATATTAGTAGGATAACCAATTGATTTAGGCACAACTTTGGGGATGCCCTACTGAACTGCCATCACCCATTCACCAGTTTTTCGGAAAAGTTGCAGAATCTAGAACAGTGATCGATTCGATTCAATTCAATTCGGGTTCGATTCCCGGCCTGGTCAACATCTTTGCTCTTAACTAAATTTGTTGGCTGTGGGTCTGGGTGTTAAATATGTATTTATATATAATATGTATGTATGTATATGTAGTATATCAGTTGTGTTAGCAACCATAATACGAGCTAGAAATGGTTCAGTATGGGGCTTACCGGCCGTGTGTGAATGTGTCCTAATATTTATATGTATATTTATTTATATGTGGTTACACTCCCTGCTGTTGCTAGCCAGGCGATGTGTAGAAAAAGCCCTACTACCATATAGAGGTTTCCTCACGATGTTTTCCTTCTCAGAAATCTCAATCTTTTTGGTGATCGAACCAACGACCTTCGAGTCCTGAGAGAGCTTAGCTGGCGACTGAGCGGTTATCACTTTCAAGTCCCTAGTCACCAGTTTTTATAGAAGAAAATCCATTCATCTGCCTGTGATACACAATTTTAAGAAGAGTAATCAGTTTGCCTACTAATCACTTCGCAATCATCATTATTTTACATCTGTACATTGTGCATAGCACAACACAAAACCATACCATACCAGATTAGACAATAAGCATACAACTTAGTCTGACTCATTTCCGATGATTAAGAGTTTAGATTTACAAAGTTCAGTAGAGCGGTTTCAGGTTGCATTGAAACGGAAAAATATAGTGCGTGTGATGACTCAAATTGATAGTTAGGAAACCTTTTTTGTTCAATCTCTATATATAAAGTTGGCCAAGTGCGAGTCGGACGTGAAGAGTTCCGCACTGTTGTTGTTTGTATTAACCCCCTCGCGATCAATATTTATATTATTTAATTTTTTAAATTTAATGTGATAGTTTATATCTTATATATAAAATTTCCGTGTCACAGTGTTTGTTACCGTACTCCTCCGAAACGGCTTGACCGATTTTTACCAAAGTTTATATGCGTATTCAGTAGGTCTGAGAATCGGCTACTGCATATCTATTTTTAAGGCAAAACAACGTTTGCTTGGTCAGCTAGTACATTTATATATTCTGTGTAAATTTAAAACGTCTAAGAGGTACCGTTTTTATATATAGCAAAAAATACGAAAAAAAACTCGTTTATTGTTTAGGGGTTCCCCCCATCATAATTTATATTTTTAGTATAAGTTATTGTAGCGGCACGGACAATACAAATATCTTGTGAAATTTTCAGCTTTCTAGCTATCACGGTTTCTAAGATACAGCCTGGAGACAGACAGACAGATAGACACGGAGGCTTAGTAATAGGGTCCCGTTTTTCCCTTTTAGGTACGGAACCCTAAAAATGAATCCCTATATCCCTTGGTTACGGCATCACTCGTAAACTAGTGGACTAACGTCATGGTGCAAGTCGCAAAGCATTGGAACCATTTCACGCCATCACGTGTAAACGGCTCGAATAGCATCATGGTGCAAGTCGCAAAGCATTGGAACCATTATTATATAAAACAATCTGCGCTGTAACTAAGTACCTACCAAAGCAGAGCCAGAGACCCAACAGAATTCCAACAAATAAACATTGTACCATACATAGCTAATCAGAACTGGTATTTATTGTAGGACAAACAAACATACTCCGTTATCAACGCACGTGTGTATCAGTAGTTTGAATTGAAACAATAATAATTATTGTGCCCTTTATCTCTGGGCTAGTGCGTATGTTTGACGTCGGAACGTGTGCGGGGTAGAGATGTACTTACTTAAGGCAGTTCGATCAAATATATACCAGATTCACTATTACATACAAAACAGCACTAAAACTGGCATGAATTTACTATACTATTGTCTATAACGATATACACAGGACAAAAAAATATGTATTTCAATTCAAGTCAACCTTACCATTGTATCTTAAGGTTGAGTTTCGACATAAGCCATCTTGATCCGCGACAATAGCTATAAAATTTTGTGACCGTACGCAGTGAGCGTTAGAAAATTCAACTTTATCACTATACTAATAACGTTTAAATTTCTCAAACTCAAATAAGACCACTCATATTTGTGTTCCTATTTTCGTTGTCGTTTTTAGAGACAACACCTTTTATATCTAGTACATTTTTGATCGAAGTTAAGTCAACAGAAGACAAAAATCTTTTAATTTACAGGTTTATCGCTATAAATCGTAAGGGGGCAGTATTGAAAAACATGCTTAAAGACCGTCTAAAGTACAACTCTAAGAAAATTTATACTTATGTTGGGAATAATCCAACTTTTGAATTATAAATAAAAGCGGTTTAAAAACACTATAATTATGTTTCTTGAACCAGTTTTATTTTTCAAAATGATAAGTCAGTTTTGTACCAGAATAAGAATCAATATTCTTTCCTCCTGTAATATATTTTTTAGCATTTACGAATTCTAGCAAAAAAAAACCCGTAAATCATGATTTTGGCCTTACCATCGCCTTAATAATAAGATTCTCGTAAGCTTGCGGTCGAGTGTAACTTATCTGATGGTTGGTGATGTTGCGGGTTCGGACAAAACGTGGTTGCCTAGAAGAAACCGTTTCAATCTCGCCTTTAGAACAGTGAGGTTGTGGTGTGGTAAAGAACAAAGGAATATATACATATTTTTATTGAAAACTTGTTATATATTAGGATTACCTACTTGATTCAAGCCTTGCCTAGTTAAGTAGTCACATGACATATTCTAATACAGTACTCTTCTTCTTCTTCTTCGTATGAGCTAAGTGGCTGAGCTCTGGTGTCGATACTTTTCAAGCCATCCGAAGGTTTCTGCCTTGGTATAGTATAATAAGTTATCAAATAAATATTTACATATTATTTTTTTCATTTTCAACTGGAATAAAAACTTGCTCCTGTTCAGAGATTTAAATAAAATAAAACTTCAAATAGGATTCGAATCTGAATACCTTTAATATCAAATTTATGAATTCATATCAAATAAATATTCACACGCGCCCTCTATTTAAGTTTCAAAGACTATTCGCAATCAATTCACTGAACATTCTATCCTTGACCAAAATTGTAAGCTTTCGACCCTGAAAAAGGTTTACAGCGGCCTTTGGACTGAATCTATGCATTGCATTATAAACCTTATCTTTAAGAAAATAGAGTTTTGTTTTATGAGGAACCTATTTTGCTTACATATTATATATTTAATTTGCCGTGTTTTATTTAATATTGCGAAAATATGAGTGCTAACAAATCTTCAACATATCTGTCCAAAGGTGCTATTTAAATAGGGTTTGTTTTTAAAGAATTTTTATATCTATGCCACTCAAAATATATAATATAATAACCTATATCGTCACCGCGAGTTAGCTTTGTGTAGTTTTTCACCTAGCTCCATCTATTGACTAGCAGCGTAATCTTTTCTTGCTGCTTGTTATAATGAGCTCCCTATGTACTGGTTGCAGTATTAATATTAGAAGGTAATATGACCGTTCTCCTATCAACACAATGACCTAATGATACACTGACATAGTTAAGAATTCCAACATTGATGAAATTTGAAGCTTCGATAAACAAACTACTACAACTGCAGATGTTTACTAAATGTAGTGTTTTATACATTTAGTATACAACTTTAAAAACAAATTCATATATGTTAACAAATCTTAGTACATATTTCACACACGGCTACTTGGAATGATTTGTTTCACACTTCCATACTGATAGATGTAAATGGTTAATCTTAATAGTGTAACAACCTCGTTGGCGTAATAGTTACCAAGCCGGGCCAACCAGTCCGGGTTCGATTCCCGGCACGGCCATCATTTTTGTGATGTACGAAATGTGTGTTGGCTGTCTCTCTTGGTGTAATATACGAGTATGTATATATTATAAAGTATTTTCTGGTGTGCTAGCACCATAATACGAACTAGAAATGGTTCAGTATGCGGTTAACCAGCCGTGTGTGAAAGGTGTCCTAATATTTATTAATTGGTTTTATAGTAAAAACACAAAATCACTCAAAAGGCAAATAAACGGTAAATCTTACCTATTTAACTCGCTATGACCTTAAAATAGATTACTGGGTCTGTAATGATACCTAAACTTCATGTACCTAATTAAATTAACTGTCACGACCTATTTTTAACAATCAAACAATTTTATCAGTTGACTCGCGGTCGACTCGAAATGTAAGTCAAATACACAATTTTAATTAAATTGATAACGACTTAATTGGTTAAGTTTATGTTTGTTTTCTAGTCATTCTGTGCGAATAACAAATTTAGGAAAAGTTTGAACTTGTGAAATAAGAGACTGACCATTTTTAGGTGTCCATGGGCAACTACGACAAATATTTAATACAATAGTCAATGGAAAAGGAAAAATGGAAGGTTAAACGATATGACCATTTCATTAAAAATATCATAGAAGGAAAGATAGAAGCCAGGAGAGGAAGAGGAAGACCTAGAAGATCATATTTAGACCAAATTAAGGAGAAGGCGAAAGTCATGTCGTATAGGGAGGTCAAGGATTTGGCCGACGATAGAACGACGAGTACCTGGAAAAAACTCCACGGACAAGAACCCAGCTCTTAAATATTGAATGAATGAATGAATGGGTATCTACGACACCAGGGATAAGACTTGATCAGTCTGTCATCAAGAACCATGATAACTAGACAGATGTTTATGGTTCATAGTTGATTTTGGAATCTGTAATAACATAACTAAGGGAGTTCCCATTTGTTTGTCCCTTTTTAAGAGGTCCGTACCTAAAAGGTAAAAACGGGACCCTATTACTAAGCCTCTAATGACTGTATGTCTGTCACCATGCTGTATCTCAGAAACCATAATAGCTAGAAAACAAAAATTCAAGTAAAGTATTTCGCGTGCCTTTGTAGCAACAAATACAGTGTAAACTCCATGTAACGTCACTCGATTTAACAAAAACTCTCTAAAGCGTCAACATTAATTGGCTTTATTTATTTTAGCTTGCATTCCATACAATGGTATGTTCTCTCCATTTAACGATCACTCTCTATAACGCCATAAAGTGCACATTCCTTTCAGTGTTGTTATATAGAGTTTACACTGTACTAAAAATACAAAGAATAAGAAATGTCCCTATACATTAAACGTGTTTTTTTTGCATTTTGTTTAAGACTTGCTGCACCCCGCAGTGTTACCCGCTTTAATCCGAGGCAAAATCGTTAATCCGGAATAAACAGTAGCCTTTGTGTTAATCCAAGGTCAAGCTTAGCTTATCTTCGCACCAAATTTCATCAAAATCGTGCGTGAAGTAATAACAAACATACACACGGACAAACAGAGTTTGGCATTTATAATATTAGTAGGGTGCAGTTAGTAGGATAATATAAATGCTTTAGATGAAAAAATGGCAAAAAAACACGACGGATCCTCCCATACAAGAAACATGTTTTTGGCATTTTTTCAGTTAATGGTACGGAACCATCGATGCGCGAGCCCGACTGGCACTTGGCCAATTTTTTGGAAATGACACTAAATCCTGTGTGCGCGAATCCAACTTCCATTTTTTTTTTTTTAATAAACTAGTATTTTAAGCCCGGAAATTTAATTTATTCCATAAAAAAGTTTATACCAATTGAAAGCCAGCACAAACCTAAGTTCAAGTTAATATCCATAAATATTAACTATAAACTTTACACCATTTACCAACAAGCATTATACTATCTACCCACGCAGGTTACATCGAAAGGTGTTCAGGCCTTGGCCTATTGCCATGCAAATGTCTCGGATTAACTTGTATATTATAGTCGTGATTTGCTACTCGAATATTGAGCTTAATGTCTAAAGGTGAATCTATACTCAAAAATCAGGGAACTATAGTCTTCTTCTTCTTCTTCGTATGAGAATAGAATAGAATATTACTTTATTGTACAACCGCATAAGAAAAACAGCTTAAATTAAGGAATTAAAATATTTACATATTTTAGAGTACAAAGGCGGCCTTATCACCTATGGTGATCTCTACCAGGCAACCAGGAATGGAGAGGGACAGTACAGATAGAAAAAAAATGAGCTAAGTGGACAAGCTCTGGTGTCGAGAGTTTGCAAGCCGCTCGAAGGCCTCTGACTTGGTTTAACTGCTTGTACTAAGACCGGGACCAACAATTTAACGTCTCATCCGACTCACGGTAGCGCCCAGATAAAAATGCCACTTGGATTACGACAATCTTGTACATGGGCACCCATCAAAACAATGTACGCATCAACCGTTGTTTAGCTACGATGATCGCGTCAGATCACCTTAGCTAGCCGAGCTATAGCTATTATGGCCTGTATCTCTCTCCTCGTGAGAGTAGGTCCTGAGTCCCAGCAGTGACCCTTTTAATTATATATTATAGTAAGAAATTGAAAAATGGAAAATCGAATTCAATTTACAAATACTTTCAATAAAATTTAGATAAGACAATTCGAAAAGTATACTGCAGACCTTACGCCTTTAGTAAACCTACGCATTCACATGCGGCAACGAAACGACGAAAAAACTGTTAGTTATATTTCAACGTTTCGCTTGAGTTATGTCTCGCTCTACTATATAGATAGATGAAATAGTTGCGTCCTTATCGGTATTGTTTCGCAAGTAAATGCGAAATGGCCGTTACACAGACGCAGCTGTTTCGCTAGTTGAGTTTCTCATCGCAAGGCGTTCTATCGGTAAAGTGGTTCAAGCTACATACGCTTTGTCTGTGTATTTTTTTTTATTGATGAATAGGCTTACGTTTGACCGCAGCTTGCCTGATGTTAAGCTTGACTGTGGTCTAAGATGTAGCGTTTGCCTAGAAGGAACCTATTTACTCTAGATTTGAAGACCCCCAAATTGTACTTCTCGGGAAAATGAGAGTCAGGAAGAGAGTTCCAAAGTTATTTATCTTAATATATATAAATCTCGTGTCACAATGTTTGTCCTCAATGGACTCCTAAACCACTTAACCGATTATAATAAAATTCGCACACCATGTGCAGTTCGATCCAATTTGAGAGGTCTTAGTTTAAATCTCTAATTATAGTAGCAATTTTAATTTATTGCTAATTATTGTCTGTTATTATTTGACAGTCACAATTATCTGTTAACTCCAAATGATTCTAACAGATGTCGATACCTTTCGACTGGGTTGAGTAAGTAATCAATAGATGGCGCTGCTATGGTAAATCTACGAACGTGTCATATAAGCTACACTATCTATTTTTCATACTCCTAAATGAGGCAAAACAACGTTTGCCGGGTCAGCTAGTATAATATATACTCGTAGTTAAGACAAACTACATAGCATTCGCCTTAATATTTATTTTTTGCATACTTCAGATACGGTTTCTTGAAACAAGTTGTTATCAGTAGATTCCGCACGCTCTTCTTAGAGTTAGGTACTATGTCATCTGTGAATATATTTTGATGGTCATAGATTAGATAGGTGCTCATAGCTCGGCTCACTACCCGTTTTTTACCCTTTAGGTACGGAACCCTAATAAGGCTTCTTGTGAGATATATAAAGGTAAAATAAAACATTTAGATTAGTATCCAAGGTCTAACCTACTCGTATTTCCATACCAAATTTCATTAAAATCAATTGAACCGTTTGTGCATGAAGAAGTACCAAACATACATACACACAAACACTCAAAAACTTTCGCATATATTTCATTAGTAGGATCTCACCTTGGTGATCGCGTTAAAACACCTTAGTTAGCCGACTTCTGGCACTACTGTAGTATGCTAGTATTTACAAAGGCAATATTTCCTAGTACCGCTATCAGCGAATTCCTCGCGAGGTTCCGAGATGTATCAACTCGGTGGTGTGATTTCTGATCGCCTTGTACTTTAGATAATGTTCTTTTTTTTCTATTTTAGGCTGGGTTCTCACCTGCGCCACAATTTGATCTTAGGTTTTTGTTGTTGACATTTCACATCGGTATTCCTATTCGTGTTTTAGATATGCTAGTATCCCTATCAACTCGCTGTTCCCTGTGGTCTCACCCGAGGTTTGTGAGATAATCAAGTAAGGTTGTGGAACATGGCGTGGCATGGCGTGGCAGTGTTATTATTAATCATAATCATAATAACTTTTACAAAAATAACCCTTTATACGAATCTAGGTATTTAAAGATGATGTTTTTTTTTTCAGCAACACTGAGATCCGAACGAAAGTTCGAGATGTCGGATCTGCAGTCATAAACCTAAAGTGGAGTTGAGCAGGACACTTGGCCAGGCGACGTGATGACACGTGGAGCAAGGTTGTAACCGAGTGGTGACCGAGGCTAGGGAAGAGGAGCGCCGGTCGTCTAGCGGCAAGATGGGTCGACGACATTACAGCTGTCGCGGGTCCAACCTGGACCAGATTGGCATAGTACCGAGACAGATGGCATGACAGGAGAGAGGCCTATACCCAGCAGTGGGATACAATCGGCTGTGGATGATGATGATGATGAGGTATTTGCAAAATAATACAATTTTATATAAAGGTAGAATAATTAAAAGTTAATATAAGGTGTCTGTTAAAATAGATGAAATATTGTTTCGTATCCAAGGTTCACGTTTACACCTCGGCCCAATGATTCAAGGTACAGTTTTGCTGAGTTACCTCACGTAGCATATTTTCCAAGAAATTAGACCGCTTCGGAAAAATATACCCCTGTTTGACTTTCTGGTTTGCGTGAGCTTTAACACTAACTTACTTTTGCAGCGCTCAAACGAAACAAAACTACTCGAAACACCTTTATTCCGTTCGCAGTAAGAGTCATTTCGTTTAAACCCGTTCTTTGTAAGGTGTTGAAAAAAATTGTAAATTGAAACTATCGCTCATTTTTCACACAACATTTTGGGCATGTGTGATGCTAAATAATATCTGAAAGTAATTTATTTCAGTTTTTGGCAAGTTTTGGTTTTGCCGTGTCAGTTATGGTATAAGGGTAAAATTGGGGTGGCTTTGAAAAGTTTTCGACTTTATGTAAAGTCGAAATAAATTTGAGGAACGCTACACATTTCAACGACTTATAAAATACGTGGGTGCTTTCTATTGAATGTACTTTTTTAAATATTAATTAGCTTTATTATGTGTAATTGAGATAAATTAATATTTAATGGTTCTTGTCAGTGGAGTTTTTTAACTGATCATTTTAGTGTCAGCTAAATTTTTGTCCTTTCCAAACAACATTATTTTAGCTATTTGTTTCTTCAGAATTCCTTAATTTATCATGTGGTTTTTTATTTATAAGTGTTTTTTTTGCATATTTAATATAATAAAATACACAACTGTTGAAACCAATGAACCTACATATATTCTTACTTGTAACACCACAATTTGTACAGTATGACAATAAATGAATCTGAATCTGATTTTTTAAATCTTGGGAACGATATACTTTCCGTATGGTTCCATGTAATAGATAAGTAGATTTTTAACTGATTCAATTTTAAATTATTCATGTTAAATATCAACCTAAGAATTTCAATCAAAATATTTATGATATGTTATGTTTAAACAACAATCAGGTGCTAACCTAAATTCCTAGTAAGTCTATCTAAAATATTTCTTAAGTAAATAACAAATGAATTCATCAAATATACTGTCGCTGGTATTCTCAAAATTAAGTATTTTATTAAATAGCCCAGACGCCGTATGATAATTTAATTTTGTGAAGAAAATAATTGAAATAATTTGAATTTGGAATAATAATAAACGTTTCTGTAGCGCGAGCGGTTTGATGGGTGAAATTATTTCGTTTAATTAAATATTTTATAAAGAGTCCGTAAAGCTCGCGGTTTTGTGAAATGTTAATTGACCGATTGTTTTGATCGTTACTGATCTACAAATTATTGATGGGTATATTGTTCTGTTAATATTGAGAGCAATATAATGTGCACGGGATACAATTTTTGTATAAAATGCCTTCTATATTTACAAATAACTATAACAAAAAAAAACAATTAAAATACTATATAGGTACAAACTTAAAGATAACAAGAAGAAAACAAGAAAAATCAAAATACTACAATTACAATATTAAAGTTAGCTATATTTATGTATGATTGTATATATTAAATATGATTATATTATATAAAATAAATATTTAAGAAGGCATTTTAGATTGAATGCTATCTTAAATATTTATTATTTTTGACTCCATACTATCATACATGATGAGTGATGACAAAAAAATTTGTAAGCGCCAAGGTGCAAAAACAGTCTTCTTTTAACTGTTATCACTAGGATTATAACTACACTAGTGTTTTAATAATTAAGTACTTTTAAAAAATATTTTTTGCAAAATAAAGAATTTTCAAACTGAAAACTGACTTATACATGATGTACAAACAAATAAAACATTTAAAAGTATAATTGTCCTTATACTTACACAATCAAAGCAAAAGAAAATGAAGTCGGTTAAAGAAAAGAAAGTAAAGTTTCAAATGTTTTTTTTTACATTTATTTTTATTAACTACTTTTAATCAGCACAATACTAACATATTATGTAAATCTCAAAAATGATTTTTTTTATATTAGTACACATTCCACGACTGGTTAGCCCCATACTAAACCATTGTATTATTGTTGCTAACACAATTGATATATCTAAAGCTACTTCATATCGATACATATAAAACAAGACCGACAGCCAACAAATTTAGTACATTACAACAATATTGGCCGTTCCGGGAATCGAACTTGAGACTCTCTGGTTGCCAGTCCAGCAAAGTAAACATTACAGCAAGGTCATCTTTATTTTGTTTATTAACTAGAATATCTTATTTATTTACTATTTGACATTTGTATAATTGAAATTTACAAAGTACCAACAAACTATAGTAAATGAAAACCTAGTTTCTTATCGAAGTGCCTGGTTTATCTCAGTGCCGGCTACATCATAATGATATCATTGCTACATCACCATATTTGGTATTCTGGAACTAGTGTTTTATTAAGCCCAGTCATCGTCTATTTCTTTTGTACTCGAATATTGCTTCTTTTTAGTACTCACTATTTTAGTTTTTTAGTATTCACTATTTTAGTAGTAGCATAAGCAACCCACTATACTTTCCCACTGCTGAGACGCGGGGCCTTCCCTCACAAGGAGAGTGATATAGGCCATTAATCTACCACGCTGGCCAAGTGCGGGGTGGCGGATGACATCTTCAGATATAATGGTCCTCAAACATGCCGGTTTCCTCACGATGTTTTCCTTCACCGTAAAGAGAGTGCAAATCCACACATAACTTGAAAAACAAGTCATTGGTGTAGGGCTGGGATCGAACTAGGGGTCGTCTGATGGACCACCGAGCCACACTCGCAGTAAAAAAGCAGATGTAATAAAATAAACAGGCTAGTGCAAGTCCGCCTCGTGCACAAAAGGCACCGTGCCTATTTTTATTCGTCTTAATATTTGAGCTCTTCCCTAAGTAGGGGTCGTCACAGCAAGTATTTGTTTCCACCCTATTCTGTTACCAATATTGATTGACGACCTCGTTGGCGTAAAGGTTACCATGCCGGACTGCGAATCAGAAGGTTCCGGGTTCGATTCCCGGCCCGGTCAACATCTTTGTGCTTAACCAAATTTGTTGGCTGTGGGTCTGGGTGTTAAATATGTATTTATATATGTACGTATGTAGTATGTAGTATATCAGTTGTGTATATGTAGTATATCAGTTGTGTTAGCAACCATATTACGAGCTAGAAATTGTTTAGTATGGGGCTAACCAGCCGTGTGTGAATGTGTCCTAATATTTATTTATTTATTTATTATTATAATATATTCTACACTTGCTTCGGCGTTACCCGCTTTAATTTGGGTTTAAGAAGTTTGTCCGGTATAAAAAGTAGACTTTGTTTTAATCTAAATCTAACCTATCATCATAGAAAATCTCTTCAAAGTCGGTCCAGCCGTTGGGCCGTAAAGCAGTATAACATAGATTTTGAAGTTAACTATGCAACCTACGAGAACCGCATTTTTTTTTAAAGGTAACAAGTAGCCAGTGTATTATAACATGGCCTAACCCTATCTGCCTATCACACCAAATTTCATCAAAATCAGCTCAGCTGTTTGAGCGTGAAGAAGCAACAAACAAACACACACACAAACTTTCGCATTTATAATATAAAAAATGCGTAGTAATAGTAGGATTGACACGGGATTCTAAAAATAACAAGTCCTACAAAAATGACGGAGATATAATAAACTGCGTGTATTTTTGCAAATGGACAGAAATATTTTTCCGGAAGTTTTCCACCGAATTTTTGTTTTTCCAAGTCAAATTATTACTTCGCTAGTGGTTTACTATGACTTAATACAAAAGGTGAAATGATCACCATAAATCGAGGCTTGTCGAGATTTTTTCAGCGCAGGGTGACTATGATGTGAAAAAAAAACTAAAAGAATTTTAGTTCTTGATATTTTATACAATAAAGAAAAAAGGAAATACATTTATTGTAAAAAAAAATAAACCAGATTTTGAGCGTGAAGCGTTTAGACATAAATAACAACATACACACACACTTACAAACAAACTTTCGCATTTATTAGGATTCTATGAATTTCAGTATTCATACTTCTTCATCCTTGATCGCATTGTAAATTTAGTCTCAAGATTATGGTAAAAAAAAAATAATAATTATATAACTACGAGCTGGCCCGGCAAAAGTTGTTTTACCGTATAAAAATAGATAGTAGCCGATTCTCAGACCTACTGACCTACTGATACATATTTAAAATTTGTTGAAAATCTGTCAAGCCGTTTCGGAGGAGTTCGGTAACTAACATTACGACATGGAAATTTTATATATTAGAAGAAGAAAATTAGATAAGAAGAAGAAGATTACCATTGGTGGCGATTCAGCGGCACACACGACTAAACCATATTTAAAGAAGCCCCGTCTCTTTTCATCTTAGGTGGCCAGAAAGAGACGGCACGCTGTGCACCATAGTCAAACCAACTAAAATAACGTCAAATGTAGAAAATATAGGCGACTTTAGTCCGCACTCATTTGTATCACCTCAATGCCTGCGCATTCCATATTTGACGTGATTTTAGTTGTTTTGTCTGTGGATCAGAACGTGCCGTCACTTTTTGCCCACTTAAGATGAAAAGAGACGGGGCTTCTTTAAATTTAGTTTAGTCGTGTGTGCCGCTGAATCACCACCAGTAGCCGATACTCAAACCTACTGACCTACTGATACGTATTTAAAATTTGTTGAAAATCGGTCAAGCCTTTTCGGAGGAGTACGGTAACATTGTGACATGAAATTTTTATATATTAGTTTACCATTGTCACCCTATCCCTTAGTTATTTACGTCCAAAGTTGCCGTCAGGGGGCCACGGGGCTATTCCGCCATCGGATTATACCACCAATTGTTTTCTTTTCTAGTTTGCGGAGCTTAACTGCTTGGGGGAAATAAGTCTTTGTCGTTTTGTTTTACTGAACAATGTAGCGCCTAAGCTCGGCTTACTAAGGTGGTTTGACGCGATCATCAAGGTTAAGCAACTGTCCAAAAAGTATAAGATGCTAATGTATTTAAAATAGAACATACAATTGATATCATCGAGTCAAAATAATATGCCTACCATTAATAAATTGTTATGTATAATAATATGGTATTATCTATAGAATGATAACTTTAATTTAATTTGAAATGTAGCACTTGTAGCTTACCTGACGCGATCATCGAGGTTAAGCAGCAGAGACTGCCTTTTCATCTGGACGTCAGAGTTTTTCTTCTTTTTTTTCGTAAGTGCTAATTGGTCAAACTCTGATGTTGAAAGTTTTGAAGCCGCTCGAAGGCCTCTGACTTACAATTAGCCTGGCGAAGAAGAAGCGTAGGGACCTACAATTTAGCTGGTCATCCGACCCACATCAATGGGTCAGATGATACGTTCATTCTATTCTATTCTATTCACTGATGTGGGTCCAGTAAGGCGCATAAGCACACGAGTTTGCTTCGCTGGCTGGAGCATGCCTAGTCTAGAATAACTAGCTTTAGAAGGCTGCCGGAACACACTCTTAGATGTTTGGCGAAAGATTTTTCAGCTCGAGGCTACCAGCCAAGTACTAGAAGATGTCCTGCTTTCATGCTAAGGTTTCCTTACGACATTTTCCTTTACCGAAAGCTTTGCTTAACCGCTAAAGTTCATTGGTGGAAATCGAACCTATGACCTTCGGTACGTAAGTCAGCCGCACGCTCCACTGAGCCGCCATCGCTTCACCGTGGCATGTTTGTCAAAAGATGATTATTATCTTAGCAAGTTAGTAAGCCGGTCACGTGTGGGGGAGACAAATCGTCAATATTGTATCAATTATGAGAGAATAAGCGAGGAAACGCTGGAGATTAGCGCATGTTTCATTAGCCTGCTTAGCTGCGAACAATATCGGGATAGTTACACCTCTGATACCGTGGACCTTGCCGGTTTTGATATATTTGATTATTTGTGCCTTATATGCCGCGATGTCATAAGGCTAATCTTAATTTATTCATCTATATTTTTAATATCTTCTGATCTTTTTCTTTCTTCTAATCTTATCTAATAAAATTTCCATGACACAATGTTAGTTACCGTACTCCTCCGAAAAGGCTGACCGATTTTTATCAAATTTTATATACGTATTCAGTAGGTCTGAGAATCGGCTACTATCTATTTTCCATATCCTGACGTGATTTTAATTGTTTTGACGATGGTACAGAACGTGCCGTCTCTTTCTGGCCACCTAAGATGAAAAGAGACGGGGCTTCTTTAAATTTAGTTTAGTCGTGTGTGCCGCTGAATCGCCATCGCTGTATCTGAAAAAGGTAGCCATCTGAAATTTACCCATAAAGGCTGAACCATAGAAGCTGTACCATCAATTTTTACTATTTGACGACCTCGTTGGCGTAAAGGTTACCATGCCGGTCTGCTAATCAGAAGGTTCCGGGTTCGATTCCCGGCCCGGTCAACATCTTTGTGCTTAACTAAATTTGTTGGCTGTGGGTCTGGGTGTTAAATATGTATTTATATATAATATGTATGTATGTATATGTAGTATATCAGTTGTGTTACCAACCATAATACGAGCTAGAAATGGTTCAGTATGGGGCTAACCAGCCGTGTGTGAGTGTGTCAAAAAATAAATAAATAAATAATAAATTGATTTCTATTGCGTAATTGTTCCAAGTCCCTAGTTTTACAGGAGCTTTCCGCCGCACACCTTTTCGAACCAATATCAGCGCAGATGTCCTAATTAAGGACGCAGGACGGCCGTGGGGGGGCCTCCCATAATGAAGGGGGAGTCCCTCCCACTCGGGGGGCTAGGGGGTTATGATCTAGAGGACATTTTTGGTGATTTCGGATTTATTGGGATCTGGAATTTATTTTTTAGAAAACAATTTGGTAAATAAATCTATATGAAAAGTTTACTGTCTATTACGTCGAATACTAAAGTATACATTAACAAATGTTTAGTATAAAAAAATATTTTTATTATTATACTCAAACTTATCCCGGTATTTTTATTATTATTATCATTACCACAGCGGAAGTACACGAAATTTTTAATTTTGTCTTCTATTTACAGTATTTATTTGCTTTTTCTACGTAATTTGGTAGTTTCCGTCTTCACACGAAAACTTAAAAAAAGAAGAATGTAACGCCTGTAGCATGGTAGAACTAAGGTGATCTGACGCGATCATTAAGGTTAAAGCAACGATCGATGCGGACAGTCTTTGTATGTGTGGCTTGTCACCAGAGCTTAGCCACTTAGCTCGCACAAATATGAAGAAGAAGAAGCTATAAGAGTTTATGATATACAACATAAATAATAAAGCTTAGACTGCACTAAAACAACCTTCAAACTAAAGTCAAGGCGTAATTTTCCGGAAAACACAGCGCTATCGGCAAAAATCAACCCTCCGAATAAAAAATATCAAAATAAGCACTTGAAGCAAACTCGTGCAATAATCTGAGAGGCAGCAAACCCCTGATTGAGGCGTGGAGCCTGCGGAAGATTGGAAACCATGGAGCCCTGCTATATTTTACCTTTTTTATTCCTCCTCGATAGTTTCCTATATTGATTTCACAATGTTTGCTCTGATGTTTCCTGTGTTGAGAAAATTTGGAATATTCGGTTTCACGCGAATTGGCATCTATTTTCATTTCCCCAGTTACGGGGTTGTTGGAGTGTTGGTTTTTAGTTTTATGTATTTGTTTGCTGTTGTTTTTTTTTATGTGGAGTATTATTTTTGTTATAAAATCTTGTGGTGTGGTGTTGTTTTATTTATTTTTTATTTTGAAACTGCACTGGATCAACAGTGGTTCAATGTTACAACAATTATACTAATAAGTGGGTTACAAAAATTTAGTAAAAATCATAAAGTAGAATTTTCTTGTTATGTAGGTACATTAAGAACAAAAAAAAAATGCTAACCTGTCTCAAATTCTTTTCCTCATGACATGATTATGATAAGAATAGTATTTTAAAATTCGTTTTAATAGTGAAATAGGTTTATACTCGTAATTAAGTTAGTTTGTAAGTTTATGGAAAATTTTGTATCAGTTGCGACTTCTTCGCGACTAAAATCGCCTATATTTTCTACATTTGACGTGATTTTAGTTGTTTTGACTATGGACAGAACTTACCGTCTCTTTCTGGCCATTTAACATGAAAAGAAACGGGGCTTCTTTAAATTTAGTTTAGTCGTGTGTGCCGCTGAATCGCAACCAATGTCTTTTTTTCAGACTCGTCCTGCAAGTTGCCTACTAGTAACTCCGTACAGGAACTTATTGCGGTGTGTATTGCTCCACAAACACAAGCTGACACCTATTTGTTTGGAGACATTTCTCTCGACGCATCCACTAAGTCTTGTGTCAACATTTGGAGAGAACACCTTACTCCTTATAGGCTTTCCTTGCCACTTGTTCTGTTACACGATTATGAACCTTATTTGTTAAGATTTAAGAATCAAAGTTCCATAACCGACACTCCATCTTATAGGCTTGCACTGAGGCTTTTGTGTTTATTCTAATTTGCATTTTAAGATAATGGTAATAAGGTCGATTAATGAATGAATGTTGTGTTAAATGTATAAGTGTAACAAATTGTGTTTAGGTACAGAGCTGTACAGTGTGTTAAGTTGAATTTTGAGATGTTTCCTAGTGGTACTGGATATTGGTTTTGCTATATAAAATAAAATATTGCTTTTTTTTCTTTAAGACATTGTAAAAAAGTGTAATTGTATTTATTTCTGAAATATTAGCTCATAATTTATAGCAACGACAAAGCTTTAGAATAACTGCAATGAAAAGCAAAGCATTCAAGTTTTCTAAATTTTCTAATAATTACTTTCATAACCTTAGAACATTTTTTTAGTTCTTTTTTTATTTATTTGTGTTACTGGTAATAAACATAACTGTGAATATGTAATTATTCTAGTTAGTGAACAAAGAAGTTTGAAAAAGTAAGAATTATTGTTTCTTACATTGACTAAAATAGTTATGTTTATAATTAAATTGGATTTCTCATTAATGTGTACGTCATTGTACCTTCTTCTTCATCGTATGAGCTACCTATTTGGCTAAGCTATAGTGTCGAGACTTTTCAAGCCGGATGAAGGCCTCTGACTTGGATAAGGGGCTACCATTTCGATGGAATAATAAGTTCCGGCAGCCTCTTTCAGAGCCATTTAGTCCAGACTACGCATGCTCCTTACACTTGTATCGCTGACTAGTGATTGTGTGGTTACGCGCCCTGCTAGCCAAAGTTATATCGAAGACTTTCTATTTTTTTATTTTTTCTGGTACTACGAGTACTTACCAATCTGCAATTTTTTAACAAAAAATGTTGTTATAATTTTTAATAAATTAAATTCGACAAATCTTGCCTAAAAATAAGCGCAATTTCACCCTCCTTATTTAAACATTAAAGAATCTTCAAAACGCTACTTTTAACACTCATTAATTTTAAATACGCTAATTGTACATCAAAACGAGCATTATTTATTCAGTGAGGGTATTCCTTAACGATTGAGGGAGAGATTCGCCAAAGGAATAACTAAATATGAGACGCAATAAGTCTTTAAAAGCTTATTTTAAATATTTTTGCAGAATAGAAAGGATATAATAGAAACCTTTTTATTTTTATCAGGACACATTTCACACACGGCTGGTTAACCCAATAGGTACTGAACCATTTCTAGTTCGTATTATGGTTGCTAATACAACTGATATACTACATATACATACATTCATATTTTATATAGATACATATTTAACACCCAGACCAACAGCCAACAAATTTAGTTCAGCACAAAGATGTTGGCCGTGCCGGGAATCGAACCCAGAACCTTCTGATTGGCAGTCCGGCATGGTAACCATTACGCCAACGAAGTCATCATAAATGGATGAATAGATGGGCACCTGTGCACCAGAGGCGAGCAGGGCGGGTTATTTGATTAGTTTTAGTATAATAAGTATTAGTTTTTAATATGTGGCATGTTATTCTTAATTGGCTGGCCCGATTTTCATGAAATTTGATTTGGAGTTGGTTTTACCTTGTATTAGCACATAGGCCACTTTTTATCCCGAAAACAATGGTAGTTCCCGTGGGATACGCAAATAACTTCAAAATCTATGTAACTTCTTCACGCTCCAACGGCTTGTCCGATTTTGATGAAATTAAGTGTGAAGATAGGTTAGACCTTGGATTAACACGTAGGCAACCTACTAACATTATTCATTCAATATTTAAGAGCTGGGCTCTTGTCTGTGGAGTTTTTCCAGGTAGTTCTGTCTTCGGTCAAATCAAGGGGGTCAAGGGACCTCCCTATACGACATGACTTTCGCCTTCTCCTTAATTTGGTCTAAATATGATCTTCTAGGTCTTCCTCTTCCTCTCCTGGCTTCTATCTTCTAATATTATAAATGCGAAAGTTTGTGTAAGTTGTGTTTGTTACTTCTTCACGAAACGGTTGAACTGATTTTGATAAAATTTGGTGTGAAGATAGGTTAGACCTTAGCAACACATAGGCAACTCTTTATCCCGAACTAACTTCTATTTGTCCCGGATTAAGGCGGGTAACACCGAGGGGCTTAGCTACTTATAGTATATACATTACCCCGTAATAGTTTTCACGCCACTTGAATTCTGACCATTGTCTTCTAAACTATTAAGATGGAGAACTTAGATTAAGTCAAAAAGATAAGTGTTAAAAGGTTATTCACACGTTTTATAGTTATTTACAATTGTTTTATAACGCGTTTACTTCAAGCCCTTTGGTGTTTTTATGGTGGGCTGTTAAAATGTAGAATTAAAGATTAAACTTGGTGGGTGAGTGTAATAAAGTTACGAAGTATGAGGGCGCTATTGCTTTTATTAAAAAGCGAGTTTGGCTCAGTGGTAATACCTAACGTCTGTTTTTCCACCAGACAGCCCCTGGTTCGATCCCAGCCCTACACCAATGACTTGTTTTTCAAGTTATGTGTGGATTTGCACTCGCCTTACGGTGAAGGAAAACATTGTGAGGAAACTGACACGTTTGAGGACCACAATATCCGAAGACGTGTGTCATTCGCCAACCGCACTTGGCCAGCGTGGTGGATGATGGCCTTTATCTCACTCGTCGTGGGGGAAGGCCCCGAATCTCAGCAGTGGGAACGTATAGAGAGCTGCTTATGCTATGCTAAGGCGTTATTGTACCGAATTCAAGCGAGCCTAATTTTGATCGAACTGCCTGATGTGGGGCAGTAGGAATTTGCGAAATAAATAAATATTAGGACACATTTCACATACGGCTGGTTAGCCCCATACTGAACAATTTCTAGTTTGTATTATGATTGCTAACACTACTAATATACTAAGTATACATACATAAAAACTTTATATCGATACATATTTAACACCCAGACTAACAGCCAACAAACTTAGTTCATTACAAAGATGTTGGCCATGTCAGGAATCGAACCCAGGACCCTGGTTGGCAGTCCGAAACGGCAGACTGCTGTCGTCGAAATAAATTTATATAAAAACAATATTGGAATAACAAGTTCTAACTGTATTGTGTGTGTGTGTTTCGTTGGGATAGCAGTATAATTGCGTGCATAGATGGATACGTATTTTAAACGGCAATCGTATGTAGTTACTCTTCCGTTTATTCTCAATGACATTAGAATGTCATTGTTTATTCTAGTTCGCTGTAACCATACCATTATGCTTACTGTGTTTCTGCAGCTTCACTCGAGCTAATAAACTTGTAAATATCCAAACTAGGCATGCTCTATCTTAAGCTAGAGAGCTAAGTCGAAAGGTTACGCACCCTGCTAGTCAAATACCTAGCACTATGTTTTTTTTTACTTTACTCTATCTCCCTCGTAATTCATGCTACCTATTATATAACTAACTGGAGTAAAGCAGGCTCGTAAAGCTATTATAAAAAGTTTACTATTATTCCAACACGCAGTATGAAGTCATTATAAATAAATCAGGTGACCAACGGCCCCTAAACACTGTTCATAAGGTGACAATGCAGTACCTAAACTTTAGACTTTTAATATTGAGCAACAAAATACAAAATGAGGAAGTTTTCTTTTTATTCTCTTTAATATTATATTATTTAGTGTTGGTTTTTTTAGTGGCACTAGATAACATATTTTTTGAAAATTTCTGTTTTATATCTACCTCGGTTTATGAAATACGGCCTGGTGACAGACAGACAGACAGCGGAGGCTTAGTAATAGGGTCCCGTTTTTAACTCTAAGTATGGAACCAATTAGAATTGGTATAGAAAAAAATTTGGAAATTTTCCTAACATTAGATAATAAATAAAAGCAAAATTTATTATTATATAGTTTATTATTTTTAAGCATTTTATTTTTATTTTAAATAAACTTCGTGTAATAAGTCTTATTCGGTAAGATTTTTGTATTAGGACTTCCAGTATCCAGCTATTTACAGGCCTATAACATGCAATAACTGCTATATTAAGGTGAATAACAATGATATCCGTTTGTATATAATATATTTCACCAATCCCTTGCTTAACTTCGAAGACCGTTTCAGATCACCTTAGCTGGCTGAGTTGATAATTAATGTGAGTATAAATTTAACACATGTTTCAGTTTGTACCACGCAGTAGTATTGAATACATTTTGAGAACCATTTATGTAATTTATTGACATGTAATAAATTCTTAGCATAGTTGTCATGCAGTCCTTGACATATTTTGTAAAATGTGTTATTCATTATTTAAAAATTAATGTTATTTATCAATATTCATATAATGAAAGCACTAAAATTATAAAAAAAAAAACTTATAAATACCTAGTAAAATAAATCTTAGTCAGTGTCCACGGGTAAGGTGCCTAAAATGCTGGCGGCATTACCTCGCTGGATCGCCAAACTCATACGTTGGCCGAGGTAAGCCCTTAGGTCATTTGTTCTGTCCACCAATCGTTTGGAAAGCTCATTGAAGAACTTACGAGCGTTTGGGTTCCATGGTCCCAAACTCTTAATATTAATTTCTTGAAATTTTGTCGTAGCACTATTAACTGTGTGTACAGTATATTGTATCACACACCGCACCGCTAGGTTTGGTTCAACAAAACGCACTACAGTTTTCGAGCTAAACGCTTTAATTAATATTAAGTATACGGTTGCGTAAAAACAGGGGGGTCGAATTTCCATGGCGTTTTTTTTAAACAGCTACACATTTGACGATAAGCAGGCTGCATAACTACACGAGTCAGCCTAAAGGGGAGCATGTCTAGTTTGTAATAACTGGCTGTCAAGAAGGCTGTTGGAATACACCGTTAGATTTGGCGATAGATTTTTAAAATTTTTTTTTTTTTTTTCTGAAATATAACAGAATCATTAGTATTGTAAAAACTCCACAAGGACGCTGTTGGAACACACTGTTAGGTACTTGCTTTTAGGGTGACATGATTTCTACAAGAGTGGTCTTATAGTTAAATAAAATTAATAATTTAATTGAATTTATATCTATATTATATAAATTATATTATAATCAATATTATGACGAATTTCTAATTTATTATTTTTATACATTATTTTAATGACGTGTATATCTATGTATACCAATAAAGGAGTATTATGAGTATTATTATTATGAGTATAGTTAGAAAATATCTTGTTAAAAAAAGATTTAAAATATTTAGTGTCCGCTTTTTTTTTCAAATACGAGTCATATGTATAATAGGGGATGTATTTATTCATGGTTTTTATAGAAAATAATACGGGTAATAGTAACTTATTTATTAACATAAGAAGCCCACTATACGTTCCCACTGCTGGGCCTTCTCTCACGAGGAGAGGGATATAGGCCATAATCCACCACGCTGGCCAAGTGCAAGCTGGTGGATGACACACGTCTTCGGATATTGTGGTCCTCAAACATGCCGGTTTCCTCACGATGTTTTCCTTCGCCGTAAAGCGAGAGCAAATCCTCAAATAACTTGAAAAACAAGTCATTGGTATAAGGCCGAGAACGAACCAGCGGCCGTCTGATTTAAAAGCAGACGTTATTACCACCGAGCCACACGCTTCACCTTTCTAATTCGTAAATTAACAAACAAATTTGATATTTTTTTTATTTTCTATTTGATTATGTTGTTTTTTTCATTCTCAGCTTTGTAAATAGGAGGGTATAACCCTTTCAAAATGATCAGGCGGGGTCCAAGTAAATTAAATACCAAACACGGTTTACGTTTAACGAACCGTTTTTGAAAGAAGAATACTTTCCGTTATTTTTTTGTTTCCGTTTTTAAAAAAGGAATGCTTTCTGAGGGTTGTGACTGTTTTGTTTTTGTCGTTTGAATGAATTTTTGTCACCCGATTTGTGTTTTGTTTTTTTTTTTGCAATAGGAATTCGTTCGTTCAATGATAACTTTTTTTTCAACTTACGCTATGGCATTTTCTCTGATTCTGTAGTATTTTTTAAACGTCAATGTAGGTATCTTGTGGTTTATATGTATAAAATGCGGCATATTGAAGTAAATAGCAATTTCTTAAACCAATAATTGTTTTAATTATGTATGTTAGTTGCCCTTAGAATTTTTTTTTTTACTTATGAACATTACTTATGTTAAATCTATGATTGGCGAGCTACGAAATAACATGAAATATATTAACTAAGTTAAAAATACTGGTCCCATTTTTACCCTAGTAATAGTTTCGTAAGAGGCCTGGCTCTGGTGTCAATAGTCAAGCCGCCAAGAGGTGCTATGACTTGGCTTAAGGCCTTACATTACAAGTAGGCTAAAAATGGCCACGTTCGAACTTGTCTTACTGCATCATAATAATATTTCTCAGCAATGAATACAAGCACAAATCCTTCAAAAATATATTTGCCTCTTTTAATGTCTTGGGAATAATTAATTCTGGTTGCTTTTACTTAAAATATTACATAGTATGTTGCCAGAGTTTCCGCAATTTCGAAATTCGTATCGATTTCAAAGCTTCGGAATTAGGAAAATATCCGAAATATTAAAAAATAAAAATATTATTAAACAACAGAGATTAATAGCTGAGATCTTTAAGTTAACGCCCAATTGTTAATTTACATGCTACATTTTATAAGCCAGGCAAATGCATGGTCACCCATCAAAAGACTGTCCGCATAGACCGTTGCTTCAAGTCATCCTAGTTCAGTTTGCACCAGATCACCTTAGTTAGCCGAACTACAGACGCTACAGTTATAACCCTAAAACGCGCGCGGTTTTCGCGTGACCCAAACAAATTATTCCAAAAAAAAAGTCGCTCGACTGACTCCAGTTCAGTTGAGCGACTTTTATCTAAATTACAAATGCAGTACGGTGTAATGTGTTAATACGTACGCACCGTGAAACGCTGTTATGGTCAATAAACATGTGATAATGTGTTGATTTTTGTTTATTTTTCGACCGTTTCGGCTTTAATTGGTACGTATTTGTAAAATTGTTGGTGTCCAGTAATTTGAAGGGCCCGGTTGGATGTTTCGGATCTTAAATTTTAACGAGGGCGATGGGATCGGCTTGCTGATTCACGATATTTGTCCGTAATAAGACTTTTAATTTGCTTATTAATGGTGGTACTTACAGGTTATTTCTTGCCTGCTATTTTTGTTCAATTCCAGAAATAAGCTCTGATAACATTTTGTACTTATTTTTCGTTTTCTATTCAGTTTTTTATGAAACAGAATTATATAGTTTAGGAATAATTTTAATTATACAAAAACAATTATAGGTGAGGCCTATACACAGCAGTACGCAGGGTCGAAATAGACTGATGATGATGATGAAATCAATTATATTAACTCTCGCAACGGATATCGTTTACAATACGAGTACAGCGCGGGAATACTGCCAGAGTTCTTGGGTCTTTTTCAATCAAATTTTCGTGTTCAAAATGACTCTTTTTATATATTTTTTAATACGTGACAAAATTTTAATTGGGGAAAAGTGGTTGGGATCCACTGTCGATCTGCATAACAGAAACATCTGGTATCTAGTGCTAAGCGCAGCGACTCTTCATGAACATGGTCTCCTTACGGTATTTAATAGAACCGATGTGTGTGTGTGTGTGTGATGAAGTGATTGAATGAATGTACACTTAAGTTTATTTGCTGAAATAAATATAAGTATTTTTTTTATTTTACTTGTGCCATTTCTCCTGCTTCATCATGACTATCTCCTATAGACATAATAGCAGTGTCATCAGCGAAAGTTGCATGGGTGTTATACACTGAATGTGGTATATCACAAGTGTATTATAGGTAAAGGACCGATATTTTAACTCTAACTGTTATAATTAACTCTAGACACGGGAATATCACAGATCGTTATTATGTGTAGTGATGTACTTTTCTTGGTAAGTATTATTATCGATAACTTTTTTTAAATATAATATATTGTTGAAGGAAACGTGTTTACGTTACTCAGCAACTTATCTGAAACCAATTTACAAAAGCATATTTTTATAATTGTGATAAACAAATTTTGGTTTTTAGTAACTCTGTTGTGATAGAATTAGAATAATAGATATTTGTTAGCCTTATTACATCGCGTCATATAGGCTAAGTCGAATTACATTCATCAAATCACTTAGAATTAGCAATATCTAAAATTATCGTATGTCCTAAAATAACACATCAGAGATTTTTTTTTTAATGAAGATTCTAAAAGGTTGTTATTTAACTCATTTAGAGAATATAATGGAGTGCTTTCGAGTGCTTAGAGTTTTTTTTTCTTAGAAACTGGACTAAATAAGTTATATTTAATCATTATATCGATAAAATGACTCGTGTCTCGTCTCTAAGCCCTATAATTGTTCCGTTAATGACCCATGGCGTAAATAGGGTTAACAGAGCAAGAAATCCACATGTTTTAGCTATTTTTTATAGCTACGTCGACATTTTGATTGATGTTGTATTTCGCTTTGTCGGCGAATTGTTACATGTTGGCAGATGTGTGAATTTATTTTAATAATAATATTTCTTTATTACAGACACATGACTCATACCAATGAGTTTTTTTATATATATATTTTGTATTATTACTCCTAACAACATTTTTTTTTACTAGGACATATTCACAAACGGCTGGTTAGTCCCATACTGAACCATTTATAGCTCGTTTTATGGTTGCTTACACAGCTGATATACTTCGTATACATACATAAATAATAAATATAAATACATATTTAACACCCAGACCCACAGCCAACAAATTTATTTAAGCACAAAGATGTTGACCGGGCCGGGAATCGAACCCGGAACCTTCTGATTAACAGACCGGCATGGTAACCTTTACGCCAACGAGGTCGTCAAATTACGAGTACTTACTAGTTGCACCCCGCGGTGAAACACGCGTTAATCCGGGGTCAAAAAGGTTAATCCGGAATAAAAAGTAGCCTATGTAATCCTAATAACCAAGTAGCCTACATAACAAACGTTAATGCAAGGTCTAACCTATCTTCATAGTAAATCTCATCAAAATAGGTTCAGCCGTTGGAGCATGAAGTAGTAACATAGATTTTCAAGTTATTTGGTATCTCACGTGAACTACCATTGTTCTCGGGATAAAAAATACCCTATGTTTTAATCCAAGGTCAGATGTAGGCCCGGTTCTATTGTTGTCATAGATAGATGGTTCAAAATTAGGACCCCAAAGCGAGTACCACCATAGATTCAAACATGTCTGTTTGTTCAGACGATAGCAAAATTGGCCAGTTAATATAGATACTAAACTTGGTCTCGCTTGGTCAGTTATAATTTCAACTTTTATCCAAACGTAACATTGTATTATTTAGTATAATATTATTATTAAAGGAAAATGTCCACAATTGAGCGTACCCAGCTTACCTTGCATTACATATACTTAGGACTTTGCCTTCAATGTCATAAATAAAATTATGTAGGGCCTTAACGAAATGCAAATATGTCGCTATGCGCAACAGTAGATACAGTATGAGCAGTCATACCAGTTTTATCTTCGTACGAATAAAGCAGCTAAGGTCTATGGAGCAAAGAGCTCCATCACGAAGGCCTTTGATAAGTAAAAAGTAAATAAAAATATTATTAAAAAAAAAAACATTAAATTCTCATTCATAATAAAAATTAATTATCTATTTCTTTATCATCCGGGGGTCTTCAAAAGTAGAGTTAATAGATATTTTCTAGGTAAGCGTGCTACGTAGACTGTATCGCAGCTTTACATCAGGCTAGCTGTAGTCAAACGCAAACTTATCAAGGATAAAAAAGGACACTTTTGGACAGGGAGCTTTAGCATAAGCATTTCATTATTTATGTCCCCACTGCTAGGTCTTGAGACCTTCTTTCATAAGAAGAGAGAAATAGGCCATAAATTGACGTTTTACCGCAGAGTCATATTTGCATTACGTATAAAATGCCTTGTTCATTTAACTTAATCAATTGAGATTTAGGCGTTACAGTCCATACTGTAAAATGTTGCCAACACCTACGAGTATTCTTGAATCTCGGCCGAATACCACGGCGAAGCTTGTTTAATCAAATAATGGACGCGAAGGGAGCTGTGATTTATTATTGCCATTACAATAATTAAATTATTATGACAACATAATCTTACAACGTAATATCGCTTCTTGCTGTTCATTCGCTAATTTTCAAACCTCAAACAACAAGAAACTTGTTTATATCTATACTATAAGACTCTTTGTCCTGACTCATTCATCTATAGACAACGCAGAGCCCAAACGGCTGGTCCTAGGGTTGTGAAATTTGGAGGGTGTATTTGTTTTAGTATGTAGACGCGTACTAAGAACGGATTTTTGGAAATTCTACCCCTAAGGGGGTGAAAGGGGGTAAAACAGTTTGTATGAAACTTCTTTGTTATTGGACTCCCAGCAATGATTTTTGGAATATGTATAGTTTATATAAAATTAAAAATAATGGTATCAAGTTTTTTTGCCAGGGGTGAACTGAGGGTTTGTAATGGGGGGTGAAAGTTTGTATGGAAAATTCTTTATTTATCAAGTTAAAGTCTTGAAAGTTGTTATGGTAGTAGTTTATTAAATGGTCAAATTAAAATTAAAAAAAAAAATTTTCCAGGGGTGCATTAAGGGGGATGCCATGGGGGTTTAAAGTTAAAAATGAAAGTTTCGTGTTTTTGAACTTAGAGGTGTACAATTTGGAGTGTATATATATTTTAGTACTTAAACGTGTACTAAGAATAGATTTTTGGAAATTCTACCCTTAAGGGGGTGAACGGTGGTAAAACAGTTTGTATGAAACTTCTTTGTTTTTGAACTTACAGCAATGAAATTTGGAGTATGTATAGTTTATATAAAATTAAAAATAATGGTTTCAAGTTTTTTTGCCAGGGGTGAACTAAGGGTTTGTAATGGGGGGTGAAAGTTTGTATGGAAAATTCTTTATTTATCAAGTAAAAGTCTTGAAAGTTGTTGAGGTTGTAGTTTATATGATGGTTAAAATAAATTTGTAAAAATATTTGCCAGGAGTGCATTAAGGTATGCCATTGGGGTTTAAAGTTCAAAAGGAAAGTTTTGTGTTTTTTAAATTAAATACTTCTGAATTGGAATTTAGTATGTGATCCACTATGGTTCGCGTATTTTAATTATTTAAATAAATAAAAAATGGCTTGGAGAACACGATCTAATCTTTCGCATCATCACCAAACTAATAAAACCAATACTTTGGTGATTTAGATATTGAATAATAATCGAACTCATTTTGATATCGTAGCAATGTAATGTTTATATATAATTGGCAAGGGAATGGGATACAATAGAATTTTTCCACAGGTTACGCGAAAAGCGACCTACACGCGGGCGGAGCCGCGGGCAACCTCTAGTTTTAAATACAACGCTAGGGAAATCCAGATATATAAAAATACTAGCCACCCGGCAAACGTTGTTTTGACGTATACATTATTTTAGGGCATGAAAAATAGATAGTAGCCGATTCTCAGACCTACTGAATACGCATATGAAATTTGGTAAAAATAGGTCAAGCCGTTTCGGAGGAGTACGGTAACTAACATTGTGACATGGAAATTTTATATTGTATAAGAAGAAGATATCTCCCTAAACATTTTAATTATTATAATAGTTCAGAGTAATTAAAATAAATATATATTTTAAAATAAAATGTTTTTGCTTTTAGTTACGCAGAAAACCGAAAAAATGAATACTGACTATTTTTGATTTGTAACTTTCGTGTTTTTAATAAATTATTTTTATATGTATTTGTACTGTACAATTAATATTTAATCAAAAATTAACAGTCGAAAAACAGTGAATATTCATAAATGGCACCATAATAATAAAGCCATTAGAATGCGTGAAATGGGTATTATTTTTAAAATATTCTCTTATTTGTTTAATATGTGATCCAAGCCTGGATATCAACCACCCTTAAGTTGAAAAATCTGTAGCTAAGCACCTAAGAGTGTGTTCCGGAAGTCTGTACCTTGAGCGCTAGATATTTCGACTAATTCTAGACTATTATGCTCCAACTTAGGCCCTAGTGGCACTAACTCGTGTGGTTATGGTTAACTATCTACGCTAACTGCTGGTTAAATGCCTGTATCTGTAAAAAATAAAACTAAATCTTTAAGATTGTTTTCACACACGAAATCTTTAAGATTATTTTCACAAACGAAATCTTTAAGATTGTTTTCACACACGGCTGTTTAGTCTCATAAATCACATCCTAAATCATTCCTTTTTTTCTTTGAATAGGCTTGCGCTTGATCTCAATTCACCTGGTGGAGCGTGCTTGCCCAGAAGAAACTGGTTCACCCTTTCCTTGAAAACAGTTAGATTAAAGTCATCGGGGAACAGGGAATATGGCAAATAAGTTCACACTTTGGCAGCCTTGTTCCTAACACAACTGACAAATAAAGCTAGTATGTTAATAAGTAAGTGAATTAATAATATGTTTTTGTGTTTTTCGGGTAAGCTAAGCTCTACAAATGCCACAATATTTCGTAGCATATCAGATTTAACCCTCTCCTGCCTGCCTCATTAAAATGCTCCTCGAATAACTTCACACTCGAAATACTTATTTTGTATGCGCCTTATCAAACGGGTAAGCACGAGATCCAATGTAATTTGAACAGGGGTTCCGATCATAAATGTAATTTATGTTAAAAATAAGTTTTCATTTTCCTACATGTAAAAGAATTTTACAGTGTAAATACTTTTTTAACAACAAATTATTATAATCTTCTAATCTTATAAATAAAATTTCCATGTTACAATGTTAGTTACCGTACTCCTTCGAAACGGCTTGACCAATTTTTACTGAATTTGATATGCGTATTCAGTAGGTCTGAGGATCGGCTACTATCTACCATCTGTTTAGTGATATTGCGTTCTAGGATTAAACGCGTTTACTTTGAAGATAACGGAATATTATTTAAAATTACAGTGTGAACTCTATATAGTGACACTGAAGGTACGGTGCATTTTATTGGTGTTATAGAGAGTGGTCGTGAAATGGAGGGAATGTATCATTGTATGGAAAACAAGCAAAACCAACTAAAGCCAATTGATTTTGACGCTTTAGAGAGTTGTGAGTGACGTTACATGGAGTTTACACTGTATTACACAAAACTCTAACAAAAATGTAAAGTGTAGTTAGTGTCTAATACGAGAGTAAAGCGTAAATAGTAGGTAATACGATTCACGCATTATGTTATGGTTCTAATAATATTATTTTCGTTACGCGGAACCCCATTTATGCAAATAGCCTGTACCTTACGCAGGTGTTTTCAAAATAAACTAATGTATTTTTTGTCTGTAATTAATTTGCTCACTAACGAGTTTTTAATGATGCTTTATTAAATAACATTGCCTTGTTTCTATAACAATTACATTTATTTTCCGCTGAAAAAAACATGGTTCAATATTAGCGTGAAATAAAGTCATTAATAATGCGTATTTTCTAGAACTACTGCTGGTATTTTGACGACTTCGTTGGAATAATGGTTACCGTGCTGGATTGCCAATCAGAAGGTACCCGGTTCGGTTACCTTGTTGGGCTAAATTTGTTGACTGTCGGTCTGGCTGTAAAATATGTATCTCTATAAGGTATGTTTTCCTTCACCGTTTAGCGAATGCAAATCCACACATAAATTGAAAACAAGTCAAGGCTAGGTTTTACCAACCCCAACAAAGACGTTTTTAGTAGATGGTCTTGGTTCCATTCACGGGACGGCCAACATCTTTGTGATGAACCAAATCAATTGGCTGTCGGTCTGTGTGTTAAATATGTATTAAAGTATGATATAAAGTATTAATGTATGATCATGTAGTATATTAGTTGTGTTAGCGACCATAATACAAACTAGAAATGGTTTGGTATGGGGATAACCGGCCGTGTGTGAAATGTGTCCTAATATTTATTTATTTTGGATTTGTTTCTTTGTTTACTCATTACCAGTATTTGATCAGCTGGTCGCGTAGCCACAGAAATAAGTGGCACTCTGGTTTAAGGTGGAGTATGCCTAGTCTAGAAAATTTGTTTCTGAAGGATACTGAATAGAATAGAATATAACTTTATTGCACAACCATATAAAAACAGCTAATATTAAGTAAATACAATAATTAAACGGAGCACAATGGGCGGCCTTGAACTGAATTTGACTGAATACGCATATAAAATTTGGTAAAAATCGGTCAAGCCGTTTCGGAGGAGTATGGTAACTAACATTGCGACATGAAAATTTAAAAAAACAAACTGACTCTGTCGAAGAGATTCTAGGCGACAACAAGGGACTTAGAGGCCCTGGAGCATTGAACGCGGGGATTGGTCCGGTGCCTCACACCAGGGATAAGGGCCTCCCGAGGAGACGATGCCTTTGGTTGTCCCAGGGCATTGCTCGCGCCGTAGAGGGAGGCACCGCCCCCCTTGAGGTGGGTCCGCTCGGACTGCGGACAGTGGCCTGGGCGGGGAGAGTAGTGGCAATGCGCGAAGCGGTCCTGCATCCCTGCCCCCGTCGTGAGATGGGACACCGTGAGGTTGTAGTCGGTAGTGACGGCCCCTCTGGCCCTCGAGCCCGACATACCCCGCCCGCCTCCCGCAGGCTGGAGATGCGTAAATGCATTTCCTCACGAACAAAAAAAATGCGACAACAAGGGAAACTGAGTCCCTCAGAAGATCCACAAAGCCAAGATCCAACGGAACTATATCGGAGCCAGGTGTGCTTGAGACTTGGTCTGTCGCAGTCTCGCACCCTGACGCACCCCCCTGAGTTCAGCGGACTCAGCGCCCAACCCTGCCGAAGAGAGGGATCCTCGAGGGCAGTGCCCAAACCTCCTCAATAAGGAGGGAGGAAGAAGACTAGAAGAAGAACTATGTCCACGCCTTGTGCTACGGACAAAATTTATTCGTCTGAAAGCTTAAACTTCTTTCTACTGGTACGTTATTTTTTTTCTGTAATCCGTAAATTACTTAGGCCATTTTTTTTCCTGATGGGCACGTTTGGGCGGGTGTCTTAATTTTCATTTTGTTATTATTACTTATTTTTTTAGTTTACTAAATTTTCGTCTTTTATAAGCTTTGTAAATATTCTTAAGGGCAAAATCTTGAATATACATTTTTCGTTATAAATCGTAAACGATAAAATATATTGAAAAAAATAGCTCAAAGACTGTCTGAAGGACAAGTCTAAGAATACTTATTTTGGTACCAATCAGATTTATTAAAATGGGTAAAAACAGGTCCAAAAATTATTTTTTATAACAAGTTTTTTTCTACTTTATGAGGTAGAAAAGAAAGTAGTATGATTGTACCAAAATAAGTATACATATTCTTAGTTGTAAAGTGCTTTCGAATTCTACAGTGAAGAAAAAAGCACTTTAAATTGCATGCAACATCATTCCTCTAAAAATTGCAATGCATCATTACCCAATGAAGTTGCCTAATTTTAAATTAATTTAAACTTAAATCTTACATATAGTACGCTGTCAGTTAAGCCACAGTAATTGCTACTGTACTTAAATGCCAGTTCTTAACTCCGATCTAGATCTATGATTACTGCTCTAACAATTAACCTTTCCGCAGACCTAACCTTAGGCTACAAAATCATAATATGAATACAGGATGACTTCTTAAGAAACTACTTTTAAAAAAAAAAACGTGATACGTACATATTTGACAAGCAAGCACCATGATTTTCTATCAAACGTATAGTACTGACTATTCTTACTTCAAATCCGATGGAGTGAATCGTACGTCAAAGTTACAATCAATGGTTTGCACTCGGCCTCACAAGAGGCCTTCGGGCGGCTTAAAGACTCTCTTTTTAATTTTTTTTATCACTGATAGGTTTACGTTTAACCACAACTTGCCTGGTGTTAAGCAATACTCGGTCTACGATGTTACACGCTTACCTAGAAAATACCTATTAACTCTAGATTTGAAGACCCCCAGGTGGTACTTCTCGACACCAGAGCTTTACCACTTAGCTCATACGACGAAGAAAAGAAAGAAGAAGAAGAATACTTTATGTTGATATTTTAAATAAGTCTGTATATGATCTAAAGTCAAAGTCAAAGTCAAAGTCAAACCATTTATTGCAATATTATGTCACTTTACAGTTACATAATTACCCATAAGGCATTGCAATTATTTACTGGAGATGAGCAACCCTGTTAATTAATTAGATTTTTTAAGTGTTTCGTCAGTTAAAAAGTCTTCTATTTTATAATAACTTTTTGTTAAGAGTAAGTTTTTTAAGTTTGTTAGGAAAGTTTTAATACTATCGATACGCTTTAGGTCATCTGGTAATTTGTTAAATATTTTAATAGCCATGAATGTGGGCCCGAGCTCTGCATTTGTAATCTACACCACTACCTAAACTCAGTGTTGTATCTCTAAACGCTGGCAAATGAACAGAGATGTAATCTCGACCACTACCTGTGTGAGAAGAATCAAGGCGACACGTACACTGTATGGCACTAGCTCATACACTGCTGGCACGAGGGTCATACTGCATAGGCACACATTCAATCTGTAAAGTATAATTTTTGGCATCAAAACATTAAAATCTTGTGTGTAAAATAAATAAATCTTAAAATTCAAATTCAAATTATTTTATACACTACTCTATATTTTTTTTTTTACTCTGAATAGGTCAACGCTTGACCACAATTCACCTGATGGTAAGTGATATTGAGGTCTACGGTGGATCGCGCTTACCTAAAAGGAACCTGTTCACTCTCGCCTTGAAAATCGCTAGATTGTAGTCATTGGGGAACAGGGAATTCGGCAAGGAATTCCAAAGTTTGGCGGTTCGGACAACAAAGGTGGAGGCAAAGGTGGAGGTATTACAGGTATATCTAATGAAATGGTTATAACAATGATTGATGAATGATTATAGACATTAATTATTTATTTTTATTAATTGATTATTAATTGAACTGGTGCCGTAAGTGCTGTTTTTTTTTTCTGGGTACCTTCAACAATATAGTTTCGTAAACCACTTTCGTTTTCAAATTCTAATTACATTTATTTCAACTATTTTTCAAGTCATATTACAAAAACATACACAAAAAGAAAAATAAAATAAATCAAGATGACGAGGAATTCAAAATATATTCACATCAAATTATTCTTTCAGTATTTTACGTAGTGCTTAGTACTTATCCGTAGAGGCACAAGAGTTACCTCATGAATCAAATAATTTATTCATAGTATTTTTGAAACGATGACAGCTGAAGAGCGGCCTGCTTACGACCGTAGATTGTAGGTTCGATCCCCGTTCGAGAAATTTAATGTGTGACGATAAATGACGACCTCGTTGGCGTAAAGGTTACCATGCCGGTCTGCTAATCAGAAGGTTCCGGGTTCGATTCCCGGCCCGGTCAACATCTTTGTGCTTAACTAAATTTGTTGGCCGTGGGTCTGGGTGTTAAATGTGTATGTATTTATATATAATATGTATGTATATGTAGTATATCAGTTGTGTTAGCAACCATAATACGAGCTAGAAATGGTTCAGTATGGGGCTAACCAGCCGTGTGTGAAAGTGTCAAAAAAAAAAAAAATGAAAATTAATATTTTTCTCTGAAGCAATAACTGCTCAGGTTTCGACTTCGTTACCGCAATGGTCACCATACAAAACTGAGGGTCCCAAGGTCAGTATCCAGCATGATCAAAATCTTTGTTGACAGTAAATGTTTTGGCTGTCGATTTGGGTGTTAAATATGTATCTTTATAAACTACGAGTATTTAACTTTTTGGGCATGGAAACCTAAAATCAAGCAAAACAAACGAATGCGACAGCACCCTAACTCGTGACATAGAGTCAAGTAACTTTACACAACTCTAGGAAACTCGCGAGTCAACTAGTCTGGTGTGTACTCCACTGTTTGCCTCGCCTCGAACGCCAGCTTAACTTGCCTCTTGAAATTTTTCGCCTCAAGCACAGTCTGAGTGTTTTGTCTTTTCTGTTTCTTTTTACTGTGTGAGAGGTAATGTCATATTGTTGAATGCCTAAACAGTAGTATTGGACCAGGGTAGAAGCCTTTAAAATAATAATAAGTGAAAAAAAATCATAGTAGGGTGAAACCCATTAGAAAAGGAGAAGAATATTATTAAAATGCTGAATGAGAAGATTTACTATAGTATTTTTTTTTTCACCATCGGAAAGTAGAGATTTCAACGAACAGAAAACATACCATTCCGGGTTCCGTACTTAACTACCTACCTATAATGTTAACGCGGCAGGACCCTGTACTAAGCTTCTGCTACAGCCTCCATTACTAAACCTTCGGCTACAGTGTAAAATGCATCTCCATGACACTCTCTCCGAAATGTATATGAAAAAAATGGTTGCCTGTAAAGTCGGTTTTACGGGCGAAGATTTTACGTGACAACGTCTGCCGCGTGCTGTGCGCGCGGCAGACCGATCATAGTTGGGTGGGAGAGAGACGCAAGGCATTCGGCGGGCCTCTCTCTCGTTCGGTGACTCATCGTAACGTTACCGGGCGTTACACTTTTTCATAAGTGACTCCCAGCCGCAACCTAATTTAAGACGTTGTCACGTCAAAAATACAGAATAAGGTATGGATAGACACACAACTTGGGCCTACTAACAAACTACTAATGCAGTCATTACAACATCTCACTCAAGCAGTTCAGTAATCATTCTAATACCACTCCGGAGTGGAAAGCCACTGCTTCTGTGCAGATAACAGAACGACACAAAACGCCCGTTGTGACCACTTCCTTATGGGAAAAGGTAGAGATTAGAAATGTTACAGAGGAATAAGTTTCTTCCAACATAGCTGAAAATAATGTTTGTATAACCGGCTATCACTTACCTACGTATATTTTGTCGGTTATACAAACATTATTCAAATATGCCTTACGAAAGTTTTAATACAGTGATAGCTGAAAATGCTACGAAGTCAAAATGTAAATACTATAAATAAATACTCTACTCAGTAAACGAAAGTACCTGGTATACTGGTATATTTATCATGACTTAGTTAAACATGTGAGAGTTTTTCACCAAAATCAAGCGGTCTATGATTTTGTCAAACGGCTATTTTACTGTGATCTGTTAAAATAAAGATTTGCAATTTAACAATATATAATAGCCACTTTTCGATAAACAACCAACCAGACAGCACAATAGTGTCAGATTACGCTCAATTCCTTCTTTTTTGTATGAGCTAAGTGGCCAGGCTCTGATGTCGCGAGTTTTAACCTAAAGACTAACAATCGGAAGCACCCAGATGTAAATGTCAATTTCAATAAACTGTCCTTTGTATGGGCACCCATCTAAAGACTGTCCGCATTGACAGTTGCTTACATTCGTTACATCTGCTTATTCCCTAATCTGTGACTCAAAACGTGCCTATTTAAAACGAAACGTAACTTAAGTTTCGGTGTTAAAAAGCCTATTAACCTATTTTATTTGAAAGTTTCTTTAAGTCCAGCTATTGACGGTATTTCTTACCAAAATAAGTTTTATGGGTATTCAAATAGAGTTCAATTTACGTGTGTAGCTAAATACTCTTAAAACGGGTAAGTAAGTGGTTTCCATTGTATTATTGTGTATTTGTCTATACTGATCAGAAAGCTAATAAGAAATTATTATCAGAAGCAGATAAGCTACAGTTATGTGCTTAGGGAATACTTAAGTTCCAAATTACAAGTTGAAGGTAAAATTTTACGATCTGAGATCTGAAGAGGTGTGAAGTAACCATAGCATGGTGGTAAAGCATTTTCTAGTGCTCGCATTGCTAGTAACCATCCTCAAGATGAAAAATCTATCGTCAAGCTCCTAACGGACTGGCAGTATAAAAAAAACTTTTTGGCCATTACTTAGATTTTATTTCATTTCTTTCTTGATGTATGTCTATGTTTGTATAGTCAGTAATGTTTAAGTCGTTTTGTTTTGTACCACCGCTTTCTTCTATCTCTACTATCTCTCTTCATTCCCGGTTGCCTGGTAGAGATCACCACTGAGAATCGGCTTCTATCTATTTCCATACCCCTAAGTGAGGCAAAACACCTTTTGCCGGGTCAGCTAGTAATGATATAAATATAAATGTCACTTATTATCGTCATCTTGATCTTTGCTGTCTGATATTTTACTAATAAATTTGTTTATCTATTTATCTGAAAGCTGATTTTCATTTCAGCTCATAAATAATAATTGTGTACTTATGCAACTTTTTAGTAATAATGGTGGCGATTCAGCGGCACACACGACCAAACTAAATTTAAAGAAGCCCCGTCTCTTAGGTGGCCAGAAAGAGTCATCACGTCAAATGTAGAAAATATAGGCGACTTTAGACCGCACTCACTTGTATCACCTCTAAAACTGCCTGCACATTCCATATTTGATGTGATTTTAGTTGTTTTGTCTGTGGTTCAGAACGTGCCGTCTCTTTCTGGCCACCCAAGATGAAAAGAGACGAGGCAAATTAAATTTAAATTCTTTAAATTTAGTTTAGTCGTGTATGCCGCTGAATTGCCATCAATATGTATCTAACTAAACCTAACACATATTATGTTCTCTGTGCATATATGTACATATATTAGACTCATTAGTCAACTCACAAACAACTCAAAGCACTGCAATGATTTTACCATCAACGCTATCGATATCGCAAAGCTTTGGAGATCCGTGGACTCAAAGCGTACTGTTAGCAAACGCCGGAACCCTTTCACCGTAGATTATCATACGCGTTGATAGGTCGTAATGATTTTTTTGCGTATGAAAATAACTTGAACTTTGTTAAATATAAACAAATGTTATTATAGTTTATTGAATTAATAAATACAAAATTACAGTAATAAATACAAAATTTATGTAGCCCATAAGCTCAGACTATTCTAAACTAGAATAGTCTGAGCCCATAAGCTCTTCGAATTCTATTTATGTACTAACACTAAAAATGTGCAAGAGATACGCTATAAATGCTTTCAAAAATACATGTTTAGTATTTAATATTTTGTTGATATATGCGTAGTTAATAGAAATATCACTCAACATTACTTCCTATTCCTGTTTTATTCTTTTTAGGGTTCCGTAAAGGTAAAAACGTTACCCTATTACTAAGACTCCGCTGTCTGTCTGTCTGTCTGTCTGTATCTAGGCTGTATCTTAGAAACCGTAATAGCTAGAAAAGTAAGGCTAGGTATTCTGTTTTGTCTATTTTATTAAATAAAAATAAAATACAGATCTTTTCTTTTTACAGTTACAAATAATTATTGACAATGATGGCGATTCTGCTACACACGACTAAACTAAATTTAAAGGAGCCCCGACTTTTTTCATCTGAGGTGGCCAGAAAGAAACGGCACGTTCTGAACCACAGACAAAACAACTAAAATCACGTAAAATGTAGAAAATATAGGCGACTTTAGAACGCACTCACTTGTATCACCTCTAAAACTGTGTGTTTTGTCTGTGGTAAAGAACGTGCCGTCTCTTTCTGGCCACCTAAGATGAAAAGAGACGGGGCTTCTTTAAATTTAGTTTAGTCGTGTTTACGGCAGAATCGCTACCATAGAGATGCGCGACTGCGAATAATCTGACTAGTCGAATTATCTACAACTACTAATATACACGTTCGACTTGAATATTAGTAATATACTAATGTTAATAATCGAATGATGGCTACTAATTAGTTACTAATGGCGTTTTGACTCAATTGTTAGCGAATCTTGTCAATGTCACTTGTTAGTTTCAAATGAATGAAATATGAATGAATCGTTCGCCGGACTCCCGCGCCGCTCCCCAGCGCCACCGCCAGTCGAATTACGTCATTCAAAGTTGTTAGTGACTAATTTTCGGAGATCATTCGAATGAGTCTAATGATTTGTAAAGTCGAATAATTCGACTGGAATCATTCACAGTCGCGCATCGCTACGCTACCAGTTTACGAGTTCGTAAGAGCAGTCAACGCGTTATGTACTCTATTGTGGGGTAGTGTGAGTCGCCGCCGGCTAATATGTCCAGTAATTGGGAATGCATGTCCGTGCACATCCCTCGTGTGGAGCATGCTTTTACAAATACACTGCTTTTTACACGGTTTTGTTACGTTTGAGTACTTTATTGCACCTACGCTTTTTAGCACACTACAATAATAACTAAGAAAGGCCAATTACTTAGCTACTTACAACCACAATAAAATAAGTGAAGCAAGTTACTTACTTACGTTATTTAATGTCAATTTATTTAATAATAATAAGTTAATAAATTAAGTTTCATTTAAGTTTAATAATAAGTTAATAACTTAAGTTATTTAATAATAATAAGTAAGTAAAGCTAATTATTTAGTTATTTACAATAATAAAAACTAAGTGAAGCGATTTACTTAGTTACTTAAATTATAATAACTAAGTATGTATGATATGTATATAGTAACTAAAGTAAAGTACTTAGGTAGTTATTATTGGCCTTTTTTATAAAAAGCCAAATTATATGTCATCTAATTTTAAATGTTTTTTTTCTAAGGAAAACCAATGTTTTGCAAAGATGGCCACTTACTTGCTCTCTGTGTCAAGAGTATTTCGGGATAAAAGTAGCTTATGTGCTAAACCAGGGTCCAAACATACACATGAAAACAAAATATTAGGAACTTTTTGGTAATGATTACTAACAATTCTCACATCAGTAGCAGCAAATGTTCAATATTTTGAATTTATTGTAATTGCTAAGAAATAATTCTATTAATATTATAAATGCGAAAATTTGTGTGTGTGTGTATATTGGTTACTTTTTCACGCTTAAAACGCTGACTAGATTTTAATTAAATTTATGGAATTAGTTAAGGTCCTGGATTTGCACATAGGCTACTTTTAATGCCGAATACATTACTGGTTCCCGTGGAAGTGTCTAAGCGGGAGTCGGGAGTCAGGAGACGGGTATATTTTTTTTTAGGTTTTAGATCCGAAACCTAAAAAAAAAATATTTTTACTTCCACTGAAACTTTAAGTCGTCACAGGTCTCAAAGGTTTCGTCTGGAGGTCCCTGACAGTGAAAATGTCAATTTAGCTCAGTTTTCTGCTTTACGGTCGAAAGGGCCGCAGATACTAAACTCAAAACTTTTGTCTCCATTTCAAAACCTCAGCGTCTAAATACGCCGTCGGAACAGTTACCTTCGTCCTCCTGCCCTTTACGAGAAACCTTTCCCAACGTAGCTAACTAAAAGACAAAGAAAAATGAACTTTACACTCCACGATATTAGGTCGAAGTGAAGCGCAAAAAGATCGGAGCGAAATTGTAACCAGTTTTATAAGCGCTGTCCCACTACTGAACTACGCAAAGCCGCGTGTTATATAGATATACGTATAGAGGTAGATATATTGCAGCATAATAACGATAAGCTAGCTTTGTTTGGGATGTAAATAATTTATAGAAGCTTAGACAGTACCAGTGTAAAAAAATCCGAACTAAAAGCAATTTCTTTGATGAGACAGGTCTTTTAAGGTTGGTTGGTGTGACGAAACAATAACGGTTTGTATTGAGTAAGATGATTAACAGTAACTTATTTGAGTTTTAAGTGTGACTTGGTAACCTCTTGTGTCAAGTTCATAGACTATAAGAAAATAACACACAATATAAACATATCAAGGAAATGTTTTATGTAATAATAGGAATGCCAATTCCAATAAAAAAATGCCGTGGAAAAATATATGTGACCATTTTGGAAAGTATATCCTATCAAATATTTTTTTTATGATACAGCATAGATATGGGACACAAAATAAACAAATAGTATAATTGCGGATCTCTTCCGCTCTTTAGAGCCGGTAATTTGTTAAACATTCGATATCTATGCTACTTCCTAAATTTATCCAAATAATCCATTTATTTGACCGTGAATGATGGATATTATTTGAGTAATATATTACCAAACAACGTTCTCAAAAAAAATGTTACTATATCTTAAGCTTACCTTTTCTTTATCCTTATCTATAGCCTTATCCCACTTAGGTGAGGTCGGCACAGCAAATCTTCTTCTTCCACTCACTTCTATCTTCCTATGTGATCTCCACACTCAGTCTTTTCTCTTCCATGTCCTCAATCACACACTTCCCCCATTTCATCCAGTTTTATTGTTCTTCTTCCTTGTACTACCATTTCCATACATCTCCTAGTGACATGTATCTCCTCTTTACGTATCACACGTCCATACAACGCGAACCTTCCACTCTTTTTTTTCTCACTCACTCCTTTCAAACTTCCTCTAATGTCGTTCCTTATATAAAAAGTTATATCTAAAAATCTATACCAATATAATAAAAATAAAAAAGAAAGTTTGATTGTTTGTTTATTTGACGCGAATAGGCTCCGAAACTACTGGACCGATTTGAAAATTATTTCACCGATGGTTTACCTTACCGGCTATGCTTCGTTCTCTTTGAAATTTAAATTATTTTAGAGTCCGTGCGAAGCCGGGGCGGGATGCTAGTAACAAATAAAATACTAAAACTAAAAAGTCCAGTGTTGACAGCATTATTTTTAATGTGCTTGTGATAAATTTAATCATACAGAAAGAAGAAACGAAATTAGAACTACTCGAGTAAAAAGTAAAAAACGTGGCCATTTCTGAAGAAAGCTCCAGCAAGCTTGGTAAAGTTAAAGCTACATTCAAGCCCCTCGAGTGCACGGACGGGAATAGAACCGAAACCTCTGCGCCGCGGTCACGACTCTTATCCAATAAACCATCGCTGCCCTCTCGGCCACTGCCGTGTGCTAATAAAAACCGGTCTCGAATACATTTATACCACACGACTTAAGTAAGATTTAAATTATAGCAAAGACAAAGACAACGTATGTATAGTTGTCGTCGCAGAGGTAAAATTATAGCAAAGACAACACGTATGTATAGTTGTCGTCGCAGAGGTAAAATTATAGCAAAGACAACACGTATGTTTAGTTGTCGTCGCAGAGGTAAAATTATAGCAAAGACAACACGTATGTATAGTTGTCGTCGCAGAGGTAAAATTATAGCAAAGACAACACGTATGTATAGTTGTCGTCGCAGAGGTAAAATTATAGCAAAGACAACACGTATGTATAGTTGTCGTCGCAGAGGTAAAATTATTGCAAAGACAACACGTATGTATAGTTGTCGTCGCAGAGGTAAAATTATAGCAAAGACAAAACGTATGTATAGTTGTCGTCGCAGAGGTAAAATTATAGCAAAGACAACACGTATGTATAGTTGTCGCAGCAGAGGGAAAATTATAGCAAAGACTTCTTCTTATTCGTGACGCTCTTGTCAGAGCGGTCGTGATCGTCATGGAGGGTCAGTAGAAGGGGTGGATATAATTTGCTTCACGACATCTCGCCATCTCTGCCTGCTGGATGTCATCCGGCTACAGTCATTCAAGGTGCCTCCAACTGCTGCCTTGATTTGGTCAGTCCACTTCGTGGGTTACTTTCCGTGCAAATAGCAAAGACAACACATATAAATTATAAAATCTCAACAGTTCGTACTATTTGTAGTGGCGACTCAACTGTTTGTAGTGGCGACCATCTTAGATTTGAAATTTATCAGACTTTAAGTATTCTACTAATCATAGCCTTTTGTTAAATATTTATAGTTGTGTGTCAGCCGCTATTTTCTTATTGTATCTATTTTTTTATTGTATTATTACTTTTTACTTTAACTATTGACTTTTTGACTTTGTTTATTTATTATTTGTAATATGGATCTACGCTATCTGCAATAAAGAAAAAATATTATTATTATTATATTAAATTTATTGAAGAAGATTTTGATCATGGTTTAACAAGAGGTAATGCCGGTTGGAGAAGCTAGTTATTTTTTATTTTTAAATTCAACTACTTATGCTGCTCTTGATTGAATTTGGACAGTTGGAAGTTTGAAGACCAAAATAAAATTTTGAAGTATATAAAAGAGTTAGTATTTATAATTGAAACCCAAATCTGCATCCATGACGATAAAATTATAGTGAACAATTTTGTTATTGAATTTCCTTTCAATAACGAAAGTACGAGTATTTTTAAAGATATTTTAACGATTAAAGTTAATTCAAATTCAAATTCCATTTAATTCAACTGTTTTTCAAGTTATATAATGAATATCCTCGAGTTGTTTCAGATCGTGTCGTATCGTATAAAAGAGTTCCTCGATCACTACTGAGCTACGCAAAACGTGTTTCTAATACGTTCGGAGTAAGATTTATGCAGCTCGCTTTTTGTTTCTGGTTATTCGATACAAATGACGAATAAATATCGACAGCGAAACCAATCAGAGTCTATATCACTTACCATCAAGTGAATTGTGGTCAAGCGCTGAACTATTCAGAGTAAAAAATAATAATATCTCTTATAAATACTAGATTGTTTAAACTTAATAAATCATAATACTGAATGAAATTAGAGATATATTACTTGTTAAGAGATACTAAAAACTAGTAGGGGCTATAGAGGACAGATATATTTAATAATTTAAAACAACTAGCATGTAAGACAAACTATTCTGCTGTTATTTGGTTATTATATTATTAACATTATTTTTATATTTCACTTTTATACATTCAGTGTATAAATTGTTTTTTTTTTCGTATTTCATTGCTTGCCGAAACCAAGAGCTTGTAATTCGCCTAAGGTTGATTAATATTTTGTCTTTTTTTACTTTTTATTTGAATTTTAGCAGTATTTTGTAATTAAAGATAATCATCATTAGAGGAAGTGTGAAAGTAGCCCAGTGAGGGAGAAAATAAAGAGTGGAAGTTTAGCGTGGTATGGACATAATATGATACGTAGAGAGGAGATGTATGTCACTAGGAGATGTATGGAAATGGTAGTGCAAGGAAGAAGAGCAAGAGGCCGACCGAAAAAGACATGGATGGGGTGTATGAATGAGGACATGAAAGAGAAAGGAGTGAGTGTGGACTTCTGATAAAAAAGTGGAAGAAGAAGATTTGCTGTGCCGACCCCACCTAAGTGGGATAAGGTAAAGAAGAAGAGGAACACGATCATCTTAGACAAATTTTAAAGGTGTTTTATGCAACGGGCGCAACCATTATGACAAAATTAGGCGAAACGTAAGGCTAGTTTCAAAACACCCAATCAGCCGTGTCAGTTATGGTCAATAACTAACTAATCAAGTAGTTCCCGTTAAATCCGTATTGTTTAGTGAACAGTCACCGATTAAACGGTCGATTTTTGACGCTTTGATTCGTAAAATAGGCCGTTTTTGGCTATTCTTAGAAAACTAAAGAGCATGGGAAACTTTGCTTACCTATTATCATTGGTTAGTTTACTTAGAACCCACTTAGAAGGTCTTACGTAACTTGATAGAGACAACTGATTAGTGGGTTAGTTGCTATGAAGAAGCGGAAGATAGACGTAAGAGATTTTTAACTATATCCCTCTTCATGGTTGCCTGGCAGAGATCGCCATATGTATAAGGCTGCTTTTGTACTCGATGTTTAAATATTTTATAATCTTAACATAAGCTGTATTTCATGTGGTTGTATAATTAAGTACTTAATATTATATTCTAACTATACAAGATTTGAAGCAATCACACCCTTCCCCAAAATATTATAATTTTTTTATCCTTGGGGACTAGTAATATTGTATTTTTGTAATAACAGCAACGAAACAACACATGTAACAATAAAATACCTACACAATTTTGTCAGTTTGAGCTTAATTTTAGGACGATTTACTCGTATTATGAGATATACAGCCCGGTGATAGACAGACAGCGGAGACTTTATTATAGTGTCTTTGTGAACGACTGTACTCTGGTCATTTGAAAGACTGACATTCTGAAAATCTGACCAAATGAAAGTCTGACGTTTTGAAAATCTGACCAACTGAAAATAAAGGCTTTTTTTGTAAACGTCTACTACGTTACGTCTGTACGTAACCTTAAAAAAGTGGTTGGTTACACTCATTAGCTCGGTACCAGTATCAGCGGTGCGCCCAGTAGGATGTCGCGCGTGACTCACCGCCAGTATCGCCCTTTCACCATCTCAGAGTACGACCCGTCCCGACATGCTTGGACATGTTTACACGCTTGCTCTCTGACTAGGGATTCTTATATTTTTAGGTACGTAAATATTAAATAAATGTTAATTTTTTTGTTTGGAGCGGCGGAATGAATGAATGGGATTATTTACTGTCTATGAAAACTAGGTAGGTACAAACATCGGTGTTGTAGATACCAATGTCATAAAAAGCAAAACTTATTTACTTACTTATAACTAAATTAATTTTTATTCTGCTTGTTTCTATCTAATGGGTTTATGGACAGTTTGTTAATATTTGCAGTCCGTAGGTAGTATATCATATTATAGGTAAGTACATAATTTTTTTATCGTTAAGAAATAATTTAATACTATAATAGGCATGTTTTTTCATAGAAACGCATTAAACTTAGATTCAAAGAATGTGAGAATTTACAGTGCATCTAATTTCATTAGGTATTTTATTATAAATAAAACGTACACCACACTCAGTATACCTATACTGTTAGATAGATATTTTATTAGCGAACTAGAATAAACGGAAGAGTAACTCCATACAATTGCCGCTTAGAGTTTGTATCCATCTACGCACACAATTAAACTGCTATTCCAACGAAACACACACACACAAAGCTCGCACGCGATTGGTCGCCGCCATACCATGTGAAGCCACGCAGGCGCGCGGGTAGCTGTTTTGCCCCGCCCACCGCGGTATTTTACTATTACGTGTGGAACCATTTTATCGAACACGTTTCTATTCTATTTATTCTAGTTCGCTAATATTTAGTTACAAAGTGTCTCATTTTACCTTCTCGTCTACTCTTAACGGGCTACATATTGAAGAGCTTGGGATTAGACCTTATAAATATTGCTATTTCACTTATATACATACAAGGTACAGTCAGTTTATTAAGATGTATGAAATGAATTTTACAAGAAGTTTTTTTATAACGCAGATAGATACCGGAGGACGCGACTGTCGAAAAATGCTGAAGTACCTACGCTTCCTTGGAGCCGCTTTATGAGTTTGTACCTTGGGCCGTGGAGACTCTAGGTAGTTAGAGCATAGAGGCGAAGAGTTAGACAACCATAGACTTCAATATCACATACCATCAAGTGAATTGTAGTCAAGCCCAAACTTATAACAAATTAAAAAAGACCTACACCAAAAAATGTTAATTATAATTTATACTTGTTTCTAGACTGTAGTAATCTTGATTTCAACAAAAAATAAATTTAATGATTATAGATTTAATAAGAACTAAAACTCCTACAATAGTTAGTTATAAGTTTAAATAGTTGATTTTAGCCTGTAAACACTTTTACTTCTAAGATTATATGTTACATAAGTCATAATAACGCTGTGTGAACATACTATGTTATAATATTGTTTATGTTAATAAAGAATTTTCAAAATCAAATCAATCCGTTTCTAGACTCATTAGAGTTTCAAAAGCCGAACCGAGGTTATCTAAAGGTAAGTTCTATGTCACCTCGTTTTTACAACACCATTTGTGATTAATGTTCCTCCCGAGTAGAAACGTGACAATCATGAAGAATTTAATAAATGACTAATCTTCATCAAATTAAATAATCTCTCCAAAGGTAACCTTTGTAGTATGAATCATAAAGCATTTCCTCCAGATCGTATTGAAATGGGCTTAGTTTTTTAACGTTTTGCTTCGGCTGTAAATCGACGATAGAAACCGTGAGTCATGCCGATAAAGATGCGTTGTAGCGTTTATGTGTGGACACCGAGGTATGTGTAAATGGAATAACTACTGGTCAAGTTACAAAAAATCTAGTTCTAATGAGTAGAAATGGAATCACCTTTGGTCAAGTTATAAATATTCAAGTTTTTAAGAGTGGAAATGGAATAAGTGTGAATGGAATAGTTTTAGTGTTAGGTAATTAGTGTAAATTGTAATGCTTTTGACATCCTGTAACAAAAGCTGTCCCCGAACTTTTCTGCATGGCTCAAAGCTCATCTAAGCGTTCATAATGTAAGTGTAGTTTGTCTAATTTTTTTAAAGTTTTTTTTTTATTTCGGATTGTTGTACGCTAAGATTTCTTTCCGGAAATAACTATATTCAAGTTATAACGATCATAAAAACGTGCAAATGGATGCAAAGCACTTGTCGCGCGTTAAAAGTGAAAGAAATTCGTTATGAGGGATTTCACGAAATAAATTCATGAAACATCTAATTAAAGGCATAAGCGATTCTTATATAATACGATGACCACTAAAAACTATAATAAGTTAAAGCAAAGACAGCTTAAACAGGTATGCCCATTGCCTTACATCTCAAACGTCGTGGGTTCAATACCCGCCAATGAGCTCGAGCGTTTGATGCACAAAAAAAAATATCTTGAGAAAACCATAGTGGCAGAACATTTTCTAGTCTAGCTAGCGACCACTCTCAACCATACTCAAGCTGAAAATCTGTTTCAATGTGTTCCTTTACTCCTCTTCTCCTCTCCTCTCTTTGAGCGAGTTATTCGATACTAGGCATACTCCACTCAGAGCCAGAGTGTCGCAAACTCGTCTGGTTGCGTAGCCTGCTGGTCAAATGTTAGCTGTATCGAGTAAAAAAAAGTCATCATGTCAAAAGAGGTCTCATCTAGTTTCTTTACATCCTAACATGCAATAGTTATACGTGTTACGTTACGTTATGAGCTTATGAGTCATTTTTGTTGTTAGCCAGTTTTTACGACACTCCAGTTGTTATTGGGTTATCATTATTCAGTCGCGCGTGTGGACTTTGAATCATAGCTTGTGAGGTTTGATGGTGTACTCAGTACATAAATAAATAAAAGTACCTGGTTGACCGAGCTTTGCTCAGTATTTTTTTTTTTAATCTGACATTTTTTTAAAATGATTCCTAGCTAGATTGATTTATCGCCCCCGAAACCCTCTATATACTAAATCTCATGAAAATCGTTGGAGCCGATTCCAATTACATATTTATTTATAGATATATACAAGAATTGCTCGTTTAAAGATATAGGATAATAATAAATATTAGTAAATATTTCACACACTTTTCATTCCGTCAACTATTAACATGCAATCAAAGAATACGGTCAAACTATGAAATACGATAAAATTTTGTCTTAAGATGTTGATCACGTTCATCTTTTAGAAAATCAAAACTTATTCAAAAAAATACATTTACAAATACACATAATAATACAACAAAAATATATTTTATTAGTAATGACATATTAAATATAGATTCGTATATATACAGAGCTGTAGGAAAGAATAGGACAACTATAAACTTAACTTACATCTAGACAAATTATATACAGTGGATAGGTAATATGAAAATTTTGCCCAATAAATGTGTCCATCAAGCTTGCTGCTTTGCCTCTTTGGATGGCAAGGGACATATTTTGCACAAGCTATTCCCCGACCCGCGAGCCCCGCCGCCTATGAAAAAAAAATAATAATAAGGTTTTATAATATATAAATTTCACAAACATGTTTCAAAATTAAGAAAGTAGAATTTACTATTAACTATTTTTCTTTTGGTGGAAAACAAAGACATCTTGTTGAAGATATGAATAATAATAATGATAATGAAATTAATAAAGAAATAAATGTTTAATAATATGCACTTTATAATCATTAAATAGAAACGTCACGTATAGACCAATTACGTAATTTTATATTATGACTGACGCACGCATTGACGTTATAATAGCTTATTTTTATTTTATTCGTAATATAATATAATCTTTTTTACTCAAAACAGGTCTGTATTTATATCTGTAATTGGTTCTCATTGACATTTATTTCTATTATTTTATTTGTATTTAAATCAGAATTCATTTCTTTCTCTGTATGACATCTAAATAAATATTGTACTTTGTAAACTGTTATCGTAAGGCATATTATATATTTACACGAAACAAACGGTCACACTTACTTAAAAACGTTGGATATACGTCCAACGGGTTTCAACGCATTAAGAGCGTCATCATCGGGGACGAGCAGTGCGCGGATCTCGTCGGTGACAGTCCGTGTGCAGCTCGTCCCCGATGATGACGCTCTTAATGCGTTGAAACCCGTTGGACGTATATCCAACGTTTTTAAGTAAGTGTGACCGTTTGTTTCGTGTAAATATCTAAATAAATATTTTATGATGACATTTTAAATTCAATCGAATTTACTAATAATATAATAATTGTATGTATATTTAGATTTGCGACTTATTCCTGAAATAAATGAATATGAAGTTGGATTGTTTTTTAATGAGCAGCCCAATATACGTTCCCAATTCTGGGACTCGAGGTCTTCTCTCACGTTGAGAGAGATAAAGGCCATAATCCACTACGTTTGCCAAGTGCAGGTTGACGACACATGTCTTAGGATATTGTGGTCTTCAAACGTGTCGGTTTGTCACTTACATACTACTACTACATTATCCCGAGTTACATAGGCTTTGTTTGCAAAATATGAGAGATCCTTACTCAAAATCCAATGATGAAACTCAAGCCCTTATATAGCACGAGCAAAACCGGGGCGGGCTACTAGTTTGGTATAAAACTTAAAAATTACCAACGATTATAAAACTAGTATTATACTTTAAACGTCAAATATTTCTCGTACCTACTTACATAATAAAACAAACAATTTATAAATCACAACTATTACCAGACATTTTTTCCATAAAATCAACCCTAAATGTGTCACAATAGAATCAACCGAGCATTAATTTTATTCTTCAACTTGGGTAGACGTCAAAATTCAAAATCATTTTCGGGACTCACTCATTCGAAACTCTTAGTAAACAGTGCCCTATTTTTTGCTCCTCTTCTATTTTGTCGTATTTTTTTGATAGTAGATTTATAAACCTACGTTCTGAAGCTAGAACTTTCATCTTTACTACATTGTAATAAGGTTAATTTTTGTGTAAACTTGACAAGCAAATTTTGTAGTGAGTAAGAATTTTTAGGACCAGTTTGAGTGATTTTATTTTGTCTCTGCGTTTGAGATATTATCCTTTGGTTCAGTAATACGAATACGTGAATGTATTACTAATAAAACATCATGTGTGGTAAAATATCTTATAGTGTACTGTGTTAAAGTTTCTTTGGCATGAGTTTTTCATTTAAATTTTTGTGGTCCTCACATATTTCGGTTTCTTCACGAAGTTTTCCTTCACCGTAAATGCGAGTGCATTTCAAGGCATAACTTGAAAAATAAGTTATTGGTCAGAATCGAACCATTCGTCAGATTTAAAAGACGTTTTCACCCCGAGCCACACTCACTTTTTAACCGACTTCAAAAAGGAGGAGGTTATATATTCGACGTGTATGTATTTTTTTTTTTATGTATGTTCACCGATTTCTCAGCCATTTGTGGATCGATTCTCAAAATTCTTTTTTTAATTGAAAGAGTATGGTTCTGAATTGGTCCCATTGTCACCAAAACTGGTTCTGATGATGGACTCCTAGGGAAATCGAAGAAAAACCTAAAAAGTTAGGTTATTTTTACCCATGAAGAGAGATTCACGCTCGTTTGGCTGTACTGATATTCATGAAATTTGAGAAGAAAATAGGTAAGACTATGTGTTAACACATCCGCTACTTTTTATCCCGAAAATAAATACTATTCCCGTGGGATGCACCAAAAAACAAATAAATCTTTTTAACTTCTTCACGCTCGAACGGTTGTACTGACATTAATGAAATTTGGAATGAAGATAGGTTAGACAATGTGTTTACACACAGGCTACTTTTTATCCCGAAAATAATTATTGTTCCCGTGGGATGCACCAAATAACACACACACAACAACACTGATTTCGCTAAAATTTGATATAGGGGGTAGACTAGACCTTGTATAACACGAAGGTTACTTTTTATCTTAAAAGTCATTGCTATTCCCGTGGGAAGCCCAAATAACTCGATAACCTATTTTACTTCTTCGCGCTCATACGGCAATACAGATTTCGCTCGTAAAATTAGCAGCCTGGCTAACAAAAGTAATCTGACGCGAACATCGAGGCTAAGCAACGGCCCATGCGGCCAGTCTTTGGATGGGTAACCATGCACAAGACCTCCATAAAAAATGTGATATTTTCATCTGGGCGTTACTGTGCTTCGGATAACACGTTAATTTGTTGGGCCTGGACCACTACTCTTAGTACAAGCAGGGGTCAAACTAAATCAGGGGCTTGAAAAACTCTCGACGCCATGGCTTGGCCACTTGGGTCATACTTAGTGGAAGAAGGAACTGTAAAATTTGATATATTAAAAGACAAGACCCTCGAACGGATAAAGAAAATATTTACGCGCTCGCTTTGCTAGGAGTTATCCCGCTTCGTTCGAATTTCCCCCAGGATGTTCTGGGCTTATGACACTCCAAATATTATATAATTTGTGCTGCTTTGGACTTCAAACGGTTCGAACCAATACGGTGAAAATTTTCGCGCTCGCTTCGCTCGCGCATAGCTCGCTTCGCTCGCATCCAGCTCGCTTCGCTCGCAATTAGTTCTAGTACGTTTTGACACAACAAACATTTTGTAATTTGTGCTGCTTTGGACTTCTTTATGCTCAAACGGTTGGAACAAATACGGTGAAAATTTTCGCGCTCGCTTCGCTCGCGCATAGCTCGCTTCGCTTGCATCCAGCTAGCTTCGCTCGCAATTGGTTCTAGTACGTTTTGACACAACAAACATTATGTAATTTGTGCTGCTTTGGACTTCTTTATGCTCAAACGGTTCGAACAAATACGGTGATAATTTTTCGCGCTCGCTTCGCTCGCAATTGGTACTAGTACGTTTTGACACAACAAACATTATGAAATTTGTGCTCCTTTGGACTTTTTTATGCTCAAACGGTTGGGACAAATACGGTGAAAATTTTCGCGCTCGCTTCGCTCGCGCATAGCTCGCATTCATCTCTTTTCGCTCGCACTTGGTTCTAGTACGTTTTGACACAACAAACATTATGTAATTTGTGCTGCTTTGGACTTCTTTATGCTCAAACGGTTCGAACAAATACGGTGATAATTTTTCGCGCTCGCTTCGCTCGCAATTGGTACTAGTACGTTTTGACACAACAAACATTATGAAATTTGTGCTCCTTTGGACTTTTTTATGCTCAAACGGTTGGGACAAATACGGTGAAAATTTTCGCGCTCGCTTCGCTCGCGCATAGCTCGCATTCATCTCTTTTCGCTCGCACTTGGTTCTAGTACGTTTTGACACAACAAACATTATGTAATTTGTGCTGCTTTGGACTTCTTTATGCTCAAACGGTTGGAACAAATACGGTGAAAATTTTCGCGCTCGCTTCGCTCGCGTATAGCTCGCTTCGCTCGCATCCAGCTCGATTTGCTCCCAATTGGTTGCCTGCCTGACACACGCCAAATTTTTTCACCGTGAAGTTTATTTGGCTCTCCATAGCTAAAACTTAAACAAAATATCATTACCAACCACTAAAAATGTAAAAATAAAATTGTTTTAAAAAACAAACAACCGACTTCAAAAACACAACTAAAAAGGGAAAAATAATTTTAAGCCTAAATCAAATCAAGACTATATAAATAGAATAGGAGAGTTTATTTCATGTACTTATAAAAAACTATTTGCAATTTTTAGTAATCCTGTATTCTTGAAGTCGGTGCCATCTAATAAGAACAAATTAATGTTTGTTAAAAAAAACTATTTTCAATTGTCTTTCTTTGCTGGCACCGACTCCAAGAATACAGGATAAGTAAAAATGGCAAATAGTTTTTTATAAGTACATGAAATAAACTCTCCTATTCTATTTATATAGTCTTGATTTGATTTAGGCTTAAAATTATTTTTCCCTTTTTAGTTGTGTTTTTGAAGTCGGTTGTTTGTTTTTTAAAACAATTTTATTAAGGTTCCGTACCTAAAAGGTAAAAACGGAACCCTATTAACAACTACTAAGCCTCCGCTGTCTGTATGTCTGTCTGTCTCCAGGCTGTATCTCAGAAACCCTGATAGAAAGCTGAAACTTTCACAAGTTAGGTATTTTCCGTGCCGCTATAACAACAAAAACTAATAATTAAAAAAAATATATTAAAGGTCCCAATAAATTAAACGTTTTTTTTCGAATTGGTTTGCTTTAAATCAATAGCGGTAGCAGGTAAAACGCTTTAAATTTTTACAGAACATATAATTAATTTTGTGTAACTATTCCAAATATAAACTTTTACTAGCTGACCCGGCAAACGTTGTTTTGCCTTCATCATTATTTCTAAATATACAGTAGCCGATTCTCAGACCTACTGAATATGCATATAAAATTTGGTAAAGATCAGTCAAGCCGTTTCGGAAGAGTAACGGTAACAAACACTGTGACACGGAAATTTTATATATAAGATAAAAAATAATGAAATATTGAAATCCAACACAAAAAATATGTTTTTTCGTTTTTTTTTTTAAATAATGGTAAAGAACTCTTCGTACACGAGCCCGGCTCGCATTTGACCAACCATTTACAACTATTTCTACCAACAGTTCTGTATTGTGAAACTAGTGAAAGTAGTGTACGCAGCAATTATTCAGGTTTACTTTTAGAACTACTATGCGGTATTACTTGGTCACATGACACATCCTTTACTTTACTACTCATTGTCAATGATTAAAAACAATAAGTAGAAGCGAAAAAAAAATTAAAAAATTGTTAGGCATTTTTTGAAAAGAACCCGGAGACCTCCATTAAGCACAGAGTCAGGTCACCGGGGGGGTTTTAGTGGGTGCAAATCCCACATAACCTGGCTGTGCCCCATCGTAGCCAGGTATCTTGTCGAAGATTTCCCCCTTACCTCGTCAACAAAAAAAAGGCACGTTTTGAAAGAGTTGAATAAAGCATAAGCAGCCCACTATACCTTCCCACTAATGAGACCTTCTCTCATAAGGACAGAGATGTTAGGCCATAATCCAACATGCTGGCCAAGTGCGGGTTGGCGGATGACACACGTCTTCGGATATTGGATCTTGCTACGTCCTATTACAACAGGGCACGTGTATTATAGCTTTATGTCACATGTGTTGCAAGTAGATAAACTATAAGCTATTGTGGTCCTAAAACTCGTCGGTTTCCTCGCGATATTTTCTTTCTCAAAACAAGTCTTTGGTGTTGTGCTGGGATCGAACCAGGGGCCATCAGATTAGAAAGCAGACAATTTTACGACGAGGAAAAACGAATCTTTAAAAAAAACTGTATTATTAATATTAAATTACAAAAAGTATTTTATTAAAACACGGACATCGACTTAGTAATAGTGATGGATGATTTTCTTTACTAAAGTAACAATTTAAAAGAAATTATAAAATTAAAAAACTAAATAAAAAAACTTGAGAGGTGTCAAGGACCACCCGTATGGAACAAAGTTCAGTTTTTTGCTTTCTATAAGAGAAAGAGAGAGAGAGAGATAGAGAGAGAGAGAGAGAGAGAGGAGAGACAGAGAGAGAAACATGCGCACGCCGCACAGCTTACAATAGCTTACTAAGTGTTCGTAAGAATTTTTCCGTCTAGCCTTCGTTCCAAAATTTTAAAATATAAGTTGTAGAATTAAAGCCACCTTTGAAAGGGTTTTGCGTTTGATATAACCCAGTATTACAAGCTACTTTATTATCTCAATTGAGTGTGAATACTTTTCAGATTTTATTTCATTTGTCATAAAAATCCTCATACATCCTTTCAGTCGAAAACAGAAGTGACAAAAATATTAATTTCTGTACCTACGATACAAATTTTGCCTAATAGCTTTTGTGACAGCAATACATCGCATGTCCCTCTCATTCGCCCTTCGACTATAAAAGAGAAGCATAGGCCACAGATAATGTCTACAGTTAGTATACAATATCTACGCATCAAGAAGTGAACAAGAGTAAATTGAAAATCCTCGAGAAAATTGTGTGGCGGAGGCCATTTTGGATTTTGAAAGCTATCATATTATAAAGTACATGTATTCTACTAGCCATGGTCTTTCATTTGATATCCACATTGAATGACTTGTAAAAAAAAAACAAGTCATTCGCCATCGAACGACCTCGTTGGCGTTATGGTTACCATACTGGACAGCCAACTGAAGGATATCAGGTTCGATTCCCGGCACGGCAAACAGTTTTGTGGTGAACTTCATTTGTTGGCTGACGGTCTGGATGTTAAATATGTATAAATATAAAGTATTTATTTATGTAAATGTAGTATATCAGTTGTGTCAGCAACCATAATGCTAACTAGAAATGGTTTTAGTTGGGGCTAACCAGCCGTGTGTGAAATGTGTCCTCATATTTATTTGCAGAGGCGGCCATTTGGCACTTTTCACCTAGCAAACCTAAGAATAATCGACAAATTGACTTTTCAAACAAAAAACAACAGCATTTAAATTGGTCCATCCGTTTGGGAGCTAGAGTGCTACAGACCCACACATACACACACACATACACATACACAAAATCACACAAACAGACACACACACAGAGAGAGAGAGACACATAAAGACACACACATATCAAACTTATAACACCTCGATATTTTCATCAAGAGTTAATGAGATCTGCACCCTCCAACCTAGCAAGCGTCCGTCGTTTAAAAGGTCTTAAATTAAAAAGTGCATCATGTCGTGTCTGTTTAATTTATTTTATTAGTCTTTGCCCAACCCCTTGGTCGTAAATAACGGAGTGATTTGCATAAGAAACGGCGGCAGTCACACACTTTGCTACTGAATAAATTAAATGTATTAAGCTTTAGACTCGTTTTTTGCAGTCATCTTGTTTTGTTGTTACTCCTGTTGGATTCCGTAATAAACTCTGGAATAAGTTATGTCTTCATCTTGTGCTGGTGGTTTATCTCGTTTAGTGACGTATGCTGCGGGGTTTTCTCAGGGTTTTCCTTTATGTTTACTTGTGTACAATATCAAAATGTTCGTATCCACGAGATAGGTCTTAGGAATCCACGAGTTAGCTCTTAGGATAAATAATATCACCGGTGACTCCCGCTCCGGGTCGTTCTTGGTGCAGAAGTTGGCCATAGGTATTCAGCGCGGTAATGCAGCGAGCGTGATGGGCACCTTTGCACCAGGGGCGAGCAGGGGCAGGTTATTTGATTAGTATTAGTTTTAGTTTTTAACATGTGACATGTATTAAATGTAAGTTTTGACATTGAAAGGGATAAACTATTAGTATTTAAATTTCCAATTCTAATTCTGGTAATATAATATTAAATGAAATAATATAAAAAACAATGTATTAGAAAGTTACGTTAACTAGAAACAGAAAATAATTAGATTTAGAAATCCAGCATGTATTAAACAACAATAAAGATACGAAAAATAAAATTGAACCGAATGCAATTATATTATAATTATAAATAATATTTTTTGTTTCTAATGAAAGTAAGAAAATGGGTGTTGAATTAGACATTTTTGCTATCCGAAGACGTATGACCAAACAGCGCTTGGCGTGATTTTTTTATGGCCTATATCTCTCTTCTCGTGAGATAAGGCCCCGAGTCCCAGCAGTGGGACTGTGAAGAATGCTATGCTATACTTATGTACCGAGTAAAAAAATAGATGATATCGAATGCAAGTGGTGTAGCGACACAGATGTATATTATGTCAGGTGTCCAGCTATCTTCATTGTGCCACAGTACCAGTTCTATTATAAGCAAGGCAATTAGGATAATTGGCTTCGATTTAGAGCGAGCCCTGCAGGGGGATACTATAAGACAAAACCATGGGTCAACAATTGTATAACAAACTTCCTGAAGATATTCAATTAGTCAAAAATGAAAGCATCCAGACTAAAGTAAAAGCGTTAGTCCTTTCCGACACTATATACTTATATACGATATCAGAATTTATGAAAAAAGATTATATTAATTTTCAAACTAATAATTATTAATAACATAAGTAATAATTGTATCTGAAGGGTGTAAACATTTTTATTGGCTCAGACCCATTTCTATTTTTTTTAATGTAATGACTATTTTTGAACGCATCATACGAGCACGCTCATATGATGCGTTCAAAAATGCGGTGAGGATATTATTTTATAATTTTACTTTTCCTTTATTTATAATTATTTACTTTTTGACAAAGCCCCTTTACAGCTGCTATCCTTTTAATTTAATTTATTATATTATTATTGAATGATATGACTAGTCTATATTGATGATAGTTATGATTATGTTCATATAATGTAATAATTGTGTATCAATATGATAATAAAGAAATTCCATTCTATTCATAATGGAATCAGTATAATACAATAAAATACCAAAAAACTTAAAAAAAACTTGAGCCGTCACGGGATGCCTGGCAAATGTGAAACATCGACATTATTTTGTAAAAGTAATGTACAGAAAAGAACATATTCTGATAGGAACTAAATATGTCATAATGATAAAATAAAAAAATACGTTTTTTTCAGATAACGATGACTATTTATTAATTAAGCATTTATTCTCATTAAATACAAAAGTTTACGAATTTATTCCAAATCTTGACTACTTAATTCGTTTAATCAGTGAATTCGGTATAGAAACCGGTTAACGTACACCTATAGATTTTTTACTTAAAAAAAAAACAAACAGAGGCATATGCAATAAGTGACCTATATACATATGAATTGTGGAATTGTTTATTTTCTAAAAGGGAACCTTATTCCGTCCTGCTCTGCCGCACGGACTCTTTATATCTCTGTCTTTTGCTAGCACCCCGTCCCGCGACAGCAGAAGCGAACAGTACTAAGATGAGACATTGCATACATCGGCTATCAAGTTGGATATTATCATTGTTTCATTCATTAGCATTAAAAAATAATGCGAAGAAAAAAATTTTTTTTTATGTAATGCTCTTCTAAAGCTTATATAATTTGAAGTTAACATGTAGTTTTTAAGTAAAATTAAAATTATTGTCATGTTTTTATTTAAAAAAAAATGCAATAAGTTTATATTATTAGGTTATTTATGCTTCTTAAACAATTCAAGTCTAAATACCGTATAGCTAGGAACAGAAAACTGGCATTGCACATACGTTAAGAATTTTGCAAGACTATTTGTGTACCTACATATTTTTCCTGTCACGAAAATAAATGAATTTTTAATTTGAAAATTGAAATTGAATTGATTAAAAATAAGTTGACAGTTTCTCGTAGTAGCCCTCTTCTAGTTGTGGCGAAAGAAAATAAATAGACCTTAATGAATGGGACGCGTCTCCTTTGAGGGATTTAGTTTTATCTACTTATTGTTCTAAAGGATTCTTAAGGAAGGTTGAAATTCTAAGCAAAACTTTAGTCTCTTAGTTAATAAACGTAATTATGGATCTAATGTTTAAGTTTTTTCAATCTAAATACATAGGTTTAAATCAAATAAAATTAAGAACAAAAAGTTCATTTCATTTGGGCAATAGTCTGTAATGTGCAAAAATGTATATGTAGCATTATTAGTAACCTAAAGAAGGTCCAGCGTTGAAATACCTATCAGTCTATTTCAGTTCCACTTCAATTAATTATACCATAGCTACATTTATTAATGTTTAAAAATAATTATCACCATTTCACTTTCCAGTAAATAAATTTGTCTGACTTACATTAACGTTGTATATTTTATCCAGTTGATAAGTTAAAAGACAAGAATATTCCAGAACTTAATAAACTATGCGCTTAATTTACAAATTCGCTGTAGGTAAGAAACACTATCAGCTATTTAATTTATCTTAATCTTTTACAATCGAATTAATTACCAAGTCAGATTATTTATTTTTAGCAAAATTCCAATTTTGTTTTATTAAAGAGTTTTGAATTCTCCAATAGAATTATAAACTTATTTTTAAGAAGAGAGGGTTCATTTTGGCATGCTAATTCTGACAGCTGCACTCAATGTTGCCAGGGACATAAATTGTACTTTCCATAAATAAAATCGCTCGCGTGACTATTGCAGATGGCAAACTTATCTTTTTAATTTTAAAAAGAAAGTGCGTATTGTTTTTAAATAGTGCAAAATAGTTTTTGTAAAGTAAACATAAATTATGTTGTGTATCACGGTTGTTAATCGATGTGTTACCCGTTTATTCGAGAATGTCTGCGTTTGACATATTGAAAGGGGTTGCCATGATTATCAAATGGTTTATGGGGAAGTCAACCTTTCAATTTGGCTTGGTTATTGCGGCTGTACCGTCGATTATATCGACATTATTCAATTTGCTTATGTCAGTGTGGCTATTGTTAAAATTTAAATTACAGGCCATGTTATGTATTATCTCAAAAATACAACCGTAGCGCTTGTAGCTCAGCTAGCTAGGGTGATCTGATGCGATCATCGAAGCTAAGCAACGGTCGATGCAGACGGTGTTTAGATGGGTTAAATTGTAGGTCCCGGCTGTTTTCTTAGTACAAGCTCGTTAAGCCGAGTCTTAGAGTGGCTTGAAAACTCTCGACACCAGAGCTTGGTCACTTAGCTCATACAAAGAAGTAGAATCAATCAAGAATATATTAAGTCACTTGTCACGCTATACGGTGAAGGAAAGCATCATGAAGAAACCGACATGTTTGATGACCACAATATCCGAAGACGTGTGTCATCCGCCAACCCGCACTTGGTCAGCGTGGTGGATTATGGCCTACATCTCTGTCCTCATGAGGAAAGGTCCCAATTTCCAGCAGTGGGAACGTATAGTGGGCTGCTTATGCTAGTTAATCAGGCAAGCCCTACAAAATGCTTTAACACGACACAAAATTATCCTTTGATGATGTGATTCACTCAATATTAGGTTTAGTGAAGACCCCGTCGAATCCAGCCAATATCTGTAATTATTGACATCAGCTCGCTGAGTCGAGAGAAGCCAAGTCTAGCGCAAAACCAGGGCTCTGTGTATTAAACCCCGTTAAAGCTGGTTTTGTGGTGCAAACGTAAGAGGTAGCGGTTTACTACTAATATTCTGCTAGTACATTCTTCTTCGAACGAGCTAAGTGACCAAGCTCAACTGTTGAGAGTTTTCAAGCGGCCCGAAGTCCTTAGACTTGGCCGACTGCTTGCACTGAGACCAGTAGCCGAAATAAATAAAATAAAATGATATGAAATGAAACGAAACGAAACGAATCGAAACGAAGCGAATCGAAATAAAACGAAATGGAACAAATATTAAGACACTGACATGACTATGTATTTAATGGAGTTATAGGGAGTGGTCGTTATATGGAGAAAATGTATCATTGTATAGAATACAAGCTAAACCAACTAAAGCCAATTGATTTCGACTTTTTAAAAAGTTTATCGTTGAATCGACTGACGTTACATGGATTTTACACTGTATTTTGAAGCAAGTCATGTCAAATATTCTTTTAACCCTTAAAAGGACGATTTTTGTTTCACGTTTTAATAAATATATTTGTGTAAAAGACACATGTATTACTGTCTAGGAAAAATGAGTTAAAAAAATCTAGACATTAATTTACTATACTTTTTTTTGCAATAATGTGAGTGTTGTTTTTAAACTACATTGCCCAAAATTAAAATAAATAAATATATGAAGGACAATTTTGTGTGTGATTTTTAGTATGTTGTTTAAAAACAACATTGACAATTTAAGGGTTAAATTATAATTATTAGTATACCCGCCCACGCTCATGCATTGCGCCGGTCACAAAGAGCAACAGAGCGAGTGCGTATGTTTGACGCGCCCGCGGCGCACTGTACACCTGCATTGTAACCGATACTAATATCGCGCGTACTGTTATTGTAATGCACTATATCTATATAATATATCTTCGTGTATATATATATATATACTAGCTGACCCGGCAAACGTTGTTTTGCCTCACTTAGGGGTATGAAAAATAGATAGTGTAGCTTATATGACACGTTCGTAGATTTACCATAGCAGCGCCATCTATTGATTACTTACTCAACCCAGTCAAAAGGTATCGACATCTGTTAGAATCATTTGGAGTTAACAGATAATTGTAACTGTCAAATTATAACAGACAATAATTAGCAATAAATTAAAATTGCGACTATAATTTGAGATTTAAACTATCCTATCTCTCAAGTTGGATCGAACTGCACATGGTGTGCGAATTTTATTATAATCGGTTAAGTGGTTTAGGAGTCCATTGAGGACAAACATTGTGACACGAGATTTATATATATTAAGATTATCCAAGTAACAATGTTAGTTACCGTACTCCTCCGAAACGGCTTGACCGATTTTTACCAAATTTTATATGCGCATTCAGAAGGTCTGAGAATCGGCTATTATCTATTTTTCATACTCCTAAGTGAGGCAAAACAACGTTTGCCGATTCAGCTAGTTATATTATATCATTGTATGTATATTGAAAATGAAAATGAAAAATATTTATTAACCAAAAAACGTCTTATAACCTATAGTTTATTTAGTGGTTGTTTCACTGGGCGGTTGGTCTGTATCGAAGCAACCTTCTCCAGTTAGCAATAAAACTTATCCTCTAAGCAAGACAACACATATTATACTAAATTTACTATTTATCTTTTATTTTACTTATTAAGCTCTTTTGAACATAATTATCTTCTTTGTTTAATTTTTGAAACTTTATATGTCAGGATAAAGCCCCGATATTATAAAATAGTGATGTGTTGTCATGTTACTGCCAAATCTGTCAAATCAATCGCCAGTCTAAAACTATCGAACGTGGGTATCTGTCACATCTGGGTATACATCACAAAATCCCAATTAAACAATTAATTTTTATTGAATTGAAAATACTGACAGTATAATAAATACTATAGGTATTAAATATATAATTGTGTAAAAAATATCCTCATATGTCCAAAAAACTATCAGATATACCGCGAAAACACGTACTCAGACATAAATACAATTTGCAAATACGATTGTGTAAACTAGAAACGCAGAGCTCGGGCCCACATTCAATGCATATTAAAATATTGAAAAGTTACCAGACGACCAACAAAAAAACAAATATATTTCCAAACAAGTATCGTGCAGATTTCACTTTTCACACATACCATAAATATCTGTGGAAATCAAATTAAATTACCCACACGCTAGTCTCGTATTGAATTACAGTGTTGTTAGGCTAGCTAGGCCTAGGGTTGCCAGATAGTGGTGGCGATTCAGCGGCACACACGACTAAACTAAATTTAAAGAAGCCCCGTCTTTTTTCATCTTAGGTGGCCAGAAAGAGACGGCACGTTCTGAATAACAGACAAAACAACTAAAATCACGTCAAATATGGAATGTGCAGGCAGTTTTAGAGGTGATACAAGTGAGTGCGCACTAAAGTCACCTATATTTTCAACATTTGACGTGATGTTAGTTGTTTTGACTATGGTGCTGAACGTGCCGTCTCTTTCTGGCCACCTGAGATGAAAACAGACGGGGCTTCTTTAAATTTAGTTTAGTCGTGTGTGCCACAGAATCGCCACCAGTGATTGAGGAAATTTTTTTTACGGACTTTGACAATGGAAGTTGAATGGAAAATAATCTGAAATATTTAGCGTGCTTCCGCTGTGACTTGAAACCAAACTGAGATAACAAAAAAAAAGATAAAAATAATAATAATAAAAACTGTGTTTTCCTCCGACTGACCACCACACCTCCACTCAACTAAGAAGGTACTTTTCAGCAAGCTGTTTTAACAAATGATACATCCTAGACAAACTCGTTGGTGTAAAGGTTACCATGCCGGACTGCCGATCAAAAGGTTCCGGGTTCGATTCCCGGCCCGGCAAACATCTTTGTGATTAACTAAATTTGTTGGCTGTGGGCCTGGGTGTTAAATATGTATCTATATAAAATATGTATGTATGTATATGTGGTATATCAGTTGTGTTAGCTACCATAATACGAACTAGAAATGGTTCAGTATGGGGTTAACCAGCCGTGTGTGAAATGTGTTAAAAAAAAGATCACAACGTAGCTTACTAGCTGTGTAGGCTAGCTGTGTCCAAAACGTAATTCTAACAATAGTAAAAAAAGCTATTAAATACATTTATTGACGTGACAACGTCTTAAATTAGGTTGCGGCTGGGAGTCACTTATGAAAAAGTGTAACGCCCGGTAACGTTACGATGAGTCACCGAACAAGAGAGAGGCCCGCCGAATGCCTTGCGTCTCTCTCCCACTCAACTATGATCGGTCTGCCGCGCGCGCAGCACGCGGCAGACGTTGTCACGTAAAATCTTCGCCCGTAAAACCGACTTTACAGGCAACCATTATTTTTATTTATTTATTTATTTACATCGTATTAAGAAAAATAATATGGAAAATAAAAATTTAGTTCATATTATTCCTTTACTATTTTACTTGATTTATTTTTGTATTTGGTGTTAACTGTACAAAAAAATCCATCATCAGATATTTCCATACGTATAATTTTATATCAATAAAAAATCTCGTATATTTTTTTCTCTAAATAAGTGAAATATTTTTATTTGTAAGTTTTAAAATTATTATTTGTCCTCTTGTTTTATCTACTGTCTTCCAACCCTACGTTGTATAACCGAATAAGGCGTTAGTATTATGGGTAGTTACTATGAAAGCTAGCGTAATCTCACTACGTCGTGTTTTACTTGAATCATTCCCTATTTGAGGGAGATTATCAACAACAATGTAAGAAAGGATGTTCTTTTGAAAAAAAACATCGATCCATGCGGCACATTTCTATCCAAATCGACTTAGGATAGAAATGTGCCGCATAAAAATCACGTGGTAAAAAAATTCAAAATCCGTTTTTTTTTTACCCTAAATAGGTCAGCGCTTGACCACAATTCACCTAGTGAATGACTTTGAGGTCTTACTGCTTTGAAAACCGACAGATTGTAGCTTTCAGTGGACAGGAAGCTTGGCACACCAAATTTCATCAAAATCGGTAGAGCCGTTTGATCGTGAAGAAGTAACAAACACACACACTTACAAACTTACTCACACAAACTTTCGAATGTATAATATTAGTAGGCATACGCTGAATAACATATGATAATCCCTTAAAAGGCAAAACATAGCAAAAACACACGCACTTAACGGCTAAAAATAAGAATCTCAAGCAAGATTCAATAAAATAAGATTTCTGCCTCAATAAATATAAAATCACACATTTCACCTGAATGGGCTGTAATGAAATAAAAATACTCCGAAACGACGCTCACTCAACGAATCTATAAAATCTATGTCCAATAAAAAAGTAGACATAATTTGTTCCATAATACCACATAAATCTTTTTGACGAAGTTCAATACCTTTTACCAACTTTCTTTTACTCTCTAAACTTCTTTAATCAATCTAAATTAAACCTTAGCGCTCTTACAATAAAGTGCAAGTGCCATTCCATTGGTTGACAAGTAAATTTGGTTCAAATAGTTTTATGAAAACAGCGCATTTTATGACTACATACGAAAGGCCTAGTTAATGGTAAGTAAATACCTTTTAAAATTGAACTAATTTCACCTCTATAGCAGGAATAATAGAGCTTATTTTTAATTGTCTCAAATGTCTTTTGAGAAACATGCATTGTCAATCAAAAGCCATGAGTAACGTTGTAAAAAGTAAAACACTTTTATATCTGTATTGATGTCGACTGTAAAGGAAATACGTGTTCAATATAGTTTTGATAACTTAAGTAGGTTTTAGAGGTTTTGGAACGATGCTCCTTATCGCGCGTTATGAAAAGGGGCTAGACGGAAAAAAATCTTACGAAAAGTTGTCACGACACTTTTTGCGCACGGCATGGCAACGTCGCATCTCCAAAATTTGATCGGCAGTCAAATACGGCTATCAATGAAAGTATTCACTAATTGACAACAGCGCCATTCGTTTCAGGTGGAGTTGCGATTGAGCTTACTGATTAAGTTTACATTAATAAACTTAATCAGTAAGCTCATAATGCTCTTAGTTTTTTATACAGAATAATTAACATAAAAGTTACCAACGAAAACTTTAATCTAGCACCTGTAAGGTAAGAGTGAACCGGTTTCTTTTAGGCAAGTGCGCTCCAGCTTAGATCGTAACATCAGGTGAATTTTGATCTAACCCATTTCATGAAAAACAAGCTGTCTGTGCCCTGCGGTTTTAACTTCGTTAAATCGAATCGTCGTTTCAGCGTAAAATACTAACAAACATACACACAAACTTTCGCAATTATAATATTAGTGGGAAGTGGGATTCTTAATAAAACTGGACCCCAAAAGAAGCTCCTGTATTACAAATTGGTTCAATCGACAGTTTTGTAATTTAAATATTTTACGTCATACAAATTAATTATTAATATGTAGTAATATTTTGCATTCCACCTATGATATTCATGGAACAAATGAAACATGCAGAATTATTAAACCCTTACAGTGATTCCATGTGCTTTTATTACCTCTATATTTTCCGCGATTTTACCATCATAATACGTTCGGAACTCTTTGTTCCCAGCTCACAGGTTATTAAAAATATTTCAGCTTATTTCAGTATTCTGAGAAATAATATTCAATATCAAAATTTCAGCAGCAATCCTTTCAACTTTTGTAAATCTGACTGTACCATACTATAGCACCGACTCCGACTGGCCAGAATTACTTGAGCCGCATCCTGCTTCGAAAAACTGGTTTTCAGTACCGAAAACAAGGAGGTTGCAGCTCTTTTAATAATGGGTTTAATGTATGCAGGGATCGTGGCGACCATTTTATGTAGATCCTTCGTCTCGACGTATTTGTGTATTTTTGTTTATAACTGCACGTCGGAGTTATGGATGAGTTAGTTTTTAGTATGACAACACTGGTGTTTAGTGATTTTGTTTTTTTTTTTCATAATAATTAACGTATTTAAATTATTCTTCCATAGTTCCTCCTCTCAAAAATACCTTTTAAGTTTTTTTCAATAAGTAATATAAAAAAAATAATACAAAAATATAGGCCAGTCCCAGCTTCGCACGGGCTATAAAATAATCCATGTTGTAAAGAGAAACAAAATATAACCTATGTTACTTGGGCATAAATTAGCTTCCAAACGGTGAAAGATTTTTTCAAATCGGTCCAGTAGTTCTGAGCCTATTCGTGTCAAATAAACAAACTTTTCCTCTTTATGATATTTTAAAGAAATATTTAAAATATTAAATAGTTAGTCTGTAATAGTTATTTGTAAACAAATATCTTGAATAAAACTAATAGTTATGAATTAAATGCACAAATCAGATTATGCAAATGAACAATTTGTCATAAATATTTACTGATACAATAAAATATTAAATATTACAATAATTATTGTTACACCATTGAATACGTAAAAACTACCGCCTTGCGAAACTATCAATGATTTTTTTGTAATATATGCTCAGATTTTTTTCTTAAAATGTTGGAAATATTTTTTCAACGAGCTGATATATATAAAATATGTGCAAAAATTATGTGGATTTGCACTCGCTTTACGGTTTAAGACCATTACCAACTTTTCAAAATACGAAAAAAAACATGTGGCTTAATATGTTTTAAATATTTATAATATCAATTATTGATTAAGCTTTACAACTTGTATTGCTAAAAATATCATTTTAATTAAATTGTGCCGCTGTGTCTTTGCCATTAGATTTTTTTTAAGGCACTATTTACCTCCTAAAACCACCACAGTCGGAATCGAGTCCTTTCTCTTCAAGTGAAGCTAGTGTACCGACCACTTAGCCAACGTGAGAGGTCTAACTACGCTGGTCGGAGTAAGGATACTTGTACAATGAATTGCATTAAGCGACAGCCTCTACGGGCTATGAATGTTCTTAATGTATGGATACGATTTGATCGCTCCTGGCGTTTAGTGAGGGGACAACAGGATAGACACACCTCCTATTAAATCAGTAATAAGTTAAATAAATTTATAACGATACTTCGGCTAATAGGTATTTTTTCACACTAAAAATACATTCAGTTTTCATAATATTTACGAAACAGAAAATAGTATAATAATTATAAAAAGTAATTAAATTACAAGCTATCGATATATTATATCGATACTTTATACTAAAATCGGTTAAGCCGTTTGAGAGTCAATGCGTAACAGATGATAAAATAAACTGGCAATGCTGCCAGCATTTTGGGCACCTTTTCCTCTACCCCTGGACTTTTGTAGGTTAAGTTTTAGTTTAGTATTTTATATCAGTGTTAAGTTGGTTATAAATAAATTTTATTAGAACAAAATATTTATTTTATTTGCGTTTGTGTTGTGTTGCTTGCTTGAATCTGAGGTAAAACTTAGCATAATATTGTTTAAACCCAGAATCTAAGTTACCACTATATCATACTTCATTCATATCAGTGCAGCCATGTGAAGGATAAACGAGTTAAGTACCCACTGTACTTTGTTTTTATAAAAAATAAACAAAAGTTTATCGATATCGACATGTGACGTGTCCCACCCCTAGCCAGCGAAAGCGTCACGTCACGACTGGTTAGCTTTACACAAGGCTCTTATTATTTCTTGTTATTCGTCTACTCATTTTTCAATTTTAATATAAAAGAATACTTCACGTCGAGTATTCTGTTTCATTTCTATTTATATATTTTACTAGCTGTGGCCCGCGGTGCTTCTCGCGTTAATCTGGGATAGTAAATAGACTACGTGTTAATCCATTTTCTTAGCTATCTCCATAGCAAATTTCGTTAAAATTGGCTTAGCCATTTGAGCGTGAAGAAATAACCATCGTATACCAACTTTCGCATTAGTAAGATTATCATTAACTAAGGTCAGAAAAGTTATTTAGCTTTTCACTTTCAATGACTTGTTTTTCAAGCCTTTTGTGGACGTGCACGCGCTTTACGGTGAAGGAAAGCATCGTGAGGAAACTGACATGTTTGAGGACCACAATATCCGAAAATTGTGACCAACCCGCACTTGGCCAGCGTGGTGGACTATGACCTATCTCTCTCCTCGTGAGAGAAGGCCCGGAGTCCCAGCAGTTGGAACGTATAGTGCTGCTTATGCGATGGAACAGAATAACACTTTTTTATATACATTTCACATTTGGGCACATTTCACCCACGGCTGGTTTACCCCATGCTGAACCATTTCTAGATCGTATTGCGGTTGCTAACGCAACTGATATACTACATATACATACATACATATTTTATATAAATACATATTTAACACCCAGACCGACTGCCAAAAAATTTAGTTCAGAACAAAGATGTTGGCCGCCCCGGGAATCGAACCCGGAACCTTCCGATTGGCAGTCTGGTATGGTAACCATTACGCCAACGAGGTCGTTTGTTATACTACTATGTTACAGTCCTGCTGGTCAAACGATAGCTTTTAAACTTTACAGTAAAGTGTTAAAAAAAAACTTTCCAAGGTAAATCTCCTGTACCTTACGATCTGTCTGCAAACAAAATAAAGCTCTCCCCCCACTTAGCAATCGGTATGCAAAACTGTGTAATGGAATCGCTCAATCGAACTAATGTTCTGATAGTGGAGTGATTTATAACTCCTCGAACAAGAAAAATGACTACAAAATACAGTACGATTTTTAGACTATACGATACGATTCTTTGGTTTGACACCAGTAATAATAATAATAATTCGTTTATTTGACACACATATATGTACTGTCTTAAAATTGTGTGTTGTCGTCTAGTAAAGCGACAGAAAGTAGAATAAAATAATTAATCCAGACAATTTCATTTCTCATTGGGATAGATATGATATGGAAGCAACAATTCCACAATAGCTGAAAAAATAATCAACAAAGACTCAACAAAACACTCACTTTACTGATAAAATAAAAATAAAATAAAATAAAATAGCCGTTTATTATACCCTTTTAAATATTTACATTTTTTTATTATAAATTAATTTTATTAGGGCACCCAAAATTTGGAGTAGGCCTCCTCCATGCGCCTCCAGTGCCGTCTGTCTCGCGCCAGTCGCCACTTTACTGAAGAACAGAAAAATACATCAATTTATTTGATAATAAGTTAATTAATTTATTTTAAAAAAATGCTAGATTCATTTCATTTATATTTTAATTTAGTTATTTTGAAGTTCTGGTACATAATCACTCTGAAAAGTATCAACTTGGTCGAAACTGAAACAATTTCAATTTATGTGAATTATTTTTATTTGCTAGAACGTATATGGTATTGTATTAATTATTCAAAATATAAATCGTGATGGTTTTTAAATAAACAGATAATATTAGTCATATTTTTATATTAGGAAACATTTCATACACGGCTGGTTAACCCCATACTGAACCATTTCTAGTTCGTATTATGGTTGTTAACACAACTGATATAATACATATTATGCATACATAAATTTATTTTATATAGATACATATTTAACACCCAGACCGACAGCCAACAAATTTAGTTCAGCAAAAAGATGTTGGCTGTGCCAGGAACCGAACCCGAAACCTTCTGATTGGGTTTTTGGCATGGTAACCATTACGCCAACGAGGTCGTCAAATGGCGTTTCTATTTTATTTTATTGTTTATGTTAAAATCGTTATATGTAAAGGCCCCCTCATAAAACCTTTAGCTCTTTAACGGATTATAATCGGGGTAGGTTTTCGGTTGATTTAGATTTATGTTCCCAACGTCTAATGAACTATCCCTAATGTATCTATACTTCATACTTCATTTGTGCAGTACACAAACTTAACTAGTTGGAATTATTTAGGAAAATATTTATATAAAAAAAATGGTTGCCTGTAAAGTCGGTTTTACGGGCGAAGATTTTATGTGACAACGTCTGCCGCGTGCTGCGCGCGCGGCAGACCGATCATAGTTGAGTGGGAGAGAGACGCAAGGCATTCGGCGGGCCTCTCTCTCGTTCGGTGACTCATCGTAACGTTACCGGGCGTTACACTTTTTCATAAGTGACTCCCAGCCGCAACCTAATTTAAGACGTTGTCACGTCAATAACAAAATGATAAAAAAATATATACATAACTTAAGAATAATAAGGTGAAAATTATTTACAATGGATAAAAAAAACTAAAATAAAGACAAAATTATTTATTTAATTACTAGCTGACCCGACAAACGTTGTTATGCCATTAAAATTATTTCTAATAATAAAAAATGAATAAAAGGGGTATGGAAAATAGATAGTTGCCGATTCTCAGACCTACTGAATACGCATATAAAATTTGTAAAAATCGGTCAAGCCGTTTCGGAAGGGTACGGTAACTAACATTGTGACATGGAAATTGTATATATTAGATAGATTATTATCACCTGTTTGTATTTATTTATTATAACTGTTTTTTTGTTCTATAGAAAAAAAATATTCTTATTTTTCAGAATTAGAAAGGATTTACTCCATACTGGTTTTACATATTATTTTGTAAGCAATAATCCTGATAGATAGTCAAGCATTAATATTAATATTTGCGCTCAACATCCGGTAAATGCGCTATCAGAGTAGATTGAAGACGGCTTTTATATCGTACACTTCCATGGATTGATGAAATAAAGAAAAAAAAACTTAACCTTATTCTTCTTCTTCGTATAAGCTAAGTGGCCAAGCTCTGGTGTCGATAGTTTTCAAGCCGCCCGAAGGCCTCTGACTTGGCTTAACGACTGCTTGCACTGAGACCAACAGCTGGGACCTTAAATTCAACGTGTCATCCAACCTACGGTAGCGCCCTGCTGAAAATGCCACGTGATAAAACGACAGTCTTGTGCATGGTCACCCATCCAGACTCAGTCCGCATCGGACATTGCTTAGCTTCGATGATCGCGTTAGATCACTTCAGCGAGCCGAGCTACAGGCGCTACCTATGTTGATTAACTCAGGCGTTATTTTCTAAAATTCAGAAGAAAGAAAGAAGATTCGAATGAATGAAATACAAAAAAAAAACTAAAATAATATTTATTTTTTGACTCAACTGGTTATACCCATATTAAACTAATTCTAGATTATATTATGGTTGCTAACACAACTGATATACTACATACCTACACACACATAAATACTTTATATCGATACATTTTTTTCACCCAGACCAACACCCAATAAATTTGATTCGTCATAAAGATGTTGGCCGTCCCGTGAATCGAACCATGACCCTCTACTAAAAAAGTCTTTGTTGGGGTTGGAAAAACCTAGCCCTACACCAAAAACTTGTTTTCTAGTTTTGTGTGGATTCGCACTCGCTTTACCGTGAAGGAAAACATCGTGAGGAAACCGATACGTTTGATGACTGCAATATCCAAAGACGTGTGTCATTCGCCAACCCGCACTTGGCCAGCGTGGTGGATTATGGCCTATAACTCTTATGCTTATGCTTTGCTTATAATATACTTTTCATTCTATATCCCTTATGTGTCATCCCTGGTTCCGTACAAAATCATATTTATGATTTCCGATATACAATATACTCGTAAATATACACAAACTATAGCTGTATATATCACACGGTAGATGTTATGAATATTAACTGATTCCAGACAAAACATGTAAATAAGTCTACTATGGACACAGAATAATAACTATGGATTAGGTTGAGGATGCGACTCATTTTGATTACATGATCCCTACCCACAAAGTACACTCATGTACTTGATTGAATGTAGTGTAGTATATAGTATTATATTTATTCATTTTTAATATTGACATATATTACATATTGATTGTAAAAAAGAGATTTTATTTTTTAATTTTAGATGTATTTTTTAATAATTATCAATAAATAGTGTAATGCAATATTTAATGTTTAAAGTTGGTTGTATCTTGTGCATCAAACATTTTAATGTATTATTTAAATTCCTTTCAAAATAGACTGAATAAAAGATTTATTTACAACTAACTGCGCTCCCCGGTGATACCCGTGTTAATCCGGAACAGAAGAAGTAATTCTGGGATTAAAAATAGCCTATCTGTTAACACATTATACTTTGGTATTAAAACAATTTTATTTCTCACCTAGTCTGGATTAACTGGCTCTCAAAAAAGCAACCAGAACACACTTTTAGGTACTGGGTGTCACAGTTTTTTTCAAACAATCTGACATTTAGATCTTCATCCATTAAAAACAAACATAAGGTTTATTTTTAATGGATGAAGAACAAAAAAAAATATTTTTAAACTGGTGAAAATTGTTACAATTGTGGGAAATTGTAAGTAATGCATAATATTTTTTAGTGAACCTAAACAAAAACTTGTACTTTCACTAGTAACAAAACAGACCAACCGCCCCCGGAGTAAGCAACTTTTCGGTTCCCGAAACGAAGTTTTCAATTTCTATTTTACGACATCATATTTTTGTATTGGCTTCGTAAAGTGCTCGGTTTAAAAAGCGTTTGCACTTAGACGAGTGAATTGAATGGAATGCGCTTTGCTGTGGTCACGTTCTCTTCCAGACTCTACATATATGGCGTAGTGATTGGTATATAGGTTTGGTTCCGAGTTGAAATCAAATCTGCATATTACAAGATATGATTTTTGAACGTTTTTATTTTATTTTTGCTTATGTTTTTAGAAGGTACGCCATTTTTTTACGAGGTGGAAATCTTCAGTAAGAGACCCAGCTACAATGGGGTGCAGCTGGGTTATGTGGGATTTTTACCCACTAAAATCCCGTCGGTGTCCAGCCTCGATGCTTGAAGGAGGGCTTCAGGTTCTTCGGTGGAAACACACTGAGGCCCTTCCAGCTTTTGCTTGCAGCAACATCCACATTGGCAGAGAACTGCCAACCTTCCCAGGCCCAATTCGAATGAACTGTCAGAACCCCACTTCCGACAGCCCCTGAGCCAAGGTACGGCCTAGGCATTGTCGATGGCGGACTATGGTAAGTATTTTTTTTTAAGATATACTCAATTCAACTCGGTTCATCTTCATCTAAAACAGTAAATTTAAGTTTTTTGTTGATATTTTACACAGTACAACCTAGCTTTTGACTAGAAATTGACGTATTTTAATTATTATGCTGATAAGAACCAAACAATTTGACAAAGGTAACGCATTTGAGTTAATGGACGACAAAGAAGGTTGCAAAACTACACGAATCAGTGACACTCTAACCTAGGATGGAGCATACCTAGTCAGGATTAACTGACTCTCAAGAAAGCATCATGAGTGTTATGTTTCTCTATATTTGGCTAATAATTGCCGTGCAATAAATACATACAAAAATGTTGCGTTTAATATTCTTCGTGTGTGTTATTTTTATAGATAAGCGCTCGTATCTCGGTAAGCTAAGGTCATCTGACACAATCATCGAAGCTTAGCAACGGTCAATGCGGACAGTGTTTGGATGGGTGACCATGCCACCACCAGACTGTCTTTTTTGAAGTGGAATTTTCCTCTGGGAGCTACCGTAGGTGAGATGACGCGTTAAACTGTAGGCCCTGGCTGTTAGTCTTAGTACAGCAGATGTCAAGCCAAGTCAAAGACCTACGGGCGGCTTGAAAGTCTCGACACCAGAGGTCAGCCACTTAGCTTATTCGAAAAAGAAGAATAGATAAACCGCTTTTGCTTCTAAATTCAAATTGGACCCGGGAAATACTTGTGAAAGTAGAAGCAAAAAGGTCCGAAGCCTCCCTCGATGTCATTCAACCATAAATTCCCCGCAGCGAAATTAGGTAACACCAAAATACTCCACACTTACGTAAAGTAAGGTATGCTAAGGGTGTGACCAGAGTGACCTCAAATTGTGCCACGTTAATGTTTTTTATTGTTTTTTATGTATTAATTTTCTTTGTGTCACAATATAAATGTTTCATTCTTTCTTTCTTCAAATTATTCCAACTTAGAATAATATTAAAGTTTATTATTTTATTACGTTAATACGGGATAGGAAGTTTGTCTAAATCAAGGACAAAAATAATGTGCGGAAAGAAGCAAACTCTTTTATTTTTATATCCTTTTGACCTGTTTAATGCGAAATTTGTGTGTGTGTGTGTGTGTGTGTGTGTGTGTTTGTTACTTCTTCACGCTCAAACGGCTGAAACAATTTTGATGAAATTTGATATGAAAATAGATTAGACCTTGATTAACACCCACATCTCCTTTTTATTCCGACACAAATTATGCTTCCTGTGAGATACGCAAATATTTTTTTACCACAGTGCTGCTTAACACCAGGCAAGCTGAGGTCAAACGCATACCTATAACAAAAAAATATTTTTCATACCTCAAAAACATTAATTTCAAAACACGAGCACGTCTTAGGCAAAGTTATTTTTTTTTTTTTTATTTGCAAATAAAAGTTAATTAAGTTGTGCACGGTGTCCACAGCCTTACCACGGAAGCACACTTAAGGCGAGCACGGTCACGCATAATCCGAGCACGGGCATAATATTTGGTCGATTTATGTGATCCGGCCACAGGTCAGGATATCTTACTCTAGATCAGCTGAACACGGCCCGGCATACTGCTCGCAGATAAAGGATAAACAAATAAAACATTTAATTTTATTATATATAAAAAATTAAAAAAAAAAATTGACTTATTTAACTTAATATCAAAAAAGCACCTTTGGTTGGTTGCGCCGTCGGTAAATGTATTTATGTAACTCTTTTTAAAATGATTATGATTTAAGTTTTTGTGAATTATTCCGAATAGAAAAACATGTTGTTTGGGGGCTTTTTGTTTGTTAAAATATCTTCTTTCTTATAATGTAAAAACAATATAAATTACTCAGCGCACTAACATCATTAATACTCTTTAATTTGATTAAAATATTTATTTTTTCGACTTATTTTAACTTAATATCAAAAAGCATGCAAACAAATAAATAAATCTTTCTTCATCCAAAAAATTATGTTAAATTATAAAGAAACTAGCAGCCAGTCCCGGCTTCACCCGGGCTATAAAATAATCCAAGTTGTAAAGAGAAACAAAATAAAACTTATGTTACTCGGAAATAATGTAGCTTCCCAACGATGAAAAAATTTTTCAAATCGGTCCTATTAGTTTCGGAGACTATACAAACAAACAAATAATCAAACTTTTCCTCCTTATAATATTGATATAGATTTTTGATGATTTCAATATATATCAATACTACTTGCGCTCCTCGGTGTTACCCGCGTTAATCCGGGACAGTAAGAAGTTAATCAAATGATTCTAACAGATGACGATTCCTTTCGACTGGGTTGAGTAAGTAATCAATAAATGGCGCTGCTATGGTAAATCTACGAACGTGTCATATAAGGTACACTATCTATTTTTCATACCCCTAAGTGAGGCAAAACAACGTTTGTCGGGTCAGCTAGTATTAGTATAAATTTCAAATTCAAATCAATTTTATTTTGATTTTATTCAATATAGATGTAAGTAAAGTAAAAAAGCCTTTATTCATCTGCATTATTACATTATGATTACTTACTTCTTTAACATGCGCTTTATCTTATTATATTTAATATTATGTTAAGTCAAATTATGATTATTTAAAGAGTAGTTTGTCAGTTATAATGATGTCAAAAGTATAATTATAATGAGTCAATGTCAATGTGATTTTTAAATTATGTCAGATGTTGGAATGCTGATGTCGCTTCATTAGCGTAGGCAATACAGATGTATAGACAAGCAAAAATAAAAAAATATCTATTTATAGTTTTACTTCTTTGCCTTATGGAGTTTCTCGTTAAATCGAGTAACGTTACATAGAGTTTACATGTGTCTTACTCTACATGTTTTTGCTGTCGGTACCCCACGTCCCAGTTGACCGCACTTATCTACGGTACGTATGCCTTATTACACGAGGTAGTAGCCTCTAGAACTACGGCTTTCAACAATACTTACGGATGGCAACACTTTACTAAACGTTTATACACTAAAGTCACACAATGGCAACATTGCTGCTGAAGTATTGAAATTTTAGCATAAGAATAAACAGCCTACTATACGTTCCCACAGCTGGGACTCGGGGTTTCCTCACACGAGGAGAGAGATGCAGGTCATAATCGAACACGCTGACCAAACGCGGGTTGGTGGATGACATACGTCGGATATTTTGGCTTTCAAACATGTCGGTTTCCTCACGATGATTTCCTTCACCGTTAAGCAAGTGCAAATCCACACGTAACTTGAAAAACAAGCCATTGGTGTAGGGCTGGAATCAAACTAGACGTCGTCTGATTTAAAAGCAGAAGTTGGCCTACTGATTCACACTCACTCATAGCAGCATTTAGATATTCAGAAAACTATTTTAAAATGAAGACATTTCACTTTTTTAAGTGCTTATAATTACTCAATAAAAAGGTCCATTAAAGCTTAAAACTAATAAAGCTACAATAATGATACTTTTGTAAACCAATTCACAACAATAGATCTAGTTTTCCATATCTTTATCGATCACGGTTAAAAGTTAATTTTCATAAAATATCGATGCATACTTTTTCTAATAGGTATCGTTGAACATCGGATTAGATATAAACAGATGTCGTCTTAACTTATTGACATGTCGTCTTCTATTTTTTTTCATATGGTATTTAACCAGCAGGCAGTGGAAACTCGCGAACTAAGGATACTTTGGTCTATAGTAGGGTATGCTTAGTCTGGAAATACTGGCTTTCAAGGGGAAAGACTTGTTTGAGCTTACTTCTAACATGGTTTAACAACTTTATTAAGACTTACTTACTCGTACAGTCGGGACCTACAATTTAACTTGTCTTTTCACGGTAGCACCCATACGACAGAGACTTTCGATTCGCTTAAAAACTTTTAACGCCAGAGCTTGGCCACTAACCTCATATAAAGAAGAAGAAGAATCGTATTTAGGGTTTGGCGTAAAAATAGTAGGTTTTGCAAGGTGGTAGGGCAGTTTCTAGAGTCCGCCTGGCTAGCAATCAATCTCAAGTTGAAATACTGTTAGGAAAGCAACTTACAGTGTATTCTGGCAGCCTGTTTAAAAGCACGTTATTCTAGACTAGGCATGCTCCACAATACACCGGAGTGTCTCTTACTCGTAAGTTTACACGCCTTCCTATTCAAATACCTAGCTGTAACTAAAAAAAATGCCGCATTCATTCAATATTTAAGAGCTGGGCTCTTGTCTGTGGAGTTTTTTCCAGGTAGTTCTGTCTTCGGCCAAATCCTTGACCTCTCTATACGACATGACTTTCGCCTTCTCCTTATTTTGGTCTAAATATGATCTTCTAGGTCTTCCTCTTCCTCTCCTGGCTTCTATCTTTCCTTCTACGATATTTTTAATGAAATTGTCATGTCGTATAAGGTGGCCAACCATCTTTCCTCTTCTGTTGTCTATTGTATTTATTATGGTTCTTGGTTCTTGTACTAGGCAGAGTACCTCTTCATTAGTTTTCTTTTCTTTCCAAATTATTCTTTTCATTCTTCTCCAACACCACATTTCAAAAAAAATACCTAGCTGTGACTAAAAATAAACTTATCAATCTGTGTTTAAAGAAACGCTTGGTCGACGCTACTCGTGACCAAAATGCCGGCCTCTACTTCGCACAGCGGATTAGCGTTGCTATACAAAGAGGCAACTCGGCTGGCATTTTAGGTACTCTTCCCACTGACACTGGTTGTTTGCATTAGATATACTTTTAATTTAATTAATTTCAGATTCTATTTACATTAATTGATTGGTTTGACTATGTTTTAATTAAACATAATCAAAAGCATAGAATTAAAAAATACTAAACCAAGGTCATAGAAAAACAAAATAAAATAATAAAAGTCAAATCACAATGACAAACAACAATAAAAAAGTCAGGACAGTCATCCATCGACCGTGTCCGGCACAAAAGTGCCGAAAAACGCTGGCTGCGTTCCACGCTGAATAGCGATGGCAATCCTCTCCACCAAGTACGATCAAGAACGGGAGTCCCCCGCCTTATCCCTCAGTCTTTGGCCAATTTCCCCCACTAGTAGCTGTTTTAATTTAAAATAGCATTAATATTTGAAAAAATGTTAGTATCTGTGTTTACTCCTAATCTGTCATAATACGTAATCTTTTGAACTACAGGTCAGAATCGTGCTCTCTTCTTATCTCGGTATCGCATCTCTCGATTATATCGATTACAAAGAATCGAGTCGAAATCATTCGACCTTGATATAGATGATCGAGTTAGTTAGATCTTTACTGCAGATTAATGATGATGCTATAGGAATATTAAAACTGGTATGGTGTTTCTATGGGCTGTGTTGAATATAAATTACGTACTTGATACTTGATAATGCCCACCATACTTAAATAAGAAAATAAAATTAATTAATACTTAGGCTATATTTCAGACACGGCTGGTCAGCCCCATACCAAACCATTTCTAGCTTGTATTATGGTTGCTAACACGACTGATATACTACATATACATACATCAATATTGATACATATTATACCCAGACCGACAGCCAACAAATTTAGTTCAACACAAAAATGTTGGCTGTGTCAAAACACAAAAATTGAACCAGGAACCCTATGGTTGGCAGTCCGGCATGGTAACATTACGCCAACGAGGATAATATTATTTACTTCAATTACGCCTTTAGCACATCGACGCATTCGCATGCGGCAGCGAGTCTTTGCGAAATAATTGCGGTAGCGAAACATCTGCGGAACGTTAGTACACTGCAGTTCTTTCGTAAGGAAATGTCATTGACATTTAAAATTTTCGGCTTCCATTTTGCGAAATTCTGTCCTCTCTGACAGAACGCGTGGTGACGCTATGCGATGCGAAACTCTACTAGCAAAACGACTGCGTATGTGTAACGGCCGTTTCGCAGTTACTTGCGAAACAATACCGACAAAGACGCAACTATTCATCTAGCTTTATAGTAGAGCGAGACATAACACATACGTTGCCATACAATTTACAGTTTTTTCGTCGTTTCAGTGCCGCATGCGAATGCGTAGGTGTACTAAAGGCGATAAAAGCGTATTATAATATTATATATCGAGGTAATTCGACAGAGAACCAGAGTCACCGACATAGCCCAACGCATAAGCAAGCTGAAGTGGCAATGTGCCGGACATATCTGCCGAAGAACCGATGACCGTTACGGTAGACGAGTTCTAGAGTGGAGACCGCTTCTCGGCAGACGTAGTGTAGGACGCCCTACAACCAGGTGGAGCGATGATCTGAAGAAGGTAGCGGGTAGTGGATGGCGGAGAGAAGCACAGGATAGGGCCAAGTGGCGTGCCTTGGGAGAGGCCTATGTCCAGCAGTGGACGAACTTAGGCTGATGATGATGATGATAATATTATAAGTAAAGTTTATAGTAACAGCCCACACACATTTTCCTCACTATCAGATACAATTTCAGTATAAATTACCATTAACATTATATTTATTATTCTTTATCTACTCAATATTCTATTTTATTTAAGGCGCTGTTGTACTGAGTTTAGCCGCACCGTCCATATTATTTCAGCGAAGGATATGACGCGTGGCAGTAGTTTTGCCCGCGGCTCCGCCCGCGTGTTGGTCGGTTTTTTTGCAAATCGATTTACCCTTAATTTTGTTTGCTACAAACCTCACGGAGCCCAAGACCTTTCCAACGAATGCTGTACCGTGGAAATAAGTTCGTGCGTTCTGGAGTTCTAGCGGCAGGAAAACCCGACTTATTTTCATAATTAATAGATCAACAATTAATAATAATGAATAGTAAACTCTAATGATTATATATCATCTCTATTGATGATATATCATTACCCACCAAAGAATGAGGATTGTTTTTATAATTCTTCAATACTTTCAGAAACGCAACATAAAACGGCTATTTAAAAAAAAAAACTAATGAACGAATTATTCGTAATCGTATTTTTGAACTCTTACGATTTTTAACATTAAATATATATATAATATAATAAAACTGAAATAAACTGTTCTTACCTTATCATTTAAAGAGGATTTATAGGTACTTTCTTCATGTTATTTTGCTACTATATCGCCTTAACAGCGTACTAAGACTACGAGTACGCAAGATTGTGGGTCACTGGTTCTCAAAGTCATGACCCAAGTTTAATCGCATTGACCGGTTGGGACCCAAACGGTAATATTTTATTTATGGATTAGATAGATCTCTTTATTGGGCATATAATAAGTACAAACATACACATATAAAAGTATAATATTTTTTGTGATGTGATCTTCTTTTTGGGCAGATAGTAGGTAAAACATGTATAAAAGTGTTATAAAATATATTTTTTAAATAAAAGCTGTCTTCATAGACTATTTATTTTTGTTGACATGACTATTGTCTTTTTAATTTTCAAGCTGAAATGCTGGTAATAATTTTTCATCAAAAACGCAATGGTTTGTTTGTTGTAGACGTTATATATTCTAATTAGGATGAATTTAGGTATGATGTTAATAATCTGCATTAACACACATGGTTTTTTTAAGCTGAAGCTCTGAAGAGCGTAGCTAGGATTGTATTACTTTGTGACTTTGACCCGCCATGCAAATCAATTATTGATAACATCAAAATTACAAGTCAAATAATATAATATCATTACAATAGTATATGATATGAATCAAATGTCTATTTTCAATTCTAGATAATCAGCAATAAAAAGTTTAATCTAATAGCCAAACCCTGAGTCTAGTCTTAAAACTGGCGGTGGAAGGTGCATCCCGGACATCTTACACGGTACGCGGTTGTAGATCGCGGGCACTATGATCTAAACTTTGACAATCTGTGAAATAGACTATTGTGTGCGTAGGGCATCATTTAAACAGATAGCATCTTGGAATTATTAAGTCATTACAGACTATGTAAAGGTCACTTTGGCAGTTTATCTCGGATTATAATCAGCCGGGTTATAGCCGCGTTTCGTATACTCGCGGTGAGGTGTTGAATTTTTAACTCGATAATAGAGAGTGGCTGTAGAAACGAAGTGAATGGCGCGTAGCGAGATATATTTTTCCATCAGAAGAAAAGTAGCTATTCGCTATGGGTGATGAAGGTAAAACAATATAATACACTAGCTGACCCGGCAAACGTTGTTTTGCCTCACTTAGGGGTACAGCGCCATCTATTGATTACTTACTTAACCCAGTCGAAAGGTATCGACATCTGTTAGAATCATTTGGAGTTAACAAATAATTGTGACTGTCAAATAATAACAGACAATAATAAGCAATAAATTAAAATTGCGACTATAATTATAGATTTAAACTATCCTCTATCTGTCAAGTTGTATCGAACTGCACATGGTGTGCGAATTTTATTATAATCGGTTCAGTGGTTTAGGAGTCCATTGAGGACAAACATTGTGACACGAGATTTATATATATTAAGATATCTATTAATTAAATCTACGAGTCTATCTACACTACTACTACTACTTCGTATGAGCTAAGTGGCCAATCTCTGGTGTCAAGATTTTTCAAGGCACTGACTTGGGCTACCGACTGTTTGTACTAGGTCTTACTTCCAAGACCTACAATTTAACGTGTCATTCGAGCCACGTTGGCGCTCAAATGAAAATGCCACTATTTTAAAACGACAGTCTTGTGCATGGTCCCCATTCAAACAACGTCCTCGTCGACAGTTGCTTAGCTTTGATGATCGCGTCAGATCACCTTACCTAACCTTTGGTCTCGGCTAGTTATAGGATAAGATTCATCTTTTTCGAGCGTATTTACCTACATATAACACAACTCTTAAATTTTTTGTTGTCTTAGATTTATTTAATCGCACACTTTGACATTTTGAAGTTGTCAAATAACAAATATTTTTTTTTTATTTTTTTTAGTATTAGTTGTTATAGCGGCACGGGAAATACATATCTTATGAAAGTTTCAGCTTTCTAGCTATTATGCCTGGAGACAGACAGACAGCGGAGTCTTAGTAATAGAGTCCCGTTTTTACCATTTAGGAACGGAAACTTAATAACCAGCAACCACAAGACATTCCTTCAAAAGTATCGAGAAGGAACAGTTAAAACATCCAGTTACAATACCTTCATTTGGAATTCTTTTCATAAAAACAAATTCGTGACCTGTCAGTATTTTAGCTGAGCCCCAAACAGAGCCCAGTCCCGACCGGAATCCGCGAAATTTGCATGAATTTCGTAATTTATACCCACCCCCCGCTTCTCTTCCCTCCCCCCTTTTTTCATTGTCATTCGGAAACATTCTTTGCTATAACGAGGTTTTGTTAAGAAATATTGAAATTATGTTTCGGATATTTTTTTGTATTGGAAGATTTAAGTGTGCCTTTAGGGGTGACCGCTCGCCTGATAAACTGCCTTATTTGAAAGTAATGGAACGCTCTATTATAAAGTTATTCATTCATTCAATATTGCTAAGAGCTAGGTTCTTGTCTGTGGAGTTTTTTCCAGGCAGTTCTATCTTCGGCCAAATCCTTGACCTCCCTATACGACATGACTTTCGCCTTCTCCTTAATTTGGTCTAAATATGATCGTCTAGGCCTTCCTCTTCCTCTCCTGGCTTCTATCTTTCCTTCTACGATATTTTTAATGAAATTGTCATGTCGTATAAGGTCTTCACCATCCCATCTTTCCTCTTCTGTTGTCTATTGTATTTAATATGGTTGATCTTGGTTCTTGTACTAGGCAGAGTACCTCTTCATTATAAAGTTATTATCATACTTATTTATTGTAATGCCACCAGAATTTTAGGCACCTTACCCGCAGACACTGACTTAGATTATCTACTATTTGTAAGGTTTTTTTTAAATTTATAATTATTGTGGGTTTATTTTTTTCATGTTATTATTAATTTTAGTGTACAGAATATATTGAATTATAATATATGATCTTATTTATCAAGTAGAAGGGGACAACGTGTTTGAAATATATACTAACTGTATTTTATTTCTTTATTTTTTAATTACAGCTTCACATTTGATCAGTAACGCAAGTAACCACACTTGAAGTTAGCGACACTGTGCCCTAAGGTGGAGTGGATGTTTATTCTGGAATAACTGGGTCTCAAGGAGGCTGCCAATAGCGCCTACTGAAGCTAAGCAACGGTCAATGTGGACAGTATTTGGAGTAATGTTTGTATAACCGGCTATCACTTACGTTTATTTTGTCGGTATTAGCCCGACATGTTTCAGCACAATCAGGCAAGTTCAGGCGCAGCCGTCATCGCGGGCGTACGTTGGCTGTGTTCCTGCCCTTGAGAATGGCACACTGATTGTGCTGAAACATGTCGGGCTAATACCGACAAAATAAACGTAAGTGATAGCCGGTTATACAAACATTATTCAAATATACCTTACGAAAGTTTTAATACAGTGAGTGTTTGAAGTGTTTGGACCATGCAAAAGACTGTTGTTTTAAAAGTGGCATTTATATCTGGTAAGAGGGTAGAGAGGCCTTTGCTCTTCAATGGGACAAAACAGGCTCATAATAAATAATAATAATATTAACATCTGGGTGCTACCATGGGTTGGATGACACGTTGAATTGTAGCTCAAATAAAGAAGAAGACGAAGTAGAAGTCTGCTGGAACACGCTGTTAGATTAATAAATACGAAATAAAAATAGTAAAGAGAACAGTATAACAAATACTATTATTTATTTGACGGCGCAGCCGTGTCATAGACAAAAACACTAGAGGAGCGCTGTGTCAATGGTAGCAGAACGACCATCTTGTAAATGGCAACATTATTAAGAACGACTGACTATGATTGGAGGAGCGCTGTGTCGATGGTAGCAGACCGACCATCGACAATCTTGTAAATGTCAACGAAGAACGACTATGATTGGTCAATGAGTCGTTCTAGCGGAGCGTCGTGTCGATGGCAGCGGGGCGGCTATCGAGCATTACTTTTTGATGGGCAACCGTCAGCGCACCACGTCTTCGACGAATCGCTATATATCGTTACAATCCCTAGAAAGCACTTAATTTAAACCACCTATCTGAGTTTTGTGATTGCGTACCAAACTGTGTGAATTGTAATAAAAGAAGCTGTGATTTACAACATGGATTTTAATAACGGCCCTCCTGCGTCTATATCAGAACTGGGATGAAAACTCAAAGGCCCACGTGAAGAAGACACACATGACGTAAACCGAGCACCCATTTGAGGAAGATGCAATCCTGACTTCCTACATACGTCGAAAAGAAAACTCAGACGAGCGTGAGATGATCACTGTGAGAGCACAAGCTATTTCACTGAGTCCAGACGCAACGCAGACAACTGCATACGACGGACGGTGCCGGCGTGTGAGGCGTGAGAACATGAGGCTGCTCGTGGAGGCGCTGACCAACCCGCCAAATACCGCAGCTAAGACCATCGAGCTACCTACGTTTAAACCAGAGGATGCGGACACGGACGCCCGGACCATCTGGACATTTGAACCACAGGATGCGGACACGGACGGCCTGGCTGGCTACGGCGGACGTGTACTTGACGGATTGTGGACTACAGGGAAGTAAATTGATTCTAATACGTTTAGTAGTTTTCTCAAATAGATTGTTTTTTTTAAATTTGAAGTGAGTAGAACTTAAAATAAATTTTCTTTCTTGATGAGGCTAAAGCATTTGGTGGCTATATTAACAATGCTTATTAGCAAAGCAGGCACTACGGGCCTGTAGTTCGGCTAGCTAAGGTGATCCGACGCGATCGTCGAAGTTAAGAAGCGGTCGATGCGGACGGCGTTTGGATGGGTGACCATGCACAATGCATTTTCATCTGGGTGCTACCGTTGGTCGGATGACACGTTAAATTGTAGGTCCCGACTTTTAGTTTTGGTACAAGCAGTCGTTGAGCCGAGTTAGAGTCCTTCTGTTCAGGGCGGCTTAAGTAGACAAACCAAGCCACGGTTTCAACGCGATATTTTTGTGAAGAAAAATTGCTCGTAGTTAAATACAGTGTGGACTGATGACTTTTTCTTATTGTTAACGATATTACCAGGAGATTTCAAAGAGCGCTGCAGATTTATTGTGTGATAATAAGCGTTCTCCATTAGGTTATTTTTCGACAAAAAGATAGTAGCGGAAAATTGAAAATTTGATCACAAATTGTTTGAATGTTTCAGTCGACCGCATAAGACGCAGCAAGTTAATCCAAGTTCACAGCACTCCAACACGGCAGTTACTGCGCGGGCCCCTGTGTCTTGAAGTATGGTGTTGAGGGTCACGTGGCATCGCGGAGCTCCAATACACGGCCAGTTGCGAGTAGCAGTACACAGCCCGTCACCACCGCACCCAGCGTCGTAAAGCGAGTGGACGTATGCGGTATGAAACCTGTTGCCGGACTAATTATGCAATTTGGTGAGAAGTTTTCGATTTGGTATGATTGCGGGGCGGATTGTTCTCTAACTAAAGAAAGCGTTTCTCGTAAGCTGATGTTACATTACAGAACCAGCAGCCGGGTGACAGCGGCTGCAGTGCATAGTGTGCGCAAGCGGCAAGCAGCCGGATGGTAGCGGCTCCAGCGCACAGTGGGCGCAAGCTGCAACGCATGGCGAGCGATACGTGGATGACTGCGTTATGCAACCCTCATTGGACACGTTGGAATGTTAAGGTGAATGTAATCGTTTTATTTGGTTTTTTTGGCGCGGAATACTCGTTATTTGAAGAATGGCAAACTATGTAGTAAAGTTGTGACAATAACGAGTGAGTGCGAGTATTCAGTACAGAATAGATTTAGATTTGTCTTGATCAACCTTTCTTGCCAAGATAGTTTTTTTTAGTTACCATATTTGTCGCTTAATTGTGGAGTGACGTCATAATAGATGACGAAATTTTAATTATGGTTCGATGTGAAGACAACAGAGCTTTGTTTCATAAAGATTTTTGCGTTACTTTAGAGATTACAAAGACGTGCGTAAATTCAAATTTATCCTACGGGTACGCATTTAATTTTGTGCTTTGACGTATTCTGCAAGCGTGGTAGTAATTGCGCACAGATGCCAAATAAAACTCATTTGCTGCTTCTGATTAGTTGAAAGTTTGGTTGAAGATAAAAACTTCCATGGGTGGCCGGATGGAGGCAGCTTGACTATCTTGAATGTGTGATGTAAGGGTTCCGGATGGAGGTTCCCTGGAGTTACCAGATGGAGGTAGCTAACTCGTTGATGATTTTTGAGATGACTTTATGCGGATGCTCTATGGTGGTTTTATTATTTTGATCTTAAGCGTTGAGACCAGTTTAATTTTTTTATGGCATTGAATTTTGTTCGGTAAACTTTAGCTTTCGTAATTTTACTATAAGGTGGAAACGATGATTTTTGTGTGTATTCGCTAGATGGAGGCAATGATTTGTGTGTATCCGCTAGATGGAAGCGATGGTAGTGATTGCTTAAAAATTTTCGATTTTTGCAAGCTTCCCGAAAATTAAAGCAAAACAATTTCTCTGTAGCCGGTTCTTATTTTGACACGTAATTGAAAGAAATGATTGCAATTGAAGTTCTCATTTCAACACTGGGTCAGGGCTGGCCGAAGCGATATCTTTTTACTGCCAAGACTTTCTTTCCTTCAGATCTCCCACTCGAGGACGTGTGGTGCGTTAGAATGGCCTAGAATCGGCGAGTGTGCAACGCCATCTGGCATCGGGCTTGCGGCTTCTACATCACACCAGGGCACATCTCTTCAGCCTGTCCGGAGAAGGTGGTCAAAGAGGTCCACGTCTGCAACCATCAAACTGCGAGGAGTGCGCTGGCAACATCATCGGGTGAGATCGTCCAATTTTTATTTGATAGTGGTTCTGAATGCTCTTTAGTCAAATCAAATTCGGTCTCGAAGTTTTCCGGTACTGCACGAAACGAGAAAGTATTTCTGTCAGGGATAGGTCAGGGGAATATATTATGGGAATCTCAAGTTCTCAGCGATATTAAGGTCCAAGGTATTGAGCTTAGAGTTTTGTTTCACGTTGTCCCATCTGATAGCATTTCAGATTCCGTTATCCTGGGTAGAGGTATTTTCCAACATGTAGTAAACGTCCAAATTAGCCATGGCAATATCAATTTTAGTACTACAAAAAAAAAAAAAAAACCTTCTGACATCGATACTGACCTTGAAGGAAAACATAAAAATGAATTGCTCAGGATTCTTTCTAAGTACAAAGATTATTTTACCGATGGTATACCTGTTCGTCGTGTTAATACGGGGGAAATGAGCATTAGTTTGATAGATCCCAAAAAGAAAGTGCAAAGACAACCCTATAGACTATCGCCCTCTGAAAAAGAAGTTGTACAAGAAAACGTTCAATCACTTATAGATGCGTGTTATTCGCGAAAGTAGGTCCCCGTTTGCTAGCCCAATTTTACTTGTTAAAAAGAATGATGGAAGCTGTATGATGTGCGTTGATTATAGAGAACTTAATTCTAACACTGAACCCGGCTATGCTGGCTTAGCGGAAGTTTCGGCAATTTTAACAAATTTTGAATACGTTTATGGGCCTGTGACGGCGGTGACTAACAACGATGATGTTGGAAGTGATACTCTCTCAGCTTCAAGTGACACTATGTCGGTTGATAGCGATACTTTGGATGATGGGTAGTGTCAATCCTGGCCGGAGAGTACAGTCCGGGCCTGACCCCTTGTGGGTAGGTTGAAGGGACATACTCGTCCGGTTCAGACGGTCGATCCTGTCCAGAGAGTGCAGTCCGGGCCTGACCCTTGCGGGTAGGTTGAAGGGACATGCTCGTCTGGCTCAGATGTGTGTTGTCGATCCTGTCCAGAGAGTGCAGTCCGGGCCTGACCCTTACGGGTAGGTTGAAGGGACATGCTCGTCTGGCTCAGATGTGTGTTGTCGATCCTGTCCGGAGAGTGCAGTCCGGGCCTCTGACCCTTGCGGGGGTGGGTTGAAGGGACACGCTCGTTCGGCTCAGACGGTTTGTACTGACGATCTTGGTCGAAGAATACTGTTCTAGAAATCTAGAAGCTCAGGAAGTCTAGAACATGAGCGATATTAGTAGATTATAGTAACTGATCCAATTATGCAATCGTGTCAAGTGATGTCGTCGCATCAGTCTACTGCCCCTACATAAACTAAATGGTTGTTACTACATAGTCCTGTAGATATAATCCTTAATTCGATTTGATCAGGATGAACGAGCGGATGTATCCCTGATGTGAATTGCATTGTTTCAGGAACACTTTCACGCCCGAGGACGGTCGTATGTCAGTCTGGCCGTGACGGCGCAGCCGTGTCATAGACAAAAACACTAGAGGAGCGCTGTGTCAATGGTAGCAGAACGACCATCTTGTAAATGGCAACATTATTAAGAACGACTGACTATGATTGGAGGAGCGCTGTGTCGATGGTAGCAGACCGACCATCGACAATCTTGTAAATGTCAACGAAGAACGACTATGATTGGTCAATGAGTCGTTCTAGCGGAGCGTCGTGTCGATGGCAGCGGGGCGGCTATCGAGCATTACTTTTTGATGGGCAACCGTCAGCGCACCACGTCTTCGACGAATCGCTATATATCGTTACAATCCCTAGAAAGCACTTAATTTAAACCACCTATCTGAGTTTTGTGATTGCGTACCAAACTGTGTGAATTGTAATAAAAGAAGCTGTGATTTACAACATGGATTTTAATAACGGCCCTCCTGCGTCTATATATTAAAAACACCAGTAGTACACAAACATGTCAAAAAAAATATTTCTATTACTATGATAATCTTCTTATCTAATATATAAAATTTCCATGGCACAATGTTAGTTACCGTACTACTCCGAAACGACTACACTAAATATAATGTATTCAGTAGGTCTGAGAATCGGCTATTATTTTTTTCAAATATTTTGATTTTTTTTTTGATGAGCCATTAAAAATACATTCAACCCTAATTTTTTTTTTTTATCACCAACCCCTATTATTTTATGTAACCATTACATGAACCATTTAAATTAGGACACTTTATTAGGACACTTTCACACACGGCTGGTTAGCCCCATACTGAACCATTTCTAGCTCGTATTATGGTTGCTAACACAACTGATATATTATACTAACTATACTACATATACATACATACATACATATTATATATAAATACATATTTAACACCCAGACCCACAGCCAACAAATTTAGTTAAGCACAAAGATGTTGACCGGGCCGGGAATCGAACCCGGAACCTTCTGATTAGCAGACCGGCATGGTAATTTTTACGCCAACGAGGTCGTAAGTAATTTTTATAAGTGATTTAATCATTTTTCGTCCCGCTCGATAACTGATCAATTATATAATGTTTGAACTATACATAAGGCAAAACAACGTTTGCCGGGTCAGCTAGTATTATTATATTATTATTAAAATGTGATACCAATTCTGACACATTATTTTTGTCGGCTTCTATGTTGTCAACACTTAACATGTCATAATGAAGTCGTAATACCACGTCAAAGAATAACTCAAGTCCAGTCTTTGTTCATCAAAACAGATTTTACGGAACCAAATCTCACGCTTGCGACACTAAAAGTCGTTTTTAACCAATCGTAAAATGAAAATTACAATGAATTTCTAAATCCCCAACACAAAAGACTACAAATGTTTCTGAAAATATTATTTTGATGCGAAATTGTTTTTTTGGGTTCCGTACCTAAAAAGTAAAATAGGAACCCTATTACTAAGCTGTGTGTCACTAGGGTGTATTACAGAAACCGTAATAGCTAGAAAGCTGAAACTTTCTAAAGATATGTTTTCTCGTGCCGCTATATCAACAAATGCTATAAAAAAAGTGTTTATTTCCTTTTTTTTTGCTATATATCAATAACGGTAGCTGTCAGACACTTACATTTTTCACAGAATATATGTATAAATATATATTAGCTAACAAACTTAATAATAAAATTTACATCAATTTATTATTTAAGAGTCCCCCCTTAATTATTTGTTTTGTATCCCTTACATCAAACGTAACTTTTAAGCATTTTTTTACTCAAACTTTATGATTACATTTGGTAGACCCTCTCTATACAATATCAGAATATTAAATTTTGTATGAACTTGAAAAATAAATGATCAAATCAATTTCAAAATTTAAGGGGCGCTCCTATACAATATTGGTACGGAACCCTACATGCGCGAGCTTGACTTGCACTTGGATTTTTTTTTATGTGGACTGCATATTGCATATTCTCCTGTCGGTCATAAGGAGGTATTACGGAGTTAATTTATGATTTTTTGGCATTTATAGCGCGATGTCAACTGCGCGTCGATCCGGTTTTATGACCGACGCAAGCGCATTGTGAATCATTATGACGCGACAAAGATTATACAGAGCAGATGGTTCACAAGTTTTTGCCTAAAGATATATATTTTGACGTGACAACGTCTTAAATTAGGTTGCGGCTGGGAGTTACTTATGAAAAAGTGTAACGCCCGGTAACGTTACGATGAGTCACCGAACGAGAGAGAGGCCCGCCGAATGCCTTGCGTCTCTCTCCCACTCAACTATGATCGGTCTGCCGCGCGCGCAGCACGCGGCAGACGTTGTCACGTAAAATCTTCGCCCGTAAAACCGACTTTACAGGCAACCATTTTTTTTAAATATAAGGAGATATTTTACACAAGGCTTGGTTTAGTATGGGGCTGACCAGCCTTTATTTATAAACCATTAAATCATTTCTAGTTTGAATTATAGTTGCAAATACAACTGAAATACATAAATACTTTATATAGATACATATTTAACACCCAGAGTGACAGCCAACTAACCTACTAAAATATACAAATCCAGATTTAAATACCATTTATTTTGACTATTTTTTTCAAGTCATAGAATAATTACATAAAAATTTATAAACAAAAAAACCAGATGTCACAGAATTTCAAAAATAAATCTATCATCTTCTTCTAATATATACAATTTCCATGTCACAATGTTAGTTACAGTACTCCTCCGAAGCCGTTTGGCTTCACCGATTTTTACCAAATTTTATATTCGTATTCAGTAGGTCTCAGAATCGGCCATTATCTATTTACCATACCCCTTTTTTATTATTAGAAATCATTTATAAGGCAAAACTAAGTTTGCCAAATCAGCTAGTATTCATACATACGAGTATAGTTATGTTTTTTTACACGCTTTTTATTAGCTTCGCCTGGATGTTTGTTTGTAACCGACTTCTTTGGGCGCGATTTTGACCCACTTTAAACGGCCAGATTTCGTTCAAACTTTGTAGATTTATTGAGGACCGATGACAATACACTAATTTGATAAAATTATTCCATTTTTTTGTATTTTTGTTTGTAACCGACTTCTTTAGGCGCGATTTTGACCCACTTTAAGCGTGTTTTTTAGTTTTTTTTTTTAAACTATTATTTATTTGTAAACAGTATCCGTACATTCTGTCCGTACCCAGCCATTTTACAAGGAATAATTCTCTAGTCTTTGCCAACAAATGTCAGCAACGTATCCCTATTAATCCACACTTTTACAATGTATCCGAAATATTTACGACGCAGTGTCAGAGAAAAAGTATTTGTTATATCCCTAATGACGTTTACTGGGATACCATGTGATGCCTTCCCATTGTCATTTGGAATTTATTAATTGCGGTTACGGCAATGGGGTTACCAGTTTTATAGCTTCACGTGTGAATTTGTTTGCGGTACAAATAATGTGGATTTTCGGTATATTTTTTACGACTGGCAATAAACATTAGATCTACTCGCATGATATGTAATATGAGCCTAAATAAATCTTATTGTTAATATTGTATTGATTGAAGCAATGTTAGCTCAGTCAGGCCATTCCCGCAAATAAGAGTTTTTGGTAAAAGATAATAAAAAATATATACAAAAAGTCTTTATTTAAGACCAGTTATACCCATATACCAAAACAAATGATTACAAAAACATAACTTAAGAACATAATTAAAGTTTATTTGAATTCCTCCATCATAATTATGAGTACAGTAAATCTATGAAACATCACTCGATTTAACGACAAACTCTTTAAAGTGTCGAAATCAATTGGCTTTAGTTGGTTTAGCTAGTATTCCATACAATGATACATTCTCTCCATTTAACGATCACTCTCTATAACGCCATAAAATGCACAGTCCCATCAGAGTTGTTTTATAGATTTTACACTGTACATATTAATATTCTTTATTGTGCAACCCCTCTTTTTCTCGTTCTTTCAAGTCCTGTCCATCCAAAGGTTGCCTGGAAGAGATCGTTTAACTAGTACCTACAATCTGCCCAATAAAAAGTTAATCTATCTATCTAACTTAATTAAATTACCATCATTTTACTTACTTATATTATATTCCAAACAATTAAACTTCAATTGCTTCATATTAATGTTATTAACAAGCCAACACAAAAGCATATCCAATCGCTTCGAGTAACTTGTCATTTAGAATCACAATATATTACCAAAGTAATTTAAACACAATCATAGGTTGCCGATCCCTCAGGCTTTCAAGGTCCAAAGTTCATTATTTCAAAGTACATTAGAAGTCTTTGCAACCTTCAACTGAAGGGCATTGAACATACTATCACTTATTCTGTGAACAAATATAGACAGTATACGTAAATTGAATATACATACATAGGTTCTAACCAATCTTTTTGTATTTTACGTAAATATATGACTAAACTATACTTGTATTACAAAGAGCAAAAGTTTGTATGTTTGACGCGAATAAGCTCCGAAACAACTTGACCGATTTGAATAAAAATCTTTCACCGTTGGGAAGCTACATTAACCCCGAGTAACATAGGTTATATATTTGTTTCTCTTTACTACTCAGATTATTTTAGATCCCGTAAGAAGCCGGGACGCTCTGCTAGTATATTATAAAGAGAAAAAGTTTGATTGTTTGTTTGTTTGACGCCAATAAGCTCTGAAACTACTGGATCGGTTTGAAAAATTATTTCACCGTTGGAAAGCTACAATATGTCCAAGTAACATAGGCTATATATTGTTTATTTTGCTACTCAGATTATTTTAAAGCCCGTGCGAAGCCAAGACGATCTACTAGTATATTATAGAGAGAGAAAAAAATATTGTTTGTTTGTTTCTTTGACACAAATAGGCTCCGAAACTACTGGACCAAAATAATGATAAATATAAAAACACATTTCAACAAATCAGTTACTTAGAAGGTAAAAAAATCTTTGTAGGAAACCATTTATTTAGTTGGCAAAAAAAAACTTTTTCGGAAACCAGTAACTTATAGAAGAACAAAAATACCTTTTAGGAAACCAGTTTCCTAACTTAAGTTTTCTAAACAGCTGAAGCCGTTTTAAGAGGTTAACATACGCACACATAATCACTAATCAAATCCTTCTAGAACCCTTATAGAGCAGTTCGGTAGCTCTTTCTACCCCCAAAAGCAGAGTAAAGCAATGTTACTATCTGCCGATACGCTCCCAGAGATCTCAGCCGGCTTGAGATATGCTAATCTATGCTACACTGTTTATTTACAATATCACGTTAGATGCAAAGACTAGGGAAATACTGTAAGACAAATTTGAGTCGGAATTCAGCTACTTTATGTTTCCGAATATTCGGAAACATAAAGTAGATATAAGACGATTTATTATTTTTCGTCTATTTAGACGGTAATAGTTGAATAGTTGCATTAGTATTCAGTGGATATGAGAATTGGCTACTATCAATTTTTTTCATACTCCTAAGTGAGACAAAGCAACGTTTGCCCGGTCAGCTAGTAAGTATACATATAAATATAATAAACAAACTTTATTTGCCACAATCAAACAAATAAACAATCAGAAATTTCGCTCTTTATTTTTAACTATGATATAGATTTAATTCTTAATGCGTTTCTAAGTACAGTATATTATAATACGTGCCTAAACCGAGCCCAGAGCCCCAGGTGCAGGTTTATCAGCGCATGCGTTGCTGATAAGCTCATCATAATGACAGTTAATAAAATAATAATTATTACAATTATTGTGTTATCATTAACACGTGTAACGTTCGAAGTCTCTCGATAACACATTTGTTGTTCATTAAATTGTGGCGTCAATCTGTCTGATCTATTTTATTTAATACTAGTTGTGCCCTGCGGTGTTACCTTCGTTGATCAGGGACAGAAATAAGTTAATCCGGAACAGAAAGAAGTTAATCCGGGACAGAAAGAAGTTAATCCGGGACAGAAAAAAGTTAATCCGGGACAGAAAGAAGATAATCCGGGACAGAAAGAATTTAATCCAAGATTTATAATCATATATTTAACTATAAACATAAACCTACAGCATTCCAGCCAAACCGTCTATGATTATTATATTATTAACTTAAAAACTAGTACACAATATTTTTTTTTACTGTTGTAATAAGTGCACTTATTACAACAGTAAAAAAAAATTATAAACAAATACAAGACAATACTAAAAATATAATATAAATCCCATTCATCCCTCTTTCACTCATTCACCTCCTTTCAACCACTTACAGACTGTTATTTTTTCTGTTTACTTTAGGGTAATTTTTTAGAGTATTTTGTTAATTTTTTGAGATAAAAGTGACCTACCTATGTCTAATCCAAGGTCTAACCTATTTTCATGGTAAATATCATAAAATCGGTTCAGCCGTTTAAGCGTAAAGGAGTAACATAGATTTTGAAGTTATTTGCGTATCCCACGGGAACCACAATTGTTTTCGGGATAATTAGTAGTTTATCTTAATCCTAGGTCAAACCTATTTCACACACACACAAACTTTCGCATTTATTATATTAGTAGAATTTACAGCTAAGTATTTGACCGTAACCACACGAGTTATCGACATTGGTCTAAGGTAGAGTACGCCTAGTTTGGAGTAATTGGCTCTCAAGGAGGCTGCCCGAACATAATGTTAGGTTTTAGGCGACAGATTTCTTATTTTTAGGGTGGTAGCTAAGGCGAGCACTCAAAAATGCTATGCCCTATGCTATTATCCGTTATATTTTACGATATTATCCTTCAGCGAAAGCTCGAGCTCAATGACCAGGTTAGATCCCACGACCTCCGGAACCTAAGGTGACCACACGCCTAAGCTATCATCGCTTCAAATATAAGTAATAATAGGATTCCGTGCCATTGTTTTATGGGAGCCCCTCTTAACACTTTTTTATTTTACTTGCGAAAGTTTCAGTTTTCTAGCTATCACGGTTTTTGAGATACAACCTGGTGACGGACAGACAGACAGACTTAGTAATAGGGTCTCGTTTTTATCTTTTAAGTACGGAACCCTTAAAACATACACCTAAAAAAATGGTTACCAACATGGTTCAATGCAATTAAATTCTAATAAACGTTAAGTTTGTATAAATTGTAAGTAAACTATCTGCACAATATAACATTACTAATCTATGGCCAGAGAATCGAAGCCAAGGGCGAAGCGAGCTTATTCGTTGTAAATTATGCAGTAACTTTCTAAGTTAGAGCTAAGTTGGAGTTAAGTTGATACTAAGTAAAGTTTCGTGTACAACCATCGCGGTCAAAGTTACCCGTCCGCAGCGGAAACGCGATGATTTTTGATATTAATAACTTAAATAACTTGCTTTACTTGTTTGAGTGCCAAGTTACGTTTGCGGCGGCGGTTTGGATGGAATTTTTAACAAAGTTGCAGTTTTAAGTTGACGGAAGCAAGCTAAGTTATGCTTCTTTATTTAATTTAATTTTATTAGGGTATGTCGGTTTAATATTTGTTTAAGTGAAGAGTTAACTTGCTGTCACTTAAATACATTAGTAATGAAATTAACCCAAATCAGAAGGCAAACGTAGAAGAAAAAAAATGACTACATGACTTGATATAATGACTGGCATAACTTGACTCAATAAACAAAACATTTAAAAGTCCAAATTCTCACACTTATACAGAATAAGTAAATCTAGAAATCGCTACGATAGGTAAAATAAATAAATTGTTAAAAATAAGAATAAACTTAGAGTAGGATCCCCAAAAACAATCATGGAGAGCAAAATACTCAATAAAAAAAAAACAAAGGAGTGTAAACCAAAGAGGTGGATTCTAAAATGTTTTTATGTTGATGCCAGTAACAACATCACTATCCCTATTATACACATATATATCTATACTATCTATATCTATACTAATATTATAAAGAACTAAAGTTGGATTGTTTGTTTGTTTGACGCGAATAGGCTCGGAAACTACTGGACCGATTTTTTTCAAATCGGTCCAGTAGTTTCGAAATATTTCACCGTTGGGAAGCTACATTGTCCATATCTAAACTATTTATATCCATACTGATATTTTGGCGCAAATAGACTCCGAAAATACTGGACTGATTTGAAAAATAATTTCACCGTTGAGAAGCTACATTATCCCTGAGTAGCTTTATTTTGTTTCTCTTTGCAACTTACATTATTTTATAGCCCGTGCGAAGCCGGGACGATCTGCTAGTATACTATATACAAGCCCCCACTCGAGTACACACGTGCATAAAGTAGAGGCTAAGATAGCGGCCGTCGATGCGGAATGAAACAATAGCTTTGGGCCGCTTACACCGCACTGCATTGCCCGCCGGACTGAGTGCTATTAACCTAGCCGTGTGAGGGATACGAGGATAGCGGTTTCAAATAAATAAATAAATATTTTATTTTGCACACCTAAGTAGTAGGATTCAGTAAGGTCATTTAAATAAAATCAAATTGTTTATCGGGCTTGTAAAGTACCTTACGGCGTCGCACCGTACTGGGCAAGTCATTTTACAATTATTTATTACTAAAATTTAATTTATATACACATACATTTATGACAAAATACACATTTTTTCATGACAAAAATAATAAATTCATTGTACTACTTGGTAACACTCTGAAACCGCAATTGACTTAGACTTTGATGAAATAATTAAAAATAACCTTACACCCTAATTTCCGAAATGTAACCTTCATCGACTACCTTGACCACCGATCATTGACCACCTTGAGCTTCTAGGCATTTCGTTGTCTACGACTCTCAAATTTGGTTCTTACATTGAGATTTATAGCTCAATTAACAGCCAAGAAACTAGGTATCTTCTCAAAACTGTGAAAATAGTTCAATCCGGAACAGTTGATCTCATAATATCTAGCATAAGTTTGTGCATTAAGTGATAAGGCTTAAAAAAGCACCTTAAAAGTCATTAAAAATGTTTACTTTTAAAGTGAAGTAAAGAGTACACACGATCTTTCGACACTATTCTTGTATTAATAAATAAAATAAACATCCTAAATAAAGTAAATCTTACAGAACTAGCTCTGGTCAATTGTTCCAGTATATACGTAATTCTTCCGTGTGTCTAAAAATGATTCTAAAATCAGTTTCATTGTCGCTTTAACGTTTGCTATTGGTGTTGCTATCTCTTATGACTTGCACCACAGCAAATGCTCGGTCAATTGTTGAAGAGCACTAGTAGCGATTTCAGTTTTATATTTTGCGCTCTCAATAGTCCACTGTTTGTGTATTTTCTATGTTCATTCAATGTTAATGGTACAGGAACTTACAAAGGTGCTCTTGTGCAGTACAGCACAAGTTATATATCTACTATTCTTTATTATTACGTAGCTCCTAAAGCTCGGCTAGCTAAGGTGATCTGACGCGATCATCGAAGATAAGCAACGGTCGATGCGGACGGTGTTTGGATGGATAACCATGCACAATACTGTAATTTTTAAGTGCCTTTTTTAGGGCACTTCCGTGGATCGGATGACACGTCCAAACAGTCGTTAGGCTGAATCAGAGGCCTTCGGGCGACTTGCAAAACTCTCGACACCAGAGCTTAGTCACTTAGCTTATACGAAGAAGAAGAAGAAAGCAAAAATGTCGTGAGGAAACTATAGCATGTTCTGTCACAAGGATGACATTTTATTGAATCAAATCAAATAAAATCATAAAAGTGAAATGTGTCCTGCAAGCAATTTAATTAGGTTTTAAATCTTGTTTTTTGTAGGTTAAAAATAAAAAAAGAAAAGAAAGAAACATTTATTTTGTGACACAAAGAAAAACATTTTCGCGTAGAAAACGGTCACACGTATTTATTATTAAAAGTTGGAATGTACAGTTAACAATGTTCAAAGAAAAACAATACAATCATAAAAAACAATAAAAAACATTTACGTGGCACAAAACCGGTCTCAGCTCAGCGTGTAATAAGCATCTTCTAACATTAAAAACACCAATATCTTATCTGAACTTAAATAACCTATACGGTTCATAAAACAATTAAACTACCCTAGCGTTCCGAGCCCGCACCGCTATGGTCGAAATGAAAATAAACCCTTTCACATAAAACAAGTTTCATTCATTAAATTTTATTGGCGATGAAAGTTCATGTAGAATTCCTGACGGAGGGGTTGGTTACGTTGCGAAATTCGGAATACATATTTTAGTTTGGGAGACAACGGCTGGTACAGTACCGGCTTAGAATTATTACGTAACTTGGCTCATACGAAGAAGTTTTTTTTTTTTAAGTTGTTCGGATGCCTAATTTTACTATCTTATTTTTATTAATGTACAACAAGTTGCCAGAGAAAATAACAAATCTTAATAATAGTATGTTTAAACAGATAATAAAGAGTTTTTGTGAAAGTAATTCCTTTTATAATTTAAGCGAATATATGAATATGGAGCTTGCAGAATCGCTATTCATGTAAAAAAGTAGTATTTTAAATTTCATAGAAATGAAAAACAAGTGCTTTTTGTGTTGTATTTAATGGGGTAGAATATAAATTTAATGACATTTGTAAGTTTATTCAATTTAATCTTAGTACTTTTAAGTATTAAGTAATTATTGTAGTGTGACTTGCCTTTAACATATGTTATTTATGGCTAATAAAGATATGTATTTCTGTTATATTATATTATATTGATTAATTTGTTTATTGTGTATTTACAACAGTGTTTGTTACTTGAAATAAATAAATTGAAAATTGAATTTCTGTTCCCCGTGGTTACTTTAATTAATCGATGTTTTAATTCTATACTATCTCTTTAGGTATATTACATTAAAACATGTGCACCAGTTTGAGATTGAAGGAATAACATACATACACTGACACCATAACACACTCACACACAAACACCCTTACGCACAAACTTTTGAATATATGGTATTAATAGGAAATAATTATTAATTAATCGCTGCGCCCCACGGTCACCCTTTAATCCTGGATAAAAAGTAGTATATCTGTTAATCCATAGCCAAGCATTAGCATAAGCTTTAAATATTATATATATAACCTAATAATAAGCTAACTTTAAAAAATATATGAAACTTTCGTGAAATAGAATTTTGTAAGAAAATAATATGTAAGGTAACAAACAAAAATAAGTAATAAATAGAATAACACTTCTGTATAATTAAGTTTATATCATAAGTGCCCAACATGGAATAAGAACAAAAACTACTCTGGTAAGGTTATGTAAATGAATTAATAATAGGTTAAAATAGACAAGGATAGAATGATATTAAGAACACTTAAAAAATTTTGTAAATAAAGTAAATAGTAAGTTAAAGTAGACTAAAATAAAATAGTATTAAGTATGATAAAATTAAGTTTTATCAAAAATCAATCTGGGGACGTTTAAAAAAAACGTGAAAAGGCAATTTAGTTCATCCATATGAAAGACCAGAGATAAAGATTAATCAAACAGCCTCTACTCCCTTGCCAAGTAATACGAGTATATACAATAATATACGATATAATAGCAAAGCAGTGAACATTTTTTTTAATAATACACATTTCACACTCGGTTGGATAGCCTCATAGTACTAAACCATTTCTATTATGTATTAAGGTTCCCAAATCAACTGATATACTACATATGCGTAATTTTCTTGAGTAAACAAAACACTCACTGTCTCCCATTCTAGTTGAAATTTCAAAATACATATTTTTCAGCAAAATGGCCGCGAGCGGCTGAAATGGGAACTATTCAAATATTCCCAACGCGCGCAAATTTTAACCGTTCGTTTTTTTCATTGAGAATAACCACAGTTTAGTTTAAACGGCATATGAGGATTAACTTTTCATATCGGGAAGTTACGGTTAACGGGTGGTTAGTGTACCTATTGTTTAGTTAAGCTTTTCATTAAGATAATGTTATTCTTTTATTTTTATTTTATTAAATTCTGGATGAAAATTCATAATTAATTATTTGTGAACCAACATTTTTAAGACCACTTTTTCTGACAGTAGGTTAAAACCAAAGAATAAAACATATGTTCGATACAAAATGAGTGGACTGTAGCAAGTTCTGATTCTCACAAGGAAATTGCAAAACTTAGATAGCACCACGTCCCTTTCATCCACGACGCCACTCCCCGGGACGACTCCTCGCGTCTGGCGGCAGCTCGGTGGGTCACGATCGTCAAGCTCCTTGTTGAAATGCAGAACAGTATTGTGCACGGCACAGAAAAATATCATCGTCGGTGAAGCGACGCGCGACACGATTTAGGATATATAAGAGAGTAACTCTGTACTACGGCGCGGTGATGATACGAGCGCGGGTTGACTCCCATGCGATTCCAGAGTGACTGCCTCAGGCCGCGACGCGCGGACTGCAGGTTTTGTAGTTCTACCCTCATTTCACAATAATTCCTTTATGAAAATCGTACAACATATGTATATAATTATCTACATAGGCACATGGTAAAACTCGAAATATATTTACACATTCCACTACTATAATAATAACCAAAGTCTGTCTGTATGTATGATTGTAACCCTTTCACGGGCCGACTGCTTTTACTACGACTAACAGCCGGAACTTACAATTTGATGCGTCATCTGGCCTACGGTAGAGCCCGATAAAAAATCCTTTTTCTTTAATTACAGTCTAGTGCATGGTCACCCATCAAAAGACCGTGTGTATCGACCGTAGCTTAACCTCGATGATCGCGTCAGATCACTTTAGTTAGCCAAGCTACAGGATCTACAACTCTCTAACGTCTGTACCAATTTCGATAAAATTTGGTTCGGAGATAGCTTTGTCCCTGAATTTATATATAGGCTGCTGTTTATCCCGGATTAACGCGGGAATCACCGCGGGGTGCATCTAGTGTTACATACATTTACAGTGTAAACTCCATGTAACGTCACTCGATTTAACGACAAACTCTTTAAAGCGTCGAAATCAATTGGCTTTAGTTGGTTTAGCTAGTATTCCATATTATTAATGATACATTCTCTCCATTTAACGACCACTCTCTATAACGCCATACAATGCAGCCCCTTCAGTGTCGTTATATAGAGTTTACACTGTATATTGTAGTTGAACTTTTGACTTTTTTCTGAAACTTTGACTATCTGGTCAGCAGAAACCAAATTGGGCAAGCCAGTTAGGGTTGGCACACAGCTGTCTACAATATACACTCGAGTTGAGAGGAGAGGCGATTTGTTTCGCTACTTTATGTAAAGATAGACCCACGAGCACCAGTAGCTAATATTTGACGCAGACTAAAATTAGGGTTGTCACAGTGCGACTTTTTTTCAAAAGTTTATTTCGAATAAAAGTATAACTGTGACAACCCTAATTTTAGCCTGAACCAAATATTATCTACTTGTGCTCCTTCATATAAATTCATATAAATAACCTTTAATAAATATCTTTTCAAAAGTTTATTTGGAAAAATGTCGAATTGTGACAAGCCTAATTTTAGTTTTTTTTTTCATAGGGTTTTTACATTTTTTATAATATAGTAAATTCAGGAGTGTGTGTGTATGTAAATTATGTTACTTCTCACGTTCAAATGGCTTTACTGGTTTTGATGAAATTTGATATGGAGTCAGGTTAGATCTTAGATTAACACATAGTTACTTTTTATCCTGAAAACATTACAGGATGCGTAAATTACTTCAAAATCTATTTCACTCCTTCACGCTTTAACGCCTAGAACAATTCATATGAAATTTGATATCAAAATAGGTTAGATTATAGATTAACACATAAGTAATTTTTTATTTCGAAAAATTTATTTTTGCTTGATAGGACTTATTATAATAAGCGATTATATCATAAGCGTGTGTCATCCGCCAACCATTACTTGGCCAGCGAGGTAGATCATGGCCTGTATCTCTCTTCTCGTGAGAGAAGGCCCCGAGTCAAAGCAATGGGAACGAATAGTGGGCTGATTTCGTTTTTGAGAGGCTTTGTTTTTGTGGCAACCCTAATACGGTTAGTTCATTCGGGCTTTACAAAGCCTTGTTTCGGAGAGAAACTACGAAATGACGAGAAAAAGATACATATGCTCCCTATAGTAACAATGTAGCAATACAGAAGTGAGAAAGCCAGTAAGGGCAGTTATGTAGGCAATAAATGTAATTCTATGCTAAAGTTTACGTGTATTAAAATGTTATCTCTATCCAAACAAAAGACCCCACCAACTTTTTGTATGCATCATATTTGTCAAATCATATATAGATTAATACATTGTGAAATACTGTTCTCAAATCATAATTGTTCGCTAAAGATGCCAAATGCCACTAATTATAACCTTACTATCTTCAAGGCGAGATTAAATTGTTTTTTTTTTAACAAGCGCACTTTATCCTGGTAGAGGTCACTTTTAATGATAAGGTCGCCGTTTGTAGCACTAGCTACAAGTTTTTTTTATCTGTAATTCTATCTTTGTTACTATAAAGAGTTTATTTATAGCGATGCTGCAATACTTAATTATGAAGTGTCCATACTGTATTTATGTAAAGATCCGTTGTTTCGGTACGCATTCGGATTTAACAGGGATTTTATTTTAACATCAATGCAATTTTTACATACGGGGAGGTTTTTCTTTGCTTATTTACATCTAGCTATGCCCTGTGGCGTTACTTGCTTTGATATTCCGGTTCCTTCTAGGTAAGCGCGTTTCACCGTAGACCGCAATGTCACTTACCATCAGGTGAATTGTGGTCAAGCGCTGACCTATTTAGAGTAAAAAAAAAATGATATCGGATAAAATATATCAAATTTTATCCAAGATAATTTTATTTTTAATATAACCTAAACCAAATTTTAGTAAATCAATTTAATCTTAAATATAATTTACATCTTATCATTGCAGTAATGTATTTTACAGGACTTAAGAATATTTACAAAGCATAGAAAAGACGAAAATTTAGTAAACTAAAAAAAAATAATAGTAAAAAAATAAAAATTAAGCTACCCGCCCAAACGTGCCCATCAGGCTTGCCGCATTGCCTCTTTGGATTGCAAGGGAAATAAGTTTTAGTTAAAATTTACATTTGGCAAGAACATTTCTGACTAAGACACCTACCTTTCAAACCAAACAAAGGTAACTCTAAAATCGGTCCATCTGCTTAGGAACTACAATACCAGAGACGTCAAACTTATAAAATGTTGCATCAGAGGTTAGCAAGATAAAACATCCAGTTTCACTACACACTTTTTACAAACATATTTTTTAAACCTTCGTATAAAAGAATACAGTATAGTCAATATTGTATTTTTGGACTTTTATAACAAAGTGAATGAGTACGGCTTCATTTACAAAGGATTCAGTTCGTGACACGTTATATGAACGTGATTTTCTCTGTACAAAGGCTATCAAACTGCGCTGATTTTTTGGTTTCGAACAGTTGAAAACCGAGCCTGGATCAAGAGCCGTGGATTGATGAAAAATCTAAAATATTATAAATCGTAAATGGTCAGTTAAATTTAAACAACAAAATTATGAGTAATTTGAAATTTTCGGAACGAAGTTCCTTATCGCGCGTTGTGAAAAGAGGGTAGACGGAAAAAAAATCTTACGAAAAGTTGTCATGACACTTTTTGCTATAGTAAGCTATTGTAAGCTATGCGGCGTGCGCATGTTTCTCTGTCTGTCTCTCTCTCTCTCTCTCTCTCTCTCTCTTATAAAACAAGCCAGTTACAGTATACTTGTTAATAATAAAAAAAAATTGTATATAAAAAAAAAAAAATTATTACAATTCTTTCACTAATTAGTCGAACCGGGTGTACCTTGACACCTCTCAAGTTTTTTTTTTTAATTAAATAGATCTACGCTTGACCACCAGCTCGCCTGATGGTAAGCGAAGCTGTGGCACGTTGATCTAGAAGAATTCTGTTTACTCTCCTTGAAAAAATCCAAGTTATATTTACATGACATGCTCTGGTGTGGAGAGTTTTCAAGCCTAAGCTTAACGACTGCTTGTAAAAGTAAAAGTAAAAAAGCCTTTATTCATCTGCATTATTACATTATGATTACTTACTTCTTTAACATGCGCTTTATCTTATTACATTTAATATTATGTTAAGTCAAATTATGATTATTTAAAGAGTAGTTTGTCAGTTATAAAGATGTCAAAAGTATCATTATAATGAGTCAATGTCAATGCGATTATTAAATTATGTCAAATGTTGGAATGCTGATGTCGCCTCATTAGCTTAGGTCTCCCCCAGTTTGCAAAGACTGCTTGTACTAAGACTTAAATGCACTTAATAATTTACTAACAACCGGTACATACAATGAACCGTGTCATGCAAACCACGGTAGCGCTCAGATGAAAATTCCATATTTAATTGACAGCCTTTTGCAAAGTCACCGATCCAAAGACTGTCCTCGACCGCTAATTAACTTCAATTATCGCATCAGATCATCTTAGTAAGCTGAGCTACAATTACTACAGTAGCTGGTATATCTGGATTAACAAACATGCTATGTTTTATCCTGGATTAATCCTGGATTAACACATAACCTACGTTTTATCCGGGATCAACATGGTTACAACACAGGCGCAGTTTACATCATATCTCATATACTGTCAGCAAAAAACCTTCACATACGGTCGGCAAAAAAACCCATATACGGTCAGCAAAAAAGAAATGAGTAGGTACTTGCTACCTAGTTCAAAAGCCCTATGCTTTGCCTGCCCTTAGGCCGAGTAAGTAGCCCTTTGAGCGCAAGTTTTTCCAAGTGGGCATGGATAGACTGTTTTGCCATTAGTGCATAAGAGTGCAGCGGGAAAAGCAAGTGCTCTTAGACTTTTTTCGCTGTGTGCTTTAAGATTGGTGGGAAATTAACTTAAAATTCACGTGGGCTTGTAAACATTGAATTTTGTAAAAAACACTAAACTGCGAACAAACTATTCTAGAGATATAGTGTAAACCCCATGTAACGTCACTAGAATTAACGACAAACTCTCTAAAGCGTCGAAATCAATTGGCTTTAGTTGGTTTAGCTTTTATGTACAATGATACATTCTCTCCATTTAACGACCACTCTCTATAACGCCATAAAATGCACAGTCCCTTAAATGTCGTTATAAAGAGTTTACACTGTATTTAAAAAACCTTAAGGGAATAAAAATACAACAGGAGATATGTTTTGATATTTGTATTGATTTGAAATTCGAATTTATCGAATTTCCTGTAATCTATCCCCAATGCCTATAATCTAGCGATTTTCAAGGCGAGAGTTCCTTCTAGGTAAGCGCGTTTCACCGTAGACCTCAATGTCGCTTACCATCAGGCATACCGTGGGTCGAATACATTAAATTGTAGGTCCCGGCTATGTTAGTACAAGCAATCGTTAAACCAAGTCAGAGGCCTTCGGGCGGCTTGAAACTCTCGACACCAGAGCTTGGCCACTTGTTTCATACAAAGAATAAGAAGATGTAGCTAATATGAAAACAAAACCTATCTAACATCTAAAAACATATCTATCTTAACTAGGTATCCATACAAGGTGGACCAGCCCGGATAAATTTGCTATCCGGACACACAAACTTGTTTTTTTTGCGAGCGATGAACAAAGTATTGATTACGGCTCCTCTCAACGCGTCCGGTAATAAATAAAAATAAAAAAAATCAACGCCTGCATCGCCGCCGGGCGCGCACTCTCGATCGCTCAACATTACCGGACATACCTTCGTACAGGGTGGAACCGAAAGTGTGGAAAGTGTTATTTTTATAGTTCAAATTTAGGCACTAAAATAAACGCTTGTAAAAATTATTTCGTATGAAATAAAAAATAAACTTGTCCGTGGAGACTTTGGGCCCGTGGTTGTCCGACCAAAAGTTTTTAGTAGACATTGGGGAAGCGGTTGGTTTTCGCTTCTGGAGATCCAAGAGCTGGCAGCTATTTCTTACAAAGACTAAGTTTAGCTGTTCAACGGGGCATTGCTGCCAGCATCTTGGGAACTCTGCCCCGCTGGCAGGTTTTAAACTGTAATTTAGATTTTTCTTGTTCTCTTCTTGTTATCTTTAAGTTTGTATTTAGTATTTTAATTATTTTTGTACAAATAAAAAAAAAACATTTTGACATATTATATTGCAAGAGTTGTTTTTAGACGGTATATAAGCTATTATTTCAATATTTTGTACTGTTTATGATCTATTGCATTACGTTACATGTAACATCCTTTAGTTCAAAACTTTTAAGGTGTCTAAGCTTTCAGTTAAACGAGTTTTGCAGTCACATGTTTAGATTAGTACTAATTAAATAGCTGTTTATTATATTTGTTTTTAAAAAGCTAAGTTATTTAATCAGAATTGGTATTTTTTAATATTAGGATATTACCATTTGGATGTCTAATCTAAATCACAATTTCTAGCAAAAAAATGGGTAAAAATAGCTGGATTTACTATCAGAATCTATTTGTCACAGTTCTCTAGCAAACAGCATGTGTTGGAGCTTAATCTCCTAGGATTTGTTAAGACATACTAAACGCAATATAATAAATACATTAAGCAAACTCTAGCAACAATATAAGTAGCACTAGACTTCCAATAAAAGGCTTGCATTATAATTAGATATTACACGCTAAAGTTTTGAAACATCTTGTATAACGGCAGTGATATGTGTACGAGCGTCCATTTTGCCCGGGCCCACAGTACCCGGATAAAATAGTGGTTCTTTAAACCCGGTTTAAACTCGAATTGATGCTTTACACTTCCACGGATGTAAAATTAAAATGCTTTGTATTTTTTTCTTGTCAGTGTTATAATATAACACTAACAATAATATATAACTAACACCCAAGAAGTGTAAAAGCATCTTTATATTATCTTCAAGCAAATTAATTTTAATATCTTTAAGCTTCCTTTAGCCAGCTAAAAATAAATAAATATAAATAAAATAGAAAAAAATAATTAAATATTGGTCACCACCATATTTTGGTGGTGGCCAATAGGGTTCTATAAATTTATTTTTAATACTTTTCTAGTTTTTTTCACTTATTTATAGATACAGTGTCCATACGTTTAGAATAAAACGCGGCTGTCAAAAATCGTAAAAAATAACGGGACCAACATTACATTTATCTGAAATTCGTTGACAGTTTAAACCCCTGAATACACCATGGTGGTATCATTTTAAATCGTCCCCATAAAACTACTTAGAGTAGTTTGGCGTACCTATCTGAAGGTAAGCGGCCCGAGGGAGTGAAACCCCATTTCCCTGTAAATTTGGTCACGCAGCTTTGACCTGAAAATTAACAGTTAAACTTTTTAATGTTTTCTGCCTACGGGGGCGACCACTAAAAGTTTGGACTTGGGTGTTTTCGTTTCAATTTATTTTCCAATAATATTGAGATATATAAGCGTAAAATCGCTACTTTTTGCACGTTCTCATAAATTTATGTCATTAATGTGTGTTAAATGAACATCTAAATGTTTATTACATTAATATTCCACGTAACACCTTGGCTTATACTCTGCAATTAAAAACATAAGATTTGATATATTTCGAGAAATATCTTCTGCTGCGTGTCAGGTGTTTCGCTCAAATATGTCTGGCGCGGTAAAATCGGTACTAAAGCGCCTTGATCTATATTAAATAACTAAAAATAACTAGGCGTTTGCCCGTGGCGTTTTTTCTAGACTTTTCCAGTCGGGTATAAATAGGGTGTTTAGTGGACTTGTCTCAAGTCCACTCAGGCTCAAGAACTGTTGGAAGTGGGGTTCCAACAGTCCATTCTAATTAGACGTGGGAGGGCAGTATCGCTGTGGATGTAGCTGCAAGCAAAGCTGGAAGGGCTTCAGTGTGTTTCCACTGAAGAAGCTGTAGCTCTCCATCAAGCATCGAGGCTGGACACCGACGGGGTTTTAGTGGGTAAAAATCCCACATAACCCAGCTGCACCCCATTGTAGCTGGATATTAAGATACCCAGCTACAATGTGGGGGGGAGGGGATCTTCGTAAGATGAAGATCCCCTCCCCCCTCATAAAAAAGGAGACAAGTCCGCAGCTTACCCTGGTAGTAACAATAGCGTGTCAGCTCGCCATATCTGTCCGGTGTCACCGCGCGGCGCCTTCACGGGGATCCGGAGCTAGAACCTCCATCCCGGAACGCACGACGTAGATACCTTCACTTGGTACTTCATGTTGCCAAGACAAAGTAATACAAATATATATAATATGTTGGATGGTACGGGAGAAAAACGCAGTTTGATATATCTATACAGTGAAACTTGGTTAAGTGGGGCCTCGATAAGTGAGAAACCTCCATAACTGGAACTCATGCTGAGGTCCCAACACTTTGGCACTGAATTACCTCTGTTAGTGGGACGAGGTAAACCTCTAAATCTGGGATTTGTTCTTTCGATTTATCATAATAGTTACCTCTATAACTGAGACAGCGAGTAAATTTTTTATGCATAAACCTCTGTAACTGAGATAACATTGTTTGTTTACTCATTCTTATTCTACCCACAAATTCCACACGTAATTCCAAGTACGTAAGTACAAATTTTGAGCTTCAATTACCTTCAGTTTTAGTTTCGCTTTACTATCATACAGATGTTTCTTTAAAAAATGTCAAAACGAGAGCTACAATCGTTATCATTACATGAAAAACTGAAGTTAATATCCGTTTATGAAAGTGGGAAGACACGCAAAGAAGTTTGTGCCGAATTTAATGTGCCAAAATGTACCTTTAAGTACATAATACTTTTTTTATTTAAACTCATTTACATACAAAACACGTTATTTTATTTAATGATCGCACCTGTATAACTATAATAACCTGTATTCTCACCTCTATTAATGGAACCCTCTGTAAATGTGACAGATATTTATTTATACTTGTATGTCTGAGACACTGGGTAAGTGGAATACCTCTATAAGTGAAACGACATTGCAGGTCCCTTGATGTCTCACTTAACCAGGTTTCACTGTAAATAGAAATATTTACTGTTAATCTTAAATATTACAATCGAATGAAAAATAGATATTTAAACGTACAATAAACTAACCTATTAATAGAAAAATCGACAATTAAAGGTTTTTACTTCTAGTATATTAGTACATCGACACTGTAACGCTTCAATCCAGTTTACTTTTAAAATTTTCATTAATCCATTCTTTGACTTTGACATTTCGGCTGTCCTGCTCGTATGCAGTGTCATACTTTTAACAACCGTTCTCACTTGTGATTAGTCAAATCTGTTTTGTTAGCGGTCGTAGTTCGCTACTTTATGAAAACACATTTCATGTATTAGTATAAGCTTCTTTCAAATAAATTATTCATTCTTCCTGCATTCATCGGTCTTTCACTACAACAAGCTAAGTCTCCTAAAATACCATAAACAAAACTTACATATATATTTTTTCCTATCCCGGACCACTAGACCACAGTCAAGGCCTGGGAGCTGCTCCTACTAAGGGGGGCAAGATTTTTATCTAACTAAAATTATTTATAACCTCTCTTATACATTTTACAGTTTAAACTTTTACAGGTTTATTAATACTAATTTTGTTCGATTTATTGAAAATAATAATTATACAATCATAGTAAATTTTAAGCTTATTTGCTATCTGATTTCAGGTGATACATTTATACTACTTATATTTTTTGAACTTTTAAACTTGCTGTGCCGACCCCACCTAGTGGGGAAAGGTTGAAGAAGAAGAAGAAGAATATGATTTTTTCAATACTCGTATGATGTTCATTAAATATAAAATGTATTTTTTCTGTATGTCAAGACTAAAGCTAAGCATTTGCTTTTAAGGAGTGCAGTGAGACTTGACCCTCACGATCCGACTTAATGATTTCCTCTAAGCTAAACTTGTGTTTAACTTAATACCTTGAATGGTTTTAGTTTGTGTTGCTTTTACCTAAATTGCGTAGCTTTTTGGATTTTTGCGTTAGATTATTAGGTACGAAGAAGTAATGTTACCATAATACATTTTTATTTATGTTTCAGGTATAGTGTTGCTTCTTTTTGATAATAAAAAATACTAGAAAATAAGAAAATAGGAAAAAGTTCGAATCTTATAAAAAAATATATTGTGTATGTGTACCATGGAGAAAAAAAAAACATTATTACAAGACCTTTTTTAATACTAATACTAAATTATACAAGAGTTGTTTGGCGAACCAAACATTGTGGAAGAGTTTAAGACTCCGATGGTTTGGACACCTGGTAAGGATGGGGGAGGATCGGGCCGCTAAGAGAGCCTACCTAGGGAAGCCGGAGAGACGCCGTCCAGTTGGCCGCCCTCGGTACCGCTGGAGTGACGCCGTCGGAAGGGACCTTGGCGAGCTTCAAGTGGCTCACTGGAGAGAAATGGCGCAACACCGTGACGAGTGGCGCCGTCTGTTGTTGGAGGCCAACACCCACTTTGGGGTTTTCGTGCCAGAGCAGTAAGTAAGAAAGTAAATTATATTTACATGTCGTATATTACATCATTATATTTTGCATATATCAACTTCTAATTCTTCTTCGTATGAGCTAAGTAACCAAGCTCTGTTGTCGAGAGTTTTCAAGCCGCCCCGAAGGCCTGATTTGGCTTAACGACTGCTTGTACTAAGAATAACAGCCGGGACCTACAATGTAACGTGTCATCCGACCCACGGTAGCACCCAGATAAAAATGCCACTTGGAAAACGACAGTTTTGTGCGTGGTCACCCATCCAAACACCGTCCACATTGACCGTTGCTTAGCCTCGATGATCGCGTCAGATCACCTCAGCTAGCCGAGCTACAGGCGCTTTAACATACCAAATAAATTCACAACTAAACGCGCGGTGCATTAATATTTAACTATGGACATAGCATTTTTCACAGCACTTTCTAATGCTCATAAAAGGTGCTTACATATTTGTTAGATCTATTAATAAAAAATATGACAACTTTTAACCATATTTAAATTCAAACATAGGTTTAGAGTTCTTCTCCATACGCAGAAAAAACTCGATAAAAGCAGTTAAGATAACGTAAATAATAAACTGCAAGATTGCACTCAGAGATAAGAGTGCCGCTTATTGCACTGGTTTCTAAATTGTTCATTTTATGGCTGAAAAAATTACACCGTGATGTTTACTGTTACTCTTTTATATAGCCGACAGTCGTTTGTTTATTGCCGACTGTCAGTTGTTATTTATACTGTGGTTACATTAATTGTTAGATATCTTGAATAACTCTAGCTTGATGGGGGCATTTTCTAGTGATCGCCTGGCTCGCTACCGCCCACGAGTTGAAAAGCTCTTGCTAAGCAGTTAATAGTGGATTCTAGCGGCCTCAGCCATAGCCAGGAATTCCAGACTAGATAAGCTTCACCTTCGGATTTGAGCAGATTTTTTTTTTATGAGGAGGTTTATAAGTATTAACTAAAAAGACATGGATGGAGTGTGTGAATGAAGTCATGAGAGAGAAAGTATTGAGTGTAGAGATGACGTCTGATAGAGGAGAGTGGAAGAAGAAGATTTGCTGTGCCGACCCCACCTAAGTGGGATAAGATAAGGAGAAGGAAGAAGATGAAATTTAGAAGTATTAACTCCGTGAAAGAATCATTATAAAACGTCTTTATCGTTTTTAATTAAACCATTTCAATAATTTTGACTGGCACCCCTCTACAGTGTCAACATTTTAATTTTAAGTTAAGTATTAGTTTTTAATATGTGACATGTAAAACCAATATTGACATCCAGATCCAACACAAATTTTTATAATTTTAAGTTATTTATATTTATATCTGTTTGCTATTTGCTATATGGGTCTGACTATCCTGCAATAAAGACTTTTTATTTTATTATTTATTTAATTACAAAACTCAAATACATACATATACATATATTTTTTTTGCAATTTTAACCAAGAAAACTGTAATGAAATGAATAGTTTAATGTTATATGTCATTAAATACACGCTATTAATTTACCTTTTTACTATTATAATAAAAGTTTTACATTTTAATGTTATTTTTAATAGGTTTTATCTCCTCAATATTAAAATACTGGTTCTATGATCAAAATAAGTATTAAAAAAAAACAACCTTCTCCTAATGAAAAGTCAAATAAAAACACAAATAACAAAAAAAGAATCATTTTCCTAATAAACATAATAGGCACTTTAATTTCGATTATATTTCCTTGTCTCATAAACAAGACACAAACATGTCGTGACTTCCTCTATAAAGGGCATTATACACTAAATCAAACACACATTTTGTTTAATTCGTCCACAATCCCAGTGTGACGGGGCCACAATAAAAATATGTAAATTTTGCAGCAAGTCTGCCACGGAACTATGAATGAATGAATACGATTTTTTTTTAAAGAGATTTTTAAATTAGTAACATAGAATTTGTCAAGATTTTATCCGCGGAAACAGGTATAATTTATTATTTGTTTATTTAGGTGTTTATTTTTTAAGTGTTGGGTAGTTTTGACGTGACAACGTCTTAAATTAGGTTGCGGCTGGGAGTCACTTAAAGTAAAAAAGTGTAACGCCCGGTAACGTTACGATGAGTCACCGAACGAGAGAGAGGCCCGCCGAATGCCTTGCGTCTCTCTCCCACTCAACTATGATCGGTCAGCCGCGCGCGCAGCACGCGGCAGACGTTGTCACGTAAAATCTTCGCCCGTAAAACCGACTTTACAGGCAACCATTTTTTTTTTAATTTAATTCAGTTTTATTTATCATGTTATGTGTTTGACCATAAAAACTTTATATGGTTTGTTTCTTGTTTTTTGGTGCTATACAGAGGTCTATTCTTACAAACGCATTTTCCTAAATTAATTTTGATATTCCGATCTTCAATATCCGATATAGATTCATATAGTTTTGTAAACTAGCTTGGAAACCTTTGGATTTCTGAATATGTTATTTTTAGTTGCTTGGTGTTTAATCCTGCAGCCTGGGTGAAAGAATAAGGCTGCGGAATTGCCCCTGCCTGTCGTGAGGTGACTAAACGAGGCATCAGACTCGAGGGTGTTCGGAGATGGGGCTCCGACACCCACTTCGTCGAGTCCGGGGTGGACGATAGCATCGTATGAAAGTTGCCATCGTTAGTAGATAAGTTAACAATGACCGGGAAGGGCTATAGCGTTATTTGGAAGAACCCAGAGCCATTCGTTACGATTAATTAGTTTCAATTAAAAAATAATAATAATTAAAACCCTCCCCCGGTGACTTGCTTCTGTGCTTACACAAAGGAAGGTCACATGGGAGGGGAGGTTTAGTAGGTACAAATCCCATAAAACCTGACTGCGTCCCATCGTAGCCAGATTCTGTTCTTGTTGAAAATTTCCCCCTCGTCACCTCGTCAGCAAAAAAATGTAGTTGCTAACGGTATTTTCAGCTTACGGGTTGCTAGCTTAGTTGTTTACTAGGTTGCTAAGGCTTAGTTGCTAGGTTACTAACCAGGCAATCACTAGAGAATTCTCTACCACCATGCATACCCTTCTGAGTTCCATAACAAACTTGTAGCTATCCAACAAAATATATACATAATACACATATTGTGAGTGTGTCTGCCACTTCGAAAGCATTACCTCTAATTGCCAGCCAGTGTAAGCTTTTATATATGAAAATCACACGAGCTCTGCTAATTGGGGGAGTGAAGCACAATGCCAGAAGACGGTAGGTAAGATGAGAAACATCTCACAAGCTGAATGGTTAGGTTCGAAGCTCATTAGTAAATTTTACTTCTACGTATGAGCTTATTGAAACATCAAATTCATTTTATTTTTCCGGCAACAAAGACTACTTAAAGTCAAAGTCAAAGTAATTTATTGATAACAATACAGTTACTAGTCACACAATTAAATTAAATATAATATAATTCGTATAAATGTCAGTCAAAATTCAAATATAAATGTCAAATATAAATCAATAATTTATAATTAACCTTCTATAAATAGTTTGTACTACGAACGTAGTGTCAAGCCAATTTTAATTTAAAAAAAGGCCACTGTATTAAAACTTTCGTAAGGCATATTTGAATAATGTTTGGATTGTGCTGAAACATGTCGGGCTAATACCGACAAAATAAACGTAAGTGATAGCCGGTTATACAAACATTATTAAAAAAAGGCGTCAAAAGAATGAATTGCCTGTTCGATAAGCCAATTCTTAACTAATTACATACTAGCTGCGTCCCGGGATGTTACCCGCGTTAATCCGGGATAGAATGTAGAATGTGTGTTAATCCAGGGTCTTAACTATCTCCATATCAAAATTGTAACGAAATCGGTTGAGCCATTTGAGCATGAAAAAAAAACTAAAATTAAGTATTTTGAACCAGTTTTTTTTTTCATTTTTATGAGTCTGATTGGTATCAAATTAGGTATAAATATGTATCTTAGAGTGTTTTTTTAGATGGTCTATATTTTTTGGTTTTCGATTTATAGCGAAAATCTGTAAAATCAAGATTTTGACCCATATTCTTCTGTATACATATATATAGCGGTGCGCAGTGGCTGACTGTAGCGCCTGCGATCATTTAGATGCGGCTCAGATAGCACACGATTATCTTGTCTGTCTTCACGTCACTATCTAACGCTAACGCTTCAGGGAGAGGTTTTAATAGCAAAGAGTTAGCGATTTACCTTTTTAATTTTTTTAATCTCGGACGTAAAAACGACGAAGTGTCATAAGTTTGAAGTGTTTTTTTTTTTTACACATTCACACACGGCTGGTTAGCCCCATACTGAACCATTTCTATCTCGTATTATGGTTGCTAACACAACTGATATACTACTTATACATACATATTTAACACCCAGACCCACAGCCAACAAATTTTAAGCACAAAGATGTTGACCGGGCCGGGAATCGAACCCGGAACCTTCTGATTAGCAGACCGGCATGGTAACCTTTACGCCAACGAGGTCGCTTGTACATATGTAATACATATCTGTGACTTTGTAGATCGCGATTTAGTTATTTTCTTTGGTACTAAGTTTAGTGATAATGTTCGAAACTGTGTTTGATAAAAATATATCCATGTTATGAAATGGTAAATCTTAATATTTCTTTCACAACTTTATGAGTATTAAATGAAAGGGATTAGCAATGTAGTCAGGGAGTTTAAAAAATATTAATTTTTTTCACTTATACGGTTAAGCATTTGACTGGCAGCCATATTAGTCAGCAACACTAGTCTAAGGTGTAGCTTGTCTAGTCTGGAATTACTCTGCCGGAGAATTCCGTTAGATGCTAAGCGACAGATTTTTTGTTTGATTCAAAGCTACTGACGTAAGCCGTTGTCCGTTCCTTCATTTATGGTCCGAAATTGATTTCATGCTTTTTTGTCTAAATTACGTGCAGATTAAATACACAAAAGAGGAAAATTTGTCTAGTATCTTCTATTAACCCTCAAAAGGTTATTTTAGTTTGATCATAAAATTTGGACCACAAAATGGTATGGCCTCATTTTGTTGTCTTACGTGAACAGGTTACGACGTTTAAAATGATTAAGTTTTTAATATATCTTTTTTATCGAATATCTCTCAAATATCAAACAAAATAAATAAAATAAATACTAGGACACATTTCACACACGGCTGGTTAACCCCATACTGAACCATTTCTAGTTCGTATTATGGTTGGTAACTGATATACTACATATACATACATACATATTTTATATAGAAACATATTTAAAAATTAACGTATTGACTCAGGCGTTACTTTGCGGAAATCCATCAGATCAGTTATTAATTTGGTTTCAGATCACAGCGGAAGTGCACTAAATATTTAATTTAGTCTTCTACATCAATCATTTTTAAATTGTATATCTCTCACTCACACATCAAAATTATCCTTATGTCCCCCGTCGTTTTTATATTGACGGTTAAGCATAAGTCGCTTACCCTCACAACAGACACACACCTGAAACTGATTTTGATATATATCCAACCTGTAAAGCTCGCTTAGAATTTAACGCAGCGTTGGTTTTCGGCGAATGTTTGTAATCAAATACTGCAACCAAACGGCTACTGAACTCTACAAACTGCAGGTCAAAATGACCCTTATTCAAAAAGAATATAAGGTCCATACTCTGGTATGTTTCAATTAACTAATTTAACCGCAGTTCCATGAGATTTGAGAATGCGCTTTACAATGTTATACTCGCAGTTAACTGTTTTCAGTTTGGTTTTGTTTGGATTGTTATTTGGTAGTTGAATGAACTATTAGTCTATGCCACTGAAGAGGCTTTATGTAATAATTGGCCAAGTGAGAGTTGGGCTCGCGCGTGAAGGGTTCCGTACCATTGTTGTATCCACCATGCCCCACTCAAAAAAAAAATAAAAAATATTAACATTTAATAATTTAATTTATTAACTAATATACATTTTGTGAAAATTGTAAGTATCTAGCAGCTACCGTTATCGATATATAGCAAACAAATATGAAAAAGACAAGTTCATTGTATGGGGACCCTCCTTAATTTTTTATTTTTTTATTGTTTATATTTGTTATTATAGTGGCACGGGAAATAAATATCTTGTGAAAGTTTCAGCTTTCTAGCTGAAACTTTCTCTCTCTGTCTGTCTCTCTCAGACACCATTACGGTTTCTGAGAGAGACAGACAGACAGACAAACAGCGGAGTCTTAGTAATAGGGTTCCGATTTACCTTTCAGGGACGGAACGCTAATTTCTACACCTTAAAGAAAATTGTGAAAGCTAGATTAGCTGTGTCTCGGTTTTTTTAGAATCTAGATGAACTGGACCCTCCTAAATAAAAGCAATCGCGTTCCCTGGTGTGTTGATTAAAATATTTTTAGAAAAAGAGATTCAAATTTTAATATAATCATGATCAAATTGCCATCCAAAATATCTCACGTAAAAATGTTATATTTTCAATTTGGTTAAAGCGTGTGCGGTCGAAACCGGCCTAATCCGGTCTGATCCGGCTCGCGCGGTGTTTAGGGTAACACGTATTTTTATTTAGGGCAACACCTCCGGGTGCCTGTAGGTGTGGCTGTTTGCATTTTTGTAACACGACCTAATTTAATCATTTTTTTTAATAACTTATAGGTTTTATAAGTTTGCGTTTGACCACAGCTCGCCTGGTGTTGAATTGGTATGTATATCATTTGTGTTAGCCACCATAACACGAACTAGAAATGGTTCAGTATGGGGTTAACCAGCCGTGTGTACAAAATAAAAACTAAACTTATACATGTGTTTGTTTACACAACTTTGTAATTTCCGTTATGAATTCTAATTCCGAGGTTTCCAAAATATGAAGTGTCTAACTAAGAAAAGGGTTGACGGAACGATAAAGGCGTGGTTCAACATTCAGCTAATTTTATAAGCGATCCGCTTTTAACAAAAAATATTATTAGTCTTTCGATTTTAGATATCTTTGTTTTTTTTGATTTGGGTGGTAAAAGGTTTACCACTACCGCTTTTGCCTCTTCTTTTATAAAATCGGTCGTTAAATTCATAACTGAATCAGATGAACTTATTTTATAGGTACAAATCTCTGCTATACGTATAAACAAAAGCCTTCAAATCGGAAAAATTCATAAAGATCGAATTACCGCTTTCCCGCCATTTTGTTTTTTTTTCTGTGGCCGGCCAACTATTTTGCCATTGTTTTTTATTTTCATCATTGCAAAAATAATAAATATTTTGCCCAAATCTAAGTAATTTTAAAGAAATTGTTATAACTAAATTATAATTAAGTTATTTAAAACATATATACCCTAATTATGACTTAGCTTTAAGTTATTTCAATTTTACACCGTGGCTGTATAGAAAGTAAAACCTGTTTTACTCTACTATTTTTAAACATTTTGACAGCTGTCAGTTGCAAAGCGATTCTCCCTAGGGATGCAATGTATTACTTTCATCCCGCTCTTCAGGCAACTTCAGACCTACTCTCAGAGTATGAGTAATGAAAAAGACTTATTTAGTCCCTCGAACTATTTAAAAACGCTAAGCCCATTCTCGGGCCTAAATAAGTTACTTTCATCCCTTGGGTAACAATGTACTATTGTTTTCCGCTGTATCTCGCCTGAACCCCGGTACGGTAGTCCGGAGCCCTCCAATGTATTATGTATGCCGAGGTATCTGAGACGGAGTTTTCACGCCAGTTATGACACTAATTATACAAGAGGCAACTTTTGGGCTGACTCGCGCCTCTCCAAACAACTTTTGATTTTTCCAAGCTTGATTAGGTGCGAGTTTTGAGTCGGGAACAGCGTACCTTGCTTTTGGCGAATTTGTTTTGAAATAACAGGGAAATACGGGATGAATACTTCTTTGGTTCAAATCCTTCTAATATTATATATTCGAAAGTTTGTTTGTAAGTGTGTGTGCTTGTTACTTTCACGCTCAAACGGTTAAACCGATTTTATTTTATTTATTTATTTAATGGTTCACAAAACAGAAAACATTCAAAACTATTACTGCAAATAACTAACTTATCAGGGTTTAAAAAAATTTTTTTCTTCATTATGTGAGTAAAATAATATTTAGTCAAATATTTTCTTCATTATGAGTATAAGTAAAAGTATTAGGAAGAATCAAAATAAAACTAGTTGGTGACAGTAATAATTGGGTTAGGCTTCATTATGATTTAGTTTAGTATAAGTTTCGTTTTAATCCAAATACAATTATTATAAAATGTTTTCCTTAAATTTGACTAAGCTACTGTTAAATATATCAATCTGTTTTTGTTGAAATTTGGTGTGAAGATAGGTTAGACCTTGCATTAACACATAGGCTACTTTTATCTCAAAAACAATTGTTTTTCCCGTGAGATACGCAAAGAATATTCAAAATCGATGTTAATCCTCCAAGCTCCAATGGCTGGACCAATTTTGGTGAGACCAGCAAACAGTTTTCATGCATTTTGTTAAGCATCTTAATATGCATGCCTGACTATCTACCAACCTCAAGAGAAGTCCGTTGCTAAGTAATAGAAGAAACATTATACGGTAAGGCTCATTATATAATACAGTTCAAAATATACAAAGAGGCAATTCTGCTGGTATTTTGGATACTCTTTCCACTTGCACTGATTTTTTAGGTTACATTCTCGTATAGTTTTACATCATTTACTCGTAATTCTGGATTAGATATAGTTTCACATTAATTATGTTATATTATTTTTATTCTATTTATAATTCCAGTATGTTAGTCATCTTATTCAGCTAATAATGAACAAACTAGAAATGGTTCAGTATGGGGTTAACCAGCCGTGTGTGAAATGTGTCCTGATATTATTTCATTTATTTTATTTTAATAAATTTACTACGATCAAAATAGTTTACTAATATGGACTAATTTACAACTTTAATTTTGAAATAATTATACATCACACCTCTTTTAAATGTTCGTGCAACTTACAGTTTTCAATACAGTAAGTCAACTTCCGTTTTCTTAAAATTATAACTTGTCCACTTAGCTCTACCTTAGTTTCAAATTGTACGTGTCACGTACGTGACGTGTTTTTTTTTAATCTTGTCGAATAAGAATGAACTTGAAAAAAATATTCACGGGTAATTTATAGTGCATCCTACTTCCAACTAATATTGAACATGCGAACGTTTGTGTGGAATTGTGTATGCAATATGTGTGTAATTTTTAACAGCTGTACCGCAGCTAAAACGCAGCTGACCTTTGATTAACTAGGCATATTTTTTTCTCAAAATAATGAGTAAACCACTAGGTAGAAGTAGTAAAACCACATTTACTGAATATTGTTAAATCATAATCCAGTCTGTTTGTCTAAAGAAGAAAAAGCGTGAAATCTCATACTGTTAGTAACTGTAGTGCCTCTCATATGCTGTCAATTATCATGAATTTTCCACGAGGTACCGGCTCACACGCGGAATAATGGAGAGTTTAAATATTTCACACAAATTACCGCTCGCGGCTTTATTAACCCAGTTCTGGTCCACCTTGTATGGATCGGTAATAGTTACGGAACATCGATATTACTATACAGTCTGTCTGTATTTTATCGGATACATTTTGGAGAGTCTGCAATGGAGCTGCACAATTTAATTCCCGCTTCTCCATTCCACTACAGAACGAGCAGGGGTACAGCGAAGAGACATCGATTCACTATCAAAGTTCCGAAGATTCGCACAAAGCGTTTTGCTTCGACCTTCATTGTGAGAACTGCGAAGCTTTGGAACTCTCTTCCTGAGTCTCTTTTTCCCGACAAATACAATTTGGGGTCTTCAAATCTCGAGTAAATAGGTTCCTTCTAGGCAAGCGTGATACATCTTAGACCACAGTCAAGCTTAACATCAGGCTAGCTGTGGTCAAACGTAAGCCTATTCATCAAAAAAAAACTATACTGATGTATAACTAGAGTTGGACAAAGTTGACGAACTCGTAGGCGTAATGGTTGCCATGCCGGATTGCCAATCAGAAGGTTCCAGGTTCGATTCCCGGCACGGACAATATCTTTGTGCTAAAGTAAATTTGTTGGCTGTTGGTCTGGATGTTAAATGTGTATGTATGTATATCAGCTGTGTTAGCAACCATAACACAAACTAGAAATGGTTTAGTATTGGGCTACCCAGCCGTGTGTAATTTTTTTTTAATTGCAAGTACCAAGTTGTAGACTAGAAATGCAGAGCTCGGGTCCACATTCAATGGCTTATAAAATATTTAACAAGTACAGGTTGGTAGATGACACACGTCTTCGGATATTGTGGTCCTCGAACATGCACGATGTTTTCCTTCACCCTTAAGCAAGTGCAATTCTACACAAAATTGTAAAAATCCCTATTTTAATACGAGGGTGAATCAAAAAGTTCTTAGAAGTGCATATATATGAAACCTTTTTGGATCAAGTTCGATATTCAAATTAAAGAGTGTCTATCACACTATATTTATGCAGACTGTCACTTGTTTTTGTCAGTTCGTTCGCATGTTATATTTTTTTTTGTGCAACGAGTTGGTAAAAAGTTTAAATTATGGATAAAAGTGAGTTACGTGCGGTGATAAAATATCTCAGTTTGAAAAAAATGTCTACGAAGGAAATTTTTTTGGACATTCAGCAGACATTAGGGGGTGATGATGTACCCTATTCTACGGTTGCGTACTGGGTGGCTGAATTTAAAAGAGGTAGATCAAGCTGTAAAGATGACCCGCGTTCTGAGCGGCCTTCAACCTCCGTTACAGAAGAAAATGTCAAAAAGGTTGAGAATCTGGTTTTGGAAGACAGAAGAATGACTATAAAACATATAGCTGAGATCCTAAAGATATCTTTTGGTAGCGTTCAATCCATTTTAATTGATTCACTGGGGTTCAAAAAAGTGTCTGCAAGATGGGTGCCACGAATGTTAACCGACGAAAACAAAAAGCGACGTTTGGAAATTTCCAAGCGTAATCTCGAAATGTTCCAGCGTGATTCGGATAATTTTTGCCGTCGTATTGTCACCATGGATGAAACGTGGGTCCACCATTTTGATCCTGAAACTAAAGACAAAACATGTCTTGGAAACGACCATCCTCTCCATCCATTAAGAAATTTCGAGTTGCTCCTACCGCTGGCAAAGTTATGGCCTCTGTGTTCTGGGATAGTGAAGGAATCCTTTTTATTGACAGTAGTATAATATTGGGCATTCTGCACCACCTTTGTTGCTCGACAAAACTCCGTTTTGCCATCGCAACATCGGTGTTGCAGAATGCCCAATAGTAGTATAATATTGGGCATTCTGCAACAAAGGTGGGGTAATATTATTGTGGTGGGTAATATTATACTACTATTGACTACATGCCTAAAGGCCAGACGATTACTAGACCCTATTATGCAAATTTAATCCCGAAAGTGCGTGAAGCGATTAAAGAAAAACGTCGTGGAAAACTGTCGTTGGGCGTGTTGTTCCTTCAAGATAACGCTCCTGCTCATCGATCGGAAGTTGCGCTCAACGCAATCCGCTGTGCTGGCTTCAATCTCCTTGACCACCCACCATATTCTCGGGACTTAGCCCCAAGTGATTTTCACTTATTTCCAAAATTAAAATAGGAAATTCGTGGAACAAAATTTCACGATAATGACGCGGTTATAGCTGCCGTAGAGGACTTTTTCGAGAGTCAAGAAAAAATTTTTTTTTCACAAGGAATAAGGAAGTTAGAAACGCGTTATTCTAAATGCATTGCATTGGAGGGAGATTATGTAGAAAAATAAAATATTATTATTTAAATCTTTGCATTTTTTAATATCGATTCCAAGAACTTTTTGATTCACCCTCGTAGATAATAATTTTCTATCCCTGCGCCGCACTAAGCTACGACCATATATCGACCAACAGACCATTATCCCTGGACCCCTACCCCGTCCCTGAAAAACACCTAAATCAGGCGAAAAAAGGGGAAAAGAGAGTCGTTTTAGGGACAAAGTTAAATTGGTTACGGTCGCTTTGACAATTTACAACGCAGTTTACTTTTAATGTTACCGAAGTGAATTCACACATTCATAAATCAATGGAGAGGGAAATTCTGGTTCTGGATTTTTTTTCACACAATATAGGGCTATACGAGTTAGTGACACTCTGACATTTTATTTTCGTGATAAAATGCATTTATTATATACATTATAATATATAAAACTAATATAGATTTAATTAAACCATGATATGTCATTAAAGTTTCTTGGGAATTAATAGTTTTATTCATTTATTTATTAACCTCGTCTCTAAGTTCTTTCTATGTGTACATTCTAGGAATTGGTTGCCTGGAAGAGATCGCTTTTAGCGATAAGGTCGACAGTTACGGCACTAGTTTTGAAATACCTTTTTTTGTTTTGTGTAATTATTTTTAGTATGTGTTTTAATAAAGTGTTAATCTATCTATCTATCTATCTAACTATATACAACGAAAAATCTGTAAAATCAAAATTTTGCCCTCATCATCAAACACCTTAACAAGTTAAAACTATTCCCACGGCCTACTTGAACACCAAAAATCAATCAACACGTAATTTAACCTTAAAACGCACGTGTAGTTAGTTTTAAGGAGAATCGATCATGGTGGAGGCAAATTTCAAATTTAAAGAAAGACAGAAAGAAATGTTTATTGTGCACATATCGAGTTTTTTTTATAACTTATAGGTTTGTGTTTGACAACAGCTTGCCTGGTGTTAAACAATACTATGGCCTACGATGTTACACGCTTACCTAGAAAAAATACATAGTACATAAAAAATCGCTAAATCAATACATATAACATAGTAATGTGTATGTGCACAAAAAAGCAGGTTCAGCATGTGCTGTAAGTTTAAAACAATTTATTTCTATTTTAGGGCTAGCTAAGGTGATCTGACAAGATTATCAAAGCTAAGCAACGATCGAAGTGGACGGTGTTTGGATGGGTGTCCATGTACAAAACTGTCGTTTTAAAGTGGCATTTGCATTTGGGCATTAACGTAAAACATCGGAAGACACGTAAAATTGTAGGTCCTGGCTGTTAGTTTCAGTACAAGCAGTCGTTAAGTCAAGTCAGAGGCCTTCGGGCGGCCTGAAAGCTATTTTATCCGTGCCATTATGTGCTATAATAAATTATTATTATGCGTAAGCGTAAAACTCTCGACACCAGAGCTTAGCCACTTAGCTCATACGAAGAAGAAGAAGGGTTCCGTTAGCTAGAAGGTAAAAACGGGACAACGGAGGCTTAGTAATCTCTTAGTATCGGAGGCCAAGATCCGATTCGGGTCGACGTGCCAACCCAGTTAGCTAGTTTTTTTTAGATATTGTATTTACATTTTTTTTTTGATATTGTATACTTATAATCTTTTGACATTTCTTTTAAATATTATTGCTTAGCTGTAAAATAATAGTGGCGTACAATTAACTTATAAATGACCTAACTAATTAATTGACCTTTTGCACACCGCATATGCGGTAGCCTACAAGGGACATTTTATATTATTTTCCATGTTTTTATATTACCTGTGGCTACGCAAATAAAACTATTTCATTTCATTTCATTTCATTTCATTCATAATAGGGTCCCGTTTTAACATTTTAGGTAGGTTTTAGGAACCTAAAAAAAATTTCAAAATTTAAATTTTCCCACCCAGCTAGTTTCCGCTTAATCTAGTACGAGCCAGGTGAGGCTTTGTCGGAGCTAATTGAAAATGGCTGTCAAGTGTCGCCACCTGCCGGGAAATGAGCATCTGCATTGCTACTTAACGGAATGCAATATAGCATTGCCGCCGGTAAAAGCAATGTGGACAGAGACTCTCAAACTTTGAGTGAGGTGGGTCCAGTGGCTTATGAAAAATAGACGTCTATAGATTTGCTGTTTGAACATTTTAACAGATTTTAATTTCTAGATGGGGCAAGAGAGTCATCGAATGGCCCGAGATACATAGAGGTAGACCACCAGCCCGATGGCTTTTTTATTTTACTGAACAAGGCTTACCAATAGGATATAATGCATGCACTTATTTTGCGGCGCAATTTTGACCCACTTTAAACGGCCAAATTTCGTTCAAACTTTGTAGATTTATTAAGGACCGATGACAATACACAAATTTGATAAAATTACGGTTTTCTATAAAAAGCGTGTTTTTTTTTTGAACTATTATTATTTAAAGTATTATAATTAATAATGTTTTACAACTAGTTGTTTTAAAATTTCACATCAATCAAATAATAATAATTATGCCTCAAGCTTAGAATAGAGGAAAATGTTTTTTAAATATCAAATATATAATAAGGTTCACGCGTGCGTGTAACTCCAGACTAAGTATACACTACCAGTAGGTTGGGCCAAGTGTCGCTAGGTGACTAGTATGTGTATTTATTCACTTTGTTTTTATTATTTGGCTATAAATTAATGTATGATATTAATTAAATAAATAAGACAAATGCCCTAGCTGCATAATGATAAAAACATGAAACACAAATAAATTGGGTCAAATTCTTACTTTGAGAGCCACTGTCAGCAGTGAATTTCCCGCGTGCAAGTTTAGGGTTAATTATTACGACAGTAATGTCTGGCAATAATTACATTTTGAAAGGAACATGCAATGCAACTTTTTTTTACTCAGTTACTGTGGTTTAATTTTGATTACTACATAATATACATATATATAATAAAGATATTTTATAAATATTTATTATTCATAATTATAGCAATCCATTGCACTTATGTAGCATATTTTTTTTTAAATGTAAATAATGCATTTTTATTTTATTTTAATTATTAATTAATAATATTATAATGTATTAACTACTTATGAGTTTTATTATTATATTTATTATTTATAAGTAAATCCCAATACAAGAAGTTTTTTTTAATACTATAATATTTTTAGTTTCCGACGCAAAATTAATAATTCTTGTTAATATATAAAAATAAAACATAACACTAAATAATCTATAGCTCAATGAACATTTTTGATCTTTTCAAATTAATCATAGTTTTGGGCAAGTATTTTATACCTACAGTATTTTATTAGTATTATTTTATACTTTATGAAACGATGACAGTTCAGTGGGTCGTGCGGCCGTCCTACGTCTCGAAGGTCGTGGATTCGATTCCCACCAATGAATTCGAGCTTTTAGTGAAGGAAAACATTGTGAGGTTACCATAGCATATTGATAGGGTGTTTTCTTGAGCTCGCCTGGCTAGCAACTACTCTCAAGTAAAAAAAAATGTCGCGATGCACCTAACAATGTATTCTGACAGCCTTCTTGAGACACAGTTGTTCCAGACTAGGCATGCTCCATCTTAATTCAGAGTGACGCTAACTGGGTGGTTACGCGTCCTGCTTGTTAAATAAATGCCTAGAGATGTAAAGAGTAAAAAAAATGCGTTAAACCATTAAGACACTAAAAGTTTCCATCATTATGTTTAGTTATCTCGCTTTATACTTTTAGTAGAGGGGAAGGGGGCAGTAAGCTGCTTCACCCAAACTATTGATATGAGTAGTTTGATGGTAACAGAGAGCATTCAAAACGTTGGCCATTGAAACCCCGCCAGGGTTTGAAAGGCTACAAAGAAGCTAGGATGGACACATTTGTAAAAACTAACAATTATTACTCTTAATTTCATACTCAGTACGCAAATAATTTGGCGTAATGGTTACCATGCCAGATTGCCAATCAGAAGTTACCGGATTCGATTACTAGCACGGCCAACCTCTTTGTTAGCTGTAGGTCTGGGTGTTAAATGTGAATCTATATAAAATATGTATGTATGTATAGTAGTACATCAGTTGTGTTAGCAACAATAATACGAACTAAAAATGTTTCAGTATGGGGTTAACCAGCCGTGTGTGAAAGTTATAATAATAAATAATAATAACATTATTTATTATTATGACTTCAAAATCTATGTAAGTCTTTCTCGCTCTAACTCTATTTTCATGAGATTTACTATGAAGATAGGTTTGAACTTGGATTAACACATAGGCTACTTTTTATCTCTGATTGACTTCTTTAAATTGGGATTTACGCGGGTAACACCGCGGGGCTACTAGTACAAAATAAAGATAAAAAAACACGACAAGCACCACCTAAGATAATTACGTACAAAAAGTATGGATCGCGATTATAGGTATTAGACACTGATTTTAAGTTTGATTTTAAATACTACAGCTAAAACTGTCCACATCAATTAATAATAATAAATACATAAAAATATGAAATGTTAATGATTCTGTGGCTATAACGTGAGTATCTTTATGTAATTATTTATTTATTTGATTTATAGGCGAGCAGCAATATGCTGATGTGCCTATATCACACTGAGTTGAAATTATTTTTTTAACAGTTCATAAAATGTACAATGTTCAATGCCAATGTTTAAATCCACCGGTGCACTGATCACAGGTTAGCAAGAGATTTTTTTGTTTCCTGCAGCCAGCTATCAATTAATAATTTTAGATTTAATTTTTGTGCGATTTAGCGCCAATATTGCATGCCTAGATGCGAAGAGTCTGAGGGACTTGAAAAATAACCTATAGTAACCTGATAACCCATAGTCTGCAATAAATGAATTAAATTTGAATTGTAACCGTAAGCAAAGTGTCCACATTAGTTCCCCAGGTAGTATTTCAATGGAGCCCTGTTCAAAAGACGCAATTATAGCAACACGCCGTGTTTCGCTTTACATTCAATCCCTGAATACAATCATTGCTAATATTCACGTATTCCAATGCAAGAGCAGAGAAACTTTGTGGTAAACATTTACAACAGATTAATACGTAAATGTTACCATAAATAATTATAATTAAGAAATTAAGAGAGAAATAAGAAAATTAATAATAATTAATAATTAAATTAAAAGGGAGCAGTGAGGCGAAGAGTTTTGTCCACGAAATATTTTTTAGGCTTGGTCTCCCAAGGTCGTTCTTGGTACAGAGGTTGGCCATGCCTATTCAGCGCGGTAATGCAGCGAGCGTGATAGGCACCTTTGCACCAGGGGCGAGTTATTTGTTATTTTTTTTAATATGTGACATGTTTTTTTTTAATTGACTGTGATTGAATAAATGATTAAAATAGTAAGTTATTAAATGTAGTGCCTGTAACTCTGCTAGCTAAGGTGAACTGACGTGATCATCGAAGCTAAGCAACGGTCGATGCGGACGGTGTTTGGATGGGTGACCTTGCACAAGACTGTTGTTTTTCAAGTGGCATTTTCATTTATAAATGAAGTCGGTTAAAAAATGTAGGTCCCGACTGTTAGTCTTAGTAAAAGCAGTCGTCAAGCGAAGAAGAATTATTTGTTAAAAATAAGTGTAAAATAAACTCATACAAATTAATAAATTTTAAGGTTTATCTAATGCTTAGTTTATGGTTCAGTAAATAGATTTACGATTGACAAAAATATTGTTTAACTAACTAATATAAACTTCTTATCCTCCATCATCACGCCATTGATATATTTAATAGTAGCTTAGAGAAATTTAAGAAAAATATTTTTGAATTATTGAAATTAGATTAAAACTAAGCTTATACTAAACTAAATTAAATTGTAGCTTAACCTAATTGTCAACAACTAGTTTTGTATTGTTTCTTTCTAATACTTTTATTTGATCATATTGTGTACACATAGTTAGGAAAATAATCTGGTTTTGATCCTGGTAAATTAATTAATTTAAGTTACAATTTTGATTATTTTCTGTTTTGTGAACCATAACTAAGCATTGCCATCCAACGTGGCAATGCTGCCAGCATTTTGGGCACCTTTTCCTCTACCCCTGGACTTTGGTAGGTTAAGTTTTAGTTTAGTATTTTATATCATTGTTATGTTGGTTATAAATAAAAACATAATAAATAAACATATTTTTACAAAAAGTATTTTTATAGAATCCTCGACGTACAGGGGGCAAGGGTGTCGCTCGAGTTGTCATAGTCACCTTACTGGGATGAAATGTAAGTTGTTTATTGTGGTATTCATACAACTGATGAATGTAGCAACTGTTGCTCAGCTAACTAAGGTGATCTGACTCGATCGTCAAAATTAAGCAAAGTTTGATGCTTATACTCTTTGAATAGGTGACCATGAAAAAAAAGGTATATAAATAAAGTTTTAAAAAATTAATTAAATAAAGTTTTAAATACAAAAAGTTAAATTGCACGTACTGACTGTAACTGTTAGTCTTAGTACAAGCAGTCGTAAACCTAAAGCTTGAAAAACATATTCTTTATTCCTTCAGTAGCAGTTGACGTGGGACTGAGAGGCTCATAGCTTATTATATATAGGTATATATGTATAGGTATATATGTATAGGTATATAGATATCTAAGTATAAGCGCGCTAATTGTTCTGACAGTGAGAGGCTTCCCGCCGTAAACCGTATTGTTTTACATGAAACGTACTAACTTTGCGATGACACGGGCGCAAGACGTAAGAGGATCTTCAGTATCTATCTATCTTGATTGGTTGAGTTACACTTATTTGGTATACTTATTCATGTGTGTCTTTTGTTACTATCTGAAACTAAAATGCATGTAAAATGATTGTGTTGTAAAGTTTCGTAAGTAATAACGTAGTCTTTATGTTCTAAAAATGTGTTCAGTGAGTCATTTGTGTTACAAATGAAGCGGGAGCAACTGCGAATCGCTAAACAAGCTTCAAGGAGAGCTAGAACGAGAAGCAGTTTCTTGTCCAGTCCTGTCTTGTGTTGTCCTGTCCTGTCGTCCTAATAGTTCGCCTATCCCCGACAAAATGAAGAATCAATTACTTTTCGCCGAAGAAGTCTTTCCGGGAGCAACAGTTTCTTCTTCAGTAAAATACAGAAATTCAGAACGAATATAAATTTCCATTGAATGTAGAAGTTAATAATTTGGTTAAAATGATGAGATTTGAATGTAAAAATTTATAATTTGAGGTAGTTCACCAAATGACAGTTAAATTTAAAAGTATTTAAAAAAGTGGTACCTTTTTCTCATACTGGACTATATTAGAACTAGTAGTAAACAAAATTCTAACTATAAAAATTCATGTGTGAAATGTGTTAAAATAAAATCTATCCAAATTAAATATTTCCCGCTTCCTCTCCCACCTCGTCCCAACCCCCAATACGAGTTCATTATCATTTCATGGCATGTGTCGGCATGAATATTTCCCTTTGATTAATTTGTGTGGAATATATCGCGACGTATAGCTTTGCAGCTTTATTAGCATCGCTCGCCCGAACCCGCGCTCGCTCCCGCTTATGATTCCTGCCTGCTCTCGCTACCGCTTGTAGCTTGGGAGTTTTGTGATTATTAAGCTTCCTTTGGTAATGTGTGATTGATTCGGGACTTTCATTTAATGAAAATATATATATTTTGAGTGGAATTACTGGATTCCCTGGAAGCATATTATAGTCACAAATCTGTTCTACCTTGTATTTTCTTTTTGACAACCCCAAAAGAACGTAGGTTACTGCGTCTTGTTTTTTTTTCTTATTTTACACACGGCTGGTTAACTCCATACTGAACCACTTCTAGTTTGTGTTATGGTAGCTAACCCGACTGATGTACTAAATACATACACATATTATATATAGATACATATTCAACACCCAGACCCTCAGCCAACAGATTTAGTTAAGCACAAAGATGTTGGCCGTGCCGGGAATCGAACCCGGAACCTTCTGATTGGCAGTCCGGCATGGTAACCATTGCGCCAACAAGGTCGTCAAATGTTACGCAAAAGGTCACTTTTAAATACGAGGTTTTCATTTTTGATTATAGATAGATTTTTTTAGATTATAGTAAGCAAAGATGAGCTGATGATGATGATAATTTTATTTTATGTTTGAGTTTAGATATCAAAGTAATTTAACAATATACACAATTGGGTATTTGAAAAGATTTTTTTTTGTGATAAATAGAAAGATTATATATTTGTTTTGTAACAAAACTATTTTTTTTATTATTTTTTTTGCAATAATTCAAAACTTATTTCAAAATAAAAATTAATTTTTGAATCCAGTACCGAAGACACGCCGACAACTCCCGAACAAACCCGAGCGCGTGTGACGTCATCATGTTAGTTTTATTATACTTTGTATTCATTATTTTCCTATCAACTGCATTGAGTGTCTGAGTGAAAACTGCCCAATTCCACAGCTTAATTTAATTGTAACCTATTAAATTGATTACTATTAAGTAATGGCTGAAACACAAGTTCCCAAAATTAGCTATATAACTCCGTGACAGCGCCCCTCTTCTCGTGTGACAGTAATGACAGGTCTCCATTGATACGTCATCTGTCACCATTATCCGTCCATTTGGCAAGTTGACAGGTGTCACTGTTGATGAAGGGAGAGGGAAGTTTTCTTGGGATCGTGTTGTTGTTAGAAGTTTATTTACTAACACCTACTAACTTCTTCTTCTTCGTACGAGCTAAGAGGCCAAGCTCTGGTGTCGAGAGTTTTCAAGTCACCCTAAGGCCTCTGACTTTGCTTAACGACAGCTTGTACTAGATTAACAGCCGGGACCAACAATGTCAGGTGCCATCCGAATCACGGTAGCGCCCAGATGAAAATGCCTCTTGAAAACGACAGTCTTGTGCATGGTCACCCATCCATACACCGTCTGCATCGACCGTTGCTTAACTTCGATGATCACGTCAGATCCCCTTAGCTAGCCGAGCTACAGGTGCTACCTACTACTAACTGCAAAAATAACTAATATTACTGGGGTGAAATGTTAGTTTTTTATTCTGGTATTCATACAACTGATGAGTGTAGGAGCTGTTATTGCTCAGCAAACTAAGGTGATCTGACTCGATCGCCGAAGTTAAGCAACCGTCGATGCTAATAGTCTTTGTATGGTTGGTGACCTTGCTAAATTATTGTATTTAAACAGTCTGTGTATTATAAACTAAACTGTATTAAAAAAAAAGCGTAAAATTGCAGGTCCCGGCTGTTAGTCTTAGTACAAGCAGTCATTTAGTCAAGTCAGAGGTCCTTGGGTAGCTTAAAGTTCTGGACACTAGAGTTCGGCCCCTTAGCTCATACAAAGTAAAAGTAAGAGTCTTTTTTTGAGTATAAACATATTTTGATTTTCATTTAGGAGAAAGTAATTATATTTGCCTACTATTTAGGTTACTTCTTTTGCATTGAACCACACCCTAGAAGGCTCCTGGATGTTCCCATAGGATCCCCGACCAAGGCCACATTACCATAGCAGACAAACACCATGACATAACTTTCAATTTCGCCTGCCACTGTCAGAATTGGCAACTCCTAACAATAAAGTGGAAACTTTCAGCGAATATTCAAAAAGGCCAAATAAAATTCCATTTCATAGACCGGCGGCGACTGCAAAACTTAAGTTCCTCGACTTCTATAAAGTGCCAGTAACATCTGTTGTATGAAGAATGAAACTAACTTTCCAAAGCACTCTTCCTAACCCTTATATCTGTAGCTTACGGTTGAAGATCGCTTAGCACGGGTCGTGGATAACTTTGTGCTGGTTTAGGTTGGTTTTGTACTTTCCAATAGACTAGACGTTGTTCATAAAACAAAAGGATGTAAATGTCGGAATGAAGGAAAATGATTTGGTAAGTTTTGAATTGGCGGATAATGGGCTTTTGTTTGTTTTCCCAAAAGCGAGGGATGCTGAGGGGATTAACATGGCAATTAAACATTTTGCTAACAGTGGGGTGGAAGGGGGGTGTTGTGCTAGTGAGGGCGAGGCTGCTTTTGAAGCTGGATCAGTTAGTAAAGTTTGGTGCACAAGTGCGTCAATTATATAATTTGATAGATAGAGCTGTAGTGCAACTGCAAGTTATTTATGCACCGTGCGTGACGTCACAGCCAGCTTCAACAGCAGACCAGCGTCGGTTGCTCTCCAGCAACCAGCATTATGCTGAGTTGAGGCTGTGTTGTGACTAATTTAAGTTGACCTTCCTTATTAATATGTGTATTAATTATTTATTAGTACTTACTTGTTATTTTGGAAGACCGTTGTCCAGGACAGAAAATGGTGGAGGGACGGTAGGGAGGCCTTTGGCCTGCAGTGGGCTTATTTATTAGCCCAAGAGCCCATACGTTTCTGACCTTCGTCATTTAATAAAAGCTGAAAATTGTTCTATGTGTGTCCCTGGTAGAGGTAAGAATGATCCCCAAACATGAAGCTGAGGCAGCAGTGGCTTTGGCAGATAACTGGTAACAAAGGTGTATAAAATTCCATCTCAAATTCGTTATAGTATAAAACCTGATTTTTTCACATTTGATTCATAATAATATCAAAAGTCGCGTTGCTCATTGCCAGACGGTTATTATGGTGGCAACCCTCTGCCAGACACCCTTAAACTATTATAATTTATGAGTATACTTACGTTATATTATAAAACCTAAATTTTATATATAATCTTTTGGGGGCCTATTAATCTATGTTTACATAAAAGCCGGACAGTTTCGATAGTTCTATCATGTTGCCAGACGCATTCAAAGTGAGCAGTTGTTCGGGGAGCAAGGAGCGTATACAGTAACTAGTGCGAGTTAGACAGAGCGCTTGGTCTAATGCAGCCCTTCACTGTGCATCCACTGTTATCAAGTTTTTTTTATTATTAATTTCTTAATCAAAAAATTTCATTATTCTTTTTTTTTACAGTTTGAATAACAAATATTTAAAACAATATCCATTAAAATTGTTCTAATACAACTTCAATCATATCGAAACTCTAATAATTGTATTTATATTATTTTTCATTTATATTATTTTGACGACCTCGTTGGCGTAAAGGTTACCATGCCGGTCTGCTAATCAGAAGGTTCCGGGTTCGATTCCCGGCCCGGTCAACATCTTTGTGCTTAACTAAATTTGTTGGCTGTGGGTCTGGGTGTTAAATATATATCTTATATATAAAATTTCCGTGTCACAGTGTTTGTTACCGAACTCCTCCGAAACGGCTTGACTAATCATTACCAAATTTTATATGCGTATTGAGTAGGTATGAGAATCGGCCAACGTGAAACGTTTTTACCCCTAAATGATAAGGGTTGTTCACCCTTAAATATATTTTTTTATTTTTTCGATGAATTTTTTTTATTTGAATTTTATATAAAGTGGCATTAAAAAATACATACAATCCTAAATTTTTACTTTTTTATCATCAACCCCTATTTTTTTATGGCCATTTTAGTAAATTTCTGTGTCACAGTGTTTGTTGCCGTACACCTCCGAAACGGATTGACTGATCTTTACCAAATTTAATATACGTATTCAGTAGGTCTGAGAATCGGCTACTATTTATTTTTTATACCCCTAAATGATAAGGGTTGATCACCCTTAAATATTTTTTTTTATTTTTCGACGAATTTTTTTTTTGTATAAAGTGGCATTAAAAAATACATACAACCCTAATTTTTTACTTTTTTACCATCAACCCCTATTTTTTATGGCCATTTTAGTAAATTTTCGTGTGGCAGTGTTTGTTACCGCACTCCTCCGAAACGGTTTGACTGATCTTTACCAAATTTTATAAACGTATTCAGTAGGTCAGAGAATCGGCTACTATCTATTTTTATACCCCTAAGTGATAAGGGTTGATAACCCTTAAACATTTTTTTTTAATTTTTCGACGAATTTTTTCATTTTATTTTTGTATTAAGTGGCATTAAAAATACATACAACCCTAATTTTTTTACTATTTTATCATCATTCCCTATTTTTTAAGGCCATTTTAGTATTTATTCATTTTTCATCTCGCTTGATAACTGATCAAATATAGTATCTAACTGTACTTCGAGTAACAATCCTTTTTTTTTGAAGAAAATAACTAACAAAATTTAACCTGATATACTTATGCTTATGATTATTACCAATCTTAAATACTTAAAATTTGGCGCGCCTTTACTTTACTGGTGAGTGAAATGCTACACTATGCCATAGACCGAAGTCGGTCTCCTGTTTTACTCACAAAATTCTTCTTCACAGACTTCTCTCACTGATTACACAAATTTCGACCTTCGTTATTGTTTATGTATCGTATGTAGTAGTATTGTTTACAATTATCATTTTGCTATCTCAATGTAACTCTCTTATTAACTTAACCGCGGCTCCACCCGCGTGTAAGTCGCTTTATTGCATAACCTCTCCTGCACATGACTGTTGTAAAAAAATGTATTTTCATCTGTGCGCTACTGTGGATCGGATTATACGTTAAATTGTAGGTCCTCTTAGCACAAACAGTCGTTAAACTAAGGCAGGGGCTTGAAAAACTCTCGACAACATAACTTGATCACTTAGTTCTTACGTAGCAGAAGCTATAAAATTTGATGTACTAATAAACTAGACCCCGAATGTATGAGCAAAAAATGTTCAACAAATATAATGATGACACTACAAATATTATGTAATTTGTTCTGCTTTGGACTTCTTTATGCTCAAACGGCTCGAACAAATATGCTAAAAAAATTTCGCGCTCCCTTCGCTCGCACATAGCTCGCTGCGCTCGCATCCGGCTCGCTTCGCTCGCGATTGGTCCTACGACGTTTTGGGTTATAGCTTACGACACTACAAATATTATGTAATTTGTTCTGTTTTGGACTTCTTTATGCTCAAACGGCTCGAACAAATATGCTACAAATTTTCGCGCTCGCTTCGCTCGCGCATAGCTCGCTGCGCTCGCATCCAGCTCGCTTCGCTCGCGATTGGTCCTAGGACTTTTGGGTCATAGCTTACGACACTACAAATATTATGTGATTTGTTCTGCTTTGGACTTCATTATGATCAAGCGGCTCGAACAAATATGCTAAAAATTTTCGCGATCGCTTCGCTCGCGCATAGCTCGCATCCGGCTCGCTTCACTCGCAATTGGTCCTAGGACGTATTGGGTCATAGCTTACGACACTACAAATATTATGTAATTTGTTCTGTTTTGGACTTCTTTATGCTCAAACGGCTCGCACAAATATGCTAAAAATTTTCGCGCTCGCTTCGCTCGCGCATAGCTCGCTGCGCTCGCATCCGGCTCGCTTCGCTCGCGATTGGTCCTAGGACTTTTGGGTCATAGCTTACGACACTACAAATACTATGTAATTTGTTCTGCTTTGGACTTCATTATGTTCAAGCGGCTCGAACAAATATGCTAATAATTTTCGCGCTCGCTCCGCTCGCGCTTAGCTCGCTGCGGTCATAGCTTATGACACTACCAATTTAAAATTTAAATACCTAAAACTAAAAAAATTTGAATACCTAAAACTTTAGAAAAATATCATTACCTACTAACCTTAAAAATTTTACAATGAAATTGTATTATACAAATAACAGACTTCAAAATCATACCTACATTTAAAAATTCTAACTGTATCTAAAAAGTGAAAAATATTTTTTTTCCTACACATAAGTACCATCGAAGACTTTATTTGATTAACTTATAAACATGCTATTTTCAATTTGTATTTATCCTGTATTGCCATCTAAGAAGAACAAATTAATGTTTGTTAAAATAAACACTATTAAATAGATATGATTGAACATAATATTTTTTGGCGTTTGTTTCTTTTATATTCCCTTAACGTTTGTTCATGGCGCTCCATACCCATTTCACGCATATACCATACACACTTATAATAAGTAAGTAACATTTTAATTATACTAGAATTTGTCTAGATACTAGAATAAAAATAATTAATAAGGCAAAACAACGTTTGCTGGGTCAGCTAGTTTATATATAATACTAGCTGACCCGGCAAACGTTGTTTTGCCTTAAAAATAGATATGCAGTAGCCGATTCTCAGACCTACTGAATACGCATATAAAATTTGGTAAAAATCGGTCAAACCGTTTCGGAGGAGTACGGTAACAAACACTGTGACACGGAAATTTTATATATAAGATGTATGTATGTATATGTAGTATATCAGTTGTGTTAGCAACCATAATACGAGCTAGAAATGGTTCAGTATGGGGCTAACCAGCCGTGTGTGAAATGTCCTAATATAAAAAAAAAAAAAAAAAAAAATGTTATTCAAACTGTAAAAAAAAATTAAATTTTTTGATTAAGAAATTAATAATAAAAAAAAACTTGATTAGGTACAGTGGATGCACAGTGAAGGGCTGCATTAGACCAAGCGCTCTGTCTAACTCGCACTAGTTACTGTATACGCTCCTTGCTCCCCGAACAACTGCTCACTTTGAATGCGTCTGGCAACATGATAGAACTATCGAAACTGTCCGGCTTTTATGTAAACATAGATTAATAGGCCCCCAAAAGATTATATATAAAATTTAGGTTTTATAATATAACGTAAGTATACTCATAAATTATAATAGTTTAAGGGTGTCTGGCAGAGGGTTGCCACCATAATAACCGTCTGGCAATGAGCAACGCGACTTTTGATATTATTATGAATCAAATGTGAAAAAATCAGGTTTTATACTATAACGAATTTGAGATGGAATTTTATACACCTTTGTTACCAGTTATCTGCCAAAGCCACTGCTGCCTCAGCTTCATGTTTGGGGATTATTCTTACCTCTACCAGGGACACACATAGAACAATTTTCAGCTTTTATTAAATGACGAAGGTCAGAAACGTATGGGCTCTCGCTCTATATAGGTTAAGATAGATAGATAGATAGATAGACTTGTTATTTTGTGTGTTGCTCTATTTGTCATAACAAATAGTTTTCTAAGAAAAAAATATTTCAATCTGAAACAAAGGGAATTTAAATTGATTTAGATTTTACATTCGTTTTGCATTCGTTGGAAAGGTCTCGAACGCCGAGAGGTTTGTATCAAACAAAATTTGGCAAAAAATCGACCTACACGCGGTAGGAGCCGCGGGCAACAGCTAATTATGTTAAAAATTATGCTAATTAGGCTAACAATCAATAAAAAATAACGAGATCTCTCACAAACGCTGTGTGTGTGGGAAAGCGAGTGTGGCTCGGTGGTAAAAAACGTCTGCTTCCTGTGAAGGAAACCATCGTGAGGAAACCGACATGTTTGAGGACCATAATATCCGAAGACGTGTGTCATCCGCCAACCCGCACTTGGCCAACGTGGTGGATTATGGCCTATATCTCTCTCCTCGTGAGAGATGGCCCCGAGACCCAACAGTGGGAACGTATAGTGGGCTGCTTATGCTTACAGACGCTGGTTTGATAACAGGTTGAGTGCGTAATTGGCAGTGCAAGTGGCGTCCGCTGCAACGCCAGTAATGCAGCGCAGCACACTTGTTTACAAGTTAAATCGACGGTTGACTGTAATTAATTGGGCAGAAAAGTTCCGGGACAAACACTACTGTCGTGTCTACCAGGAGTTAAGAAATTAACTGGAGGTTCTTAGATTAAATACAATGTAAACTCCATTCTCACTGTCATGTATCGTCACTCGATTTAACGACAAACTCTTGTGGCGTCGAAATCAACTGGCTTTAGTTGGTTTAGCTTGTATTCCATGCAATGAATGATACATTCTCTCCATGTAACGTCACTCGATTTAACGACACACTCTCTAAAGCGTCGAAATCAATTGGCTTTAGTTGGTTTAGCTTATATTCCATACAACGATACATTCTTTCCATTTAACGACAACTCTTTATAACGCCATAAAATGCACAGTCCCTTCAGTGTCGTACTATGATTTACAATTTTGTTACGTCCCTGTTCCTTCTGAACTCCCTGTTTTCAAAGCGAGAGTGAAACAGTTTCTTTTGGACTAGCGCGCTCCACTTCAAACAGCATTGTCGCTTACTATCATGAATTGTGGTCATGGGCAATCCCATCTAGTATCCTACTTCCTACTAATAATAACATTATAAATGCGAAAGTTTGTGTTTAAGTGTGTATGTTTGTTACTTCTTCACGCTCAAACGGCTGGACAGATTCCTTGAATTCGCGCCTTCACAGCTTTTATCACTGCTGGAGTCCTAACAGAGCGAGGTCGACCACTTCTTGATCTGTCATCTATACTAAAGTCTTCATTGTATCGATTTATGGTACGATAAACGAACCTTTTGGTTATATTAAAATTTTTCAGTAAGTCGAAAATCTGAATTGGCGCGTAACTGCAACGATGCAACGCAATAACCCCGACACGGTCTTCTTTAAGTGTCCATTCCATATTTAAAAATGAGGAAATTCTAAAAAGTATATATTTTTATTTTCATGAAAAATTCGGGATTCGAATTCAATATTTTTTTTGTGGCCATCATTCTAAATTCAAAAGTTTTTATTGTGTGAATGAACTTATGACCTGACTAAGTATATTCCGATACATCGTAGAATGCCTCCTCGACAAGCCATTTTTTGCTTTTAATTTTGAACGCGTGTCTCGAGGGAACCTGGTTCAGTAGTAGCAATACACTAGTGTGCTCAAAATTTTGCATTAAAATTGCCTTCTCCATATTTAGTACTTTTGTAGCTCCAGATCGCGTTATGTCTGGAGCAAAAGTACACGAGTGGCATCGTCGCTTGCCGCTTTAGGAACGCGACGCTATGGAGGGACGTTCTCCACTATAAAGCTACTTATATTATCTATATTACAGGCTATACTTTGTGTACTGTGACGCGTTAGTCCCAGATTAAAAGTATATTTTAATTCCTTTGAGTTGGAACGAACTTCTACCCTTCTTCTTTTTTTTGGACTCCTTATCCAAAATCTGGACTCAAAAAGATCAGAACTGGGATGAGTGAAAAAAGAGGATAGAGAGGCCTTTACCCAGAAGTGGGATGGAACTGACTAAGAATAATCTACACTAATATTATAAAGAGGAAAACTTTGTTTGTTTGTTTGTTTGGTTGTAACGAATAGGCTCAAAAACTACTGGACCGATTTTAAAAATTCTTTCACCATACGAAAGCTACATTATACACGAGTAACATAGGCTATATTTTATTTTGGAAAAAAATAGGGTTCCGTAAGATATTTGGATTTTTCGGACACAAACTGAAAAAAATCAACCAAAGAAGTTACTTATTTTGCGTACGCTGCCTAAACTACAAAAGATAGAACCATAAATATTCTAATTAATTGTAGATCTTATAAATATCTACAAAAAAGTCCGCGACACACTATACCTATCTATGTCGAGTGAGACACAACAACCACATTTTTATTTCAAAATCTTGATTTTTGTTTGGACTACATTTAAACGCGTTTATTTTACTCATGCTATTAATCCTTATCAAAATAAATTATTTCATCAATAAGTACAGTTTATGTTGATAATATTTGGTCTTTGAATGATTAAAATTGGACGTTTGGTTTTGAAGTTGTAGTGACATTAAAATATTACGATCAGTTGCACTGCGGGACTGCAGGCAGAAGTGAACACTTTTGCCGGGAGCAAGACTTAGCGCTTTGCGGGCGAACCTTTTGTTAGTTCTAATCTACACTAATCTTCTTATCTTCTTACGAGGGTGAATCAAAAAATTCTTGGAATCAATATTAAAAAATGCAAAGATTTAAATAATAATATTTTATTTTTCTACATAATTTCCCTGCAATGCAATGCATTCAAATAACGCGTTTCTAACTTCCTTATTCCTTGTGAAAAAAAATTATTTTCTTGACTCTTGACAAAGTCCTCTACGGCAGCTATAACCGCGCCAATATCGTGAAATTTTGTTCCACGAATTTCTTCTTTTAATTTTGAAAATAAGTGAAAATCACTTGGGGCTAAGTCTGGAGAATATGGTGGGTGGTCAAGGAGATTGAAGCCAGCACAGCGGATTGCGTTGAGCGCAACTTCCGATCGATGAGCAGGAGCGTTATCTTGAAGGAACAACACGCCCAACGACAGTTTTCCACGACGTTTTTCTTTGATCGCTTCACGCACTTTCGGGATTAAATTTGCATAATAGGGTCCAGTAATCGTCTGGCCTTTTGGCATGTAATCATTAAAAAGGATTCCTTCACTATCCCAGAACACAGAGGCCATAACTTTGCCAGCGGTAGGACCAACTCGAAATTTCTTAATGGATGGAGAGGATGGTCGTTTCCAAGACATGCTTTGTCTTTTAGTTTCAGGATCAAAATGGTGGACCCACGTTTCATCCATGGTGACAAGACGACGGCAAAAATTATCCGAATCACGCTGGAACATTTCGATATTACGCTTGGAAATTTCCAAACGTCGCTTTTTGTTTTCGTCGGTTAACATTCGTGGCACCCATCTTGCAGACACTTTTTTGAACCCCAGTGAATCAATTAAAATTGGTTGAACGCTACCAAAAGATATCTTTAGGATCTCAGCTATATGTTTTATAGTCATTCTTCTGTCTTCCAAAACCAGATTCTCAATCTTTTTGACATTTTCTTCTGTAACGGAGGTTGAAGGCCGCCCAGAACGCGGGTCATCTTTACAGCTTGATCTACCTCTTTTAAATTCAGCCACCCAGTACGCAACCGTAGAATAGGGTACCGCATCACCCCCTAATGTTTGCTGAATGTCCAAAAAAATTTCCTTCGTAGACATTTTTTTCAAACTGAGATATTTTATCACCGCATGTAACTCACTTTTATCCATAATTTTAACTTTTTAGCAACTCGTTGCACAAAAAAAATTATTACATGCAAACGAACTGACAAAATCAAGTGACAGTCTGCATAAATATAGTGTGATAGACTCTCTTTAATTTGAATATCGAACTTGATCCAAAAAGGTTTCATATATATGCACTTCTAAGAACTTTTTGATTCACCCTCGTATATATAAAATTTCCGTACTCCTCCGAAACGGCTTGACTGATCTTTATTTACCAAAATTTATTTGCGTATTCAGTAGGTCTGAGAACAAACAAAATTTAACCTTTTTGATATATGTTTTTTTTTTTCAATTTTTGTTGACGAGGGGGAAATCTTCAACAAGATACCTGGCTACGATGGAGCGCAGACAGGTTATGTGGGATGTGTACACACTAAAACCCCCCCGGTAACCTGCCTCTGTGCTTTACGGAAGTCTCCGGGTTCTTCCGTTTTGGAACTCTAACGATTCTTAACACTGAATATCTAAATATATTACATTAAAAACAGTATGAATTTAAAATACTATGTAGAAACTCAAAGATAAAAGAATTAAAGATAATAAAATTTAAAAAACTGAATCCTTTCATTTACGCTGGATTTTATAGATAGCTGGATATATATATATATATTAGATAGCTGGATATATATATTTCTAAATATACTATTTTAATTTGCTTCCATAGCACCTTAAAAAATCTCAAGAAATATTTTTGATCGCCAACTATCTCACAAATGACTCTATCTATATCTATCTATACTAATATTTTAAAGAGATAAAGTTTAACTGTTTGTTTGTTTGGCGCGATTAGGCTCCGAAACTACTCAACTGATTTGAAAAACTCTTTCACAGTTGGGAAGCTACAATATCCCCAAGTAACATAGGCTATTTTTGTTGTTTCTAATAATATTTAATTATTTAATTACCCGTGCGAAGCCGGGGCGGGCTGCTAGTAATAATAATAACTTGGAATTGAAGCTAACTTCGTACCAAATTGCAACCAATTTGATCAACTATTAGGGAGTGAAAGAGTAAGTATTAAGGTTGTCAACAAACAAAATAATGTCTAGAATAGACTTTTGCTCGTATTATGAGGGACAAAAATGTAAAATAATGGAAAAAAATATTATAAAGATAGATTTTTTTACTTGCTTATATCATTAAGTTCAAAATTTAATTTAGTTAATCCACTGTGCAACTAATTGGAGCCTAAAAAAGAAAAGTAACTGCATTGTAGTTTTTAGGTTGAAATTTATTTAGATTCCAGATATTCAAATGCTAAAAACATTGGTAATATACAACAAATGGCAAGTACATATACGTGGAAATTTGTAAATAAGTTAAGTTTAAGCCTAAATTAAGTAAGGTGTAAGTTCCCCATAAAATGCAAAAAAAAAACTGTAGTTAAGCAAATTCCTTTTGGGTGGCTTAAAAACATATAATACCAGAGCTTGACCTCTTAGCTCATACGAAGAAAAAGAAGTTTAGTTTCAAATGCCACTACTTCTTAGACGTCGCTCAGGGAACCAGACAAAAGAAACGCAAACCAATGAGAGAAAAATTGTCAATCCGCCACTTTGCATTCAGTTTGCTCCCACAACAAAACTAAGAGTCTCCAAATTGAATAAAACAGAAGAGACATTCGCTTTAAATCCTACAAAGAGTGTTGCCAGACCTCCTCTCCAGAAATTCCTCTCCTAGACCAACTTCAAATTCTTAAAAAAACCTTCAAAATTGATTAAAAATTAAGAAGAATAGACAACTGAATCCCATAACAAATGATGTTCGTCGTGTGGGATTGAGGTGTCATCATTGTAATGTACATCATGACATAAATATATCTCTAACCCTCTTACATACCATTCGTGTCAACTTTACTAAAATAATTAAATTTTCAATGTATTAAAACTTTCGTAAGGCATATTTGAATTAGTGATACAAACATTATTCAATGTTTAATGTTGCCCAAATAATGATGTTAAAAAAAGAAAATTATTTATTGTGACAAATACAGCAATACACATAATAACAAGTAATAATAAATGATGTATAAACATATAAAGAAAGTTCTACTTTTGTATAGAACAAAACCTAGTTTGGTTGTCTCAGTTTTTACTGAAGATAATGTCAAATATACATTTAAAAAAAACTCGTAAAGCACGCAGCCCGTGTAGGTTAACATGAAGTAAAAAAAGGAGAATGTTTTATTTTCCTTATATGACATAACATTGATCGTATATAACATACTCGTATGTATATCGTTTGAATCACAAGAAAAAATCAGATATTTCAGTTTTTACTGCGTTTAGATTTAATCATTCATTTGGTTTTTAAGTTCAATTTTAAGCTTGATTTGAATTGTTATTTATAATGATTGATTTTTTAAACAAAAAAATAACGGAACGTCAATAATATTTGTATTTCTGTTGTAGCTACTAAGTTGAATAAACTATGAACTGTACACATGTATATTTATAAATATTGTCTTTACCAATAAATATGATTATGATTAAATGAATGAATATTTCCCCTAAAAATCTCCCTGACCATTCCAATTTTCCCCAAGTTTAAGGAGAAACCTCCTAAGCCAACACTGGCAACAAAAAGCTGAGCAAAACCAACCCTTTTCTACTTTTTCTAGGCAACAAGATTTAATTTAACGTACAAGGCCATTAGTTAGTATCTACTTAACCAGTCTAAACCGGATCTTAACCGGTTCGGGGCGAACATTAATTGTAAATTAGTGCAGTACGGAATTACAGACATTTGTTACTTGTTTAAGAGATTTGTTGTTACAACACTATGTTCTCTATCTTAATGGCTAGTTTTAACTGTTGTTTCCATGTTTGTTGTTTAAATTAACTGCCTTTTGTTGTGATATTATAGCTTTTGGGTTTTTGTTTCAGGTTTTAGACGTATTTTATTAGAAAACTGTTATCGTTAGACATATTAAATATCTGCACGAACAAAGTATATCCAACAATTTTTAAAAACAGTGTTAACTCTAAATAACTACACTGAAGGGACTTTGCATTTTATGGCGCTATAGAGAATGGTCGTTAAATGGAGATAATGTGTCACTGTATGGAATAACAAGCTAAACCAGCTAAAGCCAATTGATTTTGACGCTTTAGAGTTTGTCGTTAAATCGAGTGACGTTACATGGAGTTTACACTGTAAGTGGGACCGTTTGTTCGTGCAAATATTATGTTTTATTAGATTAATTTTACATATTTTTTTGCAACTTATAGGTTTGTGTCGAACAACATCTTGCGTGGTGTTAAACAAATATAATTATGGTCTATGATGTTACACGCTTACCTAGATAATTTATTAAAACGACATTTGTAGACCCCCAGGTTGTACAACCTAGGGATCTCAATTTTATCAAATCAAATAAAAACATCGTTTATTGCAGACTAAGTCCATACAGAAAATAATAAAAAAACATATATATTATGTATTATTTTGGTCGTCCGATGTAAATATTAAATGTCAAAAAAAATATAATAATAATTATAGCAAATATTCATAATAATTAAATTTTTAAATACAGTGTAAACTCCGTGTAACGTTGCTTGATTTAACGACACATTCTCTAAAGCATCGAAATCAATTGGCTTTAGTTGGTTTATCTTGTATTCCATACGTTATCTCCATTGAACGACCACTATAATAATGCCATAAAATGCACTGGCCCTTTAGTGTCGAAGGAGGAGGCCTATACCCAGCAGTAGTAAAAGGGCTGTGGATGATGATGATGACATTTAGAACTACCTAAAAAGCAGGTTTTCGACAATTCCTCGCACATAAAAAGTAGAACCTTCCTACCGATATTCAATATTGATTTATAACTACCCTCGAGCCCATTTAAATGATCTACACTTTTGTTTCATATCTTCCCTTAATTTTTTTCTATCACAAATCTTCTCCAACGCATTCGACGCTGCTATTTGAAATGTGTTTCTATTTTCTAGTGAATTGAGTCTAAATTGGCACAAGTCCAGTTGAAGATTTATGTTTCGAATAGTTAGATTTGGGAGTTTGAAAAAATCTTGCACAAAAACACTTTTGTAAGACAGCAGGTAGTTCTAAGAATTTCGAGGTGGATTCTTAGAACTTTTTTGGTTTCGGGCGCTCCTTTCGGACGGGCATAAATTGGTTTGTGTCTTTACAAAGACCTTCGAATAAATTACGGCACTGTAAACGCTGGGTTTAGAATGATGTTACTATAAAACTGGGCATTATTATTTCGTATTAGCTAAGTGGCTCTGGTGTCGAGAGTTTTCATGGCCCTCAAAGGCCTCTGATTTTTCTTTAACGACTGTTTGTAAAACTATACAGTAATACCCCGGACTTACGCGATAGGTGGGACCGAGCGCTATCCGCTAAGTCGAATTCGCGTAAGTCGGGGTACAATTTTGCATATACAATACCTATAAAGTCATACAAAGTATGTTTAATTGGGACCGGAGACTATAATTTAGGAAGTATAAAACAATAATTTAGGAAATAAATTTTAATTTAATTCTAGATAATATGACAAATTATATTAATAAAATGTATAAACACAATCTGAAGTGCGCGGCTTTCAAACAAAAAACGTTAAAATAGACGAGAAAATTAAATCGCGTAACTCCGAATTCGCGTAAGTCGAGGTAGCATAAGTCGGAGTATTACTGTAAATTAAATAATTGGTTAGTCTTGTTATGTCTGGATGAAAAAGCAAATTAAATATACCTATATTTTATTTGTCATTCATACTTGTCAAACTAATATCTTGGTTTTAAATCATTCTTCAGATTTTACAAAAACACAAAAAGCAGTCATTTGAATTTCGAACATTTCTTCATCATTTCTCGATATCAATCATAGTATATTGACAGACTTATTAGCGTGGTAACATTCAGGCCAACTCAGAACAACCAAAATTTGTCTTTTAATATTCAACTTCTTGTTTAAAATTGAACAACGTGATATTATATTAGTGACACAAAATAATAAATTTCAAAAGTTTAAGTTTCTTCTTCGTATGAACTAAGTGGTTACTTTTAAGCTCTGGTGTCGAGTTTTTCAAGCCGCCTGAAGGCTTGTTACTTGACTTAACGAATGCTTGTTAGTCTTAGTTAGACTGATATACCCGGATTTTAGACTTAGTAAAACTTACATATCGTCTTAGTAAGACTAACATACCTGGACTTTAGTCTAGGACTAAGTCCAAGTCTCCTTCTTCTTCGTATGAGCTAACGGGCCAAGCTTTGGTGTCGAGAGTTTTCAAGGTGCCTGAAGCGCTCTGACTTGGCTTAACGACTGCTTGTACTAAGATTAACAGCCGGGATCTACAATGTTACTCGTCATCTGACCCACAGAAGCACAGATAAAAATGCCACTTGAAAATCGACAGTCTTGTGCATGGTCACCCATCCAAACACCGTCAGTATCGATCGTTGCTTCGATGATCGCGTCAAATCACTTTAGCTAGCCGAGCTACAGATTCTACTTACTACTAATTGCAAAAATAACTTACATTACTGGGATGAAATTTTATTAGTTTGTTGTGGTATTCATACAACTGATGAGTATAGTAACTGTTGCTCAGCTATCTAAGGTGATCTGACTCGATCGCCGCAGTCAAGCAACGCAGTCAGTCGATGCTTAAAGTCTTTGAATTGGTAACCTTGCAGAAAAAAGTATTTAAATAAAGTCTGTGTATTACAAAGGACTTAATAAAAAACGTTAAAATGCAGCTCCCGGCTGTTAATCTTAGTACAAGCAGAAGAAAACCTATGTAGGTACATATGGCTGTTCCTAACCCCCTCCCCCACCCCTGAGCTGAACCAAACAGAGCCACGTGCTTCCTCCACGCTGCAAACGAGTCACGCTCGCCAAATTATAAAACAACAAGTTTAATCATTCCCCAAAACTTGGCCCAAAAATTGCTTTCCTAATCTTCGAGGAACGCAGAAAGTTGGCGAATATATCCGTGACACGTCACCGGAATGAATATTGTTTGGGAGCCGCGCTGCTTTTAATTAGTGTTGTTGTTTTGGGTTTTTTGTTTTGGTGCCAGTAGATATTGCTATGTTCAGGCTGCACTTGTGGTCAGGAAGATATTACGCTGAGCTATAAAGCCTCCTTCTTCTTTACCTTATCCCTGATAGAAGAAGATTTGACCCCTTAGGTGGGGTCGGCACAGCAAATCTTCTTCTTCCACTCTCCTCTATCAGTCATCATTACACTCAATCCTTTCTCTCTCATGTCCTCATTCACACACTCCATCCATGTCTTCTCCGGTGGGCCTTTTCCTCTTCTTCCTTGCTTTACCATTTCCATACATCTCCTAGTGACATGCATCCTCTCTACGCATCACATGTCCATACCACGCTAGCCTTCTACTCTTTATTTTGTTAGCTAAGCGATAAGACCGTATACTTTTAGGTTACTTTTCTTTATTATGAGATCAATAATAGAGCATGAGGCCTGCCTTGCCTGAACACGGTTTTTAGTAATAATATTAAAATTTATGCCATAATAATATTCCATTTGCAATACCAAAATTTTTTAAGTCGATTTATACTAATTCACGGAGATCTAAGGTAATAAACACAACAAATTACTCGAATTGACAATTAGTACAAGCAGTCTTTAAGCCAAGTCAGATGCCTTCGGGTGGCTTAAAAACTCTCGACACCAGAGCTTGGTCTCTTAACTTAGCTCAAGAGCTTAGAAAGAGTTTAGAATGACGATTAGCCGTGAAGTGACGTACCCTGTTTGTCAAATGTCTACCTGTGATAAGAAAAAAAAAAACTGAATTCATGGGTTTATTGAAAAAAATTATGTTAAGTAAAAAAGCTGTTAGTTGTGACACACTTTTAGACTTCTTTTATTTATTATGAGTCTACAATGATTACAAATAAAATTTATCTATGAATTGATCCACCTATTTGCATTAAAATACATACTTTGTTTATTTTGAGAGATTGTACTACAACTATAACTATACCTATTATGTTTTTTTTTATGTTGTGTAAAAATAGAATAGATTTTTTTTATGTTCATGACTAGATTTACAATAACATTTACAAGTTTGTAGTAAGCATTTCGGCTTATCTTTTGATAAATAAGTAAAGCCTGTACCTGAAGTTCAAATAAAAAAAAATGGTTGCCTGTAAAGTCGGTTTTACGGGCGAAGATTTTACGTGACAACGTCTGCCGCGTGCTGCGCGCGCGGTAGACCGATCATAGTTGAGTGGGAGAGAGACGCAAGGCATTCGGCGGGCCTCTCTCTCGTTCGGTGACTCATCGTAACGTTACCGGGCGTTACACTTTTTCATAAGTGACTCCCAGCCGCAACCTAATTTAAGACGTTGTCACGTCAATAATAAGTCTCATATGATTGCAGTTACATATTCTATTTGCGATCTGTAAAGTGACATTTGTGGAAGTATTTCCGAGGTTTCGTGGAAATGTTTTTAAATAACTGCACCTGCTTCAATTACGTTTAACAATACCAGACTCAGCGCTTGCATTCAGCGCTTCAAGCGCATTCTGTAGAAAAGTTAATTCTGTACATATTTCTGCTAAATTGAGAGGATTTTCTTCGTAAGTTCCTTAGAAATGCCTGTACGTAGCTATTGTGAAAGGGACAATAATAACTAACTTACACATGTATATCTCATTCAAAATGACAAATTGGAGAGGGTCGGTGGATTTCGTTATCGAAAAAATAATTATGTATTATAAATAATTACGGCTGAATTGAATGTGTTGAAATTTGGTGGAGAAACTAAAGAGTAGATTAACTAAGCTGTAGAATAATAAAAGAAAAACAAATAAAGTACATATTAAAAAAATAATTAAAAAGTGAAATGTGTCCTAAGTAACATTATTATATACCCAATCTTCTTCTAATTCGTGTAAACTAAGTGGCTAAACCCTACATAACCTCGATGATTACGTCAGATCACCTTAGTTAGCCGAGCTACAGGGGCCTTCCGTTCGGGCGGCTTAAAAACTTGACACCAGAGCTTGGCCATTTAGCTCATACGAAAAAGATTCTACATTCGACGTGATTTAAGTTGTTTTGTCTATGTTGCACACCAGACCGTCTCTTTCTAGTCTACTTACTAACTTAGACTTACGATAAAAAGAGACAATGCTACTTTAAACCTATTCTTTACGAATATTAAGAGGCAAAGTTTGATTTTCTGTTTATTTGTTTGACACAAATAGGCTCCGAAACTACTGGACCGATTTGAAAAATTCTTTCACTGTTGAGAAGCTACATTATACCTGAGTAAAATAGGCTATATTTTGTTTCTTTTTGCAACTTAGATTATTTTATAGCCCGTGCGAATCTGGGACGATCTGCTAGTCGTAAATATTATTATTTATTTTTTAAAGCTGTCATATATATAAAAATATTATACGCTTTCCAAATTGTGTGCCGCAAATGAACATATTTCACCTATTTACCCTTATTAAAAATGTGATTACATGATGTGTGAAGAAGCAGATTGAGAACCAGCGCTGGAGTTCCTAGTGTACTCACAGCATTATGCTGAACCTGCTCCTTTTGTGCACATACTTATTACTTATTAGGTTGGTAGATGTATATTATATAAGAAATGTTTTTTGTATTGTGTTTGTATACTCATATAATAATTATTATTTTTATTTATGCAAAAAAAATGTTACATTTTTATACAAAATTTAAGTTATGAATTAAATAAAAGTCTTATTTTAGTGTTAGTTTTAGCGAAATTTTGCATGTTTGGAGACTCTAGCTTTTTCAGTAGGAGTCCTTGAGTTTGAGAAAGCTAGTTTCTCTTCTGGAGTGCAGTAAAAATGGCTACTTAAAGAGTAATATGTACCTACGTATTCATTTATTTTGTGCACATTAACATTTTTTCTTTCTTTCTTTCAAATACCCCAGAATCACAAGTAGCACCACCATGGTGGTGTGACCCCACTGGTTGGTTTGGTTGGACAATTCTCACAGTTATCTCAGCACGTCAGCTTGAATCTGAGCCACATAAAGGCTAGATGTAAACAAGGGAACACGTGGTGAGCCTCCCTCGGCTCGCCCGGCACAATAGGAATCAACCGGCCTCTTACGACCCAAGAGGTTTAGTAACCATGGTTCAAGGTTCTTTTGGGATAACTTTAAGATTTTTTTAAAGCGAGTAGGAATTATCTGTTGAAGACCTGTTTGGATAAGCTTTACAAACTGGTTGCCACAACAAAGGTCTTCAAAATTTGCTGTTCTTCCTGTGGTTGCCTAGAAAAGATCGCCACACCACAATATAATTTACATTTTTATTTTACATTTTTAGTGTTCCGTACCATTATTTATCATTTACTTAGAATTTTGCAGGATACTTACACACGAACCTAACTGCAAGCACAATTGACGACCTCTTTGGCGTAATGGGCTACCATACCGGGCTGCCAAGGAGAAGATCCCAGGTTCAATTCCCGGCAGGACCAACATACTTATGGTGAACTAAATTGGTTGGCTATTGGAATGGGTATTAAATAATTGTAATATATAATCTATCGATGTAAAATATGCCTGTATTAATTCAGTTGTTTTAGCAACTAGAACACCAACTAGAAATGGTTTAGTATGGGGCTAACCAGCCGCCTGTGAAATGTGTCAAAAAAAAACAATTAAGTTTTTTTTAAGTTTTTTTTGTTTGTGACATTTTAATTTTACTATTATTTTTATTTGAGGAATTGACATTTAAAAATGTGGTTTCGAATTATCCCGATTTCTACCAAACCCATGTTTACCCCAATAGGGTCACCACACCGAATCGAGGCATTATATTAATAGTGAGGCAGGAACCAGTTCGCGACAGGCCGTGTTAATTGTATGGGAGTCCGACTCCATACAATAACTGTATGGTAATGGTCATTAAACCGATTCTGTCGCAACTAACGCTTTGCATTTGTATGGACCCCCACCTGACGCCCCATTGACTCCTGAATAGGTTTAAGTTTGGGATATTACTTATTGTTTCGTTTCTAAGTGTAATACTGGTGTTAGCATAATGCGGGTTCTCTACTATATACGACTTTTTTGGCGCGATTTGCATAATTGTAAGCATTTGCTTTACAATAGCTTTTAACTGATGTTAATTTTCTCGTTATTTTTTGTAAAATTACCGAAGGTCTGGGCATTGTTTTGACCCCGTTGCCGTAATGGTTACCATGCCGGACTGCCAACTAGAGGATCCCGGGTTCAAATCCCAGCTAACATATTTGTGATGAACTACATTTTTTGGCTATCGTTCTGGGTGCTAAATATGTATCGATATAAAGTATTTATGTTGACGACCTAGTTAGCGCAACGGTTACCATGGCGGACTGCTAATCAGAAGGTTCCGGGTTCGATTACCGGCCCGGCCGACATCTTTGTGCTTAACTAAATTTGTTGGTTGTGTGTCTGGGTGCTAAATATGTATCGATATAAAGTATTTATGTATGTATGTAGTACGAGTATATCAGTTGTGTTAGCTACCATAACACGAACTAGAAATGGTTTAGTGTTGGGCTAACCAGCCTTTATTTAATAATTTATTTACTTCATAGACATACATAACATTGTAAATAACCAAATCTGACATATAACTTTTTAAAACTGTTACATAAATACTTTTGTGCTAACATTTACAATGTTTCCTCTAACCATAACAAAAGCTTCACAGATCATTGTGTCATTATATAAATAAGAATCAAAGAATGACCACTGAACAAGTTCTAAGTAAATAAAAGTGTATTGTGTTTCTAATTCCAAGAAACTTCCCCTAAGGCCATTTAGCAAGATGAATTCAAACGAAAATAATACAGGAATCAAAACAATATCCGATTCTGAGCTTCCACTATTTGTGTAAAATGACCCTTTCAAAACTGGTAACACTGAGGAAAAAAATACTGGCCGAGTGCAAATCGTTGCCAGATCGAAGGGTTCCGTACCTTTTTAAATTCGAGTACCTACTACACAAAACGTCTATATAAAAATTAATGTATGGGAGATCCTTATAATAATATGATTATTGCATTCTGTTTCTAGTATTATTCTAAGATCACTCCAAATGGTTAGTGGACAGAACCAATGACCCAAGAGCTGGTGCTTTCCTCGGACAATGTTTAAGTTTGGCGATCCAGTGAGGTACTGCCGCCAGCATATTAGGCACCTTACCCGCGGACTCAGACTTAGGTATAGTTTATTATTTGTAATTTAGGGTTTTTGTTAGGTTTGAATTATTGTGTAATGTTTAATTTAAGATTTATATAAAATTATATTTCTCACAATCATGCCTCACATAAAATATAATAAAAGAAGTATTTGTTGTATATATATAGCGGCTAAAGAAATATATCATCAGAAAATAAATATTTTTCGTATTTAGCAGGCTCGAATCCCACTCATGGTATTTTTGATATATTTTTTCAAAATGTATTTTCTCTAACTTAAATATTACTGTATAAGAAAATGCAGCTAAGTGTCAGACAGAGCGAAACAGACTGAAAACGCAGTCTTAGTAATAAGGTCCCGCTGGTATCGTTTATGTACGAAACCCTAAAAGGAAGGGACGCACACAGAGAAAAAACACACGTGTACTCACAAAAAATAAACTTACAAGCATTAACGATAACGAGGCAAAGAAAATTAAACCTTAAAGTCTTGTAGTGAAGACTCAAAATCGTCAAATAGCCACATGTTGTAGATAAAACATCAGCTGTTTGAACGAGTCTCCACAGGATGCAGAGCTCTGATAATTTGGTGCAAACATTTGTTAATCGTATGTGTGGAGTTTGTTAATCGTATGTGTGGACTTTGTTATTCGTATGTGTGGAGTTTGTTCGTAATTATCCAAGTTGGGACGTTTGAACTGGGATAAAGAGTTCCGAAGACATTGACGAAGTTTTCTTGAAAACGTGCCCCAACGCGCGCGTTAGAAGAAAAATTGCGAAGGAATTTACAACTGGTGTGCAAAGGTACTTGTGTTCGGAAAACTTCCTTCACAATTAGGAGATATTACACCTGACTTTAGAGGCTCAGTTTCTTCAGAAGTCAGAAATGAACCAAATGGGAACATACCTTTTTTTACTTCTAAACAACACAATTACTTACTCTTGTAAGTAATTGTGTTACCTTACAACACAATAATTTTATATAAATTGTAGTTTTACAAAACACACAAGAATGAGCAAAAAAACAAGGTTTTTTTGGCTTTATATTTAAGAAGTTGCCATTCTTAATAAAATATTTTCCTAATTTTCATTGGCGACAAATGTTCAACTTAAATAACTTTTTAAATAACATTTTTTAATAGACTCACCCCAAGTATTGTGGAAGAAAAGTTATTTTAAAATCTAGATAAATTTTAAGCAGAAACTGCCAAGTAACGTTTTCAATAGTATTCATTAAGAATTCAGACTCAAAGTGAGGAGGTAAGAATATGATTTACAAATAACTTAATTAAATTCAGAATAACCTTTCATCTATGTCGCTTAAATAGTACGAATACAAGACACAAATAAAATCTCCCTGTCTAGAGACTCAGTTTATCTTCATTATTTTAATATTGTCAACTCGAATAATTGATTATCCATTTCAATAGGTAGTTTGAAGAGTTTTCTAAGTGGACCTCGTAAGGAATCTACGTGCCCAATTTAAAATCATTGTCAAAACTTTATTTCGTGAAAATCGGTTATAATCATAATAATAATCATCATAACAATCAATGGAGTTTACACTGTAAGTAAAAATTATATACAGTGTAAACTCTATGTAACGTCACTCGATTTAACGACAAACTTTCTATCACGCGATAAAATGCACATTCTCTTCAGTGTCTTTATATGGAGTTTACACTGTACTTATTTTTAATTTTTGTGTTAATATGCTATGGATGACAATCTGAAATAAATTATTATTATTATTATATTTTTTTTCCAAAAACTTTAACAATCCATTTAAGTCAACTGACAATTATACTACTACCGTAACTAGTCGCATTTCACCAACTGCCAGCAAAAACGTACAAAACAAAATTTCGTTTTGATTTATGATCGCGATTCCCATGTCAATTGAAATCGCAGTGACACCAGATCTAAAGCTCTCAGTGAATTTCATACATCTACTCCCTAGGGTCCAGTGAATAAATACATCAATCAGTCAAAAAGCAACAAAAAGGTGGAACATTCTGTGCCGAGAATGATTTGACAATTTCCAATTTACTTCTTCGTAGTCGAATACTTTTGAATCCTACTTGATTCAATAAAAAAAAACATTTGAAAGCTCGTTTCCCTATGCTTATTCTCATTAGGTTATCCAAGCGAGAGGTCATCAACTTTGGTGATTTGACGCGATCACCGAAGTCGATGCGGACAGTACTTAAATGTGTCAATTAAAAATGAGACATTTAGGTCTGGGCGCTACCGTGGCCGATGAAACGTTGAATTGTAGGTTCAAAGTAGGAACGAATTTGAATGTGGTGATTACGTTACTAACTGTCAATTAAAAATAGACATATACATCTGGGCGCTACCGTATCAGATGCAAAGTTAAATTGAAAGTTCAACGTATGTATCTTAGCACAAGTAGTCGTCAAGGTTAGAGGTTTATCGTCTATCAACTCTCAACACCAGAGCCTAGCTACTTAGCTCATATGAAGAAGATCATAATAATTATAGCGATAACACGTTTGAGACAAATCTTAAGTTGCTAGAACTCTTATCGAGACTGCTTATCAAAATTCCTACGAGCTTTCCTACAAAAAGTACACTCCCCACCCACACTACTGTAAGTATACAACTGTTTGTATGTGTGTTCGTAAGTTACACACACACGTATAGTTTAAGCTAGTGTGTGTGTAGAGTATCAGGTAACATCAGCTGTTTGCGCCGGCGCAGCCACCAGCCACGTCCCATATGATAATCTCAAGGACGAGAGATCTCGCCAGAATTGTTTAGTTTCAAAGTTTCTAAATATACACAAGTTTAGATCGTAAATTTACCAAATTTAGACTTTCCGGGAGACCCGTTTCCTGAGCTACTATGGGGTGGTTAAAAAGGTGGTCTTGAAATGTTTGTTTGTTGATTTAGGATAGTTTTGAACGGTTCTACTACACTGGTGTATAAATAAGCCTGTAGCGCAGCAGACTTAAGTGATCTAATACAATCAGTGATGTTAAACAACGAGAGTGTGCAATGGAGCTGCACAATTTAATTCACGCTTCTCCATTCCACTACAGAACGAGCAAGGGTCAGCGAAGAGACACCGATTCACTGTCGAAGTTCCGAGGATTCGCACAAAGCGTTTTGCTTCAACCTTCATTGTGAGAACTGCGAAGCTTTGGAACTCTCTTTTTGAGTCTCTTTTTCCCGAGAAGTACAATTTGGGAGTCTTCAAATCTAGAGTAAATAGGTTCTTTCTAGGCAAACATGTGGCAAGCTGCGGTCAAACGTAAACCTATTCATCATAAAAAAAAAACGGTCGGTGCGGATAGTCTTGGCACGAATGACGACCTAATAAGTTAGGTATCGGTAAAAAAGTGGCATTGTACCATTTTATTCTTCCGTAAGTTGGCACTTGGCAGTTGTTACCATCTGAGGCAACTTGAAAACTCTCGACACCAGAGCTTGGGCACTTAATAAGACTACTATATCTTCAAACTGTTGGAGGAAATCTATTATGTACCTCCATATATATGTCTTAATTGCTACTTTACATATGTATTTACTTGTATCAGTTGTAGAACATAGCACAATAAGGTAAAATTCAAGCCTTTAAATGGTCACAATTAGCTATTATATTTTTTTATATTAGTATTTCAGTATTCACATGAAAATATCTCTTTTATATTTGTATAGGTACATAACCTATAATATTATGTCTATTGTATAAAATATATTATAAATGCGAAAGTTTGTGTGCGTTTATGTTTGCTACGTCCTAACAGCTGATATTATTTTCATGAAATTTGGTATAGACCCCTATACTGTACCATAGCAGTATAGATCCTGAACTAAAACATATGCTACTTTTTATCCCATGAAATTTAGCAAGGACATAGCTTAAACCCTGGATAGATAGATAGATAGAAAATTCTTTATTGGACACATTAAAACATATGTTACTTTTTATCTCATAAAATTTGGTATGGACATAGCTTAGACTCAGGATTAAAACATGCTATTTTTATCTTTTGAAATTAAGTATCTACATAGCTTTGTCCCTGGATTTAAAAAAAGTAAGTAATTAAGTAAAGTAAGTCGAAAAAGTAGACTTTATTTTAACAAAGTCTTTTTTATCCCATGAAATTAAGTATCGACAAGACTTTGACCCTGGGTTAAAACATAGGCTACTTTTTATCCCGGATTAATCCATTTTAACCCGAACAACACGCACGGCACAGCTAGTAAACTCATACTTTTCAAACCATTAAACAATCTCTTTCCACACCCCACGTATTGCGTCCATACTTCAGCCTAGTAAGCTCAAAATCACCTCAACTGATTCCATCCCGCTACATGCGTTCCCACTCACACACACACACAAACACACACGTGTTGCTCACACGGATTTACTCAGCTGACTACCCACACTAGCACACCGCCGTACAAATAAACAAACAGCCCGTGTGTTTACACGCAGAGTGAGCCTGTACACGTAGGATGTTGACTGTTCACATAATGAGAGGGTTTCGAAAAAACGTGCATGAGATCTGGGGTAGACTGACAGAGACAGCAGCACGAAAGTCTTTGAAAGTGCCCGTGAGAGGGAAAGGGATGGCGCTATTTAGTTTTTTCGTTGACGTGTTCCTTTTTTGTAAGCTCGGCGGGAGGCAAGGTGCACGCCGCTTGCACGTTCGATTTTTAAATTGTGACCTGACTGACTGATGTATGACGTTTGCTTTTTTTTTGGCTTACCTAGCTTCGGCCGGTGCGGTTTATTAAGCCTGTCTAGAATTTAATATCGCGGCTTTCTTTGAAAAGAAAATTAGTGGATATCTCTCTTGCTGTTTAAATCGATCAGATATATATATGTCTAGGTTATATGTATGGGTATACTGACATCTGCTACTGGCGATTGCAAATAGAAAATTAGACGTATTAAAAAGACAGCTGCATTTCAGCCTATTTGATAGACCAGATGCAAGGAGGTTATTATATCGTTTGGTGTCTTAGAAGCCCCTGAGCAACAAACTTATTGATATGCGTTGGTCTTACTTCATCTGATATTTGCTTTATTAGCATTTTTGACTGTAGTAAACCATTTTTTAGTCTTTGCTTGGATAGCAACCACCCTTGAGTTGAAAAACTATTCACAGTATGTTCCAGCAACTTCCAAAAAAACAGTAATTCTAGAGAAAGCATGCTCCACCTTGCAGTGTCGCTTGTGTGATTACCAAATGCCTAGCTGAAAGAAGTAAAAAATACACTTTATTTTATGTAATAATACATCGGTATATTGCTGGCAACTCTCTATTGAGCAAAGTGTTGTCATATAATAAAGTTTAAATAAAATACGGACCTAACACTTAAGGTCATGTCAATAAAGGAAACATTTGAATGTTCATGTCCTTAATTACATAAGCGGTCCACTATACATTCCCACTGCTGGGACCTTATTTCACGAGAAGAGAGATATAGGCTATAATCCACCACGCTGGCCAAGTGCAGGTTGGCGGATGACACACGTCTTCGGATATTGCAGTCCTCAAACTTGTCGGTTTCTTTTTGATGTTTTCCTTCACCTTGCTAATTCTAATAATATTTCCTGCAAATATCTCAAAATTATTGCATATTTTCTTGAAGCCTAAAACCTTAAATGTTTTAGTGGTAATTTAATACAAGTCTAGAAAAAAAGTGCATGTTAGTTTGTTTATCGGCGTATCCGTTATCTACACAGAATCATAGTAGGTGCTCTAAAACAGATAAAAAATATTATAAAAATTAGGAATCTGTTAGCTAATATAATATACTAGTAAATATTTCATCTAATCTTCAAAGATAGCGTATCAGCATCCTAATCTCCTGGTATATGGCGTTGTCTCCTTTGGTTATCGTTTAAGTTAAAATGATGACAGTACAGTATAGAAACCATAGCATTATGTAGGGCATTTTCTAGCTCAGGCTAGAAATCCCAAAATCAAATTAAAAAGTCGCCAAGCAGCTAATGGTGTGCTCTTTGAGCAGCTTATATTATTCTAGACTAAGCATACACCCCGAGTGTCACTGACTTGTGTGATTTCACACGCTTCTGGTCAAACGACAAACTATTCTTTATAAAAATTCAAAAAGATAATTGTACCGGTCAGTTTCAAATTAAAGACGTATGCGTTTAACTTCTATCTTTGGGTGGTACGTACCAGAACATTTTTCGAGTAAAGGTTAGTTAATATTTGTATTAATCAGCTATTCTTAACGAATATTTGAAAATTTACTACTGACCTGAATGATTTTCCAAAACCGTTGAAAATATTTAGAAAGAGCACAATGAATTCGACCAAAGACATCGTCCAATATATCGATGTGCGGTAGAGTTTGCATGGTGCTGTAAGTATTTTTAATTTTTTTTATTTTACAAATAATTTATCTTATCTTATTTTATCTGATTTTCTCTTTGACTAAGACTCCACCAGCCCAGGGATCTCTACGAGGGCCAGGCGTCACTAACGGTTCACGACCAGATTTTTACAAAATCATTTTGTGTCTGATGACCACTGATCCATTACTACTACGCTAGTAATATACCACGAATTATTTCTTACTAGCTGTGCACTGCCATGTAACCCACGTTGAACCGGGATAAAAAAGATTAAACCAGGATAAATAGTAAGTACCTTTTGTGTTAATCCAGGGTCATTTCAAGCTAACTTTATAAGCTGTTTGAGCGTGAAGAAGTTACAAACATACTCGTTTACACTTATTTATCAATACACACCAACTTTCGCATTTATAATATTAATAGAATAAAATTGGAAGTCAAATTCAGCTATCAAGTGACCAATCAGGTGCAAGTCACGCGTCACATTCTTATCTCCAGCCTACCTAGGATCACGTCAGCGCGATATAAACCTGGACGAGTAGGTTTATCTCAAAAATGCCATTAGCACCTGATACAGAGCAATTCCAGACCAATTCCTCAACAAATGACTGGTTGCACAGCTCTACATTCCTTCACTCGATTTGCTAAGCCCCTTATGGAAAACAGCTGTGCATCAGCTGATCACGCACACATGCGCAGGCGCAGTATATCAGTTGTGTGAGTGAGGACAAAAAACAGGGAACCAGTCTGGCTGGGTCAGCTTTTGTGTATCCGCTGCAAAGGACATAGTATATTAAACGTAAGCTGGTTCAGAAGGGGCATTTTTCACAGTACGAGCTTTTTTTTACATCTTGAAATAGAATAGAATAGAATATAACTTTTTTGTGCAACCACAAACAAGAAAAATGAAAATATTTAAAATTAAAAACTTAAAAGTAGAGTACAATGGCGGCCTTATCACCTGTGGTGATTTCTACCAGGCAACGGGAATGGAAAAATAAAACATACAAAAAAAGGCAGTGGTACAAGTCAACAACATAAAAACTATAAAAATAAAATACAAACATAATAATGGAAGGATAATAAATAATAATTAAGCAATGGAAAGAAAGTGACTAAATAACTGAGATTTGAAAATATTTAGAGATTCAGCCTGCCTTATAGACAAAGGCAGAGCGTTCCACAGTCTAACAGCTCGTACAGTGAAAAAAGAGTCAGAAAACTCACATTTTAAATCTTTTTTTACGCCAGCACTGGAGTCGTTTTAGAAAACTCTTTTAGATAGGGCATAAGCCGATGGGTTTATCTTATTATTTTTTATTTGCTTTATAACTTATAGGTTTGCGTTTGTCCATAGCTTGCCTGGTGTTAAGCAATACGTTTACGATGTTACACGCTTACCTAGAAAGTACCTGTTTAATCTAGATTTGAAGACCCCCAGGTGATACTTCACAAGAAGCAGAAAAAACAAACAGGAAAGCTTTCGTAAGGCATATTTGAATAATGTTTAGATTGGACTGGGGGGAGGTTTTTGTGAAAATAATATGCTGAAAATCTGGTATTGAGTATCTAAATCGTACAGCATATAAAGATATTGGACTTTTTTCTTTCATACTAGATGGCTTTGCGGTCACAATTCACCTAATGGTTAGTGACATTGCGATATAAGTTGAAACGCGCTTACCCGAAGAAACCGAAGAAAACCGCTAGATTATAGTTTTCGAGGAACATGGCATGTCTTGATCCTATTGGGCATTGATATATTAATGAAACAGTAATTTTTTTTTTTTTTTTTTTTATTAATTCTTATTACTATTATCTCTTTTCATTAAAAGTAACTTTCAATATAATACTAATGTTGTAGGAAAGTAAGCTTAATTTTAAAAATAGACATTTAATAAAAAGTTCTGTCTCATCTGCACTGCATGGTCTATATTTTTTTAACCGACAGGACCACACCACAGAATACATTACAGTAACTTACAAGTACGGATGTATTGAGTATCCCCTGGCTTTACCTGACAGCTTCCCTTTGCTTAGGTAGGTACAATAAAAGTATTGCCATCATTATCATCAGCCTGATTCTTCCAAATGGTAAAGAGTGTAGTTCTCAGCCAGTCGTTACTAGTTCTTTGTGACGCCTGTAGCTCAGCTAGTTAGGGTGTTCTGACGCGATCATCAAAGCTAAGCAACGGTCGATGCGGACGGTGTTTGGATGGGTGATCATACACAGGGTAGGGTGACGCTAGAATGGGAATCAAATCAAATCATTTATTTTTTGCAGAATAGGTACAAATTTGAAAGTTTATGTTTTCTCTTCTTCACGCTGTCTCAACTAATACAAGTACTTTAGATAGCTGGGATTGAACCAAGGACCGTCAAATTGGAAAGCAGACCTTTTACCACAGAGAGACATATTTGCTTCTATTTAAAATACTATTAAGACTTCATTTTAAGTCTCGTACTTTAAAGTGTTATAAAGCTAAGCTAGCGAAATATGGCTAAGTCTATAGCCATAATATAAGAAACGATTATGCAAAATACCATACAAAAAAAACTGTTTAAATCTAGTGTATTTTAAATGTAAATGTGTATGGGAAAATCTATACATATAATTCCGAAATAAATATTACCTATAATATTACTAGCTGACCCGATAAACATTGTTTTGCCTTAAGTAAAAGAGTGAACTACCTTTAACACTTAAGGGTATGAAAATTAGATATAAGCCGATTCTCAGACCTACTGAATAAACATAATATTAAATTTGGTAAAAATCGGTCAAGCCGTTTCGGAGGAGTACCGTAATTAACATTGTGACATGGACAATTTTATATCTTCGAAGAAAAAGAAGATTATTAAAAGCAAAAGGACATTAAGGAACAGGAACAAAAAAAAATGCTTTAATCGTTAGTTGCTGTCAATCTTTTACTATCTAAATTGATCTATCTCATCAATCCAACTTGATAAATGGAAGCAAAAAGTTATTCAAAATCAATTTGAGCGCCACTCTAGTAGATTGCACCCAAGGTATATGCAAGTTGCTACTCGCTGCATTTTTCATGGGACACGACACCATTAGTATATTGCCAAGCTTAACACGAAATATGTCACACAAGTTTGTTTCTAATACCTGATATTACCTAGAACCTATTAATTTACGAATATTAGCAAAATATTCGTTACCACTGCTAAATAGTATTTGCTAATTCTGAATATTAGCAAAATACTTGTTATCAATGCTATATTAGTATTTAATTATTCAGCATAGTGGCAAAAATACTTGTTATTACTGCTGTATAGTATTTGTTTATTTGGCATATTTAGCGACTGATCCTACTAAAATATAAAAAATGCGAAAATTTGAGTAAAATGGTGATAAAAATTAAATATTAAATATGGTTATAATAATACAAAATAATATAGTAAACAAATATTTGTACTCGTAAGTTTGTGTTTTATATTTTTTTTACCAAATACCGAACTCAGATAGCGTATGTATAAGTGCTGACTTTAGGTAAAATAACTTACATAAATCACTTTGATTTTAATGTTTACTAATGAAATAGTAATTTTCAAAATATGACATTCAAAATGATAATTTAGGTTTAACTTTAATTTCCCTAAACAATTTTTTGTAAAAGTTGCTCAAATCAGCACGACTAGCGCCATCTATCATTTGAGTGGTGAATTAAAAGTTCAATGAAAGCTTTGGAAACTTTTATCACGAACAAATAACACATCATTTGTATTTTTTTGTGTAACCTTTTCTACTAAGTCTGTGTACAAATTAATTTATTTATTATTTTAATACTAAAAATAGGGTTTTAAATATTTCGTTTTTTATGATTGTCTACTGCTGTTGACAAAATAACAGTAATGATGTATGCTCTATTCAGTTTTTACATTTTTAAGATAAATAGATAGATACGACATTATTCATTTTTAACACTATCATTAAGGTAACCTATATACATTATATATTTAAAACTAGTGCCAAAAATGGCGGCCTTATCGCTAAAAGCGAAACGAAGTGTTTTATAAGTCTTTTTTAAGGTTATTTATAACTTTTTCGTAAAATGTAACCTTTTTAAATATTTTTTTTTGGAATAGTTGTCTGAATCTTTATAAGTATGTGTAATTATAATATCACTCGACATATCAAAGTGTAGAAATAAAGATAAAGATCGAGGCGATTGTTAAAAGAATATGTTTCCCTATATGAGTAATTGAAAACAGTTAATTAATTCGTAGTTAAATGCATCGTAATGTGGCAACACTGGCGGTGCCCTTTGAGCTGTGGACCGCGGTGCTTTCAGTGAACCCTGTCGTTGTAAAGTTTTACTACAGTTCAAGTTAAAGCGGTGTCCACTCGCGTTATAAATATACCTATTTGTGCAAATCGCCTGCTGCGCGGCAACAGATATTTCACGTAATCCTACTGATATAATAATTGCGAAAGTTTGTGTATATTAATATATATTTTTTTAATATATTAGGACTCATTTCACACACGGCTGGTTAACTCCATACTGAACCATTCTAAGTTCGTGTTATGGTAGCTAACACAACTGATATACTACATATACATACATACATATTTTATATAGATACATATTTAACACCCACACCCACAACCGACAAATTTGGTTAAGCACAAAGATGTCGGCCGGGCCGGGAATCGAACCCGGAACCTTCTGGTTAGCAATCCGGCATGGTAACCGTTGCGCCATCGAGGTCGTCAAGTAGATGTGTTTACGGCTGAACCGATTTTAGTGAAATTTGGTGTGAAGATAGGTAAGACCTTGGATTAACACATAGGTTTTACTTTTTATCCCGAAAACAATTGTGGTTCCCAAGGGATACGCAATTGAGTTCAAAATCTATGTTACTCTTTCGCGCCATATCGGCTGGACCGATTTTGTGAGATTTACTATGAGGATACGTTAGACTTTGGATTAACAAATAGGCTACTTTTATACCGGATTGACGACCTCGTTGGCGTAAAGGTTACCATGCCGGTCTGCTAATCAGAAGGTTCCGGGTTCGATTCCCGGCCCGGTCAACATCTTTGTGCTTAACTAAATTTGTTGGCTGTGGGTCTGGGTGTTAAATATGTATTTATATATAATATGTATGTATGTATATGTAGTAGTATATCAGTTGTGTTAGCGACCATAATACGAGCTAGAAATGGTTCAGTATGGGGCTAACCAGCCGTGTGTGAAAGTGTCCTAATATTAAAAAAAAAAAAACGCGGGTATAATCTAGTATCAAATAAGCGTATTTTTGATTTGATTTTATTTCTCATATATTTTTTACACTAGAACATGGTTTTAAAAAGTCATGGCCATAATATGAAATATGAAATATTATGCCGTAACAGAATGAGTAGACAATATACGGACATAGCTATGTAGATGCTATCTCGCTCTCTATTATTAATGTTTAAACAATACTGCTATTCACTCCGCCTCGGTATGAGCGGAAATCATAATTACTTATTATTAAATTATGAAGGTTTTGATAAAATCTTGTTTGATTTTAGTTTTGGAGTTGGGGAGTCAATTTTATTCGTATAAAATAAGAATGAAAAATGTAATAGAAATTAGCGAAAAATGCATTCTAATATATTATAATCTTTACACATTTTTGTTTTTTTTTTTTATATGCTATTCTTATAATTGTTATAAGAATTTAGTGAATAATAAAAAATATTATTTAAATTGATATGTTTTCCTATTATGACTTCAATTTAAAAGGTATGTCTGATTCAAATTTGAAAATCAATCTGAAGTTATAAATAAATTATCTGTTACAATTTTTTTTTTCAAAATTAAACTTTTTACGTGACAGAGTAAGATAGGTAACAAATAAAAATAACAAACTGTCAAATCGTTAACAATTTTTAAAAATATAAATTATCAAAATAAATTTTGAAAAAAGAATACATTTCTTCTTCTGTTTTGAAATTCGATCAGATATGTATATTTTTGTTAAAAAAAAGTAGTGGTATATGCCGTCCATGCTCCGTGGTTTCACATACACATAAAATAGTAGAGTCGGAAGAAAACTTTTGTCTGTTGAGTTATTTACGAGGAGATGTTATCGCGATGAAAAATTAAACCGGCGGAGTGAACTGAAAACATGCAGATTAGTTCACAAGTTAGGAATAACAGGTACCTCGCGTTGATACTGATCTGATTAATGACGTATTTTATATATTTTCCCTTACAGCTTATGCTTTTGACTAGCAGGACGTTACGTAAACACACGAGTTAGCGATATCCTTGCCTTGGTTGAGCAAGCCTTTTTTTTCGTTAGGAAATCTTATCTTATCTTAATATATATAAATCTCGTGTCACAATGTTTGTCCTCAATGGACTCCTAAACCACTTAACCGATTATAATAAAATTAGCACACCATGTGCAGTTCGATCCAACTTGAGAGATAGGATAGTTTAGATCTCAAATTATAGTCGCAATTTTAATTTATTGCTAATTATTATCTGTTATTATTTGACAGTCACAATTATCTGTTAACTCCAAATGATTCTAACAGATGTCGATACCTTTCGACTGGGTTGAGTAAGTAATCAATAGATGGCGCTGTACCCCTAAGTGAGGCAAAACAACGTTTGCCGGGTCAGTAGTGCATTTATATACGCATCTCCCGCCACAAGCCTGGACGAGGCGGGCGGGGTATGTCGGCCTCGAGGGCCAGAGGGCCGTCACTACCGACTACAACCTCACGGTGTCCCATCTCACGACGGGGGCAGGGAAGCAGGACCGCTTCGCGCATTGCCGCTGCTCTCCCCGCCCAGTACAGGTTGAGCATGCTTAGTCTGGAATAACAAATAAGAAAATATTATAAAAATGAACATTAATAATGATTTGATATGGCGACCAGCACTTACACTGAGAACTAGTCTCGTGCCGTAAGTGCTGTTTTCTTCAGGGTTCTTTAATATAATATAGTTTCGTAAACTACTTCCATTTAACATTATGTAATTTCAGTAATAAAAATATGATTTAGAATAGTTTAGTCATAATAATAATAGGATTTAACATAAAATAATAAAAAAAGTACTAAAGAAAATTTATATTAATGTTAGTGTTTGTGTATGTGTGTGTTTGTGTGTGTGTGTGTGTGTGTGTGTGTCTGTGTGTATGTGTGTGTGTGTGTGTGTTTGTGTGTGTGGGTCTTCTAGAGTTTGAGATTTGCGATGAATGTGCGAGGAATAACTGACTATCAAAGAGGCTGCCGGAACAAACTGTCAGGGAGACTTGGCGACCGCTTTTCAACTTAAGGGTGGTTGCTAGCCACACCAACACTACAAAATTTAATGCTCTATCATCATGCAATATCGAATTAATACTTGTATTTTCTGTACCGCCGCAAACCTCGTTGGCGTAAAGGTTACCATGCCGGCCTGCTAATCAGAAGGTTCCGGGTTCGATTCCCGGCCCGGTCAACATCTTTGTACTTAACTAAATTTGTTGGCTGTGGGTCTGGGTGTTAAATATATATTTATATATAATATGTATGTATGTATATGTAGTATACTAGTTGTGTTAGCAACCATAATACGAGCTAGAAATGGTTCAGTATGGGGCTAACCAGCCGTGTGTGAATGGGTCCAAAAAAAAAAAAAAACACCTAGCACGGGTGGATGGATGTAACTTTTCTAAGCCAATGCGTGATTTAAAGCTCCTAGTCAATAAATATTTACATGACAAAAATGCTCTCCATTTGAGTTTAAATGCAAAATATTTTTTTTCCCCTAGAAACTCCGTGCTTAAAACAATAAATTGTTATATGTCATTATTTTTCAAATGCGAATATAATATTAATTATTTTTTACTAAATATCGGTGGCGATTCAGCGGCACACACGCTTAAACTAAATTTAAAGAAGCCCCGTCTCTTTTCATCTTAGGTGGCCAGAAAGAGACGGCACGTTCTGAACCACAGACAAAATAACTTAAATCACGTCAAATATGGAAAATGTAGGTAGTTTTAGAGGTGATACAAGTGAGTGCGGACTAAAGTCGCCTATATTTTCTACATTTGACGTGATTTTAGTTGTTTTGTATATGGTGCGGATCGTGTCGTCTCTTTCTGGCCACCTAAGATGAAAAGAGACGGGGCTTCTTTAAATTTAGTTTAGTCGTGTGTGCCGCTGAATTGCGACCATTTTCTTCGTAAGAAGTAAGTGGCCAAGCTCTGGTGTTGAGAAAATTTCAAGCCTGACTTGGCTTAACAACTGCTTGTACTAACGCTAAAAGTCGGGACCTACAATTTAACGTGTCATCTGACTCACGGTAGCGCCTAGGTGAAACTTTTTAAAACGACCCATCCAAACACCGTCCGCATCGAGCGATGTTTAGCTTCAATGATCGCGTCAGATCACCTTAGCTAGTCTAGCTACAGGCGCTACATTACTAACTAAAAGATCTTCAACAATGAATTTTTGATTTATTTTTTGTTTCCTAACTTAATATTGAGGTTTTCTCTCTTATAAATGTTGATTCTAGACCCAACTAATAAGCCTTTTGATCACGCTTTACTTATAACTAGCTTGTATTAGAAACAAGTTAGCTAGTAATCGCGTTACACGGCCATATGACCCCTACATAGCGGCTTAACTCAAATCAATTAACTTAGCGTTCCTACGGATTCACATGAATAGTCTAAGTTGTACTTAGCACGCTAGTTGTGATAAAGGAAATCTATATACTGGTAATTGAAGTAAAACTTTTGAAAGCCGCTATTTTTTTTTACTAAGCTTATGATGTCTCTTTGGTGGGTAAGGTGTAGCCCTCTTCAGAGCCAGTAACTCCAGACTAGGCATATACCATATAAGGTCAGAGAATTGCTAACTTGTGTGATCAGTAGTTGTAATGTATAAAAAATATAAGTTTTGGAACGAGAAAAGAAATAAACATTACTTTTTTTACGTTTAATGGGTTAGCGCTCGACCGAAATTCTCCTGATGGTAAGCGATATTGCGATGGAGCGCGCTTGCCCAGAAGAAGCCAGTTCACTCTTGCCTTGAAAATCGCTAGATTATGTAGTTATCGGACTTCGATCTAATAATATAATCGAAGTTATCGGGGAACAAGGCGTTAGGCAAAGAATTCCACATCTTGGCGGTACGCACAATGAAGGTGGAGGCAAATCGGTTAGTACGCAACTTAGGCACCTCCACGGTAAAACGGCTATGGAATTTTGTCAAATTATCGGAAAAATAGCTTAAAGACTGTCTAAAGAACAACACTAATAATATCTTTACATATTTTAGTACCAATCAATGTAAAATAAATCTGGTTCAACAACTTAATTTTATATTTTATATACCATTTTTATTTTATTTTTAATTCATAAACCGGATTGGTGCCAAAATAGGTATACATACATAAATAAATATTCATACAGTTGAAGTTACAGACATTTTTTTTTAGTTTTTTCCTGTTCTAGATTTATGACGAAAAAACTGTACTTAATTCAAAATCTTACGTAAATCGTTGCCTTGATTTAAGTTTATTTGTCTGCATTAAACAAAGATATTATTATCCAATAAATAAATAAATTTTCCAAATACAAAGTAAAACTGTGACAGCGTTACCACAATGGCTTATCAATAATAAATTAATTAATTATTTTTCCTCTTCTCTGAAAATAATAAGCCGCCAATATAACCGGCATAAATCTTGTGATTGTTTCTCAGGCATTGTGCTCACGCATTATGCGAATGATTTACTGACAACGCAGGTTTATACCGCTTTTACCATACAACACTTAAGAGGGGGAAATTTCGGTAGCTCCTGGCATCATAATAATGTAAAATAAAAAACCGGTTCAAAAACTTAATTTTAGATTTTTTATACCAGTTTCATTTCTAATTCTAATAATTAGTCTCTGGTGCGGCCAAAATATAATCGATGGGCAAACTAGGCCTTAGTTAATTTATTAGTGGACTGTATAGGATGAAGAATAATTTAGTTTTGAGATAGGTTTTCATTTAAATGTTTATATTTGTTTTGTGTATTAGGTATGGTGGATAGTTATAAAATATGTTGATAAATAAGCTAGGTTTACTATTGAGGATTTATATAAATTGTAAATAGTTTTAGGTTTGATAAAATGATATGTCTAAAAATGTATAAATCTGTTTGTGAACTAAATAAAAAAAAATATCTTTGATGTTATTATATTTTATTGTTGTTATTTTATTAATTCGAATTATGATATAGTGAAATGTTTAATATGATGATAATGTATTTGTGTATGATTTTGTTTTGCGTACATCGTAAAAAGATAAAACAGGTAACAAAATTATGAACTAATTGCTTAGAGAGATTTCTTAATTTATTTATTCATTTATTCACAAATAGATATTTTAGGTACATTGCATTATTGACAAGTCCATACTGTATCTTGTTATTGATATTGATTGTATTTGTAATAGGATATGTTATGATGAATATTCTATTTTATTCTATTCATATAAGAATATGGGTTTTCAGCCCCAAGCACTTCGAGAACTGATGTATTGGTGACGCGCTACGATGATATCCAAGGGTGTCAAAAGCATTTTTATACGGAACCCTTCACGCACGAGCCCGCCTTGCACATGCCCAATAACTTTATTTTGCAAAACCCTGAGCGAGGAGAATGTATCACGTTTATAGTTTTTCTTTCCCATTTTCCATAAAGCGCGCGTTCCCAGGCGACGGGCGCGAGTTACCCAACACCCTTGTGTTTACACACAGACAAATTAACAGCCCCAATATGTTTAGTAGCATGTTATTGTTATGGTGTTTTTTCTCTTACATTCAGTAATATGAGACATGTGGTAAGGACGGATCTAGGTACTAAGGGGGGCTAGAGGCAAGGGAAAGAGATAGGTCATATTCTTCTTCTTACTTTACTTACTTTCTTTTTACACGCTTTTTATTAGCTTCACCTGTATGTTTGTTTGTAACCGACTTCTTTGGGCGCGATTTTGTCCCACTTTAAACGGCCAGATTTCGTTCAAACTTTGTAGATTTATTGAGGACCGATGACAATTCACTAATTTGATAAAATTATTCAATTTTTTTGTAGTTTTGTTTGTATGTTTGTTTGTAACCGACTTCTTTTGGCGCGATTTTGACCCACTTAAAACGGCCAGATAAGCGTGTTTTTTAGTTTTTTTTTAAAACTATTATTATTCTTTTAATAATCGGAGCTGAAAGCTTTTAATTCTTTGAGTGTTACTTAGGTTCAAATTAAAACATAATTAACGGCTAAAGCTTAGATCAAATTTTCACTTTTGTAATACAATATGACTTTATTGTACACCAAATATTACATACGAAGAAAAAAAACGGAGCTATTATATTAGGCAGCCTTATCGTCTAAAGCAATTTCTGCCAAGCAACCTTTGAATGATTTTAGATTACGGACAAGCAGGGGGTGGTTTACAAACTCAATTTATTATTTCTTCATATTTTATTCACATTCATATCTCAAACTAATGAAAATATCACATTGTTAAATAATTAACAAAATGAAGCCAATACACATTAAAAGCAAAAATAAAAAAAAAGTGGAATATGCCTTGTCTGAAATAACTTGCTCGCAAGGAGACTACCGACAGATTTTTCATATATTTTTTTTGCGCTTAATAGGTTTGCGCTTGACCACAACTCCAACACCTGATGTTAAGTGACATTGGAGTCTATGAATGAATATGAGACACGCTTGCCTAGAAAAAACCAGATTCATCTTGATTGTTAGCCAGGCGAGTACTAAACTACTACTAAGATATGCCAAAGTCAAAGTCACAGTTCTTTATTGGTAAATTTTAAATTTACACGTCATAACACATTAAATGTAAAAAGTATGCCCGCCTTACCACCATCCAAAAGATTCCCCCTTCCCTAACTCCATCCCTGGTCTGTGACATGTGGTGTGCCGTGGAAATGGGAGTAGAGTGGGGTGAATGGACGTGGTGAAGGAACGTGCGAGAAAATGGGAGCATATTTCATTTTTATGAGTGACAGCCAGACGGCTGACCAGCCCACCTCGAGAGTGTCAAGTTACTTAACATCATTGATTAGCACTCTTGCAAGCAGTAGGTAGACTCTTTTTTTATTGATGAATAGGCTCACGTTTGACCGCAGCTAGCCTGATGTTAAGCTTGACTGTGGCCTAAGATGTAACACGCTTGCCTAGAAGGAACCTATTTACTCTAGATTTGAAGACCCCCAAATTGTACTTCTCGGGAAAAAGAGACTCAGGAAGAGAGTTCCAAAGCTTCACAGTTCTCACAATGAAGGTCGAAGCAAAAAATACTCTAGACGGACACTGATTTTTTGTCTTCAGTTCTGGTTTCCTGGCTCCAAGGCGCAAGGAGAGAACACCGTGGAGGTTTTAGTCGGTAGTGGTCGCCACTCTGGCACCGAGACCGACATACCCCACCATCGGACGAGTAGGGAAACACCAAAGCGGCATTTTTATACTATAATATATGTGGAGGGGGCTAAGTCGCGTACTAAGCAATTTTCGTCCACCTTCATTGTGCATACCGCCAAAGTGTGGAGTTCTTTGCCATATTCCCTGTTCTCCAATAACTATAATCTAGCGGTTTTCAAGGCAAGAGTGAATCGATTTCTTCTGGGCAAGCGCGCTCCACCTTAGATCGCATTATCACTTACCATCAAGTGAATTGCGATCAAACGCAAGCCCATTAAAAAAAACGCCGCCGCCTTCCCGGAGGATTAGGGGGGCATGTGTAAATACATTTCCTCCAAGTCAAAAAAAAATGGTAGACTAGACCTTACTAGACAACTTTTGACGACACCGTTGGCATAATGGTTACCGGACTGCCAGCCAGAGGTCCTCAGTCCGATTCCCAGAACGGGCAACATCTTTGTGATAAGCTAATTTGTTGGTTGTCGGTTTGGGTGTTCAATATACGATATACAGTATTTATGTTTCTATATGTAGTATATCAGTTGTATTGGCAAACAAAATACAAAATAGAGATGTTTTAGTATGGGGCTAGCCAGCTGTGTGTGAAATGAGTCCTAATATTTATTATTATTATAACTCCACACCTAAGTATTATAACGAGAGAAAAAAAATAAAGATAGGTAAACACGACTCGCCAATTAATACAGTAATTCCAAGTTAATTCAGGGAACTTGTAAGTCGGCATTTCAAAGTGAAATTAATTAATATCATTTGCATCAAAGCCAAATAATCGAGCGTCATTTAAAATGGCCAAATTCACCGGAAACTTAATTAACCGACCCGGAAATTGCGTCTTTAAGTATTTACATTGATATTTTAGGGGCATTAAACACGTTTTAATTAATTTCATAGTAAGGAAACATCAGCATCAGCCTTTTGGGACTTGTTTTTTTTTTCAGTTTGTATGGCTCATAATAATTATTTCTATTGATATATTAAATTCGCCAGTGACAAGACAGTTAAAATCGAGTATGTACATTAAATATTATTATTCCAAATAGATATTATATTGGATTTTTTATCTGTTTGTCTTGAACGGAATTAAAGGATCTAAACACATTTTACGTAATACATATATACTCGTAATTAGGAGCCTTGTCAAAACTTTATTCCGTCAAAATCGGTTTAGAGAAAAAAAAGTTTAATAAGTAACTAATATTATAAATTTAAAAGTTAAAATTAAAATTAGAATAACTAACATTTTCTGTCAGATCACCTATGACCTGACGCAATCATCGAAGCTAAGCAACGGTCGATGCGGACGGTGTTTGGATGAGTGACCATGCACAACACTGTCGTTTTTCAAGTAGCATTTTCATCTGGTCGCCACTGTGGGTCAGATGACACGTTAAATTGTAGGTCCCGGCTAAGACAAACTTAGTACAAGCAGTCGTTAAGCCAATTCAGAGGCTTTTGGGCGGCTTAAAACTCTCAACACCAGAGCTTAGCCACTTAGTTCATACGAAGAAGAAGAAGAAGCTTCCGGTTCCTGCTCGGTTTGCGCCGAAACGGCAAAAACAAACAGAAATGGCGAACGAGTCGATATAGCCGCGAATTATTGGTAGCGCCAACCGGAAATCAGTGATTGCCGAGCCGTAGCAATATCCGCTTAATGCTGCTTTTATCCGGCCGCCATTACACGACGACTACAGTAAGGGATGTTTACTATATAGGGATCGGGGGATCGTCTCTCAATATTACTTCTCTGTCTAAAGTAAGTAAATGGCACTTTTGAAAAGATGAAGATCGATCATCGCGTTAGATAGATAAATTCTTTATTTCACACACATAAAATTATTAGCAAAAACAAAACTTAAAACTAGTGCCGAAAATGGCGCCCTTTCGCTAAAAGCGATCTTTTCCAGACAACTAGAGGAAGGACATTATAATAAAACAATATAGATCGCCTTTTTTTTTCGTGAGGAAATGCATTAACGCATCTCCCGCTACAAGCCTGGGGGAGGCGAGCGGGGTATGTCGGGCTCGACGGCCAGAAGGGCCGTCACTACCGACTACAACCTCACGGTGTCCCATCTCACGACGGGGGCATGCAGGACCGCTTCGCGCATTGCCGCTGCTCTCCCCGCCCAGGCCGCTGTCCGCAGTCCGAGCGGACCCACCTCAAGGAGGGCGGTGCCTCCCTCTACGGCGCGAGCAATGCCATGGGACAACCAAAGGCATCGTCTCCTCAGGAGGCCCTTATCCCTGGTGTGAAGCACCGGACACCCCCGCGTCCAATGCCCCAGGGACTCCAAGTGGGGGCGGAGTCCGAGCCCGAACAGCTCGCCTCCGTGCCCGTCTCCTGCGGAGCGGGTGGTAGTGAGGGTCTTACTCCCGCTCCCGCTCCTCGGCCTCTCTTCTGGACATGACGGTCTCACAGAAGGAGGCCATCGCGTCCCATGACCTCTCGTCGTCGACCATCCTCCTGAGAATGGTCGGTAAGGAGAGGTCCGTCCCAATCATCGCGACCAGGGATTGTCGCGGCCCGGCTTCTCCCGGACATACCTCCAGGGCATGCTGCGCGGTATCCTCCGCACAACTGCATATATAGATCGCCTGAGTTAGCGGAGTTACAGGCGCTACAGACCCATACTGGAATACCAGCATTCTTTCATACCTACAGTGTCGGGTCCATATCTGTGGGTAATATTACATTTATACAGATATAGAAGTAAGGTGTAATTAAGATTGTTTTGCCGCGGGATTCTCGCAGCTAATTTTGTTATGAACGTTTCGAGAACATTCGGGAAGGAATGGTAAACAGGGGGGGAGTTTTACAATCCTACAGGCGTAGTTTTAGATAGGCTGTAAATTACTGACATGGTTTTATGTTGTGTGCTTTTGTCTCATGAATTTATTGGGCGGAGGTTAAGGATCCGATGTTTAAAGTGTGAAATGAGAAAGGGACTATCAAGGCGGAGATACTTGATTGACAGTTTTATCATTATAAAACATAAATGGTAAAAGTTTGTAACCCCTTAATTTCATTCGATACGAATCTTTAAGGACTTTAGACCGGTGTATCCGAATAATCAACAAAGTGACAGATGACAGGTATGTATGATATGTCAAATGATGTATGTCAAAGTCAAAGAGTATTGAAGTATGGAAGTATGTTACAAAATATTGTAAACATAACTTTAAAACCGTTTAAAGAACATCACTAAGAATACGAATGCTTATTTTGGAACCTATCAGACTAATGAATCGTTAAAAAAATATTTATCAAATATTTTAAAAAACTTTTACCGCTGATAAGTAAAGATTAACTGTAGAAACAATAAAACTGTTAATTTAAGATTTTTTCCATATCTGTGCTTAAGTAAAAGAAATAAACTATTTTTTGATAAACACCAAAGATAGTGTTACACATCAAAAATAAGTGTGCCACAATTGACGGCATTGTCGATTAAAGCGGCAAACTCAAGTTGAAAAATCTGTCACCAAGCAGGTCTCAAGTTGAAAAATATGTCAAAAGGTCGGTTTTTCTGCAGCCTCTTTGAAAGCCAGGTATTGCACTTTAGGCCAGAATTTTACTAGCTCGTGAGGTTCCGCGTCTTTCTAGTGAAATGCCTTGCATTAATGTTTAATAATAGCAGTTAAAAAAATAAAAAACACGCTTATCTGGCCGTTTTAAGTGGGTCAAAATCGCGCCCAAAGAAGTCGGTTACAAACAAACATACAAACAAATATACAATTTTTTTTTATCTAATTAGTGTATTGTCATTGGTCCTCAATAAATCTACAAAGTTTCAACGAAATCTGGCCGTTTAAAGTGGGTCAAAATCGCGCCCAAAGAAGTCGGTTACAAACATACAGGTGAAGCTAATATAAAGCGTGTAAAAATGTATAAATTTACAGCTATTTTAATCTCTTTTTAATTGACATATAGTATCATCAATTAAAATGCCTTTAAAGAAATATCGATTCACTTCAAAGAAAATGCATTCAAATAAATATCTCGAATCGCAAACAAGCCTCTTTAGATTAATTCCGACTGACTTAACGCAGCCTACAAATTATTCCATACAGATGTCGCATTTCGACTCCACATCTTCAAGAAATTGTCTTGCAAAATTATTTTTTCGCACTTCTTTACTGTCTTCAGATTATTTTGACACTTATTGTTGGAGACATAGAAGTTTTATTGTTTGTTTTGTAGTTTTACAGCTGCATATGCATTGGTGAGGCTAGCAGGTGCGAAGCCTCACATAGATCTAGTTTTAGTACTAGTAAATAATTCATGGATATCTTGAACGGTTGTCGGTTTCGATATAATGTCGTTAAGTTGTTTATTTGTGAGTTGTTGCCGACAGGAGTCGACAGATTGAAGTTAATATTAATTTAGAAGTTAATACATAGTTAAATAATCTGTGAATATTTAAAGGGAGCTAGTTTGAGAAATGAATGCTTAAAAAATCTTTGTTGTATGGGTATATTTTATGGCCCCCCTTCAATAAAAAAAATATTTTTATCTAATTATTACTAATATTGGTAATATACATCTCTATATTCTGTGAATCTAAGTGTCTGACTGTTACTGATATTGATGTATAGCAAAAAATACGAATAAAACACGTGTTTTGTATGGGGACCTATTTATCACTTTATTTTTATATTATTTGTTATTTTAGTGGCTTGGAAAATAGATACCTTGTGAAAATTTCAGATTTCTAGCTATATTTCGATTTCTGAGATACTGTTTGGTTAGAAAAAGACAGGCAGACAGCAGAGGTTTAGTAATAGGAACCCATTTTTTAGGTACAAAATCCTCAAAATGCGAAAAAACCCGTTTACTCTTTGGTAATATCTCTTAGTATATTTTTTTATTTTGGTATTTGTTGTTTATAGCGGCACGGGAAATACACCACTTGTGAACATTTCAGATTTCTATTTATCACGGTTTCTGAGATACAACCTGGTGACAAACAGCCAAACAAACAGACAGATAGCCAGCGGAACTTAGAAATAGGGTCCCGTTTTTACCTTTTATGTATGGAACCAATAACGGACACAAAATCACGTAAAACTTACTGTATCAAACCAAAGCTAACCACTTCCTAACCTTACAAAGCATTTTCCGTATAGTCACGTAGAATCAATCCACATGTATACACTACAACCTACCTAATATATGTATATATAGGTATACGTAGTAGGTCACGAAGGGACCAGCGGCTTATTAATAACACCCTGTGAATAGAAATCGTCGACATCATTATTGAGGACTGTGTATATTGGCTGGCCCTTTAGACATGTTCATATTGTGACACGGGCCAATAGTAAAATGAAGTTTTGACTTTGACTTTGAGACTAGGGAATGTTGAAATGAAGTTTCAAAAAAGATTTTTGAGGCAACACGGTCGCGAAAATTCTTTATAACGCTCTTTTTGGACAACTAATTAATATGAAAATAAAAGTAGGTAACATAATAAACCTGTTATAAATGCTAAGAAATTTATACATATCACAGAAAAAAAATATAGTGCATCAGAAAAAATATTTACTATCGTTGTGCCAAATTTGCACAACTGATATACAAAAAGGATAACGTAGTATTACACTAATTTCGACTTTTATCTCAGGAATAGTTATCTGTTAATGTGCATTGTAGTCAATTTCAATGTAATTTGGTTTAGATATAGTTTAGACCATGGATTATAAGATAAGCTACTTTTTATCCTGGATTAACGCGGGTAACCTGCCACCTGTGAGCCGAGCTTCCTAAAAATAGAACTTGTCCAAAAATTTTCCAATTAAGTTTTTTGGACCAGTTTTTTTCATATTAATAAGTCTGATTGGTATCAAAATAAGTATAAATATTCTTGAGCGGTATTTTAGACGGTCTTTAAGCTATTTTTTCGTATTTTTTCGTTTACCATGTATAGCGAAAAAACTGTAAAAACAAGATGTTGCCCTAACGCCCAGCGAACTATAATAAACGGAAGAGTAACTCCATACAATTGGCACTTAAAATTTGGATCCATTTACGCACCCAATTATACTGCTATCCTAACGAAACACACACACGCAAAGCTCGCACCCGATTGATCGGTCGATGCCACGCGGGCGCGCGGGTAAATGTTTTGCCCCGCCCACCGCGATATTGCACGCGTGGACGGTGGAACCATTTTATCGCCCAAGTTACTATTATATTTATTTTTGTTCGCTGTCTTTGCCTCGATTTTATTTGGCATCCAAATCGGAACGCACCTAACAAACCTAGGGGTGCCCAAGCGTACTATAGCTACGTACCTCTATTTATGTAGTGAGAATAGTAGGCACATATAGTGATCGATGGTGTCATCACTCACAATGTCTCGCCTTCATTGTGTCTCCACATATTGAATCGTAATTCATTTTTGAGAGCCTCTTGTAGGATTAAAAATTATGTTTGTACAGGACTGGAAAGGAACGCGAGTGAAAAATTTACAGTTTTTTTACTATAGATGTTTTTTTGTAAAATTTGTTTCAAATGCTATCCGTCCGATCGTACTTTGGTAATTTGCAATTTTATTAATTATATAATATAGGTATGATAAATAGTTTATTCATACATGCCACAATATATGGTAAATATGTCAAAATTAATTTAAATTTATTACAAATTACTTAAATTTAAATAAATAACCCGCCCCTAATTGTTCCCCGTGCAAAGGTGCCCATCAGACTTGCAGCGTTCCCGCGCTGAATGGCAATCGCTATCCCTTGCACCAGAAAAGATCCGGAGCGGGAGTCACCGGTCGTTTTGTTAAGCCTTTGCCCAATTTCTTAGAGCAAAGCCCTAGCATCCTGGCCTCAACAGCCCAGGGTCTCCACGGCAATAGGCACAAAGTGATAAAGCGGCTCCAGGGCGGCATACTTAAGCCTCTTCCTAACACAGACATCCTCTGCAGTAGCCGACGAGGAGATTTATTATACTATTTAATATAATTTAATTATATTATTGTAATATTGTTTTAATTTTTTTACAAATTGTAACATACGTTCTAAGTGCCTTCACGGCCCAAATCGTATAGCTAACGAACACTAAATCTAATTCAAACCATCAAATCTAATGCAATGTAAGGATCGCACAAATAATAATGTCTTTGTCATTTTTCTGTACATTACCTTTATGTAAATAAATAATATCTCGTATATGTCTATTTTATTAAAAATAATAAATTTAACATAATGTAAAGTTTTAGCCTATGAAGCTGTAGCAAAAAAAAAACATAAATTAAAATGACGTTTATTAATATTAAAATAGAAGACAAAATTAAATATTTAGTGTACTTCCGCTGTGATCCGAAATCCAAATTAAGACAAGTAAAGGAAATATTAGCTAAGATTGACTTGCTGACTCTTCGAACGACAAGTCGAGAGACTACATCTCGACTTGTCGTTCGAAGAGTCAGCATCTCCTGATGATGCCTTGTGGTTAGGCGAAACACGTGTAGAGTTAAGAATTTCCGAATTTTGATAGGTAACGTTAATCTTAATTAATCTTAGTAAATTATTCTTAGTTAATTTTTCCTTTACTTGTCTTAATTTGGATTTTGGATCACAGCGGAAGTACACTAAATATTTAATTTTGTCTTCTATTTACAATGGATTTCCGCAAAGTAACGCCTGAGTCAATAAGTCATTTATTATTATTATTTGTATAACAGAAACATCAGTTACACGTTTTTTTTTTCAATCTTTGTGTATAATTATAGGATCTAGGTACCATGCTTTCTTCGTGCCCTACACTAGTTATCAGTATCCTGAGCAATTAGTAAAGATAACAATAAGTTTACTACCGTTATGTACTCGTACTTATTTTAATTGTTATAATTAGTTGCGAGGCGCCAGCGAGTAGAAAACGAAACAGAGATTTTACATTTAAACTGCGCAGGGCAACAAAAGTTGATGATTGGCCAAGTGCGTGAGTGTGCGACTGAATTACATGACGTGATTCCCACCGCCCCCTTCCACTATCGAACGAGCAGGGAAACGCCAAGGCGGCATCGGTTTACGGTTGAGGTGCCTAAGGCACGCACTAAGCGTTTTGCCTCCACCTTTGTTGTCCGAACTGCCAAACTTTGGAATTCCTTGCCGAATTCCCTGTTCCCCAATGACTACAAATGATTTTCAAGGCGAGAGTGAACCGGTTCCTTCTAGGTAAGCGCGATCCACCGTAGACCTCAATATCACTTACCATCCGGTGAATTGTGGTCAAGCGTTGACCTGTTCTGAGTAAAAAAAAAAAAATGTGAATTGGGCTCGTGCGTGAGGGGTTCCATATCATTATGTTTAAAAAAACATATATTTTGTTGGATTTTAAAAACGTTAATATTAAAGGAGGCTCCCTTAAATATTAACATTTTACTATAATTTTTTAAATATTTTTTACACACAGCTGATTTGTCCCATACTAAATCATCTCTAGTTTGTATTATGGTTGCTTATGTTATTCGGAGATGTAGCTTCCCAACGGAAAAAAAAAACAAATCGGTCCAGTAGTTTTGGAGCCTATTCGCGCCGAACAAACAAACGATCAAACTTTTACTCTGTATAATATCGGTATAGATAACGAAAAACTGTAAATTCAAGATCTTGCCTATGTCATTTTGCCCTTATCTTTGCCTTGAGCGTTGTAAATAATTTCTCTACAACCCTTTTCTACTCTGTGCGTCCTACATAAAATGATATCCTACGGTAATGGATAAGCGTGTAAGTGCAGTGATAGTGAGTTGCGACCCGGTTCCTAACAATGATTTGCAATTGCTTGTGAAACCTGTTTTAAGGTGATGTTGTTCCATATTCAGTTGCCATACATAAAAATACAAATACAAATCATTTATTGATAACACCAAAGTTACAAGTCATATGTCGACCTCGTTGGCACAATGGTTACCATGCCGGACTGCCAATCAGAAGGTTCCGGGTTCAATTCCCGGCTCGGTCAACTTCTTTGCGCTTAATTCAATCTGTTGGCTGTGGTACTGGGTGTTAAATATGTATGTTAGGTAAATGACCCTTCAATAAACGTGATTTTTTCGTATCTTTTTGCTACATATCAATAAAGGTAAGACGTAGACGCTTCAAATTTAAATTAATACTAGCTAACCCGGCAAACGTTGTTTTGCTTCACTTTGGGGTATAAAAAATAGATAGTGTAGCTTATATGACACGTTCGTAGATTTACCATAGCAGCGCCATCTATTGATTACTTACTCAACCCAGTCGAAAGGTATCGACATCTGTTAGAATCATTTGGAGTTAACAGATAATTGTGACTGTCAAATAATAACAGACAATAATTAGCAATAAATTAAAATTGCGATTATAATTTGAGATTTAAACTATCCTATTTCTCAAGTTGGATCGAACATGGTGTGCGAATTTTATTATAGTGGTTTAGGAGTCCATTGAGGACAAACATTGTGACACGAGATTTATATATATTAAGATAATTAAATTTTGTGCACATAATACATTAATTATTGTTACCTTTGAAATAAATAATAATCACCTATCAGTAAGCCTCACCCGTTCTTTTGCATTTTTTTAAGATAATGGTACGGAAGTGCTCTTTTATCACTTCATTTCGGGCCATATATGTCTACGATAGCTAGGTTTATTCTCTTACGAAATAATTATCCAATTTACATCTCTCCAATATGATTCATGCTTCAAGTAAAGCAGCAATTAATAACTTGTGTCGCGTAACGCGCCGCTAGAGAACGCAATGGTATTCAGGGTTATTGGGAAACACTGGACTAAACTTCTTGTTCGTATGATCTAAGTAGCCAAGCTCTAGTGTCAAGAGAATTCAAACCACCTGACGAGCCTCTGACTTAGCTCTGTTTGTGTAAAGTGATCTGACGCGAATATCGAAGTTAAGCAACGGTCGATGCGGACATGTTTTAGATGGGTGACCATACAAAAGACTGTCGTTTTAAAAGTGCAATTTTTATCTGTCTGTCACCAGGCTATATCTCAAAAGAAGTGATAGCTAGAAAGCTGAAACTTTCATTAGTTATGTATTTCCCGTGCTGTTATAACTACAAATGCTGAAATAAAAATAAATATGAAAGGTCCTCATACAATAAACATTTGTATTTATATTTTATATATCAATAACGGTAACAGATAAACACTAAAAACTTTTAACAGAAAATAAAGATGTGTATTTCTTTCTAAATAAGTAATTAAATACCTGCATACAAATAAAATACATATTTAGGAGGGGCTCCCATACAACAAACGCTGGATAATGGTACGGAATCCTCCATGCGCGAGCCTAACTTGCACTTGGTCAGTTATTTATCCAAATATGTTCTTCTAATATAGCCCTGTATACTAATTCGGTACCAATCCGAGTTTACCTAAACCGAGCGTGAGTCAGGGATGCGTCAGCGCCGCGCGAGTGCGGTGCTAAATAAACACCGTGTATCACGGTAGGGTTGCCACTTTACTAAAAGCACAAGTTTTAAAATTATTTTCATTTCTTTTCAGTTTTATTTATTGCTTAATATTGTATATTTCACAGCCCATATCATATTTTATAGCCCATACGAAGCCGGGACGGAATGCTAGTGTGATATAAGTAGAGTAGAATACAACTAATCCCGCACTGTAACTCATGATGTTCCCGGAAAAAAGAAGCCTACATCTTTTAATAAAAAACTTAAGCTATCTTGACATAGAATTCATGCAAATTGAGTTAGATGTGAACAAATAACAAACAAACATACATGCACAAACATTCATCTATATACTCGGTATAATCGAATTCATCTTCGTATGAGCTAAGTGGCGAAGCTCTGGTGTCGAGAAATTTCAAGCCGCCTGATGTATGTGAAGTAGAAGTTATTAAGTATGTGTCATACGACCCACGGTCGGCCGCCCAGATGAAAATGCCACTTGAAAAACGCCAGTCTTGTGCATGGTCACCCATCCAAACACCGTCCGCATCGACCGTTGCTTAGCTTCAATGATCACGTCAGATCACCCTAGCTAGCCGAGCTACAGGTGCTAGAACTTCTAGCTATCTAGATATTTAGACGTAGGATGTCTAAGTATCTAGATATCTGCAGCTGTGTTGAGTAAATCTCTGTCGTTCCACGCAGACCGCATGAATACAGATGACTAAACTTACGCCGGCGAATAACTTTAGCAATTTATCGCACTAACCTATAGTTATTTATTATATTACAAATAATAATAGTAGTAAGAGTTATTATATTTAACCTTGACTAGGCTCTCGAGATAACAACCAAAAACATTTGGGATGTTGACTCAACAATAGTTGTATCGGTAAACGGCCTCATTGCAACCTAATTAATGAACTGAGATTTATATTCGAAAAATATTAAAATTTGCGCAAATGCGCAAATTTTAATTAAAATATTTTGTATTAAAATATTTTGTATATTTGTTTCTTAGCAAATTGTTGATATTTCTAGTGACGTCAAGGCCCAGATTGCATGGCATTTGAAAAGGATTGTACATACATGCATCTTTCGTTACAATTTTATTGACTATGTATTTATTTTGAATAATTGTATGTGTGGCAACCCTATTTAACGTCACGCACTATCACTCGACATCTCTATGTTCTCAAACAGAATATTTAGTTAATTCGTCACCTTTTCACACTCGATCAATGCAACGTTATTTGAACTCTATTTCTTCAATCGTAAGGTTCAAGTCGGTTGATTAATTGCTAGGTGTAAATCACCGAAAATGTGTTTGCGCTAGATTCTAAATAAACTCTTTGGTTAATTTTTGTTTTGTAGTTTGATGTGAATCACGTTTCTTTTACTCTTATTTGGTTGTGACATAATGTTTGAATACAGTCGTCGCTTCCCTTGTACCTAAGGTTGAGAATGTCTGCCTGGCTGTCAAATAAACTGCCAAGTTACACCTTTAGGTGCTTGGTTTGACATCTACGTTCGTAGTATTAGAACTATTTGTTCTTAATTAATTATCTTATCTTCTTATATACAATATTTCCATGTAACAATGTTACCGTACTCCTCCGAAACGGCTTAACCGATTTTTACAAAATTTTATATGCGTATTCATTAGGTCTGAGAATTGGCTACTGTCTATTTTTAAGGCAAAACAACGTTTGCCGGGTCAGCTAGTATATTATAGTTGTAAGTTTATCGATTTATCTTGGATTAGCATCCCGTCCTGACTTTGCACGGACTCTGAGTAATCTGACTAATCTGAGTAGCAAAGAGAAACAAAATATAGCCTATGTTACTCAGGGATAATGTAGCTTCCCAACGGTGAAAGAATTTTTTAAATCGGTCCAGTAGTTTCGGAGCCCATCCGCGTCAAACAAACAAAAAGAGAAAGTTTTCCTCTTTATAATATTGTTAAAGATTTGTAATATTATTCACGCTTAATTTTTTTTACACAGTCTTGCCTAAGGCATAGCATGCCTAGTCAAGAATAACTGCCTGTCAAACAAACAAACAAACAAAAAAAAAGTTTCCTCTTTTTAATATCGTATAGACTTATTGATTTAATACTTAATGTGTAATGGGTGACTTGTAACTGTCTTGTTATCAATGGTGGCGATTCAGCGGCACACACGACTTAACTAAATTTAAAGGAGCCCCGTCTCTTTTCATCATAGGCGGCCAGAAAGAGACGGCACGACGGCACGTCTGCAGCATAGTCGAAACAACTAAAATCACGTCAAATGTAGAAAATATAGGCGAGTTAAGAGCGCACTCACTTGTATCACCTCTAAAACTGCCTGCACATTCCATATTTGACGTGATTTTAGTTGTTTTGTCTGTGGTTCAGAACGCGCCGTCTCTTTCTGGCCACCTAAGATGAAAAGAGACGGGGCTTCTTTAAATTTAGTTTAGTCGCGTGTGCCGCTGAATCGCCACCACTAAATTACTTTGACATTGACGACAGATTTTTCAACTTTGGGTGGTTGCTAGCCAGACAAGCACTAGTCAATGCCCTACCCATATCTGTGTAAGTGTGTGTGTTGGTTAGTCTTTCACGATTTGATTGATAGCTGAAGTAAGTTGAATGTATGGTTGAATTTGGATTACATATACATTCCACTTTTTAATTTATTATTTTGGCAGGCAGCACCGAAAGTTGAAGGTAGAAAATAATAGTATGTAGCATACTAATTCATATCATGTACATATTCATATTTAAACCCTACAAAAAAAAGAAGCAAAGCTTATGGAAACTTTGTTCGACAGAAAGACAGATAAAAATAAAAATATAAGGGTATATCCTATCCTAAAATAGTACTACGAAATGTTATAAAGAATACTTATTACATTTTGTGGTACTAGCAAAAGAAAGTTCGTAACTATTTACATTCATATGTAATTCCAGACCAATTATAGTTAACCAAATTAAAAACTAGGAAGATCCATGAACCCCTCCCGTGGGGCCCCGCATTGTCGAGGCGGGGGGGCTCAGTAACCGTGGCCTGGTCACCCACGGTGAAGCGAAGACGGTCCCTGAGGCGGGCCACTCCCTAGACTTGTAATCCCTGTACGCAAGTTCTAGATGGAGTGGCACCAGTAGGTTGCGGAACCTCGTTTCGGGGGGGTCTCGCAACTGAGGCGGGCTGCGGTGTGGTTTGGGAGGCACCGCAGCTGAAGGTGTGAGGCCGCGGCAGGAGAGAAGTGTCGGTATTACGGTGCGCCGCTCTTCCTACCTGCCGCGGCCTTGACGGGGTCGCCACCGTTGATGGCGGACGCGGTGGGGCCGCAGGGAGAAAGGAGTGGTAACCGGAGACTACCACTTTCCCTATTCTCTGCGGCCGTAGTGGCATGTGACGGGGCCACAGACCTGACCCGTCACGGGGGACCTAGGACGTCGGACTGGGGTTGTCCGGCGTCCATTGCACTCACGGTCCCCGAGGTGGTTGCGGTGCACTACGTGCACTGCAAGGGGAGTCATCCCCTGAGGAGGAGTCTCTCTCAGGCTAGCCGAGGTGGGCGGGGTGGTGGGTTAATGCGAGAAGCGGAACCTCCCCCGCCCTTTCCGGTGAGGAGGCCATCGTGAGGTTTTAGTCGGTAGTGATGCCCTTCTGGCATCGAGCCCGACATACCCCACCCACCTCCCCGGGTGTGGTGGGCATGCGTAAATGCATTTCCTCACGTAAAAAAAAAAAAAATGGAAGACCCATGAAACGGTTACAGGGCCATCAAAGCCGAGAACCAGGCTGACTGGAAGAAAAAAAGGCAGGCCCAGGAGTGGGACCACATGTAAGTAATACCAAACAAATAAAGTAAACCAAACTGAAAAGCTCAAAAGAAAAACCAATACAATTACTTTAATTTTCATGATCTCTATTTACCGAACCGACGTAACATGTGAGTAATTTTGTAATGTATTTTTTGTATAAACACAGTTATGAAGTACACGACTAAATTATGAGTGTACATAATTCTAATGCGTGACATGGAGCCATATGTCTCGAAAGAATGGTGACTATTAAATTAAAGAATCAACGAGCTAGCTCTCAGTGCGATACTATGAAAGAAAAACTGAGCTATAAAGTCGGAAATATTTTCAATTACGCCAAAGTTATTGCAGAGGCCTAACAGTGTTTTAGAGGTTACTCTTACATATCAATATAATGCCTTACTAATTATACCTTTGCAGTGACTTCCCATTTTTCATAGGCTTTTTTAGTGGTTCCGTACCTAAAAGGTAAAAACGGGACCCTATTACTAAGCCTCCACTGTCTGTCTGTTTGTCTTTATCCAGGTTGTATCTCAGAAACAGTAATAGCTAGAAAGCCGATATGTACTCGTATTGCATATTATTATTGTTTTTATTTAGAAATCTATTTTATCTATGCGTTTATGGTTTGAAATATGACCACTGGCGTTGTTTTAGAAAACTCTTTTAGATAGGGCATAAGCCGATGGGTTTATCTTATTTAGTGTAGAATTTCCAAAGATCACCATCCAACATCATTTTCAGACCTTACTCGTACATACGAGTTTTTTTTCTAATTTCTTTATTTTGAAGTAACAGTTAAATTTAATGCCTTAGAATTAATCAATTTAATAAGTTCCTTCCTTCCTAATATTTTAAAGCGTCTAACTCAATCAAACTCCATCAATCTAAATTTGCGCCTCGCATCGATACGTCTCTATGACGTTTGGGTACGGTCTGCAAAAAAGAATTAACTATGATTTAAAAAAGTAGACAAATGTTTTTTAGATTTCGTTTTGCATTTATTGCTGATCGCAGCTAAACCAAAAGGATGTAAAAAATCAAATTCAAATTCGTTTATTGTGTATAAATAAGAGTTACGTACATAAAGTAGTGTATGTATATTTATTGTAGTTAAGTAAGTGGAGAACTATGTAACCTACTCTGTGCTAGGTACCTCGATAGGCCCGTAATGCAGAGATAGCGGGTGAGGTGCGATTGAAAACTTAGCTTGGTCGATTTGCATATTTTATCTATAGCATATCTTCCCGAGGTAGCTAGCACGAGCGATGTCCTCTACCACGTGTGGAACTGAGCGATGGAATGATGCAACTTGTAGTTTTATGTTACAGTTTTTATTATCTTAGCGTATTAAAAGCGTTATAAATTATTTTATAGTCGTAGACAAAAACAAAACACGAAGAACAAAGTTTTGGTGTAGTTTTGATTAATCTCAAACTTTATGCTTTAATAAGTACGTGAACCCAATATGTACCTTCTTCTTCGTCATATCAGCTAAGTGGCTAAGCCTTGGTGTCGAGAGTTTTCAAGCCACCCGACGGCCTCTGACTTGGCTTAACAACTGCTTACTTACGTACTAAGACTAATAGATGGGACCTAAAATTAAACGTGTCATCCGACCCACGGTAGCCCTGAGATGAAAATGCCACTTGAAAATCGTCAGTCTTGAGCATGGTCACCCATCCAAACACTGTCCGCATCGATCGTTTCTTAGCTTTGATGATCGCGTCAGACGTACCCTGAGTAACATAGGCTATATTTTGTTTCTCTTTGCAATTTACAATATTTTAAAGGCCGTGCGATATAAACTAGTATGGCGCGGTGGTAATAACGTCTGCTTTTCAATCAGACGGCCCCTGGTTCGATCTCGGACCGGCACCATTGACTTGTTTTTCAAGTTATGTGTGGATTTGCACTCGCTTTACGGTGAAGGAAAACATCGTTAGGAAACCAGCATGTTTGAGGACCACAATATCCGAAGACGTGTGTCATCCGCCAACACGCACTCGGCCAACGTGGTGGATTATGGCCTAAATCTCTCTCCTTGTGAGAGAAGGCCCCGAGTCCCAGGAGTGGGAATGTATAGTGGGCTGCTTATGCCATAGCCCGTGCGAAGTCGGGACGAATTGCTAGTAATCATATATTTAGCTAGCACAACTAAGTAGATTTTAAGCTAGACGAAGCCAAGCGCGACCACATAGCAACAAAATAAACCGACACACATTACTAACATTATAAACTTAATTAAACATTTCCACCGCTTTGAATAAAAACAATCGAATCTCAGTATAGGCCAAACCAATATTCATTTTCCGCTTACACAAAACAATCATAGAGAAAATTATACCTATTTCCCTTACTATAAGGTTCAAATTAAATCTAAAGCAGTGTAAGAATAAAATTGTCGAAGTCGACAAACCACCACTAGTGTTCGATTTTAAAAACCCGGAATAAAAAATTGGCACCCTTATTAAAACAGGCATAAGGTTCAAAATGAAATTGGTACGAAGTTCCAAAAAGGTTCTATTGTTGTAGATAGTGTGTAACGCATCGGCGCACTGCGCACGCGCCGAGGTCAGTGACCTCCCAAACTGTGACCTTTGAGCCTACCTACCTACATGTGAGAGAGACCATGAAAGCCTCTATTTGTTTTTAATTTTTATGACCTGTGACTTTATTTTAAGACTAACTGCAACTATCACTTTAATCCAGGACAAGAAGAAGTTATTCCGGGATAAAAAGCAGCCTCTGTGTTAATCCAAGGTCTAACATATCTTCGTAGTAAATAGTATCACTAACAGTGGGCGGTTAAGGAGTAACATATATTTTGAAGATACTCGTATTTACGTATCCCACGGGAACCACAGTAGTTTCAGGATAAAAAGTAGCCTGTGTGTTAATCCAAGGTCTTACTTATATTCACTATTCACACGCACACATTTGCGTCAAATTTATAACAGAACGTAATTTTTGTGTTGGAAGTTTAAAAAAGTGTCAAATAAAATTGTCAACTAATGTCAAAACGTTTCTTCTCTTCTCATTTCAACTAATTAATTTATTTAATAGACCCAATTAAATGAAAAAAAAAACTACACAAAAATTTTAATTTAAATAGTAAATTCAACCTAAGTCAGTGTCATATGCTGGCGGCATTACCTCCCATTTTGATACAAATACAAATAAAAAAAAAATGACGTAAAGGTACAGATACACAATAATAATAACGAAGTTTCTGATCTCGTGCTAGTCGTTAGACTGTGTTACGAGACCAGATTCCTCTCACAAAGTTTACCTACGTTTAGGTATTTGTTACGTCTTAATTTACGAGTACATTCATACATATCTAATATATATATATACAAGTTATTAAGTTATTAAAATTAATGACAACATACATAAAGTTGAAACATCACACCTCCCTCCTCTCCCCTATTAAGCATTACATCTTCATATCAAACACAATAACTAATTAGATCAAGCACATTTTGTAAAGCACTATAAAGCTTACCTAATGTGTTATTATCTTTACAAGTTATAATTATCAGCAATTATCGTTAAGATAGCTCGTTATGATTGCTAAGTTATGGAGATAGAACCTCTGATTACTTAAGTACTGGATGGAAGTACGACGATCTCATACAAACATGAGTTTCGTTTGTATGTCGTTAATGTTGTACTTAAGTCGATGAAATGGACAAAAAGATGGATATACAGTTTATCATAAAAAATATATAATTTAATAATACAGTATAAATCGAGTGTTTAAATATTTTTGTACAAAAAATTAGAGGTTATTTAGAAGGATGTCTGGTACGTTATAACTTCAAAACCTCCTAGAACCTCTTATTACTAAAGTACTAGACAGAAGTACGACGATTTCATACAAATGATGTTCGATGATGTCATGTATCGTTTGTATGTTAAATAATGATGTACTTAAGTCGATGAAATGGACTAAAAGTTAAATATACAGTTTATTATAAAAACGTATAATAAGAGAGTAAATACCGAGAGAGAGAGAGAGAAAAAAACTAATATGGGGTGATTGAAGAAGAATAACAGAAATCAAAAAACATATTTCAAATTTCTGTGTGTCTGTCTGGTACGTTATAACCTTCGCGCGGTTTTACGCTTTAACGTAGTTTTCATTTGTGGGTTTCATACAATTAGGAGTGTTTTCAAACCTTTGTTTCGTTAAAATCAGTTTAAGAAAAAATAAGTTATAGAGTATTGGAAATTTATATAAGTCAAAGAGTATTGGAAAATTTATTTCAAGCGCTGCTTCAAAACTTTTAAACCGATTTGAATGCGGCCTACATAAACGAATATAAAATACTGTAATAAATGCTAAAGTTTGAGTGTATGTGTAAGTGTATATGTTTTGCAGACGTGTTGATGATGATGATGATAGATTTACAAAAGATTCACAACATTGTAATTGAGAGAGATATAGGCCATAATCCACCACGCTGGCCAAGTGCGATTTGGCGGGTGACACACGTCTTCGGATATTGCGGTCCAACATGCCGGTTTCCTCACGATGTTTTCCTTTACCGTAAAGCGAGTGCAAATCCACACGTAACTTGAAAAACGAAAAGTAGAACACTTGAAAAGTAGGGCCGGGATCGAACCAGGGGCCGTCTGATTGAAAAGCAGTCGTTATTACCACCGAGCCACTCGCTTTTTGTATTACGTATTAGTAAAGTGACCAATTCTAATCTTGCTAAGCACTCCGTGTGCAATGTCAATAAATTGATGAAAAGTCGGTACTACATGCTAGCGGTGACTCGTGGAATCTAATTAGACAGTTTTGTAAGTGAGGTTTTGTAAGGACACGCTGTTATGATACTCCTAGGAGGGGACGATATAATAAATTGCATGTATTCATGCTAGCTTTGGTACTTCATTATAATTATTATGTACCTTTATCATCTTTATTATATATTAAGCGAGTGTGGCTCGGTGGTAATAACGTCTGCTTTTCAATCAGACTGTTCCTTTTCGATCCCGGCCCTACACCACTGACTTGTTTTTCAAGTTATATGTGGATTTGCACTCGCTTTACGGTGAAGGAAAACATCGTGAGGAAACCGGCATGTTTGTGTCATCCGCCAACCCGCACTTGGCCAGCGTGGTGAATTATGGCCTATATCTCTCTCCTAGTGAGAGAAGGCCCCGAGTCCCCGAGTAGTTTTTTAATTGCATACTACAAATTGGTTACAGTAAATTATATGTAATTTATTAAACCAATTTAAAATGTCCCAAACATGAAAAGCCTGGACAAATTGCTAACGACCGTACCCGGCTCAAAGGTTGCCCATAAAAATAAAGCTGGCCGCGTTTTTACGCTGAATGGCGATTATTTTTGTTAGTGAAAATGTATTTGAAAAAACTTTTAACAGTTAATTTCCCATCACTTTTTACAGTTATGTAACATCTTATGTATGTATATTATTTCTTTTTATTTTTCTTCTTTGTAAGGATATAGGGGTGATGATCTGGTACGAGTAAGAAGAAGAAGAGCAAGAGGCCGCCCGAAAAAGACATGGATGGAGTGTGTGAATGAGGACATGAGAGAGAAAGGATTGAGTGTGGAGATGACGTCTGATAGAGGAGAGTGGAAGAATAAGATTTGCTGTGCCGACCCCAACTAAATGGGATAAGGTGATGATGAAGAAGAAGATCTGGTACGAGTATCGATACTTCACTCAATCGGTCAAAAGCGGTCAAAGCGGTTACGCAAAGACTTTTTGACAATTTCAAATCGAACTTGAGAGTTATTTTATGTGTATTAAATAAATATTAGGGCACATTTCACACACGGCTGGTTAGCCCCATACTTAACCATTTCTAGTTCGTATTATGGTTGCTAACACAACTGATATACATACATAAATACTTTATATGGATACATATTTAACACCCAGACCCACAGCCAACAAATTTACTTACTTACTTACTATGACGGCTCGCTAACCCCAAAATGGATCTACACCAGGAGACGTCACTTTTCTCTGTCCTGTGCTGTCTCCTGCCAGTCTGTGGCATGAAGTGCGCTCAGGTCTTGCTGCACTAGGTCTTCCCAGCGATACTTGGGACGACCAACCGGACGTCAGCCAATTGGTCGTCCCAAGTATGCTCGCCTCACAGCCCGATCCTCTCCTTTCCACGTGGCCGAACCAACGGAGTCGATGTGCTTTACTTTCGCCCATGATGTTAGGTTCGCCAACAAATTTAGTTCAACAAAAAGATATTGTCCTCTGGTTGGCAGTTCGGCATGGTAACCATTACGCTAATTAGTTCTTCAAATTATTTATCAGTCGTCGTATTAATTATTTTTTATTCTAAAGAAGTACACTTAAGTACCAGAACACCCGACGCGAGCGGTTAAAATAACAATTTTAATTCACTTGTAACAATTTTCGATCGCGTTCTTCCACATTGGTATTTATCGGTGAAAGTGCGACCTTTATTAATTTTAACCGTCATTTTCGATATTCAAGGCTAGTTACAAAGCCCTTTTTTGACCCAGGGAAGGAATGATAACCCGATACTATATTAAGATACCCAAATGCAATGTGGTGAAGCTAGGTAAAGTGGGGATTCGACCCATTAAAACCTCCTCGGTGCCAAGTTTCAAAGGTGGTTCAACAACCTTCATCAGCTGCTAAGAACAAACTACAATTTCATGATTTCTCTAAAGATTTCTCGTAAAATAAATTTGGAAAGTTTCGAGAAATCTATTTTGCTTATCTAAAAACACAACACACTTGTATTGTAAACAGAACCCACACGAGCGTAAACACTTGGCTTTAGACTAATTACATCAATTTACTGATTTGCGTTAAACGAAAGCACACAAGCGAGCCTAAGTACCATCCCGAACAAATCGAGTACTCCAGCGCTCACTCTTCCAGCAAATCTGATTTAATTTCAAATAAAGAACCAGATGACGTCACAATTTCCGTTACACGAATCAGCTGTTATCAAAACCAGCTGTTTTCGCACGTGTGTGTTAACCGTTACAATAGTGCGAGTCCCATTCACAAATGGAATTCGATTTTTGAATTATCTGAATGCAGTCAGCTGATGGCCGAATGAGAAATTTTAAAATTCGAACGCTTCATTCATTGGTCGAGCATGCGCTGCGCAGACGCTTGAGAGCTTAGGGGAGATTGGGGTCATTTGGTTACGCTGTTTTGTCACCTGGGACAGGCCAGTTTGAAAAGAATGATTACTGCACGCTCAATAGTTATTAGGGTTTGAACAAAAAGAGGTCTTGACATATTTTTTTCTTAACTGAGTACGAGTATTATTATGTAAAAACATCTGGTTTGAAGTACATAGCGTTATGATGTCATACAGCGCAGCTTAACATCAGGCAAGCTGTAGTCAAACGCATACCTATAAAGGGTAAAAAAAACAGAAGATGATGTTGTGTTTTTTGTATTAGCACCAACGATTTTTTTATTTTATTTTTATTTTAAGTGAATATGATAATAACGAGTTGACCAGTATAACTCCTATTGCTAGACTAGCTAAAACCATCTGACGTGATCTTTTTCGTATGAATTAAGAGGTTAAGCCATAGTGTCGAGAGTTTTTAAGCCACTAAAGGCTTCAGAATTTGTTTCATCAATAATTCATCTATTCTGTATAATAAGGGACTCTGTTACTACGGATAAGTTGACATGATCTTTTTTTTAATTCAAGTATACCGTATAAAGTTATACATTTATTATAAATAATAATTATTTTCTTATTATTTTATTTTATTATTATTTATAATTATTTTCTTCATTTATGTTAGGTATGTATTTTAAATTATTTATTTGCTGTATTTTCTTTTCTTTTTGTTTTGTACGATGTTTGTCTGTTTTGCACCACCGCTTCTCACTCTTGCCATGGTCCGTTTCATTCACGGTTGCCTGGCAGAGATCGCCATAAGCAACAAGGCCGCCATTGTGCTCTAGTTTTTAAGTTTTATACCTTGTATTTTTTTTCTCTATTTTTTGGTGTGCAATAAAGTTATATTATTACTAGCTGACCCGGCAAACGTTGTTTTGCCTTAATAATTATTTCTAAATATACAGTAGCCGATTCTCAGACCTACTGAATACGCATATAAAATTTGGTAAAGATCGGTCAAGCCGTTTCGGAGGAGTACGGTAACAAACACTGTGACACGGAAATTTTATATATAAGATTATTATTACCTTGACTTGTCCCCCCGGAGCCAGCTCGCCCCAGCCTCCCCGCACACTTGCCGCAGCTGCAGCAGGTGTTGTATCAGCTGTGACCTACTTACCCTCCGCGGGATTTTAATTACTCCATACTGCAATTATTGACCAGTTTTGGAGACATTTTGAGACAACCTTTAGATAAAAAATAAGTTATTCTAGTGTTTCGTAGCATAAGCATAAGCAGCCCACTATACGTCCCCACTGCTGGGACTCGGGGCCTTCTGTCACGAGGAGAGAGATATTGGCTATAATCTACCACGCTGGCCAAGTGCGGGTTGGCGGATGACACACCTCTTCAGATATTGTGGTCCTCAAACGTGTCGGTTTCCTCACGATGTCTTCCCTCACCGTAAAGCGAGTGCAATACCACACATAACTTGAAAGACAGGCCATTGGTGTAGGGTCGGGATCGAACCGTCTGATTGAAAAGCAAACGTTATTACCTAAGAGGTAAAATGGTACCCTATGAAGTGTGTGTTATTACCTAAGAGGTAAAAAATGGTACCCTATGAAGTGTGTGTTATTACCTAAGAGGTAAAAAATGGTACCCTATGAAGTGTGTGACAGTGACAGCAAGAAAGCTCAAATTTTAAAAATCATGTATTTCCCGTGCCGCTATATATTATTTATATACATATAGTTGCTACATATTATAGATACATAACAAAAAAAGGAGTGAATGTGGAGATGACGGCTGATAGAGTGGCGTGGAAGAGAAAAACAGGCTGTGCCGACCCCACCTAGTGGGAAATGGTAAAGGAGAAGAAGAAGATACATAACAAAAAAAAACATACTATAAACCATATTCTTGCTATATAACAATAACGGTAATAACAGGTGGATGCTTATTAATATCACGGAATATAGAGATGTACATTACTTTATGAAATAAATAAATTCACCAAAATAAAACAAATATTCAAGGTGGGAAACCATAAAAAAACCGTGATTTTGTTAATATAATGGTACGGAACCCTACTCTGAATGACTGACTGAGTCGTGACATGACCATTTTTTAATATGTTATATGATGGGAGTATAAACTATGTATTTTATAGTACCGATATAAAGCAAAAAAAACATATTTTCTAACAAAAACACCTAGCCGATCATTATAAATAAAGAAGTGCAATTCAAATACATAGATATCATTAAAAGCCTTGCCTATCATAATAATTCAAACGGCTTTCTCTATTACAGTATGTTTTGCATGCAAAATGCGTAAGTAAGAATTACGTAGCAATATTCGATCAGAGAATAAATAACTTTATAGTCTAAGAGCTAACGACGCTGCAACCAAATCTCCTTTTTTTATGGGAACTATATTCCCCCAATCAGAAATCATCAACGACATAATATTATTTAAAAATAAAATAAAAATAACACATAAAAATATATGATCTTTGTTTAATTTTGATAACTTTATTGTCGTAATGGTCACTATGCCAGACTGTCAACCTCAGCCTCTTGGGTTCAATTCCCGGCACTTTGTGATGAACCAAATTTGTTGGCTATGTATGTATATGTAGTATATCAGTTGTGTTAGCAAACATAATACAAACTAGTAACGGTTTTAGTATGAAGCTAACTATGCGTGTGTGAAATGTGTAAAAAAATATAAACTATTTACCGAATTTCGACAAAATTGGTTCAAAATTACGGCCTTTACGTGAAAACGAACATATAAAACAAACAAACATACATACATACAAAAAGACAAAAGCAAAATTGATCAGTAAAGGCCAGTAAAAGACTTTGTTCGCTAGTTTAAGTGTTAAAACAACCTTGACTACGGTAAATTATTTATTTTCACAAAGTATTTAAAACAGAAAATAATTTAATATGAAATATGGGTTGGAGAAAAACGATCTAATATGTCGCATCATTACCAACGTAGTTTTTTTTTAACACACACGGCTGGTTAGCCCCATACTGAACCATTTCTAACTCGTATTATGGTTGCTAACACAGCTGATATATTACAAATACATACATATTATATATAAATACATATTTAACACCCAGACCCACAGCCAACAAATTTAATTAAGCACAAAGATGTTGACCGAGCCGGGAATCGAACCCGGAACCTTCTGATTAGCAGTCCGGCATGGTAACTTTTACGCCAACGAGATCGTCAAAAAAAAAAACAAAAAAAAAATAATAATAATCTACCTATTTAGTAACATTATCATTATTTTAAACACCTCCTGGCCTATAGGCAGATGTACTGACACCGTTTTGCATACCCATATCACTTACGGTCGCGAAAGAAATGCGAAAGTACAAACTTTTATTTCGTACATAAAACTGGCAATTTTTATTTTTTTCATGACAACTACGCAGCTGTATCGACATGTGCGATGTTTAGAGAACTAGTGATGCGCGCTATCCGGCCACTTTCATCTGACAGCCGCATCAGAAAATTATTGCCGGTTTATTAGCAATTTTTTTTATTTTTTCTACCCCAACTCTAAAAAGACGAGGTATCAGATATGTTTGACTTATATATCTCTAGGAGTGTATGTGTGTGTGTGTGTATGTCTGTGGCATCGTAGTTCCCAAAGGGATTTAACAATAAATTTCAGATTCAGATTCAGATTCATTAATTATTGTTAACTGTACAGATATGGTGTTACAAATAAGTACTTACTTAGGTAAAATTTAGATATAATGTTAAATTCAAATGTATTTTTATTGATCTATAAACTTAGGGCTAAATGATAAATAAATATATGAACCATTACTGGATTAAAACCAAAAATTTAATAATACTAGGGGTTTGGTTTGCCACTGAACCTCATTCTAAGCAAGTCTGAATCCAGGGTCCCTTCTCTTCTTAACACTAATTATTATAACTACCTAAGGCTAGTGTTTTGTTTAAATTGTATTAATAAGGGTTTCATTACTATAATACATACTCTAGGAAAAAAAACAAATACAAGATGGCTGCTTAATTTTTATGGTATATGAGTAACTCTACCCAATATCTATGCCAAAAAGGTTTTGATCGAAATCTCAAAAACACATCTATTAGAAGCGAACTAATAATTATTTTTGAAGCAAAACAATAGAAAGTAATTTTTTTTCTGCCGAATATGTCCTGCTGAGTGTTTTTCTCAGTCGGAACCAGTTTCCCATCACTATTTTCACGCGTAATTAGTCCCGCTAGAGGCGCGAGCAGATGTGCGATGGGTAGGACATCACTAGATGCTTTAGATTAGAATGCGTATAATGGTATGATTAGAAAATATTACTTATCTATTGACGTTTTTACAAAACATTTAAATTGACCCTAACGTGGTATTAACTGTTAAGACATTTTAGTTTTTACAAAACTAGCGGAGACCCGCGGTGTTAGTTAGCTTGGGATAAAAAGTACCATATATGTTAAAAATACTATCTATATATGTACCAGAAGAGGAAAGATGGTTGGCCACCTTATACGACATGACAATTTCATTAAAAATATCGTAGAAGGAAAGATAGAAGCCAGGAGAGGAAGAGGAAGACCTAGAAGATCATATTTAGACCAAATTAAGGAGAAGGCAAAAGTCATGTCGTATAGGGAGGTCAAGGATTTGGCCGAAGACAGAACTACCTGGAAAAAACTCCACAGACAAGAGCCCAGCTCTTAAATATTGAATGAATGAATGTTAGCAATCTCTATATCCTTTTTTTCTACAGTGTACTGTGTATTAGTTCTACATTTGACCAAAAGGGCGCGTAACTACACGAGTCAGTAGCGACTACTAACTAACTACACTCTGACTTAAGGCAAAGCATGCCTAGTCAGATCCTATAATAATATCTCAAGGACGCTACTGGAATACACCGATCGGCTAAGAAACACATTTTTGGACTTGAGGTTAGTAAGCCAGGCGAGCATTAGAAAATGCCCTACTACCATGCTCTGATTTCCTCACTATATTTTCATTCACCGAAAGCTTGAACCCATTGGCGAGGACTTACACCCATGACTTAGTATGTAAGGCAGTCATACGCCTGACTGAACTGTCATCGTTTTTATAAAAAAACTTGCCCCAATCAAACTTAAACTGACAATCGAAAACCGCATCAAAGTATACCAGTTTGCGTTCTGACGCAATTAAAATAATTTAAATTATTATTTTTGTATTAAACATAAAAATAGAGATTTATTGACAAGTGATGATTTAAATAAATTTAATCATACCTTAAGAATAATTTTTATAAAGCATAGAAAAAACAAAAATTTTCTAAACTAAAAAATTTAAAAGTTCACGTAGGTATGTACATAAAAAAAAACTAATTAACAAAAACTAAGCAATCAGCTCAAAAGTCAATTTAATCAAATCTATCGAACGAAGCGCAAACAATCCAAAACCTTTTCTGAGTTAAAAATTAAACGCATTTAATCTCACGATTTAATAAAAAAAAGCACTCAATTATCAAAACGCTCCGTACACAATGGGAATAAACGAAAGCGAAGGCGATTGTGCAAAAATCACGGATTTAAAAAGAAAATTTAGATTGAAAAAGTCACGATGAAAGGAACTTCAACAGCAAACGAGTGTAAATTAAAAATTGAGAAAACTGACCCAAAATTTTATGCTGATTTTCTAGCGTTTGAAATATTGTATAAATTCTACATAAGTCCTTTCATTTTAAAACCATATTACGCCAGATGTGACAAAATATTAACAAGTTATGTTATCATTGCCATTTTCTAGTTGCGACCATGTTGAAATTGTTTTCTTAAAATATAGTTTTGAAAACTCCCGACTAACACAATTAATAAAACCATACAAATACAAATAAAAATCATTTATTGAAAACACCAAAGATACAAGTCAAATAATATGATATGAATCAAATGTCAATTTTAAATTATAATTCTAGTAATATAATATCATTACAATAGTATATTTTGATATGAATCAAATATTAATTTCCAATTCTTAAGTAAATTTATTTATAACCAACATAACAATGATAATAAAATTTACTTAAGAATAATAAAGCATGCAATATTTCCAATTCTAAATAACTATTTATATTATAAAAAGTCTTATTTATTAGCAATCTATGCTAATTAGGTTCAGCCGTTTTCTTCATACCAGTGCTCCAATAATTCCAGACTAGTTATACTTCACCTTCGGCTACAGTGTCACAAGTGCTACTCACCCTGCGAGAAAAATGGCGTATTCTACAAACCCCCCTATTTTTCCCCTTAATACCTAGTATGTTTGCCTTTATACTCAGTTACATAAATAAATAAATGAATATTATATACACATTTCACACACGGCTGGTTAACCCCATACTGAACCATTTCTAGTTCATACATACATATTTTTTATACAGATACATATTTAACACCCAGACCGACAGCCAACAAATTTAGTTCAGCACAAAGATGTTGGCCGTGCCAGGAATCGAACCCGGAACCTTCTGATTGGCAGTCCGGCATGGTAACCATTACGCCAACGAGGTCGTCAAAATAAAAACATGCTCCAAGAAAAATTCAATGCTCTCTTTCAAAAATGTTGAAAACGCTTCGAATTAATATCGTTGTCAGAATACGAGGAAAGAAGCGAGCCAAGCCGGGCACTCGTCACGAGTGGCAATCCGGATGGAATTAGTCCTGAACGAATAGGCTGCCCTTGGCGAATTATATTGCCAACCAATTACAAATGTTTGGGAAGAATTTGTGAATTTGCTTATTATCTTAATATTTAATAGTAATTTCCTGTGTTTATGTGTTTATTATGTGATCATTATTAATACAGTGCCACCTTAATATAACGTACCTCAATATAACGACTTCCTAGATTTAACTAATTTTCGTAATCCCCTTGAATTGTCCATAAAAGTCAATATAAAATTTACCTTTACATTGCGAACCTTCTTTGCGTACAACCTCTTCATAACGAATTTTCAACTATCAAGTAGAAGTATTCATACCTCTAATTAACGAATTTTGCCAACCTAAAACTTTTATATAAGGTTTCCACCAATAATATAACTCTTAATCTTATAATGTGATTCATGTCTCGACATGTTCTTTTACCTCTTTATAACGAATTTTAGACCAATCTAACCTCAACTTAACAAACCTCAGTTCAACGAATTACTTGATATTACGAATATTTTCTTGTTCCCCTCCGATTTGTTATATCGAGGTTGCACTGTATTGACATTTTAATTAAAGTGAAACTTGTTAATGTAATAATGAATAATGTATGAATGTGAAATTAACGAGAACGTATTGTATCCTTTTATTAAACCTAAATTTAATAAGTTGTTATAATTAGGATACGTTTTGACGAATAAATGATATTCTATTCTATTCTAATTTATTTTGTGTATATCTTATTGCTAGATCGCCGTATCTCTTAAGAATATTTATACATAATATTCTGGTACCAATTAGACTTATGAATTAAAAATAAAATTGGTTTCTAAATCCTAAATACAGTTTTTTGAGTCAGTATTACTTAATATTTATAAGTCTGATTGGGACCAAATAAGTATTAATTAGTAAGTATTATTAATTAAGTTAATATTTTAAGGTTAATATAGCATATTTAGTTAAACTATTTTTTATTAAGCTATTTTATCGATATTTTTACCGTTTACGTTTAATACTCGTAGTGAAAAAGACTGTAAAATCAAGATTTTGCCCGTGTCTTTAAATGGTAGCTATATTTTAATGAAAAAAAAAACGCAAATTTGCCCTAGCAGGATACATCCTACAGTTTTATTTATTTTGACTACCACTAGCGCCATCTAGATTGTTATTCAGAAACTTTTTGATAAATAGTGGATCAACGAGGCAAATAATTATAGAATTATTTGACTTGTTAACTTCTTAAAAATTTTTTGTCTCTTAATTGTAGCGCCTGTATCTCGGCTAGCTAAAGCGATCAGCGAAGCTAAGCAACGGTCGATGCGGACAGTGTTTGGAAGGGTGACCATGCACAAGACTGTCGTTTTTAAAGTAGCATTTTTATCTTGGCGCTACTGTGGGTTAGATGACACGTTAAATTGCAGGTCCTGCCATTTGGTCTTAGTACAAGCAGTCGTTAAGCCATGTCAGAGGCCTTCAGGCGGCTTGAAAACTCTCGACACCAGAGCTTGGTTACATAGCTCATACGAAGAAGAAAAACTACACAATAATTAAACATTAATATCTTTTTTTTTTAATTCTCTTCCTATCCGCAATCGGCGACGCCATGAGCAGAACTGTTGTAGAGTGGTCGGGTTTTTGAGGCTTGGGGTCCTGTGACCTCACATTCCTACTATTTTCTTACAGGTCGGCTATTTTGGCTCTCTTTAGCCGCCTGCATGTGCCTTCGTTGTTTTTAAGCTGAATAGCAAGTGGGTTCACGTGTCTCTCGAGCCTGGCCTGGTATCTCTTACTGTGCTTCGTGACTTCCTCTTTTATAGTAGGCATTTCTAGATACATATGTATTTCCGAGGTTTTCGCATACCAAGGTGCATTAGCTATGTTTCGGAAAACATTGTTTTGGAACATTAAAAACTTAAATTACAAATAATAATTTATACCTAAGTGTGTGTCCGCGGTTAAGGTGTTGTAAGGTTGTTTTAAATTTAAATTGTAACATTTTTCTGCCAGCATGGATCTATCAGCACTCGGCATGCATACAAATATTGTAGGTACCGCCATCTAGTGACTCTGACCGTGAACAAAGGTCATTGCGCAGTTCCGGTCGTTACATTACAACTTCCTAGTTTAATATTGGATCTGGGATAACTTTCTAATCATTTTAAAGTAGGTGAGATACTTCTTTTTTATTTATAAACTAAATGGCTGAGCCCTAGAGTTAAGAATTTTGAAGGCGTCACAAGCACGTTGTATATATAAATATGTATCTATATATAATATATTATGTATGTTTATGTTGGCAACAAGAAATTTAGGTTCAGTATGGGGCTAACCAGCCGTGTGTGAAATGTGTCCTAATATTTATTATTATTTTATTCATCTTTTGATACGGAGCCCTAAATACTGTTTTTTTATTTCAAATTAAAGCCCCACCAAGCCACACTTTGTTTCCGTACTCGTCTCCAAATATAAACCTCTCAATATTTTAAAAGAAAACTCAAGTTTTAATGACGCCCAGCGAAGTCAGGCGCGTCAATGTTACCCGAATCTCCCGTAGAAGGTAGTTCACGCGCGAAGAGACCCGGGGAGAAGTTTCGCATTGTTTACTCCGAGATAATTGGCCATTTTGTTTGGCAACAACTTGACGAAATTCACTTTCAGAACTTGAGGCGGTGAAATGCTCAAAACGTGTTTTCTGATGAAAAGTTGTTTACTCACTTTTGTTGCTATAGGTCATCATTATCATCAGCCTATGCTCGTCCACTGCTGGACATAAGTCTCTCTAAAGACACGTCACTTGCACTTGCTACTGGATAACTGCAATCTAAGCTTAAATCTATAAAAAAATCTAGTGTTCACTTGAATAGCTACTACTAACATAAAATTAAAAATCTCATAAAATTGAAACTTAATGTTATCTTCTATCTACAATTGAAAATCTGTCTCTAAGCACGTAACGCTGTGTTGAACCCCGCAGCCACCTCGGGAGCTAGTAATTCCTGACTAGGCATGCTTCACTAGGCCACTTCACGCACTCTGATGGTCAAATGATTGCTAAGTTATGTAGCATAACGTACGTAGCATAATAAGTAGCCACTATAAGTTCCCACTCCTGGGACTCGGGGCCTTTTCTCACGAGGAGAGAGCTATAGGACATAATCCACCACGCTGACCGAGTATCAATATTGTAAGCAATAATCAAGCAGTAATATATAATACCTATATAAAAACTCTCGCAATATAATTACATCTGCAACTGAAATAAAGCATATGACTAGTTAGTTATATTTATAAAGAACATGTATTATAGGTAGGTTGGGTATCATAATCAATACCTATATATTTAGTTGTTTTAATATAAGCTAATTTAGATGTTAATCATGGGTGTTATGTTTCTCCATATTTGGCAAATTATAGTGATCGTGCAAATGTACCCAGGACAAAAACACTAAATGCAATGTATGTGATGATATTATAAGATAAATAACTAGTATCAACCACTACTGCTATTCCTTATTAAAATCACAAAAACAGACATGTACGGAGTACCAAGTCACATACTCGTATGGTGATTGTAAGGATCGTAGAAATGAGTGTCGACTGATAACACGACTTGTTAGGTTTGAGTGATTCAAAATAGATAAAATTATATAACTGTATATTGTTTTATCATAATGACATTGCTGAAATGAAACCAAATATGACGCGTTTATATTATATTTAATTAATGAAGACAGTAAGTATTTAATTAATATTTTTATAATAGTTAGCTTAATTTTATCTAGCAGTTGAATTGTGTTGCATAGCGCCTTTTAGAAACTCTGAGAACTGCGTCAAACCAGGGAGATTAGCTTTCTGGTACCATTCCTTGGTCTTGAGTTTCTCCCACCACTCTGTGATCTTTGGGAACCTGTCTGCTTCCACCGGCACTATCGCATCCAGCGAAGAAATGGTAGACACGGCTGATATGTCAGCCAGAGTGATATGCTCAGCTGCTAGGAAAGGAGATCTTTCTAGATACTTCTCGATGTAACCGTAAGCCTCGTGCACATCCCGAGTTTGCTCTTCATTAGGTCCAGGCGCTTTGTCCTTCAGAATAGAAAGGACCAACCCTCTAACTTTAGGGAAAACTAGCGTGGCGTCCACGTACATGCGGTGATCGATTGTGGCTCTTATTCTCAGGTCGACAGGGTACAAAGTCGAACGTACCTCGGCTCCGTATTTTGAGACCAGGTAGGTGATAATGGCATGGCTGTCAGGGAGTATGAAGTCTCCGTCTTGTAGGAGCGGGACGGTGTGGGTCGGGTTCTTTTCGAGGTATTCCGGTTTGAACTGGTCTCTGGCGAGCGTGTTTACTTCTTGGTATTCGACTTTGAGTCCGAGGATCTCGACGGTCATCATGACGGCTCGGGCCGGAGGGCTGGCGTCGATCTTGTACACTGTGACCACCATGTTGACAGCTCGGGTGATTGTTCGCGACTGATACGCGGGTAGTTTGAGTGTGATAACGGAGCTCTGATATCGATTTGTAGATAGTGATGTTAATCTCTACGGACTGTGGGCAATGATAGCTCTGTTTTTGGACTTTGTTTGTGTTGTGTTGATATTTTATCGTTGTTCTTATCATAAGCTAGCAGCCCGTCCTGACTTTGTACGGATTAAATAATAACTAGTATTACTAATGACTATTTCTGAGGATTTTTGTTTGAGTCTGTCAGTCTTTGCTCGTTCGGCCATATTGTCAATTATTAGACTGGAGATAATGTATGCACTCGAGTAGTGATAAAACGATAATTTACTGATTTTACGCTTATATTGTAACGAGCATACAGGAAAACATATATTCTATATAAATGATAGTGCATAACTCTACAAAATAGACAAACAGTATTAGATTTCACGATCTAAAAATGAAGTTATTTTCATTAAAACAAGTAGTTGGATAATTTCAATATATCACGAAAAAAAGCTTATGTTAATAACTAGAACTCAAATCTCTTCTCACAAAAGTAGGAAAGTTTAGAAAGACAGTAACAAGTGAAGGTAGTTAAAGTAATTACAATACAGGTGGCTGCAGTAAGGGGCTCACGCGTGCGCTCATAAGCTAACTTGAAAGCACAAGTTTGATAACTGCACAAGGCAAAAGCGATAGCGTTTTGGAAAAAGCGCGCTTTTCTAGAAAAATCTGTTTCACTCGCGCTTTGGAAGAAATGAGGCTGTAGTTCAGCGGAGAAAAAGATGGCAATTTAAGCATAAAAAAAGTTTAATTAGTTTAAATTTAACGATATCGTTAGCGTAATGGTTCCCATACCAGACTGCCAACTAGAAGGTCCCAGGTCCAATTCCCAACGAGGCCAACATCTTTGTGATGAACTAAACTTGTTGGCTGTTGGTCTAGGTGTTAACGTGTAGATATAAAGTATTTGTGTATGTATAATTGTTGTATATATTAGTTGTGTTAGTAACCATAATGCAAACTGGAAATGGTTTAGTATGAAGCTAGCCGGCCATGTGTGAAATATGTCAAATATTACAAACGATGAGTTTTTTATAAGGGCAAATGGTTGAGCTCTGGTATTAAGAATTTAACAAATGCTAAGCGTTTAACTGCTATGTACTTTGGCCACACTTTGTAGAGAGATAGATCGAATTGTTACAAATGTCACTATTTAGTGAAGTTACTGTCTAACTTAAAACGGATAACTGCGTTTAAAACGGATCGTAAAACCGATTGATAGGCCAAAAGGATAGGAATCAAAGGAAGGAACATAGTTTTCCTGACAACTGTACGAAGTAAAATATTTCCAGAAAATGAATTTAATCACATTGTGTTTAAAACAATCTCACACATAATGTTGTCTTCTCAAGGTCTAATACAGATAATAATCACAATATTTTTTCTTAATTAAAAAAAAAATATTATGAAACATCGGGATCGACTTGTAATATATAATGAAACATAAAACATTTTATGTTCCATCATATTTTACTAGTTGATTCCTTTCATTTGAAACCCTTATTGAGGGAATTGTGTCAAAATTTGTTTCAAAACCACTTTATGGCAGCGGCCATATTATTTAAGCACATTTTTCGATCAAAAAAAAATGGTTGCCTGTAAAGTCGGTTTTACGGGCGAAGATTTTACGTGACAACGTCTGCCGCGTGCTGCGCGCGCGGCAGTCCGATCATAGTTGAGTGGGAGAGAGACGCAAGGCATTTGGCGGGCCTCTCTCTCGTTCGGTGACTCATCGTAACGTTACCGGGCGTTACACTTTTTCATAAGTGACTCCCAGCCGCAACCTAATTTAAGACGTTGTCACGTCAAAAACTAAATTAAAATCGATTTCTCTTTTCGAAAGCTACGATATCATAGACACACACACACATTCACGTAAAACTTATAATACTCCACCAATTTTGTGTAAGGAGTTCAAAATATAACGTCCAAAATATTATATAGCTCTAAGAATTTTCCTTCATAGCGCCCTTGAGATATTCTTCAAACAAGGCCAGTCCTGGAGTATTAGCTTTCTGGTACCAGTCTTCTATTTTCAATTTGCTCCACCACTCCACTATTCTCGGGAACTGGTTTTCATCTACAGGCACTAGAACATTTAATGACGACACAGTGGCTACAGTTGATATATCGGCCAGGGTAATCTTGTCTCCAGCCAAGAACTTCGACTCTTCTAGATACTTCTCGATAAATCCATACGCTTCTAATGCAGCTTCCAATTGTTTCTCGCTTGGTCCTTTTGCTTTATCATTCAAGATAGATTTGACGATGTCAAGAAGTCTTGGGAACGTCATGGACGCATCGAGATAGAGCTTGTGATCGATTTTAGCTCTTGCATTGTGGTCCTTAGGGTACAAAGTTTCTTGCAGATTGCCTCCATATTTGGATGTCAAATAAGTTATAATGACATGACTGTCAGCTACTATGAGGTCTCCGTCTTCAAGTAGAGGAACAGTATGTGTTGGATTTTTCTTAAGGTATTCCGGAGTAATGTGTTCTTTATTTGCAAGGTTGACATCAACTAAATTGGCCTTAAGACCTAGAATCTTCACGGTCATTAGCACTGTCCTGACTGGAGGACTATTATCAGTTTTGTATATTATTAATACCATTTTAAAGTTATTATTTTCTTCGAATTTACTTTGTTTCAGTTTACTCGTTTTATTGGAGAATGAAGACGAGAGACGTTATAATTGCTTTTTATTATAGTTTAAGTACATAGTAGAGATAAGATGTAAATGATTTGTTTAGTTGGTTGGATGATAAGTACAAGGTGTTTTAAAATAACATAAGACAAATATAATTTAATATATTTTTAATTCATTATTTATAGTTAACTATAAGTATCAATTATGGTCAGTGAAAGAAACCAAACAAATGAATAAAAGCATTATTTCAAGTTTTTTTGTTACGAGAATAATACGAGCTTGCTAAAATAAAGTGGTGTTATGTTAAATATTCAAATTCATTCATTTCAGAGACAAGTGCCATATCCAAATTTACATAAAATAATATGAATTCAGTTAAAAGTTGTGATATATCATTTAATCACTGCTATATCGTCAAAAATAACCAGTAAATGCGACTAAAGCCATCTCTCTCCTTTTTTGTCTTCAAAGTCCTAAGCAAAATGTCTACGTTGTCAGTTTTTTGGATGGGTTACCATGCACAATGTCTTTTAAAAAGTGGCAATTTCATCTGAGTACTACCGCTGCTCAGATGACACACTAATTGTCGGTCCCGGCTGTTAATCACAGTACAGGCAGTCTTTAAGCCAAGTAAAAGGCCTTTGGGCGGCTTGAAAACTCTAGATTCAGAGCTTGGCCACTTATTTCATACAAAGAAGAAGATAAATATTATCTACTATTATAGCTCAGCATTCATCAAATATATAAAATTTCCACGTCACAATGTTAGTTACTCCTCCGAAACGGCTTGACCGATTTTTACCAAATTTTAAATGCGTATTCGGTAGTTCTGAGCATCGGCCACTATTTATTTCCCATACACTTAAGAGATAATCAATTACAGTGTTTTTAACTGTGCTTAAGGCAAAGCAACGTTTGTCGGGTCAACTAGTAATATAATATATATTTAAAAAATATATATATTTATAAATTTTTAAATCGCTTTAAGCGTATACTTGTGCTGTCACGTGACCCAACATATAATTTAAGCTAATATGAAAATTGGCGAACTAATAAGGAAAGCAGGGCACGTACTCGCATCTACCTCGCCCTCGCTAAATTGTAATTAAACTTACGGATGACATACCGAATGTCGCGGGGGGCGGGGTAAGGCCTCGCTTGGGATGAAAAATAACTTATTTTTTTATTCTTTTTTCTTTGCAGAATTGGTCAAGTATGTGTTAGGCTACGGCGACAACCCTACAGGCTGGCTAAATCTAGCAAATTAATTCACAATTTAGGCCCTAATGTTTTCAACCGCTTACCAAACGCGATCAAAAGTGCCCCTAGCGTAGGCAGTTATAAAATAAGACTAAAAAACTGGCTTATCGAGCAAACTTTCTACAGCTTCGACGATTTTCTAAAGATGAATGTCGACGGCTGTACGAAGCGTATAGAACTATAAGTACGTATTGTTATTGCGCATATAATGACTAAAAAACTTTACTATTAAGTAAATTAATTTTAATGTTATATAAAATGTTTATTAAGTATATATTATTGACAGGTAAATTTAAATTTTACGAATAAAAAACTTTGACTTTGACTTTGTTTTTGGAGTGTAGAAGCTTTTCCAGTGAAGAATTCCTCGGATCACCTAGGAAGCTGCAAAATGCCTATACGAGTTGGTGGACTTCTTTTAGCGAGATCGGCTGGCTGGAGTAGAAACCACCAATCGGGCCCTACACAAAAGAGAAGTCGGAGGACCTGTAATAGGTGGAAGAAGCCCTTATATCTACGTATCACTGAATGACTTTTTTAGTGGTAAGGAGAAACCACTGATGGTAATCATCGTGCAGCCTCATTCTAATCTCGAATATATAAAATCGAAATCTCCAGTTTATATTTTAATAGTTTCTTTGCTTTATTCGTTTGTGTCGCTATATTCATTATGAACACTACTTCCAAACAAACAAACGTAACAAAATCGGTTCATCCGTTTGAGAGGTACGATGCTAAAGGTGTTTATCCTACTCAAGCACGGCAAACTTAATTAACATAACACCCCGTCGATTTTTCGTCGGGAATTAGAAATACTACACCATACTACATCAGTATGAGACTGCTTGTAAAGATGCATAGTAATTACTTACTTACTGCTCCGGCACGAAAACCCCAAAGTGGGTGTTGGCCTCCGACAACAGACGGCGCCACTGGTCACGGCGTTGCACCATTCCTCTCCAGTCAGCCACTTGAAGCTCGCCAAGGTCCCTTTCGACGGCGTCACTCCAGCGGTACCGAGGGCGGCCAACTGGACGGCGTCCCTCCGGCTTCCCTAGGTAGGCTCTCTTAGCGGCCCGATCCTCCCTCATCCTTAACAGGTGTCCAAACCATCGGAGTAATTAATATTAAATAATTGCTTACTAAATAATATTGAATATTTTAACCAACTGCAAAATAGGCAAAAGATTTTCTGTTCGACTGTACGTTATTTATTAATGATTTAGAAATCCGTCGTGAGTGATTGTATTTAAATTATTGAAAAGGGATCGATTCTTTTTTATATTCGAAATTGTTCTAGATTTTTAAAATTGAAATCACTTAACAGTTTTTAGAAAGAAAAGTCACTGAATTGTTACGTTTGGCAATGGGCAAAATAAAATAAATAGAGCTGATTGCCAACCTTCACTAGATAGAAAGGCACCATTAGAAGAAGAAGAAGAAGAATTTTCAAATGTTCATTTGGTCAAGCCATCCATATCCAATTCTCAAAATCCGACAAAATTTAACTGCGTAACTCCAAAATCACTAGGGCAGAATTCGCAAACTCTATCGAAACATGCACCGAATGGCATTACTTACCGAACTACCCTCTCCCAGTGTTCTGCCCTTCCAAGCGTCCCTTAGTCCGACCCTTCCCAGATTATTATAGTCGATTCCTCTCTGAATATATGTTTTAAGTTTGTTCGAGTATGGGAAGATTGTATTCAATTTCAACTTGGTACCAAGATGGGATTCCCTTACCATAAGACTGTGCAACTTGCAGACCGGCCCTATGTTATCATCATTCTTATTCTTCTTCGTATGAGCTAAGTGGTCAAGCTCTGGCGTCGAGAGTTTTCAAGCCGACCAAAAGCCTCTGACTTCTGTTAGCAACCATAATACAAACTAGAAATAGTATTTGGTATGGGCTAAGCAGCCATGTGTGAAAGGTAACAAAAAATTGACTCATTTTCTTTGCCTCTGTCCGTTTGTTGTTAGTTTTGTTTGTTGCATGTTGGTTTTAGATTATATACCACAACTTTGGAACAATAATAAATAATCTTGGTTACAATACTATTCAACCAAAAGTTTTAAGTGGTCGGCGATTAATATCGTCAATACTCGTATTTTCAGTTATTGTAACTAAACTTATTATACTTAACAAAATAAAAATGTTATTTCTTAATCTAACCTAATTGCCACCAACCAGTTTTTACCAGCTAGTATTATATGAAATATTATTATTATTTAAGGTATTGACTAGTTCCTACATTTTAATATTATGAACAAAGGACTTTGACTTCCCACAAAAAACGGGAAATTCACTGCTGTATACTAGTCATAGCATGAAATAAGGAAACATTTTACCAAATCTATATTGTCTGATGTATTCCTCATCTAAGGTAGTTTGTGTAGTAACTACATCTTAATCTGTGACGATCACGCCATGCGTGTAAGGGGCTTAATTTGTTTTGGCTATCTTTGGCTCGACTTTGATGCAAATGTTCTACGAGTATGTTGGTTGATTGAAAGTTGTTAGTTTGGGTAGCCAACGCTTAATTGTTACATCCCATCATTCTGTTATCTATCATTCGCATATTAAAGAATAAATATGACTTACTGTTTTTGTAAATATGTATTAACTTCAGACTAAATATAAGACTCATGTCTGTAAGCCCTACGGGCAAAAACTAAAGGATCGCTACATACATTTTAGTTGTAAATAGTTTTAACTTCTATGACATTTTATGATACCACCAATGTTTATAGACAAATAAATCATTCATTCATTCATTCATTCAAGAATTCCCTAATTATGTTTTTTTTTATTTATTTAAAAACTAGATACCCCCCGCAGTGTTAAGTTAATCCGAAGTAAAAAATATTCTATGTGTTAATCCAACGTATAACCTATATTCATCGTAAATTTTATCAAAATCGGTTCAGCCGGTTGAGCGTCAAGAAGTAACAAACAAACACACACACACAAACTTTCGTATTTATTATATATGTAGGATTGTATAATCTTATTAATAAAAGTTATTTGAGTACAATTGTACACAGTGTACGAGTATATGTGTTCATAATTAATATTATGTAGCGCCTGTAGCTCGGCTAGCTAAGAAGATCATCGAAGCAAAGAATAGATCTATACGGACTGTGTTTGGATGGGTGACCATAAACATGACTGTCGTTTTAAAAAAAGTGGTATTTTCTTCAGAGCCTTACCGTGGGTCGAATAATAACTATATCTATACAATGTACCAATTGTACCAATATTATAAAGAATAAAAGTTTTTGTAAGTTTGTTAGACGCTAATAATCTCCAAAACTACTGGACCGATTTGAAAAATTCGTTCACTGTTGAAAAGCTACATTATTCCTGACTAACATAGGCTATATTTTTTTCCGAAAATATTAGAGATCTTTACATAAAATGCAATAATGTGACAAAAACAGCCCTATACATATAACGCTAGCTAGCAAGAGATAAACACAATTTCTATCAACATACCGCTTATTTTTAACAAAAATTGCAGAAAAAAAAAGCTGATGATAATGATGATAGAGGTACTTCAGTTGGGATGTTGTTTAAACACCCTGAAGTCGAGAGCAGTCGTTAGCAAGCTTGTTCCCCGGCGACGCTTCACATGCACTTCACATACATTGCTGGTTGCTTATTACTGTTTGTACTTCTAGTAGAGTGATAACAGGCAATGGATATAATAAAATCTGTATTGCATTTAGCTATCTGTATAAAGTTGTAATTGTTTACTTCACATACATTGCTGGTTGTTTAATACTGCTTGTGCTTCTAGTAGAGTGATAACAGGCAATGGATATAATAATATCTGTATTGTTTGTATTTAGCTATCTGTATAAAGTTGTAATTGTTTAAACTGGTCTTATTCTTCTGTGAATCAGCTACGAGGCTTAGTTTGAGTGTCAAGAGTTTTCAAGCTCCCCAAAGGCTTCTCACTTGGCTTAACGACTGCCTGTATATCAAGACTAATTCGGAACCTACAATTTAAGGTGTCATCCGACCCACGGTAGTGCCCTGATGAAAAAGCCACTTTTAAAAAAATGGTCTTGTCATCCATCTAAAGACTGTCCGCATCGATCGTTGCCTAACTTCAATGATCGCGTCAGATCACCTTAGTTATGCGAGCTATCCACGCTACAATACCTATATAGGTATAATGCGTGGCCACACTAATCTGTTTGAAAACTACATTGGCGTAATTTTTACCATGTCGGACTACCAACCAGAGAGTCCCGGTTTCGATTCCTGGCACGGCCAACATCTTTGTGATGAGCTAATTTGTTTGCTGTCGCTCTGGGCGTCTATTATGTATCGATATAAAGTATTTACGAGTATGTGTGTATAAAATATGTCAGATGTGTCAGCTACCATATCACAAACTAGAAAAGGTTTAGTATGGGGCTAACCAGCTGTGTGTATAAATAATCCACAAAAGTCATCTACACTAATATAAAGAGGAAAACTTTGTTTGTTTGTTTGTTTGGTAAATAAGACAATGAAAAAATCATCAGTAACTTCAAACTAGGCATGCTCTCACATGATCACTCTCCGCCAGAGTATCACTTATGGAACCTTTCTGATCAAATGCCTAGCTGTAAAATTAAATATAATCCAGCCAGCAATGTAGACCGCGCAAGTCTCCACAGTCAATGGAACAATAGACAACTGTGCGACGAGTGAAATATTTCTCAAGTGGTTGCACTTTCCCTCTCCACATTCAGTTGTCTTGCTACTGAGAGGGATGGGACGGATAATGGCTTGGAAATGGCCTGATTCTGATGCTCCATTCCGCGCAGTACACAGAAATAAACAGGTGTACAAAGCGGACAAGTAAATAAAAAAATCAAAATCAAATCATTTATTAACCTTATGTAGACTACTTTTGGAATACACGGCACGTCATTTACAAAAAAAAAACATATATTTTTTAGTAAAATCACAATTAAGGTGAACAATAAAACTATACTTAAAAATAAAATTACAATATCTATTTTATGTCACTGAATTTTATTCATATAAAATGTCAAGAAGATGTTTTTATTAATAATCTTTTCATCTCCGAACTAATTACTACTATGTATAAACATGTCAAAGCTTAAATTACTGCAATGTCAAATTTTCAATAATGTCAGATTTTTTAAATATTAAGTACATATAAATGTCCATTCAATACAATTTTAATTCAGCATATCATTTACATTAATATTGGTGTACATAATGGAACAGGTTAGGTGTACACATTGGAATAGTTTGGTGTACTTTTCTGAGTTTCTACCTATGTTTCCTGATAAATACCATATGGTCTGCAAATCCAGTGAGTACCTAAATAAATTAAGTCTGTGATTCTCCAGTCAAGTTATAGGATCGACTATCAAAGTATGTTAAAAAGCGGTAAAAGCGGAAGTGGATGAAGACGACTTGCCCAAGTATTTACTTGAATCAAAAATAAACTTATTATTAGATTACGGTGACAGCTCGGTAGGTATGCAGCGTGGGTTCAATCCCGGGGGCAAATGAGCTCAAGCTTTCAGTGATGTAAAGCATCGTGAGGAAACCATAACATGGCTTGTTCTAGTGCTTGCCTGATTAGCAATCACCCTCAAATTAAAAAACCTATCGTCAAGCACATAATCTTGTTTTTCGGCAGCCTTTGAGAGCCAGTGATTCCACATCAGCCATGCTTCACCTCAGTCAATTTTATAATGTCGAAAAAAATATTTATTTCAATAATGTGTGACATGTAATTGTTTAATATTATCATTATTTTATTAATATTGACATCATTGCATATTGACATTTTTTAATTTTTAATTTTTGACTTATAATTGAATAATTACACTGGTCTACAGTGGTTTTGTTGCCTTTGATATGATGATGATTTTGGGTCTGTTTATACACACAATTCAAGAAAATATCAATGATTTTGTAAGATCTGCTTACAATTTTGACAATTAATAGTTCAAAATTCAATTTGTAGAAACGAGCAAATTTAGTACTTTTACGAATATATTCGTAATCTGGGCACTTAAAAACGTAACAATTTGCGATGATATCCAGGGCAACAAAAAAATAAATTTTTTGTAGAGCTGTGTTATCAATAAATTGTTTATCTTGTTTATCTGTCGTGTTTGTTAGTCAAATACTGTGTAAAATGGGTGCAAAGAAATTAAAATCAATACAAACTAACCGCATGTAAACTAATTCTATAAGCAGAGCGAATCTAAGCCCGGTAGTCCATACATGTCATATCACTCGGTTTCCCTTTCACTGCTGGAAAGCCGTGTCTAATTCCTTACAATAACGCCCCTTCTTGTGACAACCAGACAGACAGACAACCGTTGCGAATCTGATTTTATTTGTGGATAAGCAACATGAAAGGATATTAATTATAAGTTTTTTTTTACCGTGCCTCTAAGTTATTTCTTTGTGTACTTTCTTAGAATTGGTTGCCTTAAAGAGATCGCTTTTAGCTATTTGCTAAAGGTGGGTTTGGGGTGGGCCAGTTTAGGCATTAGATTTTAAGTTTAGTTTAAGTTTAAGTTCTATAGTTCTATAAGTGTTTTGTGTATTTCTTTTTGGTGTGTGTCAACAATAAAAAAGTACAATAGAAAAAATATTTTCTTCTGTGGAATGCAAACCTTTGGAATTCTCTTCCTGAATTTCTGTTTCCTGGGACCTCTGTTTCCTGTACCACCTGGGGTTCTTCAAACCTAGAGTTAATAGGTATTTTCTAGGTAAGCGTTAACATCGTAGGCCATAGCATTGTTTAACACCAGGCAAGCTGTGGTCAAACGCAAACCTATAAGTTATAAAAAAAATATGGTCAAAGTATATACAAGTCCATGTGTAACAATTCAGTCGTTTGTACACAGAGGATTAACAAACATAAAAAAAAACAAAATCGTTTATTTTGGGCAAAGGTTACATAATATGAATAAAAGTAATAGGAATCCAAAGGCTCCCAGAGAGTAGTTTTAAAAACTGTGATAAGGGAGCCAATGGCTTCTCCCAAGCTTATTCTAAGGTAACAGTGAAGTTATGCTAAATTACTATACTATAATGTAAGATAACTAGCTGACGCGGCAAACGTTGTTTTGCCTCACTTAGGGTTATGAAAAATAGATAGTGTACCTAATATATGACACATTCGTAGATTTACCATAGCAGCGCCATCTCCTTGATTACTTGCTCAACCCAGTCGAAAGGTATCGACATCATTGAGGACAAACATTGTGCACGAGATTTATATATAATATTAAGATTAGATTTACGCTGTTTATACTAAAATAGACTAAAGCTACAATACTAATACTAATATATTACCAGTAAACATTGTGTGTGTGCGCGCCCGCGCGTGTGTGTGTGTGTGTGTGTGTGTATGCATGTCAGTGTGAGTTACTATACTTTAAGATGGTCCAAATAAGTCTTGTAGCATTTTTTCCAAACTTTAATAATTAAGTTACTTTAACCATAACATAGTACCGTAACATAGAGGCTGAAATACTAACAAACGCGCGCTAAAAACTGAATACAAACTTTTGCTATGATCAGTTAAATTCCAAGTCACAAATTCTGGAAATTTCCACGCGCCAGCCGGGTTAGCTGTTATTTATAAACCGTAACCGGGTATACATTTGCGGGGATTTAGCCGGGTGTTTGCTCCGCTCGGGGTTGATAGGGAAAAATTACGGTTTAATGAGAGATGAGGAGGGTACTGATACTGCTCTGCTGGCCTTAAACACTGCCGGCCCGTTAAGTTGGCATATCCATCGAAATAAGCTACAAAACTAGCTGCAGCGCCTGTGGCCGATATGGCTACAGCTAGTTTTGTAGGTGGCATTTTCACATGGGCGCTACCATGGGTTGGGTGACACGTTAAATTGTAGGTCACGGCTGTTAGCGTGTGTAGCGCTGCTGTGTTGCGACTTGTCGCGCGCATTTGACACTGCAGATCACGGCCTCATTGCAAACAAGCTGAAACACTACGGTATCCGTGGTCCGGCGCTGTCCATACTGACTTCCTTCATGTCCAAACGTACGCAGATGGTCGTAGGTGATAGAGGCCGCGCTATATCATCCGAGCTAGAGAATGCAATGGGCGTTCCCCAAGGCTCCTGCTTATCCAATACCCTGTTCAGCCTTCTTCTTAACGACTTGCCTGGCGCAATAGGCGGTGCTGAGATTTTCTTGTATGCAGACGACGTCGCGGCTGTAGTTACGGCGCCGACACACACGCAGCTAGAGCAGAAGCTTAACTCGGTGGCGAATGATCTTGACGGGTGGTTTAGATCGAACGGCTTGGCATTAAATAAAGATAAAACTTGTTTTCTGAGCTTCAATTTAAATGGTCACGCAACAAAATCCTATTCGGTAGTAGTAGGCCAAACTGCACTCCAGCAGGTGTCCTGTACAAAGCTTCTCGGGTTTTATCTCGATAGTGGGCTAACGTGGGAGACGCACATACACGATGTGTGCGGGAAGCTGTCGAGCTCATGCTTCGCGCTTCGGCGGCTCGCGAGCACCGCCACCCGCAGCGTCGTGCGCTCCTGCTACTTCGCGACTGTCCATAGCGTAATCACGTACGGGTTAGAGTTGTGGGGCAACGCTGCCGATAGAGATAGAGTTTTTCGCATGCAGAAACGCGCCATACGTGCCATTTGCGGGGTTCAGAGCGACGTCTCCTGCGTTGAACTCTTTCGAGACCTTGATATATTGCCTCTACCATGTGAATTCATATATCAAGTTGCACTTTTCACACACACGCACCTTGAATTATTTCAACGCAGGGGTGCTAATAAAACGTGGGATCTACGTAGCAACGTGAAGAAGATGCAACTGAAAACGCCGGATCATCGACTTGTGAAATTGGAGAGGTCCGTTTACGTGTTGGGGCCCGCGATCTACAACCGCGTACCTGCGACTGTCCGGGATGCACCTTCCACCGCCAGCGTCAAGACTAGACTCAGGGTTTGGCTATTAGATAAAACTTTGTATAATATAAATGATTATCTAAATTTGAAAATTGACATTTAAATTGACAATTTGACATTTGATTCATATCATATACTTTTGTATTGATATTATATTAGATACTAGAATTAGTAGTGAAAATTGACATTATGATTAATATCATATACTATTGTAATGATATTACAGTACTAGAATATAATTAAAAATTGACATGGATACATATCATATACTTTTGTAATGATATCATATTATTTGACTTGTAACTTTGGTGTTATCAATAAATGATTTGTATTTGTATTTGTATTTGATTTGTATTTGTTAGTCTTAGAACAAGCAGTCGCCAAGTTAGCGGCCTTCGGGTGGCTTGAAAACTCTCGACACCAGAGCTTGGCCACTATATGAAAAAAACAAAACAGCATCAGTATGTATGTTTGCAGTAGAGGTATCCCGCGGGAGGTCACGGCATGGGGGGAGCGGAGGGGGAGGGGGAACAAGCCAGATTCCCGATACAATCAATATTAGATTTGCAAAAATGTATGGGTTGATCCTATTCTATTTTCTACTATTGTTAATACAAATTCATATATTTATTATGGTTTACATAACAGAAACCAATCAAAATAATAACCAAATTAAATTCATTTAGCAGAATATTTATGGAATTCAGTTAGGACATTTAAATTAATTGTACACCATGAACACTCTGAAACCGCAATAAATTATTTGACTTTGACTTTGACTTTCCCTGCACGGCCAACATATTTGTGCTGAACCAAATTTGTTGGCTGTCGGCTATGTATGTATGTATGTATAAATGTAGTATATCAGTTATGTTAGCTACCATAACACAATTTAGAAAATGGTTCAGTATGGGGTTAACCAGCCGTGTGTGAAATGTGTCCTAATATCTATTTATTATTTATTCTATTCTATCTCACCAAACTTCAAGGGTTATATATAATTAATAACCGTACCGTTCTTCCAAATCCAACCGATGTGCAATATCGGCATCCCGGAGTTGTATGGTAGTTAATGCAAATCTAATAATGATTGTATCGGGAATCTGGCTTGTTCCCGCCCCTCCCCTCCCCCCAAGCCGTGACCTCCCGCAGGATACCTCTACTGCATACATACATACTGATGCTATTTTGTTTTATCTTCATATAAGCTTAGTGGCCAAGCTCTGGTGTTGAGAGTTTTTAAGGCGCCCTAAGGCCTCTGACTTAGCTTAACAACTGCTTAACCTAAGACAAGAGAACAACCGGGACCTACAATTTAACGTGTCATCCGACTCGCGAAAGCGCTCAGATGATCGTGCCCCTTTAAAAACGTCAGTCTAGTGCTTGGTCACCCATCCAAACATCGTCCTACGACTTTTAGGTAAGCGTGCCACACCGTAGACTACAGCGCATCTTAACATCAAGCAAGCTGTAGTCAAACGCAAACCTATCAAGGGGAAAAAATAATAGTAAATTTCAAATTCAATATGGCTGGAAGCTCACAATCTTCTAAACAGCAATAAAATATAGTAATTGCAAATTATTATTGTGGCTAGTAGTTAGTAAAGCTTTCGGCCTGGTTTGCTGGAAATGCGGGTTCGAATCCCGCTGCTTGTGATATTTTGGGTTGCTTTTCTTAAAATCTTCAAGATTTTTTGTTGGGGATTTCCAAAATGTCGGTACTTTACTTTGTATACTTGTTATTTCACGTACATAAGTAATTGAATTATTTCAACCCATTTGAAATCTAAGTGAAATAAAAATTGAGTTTCTTTCGGTTCTGTAAACGCTTAGTCTAATATATTTTATTATTATATTACGATGCTGGAGTGGCGTAATACATAATACATAATATAAACCTTACTTTATTTACACAATGTCAGTATTTGCGTGTGTATCTTTAAGCTTGCGACAGTGTAATGGAGTTCCTTTATCATGGGAAGGCTTTTAACAGGGATAATAAAAGGAAGTGCGTTAAGGGGACCGCCTTATTTACTTGTTGGGGTTCCGTACAATCGATACTCTTAGTACAAGTAAACAGATCTACGCCAGATGACAATTTGAAGTTAATGTAAAATACAGTTCATGGCTCTATATCTCATGATATTAAACATGAAATTACAAATTTAACTAATTTATTACTGTCTTTCATTTGACCAGTGACACATTGGCCATGTTAGAACTTGCCTAGTTTATGTATATAGGTGATGGAAGACATTGTTACAAGCTCTGTATGTAAATAATTGAACTACTTTTAATTTTAATAAGAACAATTAACTTTGGAATTACTTGCCGAAATCCCTGTTCCCCAATTATTATAATCAGCTAATAAATAATTAATGAATAAATCCTAATTATATAGCGGTTTTCAACCCGAGAGTGAACCGGTTCCTTCTGGGTAAGCGCGATCCACAGTAAAGCTCAATATCACTTACCATCAGGTGAATTGTGGTCAAGCGCTAACCTAATAAGAGTATAAAAATATTAGCTCTCAATTTCAATTATTTCATTACAAGACAAAAATATTAAAATTGTAATCTTATCTTCCTTTGAGCTCGATTTTTGTTGCCAAAGGTCCCTAAAAAATAAAAATTCCCTTAGAGCAATAATGTTTTATTCCAAACGGATTATCTCCGGGAGCAAGGCTGCGCTAAATCAAGTTATTGATAACAACCCTCTTTGCTTCGGGCAATCAAAATTATATGGGAGCCGACATTATATACTTTATGAACGCTTCTGTTGACAACCTGCCATAGATATACAAGTATGTCTAGATACTGATACAACGTAACAACTTTAAAATTAAAAAAATAAACATTTTATCTAAAAATAACAAAGATAGCAGAAAAAAAGGGAGTCGTCACGGGACGCCTGGCAGATGTGAAACATCGACATTATTTTGTATAAGTAATATGGAGAAAAGAACATAAATTGTGATAGGAACTAAATATGTCATAAAGATAAAATAATATATTACGATTTTTATTCCAGACAACGATGACTATTTGTTGAATAAACATTTATTTTCATGAAATACAAAAAAACGAATTTATTCTAAATCGTGACTACGTAATTCGTCACCGTCGTGGCGACGCGTCGCAACGGCATGCGTCGCCACGCTAGAAATCGGTTTTACGTGCGGGTATAGATGTTTATAGATGGCCAGAAAGAGACGGCACGTTCTGAACCACAGACAAAACAAGTAAAATCACGTCAAATATGGAATGTGCAGGCAGTTTTAGATGTGACACAAGTGAGTGCTGACTAAAGTCGCTTATATTTTCTACATTTGACGTGATTTTAGTTGTTTTGACTATGGTGCAGAACGTGCCGTCTCTTTCTGGCCACCTAAGATGAAAAGAGACGGGGCCTCTTTAAATTAAGTTTAGTCGCGTGTGCCGCTGAATCGCCACCAATAAATAAATGTATTACAAGTTTTTTTTCTACAATTCAATATCCAGATAAAAGACATTGAAAATGTTACCCGTGATTGTAAACCCGTAAAGTGGTGGTCCCGAAAGACCGCCCGAAGCTGTCCCCGGTACTAATGGCTGTAGGCGGCTATAACTAATAGTACCCTGCCATTAAGGCTTCATATCAGCCAAACAGTTTTCCCTCATCGTTCGAACCATAAAGGCTTTAACAGCTATATCGAAATCCAGATTTGAATGTGTACCTGCCTTTAATGGCACGGCGGGGTGGGGCGTAAGAAGTAAGGTTAAGCGTTATTGTTTTTTTGTTATCGAAATTCTTTATTAAACATACACATACTAGCTGACCCGGCAAACGTTGTTTTGCCTCACTTAGGGGTATGAAAAATAGATAGAGTAGCTTAAATGACACGTTCGTAGATTTACCATAGCAGTGCCATCTATTGATTACTTACTCAACCCAGTCGAAAGGTATCGACATCTGTTAGAATCATTTGGAGGTAACAGATAATTGTGACTGTCAAATAATAACAGACAATTATTAGCAATAAATTAAAATTGCAACTATAATTTGAGATTTAAACTATTATATCTCTCAAGTTGGATCGAACTGCACATGGTGTGCGAATTTTATTATAATCGGTTAAGTGGTTTAGAAGTCCATTGTGACACGAGATTTATATATATTAAGACGAGATTTATATATATTAAGATTAACAAAGTAAAAGATGGACACTCTCCTTACTTTAACTTATCCTAATTATTATTGCTACTTACAGACTACTTATCTTTCTTAGCTCTTAAAAACAAAGTTTGAAAAAATTACATGTAAATACGCTAAACACTAACCTACATTACGTGGTATTGACGCAAGTTGATTTGCTTACCTATTGTGCCAGGTTCACATTTTGAGCGTTATTACTCGTATTGAAATTCAAATACCATTTATTACGACTATTTTTTCAAGTCATATTATAAAATCATAAGCGTTAAATAAATAAAAAATAACATTATATTTCAAGAGACAATGCAAAAAAATCTGTACCAGCTAAAAAATTATATAGTTTTTTTTTCGTTCTCTTTACTAGGCAGGCGGGTGAAACTCCGGCCTATGGCAGAGCATGACTAGTCTATATATATATAACTGGCTCTCAAGGAAGCAGACAGAACATATCACTAAGCCTCTGGTAGACGGTTGGTGACATTTCTCAACTTGAAGGTGGTTACTACCTTTTATTACTACCGCTGCTCTCCGCGCTCAGGCCGCTGTCCGCATTCCGAGCGGACCCACCTCAAGGGGGTCCCCCCTTGGTTGGTTACTACCTAGGCAAGGATTTGAAAAATGCCCTACTACTATACTGTGGTTTTTTTACGATGTTTTAATTCGCTGAAAGCTTCGAACTTATTAGCAGGGATCGAACCCAAGGCTTTTGTAATGTCTGTTTTGAAAAAGTGTATGGACTCAGACAACTCAACGCGGCTATGTAAGTGTGTGAGTTGACTTGAGATTTCATAAAAAGTATTCGTTTTTTTCGATTCGACTACACATTCGAATTCCACTTATAAGAAGTCACCTATACAAGAAATAATAAGAAATTGACTCCGAGTCAATTATGACTCGAGTTTTACAGAAAACGCTTGAAAATTTATGTCCATTTAAATATTATCCAAGTAAATATTTATGCACCAATAAATAATTTTGTATTTGTATTTGTATTCACTTGCATAATACAATAAACGTGGGTACGAGAAAGTGAAATTTCTTCAAAAGTTTTCTTTATTGTTGTTCGTAAAACCGCTTCAGCTTATGTCTTACACCGCCAACAAAGGTCCAGTTAAAATGGCTCCGCAGTTTTCAGAGAACATTTGAATGGGAACGACTTCATTCACGTAACTGCCGCGATTTCATCTTCATACAGGCTGTGCCGCGTGGCTTTACTCGGGGGTTTGGTAAGCTTTATTTTTACAGACATTTGACCATAGGCACACGAATACGCCACACCATGGCCTGTTATAGAACATAACTTATCTGGAATTATAGATATATGTATAAATATGTATATAATATTAGCTAAATATTGAAACTTTAACTTATGTACAACACGATCATGCGAGATGTCATAATGTTTATCAATGTACACAATCAGGAATAAACACTGAGAAGGACTAGGTATCAAGACATGACAAATAAAAACCTATACGAGGCATTTTCAAAAGAATATTAAAGAATATTTCAACGTGACATTAAATTTATATACCATAGATATGATAAATTTATCTATTCCATATTCAATTTGTACATATTAATTTAATTTTATATATTAGTTTGTGCTTAAAACTGTATCGTAGTAGATAAAATATTATTAACCATTAGGACGTACCATTAAATATGTACAAATCACTACATAATATAAAACAAAGTCGCTTTTTTCAGTCCCTATGCCCTTTGTATGCTTAAAAATCTTTAAAACTATGCAACGGATTTTGATGCGGTTTTTTAATAGATAAAGTGATTCAAGAGGAAAGTTTAAATGTATTATAAAATCCATTAATTAGTGGAGAAATACTGTTATTTTTGAGGTTTATAATGTGATGTCGTTAATTATAATTTTTTTCCGCTTACTACTATTTATCAAAATAATGTACTAATTATTTGTACACATTGAAAAGGTCTACAAAAAACTCCACGATGTTTTTCTGTAGTGTATTTAGTATCAGCATTGCACCCGTGCGAAGCCGGGGCGGGTCGCTAGTTGAGCAATAAATTATTCTATCTAAAGCATAGAACCTGAAAAATACAAACAGACATTCAGACGCGTTACATCTTCATATTTAATAATATTTCAGATTTAGAGCGACCGCTGACGACGGCTGTGTTTTTTGCCACCACAAAGCTCTCAAAGTGCACAAAACGAGTTTTTGGCCATTTACGAAGGAAAAAAGGTTTTGTACCCCTTTAACGGCATTGAATCGCTTTCCAGATAGTATAGTTATGCCGTCGCTAGCTATCATCCAGTTTTTACTCTCTTCTCTTGTTCTTATTTTCTTCCCTCGCTCATTGGAAGGGTGCTTAGATTATATATGTACCTTATATCTCTAGCACAATTATTCATTCAATCAGTAAGTTTAACATTGGCATTTCCATCTGGCCGCTACCGTAGGTCGGATGACACGCGCGTTCCACCTTATCATCACAATATCGCTTACCATCAGATGAAATCTGATCAAGCGCAAACCCATCATAGTATAAAAAAAAAACTCTTAACACCAGAACATGGCAGAACTACAAAAATCACCTGACCAAAGACTTTCCGCGTCGACCGTTGCTTAACTTCAATGATCAAGTCAGATCATCCTAGTTATCCCAGCTTCAAACGTTTGATCAAATATAAGTATATACATTTTTGATCGAAGCTTCAAGCCTGTGAAAAGTCATTAGTGCTATTTACACTTCTCCTTCTGCTTCGTATAAGCTAAGTGGCCAAGCTCTGGTGTCGAGAGTTTTCAAGCCGCGCGAAGGTCTCTTGGTTTTACGACTGCTTGAACCAGGACTAACAGCCGGGACCTACAATTTAAGAGTTAATAAGTATTCTCTAGGTAAGCGTGTAACATCGTAGGCGATGGTTATAACACCAGGCAAGCTGTGGTCAAACACAAACCTATAAATAAATCTTAATATATATAAATCTCTTGTCACAATGTTTGTCCTCAATGGACTCCTAAACCACTTAACCGATTATAATAAAATTCGCACACCATGAGCAGTTCAATCCAACTTGAGAGATAGGATAGTTTAAATCTCAAATTATAGTCGTAATTTTAACTGTTATTATTTGACAGTCACAATTATCTGTTAACTCCAAATGATTCTAACAGATGTCGATACCTTTCGACTGGGTTGAGTAAGTAATCAATAGATGGCGCTGCTATAGTAAATCTACGAACGTGTCATATAAGCTACACTATCTATTTTTCATACCCCTAAGTGAGGCAAAACAACGTATGCCGGGTCAGCTAGTATATAATAATAAACCGTCCCTTAACTTTGATGATCGCATCAGACCACCCTAGTCAGTCGAGCTTCAAGCCTAGGAAAACTCAGTAGCGTTATCTACGCTAGTTACTTCGCTAGTATTTAATATCAAGGTTCTTTATGTTTCAGAAACTACACGTGGTAAACTATTGTCCCTGATAAACATATTTTCCGCCTCTTTAGGTAGTTTGGACTAACTCGCCTGCGTAGTTTGGACTAACATTAATTACTTCTATACGCGATAATTGCCATAAAAATGTTTTAATGACAGGTAATGTGGGAAAACTTTGGGTAGTTTGGTGGAAATCTTTATATCAGGTAGGTTTTTTTTTTAGGAGTTTCGTACGTAAGTAAGCAAAAAAGTAAAGCTGTAAAAAAGACTGTAATAAAATCTGATAACTACAAGTAGATTTACTAACTGACCTAAAAAGCTGTTTGCGTTAGTATTTAGGGTCCCGTATCAAAATAGTAAACAACGGGATGCTATTAGTAAAATATCGTTGTCCGCTTGACGACCTCGTTGGCGTAATGGTTACCATGCCAGATTGCCAATCAGAAGGTTCCGGGTTCGATTACCGGCATGACCAACGTGTTCGTGCTGAACTAAATATGTATCTATATAAAATATGTTTGTATGTATGTATATGTAACATATCAGCTGTGTTAGCAACCATAATACGAACTAGAAATGGTTCAGTATGGGGTTAACCAGCCGTGTGTGAAATGTGTCCTAATATTTATTTATATATTTATTTATTTTCTATTTTATTTGTAAAGGTAAGCATCTGTTTATTACTCGTAAAATAAAAATAGATGTAAACAAATCTTCAACAAAAGCTTTCCTGGAAATTATAGTTAGTCTTTTATAGCGTATAGATAGGCTTCATAAAAAGCTTTGTCGAAAACGGCAATAAAATTAAACAATGATAGCTATAAAGCAAACTAACAAACGAGCAGAAGAAAGGTTATTTTCGTCGTCGCCTTATGAGTCTCCCTTACCCTCCCCGGGGGGAAGAGGGACCCCTGGACTAGTAGGGTGACCATTTTAACACTGGGTTACAAGAATATGAACTATCAAACGCTACATCGCAACTCACCTGATGTTAAGTGATGTTGCGATCTAGGGTGGAGCGCGCTTGCTTAGAAACCGACTCACTCTCGCCTTGAAGACAGTGAGGTTATAGTTCAGAGGGAACAGGGATTCCGGCAATGAGTTCCACAGTTTAATGTTCCGCACAAAATATGTACAAGCGAAACGCTTCGTGCTGATTTTTGGAACTCCAACTGTATAGCGGTTCAACTGTATTCAATAACTCAAACAATACTAACCGAAAATACAAATAAATTTTAAAGGCTTCATCATAATTTTCTAATTATGTAGGAATACGAATATTATACATATTTTAATGTACCTGGTAAATATACTCGCACCTAGTTGTTTTTTAGACGCTAGCAAAAAGTTTTTTACCAAAAAAAGCTCAGATCGTAACAAAAATAAGGGAAACGTTGTGCTAATTTTGATAACTTCCAACTAGAAAGATTTATCCGGAAACTTTTCTACGATTTAGAGTCAGTACCGATAAGTAACAGATATATCACCCACCTTTGTTTTTCGTGGAACTGGGCCTTCCCTCTGAGTTATTGTCCTCTTACCTCACGACGAGGCCCGTCCAGGGAAGCGCAACAATTCGTTGTATAATTTATAATTTAATTTAGTAATAATCATTCAGCATCATGGGCCTTTATACATCTTCATCAGATGATTTAATCAATAACACGAATTAAACCAATTACATTAAATATCTAAAATTCAATTCATTAAAATAAAATACATTCGAAAACTTAATAAATAATTATTAATTAAAATTTCACAAAATATCAGAATCGCGTGCAACTTGCCAAAAAATATATCACAACCTGGTTAGTGGTCAAGGAATGCGTTGAAACCAGTCATGGCGCGACAAATCGGGCTTTTTGCTCTAGCGTTAGTATGTCTGACAGGCACATAAAACAAGTCACGTAAAGACAAGTAATTTTATCTATACAAACTCGTAATTTGCGAATTATTTTAATTCATTCTGTTGATTTATTTGATAAATAAATTTATAGACATGTTTCTTTATATTTGTCAAACAACTGAATATGTCAAAATTAAACTAAATCTACTACAGTTTACAAGTTTTTAGTTAGTAGATAGTTGTTATTTTAAGTTAATATTGTATGTTCATTACGACAATAAGACTGATGTCACCTAATCACTACTTTAAGATCTCGTCATTGTACACAATTATGCAATAAATATATTCTTATTCTTATACAGACGCTGAGCTAGGGCCGGATTTGTGGCACGTATATGTTCTCTCTTCTTTTTCTATCTTTTATGTTTCTTTGTAGTTCGTCTCACAAAATATATGTTTCTTTCTTTCTAAAATATTGCTTACTAAAACTTAAAATGTTGTGTACCCCTGCAGACGTTCAATCACGGCTGCAGCAGTTATCCATACCTGACTGAGTATATACTGTTACGACATCCGTATCAACTTGTAAATAAGCCGCGACCAATGGATGTTATAGCTTCCCTTATTTAGACACCATTAAGCGGATTATCGGTTAACTTATGGCCTATAACCATATTGTACGCAGCACGGTTCACGGGCGTTTGCCTAATGGTACGGTTTTTGGGAATTGCATTTCCGATTGAATGTTATTTGCCGACAACATCGGAATTGTGGGATTGAGGGTTATACCGATTAATAGTTATGGCCACAACACTGACATAAATACTTGATGGTTCATTTGCATTTTTTTTTATTCTAGAATAAACAGTTTTATGAAAGAAAAATTCCTAAGATAATACTGTATACAAATCTAATCGATTATACTGTATAATACTATGTAAAATGAAACTGGTTTACGAAACTATATTGTATGAAGAAAACAGAACTTATGACACGAGACTATTTAGTTCTCAGTGTAAGTGCTGATCGCCATAATAATAAATACTAATACAGTGTAAACTCCATGTAACATCACTTGATTTAACGACAAACTCTCTAAAGAGTCGAAATCAATTGGCTTTAGTTGGTTTAGCTTGTATTCCATACAATGATGCATTCCTTTCATTTATCGATCAATCTCTAAAACACCATAGAAGACCAGTCCTTTTAATGTCGTTATATAGACACTGTAATTAATGTTCATAATCATTGTAATAATAATTTATCTTGATATACCTGTAATGTATATATTAATGTCAATAAATTAATATGAATTTGAATAAGTACGTATAGGGTCAGTTTTGCAGTTGAATGAAAGAATTACTGAGTAATTAACTAACCATGTAACGATGTCAATACCAATATTATAAAGAGGAAAGGTTTGATTGTTTGTTTAACGCGAATAGGCTCCGAAACAACTGGACCGATTTGGAAAATTCTTTCCCCGTTGCGAAGCTACATTATCCCCGAGTAGCATAGGTTTTACTTTGTTTCTCTTTACAATTGGGATTAGTCTATAGCCCGTGCGAAGCCGGGACTGACTGCTAGTTTTAAATATAATTATAAGTCAGCACAAATCTAAAGTTATCATCTAACATTAAAAAATGTTATTTTTCATTTTATTTTATTCTATAACTATAAGATATAACCGGTAATCTTATAACTATAAGATTACCGGAAAAAGAAACAATCTTACCACACAAAAATATTTTCGTCTTAATAAAATGTTTCTAACATCTGCCTTTTTCCGAAACAAATAAAAACAATTTCAATTAAAAATCTCCATAAAAAGTCGACTACAATAATTCAATCAGTAGGTACTCATTACGCTTCAGTCTTTTTGCCAATATTTCAGACAAACGAAGGCTCTCACAGGGAGTTGGGCCGGGACCGCAATTAATTCTACCATTGACACCACACGGATAAATTTACTGCAAACATAATTACAAATGGACCAGTAGGGAAAGAGATGAAGATGATTTTACCAAGAAAGAGATTTTTCTTCTTTTCTTATGGGTTAAATGTTCAAGCTCTGGTGTTGAAAGTTTTCAAGCCACCTGAAGGTCGAAAGAAAGAGATGTTAACCAATGATAATATTATACATAAATCTCGTGTCACAATGTTTGTCCTCAATGGACTCCTAAACCACTTAACCGATTATAATAAAATTCGCACACCATGTGCAGTTCGATCCAACTTGAGAGATAGGATAGTTTAAATCTCAAATTATAGTCGCAATTTTAATTTATTGCTAATTATTGTCTGTTATTATTTGACAGTCACAATTATCTGTTAACTCCAAATGATTCTAACAGATGTCGATACCTTTCGACTGGGTTGAGTTAGTAATCAATAGATGGCGCTGTACACCTAAGTGGGGCAAAACATCGTTTGCCGGGTCAACTAGTGACAATACTTAGTATTGTGTTGTGTACCGGTAGAAGAAATATCATCACCACCTTTGAAATTTCAAGTCTCTAGCTATTACAGACAACAGATGGACGGGTGGACAGCAAAATTTTAGTAAAGGGCCCTGATAGCACCCTAAAATAAGTACGCGACCCTAAAAAGACTTATATAGTTTAAGCCAAAGATTTGGCTACATCATAATTTGAATTGACTCAAGCAACCTAATGCTAAGTAAATTGCTTGGCTATAGCAACCACACTCAAGTTGAAAAAGCGTGTAGTGCCTGTAGCTCGGCTAGCTAAGGTGATCTGACGTGATCATCGAAGCTAAGCAACGGTTGATGCGGACGGTGTTTGGTTGTTTGACCATGCACAAGACTGTCGTTTCAAAAGTGGCATTTTCTTGGCACTACCGTGGTTTGGATGACACAAAAATTGTAGGTTCCGGCTGTTAGTCTTAATACAAACAGTCGTTAAGCCTAGTCAGAGAGGGCTTCGGGTAGCTTGAAAACTTTCGACACTAGATCTTGGCCTCTTACCTCATACGAAGAATAAGAAGTTGAAAAATCTTTCACCGTGCATCTAGCAGTGTGTTCCGGCAGACTCTTTCATAGCCAGATATTCCAGACTAAGCATGTTCCATCTTGGGCTAGAGTGTCGCTGACTCGTGCGGATTTGCGCCTAACTGTAAGGAGTAAAAAAAGTAACTCACTTCTCCCATTCACACAATAAATTAAACAAATCGTAAAACGCGTACTTACTTATAGAAATTGGGCCATCGACCCCACGTGTTCCGTACTTATGTGGGCTACATAACATTTACAAAGAGTCCTTTGATTCAAACTATAAACCTCACTTTTTACTTCAATAACAACCTAACTATTGACAACCCAGCTTTGCCAATTTCGACCTTATTTGCTTAGAATTAGGGTAGGTATTTGCGAGTGCTTGGCAAGGTGTTGTAAATTTTGGATCATATTTTTACTATGGCTGTTGAGTAATTCGGTAGTTAATCAGTAAACGTGTAAGGTTTATTGCACGCGTGTAATAATTATAGTTTAATTGCTTATTTGGTTTAGTGTATTGGTCCTTGGGTTTGAGTGCGTAGTTTGGTAATTCAGTGCTTTGATTTTGGTAGCTTTTTGTTATTAATTTTAGTAGTTTACCTATTAGTAATATTTCCGGGAAAGCTACACACCTTTGTTTATTAATCTACCGCCACGCAGAAATCTGTACCACAGATAACAGAAAAAGTAGATATGATACGACAGGCAAAAACATAAATAAATAAAAAACAAAAATAAGTACCTTCATTGTGCAGTGATTTACGATAACTAAAGTGTAAAACAAAAAAATTAAATTAAAAAGTAAAACTTACACACTGATCGCAAATACAGGAACAGAACAAAAAAAACGTTGAAACATCTGTTGTCAAGGACCTAACAGTGTTTTCCAGCAGCCTTTTTTGTGAACCAGTTATATCAACCTATGTCTATAGGTTGAAATTTCGTTTACGTCCCATCTTAGGCTAGAGTGTTTCGCCCTGCTGGTCAAATGCCTAGCTAGTAAGGAGTAAAAAAACATTGCCAAGTATCTCTGATCATACTTCGAGTACATCATAAGTGATGTTCTAATTACAAACAGATGTTTCGCTTGCCGATACGCCGCCGATGCGCTTGCGCAACTTTGTTTACTAGTACTTAGTCTATTGTGAGATGTTTATAGAGATGATTACACTTTAGCGTTGTTGCTGATTAAAAACGTATGACATTAATTGAGAGATTGAAGTTCAGACAGAGTTGAAGTTACAAACGTCTTTATAAAAATGCTTTGCGTCGACCTTTATTGTGAGGACTGCGAAGCGTTGGAGCTCTCTGCCTGAGTCTCTGTTTCCTGAGAGGTATCATCCGGGGTCTTCAAAAGTAGAGTTATAAGGTATTTTCTAGGTAAGCGTGCCACATCGTAGACTACAGCGCAGCTTAACATCAGGCATCGTGTAGTCCAACGCAACTTATTAAGGGTAAAAATAACCTTTCTTGTGTCAACTGCCAAACTTTGGAATTCCTTTCCGGGTCGCCTGTTCCCCAATAACTAAAATTTAGCGATTTTCAAGACTGAACCAGTTTCTTCTAGGTAAGCGTGCTCCACCGTAGACCTCAATATCACTTACCATTAGGTAAAGTTTTATGCATTCTTATGTTTTTTTTTTTATAAATTATAGTTATTTAGTGATTTTTTTACCATCAGATGAATTGTGGTCAAGCACTGACTATTCAGAGTAAAAAAAGACTTTGATGTTTAAGTTTATTTAGCTTAGGTAAATGCGTGAAACATTGGCGATGGCAAAAACAATGTTTTTTTATTCATAAAAAATATTTCTTAATATGTTTGCAATACAATATACAACTTATACATATTTAAATGTATTTATTGAAACCTCCTTATCTTGTACAAATTGTGGTAATACCAATTTTTTGGCTTGCAAGTTTAAAATCTGCCATCAAGAGTCAGCGGCTTTTGCTCAGCGGAAGTCTCATATAGATACAGTAACTTCAGACTATGCATGCTTCACCTTTCTCCAGAGTGTTGCTAACTAGTATAGTTACTCAACCTGCTAGTGAAAGCCAGGCAAATTGTAAAAATTGACCAAGTGCGTGTTGGGCTCGCGCATGAAGGGTTCCGTACCATTGTTGTATGGGAACCCCCCTTAAATATTTATTTTATTTCAATTGTATAATTTAATATATTGATAGCCAATTTATTTTTATGTACTTTGTGAAAATTTAAAGTGTCTAGCACCGTTATTGATATATAGCAAAAAAAAATAGAAAAAATACATGTTTGGTGTATGGACCTTCCTTAATATTTTTTTTATTTGTTGTTATAGTGGCACAGGAAATACATATATTGTGAAAGTTTCAGCTTTCTATCTATGACGGTTTCTGAGATACAGCCTGGAGACAGACAAACAGACAAACAACGGAGGCTTAGTAATAGGGTCCCGTTTTACCTTTTAGGTACGGAACCCTAAAAAAAGCTGCCTACAACAAAAAAAATACTATAATGAAACAAATTTGTGTATTTTTTTTTAATACAAATCAGGTGCAATCATCTCTGTACATTCCACCAAAGCAGAGCCACAACATTAAACCATAATGTTCCGAGTAAAATTTTAATAGGTAAAGGCGGTTCCACACCGGCACCTAGCCTACATCCATCATGTTAACTAATGTGCACGGGGCTTTAGTTCAGACAAAGGTTACCACTTTGCGGATCATTTATTACCATGTTTAATGATTCCAAGAGATTAGGCAAAAATAGAGGTGGGTTTTGTTTAGTTTTATTCTTTGTTTGTTAGAAGGCATATTGATGAATTGATTCACAGTGTAAAAATCAAATCAAAATCAAAAACGTTATTTGGCAAAGGTTACATGATAGTAATAAAAGTAATAGGAATCCAAAGGCGCCCAGAGTAGTTTTAAAAACTGTGTTATATATTAAGTTGATTCTACGGTTACTTTGGAGATGCCATTGGCTCCATTGATGTAAACTCCATATAACGTCACTCAACTTAACGACAAAGTCTCTAAAGCGTCGAAATCAATTGGCTTTAGTTGGTTTACCTTGTATTCCACACAATGTTACATTCTCTCCATTTAACGACCACTCTTTATAACGCCATAAAATGCATAGTCCCTTCAGTATCGTTATATAGAGTTTACACTGATTTAAGAGTGTTTCATTTACAACTAGCTGCTCCCTGCGATCTTACCCGCGGTATTCCGGGATAAAAAGTAGTCCATGTGTTATTACAGGGTCTAACCTATTTCATACCAAATTTCATTAAAATCGGTTAAGCCGTTTGAGCGTGAAGAAGTGACAAACATACACACACACTCACACACACTCTCACATTTATTATATTAGTAGGATGTTTAACATGTGACCCGATCCCATTCCATACTTATCATGACTGCTTCAAAAATTACGAGAAAACACTTAATATTTTTTTTTAACATAGTACAGCTACAAGGCGCGTAATCAAAGAAGTCATTTGTGTAGGGACGAGATCGAAGCAGGGGCCGTTTGATTAAAAAGCAGTCGTTTTCCCACTAAGCCACACTCGTAAGCCTGTGCCGTAAAATCCAGGGTTCCTTCACTTAACACTTAACATTATTTAAAATAAATTTAGTTACTTCATTGTAACGGATTAACAATTTGACACATGCTAAGCCAATGCATTTTTTTTTACACCTACCTCCTTGTTTGTTTTATTCGGAGCCTATTCTATACTGTAACACCCTTTCATACCAGTTCTCGCTTTTGCTACTTCTCGTACTTTCATTCTTCATTCTTTATCTTTCTTGTATCCATCTCCATTCATATTTATTATTAAGCCAATGCATTAAAAACTCTACCATTATTAATCCCAATATTATCTAAATTGTGTTTTGTCTTGTGTAGATTTACTTATAGGTTAAGGATTAACGGGACTGATATGCCGTGTATACCAAAGCCCCTTTACTAAAAAATAACCATTTCTATCAAAATTCGACGAAACCGAACGACAATCGAAACATTTCGGGCATATTCGGAGAATTAACAAAATAGTTTCCAGTGAAACGTTATAGATCGATTCTTTGTTGTCGTAACAATAATTCTACCTCGAAAAGAAACGTATTTAACTCACTAGCCACTAAGACTTAATTTATTAGCTGATCAAAGAAATTTTTCTAATCTTCACAGCTTTAAATAAAATTGGAAATTGAGCTTTGCGTATAGGTAAATAGAGATAAAATTCCAATTTCTTTTCTAATTTAATCGAACAACGTGCTACTAACAACTAACCTAATAAACATTTAGTTCTGTTTAAAAAAATAATGCTTATTTTTGTTCAATAAAGACTTTTAGAAAAGGAACTGAAATATTATTATGATAAAGTTCTAAATTCCAATCTGTGGAAGAAAATATGTAAACCGCTTAGAAGTGATGACAAAATAAACTACAACTGTTTTGTGAGTCACTACGAAATTAGGTTACAGCCATCGATATATTAAAAGGAAATAGATAAGCTTCCTTTTAACCTTACCAACAAAGCTTTATGTACCAGACAGACTGACAAAACATCCTTTTTTTTGTTACTCTTACACCTCTTTATCGCCCCCTATTAGTGTTTTGGAAAAATATTTAATGTATAAGCCAACCGAAGAAGACATGGATGGAGTGTGTGAATGAGGACATGAGAGAGAAAAGAGTGAGTGTGGAGACGACGCTGATAGAAGAGAGAGGAAGAATAACATGTGCTGTGTCAACCCCACCTAGTGGGATAAATTTACAACAGTTGTAAATTCATTGATATTTACTGACAAGGCAAGGAAGAAGAAAAGAAAGAGTACAGACATTTGATTTTCACTGTCTCACTTTCTGATCCGGCAAACGTGATTTTGCTTTAAGTACAGTTAAAAACACTATAATTGATGAGTCAGAGCGGGATGAAAAATTATTAAAAATAGGGGATCGTTCAATCCGGGTGTCCCTTAACACCTCCAAGTTTTTTTTTTATTGTGTTCAGTTAAAACCATTTTCAGATTTATCCACAACGAATGTATGTAATGTGTTTTAAAGTACCTACCTAGCGTCAGTAAAGTAGCTTCATTAACATCGCTTTATTACACAGCGTTAAAGCAGCTTTATTTTAAAGCATGAATCATCAATCATACAGTAAATGTATCACGGCACGTCAGTCCGCCAGACACATCGGATAACCTCCAAATGTTCGATAAATCAAGGAGACATCGCGAATGAGTGTTCAAAGTATATAAACTACAAAGATATGCTGTAGAACACTTCAAACTACAATCAATATGTAAAACCTATCTTCTTCTAATATATAAAATTTCCATGTCACAATGTTAGTAACCGTACTCCTCCGAAACGGCTTGACCGATTTTTACCAATTTTGATATGCATATTCAGTAGGTCCGAGAATCGGCTACTATCTATTATTCATACCCTGAGTAATTAGAGTTGTTCACCCATTAATATATATTTTTTTAACTTATTGACAATTTTTTTTGGTTTTATATTTTTATAATGTGGCATTAAAAATCCATACAACCTTAATTTTTTTTTATCACTAACACCTATTTTTATGGTCATTTTAGTAATTTAATCATTTATGAAAAATTATTTTAATGCTAAACAACGTTTGTTCGGTCAGCTAGTAATAAATAATATTATATAAACCTAAGCCTGTATTTAAATAATGCAATGAAAGATGTTAATGTACATTAATATTAAGATCTCTAGATTCACAAATTGTAATATTGCGCCAGAATTTGAATGTCTAAAGTATATTTGGAGACACTCAAAGCATAATAGTCGAGCCTGTTTCTCGAGAAAATTATTCCGTTTCAAAGATTGATTTTAAATAATAGATTTGCTTTTGGGAGCGGAATAAGTGGGGCTTAGTTGGGAAAGAATTTTATTCTTAATTCTTAAAGCAAAGAAAAAATAAATTAGGTACCTTAACCGCTGACTTAGGTTTAATCTACTCTTTGGAAGTTTTTTTTTTTATTTTTGTATTATTGTGTGGGTTTCTTTTAATATTTAATTTTAGTGTAGTCGATATAATTAATTTAACATTTGAATGGTTTAATGTAAATCAACACATATATTTTGAGAAACTGAAAAAAATTAGAATAATAAAATTTAAAGACCTATTCCAAAGACTGTCTAGAGGCCAATGTCATGCAGAAGTGTCGATCAGACACTAGCACGTTGGATCGACGACATAAAAAAATGTCGTGGATGAGGTGTGGCCTATGCTCAGTAGTGATAAATGACTTAAAATGATGATGATGACCGAAAATACTTTTTATCGAAGTTTTCATAAAAACGTAGCTAGTTATATACCCATACTGTACTTTTTTTTCTTTTTTAGGGTTCTTTTTTAGGCTTGCTCGATGTTAAGTAATATTGCGGTCTAGGATGGATCGCGCTTACCTAGAAGAAACCGGTTCACTCTCGCCTTGAAGACAGAAAGGTTGTAGTTTAGTGGGAACGGGGATTCCGGCAAGGAGTTCCTCAGCTTGACCGTCCGTACTATAAATGTGGATGCAAATCGCTTAGTACGAATTTTCGGCATTTTGTAGTGCTAAAGACCATCCTAAAGTTTAAAAAACCAAGTACCTAACAATGTGTTACAGCAGTCTTGCGAGGCTGTCTCTTCAGACTACAGGCAGGGGAAAAACTCAAAAGCAGGCAGCATTGCTTGGTTCCATAGTGGTGATAATTTATTATCAGATCAATATCATTAATATTATAAGATAACTAGCTGACCCGACAAACGTTGTTTTGCCTTTGGTACAGTTCACAACACTATTTGATCAGTTATCGAGCGGGATGAAAAATTATTAAGTTTCTAAAATGGCCATAAAAATACGGTTTGGTGATAAAAAAGTTAAAATTTTGGCTTGTATGTATTTTAAATGCCACATTATTAACAATTAAAAACAAAAATGACGTAAAAAAAAGTAATAATTTAAGGGTTATCAAGGGGTATGGAAAATAGTAGTCGATTCTCAGACCTACTGAATACACATGTAACATTTGGTAAAAATCAGTCAAGCCGTTTTGGAGGAGTAAGGTAACTAACATTGTGACATGGAAATTTTGTATAGTAGAATTAGTAAACCACCAAAAAGATAGGCTCCATTACGTTGGTAACCTAATATTTTCACCCTAATTCTTTTCCCTCAGTACATCCCGTCCACTTCCTTTTGATGGCATTGGTTCTGACACTTGATTATTTGGAAAATTATGCCAATCATAAAGAGCGGCGCGTTAAGATGGCATCCATAATGGACTGGTTTTGTCCAAGCCATTCAGGTCGTTGGCATTTCGAGGCAAACCTACTTGAAGTAGGCAATTACTCTTCCGGTGTTACGGAGGACTCTGAATGAACTCTGATTATTCAAAGGAGCTGATTTCTAAAGGTTCGGACTTTTATTAAGAGACAGGTCAAGGGTTGTGTGATTTGTGACAGGTTCCTCGTTCCGACTTTCATTTTGTGAGGGAATGTTGCCCCGGGTGGGTAGCTATTCTGATTTTGTGATGCTTTTAAGTTTTCAATTGGAAAATGCAATATATACGTACATTCATTTCCAAGCAGCAAAGTTGGTATTTGTACTTGTGATTTCAACAATATTATAAACGAAAAAAATTGTATATTATATAAATACTAGCTAACCCGGCAAACTTTTTTTTGCCTAACTTAGGAGTATGAAAATTAGATAGTAGCCGATTCTCAGACCTACTGAATACGCGTATAAAATTTGGTAATAATAATCGGTCAAGTTGTTTCGGAGGCGTATGGTAACTAACATTGTGACATGGAAATTTGATATATTAGATAGATGAACGTGTGTGTATAGTTTGTTATATAGTATTGTTACTTCTTCAAGATTAAATAAAAGGACCAAAAGACACAATTTAATGGAATCCTACTAATATTATAAAGGTGAAAGTTTGTATGTATGGATGTATGGATGTATGTTTGTTACTCTTTCACGTAAAAACTACTGAATGGATTTGAATGAAACTTTACCACAATATAGCTTATACATCAGAATAACACATAGGCTATAGCTTATACATCAGAATAACACATAGGCTAAAATTTTTGAGGTTTTTAATGTGAGGTCGTAAAAAAAACCCTTTTTTGCGCTTACATTGCAAACGCTGACTGAATCCTACAAGATAGATCAAAACAATTTACTACAGTATTGTACAACTTAAAAAGGTCTACAAAAAAGTCCGTGATGGTATATGTTTATCTCTTAGGAATAACCCACAATAACCATTTTTTATCCTTTACTTTGTACGAGAAATAATGGCTTATTTACGAAGCGATTTTAAGCAATACACTATTAATCCTTATCAAAATAAATTATTTCATCAATAAGAACAGTTTGTGTTGATAATATTTGGTCTTTGAATGATTAAAATTGGACGTTTGGTTTTGAAGTTATGGTGAAATTAAAATATTACGATTTCTGCTGCACGGCCCGTTGCGAAGAGGGCGTGTGCGGGGAAGGGGTGTTTAGATCTATGAGTAAGGTACCAGCGCGGCTCAGTCGCGAGGTTGGCTCCCATCGCAGCGGTCGTGCGCAAAGTCTAATAATTTTCGGGTTTTTTTTTTATTTTGTTCTTTTAACTACACATACGCAAAAGTTCTTCTCAGAGCTAAACTGTTGTCTAATATATAATACTAGCTGACCCGGCAAACTAGGTTTTGCCTCACTTAAGGGTATGAAAAATAGATAGTGTAGCTTATATGACACGTTCGTAGATTTACCATAGCAGTGCCATCTATTGATTACTTACTCAACCCAGTCGAAAGGTATCGACATCAGTTAGAATCATTTGGAGTTAACAGATAATTGTGACTGTCAAATAATAACAAACAATAATTAGCAGTAAATTAAAATTGCGACTATAATTTGAGATTTATACTATCCTATCCCTCAAGTTGGATCGAACTGCACATGGTGTGCGAATTTTATTATAATCGGTTAAGTGGTTTAGGAGTCCATTTAGGACAAACATTGTGATACGAGATTTATATAAATTAAGATAAGATTATTAATATTATATGTATGTTTTTTATTATTCTTTATTGTACACTACGTCCTTCTTTAGTCGTTTATAAATTCCTTTCCATCCAAAGGTTGCCTGGATGAGATCGCTTTAAGCGATAAGGCCGCCAATTGTGGTACACTAATTTTAAGTTAATTGTCTTTTACTGTGCCTTTTTTATGTGTCCAATAAAGAATTATAAAATTTCCATGACACAATGTTAGTTACCGTAACTCCTCCGAAACGGCTTGACCGATTTTTACCAAATTTCATATGCGTATTCAGTAGGTCTGAGAATCTTCTACTATATATTTTTAAGGCAAAACAACGTTTGCCGGGTCAGCTAGTAAGGTATAAAAGAGCTTTGACTTTGGATTAAATTATTACATTACTACTTTTTACCACGGAGTACAGCTTTTTTAACATAAAAAAGATTTTTCGTAGCTTTATAAAAACGTAAAAATATTATTGACCAATGTTTATTACTTCACAATGTTTTTATTATTTATTGATTCCTTTAGATTTGATTACATTTTTAGTTTGTACTAATGAAACTTTTTACTGTGACATTTTTACTCCTTATTCCATTTTTTACTTCTCGAAAGCCACGCATATGCATACGTTGACTGTTCATTAATAATATTACGAAACAGAAAGTATTGTTTAGACACAAAATCAATTATACCATCGCCTAATATAGTCACCTATTTATTTCATCTCCATTCTTTCTAAATGACGAAGACGAAATCTTGTCTATTTATGTTCGGAAATCTTCTCATTCAGTTCTGTTGCAATATCGACTTTAAAACCAAGGCATTAATTACCAAAATTGATTGAAACAGTTTAAAAGTAAAGCGTCCGTGACGTGAGACAATATGTTAAATTACTGCGCGTTACTAATTCCTATTTGAAGTTAAACATTTGGGGGCGCATTTACCACTTTAGAAGTTCACTTAAAACAACCTTATTGACTTTGAAATAGAGTTGACTTTGTTCCAGCTAAATCTAGAGTTAAAGTGGCAAACGAAACGTGACAAAAGAGTGTGGTATAAAAATTTTCAGACAAGTATTAAGTGAGGTGGCAGTAATAAATTAATGGTGGAGAATGACATAATGAGGTGTGTTTCGGTTTTATTTTAATTGGACGACAGTCTGGTACGGACTGTGTGGTTATAATAAATTTGTCGCACGTCATAATCGGTGGTATATTAATTTTGGGCTTAATTACAAATGTTCTTTGGTAAAATAGTTTCAAAACTTGGATTGACAGCCCTACCCGTGTGTTAGAAAACGCAGATTTGAATAAAGTTGGTTTTGAGATGAAAACAAAAAACCTATTTCTTATTACCTATATATCTCTAGAGGTTTTTTTTTTACAAAACTTTTAAAGTATAACTCAAATACCTATGTACATTGTAAACGAAAACAATCAGGCTGCTTATGCTTAAGCAAGTTTCCAGTGACTGTATACAAGTTATGTTTTTAGCTCAGAAGTTGACCAGCCGGTCGCGTAACCTCACGAGACCACAACCTTCTCGCCGATGGAGCATGCCTAGTATGGAGTTACTGGCTCTCAAAAAGCTGCCGGAACACATCATTAGGTGCTTGGTGACATATTATTTAAACTAGCCATACGAAAATTTGATAGATTCTTTATTCTTATTCTTATTCTATTCATTCTTTGTCTGCACACACTTATAACAGTAAATTGTTTACATAAGAAACTTAAAACTAGTACCGAAAATTGCGGCCTTATCGCTAAAAGCGATCTTTTTCAGGCAACAGGCACAGCATGGACAGTGATAAAACAAAAGACGGCTGTACAATGTTTTTTTTGAAAAGTAAGGTTTAAGTATTATAAAATTGTTTTAAAAAACAAACAACCGACTTCAAAAACACAACTAAAAAGGGAAAAATAATTTTAAGCCTAAATCAAATCAAGAATATATAAATAGAATAGGAGAGTTTATTTCATGTACTTATAAAAAACTATTTGCAATTTTTACTAATCCTGTATTCTTGGAGTCGGTGCCAGCAAAGAAAGACAATTGAAAATAGTTTTAATTTGTTCTTATTAGATGGCACCGACTTCAAGAATACAGGATTACTAAAAATTGCAAATAGTTTTTTATAAGTACATGAAATAAACTCTCCTATTCTATTTATATATTCTTGATTTGATTTAGGCTTAAAATTATTTTTCCCTTTTTAGTTGTGTTTTTGAAGTCGGTTGTTTGTTTTTTAAAACAATTTTATTTTTACATTTTTAGTGGTTGGTAATGATATTTTGTTTAAGTTTTAGCTATGGAGAGCCAAATAAACTGTGCAAAATAAACGATGAAAAAATTTGGCGTGTGCCAGGCAGGCAACCAATTGGGAGCAAATTGAGCTGGATGCGAGCGAAGCGAGCGCGAAAATTTTCACCGTATTTGTTCCAACCGTTTGAGCATAAAGAAGTCCAAAGCAGCACCAATTACATAATGTTTGTTGTGTCAAAGCTTACTAGAACCAAGTGCGAGCGAAAAGAGGTGGATGCGAGCGAAGCGAGCTACGCGCGAGCGAAGCGAGCGCGAAAATTTTCGCCGTATTTGTTCCAACCGTTTGAGCATAAAGAAGTCCAAAGCAGCACAAATTACATAATGTTTGTTGTGTCAAAACGTACAAGAACCAATTGCGAGCGAAGCGAGCTGGATGCGAGCGAAGCGAGCTATGCGCGAGCGAAGCGAGCGCGAAAATTTTCACCGTATTTGTTCCAACCGTTTGAGCATAAAGAAGTCCAAAGCAGCACAAATTACATAATGTTTGTTGTGACAAAACGTACAAGAACCAATTGCGAGCGAAGCGAGCTGGATGCGAGCGAAGCGAGCTATGCGCGAGCGAAGCGAGCGCGAAAATTTTCACCGTATTTGTTCGAACCGTTTGAGCATAAAGAAGTCCAAAGCAGCACAAATTATATAATATTTGGAGTGTCATAAGCCCAGAACATCAAATTAACGTGTTATCCGAAGCACAGTAACGCCCAGATGAAAATATCATATTTTTTTATGGAAGTCTTGTGCATGGTTACCCATCCAAAGACTGGCCGCATGGGCCGTTGCTTAGCCTCGATGTTCGCGTCAGATTACTTTTGTTAGCCAGGCTGCTAATTTTATGAGCGAAATCTGTATTGCCGTATGAGCATAAAGAAGTCCAAAGCAGCGAAGAAGTAAAATAGGTTATCCAGTTATTTGGGCTTCCCACGGGAATAGCAATGACTTTTAAGATAAAAAGTAACCTTCGTGTTATACAAGGTCTAGTCTACCCCCTATATCAAATTTTAGCGAAATCAGTGTGTCATGTGTTATTTGGTGCATCCCACGGGAACAATAATTATTTTCGGGATAAAAAGTAGCCTATGTGTCCACATAGTCTAACCTATCTTCATTCCAAATTTCATCAATGTCAGTACAACCGTTCGAGCGTGAAGAAGTTAAAAAGATTTATATGTTATTTGGTGCATCCCACGGGAATAGTATTTATTTTCGGGATAAAAAGTAGCGTATGTGTTAACACATAGTCTTACCTATTTTCTTCTCAAATTTCATGAATATTAGTACAGCCAAACGAGCTAGAATCTCTCTTCATGCTTAAAAATAACCTAACTTTTTAGGTTTTTCTTCGATTTCCCTAGGAGTCCATCATCAGAACCAGTTTTGGTGACAATGGGACCAATTCAGAACCATACTCTTTCAATTAAAAAAAGAATTTTGAGAATCGATCCACAAATGGCTGAGAAATCGGTGAACATACATAAAAAAAAAAAAAAAAAACATACACGTCGAATATATAACCTCCTCCTTTTTGAAGTCGGTTAAAAAGTAGAAAACATGTCAAAGTTTGAGTTGTTTTTTTTATCATAGTTGAGAAAGAGCCTCAAGCTCCTCGAGTGCTTTCAACATCTTATTATAACTTTGTAAAAATATTCACTAACTCAGGTAATGAGAGCATTCTTCTTCTAACGCTAACACGGAAACTTATTTTTTTCCTACATGTTTACTTTTTAAGGCAAAGGTAAAGGCAAAATCTTGACATTACAGTTTTTTCGCTAAAAATCGTGTATTTTTATCTTGTACTTTGTAAACTGTTATCGTAAGGCATATTATATATTTACACGAAACAAACGGTCACACTTACTTAAAAAAAACGTTGGATTTACGTCCAACGGGTTTCGACGCATTACGAGCGCCATCATCGGGGACGAGCTCGTAATGCGTCGAAACCCGTTGGACGTATATCCAACGTTTTTTTTAAGTATGTGTGACCGTTTGTTTCGTGTAAATGATTTTACAGCTCTACAAAAAAAACTATTTTTTTTTTGTTGCCCTGGATATTATCGCAAATTCTTACGTTTTTAAGTGCCCAGATTACGAATATATTCGTAAAAGTAGATACTAAACTTGCTCGTTTCTACTAATTGAGTTTTGAACTATTTATTGTCAAAATTTTAATTTCCAGTCATTTGTTGAAAAAAACACGAGCAGATCTTACAAAATCATTGATATTTTCACGAATTGCGTGTAAAAATAGACCCAAAATCATCATCATATCAAAGGCAACAAAACCTCTGTAGACCAGTGTTTTTCTTGTTTTTCTTAAACCGAATATCTCCCCGTGTGTTGTGAAAGAGGCAAACCAAGCGACCTCTTAGTAATTACAAACAATCCGCGAGGCCGGAGGCTCGCGATATTACTCATTATTATACACCATTCCGATTGCTTACTGGCGGCTCGATAGCCTGCTCTTATTAACAGTAGAACAAGTCAGTATTTCGGTCAATAAAAACCTTGTCAAATCAAATGTTTTTATTTGCAAAGCTAGCTAAGATGATCTGACGCGATCATCAAAGCTAAGCAACGGTCGATGCGGACGATGTTTGCATGGGTGACCATGCACAAAACTGTCGTTTTTCAAGTGGCATTTTCATCTGGATGCTAACGTGGGTTAGATGATACGTTAAATTGTAGGTCCCGGTTGTTATAAGACTACCAGCCGGGACCTACGAGCAGTCGTTAAGCCAAGTCAGAGGCCTTCGGGCGGATTGAAAACACTCAACACTAGAGGTCGGCAACTTAGTTTATGTTCGATACAAAACGAGTGGACTGTATGCAAGTTCTGATTCTCACAAGGAAATAACGAAACATAGATAGAACCACGTACTTTTCATCCACGACGCCACTCCCCGGGACAACTCCTCGCGTCTGGCGGCAGCTTGGTGGGTGACGATTGTCAAGTAGCCTAAGGTCCTTGTTGAAATGCAGAACAGTATTGACTGTACACACGGCACAGTTAATATCCTTGGTGAAGCGACGCGCGACACGATTTAGGATATATTAAAGAGTAACTCTGTACTACGGCGCGGTGATGAGAAGCGCGGGTTGTCTCCCATACGATTCCAGAGTCACTGCCTCAGGCCGCGACGCGCGGACTGCAGGTTTTGTAGTTCTACCCTCATTACACAATAATACCTTTATGAGAATCGAACAGTTTATATGAATAAAATAATATATTTGTAATACTGGCGGTGACTTGCGTAACTGTTATATCTGGTAATATTGACAAAGGCTCGGTGCATTGGAGCCGACGGGCTGTGTTTCTTGGAAACTTCCTACTAATTTAATTTAAACTTTGGGGTAAAACAATTTTTTGGGGCGCTGTGGACCCGCGGGCGGGTTGCCGGAGTGTGAATAAAGTATGCGTCGACACAGCGCACGCATACCAGTAGAATAACTTGGTATTTTAGTACTACGAACCATTTGTTGTTATTGTGACTTTAAATATGATGGAATCAAAACACAACACACACATTCTAAACCGAGCTGTTGAGTCTGTTACACAATCGTCCCAATATAAATGTCACATATTAAAAACTAAAACTGATACTAATCAAATAACCCGCCCCTGCTCGCCCCCGGTGCAGAGGTGCCCATCACGCTCGCTGCATTACCGCGCTGAATAGCTATGGCCAACCTCTGCACCAAGAACGACCCGGAGCGGGAGTCACCGGTGATGTTATCTATTCTAAGACCCAGCTCGTGGGTCTCTTTAAATGTCTTTTAATTGATAATATTGACTTACAGTAAAAACTCGATTGACTGGACTAATTGTTGTTGTTAGGCATTCGGATAATCGAAAGTATGAATTTTTTTTTTATATATTTTCTGATGAGAAGCCGGTGCGGGCGGGGTGATGCCAGTTCCGTCCGACACGTTAATTCTTGCAAAAATACGAGTTAGTACCATTGGTCTGTAGTCCGGATAATCGCGAACCCGTATAATAGAGGGCCGGATAACGAGTTTCTATTCTATTTAAAATTACTAACGCATGGATACAAAGGCGGGAGACGAGAGGTGGGAGGCGGGTGGCGGGAGTTGGGAAGCGAGAATCGGGAGGCGAGAGACGGGAAGCGGGATGCGGCAGGTGGGAGGTGAGAGTCGGGAGGCGGGAGGTGAGAAGCGGGAGGCGATTATTGGTTTTCTAGCTTTGTAAAGTCCTTGTATCTGGTAATACTACGGGATTCAAATAAGGCATCATGATGGTTAGAGGACAAGTTGAGGCATTCTGCTTCCATCTTCGAGACCGGACGGTTCTACTTAGACTACTTAGTACCTACCTTTTATTTTGTTGACGAGGGAGAAATCTGCAACAAGATACCTGGCTACGATGGGGCGCAGACAGGTTATGTGGGATTTGTACCCACTAAAACCCCCCAGGTAACCTGCCTCTGTGCTTAACAAAGGTCTCCGGGTTATACTTGGTACTTAGTACCTAGTGCCTAACCTTACTTGATTAAAAAAGTTATAAAAAGTGAATCGAGTTAAAGTCGTCCTTCGATTAATTCTTCTCGAAAGTGTCCTCTTATATCTAACTAGCTGACCCGGCAAACGTTGTTTTGCCTTAAAAATATATAGTAGAAGATTCTCAGACCTACTGAATACGCATATGAAATTTGGTAAAAATCGGTCAAGCCGTTTCGGAGGAGTACGGTAACTAACATTGTGTCATGGAAATTTTATAATTCTTTATTGGACATATAAATAAAAAAGGCACAGTAAAAGACAATTAACTTAAAATTAGTGTACCACAATTGGCGGCCTTATCGCTTAAAGCGATCTCTTCCAGGCAACCTTTGGATGGAAAGGAATTTATAAACGACTAAAGAAGGACGTAGTGTACAATAAAGAATAATAAAAGACATACATATAGTATTAATAATCTTATCTTAATTTTTAAAATCTCGTGTCACAATGTTTGTCCTCAATGGACTCCTAAACCACTTAACCGATTATAGTAAAATTCGCACACCATGTGCAGTTCGATCCAACTTGAGAGATAGGATAGTTTAAATCTCAAATTATAGTCGCAATTTTAATTTATTGCTAATATAATTTGTTATAATTAACTGTAAGTAACCTATCTATATAGTAATTGAATTATCAATGAAGTAATTCGTAAAAATGAAGTATCTTTTTGTACGTGTTACTCCTAACCAAAAAGAAACCTGGCAATAACTAACCTTAGGCCTATATTACTTAAAGTAGGCGACCATACGTTTTTATCAAATCGCCTAGTGCCTTGAAAATTCGCAAAACGGACACAACCGTCAACGACGTCTGCCCTCATGCGTCTGCCCGCGTTCGGGTCGCGCACTCAGCGTTGAGCCACTTCTTCCCCACCGCACCTACCCCCGCTCCGTTCGCCTGGCGCCGCTGCATTTTAAATCTGTGATATCTTCGAAAATATTTATTTAATTTACATGCTGTAAAAAGCCATATTGATCTTTATTAAATGCACAATGTATTTAAGATACTTAATTGGATAAGGATTAATACTGTATTGCTTAAAATCGCTTCGTAAATAAGCCATTATTTCTCGTACAAAGTAAAGGGTAAAAAATGGTTATTGTGGGTTATTCCTAAGAGATAAACATATACCATCACGGACTTTTTTGTAGACCTTTTTAAGTAGTACAATACTGTAGTAAATTGTTTTGATCTATCTTGTAGGATTCAGTCAGCGTTTGCAATGTAAGCGCAAAAAATGTGTTTTTTTTTACGACCTCACATTAAAAACCTCAAAAATTGTAGCCTATGTGTTATTCTGATGTATAAGCTATAGCCTATGTGTTATTCTGATGTATAAGCTATATTGTGGTAAAGTTTCATTCAAATCCATTCAGTAGTTTTTACGTGAAAGAGTAACAAACATACATCCATACATCCATACATCCACACATCCATACATCCATACATACAAACTTTCGCCTTTATAATATTAGTAGGATTATTATTGTTTTAAAACATTTCCGTCTGTATATTTTCTGTGTCGTATAAAAGAGTCGAGTTATGTTTTAGTTAATCAAAACGTACTTTGTTAATACAGCGCTGCATGTTGAATTGGGAATAGTACACTCAGCGACAAAATAGTTTGCTAAAATGGTTATATTTTGAGGCACCTTTTTTACAATAATATTCAAATAATTAGGATGTGAAAAAAAAAACAACGCTACCCCTAAAACTCTACAAGCACTATCAGATGATAGAAGAAGAAGTAATAATTGGCCAAGTACGAGTTTGGCTCGCTTGAAAGGTTCCGTACCATTGTTGTATGGGAGCCCCTCTTAAATATGTTTTTATTTTATTTTTAATTTAACATAAAAATTTATATTTCGTGAATGTATAGAGGGTCTACCAATAATGCTTATAAAGATCGAGTAAAAAACTACTTAATAATTACGTTTGTTGTATGGGAGCCCCCCTCAAATATTATTTTATTTAAATTTTATAATGTAATTTAATTTGATAGCTAATATAAATTAATACATTTTGTGAAAATTGTAAGAATTTAGCAGCTACCGTTATTAATATATAGCAAAAAAAACACGTGTTATGTATAATATTTTTTATTTTTAGTATTTGTTGTTATAGCAGCACAGGAAATACATCCCTTGTGACAGACAGACAGCGGAGGCTTAGTATTAGGGGTTTTTACCTTTTAGGTGCGGAATTATAAAAATGAAGAAGAAACTATTAAATGGCTTAAAATATAAGACAAATTATACAGAACTAAATCAAAATTACACAGACTCAAAGTTTTTATACCTAAATTAAGTAAAGTTTATTCAACATTTGGCTAGTTTATAAGTATTAATTTTGAATGTAAAATTGAGAAGGCACTAGCTTCTGTAACACAGTACATACCAGCACAGAAACCAGGGCTACCTTTTCAAATTTTGCTGTAAATTTATACAATTCTATAAACATATATTTGATTTGATTTAATAGGTATCTTCTAGGTAAGCGTGCCACACTGTAGACTGCAGTGCAGCTTAACATCAGGCTAGCTATAGTCAAAAGCTGACCTATCAAGGATAAAAAAAAAATAAAAAAAACTTGTGTCCAAAATAAAATGTGTACTCTCTGTAACCGACTGTACCGTAGTGAATTCGACTTTCCGTTTAGTTGTCGAATCCTTTCCTTCTGAGGAAGGAAAATGAATTGAAAAATCCCGAATAAACAAGGAAGTGATGAAGTTTGAATTATTGATCGGATTTTTACGGAGTTTCCCTAAAAGTGTTGGAACAAAAGTTTTTCGAGTGTTCCTTTTGAGATTCTATGCAAATCGGATGTTTTCAACACGTGAACCATCGGAAATTGAAAACCCGACTTCAATTTAAAAAAAAACTTGGTTTTGTAGGTCGCAGTTCATTAAATACAATTTCGTATCTATTAGGTATCGAGATATAATTCATATTTATTTTTAAAAAAAACTTGAGAGATGTCAAGGGACACCCACATAGAATGAAGTTCTTTTCGATTAATTAGTAAAGAAATTGTTATAACTATTTTTTTAGTTATAATATATATTTTTTATTATTAACAAATATAATGTAATATAAACTTAATCAGTAGGCTCAATCGCAACTCCACCTGAAACGAATGGCGCTGTTGTCAATTAGTGAATACTTTCATTGATAGCCGTATTTGACTTCCGAACAGATTTTGGAGATGCGACGTTGCCATACCGTGCGCAAAAAGTGTCGTGACAACTTTTCGTAAGATTTTTTCCGTCTAGCCCCCTTTCATAACAAGCAATAAGGAACTTCGTTCCAACTTTACAATACGTACACATAACATTACTAACTAAAACTTAACCTAAAAATACCAGGGGTAAAGGAAATGGTGCTTAAAATGCTAGCAGCATTGCAACGTTGGATAGCAAAATTGATATGCATCAAATGTCAATTTTAAATTTTATTTAGCTTGTAAAATTTTTGTTACAATAGAAAAATATAACAAATCACAAAGCGCAGTAACACACAAAAGGCGTGGTTAATAACTAAAAAAAAATAAACCAAACAATATTAATATTTAAATATGAAACAAACGCAATGGAACGCCATTGCTTCCACACGCAAACGTAAAGCCAGATTAAGTTTTTAATTACTCGAAACTGGCAACCCCGTCGGATTCCGGACATAGTCGGTATTGACACGCGATGGTTGACCAAAGGCTGGCAACACTCGCCCGCCAGACAAAGCTAAGAGAGAAGTATGGTAACACACACTAGTTATTAACTATTATAAACACTTTTCCCTGGTGCAAAGACTGGCAGCGCGGCAGTTCTGCCTGCGTTATGTGTGAATGATTTCATTAGTTAAATTGTTGAGTATTTGATAATATTGTTATTTTTATAAATAATGTTACTAACATTTCAATAATCTTCTTCTTTTTTGTCTTGTCCCACTATGTGGGGTCGGCACAGCTAATCTTCCTCTTCCACTCTCCTCTATCATCCAAAGACTGTTACAATGACTTCGGTAATCGAATCTGATCAACATAAGTGACCTACATGGTATAATCAAAAGTATATAATCAAACTAGTTGTCATTATACAAACTTCTTTGGTCTACTCTATACGAGTATATTTGTTTGGAAATAGGCTATATAATAACATGAAATATCCAATGAATTTAGCTATATCGGTAAAACGCTTGTATTATCGATAATTTAGTAGTAATTTAAAATAACGATTGAATTCACTTACCAATAATGGCACGTTTCCATGTGTACTGGTAATCAAAATAAACGTTTGTTTCGGCCCTCTCCCTATAGCATATTGAACTGACGTATTTCAATCAAAATCTACTTCATTATATGAAAGATAGTCGCATATTTGCCGGAACCAAACGTGCCGAATAATACGAATTTTAGAATTTTGCATATGAAATCTATTGGCCCGTCTCGATTCGTCCGAATCTGCTGTCCACTTTTATTCAAATTCAAATTCATTTATTTCAGGATCAAGTCCCATATCCAAATGTTACATAAAATTATTATTATTAGTAAAATAAACTGTATCAAAAAAAATATAAAAATATGTCACAGAAAAAAAATATTAAGAAAAAATATTATGGATTTAAATAATAAATAAATAAATATTATGACACATTTCACACACGCCTGCTTAACCCATACTGAACCATTTCTAGTTCGTATAATGGTTGCTAACACAACTGATAAACTACATAATATGTATACATACATATGTACAAATTTTATATAAGTAGATACATATTTAACACCCAGAACGACTGTCAACAAATTTAGTTCAGCACAAACATGTTGGCCGTGAATCGAACCCGGAACCTTCTGATTAGTAGTCCGGCATGGTAACCATTACGCCAACGAGGTCGATTTGATTCGATTCCCACTAATAGGCGGATAAGTTAAAATACTATTGTAACATTAAATAACGTATTATAAGTGTATTAAATAAATAAATAAAAATAAATAAACAGCCACCCCTTACAGAGCGTTATTCACATGTAAAAAGTAGTATTTTAAATTAAATAGAAATGAAATAAAAGTGCTATTATGTGTAGTATTTAAAGGGGAAGAGTATTTTGTTAATTAAATTTGTGAGTTTATTTAATTCTAAAATTCTAACTAGTAGTTTAAATCCCAGCAGTGGGAATGCTATTAGATAAGTTTGCCACTAAGACCAACCACTGACCAAACCAACCCTGAAGAGGCATAGATACTTTCATAAATAATTGATATTTGCAAACCCCGGAGTAAAAGCCCAAGCTACTTCGGTGCACCAACTTTTATCATACGACCGGTTAAAGTTTAAAAAGGGTTATTTCAGCCAGACGACTCCTATATCCATAAAGTAATTGAAAGCGAGCCACGCCGGGGGAAACACCTAGTAGAACTTTGAATAAGAAAAATTGTTAAACGAGTTTGCCTGTTTGTAATTTTTTTTACGATTCCGTATCTAAAAGGTACAAACGGGACCCTATTACTAAGCCTCCGCTGTCTGTCTGTCTGTCTCTAGGCTGCCTCAAAAGCGGTTATAGTCAGAAAGCTTAAACTTTCACAATATATGTATTTCCCGTGCCGCTAACAACAAATACTAAAAATTTAAAAAAAAAACTAACTAAATAACTAACTAACTGGGTTGGCGCGTCGACCCGAATCGGATCTTGGCCTCCGATGAAAAAAAAATAAAAAAAAAATACATATATTTCAATAACGGTAGCTAATAGATGCTTCTTAATTTACTTATACAGCAGCAAATTTTTACACTTTTTCCTTTTCCTACATTCAAAAAAAGATTACGAGTAAACCCACAGGAGGGCGCTAGCGTAGCAATAAATCAGCTGAGCGGACTGGCGAGGACCGCCTTTGCGTTGCACACACACACGGACAAACGAACAGAATTTTATATACATTTTACACGGGAGTCGGAATGTATGCGGATTTCATGGGGCTAAGTGAATGATGATTGTTTTTTACGTACGCCTTTACCTTGTGAGGATAAATTGGCCGATTTTTCGCTACTGAATTAAATGGGTTGGATCCTTTTAATTCAGTTAGATTTTTAAATATCAACGCTTCTATGGAACTTATAGCAATACATTTCTTTTACGCATCTAGTACACCTACGCATTCGCATGCGGCGGCGAGTCTTTGCGAAATAATTGCGCACTCTTTGACAGAACGCCTGGTGACGCTATGCGATGCGAAACTCTACGAGCTAAACGGCTGCGTCTGTGTAACGGACGACCTCGTTAGCGTAAAGGTTACCATGCCGGTCTGCTAATCAGACGGTTCCGGGTTCGATTCCCAGCCCGGTCAACATCTTTGTGCTTAACTAAATTTGTTGGCTGTGGGTCTGGGTGTTAAATATGTATTTATATATAATATGTATGTATGTATGTATATGTAGTATATTATTTGTGCTAGCAACCATAATACGAGCTAGAAATGGTTCAATATGTGTAACCCGCCGTGTGTGAAAAAAAAAATATATATAGCTAGCTAGCTATATAGTAGAGCGAGACATAACACAAGCGAAACGTTGCCATACAACTGATAGTTTTTTCGTCGTTTCGCTGCCGCATGCGAATGCGTAGGTGTACTAAAGGCGTTAGGGTTCAAAGTTTGCCTCAGTGAGTTTCCACCGAAGAACCTGAAGCCCTCCATAAAGCATCGAGGCAGAGCGACGAGGGGGTTTTAGTGGGTAAAAATCCCACACAACCCAGATGCACCCCATTGTAGCTGGGTATCTTATGGAAGATTTCTCCCTCGTAAAAAAAAGATTCAAAGTTTGAAGCAAACAGATCAGTTCAGGCGTGCAACCGTCTTATGTCCTGAAATTCTTGGGTTCGAACCCCACCAATGCTTGAGCTTTGAAGGAAAACCTTCTGAGGAAACCTGGTTCTGGTCTGGCTCTCAAGTTGAAAAATATGTCGCCTAATACCTAACGGTACGTTCTAGCATCTGGTATTGAGATGAACTAGATAGATTGAGACATAGTATTTCCTGTATGCATAACCTAAAAATAACATATTAGGTATAAGGTACCTAGGTATAAAAAGTTACGTAAGTCGCATGGAAACTTAACATAAATACACTGCCGGCCAAAAGTTTGAAACCACCATTAAAAACTTTTGTAATTAGTAAGTATCCCCAAAATATTGGTGTGAAAATAAATCTGCACACCTGCGTATTCTATTGTTTTTAAAGATTTTCTAAAACCTTATTCTTTTGTATATATAAGGCCATAAACGGTGTAGTAAAGTAAAGTTCATCTTTTTTTTACTCATAATGGGCTTGCGCTTGATCGCAGTTCACCTGATGGTAAGCGAAATTGCGATCTTAGGTGGAGCGCGCTTGCCCAGAAGAAACCGGTTCACTCTTGCCTTGAAAACTGTTAGATTATTAATAGTTATCAGGAAACAGGGAGCTTGGCAAAGAATTCCACACCTTGGCAGTACGCACAATGAAGGTGGAGGCAAACCGCTTAGTACGAGACTTCGGCACCTCCACAGTATAACGGTGCCGCCTTGATGTCTTCGAGCTCTGGTGTCGAAAGTTGTTCAAAAGACAGTCTTGTGTATGGTTACCCATCCAAAAAGTCCTGGGAAGCAGACAGCCGCATCAATCGTTGCTTAACCTCGATGATCGCGTCAGATCAACTCAGCTAGCCGAGCGACAGGTGCAGTAAATAGTTTAAAAGAAGTTGAGCTCGTTTCAGACGAGTATAAACACAAATAATAAATCTAAATATATTCTTAACATTTTTATTTTATTTACATCGTACCAAGAAAAACAATATACAAAATAAAATTCACCTTAGAAATTAAATTAAATATAAATAAAGTGAATGATTCTCGCAGGTTTGCAACATAATAAAAAAAGAATTAATCTTAATTTTGCACAGTATATGATTTTTTAAAGTATTAAATAAGTATAAAATTCCTTAAGTTTAAATTTTGAAAGATTGTAATTTTAAATTTTAAATTGACTTTGTAATTATGATAAATTACTATTATTATTAATTTCATGAGCATGATGCGGATCGTCACTTGAGGCACGGGCGCGATATGTCATCCCTGGTTCAAACCCCAGAAGTCGTGATTATTTTTACACCTCTCCTTAGCGTCCTAAACTAAGATGAGTGAGTAAACTAAGTGAGTGATAACCCGCGCGTACAGCGATCAAGGCAGTCGCATGGTGTCGCGTATTGTCGCGTATTGTCGCGTGATGTCGCAGGTAAATGAGTATTTTCGTCGAGTGGGAGAGGCTAACAATAATGGCCAATTTCGGATAATGACCGGTGTACGTAGCCGAAACGGCAGCGCCGCAGGACCTACTGGAAAATTAGCATCAAGTGTTTTTTACTCCTTACAGCTAGACATTTGACTAGCAAGACGCATGCTAGTTAAATGACGTGAGTAAGCGATATTCTGAGCTAAAGTGGAGCGTGCCTAGTTATAAATTCAAGCTTCAACGATGCTGACAGAACTCACTGTTAAATACTTGACGGCAGATTTTTTTGAAACGGCAGAACCTGTGAGTTTTTTTTTAAGTGATGAATAGGCACGTTTGACCGCAGCTTGCCAGATGTTGAGCTTTACTGTGGTCTAAGATGTAACAAGCTTTGCTTAGAAGAAGCCTATTTACGCTAGATTTGATGACCCCCAAATTGTACTTCTCAGGAAAACGAGACTCTTCATTCCAAAGAGAGTTCCAAAGCTTCACAGTTCTAGGTTGTTAGCCAAGCGAGCTCTAGAAAATTCCTTACCACCTCGGTATGGTTTTGTCAATATGTTTTCTTTCACCGAAAACTCAGGAAAAGATTGATTTTTAGTTTGTTTGACTCGAATAGGCTCCGAAACTACTGGATCAATTTGAAAAATTCTTTTACCGTTGGGAAGCTACATTATCCTCGAGTAACATAGCCTATATTTTGTTTCTCTTTGCAACTTAGTATATTTTATAGCCCGTGCAAAGCCGGGACAATCTGCTAGTAATATCATAAACGCGAAAGTTTGTGAGTGTTTTAGTGTGTATGTTTTTTTTTATTTTTATTTTTTTTTATAATTTTTTTTTGACACATTTTACACACGGCTGGTTAGCCCCACACTGAACCATTCTAGTTCGTATTATGGTTGCTAACACAACTGATATACTACATATACATACATATTTTATATAAATACATACATATTTAACACCCAGACCCACAGCCAACAAATTTAGTTAAGCACAAAGATGTTGACCGGGCCGGGAATCGAACCCGGAACCGTCTGATTAGCAGTCCGGCTTGGTAACCTTTACGCTAACGAGGTTGTCAAACTTATATATTTTGAAAGAACATGTGATAGGCTTGTATTATACTGGATTAACGCCGGAATAACACTGCCGGACGCGATAGTTAAATGATAGAAATTCCAATATCTCCTGCGGCTGTACCTGGCTTCACAACGCAGTGGATGGGTATAATAATCGTGACATAATAATCCGTTTAATAGAGCGTGCCGACCATTACCGGCCTGTGAGATAATGGTTATTGAATCGTGGCGAGGGCACGGTCATGTACTGACTGGCCGAGTGGCTGGACCTGGGGGCAGAGGTTTACGTCACCTCAAAGCTTAAGTAGCCCACTTTACGTTCCCACTGCTGGAAGTCGCGGCTTTCTCTCATAAGGAAAGATTTGACAGTAAATTTTTGTCAGTAATTATTTGTGTATTCCATGAGAACCAGTAATGTTTTCGGGATAAAAAGTAACCTTTGTGTCAATCCAAGGTCTAACCTATCTTAACAGAAAATTTTATCAAAAGTGATTGAGCCGTTTGAGCGTGAAGAAGTAACAAACACACACACACACACAAACTTTCGCATTTATTATTATAATACTAGCTGAGCGGCAAACGTTGTTTGCGTTAAGTACAGTTAAAAACAGTATAATTGATCAGTTATCGAGCGGGATGAAAAATTATTAAATAGCTCAAATGACCATAAAAAATAGGACTTGGTGATAAAATATCAAAAAATTTGGGTTGTATTTTATTTTTAATGCCACATTATAAAAAAAAATTGCGTCAAAAATTAAAAAAGGGTAAACAACCCTTATCACTTTGGGGTATCGAAAATAGATAGTAACAGCTAGTAGCCGCCTACGGAATACGCATATAAAATTTGGTAAAAATCGGTCAAGCCGTGTCGGAGGAGTACGGTAATTAACATTATGACATGGAGATTTCATATATTAGAAGATTAGAAGAAAGAAGCGCTCTTGGACCTACAATCCTACTTGTACACACATACAAACTTTCATATGTAATTGTGTGAGTGTGTGTAAGTAGGATTATAGGTCCTAGATCCCTGCTGCCCTATTCACTCTGTCACATTTTCCCACGGGTAAAACACAGACCATCTTGTATCTCAAGATGTCTTTCAAGTGCACATCAAACCGATAGCCTACATTCTTAACTAGTGCTCTCTTAGTTAAGTAATTAGACTATCGTCTATAAATAAAGCTTGGCACTCACAGTTAGCTGGTCTAAAGAAACTTACTAATCATTTTGATGAAACTGTAGGTACCCCGAAGGTATCTTTTTAGGCATATCTGCCCTCCCGAACCTAAAGTGCAGTAATAGGAAAAACACGATTTTTTATTATTTTATAATTTAATTTCATAGCTTTTGTGAAATTTTTAGTGTTTAGCAGCTACCTTTATTGATATAGCAAAAAATACGAAAACAAACACGATTATTTTTAGTATTTGTTGTTATAGCGGCACGGGAAATACGTATCTTGTGAAAATTTTCTAGCTATTACGATTTCTGAGATACAGCCTGGAGACAGACAGACAGCGGAGGCTTAGTAATAGGGTCCTGTTTTAATTATTATTACTATGATCTAGCGATAATTTGGATGTGATTACATTTTTGTTAAAAAATGTGTTAATTCAAAGTTGCAAAACGCAGCCAGTGATTACCATAAACGATGTTCCAAAAGAGCTTTTAATTCATTTTACATAATGCCCTTCCTTCCGTAATTCGGAGTGCGCACTCCGCCTTAACCTCCGCGCACATTATCTCTTTACGCTCTTAACGCAGTTAACGTCGCGTGACCTACCTACGGACAGTATGGGCAACACTAATCAAAACAAATCAAACGTTTTTGTTCGCAAAGTATATTACGAGTATATAGTATAGTACTAGTTGACCCGGCAAACGTTGTTTTGCCTCACTTAGGGGTATGAAAAATAGATAGTGTAGCTTATATGACACGTTCGTAGATTAGCTACCATAGCAGCGCCATCTATTGATTACTTACTCAACCCAGGCGAAAGGTATCGACATCTGTTAGAATCATTTGGAGTTAACAGATAATTGTGACTGTCAAATAATAACAGACAATAATTAGCAATAAATTAAAATTGCGACTATAGTTTGAGATTTAAACGATCCTATCTCTCAAGTTGGATCGAACTGCACATGGTGTGCGAATTTTATTATAATCGGTTAAGTGGTTTAGGAGTCCATTGAGGACAAACATTGTGACACGAGATTTATATATATATACTAGCTGACCCGGCAAACGTTGTTTTACCTTAATAACAAAAAAAAACTAAATATGCAGTAGCCGATTCTCAGACCTACTGAATACATATAAAAAATTTGGAAAAAATCGGTCAAGCCGTTTCGGAGGAGTACGGTAACAAACACTGTGACACGGAAATTTTATATATAAGATTAAGATATAATATAGTACTAAATAGTAGAGTATAAAGTACACTATTTTAAAGAAAATAAATAATACTAGTTATCCAAACAGCCCATAAAAATCGATTGTGGCTCGGTGATAATAACGTCTTTTTGTCTATCAGACGGCCCCTGGTTCAATCCCGGCCCTACACCAATGACTTGTTTTTCAAGTTAAGTGTGGATTTGCACTCGCTTTACGGTGAAGGAAAACATCGTGAGGAAACCGGCATGCTTGACGACCACAGTATCCGAAGACGTGTGTCGTCCGCCATCCCGCACTTGGCCAGTGTGGTGAATTATGGCCTATATCTTTCTCCTTGTGAGGGAAGGCCCCGAGTTTAAATTTAATAAATTCTAAATTTATTATAACTAACTCTACTTCCAGAAATAATTAATGTACGAGTACCTAACCAAGGACTCTAACTGTATTTATACAGTGTAAAAAACTCCATTTAACGTCACTCGATTCAACGACAAACTCTCTAAAGCGTTGAAATCAATTGGCTATTGAGTCAAGTCTTGTATTCCATAACATTCTCTCCATTTAAAGACCACTCTCTATAACGCCATAAAATTCACAGTGTCTTTCTTTGTCGTTATATAGAGTTTACACTATATTAGTAGGATAGAATGGGGTTGATTCTGAAATAAATAAATTTGAATTTTAGTTTTCTGCTTACAAACGAAATTTTAATTAAAAACTTCAACTAAGGTCTTTTTTTTTCTTTTTTTTAGACACATTCACACACGGCTGGTTAGCCCCATACTGAACCATTTCTAGCTCGTATTATGGTTGCTAACACAACTGATACACTACATATATATACATACATATTATATATAGTAAATACATATTTAACACCCAGACCCACAGCCAACAAATTTGGTTAAGCACAAAGATGTTAACCGGGCCAGGAATCGAACCCGGAACCTTCTGATTAGCAATTCGGCATGGTAACCTTTACACCAACGAGGTCGTCAAAGGTCCTTACTGTTATAACGCCTGCACGAAACAGATGCTGTAGTACCTAGTAGATAGATCAGCTTCACGAGTACACACAGTCAAGGAGAGCACAGAGTAGAGAGATCACAGAGTACGCATGCTGAGAGTAGATGAGCAGCAGAGAAGTAGGTCAGCGCACAACGCGTGTGACTTGAGACGCACTCTGCACTCCGGGGCACGTTTGCACGCGATCTTACTGAGGATAAGCTCACTGATTTTTTTTTTATTTTTTTTTTCGACGTCCGGCATTGCACGCGCAGAGCTCGCCGGCGGCAGTCCGTGTAACACTCGCCCCTGAAGATGGTGCTCGGAAAGCACCGAAACTGTTGGACTCATTCCAACTTTTAATAATAAGTAAGTGTGACCGTTTTCTACGCGAAAATATTAAGATGCCTTACGTGAACAGTCTACAATTTTACAAGTTTAAAATGTTCACTGATTTTAATTGAGAAGTTTTTTTTTTACTAATCTAAATAATTAATAATGTATGTAAATATATTTCATTAGCTTTAAGTTTTATCATAGACCATTATTGCACGCCGCTAGGCAGAATATGGTGCACTTTCTTTCTCTGACCCAATACCTGTCTGTAACTATACCATATTCGCAATAAAGTGATTTAAATTTGAATTTTTTTCACAAAAAAAATATTCCACTTTGCCAACTTGGCTCATTATAGCAAAAGTTAAGTTTTGTCGAAGTTCCGAAGATTCGCACAAAGCGTTTTGCTTCGACCTTCATTGTGAGAACTGCGAAGCTTTGGAACTCTCTTCCTGAGTCTCTTTTTCCCGAGAAGTACAATTTGGGGGTCTTCAAATCTAGAGTAAATAGGTTCCTTCTAGGCAAGCGTGTTACATCTTAGACCACAGTCAGGCTTAACATCAGGCAAGCTGCGGTCAAACGTAAACCCATTTATCATAAAAAAGTAAAAGTAAAAAAGCCTTTATTCATTTGCGTAAGAAAGCATTTATTCATTATGATTATGATTTGATTGATGAGATTATGTCAAATGTTGGAATGCTGATGTCGTCTCATTAGCGTAGGCCTCCCACAGTTTGCACCAAAGTTGTCTATCTCGGCTTATGACTAGGCTCATATGAAATGCACCATATCATACACAGTATGTACCATACTAACTGCGTTAAGCCATCATAAAGTTTTAAATGTTGTCTTAACTAATCTCTATACCAAATTTAATACAAATTGGTTCAGTCAGGTGGTCAGTTCAGTAACAAACATACTCACACTCTTACACTAAAGCTTTCGATTTTGTAGCATTTTTTTACACGGTACAGCTGTACCGTGCTGGGCACCCAGCTGGTCAATTGCCTAGCTAGTTGACTAGCTGGGTGCGTAACCATTTAAGTTAGCGAAATAAGGTGGAGTATGTCTTAGTCTGAAATAACTGGCTCTACCTAACTGGCTGGAGACTATCGGAGCAGACCGGCGCTTGGCGACAGTTTTTTTTAACTTGAGAGTGGTTGCTATCCATACGAGCACTAGAAAATGCTCTACCACCATACAAAAAAATATATTTTTTCCAACCTAAAATTTACTAAAATATGTGTAGTAATATCCACACTAAGATGTCCACTTCAAACCAAATGTCCGCTAGCTATGCCACGATTAGTAAACTCCACAGTAAATACATCTCCGAGGACGTTATACGATCATAGTTTGTTTATATCTGCCCCATTTAACTTATCTTTGACGTACTCGTACGTTGCACTGTGTAAACATATTTTATCGGGTCAGTTTTAATGTAAATTCTACTAGTCAATACTCAGTGTCCTTATAAAGAATTACGTCATTCGAATTTCATAACAAATTGTAATTTATGTACATATTTATCTTCTAATATATAAAATTTCCATGTCACAATGTTAGTTACCGTGCTCCTCCGAAACAGCTTGACCGATTTTTACCAAATTTTATATGCGTATTCAGTAGGTCTGAAAATTGGCTACTATCTATTTTTTAAGGCAAAACAACGTTTGCTGGGTCAGCTAGATAGATACTCGACGACACCATTGGCGTAATGGGTACCATGCCGTACTGCTAACCAGAGGATTCCGGGTTCGATTCTTGGATCGGCCATTATCTTTGTGACTAACTAAAAGTTTTTGGCGGTCTGGGTGCTAAATAAGTATCTATATAAAGTATGTATGTATGTGTAGTAGCGAGTGTGGCACGGTTGTAACAATGTCTGCTTCTCAATCAGACACCCCTGGTCCAATCTGTCTTACTTACACCAATGACATGTTTTTCAAGTTATGTGTGGATTCGCACTCGCTTTACGGTGAAGGTATAAAATATATTATAAAAAAAGTTGTTCGTATTAATTATTACATGAATGAGGACATGAGAGATAAAGGACTGAGTGCGGAGATGACGGCTGATAGATGAGAGTAGAAGAGGAAAATTTGAGGCCGACCTCAACTAAGTGGGATAAGGCAAGGAAGAAAAAGAAGAATACATGGAACAGTTTGGCTTAGCTCAGTTAGTAGGCAACTTTCATAATGATCTTAATATAAACTTAACTTCAATAAAGTAAAGCTTCAAGAAACGTGAAAGAAAATCCGAAAAAAATCCGTGCAGGCTAGCTGCCGCCCAATTCCGCAACGCGCTGTAGTCGCATAGCTATAGTAGATTGCGTGACGCAAGTGAAGTCGTTTGAAAAGAATAGATGGCGCTACGTGTATTAAATGATACACATAGTACCATTTTCAACAAGAGCGACTTTTATATTGATTAGTCTACGGTATATATTTTTTTTGTTTGTTTTATATTAGGACGCATTTCACACACTGCTGGTCAATGATGTTATATGTACTGCTGGTTAACCCCATACTGAACCATTTCTAGTTCGTATTATGGTTGCTAACACAACTGATATACTACATATACATACATACATACTTTAAATAGACACATATTTAACACCCAGACCGACATTTGATTAATATCATATACTATTGTAATGATATTATATTATTAGATTTAGAATTGAAAATTGACATTGATACATATCATAATATACTTTTGTAATGATATCATATTATTATTTGTCTTGTAACTTTGGTGTTATCAATAAATGATTTGCATTTGTATTTGACAGCCTACAAATTTAGTTCAGCACAAAGATGTTGGCCGTGCCGGGAATCGAGCCCAGAACCTTCTGATTGGCAGTCCGGCATGGTAACCATTACGCCAACGAGGTCGTCAGTATTAGTATTACGTTACGAATGTTAACAAAGTAGTATCTATTTAAGTGCAGGTCTCAAGCGGGTGGAGTATGGATAGTCTCATTAGGGGCGGCTCATTAACCTCGCTGCCAACATAGCGGCTTGAATAAATCAATCCGCGCGACAATACTCCTTGATTTATTGCCTCAACACTGATTACCGTGGATAGATTATTTATTATATTTTATTTTTAAATTCAAATTTGTTTTTATTGATATACTAGATGACCCGGCAAACGTTGTTTTACCTCACTTAGGGGTATGAAAAATAGATAGTGTATAGTGTGTGGATAGTGTAGCTTATATGACACGTTCGTAAATTTACCATAGCAGCGCCATCTATTGATTACTTACTCAACCCAGTCGAAAGGTATCGACATCAGATAATTGTGACTATCAAATAATAACAGACAATAATTAGAAATAAATTAAAATTGCGACTATAATTTGAGATTTAAACTATCCTATCTCTCAAGTTGGATCGAACTGCACATAGTGTGCGAATTTTATTATAATCGGTTAAGTGGTTTAGGAGTCCATTGAGGACAAACATTGTGACACGAGATTTATATATATTAAGATAAGATAAACTTAGTCCTAAATATATACACTAACTTGAATTTAAGACACCTTAATGGCTGTGACTAATTTACAAATGGATGCTGTCAGATTTCGTGTTTTTGTCGAGTTAGCCAAGATTTACGTATGAACAGAAAATAAATAGATTTTGTGTAATCTCTCATATAATTTAACCGAATATATGAATACGGGACTTACAGAATCGTTATTCATGTGTAAAAGTAATAGAAGTATTTAAATTTAATATATAAGAAAAACAATAGCTATTGTGTATTCAATGGTGAAGAATATTGAATGGAGTTTATGAGTTTAATAACTAGTCTTTTTAAATATTTAAGTAATGCTTGTAGTGTGAGTTGCTTTTAAACGATGTTATTCATGGCCAATACAGTTCTGAGTTTCTGTGTTAAACTGTCAAATTTAATGTAAATTATTTATTTTCATTTTTTTATTTATGTATCATTTTACCTTTTTAAGATTTATTTGTATATAATAATAATTAACGTTGTATAAGATAAAAAAGTTGCCACTGTGTTAATTAAATCCAGCATGCCTGCAGAATTTTGCACAAAATAACACGTTTCAATTGTTTTTTCACCTTATAGAAATATACTTTACCAAAACAATTTAAATGATACTCGTACTTAATTATGTCTTAATTGATTTTGCCACATCTACGCAAACATAGTGTACAAACTTTTTCAGCGTGTGGCTAAATATATTTTATGTGAGCAAGGATTGCTTGAACAGCTTGAAATCTGTCGACACCAAAGCCTATCCACTTAGCCCATACGAAAAATAGAAATTCATCTACTCATACATTTAGCATCTAGATGGAGTAATCCGTGTAAGATGCGTAGTAAATCAATCGCCCTCTCTAATTGGTGGAAAGCGGTTTGGCAAAAATCTGACGTGAATAGTGAAAGCTAAGAGATATTTACTGACTGTGAATAGACGATGAACCTTGTTTTTCTAACTTGTTTGCTTTCAGGGTTCTTTCATAAAGCTGGTGAGGAATTGAGGGGGTAACGTCAGCTGACGACCTCGATGGCAAAATGGTTATCATGCCAACAAGGGTCCTGGGTTTGATTTCCGGCACGGCCAACATCTTTGTGATGAGCTAATGTGTTGGCATTCGGATTGGATGTTAAATGTGTATCGATATAAAGTATTTATGTATGTATATGTAGTATATCAGTTGTGTTAGCAACTATAAGATAAAATATAAATTATTTAGTAGGGGTTTACAGCCGTGTGTAAACTTTTTTTTTATGAAAGCAAGTTAAAGGTACTCATTTTAAATTATTTTCTTTCGTTACGTGTGGACTTAACAATCGATTGAAAATGCAGAACGAACACTGTTTTTACAAAATAACTATGTATATACATAATAGATTACAACGTCCGAAATTTAAATAATATCTACCTGTCGACACCTGGACATGGTAATTTAATATCCGTCTGAGTTTAAAAACGACATTACAGTGTTATGTAGACTCTATAACAAAAATAACGCAAAACTTAGTTTTACAAATAGAAATTGGGGAAGGCCAATGTATTGATAAAATCTGTCATGACAAATTTCATATATCTTTCATATATTTTTTTACAAATCAGTAAAGCTTTACCTAACTAAAATAAACCTAAAGATAAGTAAGTAAATAAGAATAAATAGTATAGTACGTAAGACTCTCTATCTAGTATAAGCATAAGCAGTACTATATACGTTCCCACTCATGAGATATAGGGAGAGAGAGAGAGAGAGAGAGAGAGATATATAGGCCATAATCCACCACGCCAGCCAAGTGTGTTGAGTGTTGGCGGATGACACACGTCTTCGGATATTGTGGTCCTTGAACATGCCGGTTTCCTCACGATGTTTGCCTTTACCGTAAAGCGAGTGCAAAACCACACATAATTTTAAAAACAAGTCATTGGTGTAGGGCTGGGATCGAACCAGGGCCCGTTAGTTTGAAAAGCAGACGTTTTCCTACCAGGCCACAGTTTGGAACTACCAGATTATAAGTAAGTGGAAAGTCATCTGCGTCGGTCGCACTCCAAACAATGATAACGAACTAGGCGTGTGCCCGGACCCCGCCCGCGTTCTGTTAACTCTACAACTTAACTATAGCCTACGATTTGAGTGACAGACTGATTGACAGAACACTTTATTAGTATATTAGGTAATTGTGGAGTGGAACGCGGTGGACTGTGAATAATTTACTTTTTTATAGGTGAGGCGTAAATATTATAATTAGTGTAATGTTTTGTACAAGTTTGGCTCTTAACGTTGGTCACATTGTAAATAGAAGACAAAAATAAATATTTAGTGTACTTTCGCTATGATCTGAAACCCAAATTAAGATAAGCAAAGGTAAAATATTAAAAAAAAAAATTGGTGTGTTCCTCCGACCGACCACCACACCTCCACTACATCTCACACCAGTAAACTAATCCCTAATCTACCCTCTTAACACAACGAAATTTCACTCCGCGTGGCTGGTCTCCTCACACACCGGAACAACCTGAAACATATAATTCTAATATTAACGTTGCCTATCTCAATTCGGAAATTCTTACTCAACACGTGTTTCGCCTTTCCACAAGGCATCATCAGGAGGTGACTCATCGTAAGACGGATCTAAAGTCAATATTAGGTTATTTTTTACCACATTGATAAAACAAAAAAAAACGCTTCATTTTTAACGTTTTTGACCACTTTGCTGGCGTTAAGGGTACTACGCTGGACTGCCAACTAGAGGATTCTGAGTTCGATTCCCGTTCGATCAACGGCCAACATTTTTGGTATGAATCAAAATTGTTTGCTGTCGTTCTGGGTGTTAGATATGTATCGATATAATATAAGATATGCGTCTAATATCTTATAAGAGAAGATGAGAGAAAATAAAATGTGAGAAGACGAGACGAGACGAAACATGTCTAGACGAGACGAGACAAGACGAGACAAGACGAGACGAGACGAGACGAAACGAGACGAAACGAGACGAGACGAGACGAGGCGAGGCGAGACGAGACGACTGTAACGATTGACTTTCAAGGAGGGTAGTTTGAGGATAGTTACTAGCCAGTCGAGCACTAGAAAATGCTCTACCACCATGCTAAAATGCATATCTACATAATGATTCGTGTTCACACGAAAACAAGGTAACAAACATGGGTGGCGATAGTCACTGTGCGTAAACATCCCGTCACCCAGTAATAGGTGAATTAATTATTAATTAACACCTCACGACGCCGAGGTCGTTGACCTCGCTTGCCTTCACAGCCCGCCCTTTGATACCTCCTCATTAAGTTCATAGTAATTTGAGAGAAGTAATTGTGATATTGGTCGTATTGTCAATATTTTCCCTAACTACAAAGGTAATATAAATTTAAGGTTTAACATTAATTTTATTAAAGTAATGTAGCGTCTGCATCTCTAAGTAAGGTGCTTTGACGCGTAACCTCTATCTTCATTTTGCGCACAAACAAAAATAAAAATAAAAAAATGGCCAGGAGCGAGACAAGATTGCGCACTGCGGGTTCCGTGCCATTATCTTTAAATAAACCGAAAAAATAGTTTTTTGTACAGGCTCCTTTAAAATTTTTGTTTTTTTAGAATTTGTTTTATTTGAAATTCAAAATCTGTGAAAATTTCAGATTTCACGGTTTTTGAGACACACCCTGGTGACAGACAAACAGACAACGGAGGCTTAGTAATAGGGTTTTACATTTAGGTACGGAACCATAATAAAAGAAAACTCGATTTTTAAATACCTAGCCTAAAAGCCAAGTACACACTTTACCCAAAAATAACAATAAATGTTACCAAACTAAAGCCAAATACACACTGTATGCAAAATGAATATTTGTTACCAAACTAAAGCCAAGTACACACTGTATCTAACATGATTATGCATTACCAAACTAAAGCCAAGTACACACTGTATCCAAAACGACAATACGCAAGCGAACGTCACCAATTACCGTTGCGAAAAATAGTAAAGCCGCGCGCACACTCACCGGAATCCAATCCGGTCGCAGGCGGGTGCGTATTTTAATCGCGTTATCCCGGTGTTGATGTAATTCAATTTATCTATCGCCCGCCGGAGTAACTCGATAGCTACAGTGTGCCGCGCTCACACTTACTCAACATACGATTTTGTCTTTTTACAGCTTTCTAAACCTATGTTCAGCAACTTGAGTTACACAGAAAAGGCTTGTTGTTTCTATAACTTTTTTCAAGCTAAATGTTAGAATAAATATGTACTTCATTAGGTATACTATATTATTCCTGAAATAAAAAAATGTCTTTCTAAAAATAATAATAAACCAGTGTATTTTCGTATGATAAATGATAAATAAATTATGTACAGCATTTAATGAATAAAAATATTTTGAATTTGAATTTTAATGAGCTAAGTGACCAAACTCTGGCGTCGAGAGTTTTCAAGCCACCCGAAGGCCGCTGACTTGGCTTAACGACTGATTGTACTATAAGACTAACAGCGGAGACCTGCAATTTAACCTGTCATTTAGCCCGCGTTAGCGGCCAGATGAAAATTTTACTTTTTAATAGACTGTTTTGTGCATGGTAACCCATCCAAAGAATGCCCGCATCGACTATAGCTCAACCTCAATTATGCGTCAGATCACTTTAGTCAGCCGAGCTACAGGCACTACGCTACGCTTTTAATGATACAAAACGTAATACTAATTAACAACGATGATAAAATTGTATTGCAAGTAAGGCTGGTATGAGAAGTAATCTTATTTTTTTAACGGCCACACAAATTAAATAATTTATATTTTATTCTAATTTGATAACAATGCCGTTTAAACACAAGCGTTACTCATCCTCATCGTACTGTATGTCCATCATGTGTACTGCACCTTACATAACCAGATTTAACTAGGTAGTACCGGATAATTGGGTGCAGTGAAACTGACGCTTCATTTGTACCAAACCAAATTCTGTGCAAACTTCTGTCGCTCGAGTAGTACTGAACTACATAGGTACTACCTACTGATACTACATGTTTTTTCCGTAAATATTTTTTTATATTTAATTAAATATTTTTTTAAATATAAAATAAGAATTTTTGGGTAACACATACAAAAATAGAGAAAATATGTTTAAAATTGATTTATACAAAAATCAAAATCTATATTTTTTCGATCTAGATTAAATCATGAAATAAAATAACTGGAGTCTATCTGAAAATTATTTTTACTCAGTTTTTTCCTATAAATCAGTGGTGTTGTTACATTAGTTCAAATATAATTTGTAATATAATTATACTATACGTAACAACTAATGTATGTATTTATATATAATTTTTACATCTTATCATACATATATACCGGTCACACAGACACTTCATTTATTTAATTTCACGAATTAACTAATTACACAAGCATAAATCATAAAAAATATTTATATTATTAACGCTTATTAATTAAAAGTGCTAAGCCTGTTAATATCACAATTTACTTTTGAAATTCCCCTCCTCTCTGTCAAAAACAGAGCATCACGTTTGAGCGGCGAAACAAGTCCATAACGATGTTAAGCGTTAACTCTATCAGTTCAAAGAGCTTGTGCCGACACACGTTTGCGCCTGTTTGCAATTACACGACCTAATTATTGGGCTGAAATTACTTTTCATGCGACAGGCTGTGTGTATACAGCTTTTGATTGTTACTCGACGTTTTGCTAAAGAGAAAAAAATGTGTTTTTGTTTCAAAATGAAATACGTTTATGTCTGATTTTTCATGCAAGTTTCGGTTAAAACTTTCGATTAAGAAGTAATGGTATAGTATTAATTTATTTATTTAGAACATGTTACTGTATTTATTTATTTTATACTGTATATGTTATGGTGAATAAACGATAAACAATTAAAAAAAACTTAACTTAGGTTAAGGTATTATATTATAAACTAGCTGCGCACTGTGGTATTACCCGTGCTAATCAGGGACAAAAATAAGTTAATCCGGTATAAAAAGTTAGCCTAAGCCAAGATTCAACCTTTAAAGTAAATCTCATCTAAATCGGTCCAGCCGTTGGAGCATAAATGTAATATATTAGATTTTGAAGTTATTTCCACGAGAACTATAAATTGTTTTCGAGATAAAAAGTAGCTTATGCGTTAATCCAAGATCTTATCTATCTTTACAACAAATTTAATCAAAATCGCTGCAGCCGTTTGAGCGTGAAGAAGTAACAAACATACACACACAAACACACAAACTTACGCATTGGTAGATAAATAGACTAACACTATTAAAACACTTAAAATAAATTAAAAGAAAACACTAAGGTACTTAAAAACTATTGCCTTAACCTGCGACCTTATCGCTTAAAGCGATCTCTTCGAGGTAACCAATTCCTAAAATGTACACATAGAAAGAACTTAAAGACAAAGTGTTATAATGTAACGGAATATTTAAATTCGAAAAAAAAATAAGATTTTATTGATTTTATTAGTAGGATGTAGATCTATACACTAGACATTATAAGCTAATTAAAAAATACACAAGTACCAACTTAGCGTCCAAATTATTTGTATCCAAACACCTAAGAATGTATTCCGGAAACCTCCTTGAAAGTCAATCATTCCAGACTAGGCAGGCTCCAGTTTCAGACAGAGTATCACTGAATTAAAAAAAAATAACGCGCCGTTTGGTTCAAATAGCAAGCAAAATTGTGTTAAAAAATCTAGACATAAATTTCCATCTAAAAAACTATTTTCATCGAATAAAATTCTATCGCAAAGAGAAATGTAGAGGCGCAAGCACTATAACTCAGAGGGATAAAAACGCCTATCTATCCATATTTATCCCTATATCCGGGATAAACGGGCAACATAAAGCTAGCTGCTGAAAATATCCGGCTGCAGGGTAAACCCTAACTCCTATATTTCATAAAGAACTCCACTCTGTCTGGTTTAACCGACTTTTTGGAAAAACGCGGCGAGCGATTTTTCAGCGGCGTTATATCGAGTTAGGGATCGGCGCTAATAGGCTGTGATGCTGTTACCGTACCTAGGTTATATTGGATACGCTGTATTTTACAGGTAAACTTAGAAAAGAAATAAAACTCATATACTATTGTATTAATATTATATTACTAGAATTAGAATTGAAAATTGACTTTTTTTTTGTTTAGACAAAAAAAACCTTCTTAAAAATAAAAAATAAAAAAATTTTGAATCAGTCTTACATCTATGTATATATGCTGACATCTTTTACAATGCGAGTGAAACCATGGGAAATAACTAGTTAGTGTTATAATGAAACAAACGTGCGGGAATACAGCGGGAAACAATCCTGGAATCAGGTTCGCGGCAAATTATTAATAAGGCTAACAAAGCCCTCGCTGCGGTTCTATTATCTGCCTATTAGCAGTCTAGACTTACTGAACACATTAGAGTTACGTTACGCTCTGCTTATTGTACTAATACCTGTTATATAGGCTACAACTTGTAAGAATGGTTGTTTGTGGGTATGAATACTTGTTAACCGTTCTCTAACGAATGGACCGATTGGAATGAAATTTCGTACTTTGATAACTCAGATCTCAGAAAAGTTTTAATTAATTTTAATTTGAAAAAACTAGTATATACACCGAGGGGTGTGAAAAACGTCTGCTTTTCAATCAGATGGCCTGTGGTTTAATCCCAGCCCTACTTCAATGACTTGTTATTTTTAAGTTATGCGTTGATTTGCACTTGTTTTACGGTGAAGGTAAACATCGCAAGGAAACCGACATGTTTGAGGACCATAATATCTAAGGACGTGACATCTTCCAAACACGCATTTTTTTTCGCACCTTTGTGCATGTAAAATGGTACTCCGAAAAGGTAGAATAAAATAATATAAAACTAAACATACTTATTTATATTTAATTATTTGAATAATATACGTAAAAGACAAGTCACACTACAAATATCACTAAATACTTAAAAAAGTAGTTATACAAATTAAACGTATACATTACATTAAATATTCTACATCATTGAATACTGCACACAATATCAATTGTTTTTCCATATCTATAAACTTTAAGATCGTTGTTCATGTGTGAAATGTAGTATAGGTATATTACATTTTACACATGAACGACGATTCTGCAAGTTCCATATTCATATTTTCACTTTAAATTATAAAAGGAAAAAATACACACACAAAATCTCTTTATTTTCTGTTTAGACTTATTATTCTATTAAGATTTGTTATGTTCTCTGGCAACTTGTTGTACATGAATATGTTTGTATAACATCTGTGTAATAGCTTTACAAAGTACCAAGCAGACATACAGTAATTGAGGGGAGTCATATGCAGTATTGACTCTGCACCCGTGTATACGTTTCTCGGAAGTCCGTCAAAGGGATCAGATATAACTCGTAGCAGTATCAGGGTCTACGCGATTGCTACGCTGGTGCTACGAACTCTGTAGCGGCGTAGCATTTTATATCTATGTAGTGGTTTACAAATCTAAAAGAACCTCAGATAGATGTTAAATTGGTTTGCAGTTTTTTTAAGAATCTTTCTAATGTTAGGAAATAAGACTATGAACAAACTGTCGGTTTTCAAAGCAACAGTGAACCGATTTTTTCTGGTTAAGATCCAGCTTAGATCATTATATCGCTTAATTATATCGCTTAATAATAATTATGATCAATCGAATGCCCATTTTTTGTAAAAAAAATATGATAAAATTATGGATATTTTAGATGGCATATTATTATTTTTTCACTTAAGACCTAGGCATATGACCAACACGGCGCGTAACAAGGACAACCTGGCTAAAGGTGGAGCATGCCTAGTCTGGAATAACGGGCTCTTAAGAAAGCTTCTGAAACACACCATTAGGTACTTGGAGACGTATTTATAACTTGAGAGTAGTTACTAGCCAGGAGCGCACTAGAAAATACTCTATTTTCTTCACCAAAAAACTAGATCACATTTCAAAAAAACATATTTTTTATTTACATAAATAAATATTAGGACACATTACACACACGGCTGGTTAACCCCATACTGAACCATTTCTAGTTCGTATTATGGTTGCTAACACAACTATTATACTACATAAACACATATTTCATATAGATACATTTTTACATTTAAATGCAGTTGAAATATGAAATACATAGCTCGTATTAAAAACTAGAATTACTATTGCACTATCCCGACGTCGTATTTGATTTCATACTCCACATAATAAATAATATTGGCTTTTCTGTATCTCTGTGGTAGAGCTCTGTTTCCACTTGAATAGGCTGGTTAGGTATATATCTATGTGCATGCAAGTGCAGTATGTATAGCAATCAGCTAACCGAAACCACCTTGCGGCTGTTGCTTTGATTCCGTTACATATGCAATACCAGCGGTAGTGATTGGAGCACTGAGATTTCTCAGAATTTAAAGCTTTTAGCAAACATATATAGCAGATATCTGACATATTGAACTGACATATTATAAATTATTATTGTATTTCTTTGTGCCCGTTGCTTTTGAAACCATGGGTTGGAACTGAGGCCAAACTTTTATTACTAAAATTGGGCGTAGAATTAGAGAGAAATCGGGTGAATTCCGCTCCGGATCGTACCTGGCGCAAAAGCTATCCATAGCTATACAACGCGGCAATGCCACCAGCGTTATGGGTACCTTTCCGTCAGGTTCTATCCGGAGTGGTCTTTTAAAAAATTAGTTTTATTAGTGGTATTATTTTTAATTTTATAACTTATTTAAAATTGTTTGCTTTGTAAATTGTAAATATATAATCTTTTTAAATTGTTATCGATATTTCTTGATATTTTATACTTGTAACTTTTATTAATATTTTGACTTTACTTTGAAATATTATTGCTAACTAATCATAATAAGAAAATATTTTTTTAAATTTATGACATCTTGCAAACCGCGTGCATATGCGGTGTGCAAAAAATAACTATCTCTTTAGAAAATTGCGCTGCAACTTTAATCTAAATATCACTTTTTAATATATTTCTAGTTTTAGGTATAAGAAGATAGGTGGAAATTGAAGTGTCATAGTTACAAAGAAAGTAAGTAAATAATTGAATATCAAATTTCTAATTTTAGTTAAATACTTCGTAACGCATATATATTTTGTTATTTTGAATTTAAGGGATGATCTGGAGCACTACCAGACATGAAAATAACTTTGACCTAGCGCAAAGTTTTACGAAACATAATACCTATGTAACATATTTTTTTTAGTAAACATTTATTTTGTATTAGATATAGTTATTTTAAGAGAATTATTTGCAACTGAAATGCAACCTCAATAAACATTAAAATATTTAATAAGATCTTTGTATATATAAAGCACCAACCTAAATATTAATTTACGCTCGCGTTATTCTAAGAGCCAGCCTAATAATTACAAGATTTGTTCCAAATTGAGTTGCTTTCATGTAGAGTAAGTCTCATTAATACAGGTATTAGAAATTATCTTCTATTTTCAACATAATATTTGCTGAAAGTTAATAAGTCTGCGTCTAATGAAGCTAGACAAAGGCGTCTTAGAAAGGGAATTTAACTACGATTTCTCATTTAGAAAACTTTGTGATCAAAATGGAGTGAAATAAATGGAAAAGTTAAGTTTAGTTACGAAGTGCTTTAAAGATTCAAAGACATTTTAGTGCCTACATTTGATTGACTAAGTGTGAAAGTAGTAGTGAGTGAGAAATTAAAGATTGGAAGGTTGGTGTGGTATGGGCATGTGATGCGTAGAGAGGAGACGCACGTTACTAAGAGATGTATGGAAATGCAAGGAAGAAGGGCAAGAAGTCGACCGAAGAAGACATGGATGGAGTGTGTGACATTACACACTCCATCCATGTCTTCTTCGGTCAAGTTCGTCTCAAGAGCCAGCAAGAACTAGTCATTATATAAAAGAAGAAAAAATCCCATGTCATCCCATCCCATCCCATCTCACTTCATTCTCTTTCGTGTCCTCATGGACATGAGAGAGGAAGGAGTGAGTGTAGAGACGACGGCTGATAGAAGAGAGTGGAAGAGGAAAATTTGCTGCCGACCCCACCTAGTGGGATAAAGTAAGGAAGAAGATGAGATTTGATTGACTAAGTTTTGTGGTAAGTTGGGTTTTTCTTATTTTTATATAATAACTAGGTCTTGCTGGCTGAATTTTAGGCACGCTAAGAGGCTACGGTAAAACATATGCTTTATTCTTGCTTTATCGGCCAACCCGCACTTGGCCAGCGTGGTGAATTATGGCCTATCTCTTTCTTTTCGCGAGAAAAGGCCCTGAGTTCCAGCAGTGGGAACGTATAGTGGGCTGCGTATGTTGGTATATTTTTTGTAGTTCTTTAAGTTATAGGCTTCTTTAGTTTATTCTGTACTATGTAATATTTTTGTAAAGTAAATATTTTTAATTAAGTATCATTAATAAAGTCCCATTACATCCTTGATTTGTTCTACAACAAATATATGAATCAAATACATTTTGTCGTAAATTGCTATCTTTTTTTTACAAAAAAAAAACAAAACAGGATAAAAGTCGAAAATAATAATTGACATGCTGCCAATTAAATGTCTGTTTACAAAAAACAATTTGCTTGTTTCATTTCAATTTATTTAATTTTAACACAACACTCGAATAGATTTCCTCTTCACGCATCCAACAATAAAGGGGCTAATCATAATGTTATACTTTGCTGAGCAAAAATAATCACAAGGAAAACATACTTCCTTGGCAACTACAAGACTTACTAAATTGTTTAGAATAGATATTTAGAAATATAGTGACATTTACGAGGGCGGGTCAATAAGTCCGTGACTTTTGGAATAAAACACAATTTTTTTGATAAAAAACAATTTCATTTTTCAACGTAGTTTCCCTTGAGCTCTATAAACTTTGTCCAACGCTTCTCCAATTTTATTATCCCTTCCGAAAAAAATGATTTGTCGAGGTCCTCAAAATAGGCCTTTGTTTGCGAGATGACTTCATCATTGGAGTCAAATCTTTTTCCACCAAGCCATTTCTCGTAGAAGACATTTAGTAAGATAGTAATTTATGGTTTTGTATTTTTGCGTGGTAATTCGTTGTTTAAGCTAATTTAGTGAGCTACTTTCCGCAAATTAAAATTGTGACACCAAGCATCTAACAGGGTGTTTTAGCAGCCTTCTCAAAAGCTAGTTATACCAAAATTGTTATGCTCCACCTTAGACCGGAATGTCGCTACAACTTGTAGATATACGACCTTCTGGACAAATACTGTAAAAAGTAATTTGATCGGTTCTCTATCGGCTTTTTAATAGAAATCATTAAATCTTGCCGAGAATCAAATAAATTTGTTTTTTTTTAGGTAAAACTTCATTCATCCATTCATCAGGAAAAATTTAATTGAAATTAAATAAATACAAAAAAACTACAAATATTCAGTCTAAGTAGAGTTAGTTCAGTTATGGTTTTCTCCATGATACCAAAAGCAGCGAACCCTTGGCTTTTCTGGGAATAAATCACTGCGTAACTTGATCATCTATTCAATACTTAAAAGGAAAAAGACGCAACATAATAACTTACAAAGAAATTACAAATTTCAAAATTACTGCTTTATGATTTTGATCTGTATGGTGTATTTTCATTAATTTGGATATTGACGAAATCATTTTGATCTCTATGCTTTTTTTTTTCATTAATTTGGATATTGACAAAATTGGTCTATTGGTATTTCATCAAAATCTGAACAGCCGTTCAGCCTTGAAAAAGTCACTTACGCAAAAAAAAACATTTATAACACTCTAGCAGGGCGTCCCGGCTTTGCACGGGCTATAAAATAATCTAAATTGCGAAGAGAAACAAAATATAACCTATGTTACTCGGGGATAATGTAGCTTCCCAACGGTGGAAGAATTTTTCAAATCGTTCCAGTAGTTTCGGAGCCTATTCGCGTCAAACAAACAAACAATCAAACTTTTCCTCTCCTATTGGTATTCACTGTATTAAAACCTTCGTAAGGCATATTTGAATAATGTTTGTATAACCGGCTATCACTTACGTTTATTTTGTCCGGGAACGCCTGCGCCGGCTGCAATAGCAACATCACAGCGAGCTCAGCGAGCCGCGGCGGGCGAGGGTCATTAGGAGTAGCCAGTGCAGGCCCACCCGTCACCGCGGACGTACGTTGGCTGTGTTCCTGCCCTTGAGAATGGCACACTGATTGTGCTGAAACATGTCGGGTTAATAACGACAAAATAAACGTAATTGATAGCCGGTTATACAAACATTATTCAAATATTGGTATTATTGGTATAGATAAGTAGTACATCTGTAATGATAATAATCGTTGCCGTGTGAGGCGCGCCGTGTGGCGGATCACAAAAATATCCATTACGGCGCGGGCTGAATGTGTCTTAACGAGCGTCGGCAAACAGGGGTCACCGGGAACAGACACTTCACACCATAATGACACGATTCACTCACGACTTTATTTTATATTTCATCTTGCTCTACACCTTTTCATACTCTTTTCATCTATGCAAGTAATCAAGGAATAGCGAAACTCCGGCCAAAGGAGCAATGACTAGTCTGCGATGACTGGCTCTCAAAGATGAACAAAAAGAGTTAAAGAAATATTAGTTAAATATTTGCTGCTAAGTTTTCTGCAATTATTTTCATCGATCAATAAATAACAAGGATGTTGATTTGGTTGAATATATATTGCTGTATTACTTGGTTCCTTTTCTGCGCAATCAATCATTGTTTTTTATTATCACGATATTTTAGGTACCTATTATATTTACTTAAGGCTTTGAGTTGTTCTTTAGACGTTCCTTAAACTATTACCAATATTTTTACCGTTAATAACTTATAACGAAAGTCCTGTATATTCAAGATTTTTCCCTTGTCATCTTTAATAATAATCCTTAATAATAGTCTTTCCTTAATTATAATGACGCTCACCGATATAGCGACTTATTTAGCTTGTATACTCTTCTAGAATCTAGAAAAAAGACGCATAACGTCTTTCGTCTTAGTTAAAAAGTAATTTTGGAGACCAAAAATGTCGTGACATATAAAACCAGTACAGAGTGTATCCATGTACCAATTACAGGCTCCGTCTCTATAATGTAGCGCTAACGAACGAGAACACCCTGTATGGCTGTATATTGTGGTATTTGTTTACGCTTCTACAGGATACTGCTATTTACTCGCGCGATCTATCGGCTTTCGTGAATATCTTACGATTAACTCAGGAGATCTTACTTGATCATCAAAGTTAAGTAACAAATAATAATATGGACAATCTTTGAATGTAATATGATATTAATGATATATGATGATAATAAAATACTGTCATAGCGCTTGTAGCTCGGCTAACTAAAGTGATCTGACGCGATCGGCGAGGTTAAGCAACGGTCGATACGAATGCACAAGAATGTGATTTAACAAAGTGGCTTTTTCATCAGTACTCTACCGTGGGTCAGATGTCACGTTATACTGTAGGCTGTTAGTCTTAGACCCAGCCTTCGTTAAGGCAAGTCAGAGCCTTCGGGTGACTTGAAAACTCTTGGGTGCTTTGGGACCCACGGTAGCGCTCAGATGAAAATGTCACCTGAAAAACAACTGTCTTGTGCATGGTCACCCATCCAAACACTGTCCGTATCAACAGTTGCTTAGTTTCGATGATCGTGTCAGATCACCTTAGCTAGCCGAGTTAGAGGCGCTATAAACAGCCTTAACGGATAAAACATGATTTTATTCCATAAAGTCGGTGATTCTCCGAAACAAACGTTCCCGGAATATGTATTTTACAATCAATCAATCACTTCCTCTCTATGTTTACCTTCATCCCTTCACTTTATATCCCTTAGTTTATCCACTTTGCTACGTATTCGCAGAACATTTTATACAAAAGTGGTTTTTAGTACTCAACGCAAAAAACGATGGAGTGTTATAAGTTTGAAGGGTCTGTGTGTTTGTGTTTGTGTGTGTGTATGTCTGTGGCATAGTAGCGCCAAAATGGATGAACCGGTTTTTTTTCAAATAGCTCACATTTCACACACGGCTGGTTAGCGTCATATTATAGTTTTGTAGTGTATTATGGTTGCTAACACAACTGATATACTACATATACATACATAAGTACTTTATTTCGATACATATTTAACACCCTAGGTTTAGCATGGGGCTAACTAGACGTGTGCGAAGTGTGTTTTAGTATACTATCTATATTTTATTTTTTATCGATGTGTATGTCCATAATTTGAAGGCAGTTAAATCAGTTTGTCTTCTAGCTACGGCTACGTTGCTACGCTTTTTGTAGCAAGGCTTCGAAGTCTACGGATGTGCTACGAAAAAAGTCCGAACTTTCACAAGTAATATTGAAACATTGTTCATTTAGTGAGTGAATTCTTTTCGTAGTGAGAATTATTTTCATTAGTATTCCTAATTATCTGATATATTATCCAAAGGTAGAGAAAGACTTATTTGTTTAGAGCAACCGGATGGTACACAAAGCTTTTCTGTTGAAACTGACGTAGCCAATCGTACAATATTTTTTTGAGTAATCTGGCTAAGAACGTTAAAACTAAAATTTTCATAGCATTAATTTATCAAACAATTAAGTCCAAAATTTAAAACTAGATGTCGTGTGAAAAGACATGCATCACTGACCTCTATTCTACTAGTACGCTGGACAGGCTATGCCATACAAAATGACAGCAATTTTCTGTGCCGATTTGAAGCGCCTCCTTGAACGACTTGAGAACTAAATTTGACATTTATTGCGCAATTGCAAATGGCCGTCGTGTTGTTTACATCGATTCCACGATCTTATTAACGTTTTAAGTGTTTAATATGTAGTAAATCTGGTATTATACAGTTTAATTTAGATTTATACTAGCGTGATACTTATTTTTACCAACAATGAGAGTGTTTGGGTTTTGCAAAAACTCGTATCCAGAGAAAAGCGGGATAACCTTCCACAAGTAAGTAAATTTACAATTATATTCTATAAATTAAAACTTTCTGTAAAGATAATATCGTCACTAGTAATATTACATGTCATTAGAACGTATTTAACTTGATATTACCGAGTTGCGATAAATATAAACAACACAATAGTGTTGTCGATATTCCATATCGACAATATTTGTCGATGTTTTTTCTGGCACATATTGTATCATCCAATTAACGGTTTGTTTTTTATTACAGGTTCCCAAAGGATTCTTCACTAAAACTGTGGCTCAAAGAGATAAAACTGTTGATCGGCTTCCCAAGAAAAATGATCAATCATCATCATAGTATGGCGTCCCGGAAGTGTCATACATAGGCTTTATATCCCAAAATAAAATGAGCAAAGCCGCTGGCGACTACTTGTTATTTTTATTTATATTTTTTAATCATGTTGTTTTTGTAATTATATATTTATGAGTAAAATCATTCATCGTTTTATTGGTACCATCCCTTAAGTTATTCAAAATACTTAATAGCCTATGTTCACCACAAATCATGCAGGCTTAGTCATAATATTTATTTCTTATCCGTTATCAGTGTTACTCGACATTATATATAAAAAAAATAAAAAAAAATGAATAAAAATTAATTAATTTATTTATTTCTTTATTTATAAATAAATAAATAAGTAAAATGCAATCAATCTCACATCGCACAGAGAATCCATGATTGATCGCTTAAACTTGGCCCTTACGGCAGTCTCTGACTGGGGCGATGCCACTTTGGTAAAGTTTAATGCGTCAAAAACACAAGGCGAGAGTGAACCGGTTTCTGCAGGGCAAGCGCGCTTCATCTTAGACTGCAATGTCACTTAACATCAGGTGAGTCACGGTCAAGCGCAAGCCTATTATACGTAAAAAAAAATTAAGAAAGATAGACTCGTACCAATAGGCTAAAAGTCGTTTTTTTGTCGATATTATTTATTACATTGTCCCGTCCCTATTATTAGTTCCGTGGTCGTTCACTGGCGCTGTCAGCGCCAAAATGGCGAAAATCAAATAGGCACAAAACGATGTGACGTATAGCCAGTCCAGCGTACTAGTAGAAATAGAGGTCAGTGACATGCATATTGACAGGTCTTTATTTCTCGAGATCTAGAAGTCAAAGTCTTTACTTGTCATTGTTAAAGATCATATTTTTCCTGAGAAGAGATGCATGTGTCTATGAAAAGTATGGATATGATAGTAAGTAGCGGAAGTAGAGGTCGACCAAAGAAGACGTGGATGAATTGTGTGAAGGAGGATATGAATGAGAAGGGAGTGAATGTAGAGATGACGGCTGATAGAGTGACGTGGAAGCAAAAAACAGGCTGTGCTGACCCTACCTAGTAGGAATAAGAAGATAAGAAGGTAAAGATAAAGATGAAGAAGATGTCATATCCATTTTTTTTTTCAGTTTTCCATGAGTTTTACCAATCCTCGCCTCTGATTATTTTCTCAACACGTTGACAGCCCCCCATCACGCTATTTCCATAAAAGCCATGCCGTTCGGTGTAGGAATGATGACGTCATCACGCAGCAATCGGCCGCAATGGGGATCCCGTCTCGCGGGAAATACGGGATTCCCGCCGCGCGCCCCAGATCCCGCGGGAAATACGGGATTCCGGGTCGGTGCTGTGCGAGATACAGGGTTAGGTAGATATACACACCGATGGTCGTGCTTGTGGATACCTCAAACTTTTAGATCATTTAATTACTGCGTAAAAACAATTAATTGAAATTGCATATTTAAATGGCGTATTTTACTCTCCCTGATTTTGATTGTTCTGATATCCTGGATTAATGCGGGTAGTACAGTGGGGCGCATCTAGTATGAGAAATAAAAAAATAAAATTCACACATAAATATACAAGCCCGAAGGTGTAGTCTGAAGTTAGATGCTCACTCAAAGACCTGCTTCATCGAGTCCGGGGTGGAGGACGGTGGCGTGTGACCGTCGCCATAATTGGCGGATTAATCAGCAATCCGGGAAGCGCCACAGCGCAGTGTGAGAAGGTCTCCGGGGTGTTTCCTGGAAGAACCCTGAGCCCTCCGTCAAGCACAGAGGCAGGTCACCGAGAGGGTTTTAGTGGGTACAAACCCAAATATCCTGGTTGCGCTCCATTGTAGCCAGGTATCTAATATAGGTATGTGAATATTTATATACATTCCCACTCGTCTCCGGGAGGAACACACACACACTCGCTAGTCCAAAAATTATCCTTAGCATCATCAAGTTTAATGTTTAAAATACGTATCAGTTTAAAGCTATTGTTTTATATTTATAGGTGTATTGTAATTTATGGGCCTCTAGTTGCCTGGAATAAAGGAATAAATAAAAAAATAAAAACTATTATCGGCATTTTGACTACCAACTCAAGTACTCGTATCACGGGTTACTACTACTTCTTTGCAAAGTATCAAGTACCCCTGTATGTTCAGGTCTGTTTGTCGGATTGTGCCTTTGATAAGAGCGGCAAGTGATTCACGAGGGCGCGTGACGCGACTCCGAGCCGACCCAGCTACCACCAGTTTAAGCGGGTGATGGGCTTACGAACTTAAAGTACGCGGCTTCTAAGATCGCGAACTTATACGGCTTGGCGTGTGCGACACAAAAAAAGCTTCCACACTCTGTATAGCGATGTTTTCAATAGAAAAAGCGTTGTATTATTAAACTTTGTAACACTGTTTTAAAACTTTCGTAAGGCATATTTGAATAATGTGTGTATAACCGGCTATCACTTACGTTTATTTTGTCGGTATTAGCGGGACATGTTTCAGCACAATCAGTGTGCCATTCTCAAGGGCAAGAACACAGCCAACGTACGTCCGCGATGACGGAACTGGCATCACTACGCCCGCGCCGGCTCCTCATCGAAAAATATTAAAAAAAAAACGTTTTTTTCACACTTTCGATTATCCAGATTTTCGATTATCCGAATGCCTGACAACAGCAATTAGTCCGGTTAATCGAGTTTCTACTGTATGTGTCCAATTAAAAATGTTCTATCTTCTATCTACCTATCTATCTAATTATTCTGTCTGCGGCATTTCTATCAAATCTGCATTTGTTGAAACATCAGTATTCAGTGCTCACCACTTGGTCGGCTACTATCGGTTTTTAACGACAATTCTTTTCACGTGAGGGGTGCGGGCACGACTGGGGGTGTATGTAGGTATATCAGACTAGTATTATAAAAGCAAAAGTTTTTGTATGTAGCGCGGCCTACGGCATAGTTTCACAGCTGCTGTGGAAACTATTATTATTGTCGCGGTCTGCTTTTTTTTTACAATAAATGGGCATGCGCTTGATCACAATTCTCCTGATGGTAAGCGACATTATGATTTATGGTGGAGCGCGCTTACCCAAAAAACCGGTTCACTCTTGGTTTGAAAATCGCCAGATTGTAGTTTTCGGGAAACAGGGAGCTTGGCAAAGAATTCCACACCTTCGCGGTTCGCACTATGAAGGTGGAGGCAAATCACTTAGTTGCCTTTGGAACCTCCACGACATAATGATGCCACCTTGGTGTTTTGGAACTTAGCAATGAACTAAGAAAAATAAAATGTTAAAATCCTAGCTCTATCATTTACGTTGAATTCTATAGGATTCTTTAAATATATTCTATTTTGCTCCCATTATGCCTTAATTTACGCCTCAACAAATGTCATTGCCAAATAAATATAAAGTGAATACAGATATAAACCAATGAACGTTTTGAAATATAAAAACAGCAAGTAAAGAGAAACTCGTGATATAAATGAAATACTTTACAATTTCAATACTAAGTAACGCGTTGATAGCTGCCGTTTTAGAAAATTTAATAAAATATTACCTGCGGCGGATCACAGAGTACAGAGTTCACAGAAAGGCAAGTTGTTTTCCGAACTTCATTAGCCTACATTAAGTATAAGATTTTTTTTTTAATAAGTTATCGATTATCTGAAGGTAATGATGAATGTGATCAATATTTCAGGGAATTTTTTTATTATCTATTGTTTGAACGGATTTTTTATTACATGTAAAAAGTCTTAGTAAAAACAGTCGTTAAGCAAAGTCAGAGGTCCTTCGGGCGGCTTGAAAACTCTCGACGCCAGAGCTTGGCCACTTAGCTCATACGAAGAAGAAGAAGATTAGATCATTTTTTTTTCAATTTCAATTCATTTTATTTTTTCACATAGGAATATATAACAACAGTTATAAGACACTTGTAAAAAGTCAACATCTAAATTACATTAGAAAGAATATGTATAAGAATATTTACAAAAGTAAATATATAGATCATATTTTTTTTATTTGTTCGTACATCTGTAATTGTTATTCTACGTACAAAATCTATTACAATATTTAATACAAGGTTGAATCGAATTCCCTTGAAGTAAATTACGAGAAGCTTCTCAACTATTACGTACACGGGTTTGGCTTGTTATGAAACTTCTGAGTAAATTGTTACTAAGTATGATATTCAGTAACAAAGAACTTCTTTAGTTTTATATGAGGCATTATCTTGTTTATGAATATTATTGTACTGATATATATTTAAGGATTTACTTTTTGTAAATATAATTGGATATTTATTTTACTTTTTAATTTATATTTTCTTCATCATCAAACAACTACTACAAAAAGTAAGATTTATGGTATTTTTACACACATTTAAAAATAATCATATTAATAAAGGAAAATGTCGTCAATATCAGTCTATAGAATGAATCCCAGAGGCTGTTTGTAATAAATATATAAAATGTTAAACTTCTTACTGAATCTAATGCCAGTGAATCCTGTGATATTTTCGAATATATTTTTCTTAAATCTGAAAAATATAGTCGGTTAAAAAAAAATATCACAGCTCTACAAAGAACTTTTTTTTGTTGCCCTGAAAATCATCGCAAATATTTACGTTTTCAAGTGCCCAAATTACGAATACATTTATGAAAGTTTTTAATGTGCTCCTATTTTCATGATTTTAGCATACTTTATAGTTGAACAATTTTGTCACTTTTTTAAAAATAAATAAAATTTTCCAACTATTTAAAAGAAAAATAGAGCGTTTCTTAAAATCATTTTTTTTTAACCATGATAGTTTAGCGTTTGACTACAGTAAGCCTGATGTTAAGCTGCACTACAGTCTACGGTGTGGCACGCTTACCTTGAAGATACCTATTAACTCTACTTTTGAAGGCCCCCGGATGATACCTCTCAGGAAACAGAGACTTAGGTAGTGAGTTCCAAAGCTTCGCAGTCCTAACAATAAAGGTCGACGCAAAGCGGTATCACGAATTGTGTCCATAAATAGACCCAAAATCATTATCATAACATATAAGGCAACGAAACCACCACTGTATTCTTTGCATCATACTCGGCTATATGTATAGCTATACACCAAATAATGCACCTTCCTCTATGAATCTTCTTCATGCACATCCAAATGTCAGGGATGCAAAGAGTATCGTTGCGGAGAGGCCAAACGAGGCGAGTTTTCACTGGGGCGTCATAAACCGGCTCACAAATCAAAAAGCGGAATTCCTACGTTCTTGCTTCCGACCCAGCAGCGGCCAGACTCACAAACATATTATTTATTTTATATCTGCTTTGATACGCGTGTGAGGGGAGCCAGCCTGCATCTAAGTACGCAGCCCAAATACAGGGTAATATCATTTAACTAGCACTTGTAATCGTAGCTAGATCATAGAATTTTTATTTTTAATTGATTCATGGACAAGGGAAGAATTTAATAAATATATTAAATGGTATTCAATTGTGCTGAACTGCCATTTTACATAATTATAAAAAGAAAATGCCATGCCTCGCCATGTCACTTATATTAATTAATTCATTATTATACTCAATATATTTAATACATAGATTAATAAATATGTAGTCAGAAACAAACAATATATAATGAATACGCAATTCATTTTTATTAAAAAAAAACGGATTCTACCAATATTTATACCAATCATCAATATTATCCGACCATTCATTGATATTTTATCATTTAAATAAAAATTAATTAAATTTAAAACTACACAATAATTAAATAAATATTTAAAAACTAAATTACAAATAATAATTTATACCCTAGGTAGAAGGAAGTTTTTGAATCTTCTTTTCCTTTCTTTTCTTTTCCGTCTTTAATGAAAATCATAACTGCTCTTCATAAGGAGAGTTATGGTTTAGCCAATTACCACGTCAGGCAGACCGTGACTGTGACAAATGTCCCCAAAAGTATGTTTCCGTGTATTCGCGCTGCAATCCCATTAGTACGCAACATGAGACTAATCTATTATGGGACATATCTGCGTAGTCTTACTAACCTACTAATATTATAAACGTGAAAGTTTATATAGATGTATGGGTGTAAGGGTGCTTGTAGTCTTCTATTACGCAAAAACTACTAAATGGATTTAAATGAAAGTTCACAATAGTAAAGCTTATCATTGTGAACATTATGCATCAAAATAACATATGGGCTATAAGTAATATTTCATTTAAAAAAATTATATGTGTGATTTGTCTAAAGATAAAAAATAATGGCTGAATAGTTGGCTGGCCTCAGAAAGCCTCAAATGGCGGGAAAGCGGCAATTCGATCTTCATTTACTTTTTCGATTTGAAGACTTTCGTTTATACGTATAGCAGAGATTTGTGCATATAAAGTGAGTTCATCTGATTCTGACATGAATTTAACGCCTAATTTTATAAGAGAAGAGGCTGAAGCGGCAGTGAAAAACCTTTTACCACCCAAATCAAAACTAAAATACCTAAAGTCGTATGACAATTTTATGAAATGGCGCGCTGAGAAAGTAAGATTTTTATTTACTTTCCTTGTATTTGTACTGAAAAGCACAGTGCTTACCTTGGGTTCAATCGCAACTCCACCTGAAACGAATGGCGCTGTTGTCAATTAGTGAATACTTTCATTGATAGCCGTATTTGACTGCCGATCAAATTTTGGAGATGCGACGTTGCCATACCGTGCACAAAAAGTGTCGTGACAACTTTTTGTAAGATTTTTCCGTCTAGCCCCCTTTCCTGACGCGCGATAAGGAACTTCGTTCCAATATCCCATGTCCGCGTAATAATGTGTCCAGGGCCGATCCCCTGCAAACACGTCCATTCCCCAGCAGGATAAAACGTTAAATGATAATCGCAAGATGTCCGCGCCGTTTCCGCCGGCACTTCCGGGACACGCATCGGCTATTACCGCGCGTTACGTCACTTCCGGCCGCGCTTACCTCACCACCCATACTCGATAGTACCAGTTATACTGCACTAATATATCGATGCAAAAACAATACTCAATTTAATTTTTTTTTTTATTTACAAGTGTAAACTCTATACTCAACCGAACCGGAACTAGCTTATTGACTCAGGCGTTACTTTGCGGAAATCCATTGTAAATAGAGAGAGTAAATGGAGATGCTGACTCTTCGAACGACAAAACTCTCGACTTGTCGTTCGAAGAGTCAGCATCTCCTGATGATGCCTTGTGGTTAGGCGAAACACGTGTAGAGTTAAGAATTTCCGAATTGTGATAGGTAACGTTAATCTTAATTAATCTTAGTTAATTGATCTTAGTTAATTAATCTTTGTTAATTAAGCTTGGTTAATTGATCTTTGTTGATTTTTCCTTTACTTGTCTTAATTTGGATTTCGGATCACAGCGGAATTACACTAAATATTTAATTTTGTCTTCTATGAACCGGCACTACATGTATTGACTTGTCATTCCTGTGGGTTCTGTCGGCTAGGTCGAGGTGACACAAGTTTTGAGCATGCGTGTGTCACCATAATTACGTCCCAAGCGATGTAGCGTCCGTGATGATGATGAAACTCTTTATAACGACACTGAAGGTACTGTGCATTTTTGGCGTTATAGAGAATGGTCGTTAAATGGAGAGAATGTATCATAGTATGGAATACAAGCTAAACCAACTAAAGCCAATTGATTTCGACGCTTTAGAGAGTTTGTCGTTAAATCGAGTGACGTTGGACATGGAGTTTACACTGAATTTAATAATTATCAACATTTGCTATTTTTTTTTGTTTTTGACATTTAATATTTGTATCGGATGACAAAAAATTTATATTATTTTTTTCATTTTCTGCATGGACTTAGTCTGCAATAAACGATGATTAATAATAACACACATAAGTGGGATAATTCACTTATTTAATCAAAGTTGAAAAAAATAACATATCACTTATGAAAAGTTAAACAAAAAACCCGCCTTGCTCGCCCCAAAAGCAAAGGTATGGGTACCTTACGCTACGCTCGCTGCATTACCGCGCTGAATAGATAGTAGCAAAATCTTATATATAAAATTCCCATGTCACAGTGTTTGTTACCGTACTCCTTCGAAATGGCTTGACCGATTTTTACCGAATTTTATATGCGTATTCAGTAGGTCTGAGAATCGGCTACTATATATTTTTCATACCCCTAAGTGAGGCAAAACAACGTTTGTCGGGTAAGCTAGTTACTTGATAAAATTTCGAAATTGGATCTTGACTTTCATATGCAACTAAGGCCTGTCACACACACACTTAGTATACATAAAATCCGTCCCAAAAACGTCTTCGTCAAAAAACTCACATTTTGGCAATACATTCAAAATCTGACCGTCGCTTAACTTCGACAATCCCATCGAATCAACTAATCTATCTATCTATCTATCTAAGCTTAGTAAATTACTTAACAATATCAATACCCTCCCAGCGCCGCATCTATCCATATATTCGGTGCAGTTGGAGTGTTTTGCTATTAACGTGGTTCCGCGCTTTAAACACTCGGAACGTCGTTGAAATTTCAACAGTTTGAAAGGTTTTGAATCTATTGCCCTGGTAGTTTACTCATACGAATTTACTTACACACAGTCTATTCATACACTCTCTAATATGACAAGCCTCTTGGTGTTATAGAAAGAGATTTGTGAGCTAGTAATGGTAATTCTGGTGAACACATAACTAAACTAAACTTAGAGTAGTCCTGTCACTTTCCATCTTTAATGAACAGAAAGAGATCAGCACGATTTGAACCATATACAAAACAACTAAAATCACGTCAAATATGGAAAATGTAAGCGATTTTAGAACACACCCAACTGTATAAGCTCTAAAACTACCTAATTTTTAATTTTTGACGTGATTTTAGTTGTTTTGTCTATGGTTTATATCGTGTTGTCTCGTTCTTTTCACGAATGGTGAAAAGAGACAGACTTACATTAAATTTAGTTTAGTCGTATGAACACCAGAATCGCCATCAGTGTGTCTCTCTCTACTACGCAACTACTTATATGCTTAAAAAATTTAAGAACCACACTCTATTAATAAAAATTGATTAGGTGTGAATACGTAGGTACACTTTCAAACGATCTCCTGGCTAGTAATTCTAAACTAAACATGCTCCATCTTGGGCCAGAATATCGATGATTTGTGTAGTTTCGAGCCCAGCTATTCAAATCCCTAGCTGTACTATGTAAATAGAAAATACGATAACTTCTTCTTCGTATGAGCTAAGAGGCTAAGCTCTGGTGTCGAGAGTTTTAAAGCCGTCAGAACACCTCTGACTTAACGACTGCCTGTTGAAGACTAACAGTCGGGACCTACAATCTAACGAGTCATTCAAGTTACGGTAGCACCCAGATGATAATGCCACTTGAAAAACGACAGTCTTATGCATGGTCACCCATCCAAACCCCGTCTGTAACGACCGTTGCTTAGCTGCGATGATAGCGTCAAATCACAATAGCTAGCCGAGTTACAGGCGCAACAATCCATTGCAGATAGGAGAAAAAATTCAATACTCCTGCTGTGAATGACAGTGTAAGTACACTTAATATTTTTTTTTTCTAGTTATTCTAAATTAATCATGCTCCACCCAAGGCCCAAATATCGCTGATATGTATAGTTCAAATGTCTTGCTGTATCTACCATGTATACAATAGAAAATACGGTAACAAACCAGCTAGTATATATAAGTGTAAGTACAGTATAACAGTCGGGTTTGTCCGTGGCAATGACCTCGGAGCTGCATTCGCGACGGAAATTCTATCGGCCCTTACGGCCTTCGCTGTGACAGACCGACAGTACAGGCTGATATGAATTTGAATTTAACGTAGATAAAGATAAAAATAAAGATAAATAATTTATTGGCCTTACAACATTTTTGTTCGATACAAAATGAGTGGACTGTAGCAAGTTCTGCTTCTCACAAGGAAATTGCGAAACTTAGATAGGACCACGTACCTTTCATCCACGACGCCACTCCCCGGGACAACTCCTCGCGTCTGGCGGCAGCTCGGTGGGTAACGATCGTCAAGCTCTTTGTTGAAATGCAGAACAGTAGTGTGTACGGTGCAGAAAAATATCCTTGTCGGTGAAGCGACGCGCGACACGATTTAGGATATATAAGAGAGTAACTGTACTACGGCGCGGTGATGATACGAGTGCGGGTTGACTCCCATGCGATTCCAGAGTGACTGCCTCAGGCCGCGACGCGCGGACTGCAGGTTTTGTAGTTCTACCTTCATCTCACAATAATACCTTTATGAGAATCGAACAATTTTGTTGCATTTAGCAAGTCATTCATTACATTCAGATTTACATTGGATATAAAATAAAACATTAAATGATTACTTAAATTAAAATTAAATTAAATGTATAACTAATTATTATCTATTCAGTCAACTTAAATAAAGATTCCACTAGGTGCATAGTCATGTGTTCCTTTAAGGAGTACAGTGGATGACTTTTAAACATTTTTTTTAGTGTTGTTTTGAATTTGGCGTGTGGCAATTAACGTAGTTGCATTATTTAATTTCACCATTTTTAGAAATGTTTTAGTATGGGGCTAAATAAACGTATGTAAAAAAAACTCCGTTCTATTAAAGCATAGCAAAATTTAGCGAAAAGACATACCCATATGTACATATACATATCTGAGTACAATCCATCATCATGCTCCTAAAGGTAGTCTCCTTGAGAGCCAGCCATTCCAAACTAGTTAAGCTCAAACTAAAGCCAGAATGTCGCTAATTCATTTGGTTACGCGCTCTGCTGGTTAAAAGTTTGATAAGTAAAAAAAACTTTGGGATTCTCCTCCTAAGTTTGTGTTTTCTAGGAAGTACCATCTGGAGGTTGTCAAATATATTTTCATAGGTAAGCGTGTAATATCGTAGAACACAGCGACTTAACATTAGACAAGCTGAGGCCAAACGCGAACTTATCTATTGTTAAAAAAGGTAATTATAAGAAACACACACACATAAAATGTTTGTATCCGGCTATCACTTACGTTTATGAGTACTTACAAACCACGGTTCTACCAAACATCATTCAAATATGCCTTACGAAAATACAGTGACACAAACACACAATTTTTTGCATTAACAATTATTGTTCAAAATTATGCATAATTTTAGATATTTTAATCATTTAGTATTTAAAATGTTGGTGAATCTTTGGTGTTATATGAAATATAGCATTGAACGTTTTATACATTCTAAATTCATTAATCTGATTGGTATTTCGAACTTAGGCACTGTGTACTTAATAATTCGTTTATTCTATAAAATTCTTAATTAATTTCTTATGTAGGTGGTATCTACTTATGTATTTTAAAACATTAGATAAGTATTTTCAGTTTATTTCAGTTTATTTATTTTTTACACAATACCACTTATCATATAGTATACACCAAGTCTTAAATTATGTATTAGTTAAATTTAGGCTATAAGAAAAAACTAGGTATTTAAGACAAGGGGTGCACTGAACTCCACAGAAGGTTGAACCTGATATTTTGATGATTTTGATATTCGATATTTTAAACGGGGGTGTTTTAGTGTAAGATATTTAAACCTTAGACATTTTAATACGTACCTCTTTATAAAGCAGCCTGTAGCGAGTGAGCGCATGTTTAAGAGCTTGCGATATAATACATGAAGCTTTAAGCTCGCCTAATGAGCTTCCCGCCAAGCTCACGCTAGCCTCCGCCGGCTCCGCATATTTATTGTAAACATCTGTAAACAGGTAGTAAACAATATCATTTAACATCAGTAAACAACTACAAATACAAATCATTTATTGATAACACCAAAGTTACAAGTCAAATAATATGATATCAATACAAAAGTATATGATATGTATCCATGTCAATTTTCAATTCTATTTCTAATAATATAATATCATTACAATAGTATATGATATTAATCAAATGTCAATTCTCACATCTAATTCTAGTAATATAATATCATTACCAAACAAGACCCCTTTAACCGACTTGAGTTATCATTTTCGTTTCCATGCCTAACTAAACTCATGATCTCATATTGTAAGGTAACGTATCTAAAAGGTAAAAACGGGGCCCTATTACTAAGCCTCCGCTGTCTGTCTGCCTCCAAGCTGTATCTCAGAAACCGTAATAGCTAGAAAGCTGAAACTTCCACAAGATATGTATTTCCCTTGCCGCTATAACAACAAATACTAAAAAAAAATATCGAGTGTCCTCATACAATTAACATGTTACCATAAATAAAAATGAAAAAAAAAACCTTACTTATAGTAGATTAAACCTAAATCAGTGTCCGAGGGTAAGGTGGCAAAAATAATAAAATTAACTCAAAAATAAGTAAATAAATTAATTTAATAATATAACTTAATTTGTAAGTTTATACTAATTATTGTTGTAATAGTAATTACAACGCTATCACAAAAAAGCAAAAAATGACAAAAATATTGCCTCTGTTAAATAAAGAACATTTTTACCTGTCCTAGTCTCTTACATAATAGGTAATATGCAAACACTAGGATTCAGGTTTATTGCATAATTTATTTTATTCCTAGACTTTGGTACGCTAACTCCAGTCTGAAGCTCGATATTATCTTTTATGGTGGTGTATTTCCATAATTTATCTTGAACAAGGATTTGTGGTTATTTCCATTTTTATGTTTGTAGCCGTCGCGGTGCATGCGAGTGTTTCCCTGCTGCCGCTTGCCGAAGACTTATACTTACTATAGATGACGCTAACTTGTTCAATTAGGCAAATATAGGAGACACAAACTTTGACGACCTCGTTGGCGTAAAGGATACCATGCCAGACTACCAATCAGAAGGTTTCGGGTTAGATTCCCGGCACGGACAACATCTTTGTGCTTTACTAAATTTGTTGGCTGTCGGTCTGGGTGTTAAATATGTATCTATATAAAAAGTATGTATGTATGTACTCTTATATTTAGTATATCAGTTGTGTTAGCTACCATAACACAAACTAGAAATGGTTTAGTATGGGGCTATCCAGCCGTGTGTGAAATGTGTCAAAAAAAATTAATGTATGTATTATTATTATACAAAACATCAACAATACAAAACAACATGTTAATCACATTTCTCCTTCTTCATATACGAGGGTGAATCAAAAAGTTCTTAGAAGTGCATATATATGAAACCTTTTTGGATCAAGTTCAATATTGAAATTAAAGAGTGTCTATCACACTATATTTATGCAGACTGTCACTTGTTTTTGTCAGTTCGTTTGCATGTAATAAATTTTTTTTTGCAACGAGTTGCTAAAAAGTTAAAATTATGGATAAAAGTGAGTTACGTGCGGTGATAAAATATCTCAGTTTGAAAAAAATATCTACGAAGGATATTTTTTTGGATATTCAGCAGACATTAGGGGGTGATGCTGTACCCTATTCTACGGTTGCGTACTGGATGGCTGAATTTAAAAGAGGTAGATCAAGCTGTAAAGATGACCCGCGTTCTGGGCGGCCTTCAACCTCCGTTACAGAAGAAAATGACAAAAAAGTTGAGAATCTGGTTTTGGAAGACAGAAGAATGACTATAAAACATATAGCTGAGATCCTAAAAATATCTTTTGGTAGCGTTCAATCCATTTTAATTGATTCACTGGGGTTCAAAAAAGTGTCTGCAAGATGGGTGCCACGAATGTTAACCGACGAAAACAAAAAGCGACGTTTGGAAATTTCCAAGCGTAATCTCGAAATGTTCCAGCGTGATTCGGATAATTTTTGCCGTCGTCTTGTCACCATGGATGAAACGTGGGTCCACCATTTTGATCCTGAAACTAAAAGACAAAGCATGTCTTGGAAACGACCATCCTCTCCATCCATTAAGAAATTTCGAGTTGCTCCTACCGCTGGCAAAGTTATGGCCTCTGTGTTCTGGGATAGTGAAGGAATCCTTTTTATTGATTACATGCCAAAAGGCCAGACGATTACTGGACCCTATTATGCAAATTTAATCCCGAAAGTGCGTGAAGCGATTAAAGAAAAACATCGTGGAAAACTGTCGTTGGGCGTGTTGTTCCTTCAAGTTAACGCTTCTGCTCATCGATCGGAAGTTGCGCTCAAGGCAATCCGCTGTGCTGACTTCAATCTCCTTGACCACCCACCATATTCTCCGGACTTAGCCCCAAGTGATTTTCACTTATTTTCAAAATTAAAAGAGGAAATTCGTGGAACAAAATTTCACGATAATGACGCGGTTATAGCTGCCGAAGAGGACTTTTTCGAGGGTCAAGAAAATATTTTTTTTCATAAGGAATACGGAAGTTAGAAACGCGTTATTCTAAATGCATTGCATTGGAGGAAGATTATGTAGAAAAATAAAATATTATTATTTAAATCTTTGCATTTTTTAATATTGATTCCAAGAATTTTTTGATTCACCCTCGTACGTGTTATCAAGACACCAAAGATTTTTTGAAATTGTTGAGTTTGGATACATAAGTTCGTGTATCCAAAGCCCATATTTTACTCGTTAAAGGGCACATTACTACTTCCATTCATATAAAAATCAAGACATCCATCATCATAAGTCAGAATCTTAAAATATATAAGTCATCGAAGCTTAGAAACGCTCGATGCGGACAGTGTTTGGATAGATGACAATGCACAAGGTCGTTATTCAAGTGGCATTTTCATCTGAACGCTCCTGTGGATCGGATGACACGTAGATTATAGGTACGGGCTGTTAGTCATAGTACAAGCAGGCGTTAAGCCAAGTCTTGCATACTCTCGACACCAGACCCTGGCCACTTAGCTCATACGAAGAAGAACAAAAAGAATCATCTAATATATAAAATTTCCATGTCACAATGTTAGTTACCGTACTCCTCCGAAACGGCTTGGCCAATTTTTACCAAATTTTATATGCGTGTTCAGTAAATCTGAAAATCGGCAACTATCTATTTTTCTTACCCCTTCGGGCTAAAGGTTGCTCACCCTTAACTGTACTTAAGGCAAAACAACATTTGCCGGGTCAGCTAGTTATACATATATTTATATGTTAAACAAAGTAGGTGTACCCAAAAGTGATTGACTTATAGGACCTTTTTTAGTCTAATTTACTTAATTTTATTTATATATAGTTGTTTGTTCGACCAGTAAAATAAAAGTATTAAATAAATCATCTAGTGCCTACATCAGCGGTTAGTATCCGCGCGAAGGTGCGGAGCGCTCAGCCCGGCGAGTAGTATATCTTCATATAGCTTGCACTTAACGCCCCCGCGTGTCTACAGCCTGCTTACTGCGATACTTATGCTCGCGTCTAACTGCTAGCTCGGTGGTACGAAACATCTGCTTCTCCATCAGAAGGCCCCTGGTTCAAATCAACACAAATAATTAGCCAAATCCTTAAGTATTATTTTTTTATAATTTTATTTGATAGCTAATATAGATTTAGATATTTTGTGAATATTTTTAGTATCTAGCAGCATCCGTTTATGACATGTAGATAAAAATACGAAAAAAATAAAATGTTTATTGTATGAGGTCTGTTAATATTTTTTTATTCTCTTTATTTTTAGTGTTTGTTGTTGTAGCGGCACGGAAAATACATATACTCGTATTGTGAAAGTTTCAACTTTTTAGCTATTACGGTTTCTGAGAGGATTCTTAGTAATAGGGTCCCGTTTTTACCTTTTACGGAACCCTAAAAACTAATTTCATATTATAGTTTTAATATTTTGATGTTCTCTTGACAATGTAAGTCTAGTTTTAACTTAGTTTTAAGTTCATATTATTGTATGCAATGATTTCTTTTCCCAAATGAATATTTATCTTCTTCTTATGAACTAAGTGGCTAAGCACTGGTATCGAGAGTCTTAAAACCGCCCGAAGGCTTCTGACTTGGCTTGACGAATACTTGTACTAAGACTAACAGCCGAGACCTACAATTTAACGCGTTATCCGACCCACAGACGCGTCAAACTCAGAACACTCCGTCGAGTTGAAATTCTGAAACTACTTTTCTATAATGACATAAACACTATTAATCCAAAAGTCCATCTATTTAGTACAAACTATCTGCATATTCAATCGGTCCCTCTGAGAAGCGGTCTTATCACGCTATCTCTATTTAGCTATAAAGTATAGGTCAAACTAACGCATCCATGGCGGTGCGGCGAATACGGTTGCCGACTAATACTTTTTTTTATGAATATTAGGACACATTACACACACGGCTGGTTAATCCCATACTGAACCATTTCTAGTTCGTATTATGGTTGCTAACACAACTGATATACTAAATATACATACATACAGATTTTATATAGATACATATTTAACACCCAGACCGACAGCCAGCAAATTTAGTTCAGCACAAAGATGTTGGCCGTGCCGGGAATCGAGTCCGGAACCTTCAGATTGGCAGTCCAGCGTATCCATTACGCCAACATAACAGCCGTGTGTGAAATATGTCCTAATATATAAGAGTTAGCGACTATCTAGTAGCGCATGTAGCTGCCTGTAGCGCGATCTGACGCGATCATCGAAGTTAAGCAACGGTCGATGCGGACGTTGTTTGGATGGGTGACCATGCACAAGACTGTCGTTTTTAATGTAGCATTTTCATCTTGGCGCTACCGTGGGCTGGATGACACGTTAGACTTCAGGTCCTGCCTGTTGCACAAAATTGTCGTTTTAAAAGTGGCATTTTCATCTGGGCGCTACCATGGGTCGAATGACAAGCAGTCGTTAAGCCAGGTCAGAGGCCTTCGGATGGATTAAAAATTCGCGACACCAGGCCACTTAGCTCATACGAAGAAAAAATAAATCAAGTGAAAGTATATTTTATTATTTTTAATTTTTTACAGAAAATCCAATCATGAAATCTGTTCATTATTTACTGAGTTATGAGTAAACAAACACAGTTTAAAATTGCTATCGTATCCACGAACTCAGTGCGTTAGTTTAGCCAAAGCTTAAGTAGAGAGGGTGGAGGGTCGAGGCACCCTTTGTAGACAATATGCTAAACAAAATGCGAGCAAACCCGCCGGAGGGCGCTAGTCTTAATTGGTACTCTGCAGCGATTGGAAGGATCTCGCATAGTAAGGAGGTGATTCTGTTATCTACCAAATAAGGAGTGACTAGCTATGCTATCCCCGTCGGTTTGGTCAGAAAAGACTTTGTAAGTATATCCAATGCGTAAGCTAATTATAGCGTCTGTAGTCAGCTAACTAAGATGATCAGACGCGATCGTAGAGGTTAAGCAACTGTCCATGCGGACAGTGTTTGGATGGGTGACCATGCATGCACAAGACTATCTTTTAAATAGTATTCAAAAGGTACTGTATTTTTTTATTATGTTTTTTTTTTTATAGAATGCTACAATAGTAGGATGTTACAGTATGAGCGAATGCAAATTACAACAAAAGCTTGAAAATTTTGTTAGCTACCATAACACAAACTAGAAATGATTCAGTATGGGGTTAACCAGCCGTGTGCGAAATGTGTGAAAAAAAAAACAAGTCTGAATTCGAAGGGGGTATCACGGGTTGAACATCCAACTTTCTTCAGACGTGCCACACTCAGTGGCATCAAAATACTCGTAAAGTTAACATGAAATTATAAAACTCTCCGTAATATTTGTGAATTGCTTTCAAATATCATAGAAGCAACATTAAGTCGTACATGTTACGCAGCCGAACATAATTAAGTTCCCGGGGGCTACGACGATAATAAAGCATTACGGAATAAGCATTGTTTTCGTCTTAGTTTAGGTTATGTTTTCAGGAAAGTGAGCCATATGGAAGTAAAACAGAGCACATGCTAGTTGCACAAGTATGGACGTAAGTTTTTACATTAATTGCTGTCTCTATAGAGTTTCTCCCCGGGAATGACATCAGTAAAATGTAAGGTACCTATGTATTATCCTAAGATATCCACACCCTGATCTTTGTTTTCTACTATTTGGAGTTAGTAGTATTTTGGCAAATAAGGACTGGTAACACCACCCATAAAAAGAAGATATATTTTATAGTTGACGGTACCACCGTCCGAACAGAGATCAGAGTGGGGATGCTAAGAAAGTGGTAGTCGATCGACAACTACGCTAGTGAGTGGACGACATTGTACTAATTAAGTTAAAGTAAGCCAGTGTATTTTGCAAAAGTAAAGCAATAAATGATTATTGAGTTGAATATGAGCCGTGGGTCTTTTAATTAACTACCACTACTGGAGGAGGAATCCTATAAATTATAAAAAATATACCGTAGAAAACTGGTCGCCAGAACAACAAAATTAAAATTCTCAAGCGGTGTTAAATTTTGTGGAGGCGTGCATTGTGAATTTGAAATTTATCATAGCGTATGTATTCTGCTATATTAATACTATGCATTTAATTGGATATTTTTTATCAAACCTAGCAAAAAGGTAAATAACGTAAAATATAAAGACGTAGCTCAAACCATTTTTTTTCTACAACAACAACTTAAAAATATCTTTATTTATTATTATTATACAGATTTTTACGAAATCCCAGTCTTTGAAAAAAGTTGACTAAACTAAATACGAGTATAACCTACCATTAATAAAATTGTAATTTCCCATTATTGCACACCCCTCAATGTTTGTATTGATACTCGTACTATTATTATTACTCTTAAAACCACTTAATTTTTTAATTCATTCAGCAATAAACATGTGAACTTGTACTTAACATTTTATCATTAAGTTAAGTGCAAGTTTTTTTTATATAAAAGCCTTTAATGTTTAAGTAAGTTGAAATATATTTTTTAAAATTTGTATAAACAGGTTCCGATAGACGCTAAAAGATTGTATTCTGCGTTGATATACTTTAGTATTTCACAATGTCGTCTTCTGGTCTACTTCTTATATGATTCCAAGTTTGTTTGATTCAGGTACAATATTATATTTACTGCAAATTACAGCAAACAATATGTTATAAAAATATATAAAGTAAAACTTTCTATATGTGACAAATAGTAGAGGCTCCGCGCGATTGCAACGCTCCAAATGTTTATGAGCAAATACCTGAAGGGTTCGTACTCGCAGAGGTGTTATGGAAAGGGATATTAATGTTACTGCTAATTTATGTTCTTCTTCGGAAGTGCTAAGTAGCCAGGCTCTGATGTCGACAGTTTTCAAACCGCCTGAGGGTCTGTGATCATGGGTATGCCAAGACTAACTTTAAAGACCAAAAACGGGGTCCCATTTTTGGTTCCCCTTATAATTTTTTTTTAATATTATTAGGATTTGTTGTTTTTTTTATTGATGAATAGGCTTACGTTTGACCGCAGCTAGCCTGATATTAAGCTTGACTGTGGTCTAAGATGTAACACGCTTGCCTAGAAGGAACCTATTTACTCTAGATTTGAAGACCCCCAAATTGTACTTCTCGGGAAAAAGAGACTCAGGAAGAGAGTTCCAAAGCTTCGCAGTTCTCACAATGAAGGTCGAAGCAAAGCGCTTTGTGCGAATCCTCGGAACTTCGACAGTGAAGTGTTATAGTGGTACGGGAAATATATAACTTGTGAAAGTTTCAGCTTTCTAGCTATCACGCTTTCTGTGATACAGCCTGGAGACAAACAGACAAGGGAGGCTTAGTAATAGGATTCCGATTTACCTTTTAGGTACAGAACCTTAAAAAGCAAGGGCATGAAGACGATATGCCTAGGCCTATGTTTAGCAGAGAACACAGACAGGCTGAAGATGATAATGTTTTTTAAAAGTTAAATGTATAGTAATAAACATAGTAATCAATGAACATTTACCCTATTAACCTCTAGACAGTGTTATATTATTATGTTTTGATGCTGTGAGTAATGTGAGGTAAGTGGAATAATAAGCCTGGTATCACAAGGAGACCTTCCAAATGTGGTATTAAGGGTAATTATCTCTCCTCGGTGAACAAAGTTTGCGCTCCAATGAAAAAGGGTTCGGTAGACTTTGACTTAATAATACTAAACTAATTTGAAGTCTGTCTACAGTACATTTTATTTATTTACTAGCTGACCCGGCAAACGTTGCTTTGCCTTAGTAAAAAAAAAAAACTAAATATACAGTAGCCGATTCTCAGACCTACTGAATACGCATACAAAATTTGGAAAAAATCGGTCAAGCCGTTTCGGAGGAGTACGGTAACAAACACTGTGACACGGAAATTTTATATATAAGATTTATATATTTATACCTTTATTTCAGGCAACTATAGCCCATAAAATAGAATACATACCATTGAAATAATAATTATAAATTAACTAATACATATCAATCACCTACAAACTAGGCTTATCTTATATCTTTAAATGAGCAATTCTTGTATAATTGGAATCTCGGAATCGGCTCCAACGATTTTCATGAGATTTAGTATATAGGGGGTTTCGGGGGCGATAAATCGATCTAGCTAGGAATAATTTTTAGGAAATGTCATATTAAAAAAAAACGGTCAACCAGGTACTTAACTATTACACACGAAGAGGCGGCATCATGTTTCGCTGGCTGGTGCCGCGCGGCTGGCCACGAAAACGCCGGTACACGACACCTTTCGGCCAGAACTCATCCTAGAGGAATCTCTCGAGACAATGCGTCGGTACCCGTAAATATAGGTCTTTTTATAAATAGTAGAATACATAGTGTATTCAAGCAAAACCTTTTATAGTCGGAATATAAAAAAATATTTTATCCCATTTTTATCCCCAACTCGGAAAGAGTATTTTTGCTCTGCGATATCTAAGTGGAAATACATTTTTATCCGCTAAAAGCTAATTGAATTTAGAACATCGATCGTGTGCACTAAGTTCGTCATTTAAAAATATAATTAAACTATTACCGTATTCCATTCCATTCTGCCCAAAATCATAGTAATACGACTTTTTTATTTTTATTAAAAACTCGACCCAGAACCTTCTTGTTGTAATTTTTTTGATTGCTTAGTCAATCAAAAAAATTACAACAAGAAGCGTGTTTTTTTCTCTTTACTTAAATATTTTAAATACTTTAAATATGTATCGATATAAAGTATGTATGTATGTACATGTATACAAGATGTGTTAGCGGCTATAATACAAACTAGAATTGGTTTAGTATGGGCCAAACCAGCCGGATCTGAAATGCGTAAAAAAAATATATGCAGATAAAGCATACGGATAGACAAGACGGGTGTCTTAATGGTCAAATTCTTTGCTTAGTACTGAAAATATAACTTTCATGAATTCTTCTCTGTAGCTATATATCTAATTTGAATGCCAAACCTCGAAACAGCTTCTCAAGTAAATGTCATCCGTATCATCCATATCTCAATAAGCGAGCTTTACGTATCATATGAAGAGTATCACACGATACGTAAAGCTCGCTCTAGTACCCATAAAACATGATGGATAGTGGTTACCTTCCATCCAGGCGACCGACTGCACGTACTGTGATAATATGTCACATATTTATAATACATTTCTCCAAGATATAGAAACCTCATAAAAAACGAGAATTCCACTATTTATAATTTAAGCGAATATATGAATATGGAGCTTGCAGAATCGTTATTCACGTATAAACAGTAGTATTTTAAATTAAATAGAAATGAAAAACAAGTGCTATTGTGTGTAGTATTTAATGGGGTGGAATATTTATTTAATGAAATTTGTAAGTTTATTTAATTTAATCGAACTAATATTTTTAAGTATGTACTCGTATTAAGTAATCATTGTAGTATGACTTGCCTTTAACGTATGTTATTTATGGTTAATAAAGTTTTGTATTTCTGTATTTCCTTATATCTATGTTTTTCGCTTATTATGAAGTTTCTGTGTCAATCGGTAACATTTTTTTTTTATTAATCCGTATGCTTCCAACTGTATATGTGTTTACTATGATTTGGTATGTATTCGCAATACATCAATGACGATTATTATTAATCATGACGGAACCTATATGCTCTAGATTTGAAGACCCCTAAATTGTACTTCTCCGGAAAAAGAGACGTCGACGGTCAAAGCAAAACACTTATCTTTATTAAATACTATAAAGCAATGTCATACAACTTAACATTAAAACAATATACTAGACGTAATCAAACTTTGATCTTTAATATAGTACTTATAGAGCTCCATTAATCTACTACAGCTTACTCGATAGTGAACTAACTACTCCACAGATATTTCCATAACTCCCGATCTTACGAAACCAATCCCTTTATCGAGTGTTCACGGGCCTTGAAGGGCGCACCTCTCAAAATAATCCTTGCCCTATTTAAAATCTGTTTCCTCCAGTACCGGTGTTACCAGAATTTATCTCCACACTCCACTGCCCTGATTTGAAATTATCGTCGTTAAGGACTTACGCGTTTTCGCACGAACGATTTTCAACTGCGATTTAAGATTTATATAACCAACCGTGTTTTGCGTGTCTTGAAATTTTGGCACGTTCTTATTTGTTGGTTGGTAAGGTTGCTTTTGGGACGGTTGGAAGTTGTGTGAGTGTAGTTGTGTTGTGGTTTTCGTTACCCCTAAAGGTAAGGGGTTTGTGAATAGGTGTTTTTCTGTAGGCGCTGGAGATCAGATTTTCCTTAAGGTTGTCAGTGCGGTGCATGGTGCGCTACTAAATTATGCATATATTGTTGTGGCCGGATTCTGTTCCGAGCCATTTTGTTTTTTCCTCCGAATCGGATTCGGAAAACGTTTCCTGATTAGGTTCGAGTCGGAAAGTCCTGTTGATGGTTTTGTTGGAAATGTGTTTTGTTTTCTTGACTTCCACGAAATACGTGTTTACTTTACTTTGCCTCTGATGAAATAAGCTTAGGTCCTTCTGCGAATATCGTTTAAACTTAGCGCTGGCTACTTTCTGCTGACATCTATGTAAGTTTTTATTTATATAGAGACATCAGACACAGAAACAGGTTGTTTATGTCTATTTAGTACTGTTGCCGGTGGAAAATATCCATCAGCGTCGATTCTTGGCAAATACGACATGACTTTAAATCTTTTATTTTTTATGGCATATATGGCAAACAAGCAGGTCATCCATCTGATGCTAAGCAGTTAGTTGTTAGTTATGTTTGCTTTGTAGATTCGTGTGAACACCCGGGGTCTTACACTTATAACACAGACCCTTTAAGACTCTATATGACTCTTAGTTTTAGACCCAAATTGTAGGTCACAGGAACTACCACGGTTGGAAGACCATTCCAAGATTGTAGGTACAGGTATCTTGAAATGTGATTTGGCTAGTAAATGTTTTCTAGGTCTGCCTTTGCATCGTTTTTCTTCCATATTTTGTTCGAACAAGAACCAAATGAACCAGCACAGCAGTTTCTTCTGGGCATGCGCTCTCTACCTTAGATCACAATAATGCTTACCATCAGGCGAAACATGCCCAAGTCCAAGGTCCTTATAAAGAAGGAACTTGCTTATCAAGTAAAGCTTCTAGGGCTTTGAAGAGTTTTAAAAATCAATGTCGACGGCTGTCCGAAACGTATGGCTCTATATTGTAACAAAGTAAACGTTACAAATAATAATATATGGATTACTTTTAAGTAAGTAGGCAATCATTTTAATAATATAAAACTTTATTATAAATATTTTATTGACAAGTTAATTGTAAATTTATTAAGACAATTTAATTAACTTAATTATTTTATAATAATATAACTTAATTCATTTAATTTAATTAACTTTGACTTTTACTTTGGCTTTGTAAATAAACAGGATCTAAACGAAGTCGCTAATCTGACATACATACGGAAAGCGGTTGCAATCCGACTTATTACATAATTATGTCTGGTTGCATACACATTCATACATTAAGCCGAGTTTACATTACGAAACTAGTGCTTTTTTAAACTATACAATCAAGCTTTTAACCAGCAAGGCACGTAAACACACAAGTCAGCAACACTCTAGCCGACTTTGGAGCATGCTTAGTCTGGAATAACTGGCCATACTGGAATAACTGGTCTCATGGAACCCACCGGATAAATGCTTAAAATTAATGCATAATTTTCCAGAATTTTCATAATTTTTATGGCATTGAATACTTCCAGATTGGAATAGGTGCGAAGAGCAATGTACATATGTGTATAACTATTTTCATGCCACTAGTTTGTAATCCAGGGTTTGTTGGATATTGTAGTCGAATAGTTTCCCATCTCTAATTATCTTTTTTATCTATGCTCAACTTGTCGGTGTTACCCATCACTAGTACAATAAAAATGTGAAAAGGAATATGGCGCCTTTTCTGCTCCCGACTAGAATTAATATAAAAACCAAAGTAGAAATACAAAATAAGTGTCCTCTGTTCATAAGGAAGCTCAATAGCACGCTTCCAAAATATCTTTATGTCTCAGACCGCTATCGCTTCCCGCCGCGAGAGCATCCGTGGGTTTAAGCTTTAACCACAGCTGTGACGCCGCGCCTTTACTCTTTGATTCGAAGCATTTTCTCCTCAGTGATATTGTTCCTAATAATCAATTATCCAGTAACAGTACAGCTATAATATAATTATTACAAGCTCTAGCTCTTTGAAAAGTTACTTAAAATCGTGAGGATAGAAATACAACTTTTTCTATTAAATCCGTATATTAATATTCAACTTTGATGTTTTGTTGAAAATGTAGACATTAAAATTGTTGTGCTTCAGTACAAGTAAAAATGTGAAAAGATAAACGAAAGTATATTTTAAAAATCCTTTTAGATAAGTAACAAAAATAAAAATGTCTCTTTTTTTAATATTAACTTGTTGCATCCCGCGGTGATACCTGCGTTTATCCGGGATAAAAATAAACCTATGTATTAGTCCTAGATCTGACCCGTCGTCATAGTAAATTTCATTAAAATCAGTCCAGCAGTTTAAGCGTGAAGAAGTAACATAGATTTTTAAGTTATTTGCTTATTCCACGGGAATCATAATTGTTTTCAAGATAAAAAGTAATCTTTGTGTTAAAGCAAGGTCTAACCTATCTTCACCTCAATTTTCATCAAAATCGGTCCAGCCGTTTGAGTGTGAAGAAGTAACAAACATACACACTTAGACCATATACACACAAACTTTCGCATTTATAATACTAATAGTATATTATTCTAAAATAGTATAAGAACATTTAAATATGAAAGGTATTTTTGTAACTTTTCGTATAGTAAACTCTAAAAAACAGGAGCAAAGATTCTCATAAACATAAAGCTTTCACAGATTAGTTTTTCAAAGACTTCTCACATGCTCTGGATACTAAGTAAGATCTCGGTTAGAATAACAAAACCGCCATATTGCTAACTGGATGCCCTCGAGACGCTCCCGAACACACTACACTATCAGCCACACTTATTTGCACATCGCATCCCGATGCTCATTACGCAATCCGTCAAAAAAAACCTCACAAAACCCCCCACACAAAAACCAACCCTAGCACCCCGCTCCAAAGTCTCTATTCGCTCGGCAACAGCTCAGGCTCTTAAGTCCCTATGAAACTGTGAAAGCGTGTAGGTCTCAATCATGTGACATCAAAGTGGTTGGATCAAAGACACGCTTCGGGCTAAAGATTTCCCACCTGGTACCGATGGCAATATCGAAGTAGACCGCTCCGCTCAAGTTCATACACTAACAGGCCTTAAGGGGTAAGGAATAAGGGCGACAATTGCGCTTACGTCGGTAGCGCTGTGGTGGATGTACATACGAGTAGGCTTAATAGAGGCCTCTGCTTTGAAACAGCGTTCGCTCGGAATGGCACGTAAATAAGCAACCGTTCCGCAGATGATATTGAGATAATATTATAAGATTTCAGCTCAATTTGTTCCGGTTTAAATATTACATGCTTGTGATATGACGAATACGAGTTACCGAGTTCCAAACTTGGATATTAATTTCCGAGATCGAGCTTCGGAGTACGTGAAATCGAAACGCGTAATTGACATAAACTTCCAGGACAGTGGATTTACCTTTGCAAGCTTTGAATGTTGTTTAAGTAACTAGGAGAAACGCGGCAAACGTTGTATTGCCTTATTAATAAAATTGTTTTGAACAAAAACTGATATAACAGTCGTTGTAAACATGTCATTGATTGACATTTTTGTAAAATGCCATAAGGTTACATTTTTGACGACTTCGTTGGCGTAATGGTTACAATGCCGGATTGCAAAACAAAGGGTCCCGGGTTCGTTGCGACACGGCCAACCTCTTTGTGACGAACTAAATTTGTTAGCTGTCGGTCCTACAATACATCCTTTACATCGATACAAGTTTAACACACAACTTGTATCGATGTAAAGGATGTATTTCTATCCTTATTATAAACTAGAAATGGTTTAGTATGGCGAAAATGAGCCGTGTGTAAAATGTGTCCTAATATTTATTTATTTATTTGTAAATATTTAATATCATCATCATCAGCCATCATTCATTAAGTTGTTTTATGTATTTTGGACAAACCGTTCACCATTTTTCATTTTATAATAATAGAACTATAATTATGTGATGTATAAACTATATTATTGAGCATTTTCATTAAAATCCATTGGGTAGTTTATGCGTGAAACAAAAAGGAGGAATAAAACATCTAGACATCCAGTTATACAAACGTTCTCGTTTATAGTATTAGTAGAATACCTAACATTTATTTGTCTAAGGATTACTTCACGGAAATAGTAAGAATATCCAAGCTGAACACAGCCTTCCACGAATTTCCTCGAGCCGGAAATCCCAAGATCACGATTTACCTACTTATACAATTACCCGGCACCAAAACTCATACCAATTTAAAAAGAAAGAGAAAAATAAAAAAAAGAACGTGCAAAAACGGCCATTGAAATTCAAACACGGAACGACGACGTTCGAAATTTAAAATGTGTCACGTATACCGGTAGAAAGCTCGCGCCACATTTTAAGGCAAATTCGCGTCATTGTGTGGAATCGGCCGCCGCTTGGAGAATACACGACTAACTTGAGAGTGCTTTTTATTAGTTTTCCGATTGGCTACGTGCATGTTTAATGGCATGCACTATAAGTCAATTGGAATAAATACTTCTTTGTTTAAATTTTTTATGAAATGGGACAACACTGTTCAACAAAAATTGGTGCTAATTTGGAACAGATTAAATTATAAACTACACACTAATTAAAATTCATAATGTTTTATTAGATTAATATAATTGTAATTACAGACTAGCCATGCTCCATCTTAGACCAGAGTGTCGCTGATTCGTGTAGTTACGCGATCAAAGGCAAGCTGTCTATCTGTAAGATGTAAAATAATAAAAACATTGTATCAAACTGTTTTGTGCAAATAAACTAACAAAGATAACCTTAAATGGGCAATATTTTAAGTTTTAAATTATCATTAAATAATTGTATTGTTAGTAAGGTATAATATATTTTTTACTATTAGATTTTTCTGTATTCAAGAAATTTTAACTTAAGTTTCAATATTTGTTTGGATTTTAAACAACTTTTTTTTTCTATTTTAAGTATCTAGTCTAGCAAAAGGTATTTTATTTAATTGGAAATTTGTAATAAATATTTAACAAGCTGTGATAAAAATAAATTGAAACAAACGGTTGCATTTGTTTACATAACCAAGAAAAAAACCTGTAGGTAAATAATTGGCAACTAATGAGAACCTTTGATGAACGAAGCATTCTATTTTTGTTTTTTTCTTCCCTTGCGACTTAAAAACAACATTAAGATTTTAAAGCAACATTATAACGATCATTAAATAAATTAGATAAATTAGGAAAGACTTCCTGCCGCGTTCCTTGATGTACTCATTTCTTTAGCAATTAAAAAAAATAAAAAACCTTGTTAATTATAATTTGAAAAGTGAAAAATAAGTTAATTAACTGTCGACATGATTGGCTTAAGTCCATGAAGTATCGCTGGCTCACCTAACGAAGGTGGGAGGGGAATTCCCCGGGATCTTTTAAGTTATTTTCAAAGGGGCGGCGTGTTTTCTTTGCATTTACGACGTAACGACGAATACAAACATTGTTAAGTATAGCACTTAAATTATGAGGCGTAAGTTGAAAGCGAACACTATGAAACATAATTGGGAATATGTACCTATATACAGTATTTATTTATTTATTCAATTAAAAAGTATAACAGTTTTTACACCAAAGCGCTAACTATTTTAGACTTAAAAACTACACTCCTGAATGCACACACAATGCAAGTGACGGCACTACAGAAAACATCAATTTCTTGGATTTCGGATAAAGCGTTAAGGTAAGATATAGCACGTCGCGTAGGGACCGATTTAGCATATTCCGTGCGAGAATGAGGGACACTGAACAACTTGTGCCATCGCCACACACACGAGTGAGTGTAATAATCAGGGACGTGCAAAAAGAAAGAGCTGAAAACAGTCGGATTGTCAAACTTACCGCGGAGTACCATACAGTAGTACATAACCACATTGATGCTTCTTCTAATTTCTAATGGCTCAATATTAACCATGCCTGCTACAAAAAGGGATAGATACATATACGGATAGTATCCATACATCCGTTTATAGATAAGCGGAGGTTAATGACTGTTTGTCCATCAGACAGCCCCTGGTTCGATCCAAGCCCTACACAAATGACTTGTTTTTCAAATTATGTGTGGATTTGCACTCGCTCTACGGTGAAGAAAAACATTGTGAGGAAACAGACATGTTTGAGGACCACAATATCCGAAGACGTGTGTCATCCGCCGACCCGCACTTGGCCAGCGTGGTGGATTATGGCCTATATCTCTCTTCTTGTGAGGGAAGGCCGTATTGAATAATGGAAAAAAGAGCTCCAAAACATACTACGTAAATCTATCTCGAAAACTTAATTTTTTAAAATAGTTCTTTTAAAATTTAAAAATGTCTTACTACTGAAAGTAATAATTATATTAAAACAAATTTCACTTTTGTTGAAATGAAACTATTTAGAATCGTTAAAGCTTATAATTTCAATATTGATGATGATGATGATTTGATTTTATATGAATTTATTTCGTGATAAATCCACTGGAGCTTCAGGCGCTTCGCTCAAGTATGTATGAACTTGGTACAATAACATCTTAAGTTTTCAAATCGCTCATCTCTCGTGTCTTGTTCTCAGAGTTTTCCTTGAGAACTCGCTCTAAGTGGGTTTAGCTTCAGGTTTTAACTTTAGATATGAGCAACTTAGTGTAATCGTAATATATTTTATTTACTGAAACGTACATATATATGTACATACACTGAAGAGACTGTGCATTTTATGGCGTTATAGAGAGAGGTCGTTAAATGTAGAGAATATATCATTGTATCGTCGCGGGACAGTACATTGGGAGAAATTGTCAAATTAAATTGAAATTTCGCATTAAAGAGAATAATGTGGGGCTTACCTCGGTCTGCTCCACGTCCTGGCCCTGGGTCCGCCGGCCGGCAGGTTTATTGGTATCACAATTTTACACGTAGTTTGGTTTCTTCACGGGGTTTTGGTTAAATTCAACTGTTTATCACATTGTACGGATGATTATAGATTTGGAGTAGATTTTGTACGATATTTGATTGATTTGCACGTTACTTCGGTGGTGTTGGTGCAGAGCTGCTGCTGCACATCCCGGTGGCTTCACCACAATGCCGCGATGAAAAGTCGCTAGATGGCGGGCGTGTGTCACATAACGAAGAGCTCCGATTGGATTAGCACGCCCCACATACATGATGTTGGCTATCATGGCTCTTAGCCGCGAAATTCAAATATGACTTTACGTTGGGACGATACATACCGCCCACCAAAATGCCTATGGTATTTTCTGGTCTGAATGGTTCGTTGGCTGATAGCCGCAGTTGTTAGATAAAAGTAAACTTTGTTTGATTAACTTAACTAGATAGGAATGATTACAAAGAAACTTAACTCTTAATGATTATGAACGACTTATTACTAATTAACTTAAGATATGCTTAGATGTAATTCAAGCTAGTTTTCGGTAGGTAAGGTACCTAGCTTCACTGATGACTGTTTTACGATGTTGTTATTGGCGATCCGAGCTATCCCATCAGTACCGATTCTTAGAACCACCATTCTGGCGAAAGTCCAGTGTGGTGGTGCGCGATGGTTGTCTTTGATGATCACCATGGACCCGATCGCTAGCGGCTTGAAAGTTTTGGTCCATTTGAACCGTTGTGTTAGCGCGCTATAGAACTTGTGTTTCCAACGGGACCAAAAACTTTGAAGATGTGATACTAACTGCCATTGATGAAGCCGAGTTGGATTTGTATTCGATAGATCTTCATCAAGGATAGTAGTTACATTGTTTGAATTGTGGAAATAGACAGATGTCCCTGATGTTAAGCCGATAGATTCGGAGCTTATAGGGCACACGGGTTTTATCCCGTGTGGATGCAAGAAGCGTGTTGTGTTTATACCCGGATACAGATAGTTTGATTGAGTGTGAAGTGTTATCACAAACGTTATTAGACGGTTAGGCGGTACGACGAATGAAACGTTTTTACTTATATTTATGGTTGTATGCAAAATCCAGCCGCCCACCCTGAGAATACCTAGGCTGTCTAAGAACGGGTTTAATTTAAAATTTAGTTTTGATGATGGACGGTTTAAGTTCAGGTTTGCGCTTACTTGTAAGTATGAAGTAGATTGAACATACTTAACAAGTTGCATCGAAAGTTTATTACGTTCAGATATGTTTAAGGAATCTATGCGAATTGTATGAGATGGACTGCAGCTGTAATTGATGAATTGATTTATGTAAGAGATAATGTTAATGAGTTTCTGTAACGAGGATGAACGATCGATTTGTTTATCGAGAAAAAGGCATTCAGGTTCTGTGTCGCTGTTAGGTATCAGGATTACTGAGTTAGGCTTTTCAGCGTCTATTACTTCTTCGTCGATAATTGAAATACTAGTTCCGTTGTTAAAAGGCCGAGAATCGTGATATTCTGAAGGCTGCGTGGACCCCGCCCACCCTGGCGCATCGTTTGTAAGATCTACTGGAATGTGTTCATGAGAATGGTCAGCAACGAATGGAAGTTCACATAATAACTGATGTGCCGTGAGTATCGAAGAAGTCGGTAAAGAAACAGATTTACATGAACATTGAACTGGCTTATATATCTCATTATTGATCTGTGGTAAAATGTTTGACCTAGTTGTTGACGATGAACACGTTCTGCCTAAAAGAAGCCAACCGAATTGTGAATGGTAGGCAGTGGGTTGATTCACACTTCCTTTGATACGTTCACCAGTTGTGCAGTCATCGAAGATGTCAGCAGCGAGCAGAATGTCGACTGGTGATGGAATATTAAAGTGAGGATCACTCAGTGGTAAAGATTCGATATGCGACCATTCTGAAGTATCTAGTTTAGCATTAGGTTGATTTCTACAAATCGTTGGAGTGACCTGCATATCGATATTGTAAAGAGGTTTGTTTGCAGTGCCGATCGAACATATTATATCTCCCGTAATGGAAACTGCTGTCTCACCTAAGCCATTGATAGCTTCGTTGGAGGTTCTGAGAGGTAAGTTAAGTTTCTTAGCTGCTGATTCTGTTATTAGATTTTTCTGACTGCCTAAATCAAATACCGCACGGAAAGGATGCATGTTTCCCGTCGAATCAGTGATATGCACTGTACCAGTGGCTAGCAGTACAGAAGCATCTGATTGTGACGAAGTGAGTAAAGAAGTTGCGTTAGATTTCGGTAATGTATTAGGTTTATGAAGTAAACTATGATGTTTCCGACCACAGGTACGACAAGAAAATGCAGAATGACAGTCTCGCAATAAATGGGAAGGTTTACAGCAGTTATAGCACCAATTTCTGGCAGTTGCTATTTCCATACGTTCCTCGTATGGTTTGTTTATGAACTTTTCGCATGCTAAGATTGAATGTGGCGCATTACAAAATGGACATTTATTAGGAATGTTGTAACCCTTTGTATTAATATTTTGCTCGTTTAATGATTCTTGATTGTTCGTTACTAAAAGAGAAATAGCTCGGTTCGGAGGATGAGGAGGCGTATGCTTAGCTGCATTTGACTGCTTACTGGGTTCCGCGAAATGATTGTCGCGCAACAATGCTTCGCATTTGGTTCGCAAAAAAGATTTTAATTTATCATAAGAAGGCAGTTCCGCTTGTGAGTTTTCTTCAAAGTTGCGACGTATTGATTTATCTAGTTTAGATAGAATATGATACACAAGCACAAAATCCCACTCCGTGATTGGTAGTCCGAGTTTCTTAAGTATACTTAAGTTTTCTTCAAAATGATCTAACGATTTTTGAAACTCCCGCGCATCTGTATGTTTGAATTCTATGTGTAAAATGTCTCGCCAACAGGTAAACGCTAACGAGCGTTTGTTTTCAAAACGCGCGACGAGCGCCCGATAAGCATTTTGATAATGCAGTTCAGTAATAGGGAAAGCTTTAACGACTAACAGCGCTTCACCGCTGAGAGATGAAATCAAATAGTGAAACTTTTCAGTTTCACTAAGTGCAGTGGAGTTATGTATGAGCGCGTTGTACAGATCAAAATACTCCGGCCATTCTTTCACATTACCAGAGAACTTCGGCAACTCGATTTTAGGTAATTTAATGTTACATGAAGGAGACGAAGAATTGTTTTTAGCTAGCGACGGTTCGCGTTTCACTATGGCTCGATATATAGATAAGACCTCGTAATACATTTCGTCAAACTTTTCTTGAAGTTTATCATCATCGTCGTCTTCCGGTTCACCATGATCACTTCCGGAAGTCACGAGAGAAAGAATTGCATAATGCGCACTTTCGAAGTTCGCGGCGATTTGTTTTAATTCCTGGTGATACGATAAAAATAGATCGCGTTGTGACGGGTCACCGATAGCTAAGTTACCTATTTCCGAAGCTTTATGTAGCCGCCTATATGAAATGGTTCGTTTCCGACGCAATGCCGGTAAATCGTTCACGGTATATTCCTCGTCACATTTAGATTTCGATTTCACTAAAGAACCGCGCGGGCGAATCTTTCCACCTTTTGCTACGAACGACATTTTGTAGTATTATTATTTCACGATCACAATAAAGTTACAAACACCAATGAAACAAATACGAAGTGCAAAACGAGCTCTGAATGAAGTTTGTGTATCGCTAATCGTTGAATGAATGCACATAAATTCCTATCTTATCCGATAAGGTTACCACAGTAAACAAATAAAGTTAAGTTAGATTTAAGGTTTGTCACAAAATATTTAATAAATAGGTATTGCGATATTGTTAGAATCGATCGAGTTCAACTGGGAGTTAATGTTAGTAGGACTTTGACTATGTACTTGTGCGAAAATAATTTATTTTCGAACTAAAAAATAATGTTGTTTTATGGCAGCTCACTGATTACAATGTAACTCGGTACCGGTATACGTATGAAACGATGCAAAGTGAATAGGTTTACAATAACTTAATGAAAATGTCTATAGATAACGATAGGTATAGATATAGGTAGATAGGTAGGTACGTTGTTCGATGTTTATGCTTGAAATTACTGTAAGCCGATGGAAAATTATTGCGCACCGTTTGATAAGTTGATGAGATTGCACAATAAAAAAAAATAGATCTCACAGTAGTTTCTTGCAAACGTTTAAAGAAACCAAAACTAGTGGGTGAATAATTATTGTAAGCCGATGATATTGAGCACCGAGAGATGAAGGCAGGTAGGTACCTACTTTCGATGAGATTGCTCAATGAGTTCTTACAATAATTCGCGCTGTTTGAGTTGAAATTATTACAAACCGACAAATATAAGCACCGATAAGTGATAAGATTGCTTATTTAAGTAGATCCTGTAAATAATTTCCGATCTGGCGGGCGATGGTTCGATGGTGACCAACAATAAATGAGTATTGAGGGTAGCGAAAACGTGGCGTGATATGATAATGCAATAACTCGGATTACACTTTTGCGACAAAATACAATGATTTACGTGATTTGAAGTTGTAATTAGGTTATTTACATTACGATTGGGTAATATTTGACCAGAAATACCACACACATTAGGCGATTGGGATGAATTTAGTTCGTAAATTCCCGGGTTTCGGCACCATAAAATGTATCGTCGCGGGACAGTACATTGGGAGAAATTGTCAAATTAAATTGAAATTTCGCATTAAAGAGAATAATGTGGGGCTTACCTCGGTCTGCTCCACGTCCTGGCCCTGGCTCCGCCGGCCGGCAGGTTTATTGGTATCACAATTTTACACGTAGTTTGGTTTCTTCACGGGGTTTTGGTTAAATTCAACTGTTTATCACATTGTACGGATGATTATAGATTTGGAGTAGATTTTGTACGATATTTGATTGATTTGCACGTTACTTCGGTGGTGTTGGTGCAGAGCTGCTGCTGCACATCCCGGTGGCTTCACCACAATGCCGCGATGAAAAGTCGCTAGATGGCGGGCGTGTGTCACATAACGAAGAGCTCCGATTGGATTAGCACGCCCCACATACATGATGTTGGCTATCATGGCTCTTAGCCGCGAAATTCAAATATGACTTTACGTTGGGACGATACAATCATTGTATAGAATACAAACTAAACCAACTAAATCCAAATGATTTCGATGCTTTAGAGAGTTTGTCGTTAAATCGAGTGACGTTTACATGGAGTTTACACTGTGTATATTTTGTTTATACTTGATAGGTATGCGTTTGACTCTAGCCTGATGTTACGCTGCACTGCAGTCTACGGTGTGGAATGCTTACCTAGAAGATACCTATTAACTCTTTTTTTGAACGCCCCCAGATGATACCTCTCAGGAAACAGAGACTCAGGTAGTGAATTCCAAAGCTTCGCTGTCCTCACAACAAAGGTTGACGCAAAGCGTTTTGTAGGAAAGTTTGGAACTTTAACTCTATATCGGTGTCTCTTCACTGACTCTCTGCTCGTTCTGTAGTAGAACGGAAAAATTCGGTTCAATTGTTTAATCATGGAGAAGTAACAAACAAACACACTTAATCACGAACTTTTGCATTCATAATATTAGTAAGATTGAGTAACGGAATTAAAAATGTTTCTGTCTGTATATTTGTCAAAATAAATAAAATATTTATTACTAATTTATCAAAATTAATAGTGTGTTATGAACACTGCAATTAAAAAGGAACATTAACTAAAATTATAATTTAAAAGATTTTTCTTCAGATAATTGAAATGATTGTATCAAAAAATAAATTTCAATTCATCTATGAAAATTGTTATTTGCGTATGCCACGGTAACCAAAATTGTTTTCAGGATAAAAGTAGTATATATCAAAAAGCTTGTAAAAACATTACCTTAAGCCGGCCCTAGTCAATCTGTCTTTTTTTTAATCTGTCGTTACGAATTTGTTCAAAGTTTAATTAGTGTCCCTAAGCCGCCTCGCTCCGGATTATTTCATTACGATCAAGTTAAATTAAAAGGGTTCATTTTATATTGTTTTTTTACTCATCTAACTTTCGAAAGCGTGTGGTCCCACTGAGCGAGGGAAACGAGCGCAGCGTTAAAAAATAACGAAAAAAAAAATTTTTTTTACACATTTACACACGGCTGGTTAGCCCCATACTGAACCATTTCTAGCTCGTATTATGGTTGCTAACACAACTGATATACTACATATACTTACATATTATATATAAATACATATTTAACACCCAGACCCACAGCCAACAAATTTAGTACAAAGATGTTGACCGGGCCGGTAATCGAACCCGGAACCTTCTGATTAGCAGACCGGCATGGTAACCTTTACGCCAACGAGGTCGTCAAAACAATAGCTTTGTTGACCTGACCTTGACCGTTGGGCAAAGGTTTCCATGGAGTGGGACTTGGCAGAAGAAGACGAGGCAGGCCGCCAACTCCATGGCGCAAGGAGTTGGTGGACTTCCACACCAACTGGAAGGAACTGGCCCAGGACAGAAAAGCGAGGGGATCGTTGGGGGAGACCTTTGCCCAACAGTGGGACAAAATAGGTTAGATAAAAAACTTTCGCATGTCTGTATGTTTCATGTGTAGTCACGTAAAAATCGGCCGTAGCATTTGTTATTTACAAATAACTATGTGTTCCCACTGGGACTCAGGACCTTCTCTCATAAGAAAAGATTTATAGACAATAGTCCACCACGCTGGCCAAGTGTGGTTTGGCGGATGACACACGTCTTTGGATACTGTGGTCCTCAAACGTGTCCATTTTGTCACGATGTTTCCTTTCATCGTAAAGAAAGTGCAATGCCAAAGTATAATATACATACCTGTCTTTTATCTGCTTAAATAAATATCTACCCAGCCGCTAAAAATCTGGTCCCATCAAAGAAAGATCGATAATCGAACCCACAAAATTTTCACTTAAAAAAAAGCACCATAACAATATAGCAGTCAACCTCAAAAGATAAAAATAATAAATATACCTAAACTCTTTCTTATCTCTGTAGTCCCGTCGAAGCGTTGTTTTAATCCGTGCATTTATTAAACCAAGGGAATAGAAGAGGGGTTTTATAAGTGTAACAGCTTATGTATATACAAACAATCAAACTAAACACACTACATATATGTATATACTATAGGTTACATTAATACTAAAAATTTAAATCATCATTAGCCATTACTCCTTCATTTATTTTTAATATAGGACAATTCACACTGATGAGTGTGAATTGTCCTAAATACTTAGTTCGATATATTTGCTTCAGGTCAGTATTATTGTGAACTTTCATAAAAGCCCATTTAGTAATTTTTGCGTCAAAGATAAACAAAAAATACAAACTTTCACGTTTATAATATTAGTAAGATTGGGTATATATATGTATATTACAGACCACACTGTTGGTTAAGTCATTAAAAAAGTAAGTACTTACATTGTTGTCTAAAATTATATATTTTTTATCAAACATGGCTGGTTACCTCCATATATACAAATATAATAAAATACAAACTAGGAATGGTTTCCATTCCTAGTTTGTATTATGTTTTCGAACACAACTGGTATACTACATATACATACGTAACTACTTCATTACGATACATAATATTGACACTCAAACTAACAAATTTATTTAAACACCATGAGTTTGGCCGTGCCGAGAATCGAGCCTGGGACCCTCTGGTTGGCAGCAACGAGGTCGTCAATATTGTTATGTAACATCCCACCAAACTTACTTACTTACTATGATAGCTAGCTAACCCCAAAATGGATCCTGGCCTCCGACACCAAGAGACGCCACTTTTCTCTATCCTGTGCTGTCTCCTGCCAGTCTGTGGCATGAAGTGTCCCACCAAACTACATTCACTTAAATATATTATTTTTATACTTGTATTAACTTACAGCGGCTCGAGGCTGGCGTGCTCTCGCATAAATGCATCCACTCTGCCCTTCGATAAAACATCCCTTCTGGATAAATACGCTGCATGAAGTACGTAGCAACCCCCCTCTCCCCGCCCCTCCCCTGCAGGGACGGGGAGCTAGCGCTGGGTGCATACTAGTGGTCTGATGTTTAGGAAAATGTAAAAATAATTTACTATTAAAAATAGGCAAACCGACTTCCACTGAACAAAAATACTACGATAAAAAAAGAATTTCGAGAATCGGTCCACAATGGCTGAGAAATCGGTGAACATACAAAAAAAAATACAAACAGCCGAATCCTCCTTTTTTGAAGTCGGCTAAAAACTGAACATAAAAGCATATCAAATGCTATTGCTATTGCGTCAAGGCTTAAAAAATAATTATGTCGATAATATCAAATGCTATTGCTATTGCGTCAAGGCTTAAAAAATAATTATGTCGATATCGTTTGACGTGATATTGAGGTATTAGTCCAATTATTGTCCGCAAAATACGAGTATGTTTGTATTTATAGCAAATTTAAGACATAAATAAATATTAGAACACATTTCACACGTGGCTGGTCAACTCTACATACCAAACAATTAATTACAGATTGTATTATGGTTACTAGCACAACTGATATACATTAAATATAATATTTATATTGATACATATTTAACACCCAGACCGACAACCAACAAAATAGCTAATCACAAAGACGTTGGCCGTGCCGGGATTGGAACCCGGGGACCCTCTAATTGGCAGTCTGGCTTGATACCATTACGCCAATGAGGTTGTTAATACGATTTTACCAGTCTAATAGAACCGATTTCCCTGAAGTTTAGTATACAGGTACGAGATTGTAGTATTTAATAGCGTGCAAATAAATATCCATCCAAATCCCGTCCGCATCGACCGTTGCTTCGTTTTGAAGATCGTGTCAAATCACTAGCTCGCCGAGCTACATGCGCTACACTACTATAGTTAAAACATACAAAATTAAAATGTATTTATTCCTACAGAAAAATATTTAAGATCAAAAAAAAATACCTATAAACAATATACTCGTAATTTAACACAATAAACTAATAAATAAATAAATATCAGGACACATTTCACACACGGCTGGTTAGCCCCATACTGAACCATTTCTAATGTGTATTATGGTAGCTAGCACAACTGATATACTACACATAGATACATGCATATTTTATAATGCTTAATTAGGGCTATATTTGTTTGTTTTACTAAAATTCCCTGAATGTATGTACGCGGCCTAGCACAGCTTTACAGCAGGGATTTATTCAGCAGAAAAAATGATAAAAAGCTGCAAGGTCTGGCCTTAAATAAAAATAAAACCGGACTAAATAAAAAACCGGTTAAATGTAAAACGGACGGTTAAGTAGGAAACGGTCGCTTTGTGCGCGCCCTTTTCACAGTTTAATGACTGACCTGATGTCACTAATTTGCTTTTCAAACTCTTTTCAAGGAAATGTGTATTATATATTTTTTTGGCAGTTCTCTATCATGTTTCCGCGAAAACTGGACCTTTAACATGTAATATAAAAGAAAGTATTAGAAATAGAAATCGTCTCTCCAGATAATTTCTAGGAAAGGTTGACCATTGAGGCAGGATGAAAGATTATTTGGAAACGCTTCAAAAGAAAAAGAAATGTTTATGTTAACATTACCAAATATTTTCTTATCTAGAAGTTTTACTTGTAAAGGTGAATGCCCATTAATACTATTACACTGCCCATATCCTCCTAATATTACAAATTCGAAAGTTCAAATTATAAGTGTGTATGTGTGTATGTTTGTCACATTCAAGCTCAAAAAGCCAGACCAATTTCGATGTAATTTGATATGGAAATTGTTAAAATCCTGGATTAACACGTAGGTTACTTTTTATCCCACATTAATGCGCGTAGCTCCGCGAGCCAGATAGTTTTAATTTTTTTTAATTTTGTAGGTATCATGTATTCCGGTATTGGTCCGTAATATAGATAATATAATGTCTTAATATTTATTTAAATATATCACGTTCCAGTTAGTATATAACTTGTTATCTTTTATTTTAATAAGATCGATATTATAGACAAATATATAAAGTGATACTTGTAGTGGATACTATGACGCAGCATATCATTCCTCATCATCACACACGACCACCGTCGAAGAGGCAATACGACCATTAAACCCATTTCTCGGTAAACCCTAAATAATACATACACGTGCACTTTCAAAAATTAGCAGAATCATTCATAAAACAAACTAACTGCCATACAGCTTAACGACTTGTAGTTTCTTCCGAAAAGTTATTTTAATTAAATAGTTTTACGACATATGTGTACAGGGTTAGACATAACTTCTAGATAAACAACTTTTTGAATCTATCAAAGTATTGAATTTATCAACTTTTTTATGAATCAAATTTCGACGGCAGCTCGTTGGCGGGGGAACGAGCTCGAGTTTTGGAGAAGGAAAATAACTAGAGGCAACTATTTTCTAATACGCGCCTGGTTAGCTGCCGCCATCAAATGAAAAAATCACCAATCCACGCTAATAATATCAACTAGGATTGCTCCTTCTTTGACCAGTACCGCTGACTAGCGTGGTTAGGTTCATTTGTAAATAACCCTGCAGCCTGGGTGAAAGAATAAGGCTGCGGAATTGCCCCTGCCTGTCGTAAGAGCCGACTAAAAGGGGCATCAGACTCGAAGGTGTTCGGAGATGGGGTTCCGACACCCGCTCCATCGAGTCCGGGGTGAACGACGACGGCGTCGCGTGACCGTCACCGTCGCGGGAAGGGCCACAGCGCAGTGCAAGGAGGTCTCCGGAGTGTTTCCCGGAAGAACCCGGAGACCTCCGTTAAGCACAGAGGCAGGTCACCGGGGGGGTTTTAGTGGGTACAAATAAATAGGCTCCTTTAAAAGTTGCTAATTACATGTACCCCTGTAATGTATGTAGGTATTATAGTCGGAAGGTAGTAGCGTTTACGACCCCTGTAGGAATGTACCGCTGGGCTCAATTTACTCGCATCCTTTATTGTAGGTATCTAGCTTTAACTGCCGGTACCTAGCTGTAAACACTGGCCAAGATCACTTACCTTAAAGACAGGACGTTTATATCGTTATACCGTGGAGGTGCCTAAGTCGCGTACTAAGCGGTTTGCTTCCACCTTCATTGTGCGTACTGCCAAAGTGTGGAATTCTTTGCCAAATTCTCTGTTCCCCGATAACTATAATTTAGCGGTTTTCAAGGCAAGAGTGATTACATTACTAGTAAAAAAAAAATTGTACTAGCAGCCAGTTCCGGCTTCGTATGGGATTATAAAATAATCCATGTTGTACAGAGAAACAAAATATAAAGCCTATTACGAGGACAATGTAGCTTTCCAACGGTAAAAGAATTTCAAAACAAAAATTCAAATCGGTTCAGTAGTTTCGGAGCCTATTCGCGTCAAACAAAGAAACAAAACACAAACTTTTCCTCTTTATAATATTGGTATAGTATATAAAAATAAATGATTGATTGATTGATTTGCATGGCTAGAATTTTTTTGGGGTAGCTACCATCCTAATAAAAAAAATGACGCGAACTACTTAACGGTGTTCTGGCAGCCTCCTCCAGGGCCAGCATCAAACCAGTAAGGTTCTGGTAGAACGTTACTGAAGACCATACTATGGTACGGTCTTCACTTCTTGGCGCGCTCGAAAGGAGGCCTATACTTAGCATAGGGTATATGCCTCCTTTACTTGTTAGGCTAAAAAAGATAGCGATGATGATGTATGGATTATGCGTTTGAACTTATTGTTTAACCCAAAAAAATTAATTCAAAATACAATTTATTTCGTAATTTTTTTAAGTCATATTATTATTACATGAACATTAATTAGTACCATTATTAAATTACGATTATGAAATTACAATTAATGACGTTCGTGTTTTTTTTTTACTTTTTGCATTGAGATTTTTCATATAATATTAATAAATACTTTGACAGAGCATCAGGAAAGTGACACCACTATACAGTGGAATTGGTTTGGTTTATGGAGTGGATTCTAAAGATTCGCACAAAGGCTTATGGAACTACGATGGCCTGCCTCCATTTGGCAAAGGAATATCATCTGGACAGATGCGAGGTCCGGCAACGATTAGATATGGAAAACAAGTACTAATCTAACTAGTATTTTTAAGTATTTAAGTAATAATTGTAGTGTAACTTGCTTTTAGATTATGTATGTATGTAAAATGATATATAATAAAATGATAATGTAATGTAATATAATAATAATAATTAATGATTGATTTTGTTAAGGTAAGTAAATTAAAACAAGCAACAAATATTAGAAATTGTAGTCCTAATAACTGATGTACGACATTCTAATTCAGTCATTGGAAGGAACTAACCTCCATGACACGGGCGCTCAGTCCAGTTTGAGGGTTAGGGATATTAAATTATGTACATACATTTCATGAATAAAAACATTTTGAATTTTGTATTTTATGTATGTTTATTTATGGACAATGAAGTTCTGTGTTTCTGACGTCCGACGGTCATGTATTATAGCTTGGACCAGACTAGTCGTAAGCGTTGAAAACTTCGTGTACGCAATTCAGTAGAGAACGAGCGCTGTGATTGGTAGCGGGCGGTGAGATGTGGTAATGACGTAACAACCCCTTACCTTTTTTTTTGTTGACGAGGGGGAAATCTTCGACAAAATACCTGGCTACGATGGGGCGCAGCCAGGTTATGTGGGATTTGTACCCACTTAAACCCCCCGGGGACCTGCCTCTGTGCTTAACGGAGGTCTCTGGGTTCTTCCGGGAAACACTCCGGAGACCTCCTTGCACTGCGCTGCGACCCTTCCCGGATTGATTCGCGACGCCGTCGTCGTTCACCCCGGACTCGATGGAGCGGGTGTCGGAACCCCATCTCCGAACACCCTCGACTCTGATGCTTCTTTTAGTCGCATCTTACGACAGGCAGGGGCAATTCCGCAGCCTTATTCTTTCACCCAGGCTGCAGGGTTAAACAACCCCTTCCCTACAAGCAGTCCAAGCCGAGTATACTCCGCGCGAGTAGTTTCATGCACAACAGTAAGTACGCACAAAGTAGCAATAAACTGAGCTATAAAGTAAAAAACTCGTTGAGTGGAGCGCGTGTAAACACACGTCGGTTGAGAAAACATCGTAAACGGTTACAAGTCGAGGAGGTAGCGGGGCTCCGAGGCATAGGAGGTGGCGATTTTATGCTAAATCACTGACGGATACAAGGGAGTGGGGCTTGGAGGGAAATGCAATGACTAAGTTAAGTGTGGATTTGCACTTCTCTAAAGACCACAAAATGTGACCGAGAAATTGTGTCATCCGCCAACTCACACTGGGCCAGCGTGGGTAGAGAAAGCCCCAAGCTCCAGCAGTGGGAACACCCATATCCAAACAACACGCATATTCAACATTGTGGGCTCTTTATGCTTATACACTGATACTCGTAGACCAATAAAGATTAAGGCATATACATATTTGTTGAGATTTTAGAATATTTTCTAGAGCTCGCCTCGTAGCAACCATCCTTACTTACTTTAACATAAAACTTTATGTGATTCAGTATATTGTAAGCGTGAAGAATTAACAGACATACACACAACTGTCACATTGATAGTAGGCTAGGGGGAAGTGAGATGGGATGGAAAATTCCAATAGTGGTAAAACTTGCGAAACATTCATTTGTGAAACGAGCTTAGGGTTCAAAACTAGACGTCTTGTGAGACAACATACACATTGACAGATCTTTACTAAATCAAAATTGGCATATCAAAGCGTTATAAATGTTGTATTCATAGTCAAAGTCAAAACACGTTTATTTGTTATATATAGGTTTTTAGTTGATAAAATATCAACTTATTTTCTATTATCTGTGGGAAATTCAAATCCTATTTTGTCGCTGACTCCTACGTTTAGCACCGCACCCGGAAGTCCCGCCGCCGCGCGTCCCAATCAGTGACAGTCACTTATTGAATTTTGTTATGCCACGAGCGGCAGCGGGAGCGGGCGCGGGCGCGGGAGCGGGAGCGAGTAATTCCGATCTCCAGGAAACTTTATCAATTTCCGTACCTGAAACATAATATCGCGAGTTTTGTCAGGAAATAGAACATTTTTCAGCGGTTCAATCGGTTGGATGTTGTTTGCTGCGTGATTGTCTGTCATTATATTTGTTACGATATTTTTTGGAGAATGTTTGTAAACAGTATCAGTTAAGTTTTGATTTAAATTGGTACCGTTCATATCACAGACATTTTCAATGTTTTTTCTCTTCTTCTTGTATTTTTAGCTCGTCTACTACTACCCAGCTGTTAGCTACTACCCTCAAGTTAAAAATCTGTGACTAAGCATCTAGTTGTGTGTTTTGGCAAACTTATTGACACCCAGTGATTTCAGACAAGGCATGCTCCATCTGTTTAAGCAAGACTGTCACTGACTCATTGGTTACACGCCTTGTTGATCATATGACCAGCTGGATACTACTATATACTGACTATAGTTGTAGTAGTACACAAAATAGTTTTTTCTCCTTCAAGACGTTGACAAAGAAGTTAGCAAAGACGTTGACAAAAAAAGTTAGCGAAGGCGTTGACGATGAATTTGGTGAAGGCGTTGGCAAATACGTTGGCGAAGGCGTTGGTGAAGGCGTTGGCAAAGAAGTTAGAGAAGGTGTTGGCCAAGGTGTTTTCGGAGAGGTTGGGCACGGAGTCGACCAGCACCTGGTCAAGCAGGGAGCAGAGCTTAGAGGCAGCGTCGGAGATCTGCGCAAGGTCAGCCATAGGCTGCTTTATGCGACCCCATTATTATTGGTTTGCCTAACTATGACTGGTATCTGCAAGGTGGTGCCGCTAGATGGCGCTGTCCGGCTCGAATAAACACGCCCTCGTTATAGGAACGCTGAGTCGGCGACTCGCCGCTGCGACCGACGCGTGATGCTCTTCACACCTCACGACATCTTTTTGATGCCTCAATGTTTTTTTTTATCCTTGATAGGTTTGGCGTTTTATTACAGCTAGCCTGATGTTAAGTTGCGCTGCAGTCTACGGTAAAAAAAAATCTGATAAAAAAGCTTACACTTAAATCGAATACATATGTAGACTTTTTAAGGCATACAATTGCTAAGATTTTCTCAGAAATTAATTAGAAGTAATCGATTTAATACTACAACACAAGGCAACCGGAAAAGCTTTTTTTTCAACCATTGATGGGCTTGCGCTTGATCAAAATTCACCTGGTGATAAGCGACATTTTGATCTAAGATCGCGCTTACCCAGAAAGTTGTTTACGACTTACTCTTTATAGCTAGGTATTCGACCAACAGGGCGCGAATAAGTTAGCGACACTCCGACCTTAGGTGGAGCATGCCTAGGCTGGAATAACTGTCACTCAAGAAGGCTGCCGCCACACACTATGAGTGTTTGGTGAAAGATTTTTCAGCTTGAGGGTGTTTGCTAATCTGACGATTACCAGAAAATGCCCTACGAAAATGCTATGGTTTCCTCACGATTTAAACTCACTTGTAACCGATTCCTTCGGAATGGCTAGACCCATTCTTTTGTAAATTTTGTTTGCCTTCTTCAGAAGATTCCGATCGTAAGATGTAAGTACACCCTCAGGCTAACGTGTAAAAATGCCGCGTCAGGGTGCTAGCTGGGCGCCTCTGACTTATTGCTATTAAATTGAACACGACGACTTTTTGGAGCTACTGACCGACCGACCGCGCCGAGCTAAGCCGAGATACGATTTGAAGCTTTGATATGTGTACCTATAGTCCTACACTATGAGAATTCTATTTACCTATAGGTACTATACCAAGGTACTTATATCGAGGTACCTAATAGTACATAGCTTATTGAATACGTCATTTAGGACCATACATCAAAGCTTAGATTCTGTATCTCGGCGCGGTACCTTTGTACCTATAGGTACCTCGGTAAATACCTTGTTATAGTACCTATAGGTACATAGGTACTGCGCCGAGGTACAGATTTACAAAGCTTTGATATATGATCCTAAATGACGTATTCAATGAGAAGCGGTTGAATTCATTTATTATCTTAGTCTTAAGAGTCTAGAAAACTTTCGATTAATATAAATAGATTTAATATTGTAATTGTAACTGTATTTGTAACTGAGATGAGTTTGCATGCTACCCAAGTCTAGCTAAGGTGATCTCACGCGATCATCGAAGCTAAGCAACGGTCGATGCGGACAGTGTTTGGATGGGTGACCGTGCACAAGACTGTCGTTTTTCAAGTGGCATTTTTACCTATCGTGGGTCGGATGACACGTTAAATTGTAGATCCCGGCTGTTAGTGTTAGTATAAACAGTCATTAAGCCAAGTCAGAGACCTTTGGGCGGTTTGAAAACTCTCGACACCAGAGCTTGGCCACTTAGCTCATACGAAGAAGACTAAGTGTTAAGGGAGAACTAGAAATATAAAAAATAAACGCTATGCCAATATCCCACAACAGTGAACAGCGAGCCTATTAAAGTCAAAGTCAAAGATCTAATGCTGCATTACCTCGTTGAACGGCACTGCTGATACGTTGAATCAGTAGTTAAGCGCGCTCCATCCAAGCTACTTAACATCAGGTGAGTTACGGTCAAGCGCAAGCCCACCTTTCATAGCAATAAACTCAGTTTTTTTCCCCAATTTGTCACAACATTAAGGTATTTTAGGGAGCTTGTTTATTCTGTCCCGGAAGTGAGGGATGGGCTTAAAGTAAACCTTACCGATCGGAGGTACTCCGCCGGTATTGGAAATTCGTTCCAGTGTATTTATAAAAAACTGTCAGACCGCCCCGACTTTGCACGGGTTTTATAAAGGCTTTTGTTACACATTTTATCTCATTTTTATCACACAAGAATTTCTGAAATTTTTTGAAACAAAATATAGCCTATGTTATTCGGGGATACTGTGGCTACTCAACGGTGAAAGAACTTTTCAAATCGCTCCAGTAGTTTCGGAGGCTATTCGGGTCAAACAAACAAAAAATTCTCTCACAGGGACAGACACTCTCGCCTAATATAAGTTCTTTTTAACAAAAAATCAAACAATAAAAAAACATCTATTTGTAGCTCCCTGTTCCCCAAAAGCTACAATCTGGAGTCAACCGGCTTTTTCTCGGCAAAGGCGTGTAGGTCTGAGGTGTAGACCTTATATCATAATGTCGGTTACCATCAGGTGAAATTCAGTTGAATAGTGATCAAGCGTAAGCCCATTTATTGTAAAAAAGGTGACGATACCACAGACACACACTAACAAACTACAAAGACTACAGGTCCAAGAAATAGTGTTTACGTCTACCATTCGGTGAGCGGCTGGCTAGTTAAACCACGCCGCTAATGAGCAAATATCAAATTACACACGCAAGTAGTCCGCTACTAATATTACAAACACTGTCCAATCAATTATTGAAACAAGATAATGTGGTTTCATCTAATGTAGTGGTTACCTCATTATTATACATGTAACGCACACTAAACCTGAACTCGATTAAGTGGCCCTTAATACTTAGAGGAGTAGAACGTCGACAGGGAAATGTCATACGCATCTAATAATTCTTAAGTTTGAAATTTTTTATGGGCAAAAAATAACAACAAACATGGGAAACATGTCGGACAAATACCGACAAAACAAATGAATATTATCCATTAGTCCATGTGACAAAAAAGTTTGTAAGAATTTCATTTAAAAGAGAAGAAAACTTTGTAAAGTTGTCAATACCAACATATAAGGAGGAAAAGTTGGATTTTTTATTTGTTTGTTTGGCGCGAATAGGCTCCAAAACTACTGGACCGATTAGAAAAATTCTATCCCCGTTGGGAAGTTACACTTAGATTCTTTAATAGACCGTGCTAAGCCGGAACTAGCTAGATATGTATGCTTCCTGTTACTCTGCAGATAGTCTACTCCCTGCCTCCAGGACCAGGTATTTACCAGCAAGTATATAATAATCTGTGGCATTTGCTCTATAACGATAATTTCCGTTCGTTAATTATGTAAGCTTGATAATGCTATCACTTGTCTCGATCTTAAGGGATCCAATTAATTCATACGTAGATATACCTATATACCTATAGTTAATCATGTTTAGGAGGCTGGTTTTAGCAAAGAATTTTACTATAAATAGCTCTTAGTAAAAAAAATCCAAAAGCAAGTCGGTTTCGCGCATGAAGTGTTCTGTACTATTATTTTAATATGGCAAAAAACACGATTAATATATGGGAACCCCCCTTAGATATTAATTCTATTTAAACAGATTATATATTTTTAAAGTAACGTAACGCCTGCTTGTACTAAGACTAACGGCCAGGGCTTACAATTTAACATGTTATGCGATTCACGGTAGTGCCTTGATAAAAATGCCACTTGAAAAACGAAAGTCTTGTGCATGGTCACCCATCCAAACACCGTAGATCGTTGCTTTGCTTTGATGATCGAGTCAGATCACCTTAGCTAGCCGAGATACAGGCCCTACCATATTATTAACGATATATTAACGATTGAACATTTAATTGTACATTTTCCAAAGCTATATTATCAGCTTTACACTTTAGTCGAGCGATATCATAATTTGAATAATGTACAGAATAATAATTTATCAAACATTGTACTCGTGTAATAAATGGTAAAATCCAGACTATTAATAACTAAGTTTCGGGTGAAATAGTTATCTGGTGATTTATTCTCTGCGCTTGCTTTTTGAGACCATTTTCTGTGTAATTAGTGCGGCGCCATTATTTTACTTTTTTCGCGGCCAAGGGCGGGATTATACTCGTGGAGGCTCCAGCGGTCACTACTTTATCACAATTGGTTACAGACACCAGTAAAACTTATTTGGGGGCATGACCCGTCCACCCACAAATCTACCCACCACTACAGTCGAAGTTGATACTTATTTTTTTTGACGTGACAACGTCTTAAATTAGGTTGCGGCTGGGAGTCACTTATGAAAAAGTGTAACGCCCGGTAACGTTACGATGAGTCACCGAACGAGAGAGAGGCCCGCCGAATGCCTTGCGTCTCTCTCCCACTCAACTATGATCGGTCTGCCGCGCGCGCAAAATCTTCGCCCGTAAAACCGACTTTACAGGCAACCATTTTTATTTCGATCATGATATCGTGTATTACCTATATATATTAGATAAAAAAGAATTCTTGAATAAGCAACTTGATGAATCTTCATTATCAACTTCTGACATATTTTGCAATGACATCCCTAATTTTAAATACCTACAATTTTAGTCTATGTTACAATAGTTAAGTTTAGTTTAGTTTAGATAATATCATTCTGTGTTGCTTAAACTAAATGTAAATGACTTACCAAATGCGATGAGATGTTGCAAGGTCAATAAATGATTTTATTTTTATTTATTTTATTTATATTTGATACTAACTACCTATTAAACATAGGTTGTCAAGGGTAATTTTCAATTCCCCGTGCACCCACTGCTGGGTGGACGGGTCATGCCTCCTTTTTTGTTGCTTAGTTGTTTTATAATGGTGGCGATTCAGCGGCACACACGACTAAATTTAAAGAATATATAAATAAATATATTTATTATTTCATTCAATTGTGCTTAATGCTAATGAACATAATTACAACTAACAATACAATAAATACAAACTAGAAATTTTTAATACAAGAAAATATGGAATGTGGTTTTAGCACTTGGGTGCCCTAGCTCCCACAGTAGGATACCCTGTGTTTGTGGGAGTTAGGTCTCTTCAATGTGTAAACTTACTGTCTAGTGATGCAAGTGTGATGTGTGCGTGAGTGTTTTTGTGGTGTGGTATCGGTAAGTCCAAGTACAGCCTGGCATTGCAGTTGGTGTGCCGGTTTCCCAAATTTGTGTGTGTGTGTGTGTGTGTGTGCCCCCCGTCTCTTTTCATCTTATACATCTCGTACATATATGTAGTATATCAGTTGTGTTAGCAACCATAACACAAACTCGAAATAGTTTAGTACGGAGCTAACCAGCCGTCCGTGAAACATAACTCGTAATATTTTTAAAACGATTAATATTTAGCACAATTTACTAAAAAACATTTTTTCTCCAAAGCCTCTTAGAGCTCTAAGAGATTCAAATAACGACCGCTCAAAATTGAGCATGAACAATTAAGAAGATTGTGATATCGCATCAGTGAAGGATCTCTCTAGGTCATTAGGCAAAGGAAAACGGTCATTAAGCCGACGGCATACAGTTGATTAATCGGTGCGGAGCGCCGCCGAGGGGAGCCATAAATAAAAATAAAATACGACCTGTCGATGTTATTCGGTATCTCTTGCTTGGGGGTAGCACACGAAACACTCTTTGACGCTATAAAAGTTGAATATTTTTTATTCATTTTCGTTATCCTATTTTTTACCAACCTATCCCATTTCCTATTATCTTTTTATTTATTTATTTATTTATTTATTAGGCACTCAGACAGATTACAAACATTCATTTGAACATAACTAAACTAAAAGGAACAAAAACAAGTCTACAATCCAAAAAAAGAGTACACAGCATGCTAGTGTAAACTTAATGATAAAGAAGGTTCATTTATATCTAAAAAAAGGGGAAATCTTAAGAACTAAAACAATTTAACAATTTAACCTATAACTTATATTATTTCTAAATTGACTGAGACTGTTACTAAATACATCCAGTTCAGTAATGCGAGTCTTACATTGGTTGTTATCTGAAGCGTCACAACATTTGAGTACCAGCTCGTTATATGAGCGACACATGCGAATCCCACACATGCGAAAATCCTATCCTATTAATGTAATAAATGCGAAATTCATATTATATTACGAAATTTATCTATAAATTTTTTAAAAACATTTTCAAAAGATTAAAAACCATGTCAAAAATTTAAACGAAAAAAGTTTGTATGTGTATGTGTGTATGTTTGTTACTTCTTCACGCTCAAACGGCTTAACCGATGTTAATGAGATGAGGTGTAAATATAGGTTAGATCTTGGATTGACACATGAGCTACTTCTTATCCCGAAAACAATTATGGTTCCCGTGGGATACGCAAATAACTTCGAAATCTATGTTACCCTTTCACGCTCCACCGGCTGTATCGATTTTGATGAGATTTACTATAAAAATTGGTTAAACTACTTTTTGTCCCGGTTTAACACCAGCACCGCAAAGCACAGCTAGTAATAAATAATTCTGTGATAGTTATAGTTCATTTATTTATAACTTACACATAGTTACAAGTTTTTTTTTAGTGCTAAAACATATTTAATATTTTACAAGCGGTGATAAAAATAAATTTAAACATAGTTTAAGAATAATATTTACAAAGCATTACAAAAAAAAAACTAAAATTTTGTAAACTAAAAAAAAAATACAAAACAAAAGTTTTAGAGACAAAATTAGTTATATTATTTATATATCATGTCGTCATATATTTACGTCATTTAGTTACAAGGTAAGTTGTACAAGTTGTGCTATAATTGTATCGTAGTGTGAGATCTCTGCTGCTCTGCACTACAGCCCCTTGAGATACCTAGCACAGAGCACAGCGACTTTCTCAGGTACGACACAGCCCTCCACTCACATATACTAAACATTACTTTATGTACCTAACACTAAGATTTATACACAATAAACGAATTTGAATATGAATTTATATATTTAGGTCTCTTTTTTCAATTTTCTTTGCGCGTCTGTGGCGTCCCGTGAGTTGTCCGGTATCTTTAGCTCTAATTGTGAAGGAAAATGCCGTAAAAAGGTTTGGAGAGGTTTCGAAGGATAAATATCGCCGCTTTTACAGCAGCTAATTGGAATATTATGATGATGGAGATATTCCGCAGACATATTTCACTTTGATGATGGATTGGCCGAGTCAAGTCAGATTTTACCGAATAATTTTACGGAAATATTATCTATACTAGCTGCGCCACGTGGTTTTACCCGCGTCAATCATAATAAAATTCAAAATACATTTATTTCACCTTGGTTACAAAATATTATGCTATATACTCTTTAAACTACTACTTTGAGATGCTTTGGATCCCTATGGTTCCAAAACATCTCAAAGTAGTTTAAAGAAACAGTGTTATGGGAATCAAAGGCAAATTTACTCAATGGAGTACACTTATGCAGAAATAATATACAAAACAACGAATTAGAAAGTTACATTAACAAGAAACAAAAACGATTAGAAAAAAAGGAAAGAATAATTAGGGATAAGAGAGTTTTATCCGGGATAAAGATTAGCGTAAACGTTAATCCAGGGCCTAAGCCGTTTGAGCGTGAAGAAGTAACGAACATACATGCTTACACACAAACTTTCAAATTTATAATATTAGTAGAATAACGACGTATATATGTTATCCATAAACGCCAATCTCTTTGATATCGAACGATATTAATCAAGTTAGCTTCGAAGATACGAATATCAATATATACTCTTTTGTAAAAGCTAAGTGACTTAACTCTGGTGTTGAGAGTATTCAAGCCATGTAATCACAGTTTATATATAGCCGGCATAAAACTTAATGCGTTCTTCTACCTATGGAACCACCTAGATGTAAGTTACTTGCGTGATCACCCATGATCAATGATCGCGTCAGAACACCTTAGTTAGTTTGCTTGAAATTTCAGTGAACATAATTGATAGTCTCTTTCTCCAAATAATTGTTTAGTTTTTTATAATCTTATACTATCAAACAATATTATTTATTATTAAGGTAATCTCTACAAACCTCAATCTAAATTAAAATGCTACGAACATGCTACAACATTGCCGCTACGAGTACGTAGCATCGTTTGTAGAACCTGCTACGAGTTATACGCTTTAAAATCCAAAAATGTGTGTCATCTGCCAACTGCACATAGTCTGCGTGGTGCATGTACCTCGCTTTTTGCAAGAGAATGACTCTAATACTCTAAGTCCTTTGGCTTTGTTTAACGACTGCTTGTACTACCAGCCGGAACCTACAATTGAACGTGTCAACTGATCCACGGTAGCACCCAGATGAAAATGCCACTTTAATAATGCCAGTTTTGTGCGTGGCCACCCATCAAAACACCGTCCGCATCGACCGTTGCTTAGCTTCGATGATCGCGACAGACCACCTTAGCTAGCCGAGCTACAGGCGCTACGTTAACGTTTAAATTCAAATCTAGAGTTTATTATTATTATCTAGATATGTATGTGATATCCTAGACTTACCATTGTAGCTTAACACCAGGCAAGCTGCGGTCAAGCGCGAACCTATCAGTTGTCCTACTAATTTAATAAACGCTAAAGTTGGAGTGTATGTTTTTTACTTCTCTACACTCAAACGGCTGAACTGATTTTGATGAAATTTACTACGAAAATAGGTTAATAGACTTTGGATTAACACATAGCCAGTCCATCAGGCCAGTTTCATCTTGATTAACTTCTTTTTGTCTTGGTTTAACGCGGATATTACCGCAGGGTACAGCGAAAAAAAAATAATTCCGACATAACCCTGTCTGCAAGGATCCGCGGCTGCATGTCCACGAAGCCAATTAGCGAGCGAAGCGAGTGCCAGTGCCCCGACTATGTCTGAATTATTAATTTCAATTTTTCCGAGCGGCAAACTTGCCAACTCCTATTACGTAGTGCCGGGTTACTCGCTCCTTTCATACTGACGTCTATTATTTACCCATTTACTATTTTTCATATGGCAAGCTGTAAATGGCATAGTTGTAAGTATCTAATTTTTGGCACCAGTTTATTAGTTAAGTATCTCATAGTAAATAGCTTACTTTTAATACCTGTTTACACTTGGCTGCAAAGAGGTACAGCCAAGTGCGCAACGGCAACTGAGATATTTAAGACACTTTATGTTTATTGCCGTAAAGTGGACGATATTTTATTTAAAAACAAGTGAATGAAACTTCTCCCAAAAACCAATTACTTAGCAATAATTTAGTTAAAAATATCAACCGCCTCATTTTGATAGGCAACCTGGTAGATATACATAATCCTAGTCATAAATATGCGCGAAAATTTGGTTTTTAACAAAAATTTGATGAATGTACTTATCCTGCAGCCGGCTCTCGTACTATCACTTTTGGCCAAAAATAACCTAAAAGCGCAGTATTTTTTATATGGCAAGTTCAAGTTTGTTTTCCTATAGTTTGTTCAATGAGTTATGAATATAATGAAATGTCTGGTGCCTGATTCGTCAGATATGACGCGCATCATTTACGTTGATTGGTGAAAACTGTCTACAGCGTCATCTTTGGCAAATCAGGCTTCAGAAGTTAATTTCCTTATAACCTGTAGAAGAAGAAGAACGTTTTTCTAGCTCCAGTGTAAAAGCACGCAGCTTTCTATCCAGCTTCCTTAGGGGAATATTAACTCAGGCGAGCGCCGGACGGGGGAGCGACACTTCTTTGGCGAACATCAACCAGGTCACGGAAACACGTCTAGTGCTTAGTGCTACCGAGCACATCACCAAAGTGCTAACGCTTTAATTGAGACGTGAACAAATGTGCTAGTGAGCTTTTTTGGAGACCTACTCCAACGTTACTTTCTTGTTCCTTTCTTTTTATGATTAAGTTTGTACATAGTATTTTAATCTTTTTTTTTTGTTGTATTTAAATTTAAATCACCGAATTTAAAGTCATTTATTAGGTTAGATTATGGTTCCTTTTACTCAACGAGAGTATAATGTGCACAAAAAATAATTGACCAAGAGCTTTACGGGTTTGAACTTGACGAGTCCGTTCTGATGGAAAGGGGTGGAGTATTAATAAGAGCCCCCTTTTAATATATTTTTTTTTATCTTTTCGTATAATAAATTCTTTAAATTAAATAATTAATTTAATCTATTCTTAAAATAAATGGTTAATCTAAAAATACGAGGTTTCATCTATAAAAATTATAACTGTCATGATAATAGCGCACAGAAAAACGAATAGAAGAGCCTTAGCCTTGGTTCCTTATGGGTTCGGTTAACTAATAGTTTATATTCCATGTTTTATAATTGTACATGTAATAATCGTATTTTTCACATAAGACATTTTTTACTGAATATAATACCGGCAAAAATGGGCCTACTCAGATTTAAAAGAAACAAAAATTGTTATTATTTAAACACAAAATAAGGTTACAAGCTCAAGCTTGCTGGTTCATCCGCAACTGAATGTAATATGAAGCTGAATCAAAGATTCACGGAACAGCAAGCATCCAGCGAACACAACTAGTCCAGACATTATTCATAGACAAGTAAAAAGTACGCAGTTCAAACCAAACCGAGTGCAGTCTGAATAATTCCTACCCCCATCTTCCGACGGTTCTTTCCTCCGGGCAAAAAGCAAATATATTCACGCGGCGGCCCCATGTGTTCCGATCGTATATTTATATTATTAATAATTAAACGCGTGGATTTACGATCGAGTAACGCGCTCCCTCGTAAAACAACGGAAAAATATGTAGTGTGACGCGCGTTTGGGGTTTGACGGTTAATGTAACGCGGTCTTTGACAACTGAGCTTACGAATAGAGCATTAATTTTTAATTGGTGAGCTTTTTTTGTTTTTTTTTTTTTATTTAAAGAATCATTTTTACACACGGCTGGTTAACCCCAAACTGAACCATTTCTAGTTTGTGTTGTGGTAGCTAACACAACTGATAAGCTACATAATAAGGTAAAGGCACCTATTTCCGCGGTATTTTCACTAAAACTTGAAAGGATATTGAATATTAGGCATTAAATGAACCTTTCTAACAGTTTGCCTATTTTTATTAGAAGCTTTATTGTTTTTCCTTTTTAAATAGACTATATATTTCATAATTAGGTTAAACTTTGTATTTAAAATTAAATTAAATCTGAAAAAAGTCCTAAGCACCTTATTCCGATGTAAAAATCCTTATTCCGATGTATTTGGTCCTTAATTCCGAGTGTACAAAATAGAATCGGTAGGAATGATACAGGTTGTTCAAAAAATTACGACTTATTTATTAACATGAATTATTTATTATACACATTATTATTATCAATATGGCTCCAAAAGAGCTACGTTGAACTGTTTGTTACAATTTGTTACTGGACTTCTTAACAATGAGAACTTTTTGATCCGTGTAATAGCATTTTGGAGATCGTCTTCTGTATATTTTATTCTAGGCTTCATTATCCAATAACCAAAAAAATAAATATTATTATAATAAAAATTAAATAAAGAAGTGAGCTATATACAACGTGTTGCTTTGCATTCTCGCCAAATTTGTAGAGGTAAGTATACTCCAATAGCAGACCATGAATAAACGATGGCGCAACCTTGAGATGGAGAAAAAAAACATCTGTTCCATACAAAAAATTCGTTGATCGTCGACAAAATATATGAAACAGCAAATGATTTTTTTTTCGATTTCAAGGTTGCCCATAGTTTATTCGTGCTCTGCTAGTGGAGTAAAACTACCTCTTCACATTTGCAAAGCAACATGTTGTATATTAAGTTAAATCAAATCTATCCAGTAATACACTCTCTGCCAAGCAAGGCATTATCTACACTAATATTATAAAGAGGAAAACTTTGTTTGTTTGTTTGGTTGTAACGAATAGGCTTAAAAACTACTGGACCGATTTTAAAAATTCTTTCACCATACGAAAGCTACATTATCCACGAGTAACATAGGCTATATTTTATTTTGGAAAAAAATAGGGTTCCGTAAGATATTTGGATTTTTCTGACACAAACTGCAAAAAATCAACCAAAGAAGTTACTTATTTTGCGTACGCTGCCTAAACTACAAAAGATAGATCCATAAAATGTTCTAATTAATTGTAGATCTTATAAATATCTACAAAAAAGTCTGCGACACACTATACCTATCTATGTCGAGTGAGGCACAACAACCACATTTTTATTCCAAAATCTTGATTTTTTTTTGGACTACATTTAAACGCGTTTATTTTACTCATGCTATTAATCCTTATCAAAATAAACTATTTCATCAATAAGAACAGTTTGTGTTGATAATATTTGGTCTTTGAATGATTAAAATTGGACGTTTGGTTTTGAAGTTATGGTGAAATTAAAATATTACGATTTCTGCTGCACGGCCCGTTGCGAAGAGGGCGTGTGCGGGAGAGGGGTGTTTAGGTCTATGAGTAAGGTACACGCGCGGCTCAGTCGCGAGGTTGGCTCCCTACGCAGCGTTCGTGCGCGAAGTCTAATAATTTACGGATTTTTTTTTATTTTGTTCTTTTAACTACACATACGCAAAAGTTCTTCTCAGAGCTAAACTGTTGTCTAATATATAATACTAGCTGACCCGGCAAACTAGGTTTTGCCTCACTTAAGGGTATGAAAAATAGATAGTGTAGTGTACTTATATGACACGTTCGTAGATTTACCATAGCAGCGCCATCTATTGATTACTTACTCAACCCAGTCGAAAGGTATCGACATCTGTTAGAATCATTTGGAGTTAACAGATAATTGTGACTGTCAAATAATAACAGACAATAAAGAGCAATACATTAAAATTTCGACTATAATTTGAGATTTAAACTATCCTATCTCTCAAGTTGGATCGAACTGCACATGGTGTTCGAATTTTATTATAATCGGTTAAGTGGTTTAGGAGTCCATTGAGGACAAACATTGTGACCCGAGATTTATATAAATTAAGATAAGATTATTAATATCATATGTATGTTTTTTATTATTCTTTATTGTACACTACGTCCTTCTTTAGTCGTTTATAAATTCCTTTCCATCCAAAGGTTGCCTGGAAGAGATCGCTTTAAGCGATAAGGCCGCCAATTGTGGCACACTAATTTTAAGTTAATTGTTTTTTACTTTGCCTTTTTTATTTATGTGTCCAATAAAGAATTATAAAATTTCCATGACACAATGTTATTTACCGTACTCCTCCGAAACGGCTTGACCGCTTTTTACCAAATTTCATATGTGTATTTAGTAGGTCTGAGAATCAGCTACTATCTATTTTTCAAGGCAAAACAACGTTGCCGGGTCAGCTAGTGTAAAATAATAGTAATAAGTACATACATTATTTGTATTTGAAAATTATTCATAAACGTTTACCGCTATCTTTCTTAGTTTGTGATAGTTACTAATGATTATGTTCGGAGAATAGTAATTTTATAAATTTTATTTAGTTTTTGCATTTACTAAAACTAAATAAAACTACATTGTTACCTGTACAAGTTATGCACACTCTGTATTTTACTTGAGTCTGTGCCGCGGAATTACGTGCGTATAGAACCTTATCCCGACCTACTGTACATCGGAATAGCGTTTCATATGAAAATATCATGTTTCCTAATTCCGAGTACTAAAAAATTTATAAATTTTTCATATTTTTTATACAGAAAAAATCTTATTTGCAATATCGTCGTAAATATATATATTACTTGCTAACACTTATATTAGATTAAATATGAACCTTAATTTTCTTTCTTATCTTTTCCATACAACGAATTAATAAAATAGGTAAATAAGTCATCTATTACATGCTATCATTAGTGAATGTGATGCAAAAACTTACCTCGGAAATAGATTTTAATATTCATTTAATATTTAATTTGTCAAATCCAAACTGAGATACCCTTAATCACAAAAACAACCCAGAAAATCAAAATATAGATCATGTCTATGAAATCGCTATTCCGCGGTATAAATCGTAATTAGGAACTGACTAAAATATTTAGCACCTAATGCCGAGGTAAATTCGAAATACATTTGGGGCTTAATTTTCTCAGAAAAATGCACAAAAGTTAAGTGTTTTAGATTAAAAACATATTTTTTAAATAGTTTAACACAAAGAAGTAAACACAGAGTACAAAAATAACGAGAAAAACACTATTTAAAAAAACATGGTATTCACGTGCACAGGGTCCAAAATGTATGAAGCTTGCGTTTGAGCCAGCTGCTGTCGCTATTCTAACCGATTATTTCAAACTGTTTACACATGACACCACTTTTTTGATGATATAACTACGCAAAGATATATTATCTATTGAATGGAAAATCTTGCATTAATTTTCATCAATTAAATCTCTTGTAAGCGCTATTTTTCTAAATACCTCGGAATATGGTGCCAATTCCAGAACCCCTCGGAATAAGGTGCCTTTACCTTACATAAATATATATTTAATATAGATACCAACACCCAGACCCACAGCCAACAAATTTAGTTATATCCAAAGATGTTGAACCCGGAACCCGTTTGAATTGTAAAAATGTGTCGTTAAGCACGTCGCTTTGTTTTCTCTTCTTCGGACAATCTAACCGGTAACTCCAAGACTTGGTCCACCTTCAGTATCATTATTCTTCTTCTTTTTCGTTAATAAGTATAAATATTGTAAGAGTTGTTCTTTAGACGGTCTTCAAGCCTTTATTCAATATTTTTCCGTTAACGATTTATAATAAGAATACTGTGAATTCAACATTTATATACCAATACTAGCTGACCTGGCAAACGTTGCTTTGCCCTAATAAAAAAAAAAAACTAAATATACAGTAGCCGATTCTCAGACCTACTGAATACGCATATAAAATTTTGAAAAAATCGGTCAAGCCGTTTCGGAGGAGTACGGTAACAAACACTGTGACACGGAAATTTTATATATAAGATTATAAAGAGGAAAAAGTTGATTTTTTGTTTGTTGGACGCAAATATGCTCCGAAACTACTGGACCGATTTGATCAATTCATTCACCGTTGGGAAGCATTATTCCCGAGTAACATAGGCAATATTTTGTTTATCTTTGTAACTTACATTATTTTATAGTTCGCGTGAAGCCGGGACGATCTGCTAGTATAAATATGTATGTACGTAAATGTAGTATACTCGTATCAGTTGTGTTAGCATCTATAATACAAACTAGAAATGCTTCAGTATGGGGTTAACCAGCCGTGTGTGAAATGTGTCCTAATATTTATTTATTTTTTATTGCCAATGTTTTCATAGACAAGTGAATAAATTTGACGTCAGCGCCAGGCAGGTGGCGCTGTGCAACAATTACTCGCTATTATTAGTTGTTTGTCGCTTTGTCGCGCGCACACGGCGAGTGCCCGCGACATGTCGCGCAACATCGAGGCGCACCGAGACCAGTGCAATAAAATATAATAATAATAATATTTAGCTTATTTGACACATATATACATATTCCAAAAACTAATATAATCATTCTATGTGAGCAACAAATTGAGCAACAAAATCAATTATAATATGATTATTTAATAGGTCTTCTAAATTTCCATCACTTCACAATCAATATCAAATCACTATGTTAGTTACCGTAGTCCTCCGAAATGGCTTGACCGATTTTTACCAAATTTTATATGCATACTCAGTAGGTCTGAGAATCGGCTACTATCTATTTTTTAAGGCAAAACAACGTTTGCCGGGTCAGCTAGTTTACAAATATATTATGAGTTATGGATGAGAGTCTGTGGTACATGTTTTTGTATGTCACTGTCAGACTGACAGTGACATTTCTTTTATTATGCTGTGCTATGTAACGCATGTATGTAATCAGCGTTTGTCTTAATCACACTACGCGACATTGGTAAAGTTGTGACCTCAATCTTAATCTTATAATGTTATGTGCAAAAAATGCTCCATTACAATTAGCATTTCATTATAACTAACACCTAATCATTGAGAGAAAACCATGATAATGTTTACTTATTTAAATACTTTCATTAGAAAATACCAATCCTGACGCTGGCTGTGCCTAATGGTAAAAGATACATTAAAAAAAAACTTTCAAATGTCAAAAACTGTCTACGTGTCCTACTAGTCTGTGAACTAACGTAACTTCTAAATCTAATAAATAAGTACGTATTTTTGTAAAATGCATAGCATATCATCATGTGGTCTTTACATCTACGAGAGATGACATGATGGTCCGAATGGTAATAGACTGAACAGGATAAGCACATATAATTATTTTTATCAATAAAACGATTAATAAAGACAGACGACCTCGCTGGCGTAAAGGTTACCATGCAGGACTGCCAATCAAAAGGTTCCGGGTTCTAATTCTGCACGACCAACATCTTGTGCTGAAATAAATTTGTTGGTCTGGGTGTTAAATATGTATCTATACAAAATATGTATGTATATTATGTAGTATGTAGGCTTGTGATTTTGTGTACCTATATGTTTTTCCTGTCACAAAAATAAATGATTTTGATTTTGTTTTTTTAGTATATCAGTTGTGTTAGCTACCATAACACAAACCAGAAATGGTTCAGTATGGAGTTAACCAATGAAATGAGTCCTAAAAAAAAAATAAAGTGTCAATGAATTCTCTGTGTACCCCGGGGTTAGGGCGGTGTCACACGCGGCACCTCGTCCCGCATTGTCTGCAGTAAGTTATCGCCGCGATTACTCACTTATTCACGTCGTCACGCTGCACGTGGTGCTGTGACTGCCTGACGACATGACGCGGTGTGAACACGTCTTTATAGTGCGCTTCTTACATCAATTATTAAGGAATAAATTATTCCCATTTCTATGATCCTTGGTTAAATAAAGACTCCATTTTACGTAGGCAAATAAACTTTTATTTATTTTTTTCAGATTCAGATTCGTTTATTGTTAACTGTACAGATATGGTGTTACAAATTAGTTCAGTGGTATCAACAGTTTTGCTCTTTTATTATATTTGACACTAAAAAAACATGAATCATGAATGCACATTAGGTGAATTGCGTTCAAGCGCAAGCCCATTAAATGTAAAAAAATAACAAATCAATTTCATGTTATTAAAAATTATTTAGATTAAATAAATATAGGTAAGGAAACTATATTTTCCCACAAAAAAACTGTTTTTTAAGTAAGTGTGACCGTGTTTTCATGCACATATTTAAAATGCCTTACGATAACAATCAACAAAGTTTTTACTTTGTAAACCACCAGTAAGTAAGTAAAATATTATTTACAATAATTATTCCCCCAAGGGAAGCAACTGTCACATAAGTATCAAAATCATTAAGCTCAAGCGTTTGGACCACAAGTATCACGACAGTATTTCTGAAGTAAGTTCTGTGTCAGACAGAGTTCTGTAAAAGTAAGTAATAACAATCGAAATAAAGAAAACTATTTAAATTTTAACGCCAGGAGTTAGTAGTGGCGCAAGAACGCTTTCGGAGTAATAAAACCAAGTTCTGTACGATAAAACTAACTTTACACTGCGTCCTATACTACACACACAGTACATAAACTTTGGAGACTCTTTTTGACGTGACAACGTCTTAAATTAGGTTGCGGCTGGGAGTCACTTATGAAAAAGTATAACGCCCGGTGACGTTACGATGAGTATGATATAACGTTACTATGAGTCACCGAACGAGAGAGAGGCCCGCCGAATGCCTTGCGTCTCTCTCCCACTCAACTATGATCGGTCTGCCGCGCGCGCAGCACGCGGCAGACGTTGTCACTTAAAATCTTCGCCCGTAAAACCGACTTTACAGGCAACCATTTTTTTTGACCAGTTAATTATTAATCTGATCTCTAACGTTCTTGTACTATGACATGTTTTTGCTCAGCACAGCTAGGCATTTAACCAGCGGGGCGCGTAAACACACGAGTTAGCGACACCTTGGCCTAAGGTGGAGCATGCCTGGTTTTGTTCTTTATTGAGTCGTGTTTTAATATATATTTTTTGTATGATAACTTAAAAGTATTTTTAAATTATGTTTGTTTTATAATAATTGTGTATTTAAGACGGGGTTTAGCTTTTCAACAAGACAATTGTTCGATATATGAACATTCAGATAATGGGAGCTTAGTGGACTGTATAAAAAAATGACAATGCAGTGGTGATGCACCGATCCAAACAAGAACACAGATAAGAGGAGGCCAATATATCTACTACTTACCTTCAATGCTTCTAATGCCGTTCCAAGACAGGGCTTGTCGGGTGAGAGTTCTCCTGGGTAAGGTAGTATCTTATCGGATGTCGACACACACACACGCACTGGGTTGTAAATAGGGCACGGCAGCTATTTGCAGAGCTCACGGAGCTAAAGGAACGTCCTTTTTGTGATTTTGAAGAAGATGCGACCTACGGAGGCGCTTGTCGTCGATCCACTCGCTGGCACTTATGTGTCAGTTGTCTTTTTCCGCTCTCATCCAGAGTCGAGGGTAGAACAAAAAAAGACATCTCGGGCAGTGGCAAATAGTGTTGTACCACCATCAAATCTTATGCAATGTAAGGATCGCACAGCTGTCAGAATTTTGGGAACTTTGCCACGCAGTGATAGCTTGGATAATGAGCTTACCGTAATTTAAATTTTAGTGTTTTATTTTTTGTTCTTGTTTCTATCTTCTATCTTTGAGTTTGTTTTGTTTGTTTGTATATTAATCTTATCTAAATTAAAAATGTAATAGATTAACGTACAACAAATATACAGAGGACATCATGACAGTATTAAATCAATGCGATGTTTCAGCTTATGAATAATAAATATGATATGCTTTTCTAATTTATACTAAGTTCTTCTTATTGTTAATAAAATATTGGTGACATAATTTGAATAACATAATATTGATAGTTATTTTTCATAATTATTTAAATAAGCTCATGGTTAAGCCGGAAAGAATAGATTATGTTAAGCAATATTTTGCTTTGGTACAAGTAATAGCAAATCAGTAATTTAAAATGCAAATTCATGAAAAAGTATATTAGTAATATATATAGTAATAAGAAATCACCTGAATTAATATTATTATTTTTAAAATGACTCGCCTGTATTCTGTAGCTACATATTCCTATGGCACCAGACCTCATGTGGTCTCAGCATAGACCCATATAAAAAAATAACCTTAATTAGGCATTAAAAAAAAATTAAAAGTCATATGTATGTGTCGCTCCCCAACAATCAAGTAAGTTGAGGTACTGCCGCCGCTCTTCCAGGGCGTCACTCGTTTTGAGTTATTTCCCAAATATGGCGTCTGTAAAATTCGCTGTAAAAATTAACCGCCGGTAATGACAGCAGCTGACAATGTGCCACTCTGTAACTTACGGCAGCCAGAACTAATGTCTACAGATAATAAATAAAAATAAAAATACCACTGGGGATAGATAAAATGTCCCCCAAACTGCCGTGTTTAGTGGATAGCTAATGAGGACATTTATAGGACATTATAATTATGTAAGTTAGAAAATAGGGACGAACTTAATTTAGTCTCAATGCTTTAAATTTTGACGAAACTGAAGTAGCTGCATCTTAATAATAAACGACAACTAGAAATTATAACTTCGTGAAAATGTTACGAGTATTTTTTCTACACATACGAGTACTTATTAAATACTCGGGGGTTTTACACTTATACATAATATATCAACCTTATTCACTGTAGACATACTACTAACATTGAATAAATTGTTTTCTAGTTTTAAGCATATTTAAAAAACTATTTCAAAAAGTGACAAGGCCGAATAATATAAGCATTAAAAAACATATGTATCCTATTTATAATTTAAAACTATATATAATTTTAAAATACCAAATGGCATTATAGGCAGGCAAAATCCTTAAATATACGAGTATTCAAAGTTCAAGTTTATAATCACTTTTTGGCCATTGCTTAGATTATAGTTCATTTTTATGTTTGCATAGCCAGTTTTGTTTATGTTGTTTGTTTTTGTACCACCACTTTTTTCTAGTAAGTAATATTATAAGTAATATTCTATTCCATTCTAACAGTAGTTTTATTTAAGATACTCAATAGCATTAACAATTCTTGTAACTGCTAGTATTTTGTTTGTATTTCTCGATTGAATCAGAATTTATTCATTGTAAAAACTGAACAATTGCAAATCGTATTCAAAAGAGCTATCTTTCAATTCTATTGATAGAAGTGCACTCTCTGGTCGGGTATTAACTCAGAACATTTTAATGATATAATAATACAGTTTCCTTTTCCATGTTAAGTCCTGAATGCAACAATGCATTGAGCATCAATTAAAATTATTTTCTATTTTAAAGCCAAGCAGACAGTTGAACCTATCTTCTTTTTCGTATTAGCTGAGTGGCCAAGCTCTAATGTCGAGAGTTTTCAAGCCGCCCGAGTAAAAGTCATTTGTCTTGAACACATTTGCACGGCCACTATTCACCAAATATAGAGAGAAACATGACACCTATAATGTATCTTATTTATACAAATAAATATTTTGATTTCATCCGATTTGAAAGACTAAAGTACGAAAATTATATTTGCACGTAAAAAAACAGTCACACTTATTTAAAAAAATGATTTCATTTGATTTGAAAAACTTGACTTATAGACTGCTAGACCAAGACTAACAGCGGGGACCTACAATTTAACGTGTCACTCACGGTAGCCACGTAGATTAAAGTACAACTATTTAAATGTCTTTAGCGCGGTCACCCATCCATCGACTGTCCGCGTCATAATCAGATACTTTATGGACCATAATAACATTATGATCAATAAAGTATTTGACCATTATGTTTCACTATTTTTGCACGTCATTACGTCATTGCATCAATCATTTCTTAACCTCGACGATCGCACCCGATCACCTCAGTTAGCCGAGCTAACAGACGCTTCTCTCAACCTGTGAAACCCTATGAATGTATTGGAGCTATCAATCTGTTATAATTGTAATTAATATCGGGGTGCGAACAATTAATAATAAAGCCAGGGGGCGAGGGGGCGGCAGGGGAACCACTCGACATATTTATTAAGAAACCTATAAATCACGGCACAATACATCCGGGGCTGCGCGCCTTCAGCCGTATCTGGAGGACGAGACAGTATTCCAATACTCGCAGTAGCGATGCGCGACTGTGAATGATTCCAGTCGAATTATTCGACTATACAAATCATTCGACTCATTCGAATGATCTCCGAAAATTAGTAACTAACAACTTTGAATGACATAATTCGACTGGCGGTGGCGCTAGGGAGCGGCACGGGAGTCCGGCGAACGATTCATTCATATTTCATTCATTTGAAACTAACAAGTGACATTGACAAGATTCGCTAACAATCGAGTCAAAACGCCATTAGTAAGCATTAGTAGTCATCATTCGATTATTAACATTAGTATATTACTAATATTCAAGTCGAACGTGTATATTAGTAGTTGTAGATAATTCGACTGGTCAGATTATTCGCAGTCGCGCATCTCTAACTAGCAGATACCTAGATAGGAGTTGACTGAGTACTAGACAAGAAAAGGTTCAAAACTGGTGTGACCTGTCAGTCTATTAGACCGAACTAAATGTTCCGAACACAAATAAAAAACACACATCGAACGAAACTAGGTATATCCGACAAATATAATAAATGCGAAAGTTCGTGTGTTATTTTGATGAAATTTTAGACTTTGGATTAACATAGGCTACTTTTTATCCCGAAAACAATTGTGGTTCCCGCAGGATACGCAAATAACTACAAAATCTATGTTACTTCTTCACACTCCAACGGCTGGGCCGATTTTGATGAGATTTACTATGAAGATAGATTAGACTTCGGATTAACACATCGCCAAATTTTTACCCGGATCAACTTCTTTTATCCTGGATTCTTTTATAGCGGGTAACACCGCGGGGCTCAAATAGTCATAAATATCATAATTTTTAATTTGGTACATTTTTTAAGCAATGACTGTGCAGTCATCGCTTAAAACCACCTTACTATCTGTAGGTCGTTATTTTGATCCCCGCCAATGAGGTCTAACTTTGGTGAAAAAAAAACATCGTTAGAAAACCGTAAATATTGAGGGCCGCAATATCCGAAGACGTGTGTCAACAACCCGTACTTAGCCAGCGTGGTAGACTATGACCGTCTCTTTCCTCGTGACAGAAGGCCCCGAGTCCCAGCAGTGGGAACGCATAGTGGGCTGCTTATGCAATAGCTTTGTAACTGCGCTTGTGTGGAGTAGAGAGCGGGCACCGCGGCGCGCGCGGAAATTACTAGCGATACATCATTGGGATGTTTTTAATAAGGGCCGTTTTGCAGACAGATTAGCTTGTTACAGAGGATTCCGCAACATGTACTAGTGATTACTCGCATTGCTGCCTCTTTTATACTAATGTTTCAATATTTTTAAAAGTATTGTATTTCTAACTGTTCACTATTACAACCATATTACAACCAACAGACTTGGCTCAGTTCGACTTATGAGACTTATTTGACTTGAGTTAATTTGAAAAAATTGTGACGGGAGAAAAAAGATGACTACTATTTTTATTTTTTTTATTTGTATATTATTTAATTTAATTTGATAATATTTATTTGAATTGTATTTTAGTGATATTTGTTTGAATTGTATGGATAGATTATTCTGAAATAAATGAATTAATTAATTAATTTGACTTCAACTTATTTGACTTGTGTCAATTCGGCCTAATTGACCCATATTCCGCCTTATATGTTTTTTCCGCAAATCGTTCTTGTGTTAATATGTCTTTTAGCACCTACTTTTTTAAGCCGATAACGAGATAGCTAAGAGTGAAATGAACATCCAAAGCGCTTGGTGAGTGGTAGAGAGTGATCATCACCGGGGCGCTACCGCGGGTCGGCGAACACGTTAAAAATTTAGGTTCCGCCTGAAGATATAGTTGTAAGCCACTGCAGGCTACAGGCAAGTCTAATTAACATATACTTAAGTTTAAAAGCTTCAGTTTATTATACCGATTATTCCTAGTACAGCCGATGAATGCAGGTTGTGGCATGTCTTGGGAGAGGCCTATGTCCAGCAGTGCAAATGCTGACGATGAGGATGAAAACGTGTAGCAAAAAAGCCACCAGTCCTGATATTTCCAAGCCACTGCCAAGAAAACCTCGCGTCCAATTTGTTGCGTTGAAAATTCAGAAAAATCAGCATAATCGTCCATTTTCGACTGCCATCGCTCACCCTGCTTCATTGTAATTTTAATACGTCACCAACTTGAACTCCAAACCTGACAACTGATTTGCCAATCTAATTTGAAACTAAACCAGTCGCAATAAGAGTCAACGTTTTGTACGTCGATGGTAAAGTGTAAAGTGGTGGTAGTACATTTAAGTGCAAAAGCACAATGGGACAAAGGCTGGTGCATTGAAAGTGGCACATTTCGGGGCTTCGTCTGATCGCTATTGTGCTCGCATTGATTTTATTTATCGAGCTTACATCCAGCTCTCGGGATTGCAATTTATAGGGCTTGCGTGGACCCTGAACTATGTCCTATGTTTACTTGACAAAATATTCGAATGAATAAAACTTTGTACAAAAGGTTTTACCGGGTTGTAGTAGACTCATCAACTTAGCTCGGCTAGCTAAGGTGATCTGACGCAATCCTCGAGGTTAAGCAATGATCGATATGGACAGTCTTTTGATGGCATTCCAAGCACAAGACTGCCTTATAAAACGTGGCATTTTCATCTAGGAGCTATCGTGAGCCGGATGACATTTTAAATTGTAGGCCCCGGCTGTGAATCTGTATAAGCAGGCGTTAAGCGATGTCAGAGGCCTTTGGGCGGCTTGAAAAACTCTCGACACCAGAGCTGCTTCATGCTCAAACGGCTTAATCGATTTCGTTGAATATTGGTATAGAATTAGACCTTGAATTAACACACTTTTTATCCCGACAACAATTATGGTTCCCGTGGGATACGCAATTAACTTCAAAATCTACGAGTATGTTATTGTTTCACGTTCCAACGGTGGACTAATTTGATGAAATTTGTTAGGTTAGACCTAGGATTAACACAAAGTCTACTTTTTATCCCGGATTAACGCAGATAACACGGGGTGCAGCTAATATAATTATACTAGCTGCGCCCTGATATATGTATCCTATATTATAATATATAGGATACATACATCACATAAATGCAAGGTTTATAGAGCGTGTAAAAATAACTAGTATAGAAACAAAAGACAATAAAGTAAATAAAGTAACCCACAGTATATCTTCCCACGACGACTGGTAGATGTTAGAAATATGAACCCGATAGGCATTGAATCGTCGCCAGCGAATCTGAATTTCAGCCTCAATTTACTGAAGGAAAGAGCAAATAAATAATATGAATATGATTATTTTTCTGCATGAAATAATGGCTGCGTGACCTCATACATCCAGACATGGAGTGACCCCATGGCTTGGTCACGAGGTACCTTCTCACAACGCCAGGCAATAACTATAATATTAAAGCTTCTGTAAATTACTATTCAATTGATTTTGTAATTTCTGTGAGATTAAATCCTACTAATATTATTGTGATAAGGTAGTCTATTTTATTTATAAGCAACATAACAATAATATAAAACACTAAACTAAAACTTAACCTACAAAAGTCCAGGGGTAGGGGAAAAGGTGCCCAAAATGCTGGCAGTATTGTTACGTTGGATGGCAATGCTTAGTTACTGAGCGAAATAAAAGCCAGCATTCTGGAAACCTACCAGCCGTTTGGTAAGAATATTATAAATGCACACAAGTATGTATGTAAGTGTGTAAATGCGTAGAGATAGAAGAAAAAATTGAATGTTTAGTGTACTTCCGCAGAACAGCACACAGATTTAGTTCTCCACTCACATAGCCATAATTATAATAATTTATTTAGCTGTGATAATTTCCGCGATTTCAAATTCGTTTCAAATGCTATTTCATTTATTTGATGTATAAATACATAAAGTGATGTTGTGTGTTATTTATTGCAATGTTTCAAATTCTAACCATGCAATGTTAACCTCGGCCAATTATATACACAAATTTAATATAACTCTACGACTTCCTTGGCGTAATGGTTACCATACCGGACTGCCAACCAGGAGGTCCCGGGTTCGATTCTCGGCACGGCTAACATCTTTTTGATGTACTAAATTTGTTGTCTGTCGGTCAGAAGCTCACATATGCAGTTTAATAGTTGTGTTAGCAACCATAATACAAACTAGAACTGTTTTAGTATGGGGCTAACCAGCCGTGCGTGGAATGTGTCCAAAAAAAACCTATAACATGAGTATATCATCACGAGATAGTTCCAAATATTTCTCCACAGGAGGCCAATGTAAGGGCGTGCAAAAAATGTGCGTAGCGACGTATCTGTGGATAAATAATGTAGATACAGTATGGTCAGTTGAACGCCAAGGTCGCCGACATTTACTCAGGGGAGGTTATCAGGAGAAGCGATAGAGGATGTGGGATAAAGGATTCACAATTTTACCACGAAGCTTTGGAACTCTCTTCCTAGTCTTTTTTTCCCGAGAAGTACAATATGGGGGTCTTCAAATCTAGAGTAAATTGTTGCTTTTTTTTAAATATCACCAAGTTTCTCCTTTCTAGCTATCACGGTTTATGTAGCCTGGTGACTGACAGAGGAGACTTTGTAATAATAATACCAGCAGAATTATTCATTCAGGTAATCTTCGAATGCATTCGAATATTTTTTTCGAAAAGTCACTTTTTTTACAACTTATAAGTTTGTGTTTGACCACAGCTTGCCACCACCTTTTTACCACTGGTTAGCGCCATACTGAACCATTTCTAGGTTGTATTATGGTTACTTACACAACTGATATACATGCATACATACATACTTTAAATAGATACATATTTAACACCCAGACCAACAGCCAACAAATTTAGTTTAGCACAAAGATGTTGGTCGTACCGGGAATCGATCCCGGAACCTTCTGATTGGCAGTCCGGCAAGGTAACCATTACCAAGGAGGTCGTTAAATTATATTATTAGGATAGATTTAACTATTTCATTCGTCAATGTAACTAACCAGCAGGCGAGCTAAGAGAAAGCTTTACCACTCTACAAACCAAAAGTCAGATGACTGTCTACATACTGGCTGGACAAATGAATGAGTAGAGTATACAAGGGAATGATTTGTTTAAACAATTCTTGTTCTTGCGGGTCGCGGGGCGCGGGGAACGCGGGACGCGGGGGGAGGGGGGAGTTGTCGGGAGCCAGCCAATCAAATTACTGCACTTGTTAGTTGATTGCACATTCGGGACGTGATGCAGCCAGGGCCTGGTGGATGTGCTTTTTATATCCGCCACGGTACGGAGACGGTATGCGTTGGTTGTGAGAGGATGTTAATCAGTTATTCCAGACTAGGCATGCACCATTTTCAGCCATAGTTTGATTAATTAATATGGTCACGCGCCCTACCGGCAAAATTCCTACCTAAATAGAATATGTGGGTTCGGGATGTTTTCCTTATAGAGAAATGTTTGTCAATGAAGGAAACATTTAAAGTGTGCTTTTTATCCCGATAATAATTGTGGTTCCCGTGGGATACGCAAATAACTTCGAAATCTATGTTACTCATTCGCTCCAACGGCTGGACCGATTTCGATGAAATTTACTGTGAAGATAGGTTAGACCTTGGATTAACAAATATGCTACTTTTAACCTCGGATTAACTCCTCTTTCTGGGTAACACCGCGGAGCGCAACTAGTTAATTTTTTTTTATATTAAGACACATTTCACACACGACTGGTTAACTCCATAGTGAAACTATTTCTAGTTTGTGTTATGGTGACTAACAGAACTGATATACTACATATACATACATACATGTTTTATAACACCCAGACCAACAGCCAACAAATTTAGTTTAGCACAAAGATGTTGATCGTGCCGGGAATCATAATTGAAAATTGACATGGATTCATCCTACTACTATTATAAAGGCGAAAGTTTGTAAGTATGGATGTATGGATGTATGGATGTATGGATGTATGTTTGTTACTCTTTCACGTAAAAACTACCGAATGGATTTGAATGAAACTTTACCACAATATAGCTTATACATCAGAATAACACATAGGCTATAGCTTATACATCAGAATAACACATAGGCTACAATTTTTGAGGTTTTTAATGTTAGGTCGTAAAAAAAAACACATTTTTTTGCGCTTACATTGCAAACGCTACCTGAATCCTACAAGATAGATCAAAACAATTTACTACAGTATTGTACAACTTAAAAAGGCCTACAAAAAAGTCCGTGATGGTACATGTTTATCTCTTAGGAATAACCCACAATAACCATTTTTTATCCTTTACTTTGTACGAGAAATAATGGCTTATTTACGAAGCGATTTTAAGCAATACAGTATTAATCCTTATCCAATTAAGTATCTTAAATACATTGTGCATTTAATAAAGATCAATATGGCTTTTTACAGCATGTAAATTAAATAAATATTTTCGAAGATATCACAGATTTAAAATGCAGAGTCATGGCAATTTCGGTGATAAATACTGGATGCGGCGCCTGGCGTACGGGGCATGGGGGGAGCGGGGTAGGTGGAAGTGGCTCATGGCTGAGTGCGCGACCCGAACGCGGGCAGACGCGTGAGGGCAGACGTCGTTGACGGTTGTGTCCGTTTTGCGAATTTTCAAGGCACTAGCGATTTGATAAAAACGTATGGTCGCCTACTTTAAGTAATATAGGCCTAAGGTTAGTTATTGCCAGGTTTCTTTTTGGTTATGAGTTACACGTACAAAAAGATACTTCATTTTTACGAATTACTTCATTGATAATTCAATTACTATATAGATAGGTTACTTACAGTTAATTATAACAAATTATATAAATAGGTTAATTATATAATGAATTACTTCATTGATAATTCAATCCTACTACTATAATAAAGGCGAAAGTTTGTATGTATGGATGTATAGATGTATGGATGGATGTTTGTTACTCTTTCTCGTAAAAACTACTGAATGGATTTGAATGAAATTTTACCACAATATAGCTTATACATCAGAATAACACATAGGCTATAGCTTATACATCAGAATAACACATAGGCTACAATTTTTGAGGTTTTTAATGTGAGGTCGTAAAAAAATCACATTTTTTGCGCTTACATTGCAAACGCTGACTGAATCCTACAAGATAGATCAAAACAATTTACTACAGTATTGTACAACTTAAAAAGGTCTACAAAAAAGTCCCTGATGGTATATGTTTATCTCTTAGGAATAACCCACAATAACCATTTTTTATCCTTTACTTTGTACGAGAAATAATGGCTTATTTACGAAGCGATTTTAAGCAATACACTATTAATCCTTATCAAAATAAATTATTTTATCAATACGAACAGTTTGTGTTGATAATATTTGGTCTTTGAATGATTAAAATTGGACGTTTGGTTTTGAAGTTATGGTGAAATTAAAATATTACGATTTCTGCTGCACGGCCCGTTGCGAAGAGGGCGTGTGCGGGGGAGGGGTGTTTAGATCTATGAGTAAGGTACCCGCGCCGCTCAGTCGCGAGGTTGGTTTCCCATCGCAGCGGTCGTGCGCGAAGTCTAATAATTTTCGGGTTTTTTTTTTGATTTTGTTCTTTTAACTACACATACGCAAAAGTTCTTCTCAGAGCTAAACTGTTGTCAAATATATAATACTAGCTGACCCGGCAAACTAGGTTTTGCCTCACTTAAGGGTATGAAAAATAGATAGTGTAGCTTATATGACACGTTCGTAGATTTACCATAGCAGTGCCATCTATTGATTACTTACTCAACCCAGTCGAAAGGTATCGACATCTGTTAGAATCATTTGGAGTTAACAGATAATTGTGACTGTCAAATAATAACAGAAAATAATTAGCAATAAATTAAAATTGCGACTATAATTTGAGATTTAAACTGTCCTATCTCTCAAGTCGAAGTCCGTCTGTGACGTTCCAACGCCCCAGATGGGGGAGAACGGGGCCATAATTTGTAGAACTTCAGCGGCAGTACATGCCGCAAAGTTCATGTTTCGGTCCTAATAACCGTAAGGTTGGTGGGACCATGGGAGGTGGTGGGTGTGTCCTATCTCTCAAGTTGGATCGAACTGCACATGGTATACGAATTTTATTACAATGAAACACAAACAATGTGGCACGAGATTTATATAAATTAAGATAAGATTATTAATATTATATGTATGTTTTTTATTATTCTTTATTGTACACTACGTCCTTCTTTAGTCGTTTATAAATTCCTTTCCATCCAAAGGTTGCCTGGATGAGATCGCTTTAAGCACTAAGGCCGCCAATTGTGGCACAATTGGCGGTTTTTTTTTAAGTTAATTGTTTTTTACTGTGCCTTTTTTATTTATGTGTCCAATAAAGAATTATAAAATTTCCATGACACAATGTTAGTTACCGTACTCCTCCGAAACGGCTTGACCGATTTTTACCAAATTTCATATGCGTATTTAGTAGGTCTGAGAATCAGCTACTATATATTTTTAAGGCAAAACAACGTTTGCCGGGTCAGCTAGTATCATATACTTTTGTAATGATATCATATTATTTGACTTGTAACTTTGGTGTTATCAATAAATGATTTGTATTTGTATTTGAATCGAACCAGGAACCTTCTGATTAGGAGTCTGGCATGGTAACCTTTACGCCAACGAGGTCATCAGAGCTATTAGTAAGAGGGTCGCAAAGAATGCCATATCTGCTGTTTCGTGCTCTGTGGCAATGCCGAGGGCAACTCTATTCCATGTCGAAGTCTCTATTCTCGTAATTAATTTACTCTCCGGAGGAAAATATTTTTTATTCATTAAAAATTGTAGCAGCTAGATGTTAGGATCGGATTGTGGCTGGCTTTGTTTCTAATTGGACTGTCTTGTGTATTTGAAACACGTTCTATTAGTACATAGTTTTATTATATAAATACTGAATAAATACAATTAATTTATATGTATTTATTCAGTAAATTTGAGATTTTATTTTCAGTTTGTTTATGCCATATAAAAGAATTCTATCATTACGCGGGATTTTATAGGTTTTCACAAATTATGCCAATTTGCTCCCATACGATAGTTTTTTGCGTGGTCACCAATCCAAAGATAGTCCGCATCATTCTATATCTAAACTTGATGATCGCGTCAGATCACCTTAGTTGGCAGAGCTACGGGCACTACTTTTATTTGATTAAATAAAGTAACTTGAATTAATAGCTACGAGAGTTATCTTAACCATTCATACTTAAATTAGATAAGATTAATGTACGATTAAACATTTCAAACACGCGGTGCACTGTAAGCCTATTTATTACAAGTTGTTTTCAAATGTGCAAAACTAGATTATAGTTTTAAAACATTCAAGATTATTTCTTTAAAAAAAAAAACATTTATTGAAATAATTATTCGTCAAATATTTAGAAATTATAAGTTACCTACATTTATATTTCGTAATGATTTTAATATTGACGTAGAAATAGTGACATGTATAGCATTAGTAACTTAGTATTTTAATTTGAATCGAGTTTCAATTTCACGCGCCTTACGGGTAAGAATAGCTGACTTTATATATTTTAACACATGTAACATGTTTTCAATGCTGTTTTATGTGATTAAATGATTTGATTCGATATGTATTAATAAACAAATTGATAAAAAAATTGTATAATACAACGTCCAAAGTTAAAGCCATTTTATTTATTTTTTAGGGTTAGAAGTTTCGTTCATTTATTGACGTTTGCTATTGTATTAACAATCTATTTATACGTTCATGCGCTTTTTATTAAATTTAGAAATTGAAGTCGGGTCTCCGTTTTTCTAACATTTACTTTTCTATACTCATAATGAATCATTCGCTCATAAAATACTAATCTGTTAAAAAATCTTGTACCTCTAAATTAACTTTCAGTTCTCAGAACATAACAACCAAAGGCGAGGTTTATAAGTTCCTTAGAAACCTTAATTCGATTCGTCTGGGAATGTGGCGAGCGGGCGAAGACTCAATTCTTCTTAGAATTGCTGTTCTAGACGTTACTCGCTTGTACTCTACGATATTATTAATGTGAAACTTTGTGGGGAATGTATGGATGTACCATCCGTTACAAATGCTATAATACCTAGGCGTGACGTCGCTATAGGTATAAGACGACCTCGTTAGCGTAAAGGTTACCATGCCGGACTGCTAATCAGAAGGTTCCGGGTTCGATTCCCGGCTCGGTCAACATCTTTGTGCTTAACTAAATTTGTTGGCTGTGGGTCTGGGTGTTAAATATGTAATTATATATAATATGTATGTATGTATGTATATGTAGTATATCAGTTGTGTTAGCAACCATAATACGAACAAGAAATGGTTCAGTATGGGGCTAACCAGCCGTGTGTGAAATGTGTCCTAATATTTATTTATTTATTTATTTATAGGTAAATAATGAAATAAATGCCTATTATAGTGACGTGTACGAAACGTGTACCAAAAGGTACACATTGAAAACACAGTCATATTATGCTTAAATGTAATTTTATCTTATATCTTTAAACGAGCAATTCTTGTATATATAAATATATAATTGGAATCTCGGAATCAGCTCCAACGATTTTCATGAAATTTAGTATTTATATGAAATTTAGTCGACGACCTCGTTGGCGTAAAGGTTACCATGCCAGCCTGTCAATCAGAAGGTTCCGGGTTCGATTCCCGGCCCGGCCAACATCTTTGTGCTTAACTAAATTTGTTGGCTGTGGGTCTAGGTGTTAAATATGTATCTATATAAAATATGTATATATGTATATGTAGTTTATCAGCTGTGTTAGCTACCATAACACGAACTAGAAATGGTTCAGTGTGGGGTTAACCAGCCGTGTGTGGAATGTGTCAAAAAAAAAAAGTATATAGGGGGTTTCGGGGGCGATAAATCGATCTAGCTAGGAATCATTTTTAGAAAATGTCATATTAAAAATAAATACTGAGCAAAGCTCGGTTAAACAGGTACTTTTATTTAAACTGTAACACAACACAATAATTAAAAATAAAAAACCTAAATTACAAATAATAACCTAAACCTAAGTCTGTGTCCAAGTATATATACAATTATACAATGTATAATGTCATCAATGTTATGTTTTAAGGCAATGCCCGCAGCATATTATGCACCTTTAATATGCTGCGGGCATTGCCAATTGCAATGGATCGCCTAACTCAAGTTGACCTAAGTAAGCGCCTGCTCTTGGGTCATTGGTAAAATATAACACTGATAACATTATACATTGTATAATTGTTATTACAATTTATTATATGAAATGTTTTATTCCAACGTATGTATTATCAAATTGTTAAACCAAGTCACATAGCATTTGAAGAGTATTTATTACCTATGTTCCTCTTTCAGGTTTAAACGGAATAAGTAATCCGTAGGTTTGAAATTTGGTACGTCTATAGATTTAGTTTAGACCCGGTATTAGACTACTGTTTATTTAGATTTTTTTATGATTGGACTACTTTTAATCAGATTGAAGTGGTAACGCAGAGGGGCAAGTTAGCATATAAAAAACAGATTTTATATTTTCAAAAGGATAGAACATAGCGCGGTTGCCTAGAAGAAACCAATTCACTCTCGCCTTGAAGATAGTGAGTAATCCTTTTTAACCAGGTTAGCAGGTGCTTGCATGCGACTCTGTGATTGGTAAAGTAGGTTGTGCGATATAAATTAAAAACCAGTCGAAGTATGTATGTTACTAAGAATTTATTTTGACATTCCGACATACTTTTAAACGGTTTTATAAGTATTTCTAAGATACCATGGCCACAAATCTAAATCCATTAACGATTTCCAGAGTGACCTAAACAAGTCTAGACTAACAACTTTCGTTCAAGACTATTGCAAATTCAGACAGACTTATAACAAATCTGTTGGTTGTCATCGGTAGATATAAGTCTAGGTATAATTTTACCACACTAGAAGAAGAAAAAATACATTTATTTTATTTATTCATTTACATATATCACTTGTAAAATCCGATTCAAATACTATGCTACCTGGACCATAAGGTCACTAGTAACTTTTGGTATAATTTAAAATTATGTACAATAAACATAATCAATTTTGAAATAATTTATATGCTATATTAGTATCATTAGTTCAATAAAATTTATATTTCAGATAATATTTTTCCGACAAAACCTGATAGCACATACAACTTATTATGAATAAAACAATAAATATCTGAAACTGAACCGAAGCAAGGAGAATAAATTTAATTCTTCCGTCGCAGGAGCCAAGTTCCAAGCGCCTACTCACACCCTCGCCTTTGTTACCTCCGCAGGTAGTTGCTAACATGTTTACATCAGGCGTCACTCCCGAGCTACTAATGTGCGAGATGGCAAGGCAAGCCGCACGATACAATGCCGATACCCGATCTCCTATTATCCGCTCACAATAGATACCTCTCGAAGCAGACAGGTGGGATTAGGCCGTAAACTAGTAGGCTATTACTCAGCCCCGGCGTGCCCTACCTGATGTTATTATTAGGGCTTAAAGCTCGGAGGCATTATGTAACAGATAATGGATTACGATAATTGATTCTCTATGCTTCATGATTATGAACTGTGTTGTTCTTTACGTAACTACTCACCTGAATGTTAATCGGTTTTTGTTTACTAAGTATGATATCTTCAAATTGCTCTTTATTTAACAACTAAATAAAGAGCAATTTGAAGATATGATTACTGAATCAAGTGCTAGAAGGAGACTTAAAAACTTGCGATTTAAAGTTAAAATTGCCAATTGCGAAGCGGTTCCGTACCGCATTAACTTAGAAAATTGGCGAAATAACACGTTTATATAACATCTATGGGGACACCCCTTAATATTTTTTAGAATTTTATTTTTAGTATTTTTGTTATAACAGCACAAGCAATATCTAACTTGTGAAAGTTTCAGCTTTCTAGCCATCAAGATTTCTGAGATACTGGTGACAGGTATACAGACAGACAAACATCGGAAGCTTAGTAATAGGGTCCCGTTTTTACCTTTTAGGTACCGAGCCCTAAAAAATTGCATAAATCACCAATGAAACAAAAAAGTAGAATAACAAAAATTTGAATCAACCCTTTCATATCGAAAGATAAGAAAGCAAATATCAGTAAATGAAAAAATATATTAAAAAATCCATCAACTAAACCAACAAACAAAGTTACACATCTTTAACGTAAATTAAACTATATTCCACAGCACTCCGCGTCTGCCACATCTAACTAAGTATAAGTTACAAGCTAAGTTAGGATCTAGTATCCGCGGTAATGCCTACAGGCTGCGCGTGACGTGCCTAATTACCTAACTACTAATTACAGGGTTGGAAAGCCCTCCGGCCCTCCGAGGGTTGACAGAAAACGTCACCGTTTTAATGAACTTTACCACCTTGCCTTGGAACTTCGCGCGTGAAGGATGTTGAAAACTAATTATTTTTAGGGTTCCTTTAACCATTTTACTTCTTCTTCTTCGTCGTATGAGCTAAGTGTCAAGAGTTTTTTAAGCCACGCGAAGGCCTCTGACTTGGCTTAAGGCCTTAAGACAAGCCAAACGCGTATATTCAAATCGACATGCTGAGGAATACAGAAATTCAAAACTTACGAAAAAAATCGAATAAGCTCGACTGTTTGTACCAAAGTAAACCCATGGAGCACACTGTAACGAAACTGTAAAAATAGGATCACGGCTTAGATATTACACGCTTTAAACGAATTAATTTATAAGATCTACATGACTTACAATTAATATTCTAACGGCTACAAACGGGGTTTACCGTTGTTATAAATAATGGTATGGAACCCTTAGTCCGCGAGCCTGACTTGCACTTGGCCAATTATCTAAGACTAGTTATGAACTCGCCAAAGCTTAAGTTAAGCTTCCTTCCTGTTTATAACTTATTTTCTTAGAGCTTTATAAGTTTTATCCGCCTCTAAAATGAACCACTTGAGTGTACATTGCCTTCTAATTCTGAGATGATTTCCCACGTGAAAGGAATATGCTTTGAAAAAGTACGGAAACTCAGTAATCTTTTTACACCTTTGAAAACATGTCTAACGTCAATATCTTATTCTTTGCTTGAGCTAGGTGGATAGGCTATGGTGTCAACATTTTTTATCCACCCAAAAGTCTCTGATACGGCTTTACGACTCCTTTAAGAACTAACAGTCGGGATATATAATTTAACGTGTCACGGTAGCGCCCAGATGAAAGTTACACTCTCAAAAGCTAAATCTTGTGCATGGTCACCCATCCAAAGAATGGCCGCATCGACCTTATAAGTAAAAAAAATAATTTGCTGGCTGTCGGTCTGGGTGTTAAATATGTATCTTTATGAAGTATGTATGTACGTATGTATGTATAATTATGTAGTGTATCAGTTGTGTTAGCAACCAAAATACAAACTAAAAATGGCTTAGTACCTATAGGGCTAACCAGCTGCGTGTAAAATGTGTCCTAATATTTTTAATTATATTTACAGAATATTTCCCCAAGGAGGGAACGCCGTTAGCATCGGAGCTCATAAACAGTGCGTGTGAGGCGGAGTAGATTTGGAGATACCCGCGGAGGTTCCTATTCATAACTCATCCGATAACCACCCGTTACCTATTATCTAGAGACACGGGTTACTAAACCATAGAAACCACATATCACAAAACAATCATAATCTTTATAAAATTAAATAAAAAGTTTCTAAACAAAAACATATTACACACACATACGAGTACGTATACCATGCTCATACATACATATATTTTCATCAACATGGGACTTCTGACTCTATTTATTTTTGATGTTGTACCACCATCAAATCTAATGCAATGTAAGGATCGCACACATAGTAAATCAAATCAAATCAAATAAATTTATTTCAGACTTACATGTGTCCATAATGTTAACAAAATTAGATATGACCGTACTATAAATTAGAACTAAATAATTAAATTAGCAATAAGAATGGTGATGCACAAAAGAAATTTTATTCACATTCAATAAAATAAATACTTAGTGTTCTACATGACAAATACATTTTATTTCACCGGAATTTGTTGAGGCGTTCGGGAGCTTAATAACCACAGATAGACACACATACACATATACAGGAAGGATTTTTAAACACTGACGCAAAAACGGTGGAGGTTTATAAGCTTTATGCGAAGGTACCAAAATACATTAGCATACTCGTACATATTCTTAGAGTGAGTAGTTAGACGGTCTTTGAGCTTTTTTTTTCTATTTACTTTTTACGATTTATAGTGAAAAAACTGTAAAATCAAGATTATCCTTATCTTCGCCTTAAGCTTATAAGAGTGCGGAGTTTTATTATTATTAAATTATTATTATTTAACGTTTTTGCATGCATAAAATTAAAAAATATAGATATAAGAAACATTTTTGCTACGAATTGTAAAAATAGTAACTGTACAAATAAATTATTTGAATTTGAATTTGAATCGGGGGTTACAAACCCTTTCTACGATTTTTTTTAAGTATCTGCTGGAAGTAATGGTTGGCAGTAATCACACGCAGGGTTGCCAGATGGCAGTTATCATTTGGTATTTATAGGAGCAGCGCATTAGCGCAGGTAGATAATGTGAGTAATATGGGTGGGACGACATTTTTGCACGTACCTAGCCCTTACTCTGGATGGGCTAAGTTATAAGATACGCGGACAAAAATATACATTTTGTTTTTTTTACACGCTTTATATTAGCTTCACCTGTATGTTTGTATGTTTGTAACCGACTTCATTGGGCGCGATTTTGACCCACTTAAAACGGCCAGATAAGCGTGTTTTTTAGTTTTTTTAAACTACTATTATTTAGTATACAGCTAGACATCGTGTCGGCGATACTTAGTTTTTTTTTATGCATGCTTGCGCTTGACCACAACACACCTAATGTTAAGTGACATACGGTCTAAGATGAAGCGCGCTTTCTTAGAAGAAACCGGTTCACTCTCGCCTTGAAGACAGTAAGATAGTAGCTCAGTGGGAACAGGGATGCCGGCAAGGAGTTCCACAGTTTGGCCGACCGTACTGTAAATGTGGAAGCGAATTGTTTAATTAGTGCCTCTCGGATTTCACGATCTCGGTCTCCGATACCATGACTCCCCTCGCTCCTGTGCCGGAGCAGGTCCTTCTCTACTTGGTCTTTCCAGCCTTACTTACTCCCGGACTCGGAGTCGCTGATAGGTACTCAGTTCTCTAAACAAGGGTTTCTTAATCCAAATGAAGACATAGATGATGTAGGTTCCTTTTTAGATATTTTTGGGCAAAAGTAGATATATATCTACTACTATATATCTGTCTGAACCGATAACCGCTGGGGTAGACGAATTCTGGAGTGGAGACCGCGTACCGGCACGACGTAGGACGTCCTGCAACGAAGTGGAGTGATACGCAAAAAAGCGGACAGTGGATGGAGACCATATGCTCAGGATAAGGTCGCGTGGCGTGTCTTGGGAGAGGCCTATGTCCAGCAGTGGATGCAGACGGGCTGATGATGATGGGCAATAAAAAAATTATTTAAATTTTCCAATATGCGAGCATTGTTACTTAGTTCGGGTTTGGTAGAGGCTTCAACAAGCAGGAAAATCTTTTTTTTCTTGCTATAGCCTATAGTCTAGTAGCGCGTTTCACTTGCGCCTTGCGCCCCGCTCGAAGGGCCGCTATTCAGCCAGATTTGTGTGTTGGGCCGGTTTGTCGAGGGGCTTACTTATCTCACGGATAGCTGGGCCACACCCGCGCCCTACACTTAGCGAGGACATCTTTGAAAAATATATGAGTTTGGGAAAAAATCGAAACTAATATATGCATGTGTGTCGAGACTGCAAGTGTAAGTATATGTTGGTAAATTTCGAAGTGACTGCTTGAAGGTGCGGATCATTAAATAATGCTGCTATTGAATCCAACAGTATAAGATACTTTAGTCAAATAAAATCTTAAGTTAATTAAAATCGTCTTTAAGTTCTTTTATTGTGTAATTTCTTAGAATTGGTTGCCTGGAATTCACTACCTTGTAAGTTCTATATGTGTTCTCTGTATTATTATTTTACGTGACAGTTTTAATAAATTGTTTATCTATCTATTATTTTAAATCGACTATCAAATCTAATAATAGGAAATATTAAAGCAAATTTTTTATTGTAAGAAATTATATTATCTGGAATGGTTAGAACTTATAATTTCAATATTGTTAATTGTTGATTTTATATCATTTTTAATCGTGAAATATTTAATCTGTAGTAGAATTATATTTTTGTCATGTGATAATCATGTGACCTATTTACTTTTGTAAATAATCATAATTATATCGTTATCTAATTTAGATTTTGACGTTTTACATGTGTCTTATAGCTTTTGTTACATATTTCTATGTAAAAAAATTAATTGAATTTACTTTCTCAGGCACCGAATCCAACACTTAGTCAATGTTTGTGAATTTCTAATTCCTCGTTGAAACTTGAATGAAATCAGTTTATCAAAACTAGCAGAACCTGAGAAGATATCATGGTCTAAGATCCGAGCCTACATCGACCTTCACCGACGTGATAATTGAATAAAATTAATTTCATAATTAATTTTGCATATTAGAAAACATATAAAAAATGGGTTGCTTAAAAAATCCTGGACAGATTTTTTTTTATTGAAACACGTTTTTTTACATAATTATGATTTTTTAATATAGTTAAAGGTTGATGTAGGCTCGGGTCCACTACTACCAAGAGAATCATTATGCTACAAATATCACAATAACAATAAACAAATGAATAACAACCCGTCGCTTACGTGCAAAGATAATTACGTCAGCCATTATCGGATTTTCTCGGATTCCGGACAAAAACAATCATTTTTCCTGGATCTCCAAATATCTGGGCTGCGTCCGGTTCCGGTTTCACCCATTACTGGGCTGTTTGTTTGGCCCGGCGGCCGCGGGCTAAAGGGCCCCAGAGATATTCCCATTATTATATGCAAATAAGGGTAAATTAGGTTTTAATGTCTGCAGAGGCCAGTGAGAGGCCCCGGTACACCAACATTATGTCATCTTGTTGAATACTTGCCATGAACGTGACTCTTTCGCTAAACTAGCGTGTGTGTTTAAAAGAAATATTAACTGAGCCCCGAAAAGTGTTCCCTGTTAATCCCGGTTTAAGTCTAAGTTATCCCTCAACCAAATTTCATTTTAATCCGTTGAGTTGTTGCGCGTAAAGAAATAACAAACATACACCCGCGTAAACTAGATAGATAGAACATACGTACCGCAGATCGTAGGTTCTATCTTCGACAATGAGCTCGAGTTTTCAGTGAAGGAAGGAAAAAATCCATAGCATGGTATTGAAAAATTTTTAGTACTCGCCTGACTAGTTACCATTTTCAGTTGAAAAATCTCGCCAAGAACCTAACGGTGTTTTCCGGCAACCCAATTGGGATCTAGTTATTCCTTAGCTAGAACTTTGCTGGTTGTTGTATTTACGCGCCCTACTGGTCAAATGCATAGCTGTAATGTAAAAAATATTGATATACGATTTATTTTGGTGGTTAGTGCTACATCAGTGAACAGCTTTAAAAACCGGCTTGATAGCTGGTTGCAGAAAACAAAAAAAAATCTCTTGCTAACCTGTGATCAGTGCACTAGTGAACTTTAAACATGACATTGAACAGTGGACATTATGTGATTTTTTAAAAAATAAATTTATCTCAGTATGATATAGGCACATCAGCATAATAATCATGCTGTTCGCCTTCAAATAAATAAATTTTATGTAAACGACAAATTTCTCACCACCTTTGACTAAAATTGAATCTAATTTTACCTACATAATAATGTATGTGGAAACTCTCCCAGATTAAAATTAGCTCGAACCGCAGTGTGTGGTCATTGATTTAGGCATTAGCCAACTGTCCAGCCCTTGGCCGCAATCTGTGTGTGTGTGTGTGTGTGTGTGTGTGTGTGTGTGTGTGTGTGTGTGTGTGTGGGCGATAACACCGGCTTATGGTAAATAGTGGTGTGGTCCGGATTACGGCATTCGGCCGGATTTACGGTATTTTACGGATTTTTCCGCGCGCCGATTCGCCGCATTCAGTGTAAAAGCAAAAGCCTTTTGGAACCCATTACCTGTTTGGTGATTAAAACGATTTTACTAGTACGAGTGGGTTGTGAAAGCCTTTTGTGCGTCCAGCGGGTATGGTTGATGACTATAAATAATATTGAGCTGAAATATTTTACCTACATGTAATAGTTACATAATATTATGTTCTTTTTCTTCGTATGAGCTAAGTGACTGGCTTAACGACTGCTTGTACTAAGACTAAGCCAGGACCTAAAATTTAACGTGTCATCGGATCTACGTTAGCACCCAAAATAAAAATGCCGTTTTTTAAAAGACAACCTTGTACACGGTCACCCGTCCTATGTCTGCATCGACCGTTGATCACGTCAGATCACCTTAGTCAGCCGAGCAATAGGCGCCACTTTAAGACTAGAAAACTTTATCCTACTAATATTATAAATAGTGTGTTTGTAAGTCTGTATGTTTGTTATTTCTTTACGCTCAAACGCCTGAACCGATTTTGATGAGATAAACTTTAATGACAGGTTAAACTTAAGACTAACGCAAAGGCTACTTGTAGTTTGTTTGTAAATAGTAGTGTAGTTTGTCATAAACACTGAACATCGCATTTTCGTACGAGAATTTACCAGAGGTTTATCACTCTCTGTGAGAATACAGTGAATCAAATCAAAGGCTCTAATCCTCCAAATAGTTCCACTAAACCCCTGACACTCCCACATCCGGTTTACAGACCCTCAACGACTGAAAAGGCGCGTGAACCGGAAATAGCTATTAACTTTTAAAAAGGTTTTCATTAAGGAGGGCACCGCGACAAACAATCATAGCTGTCTCTACTGTCTGTTTACATTATACCTTACTAGCAAAAGGTCCAAGTTAATTAATTCTATATACACATTGCGGTACACACGATAATGATATTGAATAGTTTTATTTGATGATAGGTTTTTTTTAGATATATTTTTAAAAAGAATGCGATTGAAGTCGATAAGAAAAATAAATTCACTATTTTGCTGTATGAAAAAAACTTGTTCAGCATAATCATAAGCAAACCACTATACTCGTACGTTCTCACTGCAGGGACTCGAGGCCTTCTCGCACTAGGAAAGCTTTAAACTAAAATTAGGAGAGCGCCCGGATATGGCATGATTAAAAAATATTTTTTGATCAAAAGAAATAGAAAAACAATTTAGAAAGAAAACAACTTATAAAAGTAGCATTACTACCGACTAGGTACAGCATTAAATCGATCCATTGATAGATAATTCTCTGGATCATGCAGATGAAGTGTCTCTCCACTCGTGTCTCCGTGCTGGTATAGGCAGCATGGCACGGTGGTCGTGCGGCGGGGTGCGGTCGGCGGGGTGCTTTCGGCGGGGTGCATTCGACGGGGTGCGTTCGGCGGGGTACGGGCGGCGGGGTGCGGGCGGCGGAGCGGGGACAGGGGCGCCGGAGCAGCATGGAGTCGCGGTAATAAGCGGCCGCTAAGCGGCTTACTATCCCGAATATCTGCGGAACATCTACCGGAATACCGGAAATTTAGTTTCGCCGGAAACACTCCAGATTGGTGCTGTAAGGGACGAACCGTGATTACTCCCTATAGATTCGTCACAGATAATGTCTTGAGATCTTGATCTCAATTAAATACCATAAATTTACTATAATAAATATTTTGGTCAATTCGAATGGCATCTTGACTCTACCGTGAGTCGGATGAGGCCTACGTCTGTAAGTTTAAGGACTAAAGCAACTTACCTCAAAAGCTCTTAACGTCAAACTAGGCCCTTGGGTGGTGTGAAAACTCTCGTCACCAGAGCCTGGCCACTTAGTTAGAATGGAGTATGCACACATAAGCGCACATACAGAAGAAACTGACGTGAGTCTTTTTTAAAGAAACGCAAACTTATTTCCTCTCTGGAAAATTAAAATAATACAATATTTTTTATACGTTACATCGTTCTATCGTAAAAGTTATGGTGTAAGTGAATAATTAAAAGAGGTATTTCTTTTTTTTTTAACTTCTTGAATTATATATTTTGTGGAAAGAGAAAACTAAACAAAGCCATGTGAACGGTACTATGTCCAAGGGGTAAAATGCGCGGTGTTCGGGCTGGACGAATGATCTAGACTGCAGATTGTCACTGAGTATTGAAATATAATAATCCTACAAATAAATAAACACGAAAGTTTGTGTGTATTTGTTACATCTGCGCACTCAAACGGCTAAACTGATTGCGGCGATACTTGATGTGAATATAGTTTAGACGTTGGATTAACTTACAGGCTACTTTTTATCCCGGATTAACGTGAGTAGGACCGGGGACGCTGCTAGTAATAAATAAATATTAGGACACCTTTCGCACATGGATCTTTATCCCCATTTATAGTTAGTATTATCATGCGAGATACGTGCAAAATGATTTTCAATTGTTTGTAGTATCTATGGGCAGTAATCACCGCGAGCCGCTTTACGATATTAGTTCTCGTTTGATGGCGGCCGCTCTATTGATCTGAGGGCGAGCGCTTTTTGCGCTTCTTTCGTGCGCTTGGCAGCTTTAAGGAAATCAAAGGTTAATCCGAGTGTAAAACAAAATCGCGTAAACACCTCTTTCATGTTCGGAGCTTTGCTTTACTCCGCGTAATCTCACGGAATTGTTATTTCGGGAATATTTCGAATAGGTTTAAAATACTCGCGAAAAAATCTGTTAAAGGAAAACGTTGGGTAAATGCTGGATCGTAGCACATTTCTTATATTTATGTGATTATATCCTACATAAATTGATAATATTATTGGTTTGTATTGAACAACTGTGGCCAGTTAATTCAAATAAAAGACCTAAGTATTACTTGTGAGGAAAATAAATCTACAAAAATCGTACAATTGAATTACAACAAGACCATACGATGATTAATGATTGAAAATAATAATAAAGTAAAGAAATATTTCATGTGCTCTATTAATGTGTTGATGATTGACCGAGAGAGCGCAATGAGTGAACCAATGAAAGTCAAAGTTAAAATCAATAAATTTATTGCAATATAATTACCCATAAGGCATTGCAATTATTTACTGGAGATGAGCAACCCTGTTAATTCATTGTATTTTTGTAGTGTTCCGTCATTTAGGTAGTCTTCTATTTTATAGTAACTTTTTGAAATTAGTGTTTTTTTTAAGTTTGGCAGGAAAGTTTTATTATTATCGATACGCTTTAGGTCATCTGGTAACTTGTTAAATATTTTTATAGCCATAGAATGTGGGCTCTGTATTTCCAGTCTCCTTAGCGTTAACCAGGAAAGATTTGTTTTCATCAATACATATGTTTGTACATATGTGTGTTTGGATGTTAATATTCGCAAGGGCGTAGTTTAGATTTATATTGTCGGAAATTACTAAGTTTTATTTGAATAGTCCATAAATCTATCCATAATAAGTCTACTAAGCAATAGTTTTTTTAAAAAGGAGGCATCATTGCTGTAGCAGTATCTTAGATGATTTTTGGTTGAGCTAAAATTATTAATACTATACGCTAAAATAATTAAGTGACTATGATAGCGTCAAGAAACTTTAAGGATTAAATTCGCGAAGTTTACTGTCCGGAGTAGTGATAGTAAAATATTCTGAAATAACTTAATTACAAATAATAATAGGCAATAATCCAAAGAGGCAATGCGGCAAGCCTGATGGGCACGTTTGGGCGGGTGGCTTAATTTTTTATTTTGTTTTTATTATTTTTTTAGTTTACTAAATTTATTTTTCAGTAAATATTAATAATAATAATTGAGAATTATTATAATTAGAACATGTAGATATAAGCTTAACGCTACACAAGCCAGATAAACAAGTTATCAGGCGGTTATCAGAGCGAAGTGTCGCGTTAATCCGAGCACAATAAGGAACTAATCCGAGCTAAGGGTGGGGGAAGTGAGTATCTTTTTCAGCGTTTTCAGTTTCCTCTGACTTAATTTCACTTCCGCTCCTCCCACAGCCTTCTGAGCAGGGTTTTGGATATGGAATAGGAGAATGCAGAGGTACAATTTCATTATTTGATAATACTGATGTAACAATTGAATATTCTTCGTATGAGCTAAGTGAAAAACTCTGGTATTGAGAGTTTTCAAGCCGCCCGAAGGCCTCCGACTTGGCTTAATGACTGTTTATACTCAGACTAATCATAATACTACTGATATTATCTACTAAATTCATATTTCTTCTGCCTAATGTGGATTTGCTTTCCCTTTACAGTGAAAGAAAACATCGTGAAGAAACCGACATGTTTGAGGATCACAATATCTGAAGACGTGTATCATCCGCTAATCTGCACTTGGCCAGCGTTGTCGATTATGGCCTATCATTCTCCTCATGAAAGAAGGTCCCATGTCCCAGCAGCGGGAATTCATAGTGGTATAAGTACGTAAGCTACTTCTTGTACGTACGTATAATCATAAGCTGTCGGTCATTTACCACTAGCGAACTAGAATAAACGGAAAAGTGTCTCCATACAATTCTAATCTACGCACACAATTATACTGCTATCCCAACGAAACACACACACGTAAAGCTCACACGCGATTGTCGCCGTTCCACACCATGTGAAGCCACGCGGACGCGCGGGTAGCTGTTTTGCCCCGCCCACGGCGGTGTTTTACGATTAGGCGTAGAACCATTTTATCGGCCAAGTTACTATTCTATTTGTTCTAGTTCGATGTTTACCACCTACTTTTTTATTACTGTGTGCAGCAAAAAGTGGTAAATGAGCAAGAATGATAAGATGTAATCAGTTGCGAGTATTTAATTTTAGGATAATGGGTTTCGTATATTTCAAACTTGTTTATCTGTCAATTTATTATCTTACGTCCTCGAAGGTCCTAATTAGTGGAATGCACTCCAAATCCCTTTGGAAAGGGCAGGATAAGAGGGCCTGAGGGAAAAGGTGATAGTTCGGTCTCCATACTTACCACGGAGTAGAAACCTTACGTAGAGTGGCCGTTGTTTTATGATTGTATGAGCTGCAAAGACGGAAAATAATATTTTAGCTATTTAAGCTATTACTATTTGTTACTCCTTTCAGATAGGTATTTGACGCGTAACCACACGAGTTAGTAACACTCTGGGCTAAGGTGGAGCATGCCTAGTCGGGAATAACTGGCTCTCAAGGAGGCGGACTGAACACACTATTAAGTACTAGGCGAAAGATTTTTCAACTTGAGGGTGGTTGCTAGACTGGCGTGCACTAGAAATGCCCTACCACCATGCGGCTAGATTGAGTATAAATATTTAAACGAATTGACAATTTCACAGACTGCTGTGACATTAATTTTATCATATGATTACGTATTATAATGTAAATATTTTGTGAGTCTAAAATAAAAATTAATAGAGCGCACATAATGAGAAATGCTGCAGCTATTACACAGATTACCTATATTGCTCAGTGATGGATTCTTTAAATGTTGTCATTGTATAATAATGCTGAAGTGTCATATTAAACAATATGCTATTTGATCTATTATATTTATCATGTTGGTTTTTCGCCTCTTCCCCCCACGGCCTTGCTACTTCGACAACAAAAGGCACAAACTCATACGCCGATTCCAGGGCAGAATATTTCTGGTGGTTACTGAGCGCAGCCGCCTCCGCACCCCCACCAACCACTCTTCGAGTAACTGGAAGATGGCAAGATGGGAAGGTACTTACGCAAGTAGCATCGCAGATGCCAAGGATCAACGTAAGTCTATCCGGCCGTTAAGTAAGGTGAAGGCACCTTATTCCGAGGGGTTCTGGAATTGGCAACATATTCCGAGGTATTTAGAAAAATAGCGCTTACAAGAGATTTAATTAATGAAAATTAATGCAAGATTTTCCATTCAATAGATAATATATCTTTGCGTAGTTATATCATTAAAAAAGTGGTGTCATGTGTAAACAGTTTGAAATAATCGGTTAGAATAGCGACAGCAGCTGGCTCAAACGCAAGCTTCATACATTTTGGACCCTGTGCACGTGAATACCATGTTTTTTTAAATAGTGTTTTTCTCGTTATTTTTGTACTCTGTGTTTACTTCTTTGTGTTAAACTATTTAAAAAATATGTTTTTAATCTAAAACACTTAACTTTTGTGCATTTTTCTGAGTAAATTAAGCCCCAAACGTATTTCGAATTTACCTCGGCATTAGGTGCTAAATATTTTAGTCAGTTCCTAATTACGATTTATACCGCGGAATAGCGATTTCATAGACATGATCTATATTTTGATTTTCTAGGTTGTTTTTATGATTAAGGGTATCTCAGTTTGGATTTGACAAATTTAATATTAAATGGATATTAAAATCTATTTCCGAGGTAAGTTTTTGCATCACATTCACTAATGATAGCATGTAATAGATGACTTATTTACCTTTTTTATTAATTCGTTGTATGGAAAAGATACGAAAGAAAATTAAAGTTCATATTTAATCTAATATAAGTGTTAGCAAGTAATATATATATTTACGACGATATTGCAAATAAAATTTTTTCTGTATAAAAAATATTAAAAATTTATACATTTTTTAGTACTCGGAATTAGGAAACATGATATTTTCATATGAAACGCTATTCCGATGTACAGTAGGTCGGGATAAGGTTCTATACGCACGTAATTCCGCGGCACAGACTCAAGTAAAATACAGAGTGTTCACAACTTGTACAGGTAACGATGTAGTTTTATTTAGTTTTAGTAAATGCAAAAACTAAATAAAAAATTATAAAATTACTATACTCCTATCATAATCATTAGTAACTATCACAAACTAAGAAAGATAGCGGTAAACGTTTATGAATAATTTTCAAATACAAATAATGTATGTACTTATTACTATTATTTTACATAATGCCTTGCTTGGCAGAGAGTCTTATATTAAGACGTTTGTATTACTGGATAGATTTGATTTAACTTAATATACAACATGTTGCTTTGCAAATGTGAAGAGGTAGTTTTACTCCACTAGCAGAGCACGAATAAACTATGGGCAACCTTGAAATCGAAAAAAAAATCATTTGCTGTTTCATATATTTTGTTGACGATCAACGAATTTTTTGTATGGAACAGATGTTTTATTTCTCCATCTCAAGGTTGCGCCATCGTTTATTTATGGTCTCCTATTGGAGTATACTTACCTCTACAAATTTGGCGAGAATGCAAAGCAACACGTTGTATATAGCTCACTTCTTTGTTTAATTTTTATTATAATAATATTTATTTTTTTTGGTTATAGGATAATGAAGCCTAGAATAAAATATACAGAAGACGATCTCCAAAATGCTATTACACGGATCAAAAAGTTCTCATTGTTAAGAAGTCCAGTAACAAACAGTTCAACGTAGCTCTTTAGGAGCCATATTGATAATAATAATGTGATTAATAAATAATTAATGTTAATAAATAAGTCGTAATTTTTTGAACAACATGTATCATTCCTACCGATTCTATTTTGTACACTCGGAATTAAGGACCAAATACATCGGAATAAGGATTTTTACATCGGAATAAGGTGCTTAGGACTTTTTTCAGATTTAATTTAATTTTAAATACAAAGTTTAACCTAATTATGAAATATATAGTCTATTTAAAAAGGAAAAACAATAAAGCTTCTAATAAAAATAGCCAAACTGTTAGAAAGGTTCCTTTCAAACCTTTCAAGTTTTGGTGAAAATACCGCGGAAATAGGTGCCTTTACCTTAGTTAGTCGATATTATTGTATATAAAACTTTCTAAGAAAAAAAAACATAACTTTCTGATCATGTAATTTCATATCTACAATAAGTTACAAGGCCGTGGTATCTGAGCGAGTGCTCGAGTGGCCGGCGAGGTTGTAGAAACCACATGCCGGGTAACGGGCGGTGTTATGTCGGGGTTTCATTATACGATACGATGACTTTGATTACGAACACTATACACTTCTACCCACTTCCTGGCATCTGATGATATCTATCTATCTATCTATCTAAGCCTATAAATCAGCCCACTGCAGGGCAAAGGCCTCCCTACCATCCCTCCACTTTTGTCTGTCCTGGGCAGCGGTCTTCCAGTCTGGGTTGTGTGTGTCGAGGTCGTACCGCCATCTCATCTTGGGGCGGCCGGGACGCCGTCTATCTATCTGATGATATACAAATGGAAAACTATTTGCCTACCTTCATCATCATCATATTTAGCACAGCATGTACTACAGTACTTGAACTACTGTACATGTTATTATATTTAAAAAGAAAAGTTTTTATTGCAAGAAAGTGAGACCCATATAGCAAATAGCAAACACAATAGTAATACTTTATTCTGCAGTTTACTGGTATTTTAAGAACAAACATATTTTGGGGTAGACTCAAATAGACAGCTTTTCAATACAAAATCTTCGTTTACCTTCGACAAGAAACAATTGATTTGAATTGATATTATCAAATGTAAACATTTGTTTTGATTTGAGAATTTATATTTTTTCTCAAATGTTCAATGGTTTACACCATTACATGAACAATACATTACATTACATTTTGATCATTTTACAATTTCAAGTAACACCTAAATGCTTTCCGAAAGTCAGATACAAATAAGAATAATCTTGCATAAGTTATGAGTAAAGGTAGAATTAAATAACTAAAATGTTTACTTCTAATTATTATAATTAAAAACAAATAAACAAACCAAAAAAGGCGCTACAGTCATAATCTTCATCTTATCTTATATATAAAATTTCCGTGTCACAGTGTTAGTTACCGTACTCCTCCGAAACGGCTTGACCGATTTTTTCCAAATTTTATATGCGTATTCAGTAGGTCTGAGAATCGGCTACTGTATATTTAGTTTTTTTTTTTTTATTAAGGTAAAACAACGTGTGCCGGGTCAGCTAGTATAATCTATAATACCTAAAAACCCTGTCACCTACATACGCCAAACGTTTAAAGCACATTAAAATTATTATCACAATTGTTTACTAAATCAATATCAGTTAACATAATCAATTCTTATCAAATAAATACCTTACTAATTTAAGCATTTAATACATATACCGACCTGGTTGGGGTCCGGCCTCGTATGTTTGCATATGTTTTTGCAAATTGTATCACACATTACTTGTGACGTCACAGCCCAAGCATTGGAACTGCGTTATACACTTGACGTAAGTTTACAAACAAAATAAGTACTACGCGCAAGCGTTCACAGGTCACCTCCGTCTTCTATACTTGGCATATACCTCCTTCAAGTATTTGAGCGAGTGGGAGTACCACATGGGGGAGAGGGAGAACTCCTCGTCGATGTAGAGGGAGGTGGGAGACGACAGCTTCACACGCGGCCACAGGACTGGGAGCTTGGATGTCGGGGCAGGCGTGGGGTTGCTGCAATGTCAGGAAAAGAGCAAATAAAAAAACGTTAATTAATAACTAGCACCGCGTCCCGGCTTCGCTCGGGCTATAAAATAATCTAAGTTGCAAAGAGAAACAAAATATAGCCTATGTTACTCGGGGATAATGTAGCTTCCCAATTATGAAAGAATTTTTCAAATCGTTCCAGTAGTTTTGGAGCCTATTCGCGTCAAACAAACAAACAAATAATCCAACTTTTCGTGATATTGCTATAGAAAACACTACATTATTACAATGAATTATGTAACGGTAGCCCTTTATTATAAGAGAAGTGGTTTCAAAGAGAGCAGCGCGCCTCGGGCCAGATACGGAGCATTCATGAAATAAAAAAATCGACCAAGTGCGAGTCCAAATCGTGCACGAAGGGTTTCCTAAGCAAGAATCATACCTGTTTGTATGGGGTGTCATCATGATGTTCAAATGACAATAAATTGACAATGTGACACAAACTAGTGTGAGTGCACTGTATCGTGAAGACGCATCGTCACAGAATATGTTGTAGGTTTGGGTTTATTACGACTTTACGACAGATTTTTGCTAGCAACGCTTAGTAGATGGTGTTTATCAGAAATTACGAAAGAAATAATTTGGGCCGCCGGATAAATATAATAAACTTATGAAAATTTGACGCCATCTAGCGGCATATGAGCACTTGGAGACCGCTATCAGTCAACCTTAAATATTTATGTTATTCTGTTAGTTTTAGCGGCAATAAAAATAAGTCGTTTGTGAAAATCTTGACTGCCTGGCTAGCACTGTCTATGAAACACCGACATATGGAACGACAGCGGAGTCTTAGCAAGATAGTTCCGTTTGGGGCGATAGTAAAATGCTTATTTTTATAAGCATTTTACTGTGATAAGTTTGCTAAAAAAACGGGCAGTTATATATAGCTATATGACACTAGATTCACCTACAGATTTACGAAGTTCTATTTCAAATTGTTTATTAGTATGTAGTTGTTTTGCGCATTAAATAGTAAAATTCTTACCCATATTTGGCAAAGTTAGTCCACATTGTCGTCATCTTATGAATCATGTCCTCCTCGAAGAGGCTCGGGATGACCGACTGCGAGAACAGATAGCACAGCTCGTCCGCGTGCGTCGCGTTGTGCCGGGTGTTGAAGGGCTTCCTCAAAGAGTGCTTTGGTAAATTCCTCCACCCGGCGTAGTTAAATATATAGCTATACACTGGTTCATCGCTGGATTTCACTATCAGCTCTGTTTCTTCCAAAGAAGGATACGTCAAAAGAGGTTCTCCGTTCAACTTCGAAAGCCTCAATGTACTATTCAGATCATCCCCCATGTATAAGTCTTGTAACTTCTTGGCGAATTCTATTCTAGTCTGTTCTTGAGGCATGTGCAAATTTTTAGGTATGGACTTGATGAATTCCGTTTCTTTTATGTTATTATCTTTATCCATTGCTATGAGCAAGAGACCTTCTTCAGTGTTGGAGCCCGTTATCATAGGTACCTTGTTGAAGGTGCCCTTAGACAAAATGTCGTAAGGTGATTCTGTTAGAAAAGGCGTTACGCCTTCAATCGGGATCTCGGCGCAAGGAGTGTACAAAATCTCTGAAGCGATGATGTTTCCCGGTTTCCTGGGTACCCTCGTCAATATGAGCTCGTCATCAGACTTGGTTTGGAAGTAGTTGTACAGTTCATGCGGATCTTCTGATATGTAGCCCATTTTCTTAGCGAGCAGACTGGCCAGGAATACTGGTTTAAATTGATACGCCCACGGAGCGAGGGACGATCCACTCTGTGTGATCGCCTTGTGGAAGAGACCTTTAGACATTGGCGACAGGACATGGTAGGACACTGCCGCTGCTCCGGCGCTCTCACCGAATAATGTCACACTGTCGGGATCTCCACCAAATGCTCGAATATTCCTCTGAACCCATCTCAAAGCGGCGGATTGGTCTTTCATGCCAGCATTTCCCGGAGCTTCTTTAGTTTTCAGGCAGAGGAAACCTTGAATGTTCAGTCTGTAGTTCACGGTGACTAGAATAACTCCTTTTGATACCAAATATTTTGGACCGTAAATTAATCTTGAGCCTGAACCTTGAAAGAACCCTCCTCCGTGGATGAAAACCATGACTGGAAGCTTGGCGTCGACCGGAGTGTTGAGAGGAGTGTGCACGTTCACAATCAAACAGTCTTGCTGTCCGATGGCCATGGCATCTCCTAGCGCCTGGCGACATCGTATGTTGTCTTCGAAGGCGTCGAACACGCCGCTCCATACTGGCTCAGGTCCAGGGGCCTGGAAACCAGAGACAAGTTTATGATTATTTAACATTCTAGTTTTTTCTGACTTCTATATTTTAACTATCGTCCATAGTGAACATTTCATCCATATTCACGTGTCATTTTGTATTTAGCTGAGGCTAGTCATTATTATTTTTTTATTATTTGAAATAGGTTTGCGTTTGACCACAGCTTGCCTGATGTTAGTTTTGAGAGTACTAGTTGTTAAATAATCGAACAGTATTCTGACTAGATTAAGCTGCTGTAACAGACAGACTATGTACTCTTATTAAATTAGATCAAGGATATTTAAAAAAAAAACTGTTAAACCCTGTGATCTAAAATAATAGTAATTGATTCGTAAAAATTATAAGATTTACAACATCAAAGTTTGATTCAGAGATTTGTTGGAAATTAAAAAGTCTAGACATCCGCAATAGGAAGTAAGTATGTCTAGGCCGACGACTTTCAATCATATATCATACATACATGTATAACAATGTAGTAAGTGGGTATATGGTACCAATTTTTTTTCTTTTTGATACAGCGGTTATACCAGAATCCATTAAGTGTTTTGATAATTCTCAACTACAGAACTCAGTCAAACCATAAATATAGAAGAATATACAATTAACTGAAAAAAATAAATTCCTTGAGCACTTGTTGCTTATTAAGGAAAATACGTAATTACTAACATAAAGACCAAAGCTTAAATCTACAGTTTCATCGTCATACTCGTAAATCATAAACGGTTTTTTTTTACATTAAACGGGCTTGATTACAATTAAAGCTATTTAAACAATAGCATGTAGACCGTCTAAATAACTGTCAATTTTCGTATCAACCAGACACGAATTTTTATTTCTAATAGTTTGCAATAAATGTTTTTTTTTTACATAACTACATATCCAATTGGTATTCACGAAACTGGAAATACAAGATTTTGCCTTAAGCAACGGTCAATGGTCAGTCTTTGGATGTGAGATAAAGTCTGTCATTAAAAAAGTGGCATTGTCATCTTGCCATTACAGTCATATGTCACATTAAATTGTAGAACCTGGCTTCTAATCTTTGCTTATGACTTGGCTCATAGACAAGCTGTCACCCAAGTCAAATCATTGGGGGACTTAAAACCTCTCGACACCAGAACTTGACCATTAGCCCATAGATAGATACTCGTACGAAGAAGAATTCTTTGGCTTGAGTTTATTTTTATTGAATAATGGTTATCAATAGCAATAATGCATACACTTGAATATGGAAATGAAATATTTTCATATTGATTTGGAAGAGGCTTTCGAAACTTACCTCTCCTAGTGCAGAAGCCACAAGAAAACTTGATACCATAAATTTATTAGATACCTTAACAACGGTTTTTTTACACTAATTATGAATGTGTTTTAGATAAATAATGAAACTAAACTAAAAAAAACTAAACTTATTTTCTAAAGTAGATGTGGTTTTACAGCTAATTGTTTCACTTATTAAGATAACGTAGATTCATATTACAAATAAAGAACTAAGTCAAAAAAAATGGTTGCCTGTAAAGTCGGTTTTACGGGCGAAGATTTTACGTGACTACGTCTGCCGCGTGCTGCGCGCGCGGCAGACCGATCATAGTTGAGTGGAAGAGAGACGCAAGGCATTCGGCAGGCCTCTCTCTCGTTCGGTGACTCATCGTAACGTTACCGGGCGTTACACTTTTTCATAAGTGACTCCCAGCCGCAACCTAATTTAAGACGTTGTCACGTCAAAAGTAAAAAGTAATAAAACAATAAAAAATACAAAATTAGCGGCAATAGCCATCCATTGCCCGTACGTTGCAGATAGGAGCCTTTCTGCCTTACAGCCTTTTTGCAAGACTTTTATTGATGCTTTTTTTACACTTGTCAACTCTAATCATGAATGAAGCTATCCGTTTGCGCTGTATAGCATTAAATGAGTCCACCCGGGCGTCAAAAAACGTTTTAGTTAGTTAGATCTGAGTTCCCTGGTGACCCACCTGAAACCTCTCCCACACAGTAGCGTAAGGTATGCCAGTATAGTGCACGTGCGTGCCGTCCGGAGACACCAGGCCGCGCACCCAGCCGCCACTCACGCGCACCGGCGCTGTGGGTTGCGTCACCAGGCGAGTAGCCCACAGTGACCACAACACTACCCACTTGTAACCCGCTCTGACCTGGCCCTTACCACTCATCATGTATATTATTTTTAACCGACTTCAAAAAAGGAGGAGGTTATTTTTTTTATTTTTTATTTATTTATTTATTTATTATGGTTCACAAAACAGAAAATAATCAAAACTATAACTAAAAAAGATCAATTAACCAGGATCAAAACTAGATTTTTTTCCTAACTATGTGTACACAACATGAACAAATATAAATTAGAAAGAAACAAAGAATCAAAACAAAACTACATAACTAGTTGGAGACAAATAGGTTAAGCTACAGTTTAATTTAATTTAGTTTAATATAAGTTTAACTTTAGTCTTATTCTAATTTCAATTATATATTCGACTGTATGTATTTTTTTTTAATTTAAATATGTATATTTCAAAAATGTTTGTGGGTAGTCTACTGGTCACTAAATGGATTATCAATGTTAGGCTATGTTTTTTAAATTTGTAATTATTATGGTTTAAGTCTATACCCAGCAGTGGGATAGAACAGGCTGTGGATGATGAAGTCTATAATTTTTTTTTTCGTTAAAAGTAATTGGAATGATGCATAGAAAGTTTTGTTATAAGTACAACTATTTAAAAAATTTGGGACAAATGTTTGTTAAGTATAGATTTTTAATTGTTATATTGATTTTTTGTGACCTTTTTATGAAAAAGGAATTTGATTAGAAAATAAATTATTTGGAATGTAAATTTGACCGATGGATGCAGACTTTGGAAAAGGGCTTGTTTTCTTGTGGTCTTGTTTCTACTGGTATGTATTTCAAAGATATTTGATTTGGTTGGCTAGTTTATTTTATAATTTTTAATTGGATTAGATTTGGTTAACACTTGCTAGCGTTTTGTCAATTTTAAAAAGTTATTATTTACTTATGAATAAGAGTTATTTTTTTGTTAAATTGTCACTTTTTTTTAACACACAGTTTTTTTTCTGACAAATTTAAAGCTAATTAATACCGCACCACACCTGCTCAAATGTCACATTGGAAACACTGCACTGAATATTACTCCACATTCAAACTCTCGTCTTGTTGAAAAAACGTAACTAAAATTAATACCAAAAACGTGTTTTCACATTCAAGATCTTGTTTTACATAAGTAAATATTTCTTTGCATTTTTTTTTATTCTTAATTTTTAAGGGACTTAAGTCGCTACGCGACTACGTCAGCTCCGTCTGGCAAATTAGAACTATAATATTCTACTACTATAACTATTATACTAACGATTGCATGTTTCGTTATATTATGCACAACAGCAATGTCTATACCTACATACATTTACGTATGGTATTAATTTACTGAGGCAGACAACACTATTTTAATGAGGCAGTCACAACAAATGCACACCTAACACACTGACGGGTCATTATAATATAGTCAAATAGTATTCCTTATCGCGTTATCATCACTCGATATCACACACATAATAAGGATATAGATAACAGAGTTCGAAACGCCGGTTCGCCGCTAAATGTTACACACTACTGTCAATGAAAAAATCTATATATGAGATGTACATAAACACACTCGTATGTGTGTTAGAATAACTAGTAACGCGCGTGAGGCCACTTACACACACTTACAAACACAACGACCAAAGCGATTGCTATGACGTCATAGCAGATAAGTATCTAAACAAAAGATATATCTTAATATATATAAATCTCGTGTAACAATGTTTGTCCTCAATGGACTCCTAAACCACTTAACCATTATAATAAAATTCGCACACCATGTGCAGTTCGATCCAACTTGAGAGATAGGATAGTTTAAATCTCAAATTATAGTCGCAATTTGAATTTATTGCTAATTATTGTCTGTTATTATTTGACAGTCACAATTATCTGTTAACTAAAAATGATTCTAACAGATGTCGATACCTTTGGACTGGGTTGAGTAAATAATCAATAGATGGCGCTGTACCCCTAAGTGAGGCAAAACAACGTTTGCCGGGTCAGCTAGTATACATATATGTTTGGAGAATCTGCATATTCTCATAGCTCCCTTTTAGTATTCTCCGATACGGTTTACTATTATCCGACATATGTACATTCACATATAGCCTCCGCCTTTTTTGAAGGCGGTTAAAAAAATACCAGTTCTTGTTTTACTAAAATAATTGATCAACTTTGTGAGTTAGCGGTGAAACTTCGTCTAGTCTCTGGCTTCTTTTTTAGCTAACGATATTAAACTAAAATGTGTAGGTAGGTATATCTAGGAACACGGTATCAAAATAGGCCAGTCGACCAGACTAGATTGCCCAAATTGAGTATAATAGTATCAAAATAGCAATTAAAATTACCAAGTGAACTGTTGATATGACATTGGGAGTGTCATATATTACGGCAATATGCTAAAATATCAAGACAGTCAAATAATTTTACTTTTAAAATATCACGAAATAATATTAAAGGTGGTTTGTAGAAGAAACCTCTGCAATTATTTATTTTTTCAAATAAGTAGATTCATGTCTAGAAGAAAATGTAGGTATTGAACCTTGGACCACAAAAGTCTCATTTTCTTCGGATTCTACGCGGCACGACCGCGGGGCGTACCTAGTGTTTAATAAAACAACTTTATCATCGCGAGAACATTCGTGAAAATCATAAAATTAGCAGAGTTTGGACTATGAACCCTGATTTAGCTGTTTTAGAATGAAGTTGACTTTGGACCCTGATTTAAATTATTAGAAATGTAGGAGTAGAAATAAATCCGGTTTTTAACGATACCTTAAAATTCGGACTATAAACTGTGAGAAATTACTTTATTACCTTCTCCAGAATGAAAGTTTGGCCTATATAATTGTAATAAATGTTCTGTGATGTCGAAAAATCAAAGTTGTATTGATTCCACTCTAGGAAAACAACATTTCCCCCCCCCCCGTGGGGCCCCGCATTGTCGAGGCGGGGGGGCTCAGTAACCGTGGCCTGGTCACCCACAGTGAAGCGAAGAGGGTCCCTGAGGCGGGCCACTCCCTAGACTTGTAATCCCTGTACGCAAGTTCTAGATGGAGTGGCACCAGTAGGTTGCGGAACCTCGTTTCGGGGGGGTTTCGCAACTGAGGCGGGCTGCGGTGTGGTTTGGGAGGCACCGCAGCTGAAGGTGTGGGGCCGCGGCAGGAGAGAAGTGTCGGTATTACGGTGCGCCGCTCTTCCTACCTGCCGCGGCCTCGACGGGGTCGCCACCGTAGATGGCGGACGCGGTGGGGCCGCAGGGAGAAGGGAGTGGTAACCGGAGACTACCACTTTCCCTATTCTCTGCGGCCGTAGTGGCATGTGACGGGGCCACAGACCTGACCCGTCACGGGGGACCTAGGACGTCGGACTGGGGATGTCCGGCGTCCATTGCACTCACAGTCCCCGAGGTGGTTGCGGTGCACTACGTGCACTGCAAGGGGAGTCATCCCCTAAGGAGGAGTCTCTCGCAGGCTAGCCGAGGTGGGCGGGGTGGTGAGTTAATGCGAGAAGCGGAACCTCACCCCGCCCTTTCCGGTGAGGAGGCCATCGTGAGGTTTTAGTCGGTAGTGATGCCCTTCTGGCATCGAGCCCGACATACCCCACCCACCTCCCCGGGTGTGGTGGGCATGCGTAAATGCATTTCCTCACGTTAAAAAAAAAAAAAAAAAAAGGAAAACAACATTTATAAAATACTAGTTGCGCCCTGCGGTGTTACCCGCTTGAATCCGGGATAAAAAAAGTCTATGTGTTAATCCAAAGCTAACCTATCTTCATAGCAAATCTCATCAAAATCGGTCCAGCCGTTAGAGCGTGAAGGAGTAACATAGATTCACACACTCCACCCTAGATCGCAACATCACTAACATCAGGTGAGTTGCGATCAAGCGCTTGCCTATCCATCATAAAAAAAAAAGATTTTAAATGAAATGTTAATTCAATGTCAAACCTATATTCACACCAAATTAAATTAAAATAGGTTCAGCCGTATGAGCTTGAAGAAGTAAAAAACATTCACACACACACGCACACAAACAAACTTTCGCATTTATTATATTAGTAGGATTACAAGCAGAGAGAAAGAAGACAAACCAGCTCCTAATTATAACATTAATAAATACTTTAGTGTTAAAACTTAGTAAAACTAGATTCTACCTCTCTTTGGCGAGTAAAAGGCCGGCGATTGCATCGCAGAGAATGAACAGGTTTGAGCGCACGCGGCGCGCGGCACAGCGGCCGTGCTCCTCTCCTCGTCTGCTTGTGTTTATAGAGAAAGTCCTGCGATCACACTCAGGAAACAGTTTACCCAACCACCACAACAATGCCAGAGTGAAATAAACCTTAAAGCAATGCTAAATAAGTGCAGTTTTCCTACAAACCTTACGAGAACATGGTGCTTTTGTGCAAGTCATCGGGTCGAATAGTTTCCCTCACGTAAAGTAAGTAGCGTTGTTTTTCTCGCTATGAATTGCTTAATTGTGTAAGTGTCTTGGAAAAATATATAACCTCAAATTATTGTTGTTGTTGCTAAACTGGCTATAATAAAGACGGTTAGTTCAAGCGTGATTGCGTTTACTCATAAATGTACGAATGAGTATTAGAGGTTAGTAGGCTTATTGCCGGCAGCGAGACAATAGATGAATGCTAATGATCAACTCGCGGTCATTAGATTATCACTCAGTACCTGTTTATAATACAGTCTATAATCCAAAGCTGATGAAGCGTGGAACGGGCTTCAGTTGACAAACTATGCCGGTTGGGGTCAATGCTAGGAATCTACTTCTTTTCACGTGAAGGTAAAATTCATTTCAGTTCTGCATTTCAAACTGGTAATATATCAAACTGTTTCTTTGTATTAAGATTCGTTAACGTGCTGACTATTATCATGCAAAAAACAAATGGGCATATTTTATTGTTTACTTTTCTTGTTCCAGATCGTTGACGCCGTAACGCGTTGCTATGTAGTTAATTAGGCAGATGTTTCCAACTCAGCGCCTCAACTAAAAACTAAACGGAATGTTATGTGTTTCTACCAACCTATCACACAGTTTGTGACAAACGCGTGAGACGATTTCTAACTAAATTATCAATATCAAAATTCAGTGGACCTCTATTCATGAACGGATTAAGTAAAGTTAATGAAGAAGTTACAGTGGTAAATATATAACACCAAGAAGAAGAAGCAATCAACTTTTCTGATAACACACAAAGAAGAGAGAAGTCAATCATTACAATTCCAAAGAAAGAAAGAAAGAACTCTGTTCCGGTAAACTCTGCTTCGACCAGGAAAAGACAGGAGTCGGTCATTCACACTTCCAAAGGAAGAAAGAAAGGAGTGTGTTTGGGCAGCCTTCGCCTTGACCAGTAAATCCAAAAAAGGCATGCTCCATTTGCGACCAGAATATCGCTGACTGCAGTCACGCATGACTACCGCTAACGCCTAACCGCATTACTGTAAAAAAGGAAAACTCTAAGACACTTAAGGAAAGAAGATAGAAAGAAAGAAAATTATTTATTGTGACAAATAAAATAAGTGTAACCATAGCCATAAACTGAAATAAATGTACTTGTTAAAAACAAATAAACTAGCACACAAGATAACAAGTTATAACAAATAATTAATATACCAATACATATAAATAAGTAGAGAAAACTTTAACTTGTGGAAGCAGAATTTAGCAGTGGAAATGTCATATTACGGTTTGAGTGTGAAGTGGATAGTGCTATGGTCGCTGTGGGCGGGGCGGCTGGTGCCGCAGCGCACGCCGCCGGTGCGCGTGCGCAGTGGCTGGCTGCGCGGCTCCCTAGCGCCTGATGGGACCTACGCGCAATACACCGGCGTGCCGTATGCTGTTGTCGTGGAGCGCTTTCAGGTAAGTCCTTATTACAGGTATAATGACTACTAGACTGGGGTTGGCATTAGAACCGTCCCCAATCGAAGGGGGGGATATGGGGGAAAGAAACCTCAATATGTTTAATCATTAATAACTCGAAAACTACTTGCCTCCGGCAGATGGGGTTCGCAGCGAAGGGGTTCCCTCCACCACCCCTCTCTCCCCTAAACCCCTTTTCCCCCGATTCAGGATACTCGATTCTAACTAATAACCCTAGACTGTATAGATACATACTGTGAGTATAGACTGTATTATATATATTTTCAACTAAGTACAGTTTTCTAGATTCAAGTTTTTTAAAATATTACTTAGTACAACTAACGTGGTTTCTGCAGCACTGCCATACAGGGCAACATTTTTGTCCTAGTGCAGAGCATTGAGCTCGACTTAGCTTAATCTTAAATCTAAATTTAAGCATTAGGATAATGATTACTTAGCTAGGATTATACACCATGCTATTTAAAATAAAAGATTTTGAATTTCGATTTTTAATTTTTAATTACATGAGGCATCAACTGAGCTGTTCTGTTGACGGCGTCACAACTGGAGATTTGTCGTGGGTTTGATCCCTGTCAATGAGGTCGAGTTTTCAGTAAAGGAAAACATCGTGAGGAAACAAAAGCATGGTGGTAGGGCATTTTCTAAAGCTCGTCTGCAATCTACTCGTACCTCAAGTTGAAAAATCTGTCGACGACTGAAACAGTGTGTTCAGGCAGCCTCCTTGAGTGTCAGAGAGGGAGTTATTCCAAACTAAACATGCTCCACCTTAGAACAGAGTGTCGCTGACTGGTGTAGTTACGCACCCTGCTGGTAGAAAAAAGATATATATGCTCATCCTATTCTCAAAATTAAAGTATTCCTTATTATATTAATTAATTAAATATTAATTAAGAAAGAAAGAAAGAAAGAAAGAACACATTTATTTCAGACACAGAATTAAAGTATTCAATTTGCGTTATACATAATTAAGGCACGGCCAACATCTTTGTGCTGAACAAAATTTGTTGGCTGTTGGTCTGGGTGTTAAATATGTATATAAAATATGTGGGTATGTATATGTAGTATGTCAGTTGTGTTAGCAACCATAATACTAACTAGAAATGGTTCAGTATGGGGTTAACCAGCCGTGAGTGATAATATGTGTAAAAAGAAAAAATATCCCGCAAAGACCGCCGTTTATAGCCATAAAATCAATTTCGAAGGCGAGATTAGTTTTGAACTTGTTAACTTGTAAATATTCTGTATCTGTTCATCATACGCGTATATCTAGTTCATTGCGGTGCAATTAATTCATAATTGGCGTGGAATAATTGCAGCAGTAAACCTAGACAAGTGGATATAATCATATTGCCTCGTTACACATACATACTACATATATGTATTTATCTACTAGCTGCGCCTTTCGGTGTTACCCGCGTTAATCCGTGTTAAAAAGAAGTTAATCTGACTTAAAAAGTAAGCTATGTGTCTAAGATCTAACCTCTATTTCATCCAAATCGGTCCAGCCGTTAGAGCGTAAAGGAGTAACATAGATTTTGAAGTTATATAGTGTACTTCCGCTGTGATCCAAAATCCAAATTAAGACAAGTAAAGGAAAAATTAACTAAGATTAATTAAGATTAACGTTACCTATCACAATTCGGAAATTCTTAACTCTACACGTGTTTCGCCTAACCACAAGGCATCATCAGGAGATGCTGACTCTTCGAACGACAAGTCGACTTGTCGTTCGAACACAGCGGAAGTACACTAAATATTTAATTTTGTCATCTATTTACAATGGATTTCCGCAAAGTAACGCCTGAGTTAATAAGTTACAAGTTTTTTTGAGATAAAAAGTAGCATATGTGTTAATCCAAGGTTTAACCTATCTTTCGATTCAATTGAGCGTGAAGAAGTAACAAACATACAAACCTTCGCATTTATTATATTAGTAGTATTTATAGGTGTTGTGTTGTGGTTCGAGGCGGCGGCCACGGTCAGTAATTATACTAGTACTAGTACACAGTTATGATTGTGTTTTGACTTTGACTTAAACTAACAATAGTCAATCTAGACCAAATAACTTTTATGGTTTAGGGGGTTCCTTCGATATCACTGGGATTCCATCGTCAGACCCTAATTTGGTGCCAATGGGACCAATTCATGACCATACTCTTTCAATTATAAAAAAAATATATTGAGAATCGGTTCACAAATGGTTGAAAAATCGGTGAACATACATAAAAATAATTGATTTGATTGATTTTAAAAATTCTTTATTAACATAAACAATATTACATAGTATGTTCACACAGTGTTAATGACTTATGTAACATTTAATCTTAGAAGTAAAATGTTTTACAGGCTAAAATCCCCTATTTAAACTTATGACTAACTATTGTAGGTAACTACATAAAAATAATTGACCAAGTGCGAGTTGAGCTCGTGCATAAATGGTTCCGATCCATTGTTATATAGGAATCCCCATTATTATTTTTTTTATTCTTTACAGAATATCGTTATAAAGATCGAGTAAAAACTTACTTTAAAATTAAGTTTGTTGTATGGGAGCCCCCCTCAAATTAAATTAATTGTTATTAAATTTTATAATTTAATTTGATACTGTTATACATTTATTTATTTTATGAAAGTTTCAACTGTCCAGATATTACTGTTCCTGAGATACAGACAGACAGACAGACAGACAGCGGAGAATTAGTAATAGGGTCCCGTATTTACCTTTTAGGTGCGGAACCCTAAAAAACAAAAATCTGTCGCAAGTAGTTAATCCTGATGACCGTGTAGATGCAGTTTTGCATTCACCGCGAATCTAGTTCTAAATGCTCAGTGGCATTGAACTAACAGTGACGTTCCATTCCTCCACTAAAACGCAGCTAGATTACCTATGTACGTGAACACTTAGGACATTGTCACAAGCTAGCTTTATACTGTTCCATAGTTTTTTTTTTTTTAAATACAAATATTTTTATTTACGATAAGGTTGTGTACGTACAATAAATATGTGCTAAGAGTGGGGTAAGTTAATTTTGTGGTACGTTCTTGGGACGCTGTGCCCCGCGCTAAGTATCTTGCGATCCTGTGCTGCGGGGCTACAGTTTTATCCGCGCCGAACAGAGAACTAGAATACTCTAGTTCGCTGGCGCCAAACCTTAACAACAACACTTACATTATGTACAAGAAAGAAGAAAGAAATACACAAAAAGAATGAAAATAAAAGCAAACTAAATTACAACAGAGAAAACAGATGAAAATAATGTAATAGAGTGACAGACAGTCGTGATTTTGACATTTTAAACCAATAAAGTGTTGCCAAGTTATACGTACAGTATAAGGCATAAGCAGCTTACAATTTTTTTTGTACACATTTCACACACGGCTGGTTACTATACGTTCCCACTGCTGGGCCTCGGAGCCTTCTCTCACGAGGAGAGAGATATAAGTCATAATCCACCACGCTGGCCAAGTGTGGGTTGGCGGATGACACACGTCTTCAGATATTGTGGTCCTCAAACATGCCGGTTTCCTATCGATGTTTTCTGTCAATGAAAAATGAGTGCAAATCTACACAATACTTGAAAAACAAGTTTGGATCAAACTAGTGGCACATTGGCTTAACATTAAATTGTTTACATATATATTATTTTTCTATATTATTTATATGTACAGTAGAAGCTTAAAACTACAATAATTAAAGCGCCTAAAGACTCTCAAGAAGTGAAGTACACTGTTCATCTTACACTGGTGATATACGGAACAGTTTTGCTTGACTTCAAAGCTATATTCACAAACGTATTAACACACAAATGCTAAATGATAAGTAACACTGTCTAGACAAACATCTATGGAGTAGCATAAAAACCAATGCTAATATTAGCTGTAAAATAATAAATAAAATAAATACATTTATATTTATTGTCTCGTCTATGTTTACGACTATCTTGAGGTAGCTTTGTCTTATATGCAGATTGATCATTATGATGTAACAAGAAATATTATTGGTTTAAAATACCAAATGTTAAAAATCTGACCCGCCTTTAACTTTATTTGTATTTCAGGCTTCGAAACCGGTTCCTCCATGGGACGGCATCATGTCAGCGAGCAACGAGCACGTCCGCTGCACCCAGAGGTTCGGGCCGTGGGTGGCGGGCTCCGAGGACTGCCTCACTCTCAACGTGTACACTCCCCTGCCCTCCGCCGACCACCTCCTGCCCGTCATGGTCTTCATCCACGGCGGCGGCTTTAGGGACGGCTCCGGCAGCCCCTTCGTGTACGGCCCGGAGTATCTAATTAGACACGGAATTATTCTCGTTACATTCAACTACAGAGTCGAAGTCCTCGGATTCCTCTGTCTGCGCACAAAGGACGCTCCCGGCAACGCCGGTCTGAAGGACCAAGTGCAAGCGCTCAGATGGATCAAAGAAAATATCAAATCGTTCGGCGGAAATCCAGACGATATCACACTTTTCGGAGAAAGCGCCGGTTCAGCGTCTGTTTTGTATCATGTTTTATCTCCTCTATCAAAAGGGCTCTTCCATAAGGCTATTATGCAAAGCGGTTCTGCCATCAGCCCGTGGAGTCTCCAATTTGATCCTTTGAAGACTGCCAGTTTACTTGCCAAGTCTATGGGTCACGATACTGATGACCCGAGTCAGATTTATAATATATTTAGAAACACATCAGCCAAATATTTGATGGGGATACGTGTACCTAGAGACGAAGGTGATATTGTTCTTTCAGAGAATATATTCGTTCCTTGTGTTGAAGAAAACTTGCCAAATGAAGAAATATTCCTTCCAGACACTCCGTACAATCTACTTATATCGGGAAATTTCAATCAAGTGCCCTTAATCGTAGGCTACAATAGCGCAGAAGGTCTCATGTTTGTCGGCAAAGAAAACGCCACCACGCTTGCTAAATTTAAATTTTCTAGAGCTTTACCGCGGGACTTGGTATTCCCAACTATAAAAGAGAAAAAAGAGACTGCTAGAGTTCTAGAAAGGGTCTATATGGAAGATAAAATGGCATCTCAAGACTCAATAGCCTTGCTTGCTAGATTCGAAGGCGACAGTAGTATAGCGTACCCGGTAGTTTCTACCATACACGCGCTTCTCCAGCACACTGATGCTCCTGTGTATGGATATAAATTTAGCTACAGTGGATGGCTGAACCTAGCGAAGATATTATATGGGTTTGCGAAGTATCCTGGCGCCACGCATGCTGATGAACTGTTCTATCTATTCAAACTCAAAATCTACGTACCTGGTTATTCGATTGAAGATAAATTTATCACTTTCTTTACGACGTTATGGACTAATTTCGCGAAATATGGGTGAGTATTTTTGATCATGTTACTGATCTTATTTTCTCATTTCTATTGGCTTTTGTTATTTTTGTGTATTGGAAAGCTTAGCTTGTATGTTGGAAAATAATTTCGTTAAAAAAGGTATTGCTGCTTCCTTCTAAATAATATTGCGTAGATGGATGAATGAAGCAAGCCGGTTTTCTATCTGTTCCACAGAGATCCGAGTCCAGCGGTCACAAGTACAGTTCCAGTGAAGTGGGAGGCAGCCAGCAGCAGCGAGCCCAGAGTGTACGAGATTAACACAAATTGTTCGATGACTCCTCTCTGGGAGGATCACATACTACGACTGTGGGACGATATCTACTCCAAATACAGAAAAATCAAGTACAATCTGCGAACTTAGCACAATTGTTAGGTATTAGAATTGTGTAACAGGACTTACTTAAAATTGATTAAAAAACAGTACAATTTTAACTACAGTATTTAATACTTTAAAATATTTAAATACTACCATTACTATTACTTTCGTGACAAGAACTGCATAAGATGGGGTGGGGTTATGCCAGAAATACCCATAGTTTTTCCCCATCATTGGGAATAATGCACTAAAACATATAGCATATCAATATATGCTACCTATGTGAAGTGCACACTTTTAGTGACTATACTAGTATATTATAAACTCTTACATTGTTGCATATTTAATATATCAGCAGGTTGGTTCAAGGATTATCTATGTATTTTATGCAGTTCAATAAAATCTTTGGTTACTTTTACGATCAATATTTGTGATTAACATTAGTTTTGCGAAGACGCCTACAAAATTATTACAATAACGATCGTTATGTTATACCTTTCCGCATAATACGTGTATCATCATCATCATTTGAAGTCCTTTAACACCAACTACTGAGAAGACTTCCCGTCCCGTGCGCCATTAGTCCACGACTTCCAGTTAGTAATTGTAAATTAAATCTATACGCAACAGCGTATTTGAATATTTAAAAGTATAGTGAGAATAAATTCTGATTAAAATTTCATGGTCAGTTATGAAAGAGTCTGTCTACTTGAGTGAGGTCTGGCGTACGGTTGTTGGTAGTGACCTTGGTTCGGGAAGGCGCTGCGCGGCCGCAGGCTGGCGCAAGTGGCCAAATATTGGCGAGTGTAGGGGCTCGAGAGCACAACCTTCGGAGAGTGTTGCAATCGTGAGTCCGGCGCCGGCGCACCGCGGAGCATCACTCAGTTCCCGACCGGCGGCTCACCGAGCCCACTCGATTCGATACACCCAGCTCGATTAGATACGACACTATTCGGTTATTTACGATCGAATCGAGAGTGAATTGTGATTGGTAGGTGTGTGTTTTAGATGTGTTTGTTTCATATGTGATGCAGTGATGTGAACTGTCTGTGACTTGTAGAGTGTGTACAGGCACAGAATAATAACTTGTACTTCGGTACAGGCCTGTACAGATTGTACTCCACAATTCGGCTTCAAACTTTGAACAGTTTTAAGCCTTTGTGTCTCTCTGTATTATATATATCAACGCATATACGCAACTCAACAATGGATAATATAATCGACAGAAGAAATATCGCAAATCTACAAGCACCATTGAATGAAATTGTAACATGATGCACAAAGTCTGTTTTGCATACACAAGTTTGTTTTGTAAATAGGCATCTACATATAGATACATAGATAAGTACTCCATAAACTGCACAGCTATCATCAGCAATTATCGACTATTATCAGGTATAAGCATGTAGTTACTCGCTTGTCGGAAACAGTTGGCTCACTCGGATGTTGACCAACCGGAGCTCTTCGCACTTCATTTTGTATCATCCTATTGTGAAATGCTCCTTATTGTCTGCCACACGCGCGATCATGTGTCCTAGTACGTTACATTTATTTACAAAATATTTATTTATTTATTTATTTGATTTATAGGCGAGCAGCATTATGCTGATGTGCCTATATCACACTGAGTTGAAATTATTTATTTTATTAGTATACAAATAAATATTAGGACACATTTCACACACGCCTGGTTAGCCCCATACACTAAACAATTTCTAGTTTGTGTTATGGTTGTTAACATAACTGATATACTACATATCTGTACATACTTTATATAGATACATATTTAACACCTAGACCGACAGCCAACAAATTCAGTTTAACACAAAGATGTTGGCCGTGCCGGGAATCGAATTCGGAACCTTCTAATTGATAGCGTGGTAACCATTACGCCAACGAGTCATTTAAGGTCTCTCCGGAGAGTTAAGGTACCTTATTTACAGACTAACTGTTATCAAGGTGTAGATAGCTAAGACAGTGGACTAACACATAGGCTTCTTTTTATATTGGATTAATGCGGTTAAGCCCGCGGGTTATATAATAACATGCTCCCCGCGGGTTTTCCCGCGATAATCCGGAATAAAAAGTAGCTGGTGTGTTAATCTGCGATCTAAGCTATCTTCACGCCAACTTTAATCAAATTCGGTTCGTCCGTTTGAGCGTGAAGAGTTAACAAACATATACACTTACACACAAACTTACGCATTTATTATATTAATTAGGATACAATACCATACCATATCTGTCACAAAGCACCTGATAGTATGTTCCGACAGTTTCCTTGAAAGCCAGTTGTTTCCAAATTATGCATGCTCTACCAGAACGTCTTACTCATGTGGTGACGCGGCGTGCAGCTGCTCAAATACCTAGCTGTAAGGAATAAAAAAAAAACATAATTAAAAATATTTAATATCCAAATAATGGCAAAATGTCCAGATGGCAAAATAAAGACATTTATTTGTAGATGATACCGTAGACAAATTATATAAAGTATAGAATAGAATAGAATAGAATAGAATATAACTTTATTGTACAACCACAAACAAGAAAAATGTAAATATATAAAATTATAAACTTAAAAGTAGAGTACAAGGGCGGCCTTATCACCTATGGTGATTTCTTCCAGGCAACCGGGAATGGAAAAATAAAACATACAAAAGGCAGTGGTACAAGTAAACAACATATAAAAACTATAAAAATAAAATACATACAAACGTAATAATGGAAGGAAAATAAATAATAATTAAGCAATGGAAAGAAAGTAACTAAATAACTGAGATTAGAAAATGTTTAGAGATTCAGCCTGCCTTATAGATAAAGGCAGAGCGTTCCACAGTCTAACAGCTCGTACAGTGAAAGAAGAGTAAAAGTATAAATTGGAGTGATCGAGTGTGTGAGGATAAGATAATGATGATGACACGATACCATTATTTCTCAGTTAGAGCTAACTTTTATCTGAACCGAGATCGGCAAGCTAGTTACTGACTAGACTAGATATAACGCTAGCTCCATCTACTCAAGCTCAAAGTAACTAGCTTACCAGCACTAGCTCAGGAATACAAGCCTTTTGTAGATCATAGACCAAGGTTCAATCATGAATCAAAAATCAAGGTCTGTGCCGCACCTAGGTATATATAGCTATTAGCATTGACAAAATATATTATTTGTTGCTAGTAGTTTTTAGGTGTTTTTTTTTTTTACCACCGCTATAATTTATAATTTCTATTCATATTCCTAGTCGTCTGGTAGAGATTACTAAAGGTGACAAGGCTGTCTTTGTTTATCATACATGTTTTAATTTTTACCATACATAACCTCATTTTACAAAGGCTGTAAAATAAAGTTATATTCTATTCTATATTATGTTTGTACGGAATTGTTCTCACAAAGTCACCTTGCCGAGAAATAACGCAATTTTCATAAAACAATAGGTAATTTTGATAAAAATATGGCAAGCTCTTTAACTATACGTACAGAGTTATATGTATGCAGGTAAATCTAAATATTTTAAAGGCAGGCTAAGTAAGAAAAAGTAAAAAAAAAATCTAGAACTTTTGGAAGTTTGCAAAAAATATACATATTTCATAAACTATACATATTCCAAATGAAATGGAACTTCTAGTTCAAAACAAAGAAGTTACATACAAACATTTTTATCAATTAATACATTTTTATTTCATTAGTAACATTTTTATAATATTTGTGGAATTTTCAAAGAACCGTCGTGTACTAAAAAAAATACACATTCAAAATTTCATATCTCTTAATTTCAAAACCACAAAACTTTCATTATGAACTTTTAATCACTAACAGCATCCTCCTTAATGCACCCCTGGCAAATGTTTTATAATTTTATTTTACCCATTTAATAAACCACTATCACAATAGCTTTCAAGACTTTAACTTGATAAATACAGAAATTGCCATACTAACATTCACCCCTATTACACACCCTCAGTTCAGCCCTGGCAAAAATATTATACCATTATTTTAAATGTTCATAAACTATACATACATATTCCAAATTTCATCGCTAGAAATTAAAGAACAAAGAAGTTTCATAAACCCCTTCGCCCTTTTAGGGGTGGAATTTCCAAAAATCCTTTTTTAGTATACGTCTACATAATAAAACTAATATAGTAGAAGAGCCCGTGAAGATCGTCCTTCACCGATCTGATAACCAGATGAGACGTATTTATTAAATATTTTTTATAAACAAATGTGCCTAAAATTGCTTGCCCATCGAAAAGTGATCATGGCTATTTTTAATTAAATAAACTTTTATTGATTTTTTACATCACCTTCATACTTTTGATAACCAAATGAAATTTATTTCACTGATAGTTTTTAATACACAGAATATGCCTCGGTATTTAAATAGCTTGCTTACTCATTTCAGTGTATAACTACCTGGCAAGCAGGTGTAAACAGGTAAGTCAAAATAGGTGACTCATTCGATTTTGATGCGCTTCATAGGAGTAACAACGATTATGAACAGTTAGAATGTTATTTTTATTTTTGATAATTGTAGCTAAATTATCATTTGACTATAAACGAGCATGCGCAAAAAAAAGCCATGAACACTTTTCGATAGGCAAGCAATTTTAGGCATATTTGTTTATAAAAAAAAAATGGTTGCCTGTAAAGTCGGTTTTACGGGCGAAGATTTTACGTGACAACGTCTGCCGCGTGCTGCGCGCGCGGCAGACCGATCATAGTTGAGTGGGAGAGAGACGCAAGGCATTCGGCGGGCCTCTCACTCGTTCGGTGACTCATCGTAACGTTACCGGGCGTTACACTTTTTCATAAGTGACTCCCAGCCGCAACCTAATTTAAGACGTTGTCACGTCAAAAATACTTCATAAAAAATACGTCTCATCTGGTTATCAGATCGGTGAAGGACGATCTTCACGGGCTCTTAGACTAATAGACCCCTTAAAATTTCCTACCCCTCCCTAGGTTTAGCCGTTTGGGCTCTTCGTGCCTATAGATGGATGCGCAGCGTCATCTTTTGCACATCATGTGGCGCGTATGAATTTTATATCGAAGTTATTTTAAAATTGTAATATCTTCGAAGAAGTTAATTGAAATACAATGATGTCATTGACAATTTGGTTGACAATTAAATACTCTTAATTAACATCACATTTGTTTGGATAAAGATTAATATTATTATGTTGATACAGCTGTAATAAATATCTGGTAATTTTGCAATAATTTCGACCACATTTGATTACCATAAAATCGGTTCCAGAGGGTTAACCTTAAAAGATAGATATCTACTGTTGCAGACATTTTTTGGGTCATTTTAAGAGTAATAATTCTTTAATACATAATTATATTATTGATACCTTGAACCGTTTTTGTAGCGCATTCAACGGAAGCCCTCAAGGATGAATAAATTGCCCCGTTTTTTCCACATTTTCCATTGTTTCTTTGCTTCTATTAGTCGCAGCGTAATGTTATATAGCTTAAAGCCTTTCTCAATAAACGATCTATTCAACATAAAAAGAATTTTTCAATTCACATCAGTAAATCCTGAGATTAGCGCGTTCAAACAAACAAACATACAAACTCTTCAGCTTTATAATATTAGTAGTATAAATAATCGCCGAAGACAATAAAATGCTACTAAATACATGTATATCAAGTTGCATCGAGATTAGTTCAAAATAACGACCTCTGCGTGAAAACATACATACGAGTACATACACACAGAGAGACGAAGCAATAAACAGTTAAAGTAGTACCTGTAGCTCGGCTAGCTAAGGTGATCTGACGCGATCATCGAAGCTAAGCAACAATTGATGCGGACGGTGTTTGGATGGGTGACACAAGACTGTCGTTTTTCAAGTGGCATGGCCGACCCACTATAGCGCCCACAGAAAGGTTGCTACCGTAGGTCGGATGACACGTTAAAATGTAGGTCCCGGCGGTTAGTCTTAGTACAAGTAAGTACAAGTTATTATTCTGTGGTACAAGCAGTCGTTAAGCCAAGTCAGAGCCCTTCGGGCGGCTTGAAATCTCTCTACACCAGAGCTTGGCCACTTGGCTCATACGAAGAAGAAGAAGAACCAGTTTAAGTAGAGAGTTCGCTTAGCCCCGTCGGTCAATTTATTACAATAGGTTATTGGATATGTCATTTGCATTTGCGTCATCAATGTTAATGCTCTTTTCCTTGAATAAATGCAACTGGTGCAAGCAATGCAAATAAATACAAGCATAATATTCCAATCAGCAAGAAAGTGCATTAATTACGTACTTGTATAAAAAAATTGGTCAAGTGCAAATTGGGCTCGCGCATGAAGGGTTCCGTACCCTCGTACGTTTTATGTTAAATAAATGGCAGATACACGTTTGTTGTATGAGAAAATATTAATAATAATTTAGTTTTATATATTTTATTAATTAAATATTTAGAGAGTCTACCACATGTCGCAATAAAGATCGAGTAAAAAATTGCTTAAAAATTACATGAGGACTCTTCCTTATATTTTTTTGTTTAGTAGGTATTTGTTGTTATACCGGCACAACAAATACATACTCGTAACTTGTGAAAAAAATCAGCTTTCTTACTATCTCTGTTTCTGCGATACAGCCTGGTGACATACAGACAGACAGACAGCGGAGGAGTAATAAGGTCCCGTTTTTAACTTTTAGGTACGGAACCCTAAAAATGTAGTAGCCTGTAGTGGAAATGTAGCAACAGTTCTCCAAAACTTATCAATACTAGTAACGATATACCGTATCATCTGACCGTTCATATATATCTCCAAGATGTAGGGCAGTACCGTTTTATACCTAAGGTAATCAGGCGTTATAATATGACTAATGATAATTATTCAGACCTAATTGTGGCCGGTACAGAATCGTTTAGATAACCTGAACTAACAACAAACGCGATAACTGGACAGTATTTTATTTAACGACCTAGTTCATTATTAAGAAATAATATCGTAACTGCCATCTTTCTGCCATTTCATTGATGACCCTGTATATATTATCTAAATTATTTATTATCTTTACTTGATTTATACCTCCATTTTTTGCATGAGACTTCACAGACTAAAATCAAAACAGACTTTGTGCGTCTAAAAAGAAACCTGTTTTTGTTTACCAGATTTTACGGAACAAAGCAACTTGTCATTCTCGTAACATTATTTTGGACAATAATGTTAATGTATAATGACCATGTTATAACCAGTAGAGTTGCGAGACACACACTACTTTACTGATGACCTGAGCCAGTGATACGATAACACTGTGTGAAGATATAGCATGAAAACAAAGTGATAGTTACTTGATACACAATACACAACGATCGAGCTTCTTCTTTCAAAACAGTTCAATGCATATATCTTTGATAAATACGGAGTTATAACTAAACGAGACGGAATGGTCAGAGACCGAAGAAAAGATTTTGGAAAGGTCACCTAAAAACTATCCAAATAAATATTGTATTTATTTCACGGAAATATAATGATATCTGCATGCAGGAGGGCAAAGAAAACGTCACTTTGCTACAAAATAAAACAGATTGAGGCTCGCTTGCAAGTACGTTCATTAACCGCGGCCAGTGCGTCGGCGGCCGTATCATGAGAAGGAATACGCGACTTGGCAGAGCCAAGACCAAGCGGGAAATATATACAGAAAATCACAGACTCAGCGAAAAAAACAGTGAACGACTGTATCAAGGTCTCATCGACATAAATCAACACACAATATCGAAGATATCATAAAATATCTTGATATAACAGCAATAAAGAACCACCGAACTAACAGAAGAAAACGAACTCCTAAAACATTCAGTCTTGAATATATATCCTGAAATATTTTAACGCTCAATAAGTGAAGGAAATACCAATTATCAATCTTCAAGAACATATAGGAACTAGTCAGGTTTGCGTGTAAAGTGTAGTGAAGTGGAGATTCAAGTGAGTTCAAGAGACACGAAGTGAGATGCTGAAGTGGCTGATGCTGGGCTGGCTGGTGGCGACGAGCGTGGTGCGGCTCCCGGCGCCGGTGGTGCGGGTGTCCACCGGCCTGCTCCGCGGCAGGATCAGTGACAACGGCAAGTTCTACGAGTACCTCGGCATACCCTACGGCCTCGTCGATCACAGGAACAGGTTCCAGGTACGGAAAAAACCTTTGCTCTAATAAAAGTATACTGACGGACAAGCCATATAAAAAATGGCATCATCATTCTTGTTCGAATAAATTAAACGAGTCTCTTAGTTCCAGTACACAAAGACAGACTTAATTGAGCGAGACGTTATTTTACTGTTCGGTTTTAATTATAGAATAACATGAATAATATTATAATATCTTATTTATATTATAATATCTTGAATAAATAATGGAATGTATTTTTAATTAAATTCCATGTTTTTAAACGATATTGTCAATTCGTATAAGTATTTGTTAAAATAAGAAGTCATAAAAGTTACGATTAGCCAAGAAATTTGGTCCTCGAGGTTAACGTTCGGATACCTACTAGCTTTACTATACATGAACGTACGTCGTAAATTATTTATGTTAATTATTACCTACGTACAGATGTCAGGGCCTATGTCGACTTTGATTTGTATCCGGTTGTTTATCCACTTTATTTTTCCTTTGAATATATGTTACGTTATGAAGCTACCTTTAATATCACAGTCAGGGTTGCTAATTATATCTAAAACGTTTTAGAAGAAATGCATTTATAAAAAATAACTTGTCTTAAAAATATATATTGTCTATTATCCCACACGGATATACTTTATTTCTTGTTAAATAAAAATGGAATAACTTGAACACAATCAAGTAATTCAAGCAAGTAAATGTCAGAAAAATAAAAAATACAAACGCGATTTAAACATCACTGATATAAACTGCATGACTACAGATAATACTGAGATACGATTCCAAGTAAATATTTTTTTTTATTATGTAATTATCATTATCTTTGCCTTCTCTCACTAGGTGAAGTCAACACTGCACGTTTCAAATTTCACCTTCTCGACTGCCATCTTCCTTTTTCAGACAGCGCATTCAGGTTTTAACCGACTTCAAACAAGTTAAGACTAAAAATTGAAACCGATAAAATATAGGTAACCTTTAGCGAGATTTGTTCAGTATTCTCTCAAATGAAATCAGTCAATTTCTTCAAAGAATATATTCTACAGGTATACCCCTTAACTCCTCCCACTCTAATTCTATTTACTGTTTGAGACAGTACATGTGTGTACTCGTATCTTGATAAAACCGCTAAATTAACGCTTGACTAAATAAAACTTATTATTTTTTACCAAGTAATAGTTTCTCTGTGTACATATTGCAGGCGCCGCTGCCGCCCTCGCCGTGGCAGGGAGTGCTGAGTGCGCTGGACGAGAACACGTGGTGTCCGCAGCGGTTCTTTGTCGGCACCTTCGGCACCCCCGACTGCCTCAAGCTGAACGTGTTCGCCCCCGCGCGCCACCCCGCGCCCCGCCTGCCCGTCATGGTGTACATCCACGGCGGCTGCTTCTTCGGCGGCTCCGGCTCTCCCTTCCTCTACGGCGGAGACTACTTCGCCGAACACGGCGTCGTCTTCGTCAGCATCAACTACAGGCTCAGTGTCGAAGGATTCCTTTGTCTGGGCACTAGAGAAGCACCCGGCAACGCCGGCCTGAAAGACCAAATAGCGGCGCTAAAGTGGGTCAGAGATAACATCGGAGCGTTCGGAGGAGATCCAAACGACGTCACTCTGTTTGGTGAAAGCGCTGGAGCCGTCTCGACATCATTCATGATCCTTTCGAAAGCGGCTCGAGGCCTCTTCCACAAAGCAATACTGCAGAGTGGCTCCTCTCTGGCTCCCTGGGCCCTCCAACACGACCCCATCAAGACGGCCAGCATTTTAGCCAAAAATTTAGGATACAATACCAAAGACCCGAACGAAATTTACAGTATTTTATCTAATAAGACAGCTGAAGAACTGATACTCGCACTGAAAGAGCACGAGAAAAACTACTGCGTAGCTGACGACAGTATATTTGTGCCTTGCGTGGAGAAAGAGATCGAGGGCGTGGAGCCCATCGTGACGGAGTACCCCGCGGACATCATCATGTCCGGGAACTATACCAAAGTGCCGATGATCATCGGGTACACCGACAGCGAAGGCATTTTCTTCGTGTCGGCCGACTACGGCCGCAGCCTCAAGAACGATTCCGCAAACATCGACTCTTTGAAGGTTCTAAAGTGGGACTTGGACTTCCCGACCGAGCTCGAGCGAAACTTTACGGTGGAGAGTATTAGACGCCATTACTTCTCGTCGTATGAAGACGAAATGATAAGAAGTTTGGTGGATTTGTACTCCGACGTGCATTTTAAGTTCCCTTTGATCTTGGAGTCGGAGATGTACGCGAGGACGAGCGACCAGCCTATCTACTATTACCACTTCCAGTACAACGGCCTCAACAACATGCCCAAGTTCATCTCCGGGTTCGGGCTGAGCGACGGAGCGTCGCACGCGGACGAGCTCTTCTACTTGTTCAAGCCGCACGCCTTCCCGCTGCCGCTCGGCATCTTCGAAGTGGACATGATTGAAAAGATGGTGATGCTGTGGACCAACTTTGCCAAATACAGGTACTTTTAATTTACATATATTTAACCTAGACATTTAACCAGCAGGGCGAGTCACCAAATAGATTAACGACACTCTGGTCTAACAAGGAGCATAAACGAGTCATTTGTGCAGGGCTGGAATCGAACCAAGGGGGGTCGTCTGTTTGAAAAGCAAACGTTACTGGTACAATAACGGAAACTCTTTTAAGGGCTTATACTACGTGCTAAAAAAATAGTCAAAATTTGGTTTTCGTCTTTTGTCACGTGTCGAAAAATATATTTTTCAAAATGTTGAACAAAATTTACTTGTATTACTAAAGCCAACCTGCAAAGGTTTATGTAGTTGTCTCTGTATACGAACTTAATTAAATAAGTATTATGTTTGTTATGTGCCTGCCCTTGAAAACGTGCCCTTTACCAGTTTATACTCTGCCCTTACGGTGTCGGCTGCACCGACCGACCTCGCTCATTGCTACTCGATCTCTGCCGTAATGATCAGTGGAATTACAACTAAATTGATTTATAGCGGATTTATATAGACTGTTTGTTACTCACGACTTGACCCGTTTAATACAAGAAGCTTGTTGTACTGAGTTCAGCCGCTCTATAATAAGCCGAGTATTTAAAAAAACCTACCATCGGTAGTTTTTTTTTTTATTAAAAAAGCATTCTTGTGAAAGTACCTCAGTCACAAATTGAAACAAACCTTGCATTGTCTTATAATGTGTAAAATAGTTAGACAGTTAATCTTATCTTATACGGCGGCCGGCCCACAGCCATCCATCGTCTCTACCGCAAACGGCACAAACATGTACACACGTTAATAAATAATAAATGTAAATTAAAAATGTGGAAACTAGATAACAATTCGTGATGTCGGCCATCTTAGACTTGAAATTCACACAGACGTAGGTATGAAACTTGTAGCATTTTTGCGTCGGGGTTAGAACTTTGTAAAATACCATTAGAATTAAAAGTAACTGAATAAACTGATACCAGTCTCTGCTACCAGCGAATTCTCAGATATTTTGGACATGTTGCTCGAAGAAACCCTGATTGCCTCGAGAAGCTCGTGGTAGTTGACCAAGTTGACGGAAAAAGAGCACGAGGTCGCTCTCCTACCCGCTGTTCGGACCTCGTAAAGACGCTCACTGGCCTACCTATTGCCGAAGCTTTTAAGACCGCCGAGGACAGGAAACAGTGGAAGACCATCGTTAACCGAGTGATCGACACTCCGTATTAGACACGACCTTCAGTAATGAAGCTACGACTAAGAAGAAGAATAAACTGATATTAATAGAAGATATTTTCCCAAAAAGTACTCCATGAGTCACCCTTGACCGCCCAGTTATGGGTTAGTTTGGCAACACTCAGAGTTGGAGGCTTTAGTGTGCCCCTGACATGGTAACATTGAATACGTGTTTACGCCACAGTATCCGCTTACCAATTAGGCGAGTGACAACTTTATCCGAAATCAAACTGATCTTGACCTCTAGCTTCGAAACTTGAAAATGTTTTACTTCATTATGAATAATAGTAGGGGAGCCGAAAACGGGATTTTCGAAGTATCTCGAGCGCTAAACATTGAGAAGTAGGAGATAATTTATTGACTCAAGCGTTACTTTGCAGAAATCCGATGTTGATGAAAGAAAATCTGAAATATTTAGTATTCTTCCGCTGAGATTTCTGATTATCTTCTATATTGTATATGGTAGATACCTTAAATTTCTCTCAATTTCTCTCTAGTCTGTAGAAAAAAATTTAAAAAAAGTTGTATGGCAGAATTACTCCAAATTGTTCGGTTAATATTATGCAAATTATTGCCGTATTTAGAGTGTAGATTCAAAAATATCTGACCTTAACTTTATTTAAGAAAATAGAGAGAGTCATAAGAGAGTCCACATATAAATAATTGATACAAATAGAAATAAAAGAACATTTATTAATATTTATAAAAAATGTTCCTGGTGGCGACCCTTATCGGTGGCCGAGATAACAAGTCCCATACAGTTTTTCATCATAATAATATAATATCTTCTTTATAAACCAAAAGCACACGAGTAAGTACATTAGTAGTCCTCGGCTCCCCTACTATAAATAATACAGCTTTAATACAGTTTAGTATCGAGACGCAATTAGTAATAAATAAAGCCAATTAAACCCTGATCTACTCATATAATTACACAATTAACTAATAAAACAATAGATGCTGGAAGTAAAGACTTACTTGACATAATAATTACACGGCCTGCCGAGATCCTACAATATTTATTATAATGTTATAAAAGATTTTTTTCCTGTTATTGTTTTGTTCTATTTCTTGTGTTGCGCTAGCGCAGAGCGCTTATCCTGAATCGAGCAATACATACATGTATAATACAATTTTTGTATTCACAATCTTATTAGTGATTGTGTACATATTAATTACTAATCAACTTTTAAGAAGTATTTGAAAAGTAACAGATGTTTTTTTATTATGAAAGTTAATTCTTCAATAACCTTGAATTTATTTACGAAAATATCTATTGTACAGTCTTCTTCGTTTATGAGAGTGAGTATCTAAGTGGCCAAGCTCTAGTGTCTTGAGTTTTAAAGCCGCCCGCAGGCCTCTGACTAAGCTTATGGATGGTATAGTAGAACTACCCCTAATAGTGAAAATAACTAACGAATAATTACTAAAGCAATGTATCGTATCGTGTACGTGTTCAAAACTCCTAAAAAGTGTGATAACGTTTTAAAACGATTAAATTACAGAATAACCATTAACTGCACGGTGTTTAATCATAGATTTAAAAATCAACGTCCAAACATATTTTTTAACTAGCACATCGTCTTGGCTTCGCACGGGCTTTAAAATAATCTAAGTTGCAAACAGAAACAAAATAGCCTATGTTACTTAGGGATAATGTATCTTCCCAACGGTGAAAGATTTTTTCAAATCGGTCCTGTAGTCCGGAGCCTATCAAACAAACAAAAAATCTAACTTTTCCTCTTTACGAGTATATACGAGTATGTATATTGCTATAGATATAGATAACTTATTTTTTTTAACCCTTAAATGGATAATGTTGATTTTAAACAGCATACTAAAAATCACACATAAAATTGACCTTCATTTTTTTTTGGGCAATGAAGTTTATAAACAACACTCACATTATTGCAAAAAAAAAGTATAGTAAATTAATATCTAGATTTTTTTAACTAATATTTCCTAGACAGTGACATGTCTATTACACAAATATATTTTTTTTAAAACGTGAAATAAAAATCGACCTTTTAAGGGATTGGAAGCTAGATGTGTCATGTGTTCCGTATGTTGTCAGCGAGCCGACGCCAGCAGGGAGGCGGGTGCGCGGCGTGCGGTGGCGCGCCAGCCGCGAGTGGGACCCGCGCGCGCTGCAGCTGGACGCGCGGCCCGCCACCGCGCGCCTGTGGGCGCCGCGCGCGCGCGCCGTGGCCTTCTGGAACCGCACCTACAACGCCTACCGCCGCAGGACCTACGGCTTCAAGCACCCCACGCCCGCCTTTGAGGAGATCTCCATGAGATGATGCCTCGCCTTAAATCAACACTGGTGACGATTCAGCGGCACACACGACTAAACTAAATTTAAAGAAGCCCCGTCTCTTTTCATCTTAGGTGGCCAGAAAGAGACGGCACATTCTGCACCATAGTCAAAACAACTAAAATCACGTCAAATGTAGAAAATATAGGCGACTTTGGAGCGCACTCACTTGTATCACCTCTAAAACTGCCTGCACATTCCATAGTTGACGTGATTTTAGTTGTTTTGTCTGTGGTTCAGAACGTGCCGTCTCTTTCTGGCCACCTAAGATGAAAAGAGACGGGGCTTTTTTAAATTTAGTTTAGTCGTGTGTGCCGCTGAATCGCCTCCAACTTAATTTGTATATACTGTTTCCATAACCCATATACATGAAAAAACGATCACACGTTAAAAACGTTGAATAAAGTCCAAGGGTTTCGACGCAGTGGGTGTGATACTCGTTCCCAAAGACGCTCTGTATGCGTCGAAACCAAATGGCAATATGCAAAATTTTTAAGTGTGACAATTGTTTCGTACAAACTTATTTATTGATTCAGACGTTACGTTCCGGATATCTGTAATGGCTGAAAGAAAATCTAAAATATTGAATGTGTCAAAGTGGAAGTACATCAACAAAACTGTTTTAGATTTTCTACTTTATGATTTACGCAAATAATAGTAAAAAAAATCAAGAAGTTTATAATGACTACTATTAGGAAATTGTGAAAACTACGGGCTCTTATACTGCAATTCAATAAAGAAACATTTGAAAGTAGTAATTGGCTTCCTCTTGCTCGCACTCCATGGAAGTGAGAGGACAATCTTTAAGGCCCTCGCCTTACAAGGAGAAAATGTAGATATTACAGTTATTTTGTTATGAATCATAAATGGTAAAACATATTTTTAAATTGCGAGTAGCATAGAGCTCGTCTAAAAGAACCACCTTAAGAATATTTATATTGGTACCAATCCGACTCATCAATATAGAAAAAAAAAATATTAAAAAAAAATAGCTTTAGATTTTTTAAACCAGTTTTATTTATCAATCAAGTGTTACCAAAATAAGTATTAATATTCCTAAGAGTGGTTCTTTAGACGGCCTTTAAGCTTTTTTTCTATTTTAAATGGATGAGAATTGTGACGGGAGAAAAATTATGATTACTATTTTGATTTAATTTAATTTGATTTGTATATTAGTATACTAATAATTTTTAACATAATTTTTATTTCTATTGTATTTTATTGATATATGTTTTGAATTTTATGGATAATTCTGAAATAAATGAATTAATAATAATTGTATTATTAATAGTGAAAAATCTGTAAATTCAAGATTCTTGCTCTTATCTTCGCCATAAGCTATTTTTTCAATATTTAACCGGTTATTATTCATAACGAAAAACCTGCAAATATGTACATGATTTTGCCCATATCATCGACTTCAATGTCTCCGTAGCCACGAGTTATATTTTAATAGGGCAGAGTCAGGATGTCTGTGATTTGTGTTTGTGATATTAGGTAGCGGTGGCTTGGGGAATATTTGGATATACGAGTTTAAAATAAACTAAACGATAGTATTAAGTGTAGGTAGCTAGTTGATTTTATGAAAGACTTGTGAGTGGGAATTGTGCAATATTTATTTATTGTATCTTGGTGTTACGACTCGACTAATTGGCTGAAAGGTGACGTTACTTTTACACAATATACTGTTCATTCCTGTTCGTTGCATTTTTATTTGTTACAGAACCTTTGTTGCAAAATGATCGAATAAGAACTTTTTTGTTCTCTTACAGCTAGGCACTTGGCCTACAGATCGTCACACGAGTTAGAGCGAGACTCTGGCTTAAGGTCTAGCATGTCTAGTCTGGATTAACTGGCTTTCAAGAAGGCTGCCGGCAATGCTTGATGGTGACAGATTTCTCAATTTTTTCAACTAGGGTCTTTTCTAGCCTGGTGAATTCTGGAAAATATACCACCGTGCTAATGCTTACTTCTCGATGTTTTCCAAAATACGAAAAACCGTTTTATTGTATGGGAAACCCCCTTAATATTTTCATTTGTTCTTAAAGCGGCACGAGAAATACATAACTCATTAGAATTTTAGCTTTCTAACTATCTATATCTATATCATGGTTTCTGAGATACAGCCTGGTGACAGACAGACAGCGGCGGCTTAGTAATAGGGTCTCGTTCTTACTTTTTAACGAAACCTTAATATGTAGGTGCTTAGTCTAACACAAATATAAAATCAAATATCGTTAGATAATTATAAAATGCCTAATTTGCAGGGTCGCCGTAACACCGATGTTTGGTTAGGCCGAAGCCTTTCGATGTAGGTATGTAATTATTGAGGTAATCTCGCCGAATCTAATACGATTTAATGTTTTAATTAGACCCAGTGTTTGGTTTCAACTCGTTGCTGTATTTAATTAGGTGAAATGTTAGTATTTGAGTTCACAAATATATCTTTAGTCCATTCTCATTTGTTGAACATAGAACAAGCAGATATGTCCATATTTATTTTGTTGTACAAAGTAATAAGATGTTAACAACGTGTCGATTTGTTTAACAAGCAATATTAGAGGGCATGTAGATTGGTGTTCTTTGTAAATAACACCGAATTAAACAAAATATTTTTAAAATAGCAATTTTCGTGGAATAAATAATTCTACAAAACCACATCAATAATAATAAACCATCCCAGTTATTCTGTGACCTTTTTTCTAGTGAAATTTACTGGGCTGTTAAGTGCGATTACTTAAGTTCTGTACTTCAAATCTCAGGGTGTCAATGCGGCTGTACTGGTCCAGCGTGAGGCTTACCACTAGTCTAGAGACCTGTGCCTGTCCCTTTTTCCATAAAAATACTTATTGCATAAAAAAATCATTTGTGTCAGATTCATACGTTATCGATCCCAGTGAGACAACATAACGCCTGCACATACCTAATAGTTAACCTTCTTTATAATAATAATAATTTTAAATCTTTATAATCAGACACAAAGTCCATGGAGTACAATTTTCATATACGATGTTCAGAAAAAAATATTAAAAAAAAACTATCAAAATTAACGAAGCATACATTTAGCTTGACAACACAACAGCAAAAATAAATTAATGTATATGAAAGAACTTAAGGTACTAATTTTGTAATCCAAAGTTTCATAAATGGGCTTTGTGTACGCAGGAACCAGAATCCTGCATTCTCTATTCACACGAAAGACAAACTCCGAGTGAGCAATTCTCAACGCTATAGTTTATTTTAACGAGCACTCGTAACGGTTAAAACTAGACAAGTACACAATGTGAAAAACCACAAGCGCCGCCCAGCGAGCGCCAGATCTCGCGAGGTAAGCGCATTCTGTGTGTTAGGGAACCAGGGAACTACACGCATAAACACCCCCCCACCCCTGCGAGCTGCTGGACAGACCCATTACTACTATAGTTAAGTTTATAAACTTTTTTTGACGTGACAACGTCTTAAATTAGGTTGCGGCTGGGAGTCACTTATGAAAAAGTGTAACGCCCGGTAACGTTACGATGAGTCACCGAACGAGAGAGAGGCCCGCAGAATGCCTTGCGTCTCTCTCCCACTCAACTATGATCGTTGTCACGTAAAATCTTCGCCCGTAAAACCGACTTTACAGGCAACCATTTTTTAGTTTTATAAAAAAAAATAACTGGCCAGTGAAGACGCATCTATTCAGCTGGCTGAGTCTGAAAACAAGACCAATAATGTCAGACCTCTGACTCGCCAGAGTATGGTATCTTTGTAACAGTTGAGACTAAGAATGGAGTCCATTCTTACTATAAATGGCATCAATTGCGAATGGCTTTTTTTGAGACTGCTGCAGAGTTGAAGTTCCAAAGTTTCGTACCACACCGTTTTGCGTCAAACTAAAGGTTAACGAATCATAAATAATAGTTTTAAAAAAAACTAAAAAACACGCTTTTTATAGAACCGAACCGAACTAAAAAATAGAAAATATTTTTAAATGAATTTAAAAAGAAAATAGTGTTAAAAATTTCAATGAATATAAATGAATAATAGTGTAAATAAAAAATAAATTATTTTATTTTAAAAAAAGCGTGGTGCATTGTGTCAATGACTATAGATATTTTATTGACAGATATGAGTAGAGTGATTATCATGTCGATAATGTCTCAAAAAGCACCCCACGTGATAAAGCGTGTAATTACAAAAATTGTTAGGACAGCGAAGCTTTTGAACTCTCTGTTTCACAATTTAAACTGGTCCCTGTTTCCTGAGAAGTATCATTAGGAGGTCAACAAAAGTAGAGTAGAAGGGTATTTTCGAGGTAAGTAACACCGTAAACTTCAGCGTGGCTTTCCATCAGCCGAGCTGGTAGGCAAACGCAAAACAATGGTAAAAAAATAAAAGAGAGTAACCCGCCAGGAGACCTGTGTTCGTAGGCGCTAACGCCCACGTGATCCACCATTCTATGAGGTCAGTACGAGAAATATTCAGAATGAAGTCCAGGGCCCGAACGAAAAAAAGTTATCTTAACACTGGACTAAACTCTTTTTCTTCCAGATTTAAGGAGGTAAATAAAGCTATTTATTTATAATTATTTGAATTAAATATTTATATAACATATTTTGTGGAGCCTAGCTTTTCAAGTCAAGCAAATGTACATCGGAGTGGCACCGATGCCTTAGTATAGCTGATATACATACATATGTATGAATGAGGATAGGAAAGTACCGATATAAAGTCTGGGATGTATCCTGTAAATAAAACCTAATACGTAGAATCATTGAAACAAGTTTTAGTTAGTAATAAAATCATCCAGTGCCTCCTCACTAGCCCGTTACCGCGGCGCGGCTCGCGGCGGCGATTGCCCTTACAACTTGCTCTAAATTAATTTCCGCGAGTACTCGAGAAACTTTCAAGTTTTCAGCCATCACTGTTTATGTTCGCGGGACTTCCGACTTCCACTTCTAAGTGAGTTCATATTTCTGTTAACTTATCTTTGCTCGAAGTTTCCAGAAAGATTCTGCATTGAAACAAAGAGACATCATAGTAGCTACATAGTTCTATTTTTGGTAGGCGTTATTTTTAAAAAGCACTATGAAATTTGGAAAAGAGTATATACTCAGTATCGACATACATTACATGTTCTTTTTTTGCCTATGATACCGATATACTTTTGGTAGGAAACTTAGAAAAACTAATTTAAGGAGATTTAACATTCAAACCATTGCATACTAAAGGCTACTTTAACCTTGATGTAATACTAGATAAAAGAGCAAAAGAAAGGTGGTCCAAAGTTGATTACCAAAAATAAAATTTCCTCACAAGAAAAATAACCACAACAAAAACTATCTCCGTATGAAAACAAAAGCAGTAACGCCAACGACAATTCATTTTATGGAGGTAATTAAGCGCAAGTCGTCGCGAAGCACCCGGCACGGCTCCGGGGCCGGCCGGCGCCGGACCGGCCGGGACAGTTGTTAATCCGGGTAATAAAGAAAAATACCCGGGAAGCGGCGGCTAATTGTTATAAACTGGGCAAACATGCAAATTGGACGAGCGACGGACTTCCTCCGGTTTTAATTCCGAACTTATCTCGTAAAGGGGCGAACACACGGCGCGGATCATCGCCCGGACTGGCGAGTGGCTACTCTGCTTTACGTGCATTGTAGACCTTACCTCTCCGAGATAGAGACTGCTAGGAAGGTCGTTTAATTGGCACTTCATTACCATATCGCTACTTAAATCCTATAAAACGGGCTATCAAAATGCTGGCTGTTCACAGGTACCTCTCTACCTGTGCAGTTAATTCCCAGCACTTGGGCAATATATACCAAGTAGGTAAGTCACTTAAATTAACAGGTGAATCCTCTCGTTACTGTAAATATCTAGCACTCAAACTTATTTCATAACCTTGAGACTTTGCAGAGTTATTATGTGACACCAAAAATATCGAGTTCATTCCGTTCATAGTAGTTACTCGTACATGGGTCCACATTATAGGTGCTTTTATGCCTATATTGGTTAGGTGGTAGGTTTATTCAGCCAATTACTTGAGATGGTACGTAATCCTGCATGAGCGAGCCCAACTCGCACCTGGCCAATTTTTATTGTCTTCTTTTAATATAATTCGTTTATTTCAAGAAACAAAAACTCATAAATACATAATAATCAAATCTAACAATTTTCTTAATTAGATGAAAAGAAAATTATATTTTTTTCAAACATGCAAATTGCATAGGTATGTATAAATTCTTAAATTAATACGTTTCTGATTTCGGCCTACTGTAGAATACGTAGAAACGTTACGTTCTGAACCATTATTACCCTTCCTTATAATACGTTGATTAATGGATAAAACTTGAATTCATGACAAATTTGCAAGCTGTATTTTTATGTAGTTTGTGTAACAGGTTAATAAACAAAATACTTGTAAAACAGAATGCACTTGACCCCTGCACTCATCTGCTCCCTCCATGGGAAACATTCTCCAAGAATCGGGTCTAGATCAAACCTGTAAGCTCAAACCACATTGCGTCATTTGCGCAAGAGTACCGCAGACTGTTACAACATCAACTCAGCTGTATCTTAGTATCAAATACAAACTATAAGCCAGTAGCCCCGCAGTTGCCACAGCAAACATACTGTTTATTTTGTTCATCAATTCGCGTATACTGTGCAATATAGGTACACAAGTAAACATTAACTTACATTGGGAAAAGTCTTATGTGAGCGCGATGTAAAAGTTACTTTACTAATGCCCATTGGTAGTGGCTGATTTTTGAGAGTAATCTATTTCCTAGTTGAAGAAACGATGTAAAAAATTTCCTTAAGCTTTAAACTATGTGCCAATGCATTAACTAATTGGTTCAAAATGTGGATAAGAACTACTCTGTTAGTACTATTGATATTGGACTGTGGATTCGGCATTTTCACGCCAGTAGTTAAAGTGCGTGAGGGAAAGCTGAGAGGTTTGCGGAGTGTGTCCGGACAAAATAGATACTATGGCATCCCGTATGCAGTCAGCAAAAGATTTCAAGTAAGTGAAGATTAATATTCTTATCATTATATTAACAATCCGTTGTAAAAAGACGAATATGAGTAAATGCTCAAAGGTTTATTTTTAACCCGAACCGAAAGCGCAGAATTAATCGAAGTCAACAAACTTCCATAAGATATCATACAAAGAAATTCCAATATGTATTTCGTTCTATACGCACGCGGCACGGCGCTTTCAGCTCGAGCTAATGTGCAATTAACCTTTAGACTTTACAAACCTAACTGTGAAGGTGTTAAAAAATTATACCTACATTTTTTTTCCAGCCACCACAGCCTCCGCTGAAGTGGGATGGCATATTGAACGCGGCGAACCGCTTCACATCTTGCGCCCAGACGGTCTCCTTCCTAGAGATGGGGTCGGAGGAGTGCCTCCAGCTGGACGTGTTCGCGCCAGCAGCCGCCGGGCCCGGCGCGCGCCTGCCCGTGCTCGTCTGGATCCACGGTGGCGGCTACTACTACGGCAGCAAGTGGCACTACGACCCCGAGTTCCTCGTTCAAAGGAACGTCGTGGTAGTCACCATCAACTACCGCCTCGGAGTGTTCGGCTTCCTCTGCCTCGACGGCATCTCTAACCTCGGCCTCAAAGATCAAGTCGCAGCTTTAAAGTGGATCCGGAAGAACATCGCCGCGTTCGGCGGAGACCCTGACAACGTCACACTATCGGGCCAGAGCGCCGGAGCGGCGGCCGCGGCCATGCACATGCTGTCCAGATCCAGCGCCGGTATGTTTCACAAGCTGATATTACTGAGCGGCACGCCGTTCGCTCCCTGGGCGTTCAACATAGAACACGACGAGGCGGCCATGCGAGACGCTCGTAAAATCAGAGACGCGTCGAATGACGAGAGCGTATTAGACATATTCGCGACGGCGACCATGAAAGAGATCCTAAACGCGACCAGGGACACCTCAATCAACCCGAGGCGCTTTAAGTACGCTCCCTGCATCGATGCCAATTTTACTGCGGCATTTTTTCACGACACGCCTTACGGCGCGATAACTTCGGGCGAGTTTAATAAAGTGCCGATAATATCAGGCTTCACGAGTGCGGAGGGGATGCTGTTCTATGGGCTGCATGACGATAAAACTCTCCGGGAATGGGACGAGAATTTTGTCGAGAGACTCCCTGCCGTGTTCGCGTGTGAGGCGGACCGAGCGAGGATAGGCGAGGAGCTGAGAGCGCACTACTTCGCCGGGGGCAGGATCAGCGCGGCGGCGGAGCGAGGCGTCGTGGACTTTTACTCGGACTGGATCGCGTACTCCACTGCCGAGGGGTTCGCCAGCCTGCTGACCAGGTTCTCCGACCGCCCGCTCTACCAGTACATATTCTCTTACGAGGGCGGGCGCAACTTCGCCACGAGGCTGTTCTTCCGCGGGCACGAGGTGCGCGGCGCCTCGCACTCCGACGACATATTCTACATGTTCAAGCCCGGCGGACTGAGCACGCCGCTCTCCGCACGCGATCAGCTGTTCATTGGCCGCCTCGCCGCCATCTTCACAGACTTCATGAAGTTCGGGTAAGTCGGTAACAGTAAACAAGATTAACCCGAACCAACTTTAATCTCGCTCGCCAAATTGCTTGGTTTGCGTGTGGTTATTTAGGCTGCAAAATAAATATCGTAGCTGGATGGGCGATCTATAAACGGCTTGTTGATCCCGGGGGAGGCTTACACGGAAATTCCTTCAAAAAGGTTTTGAGGCCATAGACCTGGTAAATATACATAGTCGTACCTACATCTGCCTATTCGCTAATAGAATACTCATAACAATAAGACTACTTAGGAGTCCCATATGTTATCGGGACTCGAGATTAAAAAACCCCTTTTGTATAATCATCATCATCCACAGCCGGTTCTCTCCCACTCCCCTTTTGTATTTACGAAGGAGAAAATCTCAGATATTTAGTGTACGAGTATTTCCGCTGCAGTCATATATATTATTATTAAATTTATATCTTTGTACCAAATTTACTTGTGTGCAATTTGATTTTGAAAGTAGACCACTTGTAGTTAATAATAAACATAGTTGCTTCGAAACCTCAAATAGAAGGAAAATTGAAGCATCATATAGAAAAGACAAACTTGTACTTCCAAATTGTAGGCTACAACTAAGTAAACAAAATGTATACTGCATGGCTATTAGTATCTATAATAAACTACCTGAGGCACTCAAGAAGCTACCATTTCGTGCATTTAAAAAAGAATTAAATGACTATTTATTAAAAAAATGTTATTATGATTTGGATAATTATATGAAATTTAAAAGCTAATTGTATTTATAATTTGAAATTAAAATTTAACTGATGTACATTATTATATATATTTTTTTCATAATGACATTCTAAAAAAACAATTGATAACTCTTTGTAAATACTATAACTTTGACATTATATAAAACCGTGACATATTATTAGTATTGACATTTTTTGATATTGTATACTTATAATTAATCTTTTGACATTTCTTTTAAATATTATAGCTTAGCTGTAAATTATAGTGGAGTGAAATTAACTTATAAATTTACTAATTAATTGACTTTTTGCACACCGCATATGCGGTAGCCTACAAGGGACATTTTAAATTATTTACCATGTTTTTATATTACCTGTGGCTACGCAAATAAAATAATTTCATTTCAAAAAAATTATTTCATTTAAAAAAAAAAAATCATTTCATTTCACTTGTAGTAATATTAGACTGTGTAAACTGTTATCGTAAGGCATATTATATATTTACACGAAACAAACGGTCACACTTACTTAAAAAACGTTGGATATACGTCCAACGGGTTTCATGAGCGTCATCATCGGGAACGAGCTGCACACGGACTGTCACTTAAAAAACGTTGGACGTATATCCAACGTTTTTTAAGTAAGTGTGACCGTTTGTTTCGTGTAAATATTAGACGATGTCATTTCCAGCGAGCCGAGCCCGGCGCCCAGGCAGCGCGGGGTGCGCGGGGTGCGGGGGGTGCAGTGGGCGCGCACGACGGCCAACAGGTCGCGGGCGCTGCAGCTGGGCGGGCGGCTGGAGCTGGTGGCGGGCGGCGGCCGCGCGCGCCTCATGCGGGACCTGCTGTGCCGGCACGGCGCGCCCGGGTACGTGCCCTGCGCACCCACCGCCACCTGCGCTGCCACGGGGCAAGCCTGAACCCCGCTCCACTAGGTACATACTACGTTTGTTGACAACATGTAGTCACAAGTCATTATATACCTAATACCTATTAATATTAATGTGGTTATAATGTCGATCGTTGGAGGACTTGTCATTGACATTTGGTCTCGACTTTTGTGAATTACAATGAAGGAAACTTCAATAATTTAAATACATATTATACTATACACATAATACTATACTATACACATACACTATACACATTATACTACATATTATACTTAAATAAATTTTTGTAACTATTATTTGTAATAATATAAGATTATTGCCAACATATAGATACAAGTCATTATATTATTGCTAGAACTCTTAACAATATGGATAGTCTGAGCACTTGAGTGTGTTCAAAATATTTTATCAAGACAGCTCTGTGTTACAATGAAGTAAACTTACAATTTTAACAGTTATTTATACTATTATTTATTTCTTGTAAAATATGAACCTAAGCATTAACCGTAGCAGTAAACTTTAAGGACAAGGTATGATGATGATGAGAAGTAGGTAAACGTTGCTTAGAAGGTAAATATATGTCACGAAGCCGGTTACCATGAAGACTCGTTGAATTTATGACCTAATATATTTTAGACTTTCATCATGTATACGACATATCTAGCCATCTTATAGATTGACATATCCATAGGTAGTTTAATCCAATGTCATTTGGCAAGAACGACATTGACTCGAGATACAGTTTTCGTAACAGCACATTTTGATGATTTATTAATAGACTAATTCATTCAAATCTATCAGCGAGACTAATTAAAAGAATCGTTTTAAAAGTGGCATTCGTTCTGTATATACATGTGGCGGTAAATTATGCAGAGAGCGCACGGTAAACCAAATTAGGTACGTGAGGTCAGAGTGCAAGCTCGCCGGACTCGCGGCACGTGCCCCACAAGCTGCTTGATAAGGAAATAATGCGCTTGGCGCCCCGCGGCGGCCGGACTTGCGAGATATGCTTCAGTACACAAACAATACCCGTCAATACTCTCAAACATGCTCCCGGCTTCCACTCGGAATGAAATAAACTACAAATCTGCGCGGCTCCGGGCAAACACCGGCGTTATATATATGCAGATCAAATATTAAAATGGAGCCACAAGATGATCCGAGAACGCAAAGAGAGCGGCATAGAGCTGGATGATATTTGATATGGCACTCTCGGGTATATTCTTCAGTAGTGGTGCAGAGGCAGAGGTCTCGAAATGCCAACTGTGAAAGTAATCGACGTTCGTGAATGATAAGATTATATTATGTATACATACATAGTACATAATGGGTGCAAGCCGGGGCTCATGCCTCGGGCGGCAAGTTCAGGGGCGGCAGAATACACATTCGGTCTTTTTAACCTTTTAATCCCACTTTCGTTATCGGTTAAAATGTGAGTATTTTTCGAAAGCACGAAGCTGATATCTTCCTATGTGTTAATCACATAGGTAAAAATAAATCTACAGTAGAACGAGGCCCATATTTTTTTACTTTAGTTACTAGTTATTATTCTGTGCTTTAGCCTTAAATAATGAAGATTCGGAGCCGGTAGATAGATATAGTATGTAACCTCTTGCTAACCTGTGATCAGTGCACAAGTGGACTTTAAACATTGACATTGAACAATGGACATTTTATGAACTGTTAAAAATTAAATTTCAACTTAGTGTGATATAGGTACATCAGCATATTGCTGCTCGCCTATAAATCAAATAAATAAATATTATTTAGAGTTTAGACTACAACTAGGTTTATAAATTGATATTATATACAAAACCATTTGATAGACCTTTTGACCCAGGTACCCATCTCCACAATTCTGCAAGTTCCGAGTCTCGTCACCGTGCACAAGCTGGCAGTATGAGAGTTCGTATCTCGGTGGCGGCGGCCGGCCGGCGCCCGGGGCGGTGCAGTGCTGGCATCTCGCAGAATAAATATTCAATGTTTTCATTCAATTTCTCGCGGCCGCCGGACCCGCGCCGCCATATCGCGCTGTTTGAAGAACGCCCGCAATCTACTTTTACAGAACTTCTACTCGATTTCAAAGAAATACTGGCTTAGTTTGATACTCCCACTGCTATGCAGAATTGATTTTCAGCAGAAACGCAGAAATATATCAAATAGATATTTTTTTAGGAACAGCAACGTCAAGCTTTTGAATTTGGTATGTACCAGTAGCTACAGTTCTTTATAACCAGACTTCGAGGGTTGCTAACGTATCAGTAGATCTGAATTATTTTGTCTAAGAAAAGTAATGTTAAAATCACGAAACTAGACACTTTTCCTACAAGTATAGTACGAGTACATTTGTTGAACCTCGGTTAGTGGTCACAGTTAACACGGGTTCAATAGCTACAGTGAATGAGTAGCCGTCCGGTGCGTATCTCCGCGGACAGTGGGTGATTACCGAAAGGAAATATTACTCGAGCCCTAATTAAATTTCCCCGCCCTTCGGATTTTTCCGATTTTATCAGAACCGATCCGCGACATAAATTAATGGGAACGATTGGATTGCGCGCAGGGCCCACATAAAGGGCGCAAATCGCTCCCCTTTGCAATTTATTGAATTTGTTCGCCGATAATTTTTTAACAATTATCATAATTTTTCAATGATTCGTTATCTGCTGGCGCCATTACAGTCGCGATATTTCAAATAATTTCCGGATTTTTCAATGAGGCTGACGTAATTTCGGAAGGCGCACCGTGGAAATGAGAGTGGGGAAATTTACGATGGGGGTTTAGGTACGTATCACACTCGTAAATAAAGATATCCCTCGCTCCCCGAGCGCTGTATACCTAGATACATAGATATATGCATGTCTACCTACATACATATATATCCATATTAAGTTAATAGATTTCAGTAGAAATACAAATTGTTTATGATGGTAGCACCAAAAATTACACGTTATTTAATTATTTATCAATAGTGTTCGATACAATAAGAGTGGACTGTATGCAAGTTCTGATTCTCACAAGGAAATTGCGAAACTTAGATAGGATCACGAACCTTTCATCCACGACGCCACTCCCCGGGACAACTCCTCGCGTCTGGCGGCAGCTCGGTGGGTAACGATCGTCAAGCTCCTTGTTGAAATGCAGAACAGTATTGACTGTGCACGGTACAGTAAATATCCTTTGTCGGTGAAGCGACGCGCGACACGATTTAGGATATATTAAAGAGTAACTCTGTACTACGGCGCGGCGATGAGAAGCGTGGGTTGTCTCCCATACGATTCCAGAGTCACTGCCTCAGGCCGCGACGCGCGGACTGCAGGTTTTGTAGTTCTACCCTCATTTCACAATAATACCTTTATGAGAATCGAACAAATAGACTCATTAAGATTCAATAATTAACGGTAAATTTTAAATGTCTATTACTTAAAAGCTACACCCAAGTTTTGTCTTAAAGCTCGCGGCGGTAAACAGTGCAAAAAGAAACCAGTGGTTTTTGTTTAGTCAAACATATAGTTAACTATTTTGCTGCACAACACTGGCAGTAGTGTTTGTCCAATGTCTTAATCAACAAGAGATTTGATCGGACTTCTAGTACTTTAAACATTTACCAACTAGAAACTATGCTACTACTGCTGCGTGATTATCAATCTTTTGAACAAGAAGAATAGGCTCACGTTTGACCGCAGCTTACCTGATATTAAGTTTTACGCTCTGCGATATAACACGCTTGCCTAGAAGACAACCATCCTATATCACTATCCATGTAGAACAATTAAAGTTAATTTGATATTTATGTAACTCACTCTTCAAAAGCATATTAACCGTTTGATTAGATTTCACCTCATACATTATCACTTAGCGTGGTGTAATTCTAGTGCTCTCTTGGCTAGTTACCACCCTCAAGATAAAATCAGTCGTCAAGTACCTAACGGAGTGTTCCGCCAGCCTCCTTGAGAGACAGTATTTTCCTCATATATTTTCATATAATAAGTATATACAAACGGTTAATGTACAAGGGACAGTCGGCATTTTATGGGGATGTTTCTAGCTCGGTCGTTGACGTACTTATAATAAAATGTCAAAAAAGAACACTATTGTCTGATTTCATCGGTCTGAAATCGCATCTCTTTTTTGTTATGAAATATCTGAATTAGATTTTTATGGAAATCTGATGAATGAGTTATATTATTTATCGGTATATTATTATACTCTGAATAGGTCAGGGCTTGACCACAATTCACCTCATGCTAAGTGACATTGAGGTCTACGGTTAAACGGGCTTACCTAGAAGGAACTATCAAATAATTTATTTTCCAGTCAACCATATACTAAAATTTATTTAATTCTACCGTTGGCAAGTATTGCAGTCAAGCGCAAACCTGTACGTAATCTTATCATTATCAGTATATAGCGACGACCTCGTTAGCGTAATGGTTACCATGCCGGACTGCCAATCAGAAGGCTCTGAGTTCGATTCGCGACACGACCAACATCTTTGTGCTAAACTAAATTGGTTGGCTGTGGGTCTGGGTGTTAAATAGGTATCTTTATAATGTATGTTTGTATGTAGTTTGTATATCAGTTTAATACAAACTAGGAAAGGGTTTAGTACAAGACTAACCAGCCGTGTGTGAGAAAAAATAAATAAATAAATAATGGTTTGTAATTGAAACGCGAGATGGCCGTTTAAACACAATATATTATTAAAAAAGAAAACAATACAATATACGAACAATATTGTAGATCATTTACAACATGGTGTGGGCGCGGCCGGCGCCTGCTGGCTGTGTCCACAACACTACTCCCAGTCGACACTTACTCTATATACATACACTGGATAAATCTCTAAAATAATAATTTTGTTTGTGACATCACTAATTTGAATTCATATGACATTATTAATATTTTTACTTATTCCAGTCTGTTTAATGTGTTCTTTTTTCTCTTTAAACTAGTGTTGTTTGTATAATTTGTAAAATTGTATCCTTTTAATCGCATGCCGAAAGGTTAAGAATATGGCGCACTCAAATTGTTATAAATGTTATCTTATTGTATTACCTATGTTCTGCAACAATAAATAAATTTGAATTTGGAAACTTGTATTTTTTAAATTAATTTACAAGTAATAAATTATTTTTCAATAACGCGATACCTTTGAAGGACGGCTTCAGTACATCTAGATAAATAACTGTTCAACAACTATTAGAAATTCTGGAAACAAATCAGCTGTTCCAGACAAAACCTTTGTTGACGCACTGCAAATGTAAAGAGAAGCGAATTTTTTATTTGTGAATTTCCAAAAGTCTCAGACACAACATTGTCAATCTAGATGTACTGAAGCCGCCCTTTAAATGTTTTTGCGTTAGTTGCCATTAGCCCTGGGTACATTGGAAATACAATAAAGACATAGCGAGAAGAAAGTCTTAAGAAAAATATGTTTTCGAGAAGTTGTCTTAAGTGAAAAGGAAAGTACTTGAAAACTTAAAAAAAGGCAGTTGGTTTGAATGCCCAGTAAAGGAGCTGTAAGAAAGAGCCGTGGCGGATTGACCGACAGACACCGAGGGCGGCAAATTTGGAAACACGATTCTTTAAAATGGGGTAATTATAGATTATATTAAAGACTAGTCGATAGGACGGGGGATCCCCGTTCTCGATCGTACTTGGTGCAGAGGATAGCCATTGCAATTCAGCGTGGAAACGCAGCCAGTGTTATGGGCACCTTTGCACCAGGTACGATCATGGGCGGGTTTTCCTAACTTTAAATGTTTTTGACATGAAAATTTTGACATGTAATTGTATAATGGGGTAATTATTTAAAAGAATAATGTAAGTGTCTACTGGTAGCACTGCAGACGTCGGCCCCGCGCCGGCGTACACAGCGCCCGACTCACACGCACACGGCATATAACGCGACATAATGAAGTATTAGAAAGCAGATTGACAGCGCACGACAGGAAAACTTTGACTTGTAACTTTGGTGTTATCAATAAATGATTTGTATTTGTATAAAACCCGAATCGAAACAGTTTTCCTTTTTCTAGTTAATAAAATCTTATATATAAAATTTCCGTGTCACAGTGTTTGTTACCGTACTCCTCCGAAACGGCTTGACCGATTTTTTCCAAATTTTATATACGTATTCAGTAGGTCTGAGAATCGGCTACTGTATATTTAGAAATAATTATTAAGACAAAACAACGTTTGCCGCCGGGTCAGCTAGTTACATATAAAATGCTTTTAAACAATTTGAAACAATATACCAGCCTAATTGTCACCAACCAGTTGTATATTGATTCTTTCTAATACTTTTATTTACTCATGTTGTAAACATCATTAGGAAAATGATCTAGTTTTGATCAAGGTAAATTATTTTAATTTGGTTATTGTTTTTATTTGTTTCTGTTTTATGACATAAATAAATATATGATAATTGGTATTATTATAAGGATACACATTTTATAAGCAATGTGCTATTTTTGGAGAAATTATCGAACTTAGGTACTACAATTTTTAATGTTTAAAAATAAAACATTACAAATTGTAGATCTAGGTCAGATATATTCTACAAAAATATGAATAATTACGATCATAACCCAAAAATACTGGCAAGAAAATACATTAAATAATCATGTATACCCACGAGCAATGTATAGCTACAGTTAGCTATTTAGTAGTTAACATAAAACAAGCTAAAAAACTGTTAACAAATTGACTTTTCCCGTTCACCGCTATCAATCTGCTTTACATGTTTTCTCTTTTGCATAACTACATAAGTGCGAGCGAGACGGAACAATCATTCTAATGTCTTCTTTACTGTCGCGAGTAATACCTCATATCAAGCTCGGGACTTCGGCCTGAGTTGTACACATTTATTTATATTACAATCTCATCTATCACTACCCTATTCATCCTGCCTCGCATATACAAATGCGCACAACCTGACACCATTCTCTCTTATTATAATACATGTTATATACAACATGAACCAAAGCGCGAATCATCGTTTTGGCGATTACATACTATGTAAAAAATCATCAAAATTTGTAAAAGAAATCGCTCTAGCTCTATATAAACATTATTTGAAATGAATAACCCTCCGTGTGCGCGGTCGGGTAGCGGGGCGCGGCGACCACTTACTCTATCATATATGCCTAGACTAAACTAACGCGTTCAGCTCGCATTCGCTATACGAACTTGCAGGTGACGTCATACCTGTGCGGCCTCTGATTGGTCGGCCGCCGCGGACGAGCAGGACGCGCTAGTTTGGCCGACGCTTCAGTATATCTATGTATAATAACGCGACAGATGCAGTACACAGTCATCACTTCACATCACTATAGCTACATTCGATTTAAAACTCTTCACAACGTCTTTTTCGTTGGCTTCGGCCCGGAGCACACTATATGATAAATATTTATATATCTCTATATGTCTATTACTCACACACTTTGTTTAGTGAATATACTCGGCGAGGGCGGCGGTCAGCTGGGCGGTGTCTACTGTGGAGCGTACAGGTGGTACAAATCAGGGGAGTTTAACATGATATACCGAGAGAGAAATATCCATAATTATTCTTAATTTAGAACAAAGTGTTATAACATTGTCCGGTATAGTTGGAGCTCGCCCCGCCGAGTCGTTCTCTCGCAAGCGGCAAGCGATGTAACGTCTATATACAGCCTCGCGCTAAGGCAACAATGTGCGTAGTCCCGGCACCGTCCGACGGAAACTGATCTTTATTTACATATGTACGGCGGTCCGTTTCAGTTCGACACTCGTGCCGCAACTCTAATATTTTGTACACAAGCGGGATCTTGGACCTCGAGCGGTCGATCAATATTTTCTGTTTATCTCTTCGAGGGAGCTGGCAGTAGTCGATTAGTTTCAGTATATTATCGCAGACACGTCCGTTCTTGACTCGTGCGTTGAAGACGGACGAATGATAAAATGGAGAATCTCGTAATGTTCATTACAGGGTAGACATTGTTGATACAGGCTTCAACTTTCCGTCTCTGTCTCTCTGTCTGTGTTCATTGTCAAGAATGTCAATGATTGTATCCAGGGTGGTAAGAGTGAGCGTGTTAGCGGGACGAGGTGTGCGGGCCGTAGCGGCGCGGGTGCCTGCGTGCGCGTGCGCGTGCGCGTGCGCGGGCGCGCGGCGCGGGTCAGCGGCGCAGCAAGGCGGGCAGGTCGGCGAAGGCGCACGAGCCGAGCCCCACGCGCGCCATGCGCGCCAGCAGCGCGCGCGAGTGCGACACGCACGCCTCCACCGGGGACATCCAGGACATGCCCGCGCTCTCTGCAACACACACTACAACTTACTATAACTAGTCTAGTCAACAAGTTCAAAAACGTGTTAAATAGACGTAAAGCTCCTAAAAATATGTGCCATAGCTCATTCGACTCGGAATGACGTCTAGAAAAATGTTTTTAATATTATTCATAAAAAAAAAATAACGCTGAAAATTAAGGGCGTTACGGCATAGGCGCGTCGCCTAAAAAGCCGATATATCACCTAAAATATATATTTTTTTATATTAAATAACAATTTCAAAAATTAAATAAATTATAGTGTAATCTAGACACTTGAACGAAAACAACCTCGGTGAAAAATATTTTTTTTTGTCCATTTTTCAAAAAGTTACACCATTGTTAATTAAGGTTGTTCGCTAGCATGCTGCAAGTGCTTATATGCCGCTAGATGGCGTTAAATAGGTATAAGTTAGTTATATTCATCCCAGCAGCCCAAGTAATTTCTTTTGTAACTTCAGAATCGGTTCGCGAAATCTACTGTTAATGTATTATTTTTAAGGCTCATCACAAAACAACATATATTAAGCGTTAATAGCAAAAATTTACAAAAAGCCATATAAAACCCATATCTACTATCATCTATTCTGTGACGATGCGGCTACACTCACACTAGCATTGACAATTTTTTTTTGTCACTTGAACTTCAGCATATTTGAATATGGATGCCAATTTCGAACGCTCAATTGTCGATTATATTAGCTCGTTCGTAGAGGAAGCATTTTTGGAACATGAAATATTTTTATGATTTGAATTGACCATGGTTCGAATCTCATGAATTGTTCTTGCTATTTTATTTTGTTTGAAACTCTTTTTTTTTAAGGAAAATTATGAGAAAGAGAATATTTTCAATAGGTTTCGTTTTCGTGTATGTTAATATTCATAGCGCATACCTTCAAACCTCAAACGAAATTAGAAAAGTAAAAATCTATAGGGTACATGATATTAGTAACAAGAAAAAACTTTTCTCACGAATCATCTAACATATTGCATGAAACAGTTGTATTTTTCGCATGATTCCAAAATGTAAGCCCTTTCATTTGGGAAAGTTGCGAATAATATCATATCCAATATTTTGTATTCGCGGACATCCGAATACCATCAAACATAGCTAAGAACATCAAAACCGGAGCTAGACACATATGTACCTTCTACAAACAGTGCGTGCGTGGGATGCCAAAATCTGATAAAGCTACGTATCCAGAGACCTTTTATTGATAAAATCTAATTTTTACTCTATCTTATCAGCTTCAAGTCTAATGATCAGAAAAGTAAATAATTACATATTATCAGGGAATTTATATTTATTAGACTATGGATACAATTTTAGCTACATTTGAAATAAAAAAAACTGTTATTATTATTCTAAGGTAAGAGGCCTGTCGAAATCTTAGTTATAATAAATGTACACCTGGCAGGTTACATATTGTATCGTTGATATAATTATACACTAGTGGCCCGTCCCGGCTTAGCACGGGCATAAAAAAAAAATAATTCTAGGAGATATGTTTGAAAGTCGTTCTTATTCGTTACAAACAAACATTTAAATTTAATCGCATTATAATTTTGACATAGATTAAAGTTGTTTTTTGTATTTATGGGTTCCGCTGCTCTCAAGACATACTAAACGACACCCGCCACAACTAACTTTTCATAGCGCATGCCATGAAACAATTTTTTTACTCTTTTTTATACCTTGTGTTACATTACTGGAGTATTATAAGAATTTATTACCCTTTGCAACAAAATATAATGCTTATGTAATTTGGGGATAATGTAGCTTCCTAACGGTGTAAGAATTTTTAATATTAGTCCAATAGTTTCGGAGCCTATTTGCGTCAAACAAACATAAAAACATCCAAACAAACAAACAAACAAGCCTTTTGTAATTATGAAATTGATAAAGATATTGATAGGTAAACAAAAGACGTAAGTATAAAAAATGTATATAATTGGCCAAGTACGAACCGGGCTCGCGCGTGAAGGGTTCCGTACCATTATAAAAATATGGCAAAAAAACATGTTTATACAAAAAACATGTTTTTTGCCCCATATCAAACATTCGTTTTATTTTGAAAGAAAGAAAGAAAGAGAGAAATCATTAAAGAATCTACCAAGTGTCATTGTAAAGATAGAGTAAAAAGAGGTAATATGTAGCTTAATATTCTTTAGAATTCTTTAGTGTCCTGTTATCGTTATTGATATTAAGCAAAAATACAAAATATAACACGTATTTTAAGGTACACTTTAAAAACGTGTCATCCACCCTTTGATATTTTCTGTTTTTAGTATTTGTTGTTATAGCGTATCTAGTACTTGTATACTCTTGGGTTATAGCGGCAACGGAAACAAATAATTTGTGAAATTTCCAGCTATCACAGTGTATAAGAAACAGCTGGTGACAGAAAGACAGACAACGAATATTTTGTAAAAGGCATTCGTTTTTATCTTTTAAGTACAGAAAAGATCGCATTAGTATATTAATTTCATTCTTAGGGTACCTAACCCTAAAAATTATTGCTGCAATATAAATACGTTTTTTTAAGTATGTCAAATATGACAAACTGACATTGACATAACTAAATTTCATTCAAATAATCAAACAAAATTATACATATTTTAAATTTTTAATTCTATTACGATACTTAATATAAAAATAGCAATAATTTATTTAAAAATAATAAATAAATTTCATCAAACTCTTTAACAATACTTTTTTTGATCCTGCCATCTATCGGAATTTTGTTGATTTATTACTACGGATGGTAAGCTTGGGTTCATGTTTGGCAGAGAGAATGACACTAACGGAAACGGAAACTAACAATGTATACGTATACATGTCACCAACTTAGCTGTTCAGGTGGCCAAAATTGGAATTACAAGTTCGACAGCACTCTTAGGTGGCAACAAATCTCCACTAGCGACACTGTCAACTGAACAGCTAAGTTGTTGCACTGCACTCATACATGTGTATTTTGCTGGAAAAAATCACGCTGATATATCTGTTTTGCGATAAAAAATGTATAATATTACCTATTTCGCGCCCCAATTAGACCATTTTAAGTTTATGTTAAGTGATTACTATTTAAAAATCTTAGAGGAAATGGTTGCCAGTCTGAGAAGCATTTAGTATGGGGCTCGGAAAGCCTTAACTAATTTTTTTCCAATCTCTGTTTTTATAAATTACGGTATAAAAGTTTATAATTGGTCTAAAAATATTTCGCTTCGTGGAGCTCTAATTGTTTAGGTACTTAATAAACTTATGCAAATAAAATTATTAAAGTTAATTATTTTGGTAATAATAATATTTTTTTTAAGCTAACTAAAAATGAAATTTCTAAAAAATGTTTTTTTTTGGTAATATATTATTATTGCTGTTTTCGCACCTGATATAGGTATTAATTAACATTGGAAAAAAAATTTTTACGTCATTTGTTAACAATTTTTTTATAAACAAATAGACTATTTTGGGATTTAAAAAATAAATATTATCTTATAGCATAGGTGAAATGATGATTTAAAAAAAAAAATATTGTTTCTAATCGTTTTTTTAAATATTTCAATTGTTTAAATAATTAGTTAAGAAATTATTTTATTCTTAAAAATCATAATTTATTTTTTTTTCAATAGAATAACAGAGATTTTTTTTTTATTAGTAATTTAATTGTTTATTAACTTAACAATTTGTTATAAACAAATAATATTAACCGTTATATTTTTTTTTCGAAAACTACAAAAAATTACAAAAGCAACCTAATAACCAATATATACTTAACAAAGTTAAGAAAAATATTTTTTTACATTTTTTTTTTAATTTTTTTTTCTTAATTTTGTTAAATATGGTTGTTTTTGTAATTTTTTGTAGAAAGCTTTATGTCTATTTAACACGTTTTTGAACTTGTTGACTAGACTAATCCCTCTACATTGCAAACGCTTGTTGCGAAAGCAAATACTAATCCCAAAGCTGGTTAGTGTACTCATCATAAGAACAACCTTTACAATGAGGTAAACACTGAAAGGCAAATAACATGTGATACAAACATTTTACGTCTGATCGGCGGGTATTTTCTATGTAACAGTTAGTGTTTTTTAATACTAGGGACCCAATTACTACGGTATATACGGAGCGGAGCTGTGGGGGGACGCGGCCGAGGCGGAGCGTGCGCTCATCCTGCAGAAGCGCGCCGTCCGCGCTATAGTCGGGGTTAAGTGGGACGAGTCGGCGAGACCTCATTTTGTGGAGATGGGAATACTCACTACTCCGGCTATATACATATTACAAGTGTGCACTTTCGTACGCTCGAACAGGGATAAATTTTCCACCCTCGGCGCACTACATACGTACGGAACAAGGGCGAGAGATAGGCTCGCAACCCCTGCTCACAGCCTCGTCAAATCTTCTAAATCGGTGTATGTAGGTGGAGCAAAGTTCTATAACCACCTGCCAGAATATGTAAAAATTCAACTTCCGATAATATATTTAAAATTAAATTGAAATCGTTTTTAGCACGAAAAGCATATTACGAAACAGATGAAAATTTAAAGATAAATTTACCGATGACGGTAACTAATGATATTTTATATTTATTTAAGTTGACTTGTGAAATCTATGAATTCACCAATAAAAATCTGTATTCTGTACTAAAACTTTAGTCTGTGTGTGTGTCACGAGGCTGTGGGTAACGCACCGAGTATGGCGGAGTTGAGCGCCTCGCAGACGGACTCGCGGCGCACGGGCTCCAGCTGCCACCCCACCGGGCTGTCCCACGGGTTGCTGTACGCCAGCAGGCTGAACGCGTTCTGGAAACAACGGGGGGACATTGCTGAACACTCACATTCCTTCATCTACATTGCCCACTGCTAAGATGAACTGATGCTAACTATTCAATCGAGCAATAATCGATGCGGACAGTATTTCTATGGGTGGAATATTTTATTATAGCTATGACTAACATTTCAATTAACATCTGAATGTGATATTAATATCTGGATTGTACCCTAGTCGGTGACACTTTATATTGTAGCTTCCCGCTGTTACTCCTAAAATGTATTAGCAATCCTACGCCAAGTCGCAGGCTCTTGAGTGACTTGAAAACTCTTAAAACCAGATCCTGTCTACGTAGAAAATACTATGAAGATATAGGTTAATTAATAATGAAAATAACGGCATTCGGACTGACCTCTAACATATTGTGGCAGAAGTCCTGGTTGAGTTTCTGGCTCATCTGGTACAGCTCCCGACCAAAGTTCAACATCTTCTCGACGGGGGTGCGCGAGCCGCAGGCTTCCGACTCTGCACCGTAATACCACGAGTTAAGACACATATTGCTATGTATGGACTGAATATTCTGCATTTTGGTGAACTTGAGGAAAGGTAAAATATGCAGAATAGCAGTCCGAGTGAATCAGATAATATGTAGATGACGATTGAGGAGAACAAACAGTTTAGATACAATATTAATATTGACATAATTTCGTAATGACTCAGACTATATGTTTTAAGATAAAAATTTATACTTACAAAATTCAAAGCTTTAGCTTTACAAATAGTTTCAAAATGAGTTTAAAAATATGTTTGAGATACTAAGAATATTGAATGAAGTTATCGTAAACCGTCATCTACAACATAATGAGCATAGCATATACAACGCAAACGTATCTTCCCTAACACAACAAACAGAAGAAGATATATCAAACTCAAGGAGAGGTGTTCAAACTTGAGTGCGGGAACAAAACGTGACAACCTGAGTTTGAGAATCACTGACCTCATGCAGTCGTTCTTTCGCATTTGTCATAAAGTGTGTGTATGTGTTGACAGTGGTATATAGTAGATAGGTATATATAATATAGGGCATGAACCCACGTGTATATTAAAAAGCGGACTTCACACATTTGTACATAATAATATATAAATAATATAACATGCGCAAGTACCTGAGACCATCCCAGACACCCTCGCAAACACAAGACAAACCATGCGGTGAACCAAATCTAAATACAGTTTATTTAGTGTCGAAGAGTATTACTGTACTATTAAAAATCATGCATTTTTTAAGAAAATAAGATTTTTATTTATTCTTATAATCTGTTCAAAACCATTTATTTAAATATTAAATGGCAATTCCAAATACTATTCGGATATTTGTTGAAATATACAAAAAATTGTAACCATATTTTGACTACTAACTTAATACTAGAATAAGTAAAATAGGTTAGTTCAAAGTGCAGTCAGGCTCAAAATGTGGGTTAATATCGGATGAAAGCGTAATATTCTTAATTTAATATAATTACTTTGTTAATATTCCTAGAACCTAAATGTAATAAAAACTTAGACCATGTTAATTTATAACTTAGACTTAGTATTAACTACGGTCAAAGTTACAAGCAACAGCAGAGTTTAGAAATGTCTATATTGAAATTTACAGAATTAACAAAACTCATACTGCATATTTACAATTAAAAAATATGTGCATCATGTTTGTTCAAAGAAACACAAACATAAGAAAATAATAACAAACACAAACAATTAATAAAATCCTGAATATTGAACCACAAAATTAAATTTTCAATCCAACTTCATGTTAGAATACGCACATCAGAAATGTAATCGTATAAAGGAAACTATTAAACACGTTCTAATAGGTTACAATCAAAAAAATGTTATCAACTTATTACTTTTATAATTAGCTATATAAGTATTTTGAATGCGCAAAACTACATTATGTTTTCCTCTTTTTTTTTAGTAATGTTATATTCATGGACAAACAAAATAAGCCAATCTCATTGGTTCTGCCAAACGTTATAACCAATGAGATCATTTGTTTACGTAAAAAAACTACATGTATGTAGATTTGCGCATTCGTAAAAAAGTATACAATACTACTGAAGTCTAGTTACACGATTACAATTAGACGAACGGATATACAACTGCTCGCGACCGCTCTATACAGCCACTGTTACGTAAATATATATGCTGTCATTTGGTGTAAAAAAACCGCTGCTACATCGGAACGGAACATTAATACACGTCATAGTTTGCAACAATATCTGTTGCGCTGGGCAATCACTTCCCTAAATACAGAATACGATGTTAGTCTTAGTACAAGCGAGGTGCTTGGCGACAATGATTTTTCAAGTTCAGGATGGAAGCTAGCCAGGCGAGAACTATAATATAAAAATAAGTCGGGCTTTCCTTCCTGACGCTATCACTCCAGAACGCACGAACCGATTTCCACGGTACAGAATTCGTTGGAAAGGTCTCGGGCTCCATGAGGTTTGTAGAAAACATTCAGCGAAAATTTCAACTTTGTGGTGAAATGGAGTTCGCTGGTTTGTTAGTGCTCTTTAAATATATACTAAGATTTCTTCACTGAAGTCGTGAGGCCAAGTCAAGGCTCGAAAATTCTCCACAGATCTTGAGCACTTAGCTCATGGAAAAAGCTGAGAAAAAATACTTCGAATACCACCTCGATTGCAACATCTAAGCAAAGTGATATTCAATAGCTAAATATGTTCAAAAACTAAATTAAGGCTTCTATAGTCGTTTCCTACAGAAATAATTTAAAAGAGAGAAGCCTTTGCATAGCAGCGGACGATACTCGTGTAGCAGTATCCAGGTACTCGTGTAGCAGTATCCAGGTAAAGACTAGAACATCAAGTAGTTTGGACTAATTCTGCCCGCGAACGCAATGCAACAGCGGCTTGTTCCATGATCTAATGAAAGAGCAAAAGCTTACAGCCAGCAGGTTAGGATAGTATATATTTTAATCTTTTTTCGGAACAGTCAACATTATTCTCCGAAAATACGATACCGAGTTCCATCGGAAATTGTATCGAAAGGGATTTGTTAAATGCCATGTCATCAATTTCAATCAGCGGCGCCATCTACAAGCATCGTCCGTCAACTGTACATCCCCCTGTCCTCTGTCATCCGTTTACATCTTGGGGGGGATGTAAACAGTACATCCCCCCTACCCCCACGCCCCGAGAACGGTAGCTGTATAGAGCGGCGGCGCGCGGCGTGGTACGCACCGGTCTGCATGAGGCAGGCGAGGCTGGCGGTGACGCCCGGCATGCCCTTCACCAGCGGCAGCCTCGCGCCATCTACAAGCAGCGCCCGTCAACTGCCGCTCACTCCTCCCCTTCCCCCCCAACCCTATATAACGAGCATGGCACAGGAACAGCACGGCACTAATCTGTTGTACCTTTGCTTGTAGCCTCTGCGGTATGGTCGTAAATTTGCCAGTCACGTTATAACACTACGGTTGTTTCTGTTCCTACATTGTGATTTGTGACAATGAATGAACTTGAAACTTTACAATACATTGTACAACTTAAATTTGATTCAACCACGTAAAGATGTTTCGTGTTCCATGTTCCGATTTACGTGATGCTCGATTATCTCCACACGTTAAAAATTGTTGTCAAAAATACTTACGAGAAAATGATACTACGAGTAAATACCGTCGTATCCGCCGTTCGTGAACCATACTCGTGTCCTTCGGGAGTGCTGTTTGTATGTGATGTGGCGCCATAGCTTACGCAATGTCGCCTATGAGATGCACGGTCAGATTCGTTCAAAAACTTTTTAATTATAATAGAATAAAGGCATTTTACCCTTAGGAGGTTTGACAACTATTCCACTAATGGATTACTTTATACCCGTGCCAACAAGCTTTATCGAATGCCATTTTTTTTTCTAGTTTTCGTTTTGTTTTAGCTCTATACATAGAGATATGATCTCATCATCCGATGTCTATCAGAACCGAAGAAATTTTAGTTTTCGTTTGGTATTAGATCCATTGAAAATAAAAACAATAAGGAGAGAATTAAATCGCAACGAAAACTAGAATGTAGTGTTATTTTCATTCGAAAACCTTGTGCTAGGGATATGTGTTGGTAGTGACATTTGTCCCGTGCATCTCAGGTGGCGTGCCCCCCTCCCCGAGGGTTTGGGGGGAGGAGGGCAGGAAGAACCAAACAGTGCGTCCGTGTGTGCGACTAATGCATGTTACATGAGCGTGGAGAACAAGCCTCGACCACCATGCACTTACTGGGTGACACGGCGCGCCCACAACGCATCTCAACACTAGAGGTTTGTTATAGGCTTTATAGTTATTGTTTTCCTGGCCTTATCTTGATTGAACTTACAATTTTTTTTTGTCCAGCTCATTTATTGACAAATCTGCTGCCTCTCCTAATTTCTTTCATATTATACATTAATCACATCTGATGTGAAATGTCTTTAGATTTACAATAACTAGTAATCCAAAGAACTTAATTTGTCGGTAAAATCCATATCGGAAAGAAATAAACAGAGAGGCCTTAGATAAATATTGCGCTCAAAGAAACTGCGCTAGCATTTTGTATATTTTTGTTTACCAACTCTCAATCTCCGAAGAAACTTCGCCAAAAAGTGGCACGCATGCAAGGTTTTGCCTCCGAGTATATGTCAATGCCTTGCACTCATAAATACTCAGTGAATAAGCCTCCAAAGCGTGTGGACGCGCCTTACTGATATGGGGTTAATCTATAATCCACCAAAGCAGGGTTTGATTTAGAAGATATTATTCTCCTTCTTTGTGCCTTTACACATGACAAAAGTACATGACAGACTGCTTCAGTGGATGCATGCCTTAAATTCAAATTAAAAGCTCAGTCTCGTCAATACTCGTTCGATATAATATCGAGTATCTCAAGATATCTAGTACTCCAGAATCGTGCACTTTTTGTTTTCGTGTTTTACAGTTGCAAAGCTTTTTTTTTGCTTACAACGATACTTCTATTTAACCATTACCAGAGACTAAGTACAGTCTACGTCATAGCATACAAGAGATATGCCTCAATATGCCGTTAAAGCACAGCATTGCAACAACACATATGTATTGATACTGATTGCACTCGGGGTGGGATGGTTCATTAGTATATTTCAGTACATATTCAAATTATAGCATAAATATATATCTCCTGATAATATATTATTCTGTTAATGAAATAAATGTTATACTCGCACATTTATGAAAACTAAAGCGACCAGCAACATAATAATACATGTATGAAAGAGTTAATATTGAAAATAAAAATAGAATAATGGATGAACAATGGTGTGCAAATAATACAATTAATAGAAATAAAGATAATTAAGTTTCGTGTGTATATAAATATATGTTGTAAAACTGTAAAAAAATATAGTTAAAGCTAATAATAATTTGTATAATTTCTATGTTTTATTGCCAATTTGAAAAATAAACGTTTCAATACAATACATATTATGAAATACAAACAACTTGAATGTGTGTCATTTTCAAACTTGGTTTTGTATTCTTTCAGCCAAATTTCAAATTTAAATTCTGTCGGCTCTCAATCATCTAACCATACGTCAGACAGCCCATATATCTTGCTTACTATCAGGCCGGTTGTTAGCTTCAATTCAAATATATACTTGTCAATGTCAACATTGCAGGATTTATTTGGCAAACCATAGCTCTAGTTATACTGAACTTGTAAAATATACAAGTTTTATGAGCTTAAATATTCTTTGATCATTTTATAAATAAGCAACATAAAGTGCTCCATGTTTTGCACCAAACCCACCTCTCAAAGCTTGTCAATAGATAAAACATTTGAAAGTTCTTTGCCTCTTACTCACTCATTTATTAAGGCAAGTTGGAAGACACTATATATTAAGTTACAACAAAAAAACTTATGACGTTCAACTTGTTTTTCAAGTTTACAAGTACCTAATTCTGTCAATAAGAGCTGCAACTTAGTAACTGAACATAATATTACCGGAGTGATATTGAGCTCTATGTGTATGTATATAAGGTGCATGTTACCAGTGCTTGTGTGCGCGCCGTTGGTGGGCGGAGACATCTCCACGTCGGAGTCGCGCGCGCGCGCCTCCTCGCACTCCGACACGCCTGTAACACCGAGTAACATGTATTTACTATACTAATATGGGGGTTGTCTATTTAGTACTCACAAAGTCTAAGTCAAAAGTAATTTATTGATAACAATACAGTTTCAAGTCACACATTAAACATTAAATAATTCCAATAATATTATGTGGGTTGCCTATTTAGTACTCACTGATATGTGGGTTGCCTATTTAGTATTTACTAATATGCGAGTTGGTTATTTAGTACTCACTGATATGTGGGTTATCTATTTAGGACTCACTCTTATGTGATATGTCTATTTAGTACTCACAAAGTCTAAAACAAAAGTAATTTATTGATAACAATACAGTTTCAAGCCACACATTAAACATTAAATAATTCCAATAATATCATGTGGGTTGCCTATTTAGTACACACTGTTGTGTGGGTTACTTATTTAGTACTACTAATATGTGGATTGCCAATTTAGAGTACTGTCTAACATGTGGGTTGCCTATTTAGTATTCACTAATATGAGGATTGCCTAATTAGTACTCACTTATATGTGGGTTGCCTATTTAGTATTCACTAATATGAGGATTGCCTATTTAGTACTCACTCATATGTGTGTTGCCTATTTAGTACGCACTCATATGTGGGTTACCAAAGTAGTACTCACTCATATATGTATGTATTGCCTGTTTAGGAATAAATGGCCCTCAAGGAGGCTGCTAGTGTCATGAGCCTGGCGACAGATTTTTCACGATTGAACCATGCTATGGTTTTCACAAAGTGTATTCTTTCCTCGAAAGCTCGAGCTTATTGGCGGGGATCGAATCTACGACTTGTGTGTGTGTGTGTGTGTGTGTGTGTGTGTGTGTGTGTGTGTGTGTGTACCGTTGGTGTTATCGCAGTCGCCGTTGTGTTCGGGCGCGCGGCTGGTGTGCGAGATGACGGAGGTGGCCACGCCGTTAGCCAGCGCGCCCTCGCCGCCAGCTCCCTTCTCCGCGCACGCCTGCAACGCACAACGCACAACACTTATTATCTTAATCTTAATAATATATATAAATCTCGTGTCACAATGTTTGTCCTCAATGGACTCCTACACCACTTAACCGATTATAATAAAACTCGCACACCATGTGCAGTTCGATCCAACTTGAGAGATAGGATAGTTTAAATCTGAAATTATAGTCGCAATTTTAATTTATTGCTAATTATTGTCTGTTATTATTTGACAGTCACAATTATCTGTTAACTCCAAATGATTCTAACAGATGTCGATACCTTTCGACTGGGTTGAGTAAGTAATCAATAGATTGCGCTGTACCCCTAAGTGAGGCAAAACAACGTTTGCCGCGTCAGCTAGTATTAATATATATTGGCCTCGCTTTTTGTTCCGCCCGGTTTATGCACTTTGAATATCTAAATGCACGAATCACCATCCTGTACATAATGATGAGTCTGGAACGTGAAGCTTCAACCACGCCAAGTGCCGTCACCACTACATACATCTCTTGGTCTCGATGACGTCATCGTCAGAGTGAGACCCGTCATACACAGAGTGGTCTTCTTCTTCTTCCTATGAGCTAAGTGGCCAAGTCTTAAGATCATCTTGGGATCAAGATTAAGTTTTTTTTTTATTTCTATATTAGTAATAGAGGCGCTAGAGCGTGCGGGTACCTGGCGCACGTCGCTCCCGTTGACCATCTCGACGAACTGGCGGCACTTGAGCAGGAACAGCAGCTCGGGGTCGCGCTCCAGCAGGCCGGGCCACGTGCGCCGCGTCAGCGAGATGGCGGCGCCGATACGCCCCGACAGCACCAGGTGCGACACCTCTGCAACACACGCAGCGCCCGCTCACTCACCCATCATTACCGCTACGCTATCGAACCTCATTGCTATGAACTCGAAGGTGAAGAGGTACCACTTCCCCCTAGTTTTGTTCTCTCACTACTTTATTCTTATTTTTATATTACTTATTATTTATTTTATATTATTTATTTAATTGTACGTTTGTTTATTGTAACAAGTATGTTTAAGTATTAAGTAATTATTGTAGTGTGACTTGCCTTTAACGTATATTATTTATGGCTAATAAAGATCTGTATCCTTATTCCAGCCCGCCCCAAACACACGTGCCATAGTAAAAGCTGCCACGTTATAGTTTCCTCGCGATGTTTGCAGGAAAGCTCAACCTCATTCTGAAGGTCCGAATTAATGACCTAACTGACCCGTCATTGCTGACCATATAGGAATAAAATAACGGGATTTACCTTTAACTAAGTTTTCACCGGAAATAAGCTGTGTCGGCTTTACGTCACGTCAAATATTAGGAAAGTAAGCCAAAATGTATCCCAAATTTTGTTGTATAAAGTTCCTGTCCATAGAGTATATATGCGTGTGATGTATACATCATCACTACCACTATGATGAATGGTCTATGGTACGCGATATACACTACAGATACATGTACAAGCACGTTTTGGAACAATTTACCCTTGAAGTGTTAATTTACACTAAAACAAAATTGATCCAAATGTTGGCACATTTTGTTTGAAAGAAGCCATAGATAATGGCCTCTCCCTCAGTAAACGTCCTGGGTGTATACTGACTCTGTCTATTCTTGATGGAGGCGATGTCCTCCTGTATGGGCTGGCCGGTGGCGCGCGAGAAGGCCTGCGCCGTGCCGCAGTACCCGTGGTGCACCAGGTACGAGGACACCATCCTGCAAACACACACGACCTCATGATACCTCCAGACTCACTACAACTCTGCCTACTGCTTTGTATTAACGTGTGTTCATCTTGTGGATTGTTTACATTAGTATATTCACTTGTAAGATATCGATGTCTTTTGTAGTGCCATCACTAACATTGTGAGCGCATTCGTGCTTTTAGTCTTTAAATCTAAAATAGCGCTTTGGTGAAATAACTGTTCTTACTATTTCATTGAATAAATGAATAACTAATTATGAACTACTGTGTAACGTGGTATTTTGAGACGCCAGGCGCCATCTTGGGACAATTAGTGGAACTCAATAGTGACAGCGAAAGGTTCGTAAAATTTACTCAGCGGGTCAATAGATTGATTCCACTTCCCGCCGGCAGGTGGCACTTTAGGGAGCAATTTACCTTTAAGATTTGTCGGAAAGGCGTCGTTGTCTCATTATTTTAAGTCGTTTCAGTGGAAAATTACTTTACTTAATTTTTAAAATCAAAGAGGCATGCATATATAGGGCGAGAGAACCGATTAATCTCGAGTAGAAATTTCCGTGACGGAGCTCCATCTGTGAACGAGTAGCGACTTCATACAGTCATTGAGTTTTCCAACAGATTTGGGTTCTACTTTCGTTGACAGGAATGTTCTAGAAGGCCGATCTATTGTTCTACGTATTTCCGCCCGCGGCCCAGTCTCGAGCGGCATTCGCTCCAGTTCCTTCGCTCGTGAAGCTTGTATCATCTAAATATATTTGAGAGGCGGCGTGGCTTGTAGGTACGTAAAAAATTCGTTGGAGAATTCACATTCAGTGACTAGTGCAGTGAAGCTCAATCTCATTCCGGGTGTTTCTGTTCTGTTCCTGTAGGCGGGGGCGCTTGTTGGAGCCGGCCGCGCCTAGGTTTAAACCAGGAGCGAATCCCAGCAAGCGAGTGTCGTGCAGAATTGTAGCAGGTATGTGGCACGTGGTTGCGCCGTCGAAGCCGGCGTATGCCCCGTTTCCGTAACAAAGAATAATTGGGGAAAATGTTCTGTAGGTTCGATTGCGTTCTGCAGCCCCGTCTACGTCTCCGCACAGCGGCGGTCTCCGGCAGGTTTGGTCGGGCAGCGGCGGCTTGGTGCCTCCGTGGCAGGGAGCATACCGCACAGCACAGCACAGCACACGCTAGCCTGCGACCTCTGCTGACGCGGGGAGCCGTTGTATGGGTGGATACCACCCGCATCAAGTAAGATAAACCCAATAAAATAAAAAGGGGTAGTAAAGTAATAATCCCGCCACAAATCAACCGACGTGAGCGTCCTCTTTAGACTCACAGCGGGGAGCCGCTTTTTTCGAGCATTTCACAATTTATCATATGAACGTTCGGCTGCGAATCTTTCTCGCAGATCTTTTACAACACCGTATGGGTGTATAGGTTGGTTATAAGTGCTGGTCGCTATTCATGTAGGTAGGCCAGGCTATATAAAAGTATATAAATCTGGTTGTTAATCAAAGAAGCTAACCTATTCGCTATTCATCTAGGTAGCTCAGACTATATAAGAGCATATAAAGCTAGTTGCCAATCAAACTAGCTAACCTATTCGCTATTCAGGTAGGTTGATCTGAATATATAAAAGTATTTAAAGCTAGTGGCTAATCAAACTAGCTAATCTAATCGCTATTCTATTCTATGTAGGTAGGTCAGACTATTCATATATAAAAGTAGATAAAATAATTTATTAACTCTTAAGTTAGACGCTATTTCAGAATTGTTTCATTATACATAAAGTCTAAGCTATTGATATAACTAAATATTCATAAAACTGTAGCTACACATGTTGCAAGATTATCCATTCATATCTCAAGACAAATTATGTGCTTAAATATTAACTTGTGCTGGTGACCTCATGAATTATCAGTCACTTGCTAGTCACAGAGGTTGTTGTTATTCCCGGAGTAGCCGGAGTGGTTTATACCAAATACATTTTGAAAGTTAATGCATTGCCTTGGAACCTAAGTTGTAAATGAAGTTTAATTTGTATTTAGGATACATTACCTTACAATATTTGAACAATAAGTTGAGTCGACCCACGGATTACCCTTCATAGATGTGATAAAAAATTGAAAGTGACAAAAGTTTTACATTCAAGTTGTACTATAGTTTTAGAAAGGGATACTCTCATATAATATACACATTTAGAAACTACTTTATATTAATATTATTTGTAAAAATATAGGAGAAATATACAAAAATAAGATTTGAACCAAATTGTATCTTGTTTTATTTAATTGTTAAGAATTTAGATTTTCCTCTAACTCTTTGTAACCCTTTTCCTAGCCGGGCAGGTTACAACTGTGCCTAAAGTAATGGCTCAAAGAATTATAAACTATTGTGCCTAAAGTAATGGCGCAAAGAATTATGAACTACTGTGCCTAAAGTAATGGCGCAAAGAATTATGAACTACTGTGCCTAAAGTAATGGCGCAAAAAATAAAATGGCTTGTGGCGCTGCGCCCGCTCGCTAGGGATGGGAGACCTGTAGTCGATTAAAATCGACACTCTGTCGTCTCGTGTCTACAGATAGTATAGCGTAGATGACACGCACCTGTGTAGGACCTGCTGCCACTGGCCCTGCTCGTCGGGCAGCGGGAACTCGTCGATGGCGAGTCGAGTGCGCGCGCGCAGCTCGCGGAGCATGTCCTCGATGTCGAACACGAAGGGCGCCTGCCCGAAGTTGGCGTCCACCACCTCGCCCGGCGTCTGCAGCCCCACCGTCGGGTACAGGTTCGGCTACACACACACATATATATATTAGTAATCATTGAACGCAAATGTAAGTCCGTAACATACCTGGCATAAAAGATAATCATAGTAAAAAGATAGAAAGCGTTCTTATACTTATTTTATTAATTTATTCAACTAAATAGCTACAAAAGTTTTTACACTAAAGTGCTAACTTTTTTAGACTTACAAACTACACTCCTGAATGCACACACAATGCAAGTGACGGCACTACAGAAGACATCGATTTCTTGTAATCTTTAGTTTATGTTCCGAAGATCGTGGGTTTGATCATCACCAATAAGAGATTGCGGCGAAGAAAAACATTGTTAGAATACCATAGCGTGGAGGTAAAGCATTTCCTTGTGATCCCACTTTCCTGTGGATATTTTCCGAAGATAAAGTTATTGCTGATGTACTAACAGCTTCCTTCGCAACGTTTGCTTGAACCGGTCGGCGGATCAAAGCAAGAGAGGGAGGAGGGGTGGGAAATCATTCTTTTGAGAATATCTACATGGTAGACTAATGAGCTAGCTTTTCAATAGATTCAGATCCTATTCAGACGCAAATCTATTCACTTTGTCAATTAATTAAAATAAAATTAAAAATCAATCGGCAAGCACCTAACTATGCGTTCCGGTAGCCTCTTTGAAAGCCAGCCATCCCAGATTTGGCATTATCTTATAGTATGATTATAATGATGTATCCCACTGCTGGGCAAAGGCCTCCCTTCTCTCCTTCCTGTCTAACAGCAGTCGGTATAACAGTTAGAGCAATGTGAACGAGTGGGAGGCGCGACTGACCGGCAAGCCCCTGAAGGCGACGCCCAGGTGGTGGCCGTTCTTGGTGTAGAAGCAGGTGTTGTCGACGAGGTTGACGCCGCAGCCGATGACGTCGCCGGTGGTGAAGGTGGGCCCGTACGGCTGCCCGGTGCCGGACGAGCAGAACGAGTGCCCGTCGTCCCCGTGGTACCCGTACGAGTGCTTGTCCCAGCCTGCACAAGGCGCGCCAAGCACAATTTACTCACACACTAATCACACCTAACGTACTTTAACTTTACGTTATACAACTCTATATCAATACTAGCTGACCCGGCAAACGCTGTTTTGCCTTAAGTACAGTTAAAAACACTATAATTGATTAATTATCGAGCGGGATGAAAAATGATTAAATTACTAAAATGGCCATAAAAAATAGGGGTTGGTGATAAAAAAGTTAAAATTTAGGCTTAGAGCCTAGCTTAGACAGTTGTAGATATGTTATAATATAGACAGATGGATTTCCTTGATGATTGACAAAAGTATTTGCACACTACTGCTTGGCGGCAATGTAACTGGCACAGAAATTAAATTTTCCATAATCAGCGTACGCAATAGACAGCTGACGGTTTTAGGGCTAAAGACTAAAGGGCGACAGGATTTTTTTATAACAAACAAGTCAAGAAATAAAATGAACAGTAATTTAACTACAGCTTACCATTAGCTCTGAAATTCCCACATCGAGGCTCCCAGACGCGAACGAGACCTGTCCTTACCATCACGCCTCCGGCCGCAGCTCGCGAGCTCTGAGTATCGAGGTAGAGTTAGTAGAAGAGGTATCTACCATGCTTACCAGGCAGTCGGTTCATGTTGACGCCGTGCGCGGAGAGGCCGATGCCCATGTACCCGTCGCGGCCCTTCGACACGATGCGCACCTCGAAGTAGTAGAGACCGCACGCGGCCGGGATGGGGTGCGTGGCGCGCACGCTCGCCGCGTCCTTGTGCGTCTTGCCGTGACCTGGGGGCAGACACGCATACACAGTCAGGACACAATACTCAGATTTAAAGTGCACATATTAAAGTCCGAGCCGAACGCTTTGATCGAATCCAAGTCAGGGGGGAAACGGCGGATTCAGACTAATCGTAGTAGCTAAGTGTGCGAACTGTCACGTTTTCGATATCCAAGGCTCCAAAAAAAACAAGTTAAATTGTACATATTTAAAACAAGCTAATCGTTAAACCAAGTCAGTGACTTGAACACCGATGCTCGTTGGCACTAGAACTTAGCCACTTGGCTCATACGAAATTTTAATGAATATTATATTCTCTGAACTTCTGAACACAGAATTGTAAAATTAATTCCATACGATGCGTTCGGCTCGAGCTAGTGTGCGCTCACCTGTAGTTATGTTAAGTACGAGGAAGAGAAAACAAATATTCAAATGTGTTCGTTACTTGCACCAGTTGTAAGTAGAATACGAGCACAGGATACGAGGATTAATAAGATGTTAGCTTGGCTACATTACTATTCTAAAAGGACATTATTAGTAAAGTTAGTTAAAACGTAGTTATCGTTAAAACAAAAAGAATTATAAAAGCGGGCAAAGGTCGAACGCATGCCTAATAAAACCTATAGCTTAATACAAAAAATATAACGCGCAATTCAATAAAATACCTACCAAGGTAAGAGACTGAAACGGCATTCATAAATAAGAATAAATATACAGCACTGAGACGAGATAGTGATCTATTTCAATCAATTTGGGGTTATCGACACCACCATATTACAGCGAGTTAAGGAACCTCTTGGCCAATTACGTTGACAGCTTGATAGCCAAATCTGTCCGCAGAGAGGCGAGGGGGAATAACTTGCAGTGTTTTATAGAGCTGGGAGATGACATGGACACTCAAGCACATGACGTAGAAGCTGTAGAAAGGCAAGTGGATGCAAGCGCCGAAGGACCTAGTAATAACGTCCCGGCCGATAGCCAACTACGCATCTTGGACGCGCAAGAATAGCTGACACAGAATTCATGACGCGAAATATAAGAGCAAAATCTTGATTTTAGAGTTTTTCATTATAAATCGTAGACTGAAAAAAATTGCTCAAAGACCGTCTAAAGAACCATTCCAATCAGACTTAGAAATTAGAAATAAAACTGGTTCAAAATATGTTATTTGAACCAGTTTTTTTGCATATAGTTATGTCTAATCGGTACCAAAATATTTAAGTTAAATATTATATGTGGTTCTTTAGGCGGCCCTTACGCGAATTTTTCGATATATTATTATGGCGAAAAAACTGTAAAATCATGATTTTCCCCTTGTCTTCGCTTTGACAACTAGTATTTCGATGGGAAAAAGTTAACAGCTCTTCTGAGATTATATTTTCTATGAATTTGCCTTTGAAGACGTAGCTCGAGAAATACGAACGATTGTCTGATAAACACCCAATATTCACCTCATGGGTTTTGCTCATCTCGCAATCGTAATTTTATTCTAATAAAGAAAATAAATGTGATTTTGTTTTTTACTCTAATTTAAACGGGAAGAATGTTGCCGACCTCTGCCGATATTTGTAAACAGTTTCTACGCAGTGAATTATAGGAGTTCGCTCGCGAGTGACGCGGCGTTCGGATAACATTGAACAAAACAACGCCAACGCACAAAACAAACTCCACCCTAGCAACAAAGGAATAGAGTTCAATTTCAAGTTGGCGCGTGGGCGGGAGCGATTAGTCTATCGCAAGGTCAGAAACTCTTGAATCGGTTGATTTTATTGGTGAGGCTGTTCCACGCCAACACGCGGCGCGACGCAATAACAACCACTACGATACCTACTGACGATAATGAGAACACACCGACACTTCAACTTGTCAGTGTGACTAGAAACTGTGTAGAATGGCCGCTACAATACTATCTGTTATGCTAAATAGAAACATCCTTAATAAAATGAGAATAGAACAATCACAGAGTCATTTCACTGCTACTTCTCCTTCGTATAAGCTAAGTGACCCAGCTCTAGTGTAGAGAATTTTTAAGCCTCTGATTTGGCTTAAAGACAGTTTGTACTAAGACTAACAGTCGGGATTTAAAATTTAACGCCGACAAATTTAATTCCGACCCACGGTAGCGCCCAGTTGAAAATGCCAATTTTAAAACAACAGTCTTGTGCATAGTCACCGTCCGCATCAACCGTTGCTTAGCTTCGATGATCGCGTCAGATCACCTTAGCTAGCCGAGCTACAGACACTACGTACATAATTATGTATTTCACTGTTGTGATATACATATTATGTCATTCAAATTCAATGAAACCCCATCCATCACTATTATACTGTATACTTGCTTTAGGGCTATAACAAAACAATCAAACAAAGGTAATTAATGTTATCAATAACATCATCCATTACAATCTGTTGTTTATTGCTATGAGTGTGTGAGGTAATGGATTCGAAACAAAGACTAACAAGAGATAAACTATCTACGTATCCAAGTCAATCCACTCTAGATTCCGAGAAAGCAGTTAGGCGTAGTAAATATACACACATGTTACACAGAACATAAGATCAATAGTATTAAGACATATCCCCAATACATGACTGCGCAGTAACTTGTGATGTTAGATCACAAAGGAAATAGCAACACACAAAATATATGACGTAGCATAACATAAGCAGCCCACTATACGTTCCCACTGCTGGGACTTGGGGCCTTCTCTTACTAGGAGAGAGATATAGGCCATAATCCACCACGCTGGCCAAGTGCGGGTTGGCGGATGACACACGTCTTCGGATTTTGTGGTCCTCAAACATGCCTGGTTTCCTCACGATGTTTTCCTTCACCGTAAAGCGAGTGCAAATCCACACATAATTTGAAAAACAAGTTATTGGTGTAGGGCCGGGATCGAACCAGGGGCTGTCTGATTGAAAAGCAGACGTTATTACCACCAAACCACACTCGCTTCTTCATATAGCAACCATTGATTTAGAGTAAATTTAGAAAAATAATGACTAATTCGAAAACCTAAAACCTGACCTTTTACTATAGAGTGCATCATGCGTGTGAGTGTGTGTCACACAAGTAATTCTGCGCGTACGCATACGCTCACCGAAACAACACAGGTTATCGAACTTGCACGTGTTTACACAACAAATGCGGAACGTAGGACGTGTGGGATGAGCTCTCCGGGATTTAATGCCATTTGGAAATCGCCTGACCACGCGTGTAATAGGGAAGTCTTTAGCGCGTTCTCAGAAACACGCTTCAGATCTGTTTAATCAGAGCTTCAGCTTTGTTACGAGCATATTGAAAGTGCAATGGTTGCTGACCAATATTTACAAACGAATGAGTCGACATTGTTATAATAATTTGTTGTATTTCATCAATAGTTGGTTAAAAAAAAAATTTTATTTTGATGCTGCTTGTTTGTGAAGCTACCATATACCATAATCCCGATATACGAGTATTGTTACTCAGTTCGGGTTTGGTGGCAGCTCAAACAAGCAGCGATATTTAGTAAGTTAGTCACTAGTTCTTTAACATCCTAGCTTAACTAAAGATTTTTAAATAGTAAAATACCAGGACAGCATAGGTACTAAAGAAGTCTTCTATGGAATGGAATGAAACTATCAAAAAAACCCTACATAACGAAAGAACAAACCGGTTTCCATTAAAACATTGACCGACGAGTTCGACGAGTAGTGTGAATATCAAAATAAAAGCAAATGTATTCAACATATTGTTGGGGCTTCAATTACAGGCGAAACAAATAAAAGAGGCATTTAATTCACATACCTACGCTACGGTAGCCACCGATGACGTAAAAACCGTTTTAAGAATAAATAAATTAGAGAATTCAGACTTGCAGAAGTTTGCAAAAAAATTATTTGCACAGAATAATTCGCAGGATATAGTAAGTGCAAGACGTTCACACATTCCAGGCAGAGTTTATCGTACGAGGGGTTGTGTCACGACCTTCGATAACGCGGGGAGGAGTGTCTGATAGCTGGACTTCGGCCGCTCATCACTCATCAATACAATACATAAATAACAATAAGCATAGAGATATATATACCCGAATAGGCTCCGAAACTATTTGATAGATTTGAAAAATTCTTTCACCGTTGGGAAGCTACATTATCCCCGAATAACATAGGCTATATTTTGTTACTCTTTACACATTCGTTATAATATGTATAGACAGCTCAGACGAAATAAGAACGAGCTAACGAAGTGATTCACGCGCTATCTGCAAGCTAATCGCCTGCACTCGGTGGATCGAGTTTCCTTCGCGAACCTTGGCTCAGCGACGAGGGAACATAAACAGCCACATCGGAAACCTGGCGCCAACGTTGGATGATAGTCGGTGAAGCGTAATGTAACATATTAACGGCATTGTCAAACGTTGGACAAATGTCAAGGCGCAGTCGGGGTCGTCGACTCGGCGGCTGTTTCCAGCAAAACAAAAGGTCCGGCGCGTGAGTAAAGCTGACTGTTATGAAGAGCGACCATCACAAACACGATTAGATCACACGGAATACGGTCCTCCCCTCTATATCCTTTAATCTTTAAATTCAAATAGTGCTTTGAACAAATAAAATGTACCATATATTGCGAAGACACGGAACCGACGAAACGAAAGAAAATAAAGTAATTACGCCTCCTCGACAACGTCTCAACTTGACACAATAGCAAGCACACGATTGTATGCAAAACCAGTTCACATGAAACCTTATAAACATTAAGTTAATTTCGTTTCCATTTGTTAGGTATAGTCACCATCATAATTGGTTAACTCTCGTAGCACTTCTCTCGGCTGCAGCGCAGTGCTAGAGATATAATGGTTCAGATTATTTATCCGAACCAGTTTGCCACGCTCTTCTGGTTATTGTAATTGATAATTTAGGTCACGCGTGAGGGGAGTGGTGCGTAATGATATGTTGCGAGCATTAACGCAAACGCAGCGCTTAACGCGTGTCTAGGTGATACGGTACCGTGAATTGATGCCCAACGTGTTGGAAGAAACTGTATCCAATATGGAAATAGCTATACTAACTGACCAAATTGGAACACAGCTGTTGAGTATATTTCAAATCCTACGATAAGGGGCTAAGTATAGACTACGTGATATGTATACATATATACAACAGGCCAAGAAGCGCAAGGATGTGCGAACAGTTTAATCACGTAATATTTGATCCATAAAAGCGAATTGTAATATGAGTCAATTACAGGCGTGAGAACAGTCAGGAACGCAGACAGGGGCAAATATCAGCATATTTACACAACAGCCCGAACATTCAATTAATAAAGAAACCAGTTGCTAAGCTGCTTATGTTGATATTTGAGTCTAATTAGCACACTGCGCTACGCACAATACACAAGCCATCTCGAGACTTTAATGACGATAGCTCTTCTTGTAAACTGTGACGATTGGAAGTTTTCAAGCAACTTCTTTAGAGAAAGATCGCAATATAGCTGACTGCAATGCGAGTTTTGGTAACCCTACCGGTGAATGTAGCAGGAAACGCATAGAATACAGATCCTCGCCGCTCTCCCGCGCGCATTCACGATGCGAGATAATGCTCGAAAGCAATTCTGAGAGTTACAATCCGAGGCGCTCGCTAAAACAGCCGGGTTGAGACACTCCACATTTTGCTGTTGGGGACAAGACAATCAGTCAGACAGCGCGGCTAACGTTGGCCTGTCAGCTAAATATATCTGCAACTCGCACAACTATTTACAGATTCGTAGGATTGTTGGCGCATCCACACTCTTTGAGACAAGACTAGGTCATAGTCTTCTTTTATACGATATTGATTGATATAATATTGCGGAATTACTTCCGTGATATCAGAATGTGCAGCACTTGTGGGAAATTTAATGATTAAAGCCACACAGTTGAAGTTGACACTAGGTGATAAGCGTGGAGTAGGTACCGTGTCGCTCGATATCAGGAATAATATATGACCGAAACAAAGAGCAACCTCGCGCTATTGATCTTATACTCATTATCACACAATCGTTCTGTGTAAACCGATTAATTTTAATGTTAATTGATCTACTTAAATACAAGTGAAGAATTAAACATTGGGAAAACCTGATTCAATTTAAATACTACTGAGCTGGGTGGCTCAGTAGTGTTCAAATTATTATTCTCATTGCCAACATTTTATTTTATTTTGCAAACGGACTTTAGAAGACTAAAATAAAACTTTAAACAAATACGGTAGTTGTGTAAATAAATCTCGAAAAGACAACATATTACATTATGATAATGTTCAAGGTGAATGCCCTTTTGGGTACTACTGTAATGTGCGAGTAATCTTGCACGGGTTATTATTATACAACTTTAATTGAGCAGAAAGTACAAAGAAAGGCAATATAAGATTACTAATACAGAAAATGCATAAACAAATGTATATGTACAAATAAAGTACACAGAAAGGAAAGCAAACACTGTATAAGCACTTACGAAAGAAGATGTAAAAGGGAAGCCAAACAAGATTAGATCACTGAAGATGAGATGTTAACATGTATTCATGAGAGTCACGCTACATAGACGCCTACATATAAGGTAGATTCTTAACGGAAAAAACTCGAAGCTAATACTGTACAGTTGCCGCACTGCTGGGTTACATTATAAAATACGTCAATCCAGAAAGCATTGCCGAGTAACACACCAAACTATTTAGGATCAGGCACATAGGTTGGATTTTAGTAGTCTCTACATATTAGATCGCTGCGACTCAACTCACCTTCCATCTAGTACAGCTCCGTGTCAGCTCAACATAATACCGATTCAAGAAAGGATAACGAATACGAGTAGCACATTGAAGCAGACAGTTAGGTGTTGCACGTCGCTATAAGATAGAAAGTCAGCGGGTTCGCGAGCGAGGGTGGCATGTGTAGTAACGTACGATACATCCAGAGGCGTAAGTGGAGGTATGGCAGGTGGGGTCGGCGGCCCGGGCCCTGCAGCCCACCTTCCAACAAGAGAAAACGTCCGGGTATTAACACATCCACAGTCGGGCCCCATACACACCACTCACGCGTCTGGCTGCTCGGAGGCTGTCTCGCGGCACAGTACGCCGGCCGCGACCGCCAGCATACCGTGCCGCGCCCGATGACTCTCACCTGCTTCGGTAAGCTCTGGAGGATGCTGGCATGCAAGCAGCGCTACACCGGCACTCGAGCGTTAGAAGCAGAAGTGGTGCTATGGAGCCGATACAAACTATGCTAATATTCACTAATGATACTCAACATAATACAAATTAAACTACGGCTAAATCAATCAGGTTTCTACGTTCAGTCAAAACTTTAAAATGTATGGTGTTTTAATATTATCGTCCGATAAGTCGTCAAGGTCTCTTTCATCTCGATCATTTTCTGAAGGTCATAAGTGAGGAGTAAATTCATGGCTCGAATTGTTTTTTTTTTTTTCACGTTTTTTGTTGGCGAATGAGAGCATGTTTATAAAGTTTGCAAATAATAAGCAAGCGGATCTCAAAGGTAAAATAAAGGCAGACAACACAATAAGATATTATTTATTCACATCATTCCCAAAAGAGCTGTGAGGAAAGTTCAAATGACTTCATCGACATATTTGGAATTCACGAAAGTCTGGTGAAAATTTGGAAGTCTCAAAGGAATCGTGAAAGTTTTTATCCTGCGCCGTAAAGTGAGTAGGTAAGGGCTGTTCGATGTACTCATACAGAGCGTGTTCTCGATGGTTCGGTACAAGTGCCGTAGTAACAGCTAAGCACTGTAAGCTCTTGTGAAGAAGTGCCGTTATTCTAGAAAAATCCCATCGATTTTCTCCACACAGCAAGCAGCAGGAATACAAGCCCACTGGCAGAGACGTGTTGGCAACAGGCACCTGGCCTCGCTGCTTCGCATCCGCACGAGTACTTCAAATTGAATTAACTCCGCTGCGGCTTTCGACACAAATCCCCGCACGACGCGATGGCAACGCCGCGCCAGCCAGCGCGCCCGCAATCATTAGAACATCGATGATAGTTTCCATGTTACGTATGAAGATGGTGATTAATTAAATCTTCTTTCATGATAATCAAATATAGTAAACTTTAGTATTTGAGCCATATAACAACCAAAATTAAAATTAAAGTAAACGTCAAAAACAAAGTCAATTACTTTCGTGTGCGGAAGTAAGCATGCGCAAGCAAACACGTCCAGTTTTAGTTAAAAATCAGTTCTTTTTATAGTTTAACAAACATATTGTGTTTGTTTTTAACAAACTTACGCTTCAAAACAAATTTAATACTGTTGGGACTTGCTGAAAGCGAACATTTTCAATCGATAAAGAAAATGAGGAGAAGCAATAAGTAAGAGTAAGTAAACGACGATGACTTGGCAAGCCACCGAGCGGCGCGCTAGCTACACGAGTAGAAAGTTGAAACTCCGTGGAGATTAGTGTTAAATTGGTTCTCAAATGACGAGGCACTCAGAACCCAGAGGGAAACGATGGAAAATCAGATTTTAAATCGATTTGTACGTTTTGAATACACTTACAATTATGTAAAAGTCATATTTTGGAAGAGATTCAACCAAAAACGTCCTCAAGCAAAACACAATGAGCACCTGCTCTTTTCGTGACAAATCATTAACCTTTGAAAACATTTGTGATGTAAATTTTCATTTAGCAGATACGACGGATACATATATAAATACTAGCTGACCCGGCAAACGTTGTTTTGCCTTATTAATTATTTTTATTCTAGTTTCTAGACAAATTCTAGTATAATTAAAATGTTACTTACTTATTATAAGTGTGTATGGTATATGCGTGAAATAGGTATGGAGCGCCATGAACAAACGTTAAGGGAATATAAAAGTAACAAACGCCAAAAAATATTATGTTCAATCATATCTATTTAATAGTGTTTATTTTAACAAACATTAATTTGTTCTTCTTAGATGGCACCGACGCCAAGAATACAGGATAAATACAAATTGAAAATAGCATGTTTATAAGTTAATCAAATAGAGTCTTCGATGGTACTTATGTGTAGGCATAAAATTATTTTTCACTTTTTAGATACAGTTAGAATTTATAAATGGAGGTATGATTGTATAATACAATTTTATTGTAAAATTTTTAAGGTTAGTTTTTAAATTTTTAAATTTTTTTAGCGATTCCATTCGAGCCGTTACCAAACAAATTACATAATATTGGTAGTGTCATAAGCTTTGACTCAAAACGTCATAGGACCAATCGCGAGCAAAGCGAGCCTTAAGCGAGCGTAGCGAGCTATGCGCGAGCGAAGCGATCGCGAAATATTTTAGCATATTTGTTCGAGCCGCTTGAGCATAAAGATGTCCAAAGCAGAACAAATTACATAATATTTGTAGTGTCGTGAGCTATGACCCAAAACGTCCTTGGACCAATCGCGAGCGAAGCGAGCCGGATGCGAGCGTAGCGAGCTATGCGCGAGCGAAGCGAGCGCGAAAATTATTAGCATATTTGTTCGAGCCGCTTGAGCATAATGAAGTCCAAAGCATAACAAATTACATAGTATTTGTAGTGTCGTAAGCTATGACCCAAAAGACCTAGGACCAATCGCGAGCGAAGCAAGCTGGATGCGAGCGCAGCGAGCTATGCGCGAGCGAAGCGAGCGCGAAAATTTTTAGCATATTTGTTTGAGCCGCTTGAGCATAATGAAGTCCAAAGCAGAACAAATCACATAATATTTGTAGTGTCGTAAGCTATGACCCAAAACGTCCTAGGACCAATCGCGAGCGAAGCGAGCCGGATGCGAGCGCAGCGAGCTGTGCGCGAGCGAAGCGAGCGCGAAAATTTTTAGCATATTTGTTCGAGCCGTTTGAGCATAAAGAAGTCCAAAACAGAACAAATTACATAATATTTGTAGTGTCATCATCATATTTGTTGAAAATTTTTTGCTCATACGTTCGGGGTCTAGTTTAGTACATCAAATTTTATAGCTTCTTCTACGTAAGAACTAAGTGATCAAGTTATGTTGTCGAGAGTGTTTCAAGCCCCTACCTTAGTTTAACGACTGTTTGTGCTAAGAGGACCTACAATTTAACGTTTAATATAAATATTATCCGATCCACAGTAGCGCACAGATGAAAATACATTTTTTTACAACAGTCATGTGCAGGAGAGGTTATGCAATAAAGCGACTTACACGCGGGTGGAGCCGCGGTTAAGTTAATAAGAGAGACATGAGATAACATGATAATAACATGAGATAACAAAATGATAATTGTAAACAATACTACTGCATAAACAATAACGAAGGTCGAAATTTGTGTAAACAGTGAGAGAAGTCTTTGATGAAGAATTTTGTGAGTGAAACAGGAGACCGGCTTCAGTCTATGGCATAGTGTGGCATTTCACTCACCAGTAAAGTAAAGGCGCGGCAAATTTTAAGTATTTAAGATTGGTAATAGTACTAAGCATAATTATGTATATCAGGTTTAATTTTGTTAGTTATTTTCTTAAAAAAAAAATGGTTGCCTGTAAACCGATCATAGTTGAGTGGGAGAGAGACGCAAGGCATTCGGCGGGCCTCTGTCTCGTTCGGTGACTCATCGTAACGTTACCGGGCGTTACACTTTTTCATAAGTGACTCCCAGCCGCAACCTAATTTAAGACGATGTCACGTCAAAAAAAAAAAGATTTTTATTTGAAGTACAGTTAGATACTATATTTGATCAGTTATCAAGCGAGATGAAAAATGAATAAAATACTAAAATGGCCATAAAAAATAGAGAATGATGATAAAAAGTAAAAAAAATAGGGTTGTATGTATTTTTTAATGCCATTAATACAAAAATAAAATGAAAAAATTAGTCGAAAAATTAAAAAAAATGTTTAAGGGTGATCAACCCTTATCACTTAGGGGTATAAAAAATAGATAGTAGCCGATTCTCAGACCTACTGAATACGTATATAAAATTTGGTAAAGATCAGTCAATCCGTTTCGGAGGAGTGCGGTAACAAACACTGTGACACGGAAATTTACTAAATCGGCCATAAAAAAATAGGGGTTGATGATAAAAAAGTAAAAATTTAGGGTTGTATGTATTTTTTATTGCCACTTTATATAAAATTCAAATAAAAAAAAATCATCGAAAAAATAAAAAAATATATTTAAGGGTGAACAACCCTTATCACTTAGGGGTAAAAACGTTTCACGTTGGCCGATTCTCATACCTACTGAATACGCATATGAAATTTGGTAATGATCAGTCAAGCCGTTTCGGAGGAGTTCGGTAACAAACACTGTGACACGGAAATTTTATATATAAGAATGTTGGTAGCAAGTGGATGCGCAGCTCACTGTTGCCTTGGCAACATCGCAAGGATGATAGATACGGAATTGTATCCACAACCTCGTGTGCAATGCAAATGAATGTTTAGCGAACAGCGCCGGGAACAGGTTGTTAGTCCGTGTCAGATACACGCTAGAATACTAACTAGGTTAGTATAATCTATAGTGGAATATAGTCAAAAAATAGTATGTACGCGCACTGCTAGTCAAATGCCTAACTGAAAGGAGCAACAAACAAATGTATACCATTTTAAAGTACTTCGTATTCACTTGACTACTTCGTTGTCAAGTTTTTCTTCATACTTTTTATTTTACATTTCTTTTCGCGCACACAAACATCCTTTAACGCATTACGTGCGCGTGTCAAGGACAGGCCGGACTCCGTGCTACGTTTGTACTTATACGTGTTTATTGTTTTCAAGTTCGACAGTTATATACCAGCTAGCATTTACACATTTTACCAAAATAGCCTTGCTTTTCATTAAGTTTTTAATTTCTATGCAAAATTTCCTAATGCAGGCTAAATGTTTGTTATCCAAATGTGAATCTTCTTTTTTACATACCAGACCGCACACGAAGAAAAATAAGAAAAATACATGTCAATATGTTTCAGTATTAGTATTTGAATTACCTGATAACGTTATTCATAGGGTATTAAAATAGTCTTTTTTATCTCGAACGTATTAATAAGTGTTATGAATCAAGCAAACAAGAAATGACAGAGCGCTGGCAGTGATAGCGGAGTGTCGCGAACCATTGATTCCGTACCGTCCAGATTACAGAGCGCATCACTGGCTGTGCTCATACTAGACTAGTCATAGTGTTGCCAACAGGAAACATAATTCTAATGTGCGATAATATTTCAATGTTATTGTGTGCACTCATTACATGACTGTTGTTCGATCGCATTACAGCATTTACCCTCGTGGCATAAATAAAACATTCCTAAAATAAATAAAATCCAAATTAAAATACCATTGTATAAAACAGTTAAAAAGAATATTATCGAACTTGACCTGGCAATGATTCAGAATAGTTAAACTGAGTATTGATAATAAGTACACGTTTTTCCGAGCTCTTAAGATAACAGTATCTCTAGACATAAAAGTAATACTCAAACACATGTAGTTTCGAAATGTTAGAGCAGCTCATTCAACTGCAAAGGAAACTATAAATCTCGTAAAGCCCGCAGTTATCGCAGCCAGGTAAGCATCTAAGCTCCCTGTGACATTTCGGGCCATTAAATTTGCCATTTACATGGGAAATGGATGGAGCTTTCAGTAACGGCACTACATCGAGACGTCGGTCACGAATAGGGACTCGCTTTCACTATCACTTCGCCGCCTTCTATGTTGCATAACGCTGCGAGCTGCTGTCCCCATTCTGCGAGCTGCCGTGCAGCGCTACGAACATCACATGTTCGGATTATAGATGCGATGGCGTCGATACGATATCTACTATGGATGACTCTATTATTTATTATTCAACAGGCCGCAGTCGATACGTGATGAATGCCAACATTGTAATTCGCCGCGAATGTTTACATCGCCGGGAACCGGGAGACAAAGAAAAACTTCCTGACCATTGAATTTAATATTCAAACACCCAGCGGCGCAGAAACGGTATATCCCAAGTGTCACAGCGAAAGAACCTTTGTCTTAATTACTTCAGCTGAAGAAATACAGACTGTAACGGGTGGCGACAAGGTTGACAACGGCACATCGAAAGATAATCGTAAGCAGCTATCGACAAGGCCGCAGAACATGCTTCTAGCGAAGGAAAGTAAACTCTAATGCGAAGTGAGAAGGCTTAATTGAATTAATATAAAGTTCAGAGCGGGGAGACCGAGGGTGGGAGGGCAGCACGTGGCAGCCGACCCGAAGCAAGCGAGCTTGACCCAGTTAGTAGATGCACCATTTCGGTCCCTGCCTACCGCCGTGTTTGGGTCCTTGGTGTTTATTTCCTTTGTTCCCGCGAGGACCGGGAGAGATGCTACGATAAACGCACACGCCGTAACCAGATACCAGCGTAAAATAACTGCCATGAATAAAGTAAACGTTAGGAAAATACGCATATTGAAATCGATATAGAAGAGAAATGGATAAATGCTCGTATCTTTGTTTTATGGCGAAATTCTGAACATTTGGCACCATTCCCAACTACTCTCATTCTACTTACGGTAGATGCTGTCGCCATTCTAATACTTCAATTTGTAGAGCTTTTAGGAACATTATTTATACACAAACAGTTTGTTGAACGTAAACAACGATCCATCATAAATACTCACCATGTATACATCGCGCACGTCACTAAATGCATGTACACGGAACAAGCGCAGGTATTATGTCTTTTAACTTTTATTTTTATGACTAAAGCAATCAACACGTCGATGTCAGCTCTAGAAAGGTAGTCATTAAATTTATAGTTGCACTTACATGTTGATAGCGATCAAATTCAACCAATTAAGTCACAACTCGACATACCTACACAAAATGTAATACATTGGCCCTATGAACGAACCTTGTAGAATCCTACCTTTTCATCTCTAGTTTTAGAAGTAACAAGACGAGAAATGGCTTGGATTGTAAAATGTAATGGGTATGATTTACATTTGGCAGCACCCAGAGATAACGTCCGGAACAATGCACACGGTGGCATTACTCACTGATTAGCGACTACCAGGTCGCAGGCATACCTGCTTTGTAACGGCGGGAACAATAGAGACGATCTCGATAATATACTCTCTATCATCACTGCAAAGCTGGAACGAAATATGCCAGGACTAACTAAGGGATCTTCTTGGTTAGTTGAATAGTATGCGAATATGAAAAAAATATTACAATTGTGATAATACGACTACATATTTCTATTTTAATATTTTTTGTATGTAATTACAATTTAATAGCAGTCACCATGTTCATAGCCCCGTATACTGTGTTATACAAGTTAAAAGCAAACAATAATGGAACGGTTGCAAATTAAAATATATTTCTACCACCATCTAGGGCATACGAGCAGTACATATACATACGAAATACATGACACCATTAAGCGCATGCATGGCCCCTCGATCCCTTGGGGCTCAGCGTCTACGCTATTATTTTGCGGTGGCCTGAAGGGCAAACATTGCACGGAAACTAGCACAACCACAGCGTAAATGATAGCTTACCAACTTGGCTTCACCATAAGTTCAGTTCCAGTCTATAAGCGTACAAGCAGATTTTGTTATGTATAGGTAGACAGACATACATTAAGCTTCACTATTGAAATCGCACAGGACTTTCATGAAGGACAAAAGACAAGATCGTAATTACAAAAAATGACGCTAATACACACGCCGTGAACATAATAACCTCATACAAATAACAACAAAAAGAATCCCATCCTTAGAAGACAACAAAGTCCAATATAATTTGAGCACCGCACCCACATCACACTTGTTTGGAAAGCTTTCGAAAAGAAGAGAGGGGTCCCATTCATAGAGTGTGACCCTCTCAGTCAACGCCCTGATGGAAATACGCACAGATCCAGTAAATAGGGCGAACTGATCCCATAGCAACCGCTGAAGCCTTTGTCTCCGATACTTGACTCACAATGGAAAGACAAGTTACATTCAACTCGAACTATATACGTATACATATAATGTAACTAATACAGTAATACTCAAGATAGCCAACGTATTGTATTGATATACTATGCCTTACGTTACTACAACAGCATATAATACTATACTTGGTTGGTATAAAAATAAATGGATTCAGTTTCTTATAAAAACATTAAACGAAATAGTTTTTTAATAACAAAAAGTTTAAGGACATTTAAAGGATAGAGAGAGAAGTAAATTGTGGTGCACATTAGTAAGCCAATTTCGGGTACAATTCAAACAGTAAAAAGTTTGATTAAATTTGTATTCAAACTGATTGAAGCGAGATTTATGCAGTTCTTTTATCGGACGTTGCAGAAAAACGAATACGTAAATTATGTGTAAAAGTGAACATTCATAGTATGGGAAAATAATACTTTCACGTACAAGATTACACAACCAAACCAAATTAAAATTAAAATAGTATATAATTAATACACTCAAATACAGGAAAAAATCTGTGACGCACATACAAAATAAATTGTGTATTTTTTTCTAAAATTACTTGGCCTAAGCTTCGAGAATTATCGGAAGGTTCTAAGAAGGGAATATAATTGGACGTGAAATCCTCCGGAGGGGGCTACAGTGATCAATAGAGAGCTAATCAAAGGAAAACGACGCCTAAATGTATGGAACGCTATTTTTGGATAAATATAGTGCGTCGGATTTCTGTGGCAAAGACCTTTAGGGAAAAAAACAAAGATTACGTTAGCAAAACAAGTTTTGCCAACAAAAACAAATATGTACTATCACAGAAGTTAAAGATTGCCATCACTAATATTAAATTCACTAAATCGTAGCCAGAAAGTAAATTGATAATTGTCAAAACTCGTACTTTTGCAAGCATAAACGTATCCGACGGAACTGGCATACCCCGCCCGCGCTGGCTTCTTATCGGAAATTAAAAAATCTCGGATTTTGTTTTTATATTTTCGATTTTTGACTATCCGAATGCCTAACAACTACGATTAGTCTGTTTAATCGAATTGTTACTGTATATCACGCAAATTTTAAACAACGACCGCAAGACATCCTGTAATTTATAAATTCCCTGTGTTTAGAGTTTTCACAAATATGATAATAACTGTTTCCATTATTATCATTAAGGGCCATTAGCGCGTTTGAGCATTTAGCTTCTATTTACTGAGGACAACAAACGGGTTCTAATTACTAATTCTCACAAACTTCTGTGATCAATAATTTGAGTTAAAAAGAACTGACTTTTGATAATATCTAATGGTTTAGATGACTAAGAGTGACCTAAGTGTAATAATAAGACAGTAGGTATATTTTTTTACATATATTTTATGACTGGTTGAGATGGTTGGTATGGTTTAGATTGATTTATTCGTTTTAGATACTCGCGGCTAGTGAGCAAGTCAGATTTACATATCTAGTTTTGAACTTTGTTCATCCTTATTTGTTCGTAATTAAAAAAAACCAATGAACATAAACCTACGATTAGCTACATCAGCTTCTAAAGAAAAGTAGCGACTACACCTGGCTGCGTAAAACATTCGGTGGTAAATTATTGTTTGCTCTGAACATATAAAAAACATCGGAAACCTCTTTTATTTTTATTACTCTAGTTCTAAGTTATATTATTTCGTTCTATTATGGTAGTTGCAGCTTAGCATAATATTATTACAAGGAATAAAATTAAAATTCAATCTACAAGTTCCAACAGCACGTAAATTCAAACTAAACAATTTTGGATACTTGCCTCAAAAAGATGTATGTAAATATGAATTATATATTTATTTAAGTGATTTTAGACGTAATATAAACCCTGTCGTTTTACAAACGTTCAGCGTTCTAAGCACGTCCAATCATAAGTATGTACGTATCTAGGTACCTATAGGATACTGACAGCACTCCGCTTCGACAGAACTCTATTGATTATAACTCAAGTTATAAGTAGGTAAGTACTGCCGTAATAATGACAAAGAAAGGCTTACTTCGGTAAGGAGACATTTCACGTTTGCTATACTCGTACATGAGTGTTTCTCAGTATTTTTAAGACGTAGCGCTATAGCATGCTAAGGTTGTGACGCGATCATCGAAGCTAAGCAACGGTCGATGCCGACAGTGTTTGGATGGGTGATCATACACAAGACTGTCGTTTATAAAGTGGCATTTTTATCTGGACGTTACATTGTAGTAATGTGATATTGTAAAAAATATGCCATGCCACAGTTTATGTATATTTTTCAATAACATTTTTGACAAAATACATTTTTACAATATCACATATATTGTAACAACCTAAGCTACATTATATATAACACAACATACCATTGTATTAGACAATTAACAATATAAAAAAATGTGGCTTACGAATTACCTTTTTGTGTCTCATCTTACATCACGAGTATAATACTAAAAATATTAGAAAAACATATTAAAATCTACAAAGCTTTTACCTCAATATGAAATGTAGAAAACGTAACATAACATTATTTAAGTAACAGACGCAATGCTGTTCTCAACGTATTCTGGCGCTAACACAATAACGAGGAAAAGGAGCTCCCTATATAAAACGGGAAAGCTTACCGGCGACGTAATATCGGGACTTTTGTAAAGAACATTATTTCTTTAGAGATACTCTTATTTTGACTTGCCGCGGCGCGGCTTATGGTCTTCGGCGTGCGTCAGAAAAAGCATAGACTTTAGTTATGCTAAGATTAGCATAACTAAAATAACAACCATTACACCGGGTTACACCAATTTCGACTTAGATCTCAGAAATAAAGATTAGTCAATGTGAATGTCTTTTCACACGATATCTAGTTTTAAACATTGCTTACATTTAATTTATAATATTAAAGATTTTACCAAGTGAACATTAACGTACGATTCATACACCTGGTTGCGTAAAACATTCGGTTGTAAATAAAATTATTGTTTGTTCTCAAAATATATAAAAAATTGGCCAAATGCGAGTCGGGCTCGCGTATGAAGGGTTCTGTACCACTGTTACATGGGAGCACCCCGTAAATATTTATTTTATCATTTATTTGATAGCTTATATACATACAGCTACCGTTGTTGATATAAAGCAAAACTAAGAAAAAACACGTTTATTGTATGGGGACGCCTCAATTTTTTCATTATTTTTTATTTTATAGCGGCACGACACATCTCTTGTGAAAGTTTCAGCTTTCCAGCTATTATAGTTCCTGAGATACAGGCAGACTGACAGAGGCTTAGTAATAGGGTCCCGTTTTTACCTGTTAGATACGGTAACCTAAAAACATCCGAATGTAAAAACAGTTTACGAAACAGTTTTTTTAGACTATAATACGATAACTTTAACGGTGAAATTTAAGCTCTTAGATACTTTTGCAATCTGTGAAAATTAGAGCTATACAAATTATGATTATATATTATAAAACATATTATTATATTACACAAGAAGACACTTGTTTTACTTATTTGTCTGTATGTTAGTGTTATCTATTGAATGAATAGTAGAGTAACGGTGCGACGCACAGCTAGCCGAGTTCGTCGACTCACAATCCAGTTCGCAGCGGAAGGCATTAAGCTACGAGCATCGGTGGACTCCACTCCATACTCTCATGGCTGTGTAGCGGCTACGTTTCTCCATTGTTTCGTACCTCAAATGCCATTTTTACAATGAAAAAGCAGTCGCTCGAAGCCAGCCCCGACCACTAACAGGTTTATGGGTCGATAGCCTCTCGTGGGAGCCAGCCTCGCTCGTAACTAGTGGAACATTTTAACTAACGAGCTAAACATCACTAGGACACAAAAACAATATCAGTGATATCAGCTTTGTAGAGAACCTGTTTATCAAGTTTAGTCAAAGGCCTACTCAACGCGCGCGCGTACTCAACTACCAAAATACGATCAGACGAATGGAAATGTGTCCAGGTTATGAAGAGACTTGGGTTACCCGGTCAATTATGATTTTTGCGAGTCCCGAGCGAGATTGTCGAGTACCGAGAGTCCTTTATAAGCTGGATGCGCTTGCGACCGCCAATCCTCGCATTTCTGAGACTGAGTTGTCGACATAATGAGTACCACAAGCTCGGATAAGGTCCTAAAAATCTATTTACAGTCAACATACCCCGCCACAATCTACGTCTCATGTATCTACGAATATCTTAGCTCCAATTTATAATGTTACCTACCTACAGAATCTAGTACACTATATAGTTAGTCCCAGTAATGTTTTCAAAGATACGAGTAGAATAATAAGCAGGTACGAGAAATACCATAAGTAAGTGATTTGCGTCAACTTAACAGTGTGGGCTTACGAAGGCGGAATACGAGCAAGTTCAGAGCACCTGTAGGACTTCAACGGAGGCACTGTATGTAAGGTTTACGTGAACATAATAAATAAGCATTACCACTTAGTTCTAAGGGCGTCCGCATTACGAGGCGATGCGACGCGAAGAGCCAAATTGATTAGATGAAGATGATCATCGAGGTTAATCAACGGTCGATGCAGATAGTCTTTGAATGGCCGACCATGAACAAGACTGTCTCTTAAAAAGTAGAATTTTTATCTGAGCACTATCGTGAATCGGATCACACGTTAAACGTACGTTTAGGCGTAAGCCAAACCTTCGGGCGGCTTGAAACTCTCGAGTTTTTAAGCCGCCTTTTCGTCATCATCATAAATAAGAGAAAATTCTTTTGTGACAACGTTGTACCATATATTATTCATTTTGCATATGTTTGATTTGGCGCCTTTGCGAGTCGAGTGGCGTCGCCTACCTAATGCAGACACAGCTTTACTTATTCCAGTCGGCAGCCTTGTACAAGAACCAACGTTTTAGCATTATATTTTTCTCACGAGCCAGTTGCGAAGAAAAATAGAGCGAGGTCAAAAAAAATGTATTAAGAAATCCTTTAAATAATTCAGAGAGGCAGGCAGTAAGGTCGGATTGGAATCCTCGATCCGGAGTCGTAACCTACAAAGTCCTGCAGAGCCGTCCGACTTATCGAGCAGCCTGCTGACCTTGCCTTGCCCCCGGAGTAAAACAAACCCATTCCAGGCGCGTACGTGGAATATAATAAATCGGTCGAGCTCAAGCCAGACACACGAAACACCTCCAAGTACCCTCCAGCGCGAACAGACGTTTAATCAAAAGTTAAAGGGCTTCTTCTAGGAGGCTTTCATTTTCACGACTTCAGAATGCGCACAATAATATTCCATTTTGATTAGGAACAAGCGTCAAGAGTGCGATTAGCTCGATCAATAAAGGAAACAGTAACAGATGTGAGGACTAAGAGATATTACTAATAGTGCGTTAAGATGTCAGCTAGTCACACGACTGCATAGCGCAAGTTCCCAACTCCAAGCAACGTTACAGCTCAATTAAAACCAACAAAAGCGTCAAATGGGAGTATTAATTGAGCCGTGTGCAGTGTAGCCGAGCGGCGGCAGACGGCAGAGGGTGCGCCCTGCGGGGATGCTTCGACCCCCAGGTGCTTCACCCTGGCTAGACAGGCATTAGAGGAGCCGGCGGTCAACAACCGACGCTGCCTGCAAGGGGGGGGGGAGGGGGTTCCTTGGTGTAAACCAGACGTGTGCTCAGACAAAGAATTTAACTTGCTGTAGTGTTTGGTAGCTCGGAAGGAGCAATGGACTTTCCATTGGTCTTTATTACGATGTATACAGGGTTACTTATAACTAACGCAATGCCTTCTATGGCGATATGGAAACCAAATTGCATATATGGAGACATAATTTTTAAAAATTCTATATTATTTAGAATCGTTAGAGCTTATGATTTCAATTTTGTGAATTGTTGATTTTACATTAATTTAATTGTAAAATGTATAAGGCGCAGCAGGCGCTTCGCTCAAATATAATAATACATATATGGCAGGGCTGAGATCGGTAAACTAAACTAAAGGACTTTTGTTCTACGACATTCGTAAATTTACGATAAAAAATCCGACGCCGTCGGCGCGCGTCGCCAAACTTTTAGTATGAAACTCCTGATTTTGTTACCTAAATGTAAAATAGATGTAGAACAAAAATTGATCGTCTAGACATACTAACACCGCCCAAAACGCTATATTATATTAGTTACCAATTATCCTGCCCTGGAAACCTTTGCACCAGGGGACAGCATGGGAGGGTTAATTGATAACCTTTTTAATATATTATAAATTGATTATTTTTATTATGATCCTGTAACATGCTATTTACTTGTAAATGTGTATGAAGTATTTTATAGGCTGGTGTTTGATTCGTATGGCTGGTCGCAATAAAAGTAGCAAGGAAAAGCGGAAGAAAAACTTATCACAAACAAAATAGGCTTTATGTAATATGACCAATTATTTCTACTAACATAACAAAAAATAATATAATGTTGAATCATATCTCATAAAATTATATTATAAAGAGACGCAATTTGAGTCTAGAAACACATATTAAGATTCGTCTCAGGTATCTCAAGCTAAGTGAATGGAACATAATTGTTATGAAGTTTACTTAAAAGCACTTTAAACATGTTGTCATCTCTAATCATTGTAGAGGTAAAGGCACAAACATTGGTATATTTATATGTAATATTCTATTATTCCAACTGTTTTTGTAAACATGGGCCCCATCTCATCTGTTGTACTAATTTATTTATTCCAACCATAACCGCATTTGGCTAAAACTGGCTCTGCTCCCATCACAAGGCTGAATATTTTTTGTAATTTAATGTTGCATACTATAAATTAATTTAAATAAAAATAAACGAAAGAAATGTTCCAATATTTTTTTTTTACTTTAACTTATGATTAAATTGAATTTATATAAATTAAATTGGCTTTCTTGGTCACTGTGTAAAAATTGTGTACTCATAAGTATATTGGACCTTCTAAAGTTTGCCTGGAAGAGATCACTTCAAGTGATAAGGCCGCCAATTGTGGTACACTAATTTGTGAGCTCTTTCTTTTTCTTTTTTTTAATTTAATGTGTCCAATAAAGAATTTTCTATCTATTTATATACATATTAAAGTAAACAAACTATTAGTAGTATGCAAAATTTACCAAAATTCAATTTAATTAATTGTATGACATGCAGACACGTGTGTTTTGAGCCACTTACTTGTGTCACAAAGCATTCTACTATTCTACAATATTATAATTGTATGCAATTATGGAAGCTCGTCCTCTATTACAGTTGAATCAATAAGAATTTAATCTTGAAATTACCCTGGATAAATATACTTATAGACTAATATTTATCCCAGATTAGCGCAGATAAAACCAAGGGATGTAGCTAGTGATTAGTCATAATTGGAAATGACTTTATTGCTTTCAGTAATATTATATGTTTTAATACATAATTAATTAATAATAATAATTACAGAAAAATAATACAATGGAACAGAATTACATCTCACGGAATACCCCTTTGTGAGTCATTGCTTGTAAATAAAAATTGTATTGTTTAAATTTTTCTTAAATTCTATATGAGTTAAGAGTTGTTTGGTTATTTTTTGTGTAAAATTGCTAACAGTAATTGCAAAGGAGCCTGAATAATATAAAATATCATGGCTTTCTACAATATTGCTAAATGAATAAGCATCACAGTGCAAAATTTACTTGCATGCAACTCTGATACAAAACTATTTGGTATAAGTTTACAGAAACTACAGAATTTATCATTTGTTTTGTTGTTATTACCTTTAAAGCATATTTTCATAATCATCATGATTAGCACTGTTACATACATGAGAGTATAAGGTTCATCAAGCTAGTTTAGGATTCAAACCTGGGACCCCACACTCGCAGCTGGCTACTTACCCGCTGCGCCGTGGAGGTCGCCAGCAAATATGCAAAGAAAAAAATTGCCTGTTAAGGGAAGCTCAGAAAACATTACTACTAATAGTTAAACTTTATCAGAACACAGACATCATAAGGTTCATTTATTTATTCAATTGAATTTATATAAATTCAATTGGCTTTCTTGGTCACTGTATATAAAATTGACCACTCATATGTATTGGTACTATATATATAAATATATATTAAAGTAGACATACATCTTAATAACAAACTGATCATATATTCTGATTTATATATATTTTTTAATATACATATCATCAAAATCAGCCAGACACTTAAGAAAATATTTTCCTAATAAAATATTTTATATGATAACTACTTTGTTAAACCAAAAATAATATCATTTATGAAAAATACAGTGATGTAATATCTATACTATAAGACTCTTTGTCCTGACTCATTCATCTATAGACAACGCACAGCCCAAACGTCTGGTCCTAGGGTTATGAAATTTGGAGGGTGTATTTGTTTTAGTATGTAGACGCGTACTAAGAACGGATTTTTGGAAATTCCACCCCTAAGGGGGTGAAAAGGGGTAAAACAGTTTGTATGAAACTTCTTTGTTTTTGAACTTCCAGCAATGAAATTTGGAATATGTATAGTTTATGTAAAATTAAAAATAATGGTGTCAATTTTTTTTGCCAGGGGTGAACTAAGAATTTGTAATGGGGGGTGAAAGTTTGTATGGAAAATTCTTTATTTATCAAGTTAAAGTCTTGAAAGTTGTTATGGTAGTAGATTATTAAATGGTTCAATTAAAATCACAAAATCTTTTGCCAGGGGTGCATTAAGGGGGATGCCATTGGGGTTGAAAGTTAAAAATAAAAGTTTTGTGTTATTGAACTTAGAGGTGTAAAATTTGGAGTGTGTATATATTTTTGTACTTAAACATGTACTAAGAATAGATTTTTGGAAATTCTACCGTTGTGGGTGAAAGGGGCTAAATCAGTTTGTATGTAACTTCTATGTTTTTGAACTTCTAGCAATGAAATTTGGAATATGTATAGTTTATGTAAAATTAAAAATAATGATTTCAAGTTTTTTTGCCAGGGGCGAAAAGCGACCTACACGCGGGCGGAGCCGCGGGCAACCTCTAGTAATGAATATAACTTTTATACAAATCATCATTTTAATTAGTTCAAAGTGATGGTCTGATTGTGAGTGTTCGCTAAACAATGTTATTAACATGTGGAAAGATAAAAGGCCAACTGATTGAGTCAAGTTTTACTTAGTTGGTCTAACATGAAGTATATATAAAATTGTGAGTAAAGTGCTTCAATACATTTAAATTAATTGAATATTAATAAATAATTAAACTCTAAATAAAACGCATGTTCTATGAATGTGGTTGATTGTGTGTTTAGTTACAGAAATATGTTTATGAAAAGTAAGCAAATATAAGTAATAATATAGCAAACAAGATAAACTCTACAGACATTTTTTTTATTACAGATTTATTATAAAGGTATTTAACAAATTAACTAAGTAAGTACATTAAGATGATGGCTGATGTGAGAGAGATATTAATTAAAAAACAATATAAAGAGAAAATGTAATTCATAATTACTTCACAAATGATGTTGTTATATATTAATGGCAAGAAAATGTTATGTGTAATGCCTCAGGATGGATAGAATGGTTATTCTGTTAGCTCAAAGAACTTGAGCACCAACTTTGAAACATGCTACATAAGTTAAAATCTTTGTCTGCCATTTTATTGAAAGAGACCTTGTAGATTATCGAACTCGACAATGGACGTTTTAGAGCAGAACCTACACCAGATTTAATACTGGCAGCAATATTAGTTGCCCCAGTCACAAATATACGAATATACAAATAGTTACGCTTGATCATAAAATGTGTACGATCAGCTGATTTCTTTGTTTGACTCGGGTGACGAACCTCTACTTACGACGTGGTGCAGCAACACGTCGCACCTACTAATTACATAAACACCTTCTGTTTAACGCCAAATGCATCTACAGCCCTCCCGACTGCATCCACGAAGAGTTTCGCTAATAACTAATCCATAAACAAACCTTGAAAGTTCTTACCTTTGTAATGGACTCGAAGATTATTTTGCGAAAGCCCGATATAGCTGAACTTGTCCTTGGTGCTCCATGACCGCGGCAAAGGTGTCTCTTCTTCATTAACATTGGGATAGAGCAATTTTAAACGATCTACATTATCACTTTGCACTTGATTTTGGGAATCCATCGTTCCCCGTCCACTACCTAGCGCAGCCATTTCTGAATTCTGTAATTTCTTGTCATGAACGTCATGACGTCATGTATTCTCCTTTGTTTACTTCAAACCAGATGGCAGCACTTGTGCATAGATAAAAAAAGTTTCATTTTAAAAAGGTAAAAAAGGTATTTTTAAAGAATGCAAATCATTTGCTGTACATATTGTTATTCAGTTTCTAAACGCTATTAACCGACTTAAAAGAAGGGGCGAGCTAATTAATATTATTTACTTTTTAGTAGTGACCTTCAAACACTGTCCAAGTCGGCCATTCAAATACGATTATGGCCTAATTACGGCGATTGTAACTAGGGCAACTACTACGCTAATATACTGATTACTTTTACAAACTTTTATCGTTAGTACAGGCATAATGGCTAAAATATTGGCGACACCTAAATATTTAAAAGAGATAGAAAGTAAGCTTCAGCAAAAATTTACATTATTAATAAAACCCCAAAGTGATTTACTAGAAACACAGCAAATATATTATGATTCAGTACTTGAAGTAAGTTATTAAACATCACTATTTACTTTCCATTGGCTATGAAAATAAATAAACAAATGATCTTGATATTATTATTTTTTTATATTTTGGTATAGTGTTACACAAAGTTACTAAGTTAATACATATTTTATTTAGTTATTTTTTCATAGATATATCAAGAAGCATTTATAAATCTTATACAATGCACAACAATTTATTCAACATTTTTAAATGGTGTTAAAAATGTTTATGACCAAGCGATCAAAATACGAGATGAACGGATTGCACAATTTATAATAGAAGATGTGAGTATTATACATCTATAACGCCTAAACTATGCCTGATGTAAACTATCCGTGGAAAAATCTCCGGGCTTCAAATCAATATTGTTTCTCTGCTGACTGTGCTTCCATATGTCCTTCTACTAATATTATAAATGTGTCTTTCACACTTTACCTAACGACGGAACATGCAATCTAAGATAACGTAAGTACCTGACAAGTACGTATTCTTAGCATGGTATAATATTTTATGAGTTTTAATTGTTTGTAACATAATAGTAGTATCTCTTGTAGAGAGATGAATAATATTCAGCTTTTTTTTGTAGAATACATATTTTTTTTCATTTTAATAAACGTGTACGTGCGAGATCAGCTTATCACAAGTCTAGTATTTACAGAAGACACTGATAATAACTGTCACCATTAATAGTAGCCACTGCTAGCAGTGGCAATAGATATGACTAATAAATGTGCTGAGAAAATGGACAATAGTATTTATTTCCTTACTCTATGGTTTTCTTTTCCTATTCTTTGCAGTCTGTGCGTGTTTTGAAAGTTGACTTGTTGTTTGTTTACCTTGAATAGTGATACGGATTTGCGGACAATTTACTTTTATCTAGTAATAGGAACTAACGTGTCTTTCAATATCGACGAGAATAATAATGCTCGGAGCAGACTCCGTTTGTGTGCTGGACGGCGGGTTCTCGACGCAGCTGGCGAAGCACGTGGGCACTACAGCGGACGGCGACCCGCTCTGGAGCGCCAGGTTCTTACAAATGCACCCATACGACATACTCAGAACGCATCTAGACTTCCTGCGTGCCGGTTCCGACATCATCAGCACCAACACGTACCAGGCTTCGGTTAAAGGGTTCGTTGAACACCTCGGTGTCAATCCTGACCAGGGATATGCTTTAATACAAAGCGCTGTGGTTCTGGCGAAGAAGGCGCGAGATATCTACCTGGCAGAGATGAAACAGAAGGGCTTAAAGCCGCCGAATGCCAATCCGCGCATTGCCGGCTCTGTGGGCGCTTACGGCGCTTTCTTGCACGACGGCTCCGAGTACAGCGGAGACTACGCCGATCGCACGCCTGACCAGATGATGCGCGAGTGGCACGAGCCCCGCATCCGTGCGCTCGTCGAGGCGGGAGTAGATCTACTGGCATTCGAAACTATCCCGTGTCTGAAAGAAGCACAAGTGCTAGTCGAGTTACTTAAACACTTCCCTGGCATGAAAGCTTGGCTCTCATTTAGCTGCAAAAATGGCTCGTCCCTAGCACACGGGGAGGACTTCAGGATGGCTGCCACCGAGTGCTATGATATGAACCCAGAGCAACTCTTAGCTATTGGAGCCAACTGTTGCTCGCCTTTGATAATAGAGGATCTGTTCAAGTCTGTGAATGAAGGCAGGAGTGCTGCCATTCCATTTATAGCATATCCTAACTCTGGGGAGAAGTTTGTCCCCGGGCAAGGCTGGGAGGACAGGGACAAGTGTCCAGAACTGCACAGCTTTGTGCCTCGCTGGCTCCAACTCGGGGTGAAGTATGTGGGAGGCTGCTGCAGGACTGACCAGTCTGCCGTAGCCAAGATCCGTGCTACAGTTGATCTATACTCAAAGAAAAAATCTGAATAATCCAATATCTTATTTATGTTTTAAAATTATTATTGCCATATAGTTGTGTGTGTTTTCTATATATTTGCTGGAAATATTATTAAGATAAGAGGTTTGTAAGCAATATCTTGTGTGCTGATGTTATGTTGACCTGAGGTCAAGTGCTACTCAGTAATTACAGTGAATATTACAAATACCTATTTAAATGTTATTTGTTTAGTCTAGAATATTAATGTAATTAGACAATACAATTTTTCAGAAACTTTTTGGTGTTTCTGTAAAAAAGAAACATAGAGATGATAAAATGAAGGGCCTTCTCAAAGAAATTGAGGAATTGAAAGAACAAAATTTGAAACTTACTCTTGATATATCAAAGCTAAAAAAGGAAATGGGCAAGGTTTGGATACATGTTGTAACTGCTGTGCCTTCACTGCCTCATTGATCCTATGTTTATTACACTGATTTTATTTCTAAAGTGTTATTTTGTGTTTATCTCATTCCATTTCTCTAAATTATTACTTTATTTCATTGTAAGTATTATGATATTACTGAGATATGAAGTAATACAGTTTGAGTAACTAAAAACAATGTTCCAAGAATTTTTCCTTCCTAAGTCTGCTGTTTGCAGAACTAACAGTAATTCTGAAATGTCTGATATAAATTGTATTAATAAACTCAGATGAACTTGAATATCTTTATCAAAGTCATACATACATTAAAGATGCTGTAGGATGATGATGATAATTGTGAATTGTTAACCTAATTGTTCTTAATGTTCTAAATAAATGTCATCATATATTTTGTGTCACATATATGTTTTGCTTGTGAGGTGGTGGAAACCCTATCATTGTGCAAGTAAGTATACTCCTAAATGTCTGGTGATCTAATGACACAATTATTTTGGTCAAACTTTTCACAATGCCTTTTTGTTTTATTTAATCAGTTCCTATGTCATGTAACCACTGGAATCAGCATCATAGTTAGTGGAGAAAGTCTTAAGTAAGGAACCATTAGCTGTCCAGGATGCTGAAATACAGTGTTATATGCTTGGTAGCAGATTTACAACTTGAAAGTGGTAGCTTACTAGGCGAGCACTAGAAAGTTCTATGGTTTTGTCATGATGTTTCTTTCACAGGAAGCTCAGGCTTACCATGAGGATTGACCTAACCACATTTTGTAAGATTTAGAGGACCCAAACTTGACTAAACTCTAAATAAAATTCATGAGAACTTGATATTTAACACTGAATTCATGAAAACTCTGAAATAATGTAATTATAATAACTCTGAAGTAATTTGAATGTATCATATCAATAATATACTTTCAGATGAAAGACGAGGAGTTCTCGGAGTACGTGTCGCTGATGCGCGAGCGCGACGCTCGCTACACGCTGTACTTCGAGAACGTGGCGCTGCAGCTGCGGCTCAAGGAGCTGGACGGCGCGGCGCCGGCCAGCGGCGCGCACCCGGACCCTGCCGTGCTGCGCATCGCGCTCGACAGATGCCGGTCACTCGCTAGTACTTTACTTAGCCGCTACTACTCGTTCTTAATCTATAGTTCAACCCGCTACCAATCATCACTCGTTCTGAATCGCGCTAACGAAGATGTTTGAAGGTGCTTACGACTGGTCCAAGTTACAATGCATGACTGTTGGACGGCCGTTTCCGGACACATCTGCCCGAAAGGGTATCGCTTTGCTAAATGGAGGCCGACCATCGTCGCTCTATAACGTCTTATTTCTTATGTTCGTATTTCATATTTCCTCTAAAAAAAGATTGTATATATACTTCCAGAGAGCAGCTGTCCTCGGCGATGAGTGAAGTGAGGAAGCTAGAGGAGCAGTGCTCGGGCACCGTCCCGCGGCGTGAGCACGACTTGCTGGAGGCGCGGCTGGCGCGCACCAGCTCGGCGCTCGCGGCCGCCAGCGCCGAGCTGCGCGCGCTGCGAGACACGCACCACGCCGCGCTGGGTGCGTACGCTCTGAGCGAGGGGAAGCTAGAGGACTGCTAGAGTGCTCGGCCACTCTGCCTATGAACTGAATTTAATGAAAGTATAATTTGTATTTCCAGCGGCGAAGCAGTGTGTGGAGGAGGAGCTAGCAGAGAGCAAGGAGCGGTGCGGCGAACTGGAGCGCGCCGGCACCCCGCGCCCGCACTGGCAGCTCTGCGCCGACTTCATCAGCGGCGGCCGAGACCGGTACTAGCATCATCTCAATTTCAATTGTATAAATTACAATAGTATTTATAAGCTGAATATTGAATTGGCTTTGTACTGACATGGTGTGTTCTATCTATTTGTGGTATGTAAATAAATAAACCACGCTACCTGTATACGCTCGCCACTCGCCGTGTAGATGGCGCCAGCTGAGCGCGGGGCTGAGCTCGCAGGAGACGCTACGCGTGCTGCTCCGGGAGCTGGCGCCGCACGCGGACTCTCACCACCTCGACTACTTCCAAGGACTGGTGAGTAACTGGTGAACTAAATCTTTAAACCGGGGAGTATCTATGAGTAAGTATTTTTAAATAAAGTCCAGGTTTGCTACATGACTTTTTCAAGTGTACCATGAATTGGCTCGGTCCTGTGCTTTTTTACGCCATCCACAACGCATAACGTCTCGCAGGACCTCGCCTTGGCCAGGTGTCCTCACCCCGCCGTCTACACTGTAGAAATCATCTACCCCAGCGATTATTATTGATTCTTCATCAGATTTATCCGGTCCATTGCCACTTTAGCTTGCTTACCCGTTGAGCTATGTCGGTAACTTAGTTTCTCTGTGGAATTACTTCGTTCTCGATATGATCCCGTAAAGTAACGCCACTCGCCATTATGTTCCTAACTAACGCTCGCACATTGACGCTCGACTGTAAATATTTCAAGTTACTCAGAACTTGCATCCACCTCTGCTCGATCAAGCTTCTGAAACTTGAAAATATATTCATGGGTAGAGCTTTTGCGCGGGTTACGCAACAACCATATTGGGACGTACTACTGGCGGTGTTCTAGTTGTGCCACCTTTCCCCCGGTTCTAACCTCCCTAGCGTGTGTCAGGCAGATGCCACAGTTTAAAATAAGTTGCGTGATAAACATCTTGTTTGTATCTCACACTGCGTTTACATCATTATCATGTTGATTCTCACATTATACACAGTATGTTGTTTACACTCTTTAAGGCATACTGCCTTGGTATGTACACCTGCCAGCTGTGGGTAATGTTCACGCAGAAAACAATGAGTCCAATATAAGTTCAATACAATGATGCGTTCCGAGCTCTTTTGCGGCTCCCGCGGTGCTGCAGCGCGTCCAGTGTGTTTGCGGATGCAGGGGTCCCCAAAATTTTTGTGGTAATCAGATCTCGCATACCAACTTTTTGGCAAAGGCTGCGCCGTTCTGTCAATAAAATTCTGGTAGCTGTCTAACGACGTCCGGAGTCCACTGACCTCTATTTCTCTAGTCCCATATGTAAGCGCTGGATCTCTGCTCACAGAGATCAGAAACAAAAAGTGACTTGGCACTACATGCTGTTGTATTTAACATTTTACTTTTGACTATTAATTTGACAATTTAATTTGAGGTAATGTATATAAATCAGTTATTTTTTTGTATATTTGGTTTCACTAGCCTGAAATAAAGACTTTATTATTTTATTATAATTGACGAATGCTGGGTTCCCCAGGGCTCGGCGGAGAGCGTGCCGGCGTGCCTGCGGTGGAGCGGGCGCGTGCGCAACGTGCGGCTCTCGCGGCGCGACGTGTGCGTGCTGCTCGCCGACCTGTGGCGCCGCAAGGAGCACCGCCCCCACATGCACATGCAGCAATACCTCCACCAATACTTCCAGGACCGGTCGGCACATCTACTTTAACCTAACCAAGGCGACCTCGTTGGCGTAAAGGTTACCATGCCGGACTGCCAATCAGAAGGTTCCGGGTTCGATTCCCGGCCCGGCCAACATCTTTGTGCTTTACTAAATTTGTTGGCTGTCCGTCTGGGTGTTAAATATGTACCTATATAAAATATGTATGTATGTATATGTAGTATATCAGTTGTGTTAGCTACCATAATACAAACTAGAAATCCAGCCGTGTGTGAAGCGTGTCCTAATATTTATTTATTTATTTACACTCACACATGTGAGTGAGTGAACCTCGTCATAAGAGCGTTAAGATTTCAATTCGCGACACCAGTTCGAATCTAGTCAAGCTCTTACCTCTCCCTTAGCGTGAGAAGACCCCGAGTCTTAGTAGTGGACATTATGCTGTTTAAAAGCTAAGATAAAGCACAAGGCTATGTTTTTAGTTGAACCAAAACTTAAAACGTGGTTACAGATTTCAGGTGGCTTCTTGATCCAAATATCGATTATAATATCTCAGAATACAGAAAGAACCAGAAGCCGCGTTCATCTGTATTTGCGAGCTACACGCTGTGTCCAAAAATCAAAACAATGCCCCCCGCCCGCGTCACTTCTCACCCGCGTAATGTTCTAGCTCAGGCATTATGTGCCCGTTTTTAGGGTAAAATTTGGGAGTCCAGGAGGTGAGATACTAATAGAATAAAAATTGTCCTAATCTTTATTATAATTATGTACCTACCTAATTGTCTCAAGAAATGGATAGATTTATTGAATTTAATAAAACGCTTTAGAAAAAAATACATTTAATTTCCTTTTTGCTTAGTAAGCTTTTTATAATATTGTCTATTAGAATTTGAACTTAGTAACAAAAATTTAAATTTAGATAAATGATGAAATCTTATGTCTAGGTATTTTTCATAGATACTAACATACTATTTAATAGGACTATTTGGTTATGTACACACAGGCTGCTCTGATGTTTTATACTTTCTTTTTCAAGTCGGTTATTTTATATTAAATTAATTATAAATATTCTACAATGAATAAAAGCCCTCAAGAGGTAATAAAAAGAAGGGTAAATCAAAACTCTTATACTGGCAACACTAACAAGATGGATGCCTCATTATCTATGACAATTGAAAACATAGAAATTTATTCAAAGTTGATACCTAAATACGATACTTACACGTGAAATGTGATCCCATCCTGTTTCTTTTATAGACCCGCTGCATTTTATAGGTAGGAACGACATAAGACGGCATAATTTAATTAAATTGGTACAGCGTCGTACGTCCCGACGGTCACAGAGTGACTGATCGGTCGCGCGTCAAACTACTCCATTTTGGAGTAGTTTTAGTAGCCTCAGTTTTAGGCGCGCTCACGGTTTCTGGTTCTTTCTGTATTCTGAGTATAATATCTTTTTATCTGCCATATATACAGGTGCAATTGCCATTAGCTTCCTTACTTCGGTCAATAAGCTCAAGGTATAATAATATAGGTGATGACTTATGAAAACAAACACCAAAGCGGCATCGTTATACCGTGGAGGTTCTAAAGGCGCGTACTAAGCGGTTTGCCTCCACCTTCATAGTGCGAACTGCGAAGGTGTGGAACTCTTTGCCTAGTTCCCTGTTCCCTGAGAGCTACAATCTGGCGGTTTTCAAAGCAAGAGTGAACCGGTTTTTTCTGGGTAAGCGCGTTCCACCTTAGATCATAATGTCGCTTGCCATCAGGTGAATTGTGAAGCAAGCCTATTTAATGTAAAAAAAAATAAAAAAAATCAGATACGAAGAGGCTGCAGTCCGCGCGGAGTGGGCGTACAACCTGTTCGCGAGCGCCGAGCACATGCTGGACGAGCCGGCGGTCGGCGTGTGGTGGAGTGCGCTGGCCGGCCCGCACGCCGAGCGCCGCTACTGGGCGCTGCGGGGGCAGTGGCGCGCGCTAAGGGAACACGTCTCTACCGCCAAACAGGTACGGGTTGTTTCTAATGCCGCACTATACAAATGCACAGTTTAGTGTAGCAGAACTAGTTTATTAATGAATTAGAAAGCAGAACTAATGCATCACTACTCAATTGAGTGCAGCAGAACTACTCAAATTGATACTCTAGAACTGCTCAATTGAATCAGAACTGCTCAAATTGGTACTCTAGAACTGCTCAATTGAATCAGAACTGCTCAAATTGGTACTCTAGAACTGCTCAATTGAGTGCAGCAGAACTACTCGAAATGGTACTCTAGAACTGCTCAATTGAGTGCATCAGAACTACTCAATTGAGTGCAGCAGAACTACTCAAATTGGTACTCTAGAACTGCTTAATTGAGTGCATCAGAACTACTCGATTGAGTGCATCAGAACTACTCAATTGAGTGCATCAGAACTACTCAATTGAGTGCATCAGAACTACTCAAATTGGTACTCTAGAACTGCTCAATTGAATGATTTTGCGGTCTAGAACGAGGTGCACTTACGCGCTGTCTACAGACGACACAGTGAGGTTGTCCAGTGGGAGCAGAGTTTCCAGTAAGGATTTGCACAGTTGGCTACAGGATTGAACTTGTTAGCAGAGTATCACGGTGCAGGAGTTGGAGCGGGCGTGCCGCGCGGTGTTCCCGCTCAAGAGCGAGGCGGAGGTGCGCGCCGTGTGCGAGGCGGCGCGGCGCCAGCTCAAGCTGCGCGGGGGCGACGCCGACCTCAACCTGCACAAGCTGTTCCACGAGGTAAACACGCAGTTCCACAACCCTTTTTTTTCTCACTCACTCTATTGTCCCCCTGTTGCCCAAAGGTCTCCCCCAAAGATCTGTCCTGGACCAGCTCCTCTCAGTTGTTGTAGAAGTCCACCAACTCATTGCGTCAACGAGTTGAGGGCCGGCCTCGGCGTCTCATTCCATAAAAACCTTTGCCCAGTGGTTATGATCTCTTAACTTCTTTTTCCGCCTCCGTTTATCACAAGAATGACAAGATAAATTTAGTTAATAGATACAAACTTAGTCCTCCTAGGCGTATCCGCCATTGGCAGACCTGGCTAGTTAATTCCGGCCGTGTGCTCGGATAAGGCGGGCGTAGTCAAATTTAGTTTAATATTTATAGCCAAGCACGGGGCGCAGTACGGGCGGCCGTCTTGGGACGATTTTCATCAAACATAACTAAGAACACTCTCAAACGGTCCATCCGTTCGGGAACTACAACACCACAAACACGTCAAACCGTCATTATTGCGTCGGGGGCTAAAAACGAAAAAACATTTTTGTCTACTGGTTGCTAAGACTAGCTAGTGGTAATTGAAACAGCGTATTCACTTCGATATTGAAATACAGCAATACAGAACTTTATTAGCCCTAAATAACATACGTTAAAGGCAAGTCATACGAGTACTACAATAAATACTTAACAACATTAGTTAGATAAAATTAAATAAACTTACAGATTTCATTAAATAAATATTCTACCCCATTAAATACTACACACATTAGCACTTGTTTTCCATGTTTATTAAATTTAAAATACTACTGTTTACACATGAATAACGATTCTGCAAGCTCCATAATCATATATTCGCTTAAATTATAAAAGGAATTACTTTCACAAAAACTCTTTATTTTCTGTTTAAACATACTACTATTAAGATTTGTTATTTTCTCTGGCAACTTGTTGTACATTAATATTTTTGTATAACATCCCTGTTTCTGTACTTTAGCTAGTCTATTTGCTGGTAGAACTTTACCTATATTCCTACGTAAACAATAAGGAATAACATCTTTTTTATTCTGGTACATTTCATTTTCATGAATTTCTAGCAGGCTATTATATATGTACATTGAAATTACTGTCATTATCCTATCCTTTTCAAAATATTTCCGAGCTGAGCTTTATTATTCTGATTGACCTCTTTTGACATTTCAGAACTTTGAATATATCAGTTGCATTTCCCCATACAGTAATGGCATACCTAATATTTGAATGTATATAAGCATAATAAACAGATACAAGTGATTTTTTATCTAATAAAGGTCTAAGTTTAAACAATGCATAATTGGCACTAGCTAATTTCTTACAAAGCTTTTTTATATGTGCACTATGTTGAATAGTGTTATCTATTGTATAGCCTAAGAATACATTTTCTTTTTTTAATGAGTTACCATAGATACCTAATCTGGACTGGTATTCCATCACAATGCTTTTACTTGAATTTAATATAATACCATTTGATTTAAACCAATCTTCAAGCAATGTCATTACTTCATTTACTTTTTCATCTAACTTGATTTTACTTTTATCTCTTATTCCTACATGTGTATCATCGGCAAATAAGCTTATATGGGACCAGTTGGGCATAACATTTACAAGATCGTTAATGTAGATTAAGAACAAAACTGGCCCCAAAATTGATCCCTGTGGTACTCCGATTGATAAGCTTCCTACGGTTGACGATTTTTCTCCTACTGTAACAATTTGGGTACGATTGAATATATAGGGAGCTACACTCTAGTTGTCGGTCGCAGGGCGACGAGGGTTTCCTCCGGCTGGAGGTGGCGGCGGAGCTGGCGCGGCAGCGCGCGGCGGCACACGCGCGCTACGTGCGCGAGCTGCTGGGGGCGCTGGCGGCGCGCCGCGCGCCCGTCTCCGTGCCCGCGCTGCAGCGCGCGCTCGCCATCATCGACCCCGCTATCGGTACACACTGTCCTCCTCATCTAGTCCGTAGCTAGTCAGCGGTGGCTGACCATCGTGAAGACCCCGACCGCTCATATTCTTGATAAAGTGTTACCGAATATGAATTCATTTGACAACCTCGTTGGCGTGATGGTTACCATGCCGGACTGTCAACCAGAGGGTCCCAGGTTCGATTCCTGGCTCGGCCAATGTCTTGGTGATAATAAAGTATTTATGTAGTATATCAGTTGTGTTAGCAACCATAATACAAACTAGTTTAGAAATGATTTAATATGGGGCTAACCAGCCTCGTGTCTTAATATTAAAAAAAAAATTCAGCTTTCTAGCTATAACGGTTTCTGATATACCGCCTAGTGACAGACAGCAGAGGCTTAATAATAGGGTCCCCTTTTTACCCTTTTAAGTATAAAACTCTAACTTTCGAGTGTGTTCAGCCACGTTAAAATATACCACGAAAACAAGTAGACGCGTATCGGCAACGGAAGTTCTAACCGTACTGACGCGGCCATGGCGAGCGCGGGGAGGTGAAAGGAGAACGGGGCGGGGGGTTCGCAATCCAGCGAGGTCTCGAGATAATGTGACCGGGTTATACACAAAGCTTTATCTAAATGTAGCACATGTGTACTGCACTACAGACCACATCTACATGTGTACTGCACTACAGACCACATCCGCATGGAGCAGTACGTGCGCGCGGCGTTCGGCGAGGCGAGCGCGGCGCTGGCGGACATCCCGCCGGCCCCGCTGCGCGCGCTGGCCGCCCGCCTCGCCGCCGCAGACATCGAGCGCGTCGGCCCGCGCACCCGCGCCCGCCAACACCGCAACAACAAAACACTTTAACACTTACACATTTTTTTTTGACGTGACAACGTCTTAAATTAGGTTGCGGCTGGGAGTCACTTATGAAAAAGTGTAACGCCCGGTAACGTTACGATGAGTCACCGAACGAGAGAGAGGCCCGCCGAATGCCTTGCGTCTCTCTCCCACTCAACTATGATCGGTCTGCCGCGCGCGCAGCACGCGGCAGACGTTGTCACGTAAAATCTTCGCCCGTAAAACCGACTTTACAGGCAACCATTTTTTTTATATTAGGACACATTTCACACACGGCTTGTTAACCCCATACTGAACCATTTATAGTTCGTATTACGGTTGCTAACACAGCTGATATACTACACATATATACATACATATTTTATATAGATACATATTTAACACCCAGAGCCACAGCCAACAAATTTAGTTAAAAGATGTTGCCCGTGCCGGGAATCGAACCTGGAACCTTCTTATTGGCAGTCCGGCATGGTAACCTTTACGCCAACGAGGTCGTCAAAATTACATTACATCCTACTAAAAGTTTGCAAGTGTGTGTGTATGTTTGTTACTTCTTCACGCTCAAACGGCTAAACTGATTTTGATGTAATTTGACATGGAGACAAGTTAAAAGACAGTTAACCTTGGATTAATGCGAAGGTTACTTTTTATTCCGAAAACTTCACTGTTCCCGCAAATAATTTCAAAATCTATGTTACTCCTTCACATTACTACTTCCAAACCTATGTCACTACTTCAATGCCTCGACCGATTATGATAAACGGTTTCGATAAAATTTGATATGGAGATAGCTTAGACACTGGATTAACAAAGTCTATTTTTATCCCGGATTAACGTGGGTAATTTGGGTGGAATAAACGCGGGGTGCAGCTAATTTAAAATATACTGGACCAATCTCCAATTTATACGGGATGTTCATTCAATATTTAAGAGCTGGGCTCTTGTCTGTGGAGTTGTTTCCAGGTAGTTCTGTCTTCAGCTAAATCCTTGACCTCCAACCTATACAGGATGAAATATGTAATTTTACCTTAGATTTGGCAAAACTAAAACAAATAACTAAAACCCATCGCCTTTGGTGGAGCATCTTGGATCTGAGATTTGTATCAGTGTATATAGATAGAACGCACTCAACTCTTTCATGTTACAAATAGAAAGTAAACTAAATCAAATTCGGGTTTTCCGTTCGAGAGCTACGAGCTACAATGACACAGACACACATACAGGCATAATGTGTCCAACTTAGAGGATCTATTAGATTCTCTAAGGCGTCCAACTTATAACAACTCGTTCTTTTGCGTTCGGATTAAAAGATGCATTGCCATCATGCACCGCTGGGTCCGCTGGTTATCAACAAGTGTTTTTCTAGTCAAATTTACCTAATATTTTTTATACTTTATACACATATTCTTATGCTTGTTAATTTGTGCCAAATATGTTTATCTATCTATGTATTCCAATAATATATTAGTCAATGATGTATAGTGCGTGTTTTGTTTTCTTTCTCCCTAAGATTTTTATAATAAGGCTAGTTTTCGACATAATACATGATTAACGCCTAAAATGTAAGTAAATTTATGCAAATATCCACTTTGATTTTGGATGTTGTGTATTCATATTCAAAAATGTTGTAAGAAAGCTCGCACACTTTCTCGCGTTCGGCTAACTGTGGTGATCATGCGATTACCGAAGACGATGTGGTCTTTGAATGTGTGAACATGCAAAGGATTGAGAAGTGGCATTTTTACATCGAGGAGTTAACATGCCTCGGATGATACGTTATATTGTAGGTCGCGGTTGGTAGTCGTTTATCATGTCAGAGGCGCTTGTGAGGCTCGAAAACTCTTGAGACCATATCTAGGCCATTTATCTCATACAAAATTATAACATATATTATCCGAACCAACAGTAAATAACTATATATGTACTTTTTTCATTAAATTTAATATAAGTATTTAAAGAATTATATTATTTGTGTCGAACGAAAGGGGATGCGTTAAACTCCGTCAACTACTGAATATATATGCGTCCAAGAGAAACTTGCAATGTTTTGTTGTCCTCTTGCCTTTTTTATTTGTTTCCTACTGCGTAAGTGCGTATAAATCTATGTGTTGAATAAGTCGCGACTCAGGAAAAGTCTTCTGTGGTCGCGACGGAATCTACCAGTAGCAGCGTAGAAAGAGAAGACACTAAATCCATAATAGAAACTTGCCATCCATCATAGACAAAAGAAAAAAAAGACGGAGGTACTGTGTGACCGCACATGAGATAGCGATATTTTCGGACAATGTTGCCACTTTAGTAGAACTTAAGCCACTTTAGGAAATTAGGGTTAGGGTATACACATAATAAAGAAAATGACTTCAGATTATATTTCTACGTTTTATTAATTTTTAAACAAAATCAGTTTATTGTACACATTCCTTACTCTTTATTTCCACGCTTCACAAAAACGTCACCCATAAAATGGTTGGAACAAATCCTGGAATTTTGCGTTGATTTCCAATCATAAAATATTATCTACCATATGCTTCTATCCAAATCTCTACAAGTTCAGCATTCGATGGAAATCTGTAAAAAAAAATATTAAGAAATATAAAATACTAGAGGTTGCCCGCGGCCCGCGTGAAGGTCGCTTTTCGGGTAACCTGTGGAAAAACTCTATGGTATCCTATTCCCGTGCCAATTTTATGTACACTTTCCTCATTCGATTCCTGAGATCTAGTTAACCTCTGTTTTTAGCTACTTTGGTGATGATGCGAGCGATTTCTCCAAGCCATTATTTAAATATGTAACTAGAATACGTGAACCATACCACTAAGTGAACCATTTACTTAAATTCTAATTCAGAAGTATTTAATTTCAAAAACACAAAACTTTCCCTTTGAACTTTAAACCCCATTAGCATACCTAAATGCACTCCTGGCAAATATTTTTACGAATTTATTTTAACCATCAAAGAAACTACAAACATAACAACTTACAAGACTAACTAACTTGATAAATAAAGAATTTTCCATACAAACTTTCACCCCCCATTACAAACCCTTAGTTCACCCCTGGCAAAAAAACTTGATACCATTATTTTTAATTTTACATAAACAATAAATATTCCAAATAAATAAAAAAAAATTCACAACCCTAAGACCAGCCGATTGGGCTCTGCGTTGTCTATAGATGAATGAATGAATGAATAGGTAAGTCAGGACAAAGAGTCTTATAGTACAGATAATTATATAATATGGTAACTTCATGTCAAATAACTAGGCTTAACTTCACTGGGCGAGCGCGGTCCACCTTAGATCACAATATCGCTTACCACGAGGAATATTGAGACTAAGCGCTAACCCATTTAGTGTAAAAAAAAGCCCGACTAGCGAGCGAATATTTCGATGGAAGTAGATTAAATTAGTAAAAGGACTGTTTAAGCAATTCTCAAGTACAGTGCAAACGGTTTTTGTAAAACTAGGGTTAAAATTGAAAGTCAGATTATGACAACCCTTATTCAATTTCTTGTAGGTTATGTTTTTATTTTGCATTTGCATGTTTTACCACTTTGAAGCAGAACTTTACATCCAAATCAATAGTACTTGAATTAATCCTATTTAATTAATATTTGGATTGATTTTAGAAGATATATTGTATATAAAAAAGGCCAGTACCAACCTGTGAAATGTAACATCACATAAACCAGGTTCTGTTCTATTCTAATAGCTCAAAATACAACACTGCACCATTCTGTCGATGTCCAAAACTATTCACTGCGCGAGAATAACACTTACACTTTAATTTAAACGATATTTTTTCGAAAAAACACAAAATTCTCAGAATCGCAGTAATGTTTGACACCGAAACTGACAAATATGCTGGTGTCAAACAGTTACAGCGACAGAGAGAAAAACAGTATAAGCCTTTCTCTTTCACGCATGTTATTTTTACATATGGCTGTTTCGCTGTTGAGTAAAAGAGATGGAAATGTGACTCCGTCTATTGCCTTCTCTGTCTACGCCATCCATTCTCAGAAAAACCGGTAAAATAGAGAAATTATTTTCAACTTGATAGCAATTGCGTCACTAGATTGGCTGTCAATGTCTTGACATTGTCAAATAAAGAACCATGTGTGGTTTGTTTACAAATCCGCCTTCGTTTACAAAATATTATTTATTAATATTATAATAAAATTAAAATATAAAAGATGGCAGAAGGTGACATAATTGATTCAGAAGAAATTGACAAAGATACAGTTGATCCCGACGTCCTGGAACAGCAGTTTAAAAGAAAATACAAGTTACTCACAGAATCAGCGGTTTCCCTCAAAAAAACATATATTAACAAATTACACGCTACAAAGTGAGTATTATATTCATGATTATAGCCATTCTGAAGTCTGTGGTTAAATTACAAACCTAAAAGCAACTTAGAAATCACATGTGAATTAAATTTCAAATGCAATGTATAACCTTACAAATCATTATCATGTACTTATTTATCTCCCTTGTTTCCGCCTGCAGATCGTTAAAAGTAGCAGTAAGTTTAGCAGACAACTCCATAGAGGTATATGAATTGAACAAAACCTCATTAAACCGTGTCTGTCGGCTCAGCGGCCACAGTAAACCTCTCACAGAAGTAGTATTTAGCCCAAAAGAAGATAACCTGTTATATTCTTCTGGACAAGATGGGATTATTAAGTTGTGGGACATTAGGAGCAGTGGCTCATGTGTTCAAGAGTATAAAGGTAATTTTCATGTCTATTTGAATTGCTAACTTCTTTATATGGCATGTCAAATTAGGACAAGTTAAGAGTTTTCATTTGAAGTTGATAATCATAGTTTGTGGAGCATATTACAGAGCTATAATAGTTTACCTGCAAAATAAATTTTGTTGTCTCAAAAAAAACCTGTTCCTAAAAAATTATTATTGTATTAACTTCAGATGATGACACACAGTTGAAAAAGCAGTATGAATGTATGGATGTGTCATGCAATGGTCGTGTGCTGTGTGCGGGCAGCCAGCTGGCACAGGATGATGCCTATCTAGTGTTCTGGGACAACAGGAGTGTGAAACCTCTTGGCGGGTATTGGAACTCCCACACAGATGATATTACTCAGGTAAAAATTATTTAAAACTGACTTAACATTGATGAGCATTGTGGCTTAGCAGGAAATGGTCTCCTATTCATTATCTAATTCACTCTGGTTTCAATTTAGTTGTCCAAGAAATTGATTTTCAAGTTCTGAGTGGATTTTCAACCATGTGATGAAGACAAAACATTGTGAGGAAAATGACATGTTGGAAGACTACAAAATCAGATGACATGTGTCTTCTGTGGAAGGGCCTGGGTGCCCAGCATTATTTGCTTGTCCTTTAACATCCCCAATAAATTAGTTCTGCTAAAACTAATAAGCTATTCTGGTAGACAAGTTTATGAGATCAGTTACTAATAATTATAAAAAAAAAACAATAGTATTTAATAGTATTGTTACATTACTAATCTCAATTTGAAACCTATGTAACATTTAAAGCCCCCAATTTCTTATACAGCATAAAAAAAAATTTAAACTTACTGTTTCAGGTGAAGTTCCACAAACAAAAATCAGAAATTGTAGCATCAGGTGCTCTGGATGGGTTACTAAACATCTACAACATTCTGGAGCCCACAGAAGATGATGCTCTCACATACTCTCTCAATGTGGAGAACTCCGTGGAGAAGATATCCTGGCTGGATGAGAAGCATGCAGCCTCCATCACACAGTCCAATGATGTGCAGGTCTGGGATGTGGACAGCGGAGATATGATAGACAAATTCACCAGGGACAAAGTTGCCAAGGGTATTAAGGTTGGTTTTTGTTCTACTGTTTTTAATACAGTTTAAAAAAAAGTTTGACTGCACATGATTTTTAATGACTTAATATTTTCATGAAACTAAATACTTAGTGCAAGTTGCCTGTTAAATGTTTTCCAGTTTTTTCGATTGTTGGTTACAAGGATACATCCTTGACTGCACTGAACGTAACTTAGAACTAAAATTTTTTTTGTCTCTTTTTCAATGACATTATCAATGCTCCTTTTTTTTATTTTGTCTTTTTCTTATGTTGGTAAACAGTAATCAATCAACAATTCATGCTCATCAGTAAACATATTGGTGGCTTACTATGCTTAATTGTCAGTAAGCAGGAGATTGTATCATTTTCCAGAGATCTCGAGGAGATGACTGTTACCTGGTAGACATGTTCACTACAGCAGATGGTGAGCAGGTCTTGCTGGCTGGCTCTTACGGAGGAAATGGGTCAGTGTTGTTACACTAATGTTATTAGAAAAATATTATTTATTTATTTGATTTATAGGCGAGCAGCATTATGCTGATGTGCCTACATCACACTGAGTTGAAATTTAATTTTTAACAGTTTATTAAATCCACTGTTCAATGTAAAAGAAATATAATTAAAAAAGTATATTAGTCCCAATAAGAAGTACATATGATATCACAGGGTGTCACAGTCCCGGCTCGCGTAAATAAAGTTATACTGATTAAAGCAGAATTAATGTAGTTTATATTGAATAAACTAAGTTCCAAGTACATCTATTCCACACTACAAATATAATACCTAAATCTTTTATTTAAAAAAATCTGTATCATATTAAATCGGGATTCATAGAGGGAGTTGGGGGAGACCTTTGCCCAGCAGTGGGACAGTATAGGCTAATAAAAATATTAAAGCATTACATCAGTGTATAAATAATAATAAAGGAAGAATGTCACTCATTGTAGTCAAAGTATGTATGTGTTTCAGGGATGTGCTGAGATCTGTGTCAGTGAGTGGTAAGAAGCTGCAGCCGAGCACCAACTTCACGCACAACAAGCAGATAGTGCGCAGCTGCTGGTATCATCAACATGTAAGTATGGAACTCGTGCGTCATTTGACTAGTGGAGTACATACATTATGATACATTTATAATCCAAAATGCCCCCCACCAAAATTTTTATCACAGATTTTCAAAATTTTTAAATTTATTTCGTGTAATTAATTCTATGACTTGAAAAATAGTCGTATCGAAAAAAAGGTAATTGAATTTGAATAATTATCCTGTATAATAATTGTTGATTCTTTTTTAGTCAAGTTTATAAGAGCCATTACGCACTGTCGACTGGTCGCCGGCGACTCAGTCTCTCGGCGACCGAAACGTAGGCAACTAGGGCCGGAGACCAAGCCGAGCGACAGTATTCCAAGTACATTCGTGCAGTACATTCGGTCGTTACGACAGTTGCTCGCAGTGTGAATGCTTCCATTTGAAACCTCCTATTGGTCGCCGGCGACCGGTAGTCGCCTGTGCGTCGCCACTACGCGGCGAGTCGCCGAGTCGCTTGCGCAACCGGCGACCGAGTGCGTAAACACTAATTTAAACTAAAGAAAATCACAGTTGCCGGCGACTGAGTCGCCGGCGACCAGTCGTCAGTGCGTAATGGCTCTAATTAGTTAAGTTAATATAAGAACCCTATGTAAGAGCAATTATGTTTAAACAACAATAAATTTATCTTTATTCTCGTGGTGTTGCAGAGTGAGGTGCTGATAACGTCCGGGGAGTCGGGCCTGCTGAGCGTGTGGAGCGCCAGCGAGGCCGCCGCGGAGGGCGCGCCCGCCGGCCCCGCGCTCGCCTCCTCGCTGCACAGGCTGCATGTGCACCGGCACAAACCTTACTGACCACCCACACAATACATATACTTCTACTTCGTATGAACTTAGTGGGCAAGCTCTTGTGTCGAACTTGTATGCTTGTACTAAGACTTAACAGCTGGGACATGTCAACTGTCTTATGTATCAATTTAACATGTCATCAAACAAATAGATATACTACTTATGACAGCTTTGCTGAGAATAAATGACGTTTCTAGACAAACCTACTCACTGATGTTTGGAAATTACTTAGCGGTACCTATTAGAGAGCACATCACCAAAGCATGAGAGACCTCACAGGCTAAATATACATAAAATTCTAGTTTGACCTAGTGGAAAAACTGTCCTGAATTAATATTTATAAGAGTAACATATAAAACATCTAATCAAGTCATATTCGAGAAGAATATTTGACTTTGAAAATAAAGTACAAAGAATTGCAGTATTAAAGTTTATGCAAAGTTCTTACTATTCGTCAATTTACAAGAACTAGATCTTGTCAAACTCAAAGATAAATAAACTATGACATGCGTACTTAGGTGCAAAAGAAAACGAAGATAAATCAATAACACAATTTTCATATTTATTGAAAATTCTAAAATAAATTCTATAATATAAATAAATCGAATAAAATGATTGTACATTACGGCGCGCCGTTACAATATCCATCTTTATAGTAAAATAATCAATCTATAATAAGTCTTACGAAAGTCACTCTGAGCAGATCCCATTTCAATTAACTAATACTAAACTAGACATTATTTGGACAGTCTTCCAATATAAAGCTTATGTACGTTCCACAATATTATACATCCACAAATATTATTCATTCATTGTTCTCCCTCCATAACACATCTTTACAAATAATCTGCTTTATTTACTTTTTAATTTATTATTTATCTACTTGTTCTGGAAATTAACATTCGCGAAAGACAAATATTTAGAGAGATCAAAACTAACTTGCCTAAACAACATTTTTTTCAATACATATATCTAAACATCTGTGATCAACATATTTTGTACACAAATTTCAATTTATACAAGTGGTTATAACTACAACTATATGTACAGACCACACATTATACCCACTCTAGGAATTATAATATCAAAATGTCAGTTAGCCTGTACAGAATCAAAGGAAATTGTAATGATAATGATAATAAAATTAAATTAAAACAAATAATGGCTATAAATCGACAACATGCGTGGTAACAAAACAACGCCAAATGGTAACAATTTACAATTACACATACATATATATCCAATTTCATCAGGTCTTATGTATCAACTTTTTAAACATACATGACATAATGTTAAAAGACATAAATATACTAACTTGTGTACCAAAAATGAATGAAAGAATAATAATCTCAAGCTGTTTTTTGTTCGTGTAAAGGCCTACCAGTCAGGGATGGCATTGCTAAGTATTTTATTTATTGCCAAACAAAGACATTAATTTTTAACCAGATTGATGCCGTGGCTTTTGAGAAATCAATCCTTTGGCATTCAATTATGAACATGAATTTATCGTATTTTCAGAAGAAAAAGTTGTCTGTTCTTGACTTAGCAAAAAGTTAACACTTATTTTGACAAAAAAATATGCTGAGGATTTTCTTTGACAAAAAAAAGAAATACTTTGCTATTCCGGCCTAGTGTGCGTTGGAATCAAGAAAATAATAATATGAGTGAAAGAGAAAGAGAACGAAACAACAAGTCGCGCAGTAGGCGGCGCGTGCGCAGGGAAGACCTCGGCTCGCTCACGATTTGGACGACTGGAACATCACGAGTCTGGAAACACATACATACACTATTTACTGTTATAACTCGAGTCGGCAAAAAAAACATCAGAAAGTTCGCCTCCTCTTGCCCGCACTCACGGTATGCATAATCTCGCCTTCCTAACTGATGTACACCGTGGAAGAATTCTGTGAAGAGGATATCATTGAGAAAGTAGTGAATGTAGACATGACGGTTAATAGAATAGTGTGGGCAAGCAAAAAACTGTGCACCCAGTGGGAAATGGCAAAGACAATGAAGAACGGAAGACGGGGCTACGGTTGGACAGGTGCGGCGTCGGTACCTGAAGTATATGGCCTTGTTGGCGAGCAGGCGGTTGGTGTCGGCGGGGTCGAGCAGGGGGAGCGGCGCGGGCGGCGCGTCCAGCGCCTCCTCGCGGTACGCGTGCGAGCACACGCGCGCGCTCAGCGCCGCCTCGCCGTGCGGCCCGCGGAGCGCCACCCACTGCAGCGCCAGCCCCGCCGCCGGCTTGCTCTTCAGGATCAGCTGCCACACACACATACACTGGTGGTCTCATACACGGCTTCGAAGCTCACACCACATAATACATAATTGTAACCAATAACAGGCTGTGTCATGCTTCTTATATCTCAGGCTGCTTGTCCATCAGAGATGTGCGAGGACGCGTAGCGAGGGAATGTGTTTGTAAAGAACCAATACTATTCATTTCCTCGCCTCGGTCAGTGCATGACCGAGGCGAGGTAAATGATCTCTGATGGAAACTACTCTCACTACGCCGCACCTCTATCCACCATCCACATCAGCTTCGCAACGCATCCTCGCACATCTCTAGTGAAAACAACGCCTTACAACTGCTCATTGATACAAACGGCCAGAAACATTTTTTTCATTGTACCCGCAAAAATGCTTATTGTATTAGCAGGTCCACGTTACATACCTGGTAGGTGATCTCCCTGGTGGTGCTCTGCGTGGGGTCGCGCTGCAGATTGTTGATGAAGGCCTTCACCACCCACTGGTGGCCGAAGGCCGAGAACCGCGACGACTCGTAGTACAGCTTGTGCACGAACTCTTCCGTGCGGTACGGCTTCAGCTGCAGGTCTGCACGGACACCACTTTTACTATTACTTTAACTACTCTACTGATATATATATTTTTTTCCAATATAGAACTTAATTAATCTGTCAAATATTGCTAAGATCACAGACTACAAAAAAACTAATGCAGTAGATCCTGTATCGAAGTTTCATCCAAATTAGTTGAGAATTACGGGCATATTGATGCTGAGACCGCAGATTATATATACTATAGTGTGCAATAAAGAGATAAAACTCTTTTTAAGGCACTTAGTCTAGCGCTACTAAGAAACTGACCTGACAAAATAATCCAGCTAAATTAGACATTATAGTTAATAGTTGTAGTAATGTAAAGGAATTGAAACCAACATACTTAGAATTCATACCTAGAGAAGTTTGTCAAGATAGCCACTGAATTAGTAAACGACACACTAAACTGAGCTATCGACTGTTTCAGAATATCTGTATTTAACAATAGCTAAAGTTGATAGGTACCTAGTGCATACACTTCTTCGGGTGTTCGATTACATCTACGAGTAAGCTTTCGCCTGTTTACATACCGCTTCTCTCGCCGACCTACGGACATACAGCTCATTGTCATTTCTTACTATATACTATATATTGTCTTTAACCTGTGCTATTGTCTCCACGCTAAGTGTGGAGAATGTCCGACCGGGATGTTTGACAGAATGAATCATGTAATCATGAAAGCGAATGTGTCTCGGTGTGAAAAACGTCTGCTTTTCAATCAGGCCCCTTGTTCGATCCCAGCCCTACACGACTTATACCTAGTTATGTATGAATTTGCTCACTCGCTTTATGGTGAAGGAAAACATCGTGGGAAAGCCGACATGTTTGAGGAACATAAAATCCGAGATCTTCCGTGGAAGAGAGCCGGTACACCACGTAACCTACTTGCTTAAGATGAACTCCCTACGAAGAGAATACATTGTACGGAGGAGTCACGAGCCTCAGTCATGAAGAATACGACTAAGTAGATCATGTTTACAATTAACTACAAAATAAAAGCTACTTAATATATGTATGCGCTTGTCCAGTGCGGCGTTATCTTATCGCGCTGAGTAACGACATGCCCGGCTAATGACTGTCCGCTTGCTTGACCTATGGATGCAGGCATTATCATAATATGTCTTGCCTTTGTTGTCTCGACAAACATCTGGAATGTTCGGAATATTATCATCCAACTTGTAACTACGAAGTGAGGGAATTACGATTTGGTTTAACCAAAGTACCAAAACCTGGTATCTGCTTGGTCAGTGCTGTAAATTGATAATGTGCAAGCGTCTCTTTTGGTTTTGAAAAAATGCATCGCTACGGTTCAGCGATAACACACACAAACTAATAGGACTGTAGGATTTTTTGTCGGAATTAGTTGAAATTAATTATCAATTAGAGAAAAAAATAGTTTCAAGTCCCCCACTGAACGCCAGGGAGACTGAGGTTCGGACAATATTATTTCTTTGACACAACCTAGTGCAGAAAAATGGCTAACTGGCAATAACCATCTAAACATGTACGGTTCGCTTGTAAGTAGATGACGGTGTATCTGGGCGTGCGCGGGATAGGAATCAGTAGTGTTACCGTTGAACGTGATCTTCTCGTAGGAGAGCAGGTCCAGCAGGTGCGAGTAGAGGCGGGCGGTGTGCGCGGCGCGCTGCTCGCGCTCCCCCAGCGCGGCCAGCACGTCGGCGGCCGACTTGGCGGGGTGCGCGCACGCCGCCTCGTGCCCGCGCGCCTCGTGCGCCGGCCCGCGCCACGGACACCCGATCACCGCGAACCGGCACCCCGTCAGCCTGACACACGCGCACAACACGGGGTTACCAACGACCTCAGCCACCTCGCTCCTACAGCGCCAACTGTGTGCGGGGCACACAACTTGTTTATTGATAGAGAATTGAATTCGTAAAAGCCCACTCAACATTCAGAAGTCAAAACGGGAAGAATATTCTACTAATGGCAGATTTGTAAATCCGCCTGCAAACAGTAAAGTTGTCACTCCACATCGCTATTCGTAATCGCGTTTTTGGCAAACATTACGATGTGAGGACGGTATATAATATTTAATTAAGTATTCGTCTCATTCGATTATTTATCTAATATGGCGAATATCAATTGTTTGTGCTTGTAAGTGTGGATGGTGGTATTTGTATCGCAGTGTATTGTTCAATATTTTGCCGAATATAGTGATCAATAACAGTTAGTGCAGTGCCGCATCACGCGGCCGGGAACAGGCGCCTGCCCAAATTCCGAGATACCTGGTCCTGAATACCGGGTGACGGCGTTGTCCTCGCTTATGTTTCATCAAAATATTTTTTTAAGACTGCATTATCTCTACATCGAAAAGTTCCTATCAAACTCGAATAGGAAGAACCTTGAACAAAAACGACGTCTAGCTAATTCGGAAATCGTGAGACATCGGTTGAGGTGACAAATGCAATGAAGGCTACTTCTATTTGCAGAAGGTGAGAATCATGGAGGTCAGTGCGGAGGCGAAGAGAGTAGATACCAATACTGGGTTAATATCTGGCTCAACTTGCTATATCATTTCTGGCAGGTTACGGCTCTTTTTTTATTTCATGTGCGCAAAAACAGACGTGTCACTGCAAACAGCGTGAGCTAGAAAGATACCGTGATCTGCCAAAAAAAGTCGGGCGGAGTTTGGTTCGCCTGGTGTGTGGTACACTCGGTGCTATGTAGCGGGGGAGGGTACCTGAGGTACCGGCGCGGGCGCCGCGCGGCGCGCACCAGGTAGGAGCGGCGCAGCACCGAGCCCAGCAGCGCCGCCAACGCAGACACCATGCGAACCAAACTAGCCAAGTATGACTCCCCCGCGTCGCCAGAGCTCACTACGATCTGCGAGAACTTGTAACCCCTGCAAGAAACACCACATACTCACCTCTGCTTACATGCTGATGTGGAACCTTATTTGTGGATAGATCTGGGAGGATGGGAAGTGTACCTAACCCGCTATGAACCGCCGTTTTCATGCAATCATAAGGTACAATGCAGGGAGTGAGGTCAACAAATTGACAGATCTCGGTCGAACTAATTGCCGAAAACTTAGTCATGTTCTGTTATCCGAGTAGCTAGCTGGTGTTGAACAGTGAAGACATAATTTTATCTACACCTGATTGTGAAGTAGGTCGACTGTCGCTTTCTATCGAAACCGTGACCGTCGCCTGCCAAGATCTTATTCTGCCTCTACCAAACATCGTGTGATCTAATAAGAAGAAAAAGTCTCGAAAGCTCAATTAATTAGTAAGTATTGGTCAATTTATTTGCAGGAGTATCATAACTATAACACAACAATATCGATAGTACAAGTTGCACAAGTATGTCAGTGCTGGACTCATCGCCCATACTTCGAACTAGAACCAAATCAGGCCAGGCTGCTTCATATGTTGATGAGGCGAGGAAGAGTCAGGCTATGAGTCGAGCAGCCTATTGATTTAAGCGGCACTTTGGGAAATCTATTGTTGACGTACGATTATCTTTGCTTCAATCAAACTCAAAAATGAAAGTGCACCTTACTGCTGAACTGAACTCAAGCTCAACTATATGGTTTCAGAGCACTGCGGTACTAAATATTAAGATTCCCTTAAATCTCCGGTAAGCATCATAGCAGGTCAGCGGGCGTGGGCAGCGTTACCTCTCGTCGCAGAGCTGGTCCTGGTGGTGCGCGAGCGCGTGTCGCGGGAAGACGCGCGCGCAGAACTTGCAGTCGGAGGGCAGCTCGGAGACGGTCTTCTCGACGGCCAGGTTCCGCGAGGCCGTCGTCTTGGAGATCTCCACGCGGCAGTTGGGGCACGTGGCCGACTCGTCGCGCAGCCGCGCGTCCGCCAGCAGGTGGGAGAAGCACGGCGCGCACATCAGGTGCCCGTTCGTGCACTGGAACGTTACTCCATTCAGTGTCTCTGTACTATGCTAACCATTAATGAAACCTTTTTGTGGGAATTCTTTCATGAAAGCTCCCTTTGCTAACTCAAATATCAGTTTTGCTAAAAGCTTTGGAATAAGCGTTACTATACAGCACTGGTAATCATTGCATTTTTCTGCTTCTATTTCTGATTCATCACGTAAGTATTCTGTAAAGGCAGAGATTTTTAATATATTTTTTTTAAATTGATAAAACTTACTTTTGCATGATCTATTAATTAACATAACTATTGGACAACAGAATACTAGTAAAGAAGAAACAAGATGAATGTAGCTGGCATGAGGGCAGTCGCTGTATGGACACAATGTGAAAGACATTCAAACTATTTATGTTATTTTTGACTCAGCAGAAAAAATAATGGTCGAAAGTACAATATTGAACCTTGGCTAAATTATTAATATTGACAAATATATAATAATAATAATAATAATAATAATAATCTTTATTTCAGGTAACATAACCCATAAGAAACTACGTACAAACAAATTAAATAATACAAAAAAAATTAAAATATTGAAAAATAAGATAAAATATTTAAAAAATAAACGTTAAAACGTTAGTCATCATGTTAAAAATAAAATACAAGTTGTCATTTTTTGTTGTCTGTCTGGTGGGCGTTCATCCAGAACCGGTACATGGGACTACTGTGTAAATCCTCGGACAGGCACTGCAGTATACCATTATTCGATCTCCGTATTCCATCCCAGAAGGAAGCAATACGGGATCGAATAACCGCAAAGAAATCAGGAACCCGTGCATCAGCAAACATACCCGACGCGCTGCAATATCTCGGCTTCCTCATAAGGGTGCGATATGCGTCATTATATTGCACCCTTATGGCATGATGAGCACTTCTAGTGTACTCTGTCCAAAGCTGGCACGTGTATAGACACATGCAGTAAGCCTTGAACAGAGTAACTTTTACTTCATCAGAGCATTTTGCAAAGCGGCGCGCGAGCATGTTGCATCTGATGGACAGGTTCCTTCTCTCCCGTTCCATGTCCAAGTCGTCCCTCATGTCTTCCGTCATGATGTGACCAAGGTATCTGAATTGCTTCACAACCCTCACTGGTGAACCCTTCAAATACACACTCGGTACATTCTCCGGATCTCTACCAGCACGAAAAACTAGCAATTCAGTTTTCGCCACGTTATATTTGAGGCCGTGCCTGACGGCGTAGTCTTCGCAGATTGCTAGTAGCTTTCTGAGACCGCTGATAGAAGGACTTAGAAGCACCATATCATCCGCGTAACTAAAATTATTGACGCACACGTCGCCGATATGACATCCGACTTTGGTGCTCCTCAGTTCCCCTATCAGGTCATTAATGTAGAAATTAAAGAGGTCCGGAGATGTAAGCCCCCCCTGACGAACCCCGCATTCCAGCCTATAAGCGCTGGATGTCGTGTCGCCCCATTTTACTACGTTGGTTTGGTTTTCGTACCAGTACTTGAAAATCTGGAGGACTCCTGCCGGGACCCGAGTCGCTGCAAATTTGTCCCAGAGAATTTTATAATTAACTAGGTCAAATGCGCGACTCAAGTCCAGGAAGCAGGCATACACAGACGTATCACGAGATCGGTAATATTTAACCACATGCTTAAGGCTAAAAATGGCCATATCCGTAGATAGTGCTGGACGGAAACCAAACTGCGCGTCATCTATACGAAGGTCATTCACCAGTGAAGGCTGTAAGAGCCGCTCAAACACCTTACCGATTACAGTACCTAAAGAGATAGGCCTGTAATTAGCTGAACTGGCAACATTACCGGTTTTGTTCTTAACAATCGGCACTACCACAGTCTTCATAAGATTAGCAGGTAAGTAAGAGTACTTTAGGCACAGATTATAAAAGTCACACAATTTTACAAAAATCATGTCACCCGCACTATAGATATGTTCGAGACTCAAGCCGTCATGACCTGGCGATTTGCCTTTTTTCATACTTTGCACAGCTTTTGCCACATCCCTAGCACCAATAAAGTCATTATTGACACTACTGATGCGGTTCATGCTTGGAGTCTCAACCATATCTATAGGTAGTTCTGACTTTAATTTAAACCTATTTACAAATAATTCAGCAATATCTTTCGTGTTGTGCTCGCCGTCGACGTTCACTGGCAGAGCTTTCTTTTGATTGAGATTTTTAGTGGAGTACCAAAATTTAATAAAGTTTTTATTTCTTCTGTGGCTAGCAATAATATCCATTTTTATTTTTTCCTCGTTCGCCTGGCACCATTTAAGCTTATTTTTGAATTCACTACGTGATTTTGACATATTAGTATATACCTCTCCAGCGGGCGGTCTTCCGGCGAGCAACCAACATTTAAAATACAATCTGGCATTTTCATGACTTTTTTTTAACGTGATAGTTCCATCCAGTAACATGCTTATTTTGGAGACGTCCACCAGAACGCACACAGGCAGTTTTCTTAGCTGCATTTTGTAAAATTTGAACTATATGTGCATAGGTATTATCTATAAATTGTAAATGATTATTAAAATTTAAACATAAATTACCAATATCACAGTCAGAACATTCAATAAAAGACTTAATACTACTTAAATTATTATGACATTCTTCAGTATACATTTTTATTTGACTAGAATTTCGGGAGCCCCATAAAATACCACGCAAGAGTTTAGCCTCTTCGCACACTTTTATCTTGCTACTTATTGCATCTATATCACAGCTAATAACCAGTGGAAAATGATCCGACCATAAAACATCATGCATAACATGGATAGAGCTAGATATAAAAAACCTTCCTTCTTGAACAATGTGTTTGTCTATTATTCTTTATGCCTACTTCTATTTTTTTCCCTAAATAGTGTCTTCTTTTTATATGTATGTATAGTGTGTAAAAATATATTTGAATGAACTTGAGTGTATGTATATAGCAGTAATCATTAATGAAAACTAGTAAGTTCATTACAAAGTGAATAAGTATGGTGTTTCCAACTACTCATGTTTTGCTGCTTACATTTATTTACTGGGAAAAAACTAAAATACTCTTAAGTTAGTATTATAATTATGTATTACCTAATTAAATATTAAAAGAATAATTTCTAGTTGTCAATTTTATGGCTGTGATGATTGGGAGAGGAATCAAAGGGTGGTGAGCTGAATAAACAAGAATAAATGTTTGAAACATGTGTTTATTCCAGTGAAACGTAATAAGAGTACACACTAGTTACAGTACAAGGTGGTACACAATACATGGGACGCTCCGACACGCGTACTCAATAATACAATTACATACATCACTATAATGTAATGGCCCAGTGCAACATGGCGCACCCTGACAAAGGCACGACCTAACGCATAATACAATTAATGACGCCGTAACACTTTACGTCTCAAATTGGAGACTCGACTTAAAACGTCGTGCAGGCGTCGGCACGACGCATTATGTCGCTCACGAGGAGAGCCCGGGCTCTTACGTAATGCAAAAGGCAAATCGATCGATAAAACAGCTGATTGTCCGATCGAGGAGATCAGCTGTTTTGAAATACCTGATAAACAGCGGCGGGCGGTAGGTCCAGGCACACGGCGCAGCACAGGATGCCGCCGAGCCTGTGCTCCAACTTGCTAGCGTCCGCGTCCGACACTTTCCGCTTCTTGGGCAGCGGCTCACCCTCGTCCTCCAGCGCGGCCTCGGGCTGGCTGGCTGGCGCCGCGTCGCCCTCCGCCGGCGGCACGGGCTCGCTTTGCGGGGCGTCCGACATTGCGCCAACGCTATATAGAACGCTACGATAGTTCACAAGAAATACAAAGTCTCAAAGATGTAAACCAAAATATCGAGCACTGGCCCTGAACAAAAGAACAAAGACTGTCGAAGACCAATGTTTGTTGTTTTTGTTTATGTGCACCCCCGCCCGTACCCTGCCCTCAGTTTCCGGTTTGATATAGTGCGGTACCACATTAAACCGGTAAAATCGATAAAATTATGTTCGCGTATTGTCTCTTTCTACGTTACATCTGGTCTATGGATTACATCCTCTTTGCCAAGGAGGCTTAAGAGGCGCCCTTCATTTATATTTTTTTGCGCGAAAATAAATTATTTAATTAGAAGATAAATTAATGGAATGTAAATAACTAGTTCAAAATATAGTATTAAGTAATTAATTGTAAGTAGCCCTATTCACTAAGCACAGGGTGCACATCTAGAATATTTATGTTGCAACTAAAGACATTTTGAATTCGAATTTTTGAAAGTTTTCTGGCGTAGACAGAACATTTTCTGGCTAACTTCTTCCTTTACGTTGATGGCCAAAGATTTTGGAAATTTATGATGACGGCTTTTTATAGTAATTTATTTTTAGGGTTTTGAATGGCATAAGCAGGAATTACAGACTTGCGTATGAAGTGTTCTATACCATTATCTAAAATATGGCAAAAAAGCTAGATATATTAAATCTCTATTTTGTATTAAATTTATGTTTAAAGGTAAATACAACTACATATCTTTTATTAAAATTGAGCAAAAAATAAGAATAACCACATTTATAGCATAGGGACCCCTTCATATTTCTTTAAATTTTAAGTCTTTGTTATATATAGATAGTATCAATACTAAATGATTTGTGAAATCTCCAGCTATCTAGCTATCACAGTTTATGAGATATAGCCTAGTAATAGACAGATAGCAGATGACATTATTACGAAGATAATAGGGTACTTACTGTTTTTAACCTTTTGGGTATGGAACCCTATAAAAATAAAACTAAATATAAGGTTAAGACCAGCCCTAGGCACTTATCTTTGAGTACAAGATACAATCTTTAAAACTTTCAAATGTTTTTCTTATTGACTTGAGTTCATATTTTTTTAATACTTGGTAAATTGTGGTTTCTAACACAAATTTATCATTTCACTGTACATGAATAAATAACAAATGTCAATAGTTGTTGACAATATTTTGGTGCCAATCATAGTTTAGGTTTCTTGCCGAGAGAGCCGTAAGCAGAGATGACGGTGCCCTTGGTGCCGGTAATGTTGGTGGTGAGGGGCTGCGCCACCAGCCCCGGCTGCTTGATGGCCAACTTGTTGGGCACATTGGGGGCAGCCTGGTCCCACTTTGATTTCCTCTTTTTTTCATCATCACTTTCAGGCTTTTTAGCAACTCCACTTATAAAATCAATTTTGGACAACTTATCTTTCTTTTCCTTTTCTCTTCTGTCCATTTCTACTTTCTGCACGCGAGACAGCTCGTCATAGTATGACTCTTTCCCCCACTTGAGAGGGTCATAGATCTCCGGTGGGTAGTTAGTGTCCAGTTCGTTGATATCACAGAACTGTATCAGTTTCTCGTATATGCTGGGGTTGCGGAAGTTCTTCTTGTCCTGTATGATGCGGTTCATGTCGAGCCCTTCGGTGAGCATGCGGCTGTAAAACCGAGCGATGTTGTCCTGCAGCTCCTTGGGGCACTTCCCGGCGGGCTCGGGCGGGATGCCGTCGCCGGCCTCGTCGGGCGGCGGAGCGTCGTCCGTGTCCGTCTCCATGGACAGGCGCCGCATGTCGTCGCGGCCCTCGGCCGCCGGCGAAGCCTGCTCGTCGTCCGACACCACGGTGTCGTCTACGTACGACACGAGCCGCCGCTTGGGCGACGCCGGCGCCGAAGCCGGCTGCCCGCTGTCCTCGTGCTTCTTGGGGCTCGTCGGCAGCGAGTGTGTCTCCTTCGGCTCCTCTTTGTCAGGAGTCTGATCCTCCATGTCCTCCTCTCCTTCCGAATCTGTATAGGTCGCTGTCAGCGATGCGAGCGCTTGCGATGCCATTGTTTACAAGTTATTAAATCTGATTCCAAGTATAATGTATATAGTTATTGCAGCTGTTTAATCTAAGTTTTTTAGTTTATTCACACAAAAATCAAAGCAATGTGCATGTTGTTATTCACAAAACAATTCACAAAGTTGGCCACATCTTGACGATAACGCAGTGTGATCATTTCAAAATTAGAGAAACTGCCACATGGGTATAAAATTTGCCAACAAAAATATGACATATTATAAGGCTCATGCTCATACATTTTGAATTCGATATATTCACTATTTGAATAATTTTAGTTTGATATACTACGTATACATAGGATTTTGATAAAGCATGGTACGAGACATTATAGTTACAGATAGCTCTTTTATTTTTTTAGTTACTCGCGCCATATCGTTATTATTTTATTAGGCGGCATTACTTCGCTGGATCACCAAACTTAAACATTGGCCCAGGTAAGTGCCAGCTCTTAGGCCAAACAACTTGATATTGTTATAATTATTCATATTCTTTTCGAATCTTATAAATCTGCCAACATCTTTCAATTTTGTAACTATTACACAGCGTAATTTAGTAGCAAAATCTGTTGAAATAGCAAAAACTTGCCACAAACAGTCACACTGGGATAAATAAATTGATTATGACAAAAACGTTTTGTAGAAGACTTTCATTGTCAAACATTGATCATATGTCAGTTTTGATATTGACATAACATCTGGCGATTTGTGATTGCGAAGTGAATGTAGGGGTGTTGTGTTGGAGTTGGAGATTTCCTAAGAGGTATTAAATCACATGGATATGAATTACGGAATCATATTCCTTTCATCTTAGCAGCCGTACCGACTGACCCGCGTGCCAGAGCTGCGCAGAGGATGGCGACCCAGCCCAAGGACTACACGGAGTATCCCCCCGAGATGATCCTGAAGCCGCTGGCTCTGATCGGGCTCTCGGGGTTGGACGCCGTGAATAACGCCGTGCACAAGGAGATATGGGACGCGTTCTCCAACAACCGCCGCGCGGACCGCACGCCCGTGCGCTTCAAGCTGCTCAACAACACGTTCGAGTTCCCCGTGGTTAAGCCCAAGCGCAACTCGTACGAATGGTACATCCCCAAGGGCATCCTCAAGAAGAACTGGATCCACAAGCGCATCTCGCTGGTGCCCGCCGTGGTGGTAATATTCTACGACATGGACTGGAACGACCCCCAATGGAACGAGAAGACGCTGGAGTGCGCGTCCAAGGTGCAGTCGATCCGTGCGGCCGTGGAGGGGCACGCCACGCGTGTGGCCGTGGTGGTGCTGCAGTCGCGGCTGGCGCCGCCGCCTTCCGAGTACCTGCTGGGCGCCGAGCGAGCGCAGGCGCTGTGTGCCGCCTGCGAGATCCAGTCCAAGGCACTGTTCGTGCTGCCGCTCAGCGACCATCTGCTCGGGTACGTGGTTCGTCTCGAGAATGCCTTCTACGATATCGCGCAGACCTACTACCACCACGAGATCAAAAGCATCAAGCAGCACAAGGACCACCTCAACAAGACCACTCACCAGTACCTGTTTGTGAGGCACCAGTTCAAGCTGGGCTTCCTAAATGAGCTGAAACAGGACCTAAGCACTGCCCACAAGCACTATGTGAACTCATACAACAACCTGGCGGAGACACGCACAGTGGACACCAATGTGCACGAGGTGCGTACTGTTGCTGGGTACATCAACTACAAGCTGTGCAAGCTGCTGTTTGCTCTTAACTTGCCTCGGGATGCAATTGCCCAATTCAAATCTCACATAGAGAGATATAAAAACAGGGTGGGCTCTACAGAATTGCTTTTTGAACATTTTGCATGGATAGCCCGACAGTACAGCGCCTTTGGTGAGTTGTTTGATGATGCTATTCGGGCCGGGCTTCCAGCTATTCAGTCCCAGCATCCAGGATTCTATTACCAGCATGCAGCGCAGTATACAGCCAAAAGACGGCAAGCAATGAGGTCGGTCTGCAGCGATGCTCTCCAGTATCCACCTCCTCCAGATCCTATGGATGGTATTGTGGAGTTCTATGGGCAGCGGCCCTGGCGGCCCGGCCGACTGAGCGCCGACCCGCACGACCCACAGAAGGAGCAGGCTGCAGTGCTTGCGCTGCAGTACAACGAGCGCATTTTCAATCACTCCACTATGATCATCAGCTTCCTGGGCTGCGCCATCTCGCAGTTCAAGACCTTTCACTCGCCTCGCATGCGAAAACAGCTTGTGGTGGAAATGGCCAATGAGTACTACTACTCAGCTGACTATGGGAAAGCTCTCACCCTGCTGACGCATATGCTGTGGGACTACCGCCGGGAGAGGTGGTGGTTCCTGGCATCACACGTGCTCAACAGGGCGCTGCAGTGCGCTTACCTCGCCGCCAAGATTCAGGACTATGTCCAGCTGTCCGTGGAGGCTCTGTCCAAACACATTCAAGTGCCAAATGATGATAAGGAAAGAATATTTAGAAATATAATGTCTGTGCTGGAGTGTGAGATTCCGGCGCCGGAGCCCGAGCTGCCGGCGGGCGCGGCGCGAGCGCTGGAGCTGTGGCGCGCGGTGGACGAGGCGCTCGCCGTCTCCGTCGACATGGCCAACATCTGCAGCTTCCTGCAAGTCAAGCCGCGCTTCACACGACACAAGTACACCATGGACGAGCTCGTGCTCGTCGAGATCTACGTGCGCCTGACGTACTCCGCGCCGCTCCACGTGAGACGCGCCTTCATCACGGTGTCTAGTCCCACTGAAACTATCGAAATACCCATCACTGATGATGATAGCCCTACCACTCTCCTAGAGGGGGGAAAAGTCAAGAAATTTTTGTGTCAATTCAAATCGAACCCCCACGATAATGGCTCCGAGCTACATATAAAGAATATAGCGTTTGTTTTAGACTCGGACAGGAAAAGGAAGATAATTTTAAATTTCAAAATGGATGAGAAAGTTACAGAATCGACAATCCATCCTGAACTGCTACACTTCATGATAAGCCCTAGAGCTGACTTTGAGTTTGACTGCATTGTGCCTTTGACTGTGGCATCTGTCACCTCTCGAGAGTGTCGGCTGTCCATGAGCGTGGTGAATCAGAGCCCTGCTCTACAAGGAGAGTGGTTCCCCACCACCTTTACCATCAGCAACTCTGAGGAGCACCGAGTGTACGAGGCCCGACTCAGCCTGAGCCTTCTGAGCTCCCCGGACAACCCCAACCCAGACACTGTCACAGAGCTGAGTTTCAAGGAAGGAGAGTGCATGCCACAGCCCTTGACTACTCAAGTGGGTGACATCAAGCAAGGCTCAACTTACTCCAATGTATTCTATCTTAAGACAAACAGAACAGCCTCCACAAGTGTCTTAATAAAATTGACCTATTTGATTGATCTCCCTGAGATATCTAGACTGGAATGTGTGAAGGACTTCACCACTAAGATTACTGTCATCAAGCCATTTGAAGTGAATACAAATTTTATGGCACTTAATTTTAAGCCCATTACTAAATGTTTTATTGATGATCCGTTTATTGTGATGCCTCAAATTAAAATTTTGAGTCCCTGGGACCTGGTCATAATGGACACAGAATTGGAACTTGTAGAATGTTATGGTTATGGAGACGAGTGCAAGCCCCCATGCTGCATCAGCAACCTGGAGGTAGCCGAGAAGACCATTGCCTCTGATGCGATCTGTATACAAGCCCGGCAAAAGCCCAAGGATAATCCTACCAGGGTAGGGCTGTACAATATCACATGGCGACGAAAGAGCAACACAGAGGCACAAAAAGTGATGAGCAGCACAGCTCTGCCTGGGCTGCCGATAGATAACTGCCCCATTGCAGTGGAAGTAAACTATCCTGAAGCAGTGGATTTGTTAAGCTCAGTGCCGCTCCGGTGCACACTGCTGGGCAAATCCAACAAGCCCATCCGTCTGAGCCTCACAGTGGAGGGCACAGATGCATACATGTTCTCCGGCTACAAGAAGATACTGGTGACAGTGCCTCCTTACGAGAGTGTGGAGTTGTGCTACAACATCCACCCTCTGTTCCCGGGTAACACCACACCTCCACGGTTAAAAGCCACAGTCATCGGAGATACTTCCTCTCAAGACATAATCAGTGAAATGTTTGATAAAATCTTTCCAGAAAATATATTTGTTATGCCTAAGTACAATAAATAAATAATTATATATGTGTATTGAGATTTAGAGCAATTATAATATTTAATGTAAATATGAACAAAATGTGTTAAGTTGTATTGCTAGTTACCTGCCAATATTATTTTATTTACAATAAAATCTGGTTTCTTATTGTTATTTAGAACTATTCATTATGCCATTTCACTATGTATTGACCATTGACAAAGATAATTCTGATCCAAAAATATAAAATGCAATTCATTCTTATGGTATCCTTATCATTGCATTTACATGCATCTACTGAGATTATTATACCAAAAAAGAAATTGCATGGAACCCTCCATAAGCAGTATGCAGCCACATACCAGAGAGGGTTAATGAGTATAGTAGAAATAGGTTTTTTTAATAGAATTGGATTGTGGGCTTTAAAGAAAAGATGATTTAGTAATACAGCTTTATTAAAAACTAATCTTTACGAAGTTCGAATTTTTCTTCTTGAACACCATCTGCAGTGATGATGAGGATATAGATGCAGTCTCCGGTGTAGATGTCTCGCTCCGCAGCACTGATAAATACGTCCTTGAGCAGCGCGAGCGCCTTGTCTCGCGGCAAGGGCGCCTCTGTGGCGTTCTGCATGTTCTTGAGCCCAATCTGGTTGTCGAGCAAAGGCTGGAGCTGCGCTCCCGCCGAGCCGCCGGCGCGGTACTGCGATCGCTCGCAGTGCCCCACGGGGTCGTAGCTGTACACGCAGCCGCGCCCGTCTGCGTCTAGGCCGGCCAGCACGTTACTCACGTAGTACGGGAAGAAGCGCTTGTAGTACAGCATAGTGGACAACATCTGCGCCACGGCCGGCGTCGTCATGGGCTTGTTGTGCTCGTGCTCGTACATCTGGAGACGCGCGCGCAGCAGCCGTGTCAGCGCCAGCGTGTCGCACCAGCAGCCCGTGGCGCCCAGCACGGTGCGCTCCGACAGTCGGAACAGCTTCTTTTGTTCCCTAGTATAGATGGAGAAACCCGTGCTCAGACGGGTGTCCGCGCCGATCACGGCGTAGTCTTCGCCGGCGATGGCCACGACGCTACCGCCGTTGTCCGCGTAAGGCTCGAAGCCATGCTTCGTGGCACCGGGGATAGCGTAATCAGGAAAGTTTTCTTGAAGGTGCAACATATTTTCCTTGATAGATTTTTAGTAAATGGAGACGAAACAGAACCACTCTACAAAACAAATTTTAAAATTCAGTGACATGCAGAATTTTGACATTGACTGCCTTAATTTTTATTTAGTTCGGATACACGTCAATTAAAACCTAGTATTATTAAAAAAGAAAAGAAGCTTGCAGCTGCAGCACTTAAAAACCGGTTATTACCGACAATCAAAAACAAGAACTGTCAATGTCATCTGAATACCGGCTTCGCTGACGTGTTTTTTGGAGATTTTGTTTAGCGAATTCTAATTTGAGGATATTTTGAAAATGAGTTCCTTAACGTCTGTAATACCTAAATTATACCAGGAATACTCTTCAAAGACTTCTAAGAAGCTCAAAATCATCGACGCCTATCTGCTTTACATATTCCTAACGGCAGTCATTCAGTTCGTATACTGCTGCCTTGTCGGCACATTCCCATTCAATTCCTTTTTAAGTGGTTTCATATCTACAGTGAGCTCGTTTGTTCTTGGAGGTAAGAGCTAAAGACATTGCTGTTATGTTAGTTATTCTATACCAGTAGAGATACGTAGTGATCATATGGTCGTGATTGCAGTGTGCCTCCGGCTGCAGGTGAACCCAGACAATAAGAACGAGTTCCAAGGCCTGAGCCCGGAGCGTGGATTCGCTGACTTCATTTTCGCGCACCTGGTGCTGCACCTCGTCGTCATAAACTTCATAGGCTAAATCATCTACCTTAGTATATCTCTATATTGATTGCAAAGTATGTTTAAGTAAATGTAATATTATTTATTTGCTGGTGTTTTATTTTAACTACTTATGTCATTGATCTTCCATAGTGTTTTTAGTGCATACTATAGTGATGGAATAATCCTAGGGGTACTTATTTATATGAAGCAAATGAGGTTCGGTGAGAACTGCATACAATTCAATCAATATAAGGTGCCTTGATTAAGGCAAATATTTAGAATCAGGGTTCTTGAATTACTGGAGGTAGAAGGTAGGGAACATCTCCAAGACTGGTTTAAACTTTTTTGCAATCAAAGACAAAATTATTCTGAGTATACACAGGGATTATAACCAGAAAATCCAGCGTGATCCTACCAACACAAATATGGGGCTGCAAATTAAAATATTTTTTAACACTGACATAAACACAACCGCTCACCAATAATTTAAAAAAAAATTCACTTATGGTAATATCATAAATGGGTCTACCTTATTAAATGAAAATAGAATAGTGTGGTGGTAGAATTTAATTTGACTAGTCATTAATTCAATTTCATTTATAAAGAAAGGCAGAAAATAAGCTTAAAAGCATTAAAATTAAATAAGTACATAATTTTTTTAATCATAGATCATTTGAAAATAGTATTTTATAATATATTATACTGCACAATAAGGATTATTACAACTTGTTATTTTAAAGTACTTTTAATTAAACATCAATCAAAAATGTTCCAAACACTTTGTGTGCAATTATTAGGAAGTGACATCACATATAATGATGGTATTTTTGGTGTAACATGGCAAACTTATTTTACTATAATGTTTGTTAAAACCAAAACCAGAATTTAATGATAATGTATAGAAATCATATTGTTATTTGTTAAATTAGTGGAATTAATGATATAATTTATCAATGAACCAGTCACCATGCCTATAGGGTTCTATAAGACATGAGCACACAGTCAGGTATTTTATCTTACCAGATAGCATTAAAATGTAATTCATAAAATAATATTGTACTAGCAAAAAATTACAATGAAGTTTATTTTTGAAACTTAATGTTTCAGTAACAATCAAACATTGTATATGAATGAATTAGTAAACCAATGTACTAGAGTATTTTGTATTGTAGTGATAAAAAAATTTCACTAAGCAATATTTTGTTCAGTACTAACATTTCAAAGGTCATTTCTCTTCGCACAGCGAGTCACATTAGAAAAATACACATTCCAATAGAAAAATACATTTTTCTCTACCATGTTTCTGTCCAATCAGAGCTATAGCATCGCTAGCCGCTCAGGGCGCGGGCTCGCTCATCGTTCCATACACACTAACATTTACTCTACACTCACTATTTAGACTCCAGAAAATATATCACAAAAAGCGAAACGTCGCTTCAATTATATCGGATGGGGTAGAATGCGACCCGAGCCGGACACTGGGTAGATGATACCGCGAGGCTCAGGTGTGTGGCGAGGCGGGGGCGGCGCGCCGCGCCATGTAGCGCGCGCGGGCCGCCGCCACCAGCCGCTCCTTGCGCTGCTGCAGCTCGCGCTCGCGCTCCGCCGCGCTGCCCGGGAACTGCTCCGAACTCACGCTGCCGGGAGTCTGGCCCGATGCTTCCACCTCCGACCTACACAAAACCTCTGGTGAAGCTTGAAGTTAGTATACCTCACTACTATCAGCAAGGTATTGTATACGTATTGTATCAAACCATGTGTACACGTGTAGCACTAAAGTTATCATAATAATACTACTTTTTCCATTATACTACATTTGGTTATCATGTCACAGCTACTTAGATCAAGAAAGAAGAAGGAAGAAGCAAGGTGACTTGTACAAAAGAAGCGAGTGGGTTGTATGTGTAACAATAAACTTACGGAGCATATAGCGGCGGGTCGGGGAGGGCGACAGGCGTTGGCGCAGGCGCTGGCGCGGGCGCAGGCGCTGGCGCGAGCGCAGGCTCCGGGGCCGCGACCGGGGTCTCGGGCTCCGAGTCGCGGTCGGGCGGCAGCAGGCGGCCCTCGAGGATATTGTCGAGCGTGATGGTGGCGGAGCGCGTCTGCGCCAGCTCGGCTCGCAGCACGGGGAGCGGGTACTGCGGGAACAGCTGGTGCACCTGGCGCGCCATGGCGTCCAGCTGCGCGGGCGACGGCACGTGCGCGCGCCGCACCTCCACCGACAGGTTGGGCAGCCACGACACGTAGCGCGAGCCTGCAACACGCGCGCGCTCAGCACGCGGCGCCACCACACCGGCCACGGGCGCCGCGCCTACCCACATCCTCATCGCTACGAGATGTTGCACTCGTTCCGAGACCATCATGCTCTCATTACGACTCCGACAAAAATGGCAAACAAGGCGTGCCATAAAGCTTTCTGTTCTTTCTTTCAATTTCAAATTCTAGAAATGGCAAGGTTTCACTCGGTATAGTAGTAGTATAAATAGCTTTCTGTTAATAACCTTTTGAATCAGGCGTTACTTTGCGGAAAACCATTCCACCAAACATAGATAGAAGAAGAAAGATTAAATATTTACTGTATCTCAGCGGAAATGCACTAAATATGTATTTCATTTTTCTTTTCTAGCCTTTTGTTAGCTTCAAAAGTGGAAAAGAGCATAAAGGGTGAACTGTAGAAAGGGAAGGTACCATAAGAAATCTGTGAAGATGAACAGCTTTTGATTTGTTTTTAAAAGGAGAGTTAGTTGGGAGGTGTAGTATTAAATGAAAGTATGTTGTGTTGCGTGATGATTCCCAGAGCTAGGCGCCGAGCAACGCGAGACGGTGTCACACTGACCGTTGAAGTGGAAGAGCCTGTTGCGCGTGTCGGCGGGCGCGGGCGGCGCGGGCGGCTCGGGCGCGCGGCGAGCCAGCGCGCGCCGGCACGTGGGGCACGACGCGTCCTGCTGCACCCAGCGGCACAGGCACGAGCTGCAACATTATGCTCACACTGCACATCGCTGCTGCTATACAAATACAAATCATTTATTGATAACACCAAAGTTACAAGTCAAATAATATGATATCATTACAAAAGTATATGATATGTATCCATGTCAATTTTCAATTATATTCTAGTACTATAATATCATTACAATAGTATGTAAAAAAGCTATTCACCACGCTGGATCATTCGCTTCAATGGGTACAGCATCGCTCCATAGTATCATAATAAGGTCGTTGTATTTTTCACATTGTTACAACCATAAAGTATTTACCTTTTTAAGCCATTGTAAACATGTCATTTTCATTTTTAATTTGACCTGACATATTTGAAGTTTTCCCCTTTCCACAAGATACAAGACAATGTATTTTATTTCACACATATTATCTGTTGCAGTTCGTCTTTTACTTTCGTAATATTTTGGTTTTCTCTTCACCAATTGTAAGAAGCCTAACAAAGTAAGTAGCAATTTAGCGCGCTCTTAAGAAGCTTTAAATATATATAGCGTGTATGTGTGTGTGTTTGTGTACTGACTTGTGGAAGAGGTGCGCGCAGGGCAGCTTGCGCGCTTCCTGCATGGGCTCCCAGCAGATGGCGCAGTTGTCCTGGTTTTTCTCCACCTCCTCTTTACTCGCCATCGGGCACCTGCGCAACACAAACATATTCCATTTGCGTTTAGTTTTAGGTAAGATATATCCGTAGAAAAAATATATAAGCCAATATCATTGGTCCTTCCTAGAATTTCAACCAATTAGATCATTCGTTTAGAAACGAAAACAATAAGTGTTTTGCGCATTCGATTATATTTATACTAGGGGGGAAGGGGGGGATAACAGTCTACCGAGTAAGTTAGTACATCCACTACTGACATTACAGTCTTTATAATAGCACTAGAGTATTTCACTTGATATCTAAATTAATGTCATATGAAGCTAAACTGCCGCAATCACATACAAGCAACATATCAAGCCGATAATGCTTGTAACTTCATTGTAAGGAGTGTGAAACTCTAAAATTTTCTTCCTGAGTCTATGTTTTCTGATGAGAAGTACCATATGAGAGTCTATAAATCTGGAGTTAATAGGTATTATCTAGGTAAGCGTGTGACATCGTAGACCACAGCGTAGCTTAACACCAGGCAAGCTGTGGTCAAACGCCTTCCTATCAGTTGTATAAAAAATACTATAAGTATAGGGGTTTATCCATACGTCCCTTTTTTCTCTCAACTAGTGTTGCCATATCGAATGAAATGACTTGCCAAGTGCGAGTCAGACTCCGTGTCAATTATTCTAAGACAATCCAAAAACAAAAGAATTACTTGAAGTTATTACTTTGCGGATATCTATTATACATGAAATCAAATCTAGGATATGATATTACAGCGGCAGTAAACTAACATATCTAACTTGTTATTTCATCTATTATATATTTGACAACCTAATTGGCGTAATGGTTACCATGCCGGACTGCCAATCAGAATGTTCCGGTTCGATTCCCGGCAAAGCCAACATCTTTGTACTTAACTAAATTTGTTGGCTGTGGGTCTGAGTGTTAAATATTATGTATCTATATGTATGTATATGTAGTATATCAGTTGTATTAGCAACCATAATACAAATTATAAATGATTCAGTATAGGGTTAACCAGCTGTGTGTGAAATGTGTCCTAATATTTATTGATATAAGACATCCAGTTTTATTTACTTATATGTATGTTTTTAATAGGTACATAATTAGTATGCGTGAACGTAATTACGAGAAGAGTTGTTCGTTGGGTGTATGAAAAAGAGTAAACAACAATGTGTTTACGAGAAAGGAGTTTAGTCCACTTTCCAATATCACACGATACAGTTTGTTGCTGCGCAGAAATGTATATCTACTGATTATAAATATCCCGTCACCGGAATGAAAGTACTTACACAGACTCGTATATATTGAAAAACGATTGGAAAGTTTTACTTTTAAGGCAAAGATAAGGGCCAAAATTTGAATGTACTACAGTTTTTTCGTTATAAATCGTAAACAGAAAATAATATCGACAAAATAGCTTAAAAGCCGTCTAAAGAACCACTCTTAAGTATTATACTTATTTTGGTAATGGTCAGATTTATCAATATGAAAATAAACTGGTTCGAAAAAAAAATATTTTTATTTTCTGAACCAGTTTTACTTCTAACTGGCATCAAATCCCACTTCGCACGGTCTCTAAAATAATCTTGAGAAGCAAAGAGAAACAAAATATAGCATATGTTACTCTTAATGTACATAGCTTCCCAACGGTAAAAGAATAATTCAAATCGGGCCCGTAGTTTCGTAGCCTATTCGCGTCAAACAAACATTGATCAAACTTTTCGTCTTTATAATATACATTCATAAGTCATTGGTACCAAAATAAGTATCAATATTCTTAGAGTAGTTGTTTAGACGTTCTTTAAGCTATTTAGCGTAAAAACTGTATATTCAATATTTTGCCTTTATCTTCTCCTTAAACAAAGAAATCAAGTTAAACCGTCGCCCACTATCTATCGGCCACCAGTCGACACATACGAGTAGGTATTTATGAAATGACTTACAAAAGAGTATTAACGTAAACATTGCGCAGCCATATCACAATAATAGCGAAGAAAGCTATAAACGTATCACGTCCGCATGCACCGATACCACATACAGATATTACAAATAATGACTTTGAGAACTAACTAATAGGTATAACGATTGTGGTTAACACGCAACGACGAGTCATTTATACCAATATCTATTAACCAATATTATAAAGAGGAAAAGTTTGATTGTATGTATGTTTGTTCGGAGCCTATTCGCGCGAATAGGCTCCGAACCTACAAGACCGATTTCAAAAATTCTTTCAGCGTTCGCGTTTGGAAGCTACATTATCCAAGACTAACATAGGTATTATTTTGTTTCTCTTTATAACTTGGAATATTTTATAGCCAGTGCGCCGTCTCTGGCTGCTAGTTAATAGATAGATAAAAGAGCAACATAGCTATTACAAGCTTGCTCTATCTATTCTACATTAGTTAACAATTAACTTACAGAAATGCTCCGGGAGATAGTGAGCAAGGAGATTGTCAACACGTGACGCGAGCGAGAGGCACTCTCGGAGAAAGGCTGCATTAATCGCATGTTGCTATTAACGAGTACCTACAGTATGCGAGTTAATAATATAAATGAAAAATCGCGTATCAACAACTTGAAGACCAGTTTTTATCAAACACTAGCAGCCCGCTCCGGCTTCGCACGGGCTTTATAAGGGCTTTTGTGACATTATTGAATTTTTAGAATGTTCCAAATCGGACCAGCAGTTTCGAGGCCTATTCGCGTCAAACAACCAAACTTTTCCTCTTTATAATATAAGTATAGATAAAAAAACATTTATGTTCAAAACAAAAAAAAACTTAATCAGAATTTGTTGATCTGTTAGGGAGCTGCGATGCCACAGACACGTGAAACTTGTTATAAGTTTCACCTCTTTTCGCACGATTAATCACAAATATTAGACGCGTAACTCCAGCTAATTACTCGTCTTTAACCCTCGAGTTATACTGTAGGTACTAGTCCGTGTAGTCAGTCAGCAACACACATGTAGCATGGTTTCCAAATCCGATACAAAAAGTTCATCTGCAACACAATCCGCTCAAGGTGTTCTCAATATGTATGTGTTGCTCTTATAAATAGGCACAGGTTTGCTAAAAAAAGGTGAAGGGAAGTATGGACGTAAGTTGAATGCACCTAGTATAATATTGAACAGTACTGCTTCTCGGTGAACTATAACAATAACTATAATTATAACTATATTGCCTATTATTATAACTCAATTTTGATCTCTAGTTTTTTACGACTTTTTTTAGAATGCGCAAAACTACTAAGTTCTATTGTCAACCCCATTGTAAAAAAAAACTTGATCCAATCTGTTTTTGATTGGTCAATTCTAATGACCTGTCGAGATATCGATGTAGATATTATTATCAAATTAAACCACGTCCTATTAGTGGACCGGCCGACTGCAGCCATTAGCTAACTTGTTTTTCTACTCACAAAGTCATTTAATAAAGGGTTTAATGATAGTGATTTTTATTAGAGATACAAACCACAAGTGTGGTTTATTTTTTATGAGACTAATAATATTTATTTTAATTAAGTTTTATTACTGGCCTACATGGAGTAGATAAGATAGAGTATATCCGAAATAGATAAAGCGACAACATTTACATATTGAGAAGCCATTTTCTAGCTCCCAACCGCAAGTTGAAAATTTGACACCAAGCACCTAGAAATATGTTCCGGTAGACTCTCTGAGAGTCAGTCATACGAGAATAACTTGGCCAGAGCTTATCTAGTGAGACCTAGATATATATACGGTAAAATCTGAGTCACCCTGAAAAAATACTGAAGAAATATCTCTAGCTGTATTCATTGAATACTTATTTTGATTGAAGTCGTTCCCATACACAAACAAATTCGAAATAGATCAGTTCTTAATCGTCAACAACACAATATGACGTAGCTAACAAAGACCAAGAAATCGTAGTAAGCCTGGAGAAATACAGTGTACCTAAACTCCATATAACGTCACTCGATTTAACGACAAACTCCCTAAAGCATCGAAATCAATAGGCTTTAGTTGGTTTAGCTTGTATTTCATACAATGTATGGAATTGTATGGAATACGAGCTAAACCAACTAAAGCTTATTGATTTCGGGATTTTTAAATCGAGTGACGTTACTGGAGATTAAATTGATACATTATCTCCATTTAACGACCACTTTCTATAAGGCCATAAAATGTACAGTCCCTTCAGTGTCGTTATATAGAGTTTACACTGTGTAAACACTTAAATCTGAATAGATTTATCACTACACACGTCGGCATTGTGTATGTGTGTGTGTACTCACGTGCGCGTGATGTGCGTGGCGCGCTCGGTGTACTGGCGGTGGCGCTGCAGCCGCGCCTGCAGCTCGTGCAGCAGGTGGCGCAGCTGCATGAGCAGCACCAGCGACGTCATGGTGACCAGCAGGTTGCTGTACACCACCATGTGCACCACGTGCGCCAGCTCCACCACCAGCGCGCCGCTCTGCAACACGCGCCCGCCCCGTGTCACTCGCCGCGCGGACCAGCGGTACACCAGGCACAGTCTAACCTTGTGCCTTACTGATGTGGGCCGAGCTACAGATCTTACTCTACATCCTCATGCGAGTAGGATCACACTTACTTGTCCAAACGATCATTTGGCAATGTCTTCAGAGTGAATAACATTAATTTCAGGCAATCTTGTGCAATCAAAACACAAAGACATATTATAGTATCGAGTAATAGCCAGTTCTCACAGAGTTTTATCGGATACATTTTGGAAGGTACGCAATGGAGCTGCTGTACTCAGTAACGTAATTCACTGATGAAATTCCAAAGATTCGCTGAAAGTGTTTCGTTTCGACTTTCAATGTGAGGACTGCAACTTTTAGATTTGCAACTCTCTTTCTGAGTATATTATTCCTGAGAAATACCCCTGTCTTCAAATCTAGAGTACGAATGTTCCGTTCTGGCAAGCGAATTCCAACGTAGACCACAGTAAAGCTTTTTTTTATTATACTACGATGGGTTTGCGCTTGATCACACATTTCGCATGTGGTAAGCGACATTGTGTGATCTAAGGTGGAACGCGCTTACTCAGAAAAAAACCGGTTCACTCGTGCTTTGAAAACCTCAAGATTTTCGGGGAACAGGGCATTTGGCAAGAAGCTCCACAGCTTGGTAGCAAGCTTAACATGGTGTGGTCAAAAGCGAGCCGAGTAAGCATTTACAGATACAGATAATTTATTGATTATTAATATAGATTTACAAGTCATTCTACAATCATTATTTTATATAAATATGTCAATTATTAATTAATTTGTCATTGATAAATTCCTTAACATTAATTTGTCATTGATAAATTCCTATGGTGTGCTTTATTAATTAAAAATAATTTCAGCTTACTTCTAAATATGTTTAGGGGAAGCTGTATTTCTGATGTACTCAGGCAAATGTTTAAATAATCTGGGTCCACCAACATACGCGGACTGCTCAGACCTGGCCAGGGAGTGGGCTGGGTCACCAGTCTCTGCCTATGTCTCGTACCGTATGTAAGGCTCCTGCCGCGGGGAATTGTTCGAGATTTTTTTGTACGGATACGCACATTTAAAAAAATGAAAAGAGGTGGTGTAGTATCGGGGGGAGGGGGGAGGAGGGTACTCACGTCGAACACGAGTTGCGTGTAGTATGCGAGCGGCGCGGCCGGGTCCGCCCCGCGCGCCGCCAGCGCGTACCGCGCGCACACGTGCAGCGCCGACACCAGCACCAGCACGCACTGCCGGCAGCGGTACACACAGATACAATACACTTTTTCGAATATTTTTACTTATCGATACCCTAATTTGAAAACCTACTAACTCCTCTGCAGATTTTTTGTTTCGTTGGAGGATTGCGAAAAATGGATAGTCTCCGCAAAAGTCTGAAGCAATAGGTTATCTTTATTATTTTTCCAACTTGGAGGCGATCAGTGGATCGAAATCGAGTCATATATAGGGACAAAGCGGGCAAATTATGGGCAGCAAGTCTTAGGAAAACTGTCAGTAAAAAAGTACTTAGTATTAAATAGCATTATATTGCGCGTACCTCAGCCGCCATGAAGGCGAAGGTGTCTGGGCCGTGCGGCAGGCCGAGCAGCAGCGCGACGCCGAGCAGCGCGCCGCCCGCCGCCAGGATGCCGCCCAGCAGCAGCGACAGCCGCACGTGCGCCCACCGCGCGCCGCCCGGGGACGACGTCAGCTGCACACACTCACTCAGCCTGCTTTCGGTTGCCTCACGATATCGGAAACTCTAGCTCATCGGGGAATTCGAACCCCCACTGCGAGAAACAGTTCTTAGAAGACTAAATTTAATATTTAGTGTACTTCCGCTGTCATCCGAAATCCAAATTAAGACAAGTAAAGGAAAAATTAACTACGATTAATTAAGATTAACGTTACCTATCAAAATTCGGAAATTCTTAACTCTACACGTGTTTCGCCTAACCACAAGGCATCATCAGGAGTTGCTGACTCTTCGGACGACAAGTCGAGAGAAACAGTTCTCGCAGTGGGGGTTCGATTTGCCCCTTCTCTAGGCGTAACCATATAAGTTTCTAAACCATCACAACATAAAATAATAATTTTATTATTATTTTATTTTTAGCCGGTTTCGTCCCACTGCTGGGCAAAGGTCTCTCAATCCTCTTTCCACTCATCCCGGTTTTGAGCTTTTGGAATCCAGTTTTTACAAAAGGAGTCTAGAAAGAATAATAAAAGAATAATATTTGTAAATAATCTGTTGACCTATTGCCGAGGGGAGAGAAACTTCGTTGTGTGTAGATTAGTTGTGAGTTGTGGTGGTCGGTCGAAGGAACAGACCTTTATTTTTTTTCCTTTGCTTATCTTAATTTGGTTACAAATCATAGCGGAAGTACACTAAATATTTCATATTTTTCCTCATAATATTTGTATTTTTTTTTTAATTTACCACAAACGGATAGAACACACCATGACAGTACATAAACCAATGCGACGTGCCTGTTTGTGAAATATTATTCTAATGTATAGTATTGTGATTAAAATTTTCAATAACGAAATGAACGGCTATATTATATGTATAGAGCCGTACAAAACTATTTTTATGTGTAATTTGACTACTATGCTGTGAACATTCACTGCTGTTGTGGAGGGAACGGTATAATAATTAATTGTACCTCGCGCTATTATCCTTTCCGTAAATATTTTATAGCCGTGTGTGTGTGTTGACAAGGCTGACATTTCTCACACTAGAATACTGGAATGAAGGAAACGAGTATGTTACTTCGTTACAAATGGGAGATCTTCGTAAATAATCGATAAGTGGCCGAGCTCAGATGTCGAGAGTTTTTCAAGCCGCATGGAACCCTATTACCCTGCTTTGTACCGAGACTAACAGCCGGGACCTACAAATTAACAAGTCAACCGACCCATGGAGGCACCCAGATAAAAATTCCATTTTTCAAAAGACAATCTTGTGCTTGGTCACCCATTTAAAGGGTGTCCACATCGACCGTAGTTAACCTCGCGATGATCGCGTCAGATCACTTTAGTCAGCCGAACGAGTATGAGCCTTGCAAGTGCCATGTTATGTGTAGTCATCGACCTTGTGACGGAGAGATAGATAGATAGATGAACTCTTTATTGGGCAAATAAAGGTACAACACAAAATAAAAAAGTAACAACACAAATGTATGCCACAAACGGCGGCCTTATCGCTAACAGCGATCTCTTCCAGGCAACCTTTGGATGGGAAGAAGTTGAAAAAGACGAGAAAAAGAGATTTCGACGCTTTAGATTTTGCACAATAAAGAATATTAATAATCATAGTTATGATAGAGGACATAAATAAAGGAGAGCAGCGAGACCAGTGGGTGCTGAGCTCGCGCTACCAGCCTCGAATGATGCCGTGAAAGGTCGCCGGACACCGGCGCCACCAGCACTGCCATTTATACTAACTCCATGTCCAACGATAGCGATATCGGTTTTAAATATTTATGAGATGTACTATGATGTACTATGAGGCCGGCCGCCAACTCGACGGCGCAAGGACTTCCACACCAACTGGAAGGAACTGGCCCAGGACAGTAAAGCGTAAGGATCATTGGGGGAGACCTTTGCCCAACAGTGGGACAATATAGGTTAGATAAAAAAAACGATGTTTGGCAAAACAATGCTGCATTTTCAGATTAACTATGACCCTAACATTATTACTGTCGACATTATATACTAGTCGCCTGAAAATATTATACCTACGTTATTTATCAGTATTTTTTCTTTATTCTATAAAGGCATTTTATTTAACTGATATAGTTACATTATTACTAAAGATTTATGTATTTTGTTTGATATATTGATATTGAACAGTGGACATTTTGTGAACTATTAAAAATAAAAATTCAATCCAGTGTGATATAAGCACATCAGCATAATGCTGATCGCCTATAAATCAAATAAATTAATAAAATATATTGTGTCTCCACAAATAAATCATATTAAAAGGCTATGCCATCGTTATATTAGTAGTACAAACAATTAGAAACAATCGATAGCGGTAAATACACTCCAAGTATACAAGATACTAGGTTCTAATAGTTGCAGTGAGTAGGAGGTACGGAACCAGACCATCTGCATATGTGATCTAAAGCATGTGGATTTCACAACACAGAATCTATTGATATATATCTGTTAGTGTCATATATGTGTCGGTTCTTATCAATGTTTATACTTCACGCGATAAATTACAAACCGGCTCCGTATCATTATCAATTCAACAATATCAGCTATCTACATAATAAACCAAACTACCAAAAAGTACATATCAATGTTTACTAATCAATATTTGTATAGTCATTATGTTACATACATGTATAATTATATGTTGCAGATAGCTTTTTGTGTTTGTACTTCCTGTTATCTACCTCAACACAAAGGTGTTGTTTTGGCATAAATGTTAGTTTGAAGAAAAGGAGAGTAACAAAACGACTTTTGAAAATTTCAATTACTTTGGTTCGACTCCGGTCCTACACCAATGACTTGTTCTTCAAGCTATGAGTGGATATGCACCAAAAAAGGAAAACAATATTCAAGGAGACTTGTCTTCCGTGGAATGAGCTACGATGTAAAAAGTCTGTTATAGTATTAAATTCCTCCTTAACGATAAAGAAATAATGTAAAATATGTATGTAGTACCTACGGACTGTAAATATTAACAAATATACTGCTAATCCTTTGGCTAGCGGAATTAAAATGAATTTAATTATAATAAGGTTTTGCTTTTTACGACATTGAATATAAATAATTAAATAAAATTAAATAATTCATTCTATATGTACTTGTCCAAGAGACCTCCCCTAATGAATGAATTAGGGTAACACGCCCTCAGTAACAAGGGATTACAACTAAGGAGGAAGAGTTAGAAAGGAGTGAGGTACTGCGAGCGAGGATTGAAGATGTAAGATCGCAGGAGAGTAGCGGTAAAGGTGTACACAACTCACGTATTCAAAGCGATCCTTGCAGAGCTGCGCGAGCAGGTGCAGCGCGGCGAGCAGCGAGAACCAGGCGCACCAGAGCAGCACCTCGTGCATGTACTGCACGTTGATGACGCCGAACACGAAGATGAACTTGTAGAACACGTAGTTCCAGAACTTGTCCTTGAGGCGCTGCGCCTCCGCCACGCGCAGCGCGCCGAACACCGCGTGCTGCAGCGCGCACCCCGCCACCGCCAGCACGCAGTACGCCATGTTCACCGCCGTCTGCAACACGCGCCGCCTTAACACACACGCTACCTGCTGCCTTCTGCTCCCTACTATTCGGCACTTGGGTACAACATCATATCACCCCTGCCCGGTGAAGCGATGCTAAATCATCACACGTATTTACGCTTTACAAGAGCTAATTTTCACTAGAAGGCATACCATGTCCAAGCGGCACGCAATGACAGGAAGCAGCACGAGATCGTCGTAAACGACCCCAATGGCTTTGATGCTCCAATTCAAAGCTCTCCCGGACGACATTCTGGTGCCTCGCCTAGACTAGACCGAGAGGCTCCGAGACTGTTCCACTCGCTTATATAGGACTCCTTTCTCGTTTGCATAAGTGAACGAGTCCAGCCGGTTCCAGTTCGACCTTCACTAGCGAGTTAATAGCCAGCGGTATGACGAGGAAACGGTGGACTGATGATATAGACAACCTAACTCCTCTGACTTCATCAACACTGCTTTGCATTTGTTACAAATACAAATACTAATTAATGTTACTTGAGAAACTAGTTTTTTTGCGTAATTCGCCTTGACGGCCGCTGGCCTGTGAGAAGACCAGGAAATGCCCGAGGTACTCGATGCAACCAGCTCCTATCGTAAGCTGTTTCTATTCAATAACTAAATAATGACTCGGGAAGCTAAGCTGGTGCTCCCAATGTCATTTCTAAACGTATTAAATTGTTTAAATGCCACGTTTCCTTGCTTGGGTAACGTTCGCATGGTCAGTGTTGAGCCAATGTTAAGGTCAAACGACATGGAATATGACATAACATCGTGAAAACCTTACTTGGTGCGACTAAATCCACAATATTAAATATTTTTTGCCTTGTTAAGTCAGCTAGTTAAACATCATTAGTCATAGCTAGTTATTTATCCTAAACCGCAATGTCACTTAACATCAGGTGAGTTGTGGTTAAGCGCGAGCCTATCATGCCAAAAAAAAAACATCGGATATGGTTACTCTTTAGCTAACATAATATCCCTTTAACCCAAAAATGTTTTTTTCTAAAATGAGTCCAGTTTTATAGGCGTCTCTCAAAATGCGTTACAAACGTACAAGCAAAATTGAGAACCTCTTTCTTTATTGAAGTCGGTCAAAAATAGACGATATATTTTAATGTAATTTCGATATTGTATATGAAAACAAATATAATAGCATGTAAAAGAGAACACTAGAAGCAAGTCGTGTTAGCCTTTACCTAGTTAGTCGTGTTGTCCGTCAGCTTATGAGTCGGCCAACATGCCCAAAACAAGAGTAAAACGTAAAACAAACCTAATCTAATCTATCTCATGAGATACGTATTTTATGACTATCCGCCAGCATCGTTCGGAATGGTTCAGATCTATTGAGCCACATCTCTCGCCTGATTCTTTTGACTATCCGTACGGTTAAATTTGGTCAGTGTGAAATTACAACGCATAGAGCGAGAGATGGTCATACAGTCCCATATCAATCCGACTACTACAGGTACCACCGTATATTTGTATCAGGGATCGGCTTTGGCTTGAGCAGAGAGCGCGGTCGCTGACCGCTGATGTCGCCAGTGCCGCATATTTGTTTAGTAATGCGTGTTTTGCGACAATAATGTAGCGGCTGGGCGGCGAGTTGACCTTGCCGCCCGAATCAATAAACAACTTGGCACCAGAGACCAGCGGCGCCCGCGCCGGTGCCGGTGCCGTGCGTTCACCCCACGAGCCCTTCACTGGAACCTCTATTACGCTCAAGGCGAAATATTTAACTTTGTTTACAAAAAAAATGGCCAAGTGCAAGTTGGGCTCGCGCATGAAGGGTTCCCGTAACATTGTTGTATGGGAGCCTCCCATATTTTTTTATAGTATTTTTTTACTTAATACATAATTCAACGTTCTGTGAATGTATAGAGGGTCTATCAAAAAATATACTTACAAAGATCGAGTAAAAAACTACTTATAAATTATGTTCGTTGTATAGGACCCCCCCCCCCCCTCAAATATATTTATTTTATTTCAATTTTATAATTTAATTTTATAGCTATGTACATTTATATATTTTGTGAAATTGTGTATAGCGGTTACCGTAATTGATATAAAGCAAAAAAATATTTATGGTATGGTATCTCCTTAACATATTATTTTTATTAATTTTACGAATTTGTTGTTTAATTATAGCGACACCGGAAATACATATCATGTGAAAGTTTCAGCTATTACGGTTTCTGAGATACAACCTGAAGACAGACAGACAGACAGCGGAGGCTAAGGAATAGGGTCCCGTTTTTACCTTTTAGGTACGGAACCCTAAAATCTATATTTACCCTCCAAGGATTCCGAACGCGTTTAACGGATCTTCACCTCGCGCGATAATCATAAATGACGCACGATTATTTTATTTTTAATTATGTACATTTTATCTAATTGCATTACGAATAAACGGTATTTCTTTAATATTGCGATATAGTTATTTTGCAAGTAAAGAGTTTGATATCGTAGCCGTGTACGCTTATTGAACAAAGGCACGATAAAATGATAATAATTATTCTGTATGATATTATAGTTGGTGCATAAAGCTAGATGTCCCAGCGAGCGGCTGCATCGCACAGATCGCAAGTCTCGTGCGATCCGTCCGTTGCGGATTTGCACGAGTTAAAAAGTCTCAAAATGAAACTTAAAAAAAAAACAAATTTATTTCTGAATTATACAAGTTTTATGCAATGACGGAAGAATGACGCCGCGCAATTCTTGTTGTGGGCTTATACCTAGGCCCGTTGTTTATAATTAGCTCTTATAGAAGTCCATGGTGTTTAGATATGTCGATGAGCCGTCTCGGCGATCTGGTAGGTCTCAGTATTTTCTGTGTTTATATACATTATTGTTAAATATATTTTGAAGTACAGGTGTTGGACCGATTTTCATAAAACATGGCTAAAACACTCCCGACTAACACACGTTTCAATCAAAAATAAATAAACGCGGACCAGACTCGCAAGAGATATACAGCCGGGTACAGCGCTCCTATAACGCACTACCACAACTATAACAAGGCAATTAGCAGTTATAAGTAAACTTGTCTGAGCACAAATAGTAATGATAATAGCAAATAAATATTATTATTGTTTATTAAATCAAAATTGGTTAATGCGAGATCTACAATGGCACAGACAGAAGCGCACACAAACACATCAACTTATAACATCTTGTCATATTTGCGTCGGGGCGCGGGGGCTGAAAAGATAAATGACCGTGATAGTGAATTTTTATTTATTAATGTTTCCATTTGTTTCTTAATGTTTATGTCATTATACTCTATGCCTTGTAAAAATTGACGAAATAAAAAGTATTTGAATTTAATTTTGGATTGGAGCGCGGTGCGGTATTAACATACAATTAGCAACAACAGCGGCTGTCAGGGAAACCAGACAATGCCAGACTTCATACAGTTATACTGCACACATTATACAGTTAAACAATAACGGACAATAGTTTGGTCTAGCTCTCGACCTAGACATTATTTATACAAAGCGATGATTTTGAGTTAGTTTTTCCGTGCCGTGGCGTGCGTGGATTCAAACCCCAAATTATTTAGCATATCTATCCCAAAGGTGAGATTAGAGTACTCTACGTACGATAGAACTTGTATTCATAAAGTAAGCAGCAGCAACGACGCGGCTTCGACATAACTAATAGTGTTCGGATAGATTGTGCTCTGGACTCAATTCAGAAGAGGAATTTGAGAGAAGAGCTTTAGGTAACACCAGATAGTTCAAGTTGATCGGTGATTTGGACGGATACATTTCGGAATGTCGTCAGGCCAGATGGAAAGGATGAGACAACCCGGTGACCGGTGGAAGCGGTGAGAGGATCTTTGTGTGTGTTTGTGCAAACCAAGGTTGACATTTATCTCCAAAACTACTAGACCGACTACAATGCAGTTTCCAGAGAGTAAAGGCGACAACTCATTTTCAGGAAACACTTCAATAAAGAAATGCTTATAAATTCAAAAGTTCCAATTCTAACCAAGAAGTTTTTAAAGTGTCGCGGGTTTAGGCTGGCCAGGCTGTATCTCAGAAGCCGTGATAGCTAGAAAGCTACAATTTTCACACGTGATGTATTGCCCGTGCCGCTATAACAACAAATACTAGAAGTAAAAAATGCAAATATTAAAGGGTGGTCCCAATAAAATAAACCAGTTTTTTTTAGCATTTATTTGCTCTATACTGATAAAAGTAACAAATAGATACTTAAAAATTCCACAGAATATTAATTTGCATAGCATTTGGAAAGATAAGACATTTTCACGCCTTCTTGAGTGGAATTGAATTTACAAGGAAAGATCCAAGTTCGGTTGCGTATTTTAGCTTTACAACTCAAGGCCTGGGTCAAGTCGCTCGCTTCCTATTTCCTAGTCAGTTATTTAGATTGTATAATGACCTCTGCCAATAAATTTTATTGCTTACGTAAAAAGTACGTCAATATCGGAGCGGTATTTTTATAACTAGGTATTTATGTTACTCGTGTAATCTTATTATTTTCGGGCTATCGTATTGAAATAATAATATGTTTTGATGTAGCAGAGCTCATTTATTTGAAAGTCTAAGTGTATTGATTTGGAATTGGTTTTTGCGAAACAGGGTTCTCCTAGAGCAGAAGCCACAAGAAATCTTTAAACCATAAATTATTTAGATACCAGAGCATAACGAATTATGTATGTAAATGTGTTTTGGATAAATAAACTATTATTATTAATTGGATCACAATATACGAAGAAATCCGCCTACCCAGCGTGATAACAAGCAAAGAAGGTCCGAAGTTTTAAAGATTTTGAAAGAAATCTATGCTGAGTATTTTTTTGTGTGTTTGTAACAACTGCGTGTGATGGTCGCGAACGCTGATTTGATTTCCTCCTGTAGTGAGGTCAAGACATTCTCTGTAGGTATGACGTGGAGGAACATCGCGTGATGTGCGGCGCCTGTTTACTACTCCACACCGCGCCGCCCGCCCTCCAACAAAAACGCTGTATTTCAGTGGCCGTTCATTTTAATTATAGGTCTGGCAGTCCGCCCCTGGGATTGTCGTATGTTGTTTACATGTCGCCATTCCAATGACGCGTACCACATTATTAGCTACTGTACAACGCATTATTGTCTACTGTTCTATTTATAGCGTTGCTGCATCATTATTTAGGATTTTCTATTATTCCCCGCTATTTATTCCTACGGGCGTGCTGACGGTCTAGTCTCTTATTCGGTGTCTATTATACTGGCTGTGGCTATATGAGATAAAGTTAAGCCAGATGCAACAAAATGTTTTTATTGAAATTGAGGCCTACAGTCAAATATGTTACGGATATGTTTGAAAATAATATCTTTATTAATCATAAAAAAATCTAGTTATTACAAATATCAATTATTATCTACAAACGTACAAGAAAAATATTTATATTTGGTGCACTTGCTGACTTAGTGTAAGTATACTAAGCAAAGTTAAAAGTTACACCTGAGTCAATAGGTTATAATATGTTATCTACATAACACATTCCCTAAAAATTGGCACAAGCAGCAATGGCCCGGACAGTTTTATATTAATTCAATATATAAAATAATATAGAAGTAACATACTCAGATATCATTTACTTAATTTATTGGCAGACAGCATTACAGCAGCCTCTGTTTTTAGCTCCAAGTTGATTTGCTTCAACCAAATAAAACTTTACCATACATAACATTGTTGGAAGAAATAAGGATTCACAGATTTATGTTTATACATAAACATATGTCCAAAACCAGAATATTAACTTTCACTTGAGCTCACAACTGGTTGTGGTTAGCTCTGAAGTCAATGCCTTTCACAATACCTATAAATAAAATATGTACATATGTAAATTACCTCACATTTCCATGTTAATTGTATGGCATACTAATTATTTCCAGTACACTGTTGTTATTTAGTGTTTAAATTAGTATTTTAATGTTCACAAAAAACAACTAACAAAAATCATTTGGAGGAGGACAAGGCACAGGACCGAGAACAGTGGCGTCTCCTAGTATCGAAGGCCAGGATCCCATTCGGGTTGACGTGCCAACCCAGTTAGTTAGTTAGTGAGTTAACAAAAACATTTGACAGGTTTCATTTTATACAATAGTAATAATAAATCTATTTACTGTACTGAACATCTAAATATGTATTTTTGAATTCAAAATTATTTGTATCAATATGCTATGTATAAGCTAAGATCATGTCAAATTTCATGCACACTTGCACAAAAAGATTTACATTTATTATAATGTTAGAGCTAATGATTGTGTGTGGTTAATATGTATGTAAGTATGGATGTTTGTAGTGATGAGTGGCAGTTAGTTTTCTATTATTATTTTAACTGATTAAGTTTGAAAGTTGCAACCTTCAAGTACTAATAGTTACTGCAGAGGAAAATACTCATCAATATAACTAAATCAGTTATTATTTTATTATGTTCACTACATAATGATTGGTATTAAAGTATTAAAAGAACACTCACAAAACATATATGATAACTTTGTAAGCACATGCTATGTAATGTTGTGTATATACATAGGTATATATGTATATATAAGAGTAGGCTGATGCTGAGTGGTCTTTACATCAATTAATGTAGTGCTAGTACCTATCTACATTTATCCAAACTTGTAATAATTATTAAATACACGATTATTTTGTCAATTTTACAGATTAATTGTATAAAATAAATTAAGTTAAACAATTATATTTTGTTTCCATTATGAACCTGTTTCATAAAGCATATTTTACTTTTAGTATAAATTGTAATAAACAAATATATTGTGCAAGTTTACCTATTCATTTAATTCTCTAAACCCAACATTATATTTAAAATTAATTGTTTATTTTCAGTGTATTACTCAAAGTTATGAAATTGAATCTTAGGTTTAAAACTATCATCTTAAGAGATTCCATACCTAAAAGGTAAAAATGGGACCCTATTACTAAGCCTCTGCTGTCTGTCTGTCACCGTAATAGCAAGAACACTGCAGTTTTCACATGTTATGAATTTTCAGTGGCACTATAACAACAAATACTACAAACATAAAATGCTAATATTAAGAGTAGTCCCCATACAATTAACCTGTTTTCTTCATATTTATTGGTTCTATATTAATAAGGGTAACAAAGAGACACAAAATTGTCACAGAATATTAGCTTGTATAGCACCTTTTAAAATAAATAAAAATATAATAAATATTTAAGGGGTGCCTCATACAACAAATGTAATTTTAAACAATTTTATTTGACCTTTAACAACATTTGGCTTAGCCCTATAAATATTCATAGACTATTTGATTATATTAACTTTAAAGAGAATATATAAAAGGGGCTCCTATACAAAAACATGTTTTTGCCATATTTTTATGATAATGGTATTGGACCCTTGTGAGCCACTCACACTTAACCAATTATTTAAAATTAACTTTTGTGTAATTTCCATTATATGTGTATAAGACAGTACCTAATGAGTTATAGGTTTACCGAGTTTTGCATGATATTTTAGGGAAGTTGATTTTGTTAACAGAGATAACACAATAATTTTATATTAATATTATTTTATGCTTCATATACACAGAAACATCTGTTTTGCTACTATGGCATATTAAAACTATAGTAATGCACATACAAATATAAGATGCAACAATAATTTGAAAAAAAAAAAAACAATAATAACTTTCATTCTTTAAGCCAATTGCCACAATAACAAAGTATTGGGTACTGTATAGAGTGTATTACTCACCCACATACAGAGCGGCTCCTGCATCATGAAGCTTATGACATCTGCCAGCTGCTCGGTGAGGTTCCGGGGCGCCAGCAGCGGCGGCGCGGGCTCGGCGGCTGCAGGAGCCAGCCCTGCCTCGCCGCCAGGCGCCGGCTCCCCGCGCGCTAGCGTCCCGTTCCCGCGCCAGCTCGGGTCGCTGGTCACATTGAGCGCGTAGTAGACTGCCACCGATACCAGCAACACACTTCCAGCCGAGTAAACCTTGAGGTTCGGCAAGGGCAACCTGTCCACTAAAGTTACTGGCATTTTGAGCGATCACTTTTTCACATTAGCCAAATACGCTACGATTAAAGGGTTTGAAATAAAATATGGAATTCATTTATATCAGTCGTAGTATAAATACAGACGCAATTTTATTAATAAATAAATAAAGATAGATAAGAACGAAACGAGTAGGTTGTCGGCCAGACCAAAACACAAATTATGTCAAGTATTTTTTTCTTCAAGATTTATATATTGAGCACTTAGCTAAAGCAATTAAACCCATACTATCCTTTATGTTTACTTTTTCTTATCAATGTTTTTTTATTTTTAACATGAGGGCCGCTCAAACTCATTAAAAAGAAATTGGCTATTTAAACTCTGAAGTTTATGACTAGAATGTGGTGAGTATCGTTTAGAGTCATGATAAAAATCATCCATTTTTGTTTCTATTTCATTGACAAGCGTAGAAAGAATCTGTGATAACAAGCAAAAAAAGGAAACCACAAAGCAATGTGACATTCATATTTTTTGCCAGCTGTCATGCCAGCCAGGCCAGCCGTCAGCTGTCAATTTGGTTTTTGATTATCAGGGCTGCCAACTTAGCACGTTTGATTGCTAGACTTAGCACTATTTTCATGTGCCACTGAAGTTTGAGGAATAGGACCCAGTGAAATTTTTGAAGTGATCTGTATGTTCATAAAACGTAGTCCCGAAGTCAACTACAAAATGCAGTCTCATGGCTGAAATAACGAAATGCAAACAAGACTAAGTGTATCTGTAGTTTGTGGTACGTAAAATAAAAGAGAGTAAGCTGTGGACAGTCATTTGTTTGTCTTTTTCTCAAATATAACTCAAAGGTGTCAAACCTTTGTTTGTTTTACTCAGAATACCTTAATCCGTCTTCTTATCTCGGATACAGTTCTTAGAACGCTATCCTAACTTTAGACGATACCAAAAACAGCTAAAAATAACACATATGCTGTCATACGGGCACTTTATTTGGAAATTGTTTAGCAATCTAACGCTTTATGACATATTACTTAGCACTCAACTGTGCCATTGAGTTGGCAACCCTGTTGATTATTTGCGATTTTATTTTGAATTTTTGTGTTTAGGAATTCATGTTATTTTGTTTCCACGAAATAATATAATTCAGTTTTCCTATTAGATACTTACTGCAGCTGATCATGTCGGAAAGGGACTATGCCCCACTTAGCATAGCCTGCGTTCGCGGGCTATGTGATAAGTTATACGAGAAACGAAAGTTTGCCGGTGGAGAAATAGAGAAGTGAGTGTTTGGAACCGCCTCCTTTATACAAATACGTAGATATACATTGTTCTTGGGGATATTTACTCCTGCCATTAGTTAACCCGTATAAAAAGTAAAAAATGATGTCCATTAACTTTGATGAAGAAAGTGACCCAGTTTTAATTGTAATTCAAGTCTTTACTAGCAGCACAACAGTTCAAATTAAGTATCAGTAGCGAAGTCAGTGTGTGTATTAATAAAAATAATATAATATTGAAGGCAGATATTTCTGCAGAACAGGTGAAAGAGTCTCAGTCCTCATTGCTTCTCATGGGCAGTTGCTAGAGCTGAGTTTGTTTTAGACACCCTTAGGTAGTTTCTCAGTTTACAAAAACTTAGCTGCTGCTTTAAACTGAATATGTTTTTTGGTTGTCATTACAGAATGGTGAAAGACTTCAGTGATGCCAACAATACAAGTCAGATAAAACGGCTGATCCGAGTGCTGGGACAGGAGTTGATGTCTTCTACTAACCCTAATGTAAAGAATGGAGCCCTCATGGGGCTGTCCTCAGTTGCTGTTGGACTGGGCAAGGTGGAGCTCATTCTGAACTAGTTGTGACATCATCAGTAGCTAGCACGGGGGGGCACAGTTGAACATATTTTTACATATTACTCATTTTGCCACATGCAACCCTAATCGGCCTGGGGATCTTCAGAAGTAGAGTAAATAGAGAATATGATCTTATATGGTAACCATAGTGAATAATATCTTTTCAATTAGGCAAGCTGTAGACAGACTCTAATGTGTCAGTAAAAAAACTGTATTTTTTTCAATGTGAGAGCAAAGTCCGTAAATGGCCAATTATGTATGTATGTGCGTATATTGGTTCTCTTGTAGAAGCCTTAATTTCTAACCAGTCTACAACTACTGAATAGAAATGTTTAGACATTGTCAATTTTTGATTGGTGAGATGGTTTAAAAAAAAAATAGGAACATGTTCTGTAGTGCTATTTATGCTATTAGAACTATTGCTTGATTTTAATGATATATGGCTGAGTTTTTTGAAACACCATATCCTCAAAAGAACAAATTTTATTTTTATTCACAATAAATATAATTTATTTATATACACCATAATAAAGTTGGTCAAGTAATATAAGTAATTAAGACAAGTAAATGTTCAGATTTGAGGACATAAAGTTTTGGTCCAAAGCTTGCTCCAAGAAATAGTTTGTGAGTTATAATGTTTGGAGAACTTCTAGTTATGGTATAATGCAGCTAGTTTAAAATTTCTCCAATAAAAATAGGATGTAATAATCATATCCTTATAGATGAGGAAAATCTTAAATAACCTATTGACTCAGGCACTAAAGATTACTTTGCGGAAATCCATTTTAGATAGAAGAAAAAACTAAATATTTAATGTACTTGTGCTGTGATCTGAAACCAAATTGAGATAAGCAAAGGAAAAACTAAAATATTAAAAAAAAATAGGTGTGTTCCTCTGACCAACCACCACACCTCCACTACAACTCACATCAGTATAACTAATCCCTAATCTACCCTCCTTATAGTTACAGAGACTTGAAAATTGCGCAACCTTTTTAGTAAGCGAGGCGAACTCTATTATTTAGTTTAAATGAATAGCACGTGTGCAGGGTTGCACGGAGTACATGACGGAGCTGATCCACCCGATCCTCGCGTGCTTCAGCGAGAGCGAGTCCCGCGTGCGCTACCAGGCGGCCGAGGCGCTCTTCAACGTGGTGAAGATCGCGCGCGCCGCCTCGCTCGACCACTTCCCCATCATCTTCGACGCGCTGGCGCGCCTCGCCGCCGACTCCGAGCCGCAGGTCAAGCAGGCCGCCGAGCTGCTCGACAGGCTCGTCAAGGTACCACACTCATGTATAATACGCACACTGATGCATGGACGATCTCATTGGCGTAATGGTTTCCATGCCAGACTGCCAATCAGAAGATTTCAAGTTCGATGCCCGGCATGGCCAATATCTTTGTGCTGAACTAAATTTGTTGACTGTCGGTTTGGGTGTTAAATAAGTATCTTTATAAAATATGTATGTATATGTAGTATATCAGTTGTGTTAACAACCATAATACAAACTAGAAATGGTTCAGTATGGGGTTAACCAGCCGTGTGTGAAAATTGTAAAAAAAACATGTTTAATTGCCCTTTGATCATGCCAGTATTTTTGTTTGCGTCAGTTAATAACGAATAAAAAAAACTCTTTTAGATCAGTTCCAAATATGTCGTTTAGAATATATTCTAGCCACTCAGATTATTTCATAGCCAATGCGAAGCCAGGATGGGCCGGTATTGAATAGATAAGGAACCCTTATCTATTCATTATGATCCATGGGTCAGACTGGAGTGTGGCAGTAAGAGTAGTGGAGGTGTGCCACTGAGTGTACAACAAACGTTGCAGGACATCGTGACGGAGAGCCCGGGGCTGCAGGTGGGCGAGGTGACGGCGCTGGTGCGCGAGCGCATGTACACGCGCAGCGCGTGCGCGCGCCAGTTCGTGGCGTCGTGGATCGCCGTGCTGGACGCCGCGCCCGGCCTGCAGCTGCTGCCGCACCTGCCGCACCTGCTGGACGGCCTGCTGCTCATGCTGGACGACCCGCACCCCGAGATACGCAGGATGTATGCTCGCTCGCATGCTGTATGCTTACTGCAGCGCGATCCATTTCTATCATTGCCATCTCGCCAAAGTTCTTGAATTTTCCGCAATGGGAATTTCGCGACGATATAACAAATATGATAATTATGTAGTGCTAAAATCAAATCAAATCATTTATTAACCTATAATTGCTTGCCTTGCCCAGTTTGACACAAAATTGCTCGCCTTGCCCAGCTTGACTTGGCAAGTCCAGGCACGTCAATTTACAATTATTCAATATTAAAATTTAATTTATATGCACATGTATAGAATAGATATAATAAATAATTATTTACTTGATATCGCGTTATATAGGGCAAGCCAAAAAAATTGGGCACGATTGTTGATCAATGCACTTGTCAGTTCCTTCCTAAAGATATATATATACATAATAAACTTGTCTAGCATTAAAACGCGATAATCATTATGCTAGTATAACACACAATGAATGAATAAGAAGAACATGATGTAAGGGTGTATGTGTGTGCAGGGTGGAGGTGCAGCTGGGGGAGTTCCTGCGGCGCATCAAGGCGGAGGGCGCGCGCGCAGACCTGCAGGCCATGATCAGCGTGCTCATCGCGCACGCCATGGCGGCCGACGAGCGCGACCAGCTCACCGCCATCACCTGGATCAAGGTACCTCACCTCATACACTACTCTCTTTATTTCAAATGTTAGTACTTTAGTTTTTTTTTCACTCTTAATAAGTCAGCACCTAATAAGTAACTAGAAAGTTAAGTGATAGCGCGCTTACCGAGAAGGAACCTATTCACTCTCGTCATTGGGAAACGGGGAATTTGGCAAGAAATTCCAGAGTTTGGAGTTTCGGACAACAAAGACATGCTGAAATCACAACCGGTTATGATGGCGGTTGGGAGTAAACCTGGGTCACGTAGCCTCTACGAGCTGTCGCGTGTTGACAGGTGTGAGGACGCTCGCTTGTACCAACAGTGACCTCCCGTCGGTTAGCATTGTACCAAACCTTTATTCTGCATTAACCTTATTATATTATACTTGTGTATATATGTTTTCTCTTGTTTATATCATTAACATAGACAAATAATTTAATTTTATATTAATTGTGTCGTAATTTAATTAGTAGGTACGAGTAGCTTTCATTTTAGAAAACCTGGATTAACTTTTTTTACCCAAACTTGCTTACATATACTTATAACATTTGTCATCATCATCATCTTTCTTTGTCTCAACTTGTATTATTTGGCGGTGAAGGAACTATGTCCCACAACACAGGGTTTTCGCTAGTGTGGGACATAGAGATCAAATCAAAATGGGAACATACAATTGTAAATATTATATAAGGTTGTATTATTATTGTTATAACATTGTATGTGTTTACTGGTCAATAAATGCTTATTATTATTATTAAACCCAACTAATACACGACACAACAAGTCACATAAACTTGGATCTGTGAACAGATCCTTGAACTCCCCGCTTCAGTTGTTTATTAACCAGTAATATATTTATATGTCAATGTAGACGTTACATTACTAGTCAGTAAAAATGTATGGCGGTGGTTGCAGGAGTTCGTGGAGCTGTCGGGGCCGCGCATGCTGCCTCACGCGTCGGGCGTGCTGGCCGCCGTGCTGCCCTGCCTCGCCTACTCCGACGAGCCCAGGAAGTGTATCCTTTGGTAAAGCATCAGTGGCGGACTTACTAACAGGCTCAGTACACTTGATTCTAGGGCAGCAAATGTCTGTTGTTAAAATAGTGGAGAAAAAAAAAATCGAATTCAAAGGTACACTACTGTGGAAAGGTAGCGGTTGAATAACATGCTGGCGGCGAAATTATAAATCCTCTTTTTACACCAGTACTACAGGCTAGCTACGAGTACAATAATGCCATTAAACTTATGTGTGAAGCTCCTAGCCCGTCTAATGTCAGTCAGTCAGAGCGCCGGGGCGCTTTCCCCTGCCCGTCTACCTTAACTTTTCCAACTCCTAGAAGTAATAGAGCACGACCTTGGACAATGTCCATCCATGGTATTCATTTAAGGTTTGCGCAGTGTAGCTACTTTTTTACTGTGGACATGACGGATTGTGCCGGGCCTAAATCAGTGGTGGCACTATTTCTGGTATATAATGGCTATGCATGAATCTCCTTAGCGGGCAGGTTCAGGTATACGCGAGACGGCGGCCACGGTCAACCTGCAGCTACTCAAGCTGGTGGGCGAGCGAGCGGGCGCGGCGCGGCGCGGGGCAGACGTGGTGGGGCCCCCCGGCCAGACGGGGCCGAGCGAGGAAGGGCCCCCCGGGCAGCAGGGTGACGGGGAAGCTGCGCCCCCCGACCAGCAGGGCGACGGGGAAGCGGCGTCCCCCGACCAGCAGGGTGACGGGGAAGCGGCGTCCCCCGAGCAGCAGAAGGAGGGCGAGCTGGACCTCGACGCGTTGGTGGGCGTGCTCACTCAGATGCTGCACCGCTCCTCCGTGCACACGAAGGTGGCGGCGCTGGACTGGATCCTGCACCTGTACAACAAGCTGCCGCAGGAGGTGAGGGGCGCGGGGCGCGCGCGCGCGGCGCGGACCGCGCTGAGAGTGTGCGTGTCCACAGATGTACGTGGAGACGGACAGCGTGTTCGTGTGCGTGGTGGGCAGCCTCACGGACGCGGCCGACGACGTGGTGCGCCGCGCGCTCGCCGTGCTCGCGGAGATCTGCTCGTGCGCGCCGCCCGCCCCCGCCGCGCCCGCCCACCCCGCCGACCCCGCCGACCCCGCCGCCGCGCAGGACAAACCCCACGGTACACACATACTACATTTACTGATTAACACTTATTACATGCACCAACAAATACACACCTGTCAACCTAATTATTCCATATTTGCTTTCGAAGGAAATTGAAAATTTTAATTTCCTTCTTACAAATAACAACAAATACCACATATCTTTATAACTTATTGACTCAGGCGTTACTTTGCGGAAATCCATTGTAAATAGATGACAAAATTAAATATTTAGTGTACTTCCGCTGTGATCCGAAATCCAAATTAAGACAAGTAAAGGATAAATCAACTAAGATCAATTAACCAAGCTTAATTAACTAAGACTAATTAACTAAGATCAATTAACTAAGATTAATTAAGATTAACGTTACCTATCACAATTCGGAAGTTCTTAACTCTACACGTGTTTCGCCTAACTACAAGGCATCATCAGGAGATGCTGACTCTTCGAACGACAAGTCGAGAGTCTCTCGACTTGTCGTTCGAAGAGTTGTGATAGGTAACGTTAATCTTAATTAATCTTAGTTAATTAGTCTTAGTTAATTAAGCTTGGTTAATTGATCTTAGTTGATTTTTCCTTTACTTGTCTTAATTTGGATTTCGGATCACAGCGGAAGTACACTAAATATTTAATTTTGTCATCTATTTACATATCCTTATAACTTATACTTGGAAAGATTAAGGACTTGGTTTATATAAAAGTACAATACCTTAAAAATTTAATGGAAACAAACTCAAAATAGCAAATGATCCGTTGACAAGCTACAATCAGTATCGTCTTATATTCCAGGAGATTTGGAATCAAGTCCATACTACTACAAGTTTCTGCAAGCCTTGTTAAGGTTGCTCGCTGCCGACGAGAACCTACTAGAAGATAGAGGAGCGTTTATTATAAGGTGAGCTACACCATCCACAAGATATATTGTGCTACTTGGTTCCGCTGTCGGTCTTTTGGGTGAGAATTTGATATAATATAAGGCATAGGTGGGCAACATTCATCTCGCCTCAGATTTTAAACCAGCCTGAGATAAATCTTGAAATTTTACATACTGTAAGATTGTTATAATGTTTATTATGAATAATGATTAAAATATAGACTCATAACCAAACATGTTGCAACACTAATGTTCAAAAGTTTTTTCTCTGGTAAATAATTATATATTTTTTGTTTTTGTTTTTTTATTTCATTTTTTTTTGTTTAAGTGAACCATTTCTTATTAGTATTATAGTTGCTTATAACTTAACTGTTTTACTATATATACATACATATATAATGTATATAGAGACATATTGAACACGTAGACCGACAGCCAGCCAAGTGCTGTGTAGTGCTGGGGACCCTCCGATTGTCAGTCGGTGACGGCGAGCGTGCGGTCCGCAGACAGCTGTGCGTGCTGCTGCGCGCGGAGGAGGTGTACGTGGCGCTGGCGCGCATCCTGGTGGGCGAGAGCAACCTGCGGTTCGCCGCCACCATGGTGGACGTGCTCAGCTCCATGCTGCTCACGGCGGCCGAGCTGTTCCCGCTGCGCGCGCGCCTGCGCGCCGGCGCCGGCACGCGCGCGCTCTTCCTGCCGCTCTACCGCTGCTGGTGCCACGCGCCCGTCTCGCTGCTCGCGCTCTGCCTGCTCACGCACCACTACACGCACTGCAACCACCTCATCGCCACCTTGTATCCTTGCAGAACCAGAGGCTTCAAAACTATTTCATTCATTTTGGAAAAACCGACGTTGGATGGGTGCAGTCACCGCCACACCACCACAAAATATTGTGTCGGTGAATAATTCAATCGTATGAGCTCATATATTTCTTTATCATGTCATGACAATAATTTGCGGGTGAAACGTTTGCGCGTTATAAATCCTTTGTCATGTAGTGACAAATATTGGAACTACCGATCCACTTAAACAGTCTGCTCCCGAAATGTCAGAAGTAGACTTGTCTCGTCCTTAACGCGCACTCAGCGGTGAGCTGGAGATCACGGTGGATTTCCTGACGGAAGTGGACAAGCTGGTGCAGCTCATCGAGTCTCCTATATTCGCGTGTAAGTAGCGGCGGGCGGCGGGCGGCGGGCGGCGCGGTGCCGGCGCCGGCGCCCGCTGAGCGTGTTGTGTCGGCAGACATGCGGCTGGAGCTGCTGAGCGGCGCGGGCGCGGCGGAGCTGCGCGGCGCGCTGTACGGCGTGCTCATGCTGCTGCCGCAGAGCGACGCCTTCCACGCGCTGCGCCGCCGCCTGCAGTGCGCGCCCGCGCTTCCCACGTAACTATCCCGCCGCACTCATGCTCACATATCAAATACTATTTATATTATGTGCTAGTTACATTGTCGTGTAGTCAAACCTTGACTTATAATTTGATAATATTATCAAGAAATGATTTATTTATCTGGTTTACCCTCTGTACAAGGGAACAAGAAACTAGGGAGGATTACTAATTCCCAAACATTAAATACAATATAATATGAAACCTAGATAGCGCTGCAAATCGAGCGCGTGCAGCCTAGCTACCTCCAAATTTCGCAACGCGCTGCAGTCGCGTAGTGATATGACGATAGTAGATTTGCGTGACCTGAGTGAAGTCGTTTCAAGAAAAAAGGAATAGATGGGGCTTGACATAAAGTTAAGATGTTAGGTTATTTGTATAAAAGAAAGTGAATTATCGAGACAAGTGAGAAAATGTTGTGATGACTAAAAAGAGCTTTTTTTACATATCTGCTTCTTTGGCTAGAGCACGTGCGGCTACGTAGAACGCTATAAGCTCCGTTTGTCGAATTTCTTTAGCTCTATCACAAGTGGTTAAAATTCGAGGTTCATTATGTGTTTTTTTTTTTTTAGTTCACAAACAGATTTATACATTTTTAGACACAACATTATAACAAACCTTAAACTATTTACAATTTATATAAATCCTTAATAGTGAACCTAGCTTATTTATCAACATATTTTATAACTATCTACCATACCTAATACACAAAACAATATAAACATTTAAATGAAAACCTATCTCAAAACTAAATTAAAAATATAAAGTTTATACCTAAAACTATATCTTTTGAATGGTTTGTACCTTATTTTAATACTAGTATTAACTCTAATTTACAGTAAATAAATATTTTGGCTTACATGCAAATATTGTAAAAAAAGGAAAACTACTATGTAAACATTTCATTTAACTTTGATTTCATTGAGGAAAGAGAACTTTCATGAAAAATGTCGAAACGCAATCTAACACAATCTTTATCATACGCTTTACACATACGATGTATAGGAGAGTATTCGAGCATATTTGTACGACAAGCTTTAGGACAAAACGTTTTTTTCCAAAGTAATCTCGCTCGCGGTAACGGTACCCTAAAGTTCACCTTAGTTAACAAGTCCGGACAATCGATATACCCATTTATTAGTTTGGAAAGCAACTGAACATCTGCTATCTCCTGCCTCGTTTTTAAAGACTTTAGATTATAATGTCCTAACCTCGACTCATATGACCTTAGTGTCTTAAACTTATTTTCCATAAATGCCAGGTGGTAGAGGAAACGTTTTTGTACTCTTTCTATATGCTCAGAATGGTTCTCGTAACCTGGGTTCCATACCACCGAACAGTACTCGAGAATGCTACGCACTAAACTGTTGAATAGAGTGATGGAGAGATCCCTATTACGGAAAATCTTGGATTGACGAGAAACAAAACCACACATCCTACTAGCCTTACTTGTGATGCCCACAATGTGCTCCCTAAAGTCTAACTGCGAGTCCACTATAACACCCAAATCTCTTATGGAATGTACTTCCTGCAAATGTACCTTATTAATGTTATAATTGGCAGGAAAAGACTTAAGTTTTCGTGTAAACTTAATGAAAAAACATTTAGCAGCGTTTAGTCGCATCTTATTGTTATCACACCACAAGCTAACTCGATCAATATCGGATTGAAGGTCATCAACATCTTGTTGACTGCTGATTTGTCTGTATAGCTAGAGGTCGTCAGCGAACAATTTAACTTCCGATGTAACTATTGAAGGTAAGTTTATAAACACTAAAAACAGCAAGGGACCCAGATGAGAACCTTGAGGGACTCCAGAAGGGACCTGCGTTATTTCTGACTTGAAACCTTTTAGAACTACCAACTGTGATCTGTTTCGTAAATATGACTCAAACCACCTGAGCAATGACCCGTGGATCCCTAAACTATGCAGCTTACCAAGAAGCAAGACATGGTCCACCAAATCAATGGCCTTGCTAAAATCAGTATATATGTTTCACCCGATTCATTTGAATTTGATATACATTGACATCTCATAAAACAGAAAGCATTTATTAGAAGCCGGAGATGGCGAGTGTATTGTATGTACCTATCAGTGTTTAAGCGTAGTGTGTGCCGGCAGCGCGGGCTCGGCGCCGGGCCCGGCGGGCGCGGTGGCCGACGCGGAGCTGGCGCCGCTGCTGGAGGAGTTCCGGCGCGTGCAGCGCGCGCACCGCGAGTACCGCGCGCTGCACCGCGCGCACACACACTGCTAGTGTGTATCGTAGTCTATCAGAACATAGCGCCAAAACTGTATCTTACTCTAAGACTACCGGTAAACCTAGCTATGGACTGGCAGCTATAACAATGACAAAATTATTCCTTCAATTTATAAAAGTATTTTTTTTTTTAAAGAATAGCTCTGGTGACAAAAGTTTTCAAGTCACATTTCTGAATGTTACTGTACTGAGGTCGCAAGATTTAAAATGTGAATAGATGACAAAATTAAATATTTAGTGTACTTCCGCTGTGATCCGAAATCCAAATTAAGACAAGTAAAGGAAAAATCAACTAAGATCAATTAACCAAGCTTAATTAACTAAGATTAATTAACTAAGATCAATTAACTAAGATTATTTAAGATTAACGTTACCTATCACAACTCTTCGAACGACAAGTCGAGAGTCTCTCGACTTGTCGTTCGAAGAGTCAGCATCTCCTGATGATGCCTTGTGGTTAGGCGAAACACGTGTAGAGTTAAGAACTTCCGAATTGTGATAGGTAACGTTAATCTTAGTTAATTAAGCTTTGTTAATTGATCTTAGTTGATTTTTCCTTTACTTGTCTTAATTTGGATTTCGGATCACAGCGGAAGTACACTAAATATTTAATTTTGTCATCTATTTACAATGGATTTCCGCAAAGTAATGCCTGAGTCAATAAGTTATTTAAAATGTGATACATTATAACAAGTGCATGAAACTATCGCCAGTCAATCCTCGCATAGAGATCCAGTGAGCAATTTTAGCTAATCATAGGGATACTGTTTATTTGTAACATTCCATCTAGTTTAATATTAAACAACCAAAAAGTTTAGATCAACTTTATTAATAATCTCATTTTATAATATTATATGTACAAATAAATCAGATTGTACATAGTTATAGTACTAAATAGTTTTATTTATCTTCATTTAGCTAGAGCACCTACTTACCCTACCTGTTAGAGGTCGGTGGCCACTGCAGCCTGCCGCCCTTCCGAGCCAATCTAACATGCTGTCACTATTAAACATTGTAAACTGTTCACGTAAGGCATCTTAATATTTTCGCGTAGAAAACTGTGAAGATGGTGCTCGAAAAGCACCAAAACTGTTGGACTCATTCCAACTTTTAATAATAGTGAGACCGTTTTCTACGCGAAAATGCTGTCACTAGTTCTCAATATCCACACAACTTGATGCCTCTAACACTCTCGCAGCGGCGAACTCCGCGCGGAACACTGGCTAGAGCATATAGTATTGGACGAGACAACATTATCAATTTATGGAAAGATGCCGAGTTCTGATCTAATAAGTCTTTGGAAGTACATCATAGGAAACTGGAATGTCATTGAGATCAACATAAGAAAATAGTAGCTAGTGGAAATACTGGCCTACACTGTATCCTCACTGGGAACTAAGGTATGTCTCTCAGGGAGCTGTAGTACGTCTACACTTGGAACACTTCAATTTCCGCCTTTGGAGAACCTTGCGTTAGTAACCATTTCCAAGTGGGGCGCGTCGCAGCATTGGTTCAGGCGAGCACGCAGGAGGTGTTCCCGGCGGGCTGGGCGGGCCGCGCGGAGCTCTCGGAGGAGGAGAGCGAGGAGGAGTCGTAGATGACGGTGCCGGCGCCCGACGCGAACGTGGCGCCGCCGGAGTCCGAGCTCTCGCCGCTGCAGCTCGCGGGCGCCGGCCGCCGCTAGAGCTGCACGTCGCGCGTGGCGCGCACCAGCGCCGCCAGCAGCGCCGAGTTGCCGGCCAGCGCCGCCGCGCACTCCTCCTGCGCGCCCAGCAGCGCGCGCACGCCCAGCCCGCGCGCGCCCGCCCCGTGCGCCGCGCGCTCGGCCGGCGCGCCGCCCGCCTCGGGCCGCGCCGCGCTCTCCGCGTCCTGCAGCCGCGCCGCCAGCGTCAGCAGCTTGAGCTCGGCCGCCGCCACGTCCTTGTCCAGGATCTGCGTCTGCAGGAACACGGTCTGCGCCACCTTGTACCAGTCGGCGGCGGCGTCGGCCCGCGCGCGCGCCAGCGGCCCGGCGCGCTGCAGCAGGTGGCGCGCGCGCCGGCCCGTCTCCGCCACCGTGATGCGCTCCAGCACGTGGAACTGCTCGTCGTTGTAGGTGAGGCTGCGCGTGGCGCGGTCGCGCACCAGGTGCTGCCACGAGTCGCGCAGGCGCTCGCACAGCGTGCGCGCGCGCCGGTGCAGGCGCAGCGCGGCCGGGCAGGGCGCCGCCGCCGTGGCCGCGTGCCACTCGCGCTCCAGGGCGGCGCCGGCCGCGTGGCGCGCGCTGAGCGCGGCGGCCGAGGAGCGCAGCGCGCCCGCCTCGGCCGCCACGAGCGCGGCCACGGGCGCCCAGCGCTCGGCGCGCGCCGGCCCGGCGGCGTCGAGCGCGCGCGCGGCCGTGAGCAGCAGCGCGGCGTGCGCGTGCAGCGCGTCGGCGCGCGCGGCCGTGGCGGCGAGGCGCGCGGCCAGCAGCGCCCCCCAGCGCGCCACGCACGCGGCGCACAGCGTGGCGGCGTGGCAGAGCGCCTCCACGCGGCGCCGGATCACGTGGCCGACGCTGCACGCGGTCTTGGCCTGGCCGGCGTCGTTCTCCACGGACACGATGTTGGGGAAGGCGGGGAACTTGGGCGGCTCGGGCTCGGGCGGCATGCTCACGTTGTTGTCGTTCTTGTTGAGCAGCAGCAGCGGCTCGCCGGCGCCGGTGGCGGGGTAGTCGCGCGCCGGCGCGCTCTCCGCCACCACGGCGCCCAGCAGCCGCTCGCCGTGCACCAGGATCTGCGACTCGCCCACCACGCCCGTCTGCTCGCAGATGTACGTCTGCAGCTGCTCATACTTCTCCTCCGGCTTCAGAAACACCTGCCGGCAACACGCCCGTCAGCCATATACTTCACCAATCACAGTAGATATAATTAGAGCAAAGTGGACGTCCAATCGAAATCTTCGAAAAAACTTAAATTATCTGATGGAAATATAGAAAAAAAAAAACATTTTTAAGTTTATACAAATTTAATGCTTCAGACTACTACTGAAATTAACTAGATACCATATTGAAGATTTAAGCCCCGAATATCATTCTACATTTAACAAATTGTTAAACTAAAAAGCCTGCTACTACTACCAGCTTCAGGCGTTGGAGTCAATTGAGCGGCGTGCAAAAAGGCTCATAGGCAATGACAATCTTTGCAAGGCAAAGTTGCAGAGCCTAGAGCACCGACGCATTGTTGCCAGTCTGTCGGTCTTCTATCGGTTGCATTTCGGCGAGTGTGCGACTGAATTACATGAAGTAATTCCCCCCGCCCCCTTCCACTATCGGACGAGCAGGGAAACGCCAAGGCGGCATCGGTTTACTGTTGAGGTGCCCAAGGCACGCACAAAGCGTTTTGCCTCCACCTTTGTTGTCCGAACCGCCAAACTTTGGAATTCCTTGCCGAATTCCCTGTTCCCCAATGACTACAATCTAGCGATTTTCAAAGCGAGAGTGAACCGGTTCCTTCTAGGTAAGCGCGATCCACCGTAGACCTCAATATCACTTACCATCAGGTGAATTGTGGTCAAGCGCTGACCTATTCAGAGTAAAAAAAAAAAAAAAAAAATTACATTATAAAAAGTTGCTGAGCAATTAATCATCACGCAGCAAACATCCAACCAGGAATCCCAACATGTCAATTGCTGCCCAATTATGAATAGATTACAAATAGAGTGAGTAATATAGAAGTACAAGTGAACAAGACAGTGTGAGATGATCTGTGTACCTGCATAGTACACAGAAACACAGTAACTGCTACATATTCTGTGAGGATGTGGGTCAGGGCCGCGGCCGCGCGCTACCCGCCAATTACATAGAACCTCCAAATGTAACTTCCACTCTAACGACTTCTAAAACATCAAAGCACATTAAGAGAGAAACATTCTAATAATAAAATAAAATACAATTAACAGCATACTCACAAAACTATATAACAATATAATACATGCATTATTGATCACAGCTAAGTAATGTAGTGATATCATTCACCTTGCTTTCTATTGTGCATGGGTTATGAGCAAATTAAATTAAATGGACTAATTAACTTTCCATGGGAAAGTTATGCAAAATTCATTGTAACATATACTCTACAATCATGTACCTCAAGGTTTAGTACAATAATAACAAAGGAAATAGCTTGAGTCCACTGATACCTGTCATGCAATATGTTTGCAATATAAGATGTTCACAGACACTGCTGTTTTCTAAAGATATTGAAAATTTGTTTGATAATCATATAAGCTGATACTAGATATTCAAATATAGTGAGTGGGGTCTCATGCAATGTTAATGATTATACAGACTTTCACTAAGATTGTGTTGCCAAAAAGAAGCAAAGGAATAAACTTGGTTATTTTAAATAAATAGAGTATTTTCTTCTGTACCTTGATGCTGGCAGCTTTGTTGACATGGAAGATGTGTATGGGGATGGTGGAGGTGGCAGCTTGCACCTCGGAGAAGAAGCGCTCGAAGGTCCATATGCGCAGCGGGTCCACTTCCAGGAGTCCCGCCAGCAGTGGGGTGACCAGCTTGCGGAGCCCCACACTCAGCTGGCACTGAGCTGGCAGCTCGCGACACCACTCAATGGGGCCGTTCTCAGTGCTCTGTGTACCCTGCAACATTCACACCATGACACTCACACTGTGTGTCATTCACTTTTACTACACTGTGCTTGTTTGCAATCACTTATAGCAGTTTATAAAGTTACTTTCAATGTTATGCAGCACAATCTAATCAATAAAATATTATTTGGGGCATCATATACTCAGCAACAGAGTGGTTCATAATTGGAATAAGATAAAATTATTAATGGGTTCTACAACCTTCCTAATTTAGCAGATTGCTTTAAAAACTGTAATCGTTATGAGCATAGCAGAGGCCATAGCCAAAAAATCCAGCGTGATCTTGCCAACACTAATACAGGGCTTCATATACTCAGCAACAGAGTGGTTCATAATTGGAATAAGTTGCCCGAGGAAGTGGTCAGTGCTACATCAGTGAACAGCTTTAAACCGGCTTGATAGCTGGTTGCAGAAAACAAAAAAATCTCTTGCTAACCTGTGATCAGTGCACTTGTGAACTTTAAACATTGACATTGAACAGTGGACATTATGTGAAATATTAAAAAAAAAAATCTACTCAGTGTGATATAGGCATATCAGCATAATGATGCTCGCCTATAAATCAAATAAATAAAATATTTTTAGAAGCAAAGTGTATGCTATGTAAAATTCACATTAATTGCTTACAGAAATAACTCCTGAAGCCTTTTTAGTAGTGATGTAGAACATGGTCTCCTTGTTCCTGCGGCCGCCGTAGGGCCTGAAGGGCAGCTGGCCAGTGGCTACATGGTACAGAGTTACGCCGATGGACCACAGATCCACCGTAGCACCGAAGCTTTTCCCCACAGGCTTCCTCAGGACCGCCCTCTCGTACATGTCGGGGTGCAGGTACTCCTCAGTGCCGTACAGAGAGACGAACTGCTCCTCCTCGTGCAGCTCCCTGGCGGCGCCGAAGTCGGTGAGCTTGTAGGTGGTGGTGCCGTCCTCGTTGATGTACTTCATGATGTTGCCGGGCTTGAGGTCGCGGTGCACCAGGTTGTTGTCGCGCAGGTGCTTCATGCCGGCCGACAGGTGCTCCAGCACGAGCAGGAACTCCTCCTCCTGCAGCCCGAACGTGTTCTCGGGGTCGTCCAGGATGTTGAAGAGCGAGCCGCCCGTGCACAGCTCCATCACGATCACCTTGCCGCGCCCCTCCTGCTCCTCCTCGATGGCGAGCAGCTTCACGATGTTCTCGTGCTTCACCTTCTTCAGCACCTCGAACTCGCGCATCTGCACGTCGTGCGGCCGCATGTGGCTCAGCTGGTTGAACGTCTTCACGGCCACGGGCTCGCCGTTGTTCTTGTTCACTCCCTGGAACACGGCGCCGGTCGCGCCCTTGCCCAGCACGCTCGTCGTGCACCACACGTAGTTCTCCGACCCTCTCAAGAACGACATTTTCCGACGATATTGCGAGACAAGTGTCGCAACCAGATCACAACCTGAACGGATTGCTTTCTATACAACCTGTCGTCTAACAAGAAAAATACTATTTTTAACGTGACACAAAATACGCGATAGGTCCATTTAAATTAATTATGATTAAAATATTGTGAATACTATCCCAAAACAAATAAAGGGATAATACGCACAGTGAGCCACTGTTGCAAATCTTCACGTAGAAATTTGATTTTTTATGGTCCTCAAAGAATAAGGTCAACAAGGAAAACAAACCACTGCCTGCAGTGTTGTTCCAAGTAAAATTTAGTATTGCCGCATCTCAACTGAAAAATTGGCGTATTTGAGAAATTAGACTGTATTTTTTTGTCATTCTGTATCCCAACACGAGACAAGATAGCATAGTAAAGATTTGAAGTTAAAAATGTTGCATCCAATTTATTAAAATTTGATAATTCGATGCATGTAGCGCACTGACCATATAACATCATTGTCTATATCTAACTATATAGTAGAAATGGAGGTCATAGTCCGGTCAATTTAGACATTCGAAGTTACATAAAGTCCCAACAAGCTGAATTTTGGTACAATTGTTCAAAGCACGATTATAAACAATACCTGAAAGTTCCCCATCATTCCCGCGTGTGGAAATTTTTTTATTCAAGGTCAAAGGTCAAAAAAATATTTTTTCGCGATTTTCAGCAAATCGGTAAGTTTTATCAAAAAATATTTCACACAAAAATTGTAGATCATAATATTATCTACAAGAAGTTATTTGATACTTTTTTTTCTACGAGCCACCGTTTTTGAGATAAAACGATTACTATTAAAAAAACTTCCACTCGCGGGAATGATGGCGAACTTTCAGCTATTGTTTATAATCGTGTTTTGAACAATTGTATCAAAATTCAGCTTGTTGCGAATTTATGTAATTTCACCCTAATTTTTTGGTCTAATTTGACCGGACTATCATTGATGTAGCGACATCTCACGCAACAGAAGAGAGAGACAAGAGATTGAGCGCCTCATTATTATAAAGATATTAATTATAGCTAATGTGTTCAGAAACACGAAGAACACGTAGACAAAGAAAAGTAAACAACTAAGCAATACGCAGTATGCCGTATTTTTTTATTAATTATACGACCAAAAACCGTATAATACGGCAAGGCCGTATCTGGAACACCACTGATCCATGCATGTGGCAGTGGCAAAGACAAGAGAGACAATCATTCGTACCCACAGACCACAGATTTTCTATGTTCGTAGTTCGTACCATTAGTATACAACTAATACAACGCAAACAATGAACTTGGAGATGTAGTAATTTTTAATAGTATTTCCTATTGCCAATTATTTGTAGAATAAATGACAAGCGTTGTGAACATTAGCGCTAGTAGTTCAGCCAGGGATAAAATAGCAATCTTAACCTATACCTGAATAGACGTAAAAATGTAAGTAAACAACTGCACTTAAACTAAGTATTGGATCATCGTAGTTCTGTAACATACAATACGACGCAAATTATATCAATTTACTTGTATATTTTCACGAAACATTTTAAAAATTCCAATCGTTCGGTAGGTCGTCTCGAAGTGAGGTTAGCAGACGTCGAGATCGCAGTGGAAGTCGATCATTAGAGCGGCGCAGCGAACACAAGTCCCGCAGGGACAGCACGAGATCACGCTCGCCCGCCAAGCACGGCTCGACAAGCAGGGAACATAAACACAGGAAGGAGAAAAAGAGTAAAAAAAGCAAGAAGAAAAAGAGAGAGTCATCGAGCAGTAGTAGTTCCAGCGACACTGAAGAGGAGGAGCTGAAGTTACTGCAGCGGCTCGAGGCGGAGCGGGCGCGCCTCAAGGAGGAGCGCCGCAAGGAGAAGGAGGAGATGAAGGCCAAGGAAACTCCAGAGGAAAAGAGGTATATTAGCTAACTTTAGCATTTTTCATAGCTTTCTTTATCTTATGTGTATACAAAATAATTTGTTTGTTACATGAATACAATGTTATACTGTGTGATAACTTGAAATGCAACTCTTTGTCATCAAGAGCTCGGCGTCTAAGAGAAAAGCAAGAGAAGGAGAGAAAAAGGCGCGAGCGCATGGGCTGGGACAATGAGTACCAGTGCTACACCAACCAGGACAACCCTTTCGGAGACTCGGCTCTCACTAACACATTTGTGTGGAGCAAGAAGCTGGCCAAGGAAGGAGTGAAAACGGTCTCCCACGACCAGCTGGAGGCTCTCAACAGGCAGAAACAGATGGAGAACAAGATTGAGCTGGAAAAGGTACTGTTTAATGCTGAATAGGGTAGTTTCTGCAACCACATCCCAATATTTTATTTGAGTTTTCTATTTTTGTAGCACCTAAAGCTTGCCTAGTTATAGTCTAGTCAACAAGTCCAAAAACATGTTAAATAGACAAAAAGCTCCTAAAAATATGTGCCATAGCTCATTCGATTCGGAATGATGTCTAGAAAAATGTTTTTTAAGGGTTTATTAGTACATAAAAAATTGCGATTTGTTATTAACAAAATAAGAAAAAAAAGGTATTTAGTTTTTCGTTAATAACTTTTAAAATAATGATATTTAAAGAATTTCGAGAAAATTTCCAATCAAAAAGTCCTAACTCCCAGAACTCTATCTATATTATACAGTAATACCCCGACTTACGCTACCTCGACTTACGCGAATTCGGAGTTACGCGATTTAATTTTCTCGTCTATTTTAACGTTTTTTGTTTGAAAGCCGCGCACTTCAGATTGTGTTTCTACATTTTATTAATATAGTTTGTCATATTATCTAGAATTAAATTAAAATTTATTTCCTAAATTATTGTTTTATATTTCTTAAATTATAGTCTCCGGTCCCAATTAAACTTATGTATATTAATTTTTTAAATTTATTAAAATTATGTATATGCAAAATTGTACCCCGACTTACGCGAATTCGACTTACGCGGATAGCGCTCGGTCCCACCTATCGCGTAAGTCCGGGGTATTACTGTACATAATTTTTTTTTTACGCTGAAAATAGAGCTCTGTGAGGGTGTATATCACCTAGAATATTTTTTTTTTATATGAAATAATAATTTAAAAATTTGAATAAATTGTAGTGTGATCTAGATACTTGAACGAAAAAAACCTTGGAGAAAAAAATATTTTTTGTCTATTAGTCTTAGTACAAGCAGTCATTAGGCCATGTCAGAGGCCAGGCAGCCTAAAAAACTCGACACCAGAGCTTGGCCACTTAACTCATATGAAGAAGTAAAAGTCTATTTTTTGTCTTGGTCAATTTAATAAAAAAAAAGTGTGGGGTGCATAGTGTCAATAGTGATAAATATTTTATTGACAGATATGAGTAGAATGATTATCATATTCCAAATATCTTAAAAAGCATGGCACACTTCTTTTTAAATATTTTTTTCACACTATTATTAATTTAAATTTATCTTCTATTTTTTAGTTCCCTTTTATATAAAAAGGGTGTTTTTTTTTTTTAACTATTATTTATTTAATTAGGTATGCTTTAAGTAGGCTGTGTAATTTTGTTTGAGATGAATGAATTAAACTTTCATATTTTTTTTATGTATGTGCAACCAAAAGAGATCCTATCCTATCTGCTCTCTTCTACTTAATTTCACTAATCCTACATGTTTGTTTGTCATGTTAAACTAAAATAAATGTTTAAGTAAAAACTTCCAGTATCACACCAGTGTGGAAAATTGTAGTTGGGTGCTCCCACGCGAGGAGCCGAGGAGCGACCTGCACAGTCTCACAGTGTTTACTAGCAGAGAAGTCAGGGCCTCCATATGGTTAGCTGTAATGATATATAGTGAGGGAACACTTATAAATAAATAAATATTAGGACTCATTTCACACACGGCTGGTTAACCTCATACTGAACCATTTTTAGTTTGTGTTATGGTAGCTAACACAACTGATATACTACATACATATATATTTTATATAGATACATATTTAACACCCAGACCCACAACCAACAAATTTAGTTAAGCACAGATGAAGATGTCGGCCAGGCCGGGAATCGAACCCGGAACCTTCTGGTTAGCAGTCCGGCATGGTAACCGTTGCGCCAACGAGGTCGTCAGTGAACTTATAGAATGCGTTGTGCGTGTGCAGGTGAAGCAGCGGCGGCTGGAGCGCGAGGCGGAGCGCGCGGCGCGCGAGGCGGAGGCGGCGGCGGCGGCGCGCGCGCGCGAGGCGCTGCAGTTCAGCAGCTGGGCGCGCCAGGAGGACGCCTTCCATCTACACCAGGCGCGCCTGCGCTCGCAGATACGCATCCGCGACGGACGCGGTACGTCTCGCTTACATGCGCTTCTCTTACTGCAGCCTCGCATCACTTCACTTCTAAACTCTGGCATCAAGAGTTTACTAGTCGGAACATACCATGTCTTTGCTTACTCAAAGTCAAACAGTTTATTGCAATATTATGTCACATTACAGTTACATAATTACTCATAAAGCATTGCAATTGTTTACTGGAGATGAACAACCCTATTAATTAATTTGATATATTTTTCACATGTGGAAAAAACCCACATTAGTCCTTATTAATATTAAGTTATTAAAAGTATCCTATATGTAGCATATAAAAGAGGACTGATTTTAATTACTTCTATTATTATTATTTTTTTAATTTACATTATGCAATAGATACTAGTGCCCTGAATTGATAATGATAATTAGTAGGTTTGAGAAGTCTTTCATAACTCTAAATAATCCTTATATTATTACCCTTATTCAAACATGAGGTTAACTTTCATCAAGAATATTAGTAACTTATTGGACACATGTAAAGCTTATAAAATAAAATGTGTAATATATGTTCCGTCAGCCAAACCGATAGACTTGCTGGCGTGGTACGTGAGCTCGGAGGAGTGTGTGGACGCGCTGGAGATGCACGAGCCCTACACCTATCTAAACGGGCTGCAGGCGCAGGACCTGGAGGACCTGCTCGAGGATATCAAGGTACCTACAGGAATCTAAGGCTCGCTGCCTGCTTACTACCCTCAAGTTGAATTAATGTCCCAAGGTGTGGCCTGGTGATGCAGTCAATTAGAAAGCTAGCTATTCCAGGCATACTTAACCTTCAGTCAGAGTGAAGTTAAAAATCTTGTTGTTTCGCATTTACCAGTAGGAGGGTAATTTAGAGTATCACAGTTTGTTTGATGGTCATATTCTGGACCAGCGTAGCGCGCGTTCGCTGTAAAATAATCGGGAATTACTTGCTGTCTAGCAACACACAAATTTACTTATTCATGAATAGTTTGTACATATATGTTTATTTCTTATAATGTGTAAAGTAAATAGTAGTTCGTTCGTTAATAGTTATTGTATAGATAAATATAAATTCGCAAAGTGGTATGTCTGGGGGGCACTGGAAAGCGATAAGTGTATTTCATATGTGAATGTTCTGTCGGCAGGTGTACAAGGAGCTGGAGAACAACGCCAACGTGTCGTACTGGGAGGACGTGGAGACCATCGTGGTGGACGAGCTCGGCAAGCTGCGGCGCCTGGCCGCGCCCGCCGCGCGCCGCGACTCCGTGCACCGCGCCGTGGCCGACGACGTCACGCAGGTACTGCCGCCTCTACATTCATATTGCACGGACGGCGCTCGTCACTATACACAACATGCACGAGCTCGATTGTGGAAAACTAAATAATTGGTCAAGTGCGACTTGGCCTCCCGCAAGAAGAGTTCACTATGGTGTATAAAAAAGCTATTAAAAATACAGTATGAATATTTGAGCGTGTAGTGTAGCAGCGCGCTGTCTGTTCCAGATCTTCAAGGGCAAGTCGGGCGCGCAGCTGGAGGCGCTGCGCGAGCAGATCGAGGGCAAGATCTCCGGGCGGCGCGACGGGCTCGACGTGGGCTACTGGGAGAGCCTGCTCTCGCAGCTCAAAGGTGCGCTCACACCACACTACACTCACTGTTACTCACTCACTGTGGCATCACTTGTCTCTATCATCTAAACTTGCTTCCTCCTGAATATTCGCACCGTTTGTTAGATTACAGCCTAATTGAAATATTTAATTAATTAATTTTAGTATTTATTTATTTTGGTTTACAAAACAGAAAATAATCAAAACTATAATTAAAAAAGATTAATTAACCAGGATCAAAACTAGATTATTTTCCTAACTATGTGTACAATATGAACAAATATAAGTATTAGAAAGAAACAAAGAATAAAAACGAAACTACAAAACTATTTGGTGACAATTAGGTTAAGCTGCAATTTAATTTAGTTTAGTATAAGTTTAGTTATATTCCAATTTCAATAAATTAAAAATATTTTTCTTAAATTTGACTAAGCTACTATTAAATATATCAATGGCGAGGTGATGGTGGATAAGAATATCATTGTATTGGCGACACATACTAATTACAGGATTATATAAAGAGGTATTATTTTTATAAATATTAATTGAGAAAGTTTTTATGAAAGGTTTGCGAGAATTTGTAGTAGTATTAATATTAAAGTTTATGCAAAAGAGGAGTGAAGGATCAATTAATATGAGAATGAATAATTTTGAATAGGGTAACAAAGTCTATATATTTACGGCGGCACTCAAGAGATGACAGTTCATTGTGTTTCAATCTATTGGCATACGATCTAATCAGTCTTTTGAGGCCTAGTCTATAGAACAAAATGTTAAGGCATTTGGACTGTACGCGTTCAATACGATTATAATGTACTTTGTAGTACGGTGACCAGATTACTGCATTATATTCTAGAATACTGCGAACAATTGCAAAAAAGAGGTTTAAGAGACAAAAAGGGTCATTGAAATTGTGAAATGAAACCTAAAAGTTTGTTACACTTATTAATTATATAATCGTAGTGATCCCGAAAAGTTAATTTAATATCAAATATGACTCCTAGATCTTTAACCACTGATTTACGATTTAAGATGATTTTTGAGCATATCATAGAAATTAATTTTGTTAACTTTAGTAGAAATGAGATGACGCAGTATTTTTTGCTCAGATCATTTATTTGATCACAAGATTCTTTTTGTCTCCTTTATTATCAGATCATTAATAAAGGAGACAAAAAGAAGTGGCCTAAGGTGTGACCCTTGGGGAACACCGGACGTTATTATTGCTGGGGCCGATAAGAAACCTTTAAGTGTAACAAGCTGGTTCCTCCTATTTATAATATTTGCTGTTATAGCGTCAACAAAAATACCTGTCTGTCATCTGTGAATATTTAAACTAACTTGCTATTTTGAAATACATCCCGATAGGCGAGAACCCCATTGGTACTCTTTGAGTATGGAATCCTAAAAATGAAGTATGTGTTTTGTTGTTGTTGCAGCCCACATGTCGCGCGCGCGGCTCCGCGAGCGGCACCAGCACAACCTGCGCCGCAAGCTGCAGCTGCTCAAGCAGGAGCAGGGAGTCGACTCCGCGCGCCCGCCGCGGTATGTGTTGATTGGTATTGCAGCGCGCATGTCGCCCCACCGCCACCTGCGCCGCAAACTGCTACAATCATTCAAGTATTTTATTTTTGAAGCAAAGCTTACCGCGTGTACGTTGCAGATCGGAGGAGGCTGGGCCGAGCGAAGCGAGCGCGGACGCGGGCGCCGCACGCAGCCCGTCGGCCGGCGCGGCGGGCTCGGGCGGGGAGGAGGGGGCCGAGGGCGAGGAGGAGGAGGCGGCGTGCGAGGCGCTGTACCGCGCCGGCCGCTACTCGCCGCCGCCGCTGGCCGCCGGCGCGCTGGAGCCGGGCACGCTGCTGACGGAGCCCGCCGACGACCTGCAGCGGCTGGGCTACCTGCGCGCGCGCCTGCACGCGGCCGCGGCCGCCGCGCAGGCCCCGGCGCCCGCGCCGGCTGCGCCCGCCACCGCGGAGGCGCTGGAGGCGGCGGCGCGCTCTGCCATGGGCGCCAGCACGGACGAGGCGCAGTTCAGCGTGGAGCACGCGCTGCCGGACCAGCCCTGCCTGTGGGCGGACAAGTACCGCCCGCGCAAGCCCCGATACTTCAACAGGTCGGACTCGCAACCCTTCAAGCTATATACAATTCTTATTTATTTGATACTCCACAGAGATACTTCAATTGATAAAAAAAACATTAACTTATTCTGAAAAATATTTTTAAATTTATAGATGTGAGCCCAACAATAGTTGCAATACAAAATTGTGGCTCTACATTGTATAATATGCTTGATTTTTTTTTTATGATTTCAAAAGATGGAAAGTATATACATATTCAATTGAACTAATTATATCTGGAAAATAGATTTGTTTTATTTAACTATTTGATGAATACCAAATGTTTGCAAGTTTGTTTGTGACCTTGGTTGTATTTATATGATTTAAATTGGTAATGTCTTATTAGGTTTGTGTGTGTGTGTGTACAGGGTGCATACGGGCTTTGAGTGGAACAAGTACAACCAGACGCACTACGACATGGACAACCCGCCTCCCAAGATAGTGCAGGGCTACAAGTTCAACATCTTCTACCCTGACCTCATCCACCCCACTTCCACCCCCGAGTTCACACTTGTGAGTACCTGTCAGACACCATATACTATCTAGTTTTGTTATGAACATCATAAAATTATAAATACATCATAATAAGATGAATAGCTCTACCTATCTATCATATAGAAAGCACCAACATTCTAAACTAGTGTTGACAACACTTAATTGGAGGTCCTTGTGTTTGTCATCTTCATAACACCCGGTGGAGGTGTACTATTAACTCTACTAGTGTATCAAAGGATATATAAAAAAATGTATAATTGTAATTTATTATTGAAACAGTTAAATGTATTGTTACAGAAACCATGTGCTGACAACCCAGACTTTGCAGTGCTGAGGTTCCATGCGGGGCCGCCCTATGAGGACATTGCCTTCAAGATAGTGAACAGGGAGTGGGAGTATTCATACAAACGAGGCTTCCGCTGCCACTTCCACAACAACATCTTCCAGCTCTGGTTCCACTTCAAGAGATACCGCTATAGGCGCTAGACACACCATACAATATTTATTTATTAACCATCCAGCTCAAATATCCAACAAAATTGAGTAATATTTAAATAAATATATAATTTCAAACACTGTATTATTAATTACTAGTGCCTATGCTTTCATTAGATTTACTTACTAAGTCTCTCAGTCATAATATAAAAGATTCAAAACAATCAAATCAATTCATATAGGAAATTAATTAGATGAATTGAGATATTTCATACTTTTAATAACTTTATTTACAAGTGATAATTTTATGCTACATGAGTCTATTCCTTTTTATTTTCCTCTGTGGTGTTGACAACTTCCTCTGAAGGGTTTCCTCGGAAGTTGGGGAACTGCTCCCAGGGAGCTGCCAGCTCGAACTTCCTGAATTCCTGTGCCAGTTCTAGCGGTTCCACCACCACGCGCTTCTGTTCGTCATCGTAACGGACCTCCACGTAGCCGCTGAGAGGGAAGTCCTTGCGGAAGGGGTGGCCCTCGAAGCCGTAGTCGGTGAGGATGCGGCGCAGGTCGGGATGATTGGCGAAGAACACGCCGTACATGTCCCAGATCTCGCGCTCGTACCAGTTGGCGGCCTTGAACACCTCGCACGCCGAGTCCACCGGCGTCAGCTCGTCCGTGTACGTCTTGACGCGCACGCGCGCGTTGTACCGCAGCGACAGCAGGTTGTAGACGATCTCGAACCGGTGCTGGCGCGACGGCACGTCCATGCCGGCGATGTCCACGAGGCTGGCAAACTGCGCGCTGTGGTGGTCCTTCAGGAACTGCAGCACGGGGATCACGCCTTCTGTCGGGATCAGCACTTCCAATTCATTGCCCGACGTAATCTGTACTTTTTGAACATATTTCGGTAGGCAGTCTGCGACGTATTTGCCGAAGTCTATCAGCTGGGCTTTTTGCAGAGGGTCTACTTTAGCGACGGTCGGTCGTGTCTCAACTTGGGGCGCCGCTTCGTCGGATTTTTTAGCGATCGACTGTATCGTAGCGGGTTTTGCATTGTTAAATACGATCCGACTTAAACTGGACCCCACATTAATGGTGCGTTTTAGAAACAAGGACATGTTATTTGAATTTATTGCCCTTTTTTTCTTACGTAAGTATTTGTAAATTGGAAAATATCACTACCTACCACACCGTTCACCATACAGAGTTTGACAGTAATCACAAACATTATATTTTGACAATTGTTTGACAAAAGCACGTTCACGTCATTTTTTGAAATTTATCAAAGTGACCTGCCTAAAGGTATTAAGACCATAGCACCTTCGGTATTCAAACTTCAAAAAAAATGTATATAGGAACTTCTGTAATCCGACATGTCTAATCCATATATTTTTTTAATATTCTATTAAGTGTTCTTATTATTTTAACAAAGACAGATAAAAAAAAGATAAACAATTTTTTTGGTACAATGTTTCATTTAATTTTACAAGTCCATTGTCATGTGTTGGAAAATGACTTATTATTCCGTAGAAGATATAAATCTGTGTATTATTCTCTCAGTCTCTCTCTGCTCTGTGGTTACGGTCAGCTTTTTTTCGACGAAATGTGGCTGAGTTAATTTTTGTGATTGTCGTTTGTACTTACAAAACTTTATTACACATATTGATAAATAACTTTTATCCCATACAAATCGGAGTATATAACTCCAAGGTACAGTTAAATGTCATTAGATACAACTATAAACTGTAGTTTGCTTGAAAGCGTGACTAGAAACATAAATTTAATAAAATAAAATCGTAAATATTTTAACTCGTGTATTCCAAACATACAAAATAATTTGGATAGTAGGTTACTCTTTTTCTGTTATAATACCATACTCACTATCGCTCTCTCGTTTTCGTATTCATAACATTTGTAGTAAATCACGGGAATGCTTTTAAGGAAGGTCACATTTGGGCATAGCATGTAAGGATGGAGAAGGAGGTGCAGAGTTTGAAGTCTGCGCTGCGGTCGCTGGTAGTGTCGAGCCCGGCGCAGGTGGACGTGCGCTCGCTGCAGCGCGACTACCGCGCCATGATGGGCTCGCCGATCCCCGTGCACAAGTTCGGCTACAAGGACGTGCTGGCGTTCCTCACAGAGCGCTGCGCCGACTGCTTCCTGGTGAGTACCCCGCGGCCGCTCCCCGCGCGCACACTGCCTGTGCTGACTGACTGTCCGTCGCCAGTTCCAGGGGAACCCCAGCAACCCGGTGCTCACACTCATCGTGCCCGACTCTCTCAAACACATTGACCAGTTTGTGCAGAGACAGAAATCCTCCGCCATCACTAAAATGTAAGTACTGGCTGATAATTTGTTATTAAGCACAGTGCACTTATTGTTCTAATGCTAATATGAAATTTTTCATTTTATAGGAAGGGAAAAAGAAGAAGTGTAATAGAGAACGCTAGCAGACCACCAGAGAGATCTGAGCATGATAAACACACAAATCTTATAGCTGCAACTTTCAACAAAACTAAAATTTCAACCTCACAACTGAAAACTGATAACACAAAAATGAGACCTATAGTAAAAACAAATAATGAAATCAAGCCTGAAAAAACAAATCACAGTTTATCATTGAATAATGTTAACACTAGTGCTCAGAAAGGTACTCCTAGTGCTAGCTCTGAGTTGAATCATAAGGCCGGTAATGGATATCATGCCATGAGTGGGTCTGGTCAAGAGAAGGAGCAAGCTGAGTATGATGGGGAGCCATGTGCAAGTAGGAAAGTACACAACTTTCTGAAGAAGCGGCTGCCGCTGTATGACAGTGCGGTGGGGCTGGAGAGCAATCATACTCACACAGAGGAGCAGCTTACTGCTCTGGATGATGATGACTCTGGCCGGCAGACAGCTTCCAGTGAGTGGCACACTATTACTACTAATGTAGGGCCAATGTAATAGATCATATTTGAAGTTTGATTTTTTTGGGTTCTGTACCTAAAGGTAAAAACGGGAACCTATTACTAAGTCTCCACTGTCTGTCTGTCTGTCTCCAGACTGTATCTCAGAAACCGTGATAGCTAAAAAGCTGAAACTTTCACAAGATATGTATTTCCTGTGCCACTATAACAACAAATACTAAAAATAGAAAAAAATGGAGGGTCAGCAATAAACATGTTTTTTCCGTATTTTTTTGCTATATATCAATAACGGTATTTGCTAGACACTTAAAATTTTCATAAAACATGTAAATGTATATTAACTGTCAAATTAAATTATAAAATTTAAATAAAATAAATATTTGAGGGGAGCTCCCATACAACAATGGTACGGAACCCTTCATGTGCGAGCCCAACTCGCACTTGGTCAATTTTATTTTATTTGATTTATAGGCGAGCAGCATTATGCTGGTGTGCCTATATCTCACCGAGTTGAAATTTATTTTTTAACAGTTCACATAATGTCCACTATTCAATGTCATGTTTAAAGTGCACTAGTGCACTGATCACAGGGTAGCAAGAGATTTTTTTGTTTTCTGCAGGCAGCTATCAAGCCGGTTTTTAAAGCTATTTTTGCTTCATAGTGTGGTTGATATTGATAAAAAAGAGTGCAAGTGTAAGTGTGTGGTGTGGCAGGCGGGAGCAGCGGGCGGCGCGCGCAGCTGGAGCAGCTGACGGGCGAGCTGCTGGAGCTGGCGCGCGCGCACGCGCACGGCGTGCTGCTCGCCGACATCGCGCGCCTCTACCGGTACACACCTAACATTGTTTGATCAGCAACTAGTAGTACTATGAGTAGTACTAGAGAATCTCAACAAAACACGACAATATACACCTCCTGTTTTAAAAGAAGTACCACAACATCCGACGCAATGACAGTGGAACAGGTATGCCAGCGACCCAAGACCATGCTCTGTTACTTTAAGGAGCTTGGATGGCTTGGGTAGGTTGGTAGGGGGAAATGCACAATATGCCTCCTGCGAGTTGTCAGTGCAGGTCTGATCGCCCCCATCATAAAATAAGAATAAGAATAGTAGTACTACTCAATAGATAAGTAACAAGCTGTCAGGGGGACCAAACAATATCAATGCTGTTACTAGGGCTTGTCCCTCTGTCTGGTTGTCAATGGGTTTTATCTAACTGTGACAGCTACAGAGTTGAAATGTTTGCAGATGATGTATTTCTGTTATTTGCCGCTATAACAACAAATGCTATAAATAGAATAAAATATTAATACAAGTATTTAAGGTGTGTACAACAATACTTCCAATAAGCGCAGAATATTATGTTATGAAGCGATGACAGCGGAGAGGGACTCGCGGCCGCATTCCGTCCGTTTAGCTTGTGTTGGTTTAATCCCAGCCAATAAGCTCAAGATTTTGGGGAATAAATATATCTTGAAGAAACTATAGCATGGCGGTAGAGCATTTTGTAGTGCTCGTCTGGCGAGCAAATACCCTCTAGAGCTAGGTTGCCAAGTGCCTTACAGTGTATTAACATCCTAATTGTCAAAACCTAATCCTAATTGTCCTAATAGTCAGATATTCCTAACTACGCAAGCTTCTCCTCAATCATGTGGTTAACATATATTGTTGATTAGTTATTGCCCGCGTCTCCGCTCGCGTCTTGGTCGCTTTTCACATAACCTGTGGAAACTGTAATTATAGTAGACCAGACCTATAATAGACTTTTATAGTTAATTCTATAGTATCCCATTCCCATGCTAATTTTATGTACTTACATTGCTATGCTATCAAACTGAAAATAAAAACATACCATTACATTTTAGCCTCTAAAGCTTATTACAGAGGTTTCTTAAGACCGAGACAATGTATATGGTGTTGCTGAAATTCACTGAGTCAAATCTGTCTTCCCACATTCAATTACTGAGATCTGGTTAGCATTCTGCTTTCAGCTATTCTGGAATGATGCTACAGATTACACCATTTTTTCCTGGGCATTATCTCTATTTTAATAACTAGAATACATTACGACACGAAAACACGCTGTTGAACGGAAATGACTGGCTGATTATTAGATTTTATTATTTTTAACTGACTTCATATTATATTACCAATGTAGCTGCAAATAAATAACATTTGACTCCCACCATATTTAGTGAACTACTTTGATACGAATTATGAATGTATTTCACTTCATAAACACAAAACTTTCAGTCTGAACTGGCAACCCCAAAGGCCCTTATAATTTTACTTCATAATTTAATTTTAACCATTTAATAAAGTACTGCTATGATAACTTTCAAGACTTTAACTGACATAAATAAAGAACCTTCCATAGAAATTTTCACCCCCCATTATAATTATAAACTTTTGATTGCTTCCATTATTTTTTTATTTTAAATAGACTATACATATTCCAAATTTCATCGCTAGAAGTTCAAATACAAAGAAGTTTAAACTTTTTACATCCCTTAGGGGCTAGGGATGGAATTTCCAATAATTAGTATAGATACACCCTCCAAATTAGCCGTTTGGGCTTCTGCATTGCCTATAGATGCATATGTCAGTCAGGACAAAGGTTCTTCTAGTATAGATTTTAATGACATAAACGTTTGAAATATTGATAAAATATTTAGTTTTGTATATTCTCTTTTATGGAGCTCTCCCAATTCAACTAACTATTTTGTTTTTCATTATTTCTGGTATGGTACCAATATGGTACAGAGCAAGTGTTAGCGAGTGGGAGTGTGAGCGGGCTCTGTTTGTGCCAGGGAGCGGTTCGGGCGCGCGCTGGAGCCGGCGCGCGCGGGCTTCTACAACATCACGGGCCTGCTCAACGCCGTGGACGACCGCCTCGCCTTCGACGAGGGCGCGGGCGGCGTGCGCATGCGCGACGCGCGCGCGCCGCCCCCGCCGCGCCTCGCGCCGCGCCCGCCCGCGCCCGCGCGCCCGCCGCCCGTGCGCTACGGCCCCGACGACGCCATGCCGGGCATCGACTACGTGAGTACTCTCTGCTCGCGCCATTCCTCATCACGCCCCCTGCTGGTTGCAATCCTTTGACTAATGAGGGATGAGGAGCGTGGTGAGTAATGTTGCCACACCACGTCCCGCCATGCACTGTGCGAAAAGTCTGAATATAATCGCAAATATTTAGTGTACTTCCACTGTGACCACAGCGAAACCACTAATATAGCCGTGGTGATGGGAAGAGGAATAGAATAGGCATTACTCTTGTCGGTGAATGGAAATAATGCGTGACGGAGAAGTAAGAGTAAGTAAGTAAGCCGAACGGACGATACGTGTGTTCAGGAGCCGGCGGTGTTCCCCGCGGACTGCATGCACTACACGGAGTCCATCGCGGCGGTGTCGCTGCGCGACGTGCGGCCCGGCGCTATGCTGGAGGTGGCCGTGGGCGAGGTGTACTCGCCCAGCCACTTCTGGCTGCAGCGGCTGGGCGCCGAGCACGCGGCCGCCATGCACGCGCTCATGGACCACATGTCGGAGTACTACTCGCGCGGCGAGGGCGCCGGCCGCCGCCTGGCGCGCGCCGCGCTGCGCCTCGCGCACCACTGCGCCGCGCGCTTCGAGGGCGACTGGCACCGCGCGCTCATCGTGCGCATCCTCGACGCCGACACCGTCAAGGTACGAGCGCACTCCACACCTCGCGCCCCCTCCCCCCCCTCGGGCATCTCGCCAGTACGCCATTCCACGGAGCCGCGCAAATCTAGCTGTAGAACGACGGCAACCTAATTCACGACGGCCATCGGCCTCCACTGTAGAACTGCTGATGGGGCTCTGCTGGCCCCTACAGCCCAGGCAAAGAGCCCGCATTGAGCGTGACATCGACCAGACCTGCAAAAGAGAAATGGAATCTAAAATTCCTGTGTAATCCCAGAGGTCAGAATATTAAATTTATTCTTTTTATTACATCAAAGACATAACATCGCTTACTAAACAATAGAAAGATTATCGATTTGTCGGATACACTGATCAATTGTTATATTAACATTACAAGTACTTAGTACTGTTGCTTAGATTTCATTCAAGATAGCATTAATGTAGGTCACAAAACCGACTTAACATCAAATCTACTTTAAATGACCATCAATCGAGGAGCAATATTCATCGACATAAGCTCCTGGAACAGCAGTTTCGCTGCATACGGTAGACGCACTTGCGATATCTGGGTCTTGTTCTTGTATATTAAAAACTTAGATGTCGCTGCCAATTTAGCGGGCAGTGTAGCGGCCGCCAAATACCGCAAGGCGCGCTGGCGTCGCATAGTGATCTGATGATAGTAGATTGCACGACTCGAGTGAAGTCATTTCAAGAAAAAAGGAATAGATGGGGCTTAACATAAAGTTTAGAGAAAGAGTTATTGAGTAGCGGCGGTGCGCAGGTGCGGCACGTGGACTACGGCACGGTGGACGTGGTGCGCGCGGCGGAGCTGAAGCCGCTGCGGCGCGAGTACGGCACGCTGCCGGCGCAGGCGGTGCGCGCGCGCCTGGCGGGGCTGCGGCCCGGCGCCGCCGGCCGCCGCTGGCCGCACGCCGCCGCCGCGCACTTCCTCAGCCTCGTGCAGGACAAGCACTTCATCGCCAACGTCGTCGCCGTCAACGAGGAGGTAACACTTCTTTCTATTGTTTACGAGCTAACACTGTGTTGCCATATTTAAAGTAGTCAATATCCAAAGTAAGTTTTCCAAATATATGAATGAATTCTCTTAGTGATGATGATGTTTAAAATCGGTGACTAGCAATACTCAAGCAATATGTTGGACCTATAATCCAAGTGGCGGTCAAAATGTAAACTATTATTCACATTCATTTAAAAATTACATCTGATATGCGCTATGTTTTTAGACTGAAATCGATGATGATGTTTGAATATCAAAAATAACTTCTTAACAATAAAATTGTGATGTATTTTATCCCATTAAACATTTTTTTCTGAGTTTTTTTTTTAGTAAGCGAATATACTTGGAAACACTATATGATCGTCTTCGTATTTCATTCATCTGGTTCCCTATTTACTCTTTGAGCACTTCCTGTGTTAATGTTTACAAAGTATGGGGATTCATTTTAATGAAAATAATGTATCATAATAATTTTATTTAAACAAAACTTATAGCCTGTGTGTATCCTTGCGTTTCAAGGCATTCAGTTGTAAAATTTAGGCCTATCTTTTGTGGTGTGGTCACATTATGCGATGTGGGGAAAATCATAACACAAAAAAAACTCTGTGTTTGTAGACAGAAATATAGGAAGGGTGCGACTTAGAAAAGTATAATAGAGTATATGATGGATTGTGTGAATAACTGTTCAGTAGGAGGGGTGTAAAATATGGAAGAAATGTATAGTGGAGCCGGTGCTCCACCGAACGTCGGAACTAACCGGTGTTAGTTTACTTACCCGTGTTACAAGTTGTAAGACATAACTGTTAGCGAAAATGAAAAGTGTGTAATGGCGCGCGCTGCTGCCCGCAGGAGCAGGAGCTGGAGACGCTGCTGATCGACACGAGCGGCGAGGACGACGTGTGCGTGACGGCGGAGATGGTGCGCGCCGGGCACGCCGACCGGCGCGCCGACGCCGCGCTCGCGGTGAGTGGCGCGCCGCCTTCCAGCGCCGCCAGCGACGTGTCGGCCTCGGCCTCCGACCTGGTGGGCGCGCCGCCGCGCCGCATGCCGCCCTGGGAGCCGGCGCCCGCCGCGGGCCGCGCGCGGGCCCTCCGCGCCCTGGCGCGCCGCCTGGCCGCGTCGCCGCCCCCCCGCGCCCCCAGCGCCGCCGCCGCCGCGCGCCGCCGGCTGCAGCTGCTGGACGGACTCGCCGTGTGATCCCTGCCAGAGTCGTTACCTAGGGCGGCGCGTGGTGACCGGCGTGTGGTTGTTGCAGAGCGGCGAGAGCTACCTGTTCCCGCGCTGGGAGGCGCTGGAGAGCGGCGCCACGCTCAACTACGCCGAGATCCACCGCTACCTGGCCGACGGCATCGTGCTCGACTACGTGGACGCGTACCGCAGTCACGTGCCCGCCGCGCTGCCGGCCGCGCCGCCGCCGCCTGCTGTCATCTCCCGCGCGCCCCGCCCGCTAGTGGACACGCCGCCAACGCCCGCCGGGCTCCCGGAGCCGGCGCCGGTTGTCGGACTTCCGGAGCCGGTGCCAGTTGCCGAGGTTTCGGGGTCGCCGCCAGTCGATGGGTTCCCGAGGCCGGCGCCGGTTGCTGGGTTCCCGGGGCCGGCACCGGTTGCTGGGTTCCCGGGGCCGGCACCGGTTGCTGGGCTCCCGGAGCCGCCACCGGTTGCTGGGCTGCCGGAGCCGCCACCGGGTGTTTGGTTCCCGGGCCCGGTGTCGGCGCCGGGAGAGCGTGTGCTGTCGCCGCTGAGCTCGTCGGAGCGCGAGCTGTTCGAGTTGCTCCAGTTAGTGGACCCGGGCGCGGCGCACTGCTACATGCTCAGCGTCGCGCACCGGGCCGCCGCCGCCGACACGCTTCATACAAGCCACTAAACTAGAACAAGGAACATTTAAAAAAAACTGTGGAAGTGTAAAAAATATGGTAGATCTGATTTTGCATATTATGTAATATGCTAAAACCATACAGTACTATACCATACAGGTATTATTTATGGTTTTATCAAAATATAACCAAACAGTTTGATTCACACTTGAATCTTCTAATTTGTATTAGGATCACACCATGGCATTTTGTACGCACTTTCAGACACTGAAATACATAACAACAGTGATATTAGGCTGCCAATTGTAAACATTTTTATTTTCAAAATTTTATTTTCATGAAAAAATTATTATACATCGCTTTCGTTGATTATGTAGTGGCACCATTTAGAAATGTATGACAATATCTGAAAGTGACATAATATTTATGATTGTTTTTTGTAACTTTTTGTTGTCAAATTGATGATTCATTTGACTAACTTGGATATTCAAAACTTTAATTGTATGAGTCGTATGTGATATATTTGTTATACTTGTGAGGTACATGATTAAACAAACTGTTATAACTCAGTTCAATTAAGAAAACATTTGGAAGTTCGTTCACTGTCGCTGGCACTCGCGAGAGGACATGAACTTTCTAATTGCCATAAACATGAATAAGTTAGGTTATATTATATTGCAAGGGCAATGTAGCTGGGCAGTCTATTTTTTTACAATGCGGGCGAAGCCGCGGGTAATGACTAATAATGTATCAAATTATATTACATAAGTTAACATATACTAGGGGCTACTTGTTACACTCCTGATTTCACTCGCGCACTGTGTGCACGGTATTGTGGGATGTACTTAGATTATATTCGTTTTTAGAGTATGTTTGCCGTACATTTTTTTTTTCTTTGATTAAAGCACTTGTGGTATCCATATCTGATACGCTCGAGTTACTACGAAATCCTCGTTACCTCCTCAATGACTAGTGAATTAAGAAAATCTAAGTTCCAAGGTGTATACATAGTTTTCTATTAAGTTAACTTTTCTTATTGTAGGACTTTTGACATTGCTTATTTGTTTTGACTCTTTAACTTTTAATAAACTCCTCTTAACTTTTAATAAAGTTTGTTATATAATCAGATCTTAAGAAGTACAAGGTTACTAAGTGATTCTGTGATATAAAGATTGTATTTTGATGAATCGTGGTGGTTCTCAAAATTAATTTTTTGATTAAATATTTGTAATTAGCGAGTGGTTTTATTGCTGTTACCCTCAGACTATTCTAGAATAGTGAAACAGGGATAGCGAAACAACTTTCTTGATTGTAGGTATTTATTTTACAAATGATCACGAACGAACATAGATTTGCCTTAAGCTAGGTTCTAGATCAGAATAATGTACAAAATGCGCTGCGCGGTCTATTTATATTTTTACCCCCACTCTATATCGAGGGAGGGTCGACGCTCGGCAACGCCCATCGCGTGAGGTGGCGTGTTTAGTCAATTGACTTCCTCTTTTCTTTGGCTGCCGTGGCGTACTGGGTTGTCATGACTGGCTTTGGCTGAGGCTGTGGCTGTGGCTTTGGCTGAACCCAGACGACACGGCACGGCATGGCTTGGCTTGGCTTGGCTTGGCTTGGCTTGGCTTGGCTTGGCTTGGCTTGGCTTGGCTGGCAATCGGGCGACCGTTACAGTCGGCCATCCTGAAACAATTGCTCCCGCAATGGGAAAAGAAACACGATTAGCTTTCCAATAAGTCGATTAGGTCTTCTGTCTCTAGCTGCTCATCAGAACTGCTGGCACTGTCAGATACAGGAGCTACACTTCGATATGGTCGCAAGGAGTCAGCAGATACTAAACCCATGAAGTTTTTATATCCTCTGAAACCTTTTATACTTCTGATCCTGTATCTGTCCTTACCAACAACTTTTGTGACAATATAAGGCCCTGAATAGAGATCATCTAGTTTAGTGCTGACTTTAGCCGCAGTACTTGTAGGAGCCTGTTTCCAAGGTACTAAATCACTTTTTTTATAAATATGACATGGTCCATTTTGATAAGCCTCGGCTTATCAAAATGGCGTTTCATTTTAGCACTAGCTTTTTCAATGCGCTGCCTAGCTTTGGTGCGCTTCACGTGAGTCGATTCTATTACCCGCCCCGGAATAGAAACATCACATACCGGCCTACCACTACGTGCAAACATTAAGTCGTATGGTTTGTATCCCGTTGTATCGTTTAGAGTGTTGTTTATACCCCAGATTACGTCAGGTAAGCTATTAGACCAGTTGTGGCCAGCTTCACTGGGGTCGGTAGTTCGTAACGCGTTTAAAATGGTTCTGTTGGTACGTTCAACTTGGCCGTTAGCCCGGGGACAGGCTATAGCAGTTAGGGTATGCTTGAACTGTTTGTTAGTAGCAAACTTCTTGAAATATCTACTTGTGAAGGCTTTTCCGTGGTCTGACACTACTATCCGGATATCCGAACAAAGCGAAAATTCGTTTTAATAACCTGACCGTCTCAATGGAGTTTACTGTCCGAGTTGGTTCCGCAATTGCAAACTTTGTAAAAGAATCGGTTATCACTAACATGTACACATGCCTTTCTTTGTCTTACAAAACGGTCCTAAATGATCTACATGTACTGTTCTGAATGGTTCACTTGGTTTGGGAATAGGATGCAACATGCCCTCCTTTCTCCCGTGCTCCCCTTTACCGTAAGCGCAATGTAAACACGCCGCAACATATTTTCGGATGAACCACGTCATTTTCGGAAACCAGAAATCGTTTTTAAAAAGCTCGATGCAACACTTGAACCCTACATGGCCTATTTCATGATGATGCATTTGAGCAATTTTCCACCTAGCCGGTCCCGGTACGACAAGACGATTACCGCTCAGAGTTTTTCGGTATAACCTATCATCTACCAGTACGAAATATTTTGTTAAATCGCGCTCGGCTAACCCAGATTTTAAGCGATCGATTATGTTTTTGACTTTATTTATTTTATTTTATTTATATTTATTTATCATCTTGATACTGAACTGAAAAGAACCAATCAGATACTTTAAGCCGATTAACATTAAGCGCATCAACAGGATTTCGACTAAGTGCATCAACGTGTCTCATGCGCTCAACGGGTCGGTATTCTACACTTATATCGTAGTCTTGAATCATCAGCCACCATCTATCTGGCTATCCGCGGAATAATGTCACGTTTTGTCGAAGTAGAACGCACCGCGGTACAATCCGTAACAATTTTTACATGTTTACCAATTACATAAACACGGAATTTTCTCTAAAGATTCTACAACGGCTAGTGTTTCGAGCTCGTAACTGTGATATACGCTTTCTTGATTAGAAGTTACACGACTAAAATACATTACCGGTTTTAAAGTACTATCAATTTATTTTTAAATAGTATACCTGCTATGCCTAACTTACAAGCGTCCGTATGTATTTCTGTTTCTAGTTCGGAATCATATATCGCTAACACCGGTTTGGAGCACAAACACTTTTTTTTTATCTGTCAAAACTCTCTGATTGTTCACTACCCCATTTCCAATCAACGTTTTTCTTTGTTAAATTTGTTAAAGCGCGAGCAATTGGAGAAAACTTATGAATGAACTTACGAAAATACATAATCCAATAAACTGACGAACTTCATGTACATTTTTGGGCATTGGAAATTGTGAAATGGCGGTTAATTTTGACTCCGCCGGTTGCACTCCATTCAGAAATTTCATGTCCTAAATACGTTACTCGAGTTTGTAAAAACGAACACTTTTTCATATTTTATTTCAGATTTTCGGTTTCAAATTTATTAAACACAACCTCTAGCATGTCAAGACCAGATTTAACGTCACCCGATGCTACCAGTTTGTCATCTAGGAATGCTAAAACCTCACATGAATTATTGCTGCTACCGTCATTTTGAGAAAAATGGATTGAGTTTACTATTTTATTAATTAAACGCATAAACACTGACGGAGAATTAGCTACACCAAATGGAACACGGACATATTCAAATTGACCCGCCTAACAAATAAATTGCGCTTTTAAGGGTATCCAAAGGTAGCGCCACTTGATGGTAACCTTGAGACATGTCTAAACACGTAAAATATTTTTTTACCGGCTAACTTAGAAATATGATCTTCAATATTAGGTAGAGGATATCTGTCTTTAACGGTTATGGCGTTGCGCTCTTTAATCTATGCACAATCTGCTATCCCCGTTCTTTTTTTTTTACCAAAATCACTGGAGAAGCATAGTTGGACTCATATTCCTTAATAATACCGGCTTCTAATAATTCAGAGACTTTAGATTTTACTGTTTCCTGTTTGCAATGCGATAGTCTATAAGGCTGTCGATATACTGGCTTATTGGTAGTTAAAGTAATCGGCATCTGAATTAAATTTGTGCAACCGAGATCGTTAGTGCTAACTGCGAAACTTTGTTTTAATCTAATTAGCAATTTTTCTAAATCTTTACGTTCTATTTCGCTCAAATTACCTATTTTTATATCGTCTAATAAAACCCCACCTATGCTCAGATTGGAATCTTTACCCACAGGCAAAACAAAAGGCATATTTTTCGGTACAGATATTTTAGGCTAGGCACATGAAATAGGTAAATCAGAAGGCTTAACAGGCAAATATCGCTTGGCTTGGCTAACCTGGGTTATGGCGGATGATGTGTCGCAGGTCTCGGCGCGTGTGAGGACCTGACCAGCCTTCCACACGATGTCCTCGTGTTGATGACCTTGATGTATCCGCTGTCGCCTCAGACTGAGTGGCGGGCAGGGAGTAGGAAACTCCTTGAAGCTCGTAGTGGCGTGCAGTGGTACAGATATAGTTGATCTGGCGGTTGCCCAATATCAGAACCTTGATGATGGAAGGCCCTGGTGGCAACGTTTCTCGCATAGACGTTAAAACTTTAAACTTGCGGAGCTCTTCAACCACATCTTCCTTTGGCATGGGATCAGATTCGCGCATCAGAGTGGCTGTTCCGTTGCTTACGACGAGTGAAATATCGCTGGCATTGATGACGGGTTGACAAATTTTTCGTAGCCACGCTGATACTGTGCTATCTTCGCCATCCGGGTCAAATTCAGGAATGAGGGACGCAGCACGATGATTTTTGGACATACCGATGTCTGAATCCATTCGCAGACGGCCTTGTCGACCTCATTTTGCAGAAGATGTTTCAGAATTTTTCTGGCGGGCGGTGGTGTACAATCGCCGTCTTCATGTTGCTCGGTGTCGCTCGAGGAGTCCCATCCGGGTGGACGCACCCCACGTCCATGAAGGTCACGGCGATTTCGCTTCATCCCGCTTCTGAGTGAAACAGGGATAGCGAAACAACTTTCTTGATTGTAGGTATTTATTTTACAAATGATCACGAACGAACATAGATTTGCCTTAAGCTAGGTTCTAGATCAGAATAATGTACAAAATGCGCTGCGCGGTCTATTTATATTTTTACCCCCACTCTATATCGAGGGAGGGTCGACGCTCGGCAACGCCCATCGCGTGAGGTGGCGTGTTTAGTCAATTGACTTCCTCTTTTCTTTGGCTGCCGTGGCGTACTGGGTTGTCATGACTGGCTTTGGCTGAGGCTGTGGCTGTGGCTTTGGCTGAACCCAGACGACACGGCACGGCATGGCTTGGCTTGGCTTGGCTTGGCTTGGCTTGGCTTGGCTTGGCTTGGCTGGCAATCGGGCGACCGTTACAATAGTCTGAGCTGTTACCATACAAGTCACGAAACTCTCAAAACCAGTACTTGTACAGCGAAGTTCCTCTCGTGTCGAGAGATTTTATCCCACTAATATTATAAAGGCGAAACTTTGTTACCTGTTCTCGCCTAAGTGGCAGGACCGATTTTGATGAAATTTAGTATTATAAAGGCGAAACTTTGTTACCTGTTCTCGCCCAAGTGGCAGGACCGATTTTGATGAAATTTAATATTATAAAGGCGAAACTTTGTTACCTGTTCTCGCCCAAGTGGCAGGACCGATTTTGATGAAATTTTGTATGAAGATAGTTTAGATCCTGGATTAATACAGACGTTGCTTGTTGTCTTGGAATAACGCGGGCAACACCGCGGAGCGCAGCTAGTAGTACTACATATAAAGACTCCATTTTCGGGCCCTTAACCATATGTTTCTTTAATGGTAACCATAGGTTTCTTTAGTCTTTGGCCGTAACAGTGATCAGATCTAGTCGTTGTATTCACGAAGCTAGATTACCTCTAGCTTCGTGGTTGTATTAGGTACCGTACCGTTACCGTAGAAAGAGAAGATAGCTACATATTTTACTCCGTAGAAAGAACAAAATTTTTACTTTAATGATAAAGTTATAGTTTCTATAATATTTATATTTAAATCGTTATTTAGAATCTGTTTTATCGGTTTTAAACCGGTTAAAATGTAATAATAATACTTACCGGCTAATAAATGTAACGCGTATCCGAACTGAGCATAGACAAGGAAAAAAGATTTAATAAAAAGAAAAAAAATATGACAACAAACATGGCGTGCTTGGCTAGCGTATTGTCGAATTTTGTTAAGTGAAACTTGTAGTAAAGTAACTTCGAATAGATTATGTGGAGGTCGAAGAGACGGCTAGATCTCAATGTGGTTTTGCGGAAAAGGTAACGGCGGCGTGTCGCACGAGCGAGGGCGCTCGCGGCACGGGCGCTGAGCGCGTCGTGTGTGCACAGGAGGTGCCGGAGGTGCGGCGGTCGGCGGTAGGGCGCGCGGCGGGTGATATGCAAGCGGCGCCGGCGCGCTACGTGTCTGTGAGCGAGCTGTACTCGACCGACGAAGTGGAGCTGCTGCTGGACGAGATCCGAGAGCTGGAGCCGACCAGCTGCCGCGGCGAGGAGGCGCAGGTCGGTGCGAGCGGCGCGCGGCGGCTCGCCCGCGCGCCCCCGCTCGAGCCGTGCCCCGTGTTGCAGGACCTGGAGATCGCGGGCAGCGGGTGCGGCGGCGGCGGGCGCTCGCCGGCCGGCACCGAGCTCACGGAGCGCTCGTGGGACTCGCACGCGCACTACCTGCGCGAGCCGCCGCCGCGCCCCGCGCCGCTCGCGCCGTTCTACTGCCACGCGCGCCTGCTGCTCGCGCCGCGCGGCCTCCTCGCGCTGCTGCTCGTGGTGAGTCATGTTGCTTGCACTGTACGTGTCGTGGGTGCCACGGCCGGGCACAGCGTGCAGTGAGCGGTGCGCGGCGTGTTCCAGACGAGCAGCGTGGCGGCGGTGTGGTGCCTGTGGGCGGGCGGGGGCGCGCGGCTGGCGGCGCGCGCGCGCCCGCTGGCGCTGGCGGCGCTGAGCTCGGCGTTGCTGCACGCGGCGCTGCTTGTGCTGCGTCTCTCGCGCCTGCACCGCCTTCTGCCGCTACACTGGACCGCCATCGTCAGTATTCATGCATCTTAGTATGACCAAAAATATAATATAATAGCCGTCTTTACATGACAATTAACACTATTTTTTGTACACAGTATAGTTAGGTATTAGACCTGCGGTATATGTAACCACAGGCGAGAACAACTCTCTGGCCCGAAGAGCCTGCATAGTCTAGAACATCTGGCTGTCAAGTAGGCTGCCAGTTCACACCATTAAGTGCATGGCAACAAGTTAATCAACTTGAGTGTGGTTGCTAGTCAGGGGAGCTGATGTTTTCCCACAGTGTTATCTCACAATGTTCTTCACCGAGCTCATTGCCTGGGATTGAAATTACAACTGTGGGGACTTGAGGTGGCCACATGCCATATGAGCTGTTGACCCTCATATATTTAAAAGATTTAAATTTGGATTGTTGAAAAAGCTTACCACTCTGTAGACAACATTGTTAATGACAAGAAAGATTTCTTTTTGTGAACTACTGTATAAATATGTAATGTTTTTTGATAACAATTCCATTGTTTTCATTAAATTCAATTTCCAGTCAATGTAATTGACTAAAATTGAAATATTAAGTGTTCTATCTAAATAAAATTACAAGACAAGGCAAGCAGCATTATGCTGATGTGCTTACATCAGAATAATATAATAACATAAACATATTCTGTGAAAACAATGTGCCTGCCAGCTACCTTTTTTGATATATAGCCAATAAATATGAAAAAAAAAACACATTATATTGTATGGGGAACCCACATATTTAAAAAAAAAATGGTTGCCTGTAAAGTCGGTTTTACGGACGAAGATTTTACTTTATTAGTACCTATTTCTAGTGACTGAGATTGACATAGTAATAAAATCATGTGACGCTAATTATTTTATACACCTTTATTTTGCACCAATTTTTTGAAATATTGCCTTTTCGCATCTACTTTTACACTTCTCACGGTCGTTTCTAGTTTTGAAATATGGTGAAGCCGTATATTTAAAAATTTCTGAATAATTGGTTAACCTTGTGGTCTGCTCCATGGCACACATGCACATTCTCCATTTCTTAAAAAAAAAAATGGTTGCCTGTAAAGTCGGTTTTACGGGCGAAGATTTTACGTGACAACGTCTGCCGCGTGCTGCGCGCGCGGCAGACCGATCATAGTTGAGTGGGAGAGAGACGCAAGGCATTCGGCGGGCCTTTCTCTTGTTCGGTGACTCATCGTAACGTTACCGGGCGTTACACTTTTTCATAAGTGACTCCCAGCCGCAACCTAATTTAAGACGTTGTCACGTCAAAATTTTAGTACGAGTATTTGTTATTATTATTAATTCATGAAAGTTTCAGCTTACTAGTTATCACAGTTTCTGAGATACAGCTTGGTGATGGACAGACACAACATGGAGGCTTACTAATAGGGTGCCGTTTTTACCTTTTAGGTACAGAACCCTAAAAACACTGTATACCCTAATCACAAAAAGAAAGATAACTGTATATAGAGTTACTGGTAATAGAGAATCAGACTTATGAATGAGAAATAAAATGGTCAAAAAATCAAAAATTCTTGTTTTGAATCTGTTTTTTTCCATATTGGTAAATTGGATTGAAACTAGAATAAATATAAATATCCTTAGAGTTGTTCTTTAGACAGTCTTTAAGCGTTTTTTTTACCGTTTATGATTTACAATGAAAAACTGTAAAGTGAAGATGTTGCCCCTGTGTTTGCCTTAATGAGTACAGCACAGCAGTGGAGTAGAGATGATGCAGTGTGGGCTCGAGCTGTAGACAGTATGTGTGGTGTTGGCAGAGCCTGTGCGCGTGCGTGTGGTCGCTGGTGTCGGAGTGCGCGGGCGCCTCCGTGCTGCTGCACGGCGCGCTGGCCGCCGCGCGCCCCGCGCCCGCCCTCGACCTGGCCGCCCTCGTGAGTCACTCTCGGTGCCAGCGCCACTACACCCAAACCATAACTAATGGCTTTCAATACCTTTCGTTTGTGATGTCATCTCCTGTCATTCCATATCCAAAACCTATGAGAATCTTTGTCCTGACTCATTCATTTATACAGACAAAGCAGAGACCAACCAAAAAAAAATTCACAAATGAACTGAGCTGCTAAAAATTATAAAGTCTACCAGTTTATAGTGAAACATATCCTCCCCAATAGTGTTAGTGTTTAGTTTAAATAATCTGAAATCTTTTTGTTTGTGGTATTAGAAAATCATTTTATGAAATCAATCTGGGTAATTTGACCCTTTACAATTAAAAACCAAATTATTTTAAGTTCTTACAATTATTGGTGATGGGGTTTGCCTTTTTCGACTCTTATCTCTTTTGATGTATACCCAAGAACGAGCAATGCTAAAGAAATTGTGAAATCTGATTCACTAAGACTATTAGTCCCGAGGTTAAAGATGGATGTTTGAGAAAGTGGTTTTTAAGTTCATGTAGCATGCTTTCGCGTAAGTTCCGCTACATAGTGAAAAATATCATTTTTTGAGAAGTGTTATGAAAAACTTAACAATCACAGTGATCCGTTGATGAAGCAACAAATGGCAATACTCAAAATTTATAACTCTTCTATTTTGTAGAATTCATTACTTAAATATCATTTCATTGCCTGTGTTAGAACAATATTTTCCTCTCAAACTCCAGTTGCTATTTATTGAGTGCCTCAGCATATTATTTTAGCAACTGCCTCACCTAACCTGCCCTTACGAAAGTAAACACAACACATTTTTACTTAAACATAGATATTGTTACATAACATTTAATTATGCAAAAATTGTTTGACTTTGAGTTTACTTATTGTTGAGAGTAAAAGCCAGTTTAATATAAATGTATATCTAGAGTCCATAAAGAAAACATTCTTCTTCTTCTTCTCTCTGTGTGACTTCTCACTTGCATAACCAATGATTGAGAAAGAGAAAGCGTAATTTTAAATGTTTTCTTTATTGAATCGAGTTATGCCGTATGTAGGTATTAAGTATACTAGTGTGTGTGGTGGTGTGTGTGCAGGGGCTGGGCTACTGCGGCGCGGCGCTGGCGGGCGCGCTGGGCGGCGTGCTGGCGGGCGCGCTGGCGCGGGCGGGCGGCGCGCGCGGGCCCTACCGCGCCGTGCCCACCGCCTGCCCCGCGCCGCCCTTATAGCCGCGCCTCACCGACTTCTAGCGGCCTCTACTCCGCCCCATCGCCTGCGCGCGCGCTCCAACACCCCATCTCTCCACCCACTCGTGTTTACTTTTATATTCTTCCGCTACCGGAACCCACACGGCCCGATCACACATGACACTGAAGCCACGGAGGCTCGGTCAAACTTTTCCCAATGCGCAAGACTCCATTGTAGTTTTCGTTTGGTTAAAGTTCTATACTTACATAAACAAAAAATATAATTCAATTGTTGGTGCTACCAAACATTTGAACCAAAGACTTTTATTGAAAATGAAACCAAAACTATAATGTAGTTTTCCACATTCGAAAAGTTTCGTGTCAAGCCTAGTTATTGTTCTGACACAGTTCGGAACCAGTGTGAAATGTGTTTCCATACATTCTGTATGAACAGCTCGTGAATGTGGCCTCACTGATATGTCTGTATTGGCCTTAAAGCGAAGCGTGTAAAGCCGCCCGAGCCGAGTGATCTCATTATATTGGTTTTCCTAGAGGATAGTATACATATCACAAACTGATATTGTACAACATTCCGTGAGGTGTACAGTGATGTTCCTTGAGTTTCCCTGCCCGAGCCGGCGGCGGCGCCGGGCTCTAGTCACCTTGTTATCTAGTCGGTTGTATTCAGCATGTTTTGTATAACGTAGGCTAAGTGTGGGAGAGCGAGCACGCCTCCTCGCTGCCGAGCCGGCTCGGGAGCACGTGGCACTGGCTAGCCGTGGTAGTATGGCGGCGCGCAGGAGGCGATGCTCGCCGAGCCCCGGATCCCCTTGTAACTCGATAAGCACAATGTAAGAGTAATTTTTACTTATAAATTTTAATAATATAATAATTAATATATGGTTTTATACAAACACGTGTTTCATTGGCGCGCGTTCACTCTGAAGGTGGCGTGGCTACCGTCACGCGGCGCGGTGCGCGAGGCACGCTGCCTCCGTCAACCCGAAGATGTCAAGTTCTCACTCCATCATGTTACCTCACAGACAACTGTATATTTGTTAGTTATGGCAACCATTGGTCTGTTTTGAACAAATTATCTGCCATAGATATGTTTAACCCATGTCAGCCACATGCAGTGTATTAACATGTATAGTAAGCAGCGCCGGTAGTGACTGATATACTCTCTGTATATAGATAACCTTACTCAAACTGTGAATGATATAATTATAAAAACTTGGTACCTATCTATGTTTAAAAGTGTATTATGATAACCTCAGTATACAACTTGATATCTCTACCAGTAATAAGTATAGCTATTTTACTAGGTGTCCACATTAGACTCTAATATGAACAAATGAAAGGTCATACTCAATTTCTGGACAAACTAGTTATTCCTAGGTCATACCGGCCGACTCAGCTAATCTTGCATACATTCGAGGGGATTCACATCCAATAATTCGGATATCAGTTTGAATAAATATCTGAAAGAAAATTTCAAACTTTCCAATCTGATTACCTGAACTTGAAAGTCGAAAGAGAAGATCCTATATAGTAGTTATTTCATCTGATCCAAAGATATGTCACTTTTCAAAGAGAATATTACAAATAAAAAATGATGTATGATACAAACTATCCCTCCATGTAATAATGATCATAAAATAACCATTTGAAACACTCCAGCTGTCCTACCAGAAGAGATTACAGCCACAGTACTAACTTGGGTCAGGGTAAATATTTTTAGGGTATACCAGAGTAATACAATCCATGACAACCTCGTTGGTGTAAAGGTTACCATGCCGGTCTGCTAATCAGAAGGTTCTGGGTTCGATTCCCGGCCCAGTCAACATCTTTGTGCTTAACTAAATTTGTTGGCTGTGGGTCTGGATGTTAAATATGTATTTATATATAATATGTATGTATGTGTATATCAGCTGTGTTAGCAACCATAATATGAGCTAGAAATGGTTCAGTTTGGGGCTAACCAGCCGTGCGTGAATGTGTCCTTATAAAAAAAAAAAAAAATTGGTGCAAGAAAAAGGATGAAAGTACTATGTAATCCTAAAACCTATCTGAGTATGTCCTGCAAAGAAATGTGAAATTGAATTCATTATAATATGTGTCACTATCATTTTTACAGACTTTCTAAAAGGAGGAGGTTCTTAATTTGTATGTATTTTATAAATGTTTGTTACTCTCTAATATACTTTCTGAATGGCATAAACCAGGCAAATTCAGTTTGTCCTGACTTGTATTTATTAGGTACAACCAGTTCAGCCTAGTATAGTCTAGATTGTCCTATTAACCACAGGACATACCCAAGTTAGAGCCCAATTTGTACCAGTTCCTTTCACTTTCAGGATAAACTGGTCTGGACTCTGGAGCATACTATATCTGTACAATAAGTTGCAAACAGTTGGCCACTACAGTGCCACATGCTCTCCTCATTATGCACAATATATATATACATACTAGCTAGCTGTTACTGTGCGGTCAACAGGATGTAAGATTAAACAAAATGAAATGAACTAACTGTTAACAAAAATAAATGACTATTTAATGAACAGGTCTCAATACATAATCTCATTATTCTAGAGTAACACGTGTAAAAATACCACCACCTTATTTTTGTGTCATGCTTTGCTCCAAGTCAGTACACACTTATGTATAGATATAAATAATTAGTAGAGTAACTACTAGCTGCAGTCTTGCTGGGAGAAGTATTTGTGCACAGACTCCACCAGAGAGTCGGGGCGAGGCTTGGCGGCCACGCCGGCTATCTGCAGGCCGAGATTCTCTATCTTATGTGCGGTGGAGTTGCCGATGGCGAAGCGAGGCAGCTGGGAGAGGGAGTTGCTGAAGGTCTGCAGCTGGCGGTGGATGTACTCGCAGCCCGACGGGCTGAAAAACACGAGGCAACTCGGCTTGTGCTCCGTGTCCAGCTGCATGAGCTCGCTCCGCAGGTTCTCGTTCTCCCGCGTCTCGTACACGGTGAGCGCGTCCACCCGCAGCCCCGCGGCGGCCAGCGCGCTCGGCAGGCTCTCGGAGCGCAGGTTGCCGCACGGGAACAGCAGCGCGGCCCCGGCCGGGCTCTCGGCCAGCACGAGGCGCGCCAGGCTCTCGGCGCTGCCCGAGTCGGCGCCGCGCGCCTCCAGCCCCAGCGCCGCCTGGATGCGGCGCGCCGTGGCCTCGCCCACCGTGTACACGCGCCGCCGGCTCCACAGCTCGAAGCGCGCGGGGTCCCAGCCCGCGGCGGCCGCCTCCACGGCGCGCGCGCTCGTCAGCACCAGGCCGCAGTAGTCGGGGCACAGCAGGCGCGCGCCGAGCGCCGCCTGATTCACTGCCTCGAACGCGAGCGGCTCCACAAACACCGTATCGAGGGCGCGCGCCCCGAATGCTTCACGGTACTCCTCCGACGGACTCTTGAATAGCACCACTTTCTTCATGGCCGCGCCGGAACTGCGCCGCGCGTAGCTCCTTTGTGTCGCGTCGCTCGCCGCAGGTTCCGTGCGACCCTGACGCACCAGGAAATTACACGCGCACGTGAGACATTGAATAAATAATTGCAAAGCCTCCGGCCGATCTGTGTCTCACGTTTTTAACCTTGCTGGTGGTGATCACGTTAACTAAGATATTACACTCATTGTTTAAATGTGGAGTGGTCAACTGATTCCATGAGAGCTCTGATTAATTTTTTAGTAACTTGTTTGTTTGTGAATTGTGTTTATTGAGGAACAGCTGTTAACGCAGTTTCTTGAGTATAGTTACGTCACTCATGCACGTCAACATCGGATTGTCATGTGCATTTATTTGTCAAAGTCATTGTTGCGATTATTGTGCATCTCTAAATCTGTGCGATTATTGAAGCAAAGTCACAGAGCAAAGCGTATATTTCATTAGTTATTAGCAATAACGAAACGTCGTCGGGGAAATAATACAAAAATTAGCAAAATATTGCATGGAACGTAAAACTACCGTGTGTTTTTTCTTTCTACCGTATGGTTATGTCAATCCACGTGCTAGTCCCAAAGAGGTTTAAAAAGATGTATATTTGTCTATGGTCAATTCCTACGATCCAAGCGGTAACTTCAAATTATCGACAGCGGTGACATTCAAATAAAACTTTGCAACCAATAATTTTAAAGCAAAAGATAAGACATTATTTAGATAATTTTGTATGTATAGTTAGTGCGTTCGAGCGGAGTCGGGCGGGGATATCGCATGGCGCTGTGCGGGTGTCCGAGCGGCGTGGTGGCGACGGCCCTGCTGGCGCTGGTGGTGCTGCCGGCGCAGTACTACGTGCCGGAGCGGCGCGAGGCGGCGGCGGAGCGCGCCGAGCCCGCGCTGGCGGCGCTGGACGCGGCCCTGCGCCGCCTGCCGCCGCTCGACTTGCTGGCGTCCGCGGCGCTGCTGCTGCTCGCCGGCGCCACCTACCTCGCCGAGTGGCTGCACAGGAAGATCATGCAGCGCCGGATATACAAGGTGGCCGGTCTCTCTGTTGACGGGGCGATTTAACGCTAGGGGCTAACATGGGCTACACATGGATGTGACTGATCATTTGTTGAAACATAATAAACTACCTATGGTAGTATGCGAGCGAAGCGACAGTAGTGTACAACGTTACTTATTCTGTATATCTTTCGGGACACTTTTCTCATTCAACATATTTTCTGTTTCTCTAGTTGATGTAACTCTTAAAAACGTTTATTTGGGCAAAGGTTACATAATATGAATAAAAGTAATGGGAATCCAAAGGCTCCCAGAGTAGTTTTAAAAACTGTGTTATGGGAGCCAATGGCTTCTCCCGAGCTTATTCTACGGTACCAGTTATGCTAAAGTACTGTAAGACTATATTTAAATTAGATTGAGAAGTGGTAATGTTTAAGTGTTACATCACCACGTCACCATAAGTGAGAATATACGTATGGAAATTTGGAGACGCCGTCGATCTCCATAACACAGTTTGTACAAAGTGTCGGGGCGTTTATTTGGTATGTAGTATGAGTTGTGTGTGGTGTTATGGCAGCTGGCGGCGGCGGCGGCGGGCAGCGCGGAGCGGCTGCGGGCGTGGGACGCGCGCCAGGAGCAGGCGGAGGCGGCGCTGCGGCTGGCGGCCAGCGCCGCGCGCGAGTACTCGCTGCTGCTCTACCTGCTGCTGCGCCCGCGCCGCGCGCACCCCGCGCCCCCCGCGCACCCCGCGCCCGCGCCCGCCGCGCACCGCTACCACAAGCTCGACGACGACCTCGCTTTTTTAAGTTCCGCCGTCGACACCTAGACTTGTTTTATTATAATCTTGCCATTGTAATCCATCTTTTCATTGACACTTACACGTCTTGTGAAGCGCTCGCATTAGCGTAGCGTTTTTGATTTAGAGTGACCGACGCAAAAACCTGCTAAGGGCGGTTTCAGTAAGTCTAGACCGACTACTTTTTCCACGCTCGATAGCGAACAAAATATTCGCTTGCAATACATATTGTCGCGCGCTGATACCTTGTTGTGATGAATGGTTGCGATTATTTTTCACAATTTTCTTATAATGTTTTATTTGGTAACCCTGCATATGTAGGTTCTGTTAACATCACTTTCTATTGAATAAATAGGCGCGCTATCTGCAGCCGTGGCCGAGCCCGCGGAGTGCTCACCGAACCTGCTGTAGTACAGTAAGCGAGGAGCGGGGAGCGCGAGGCACGGCTCGGCGCGCGCTCGATAATATGTGTGATGTATGTGTCGCCGCCCGCCCCCGTGCGCTCCCTCCCAGCCTCGCTATACATGCCCGACCTTCACACGCTCCCCGAACCCACAGTGCTCTAGAATTTTGGGAATTCTAATACAAGCTAAAGGGATCATGTAGGAAATCGTTGGAATCCCTTCGTTCTCTGTACTTAGACCCGTATTGATATCTAGAAAGTAGTATAAAATCTATCACTTAATGTGAATTTAAGTTTGAACTAATGTAACTGGTGATATTTACCTTTAATACTATAGTTAATTACGCAGTTTCAGTTGTTTTCCTGTGCACCGGCCGGCAGCTAGACGGCGAAGTATAAACTGCTACTTTATACAGAGATTATTGTAGATATTAATTATGATCGTAGCACATCTATTTCTATGTTCCGCCGGAGCGTCGCGGTGTTTGGTGTTGTGTCACCTCCAGACAAGTCGGGAGTCTGCTTCACAAACACCGCCTCTCAGTAAACGAATCTAGAAAATTCCGGCTCAAATAAGTATTTAAAAGGAACGTTGCGAACTGTGAATAAATAGACTCGCAGGGAGGGTAATGTCGGCGGAGCAAGGTAAACAAGCGCGCAGCTTGTGTAATAATACGCATGTATAATTTGAGGAGATCGTCGCTCGCCGCGCCCCGTGGATATTTGAAAAGTTTAATTTCCAGCGGCCGCGTTGACTCGACAGTTGAAAGCAAAAATTGAGAGAATTTTCCAAAGTTTATAATTGAGTAGATTCCAGCGGAGCAGGTGCGCTGTAAGCTCCCTGCTCTCCTGTCTGTAGTGCCCTGTGCCGGGCGGGAACGTATAGCCCGGGGCTTGCCCACACACGATTAAATATACCAGAATATTCTAATGCACTGAGCTTCTGTTGTCTTATATAAAAAAACAGTATTCACAAGATAAGAATCCGTGCAGATGTTAACGCCACACTCGTATAAGTTCTTGTTATTCTCGTGGAGCATAGTCCCGGCGATAAGGGAGGGTTCAACAACTTGATCGGAGCCATGTGAAGCCATAACAGTAGCGAGCAATGATCACGTAGCGCGGCCTGCGCGCCGCCTCGCCCCGCTCTAACCAGTACTCTATACACCTCGCTAATAATAAAACTAGAGGTAGACTAATGGAAGAGTTAGTAGAATACCACGGCGAGTCTAGGCTGCTGGTGACGGCCTGGTTGATAGTTACAAGTGACATAAGCCGCAGCTCGTTACGTCCCGCGAGAAGCGCGTGGCCGGCACACTCCCGGAGCTCCGCTGTCTGGGAAAGTAGGCACTTGGCGTTCGGATTTTATGGACCTTTAGAGGACCATTAGCTAAAGAAAAGAGCTTTTCCATTTGATAGCCTCGTCCTGTTAGATTTGTATCGTATGTAAATGGAGCTTTGTCCTTGCTTTATCTCTGCGGTAAAACTACGTATGGTTTGTTTTATGTGAATGTATGAAGAAAGTATTAAATACGATTAATCAGTCAACAAAGTAAATTTATAGTATCAAATACAAAATTAAATGGTAAAGAATTAAATTGTACGCTGCTATAAGGAGCACTGCATCGTGAGTAGTGTAGCAGTCGCGTAGCTGTTGCTACGTAGCTCGTAGCTCCTATGTGTAAGCTACGCGTATATCGTGCGCGGCGAGTGGAATTTGAAGCCGATATTCCGAGAGATTCAGCACGTTCATGCGTATTATAGTTGTGCTAGAAGTAGGTAAGAGTTTGAATAATGTCTGGGAGGTGGAGTGATGGATGTAGCGGCCGAGCGGACAAGTTAATTAATCATTAGGCGCCCTGGAATAAGGCCACGACCTAATCCGAGCGGCATCTTACCGTGACCAGACCTACTTCTACTGAAGGCAGAGGGGGGTAGGTACGCACCGCTCGACATAGATGTCTCGCAACAGGTTCACTTACTGTGATATTTATGATATACATTTAACTTTTATTTGAGAAAGTTAGCTTCCAGCCCGGAGCTAAGCGCCACTCGGAGGCCTCAAATCAATTAAGTAATAATAAAAATAATAAATAATAAAATATTTATTTACCACTGAAAAAACTTAATCATTAGTGTTGCATATTATACATGTTTGCTTATGAGTCTATATTTTAATAACTTTAGTACAATGTATAAAAACTAAGGGGACTCTGTAAAATATACGCAACTCTTGCAAAAAGAAATGTCACTCTTTTTTATATTTCTAATACTAGGTATACAGACCCTGCACTAAGTAAACTACTTGTATTGGAGGGTCTGTGTTCCCTCAATGGCACCAAGTGTATGCGTGAGTGTGTGAGAGTGCGTGCGCGCGTGTGTGTGTGTGTGTGTGTGTGTGTGTGTGAGTGTGTGTGTGTGAGTGTGTGTGTGTGTGTGTGTGTATGTGTGTGTGTGTATGTGTGTTGTGTGTATGTGTGTTCGTGTGTGGTGTATATGTGCGTGTGGTGTGAGTATGTGTGTGTGTCTAGGTATATGGTGGCATGTTTGAATACCGACAGGCCACAATACTCACCGTTGTGTGTGTTTGTATATGTGTGTCTTGTGTAACTATTTGTCTACCTTTATCTTTATTTCTATTAATTCTTCTGTACTATTATAATCAAGATTTAATAACCAACTCAATACTGCACCTTTTGCCTCTGAATAGTTTAATTGAACAAAATTTTTATGTACTCTATTTATTTTGTTATATAGGTAGGGTCCAAGAAACATTTCGTTTCTTTGTGCTGAAGCTGTCCTACACTTAGGTACTTTGAGTACCCTATCCTTTCTCCTTTTATCCACAGATGTGTTAACTGCACTTTTATGTAAGTTTAGTATTAGATTAGCAATAAAAAGTTGACGCACAGATAATAATTCACATTCTTTATAGAGTAGGCTTGTGGGATAATAGAATGGTTTCTTAGTAGCTACTTTAAGAACGGCACGCTGTGCCCTTTCTAAACTTAACATATGTGTAGGACATGCACCACCCCAAGACGAAATACAGTATGTTATAATAGATTTACATAGAGCATTATATACATTAAATAGAAGATCCCGATCAGCTACGTCACGAAGATTTTTGAAAACAAATATTAATTTACGTACTCGTTTACTAAGTAAGTCAATATGCGGTTTCCATGTTAGGGTTTTGTCTATCATTACACCTAGGTATTTTATAGAGCTGGTTCTTTTGAGCTTTGCACAGTTACAAATGCCATCTACTAAGGTACAGTCAGAATGTGCTTTAACTTCTACATGGTACGGTCTAGTATGAGGATTTGCGAAAGTCATAAACATTGTTTTGTCTACATTCAAGGTCAAGAGGTTATCTTTTAGCCACTCTATCACTTTTTTGAGACCAATTTCTGCATTAGACTTTGCTTCTTTCCAGGTGTTACCAGTAAATATTATACAGGTATCATCGGCATATGAAAATGTCCTACCGTCTTTTAGTTGTAGGTTACATAAGTCATTGACATATATTATAAACAAAGTAGGGCCAAGCACACTTCCCTGCGGTACTCCGTAGTTGAGATTAGCATCTTGACTAAGGGCTGCGCCAATCTTGGTTCTCTGTGTCCTATCTGATAAATAGTCATGCATCAGCTTTAATGTAGTGTCGCGTATTCCCACATACTCCAGCTTTTTTACAAGGATAGGGATAGGGACAGTGTCAAACGCTTTAGATAAGTCCAAAAATAATCCAATAACTTTTTTATTACTCTCCAATTGCTCTGTTATATAGTTTGTGAGACTAGTTACCGCGTCATCAGTGGATCTACCTTTTCTAAAACCAAATTGGCATGGTGACAAAATTTTGAAAGTTTCTAAGTAAGAAATAAGACGTTTATTTATAAGTTTTTCGAGAATTTTAGAAATCGTAGGTAAAATAGATATTGGCCTGTAATTATTGACACTATCCCTATTCCCACTCTTATAAATTGGAGTGATAACAGCAGTTTTAAAGATTTTAAGGAAAACCCCAGTCGACAAGCTCAAGTTACAAATATGTGTAATTAATGGAACCAACGTTGGAGCAGACAACTTAATCATATTTGAAGAAATTCCATCATAGCCAACAGCACAGTCGTTTTTAAGTGTGATTATGATGTTTGAAATTTCTTTGTCATCTGTGCTAAGAATACCTATGGAGTTAACTTGTGATGGTAACTTATTGCACAATTTACTAATTCGCTCATCAAACTCCATATAGTCAGAATTACAGAGTATTTTATTTGCTAAGCTAGAACCAACACTTGCAAAGAATTCATTTACAAAATTTATAGAGTCTTCGATACTTGTTTTTGTTTTTAGTAATACTTCATTGCTAGACTTTAGTTTTTCTGTATAAGTTATTTGCTTAACAATTTGCCACGTTTTTTTAATATTATTCTTACTTTTTTCTAGTTCACTTTGATGATAGGATATTTTTGCTTTTTTTAATAAATTATTACAAAAATTTCTGTACCTAGAATATGTAGTTTTTAGGATAGCATTATTAGGATCTTTTTTTAGGCTTAAATGCATACGATCGCGAGTACGTATGCACCTCAAAAGGCCAGATGTTATCCAAGGTTTGATGATACGTTGGTTATTGGATACTTTTACTATGCGAGTGTTGTCTTTTAGTATTAATCTTAGTTTATTTACTAATAGGTTTGTAGCAATATTAACATCTACAGATTTTAAAATATTACTAAAATCTGCTTCTTTTACTTGATCTATCATGTTCGAAACGTTGATTTTATTTACATATTTTGTGGTGGTGTATGCATGTCTAATCTGTTTTTGCTTAATATGAAGAAGAACTGGAGAATGATCTGTTATTGTGGTTTCTAAAACTACAGTAGTACATTCTAGATTTGTTTTGAGCATCATATGGTCTAAGCATTTCTGACCTCGTGTAATCATAGTATGACCAGGTAACAGTCCGTGACTTGCTAGTAATTCAAGATAATTGTCAGAGTGGACATCATTGTTGCCCTGCTTTATATCTATATTAATATCACCCAGAATTACTATGGTACTAGATTTCTTTACTTTCTCTAATAGCATATTTAGTTGATCTGTGAACGATTCCGTATTCCCAAAAGATGGGGATCGGTATAAAGCAATTATCAACATACTATCATTTATTTTTATAAGGAGGCAGTTACATTCATTAAAAAATTGTTCCTCCACTGTAATATTGAAGTTGTGTTTATAGTATACTATTATACCTCCACTTTTATTTATGCAATTTTTAGTAAACGCTGAATTATAATTACTTAGTTGAGGATAAGGTTTACTGTTTAGTATCCAGCATTCAGTAAGAATAATCAAATCACATTGAAATTTAAGCCTACTTAATAATACTTCCAGCGAGTCAAAATTACAATTTACACTCCGAATATTCAGTGAAAGTATATTAAGGGTGGATTTATCTAATGTTATATATTTCATACATACTTCTGGACTACAGGTAAAGGATTTAGCAATTGTGAGCTCATCGTCTAAAAGGTCACATAAAACGCTTTGTTGTATTTTATCCATGATCTTCGCTAAGGACGAGGAGTGCTCGGAGAGTGGCATCTGACATTAACTTGTATAAGTAGTTAGCTAGGCAGTAAGTATCTACCAATATAGGATACACCTTTCTTTTAGCTAAATAAGTGATGTCGATTGGTGTATTTGTGTGTGTATTTAATATGTTGAGAAAGTTGTGTGTTTGTGTGTAATTGTTGTGTGAGCTTGTGTTTTTCATTGTACAGTACATTTTAACAAAATTAGGTAAAGAAATATTATTACAATTTAGTATAGTAATGTAGAAGTAGAAAGTTTTTAAAGATAATAACATAATTTCTTCGCATAATAGGTTACAAGTAAGCATTATTAGTTTTTTGGTTTCATATTTTCAATTTGTTGTTCGCTAGTGATCAGGATCGGTTGAGCGCTTTCAGTTTTTCGGAGAAAAATTTTGCCATTCGCTGTCCAACAGAAGTCATACTTGGCAGTTTTTGCTAATTCACGTGCTAGAAAAAACAATTTTTTTGCTTTAGGGGTCAGAAATTCAGACACATATACTGGAGTCTTTTTCCCTTCAAGACCGATCGTTTGTGTATTTAATCTATCTGTTGTGTGAGTAGCATTGTATTTTCTGACAGAGTGTATAAAATAAAATTGGCCTTATGTAAAGTGGTGGTCAAGTCTACTATTATTGGGCGCTCGCCATTTGCTCTGGGCTTAAGCCGGTAGACATCTCTAATAGAAGCTTGAGTTGTGTCCAATTTGAGCGTTGTTTGTGTAAGGTTTCTCTAATAAATACCCAAAATTTAGGGTAATTTTACCGGCAAAATGATTTCGATGGATTGGCAACACCGGTTGCCACTTGGCGGGCCGCGGCATTCAGGACGGTTGGAACCGAACAGGCGGACGCTGAAGGCTACCTACTTGTGTGAAATATATATTGTTTTTGCCAGTGTAATATCTGGGTTTAATTACAATCCTCGTCGACACCTGCAAGCAGTGATGAATAGGCAGTTTTACACCTCAGAAGCCGGGATAAACCAATAAAAATGTAAGTGCACGCCTACAACTTAATAATGACCTATAAAGTGCTATTGTTAAATTTTGCAGTTCGTTGTGCTCGTAGAAAAAGTGTATTATAGCGAACCTAACCTAACGCTAAATAAAAAAAAAGTTGAAACCGTCCTGTCATGTATGTACATTGAACGCACGATAATTCACAAAACACCACCTACCTTCAAAGTTCAAGCTGATGTTGTAATTCCCATGTAATTTTGTCTGATTTTGCCGCATTAACTAAGAAAATTTTAAATTAAGGGTAGTAAAAAGAAAAAAATAATAATAATTGGTTTCCTAATTGTGGGGGCCGGGGGTTCGTTTATAAGGGGGATCAAAATTAGTAATTTTGTCCTTCAACATAATCGACATTGCTCAATTTTAAATCTAATGCAACCAATTTCTGGCTACGAGTTTCAGATAATGGAATCAAACGATGTTGGACGGAGCACAGAGACTCCCCGACGCAGCCGATCGCGCTCCAGGCGCAGCACCACTCGTGGGCGTGATCGTGACTCTGGTCGACGCAGCGGCAGCCGCGGTCGTCGGCTTCAGGATCGCGAAGAAGCGCTGAAGCAAGAGCAGACGCGGATTCGCCAGCTGGAGCTCGAGCTACAACGAGAGCGAGACGCGGAGCAACGTCGTCAACGGAGCGTGCAACGTCGGTCACTACGAGGGGTGACGCGTAGCAGCCGCAGCCGCAGCCGCTACCGCAGCCGAAGCCGCAGCCGTGGCCGCAGCCGTGGCCGCAGCCGTGGCCGCAGCCGTGGCCGCACCCGTGGCGACAGACACCGCCGCAGCAGCAGTCGTGTGCCCGATGGAGACTACCGAGGAAATTTAGAAAGGTTACGTAGTCCATCCTTTTCCTCTAAAGATGTTTGTCAAATAATTAAATCTATTAAAGATATCTTCCCGTCACAGCCGAGCCATAGCACACAAATTTCGAACAGAGATAGTAAAAATATTATACCTGAGTTTAATCCTTCAGAAAAAAACCAGCGTATGGATATTTGGCTTAAAAAGGTTAATGAATGTGCAATGGTCTACGGCTGGGACGAGAGGAGCACAGTACATTTTGCTATGCAAAAACTGTCAGGCTTAGCTAAAATATGGTATGAAAGTCAGAGCTCGATTTTGTATAGCTGGTCGGAATGGCAATCCAAATTACTGAATGCTTTTCCTTGCGAACAAAATTATGGGCAGTTGCTTGAGGACATGTTAAAGCGTAAAAGTAGGATTAATGAACCCATACAAAACTATTTTTACGAAAAACTTTCCCTACTTAACCAATGCGATATAAACGGCAAGCGTGCCGTCGACTGCATTATCCACGGCATCAGTGATAGGACCACGAGATCTAGCGCATTAGCGCTACGGTGCGATGAACCTGACGAGCTATTAAAGTTCTTAATTAGCAATAATAGAGATGCTTATGCTCCTCAACAATTGTTTGTGAAGGATCGCAATTTAAATACGAATGATAATAAAGTAAATAATCGCTCTGACGTTAAAACCAATCCTGGGTTGTTTTGCTACAATTGCAAAGAGAAAGGACACCCGTTTTCAAGATGTCCAAAGCCTTTAGTGAAATGCAGTAGTTGTGACAAAGTAGGACATAAAGCTGAACTATGTCGCTCGAAACAAGAGACAGGGGTGGCGAAAACTATGCTCATAAGTAGTTCAAAGCCTAACAATAAATTTACGAAGGAAGTTATTGTAGAAAACATGCCGTACCAAGCGTATATTGATCTGGGAAGTGAGGTAACCTTAATTGCACAGTCATGCTTGGCGAAACTAGGGTTGCCTCACGACCAAACTCCATCCACTATGAAAGGTTTTGGCAATAATCTAGTGGGTTCAGTGGGCTCCGTAAAGCTAGACGTATCTATAGATGGTGTAGAGGCGACTGTCTGTTGCCGTGTGGTAGAGGACCAGTTCTTAGAAAAGGACTTACTTATAGGGCAAACCTTCACCGAACAACCTCACGTCGTTGTTTATAAGGATGTAAATAGGCTGCAATTTATGCGCGTTGACTCGGAATTACCTAACCTAATTCAAAATAATGACGATGAACGGCTACATAAGATCAGTATTGTAGCAAGTTGTAACCTTCAAGGGACTGCTAGCGTCAAGATCAAGACTGAAACTTTATTTACCGGCAGTATGCTAGTTGATACGAAGGTAGTGGGCAAGCTAGGTGAGCAATACATTATTTATGGTGGGGTATACGAAGTCAAAAACGGTTCATCCTATGTCACAATTCAACCTTGCGCCGTACCATGTCAGCTTCAGGAAAACTTGGTGGTCGCCAGGGCCGAAAGAGTAGAATCTGTTTATAGACTTGTGAGCGGGGGAATTTCTACAGCTATAGGCACCCAAACCAAATTTACTTCAGCCACGAAATTGAACGAGAGTCTAATACAAATAGATGAGACGGTCCCCGATGAAGCCAGAACTAAGCTTCTAGACGTGCTACGGCGCCACGAACAGTGTTTTGCACATGGCTTGGCAGACCTTGGATGTACGGACGCGGCCGAAATGAACATAGAATTAAGCAGCCAGCGCCCCGTAGTTTATAGGCCGTATCGACTGTCTTATCATGAAAGAGAGAAAGTTCGTGAAATGGTGGACGAGATGTTGGAAGCGGGCATCATCCGTGAGTCAACCTCTAACTACGCTAGTCCGATAATACTCGTACGAAAAAAGAACGGCGGCGTACGACTATGCGTGGACTACAGGTTGCTCAATTCCCTGACCATAAAGGAGAGATACCCTATCCCCATTATAGAGGACGAAGTAGCTAGGTTATCAGGACAGGCGTGGTTCATTACACTTGATTTAATGTCAGGGTATTATCAAGTACCTATTGCGGAAGAGAGCAGGCATTTGACTGCTTTTGTGACCCCCGACGGTCACTACGAATATAATCGTATGCCGTTCGGACTAGCGAATGCCCCAGCCGTCTTCCAAAGGATGATGAACCACGTTCTGGGACAAGCCCGATTTAATAAAGCCACAGTGTATTTAGATGACTTACTAATTTTTGGTGAAACTCCATTTGATTGTATAACTCGTTTAGAAGAGGTTTTAATATTGCTAGAAAATGCGCAGTTGAAACTTAATTTATCTAAATGCAGTTTCTTACAAACCAAGATCGACTACTTGGGGTATGAAATAAGCGCGGCTGGTATGCGCCCAGGTTCTGCTAAAATTCAGAGTGTAGTTGACTTTCCTTTGCCACAAAATGTGCACAACGTACGTCAGTTTTTAGGACTTGTGAGCTATTTTCGGAAATTCATACAGTCGTTTGCCCAGATAGCCTACCCACTCACCAAGTTGTTAAGGAAGAATGCAACGTGGGAGTGGACGACTGAGCAGAAAGACGCATTCGATGTCCTTAAGTCCAAACTGATAGATAGGCCTGTCTTGGCATTGTACGACCCTGCAGCCGAGACTGAGCTCCACACGGATGCTAGTAAGGTAGGGATCGGAGGGATATTGCTCCAGCGTCCAATGGGAAGTCAAGACTCGTTTCATCCCGTGGCGTATTATAGCCGTCAGACGACTCCAGAAGAGAGAAACTTCCACTCGTACGAGTTAGAAACTCTTGCAGTTATATGCGCTTTGAAGAAATTCCGGGTTTACCTCTTAGGCAAGCCGTTCAAAGTGGTTACTGATTGCAGCGCGCTGCGCTCTACTTTTGAGAAACGTGACCTGATACCCCGGATTGCCCGCTGGTGGATTGCCTTACAGGAGTTCGACTGCCATATCGAGTATAGACCGGGTACGAGAATGGGCCACGTGGACGCCCTATCCAGGAATCCTACACACGATACAGACACCACAGACCATGTAAGATATCCACCAGTGCTGGTAATTTCCGACGAAGATTGGCTGCTGACTTTACAACTAGGAGACCCGGACTTATGTAGGATTAGAGACATTGTCAGCAGTAACCTAGATTCCAAAGGATTAGCTTACATAAGAGACAATTATGTGTTAAAGAACAACAAATTATTCCGGTGCCTGGGGGGTGATAAAGATAATCTCAGATGGGTGGTTCCGAAGAGTGCAAGGTGGCAGCTGTGTAAGATGAATCACGATGACATAGGTCACGTTGGCTATGAAAAAACTCTGGAACGTATGAAGAAAAGTTACTGGTTTTCGAAAATGAAACGATTTACGAAAAAGTACGTGAGTGCGTGTATAGATTGTGCATACGCTAAAAAGGCTCCCAATGGACGAGAGGGTTTGTTACACCCCATAGAAAAAGTTGCGATCCCATTTCACACGTTACACGTCGACCACCTTGGACCTTTTGTGAAGTCGAAAAGGGGGTTTACACACACGCTAAATGTGGTAGACTCCTTCACCAAGTTCTTGTTTATCAAGCCTGTACGGAGTACTAGTACTCAAAATGTGATAAAAGCATTGCAAGACATTTTCGACGTATTTAGAGCACCCGATAGATTGATTAGTGATCGAGGTTCTTGCTTCACCGCTCATGCTTTTCGAAAGTTCTGCCTGGAGCGAGGCATCAAGCACGTGTTGAATGCGGTGGCGAGTCCTAGGGCCAACGGTCAAGTAGAGCGCTACAACAGGACCATACTTGACTGCTTAACAGCCCAAAATTTACGCGACAGTGAGAAGGAATGGGACAGTAAAATTGGAAAGATACAATGGGGCTTGAATAACACGATACAAAAAACTACAGGAAAGACACCAGCTGAAATTATGTTTGGTACAGCGATGAATAGTGAAGTTAGACCAGTCTTAAACGCAGTCGTAGAAGATACTCGCGAAGTCACCGACTTGTCTGATCTCCGTACTAAGGCCAAGGAAAAGATCGATGAAGCTCAAGCTGTGCAAAAGGAGCAATACGATCGGAATAGGCATGCTGCTCGTACATATAAAAAGGGGGATCTAGTTAAAATAACAAAGGTTGCGTTTCAAGGTAAAGGTCAAAGCACGAAACTAATGCCTTCTTACGAGGGCCCTTTTAGAATCATTAAAGTCCTAGGGAACGATCGTTACAGGGTTGCTCCGATCGCGGGTTTTGAAGGTATGAAAGCGAAACGCAAAACCACGGTTGCCGCAGATAGAATGAAACCATGGATTCATATAGCCTCCTTATGTTTAAATGAAACGGACAATGAACAAAGTGATACTGAATCGATTGAGTAATTATGTTTTCAAGTCTTCAAATCCATTCCGGCCAGTTCCAAACTACTTAGAGCACAAATGTGATTTTAGTTTACGTATGTACGTTGTGATTTAAATGTTTTGTTATGCAAGGTTGTTGCTTTGTGTTGCTTCAGGTCGGGCGCTAGTTGCAGACACTTTCGTGTCTGGCCTGATGCGGCACAAAGCAATCGTAAGATTTAATAATTAGAATTTAGATAATAGGATATTGTGATTTTAGCTTTGCCTAACTATTGTTAAATTCAAGCTCATGAATTGAGGTTAGATGTATAAATATCAAGTTTTGTTTAACAATTCATGCTAAAGTATAAAATGATAAAATGATTCCGATACTAAGTTCACTTAACGATTATAAATGTTTACAAGGTTATAAGGATAGTTATAAGTGGTTACAAGGTTACAAGGATAGTTATAAGTGGTTACAAGGTTACAAGGATAGTTATAAGTGGTTACAAGGTTACAAGGTTACAAGGATAGTTTTAAGTGGTTACAAGGTTACAAGGATAGTTATAAGTGGTTACAAGGTTACAAGGATAGTTATAAGTGGTTACAAGGATAGTTTTAAGTAGTTAAAAGGATATTTATAAATGTATTGTTAATAACAAAGATTAAAATAAGCATTTGTTGAATTATATAACGAAATATTAGTTAATTTACACACATTGTCAATAAATTGTAATATACGTTTTGTTTTATATAATTGCAAATTTAACAAAATACTGTCATGATTATAGCAATTAAGTTCTATAAAATTTAATTTTGTATAATATGTTAGTTGAACGCCTCGTCCTGCCAAGTGTAAGGTTTTTATGGTTCCACCTGGTGCATGCATGAGGACATGCATGTCATCAGGATGGTCGAGTGTAAGGTTTCTCTAATAAATACCCAAAATTTAGGGTAATTTTACCGGCAAAATGATTTCGATGGATTGGCAACACCGGTTGCCACTTGGCGGGCCGCGGCATTCAGGACGGTTGGAACCGAACAGGCGGACGCTGAAGGCTACCTACTTGTGTGAAATATATATTGTTTTTGCCAGTGTAATATCTGGGTTTAATTACAATCCTCGTCGACACCTGCAAGCAGTGATGAATAGGCAGTTTTACATTTGTAACTTTGCAACTGTGGCAGATAAGTCGGCCTTAGTCTCAGCCGACTTTCCTGGAACTCCTCTTATTTCTAAGCTAGTAGACCTCAGTTGTCTGTCGAGCTCTTCAATTTTGTCATCCAACTTTGAGATTACTTGTATCTGCACAGTCTCTTTGTTTTCTAGGATAACCACCCTATCTTTGACTTCTTCGTAGTTTTTGGTATGAAACTCCAAAGCCTTTTCAAAGGATCGTTCCATCTCTAGGTTGCTCTTGCGCAACTCCGTCAACTCCGATTTCATATCTGCTACGTCTGTTACTAGACGGTCAATTTTATTCATAAGTGACTCAAGCATGTCTTCACGGCCGGGCGGCGAGCTGGATGCCGACTTGGGTCGAGGGCGTTTATTTGTACTACGAGGTGGCGGCGTTTGGACGCTGCGAGCTGGAGCTGTTCCAGACCCAACAGAAACAGACTGGGCTGCCGGAGCAGCTGCACTAGTAGGACGCTGACTTCTAGCCGGTGGAGAGTGCTGCATTATGATTATAAGCTTTTAGCTTATATATATGTTAAGCAAAGTTGAACAGAAGAATTCCAAAAGTAAGTCGTTTGAGGATATAATGTAAGCTTGTTGAGTCCTATAACCCTGTATATCTGTAGTTTGTTAAAGTGTATCTGAGAGCCAAGCAACTGAATGTATTTCACAGTAAGTGTTCAGAAAGTTGCATGCTATTGCAAAATCTCCAGGCGTTTAGCATCGGTCAAAGTCAATAAACATATTCACAATGAGGGTAATAAAATTGTTTACTTGAGTTAAATAGTCAATTTTTATGCCAAAATACGTACTATTTGTAAAGTAGATCACTTTCACACATTCACTGCACAAAATTACACATGTGTATTATGTTTTTATTTCGATTCTTTAGTTTTTACCACTGAGAATAATTATTATGTTCGAGCAATATTTAACACGTCTTTATTGTTTGACAGTCGCGGAGGGAGGGATAATCAAAGTTTGTTTGGTAAATTATTCTCTCCAACAACTAAAGATAGTCGTTTAGCTTTTGATTAAAATAAATACATATGTAGGTATAGATCTCTAGAATCTTAATACTATGGCTATGAAAATAATATCTGACTGAAATTCTTTGATAACCACTTAGCATTGACAAACTATACAGTATGCACTTATAGAGGTTTATATGAAGTTTTTTTTTATACTGTGATGGGTTTGCGCTTAGCCACAATTTACCTGATGGTAATGATCTAAGGTGGAACGCGCTTACCCGGAAGAAACATATGATAAGCCAAATACTAAACAGAGTGACGAGTGAGACTAAATAGGCATTGTGCTTTGTAGTGTTAGTTTTATAGTAGTGGTGATGCGTGCGGGCGGGGCGCGGGGCGCGGGGCGCGGGGGCGCGCATATAGAGTGGCTCATTCCCCGGCGCGGGCCGCGGCCGCACTTGGCACATACCTGCGTACACGAGGTGCTTCGCTAAATTCCCTCGCTCGTGGCCGCAACGCTCGCTCTATTTGCGTTGCTGACATTTTTGCCGATATTGGAACAGTGCGGGAATGTTTTCTGCGTGAACATGGGAACGAAGCTTCGCGCAGATTGTCCGTATTCTAGTTTGGAATACGGAAATTCAAATTGACATTCTAACTTTACTGCACTCGCTGGAGCTCAATATTTTCGTACGCTACGTGTTTTCACAGAAGCGTCGGGTTGTGTAAACACATGTAAAGTAGAGGTACACGGTAAAGACAGCGGCGGCGTGTGTGGCTGCGCTGGGTACAGAATACACGATGTTATTGGTTTATATCATAGGTTTCATAAATAAATAATTCATCATTTTAATATTTGTCCGTTTTATAGTATGATTTTTGTATTAACAGCAATTATAATTTTTTTTTTATCGGAAGTTGTATTTTTGACTTTGCTCCTACACACACCGATTTAGAAGACTTGGCAAGGCAGTGAGCCGGTGTCCGTCACCAAGTGAGCTGTGGTCAAGCGCAATCCCATTATGCATAAAAAAAGTTTCGCATGGAAGCAGCGGGGCGAGGCGCGGCCGTGGTCAGCGCCCCGCTTTGTTGGAACTCATCAGGAGTTTTTGATGGCGCCGTGTTTGTGACTCGCTCGATCGGGTTAGGATTCTCGGATTGCTGGCAGACAAAGTTACCTGAAACGAATTTTGTGTAGGTATTAACAACAATATTTTAAAGCTTATTTTTTGAACAGATACTTTTTGAAGGACACAAGTCATATGTAAACTTCACAGATATCTTCTTATAGGCATATAATTGTATACAAAATATGTGTACAATGCATATTTTGACATTTCCAGCGGAAACCTATTGCAGCAGGAGTAATGAAAGATTTTATTGTTAAAAGCGTCCAGGTCAACTTGTGCCATTATATTATATTGTAAGAATTGACTTGCTAATTCGGAACGTAGTTTCAATTAATATATTGCGTGTGAGCAGAACTGATGGCGAGAGTTATAGTCACTAGTAATTAAAATTATTAATTATCCGAGTTAATTAAGCGTCCGCAGCGATCCTCGCGGCGCTACGCCGCTACAATAGTTTAAGTATTTATTTGGCCACTCAATCCATGTACGAGGTAAATTAGCATCTGACACGGCTCCTACAGACCGGGCTCTGACAGGTTTAGTATTGAAATGAAATATCCACCCACCTAAATATTCGGGCATTAGAGACGTACGTTTAATTTTAAAACGTTAATGTACTGTTTACGAACTTTAAGTTCGATATAATTTGGATATAACTAATGAAGATTATATTTTGAAGATATAATTACCTTCACAATATGTGTAAAGGCTTCAGTAAGCAAGGTGATGATGAGGTATGCATACAGCGGCGCTACCTCTTGCTTTAATGAAGCCAAACAGTCCCGGGTCGAGTCGGGACGCGATTCGATAAATAAACACCCGACTCGATCGAACAGGATGTACCTGACCGAAGGTCGTGTCCGCGTTTTATAACAACGCAACATATATGAAGTCGGTTAAAAATATAAACATACAAACTCACAATAAGTCTAAAACATTGTTTTCGTAGAATTTGTTTAATACATCTTTGAAAAGCTTATCTATTGTAATAATGCTATATTAATGCACTAATGTTACACACATTCACAAATAGCGTAGCTATGAACCTTTAGTTCGTTTGGGTTCCAGCTCACGCCTCTGCTTTACTTATTTATACACCAAACTCTTTTGTATACAGCTTATCTGAAGCCGCTCTCGCTTAGATATTTCCGGATAATGCGTGTTTGGTAAACTAAGTATATTTTACCTAACTATAAATTAGTTTAAGCCTAAAATTAAATATATCAAGGATTTCGGGTCAAATTTTTATTTTGGTTTATTTTAAGGATTTTGCCCCTAATGTTTATTTTGGTTTATTTTGAGCGCTATAGTGACATTATCAATTATTTTATTCCCGAGAGAGGGTTCGCGCAGGTGTGTGTGTTGTTCTGTTTGTCTGTTTGTGGTCGCGGCGGGTAGGAGCCCCCGATACATACAGTATAATGTAATTGGAGAGTGAGCCGCGGCTTAATGCCGAGTAAATACTGGCCATTGTTCCGTTAATCTGCCCGCCTATACCTGCTCGTTGCCGATCCGATGTCAATTGATTCGATTGTCGATTCCCATAGCAACGGAGTATACGTGGATTATTACAAAGTAGGTATGCGAGGCGAGGCGTCTCCTCCGAGACTTCATAAACGCTACTAATTAGTCAAAGGGTAAGGAAGAGGGAAGATTTGTTTGTTTCTTGGGAGGGAAGTGCGGGCGAGGAATGTTAATGAAATGCTCTCCCCGAGTAATGTGGCAGACAACGCGCGCACTGACCCGCGCGCCGCGGTACAGCGCGGCGACTGACATATCATTTACATTTGTCAGTCTTCTGGTGACCTTTCAAAATAAAACAGAACATATGTGCACAAACAAATATATTTATTTTCACCCTAATGTTTCATAGCTGCTTGTCGGTAAAAATAAACAACAAATAATAGTTGGGCCGGCGTTATCTCTCCGTAGACACGTATCGAGTAAGATATCGCCGGGATCAGATCGCGGCAGGAACTCGACAAAATGAATACAAATAGGTAGATTAGCGATCTGGCATTCCTCGAGGCGAGCTAGCATTATGCGGGCTCGCTCCCGCCGGGCTGGGCTAAAGTTTCTGTTTACAAAGCTCGCCGAGCGCTAGTTATTGGTGGCATAATTTACTGAAAGGGTTGGAAAGGTTTGATTTACGTCGCGCTACCTGGACCCGTGACCTCCCCTCCCGCCCGCTCCCCCCGGACACGCTCCGTGCCCGCGGAGACCCCGCCGAGGCCGATTTTCTTTGAACCGGCTTTCTACGCTATTAAGTACAACCGTGAAATCGTATTGCGTAAAGTTTAGTCGAGTATGTGATGTTGCCTAGGCTTTTAATAATGCTGGCGTTCTTATTCATGGCATTGAATTGACGACCTCGTTAGCGTAAAGGTTACCATGCCGGTCTGCTAATCAGAAGGTTCCGGGTTCGATTCCCGGCCCGGTCAACATCTTTGTGCTTAACTAAATTTGTTGGCTGTGGGTCTGGGTGTTAAAAATGTATTTATATAATATGTATGTATGTATATGTAATATATCAGTTGTGTTAGCAACCATAATACGAGCTAGAAATGGTTCAGTATGGGGCTAACCAGCCGTGTGTGAATGTATAAAAAAAAAAAAAAAAAATTCATAAGGTATAACATCTATTTTAATAGTACTCGGTGTGTCTAACAAGTATTATAAATAGCGAAAAAGTTTAATTAGTATTGTATTGAGAGCCACAAGCGGTCTGTGTGCGGGTGTCTACATTGCTAGGCCGGGTCTGTGTGAGTGGTCCGCAGTAACAGTTGCCGAGGTAGCGGTATTCACGTACTCCGGCTCGACCGCAGCGAGCTACGCGACACTGCTGCTACGAATAAGGCATGTATATTCACTTACATAAACAATGTTCAGGCATCACAGCGTTTCCATTTACGATTTATAGCGAAAAAACTGTCGGATCAACATTTAGCCCTTGTCTTCGCTTTAATTGAATATGTATAGCGATACTATTACAAGAGTGCAATAGTAGAATATCAGATGTTGTATGTAGCTGCCCAAACCACGTTAAGCCATACAGGCGCTCTTACAAATATTATGATAATTAAAATACATGTGTGACGTTTATATTGTGCACTAAGCTGTAAATATCATAAGAAGCGAGCGTCGTCCGGGGCCTCATCTCGTTCCACGGACATTTAATATCCAGGAACTAATCAGAATAGTATTTGAGAAGCTCCAATAAATTCCTAGTTATTCGGAGGAAATTTACCTCAGTGGGCGGTCCCCGTGGAGATACTGGCGGGCGCGGGCTGATCCCGGCGTCACTTGGCGACTCGCTACGTCTTGGTTACTTCGGAACGCTAGCTCGGCTCGTCGGAACCGTTCCAAAGATTGCATTTAGCTTGAAACCCTCGTACGTAGTTACTTAAGTGTAGCTAGATTGAGATCAATCATCCCGTATTAAAGCTTGCTAACAAACAGGCACTATATTTGATTTTGCAGAAAAGGTTTCGCCTTGATTAAACTGCGTGGAGGGATTCAAAGAGCAGCCTGATGAGCGAGGGGGGAGGGGAGGGGAGGGGGCGGGGTTGCTGCGTCTAGCCTGCCGCTGCGGGATAATGCTGAGCTGTAATTATTTCCAGCGGACACTCGCGACGAGCACTCTTTCTTACCTGCCACATTTAGGAATTTACTTATTTACCCTTCAGTGGACGCACAGCGAGCCTTGTGACTGGCGGCTAACTATTTACTCTTTTCAAATGATTTATACTGACTGCTCCCAAGCATATATAGCATAGGTACTTCCCATTAAATTGCGTTGCAAGGAAAAGTAGTTTGATATATAAACCTTTTATAATGACTCATTGCATTACAGATTTGTGGTTTCGATTGATCGTTCTCTACAATTATTGTTTTATTTTTCATTTCTATACTTCTCAAGTACTGAGTCCACACTTTACTTATTTTAAAGATCCACGAGCGTAAAATTTAAGGCATCAGCGTTTCTATTAAAACTATAAGTATATATGTTATAATGTAGATTGTTTTGCTATGAAATAAAATGATTAAGGTTACGGTAGATATGCTCGACCTCTTTGCAGGTTTATTAAGAACCTAAAACGGCTGTTCAACAACCTCCGTGGTAATGTACTGACACAGTCCGTCGCCATGTAAACCAGTGTGCACTGTACATACTCATTCCAGAATGTAAATAATCGCGGAGCTGTATCTACATGTCTTGTTGTAATCTTCCCCGCAACATATAAAACAACACCGACACGACTATTGAAAGCCATACCGACAACTGTCATCTGTAAACAATGATAAGGGAATCGGGTTCCTCGTCACAAGTCCCTCACGTGCGATATTTGTAATGTGTATTCGCAGCGGCTTCGGCTGCGCGGTCACCACTCAGTAACGTTTGCCTTTTATATATAAGATGGTGACGTGCGTCATTCGTCGTCGACTTAATTGACTACAACGCAAATACTATTTCATTAAAATGCTTGATTCCAAACTTTAGTAAATTTTACTTCAAATGGTCGTGAAACTTTGATTTTTTATATTGTATACTTTAAAGACCTTATTTGAATAAAATTAAATGATGACAAGATTTTGATTGTAATGTTGTACAGGCGCGTAGAAATGAAATAAGTTGACAAGATGTTGGCTCCGGCGCCGGCTGCAGTGTGCTTACAGCGGCCTCGTCTTCCCACATTAACCAGTAGGAATAACGATTCAATGTGTGGCCGTTAAGATATCACTCGGAGAAACCAATATCGGAGTGAAATGGCGCAGAAACCAAACGCTCAAGTGCGGCCAGAGTGCAAATTAGCAGAATGGCCCAGCTCTGCCCGGGAGAGCCTGACATGCCACTTGTGCGGTCACGACAAAAACTACCCTGTGTCTACTGCAATACAGCTGCTTTTTCAAAGACAAGTGTATGCCTACTTAGAGTATTTCTCACTCCTTCTTAAGTAGTAATTTATACATGTACTTTGATCAAAACTTGTGTGTTCGCGTGAGTCGGCAGCACTGCCCGGACCTTACGAGCGCCGCCGGCTCGGGGAGCACACTCGGACTCTAACTTCATTACGAGAAATGCGAGTCGAATATTTTCCCTGAAGAGCGAGATTTTTCTACGAACTCGTATATATTTGGCTCACAATATTGTGGCAGCGACGTCGAGTCGTTATTGTGGAAGTTAGATAAGTTTCTCTGCGGGCGGGTGTCGGGGCTCGTCGTATGTGCAAGATGTTCCGCGCGTATATCCCGCCAAGTGAATCATTCGTGCGGGCCTCTCCCCGCCCGCGGAGCACAGCACTCGCTACGCTCAGCAGCCTGCACTAGCCTCGGGGAAATAACCTCTCTCCCAATGCTCAAACACAATCTCTCACCCCCGACCCACCGGCCGACGACATAAGGTCCCCTTTAGAGTGACGGCGGCTTCGCCTTTGAAGCGTCATTTTTACGAGAGTTATTCCTGCATTATTGATAGCGGAGGTTCTCGGTCTGTATCTGAGATTCGCGCGGATCCCGGGAGGGGCTGCAGCGCATTAATAATGTCAAAGGCTCGGATCAAACGGCCGGCGGCCAGGAGGTGCCGAGGGTCGCACCGATACGTTTCTCGGAACTTTTGCTTTTTGGGCATAAATTTGGGATCCGACTTTCGTGTGGTGTTCATTTAAAATGAAGAAAAAATACGGGATGATGGAGTGAACGGATTAACTGCTTTTCGGACGTAATTAATCCTCTGGTTGCCAAATTCTTCTGCGCGGATTATTTGTTGTTTCTCGGATATTTTTATTATTTCTATAACATATTTTACGCGAGAAGCAAAACAGTATAATAACGTCATATAAGTCGAGATGTAAAATGAGCGGCATCCGGTGGCACAGAATTGTATAAGCTGTTGTTATATTGGCGGCAGCAGATGCCGGCGCCGCGCCGGGCCGGCCGGTCCCGGTCCGGCGCCGGCTCAGGTATATCGCGAATATCACGTAAATATCCGCAGCGGTGCGCGCCAACAGATACTTTGGCTTCGCTCCCGTAAAGGATAATGTTATCATGTATGTGCGGCGCCTACGATAGTGGTGTGTCGCTAGCTTATTTATACTGTATCGCGTGCACGCGCTCTACACATGGGCCGCGAGATTGCGCGAGCAGGGTGTGATCATCGCTCATCACCGGTGGAGTGCTTTATACTCAGAAATAACAATATATATTTTTTAAATTAAGACAAGTAGCATGTATCGGGCCCGTTAGTCCGGAATGCGCCTCGCGCGCCGGGTGCTCCAGGCCGCGCCCGCGGACGCTAACGAATGGGAATATTTTAATTTCCCCGCAGAAAACATTGGCCATTAGAGTCCCGCGACAATGGCGCGCGCACAATGCCCGGGCCGGCCGAACTGCAACCGGAATTTTTTGTTACATCCGTTGGTTAAATGAAAATGGAAATTATGGCACATTGAAATTCCTCGCTTTGTATGAATATTTTACGAAGTACTCGGCGCTTTGTTCTTCGTTGTGAGTCGTCGTGTGAGTGGTCGCGGGCCGACACTCCGCCTGGCGCCGCTATCGGATACAGGAGGTGATACCAGCGACACCCGCTCACCGTGTTAGAGACGCATCAACGCTCGGAATGAATAGAGCCGTTTCGACTAAATCGCGTTTTCGGTTTGCGAGGTCGCAATAAAAATAGAATTCCAAACACAAGCCGGGGGCGGGCGGCGGCGGTCTGATGCCCGCCCTCGCCTACTTGTGGAACGAGATATTTGAGTTTCGCTAACAAGTGAACTTGTAATAGGATGTCGCTTTCAGAGGAATGAACGCTCGCGGCCTTCCCGCGCGCCTCCGCTCTTTATTATAATGTAACCGACTGGCTCTACATGATCATGTATCTTCACTTCATGAACTTTTTCTACATTTTTGACTAACAGTGAGCCATATTTCGTGCCCAGTTTATTGAATAAAAATATAGGACATATATATTATTAGCCAGACGTTACTTGGTCTAGATAACAAATAATTCAAGTAAAGTAGGCGGCAGGATAGATCGTCTCGAGCCATTTGTTTTGTTAGTGTAACATTATACGTCCGCTGGAGAGGACCCTCCTTAGTACGGCGTTATTTACGAGGCAGCGATACTAGCGCTGTATCGCAGCGCGGCGCGCGCTACCGCCGACCCAGCGATCATGCTGCTAATATTACTTTACCATACGCATTCTAGCTGAATCCTTATTTAAACAATGTATATAGCTGAAGCGGTGCAAAATTAAATTAATAATGAAAGGGTTGGTGGTCTAATAAGGGCGGTAGGAATCCCACAACACAGGATGTGCCTCGCGTGGGAGTCAGGGAGCATCATTATAATTTAAATCACTTGGTCACTTAGCTCATACGAAAATGATTACTAATAAGCTACTGGTCTATTCTGACTTTGGTATGCAAAGTAACCCGACAAAATACAGCGCGATGATGGTAAACTAGCGTAGGAATATTGAGTGTGTCCGGTGGTAGGCCCCACCCTCGACAGGTCCAGTGAAGCGCAATGTTCGGCCATTATTTATGTGGTTTAGATGTGGCGGTGAGGCGCGCAGAGCTCGCGGCGGCCGGCTCCCCGGCGGCGGTACTCGGGCCGGTACACACTCACTGTGGGCGGCCGCGCACTGCTCGCTGCGGTGGCCAGCCGGAGAGCTCGGAGCTCAGGGAGTACGTGTCTATATGTTGCGCCATTTCTCGCAGACAGACATTTTGTCGAACTACCTAAATTCAAACGATTATTAAATACGTCAAATATCTGTAAGGAAGACTACCTGCGTAGTCTTCTTTAGAGTGAGTTTAAGTGACCAAGCTCTGGTGTCAGGAGTTTTCAAGCCGCCCGAAGGCCATGCTGCGTAGCATCGTGTGCGTCATCCCCCGCCCGCTCAGGTGTCGGACACGCGACAGTCGCGTCCTCACATTGCGAATGGTTGAGCCCGCGACGCCTGAGCAGCCGGCTTGCTTCTCGCATTGACTCGCGCACTAGCTAACTTATATGTAGGATGATGTTTTGTAATGTTTGGCGCCTAGTTAGTTCATTATCGATAGTAGTCCACGGGTGGTAGGGTCAACTTATTGCAATAAATTGTTTGACTTTGACTTATAAATATTCTTTATTATTAGCTAGCTGACTCAGCAAACGTTGTTTTGCCGAATTTAAAAAACATGAGGTGAAAATGAGGATATTGGTAGGAGGAGTGAGTGTGAACTCAGACACCCTGCCTGCAGCCTCGCTCTTTCCAACCTCACCATAGGTGGTTACGTTCTAGTTTACGTTTACGTTCACGTTTCTATTTACGTACACGTTTACGTTTCTCAACAAAACATGAACAGTAGAAATAAAGGTTAATTTATGTACATATACAAGATTTATTATCTAAGTCAAGGCTGGAATATAATTTACTATTATCATATAAATTACGTATGATTCGGATTAGTTTCTTTCTGTAAATCATATGTACATTTATATAGTTTTAATTTTTTCGTAGAACCGTGTACATTATTCAAATTCTGTTCAACACAGCTTCACGTAACAATGGTTTAAGTTGTAAGTTTGGAATCGCCTACAAATTGATTTTAGTGAAACAGTTAGCTCGCTGCTGATAGTGAACAGTTTGGAGCCCCCGGCGGCTCTCGGCGAGTCATTAATCGACGCGGGGGGGGGACTTGTAGCTAGGGGCAGGTAGAGTGTGGGGGAGGGGGTAGTGGGCCCCCCGGTGTCGGCGGACACTGTGCTCCGCAGTGGGAAACGCAGCGTTTATGACAAACGGGTAGCGGCTCACGGAGACGACGACTCCGCCACTTCATTGTGCGCCTTCAATACAACCTATGGCGAAGTGAGGAGAATACCTGTCCCCCGCCCCGCGCCCCGCGCCCCCCGCAGCCAGCCTCCGCTAGCACAAAAGAACGAGAGATTTATAGAACTCGATGAAGCGAAAGTTAAAAAGACAAACCGATATTCGGAGAATTCGTTTAAAGCGTTTACTGTTCATTAAAACTCGAGCCAGTGAAGTGTGGAGGCGGAGGTTAACGGCGAGTCATTTTATCGAGTGCTTGTAGCGATCATCACAGTGTGTTGGCAAGCCGGCGTGACGCGCGCGGACCGCGGACTGTATACATGTGTTGAATACAAGCAGGACGTGGCTCGCGCTCGCAGCAGGGGCCGAGAAATACCGGCACTTGAAAAATAACATTTTTATTGACATTTTGAGCACTCACAGCAAAACATATGAATGAGAGCTACGTGCCGAGCCTACTAATGTAATATTGAAGGTGGAATGAAGTCGGGTATGGAGACGGGACAGTGTGATCGAGTCACGGAATGAGGAGTAATAAGGAAACGTTATCTGAGCAGTGATGTGCGATGGCGCGGTGATATAGTGGAGCGCGCGGGCGGGGGCGCCGGAGCCGGGTATTATCTGATGCGAGCCAGCGCCGGGGGGCCGGATATCCGCCGCCGACCTGTTTAGGAAATCCGCGTCCTCACTACACACAGCCCACCTCCGCCTGCCAGCGGTATATCACGTGTGCCGGCACTGACTCGATCATAGCTCATTATGTATTCGCATAGAGCGAGTGTGACTCCTTGTGTGTGGCGTTACACTCCATTATACCTCAGACCAAATCCAGACTTACACAGGTGACTTGTTTTAAAATTATATTTCGAACTTGCCTTCAGTCATACGGTGAAGAAAAACACTGCGTTCGTAAGGAAACTCGCATGCTTCGAAGATCGAAAAAATTTGAACTGACGTGTGTCATCCTTCGACCAGCACTGGGCCAGCGTGTTGATTATAGCCTATATCTTTCTCGTGCTAGAGGCATGGAGAACACTTAGGTATCATGAGTGTTTATGCTAAGCTATATACAATTACCAGAAATACTTGATACATCAGTATAATGTATTGCTATTATAGGCATACGTATACATGTATCGTGTACTCGCGGCGCGGTGACCCGGGCCGCGAGTACACCTCCTATTATAATATGAGATGAATGCTCCGACCTTCTTTACTGGAACTGATGGCTCTACTCCCCGCACGGACTGACAGATTGTGCTCGTGTTATTATATATATGTTGTTATACGAGTATACATAGCTGGCTCGTTTCGCATTGCGACTTCAACTAAGACTTAAACATTTGCGACCATCATTAATACAATATTTTATATTTGATTAGAATAGAATAGAATAATTTTATTCATCATAACGTATCCTATTAGAAATACTATTAATATTAACAACAAGATACAATATGGACTTGTCAATTACAATGTACAATGCAAACGAATTAATAAAACAACAACAATAAAATAAAATAACATCATAGAAAAATTGTTTAAAAATCAAAAATAATAATAATAATAATAATATCTCTTTATTGCAGACACTTATGATCCATAGTTACACATAAATATCATAAAATAAAATAGTAAAACACACATTCAATATTGTCAGCTGTAAAGGGGCTTCATCATAGATTAAAAATAATAAGGTTTAATTGCACTGACCTCTATTGTAAATAATAGTCCTCATTCAGTTTACGGAGGATCGCGCGAGCGGCTTGCTCCCTGCACAGTTATTCCAGCCGTAAACAATACCGTAAGTAATGTAGCAGCGCGGCGAAGAAGGCGAAGTATTCGCAAGTAGTCAGTAAGTTCTCCCGGTTACTAATGTTTGAAGCTTCTCGGGGAGTGAGGGACTCCGCGCTGCCGCCGGGGGCTGACACGTGGACGATAGCTAATACACTCGCGTATAATCTCTTTTTATTGTATTCAATATTCATTGAATACTAGCAAAACTTAGGTATCTTTCAATATATATTTTTTTAAATATCTGTGCCTAGTCTAACCAAACTGCTATCATCAGTATATCTCACCCACAGTTAGAAATAGTTTATTAAAAAAAACTTTTGAGTTAATTTTAGGTAATCGTGTTTTGAAGCTCTAACAATTGCTAACACTGAATGAAACTAATGAATCTGAATAAACCTTAGATCTATCATTTACGAAACATTTTAAATGATTTTTCTAAATATGCCATTTTGCTCCCGTAGCGCCTTATACATAGTAAATGACACTGGGCAAAAGTGGAGCATGCTTAGTCTGGAATGACAGACTCACAAAAAGCTGGTTTTTCGTGGAAACATACCGACACGGGTTTGGATTATTATTATAGAAAAATACTCAAGGAGAAAATGTTAAGGTTGTTTGATAATATTTTTACAGAATACCAACAAAATATTTTTACGAAAATATCGGCCTAACAAAAAATATTTTATCTAAATATAATATTTTTGGGCCAAAACATTTAAGTATTTTTGATCAACAATTCGATAAATTATGGAAAGGGCGTATATTTTCCTCAAGCGATGGCTTTATTACCATAATTATTTTCTTCTAGCTTGTTTACGTTTAGATTGAGTCACCTCCGCACCCTGCCTGCTATATCTACAGATCGCTGTTCGAACTGAGCGGGAGACGGGTTGTCTGTCATTTTATTTTTTTGCTTGTCGCACATACGACCTCACTCAATGACGTGAAGAATTGGCCAAGAGCTAGTCAAGACGCGCTCTATGAAGGGTTCTGATTAAGGGTTTCATCACATGACTTTATTTTATTACAACATGAACAAAGGAATTTTGAACGTAGCCAAAAGCGTAAGCCGCGGGTTTCCGTTTACAAGCCGCCCGAAGGCCTCTGACTTGGCTTAACGACTGCCTGTACTAAGACTAACAGCCGGGACCTACAATTTAACGTGTCCGACCCGCGGTAGCGCCCAGATGAAAATGCCACTTGAAAAATGACAGTCTTGTGCGTGGTCCCTGCATATGGTACCTGCATAATATCTCTGTAATAAATACATTTGGAAGAGTTAAAAAGTAGTAAAGTGCCGTCTGAACATTCCCTTCATTCAGTGTATGGGAGAGAAGGAAATAACGTATCGACTCAGGCGTTACCGGAAATCCATTGTACAGAGAAGTGAGTCTGTAATACGTATTGTAGTAGTAAGTGTCCTTCCGCTGTGATCTAACACCTAACGCTGTGACTTGACAGATTGTTTTTCCTATTTGGTTATAGATTTAAATTCTACTAGCTGCGCCCTGTAGTGTTAATCCGGGATAATAAGTAGCCTTTGTGTTAATCCAGGGTATAACGTATCTCAATACTAAATTCCATCGAAATCGGTTCTTTGAATCGAAATCAGCTGTTTGAGCTGAACCGATTTTTTTTTTTTTAAGATTTGAGTAAAGAAGTAACTAACATACACACTTACACGCAAACTTTTGCATTTATATCTACTATTATATAGATAGATAAAACCTTATTAAATGTTAAAACACTCACGAAAAAGAAAATAAATTACAATAACCACTTAAAGTACTTAGAAGCCATTGCCTTAACTGGCGACCTTACCGCTCAGATCTCTTCCAGGCAACCAATTCCAAGAAAGTACACAAAGAAAGAACTAGAATTTTCTTCCATAGAGGGTTTAAGTGGGGTTGTTAAAGATATTATTCAAATATGTGAATTGAAACACAATTGATAAAGGTAACAAATACAATTTCATTTTCTTTACAGTTATTATACTGAGGTGTTCTTTCTGTATTCGGAGACTGAGGTATAATCAGTTAAAGATAGACTAATCTTAGACCACGGTCAAGCTTAACATCAGGTTAGCTGCGGTCAAACGTGAGCCTATTCATCAATAAAAAAAATATATATATCTTCCAGCCTTATATTTACTTGAGATACTCGTACCTTATCACTTACGAGTAGATAGTTATTATTATGTATTTGTCTCAAATATATATTTCTATTCAGCTCCAATTGTCTTCCAAAATATAAATCATTGTATATTTCCCTACGTCATCATCCACAATAAACATAAGGAGGTCAATGAGCGAGCATCCTTACAGGCTCGTTATGTCGGCGTGCGTGCGCTCGCTCGCTCGAGCGCTGGTGGAGGACTCTCGCCGGCGACTCACGGGGAGCGGAGAGCGCGCGCACACTCACACACTGCGAGCGCGGGGGAGAGGACGGCTCTCCACTTACCGCCAGCCAGAGCTTACTTTGTACACGTAGTGAGGGGCTCGTGATTCCAGAGTTTGATATTTAATAACGTTACTAGCAGCATAAATAATAGATAGATTGATATTATTCTTTATTGGACACAAAAGTTATTCAAACTGTAACTAAAATGGAGACTAAAAACAAAAACAGTGTGCCACAATTAAGAATAATATAATATAATTTACAAATTTTAGTTTTTAACCGACTTCAAAAAGGAGGAGGTTATATATTCGACGTGTATGTATTTTTTTTTTTTTTTATGTATGTTCACCGATTTCTCAGCCATTTGTGGATCGATTCTCACAATTCTTTTTTTAATTGAAAGAGTATGGTTCTGAATTGGTCCCATTGTCACCAAAACTGGTTCTGATGATGGATTCCTAGGGAAATCGAAGGAAAACCTAAAAAGTTAGGTTAGTTTTACGCCCGAAGAGAGATTTACGCTCGTTCGGCTGTACTGATATTCATGAAATTTGAAATGAAAATAGGTAAGACTATATGTTAACACATAGGCTACTTTTTATCCCGAATATAATTACTGTTCCCGTGGGATGCACCAAATAACACATAAATCTTTATAACTTCTTCACGCCCGAACGGCTGTACTGATATTGATGAAATTTGAGATGAAGATAGGTTAGACTATGTGTTAACACATTGGATACTTTTTATCCCGAAAATTATTACTGTTCCCGTGGGATGCACCAAATAACACATGACACACATACTGATTTCGCTTAAATTTGATATGGGGGTAGACTAGACCTTGTATAACACGAAGTTTACTATTTATCTTAAAAGTCATTGCTGTTCCCGTGGGATACCCAAATAACTCAAAACCCTATTCTACATCTTCGCGCTCATAATATGGCAATACAGATTTAACTTTGTAAAATTAACAGCCTAATAGTCTGGCTAACAGAGGTAATCTGACGCGAAAATCGAGGCTAAGCAACGGTCCATGCACCCAGTCTTTGGATGGGGGACCATGCACAAGACTTTCATATAAAATTGTAAACAGTGGTATTTTCATCTGGACGTTACTGTGCATCGGATAACACGTTAATTTATTGGTCCTGGATGCTACTCTTAGTACCAAGCAGTGGTCAAACTAAATCAGGGCCTTGAAAAACACTCGATACCAGAGCTTGGCCACTAAGATCATACTAAGTGGAAGAAGGAGCTATGAAATTTGATATATCATAAGACAAGACCCTCGAACGGATAAGGAAAATATTTACGCGCTCGCTTCGCTAGCAGTTATCCCGCTTCTTTCGTAATTTCCCCCAGGATGTTTTGGGCTTATGACACTCCAAATATTATATATTTTGTGCTGCTTTGGACTTCTTTGTGCTCAAACGGCTCGAATAAATATGGTGAAAAGTTTCGCGCTCGCTTCACTCGCGCATAGCTCGCTTCGCTCGCGCATAGCTCGCTTCGCTCGCGAATGGTTCTATTACGTTTTGGGTCATAGCTTATGACACAACAAACATTATGTAATGTGTGCTACTTTGGACTTCTTTATGCTCAAACGGCTCGAATAAATATGGTAAAAAAATTTCGCGCTCGCTTCGCTCGCGCATAACTCGCTTGGCATCTGGTTCGCTCCGCTCGCGATTGGTTCTAGTACGTTTTGGGTCATAGCTTATGACACAACAAACATTATGTAATGTGTGCTACTTTGGACTTCTTTATGCTCAAACGGCTCGAATAAATATGGTAAAAATTTTCGCGCTCGCTTCGCTCGCGCATAACTCGCTTCGCTCGCATCTGGCTCGTTCCGCTCGCGATTGGTTCTAGTACGTTTTGGGTCATAGCTTATGACACAACAAACATCATGTTATTTGTGCTACTTTGGACTTCTTTATGCTCAAACGGCTCGAATAAATATGGTAAAAAAATTTCGCGCTCGCTTCGCTCACGCATAGCTCGCTTCGCTCGCGATTGGTTCTATTACGTTTTGGGTCATAGCTTATGACACAACAAACATTATGTAATGTGTGCTACTTTGGACTTCTTTATGCTCAAACGGCTCGAATAAATATGGTAAAAAAATTTCGCGCTCGCTTCGCTCGCGCATAACTCGCTTGGCATCTGGTTCGCTCCGCTCGCGATTGGTTCTAGTACGTTTTGGGTCATAGCTTATGACACAACAAACATTATGTAATGTGGCTACTTTGGACTTCTTTATGCTTAAACGGCTCGAATAAATATGGTGAAAATTTACGCGCTCGCTTCGCTTGCAAATATTATGTGATTTGGGATGTGATGTCAACTTCTTGTGAAGTTTATTTGGCTCTCCAAAGCTAAAACTAAAATAATATCATTAGTAACCACTAAAAATTTTAAAATAAAATTGTTTTAAAAAACAAACAACCGACTTCAAAACCATAACTAAAAAGGGAAAAATAATTTTATGCCTACTTCAAATCAAGAATATATAAGTAGAATCGAGGAGTTTATTTCATGTACTTAGAAAAAACTTTTTCCAATTTTTATTAATCCTGTATTCTTGGAGTCGGTGCCATCTTAGAAAAACAAATTATTGTTTGTTAAAAAAATCACTATTCAATTGTCTTTCTATCCTGGCACCGACTCCAAGAATACAGGATTAATAAAAATTGGAAAAAGTTTTTTCTAAGTACATGAAATAAACTCCTCGATTCTACTTATATATTCTTGATTTGAAGTAGGCATAAAATTATTTTTCCCTTTTTAGTTATGGTTTTGAAGTCGGTTGTTTGTTTTTTAAAACAATTTTATTTCTATCCATTATAAATAATTTTTACTATATTATTCTTAAGTTATGTTTAAATTTATTATTATCATTACTGCTAGTTTTCTTTTGTTGTTGTATAATAGATTGTAAAATAATGTTTGATAAAATTAAAAAGGAGTAATGTTAAAATAAAAATTAAGTACTGACTTGTAATTTCATATATTTTACCAATAAATTAGTTTATCCGTTAGCAATACGGTAATGTGTTGTGTAATGAATGTGAATGTTCTAGCTTTGTTCACACATTCATTACACAACACTAGTATAAATTACTTACGCTATTAACACACAGCATTTATATGTGAGAAATATAAAAATCATTTCACACTCATCATAGCAAACATGAACAAAACCAAGTTATAAGTGCTTACTTCCTCTCTGTAATAGTGGGTTTCTGATCAATTCTAAAGTGAAAACGTTCGTAAACGTGCTGGAGCCGTGTAGTGAGTAGCCAGGAGCGAGTACTGCTAGGACTAGTCTAGTGAAGTGCTAGTGTAATGTAGCGAGCTACATGATATCCATTAGTATAATACCTATGTACATATATGTATAGTATAAGACGGCGAATGTTCGCGCGGCGCTGCCTGCGGCTCAGCTCGCTGTTCCGGCGTGATACCTTCATGTACTTACCTCCTGACGTCACACCTCCCCCCGCGCCCGCACCCCGCCGCCTCACGTGTCTCGCCTTGTCACGAGGATGGATATCATGTAGGAATATGAATTTATTTAATACACGGGAATCTGCACATGCATATATTAATTAATCTTTTTTAATTATTTTTTATTTGAAAGTCTAGATTCAACTTAACTTACCCTAACTAAATTAAACTTACAAATGTTTATGAACTACTGGATGTAGGCCTAACTATACAATTATTCTAAAGGAATGGTCTCATGTTAGTTTTGAATGTAGTACGTAAGATGAACAACTCTCTAATGTACGAGTAACATACAGAGAACATGTTACTGGATTTTTTATTTGTACTGAACATGTTATGTTGAATAAACTTAACGATAAACGATTTATTCTGTTTAATCTTTGTGAACGGTTCTTGTAGCGCGTATTCATATTGGCACCATATTAGGAGGTATGTATTCCCATCCTGGCCACTGGCAACGCTACCACTGGTGACTGAGGGAACAAATTAAAATTTGTGAGCACGGTGCGCGGTGCTGAGGGACAGGAAGCTATATTTGTGACCGATTTTCGTAAATTCAGTTTGTTTAGTGGAGCACGAGTGGATGTATCTATAGTAATGTCTCGTGAAGAGGAAAGCCGAGTCGAGGGGTAGAGAGGCCGCATTAATCCCGCCGGTGACGAGACGTGTATACACGAAGGTAGTTATATCTCTCACGCCTTCATGTATACTGCATAGTACTAGTTTGCCAGCTCTTATAGGCTCACCATACCTTCAAAAAGTACTACGTTATGTGCGTTTGAAACATTTCATACCTTTTACTGTTGTATCACTAGTGTAAAGGCGTATTTATTCCTCAAATGTATGTTCATACAAACATTTGATTAATAAGCAAAACTGTCCGCATCAACCGTTGCTTATATTTGATGATCGCGTCAGATACAGGCGCTAAATATTTCCTTATTTTTTTTAATACGACGAAATTTAATCATTTTCATGAAAACAACATAACTACAGCAATAGACGAGATTTATTAAGTATACATATTAAACCATTTTTTGTGAATTTTTTATCCTGAAACACGCGAGGAGATGGACTCTCTACGAGCCTACTAACAAGTTCGGGAACTTTTACGAATATAATGTAACATATAGAGTTATACATATGTACCGGCATGCACTGCGATAAGTTATCTCCACGCTCCATTATTTAAGTATAAGTTTGAACCCGAGTCGCGAACTAGCGCGACAACTCGGCTCTGCTTATCATACGTGCCTTTATTTGGAGCAAGTTGTGTTGAGGCGACGGGTGGAGATCTGACGCGCATTGCAAGTAGAGCCGCGAGCTCCACTCTAACACCTAACTAAACTATACTCTCCTATTTCCTGCATTCCTTTGTGTAACACTAGTTACTTTGGAAATGTGGCTTTTACCTTAAGCATAGATTGTACAGAATAATACATGGTTGATAGTGTGCGGACGCTTCAGTATTCTAAGATTTTTTGGTCACCAAAATTTCAGAGCGGTAAGCTATTCGGAGTCATTAGCTCCTTTAGGTGGTGTGGAGGTGCTTGCCCCGGCTCCACACACACACACACACACACACACATTGAGCTACGTTACACGAAACGAGAGTAAACGACCGAGTCGGCGTTAAGCGCAGACTACATTACACTTCTACAGATACAATCATTTATTGCTAGCATCAACACTCACAAATTAATTGATTATTTTTTTTTCATTCATTCATTTTATTATTTCAGGAGAGTTGGAAATAATATTCAACAGTCGCACAACAATAGCTACAAGCATTTATGTAAGTTATAGAATGCAATACTAATAAACAAGACATTTTTGTGTTGCGTTCAAGCTGAGCATGCAGCTCTGAGTGTAGGCTGCACATGCTGTTGTACGGTGTAGTGGCCCGGTGTAGTGTCCGGGCAGATCGATATATCGATCCGATAAAATACGGCCTTTTATTTAGCAACGTTATAGAGTGCCTTCACTCTGCAGCCGGCATCGCGCTGTGCGCGGACAGTAAACTCTATGCCATGTGCCATGTGGAACAGACGATTTGTGGGCGCGAGACGTCGCGCGGCGGATTGATGTCGGCAGTATATACGGTGGGCTCTCCCGGGCGCCGAGAGCCGTCAGCCGCCATTATAAAATGTATTGTGGAGTGCGGGAGACGGCGGCGGCCACTTAGCCGCGCCGCCCGCTCCCTCCGCCCCGCACCGAGCTCCCTCACTGCTTTAACAACCTTCTTCCAGCCAGGAAATAAGCTTTTACAGCGCACGATTACCATTCTCGCGAATATTGCGTGTCGATGCTAACGAGACAGTGAGCTGCCGGCGCCGGACCTCGCCGCCCTTGCTTACTATTAATCTGTGTCACTCGAACTCATTACTTTATTGTCCGGCTCGAGCTGAGTAATCGACGTGACTACTGGATCCCCCAGAATGTTGTGACTTGCCGATAATGAAGGTCTAGTGCCGGCAGGGGGACGCAATACCCCCGCTGACGAGGCGCCGGGAGCCGGGCGGCCGGTCCTGGCGCGAGGCCAACTTATGCCTGTTCCAGTAAAAAATCGTTTTTTCGCCTCATTAATCCTATTATTGACGTAATTTGTTAACTTTCCTAATAAGCGCGCGCAGAGTAACGAAACACGCGCTAACGAGTCAATTACGCTGTGTGCCGCCAGCCGGCGTGTTCCGCCGCTTGTGTTTACCTCCATATATATTTTATGCCTTTTGTAAACAACGAGAAGGTCGCACTCGATACCGCTCCTTTGTCAAGTTTCTCGATATAAACGTTATTAACGCGTATTTATTTACAAGTCTCGTCAGAGCTACGCGCGCCCGACGGCTACCAATACAATAAATTGTAATTGTGGAACGAGGATTCTTTATAAAGTTTTTAGCGTATTCAACTGAACGAATGAGTAATAAGGTAGAGTAATAGTTTGGAAGCGAGCCATTATTCACGATAAATATTTATATTTCACCAATAAAAATAGTGTCGAACTTTTAGGCTAAGTATTTTTAGTCTCATCCACTTAAGTTTATTTATCATAACCGTTTGTTGGCCCTAGAAAATAAAAATAAATAAATAAAATAAGCTGTAACGAGAAAAGCGAGTAGCGAAGTGTTAAGATCAAGCTAGCGGCCGCTCGGCGTTACTAGCGACGCTAGTTACGCTTGACTAGCGATAGCGCCGCTACCTGCCAACACTCTACATAACGTACTATTAGTTTATATCTATTTAGTAAACGTCCAATTTCATGTGTTTGTTGTGCTAGTTTAACAAAATTTAAAATGTCATTTACTTTATTCGGATATTGTATGAATATTTTTAAATGTGTAAAAAAAAATATTAAAATATTAAATATTAATATTTGGCCCGGCCCCGGCCCCGCGCGCCTCCGATCTCTCGGCAGTGTCCCGCCGCCGCCGCCGCACTCTCAGCCCTATCGTTTAACTCCACTAATAACTCTTAACGACTTTGGAACGAAGAATTACCATTAGTTAGAGAAACTCGCCTGGAAGCGTCTCTCCGTGCCTCATTTGTCATCGCGAGAGAGTAAGAGAGACTAGCCCGGCTAGTGTCACCGCGCCCGCCCCCGCGGGACCCGCGCCCGTCCTTTTCTTTTCCTCCGTCTCCCGTTCCCTGGAATAATAAAAACAAATTGTACAAAGTTATTATCGGTGGGAATATTCGCAGCCATCGTGCGGAGTGTTTGTATCGACTCCCACTCTATTTGCTTTGACAAATGGCCCATACACTTGTAGTGTTTGTTCACATGCGGCGGATGGAAAGCGTTTAGCTCCGATACACACATACTCATACGATACATACGCTGCCGCGCTCGGCACGCGTCTTATCAATACATGTTCGCTACGAAATAGTATTTTCAATATTCTCGTGTATCAATTTGTTTTCGACAAAAATCTTGATTTGGTATCGTGTAGTCCCAGCGCCGCACTGATTGCCACTCCTCCGTGTGTCGTGTGTCGAGTATCTAGTGTCGTACTCCCGCTTGCCGGCCCCAGCATTTGATTACTTACCGTATAAGCCGCCGCCGGCGTAGGAACTAGGCCGTGTCGCTCATGCGACGAGGAGCGGAGTGAGACACGTTCTAAGCTAAGACTCATATAAGCTGTCTACATTAAGCCTTCATTTACATTTACTGATGAAGCTCGTTCTGCTCGTGACTATTACAAAGTGCCAGCTGTTAACAATAGAACTCTGCTGGAATGTACCACATACACATCGGTCGCACAGCTCACCGATACACACACTTGTTACAAGCTAAGCTCTTTCTAAGTGTGTGTGTGTGTTACCAGATAGCATGTGTATACACTCGTATCTCGTTATATACTCGTCAGCCGTGTGCCGGCTGGCTCGCTCATTGTGCTCACCAAGTTCGCCGCCTTGCATGGTGACCACCAGTTATAGTATTAAATAACGACCGATTGTAATATCAAATTTCATCAATTGAACATCGGTTAAGCAAGTGAATGGCGTCCACAAATATTTTCAATTTGTAACATAACACGTTGCTTATTTGTCGCTGCTCTATTTCTTATTGATTTTACCATACACTAAGACACATGTAGTCAATGATAAAAAAATCGCAATCAATCTCCGATAGTGGCAAAAGTTGTTTCATCTCTCACAGAAATACCGTGTTTAAATCTTGTACAATAAGAGTGACACTCCGCCCTCTCACTTCACGATATAAATAATTTGAGCCGCGCTCTCACGCGACTGTAGTACGAGTAGAACAAAGCACCTTTGTCGGATGAATTTATGCGAAATGTTATTTTTTCATGTTCCCGAGTGTGACATTTCCTTTTTGAAGAAAATGTCGCACTTACGTGACTTATCCTTACTGTGAGCCATTCTGCCTTGCTGGCGGCACTCTCGTAGCACTGTGCTACGCCGTAGGAGGGTCTACGAGGAAACGTAGCAAGGCTACGACGCATACATCGCATGATTTATCTGGAAATGTTGCGGCTCACTAAACATAACGCGACCTCCCGGGGCCGAGAGCATTGTCTCACAAAACTATTGTATGTCTATTGCTCGACAAGGAGCTATAATTCCACAGCGGTAAAGGTTCAAAGCCACGTTGTAATTGTATTGACAGGCTTCGGTGGTTCATCCGCCGGCGAGATATCTGCTATTGTATGGAGAATAGTTAAATTGAAATGTAAAGAATGAAAGTGTTCGCAAGGTTTCTGTCGTCAGCCGCATGTGACAATACCGGCTCGTTAACGAGGAAGCCTTGTAACATTTAGTTCTATACAAAAAGTTGGTCCACGTGCAAAATGTAAAGACGAACAATTTGCTTAACGTTGTAAATAAAACTTACTTAAAGCCACCATTATAATGTTGCGTTGATTGCCGGTCACCTTGTGTGTGAGAGGAGAAAGGATCTAAGAAAATATACGTTATAGTTCCACGTGTAATGTAGTGTGTTTGACGCCGCGAGCAGAGCGCAGTACACGCAGCGTGCAGGTCGCGGCGTCTCCCAAAGCCTCCGTAAAGAGAGATTCAGTGCAAAGTGCACCAGTTTGTCACGTGTCCCCCCCCCCCCCCGCCTACTCTCTCCCCTCTCCCCACTACCGCACTAGCTCTGAGGATTTCACACGGGACGATAAGTGTCGCGCCTCCGGAATATTGAAATGGCAATCTATAAAAACTTGTCATATGTACGTGTTACACTTTGTATAGCATTGTTATGCGACTTATTAATACGAGTATAATTGTGTAGTGGTGTCGATAACATCTCTTAGGGTTAGTTTATTTTCATATGAATCAAGTAGTCGTGCTGTGGGGTCGAGTTTAAGATAACATAAAAAAGTCGTTTATTTCCAACCCTGTGTAGTTCAACATGTTTTATTGTAGCTACTACTAAGAGCTGAGTTCACCAAACTTTCGAAAGCTAGATTATCAGTTTGACTTTCAACCAAAAATTTTGTGTTCACTACAGCGTGATTATTGTTATTAAAATAAATAAATAATAAAAAAAAATGTATTTCGGATAACAAGACTCAATCAAATGTTTACAAGAATATGAATTTGAAAAATTTTAAATACACTAAAAACAACTGACATAGTATCAGCGTAGCGCGACTAAAATCATAATGGTAGCCTTATTACGATGTATACTATACGTATATTCTAATATATCTTTAGGCTTTACCAATATTATAAAGAGGAAGAGTTTGATTATTTTTAAACGCGAGTAGACTCCGAAACTATTGGACCGATTAGAACAATTCTTTGACCGCTGGGAAGCTGCATTCTCCGAGTAACATAGGCTATATTTTGTTTCTCTTTGCTACTCAGACTATTTTAGAGCCCGAACGAAGCCGGGACGGGCTGCTAGTATTAAAATATATTAATAAAACTTACTTCGTAAAGTTTAATATAATGTCGGTACTCTAAAACATGATGTTATATACCGGAAGGCTTAAGTCCGCAGCGGCGTTAGTGTAACGGCGCTATAACGGCGGTGGCGCTACTGCCGGTGCTGGTAATGTTATACATTTATATTTATTATATTGTCAACACGTAGCGACACACTCGCTGCGGCATGTGAGCGACCTGCCGACTTGCAGCACTAGTCACTACACCATTACAGCGTTACTTATACATGTATATTGTTATTCTTTTATATTTTATTGACTGTGTTTAATATGGACTACGTCTGATATAAAAATAATGTGAGATTTAATTTGATTACGTGTCAAACAATGGCATGTGTTCTATTACAGTTTTTTTCAAATTCCGCGCAATTTATTTCAATCCAGGTGAGATTGGTGCGTGGGAATAAATGTAGAGTATAACGTTGTGCATCGGCACTGAGCTATAATGATTGATATATAGCTGTAACTATGGCTGTTGCGGTTCGGCGCGGTGCGGAGCGGTGCGGTCCGGCGCGGCCGTAACGGCTCATTTGCAAAATAGATTATCAGGTATTGGCCATTCAATGAATATAGCAGGCTCTATGCTGACCGCACGCGCCGCGCCGAGCGCGGGGCTCCGTGCTATTATCCGATACTATACTGTGTCGCGTAATCGCTTAATTCAATAGTAAGCTGCTTACATAATGAAGGGATTCAAAACCTCCATGCAGTTTACTGTTTATAACCTCAATATACTTATTTAAACTACATATATATTTGTAGACATTTATGACATTCATACAGAATTATCTATCTCGCACGACACGAGATATTATTCTATATAGTAATGAACAGGAGTCGGAGAGCTTCACTAATTAAATGCTTGTTTGCTCGAGCAAGTTGTTTTAAACAATGAGTTAGTCTGCCCTCACACGGTATCACTTGTCAATGAACAACAAAGCGAGCTATGCGCTGCAAGCTGCCACCTCGGCTGGAACCCTCCACTATCTACCAGATAAAAAGAAATGTTCGTTCGAGCTAAGTGGCCAAGCTCTGTTGTCGAGAGTTTTCAAGTCGCCCAAGGGCCACTGACTTGGCGTAACGATTGCTTGTACTAAAACTAACAGCCAGGATCTACAATGTAACATATCACTGTGGTGTCTCATGCTGTCATGTGTTTTATTTATTAAATTTAAATAAAACGGTACACAAACCGATTACATTAATTAAATATTATCACCCTTATATAATTACCCCTAAATTTATAAAAATAGTTAACCATAATTGTGAGTGTAGCGAGTAGGCGAGGGCGGAGGGCGCTCCTCTGCCAGACCTATTGCTATTGCTAAAACGAATCTCTGACACTGTTCGCGAGCTTACCTGAATCCCCTCTCGTGCGACGCGTTTATTAAATAAACACCCATTTGCAGGCAATTAAAATATTTGCGTAATGAACGCGCGCTTAACGCATACATCATTCAGCTGACATCCTTCCACGGTCTCACGTCAAAAAGAGGTCCACCGAGTGCACGGGAATCTAAACCTTGTGTTAGACTATTTAGGGGTGAGAATGTGGCGCGCTCGTTATAATTGGATCATGAATCCTATTTAATACTGGCGTCGGGCGGGTTACCTGTGGCCGCTTGTTTAGTGGCATTAGCATAAACATTATGTGAGCGGCTCGCTCGGGCAGAGCACGCGCCTCGCACCACAGGTATCACGTTACCGCGGAGCGACATGACCGGCATGCTTTGTTTGAGAAGGCAGCACGGAAGGAGAGCGCGGAGTTTCATCTTGTATATTATATTGGCGAGTAGCGAGCTCCAGGTCAAGTGGGGGCTGCTGCCAGCTGCCGCGGGGCGCGGGGGCGGGGGCAGCCAGGGCCGGCTCAGGTCACGGGGGCAAACACTCCTATATTTAAAATACAAACCAATTATTTGCAAGAATGATGGACATACTTACCTTATAAATGTTATGGTACTCGTATTAAAACAAATGATTGTTTGGCCAACACATCCGCGACTCGGATATATCTATATTTATTTACCTATTAATAAGTGAATCGTAGTGGAAACAGTAAATATACAGCGACGAGCAAGAGTCCGGCACCCGGCGGCCGGGCCGGGCCGGCGCCGGGGCATTTTGTAGTTAGTTAAAATTTCTAAACACAAGTAGCGCTGTGTAGCGGCAGGCGAGCTCCCCGGGGGCGGAGCGCCGGACACTTTAAAAGCAACGTCTGCCACCGAGACTGCGTAACGGGCGAGTTGAATACCAAAAGCTGGCAGGTACTGCACATGAATAAGTTAAGATCCCCATTACAGTGTTCCTTATCGCGTGTCAACAGAGCGGCTATCTGCTCGCTATCCGAGATATGCTGCCGGCCCGGCCCGGCCCGGGTCTCGCCGGCATGCGGCCTCGTAAACTTACATTAACACCGTGTGGATCATATATTGTATGTTTTGCCGATGTAGCGCGCCCTGCTCAAGTTTACAATATACTGCTACTAGCAGCCAGACCCGGCTTCACACGGGCTATACAATAATCTAAATTGTAAAGAGAAACAAACAAAAAGCCTATGTTTTTCGGGGATAATGTAGCTTCACAACGGTGAAAGAATTTTTCAAAACGGTCCAGTAGTTTCGGAGCCTATTCGCGTCAAACAAACTTACAAACAATCAAACTTTTCCTCTTTATAATATCGGTATAGATGTAGCCAGTGAACAATACAATATATAATATATTTTAAGTTTGTCACTTACGCGTTGGACTGCATCCAGTCCTCGAGCTGCCAGAAGTGGGATTTGCCTGATTCCTAGCGGGGGACTCGGCCACCGTACGGACCGAGCCACCGGTCACCGGAATCTGGTTGGAGCTAAGTATCGGAGGTTTGCATAGCGCTATGTAAGAATAACCTAGTGGCCTAACCTACATCTAGGTGCTACTGTCGTTCGAGTAACATGTTAAATTGTAGGTTCCGGCTTTTTTAGTACAAACAGTGGACCATGTCATAGACGGCTTGATAATTCTCGATGTGAGAGCTTGCCCACTTAGCTCGTACAAAAAGAAAGATGGACAAAAAGCTAACTTTTTTTTTTTTTTTATGTTAGATAGGCAAGCGCTTGATCGAAACTCACCTGATGTTAAGTGATGTTGCGATCTAGGGTGGAGCGCGCTTGCCTAGAAGAAACCGATTCACTCTCGCCTTGAAGACAGTGAGGTTATAGTTCAGAGGGAACAGGGATTCCGGCAATGAGTTCCACAGTTTAATGGTCCGCACAATATATGAGGAAGCGAAACGCTTCGTGCGGATTTTTGGAACTTCAACTGTATAGCGGTGTCTCCTAGCCGTCTCCCTGCTCGTCCGATAGTGGAAAGGGGCCGGAGGAATTAGCTGATGCAATTCAGACGCGCACTCTCCGAAATGCAACCGATAGAAAACCGACAGACTCGCAACATTGCGGCGATGCTCCAAACTTTGAAGCCTCGCATTGCACATGGACTCATTACCTATGAGCTTCTTGGCCCGGTTCTCAATCGACTCCAACGCCTGAAGCTGATACTTAGCAGATCCATCCCAAAGGTGCGAACAATACTCCATACACGACCGAACTTGAGCCTGATACAGAGTCAGCAGCTGTTCCGGTGTGAAGTACCGTCGCACCTTTGAGAGCACGCCCAGCTTTTTGGCCGCTAATTGAGCTTTCGACTCAATATACGAACCAAAGTTGAGGGTTGGAGTCAAGGTTACTTCAAGAAGCTCCAGGTGGTCGGCTAACGGTACGGCAACATTTCGGAAAGTGGGGGTCAGATCAAAAGGCCTCTTTTTAGCGGAGAAAAGACACGCTTGTGTTTTTGATGCATTAAAACTAACCAGATTGGCATCGCCCCAATCGGAGACAGCCTTGAGGGCTAGGTTAATGCGATCAATCATGGCCTCTCTATGCGCCTGGATTTCGGCCGCGCTGGCTCTAGCGGTGGACATGTAACTCTCTACAACAGTGCTGTCGTCTGCGTACCCAAAGATTCCGGGCATCAGCAGATCATTTATATGCAGCAAAAATAAAGTTGCAGAGAGTACTGACCCCTGGGGGACACCGGCGTTGATTGCCATTAGATCTGACGAGCAGCCATCAATGACCACTCGAATAGATCTGCCCCTCAGGAAATCTGATATCCACACACAGAAACCAGCGGGCAGGCCATACGAAGAAAGCTTGCTAATAAGGCCGTCGTGCCATACCCTGTCGAAGGCTTTGGAAATATCGAGGGAAACCGCCAGGGCTTCCCCGTATTTCTCTATAGCCTCACTCCAGATGTGGGTGGCGTACACTAGAAGATCCCCAGTAGACCGATTCCGGCGGAAGCCATATTGTCGGTCGCTGAGGAGGTCATTAGACTCTAGGTACGCCAGGAGCCTGCGGTTCAGGACACGCTCCATGCTCTTACAGAGTATGGAGGTGACCGAAATGGGCCTGTAGTTGGCAGGGTCGGCACGACTACCTTTTTTAGGCACAGGCTGCACGTTAGCCAGCTTCCACGATTTTGGCACTTGACGAGACTTAAGAGAGAGCCGAAACAAGCGCGTCAAAACAGAAGACAGTTCAGGCGCACAAGTCCTCAGAACAATAGCTGGGATACCATCCGGACCACTAGCCTTATTCACGTCAAGACTGCGTAGCGTTTTCCGTACCTCCGACTGGCGTATTTGTATGTCAGGCATCGAGGTCGACCTACCAGGCGATGGAGGAGGTAACGAATTACCAGCGTCGAGACGTGAACTTTCTGCAAAAAGAGAGGCAAACAAGTCGGCCTTCTCTTTTGCAGCGTGGGCCAGTGTCCCATCAGGTTTCAGCATTGGAGGCAGTGAGGGGCGACAGAAGTTCGCTTCAACCGACTTGGCCAGAGACCAGAACGCTTTGCTACCTGCGGGGTACGAAGCTAGTCTGTTCCCTATGCGGCTTATGTGGTCAAAACGAGCCCTCTGCAAGACTTTCTTGCAGGACTTAGCAGCCTTATTGAAGGCATTTTTCTTCTGACGTATGTCCCTTGCTTTGCGGTGTCGAGCATCAACCCAGGCAAGGTAAGCTTCATGCTTCTGCGCCTCAGCGCGTCTGCATTGGGAACCAAACCATGGGCGAGCTTTACCGGACAGAGGTAAATCCGAGTATGGAATAAAGTACTCCATACCTATTCTGATTACATCTGTAACGGCATCCGCGCAAGTGGAGGGATCGTTTGAAGAAAAACACACTGGCTGCCAAGGATAAGACGCAAAAAAACACCGCATCTCATCCCAATCTGCTAACTTGTATCGCCACATCCGCCGAGTGCCCTCGAGATTAAGGTCGGCTGGGGAGTAGACTGACACAGATTTCACCAGACAGTGATCGGAGCTACCCAGCGGCGACGAAACCGACACTGAGTAGCGGTCTGGATCAGTTGTTAGCAGAAGGTCCAGGCAATAAGCCGTGTGCGTGTCAACGTCAGGTACCCTGGTATCCCCTTGGACCAGCTGAGTGAGATTTAACGCTAAAGCAAGCTTACGCGTCTCTCTCCCAGCATGGTCAGTGTCGAGGTATGGGAAAAGCCAATCATGATGATGGCCATTAAAATCCCCCAAGAACACTAATTGGGCTGACGGGTATTTCAGTTGAGCCGCATCCGCCGCCTCACTGAGATATTCAATGAGCCTGGTTGTCTCCTGATCTCCGCTATGCGAACGGTAGACACAAGCGTAGAGAATCCTCTCTATGCCTGTATCCACTAGCGCCCAAAGAACCGAAAACCTCCCATCTTCAAGGTTTCGGAGACGCCGAATACAGATGTCATCCCGCGCGTACAGGCATACACCCGCCCGAGCCTTAAAATTGTGCTCGAGGGTATAGCCTGGGTATGACAGGTACGCTGAATCGGACGGACATCTGATTTGCGTCTCCGTCAAAAATAGGAGAGAGGGTTTCTCGGTCTCCAGATGGTGGTGGACCGCCGTGAGGTTTGAGTGCATCCCTCGGATATTAGTTAGATGCACTTTTAGAGAAAGGGCGTGCAACCGCTGTTTAACCTTGTTTCTCTTGCAATTTCTGTCCATTTTTTCGAAAGTGATTGTACGGTGGAAGAGGTGACAGTAGAGTGAGGTCTCTCATAGCGAAACCAAAAGAAAACGCATTACACAATAACCATACCAAGGGGAACTAGCCTGGAGACTGCGGGGACGCCCGAGCCCCCCCGAAGATGTCCATCGGGCCCTTTCGTCCGGTCGCCAACCGGCACGATGGCGCCATCTTCAGGATTTTTCGCGAGTTGGCGGGACAGCCTTTCGCAAGTGGCTAACTTGCTACTTGGGTCCCCTACTAACTGCCTCGGATCCCGCTACCCTCCAGAGCCAGTTACCCGATACAGTCATTGCGAATAGGTCTATAAAACGGTATAATGCGTCTGAGAAACAACTACTCCGACTCACCTCTTCAGTATGGTGTCACCGGGCAACGCGCCGGAACACGGCCAGGCCGCTTGGCGGCGCGACTTAGTCCGGTGGGTGGTTACTAACCGCGGCCGAAGCCTACCACCAGTAAGTTGCTACCTAATTGGCACCACCCAGAGACCACGTGTGGGGTTTCAATGTTAGGGTATACTCCCACGGACGGGGGTAGCGTAGCCTCCAAAACAACTTTAACTCGGCTAGTATAGGAAATAATAGGGGAGTCAGTCAACACAGTTTCGGAATAACATGGAGCTGGTGATTGTATTCTCCTCCGTTAATTGTGGAGCGAGCACCGAGCGCCGGATGGCGAGGATTTGCATATCGAGCGCGTCGCGTGTACATACAGTGTGCTACTCTACAAACATTTACAAATACCAGTTTGTATGTGTGTAAGTCTGTATGATTGTTACTCCGTCTTTGTGTACCGTGCGTGACGTCACAGCCAGCTTCAACGGAAGACCAGCGTCTGTTGCTCTCCAGCAACTAGCATCATGCGGAGTTGAGGATGTGTTGTGACTTAAAGTTTGTTAACTATATTTTTGTGTACTACTTTAAATATTATATTTTGTCATATGTTGCTTAATTTGACACAATAAATAATTTTCTATCTTTCTGTTACTTCTTCGCGCTCAAACCACTGAAGCATTTGTAAGATTTTTCATGAACATAGTAAAGCGCAGGACTAACATATAGACTACTTTTTATTATCGCAGGTAAGACCGCGGGGCGCGGCTAGCACACCGCTCGCCCGCCAACTGTTTTGCATTTCCGATAAACCTGAACACATAATGTGCATCTCATTCATCGACTCGTTTAATGAATAATGTGTATGGCGCTCACTTCGCGACGGAGATTATGGAATCCGACATAACACGTTACAACCAGACCGCTGCGGATATCTACATGATTCATGATGGTGAAATGAAAAGTAATGCACATTAAACTATTACAATCAGATTCATACGTTGTATTATTTCTCTGTAAACCTAATGTGTAACGAATTAGTACAAATAAATAGTGATTATATAGAATTGTATAATGCGAACACAGAGAAGAAGAGTATTCTGTATGAGGTAATGAAGAGTTGCGGCTTATTTCGTAAAGCCCTTGTGTTGTGTGGTATCAATTCTGAGATAAGAAACGACGCTGCGCGAGTGTTCTGTGCGGACATACAGTTTGGTATACTCTTGCCGATATCGTGCTCAATGGCGCGGTGCCAATAAATTTAAACTATATTTTCACAGTAAATAAGTACGTAAGGTACAAGTAAATCCTTGCACGGTAAAAGGTAAGCCAAGAGTTGTTGTTGGCGGCGTGAGTGTCGCGCTCGTGGTTAAACTACAATAAAGCCGAGCTGTGCGCCGCGCCGACATAACTCGCGATAAAACGCACGTAAACTCTAACTCGGCTTGTATACTTTATGAGCTGGCAGAGATGACGTACTCAGCGCCCAGCCTACACACTCACATCATATATACTATGGAGATATTCAAACTTTCACTAAATAAGCGAAGAGTTGGTAATGTGATCGCTCTACGCTTTGATGTCTACGATGCAAATCTCTCTCAGATATTCTCACAGTGAAATATTGAGATCTTGTGATCTCTATTCTATAAGTTTATTTAGATCTGGGGAATGTCAGAATACGATAATATGATATTTGAATAGACGCCAAGCGATGTAATAAGCTATCATATACAATAATCAGTAGTTGTGCTGCTCTCGGGATGGTTGTGCTCACGAGGGAGCTGGGTGCTGCCGGAACAAGCGTGTTGGTGGTTTAATGAGATCTATACAGAGTGATTACTTACTAACGCAAAATCTTTTATGAGCGGCTTTAGAGCATCTAGGAAAACTCAATTTTGTTTTACAACTTCTGAAAATCTGCGAAAATTGTTCACAATGAGGTAAACTACTCGTGAGTAGACTCCGGTGTAGATGTCTAAAGATAGAATTTAACCGATACGGAAACTATAAAAATTATTCTAGCTCTACTAATGCTTCAAGCTTTTGACGTGACAACGTCTTAAATTAGGTTGCGGCTGGGAGTCACTTATAAAAAAGTGTAACGCCCGGTAACGTTACGATGAGTCACCGAACGAGAGAGAGGCCCGCCGAATGCCTTGCGTCTCTCTCCCACTCAACTATGATCGGTCTGCCGCGCGCGCAGCACGCGGCAGACGTTGTCACGTAAAATCTTCGCCCGTAAAACCGACTTTACAGGCAACCATTTTTTTTACCTTTGTAAAGTTTAAAGAAGACCTTACAATTTTCTAAAGATATTCGTAATTACATACATTTAACATGTATACCGTATTACACAAGTGTTCAGTCGTTAGCGACGGCTTCATAGCAATCAACATCGCGTCTCATGTTACAAACGAACCTCTCACGCTCTTAACATATACGTGTGTGTGTATGTACATGCGGAGTGTATTCAGGGAGCCGGTGTATATCTAGGCTCCTTATTAAGCCGTCTTGTTTAGATAAGCTGGGAAGATCCCCGGTAAGCCGGCGGGAGCTGCCGACAAAAACTGTGTTTACTCAGCAGGGCGGAGGTTCCGGCTAATTCTGTTTACTAAGTAATACCGAGCGGGGTGTAGTATCGCCGCAGTACGCACCTTCATTACACTACAAACTGTGAACAAGGAAAGTATCTCCGGGAGCGGCGAGCTCACCCGGCGCGACACTACGCCTGGCCGAACGGGAAATCTTTGTGGGAAATGTTTAGTGACCGCGGGCCGCGCGCCCGATATACTACATCTATACCATACTCGGCTTCGACACTTACACTACTTATATTAGAGGCGAAAGTTAGTGTGTGAGTGTGTTTGCTACTTTAACACGCTAAAACGGCTGAGAGTTATTTTAAATTTGGCACAGAGATAGCTAACTTAACTAACACATACTATTATTTATTTCTGTTTCACGCAGGCTACACCGCATGCAGGCGCAGCTAGTACTTATATATCTTCAAAGAGTTTTTTTTCACGAAGAAACATGCTGCATACAAATGTAGCACAATCTGAACCTAGTGATGACATCCAACATACTGGTGAGTTGTTATTTATCTTGAAGTCGAATGTACTCGTATACTCTATGTATATGTATACTCGTATATTTATGCTGGATCTTGTAAGCTAAAATACCACCTTTTAGGTTAGGTTTATCGAAATATATATATTGTGGTAGTGTTGGCCAATGTTTTACCATAGACTAATCACACTTAATCGATTCGTCTATGGTTTTACCTAAACAAGCTAGCCAGGTATCCCGCACGTGTGACCGCAATGACTACGCATCCCTCAGCGCTTATATAGCGTCTGGTGTCAGCTAGATTGTTGACAGCCACACATACGTGTATGTATTTAAGCGTAGTCAACACCGACTAAAGGTGAAAGGCCACTAGCCAGAACCGAACGCGCCAAATATATCGAAGTAAAGGAGGCGAACGGCGGATTCGAGCGATTCGACGCGGGCGAGCGTGTGAGCTGTCATAACTTTCAAAAACTCTTTTAATTTGGCGTGCTCGGCGAGTTTACCACCGACTAATGTGTTCACCTTTAGGAACCGAGTATGAATGAATTTGCTCCCGTGAAAAAGGAAAGGCGTAGTCAGGTAACGAAGATATATACGTCGGCGCGGCTCACACACATTATAATATTCAGCTATGTTAATAGCGCCTCCGCGGGAAACGATCCGCCTCCCTTCATGTTGCCCTAATAGCGGCGGGAGGGCTTCATCTCAACGGGAAATTGATGTGTTTAGAAGCTAAACGATACTGCCCGATAAAAACAAATATAATGGGGCTAGGAGATAGGTATGTATAGTTGGCACTTCTTATCGTTACTTGTATTCCTTTCCTAACTCAGTGCGGCTGAGCGTTGTCCGCGCGGTGTCTCCCGCGTTACTTCGAGGCAATGATATTATAATAGCTCAATGCTCCGAGGTTACAAGGAGCCATCATATGAGTAGTGGAGCCGCCTGCAGGATACTGGTGGCGTGGGTGCCGAACACTGTCTCCGACATGAGAGTATGAATATACTCGTCTGTACAGTTACTACTCATCTGTTAGCAAAACATCAACAACTTTACATTTCCGTACCTGTATGTACGACATGAGTTCTCCATTCTAGTTCATTCCGAGACTTTTCTTTGTTCACGTATAGGACTTTATGTATTATTTTTATTTATTTTACAGTGGAACAGCTAAGCTGTCGAGCAGGGCGCCTGACTAGTTATAAAGTAACGAGTGAGCGACAACTAGTCTAGCTGAAGGTGGATACAGTCCAGTATGGACGTAGTGTCTCAAAGAGCGCTGTGCAGCGCGGTGCAGGGTTCATCACGTCGTGACACCTGTCCTCTCCCTTCCACACTTACCTTACTCACCTACTTATGGTAATGCGAGCTCGCACCTCGCGACATACTGTACTAGCGGCTGTAGCGCGGATAACTGACGGGATTTTCATTTCAAATGGCATTATAACATTGTAGGTCTCGGTCAGTACGAGCACTCATTAACCCGAGTCAAAAGCTCTAGGATGGTTGTAAACTCTTCACACGTTTATGCGAAAAATAATCTCAGCCGGAGTATGTCGGGGCGCGGGAACACAGCGCGCTGATCTACTAGTTAGGTAGTACTTAACGTTAACTTTGTAACATTGTGAGGTGGAAGGGCAGCCCCGAGCCCCCCGCCCGCAAGAGGGGGAGGGAGGGGGTAACAAACAATGAGTATGACGGCTGAGTGGAGCGGGAATTAGGTCAAATTATTTTTTACACAAAGGAATGCTTCATTGTAGCTCCAATCAATGCGGCGCGTGACTTCCGGCGCCTGCTCGACCGATACACAGTTATATAAAATGTTAAGAAATTTTAGCAATACTTTGAGTACCATATTTATCGGTGTTGTGGTATATTTTTCTTATAGATGTCACTCAGATTGGTTGGCTTTATAATGATGTCAGTGTTTGTAGTCAGCTCCCAACATTGTTGACAATATCTACGTATGAGATATTCTACCAGAATATATACTTTTTTGATCGAAGGAAATATTTATGAAATTTATATTCAAATCAAAACTGAAACAGATTTATTTCATATCGTTAAGATTTTTTTTCATATTGAAAAAACTGATTAGTACAGCTGAAATTGGTATTTTTAGTGTTGATCTTTATAACCTTTTTTTCAACAGCTTTAATAATTATGATTTGTAACGATTAAACTGGTAATTCAAGATTTTGGTTTTAAATAACAGCACAACAATAATCACATCAGATCACGTCAAGCCGAGCTACACGAAAACTGTTTATAAATAAACATAAATATAGTTCGACTAAAACCCTAGAACATGTCGTCTGAATTAAATGTGATCGTCAGGATCTGTTAAAGTCATACCAGCTAAGACTACAAGTTAGCAGATGATATCGAAGGCTTTGCTTATCAAACTCATGGATACATTTGTAGGTGCGAGGGTCACGGAGTACTGGACGCGGAACCTTCCCGCCCCCGCTACCCTCCCTCTCCCCGCGCTAGCCTTCTCTACGCCATGTGTACATGTACGGAGCTACAGTATACTGGGCACGCGGGGACATTTTACATTACTTATTATACAATCATAGTTTTGATAAGCAGAATAAAATGTTATTATGACACTGTATGAATGAAATAAATAACTTGAGCTTAAATTACAGTTAGTACATGTATGGAAGTCTCTGTATATTCAGGCTCTATGTAGAGTGTAGTGACGCCGGCGAGCCTCGAATCTGCTATGTAAAAAACTATTATAAAAAATAGATACGACATGTTATCTTTTAAAATAGCTCATATCAATCCATATAATAAGATAGTACAAGTCGAGTGTGTGTACGAGTACATTAAATATTTTTTATACACCACTTGGCCCTATCACGGGCCTTGAACGATACATCCGTAGCAATGTTAAAATCTTTTTCTTAACAGTGCTCATATTCTTAAAAAAATATTGCATAGAAATGTTTTTTTTGGAGGTGTTTTGTGTATATAGTAAAGTGAAACTTACCCATATGAAAATAATAAGTTGATGATTTTAGCTCAGACTAATAACCAATTCCTAGAATATGGGCTTTGATATCAATATGAATAATTGATGAAATGCCTAAATGTCTATTTATGTAAAGCAGGTATATGCGGGAATATGAATTAGCGAGCTCCACACACACGCAGCCGACTAGTTCCCGGCGCGGACTGTACTCGGCTAGTGTAGGAGCGGGCTCCGGCTCCATATTGAAACACCTTAATAAGCTGTCTGGCGAGATGAAGTCTGCTGGAACATTAATAACACTAAATAAACGTCTATTTTGCTATTTCGCCCTTTTCTAAAAAATCCCCGGCGTTAGGATTTTTGCGATCGTTAATCAAAACATCGACTCGTTCGCGAAAAATCGAGTTCCATTCCGGAACGACGGCGAGAATGTTTGAAAGAACACGCGAATTCTTTGACGTTCGGTCGCTTGTTAAAAGCAATAATAATTTACCGGCGAGTGACGCTAACGAGCGGAGGCAGGCGGGGTTTACGAGGCTAGCGGCACCACGACACGTCATACAGAGCCACTCAGCGGGGCATGGCCGCCAGCCTGCCTCGCGCCGCAACTCACTGCCACTACTACCGGTTTCTCTCATGTTGTGTACTATCTGGATCATTCTCATACCGCCGTGTACGCTCACACGGAGCCTGCAGCCGCGGCGGCCGCGCTCAGATAATCCTTCCGACATACATTGAGGGGCCGACGTGTTAACATCTACAAAACATATGAGTGAATATCTTCTTCTTGCGCTTAAACTGCTAAGTTGTTAGGTTGAATTGTTAAATACAAATATTATACTTACAATGAGAATTAGTACACAATTATAAAAGTAATTTAGTTATATTAGTTTATATTGTAAATTGTAAATTACTCTTGTATAACTAAAATTCTATTAAATTTTATTTATTTATTTATTTATTTATTTATTTATTTATTTATTCATATATTTAAATATAAACATAAACCTACAGCATTCCAGCCAAACCGCCTATGTTTATTATATTATTAACTTAAGAACTAGTAAATGCACTTATTATAATTAACAAAACAGTAAAGAAAAAAAAAATATTAAATAAAAAAAACAAGACAATAATAAATATATATATATATATATATATATTATATAAATCCCATTCATCCCTCGTTCACTCATTCATCACCTTTCAACCACGTACAGACTGTTATTTTTTCTACATACTTTAGGGTAATTCTTTCTATCTTCTTCCAGTCGTCAGCAAAGAGGTCTATTTCAGGATATTGCACGGACAGTTTATTAAGATGTTGGTGGGCACGGTAGATAGGCGAGTGGTGGCGCGCCACAGTCCGAGCCGGCTCCGGCGCGAACAGCGGTATGCTCCCACACCGAAACCGGGCGCGGTGCTCCGGCACGCTCAGCCGCGTCACCTCACCTACCAGATATGGACTATCGATACTACCTCGTAATAGCCGCATAGCTGTCAGCACCTGTTCGTTCAGTCGCCTCGTCTCTAGGGAGTTGAAACTTAGCGTGCCTTGTAGATACCGTGTGGGGTACATGAAAGGGTAGTATCCGTGTATTTTATGATACAGAAAGCGAAGAAACCTTTTTTGCACTCTTTCGAGAATCATGGTATACGTAGATTCATATGGGTTCCAAACACAAGCGCTAGCATCCAGCTTAGATCTAATTAAGGCTGTGTATAAGAGTTTCATAGCGTTAGTGTTCGAAAACTCTCTGCAGTTGCGGGTAACAAATCCAAGTTTACGAAAACAGTCAGCTGCAAGTGCTAGTATATGATCGTGGAAAGTAAGTTTTGCATCAAAAATAACTCCAAGGTCTTTAACTGATTGCTGGCGACAAATTGGAGCACAATTTATATGGTAATTCGCGATGAAAGGGCTATTTGATCGTGTAAAACTCATTATTTGGCATTTAGAGAAGTTTAGATTTAGCTTATTTTCACTACACCATCCTAATACATTATTTATATCATGTTGTAGGTCTTCGGAATCTTGTTGTGATTTAATTTCCTTAAAAAGTTTCAGGTCATCTGCATAAAGTAGGCAATTAGTTCGAGAAAGGCATTGGGGTAAATCATTTATCATTATGGAGAACAGTAGTGGACCTAACGATGATCCCTGACTTACTCCTGATCGTGTGTGATATGAAGCTGATTCATAACATCCTAACCGGACTATTTGTGACCTGTCACGTAAAAAATTGGCAAACAATTTTAAAAGGTTTGGTGCACACCCTATTGAAGCTAACTTTGTGATAAGTATATCGTTATCAACTTGGTCGAATGCTTTCCTAAAATCGAGGTACACTACATCTACTTGCGTTCGTTCGTCTAGCTTCTTTGACATAAAATCTACTAATGTAAGCAAGTTTGTGTTCACAGAGCGACGTTTTCTAAATGCATGTTGTGCATCCGTCAAATATGGCTCAAACTTTTTGTACATCAGTTCGTGGAGTGCACTCTCAAAAATCTTAGCAAAGCTTGATAAAACAGCGATTGGCCTATAGTTCATTGCATTTCGTTTATCGCCTGATTTAGGAATGGGTGTTACCTTAGATTTTTTCCAAAGGTCTGGATAAGTACCAGTTGCAATAACCAAATTAAAAATATGCACTAACGGTGGTGTAAATTCTTCAGGAAATGCTTTCACTATGTATGGTGGAACATTATCAGGGCCGGACGAAGTCTTTGGTTTGAGTTTTTTTATTAATGAATCTATTAGATGACTAGAAAATTCTGTAATATTAATATGCATGTGGTTCCTATCAGATGGTAAATTCTTAGATGGGTCTAGAGTTGGCACCTGGGGCAGAAAGACACTCCCAAAGTAGTTTGCGAAAGCAGTAGCTGCCGCTTGGCCTTTGTGTTCTACACCCTCGTAAATGATAGTCGGATCAAAACCTCCTTTTGTCTTTAAACTTTTTACGTGGTTCCAGAAAGCACGCGGATTGACTGCTAACTTGTTTTCAATGTCTGAAATGTATATGTTGTATTCAATAGCTATACTTCGTTTGATACTAGCACGTAAAGCACTATAAAAGCTGTATACATGTAAATCACCACTAATCTTAAAAACTTTGTGTAAATTGGCTTTTAATTTGAGATCAACTATTGTTTGTCTGGAAAACCAAGTGGGATACCTTCTACTATTTCGTGGATGACGCTGTTTTTTTGGAACACATTTGTTAAAACATTCATAAAGAAGTGAATATAGAGTATCTGTTGCTTTATTAGGGTCAGATTCCTGTAATACTTTATTCCAGTCAGTGTTAGTAATATGGTGATATAATAAAAGAAAATTTGACTTATTGAAATTCCAATCATAGTTCTTGTTGATATTACTAGGTTCTAGTAGAGTCTCTTTTTCATTACTTCTCAGATTTATGGAAATGTCTAAGGGTGGATGATACTTATCTGTCCGCTCAACAAGTCCTTCCTCCGCTGCACTTACACTCACATCTGTCACACTTTGGCTTACTAAGACAACATCTAGCTTACTGCCGCATTCATTAAAAATTTCATTATGATCTTCTATATCACAAAAATTGTAGAAATAGCAGATATAATTATTAATACATAAGTTTGCACTCTTTAGGTTCAAGTCACCAAATATTAACATTTTGCTATTTTTAAGAATAGAAGATACATTTTTTTCTGTCTTACAGAACCATGACATATACTCATCATCACGAGCGCTTGGACTAATATACACAACACATACATAATATACAAAACCACGTATAGTTATTGAGGCCCATAAGTCCTCCCCATCTTCAGTTTCTAGGTCTCGTCGACGACATAATTTTAAGCCGGGTCTTGCAGCCAGTAGGACTCCACCACCAGCCGATACTCGGTCCCGTCGCAGAAGGTCCCAACTGTGCGGCGCTACTTCTTGGTCGTTAATGGCGTCATCCAAGTTTGTCTCAGTTATTGCAATCAGATCTGCATCAGTTATTGTAGTACAATTTCGCCAAAATTTTAGTTTTGTACGTAGACCTCTAACGTTTTGATAAATTACATTTAACTGATACTTATTGTTTAGACTCTGAGTTTGTCTTTGAATAGCCTCCCCTCTCTGAGGAATGTCGCCGGGGAGCGTAGGGATGGCTGCTTTGTATGCCACGCCCAGCGGCTCTTGGAAACCACTCCCTCACTTCAGTTCTTGATGGCCATGATTCAGGTGACATGAATAGCTCAAACATACTCTCAGGGACAGTTAGCACAAAGGATGAGTAAAAATTGTGTCTCAATCTCAACTTAACTATATCAATATTAGTGCCACTATATAGTTTTTTGATATAAGTACTGATTGCTTCTGTAGTCGTTTCTGGTTTGAAAAAACAGGCATGAATTTTTCTAGTTCTTTCAATAGCTGACAACTGTGCTTGTGGCCCATTTCCTACGACAACCCGTTGTGTCTTCATTTTACGTCTTTGAACTATGGTCCATCCTTCCCTACTATCTTCACGTTGGTTCTGATCGGCTACTATTTCCCTCTCTTCTGGCTGGGCAGTTGTATTAGTCTGGCGGTTATTTACAACTAATTCTTGTTTTCTAGATTTGCTATCTGAGTTTATGCTCTTATTTGTATTTGTTTTGGTATTAGTATTTTCCTGATTTTTGAATAAGGTTCTTCCAATGAGAAGGTTATTACGACAAGTGGCATGTGCTTCGCTGGAAAGATTTTCGCTCTCAGGAACATCACATCTTGGTGCAATCGCTGCACATGGCTGAGATAATAAGTGTTGAATGGATTCTAATTTTTGATTAGCAGTCAACAGTTCTTGTTCTAGTCGCAAATTAACTCTTTCAATTTCTTTGCAGTGTTTGTAGTTCGACTCTACTGTCACTTTCAACAATTGATGATCATCAGAAGAGCTCTCTGCAGTAACCATCAAAGACTCAACTTCATTCTTTAATAAGGAATAATTGCTTGCTAGAATTGTGATACCCGTTTGAATATCGTTGAGAAATTTATTGGTATCTTCTATTTTAACTTCTTGTGATCGGAACTGCTCTGCGACAAATGATCTCAATGAATCGAGTTTATTGCATACTTCTTCGTTAGAACATTGAATCGTGGAACTGTTGTCACTAACAGTCATCGTTTCTATAGGATCCGGAGTTGCAGGTACAGCTTGCTTTGACAGCTTCGAAATATTTTGGGATACTAAGCGAGTCTTTGGAGGAGAATACTTTGGTATTGTATATTTCAGTGAAACATAAGATTTAGATTTAGATGGGGCACCAGATCCCGATGGAGTAGTAGTTTTTGGAGCTGCACCAAAAACTGGGATTCTAGTATTCCCTTGCACTTCCAGACATGTCACACATTTCCAGTTCTGTTTCTTAGCTTGTTGCATGAGATCATATCTTTTTATGCTTACTTGCCCACACTCTAAATCAAACACTTTCTCACAACTAACGCAGGTCAGATATTGACGCGTTTTGATAATATTATTGCAAGTATTACATACAGTTGCCATTGTTAGTAAGTACACTTTATATTATGAAGATAAAAATTTATATATATAAAATTGTCCCCCGGTTACACTCAGCCCCGGTCTCCCCGTAGTAGTTTATGTAAAATATTCTTAAAAGTATCGTTTTGGTTATTAGTTTTGTTAGTTATTTAAGTAATAAATCACTGCACACAAAAGGTTTTTGCATTCCATTGAACATTTTCATCAAAAACACAAATCCATTAGAAGTTCAGACTTATTTCAAAACTATTTGTAAGGTACGGGTTTTCAAAACAACAATTCACTGTTTATTTAAGTTTAGAATGTCAAACACACCAAATGTTTATTTCTTTTTATTGTTTTTATGCACTGAATTTCAAATAGGTTTAGTGTCACCATTTCAAAACATTAACATTGTAACGGTCATTTAAGAAAATCATTAATATCTTATCGAATTTAGAATATTTCACATCAAAAACGATACATTAGTTTTTTTATCACTGTATCACTTCACACAAAAGTACAAAACATAAAAACTCCTATAATAAACATTATTTTAGATTTAAATTACGGAGCGCGAAGTTCCGCGAGTTCGCGCGGTGTTGCCATTTTGGGCAGATTTTAGTTTTTTACATAGCAATAATAAATTAATTTTGGTGCCACTGTCTTATTTTCGTGACGTAAAAGAAAACTCAGATAATTGGATTACTCGATCAAAGATAAAGCAAATGTAATTACCAAAAGATAAAATCTCATCAGGATAGAGAAAGAAAAATATAATATGTAAGTCGGTCGGTGGGAACTTTAGCAATTAGCGCTCACAGGTATCGTAATGAGAGTAGTCGACCTACTTGTTTGGCTTCACTGCTGCCAATTAGATTTTATTCGTTAAAGTCGGGCCGCTGTTTCTATTAGTCGTAGTGTGTATGAGTTTGAAGCGAACTCAGGCCAGGCCGCTAGCAGCCGGCAAGCACTTGGCCACACATGCACCGGGGCACCAGCACACGACAAGCACAAGGCTCAGCGGATGACAGCCGGTCTCTTCACCACTTTATTTGTAAACACAAAGCCAATCAAGTAATTTGTCTATTCCCCGATCACCATCACCCGGCGCCGCCCGCTTTTTGAGCCTTATCTAACTTTGCATTTACATAATTATAAACAAATTGCTGTTTCGACCCAAATATTTGAATTAATTTGTGCACCTTCATTAAACCGTAGGCGTAATGTAGCGGAAGTTACGGCTGCCGTAATTACAGATAAACCAGCTCGCTTCCGGCGCGGGAACACCGCCCACTACTACACACCAACCGCTATCACTATTATACGTGTACTTCAAAGTTAAATAACAATAATGGATGTTTTATATCATGTAACTATACAACTATACTTCGCCCTGAAGACTTCGCAAATACCTATCCATTGCAGTTGAGCAACCAGCTCAGTTATTTTATACTTCTTTAATGTGCGGTGATGCATGTAGATACATTTAGAACGAGGAGGCTATTGACATTTGTGAGAAAAGTTTACAACTTGTTGTATTTACCTATTTTGTTCGGAAACCGAGTTCAAAACTTATTGACCCATTTTACAGAATATCATTTTTGTTATATCTACCTACACGAGAAGTAACAAAACATAGCTATCAGTGTGGACAATATAGAGTGGCTTGTATGTAGTGAGTGAGATGTAAAGGCACCGGAGCGCGCGGCGTGAGGCGGCGTGACTTGTCGCCGCGTCACGTCACCACACGTCACCACACGTCACGTCGTGACGAGGGTCCGTCCGCCGCCTCACTTACAACATGCGCGGTACCTGTACGTGGTTCGACCCCGAGCGAGCCCTGCTGCCGAGAGGACCTCTCACTTGCCTGTACTAAGACTAACAGGCGGAACCTCCAATTTGAAGTGCCATCCGTACGGCATCCAAGGATTGTCCACATCGACCATTACGTTATATGTTAGTTATACGTTAGATTAGTTATACCGACCTTTAGTTATACGTTAGATAACTTTAGTGATCACGTTAGATCGCTTCAGTTACCTAGCTACACGCACTTTATTAGGCATGCTGGTCGCGCGGCACAGGTATATCGATGTCTGTGACGGGAAGCCGGCGCCCCGGGGCCGGCGCCGGCCCGGGAGCTTACGTTACTAGCGCGCCTCCACTTGATATAGAGCTCACACCCTCACGATGCACGTTTCAATTCCTATAGATAATGGACGCGGGGTGTTGTACTACTCACGCTGCACGTATTGCTGACTTGGTATTGCTCAATGTCGTTATTGAATACAATGGAATGAGGAGCTGGTACCGCCACGTGATGTAGCAGGTGACAAGGAGATCATAAAGCAACAGTAATGTCTATAACATGATACAATACATGAAGTGATCTCGTTATTTCCTGCGTCTCGGCGCGCTCTAATCCTGTCTCTCGAATAAAATAACCACGATGTAAGTGTAAGTGTAAGTGGCAATTAGTGTTGCAATATTATAAAAAGCAATCACCACCCCCCCCCCCCCCCGAGCTCGGGGTGTACATACATTAGCATTTTAATTGTGAGTCGTGGAGCTGAGATTGAAGCGAGCTGTCAGCGTGTACACTACACGCGGGACACTACTCGCCGGATAACACTAACAATATAACGGTTTTTATTTAAGACGCTGTGGGAAAAGAAAAAAATTACATATTTTGTAAAACCACATAAAATCCCGCTTAAATGGTAGGACTACGGTTTTTTACAGTTTCATTATCTTTAATTTAGTGTTGAATTTTTTCCAAAACATGATTACGTAAAATCGCTCGATAGATTTTTATTAAATAGTTGTTTAAAATTGAATAAATTGATTACATCAAATCGTGCTTTTTTGTAAGTAATGAATTATCTGGAACTTATAATTTCATAATTGTTGATTCTATATGAATTTATTTCGGGAAAAATCTACTGCCGCGTGACACCGCCGTGCTTCTTTGGAATACGTATGGCGCGCCAGAACTCGGTACAATAGCGCCTTAATTAATTTAATTTAGAGACGTATCCGACTCAAATTGGAATAATTTAATCTAGAAGTAAGTACTTAAAGATAATTAAAATTGATGAATTTCACTACAAAGTTTATCTTGATTCAATGTTCCCTTTAGAACATTGTACATCACTTGATCCGTTCCATGGCATGACGTGGTTAAAATATTATTATTCATATATTTTTTCATAAATAATGTCTCAATAAGCTAATGATATCACTTGTTGTTCAGGTTATCACGAGTCCTCAGCCAAAATATGAAAAAGCGTCCTTATAAATATATCTTGTAGAAGGATGTGCCGACGTTAACGATGTATTGAGTGTCGGAGCTCTCGAAGCTGCTTGAATAGTGCGTGAGTGATGTGTCCGCCCTGAGAGGGTCTCGCGGGGCTCAGCGGGACCTTATCGCGGACCGCGTTCATACATCTCCATACTTTAATACCGCAGCTACTTATGTTTGATGAAGCGAGCCAAGTGTTTGCATTGACTGGCTAGTTTTGCTTTTGTATGTAGGTTTGTCTGTTTGTTGGTTCTCGCGCAGAGAACATAATTTTGAACAAATCTCGAAGAAACTTGGTATTCAGGTAAACTCAACTCAACATACATAATGTTTTAGTCGTCAGCTATTTTTGCTCGGAGGGATGATCTCATATAAAAAGTGGAATCTGTAAATCGTTTTTATTGGTCAGTTGTAATGATATTTGGTACCCACGAGAAGAACTGACCAAATCAAGGCAGCAGTTGGAGGCTCCTTGAGTGACTGTAGCCGGATGACATCCAGCAGGCAAAGATGGCGAGATGTCGTGAGGCAAATTATATCTGCCCCCTCTAGTGACCCTCCATGACGATCACGATCGCTCTGTCAAAAGCGTCACGAAAAAGAAGAATAATATTTGGCAGAGCAGTTAGAACCATATCTTCAAATGATTTTCCAAATATTTTGTAATTGTTGAGATGCGAATTGACGAAGTTTCGCTATTTACACAAACTATGTTCGCAGATATTACTGAATGTTCCAAGAAATTAATTAATCAAATACTTTCCTGGTTGTATCTTCTAAGTATGTAAAAGAAGGTTCTCGTTCGCTCCGTAAGAGATCCTTGTCGCGTGGTGTTGCGGGGCGCGGGGCGCGAGGGCGCGGGGCGCGGGGGGCGAGGCTGTGACGTAATGTCGCCGGGATCGGAGGCGCGTTGTTTTTGAGGATCTCATCTGAAAGTAATTGATTGGTTTCCGGTTCCCGCGGGAGCTCCGGCCCGGAAGTGGACGGATTTTATTCAAATATTCGCTTTGCGTTCGCATTTCACGCCGAGCGCTCGGTATATACAACGCGCTGCTGATCAAATTTTTATCACCACATTCACTGGATCGAGAGGAAATACGCAACGCGTGCTTTTTTATTATATACCGTATACAACACATATCATGCCTCCGGTACAAAGCTCGCGTGATACACCGTTCTCTCTCGACGTAGCCGGGCTACGCGGCGTAGCAGCGCTACGTTCCTGTCGTAGCACTGCTACGCTGCACCTGCTTAGCGTTTAAAGTTAATGCTAATTTACATAATTATAATGTCAGAGCGTTGCGGTTACTGCGTGCACTTACATATTATATTATTATGATCATTCTGAACTTATTATCCACAAGCGACGTACAAATAAAGATAGCTAGTATAAGGGTTTTTATGTACATATGTATACATATTTGCATAATTGTGAGCTGACACATTAAGTTGCCTCGCTACTACGAGGCTCCCGCTGGCAACCCGGAAGCGGTCTCCCTTCCGGCGCACTTTGTTTTGCTCGTTTCTTTGAATACAGTTCGTTGGAATAAACCGCACAGCTTACACTTCTACTTCCGCCGCTTTGTCTACTACTCGAGGTGTGGGGGTTGTGCTCGCGCGGACACCTCACTGGCTTTTTGTTAATGAATAGATAATGTATAGGTATCTATTGTTTTTCTTTAAGCACGTTATACGGCTAAGTATCCGCTCACCAGCGACACTCTGCATGTCTAGACCGGAATATCTGGCTAACAAGGGGGCGGTTAGGACGCAGAAGGCGAGTGAATTTCCAACTTGAGGTTTTTTAATTAACAAATAGTATGAAAGTACGCACCGTTGAAGTGTCAGGGAATAAAATATAATGTTAGTTACCGTTATCCGTTTATTAAAAATGTATTTGCTGTCACTAAAAAGCGTACTCTTCATTTAGATGTTGTGCTAAATTCAAAACAAACTGGATGTCTGTGAATGCATTACGTTTTAAATGAGCAAATATGCTGGCAATTTTTTTTTAAATATGTTAAATATATAAATTACTCTAACATTGTTCCTCCCAAATGTATATATGGAAATCAATTTCAATAGAAATTGAGTAGATAAGTAAAATAAGTTAGTAAACGTATCATGTATGTATGCTGCCGGTGTGGAGTGAGGGAGAGAGCACCGCGCGCTTCCCCAGGTTGTGATCTCTGACGAGAGGAGAGAGACGCGGCAGGCTAGCGGAGGGCTGTGTCCGGGAGTGCGGCAGCACACTCACTAACACACATGTCATGTGGTGTGAGCGCGCGCGCGCTGTGCACTGCCGGGGCAAGGTGACCAGTACTCATACTATACTGATATATATGTGTATACATATATGCAACGACTACATCAACCAACACACTGAGATGCTCTTCAATTGGGATCACAATTAATAATGCATTAGTGGTCCCTGCGGGTCGCAGCGGGTCGCAGCGGGTCGCAGCGATCGTTTAGCTAAGCTCGCCCGCTGCCCGCAACATCGTGTCCGGACGGCGGGGGGAGAGGGGGCGGGGAGGGATTAGGGGCGCCCGCTCTTTTGACATCACCAGAACGGATTTGCTTTAATGTGGCTACTACGTCATCCCGATTGGTTAGCAGAAACCCGGAAAAAAAATTACAAAGAGAATAATAGTATGTAGACGAATAGCGGTAATTATTATATTAAATATGGAAATGGACATAATAATAATGAGATTTCTGTTTCGATTTACAATTTTGTTTTTAATTTAATATATATTGTTGAGTAGTAAACAGTGTTCTCATCTTTTTCATATTTTCCGAGAAATATATGTTAGAGGAATGTTTTATTTTAATTTATTCGATTAGTAGTTCCATCCTATCGAATGGCAGCACTGTGAACGCAAGAGTTTGTTATCTGTGCTGATTGAAGGAACGATTGTGATTGTACGAATGAAGTTGTTTCCTATTTGTCAGTAGTGCGTTCACTCGCGGTTTGACTTGAATGTGCTTCGGTCTGCCACGATACAGCGCCTGCGCCACTTGTGCGCACTGACAAACAATTCAATTATAATGGCGGACGACGACGATGACCACCCTGATTATAATCTAATTGAATCCGCGACAGCAGCGGTGGGATCGATACAACGCGTCTCCAGCGTACTCTACCGACCTACGGCTACCACCTGCGAGGCATATTTCAACGATCCAACGTCTGATCCGGCACAAGAAAATTTTCGATCTAATCGAGAATCTGATTGATTCGAAATCAATCGCGAAGAACAAACCACGCACCACGGTAACGAAAATAACATGCCTCCTATGGAAAGCAACCTACCCAATCTTCCTACGGCTGTGGGGGCATCGTTTTTTCGTGGCATGTTGGAAAGTTTTCGTGTTAATGAAACCAGAAGTACGACACCGAAGGCGGTTATGAAGAAAATGAAACCTTTTGATCCTGATAATTATGAATTCACGGTATCTCAGTTGTGTGAAGAAATTGATCACGATAAAACGCAAAACGAGTGGACCGACTATGAAACGCGGAACGCCGCGCTTACGCATCTACACAGGCGTGCTCGCAAATGGACATCGAAGTCTTATCCTCTGTGTGTGGGAACTATGTGTGTAACTCTGTGTGTACGAAGCTAAGGAAAGACTCTCGCGTTAGTTTGCTGCTAGGAAGAGATTCTACAATCTGTTCCGGGATATGGTGCAGTACACGAGTGACAAGGCGGTGACTTACGTGGAGTATTCCACGAACAAACTGGTGATGATCGACCGGCTGGAATCGGGCTAGAGTGTGGCGAATAAGATAGAGGTTGTCATCTCAGGTATCGTCGATGACCAGGTACGTTTCGATTTGTTATAAGAAAAGATACGCCTACGGATTTTATGGCTTTGGACAGACACCTTGTTACTTTATATAACGTAAAAATCTTAAACTGTGCAAGCACTTTGCATTAAGTGAACAGAAAAGGCGTAGAGTAGATTCTACCGATCGTAGTAACATTTTGTGTCATAATTGTGGTAAAGTCTGACATTACATGCGTAATTGTAAATCTAAGGCCCAGGCGCATACCTCTACTAGCGAAGATGCTTCCTGGTCAGTGACTATAGAGAAAAATGTTCAATGTAGCTATTATTATAAAATAGGCCATACAGAGCAAGTCTGTTTCACCAAACCATGAGACGCTTAAAACAAACAAGCGACAAAGTCTGTTAATGGTTACAATTCGCACTAAACTAAAATTGCTCGCACTTAATTTTGTGGTTTGGTGCAAAACTAGTCAAAGGCTATTTATTCGGTGTTTTCTTCGAACTAAATTTGAATTGATTTTGGTCGTGAGATATATTGAGCCAAATTAAGTGGAGCCTACGCCGTCTAGTGCTGAGTAGCAATGTCAGATCAAGGTGTCGCCAATAGATGGCGCAAAATATTATTCTTTTTGTCTTATTTTATCTATGACCTCTCCTAACTAATTGTCGTGTTGATAAAGGGGTAACAGTTGTGTTTTTATTTTTCGATGTTTGGTTTTATGACGTGCATTTGAAATAGTGTCGTTATCCCCCGAAGAGAAACAAACGAGCGAAACGAATATTTAGGTTTCAGACTTGGCTTGAACTCACTTGTGTGTGAGATGGCGTCTATGTGTGTTTTATGTGTGTACACATAATGCGCAATTTATGCGTAGTATAATGCAAAATAGGGCTATTATTGTAACTTTGGGTGAAATATTTTGGCAACACTAATTATTTCGAACAATCCATCAAAATTCAATGGTTTTATTTTGCTTTGATAAAACTTTTGTTTGAAAAATGAAAAAAAAAGCGGAGAAATTATAAAAAGCGAGCTTTACATGTTTTGGGATACCTTCTTGAGATGTGCTTCCTACATTGGGAACTTCCGTTAACTGTTGAGCTCCTGATTTTGGAACTTGAAACAGCTTTTTGAACTTTTGCTCTTTTATCTGAAATGGATCTGGTGCGTTCCTGGTGTTTCTTAAACGGAGTCTCTTTGATGATGTCTAAAATTAAAAAAAAAAAGGATTCGGATTTTACCGCTGCATTGGGGGCTGAACCACGCATGCAGGCCCAAACTTGTTTTGTGGAGAAGAAACGGAATTTTGATTCTTCACATACCCTTCCAATGAATCGACGGCTGCTACAACAAATTATTTCATATTTCTTGATTATTTACGAAAATCGATGATAATTATAATCCATTACAAAATCATGTAAACTTCTTGAACTAATTTTAATCGCGATGTTTTGGTGACGACTAATTTGACAGTCGGATTTTGGACAGAAAACACTCTAAAATGTAGGCCGCTGAATGCGCTTTAACCGGATTGAATAAATAAAATCGATTTAGTTGACTCGACTTAAAAATTAGTTTTATCGTGTATCCACCCGAATACCAAAGCCTAGTTTGACAGGACTAAACTTATTTTAGTGAAAACTAAACTAAAATGTGTGTCGCCGAGCCACCACCAATGTGTGCTCACAATGCGAAGCCCCGCTTATTTAAATAAACTTTGACGAGTTTAAGTTACAAGCTCTTGTTGCCAGCGGCACTGATTGTTCTTTAATTTTCAAGCATGTTGCTGATGAGATTAATAGCGCAGCACTCTGAGTTTACGCGTCTTGTGGGTATCGGCTCGGCCCCCGCTTATTTTTTCGCGGCCAATACGAGTCAAAGACTTGCACATAAAAACCACCTTAGTTATAGTAGATTCTCACGTTTTGCTTTATGACGCCCTCATAGGACGTGACGTTTAAAAGTTTATGCTTTATTAAGTACCGTAAGTTTTGCTACGAGTATATCGTAGCAAAACTCTATACTGAGCTGACAGGCCGTAATGACTTTACTCGATTGCGGTCCATTATTGAAAGCTACGGAGATAAATTTGCTAAAGGAAATTCTTAATCGGTGTTCAAGACTGACGAAGTGGAAATAAAACTTAAAAGTTCTAACAAAATCTAATACGGTTTTAACCGTATAATACGGTTAGCGACAATTATCCTTTGCGGTTGATATCAGAACAGTTAGATACGCTAGGACAGCCAACTGTTTTTACTACACTAGATATGGCGTCCGGGTTTTATTTATTCCTTGTATCTGAGAAATCAGAATCGATAAAAAGAAACTGCATTTTCTACACCGGATGGTGCATATGGTTCGTAAAAATGCCATTTGGGCTTTGTGATGAGGCTGCAGCGGTTTATCTAAGGGCCAATAAGCAGGTTGAAAGGTTTATATCAGTTCTCACGAATTGTTTAACGTTCGCAGAAAACCACGAGCGTAAATCGTGTAAGTCTGTCCTGGGTGGGAACTAATTGGCTGTTAATTGTACAGTATTGCAAAGAACTGGAAATTTCCGTCATAGCAGTTAATGGGTTGTAATAAAAGCCCACCCCGTATGTTTTCACGAGTACGAGAAACTTGATCTCCTTGATGTTAGAGCGCAGGCTAAGGTCAGGATGGACGAGCGAGCTCGACATGACAAAATTCGATATGACTAGGCAAGGCAAAAATGCGTCCGTTCGTTGTCGGTGATATTGTATTGGTTGAAAAGAACCCGAGAGTAAACACTAAATCAGGCGAAAAGTTCTCGAATCCGTGTAAGATTGTCGAGGTTTGTGACAATGAAAGGTATAATGTGGGGTCTATATCCGGAGGACGTGTTCAGTATGTTCGTCACGAAAAATTACGTAGATACCTTTCAGGTTTACTAGATTTATCTTCTGAATTAGACAAAAGTCCTGGTGACGGAACTGAAGATGCGGAGTTCTGCCACCAGACCTTGCCTTGAATTGTAATTAGCGTCTTTAATTAACGCGCTTCGTGTAACACTATTGTAGTACACCAGAAGCTACACGCTTCGTATACCACTGTTGTAGTAGACTGTAATCTATGCGCTTCGTGTAACGCTATTATAGTGCATTGGAGGCTAAGTGCTTCATACATTTCAGTTGTAGTGCGTTAGAAGTTTCGCGCTTGATGTGGCTCCGTTGCCGTAAATTGGAACTCCGTGTTTCGTATAATTCGTATTGTTATGTTTCTAACGTAACGCCATGCGCTTCGCGTACATTTGTCATTGAAAGCTGTCACGCTTTACGAGTTTTTACGATTGCTGTAAGCTATTACGCTTAGCTGGAGTTTCGGATTGAAAGCTTTGTCGCTTTGTCCGCAAGTGTCGTTGAAAGCTACCACGTTTTACGAGTTTGAACGATTGCTGTAAGCTGTTACGCTTAGCTGGAGTTTTGGATTGAAAGCTTTGTTCGCTTTGTCCGCAAGTGTCGTTGAAAGCTACCACGCTTTACGAGTTTGAACGGTTGCTGTAAGCTGTTACGCTTAGCTGGAGTTTCGGATGGAAAGCTTTGTCGCTTTCTGTAAAAAGTACGGATTGAAAGCTTTGTCGCGTTGTCCAAGGGTATCGTTGAAAACTACCACGCTTTATGAGTTTATACGGTTGCTCGTACTGAATTCTTGTTGCCGAAAGTTCACGATGCATTGCGCCAAGTTGAGTGGAAGACTCGTGTGTTACGTTGAAAGCTCTACGCTTTGCGTTTGTCATTTAAATAACAAAACCTCTTTGAAATTAGTTGCGGCTGAAAGCTTCGGACGGAGTTAACGCTTTGCCGGTGTTGTTGATTGCTTCCTGTTAAGTTGCTTATAATTGTAAAACAACGCGAGAACGCGTTGAGTGGCAGAATGGCCGTGTTAGAGGAATGTTTTATTTTAATTTATTCGATTAGTAGTTCCATCCTATCGAATGGCAGCACTGTGAACGCAAGAGTTTGTTATCTGTGCTGATTGAAGGAACGATTGTGATTGTACGAATGAAGTTGTTTCCTATTTGTCAGTAGTGCGTTCACTCGCGGTTTGACTTGAATGTGCTTCGGTCTGCCACGATACAGCGCCTGCGCCACTTGTGCGCACTGACAAACAATTCAATTATAATGGCGGACGACGACGATGACCACCCTGATTATAATCTAATTGAATCCGCGACATATATATTCCTTATAACAAGTGTCAGCCCTGAGCGCAGTGTAGCGCGGTGCTAGCAGCTAGGCGATGTCCGCGCCACAGTATACGTGACAGTTAGTATACGAACATACTATACCTAAATATAACTACTACATATGTTACGAGTATTAACAAGCTCACAATGTTAAGCCATAGCATGGTGTAGAGCATTTCTAGCGCGCGCCTGGCTAGCTACCGCCCCTAATCTGTCGCCAAGCACTTAACGCTGTATTCCGGCAACCTCCTTCAACTTAAGTATATCCGGACTATGCATGCTCCACCTTCAGGCAGTGTCGCTAACTCGTGCAGTATCATCAGCACCGTTACCCTCAGAGCATTACACCAACGCGTATGAATCGCTCCAAGATGGCGGCCGCCACAAAATGGCCGATTACATATATTTTCACAACTACAAGTTTTCGTACCTCAATATGGGTATTAAATGAAAGGGTTTCACCAGTAGAATACATACACTATGATAAACGTCAAGACCAACATGGCCGTCACCACGAACCGTTGTCGGAGGTCTGTAAATGTTTAATTATACTTGTTTCAGATTGTGTTAAGCCTCGCCCTGGCTTAGTTCAGTCGGCGCGGGAACCCTCCGCGAGCGAAGCGTGCTCGGGCTCCCGAGCGGCGGCTGGATATATTCACCGACACTAAAACCACGGCTTATAAGTGTGACGCTATACACTGACTGTCATAGTAGTTCCCGAACGGATGAATCTTTTTTGATTCAGTGTTTATGTCCGAAAGCTACATTCGTCGATAAGAATTTTAGGTTTGGTCAAATTCATTCCTGATATTGAGCGTTTTAATTTCATGATATTGATCATTTTAATTGCACAAATTATTTTCCTATACACTAAATATTGTAGTTTTCTTTTTGATAATGTTCTATCAAAATGTAATAGATGTTTTTTCATAATTCTTACTTACTACTGGTGATTTTTAAAATGATTTACGAGTATTTTGTGTGTACCAAACGTGTTCATTTCATCTGAGACAATCATTTGTCTATGAACAAGTAGTTTGTAAGTTAAACCGTAGACAACACTTTATATATTTTTTCTATGATTAAACAAAAATGAAAGCTATGAACGTCAATTCGATCTATAATGACATAATATCATGATTGTATAGTGTATATTTGTACGTATAGTATTGTATATGTAAGTACACGCGACTCTGCACTCGCCGTGTCTCGCGACGAACATGTGTCGTGTATTCAGATGAGGATTTATTCTTGATTGCGCGGAAACGGAAGCGGGGGCTGCGTGCGGGGCTGGGACGGGGGGGGGACACAGGCAGCTAGGCGAGTACATGTTATACGATTACCGTTTGCTTTTTCAATTTTGTTTCAATCACACATCTTCTAAATTATTGTTGCATCGCTGCGGAAGACGGTGTGTGTCGCTTGTCACACTCTTATTCTTATTCAATGATGGGGGCGATCAGACCTGCACTGACAACCCGCAGGAGGCGTCCGAGTATAGCGTCCTGTTTTGTTGAGATTCTCTTTCACTTTTCTGATTATGAGATTCTCTTCTCTTGTCACACTCAGCGGGGGGAACGGTTTTGCGTTTGAGGTGTCGTATGAAAGCTTGTAACTGTAGACAAATACAAATAACATTGTTTTCTAAGACAAACATAACAATATGTACGCACACGCTTTGTGTGAGCCAAGTGTGTGAGGTCAGGTGTCGACAGTAGTCTAGCCGGCGCATACACCTCTCATACGGTTTGCTGTAGAACTGTCAGTGATACAACACGTTACATTGAATCATATCATATACTTTTGTAATGATATTCCATTATTTGACTTGTAAGATTGTTAAAGTAGATTATCTTGTAGATTATTAAAAGTAGCAAATGGTTTGACGCGAGTATCTGTAGCCCCGCAGCACAGGATGGAAAGATAGTAAGCGCGGGGGACACACTGTCTATAAAGTAGTATACGTTGTTCATTAGTTATTTAGTCTTTACAATAACCATTGCATACTTACAAATTACGTACATATTTTAAAAGGATAAAAACAAAAATTATGTATTTTGTATATACGTACAATATTTGTTAAGGTTTAAGGCGCGAGGCTGTATCTGTATCTGTATTTGCGTGTTCACCAATATATTTTCCGAATGCGTAGAAACGACTGTATAATATACGTATCAACGCACGTTATAAAATATCTCGTGTTTCGGGCAGCTCGGCATGCGAGCGGGTTGTAACTCACGCTGACCAAATATCCCGGATAGCCCGAGCTGATTTCCACGGAGGATATACGGAGGCGGGCGACAGCCGCAGAGTAGAACAAACAGAGAAACCCTTAGCGATTCCGCTCAAACAAACTGTGTAACATTCTGGACTATATACACTTTGTATGTAAAGTTTTGTGTTGCAACGCTGTGTTACTCCGAGACAGCGGCACGCAGCCCCGGTGAGAAGTAGTAGTTCATGGAGTACACGCGGCACAGCGCTTGGAGAATAGCCTTTTCTCAGCCGCTCGGAGTGAGCCACCCCGCCGCACGCGACGAGGCCACGGCTTATCACTATATAGTATATCAGTGTAACACACTAGCGTCTTGCAGCAAATGCAGTTTCGAACGTATATTTAACACTAAATTGCAGACTTTTATCATTAGAAAACCTAATATTCTGATATACAATAGTATTATTGTATAGCAGAATATTAGATGGATAATTTTTCTTGATGTTTTGTAATTTATTTATTTTTTCTCATTTTGACTAGTAATTATTTATTAACCAATAAGTGTCTGTACTGAGCGCCGACTGCCCCGAGCCAGTCTAGCTCTATATAACGCGATGGTATACAAAATCACGCGTTTATAGGAAGGATTCTGTGCCCAAAACGTCGCCGGGACATATTACTAAGACTCCGCTACACGTCTGTCGCCAACATAATATATAGAGAGAGCTACTTACTCACTTACACTTTCACAGATGTATCTCTGATGTTTTCATTACAGTAATTACATAAAAACAAAAAATTAGGAGGCTCACATACATCATATGCGTTTTTTTCGCGGCTATTTTAGATTCGGAACCCTTCGTGAGCAAGCATGGCTCGCAGTTGGCGTGTTATTTACGCTGTATGAGTATGTAAAGTAATAAATTGTTAGCTGAGATATGTAGCGTTCTTCCGCTGCCATTTGTCTGCCACATTCACTGACATATTGTTTGTTTTTCGCAATCTGGCAAATAACTAGCTCACTAGCTTAGTCAGCGAGCCTCGCCAACCGCCAAGCGCGAGTACACCCGCGTTATGAGAACATGGGCACGGGAGCGCGTCAACGGCCAGCGGCGGTGTTCCTCGCCGCCAGCTCCATCAGTAATACAAGCAACTAGTTATGAAGAAAGCTAGTAGTATCTGCGAGTGATCGCGCGGCTCCCGGGCACCACTAACGATACTACTAACATACTACGGTACCTGTACGTATGTGATATGTCTCGTGTCCGCATATTGAATGTCATCTCTGCAAGTGACGGAGACACTAGAACATGATACATGAGGTAGAGTGGTGTCGGGTAAGCACGCGCGGCCGCGCCGGCGGTCACTGCCGGGTTGACCGCGGCCGCTGGTCGCGCTGCTCTGGCCGAGGCTATAGCGAGCTGCGGTCGACACTTGACGATCAATTGTTTGACGTTTGTGTTGAAGCGGCGACCCCTCCCCCCGCACCCCGCCCGGCCTCCAACTATACGTACACTGGAGTACCGGTAACTAACGCTACACATTTTAGGGGCGGCTTTACCTGTAGCTTAGACAAACACCGAATAATCTCACAAAATTTTGAGATCCGCAATTTCTAGTGCTAGCCTGCCGTATAGTGCTAAGCGATCTGTCAGCAAGCACCAGAAGGTGTTCAGTAGTCTCCTTGAGTCTTCCAGACAGCCTCCACCTTCCACCCGAGTGCCGCTCACCGGTTCCGCGACTTGTTCGTGAAATAGCTGTATTGGGTAAAACAAATAAAATAGTAGTTTTGCTAGCTCAGTAAAGCCGTCCTTAATAGCGAGTGTATGCGGGAGCGGTGCCCCGCGCCAGTATAGTGTGTCGGCGCGCGCCCCCTGGCGGCATGCATTTGATATTCCCGGCGGGCGTGTTTGTTTAGGCTTGTTGCTTCCTAGATATTATGTGTGTCGCTGTGCTCCAGCCCCCCCCCTCCCCCCGCGGCGCGTGGTGTGGACACACTGGACACGTGAGGAGTAGCGGCTGCCGGCGCCGTGTGCTCGCCGGCCGGCGCCGTGTGCTCGCTCTGCGAGACGAGTTACATGCATTCCAATCTTATGGCTGCCCATTACACGAGCACAAACATACACATACTCGTATTTTCAATAACTTTTAATTCAAGTTTTTGCACAAATCATGAATACTAGCGTGTTGTACTGGGAATAAGTGGGAAGTTGCAGGTTATCTAACGCTGTATCTCTAGTGGTAGCTTCTTTTGTTCTACTTTCTAATTGTGGATTTCGTAAAAAAATCACTTTGTTGCGCGTCGACACATTTATTTGCATGGATGGTGACTACTGATTTGTCGCGAATTCCCAATAGTCCCGTATAGATAGTTGTTGTCTAGCCGCACTACACACTACACTCGCACTAAGAAGATATTGTGTCACTCACCTGAAACCTTAAGTCTATATTACAAACGATGTAAAGGTACGCACTGTGTGTGTGTGTGTGTGTGTGGCGCGGCACGCACACACTCGCGGCGGGGATCACGTGCCGACAGAGAAGCGGCAACTTGTGATTGCTTCACCAAGTTTTAATTGTTCCTTGATTGAATGAAGCGAGTTGAGCCTGTCTACTCCTACACAGGGACTTACTTCATTCTATTCTTCGCGTGAGCTGAGTGGCTATGCTCTATTGTCGAGAGCTTTCGAGCCAACATCCGCAGCAGGGTACACAACATTGTATACTCTCGGAGAAGTTAACTTTAGTAAATTGTTGGCAACACATCATTATTTTGTATCTGAAAACTAATTTTCATAAATGGTGTAATATTCTGTTTTTTTTTTCGTATGAGATAAGCCTAGCTCTGGCGTCAACAGTCGAAAGCCCTAGGACCTCTGACTAGTTTAAACTAAGACTGACAGCCGGGAACTACAATTTAGTGTGTCATCCGAACCTTGGTAGCGCTCAGATTTAGTGTCATTTTTATACTGACAGTCTCTTTGCTTGTAGAAAGTAGTAAATACCTTTGTTGCTTGTAACTTTGATGATCATGAGATCACCTTAGCGAGGCGAGCGACAGACGTCACCCCAGAACTGATAAATGTATAGTATTGGTCGGGTAAGCGGCGTAGTGGAGCCGGCGGTGGATTAACTCGGCTTGATAAGGTTCTAGGATTTATCGGCTGGAAGCTGGAACGCTCAATGAAGGTTAATGTGGGCACGTCACGTGTGGGGGAACCGGAACCATCCAGCTAATGATGATAACGATAGCTTTATATAAGTAATATAAAGTGAAGTATAACCATCACAGCCTTATCATTAGGAGAAATACCCACAGTGGGTCATAGTTATGGAATCATTGTTAATACCTTAACAATGTACGGATCTGTGAAGTATAAGTTATAAGTTGTTGTCGGCAGGTGCGTATCCTGCGCAGACACTGTGCGGGACACGCGACTACTCACAGTGGACATATTTAACTTGCTAGCTTTACCACCTTCCTTCCCCCCCCCCCCCCCCCCCTCGTGCCGCAGACCTTCGTCACGGTGCGATGTCGGCCACAAGCCATCCAGGTGTAGTCATTTCTAATCTCGCCTGACTGGATACCGCTTTCAAGTTAAATAACTGGTCGCCAACAACGCCTAAACGTGTGTTTAGGGAGCCTCGTGATAGCCAATAATACCAGACTAGGCATGCTCCACCTTCCGTCAGAGTGTCGCTGACTCATGTGTCTATAAAACAATGCTGGAGGTAACGCGAGTACAGTCACGGTATTACATACTATATGCTACGTCTCCTGAATTCCACGTAAATGGAGCAGTTAACATTCATTTCAAAACGATACTGTGACACTCCCAGGTGAACTGGATCGTCAATTTGACAGAGTCGACCGTTTATTACGAAGAGTGGCGTTACAGGCCACAGAGTGTTCCGGGCGGGCTGTGCTGGAGCCGCGCCAGGCTGCCGGCCCGGCCCCGGCCGGCGCCCGGCCCGGCCCGGCCCGGCGGCCGGTGAGCCGGCGCCTGTGGGAATATCGATGTTAGCGGAAGCAATAGCTTTGCCAAATATTTGTATAGTCGTGCACGTTTATTTAGGGCAGGTTGTGACCGCACCGCCGTATATATCATGTCGTCGCCTTCACTACACGGAGCTTTATCATATTTAACCTGTAGTTTGTTTGTTTCAGTAAATTTGAACCAAAGTTAGCGTAAAATAATTGAAATAGAATTACAAACGAAAACAAATTTCACAGAAATGCCGATTCTCAAAAATAACGTTTTTCTCACTTAACAGAGCTACTACTTTACTACGTAATGTGTCTTTTTTAAATTATTTTTATAGTAATCAATCGCAAACCCCTTATAATAAACAATCTCTCACATTTACTACTATATAGTGATTGCTTATTATTATATAGGTAATATGTTGTTTGTAAAAGTTCTCCCTCTAGGTACGTATGTTCCGCGGGCTGGTGTTTTCGCTCTCAGAGCAATATTTCGGTGGAAGTAAACATGTACATTAAAGCAGCAGTCGTTGGGAATATCTCGCGAGCTGCCGCCATCGCGGAGCTAAAGCGAATTTCGTTTCGCTCGCTTTTTATTGAATCTAATTTAAAGTTGTGTTTGTTCACAAGGTTCCCCGTATTGACGCGCGAGATCAACATGCCGACGAGCTGGACACACACCGACACACAGACTCACCGAAACTTTTTAGAGCACTTCCATTACGTATACACAAGCTGCTTCTACTTGAATTTTGGAAATTTGATAAAATTAAAACCGCTGTTTCGTGCAAAAAGTTTGCGAACGATCGGCAACATACCAGTACATGGAGATGTTAAATTTTATGACTTGAAAATTAGTCGAAGTAAACGGTATTTGGTGCTGGCAAAGTGCTAAAATTATAATATTTTGAAAAAAATATTAATTATATAAACTATTGTAAAGTGCTAAAAGATAATAAAATCGGCCAAACTGCTTGTGTTAGCCACCTGTACTGGTTCTGGGGGCGAAGTATTTCAATAAACAGCGAGCGAGTGCTCGGGTTTGGGAACAACAAGCATGTTATCTTCTACCCGGAGCAACCATGTCAACCTCTCATTGCAGTAGCGTACACTCGACGCGACTGATATATACCGATGGTAGTCTTGGAGTACGAAACTATATAAATAACTCAGATTGTGACGTCATACATCAGTAAAATTCGTACTAAGAAGTGACGTAAAAACAAATAAACAAATTTTAATTTCGTTATGACAGAAATATAAAAGATACGATTCCAGCATGTTTGCCAATCTGCTTGATAGCTTACTTACTGTGGCTAATTATATCGGTTTGGACTTAATATCGGATGCTGATAAATGATATTAGCACGCGGACCGCAGCGCTGCAGCGCTCGCATAATGTGGAAATACAGCGCTGCGCAATCCTAAATAACAGAGCATTAGCCAGACAAGCGCTTCAAGCGATGCCGGCGCGTTCCGTTTAGTGCCGCCTCAATCATAGTCCGACAATATACAGATACTCCGAGATAGCGCTCCGGTTCTTGATCATTCTGGATTATTATAATACTCGTGGCACTAGGCATTTACTTCAGGCCAGATAGCATAATAAAAACACCATGTCATTACAATAAATAAATAGAATACATCTATAATACAATTTTTACACAATACTACATGTTACCGGGCAGAATTCATGAGAGCCGTTTACTTCATTTGTAAAGATTATAATTACTCATATAATAGTATAAGTAAGAATAATATTTTTCAAACGGGAACTTCGCATTAATTTTGTTCTTTTATGGTATTATGCTCATTTGTGGTAAATAAATAAATAAATCTTTTTTTGCTGTTGATCTAATTTAATAATAATAAGCAAGATCATACAGATTTAAATGTGAGTTAAATAGAACCAATTGAATGTGTAAATATAAATACAAAGGTAGATGACCGGAGTAACGCTCGCGGACCGCGCGCGCTGAATGTGTAATATATGTAACACGGCGCCGGCGGGCAGCCCGAGCGCATCCTGCAGGAGAACAGCTGCAGGTATACAGTTTGCATATGTTTCTTACATAACGTCTATTTACACGCGGCGTTATATATCTACATATATCGTGATATAAGTTTACGCTCGTTTTGACGTGACAACGTCTTAAATTAGGTTGCGGCTGGGAGTCACTTATGAAAAAGTGTAACGCCCGGTAACGTTACGATGAGTCACTGAACGAGAGAGAGGCCCGCCGAATGCCTTGCGTCTCTCTCCCACTCAACTATGATCGGTCTGCCGCGCGCGCAGCACGCGGCAGACGTTGTCACGTAAAATCTTCGCCCGTAAAACCGACTTTACAGGCAACCATTTTTTAAATTCATATATTTTTTAAGTTAGTTATAGTAAATTTACTAATTTATGAATAAATTTAATGTTTTTTCTATATAGTATACTATACAGCCGATATCTGTGGAGCGTCGCCCTCGTCCTTTGTTATCGATCTAGTTTCTCGTCGCTGTGCAGCTGACAGCCTCTCTGCTGCGATGTACTTTTAAAATGATTGTTTGACAGCTTCAATATCAACTTGTTACGTAGCAGTGTGGAATATTGTGGAATAATGCGTTAGACGCATTATGATCGCTGGAGTAGCGGCGAGGGCAGAGCATTAAGCAGGCTCGGTTATTCTACAGCCAGGAGTCGTGTCTCGAGTGGGCTTCGGTAGCATTGATCTCGGCAATCTGATGGAAAGTTGGAGCGATAACGAGCGAACTATCTGAGCGCTCGCTATCACGCCGGAGTCCGCTGTTTATTGAGCGTTCACCTCGAGACACTAGCGATACTGTTTGTCTAAGCGAGTGTGGTGAGGCGGCGCGTCTCGCACACAATCATATTATTCATTTTGTAATTAATGTAGATGCACGTTTACTTACAACTGGAATGTTAGTGCGGGGTGAAGCGGGGGGGTGGGGGAGTGTCGGCGCGGGGTGGCTCGAGCCCCGCTTTACCCAACTCACAATTATCTTTATTTATTTATTTATTTATTTATTCATATAGCATTACAGATAATTATATTAACTTATTAGCTAATTAATTACTGTACCCTGTACATAGGGTGTAGCTACATCTAACTTAATCTATGTCTACTTATAGTTAAAAATTATTTTAAAAATTAAAATTATATCTAGATGAAAAATCAAAAATCCTAAAATACTGGATAATAAAATAAATGTAAATCAGTAAATATATAGCCTATTTTATGTCATCTTCAAAAAAATCTGATATATTATAGTAGCATTTGGCATTGAGGTATTTCTTTAGCTGGTTTTGGAAGTTAATGACGTTTGTTTGGTTTCTTATGTCCTGTGGTATTTTATTGTAGATTTTTATGCTCATATATTCAGGTCCATTCTTGAAATTTTCGAGTTTGGGTTCTGGCAGTACAAGTTTGTTGTTTCTTCGAGGGTTTGGATCTATTGTGTATAATTTTATGTTTTTTTTGACAAATAATGCTGCTTCATAGATATATATACAAGTTAGAGTAAGTATTTTTAATTTTATAAAATGTGGTCTACAAGTTGATAGAGGTTTAATATTAGCTATAATACGGATGCATTTCTTTTGCATGAGAAATACTTTTTCAGCATCCGTGCTGTTTGCCCAAAAAATAACCCCATATTTTAACCAGGAAAAAGCATATGCATAATATGCAGTTATTGCTGTTTCGATGCTACTGTTAGCCTTAAGGACTGATAGTGCGTATATAAATTGCGACAATTTATTTTTTAAGTGGTCTATGTGCCCTTTCCAGTTGAGGTGTGAGTCTACGTTTAGGCCTAAAAGAGTGTATTGTGAGACTTCACTGATGTTAAGATTTTTTGTGATGTTGTTTAGATTAAGTGACTGTTTTTGGTAAGGGAGGAACTGAATAATTTTTGTCTTATCTGTGTTCACTTCTAAGTTTTGAGCTGCTAGCCAGGATTTGATTTTACAGAACGTATCTGATATTTGGGACTGTGTGGTTATGTTTGGTGTACATTTGAATATAATAGAAATGTCATCAGCAAAGAGCACACAAGGTGCTTCAGTAACTACTGGTAAACTATTAATGTATATCAGGAACAGTATGCAACCTAATACACTGCCCTGAGGTATTGAACAGTTTATTGTTCTGGTTTGTGATCGCACTGTCTTAACTACTCCGGCGCTGTGATAGCAGTGTTTTAATTGAACAAATTGTTGTCTATTTGATAGATATGATTTTAGCCAGTTTAGTGGTTTGCCTCTGATGCCAATATCGAACAGTTTGTTTATGAGTGCTTTGTGCGATACTTTGTCATATGCTTTTGTTAAGTCAAGTAATAGTCCTATTGAGTAATATTTATTTTTTATGTTGTTGAGAATAGTTTGTATAAATTTGTAGAGTGCTAATGCTGTGGTTGATTTACGGCGAAAACCATACTGGCTTTCGTTTAGTAGGTTATATTTTTCTAAAAATTCATTTATTTGGTTAGAAATGGCTCTTTCGAAGATTTTAGATATGGCTGGAAGTAATGCTATTGGCCTATAGCTTCCAGTATTAGTTGAATCGCCCTTTTTTTTTAGTAAAGGTCGTATTTTTGAAATTTTGAGGCGATCTGGAAAAATTTCTTCGTCTATTGATTGATTTACTAATTTAGTTAGGGGTGGTGCTAATTCAGTAATGCAACTTTTAATTAATACAGGTGGGATATCATCAACTCCGCAACTTAATTTATTACCAAGATTTTTTATAATTTTAGAAATATCTTGTACATTTACTGGGCGTAAATACATAGAGTTTGATGTTGTAATATTATTAATGTGGGTCGGTTGTGTATTAACATTTTGTTCTCATATGGATGCAAAATAATCATTGAAACAATTTGCAATTTTTTGCGGCTCATCTATTATATTAGTGTTGTTATTGATAAGGGTAATATTTTTAGTTTGCTTTATTGCGTTCTTATTTGTCGTGTCTTTTATAATAGCCCACATAGTTTTAACTTTGTTTGTAGAGTACTTCATTTTTTTCGCATTGCTAAGTTTTTTTGCGATCTTAATACCTTTTTTTAAAAGTTTTTTATACATTTTATAATGTTGTTTGAGCGTTTTGTCGCGTGATTGATTAGTTATTATATTAAGCATTCTTTTGTGCTTTACTTCAAGTGCTGTGCGTGTTATAATGTTGGCGCGCTATCTTAGAGACCGACGATGCACATCGATACAAACAGTATTCAGTTCAGACAGTTGTAAGACCGAGACCGTTTCGATTGTGTTGTATACTACTAGTATTTATCGATGATGATTTTCAACGTTTTAATTATGACAGAGAAACCATTTTTAACGGAATTTCCCACACGCATGTTTGCACCTGAGGAAGGTTTTTTTAATGTATTGAAATACTAGCTGACCCGGCAAACGTTGTTTTGCCTTAAAAATATATAGTAGAAGATTCTCAGACCTACTGAATACGCATATGAAATTTGGTAAAAATCGGTCAAGCCGTTTCGGAGGAGTACGGTAACTAACATTGTGTCATGGATATTTTATAATTCTTTATTGGACACATAAATAAAAAAGGCACAGTAAAAGACGATTAACTTAAAATTAGTGTACCACAATTGGCGGCCTTATCGCTTAAAGCGATCTCTTCCAGGCAACCTTTGGATGGAAAGGAATTTATAAACGACTAAAGAAGGACGTAGTGTACAATAAAGAATAATAAAAAACATACATATAATATTAATAATCTTATCTTAATTTATATAATCTCGTGTCACAATGTTTGTCCTCAATGGACTCCTAAACCACTTAACCGATTATAATAAAATTCGCACACACTGTGCAGTTCGATCCAACTTGAGAGATAGGATAGTTTAAATCTCAAATTATAGTCGCAATTTTAATTTATTGCTAATATAATTTGTTATAATTAACTGTAAGTAACCTATCTATGTAGTAATTGAATTATCAATGAAGTAATTCGTAAAAATGAAGTATCTTTTTGTACGTGTAACTCCTAACCAAAAAGAAACCTGGCAATAACTAACCTTAGGCCTATATTACTTAAAGTAGGCGACCATACGTTTTTATCAAATCGCTAGTGCCTTGAAAATTCGCAAAACGGACACAACCGTCAACGACGTCTGCCCTCACCCGTCTGCCCGCGTTCGGGTCGCGCACTCAGCGATGAGCCACTTCTTCCCCACCGCACCTACCCCCGCTCCCCCCACGCCCCGTTCGCCTGGCGCCGCTGCATTTTAAATCTGTGATATCTTCGAAAATATTTATTTAACATGCTGTAAAAAGCCATATTGATCTTTATTAAATGCACAATGTATTTAAGATACTTAATTGGATAAGGATTAATACTGTATTGCTTAAAATCGCTTCGTAAATAAGCCATTATTTCTCGTACAAAGTAAAGGATAAAAAATGGTTATTGTGGGTTATTCCTAAGAGATAAATATATACCATCACGGACTTTTTTGTAGACCTTTTTAAGTTGCACAGTACTGTAGTAAATTGTTTTGATCTATCTTGTAGGATTCAGTCAGCGTTTGCAATGTAGGCGCAAAAAATGTGTTTTTTTTTACGACCTCACATTAAAAACCTCAAAAATTGTAGCCTATGTGTTATTCTGATGTATAAGTTATAGCCTATGTGTTATTCTGATGTATAAGCTATATTGTGGTAAAGTTTCATTCAAATCCATTCAGTAGTTTTTACGTGAAAGAGTAACAAACATCCATACATCCATACACTATTATATTAGTAGGATTAGGAGCCCTTTTTCACTGCAACAAATGTTTGCAACAATGTGTGCGTGTGTTGACCTGCCTCCGCTCGCTGCGGTCCGCTCACCTTGATACTGTACGCCCGCTGGCCGGCGCCAGCCTCATCTCAAAGCCGACAGTAAATAACAGGAAAAAACACACATTTCCCTGTATCCCCGGACCCTGGAGCAGCTCCACATGGTGCGGAGACACCACACGAGCTGCCCGCTAGCCTGATGCTATATGGAGGATCTCTGATCATTTGCGAGCACACTCCGCCAACTAGCGACCACGGTCTCCCCGCTTACAATATATATATCCTACAACATATACATATAACAGTATCTTACAACATCCGCGCCCGGGAGACAACATTGTATACTCTTAGAGAAGTAAACGTCACTCGCAGACAACTTTGCTTAAGTTGGGAGCAGCTCTTATTTACTTACACAATGCCTCAACACGTCGTTGCCAAGTTTCTTAAAACAAATATTAATAAATAGTATAATTTTCTTTTTTATCTTTGTAGAGGTCCTGCTCCCGATGTTTTGAAGCCGCCCGAGGGCATCTAACTTGACTAACGATTTCTTTTCTGTAAGATCAACAGCCGGCACCTACAATTTGAAAGCGCCGCCGACTCGTAATAACGTCTACATATAACTTTCACTATTTAAATGACATTGTTATTCAAAGGTTCCGAGTGTATCGCTCCGGACGTTTCCATAACTCGTGTCGAGACTGATATATTGTATCTCCACGGAAAGGCCGTTTTTAATTAAACAAAAATACTGTTTCATCCTTTTCAAATCGTTGAGTGTTATTGTAGCTCGAATCAAAGGAACAATAAAAAATGTCTTTGACGTAATATTGATTGTAACTGGACCGGATTGTTAATGTTAATATAATCTGTGACAGAAGTGCTGCGCGAGAAGGATGGCGGATCATTAATAATGCCGGCTCGGACAGCTGTCTCCCGCGCCGCGCTCACTCGGCCGGTGTACTGCGGGACACTCTCTCTAGCTCTCCCGGACACACATCTGATGGAGGTGGACATCTTGCGATCCAAATGTATCATAGTTTACGTATTCTACTCGACAAGCGCTTTCGCTTGACATACTCATTGTGGGAGCTGTGAACAATATGTGGCTCGCTATTCTGTGGTGGCGGCCATCTTGGATGGAATTTCATCAAAATACGATCGTGTTAATCGTATTTTGACATAAAAAAAAAAAATGGTAATTAGTTGGCAGACATGTTTTACATATGTATGAACACACATACAGATAAACCAAACTTACAATAAACTTATAATCCGGTTTAGCGTCAGGGGTTAAAACAGAGATTCCATTTGACAAAAAATAGCATTATGTGATATGTCGCCACATGTGTAATATACGGAACGTTCACTAGTTAATTATAATTTAATTAATAGGCTCTTTCTTTAAGTTACTTCCTAGTTATAATTGACGATTATAATTGTTAGTGATAGAACAATGGCGGGGGCCGGGCGGCCGCTCGCCGGGACCACATCAATCAGGAGAACACTCCGCGGTCGGGGTCGGGGTCCTGGGTCGCGCGCAGCTCCCGCTGGTGGATGCCTCACCTCACTCGCAGACATCACACCATACTATTCTCACGTATTTGTCAACCAAGCTCAACTACGTTTGAACGTAATTAAATAATGGAAGCAATAACTTCAGAAAGCTAGTTATTATGCAGATATTTGAGAGACGTTCAAATTGGAAAAAGCCGTAATAAATAATATTCCGGAGTGGAGTCGTGCCAAACGAAATAAACAGCGTGCGGACTCGTTCTATGAATCCTTATTAATGAAACGGTTCGCGGAGGACGCGCGTGAATACAGGATTGATTGCTCGCTCTCACCTCGCACACTCCGCCTGGAACTGGAATATCTCTACACTGGTCATGTCGGGAGCGAAGCGTGCTCGTGCCAGCTCTTACTACATTATTCTTTAATTTTCCATATATATAAGATAAAAAATAGTGTAAAAAATTTGTCTACAGAATAGACTTATAAACATGATAACGTCGTATGAAGTGCCTCTCTATCACTTGATCCGCGTTCTCGCTTGCACGCCCGGCTCAGGCGAAACGTCACAATATGTATTGTTTTTAATGGTTCATCGACACATAAATCAACCAGTCAAAAACTTCCTTAAAATAATTATACTTCGCTTGCGTAAGTAATCATTTAGAGTGTAGAACCGAGCACCTACATACATATGTATATAGTCATACGTACATGTACTTGCCAACTCAACTTTTCAGTTTACAGGTATATATGTGTATAGCGTATACTATGTAAGGTGTATGGCAACACTGGAGTAATGCGATGTCGGCAAGAAGTATGTTCTGGCGACGGCGCCGCATTCCCACTTACGTTACTCTCCACTCGACATGTTCCGCGGAGTTAGTGTAGCTCCGACGAGGGAGCGCCGCGTCATGCGGAGACCAGATACATGCGACTGGCAGATAGATACAAATTAGTAATGCACGGAAGTTCACGGAACCTACTTCTACAAGAGACCGTCCCAAGAAGGCTTACATGCAGTGTGTGGAGTGCATGTAAAGATGGCGGCTGATAAAATAAAATAAAAAAACAGGATTAAGGACCCCCTTTCTTATGGAAGTGGACACGCAGAGTTCCCGCGCTGCACTCGGTTACTGCTCGAACACAATAGACTCTAAGCGAGTCGGCGACGCACGCTGACTCGACATGCTCTACTTGTATGTATTCACTACTAACATACTGTTGCTCTTCACACTTGAAACGATGGTAACTCGGACGTGGATTCGACACCCGCTTGTTTTCCTTCATCGGGACAATTATAATAATCCTGATGGAGGAAAAAAGGTAGGTAGTCATAGCATGGTGATAGATCATTTTCTAGCTCGCCTGGCTACCGACTTACCCAAGTAGAAAATTACCAAGCACCTTGTGGCATGTTCCAGTAGATAATTTCCAGCTTTCTTGATAACCTGGAACTCCAGAATAGTCATGCTCCACTTTGGGGCAAAATGTCGTTATCGTAGTAAAGTTAATGTTAGTTTTATTCGTTTTTTACACAGATTTGTGGTCAATCAAATAAAATAACAAACTAATATTTCCAGGAAACACTGCAGCTTGTTCACTAATAGCGCTCTAATATACATAATCACCCGACTCTGAAACAATAAAACGAATTCCAAATGAAAATGTGCAAAAACTTCATAGCAGTTGCTACGAGCCTGCTACGCCGTAGCACTAGCTACAAAAGCGTAGCGCTCGCTACGAAACTCATTTCGTTAAGTTGGAAATGAGTTTCCGTGCGCGGCGCGCCGACTTGCAGCGGCCTGGTCACAGTAAGCGCCGCTTGCGGTTTAAAGCAACAACCTACTTCAATATGGTAAGAAATTATCACATTTTGTCACGTTACTGTATCTTACAAGAGGTCAGGTCTGTATATCACGATTGAAACGACAAGAAATTACCTCCTCACTTTTAAGTTCGAATATTCCGTAAGCTTACAAGTTTGTTTCAGAATACAATCAATGTCTCACGAATCACTTTGGTCGGTTTGTAGCGTGTCAGCGATAGCGAATGGTCTGTCAGCATTACCTCGCTGTATGTGGTGCGGGCGCGCGGCGCGTTAACGCAGTGTGAACAGTTAATGCAGCGTAATGTCGCGCCGCACGCCTCACTGATCTATTCTCACAGCACACTGCTAGTACTCGTAGTAGTGATCAAAACTGGAATATAATATGGTAGGTTGAAACCCATTGTTGACTATATAACAAAAAATATGGGAATAATATTAAATATTTCGTTTTGTTTGTTAATCGTCCCGTGCTAGGCGAGAGGGCGGGTGAGGTAAACCGGATTATCTCGCTGCGGCCCGCGGCGTTACCCCGGGATAAAAGTAGCCTGTAATTTTATACAACTGTACTAGTATTTCACGTAACTTCTTTTTATTTGTTACATTAATTTAAACTGCACGGTGGCTCATTTAAGAAAACACTAGAAACAAAGCTCTTTGAGCCGGAAAGCTGTAGTATTTGCTCTCTACCGTGTGTATTATTTCCCTCGCATAAAAGTCCTACCACTACAAGCACACAATGATAGTAAAGTGAACAAAGAGATTGTCTCACTTTACTAGAAGGCAGGGCAACGCGTATTATAATAACAACAATAATATTTAGCGTGCGGTAATGAGCGCTACATTTCCAGCTATAACATAAAGTTAGTATTTCCAGTTATGTTCTGGTCGCCACGCGCCGCGCGGTGCGGGGGCTCAAACATTATGATACAATATTCATCTTATATACAAAATTTCCGTGTCACAGTGTTTGTTACCGAACTCCTCCGAAACGGCTTGACTGATCCTTACCAAATTTCATATGCTTATTCAGTAGGTATGAGAATAAGCCAACGTGAAACGCTTTTACCCCTAGGTGATAAGGGTTGTTCACCCTTAAATATATTTTTTTATTTTTTCAATGATTTTTTTTTATTTGAATTTTATATAAAGTGGCATTAAAAAATACATACAACCCTAAATTTTTATTCTTTTATCATCAACCCCTATTTTTTTATGGCCATTTTAGTAAATTTCTGTGTCACAGTGTTTGTTGCCGTACACCTCCGAAACGGATTGACTGATCTTTACCAAATTTTATATACGTATTCAGTAGGTATGAGAATCGGCTACTATCTATTTTTTATACCCCTAAGTGATAAGGGTTGATTACCCTAAAACATTTTTTTTTAATTTTTTGACGAATTTTTTCATATAATTTTTGTATTAAGTGGCATTAAAAAATACATACAACCCTAATTTTTTACTTTTTTATCATCAACCCCTATTTTTTAAGGCCATTTTTAGTAAATTTCCGTGTCACAGTGTTTGTTACCGAACTCCTCCGAAACGGCTTGACTGATCCTTACCAAATTTCATATGCTTATTCAGTAGGTATGAGAATAAGCCAACGTGAAACGCTTTTACCCCTAGGTGATAAGGGTTGTTCACCCTTAAATATATTTTTTTATTTTTTCAATGATTTTTTTTTATTTGAATTTTATATAAAGTGGCATTAAAAAATACATACAACCCTAAATTTTTATTCTTTTATCATCAACCCCTATTTTTTTATGGCCATTTTAGTAAATTTCTGTGTCACAGTGTTTGTTGCCGTACACCTCCGAAACGGATTGACTGATCTTTACCAAATTTTATATACGTATTCAGTAGGTATGAGAATCGGCTACTATCTATTTTTTATACCCCTAAGTGATAAGGGTTGATTACCCTAAAACATTTTTTTTTAATTTTTTGACGAATTTTTTCATATAATTTTTGTATTAAGTGGCATTAAAAAATACATACAACCCTAATTTTTTACTTTTTTATCATCAACCCCTATTTTTTAAGGCCATTTTTAGTAAATTTCCGTGTCACAGTGTTTGTTACCGCACTCCTCCGAAACGGTTTGACTGATCTTTACCAAATTTTACATACGTATTCAGTAGGTCAGAGAATCGGCTACTATCTATTTTTTATACCCCTAAGTGATAAGGGTTGATCACCCTTAAAGATTTTTTTTTAATTTTTCGACGAATTTTTTCATTTTATTTTTGTATTAAGTGGCATTAAAAAATACATACAACCCTATTTTTTTTACTTTTTTATCATCATTCCCTATTTTTTATGGCCATTTTAGTATTTTATTCATTTTTCATCTCGCTTGATAACTTATCAAATATAGTATCTAACTGTACTTCGAGTAAAAATCATTTTTTTTTTGAAGAAAATAACTAACTAAATTTATGCTTATGATTATTACCAATCTTAAAAACTTAAAATTTGCCGCGCCTTTACTTTACTGATGAGTGAAATGCCACACTAAGCCATAGACCGAAGTCGGTCTCCTGTTTTACTCACAAAATTCTTCTTCACAGACTTCTCTCACTGTTTACACAAATTTCGACCTTCGTTATTGTTTATGTATCGTATGTAGTAGTATTGTTAACAATTATCATTTTGCTATATCAATGTAACTCTCTTATTAACTTAACCGCGGCTCCACCCGCGTGTAAGTCGCTTTATTGCATAACCTCTCCTGCACATGACTGTTGTAAAAAAATGTATTTTCAACTGTGCGCTACTGTGGATCGGATTATACGTTAAATTGTAGGTCCTCTTTGCACAAACAGTCGTTAAACTAAGGCAGGGGCTTGAAAAACTCTCGACAACATAACTTGATCACTTAGTTCTTACGTAGAAGAAGCTATAAAATTTGATGTACTAATAAACTAGACCCCGAACGTATGAGCAAAAAATTTTCAACAAATATGATGATACTACAAATATTATGTAATTAGTTCTGCTTTCTTTTTTCTGTTTCTTTATGCTCAAACGGCTCGAACAAATATGCTAAAAATTTTCGCGCTCGCTTCGCTCGCGCATAGCTCGCTGCGCTCGCGATTGGTCGCAGGACGTTTTGGGTTATAGCTTACGACACAACAAATATTATGTAATTTGTTCTGTTTTGGACTTCTTTATGTTCAAACGGCTCGAACAAGTATGCTAAAAATGTTCGCGCTCGCTTCGCTCGCGCATAGCTCGCTGCGCTCGCATCCAGCTCGCTTCGCTCGCGATTGGTCCTAGGACTTTTGGGTCATAGCTTACGACACTACAAATATTATGTGATTTGTTTTGCTTTGGACTTCATTATGCTCAAGCGGCTCGAACAAATATGCTAAAATTTTTCGCGCTCGCTTCGCTCGCGATTGGTCCCAGGACGTTTTGGATCATAGCTCACGACACTACAAATATTATGTAATTTGTTCTGCTTCGAACTTCTTTATGCTCAAACGGCTCGAACAAATATGCTAAAAATTTTCGCGCTCGCTCCGCTCGCAAATAGCTCGCTGCGCTCGCTTCCGGCTCGCTTCGCTCGCGCTTGGTCGTAGGACGTTTTGGGTCATAGCTTACGACACTACAAATATTATGTAATTTGTTCTGTTTTGGACTTCTTTATGCTCAAACGGCTCGAACAAATATGCTAAAAAAATTCGCGCTCGCTTCGCTCGCGCATAGCTCGCTTCGCTCGCATCCAGCTCGCTTCGCTCGCGATTGGTCCTAGGACTTTTGGGTCATAGCTTACGACACTACAAATATTATGTGATTTGTTCTGCTTTGGACTTCATTATGCTCAAGCGGCTCGAACAAATATGCTAATAATTTTCGTGCTCGCTTCGCTCGCGCATAGCTCGCTACGCTCGCAACCGGCTCGCTTCGCTCGCGATTGGTCCTCGCACGTTTTGGGTCATAGCTCACGACACTACAAATATTATGTAATTTATTCTGCTTTGGACATCTTTATGCCCAAGCGGCTCGAACAAATATGCTAAAATATTTTGCGATCGCTTCGCTCGCGCATAGCTCGCTACGCTTGCATAGGGCTCGCTTCGCTCGCGATTGGTCCTATGACGTTTTGGGTCATCGCTTATGACACTACCAATGTTATGTAATTTGTTTGGTAACGGCTCGAATGGAATCGCTAAAAAATTTTGAATACCTAAAACTTTAGAAAAATATCATTACCTACTACCTTAAAAATTTTACCATGAAATTGTATTATACAAATAACAGACTTCAAAATCATACCTACATTTATAAATTCTAACTGTATCTAAAAAGTGAAAAATAATTTTATGCCTACACATAAGTACCATCGAAGACTTTATTTGATTAACTTATAAACATGCTATTTTCAATTTGTATTTATCCTGTATTCTTGGCGTCGGTGCCATCTAAGAAGAACAAATTAATGTTTGTTAAAATAAACACTATTAAATAGATATGATTGAACATAATATTTTTTGGCGTTTGTTACTTTTATATTCCCTTTACGTTTGTTCATGGCGCTCCATACCCATTTCACGCATACCTATACCATACACACTTATAATAAGTAAGTAACATTTTAATTATACTAGAATTTGTCTAGAAACTAGAATAAAAATAATTAATAAGGCAAAACAACGTTTGCCGGGTCAGCTAGTTATATTATATTTTACAACAATGCCGGAGCCTTTCTCGGAAATTTGCCATAAATACTGTTCTCACTAAGATGGCGCTGCGACCAGACACATTCCGCAACATGCAATTATATTTTTTCTGTGGTAATACTAGTAGTATTTGAAATCCATGGTTACGGTAAGTTAATGTCGGAGGAGCGAGTATGGCTCGTCGGGAGTTAGTCGCACTTTCAACTCGTAACATCTCGGTTCTAATGTTTTTTTTTATGATGAATAGGCTTGCCTTTGACCGCAGCTTGCCTGATGTAAAGCTCGTCTAAGTTGTATCATGCTTACCTAGAAGGAACCTATTTATGTATTATGTTATGTATTTCGAGAAGTGTGACCGATAACACCTGCGAGATAACGGGGAACTTCTCGACATATCCTTACTATACATATGAAAATAGGTGGCGCTTCTCTTTTGCTTTGAAACGAAAACTCAGTGAGAATATTGAGTTTGAGCTCGGCGCGCCGCGCGGGTACTGTTCCGGCACAGATTCAGGTTAAATATAAACTATTCTTTAAATACACAAATTTATTTGGAAATAAAGAATTGCAAAGGGCATTAGAAATATGGTTAAACGCGACGGAAGCCCAATCCAAACTGTATAATATAAAAGCGATGTAATCGCGTTGCATTCATTACGTTATTGCACGGTGAGAGTCAGCGATTTTATTTTATACGTATAGTTCGTTTTATATGTTCCGATATAACGTACAGAGGATGTAATCATATGAATATTATTGCTCACTAAGTAGGTAAGTTGAATTCATAAATAGACTCCAAAACACTTCAAGAGGCTACAAGAGATTATAGTTTTCAGGGAACAGGGACTTGGCAATGATTCCACACCTTTGCGGTTCGCACTATGGAGGTGGAGGCAAACCGCTTAGTACGCGTCTTAGGCACCTCCACAGTATGCCGCCTTGGCGGCCTCCGATGGTGGAATGGGCGGGAGGGGCGGGGGGAATTAAATCATGCTATTCCTCGCACACTCACCAAAATGTAACCTATAAAAATCTGAAATACTTGTCACCAGGCGACGATACTCAAAGGATGAAAAAGTTTTAGGGTTTTTCAAATAAAATGATATATTAATATAAATCCCCACCACAACACAGCAATGCAGACACCACTGTGTAAGAGTTTCTGCGAGTGTAATATTAACATAATGTACAAGCGAGAATGTACCTGGGTGGGTACTGGCGAGTACGTATCAAAGGAGCCTCGCACACTACAAACATCTTGTCGGCTTTGTCTGAAAAAACGCGCGCTTAATAAAGTAACCCACTCCAGCTCTACTTGCTCATAATTCCTATGATTATATTTGTAATTTCTTAGCTTTGACTCGCCGGATTATCTTATTTGTTCTTGAAATTGGAGTTTCTGACTCGCCCTTTGAAGACAAAGCGAGCGCACTGTTACTTATATTGTTAAACATTTACAAAAGAACACAGCTATTCACAGAGATATAGAAATGTTCATGTTTTTCATTAATAACTATTATTTAAACAGACTTGCGCTTGACCACACGGTGTCGATGGTATATAGAGTAACAGTGGGATCATAATGTCGTACTGCTAACAACGTACTTCATTTATTCAGTATGTGTTGTCATCCTTCGCTATCTGCACCGGATCGTAGAAGGTATTGTTGTGCTAGGCCGGGTGACGCAGCAGAGAGATAGATAAATGTAAGTGTAACATAAATGTAATAAATGTATACAATATAATGATACATTTATTTTATTATTGAGTGTAGAGCTGGGAGGTGGCAACTCCCAGCTGGAGGCTATATTATAGTCAGTTCGTCAGTACATCGCGGGTTCGATATATGAACATTCCGATAATGGGAGTTTAGTGGACTGTATATAAAAAAAATGTCAATGCAGTGGTGATGCACCGATCCAAACAAGAATACAGATAAGAGGAGGCCAATATATCTACCACTTACCTTCAATGCTCCAGAGTCGAGGGTAGAACAAAAAAAGACATCTAGGGCAGTGGCAAATAGTGTTGTACCACTATCGAATGTAATGCAAATTAAGGATCGCACATCGCGTGTTGTCGGGGAACCGTTTCTAGCACACGTATGAAACCAATATTTTGTTATGTTTGTTATGTTTCTAATACAATATATATAATAACTGTTAATTTAATAATTCAATAGAAATAAATTTAATCAAATTAGTTGCTATACAACATAAAACATGTTTATGCGTGTCGGGTGTCAGTGAATAAAAATGGTACCATTCCTTCCGCCAGGCAGTCCGCCCGCTTTGTGAAATGTAAAGTGAAATAAGCGAGTAAGTTAAACGCGGCTCAAGTGGTTCCTCGCAAACTGCATAATAGCGTATAATCGGCGTCTGCAGCGCACAGCTAGCCGCTAGCTGAGAGGCTAGCCGGCTACTCGAGTGGAGAGCACATTGTGCTCGCCGAATCTTTTCTCAGGCTAGAGAAACGAGGGCATGACTTGTTGGCCGGTACGGTAGCATAGCACAATGTTTGGAAACATCATCTGCCCTGAAGATAAGATTCTGAGACATGAGAGCCGAGTTAAACAAATGTCAGATAACTATAACTATATTACTAGATTATTGATGGAGAGTTCGCTCTGTACTCTCTTGGACAAGGAGATACTTTTCACCTTAACAGAAAAAAAGAGAAATTCAGTAATAAATTCAACAATATTACAATTTGAAAACTATGAACAATAACTATGAAAAAATGTGGAGAGCAGCGAGCCAAGCCGGGGCGGGGAGCTAGTGAGCACCAGTACACGCGATTATTTCATTACAAAGCGAAACAAAAGCTGGGATTTGTGAACGTTAACACCCGCTCAGCTCACTCACTCGCTCTCTCTGCTCCAGTACACGTCGCGCGACATACTGCTCGCGATGTATACTATAACCTGATGGATGCGTCTAGAGGCAGACGCGTGTGTGAAGCGCCGCGCGGACACCCAAAAAAAAGTCACGCTGCAAATAACACGAGTGATTTAAACATGTTATCGAGTGCTATTTGCAAGTAACTTATAATATATAGTAGACTGACTAAACGGAATGATAAACATTGTTGTGAGTTATCCACCACTGAGTCCAATCGTAGCGAGTGCAGGCAGCCGATGGGTTCCGACATTCGTTAGCTCCATCCTCCAGGTGAGAGCCGGCTCTAGTCAGTGTCCCCGAACTGCTCACGACCTGAACTACTCTCTGTGTGGCCTCTTAGCTCCACACTCACACTAGCTCACACTCACATTATTTCTAAACATCCGCATCACACACATAGTAAGGCCAAGATTTTGATGAAATCTAAAATGTCCGAGTCAGTAAGTACTCGCCGGTCGGTACATTTAGTCCATCCGAGCCGCTACATCCCGGAGGCATGTACCCGGAGTGTCCAGTGGCGACGCGCGCACTAGCAGGACATTCACGAGCACCCGCGGCTTGCCGCTCGACTGTCGTCCTTACGCCGCGGGGATAGAGTCGCCGCCGTGCGGGCCTGCAGCGCTCAGCAAGCTTGCAGTAGGTCTGTGTGCGAGCGGCCATGCCGCGGGTTCCGGCGGTACTTTACGACTCGGCAATAAGGCGCGAGGCTGTATGTGCGCCGCTACACCTCGCGCCGCGCGGGACTCGTCATTACTCCCTGGCCGCCGGCTGCGTCCCACAGCTTGATATATCCCTTCACTTGTCCGAGGACAAATCTCTTATTACTCCACTTACTTCTCGTATGGCCGCTCGTTGCTTCCCTTCTCCGCGAAATTGTATTTTCCGTGACATTATGTAATAAGCTTTCAGAAATGATAGCCTTGTTTCCGACTCCTTCGTCGACTTCATTTTAATGCAAAGTCCAAACGTTCCTAGAATTTGAATCTCGGGCTGTGACAATTACAAATAGAGTCTTTGTTTCTAAATACCATATTAAAATATCAAAAACAATAAATATCAAAGTTATATCACGTAAAATTATGCCTTATGAAAGCAACCCTTAACCATTTCAACAACCTTATTAAGCATAATGTTGCCTTCCGAAATGAAATAAGTAACCGATATTACCTTTGACTAATCATATTTCACTTTAACTGTATTATTTCTTGAACCCCACCCCCCCCTGTGTGCGGGGTGTGACATATCGGGTGAGAGTGGAGCGGATCTCGGCGGAAGCGAGTTTATTGCTTACTGGAGGATTCCGATCACTGAAGCGAGCTGATATTATCTCCACCAACTTATATTGTTTTTGGAATACAGATAGATTTCCCGCGCACGCCTTGCCAGCTCTGATTCATAGTCGTATATGAACCTACGAGAATTTGTTTAGTAATAAACAATAACGATATTAATATGACATGTGTAATCATAGTACCGTGTTCTGATCATGACCATTCATGATGACGGGAGATCTCCCGCTGCATGCGGTGCACGCGGGGAGTAGCGACGCCATGTTTGTGAACGCGTTACATCTAATGAGTGATACCGCAAAGTAAACATTCGTAGCGCCGTTACTCGCCCGTAGCGGCTCGTTGCTTCACAGCACGCTTACACAGATAGTTTATATACATACACACGCTCGCGTTCATATCCGCTCTTGTGTCTGATGCTAGAGCATTGTCTAGTGTTCCCCGGGCTGCCTGCTGCCTGCCGCCCGCGGGATCATAATCATATACCATCATATATCATCTACATCAGAAATACTTTTACACCTCAGATGTAAGATACGAAAAGAATACGAATATTCTGTTGATAACTATTGAACGGCTTATAATGGAGAGCTTTACCTACACTGTTCTAATGTATAGGAAGTTATTTTAGTGTGTGACGAACTGTTTGTCCCACGTCGGCTGCTCCGAGTGAATACATCGGCGGCTCTCCATTGTTTACAATACGTCACTCCCCCCTCCCCCGCCTCCCTGCCCGGGCGCACGGCACCGCCGGCGAGACTCGCACACTATTATATTATTATGACAGTACTCACCGCGGTAGATATCGCTGTGTGCTTTAGAAAGCGTTTCTTATTCGAGACTGTTTAAAGTGCTCACGTTTGTTATTTCGATAAGGAAAAATATTTAACTTTATTTGAGAAAATAAGTTATAATACATTGAACTTTCAGTTTCTACATTACTAAATATAATATTACTTATGGCAATACTTCGAGTTGGACTCGCGCGATTTAGATTGCGGATTTGTTCTTTTTTTCATTGTAATTAATTTTAACATGTTTGTGTGTCTGTAATTTGTATGAGTGCCAAATAAATAGATAGATAGAAGCTTTAGGTAAACATTGTGTATAACATTAGGTAAAACCAAGGAATAGAGAAGTGTAAACGGTCGGGAGCGCCGGCTGCCACTATTCTATTGCTCTAACTTTGTTCATTTACAACTAAAACGTAACTCGGTATCTCGGAGCAAAAAAATTGCAGAATCGTAGTCACGTGCGAGCGAGGTAAACCGCTGGTTTATATTCCTTTTTATTGGTGCCGCAGTAAGCGCCAGTAATGCGATCAAATCTGTATTTGGTTTCCCGACGCCGAATTCGCAACACAGTTAAACCTCTCCCAGCCTCGCCTTACCCCAACTCATATATGTGACCACAAGTATCAGGTGTAGTGTCGGCGCACTCGCTGCACGGAAATATGTAGTGAGGGTCTCCGTGTTTACATGTTGCGTGTCGCCGGCTCGGGAGCGCGTGTCGCGGCTACAGCTCTACATGCGGGATATTATTCCGCTAACGAAGTGCCGGCTGTTGGTAAATGTCACGTTACCTTCAGAACGGAGCTCGACTCACCTCATTGTATATAAAAAATGTTGTAAATGGAGTTGTGATTGTGTCTGAGGGAGAGTTCGCCGACCGGAGCTAATACCGAATTTCACGCAACAAAAAGTTACAAATCCTCGAGAGCCGCCGGAAACGTAAAAAAATGAACAAAATCCATCAGAAGGGGGGGGGGGGGGAGCCGGCGGCGGCCGAACTCGCAGCCTTTAAAAAAGATTAAAAGTTATATTAAAAGTTTGTTTTCTGCTTTCAGCTTTATCATCACTTCGTAATCCCTAAACCCATTAACTGATTACACAGTTTGCTGTCGGATGCGGTTTTGTTGTTCTTCTTTCCGCGCCGAATCAAACATTCGTTTCGAGCTGTGTATAGGATTTATAGCGGCGGGGTTTTCCCCCCTCCCCCCTCAGCCTGCGCCTTCCCACGCACATCGTCCGCAATGCTTTTCATTTCAAGTTTAGTCGGATGCATTTATTATGGATGCAATAAAAAAATGGTTGCCTGTAAAGTCGGTTTTTGACGTGACAACGTCTTAAATTAGGTTGCGGCTGGCCCGGTAACGTTACGATGAGTCACCGAACGAGAGAGAGGCCCGCCGAATGCCTTGCGTCTCTCTCCCACTCAACTATGATCGGTCTGCCGCGCGCGCAGCACGCGACAGACGTTGTCACGTAAAATCTTCGCCCGTAAAACCGACTTTACAGGCAACCATTTTTTTTTTTAAATTTGTATATAGTGGGTTGCTGATGTTTGTGGGACAGTCAGTCAGGAAATATTAGTTATAACGTTCAGTAATCCTATCTAAATAATAAAGGTATAATAGATATAGCGGCGGCTCCGGCGGCGATATCCCGCGCCGTCACGTGACACCACATGCATCCTGCTCCAAGCGCTCGTCTCGAGGAACTCTTGCGTCATAGTGGAGAGAGCGCCGCCGCCCGCGCTGCGGTTCCGCTGCGGCGCGCTGCGGTTACGTGCGGCTCGGCGCGGCGGAGCGCCCATGGAAAATGTTTGCTCGCATTTCTCTGATATTTATACAAAGCGGAGGCAAACAAAACGCTGGCAGCCGCCGTGCACTTAAAACACATTTACGTTGCAACGATTATACTTTTGTGCGGCATTGTGCGCCGCTTCGGTTCATGATTAAACTTACATCTTGTTTCAAGCGCGAGACGACTACAGCATAATATGAAAGCAAGTGACACGGAGCCTTATAACGAGTAGGTCGCGCGGTCCGCTGCAGGACAGCACACGATAGCTCCGGCTGTGTGTACAGGCTAGCGGCGCGGAGTGACGTCACGTCATTATTACGGTCGGTGGCATGTATAAGAGCGAGTAATGCTATTTTATACAAACAACACATTCAGTAGTTCATTAGTACAGGTTGTCAGCTCACTAGTCCCGCAGTCTGTCGCGCTACTTCAAACCTAAAAGTAGCCTAAGTTTTTAAGTTGAGTCTAAGCAACAACGTCCGTACCGAATTACATCGAAATCAGTTCAGCCTTTTGAGCTTACAGAATCGACTGATGCGCTCCGCTCTGGTGTGGATGATCAGGGGAACGGGTTATCGTGTGTCCGTTTGTCCCGCGGGGACACGGTACGTTGTCATATTATGTGCAAAAAACAGAGACGATAAGTTTAGCGCACAAGAATATATCTTTAGAAACCTCCTGTACACGCTTCATTGAATTAGCGTCCCGCGGGGTGTACCGTGTAGCGGCCGGAAGCGCGACGAGCGGAATGCGGCGCATTGTCCCGCGAACGAAGTATTCGGAGCGAGCTAATTCACAATTCATTGCGAATAAATTGGCAACACACCTAATTGGGTTTCCGTTGCGAGGATGAAACCTTAAATACTCCCATTGACAAGGCGGAGGCGAGTGCGGGAGCGAGACGCCGGCCGCGAGCCGCGAGCGGGAGCGGGACGGGAGACGGCCGCCGGTGCTGGCCGAGCCGCCTGCTCGTGTTCTCGCCACGTACATACAGTGCGCCAGCGAGCGCAGCCGGCGGCAGCAGGCGAGCCCTGTGAGTGACGTCAGCGCAGCTCCGCCAGCGGAACTGTCGGCTGCAGGTGGCCACCACCAGGATTGACAATGCCCTGGCGGAACTACTCGCTCCCTGGGTGGTACTTCTCGGAGTAGCAGCTCGCGTCTTTACAGACTTGAGGAATGATTTTGTCGTTGTCTGGAAATGTGTGGGCCGAGTGATTGTTTTCGCTTAATGACTGGATAGTGTGAGAGCCAGATACTCCAGACTAGGCATACTCCACCTTAGGCCAGAGTGGCGCACTTGTGTGGTCACGCGCGCTGCCGGTCAAATACCTACCTAAGAATAAAAAATATAAAAAAGGTAAGCTGATCTGTCAGCCGGCGCTCCGACACGAAGGTGATAAGCAAAGTTGTGGTCGGCGGCGAGTTCTGCAATCTGTAACTTGTGTTCTCACTGCACTGAAGTGATGCTCGGTGCTGCTTACCTTACCTTCGGCTAGACGCTCATCCCACGAGTAAGCTACGTCGCAACAAATAAAAGATTTAGTTGGCACCCGGCGCCGGGCCGGGCCGGGCGGCGGCCGGCCCGGGAGACGGTCTCAAAGTTAAACTACAGCCAACACCGCGTCCGACCAATTCACGATAAAGTCATATTTATACTTTCCAACTTGTACTCTCCATCATAATCAAGTTAAATAACTGAACTTGCCGCTGTTACTGTCCCCCCCCTCACCCCGCCGGCGGGGGGGGGGGGGGCTCACATTATTCTCATAACATTCACAGTTTATTCGCGACTCAGAGAAAGTTCTTATTAGCTTAGTACAAGCTAACGTAATATAGCACGCGGAGAGGTGCTACGCCGTAGCCTTCACAGCGCTGCGAAGCTGCTACGGCACTTGCTGCCGGGGCCACGTGTCTATATATATGTGTGTGTGTGTGTGTGTGTGTGCTCCACACTGTCACGCTAGTTATGTATAAAGTATAGTCAACATCAGTTCGTGCGTAGTGCGCTTACCGTGAGATGTTCCCCGCCCGCACTGGCTCGGGCTGCGAGCAGCTCACCCCTCACACACAATAACAGAAATTGGAACCGAAATTAGACGAACCCCGGGAACATACTCGTTTAGCTGTCGGAATAAAAACACGAGTTTAGCGGCAGCGTTCATACACCACGTGGGGTGCGGGGCGCGGGGTGCGGGGCGCGGGGTGCGCGGTAATAATATAAACATGGCGCGGAATGGTCGGCCACGCTAACACAGGGACGGTTATTTTGCTGCGGGAGAACAAGCAGCGCCGCCAGCCTCGCGCACACATACCGTTACTCTGCGGAGATCCATGTAGATGGATTTTTTCTGAAAACTCCATTAACCGGTGGAAGCTAACACACAAATGAATGAGCACCCAAAATGTCCTACAAGAAAGCTATTTTTGTGTTCCGAGGTGGCTACTACGATACTACGAGATAGCTGTGGAGTCACGAGCGCCGATACTTGCGAGTGTCATGTTAAAAAAAATATACCTATACATATATATCCGTCCGGTGGCGAGAGCGCGGGCCGCACGAGATTATACCTCGCCTAATACAGGGCAGTGCAGCCTGCGAGGAAGTATTTGTCCGCGTCTCCAGTGCCGCCTGCTGCCAGCGGTCCGACGGCGAGCGCTCGCGACATACCGCTTCGGGAAACAGATGGCGACGTCTCCGCCCCGCCGCGAGGCTTTTTGGGAAAAAATAGGAATACATCGCTCCAGCTACCACTATATACACATCGAGCGGGTAGTCACGAGCGAGTTGTTTGTATCGATTGAGATGTTCCACTGAGAGTCCTCAAACCCCCTCGCAATGTTCGCTCGAGCGCCCCGCTACTCTACACTCATAATGACACTGGAGAGTAGCTCACCGAGCTCTAAATTGATAATAATATTATACAATCGACGAAGCCAAATAGTTCAGCGAGCGGAGAAATAGAACATTCTGTGACACGGCTAGACTAATAGTAGCAGAGACAAGGTCAAGGTAGTGTATTCACCACAACACGATCAGTACAGGTCAAAACATTATCAACATAATATTATGTTTACTACACAATGATGCTACGAGCGGTGTCTCTTTAGTTACATTGTGTACCAGGTCGCAGCGCTCGAGCTCATTATACATGTTGGCTTATCTCTGTATCGGTTCACACACACCATTTAACTCCACTGTAACTTGCCGTTGCTTGCTGTATGATATTATTACATGTGAGGACCCGGACACGGTGGGCTCGGGGTAGTGGTGTGTGGAGCCGCCACTTTATATACTTGTACAGGACGGTATTATGTAAGGTTACGTATACATTATAGTGCACGAGTAGACGGCCGTTATTAGTCCGGTGATACATGTACATATAAACAATCCTCGAATATATCTGTGTACCCCGAGCGGCGGCTCTATATAAGTGTCGACTAGTGCGGCGGAACTACACACAGACAGACAGACTACTAGCACGCCGGGATTGACACTCACGTGCTTGTATGGAGACATATATCGCGCGTGTCTACAGCTGATATAACGCTGTGGAGAGTCGGGGATATGAATGGTAACATCAGAAGAAAGCTAACCCTGAGCGGCTCACTCCGCGCGCCGCCTCCACTCGGGAAATCACTCGCAGCCAGTTAGCTAATCCATTTGTCGTCGTATACATACACATGCAGTATATAGCACGCGGGTACATACAGCCTCCTGTACGTCGGAAGTACTCCGGCTCCCGCCGAGGACGGCTCCCCGCAGCTAGCGACCCGCTACCGCTATCATCCGCGACTTATTACCAAATAATTACATTACAAATTAGCTTCCACAAGAAATGAATGTAAAATAGCAAATAATAAAATCAGCCAACTCACGCTTAATGAAAGTTTGTTAGATAAATTATTTATTTATCAAGTTAAAGTCTCGAATGTTGTTATGGTTGTAGTTTCTATGATGGTTGAAATATTTGCCAGGAGTGCATTAAGGTATGCCATTGGGGTTTAAAGTTCAAAGGGAAAGTTTTGTGTTTTTGAAATTAAATACTTCTGAATCGGAATTTCAGTATGTAATTTACTTAGTGATATGGTTCACGAATTCTAATTATTGAAATTAAAATAATGTCTTGGAGAAAACGATTTAATCTGTCGCATCATCACCAAAGTAGCTAAAAACAGAGGTTAACTAGCGCTCAGGAATCGAGTGCGGAAAGACAGATGCTCCTCATATTGATATCGTAGCAATGTAATGTTGGCACGGGAATGGGATACAATAGAATTTTTCCCCAGGTTACGGGAAAAGCGACCTACACGCGGGCGGAGCCGCGGGCAACCTCTAGTTTATTTATAATTATCTTTGACGTGTAACAAAGGGTTATCAATAATTGATTGTATCGTATTGCATCAGCAGTTCCACGCGGGGCCGGATGGTCGCGACGCGGAGTTAACGTATCGAGCTCGAGCCGCGGATACCACGCGGACAACGTGTACGAGCTTTCATTACATTTACAATACAGATGAATCACTTCTCAGGGAAAATAATAAGAGACGTCAATTTGTGAATTTATTATGGTGACGAGGATTTATGCCGGTGGGGGGCGCGGGGGGTGGAGTGCCGGCAAACACGTGCGTTCATCAGGCTGGTCGCAGGAGAGTGAGGTGGCGGCGGCATGCGCGCGCTGCGGGCGGCGGGGGGCGGCGGGGGGCGGGCGGCGGGCGGCGGGCGGCGGGGGGCGGGGTGCAGGCGGCGGCGCGGCAGTCGGCCAGGCGGAGCGGGCTCGCGCGGCGGGATGTGGCGCGTCGTGCGCTAGCAGCCGTGTCGCGTGCACCAGGTACCGCGCACTCGCACTACGTGTACATTCCGCCTGCCATTACTTCACGTTGCCGAGTCAACTAATGCCACTCTACATTGCAAGTGAAGCAAGTCTCCCGCGTAACCGGCAGCCTACATTATTGTTATTCTGGAAAGTTGTAAGAGCGCGGCGCCGCCACTATACCGGAGTGTAGGTACCACGTACACCCCGCTATACAAGTATGTATCAATAATATCAACATACAATTACATATCTTTAAACTTGCAGTACAGTGTTGCGATGGAAATACATAATATGTTGTCATCCATCTATCTCTATACAATGCAATATTAAGAACTTTTGTAACTTGAATTAATCGTATTAAATACCAGTTGACCTGCGAACGTTATTATACATATTAAAAATAACAAATATCTAAATAAAGTTGGAATAAATACTATTAACTCTACCAAAAGTAAAGCAAAGTATATTTATTAACCTTAGGCTAATTACGAGCACTTGTTTTCGTCACTCAGAAACAAATTATACAATGTATGTGTAAAAGTAAAAGAAGAATTGTAAAAATAAAACTTACATAGTAAAATAATCGAATTATAATATAAATAATTACCATTCTTACTATGCTAGTACCTTTAAATCATTAAATATAAAATATGGTGAGTGAGTGTATGTGTGTGTGTAGATAATTCGGTGCTAGTGTGTCTTCTATAGCCTCCGCTAGTTTATAGTAATTCTTGTCAAGTAACATTTCTTTGGTTTTGGTCAGTAGATAGTAATTATGTTCTTATCAACAGTTTTAGCCAAAGCAGGTATTTTATTGTAAAAGTGTTCGCCTAAACAGTGAAAGCTATTTGTTGTTTTAGCTATTCTTCGTTTAGGTACTACTAATCTTTGCGTATCTCTTTTGTGGTACAAGCATGATTGTGCTTCCGTTACTGTCTTGAACATATTCGTATCTGGAGTATAAAAATACAAATAAGAATACAGGTATATGAACTCACTAGAGACGGTTATAAAGCCCCTACTTCATTAAATGTATTCCGGTAGGAATGTAACCTTTTCAAACCAAAAATATATCGCACTGCCCTTTTCTGTAATATCAGTATTCTATTTGTATGACAATCCCCAGCCGCCAGAACAATATACCATATTATGTCATAATCGAGTGAAAGTAAGCGAGATACACAGTTCTAGCTGCTCGAGAGCCGGCCAACTCTTTGTAATGGCAAATGTAGCTCATCTGAGCTTTCCCCCCCTTCAAAGTCAAATAATTTATTGCAATATTATGTCACTTTACACTTACATACTAACCCATAAGGCATTGCAGTTATTTACTGGACATGAGCAACCCAGTTAATTGATTTGTTTTTTAATGTTCTGTCATTCAAATAGTCTTCTTTTTTATAATAACTTTTTGTTATGAGTAATTTTTTTAAGTTTGCAGGACCTGGTATTTTGTTAAATTTTTGAATAGCCATTGAATGTGGCTCCGAGCTCTGCATGTCTAGTCTACACCTTGGTTGTATTGTATAAATTATGTCTTAGTACATGTTTGCGCGGTAAATCTGCTAGTTTTTGGAACTGACACGGATATTTTTTTACAAAGTAGCATATTTCATAAATATAAATACATGCCACTGTCAGTATTTTAAAATCAACAAAATATTGTTTATGAAATTGGGATTTTATTTGGGCAAGTATACGTATGCATTTTGAGTGCTATAAACAAGTCGTCAACATCGACACGGTTACCCCAGAGGATGATACCGTACCTGAGCCACGAGTATGCGTATGCGTAGTACGCCGACATTGCAGTTTCAAGGTCGTAGCTTGCCTCACTTCCCTAAGCGCGTGTGCAAAACTTGACAATTTCGACTGTATTTTCTTTATGTGGGTATTATTCTTTAAAGATAAAGATCTTTACTTCCAATTGATGTGCGAGTCAAGTTCTGAGCCTAACATGGTTGCCGCGCCAATACTGTGAATTATATTAGATATGTGATTAGATATGTGATATTGTAAGTGAAAATTATGTCAAGATCGGTTTTTTGATGGGGTCTGAATTTAATTAATTTAGTTTTTGTAAAAATAATGTCAAGGTAATGGTCCGTCATCCAGCTAATTACCTACTTAGTCAGGTCATAAGTTCTGTCACATGTGTAATATGAGATAATTTAGACATGTTTAATATTTATGTAATCATTTATATATCAAAATGAACTTAATAAAACATAGATTCTTATGGTAATAAAGATTATTCAAAATGACCCCCGCGATTATGAATACAGGCCTTCAATCTGCGCGGCCAGTCATCTATTGCGGCACGAACGAGGTCCATGTCAATATCGGCGACTGCCTTAATCAAGGATGCCTTGAGTGACTCCAAATCAGGAGGAGGTTTTGAGCAGGCCTTTTTCTCCAAGTGTTGCCATATTTTGTAATCTAACGGACTCAAATCTGGACTGGAGGAGGGCCAGTCTTCGTGTCGGATGAAGGCGATTTCACGCACCGCCAGCCAGTCTTGTGTGCTTTTCGCTCTATGGGCTGGCGCAGAATCTTGTTGGAATACCCAGGGCCTGTTATTAAACATGGTTTGAGAAACAGGTTCCACAAGGTTCTTGAGGACTGTATTTTGATACACAACTGCGAATTCGTTTTTACGCCTTTCTTACAAAAATGTACCTCAGTTAAGTCCCAATAAGAGACTCCCAGCCAAACCATGATCGAGAATGGAAAATGACCTCGTTGGACACGCGGAATACGGTTGCTCGCTTCTTCACTGCTGTGTGTGTACACCTTATCATTTTGTTTGTTGTAGCTCTCTTCAATGGTGAAAATTTTTTCATCCGAAAAAAGAATTTCGCAACGCTTTTTTCCTGCGTACCGCTTCAACAAAGCGCGGCATCTCTTCAGTCTCAGGTCCATTAAACGAGCGCCCAAACGATATCCTGTTTTTATTCGATATGCCCTAAGCCCTAAGTCTTCATTTAACACCCTTTTCACCGTGGTCCTGCTTAGCCCCATCTGAAGGGCCAACAGTTTCTGCTTACGTATCTGATTTCCGTGAATTCGCGCCTTCACAGCTTTTATCACAGCTGGAGTCATAACAGAGCGAGGTCGACCACTTCTTGATCTGTTATCTATACTAGAGTCTTCATTGTATCGATTTATGGTACGATAAACGAATCTTATGGTTATATTCAAATTTTTCAGCAAGTCGAAAATCTGAATTGGCGCGTAACCGCAACGATGCAATGCAATAACCCCGACACGGTCTTCTTTATGTGTCCATTTCATATTTAAAAATGAGGAAAATTCTAAAAAGTACATATTTTTATTTTCATGAAAAATTCGGAATTTGAATTCAATATTTTTTTTGTGGTCAGCATTCTAAATTCAAAAGTTTTTATTGTGTGACAGAACTTATGACCTGACTAAGTATTATTTGAGGTTGACATTTTTTACGTATCAGCGTTAGTATTACTATTTCTATCCACCGTTTCTGGCACAATGTAAACTATTAATATGTTGTTACTTTTTACATTGAGTTGTAGCTTTTTCAATAAATTTATTTGTGGCCATCATTCTAAATTCAAAAGTTTTTATTGTGTGACAGAACTTATGACCTGACTAAGTATATTATTTAAAATGTCAGTCAACTTATTATTATTAGTACACGATTTAACAGTGATATATCATCCACGAATAAAACACAGGACTCGTTTATTATTTTAGGCAAATCAATAAAAATTAAAAAAAGGATACAACCCAAGGCAGGTCCCTGGGGAATTGAATGGTTTATAGTCAGGGGGGTTGATCTTATATGTAGTTGATATTTTCCTGTATCGGTGACAAAACTTTCGATTTTCTAAATATGATTTAAACCAATTATAATAATATGTTATCCCGCGAATATCCCGTCCAGTAAAATATTTAATGTAATTTTGTCATATGTTTTCGTCGTGTCAATTAGGATTCCAATGGCGTATTCTTTTCGATGTAATATGTAGAATCTCTTGAACGTATTTATATATAGCTGGAACAGTTGAACGATTATTTCTAAAGCCGTTTTGTGAATCATCAAAGATAGCATATTTTCCACAGAATGAATTTAAACGCTTTGGCATTAGTTTTTCATAAACTTTTGACGAAGTAATGCTATCGACCCATAGTTTCGTCGGCTTTTGGCATTTTTTTATAAACTGGTTTTATTATACATGTTTTTAAAAAATCCGGGAATATGCCTTCGTTAAACGACTGATTAATTAGCATATAATTAAGTTAACGCAATTAGGGTAACGTCAATTCGGCTGCGCATTTTTTAAATAAAATAGGCGGAATTTCATCTACTCCGCAGCTATATTTATACTTAGGTAATTTATGTGTATAGAGCAAGTTAACTTTTTTCCAACCGCACACCCAGAAACTTCACTGTAAGATAGAGTAAGATTGTAATCCTCTAGGATTGTTTGTATTGCCGCGCGCAGTCGCGAGCTGCCGGCGCGAGCTTTAAAATCAATTAAATTATATCAAATGGTCTAATAGCATATCTGCCTCATATAAACTAGAATGTGGCGTACGGCAAGGGGGCTTATCGTCACCTAAACTATTTAATTTATATATAGATGGGCTGATAGAGAGACTTAGCAGCATGCATGTTGGGTGCTCCATTGACGGTGTAATGATAAACAATATTAGCTATGCCGATGATATGGTGCTGCTGAGTCCCTCTATTAGCGGCTTAAGAAAAATGTTAAAAATTTGTGAAGAATATGCTGGCTCACATGGTCTTAAATATAACACCAAAAAGAGTGAAGTGATGCTGTTTTTAGCGGCAAACAAGCGTCCTGACCATGTGCCTCCTGTTCGATTAAATGATATACCGTTGAACTTAGTTAAGCAATTTAGGTATCTAGGGCATATTGTAACACATGATTTAAAAGACGATTGTGATATAGAAAGGGAACGGAGAGCATTGGCAGTGAGGGGTAATATGGTGGCTCGAAGGTTTGCTCGATGCTCTTTAGAAGCAAAGATCACATTATTTAAGGCATTTTGTCAATGTTTTTACACCAGCAGCCTTTGGGTCCACTACACTCAGAGATCTGCCAATACTCTTCGCGTCCAATATAACAATATTTTCCGAATGATGGTAGGACTGCCTCGATATTGTAGCGCTTCTGGCATGTTTGCCGATGCACGAGTTGATGGTTTTCATGCAATTTTACGTAAACGCATATTTTCAATTTTAAGTAGAATTAGAAATAGTTCCAATACCATACTTCAAGTCATAACCAATCAATTCAATAGCCCATTCATGAAGCACTGGATAGCAACAATAATACCTTAAGTTTTTTCATGTAGGTACATTATTTCTGCTGTTTTGTAAAAAAAAAAACTGTTTTGTTATATTTAATATTTTATTTATGTTTTTGAACCACCTTGTATAAACATTGTGTTCTATGGACTCTGTGTCTGAAAATAAAGATTTATTATTATTATTTTTATTATAAACCGTTTGTTACTTATTCAATCCGTGTTACGAAGTAGGTACTAGTTATTATTCTGTGTCCGTGTGTCAGCTTCAATAATTGGCCAAGTGCGAGTCGGGCTCGCGCATCGAGGGTACCCAAACATTTTTTTGTTAGAGCCCCCTTCAAATATTAATATTATCTTAATTTTATAGTTAATAAATAATTAATTCGATATTCTGTGAATATAAAGACGGTCTACCAAATGTCGATAAAGATCGAGGAAAATTATACTTATGTTTATTGTATGGAGATCCCCCACCCCCTTAATATTTTAATTTTTAGTATTTGTTGTTTTTGCGCCATGGGAAATACATATTTTGTGAAAGTTTCAGCTTTCTTGCTATTACGATTTCAGCCTGGAGACAGACAGACAGCGGAGGCTTAGTACCTAATAGGATCCCGTTTTTACCTTCTAGGTATGGAACCCTAAAAAGCAAACGTGTGTTCTGCACCCTGAGTCAGAAAAAAGTTATTCGCAATTGATGCCACTGACAATATTAATGACGTCATTCTTAGTCTCAACCGATACAAGAATACCTTCCTCAACGGCGAGTCACAGGTCTGAATTCTTAGGTACATGCTCTGTAACTATGGAAATAAAACACTTCTTCAGAGCAAAGCTATCTTCTATACTATAAGACTCTTTGTCCTGACTCACTCATTCATTCATTCATCTATAGACAACGCAGAGTCCAAACGGCTGGTCCTAGGGTTGTGAAATTTGGAGGGTGTATTTGTTTTAGTATGTAGACGCGTACTAAGAACGGATTTTTGGAAAATCTACCCCTAAGGGGGTGAAAAGGGGTAAAACAGTTTGTATGATACTTCTTTGTTTTTGAACTTCCAGCAATGAAATTTAAAATATGTGTAGTTTATGTTAAATGAAAAATAATGGCATCAAATATTTTTTGAAGGGGTACACACCAGGGGTGAACTAAGGGTTTTTAATGGGGGTGAAAGTTTGTCTGGAAAAATCTTTATTTATCATGTTAAAGTCTTGAAAATTATTATGGTAGTAGTTTATAAAATGGTTAAATTAAAATTATGAAAACATTCACCCGGGGTGCATTAAGGGGGATGCCATTAGGGTCTAAAGTTTAAAGGTTATGCGAAAACCTACACGCGGGCGGCGCCGCGGGCAACTGCTAGTTTTTCAATAAAATACTCTTTGCATCAGCATATCCGTTCTCAAAATCGTCCAACCGATTGTTACAGAACAAGTAATATGTGAGAAGTCAGACCTCTGGCCGCCATTGAGAATGGTATTTTTGTATCAGCCGAGACTTAGTATAATTGTTGAAGCTACGTTAAGCGTTGCCAGTGTTTGCCGGATGCACGCGCAGCGGCGGCTCACGTGAGCGTGCGTGTGTGCAGATGTGAGGAGCAGCATGTGGGCGCCGGCGCTGGCGCTGGCGGCGCTGTGGTGCGCGCGCGCGGCGGCGCCGCCGGACCCCCCCGCGCCGGCGGCGCTGGACGAGCCGGCGTGGCGCGAGCTGTGGTACGGCGCGCTGGACGCGCTGCACCGCGAGCCCGTGCTCAACAACTCGCGCGAGGACGTGGTGGCGCAGCTCGGCGCGCTGGCCTTCCTGCACTGCCCCGTGCGCCACCTGGGCGAGCGCGGCGTGTCCTGGGTGCGCCGCCGCGACTGGCACATCATCAGCTCCGGCGTGCTCATGTACACCAACGACGAGCGCTTCCAGGTACCCCCGACCGCGCCGACTCGTATACATGCGGATGTAAGCTCACACTGTGCGGTCGCGACGCAGGTGCTGCACAGCGAGGGCTCGGACGACTGGATCCTGCAGATCAAGTACGTGCAGAAGAGGGATAACGGCACGTACGAGTGCCAGGTGTCGACGGGCTCGGGCGTGCTGGCGCGCCAGGTGCACCTGCACATCGCCGTGCCGGAGGCCTTCATCCTCGGCGCCGACGAGCACCACGTGGACGCCGGCTCCACGCTCACGCTCGTCTGCATCATAGAGAAGGTGACTCTCCCGCCGACCACTGCGCGGATCTTCCTGTTATACCGAGTGCAGTGGTACAGGGCCGGCGTGTTGCAGAGCCCGGTGCCGCCGCAGTACGTGTTCTGGTACCACAACGCGCGCATGATCAACTACGACGCGGCGCGCGGCGTCACCGTGCACACGGAGCCCGGGCCCAAGACGCAGTCCGCGCTCGCCATCCGCGGCGCCGCGCCCGCGCACTCGGGGAACTACACGTGCCGCGCCGCCAACGCCGAGCCCGCGCACATCTACGTGTACGTCTCCGAGGGCAGTGAGTATACTGGAGACGAGCCGCGCCGCCGACTACAGTACAGGCAGCTTATCCTTAACTACGGTCGTGGTTGCAGGCGACAAGATGGCGGCGACGCTGAGCCGCAGCGCGGGCTGGGAGCCGCGCGCGCCCGCGCCGCCGCCGCTGCTGCTGCTGGCTGCGGCCGCGCTGCGAGCCGCCGCGTGACCGCCTGCACATACTACACCATTCATTATGATAAGTCGATAGAGATAGCTATTACAATATCAGCGAACACTTCGTTGTTCACTTTAAAATACTACCTAACGTGTTTTTTTTACACGAAAACACGCTGTACCAGGCGAGGCAGGTTTGATTGGCCGCCGGTCGCTGGTGTGGTGAGCCGGCGAGTGACCGCCGCCCCGCCCGCGCTCTGCCTCGCTTGCAGCCTGACGGCGCGAGCGACACAGTTGTACCTAAACTATATCTGAATTATATGAAATCGCTAATTTATCCATAAAATGGATTTGTAAATATCTAACTTTTACATAATAACTTATCATTTGTAATTACTGGTAAGTGTCGGCTAGTTATAACTTTCTAAATGTGTATTTGAACAAGTGATCACAAGTATTGGAGCAGATGATGTTGTTATATTGATATAACTATACTTTTGTTGTACTCGGAATGGTATGTTAACTCTGGTTAATGTCTCCTCTGATATGTCCTCGTGCTCCGGTACTCTTAGTGTATGAGGATATTTCATGGGAAAGTGGACATTTCTTTATAAAAAATTTTTTAAAAATTATATTATAAACACAAATTTCATAATTTATGTAAATAACTGAACCGACAGCAATTTGAAATCTTCTACAAAACTTTGTGAAAATAAATCTTTATGAAAAATTATTGCTTTTTTTATCTTAACCTGAATCCTAGTAAAAATATGCGGTAATACTCCAGAAAGCTGGTTGGTGTTCATTGTAGTATATAATTGTTACCAAATGATATAATTGGGTATTAGTCATGATTAAAGAGCATCCACGTGCCCCTCTCGAGGTGTGCTCTGGAATGCTGGAGGGTTCCTAGAGGCACTCACCCAGACCTCTGAACCCAGCCTCGCCGGTCGGTTGTACTCTTTCTGAATTTGTTTGTTTCCTGGCGGTCAGCAACAACCATGCTGATCAATGCTGCATCGTGCAGAGTGGTGCAGCAGCCAGATGTTTATGATACACAAACTTAGTTATGTCATCGCAGAGCAAACCGGAACACTTCTGGTTGCGGGAAGGAGCCTGCATATCAAGTTAGTCATGTCATCAATCTTAGGGATTCATCCTAATTCACGACACATTTTGTCATAGAATTCTGTACTTATTTTTTTTTTTATCCCTGATAGGTTAGCGTTTGCCTACAGCCAGCCTGATGTTAAGCTGCACTGCAGTCTATGGTGTGGCACACTTACCTAGAAGATACCTATTAACTCTACTTTTGAAGGCCCCCGGATGATACCTCTCAGGAAACAGAGACTCAGGTAGTGAGTTCCAAAGCTACGCAGTCCTCACAATAAAGGTCGACACAAAGCGTTTTGTACAAAAGTTTGGAACTTCAGCTCTGTATTAGTGTCTCTTGACTGACTCTCTGCTCGTTCTGTAGTAGAACGGAGATGGTGGAATCAAATTATGAAGTTCCAGAGGACACTCCCTGAAATGTATCCGATAAAAAAAATATGCACAGGCTTCTCTTCTGTCTGCAAGGGTTAAAATTAATGCTTCTCATATATAAAATACTTAATTGATAATAATTTTTAATCATCAAAAACAGAAATAAATAAATATGTAGGTATCTAGCACTAATCCTGCAATAACTGTGACCATAGAAAATTAGAAAAAATCTACCTACCATACCGACCTCAGATAAATATATTTCCGCGAGATCGATGTTATGACAACAACAATTAAGTTTATTTGCAGACCAGTCTGACAATAGCATAGAATAAATGAATGCGAGCATCACGAACTTGAAGTAAAGTTTACAGAATTTCGTGAAAATCACTTGTTTCGTGCTGCACCAAGATTTGTAATTAGAGTTATACAATTCTTTTCCCGCACCAATTAACAGTGTTAAAGCACAGACCAGTAAGGAGTTCGTTGAAGTTAAAACATACCAATAGAAGGAGGGAGTTGATATTACAACTACAGACCAGTAAGGGGTTCATTGCAACACTTATTATTGGCATCATGCTAAGTTATTATCAAACTATAATAGGTTATCTTAGGTTGCTGACCGTTGCCAACGACATTTTAGGTATTATAAATGTCGTTGACCGTTGCTGCCAACCCTTCACTTGAATTTCCCGCCTAAAGCCAATTTCAAATTCCCCTAAAATGCCTATACATAGCAATTAAAACTCCTAAAATTTACTATAGTCTTAGTTTTAAAGGTACTGTAATATACTAATTAAAACACAGTTTAATGATACTACCAATATATCATTTAATCACAATAAATAATAGTTTCTGTTAATAAAAGTTTGGCGACTGGCTTTAATATATATAGCCAGTAGTGGCCTTAATCGCTTTAGCCATAGAATGTCAATAACTTTTCTTACGGCTTCTTAGGGGCTTTGTAAACTTATTATAGATAATGTAAATACTTACTAATTACAATATTATTCTCTCTTAGTTGAGCAGTGTTTCAATAACGTATTAGTAATGAGGTAATAACGTAACCGCACGTTCATATGCAATTTAAGTTATCTCTATTTGAATCGCACAAAACGAAGTAATTATAAACGCGCTTAAAACCAGCACAAGTTATCAACACTCGCAACAATAAAGAACAAAAGTAAAATATCCTCTCGCTCGGTCATTAACGGAGTGAGAAGGAACAAACATTCAAATATCTTCTTCATTGAATCGACTTACTTAATGTATCACTTTGACAAATGGAGGCTGAAGCTGGATTTGAGGTTATATACGAATTGTCTAAAGTTGTGTTTTATTAGAAAAGAAAAGAAAAACATTCTTTTTCTCAAAACAAAATCCCTAATCTCTTACTTGAGTCGCCTAAATTCCCGGAATACAGGGAAACCTGCAAGCTGGCAGCACTGAATTAAGCATAAACCACAGACTGATAAAAGATATGTGATTGTAAAAAAACCATTCTCTATGCAATTCTAGTATCTAGTAGATAGATCATTAAGCACATTTTATGTATTTATAACGTAAAAGGAATATGTTAAGTAGTACAATAAAAAGTCTATAGATCAAGATATAATAATATGTTTGATGAATTCCGAAGAACGATAAATAATACATATGGCAACATAAAATACAACTCAATAGTAGATGGTCATGAAAAGTTGATAAACTTTCTTAGTTTTTAGTTTTGGGCAGGGAATTTCCCGCGACAGCTTCATTACTAACTGATAAAAGTTCTAAACCAATGAATTAGTATTTTCTCTTATACGGAATTAGCGGTACAAATGATGTTATGTTCGAGCTCGTATTAAGTTTGTCTTTAGAAGTTGTTGTAGTGCTGATTGTGATATTTGTGTTGGTTATTTATTTTCAGAGTAAAATGGAAACAATTTGGGGGTGCGTGAGTTAAACGACATTCCTACTATTCCTATAATTTTACACAATTTGATGTGTGTGATATGTGATAAGAGATCATCCAACAACACGGACGCAACGCGATTTTCAAAGCGCTACTATTTAGGATGTATTTTTTTAAATAATTTACAGATCTATTAAAAACTATATTTTAGAGATTTTGTGAATGTATATCAACTGGTGAAGTTGAGATATCATAAAGTGACGAGGAGAGATATCGACGTTGTGATAAACAAAGTTCAGAGGCCTGTGTATAAATGCGCAATATTATAGTATGTAAATTTCATGAATTTACATGAAAATAATGAAATTGTACAAGTGAGCCGTACGCTAGGCGGGGCTAAACTTTCTCCGTGTAGTATAACTTAGTGACCTTGAAATATCCCTAACCATAAACATGAAATATTATTTTTTTAAACTTACCTTTTCATTGAAAATCTAATCAAGATCATTTCTCTTTGAAAATTTTGACCATCGTGTTTTTTTTTGTTTTTAATTTTCTAATTTTTCAGTTGGTTTTGTGGGTTAACATGTTTAGAAGTTTTTACTTTTAAGCTTTTAACACTCAAAAGTTGAAGTTGAACTGCTATTATTTCGTGTAAATTAATTGATAGATATAATCAAAAACAACGTGTTAAAAATTGTACAAGTAGGTATTTCCTTTTGAAAATGTGTAAGTTACCGAGTTATTTTCCATCATACCTGTAATGACGAAAATATTAGTGTTGCCGGCCGGCGTTATTGTCCCTGCTTTTTATCATTTCTACTCATGACTCGAACAATACATATTCCCCTTCCGCATCCTTTCAACAATTGGTAAATACTAGATGTGAAATAGTTATTGCGGTTAACGAAGGTCCACATAACTCCGTGTTAACGTCACTTCACATGTGACCAGCAGGCCGCGTAACCACACGTGTAAGCGACACTGGCTTGAGGAGCAGCATGCCTAGTCTGGAATAACTTGCTGCTAGGAGGCTGCCGGAACACGCGACTATGTGATGCTTGGTGAAAGATATTCCAACTTGAGGGGTTAGTCGTTAGGCGAGCTCTAGTCCTACGGGCTATGGTTTCCTTTAATATTTTATTGAAAGCTGGAGCTGAAATCGATGGGGATAAATAAAAATGCCAATTGACACTGAGCTCATACTCAATCAAATCAGTTATGGAGGCTCCAAACAAGGAGTTTACTATCAGCCTTGTGGACTGCCGCAACAGGCTTGTGTGCCCGGTGACAAGCGGTCACCAACTCCAACATGGGAGGTCTATTACCCTACTGACACAGTTTGCTCGGCATGTTCCAGATTAAATCTATATTCTGAAGTTTATGACAAACCAACTGTTTCATGACTTACATACTTACTTTGGCATGAACGTAGTCCTGAGTTAAATGATATGGAGAATGAGCACTGGATACTTTTACATTGTAATGCTATGTATATTGATATGCTAGGGAGACCACAAGCTACTACTATATGTATATTGGAGTGCTAGGGAGACCACAAACTACTACTATATGTATATTGGTGTGCTAGGGAGACCACAAGCTACTACTATATGTATATTGGAGTGCTAGGGAGACCACAAGCTACTACTATATGTATATTGGAGTGCTAGGGAGACCACAAGCTACTACTATATGTATATTGGAGTGCTAGGGAGACCACAAGCTACTACTATATGTATATTGGAGTGCTAGGGAGACCACAAGCTACTACTATATGTATATTGGTGTGCTAGGGAGACCCCAAGCTACTACTATATGTATATTGGAGTGCTAGGGAGACCACAAGCTACTACTATATGTATATTGGAGTGCTAGGGAGACCACAAGCTACTACTATATGTATATTTCAGGTAGGTACTCAGTAAGCTTAACAATAAATTTAACATATTGATATGCTTATTGCAGTGAAAAGATTGGAGGAGGTGAGGATCCAGAGACGAGTCAGTGCTTAGCTGAAACACAAGAAGACGAACTTGGTCCACACCACCTCGATAACCTTGACACTTTACCCAGCTATGATGACACCAGCTCTGAAGAAGAGTTCCAGTTGAGTGACAGCAGCTCCCTAGCAGGAGGCTCTGCACTACGTGTTGAGACTGCATCACCCTCTGAAGAGAGTGGAAGTGAGGGAGTGTGTTCCAACACAAACACATCAGCAACAGGGAATAAAACCTCTGGTTGTGATACAATACAGACAGACCAAGATAACCTGGTCCTGGTAGGAGATACACAAACAGACCAAAACATATTAAACATTAATATACTAGAGCCTGATGAAAACAGGTACATAGTGAATATTCCCAAGCATGTCAGCATGCAGAGGGAGGAAGAGGTGTCTGGGGGCCGGACCTTGAGTGTGGACGTCCTGCGAGGAGGCATGCAGCGCGGCTACCAGGTGCACGGAGACTGCTTCCCCGCGGCGGACGCGCGCTCCCGCCACGACCGCGACTCGCCCACACACTACCACCTCTACAAGATAGAGACGGATGAGGAAGATGGTGCGTAGCTCTCTGCCTATATACATACACCTAACTGGGTGTATAGCTCTTTCAAATGTTACCTTTTAAGTCTCCCAGTGCATTCTCAAAGGTTTTTATTTATTTATTTGCATCACTGGCTAACCTGTGATCAGTGCACCAGCGGACTGTATACATTGGACTATAGATGCTATGTTATTTTTTAATTTAGTTAATAGGTGATCTGTTCTCAATTCACTGGCAAAGTTTGTAAAACAGTTTAAGTACATTATCCGAATTACAGGAGATACAACTCATCAACTTGATACGAAGAGAGAGAAGGAACCTGTCCATCGGGTGTAACATGCTCTGAAGATAGCCTGGCCTCTTGCACCTTGTTCAAAGCATGTGTTTATACATGTGCCTGCTCTGGATAGGGTTCATTAAGAAATACAAAGGTGCAATGCATTGACGCTTTTCACACCCTTATGAAAATACCTAGATTTTGCAGTGTGTCCGGCAATTTCGCTGATGCACTGGTTCCTGATTTCTTTGGAGTTATTCTATCATGTATTGCAGCTACCTAGAATAAGATACTTGAGAACTTGCCCGTTACGGGCAAGTTCTTCCAATAGTGTGCCACTCTGTTGCCGAGCATATGATGCCCTGTATTTGATCTATAAATAAGTTTGGACTCGGTGAGATATTAATATAGACACAACGCCATAATGATGCTCGCCTATAAATGAAATAAATAAATGTATGACGTGGGCGAGGCCCTGTGTGTGCAGAGCTGGCCCCGCTGGAGGGCGGCGCGGTGGAGGCGGGCGGCGGGGTGGTGGTGTGCGGCGCCGCCTGGCTCCCGCGCGAGCACTGGCACGCGCTGCTGCCCGCGCGCGACCCCGCGCTGCTGCTCTGCGCGCTCTGCGACACCTACTGCGAGCGGTCAGTATACTCTCTCCTATACTCACCCTGCGCCGCGCGGCGCCGCCTGGCTCCCGCGCGACCACTGGCACGCGCTGCTGCCCGCGCGCGACCCCGCGCTGCTGCTCTGCGCGCTCTGCGACACCTACTGCGAGCGGTCAGTATACTCTCTCCTATACTCACCCTGCGCCGCGCGGCGCCGCCTGGCTCCCGCGCGACCACTGGCACGCGCTGCTGCCCGCGCGCGACCCCGCGCTGCTGCTCTGCGCGCTCTGCGACACCTACTGCGAGCGGTCAGTATACTCTCTCCTATACTCACCCTGCGCCGCGCGGCGCCGCCTGGCTCCCGCGCGACCACTGGCACGCGCTGCTGCCCGCGCGCGACCCCGCGCTGCTGCTCTGCGCGCTCTGCGACACCTACTGCGAGCGGTCAGTATACTCTCTCCTATACTCACCCTGCGCCGCGCGGCGCCGCCTGGCTCCCGCGCGAGCACTGGCACGCGCTGCTGCCCGCGCGCGACCCCGCGCTGCTGCTCTGCGCGCTCTGCGACACCTACTGCGAGCGGTCAGTATACTCTCTCCTATACTCACCCTGCGCCGCGCGGCGCCGCCTGGCTCCCGCGCGAGCACTGGCACGCGCTGCTGCCCGCGCGCGACCCCGCGCTGCTGCTCTGCGCGCTCTGCGACACCTACTGCGAGCGGTCAGTATACTCTCTCCTATACTCACCCTGCGCCGCGCGGCGCCGCCTGGCTCCCGCGCGACCACTGGCACGCGCTGCTGCCCGCGCGCGACCCCGCGCTGCTGCTCTGCGCGCTCTGCGACACCTACTGCGAGCGGTCAGTATACTCTCTCCTATACTCACCCTGCGCCGCGCGGCGCCGCCTGGCTCCCGCGCGAGCACTGGCACGCGCTGCTGCCCGCGCGCGACCCCGCGCTGCTGCTCTGCGCGCTCTGCGACACCTACTGCGAGCGGTCAGTATACTCTCTCCTATACTCACCCTGCGCCGCGCGGCGCCGCCTGGCTCCCGCGCGAGCACTGGCACGCGCTGCTGCCCGCGCGCGACCCCGCGCTGCTGCTCTGCGCGCTCTGCGACACCTACTGCGAGCGGTCAGTATACTCTCTCCTATACTCACCCTGCGCCGCGCGGCGCCGCCTGGCTCCCGCGCGACCACTGGCACGCGCTGCTGCCCGCGCGCGACCCCGCGCTGCTGCTCTGCGCGCTCTGCGACACCTACTGCGAGCGGTCAGTATACTCTCTCCTATACTCACCCTGCGCCGCGCGGCGCCGCCTGGCTCCCGCGCGAGCACTGGCACGCGCTGCTGCCCGCGCGCGACCCCGCGCTGCTGCTCTGCGCGCTCTGCGACACCTACTGCGAGCGGTCAGTATACTCTCTCCTATACTCACCCTGCGCCGCGCGGCGCCGCCTGGCTCCCGCGCGAGCACTGGCACGCGCTGCTGCCCGCGCGCGACCCCGCGCTGCTGCTCTGCGCGCTCTGCGACACCTACTGCGAGCGGTCAGTATACTCTCTCCTATACTCACCCTGCGCCGCGCGGCGCCGCCTGGCTCCCGCGCGACCACTGGCACGCGCTGCTGCCCGCGCGCGACCCCGCGCTGCTGCTCTGCGCGCTCTGCGACACCTACTGCGAGCGGTCAGTATACTCTCTCCTATACTCACCCTGCGCCGCGCGGCGCCGCCTGGCTCCCGCGCGACCACTGGCACGCGCTGCTGCCCGCGCGCGACCCCGCGCTGCTGCTCTGCGCGCTCTGCGACACCTACTGCGAGCGGTCAGTATACTCTCTCCTATACTCACCCTGCGCCGCGCGGCGCCGCCTGGCTCCCGCGCGACCACTGGCACGCGCTGCTGCCCGCGCGCGACCCCGCGCTGCTGCTCTGCGCGCTCTGCGACACCTACTGCGAGCGGTCAGTATACTCTCTCCTATACTCACCCTGCGCCGCGCGGCGCCGCCTGGCTCCCGCGCGAGCACTGGCACGCGCTGCTGCCCGCGCGCGACCCCGCGCTGCTGCTCTGCGCGCTCTGCGACACCTACTGCGAGCGGTCAGTATACTCTCTCCTATACTCACCCTGCGCCGCGCGGCGCCGCCTGGCTCCCGCGCGAGCACTGGCACGCGCTGCTGCCCGCGCGCGACCCCGCGCTGCTGCTCTGCGCGCTCTGCGACACCTACTGCGAGCGGTCAGTATACTCTCTCCTATACTCACCCTGCGCCGCGCGGCGCCGCCTGGCTCCCGCGCGACCACTGGCACGCGCTGCTGCCCGCGCGCGACCCCGCGCTGCTGCTCTGCGCGCTCTGCGACACCTACTGCGAGCGGTCAGTATACTCTCTCCTATACTCACCCTGCGCCGCGCGGCGCCGCCTGGCTCCCGCGCGAGCACTGGCACGCGCTGCTGCCCGCGCGCGACCCCGCGCTGCTGCTCTGCGCGCTCTGCGACACCTACTGCGAGCGGTCAGTATACTCTCTCCTATACTCACCCTGCGCCGCGCGGCGCCGCCTGGCTCCCGCGCGAGCACTGGCACGCGCTGCTGCCCGCGCGCGACCCCGCGCTGCTGCTCTGCGCGCTCTGCGACACCTACTGCGAGCGGTCAGTATACTCTCTCCTATACTCACCCTGCGCCGCGCGGCGCCGCCTGGCTCCCGCGCGACCACTGGCACGCGCTGCTGCCCGCGCGCGACCCCGCGCTGCTGCTCTGCGCGCTCTGCGACACCTACTGCGAGCGGTCAGTATACTCTCTCCTATACTCACCCTGCGCCGCGCGGCGCCGCCTGGCTCCCGCGCGAGCACTGGCACGCGCTGCTGCCCGCGCGCGACCCCGCGCTGCTGCTCTGCGCGCTCTGCGACACCTACTGCGAGCGGTCAGTATACTCTCTCCTATACTCACCCTGCGCCGCGCGGCGCCGCCTGGCTCCCGCGCGACCACTGGCACGCGCTGCTGCCCGCGCGCGACCCCGCGCTGCTGCTCTGCGCGCTCTGCGACACCTACTGCGAGCGGTCAGTATACTCTCTCCTATACTCACCCTGCGCCGCGCGGCGCCGCCTGGCTCCCGCGCGAGCACTGGCACGCGCTGCTGCCCGCGCGCGACCCCGCGCTGCTGCTCTGCGCGCTCTGCGACACCTACTGCGAGCGGTCAGTATACTCTCTCCTATACTCACCCTGCGCCGCGCGGCGCCGCCTGGCTCCCGCGCGAGCACTGGCACGCGCTGCTGCCCGCGCGCGACCCCGCGCTGCTGCTCTGCGCGCTCTGCGACACCTACTGCGAGCGGTCAGTATACTCTCTCCTATACTCACCCTGCGCCGCGCGGCGCCGCCTGGCTCCCGCGCGACCACTGGCACGCGCTGCTTTTTTGCAATTTTTTTTTTTCAAATTTCACTGGCTTGGTTAATGAACAAATTCCATTCCAATCAAAAACATGAAACCTGTAGAATATACAAACATTAGGTTGACTAGTTATTTCCCGTCACAACTCTTGGGTAGGCAGGTATAAACAGGTAAATCGATACTAGTAACTTGCACCGGTCTGATTAATGAATGAAACTAAAATAAAAAAAAGATAATTTTATTACGAACACGGTGGTATAAGGTTGTCTGCAAAAAATCAGTCCTGAATTGTGGTTGTTGAATTTTAAAAAGTGAAATATTGCTGCGAGTGAATACGTGCGACAGCGAGGTCCCAGCAAACCATCCCATGCGATAGAAGAGGACACAGCATTGCAGCTGTCTATATGAAATAATAATTCATGGTTTTTACTATTTACACTTAATCGGATCTTCAATGCCCCAAACTTTTGATAAAATTGCAGAAACAATACTTATCATAATATGTTCAACAAACGAAACCAAATTACATTTATTTTTTTATCGTTACTTATCATCGTCAATTAAAGATTCCGAAGTGAAAGCCGTTTTTTTTTTACAAAGCCTTAAAAATTATCGTTTCAAAGAGGCTTTGGTGCTGTTTCTGGCATTTTATTGGGAGAACAACCATTTTGTAACAATAGTCCAAAACAAAAAAAAAATCTTAACCGTCAACTATCAGTGCTATTCTTATCAAGTTCATCAAAACTCTAAAAAAAAAAAGTTAATTATGAATGTCATCACAAAGAGGCAAATACGAGGATTATTTTTCATGCTCATAAAGCAGAACCAGGGATTTTAATTAAAGCCTCTGATACTGATTTTTTGATTATTTCTTTAGTAAATATGCACAAAATTTCAGAATCAGAAATTTGTCTTGCCACTTCAGCAACAAAAAAGACTAATAACCAAACTGTTGATTGCATTAATTGTACCGATCTAGCATTGAAGTTAGGACTTAATTGTGCCAAAGTCTTCCCGCCTTCCATGCGCAGCTATCTGATATCACTCGCAGCAATATTTCACTTTTTTAAATTCAACAACCACAATTCAGGACTGATTTTTTGCAGACAACCCTATACCACCGTGTTCGTAATAAAATTATCTTTTTTTTATTTTAGTTTCATTCATTAATCAGACCGGTGCAAGTTACTAGTATCGATTTACCTGTTTATACCTGCCTACCCAAGAGTTGTGACGGGAAATAACTAGTCAACCTAATGTTTGTATATTCTAAAGGTTTCATATTTTTGATTGGAATGGAATTTGTTCATTAACCAAGCCAGTGTAATTTGAAAAAAAAATTTTTTTTAATTGTTATTTAATCATATTCTGAACTTAAAGTTTTTAGACAACCCATTCGCAATATATTTTTTGACATATTTTATTTGATAAAAAATATCATTCATCCATTAACCAGCTCGGTGAAGGTCGTTCTATAGCGGGACCTATACCATAACGTTTTAATAAAAGTTAAAGCTTATTACAGTTTTTATGTATGAAAATGTCACAGCGCCTAGCGTTGACAAAAAAATATGAGAATACAGGTGTGAGAAATGCTAATGCCTAGTCTCGTAACCTGGTGACAGCACGGAGCGAGGCTGGCGTGCGATGACACCCTTCACAAGCTGAATTCAGGCAATTCAGAGTTGTAAGAACAGACACACGCATCGTTTCATCGTGTTATTATTTTAAATGTAGGTTTGCGTTCGAAATGTTTTCTTAACGAGCTCCGGCTCTTGATATTGGTTGTAGAGTAATACATAACGTGGTTTGGTCAGAGCGGCGTCGGGCGCGCACGCGGCGAGCGCAGCGCACGCGCGCCGCGTGCTCGCGTGCCCGCCGCTGCGGCGCTACGAGCTCAGCCTCGTCAGGAAGGTACGTTATTTTTTTATTATGCATTGCAATGTTACATTTATTTTGACGATGTGCGGTGAGGGTCGGTTCGAGTTCAGTTAAAGTTTTGGGGTGTAGCCGCTCGTGTCCCCTACGGCACTCGTCCGAGCCACCGACTTGGAAGAAGGGGTGTAAAGAGTAACCGCCCTCTGCATAGTAAACTAGCAAACATACAGAAAATTAAGTAAGAAAACCTCCGGCCTCCCCTCGCCCTCTTGGAAAACTCCAAGTGTTAATGTAAGATGGTATCGGCGAGCAGGTGGCGGGCGGGCTGCACTGCGCCGTGTGCAACCAGCTGGTGGCGGCGGACCAGTGGGCGGCGCACGAGGGCGCGCGCGCGCACGAGCTCGCCCTGCTGCGCGCCGTCAACAAGCTGAGCGACCTCGCGACCGACGCCGAGCCGCTCGCCGGCGCCGGGGACACGGACGACGAGGAGGAGGAGGAGGAAGAGGAGGAGTACTCGCCGCCGCAAGCCGGCGTCTCGTACGCCGCCGCGGCCAAGAAGGCCGTCGTGAAGCTGCCGGACTTCATCGACGTGGAGCTCGGTGAGTGCTCGCTCGCACGTTGACATGTCAAAGTGTGCGTGTTTGCGTGTAGTCTGAGCACGCGGCGTGTGGCGGCAGGGTCCCGCAGCGCGCGCGTGCCGTTCCTGGCGTGGCACATGGTGGCGCACCTGCGCGGCGCGCGCACCGTGTACTGCATGGTGTGCCGGCGCGCGCTGCCGGCGCGCCTCCGCGCCGCGCACTGCGCCGCCGCCGACCACCGCGCCGCGCTCGCCGCCTGCCGCCTGCTCGCCGCGCACCCGCACTGCATCATCCGGGAGGTGCGTCACCGACCACTGCGCTAATCTATTCTCACCGACTTTGTTTACTCCGCCTAAATGTTACGTGACTTTTTGATATATATTATATTTTTAAGGGCCGGAGGGCTTCGGCTTCGGCCCTAGTGTCGCGCGTGTGGTGATGACGTAGCGTGCGGTGGCAGGTGCTGGACCGGTGGTTCCACTGCGTGCAGTGCAACGCGGTGCAGTGGCGGGACCAGGTGGAGGAGCACGTGCGCGCGCACCCGGCGCCCTCGCGCAACTACGTGGCGAGCCAGCAGGGCGGGCGCACCGTGCTGCGCGCCGCGCCCGCGCCCGCGCCCCGCCTCGACCCCGCCGCGCTCTACCCCGCGCGCGCCGCGCCCGCCCCCGCCGCCGCCGCCCGCCCGCTCGAGCCCGACTTCGACATATTCGCGGACATACCGCTGACGCCGTTCGGCACCGAGCTCCGCATCCCGGCGCTAAACTTCAACCTGATCCGGCGTCGCGGCGCGGAGTGGTGGTGCGCGCTGTGCGACGTGACGTGCGCCGACGCGCGCGCGCACGTGGAGCGGCGCGTGCACGTCGAGCTCATGACGCTGGCGCCCTTCATCCGGCCCTTCCAGAACAACCTGACCCGCGCGGTGAGTGGCGGCCCGCGCCCCCCCCGCCCCCGCGCCGCCCGAGCTGACCGCGCGCGTGTTGCAGGTGCGCGGCGCGCTGCACTGCAGCCTGTGCAACGAGCTGATAGCGCCGGCCGAGCTGCGCGAGCACAACCTGCGCGCGCCGCACACCGCCGCGCTCGCCGCCGCGCTCGGCATGCGCGCGCCCGCCGCCCCGGTACGCCGCGCGCCGCCCGTGCCCTCCGTTACATCGCGCTCGTCATCATTCATGTGTCGGTTGTTCTGTAGAGAGCGCAGCGGCCGGTCCCCCCCGGCCCTGCCGCCGGCCGCGCGCCCGCCGCCCCGCCCGGCCCCGAGCGCGACGAGAGCACGGCTGACTCGGAACCGAAGGCACAACAATTTAGGAACATGCTCCTCGCAGCCGGTAACGCGAGGAGACCCGACGCGGCCGAAGCCGGCGCCCCGCCCGCGAGCAGCGCGCCGCTCCCGCCCGGCCCCAACCGACATCCCGTCACCGATATCACCAATGAAGCGATCGAAAGCGTGCCGCCCATGTTCAACTCCATGTTCCCCCGCCTGCCCCCGCCCAGCGCCCCGCGGCGGGCCCTCCGGCTCGTGTCCCCTCCGCTCCGTGTCGCGAGCCGCGCCGGACCTCGTCCCGGGCCGCCCCCGTCTCCTGGCGAGAGTCCCAGCCCGCTCTCTCCGAATGTATCCGGCGCCGAGCCGCAGCCCGAGGTGGACCGCGAGACGTCAGTAATGCCGGAGCCGAGCGCCGGCCCGGCCGCGGCTGGCGGCGAGCCGGAGCGGAGCGGCTCGGACGCCGAGGGCTCGGCGGACGAGGCGGAGCGCCTCGAGCGCGACCTCGACGAGTTCCAGATGCTCATCGTCAAGTATAAGAACGAGTATTACAAAATTAGCACCGGCTCGTACCACACGCTGGTGTTCCAAGACAACGGCTGGAGGTGAGTGAGCGCACTGCTCGCGCGGCTCGGGACTCCTTATCCTCACTAATAATATACGTCTGTGTGTCCGTTACTCATCACGCCCGACCCGACATTGGGATCTGGCTGAAATTTAACAACAGCCCATTTTGAAACTCGAGGCTTATTTGTTAATGTTTTTTTACATAATCTTCAGTAAATCCATACATAGATAGTTTTCGTAAATTATTTTTATTTACTTTATTTATTGAATTTAATTAAAACGGTACTACATAGACCAATTACATTAATTAAATATGAATATTAATAGCATATATCTAATTACAATAGTTACATTAGTTTCATTTAATTAAGACAATAATAATAACACTACATTAAATTATTTACACATATTTAAGTCAAACCTAAAAATACAAATCTAACTAACATGAGTCACAAATTACATAACAATTGTCGAATTATACAAACTTAGCCTATCTCTTACTCCTTTTTTCATCATTATTTATAATATTTATTATGATAGATTCTCATTTAAGAAGATAGTATAAAGTGTAATAATGCCGAGAGCATCAGATGCGTCGCGCGCAGTGTCGCAGCGTGTGTTGTGTGCGCAGGTACTGCTTCGTGTGCGCGCGCTCGGTGCGGCTGGGCGCGGCGCGCGCGCACGTGGACAGCCGCGCGCACGCGCACGCGCTCGAGCGCGCCGCCTTCCTCGACAAGCACAGCGGCCTCTACCGCCAGGTGCGTGCCTCGCCTCGTCCTGACTCCATGGAAATGTTATAAACAATATAGCATTTTTTAAAAGACTTTATTTTGGGTCATATGTGGGGGGGTTTCGATAGAAACTTAACCTCACGGGCTCCTGTCCTCCGACCGCCATCGAAAAAGGCTGTAAACACTTTTTTCGTGATATCTCAGAAACTCGTCTTGTAAAAATTTCTTAACTATCATCTTCTTATATATAAAATTTCCGTGTCACAGTGTTTGTTACCGTACTCTTCCGTAACGGCTTGACTGATCTTTACCAAATTTTATATGCGTATTCAGTAGGTCTGAGAATCGGCTACTGTATATTTAGTTTTTTTTTTTTTATTAAGGCAAAACAAAGTTTGCCGGGTCAGCTAGTACGAGGGTGAATCAAAAAATTCTTGGAATCAATATGAAAAAATGCAAAGATTTAAATAATAATATTTTATTTTTCTACATAATCTTCCTGCAATGCAATGCATTTAGAATAACGCGTTTCTAACTTCCTTATTCCTTGTGAAAAAAAATATTTTCTTGACTCTCGAAAAAGTCCTCTACGGCAGCTATAACCGCGTCATTATCGTGAAATCTTGTTCCACGAATTTCCTCTTTTAATTTTGGAAATAAGTGAAAATCACTTGGGGCTAAATCCGGAGAATATAGTGGGTGGTCAAGGAGATTGAAGCCAGCACAGCGGATTGCGTTGAGCGCAACTTCCGATGATGAGCAGGAGCGTTATCTTGAAGGAACAACACGCCCAACGACAGTTTTCCACGACGTTTTTCTTTAATCGCTTCACGCACTTTCGGGATTAAATTTGCATAATAGGGTCCAGTAACCGTCTGGCCTTTTGGCATGTTATCAATAAAAAGGATTCCTTCACTGTCCCAGAACACAGAGGCCATAACTTTGCCAGCGGTAAGAGCAACTCGAAATTTCTTAATGGATGGAGAGGATGGTCGTTTCCAAGACATGCTTTGTCTTTTAGTTTCAGGATTAAAATGGATTGGACCCACGTTTCATCCATGGTGACAAGACGACGGCAAAAATTATCCGAATCACGCTGGAACATTTCGAGATTACGCTTGGAAATTTCCAAATGTCGCTTTTTGTTTTCGTCGGTTAACATTCGTGGCACCCATCTTGCAGACACTTTTTTGAACCCCAGTGAATCAATTAAAATTGGTTGAACGCTACCAAAAGATATCTTTAGGATCTCAGCTATATGTTTTATAGTCATTCTTCTGTCTTCCAAAACCAGATTCTCAACCTTTTTGACATTTTCTTCTGTAACGGAGGTTGAGGGCCGCCCAGAACGCGGGTCATCTTTACAGCTTGATCTACCTCTTTTAAATTTAGCCACCCAGTACGCAACCGTAGAATAGGGTACAGCATCACCCCCTAATGTCTGCTGAATGTCCAAAAAAAATTCCTTCGTAGACATTTTTTTCAAACTGAGACATTTTATCACCGCATGTAACTCACTTTTATCCATAATTTTAACTTTTTAGCAACTCGTTGCACAAAAAAATGTATTACATGCGAACGAACTGACAAAAGCAAGTGACAGTCTGCATAAATATAGTGTGATGAACTTGAAACAAAAAAGTTTCATATATATGCACTTCTAAGAACTTTTTGATTCACCCTCGTATTTTATAAGTTTTCGAGGTAAATTCGGTGCGGTCTGTCCGCAGATGTACCTGATGTTCCACTGCGGCGTGTGCAACGTGTCGGTGTCGCGCAGCGCGCTGGCGCGGCACCAGCAGTGGGCGGAGCACGCGGCCGCGCTCGCCGCGCACCGCCTGCCCGCCACCAAGCAGCGCCGCCGCCAGCTGCGCGCCGGTGCGTGCCCGCGCCCCGCCCCGCCCCGCCCGCACCCCGCCCCTAGCCGTGCTCACTGCGCTCCCTGCCCGCAGGCCTGCGCGTGGTGTCGGCGGCCACGCAGCGCGAGGCCATCTACCACAAGGCGAGCGAGCCCGAGCGCCGCGTGCGCGCCGCCTTCCTGCTGGCGCCCGCCGCGCGCGCTCTGCTCGCAGAGACTGCGGCGGGGGCGGCGCGCGGCGCGGCGGAGGCGCGCGTCAGGAAGAGCAAGATGGTGATCCAGGACAACGTGGTGATGAAGCTCAGCTTCGAGCAGTGGCACTCCATCTCGGCCGACGGCTCCCGCTGCGCGCTCTGCCGCCGCGACCTGCAGCCCGCGCAGGTACTCGCTCGTCGTCTGTCTCCACACTCTAGCTACTGAAACTGTGTTCATTTTTTTACAGATGATGTATTTCTGTTGCCGCTCGGCTGACGCTTGAAATATTCACAGATTATTTGATTATATTTATATTGCCATTAAAAACAAATTATATAATTATATTAATTATATAAATTTAAAGTAATATTTAAGAGCCCTACAAAAAAGTTTATTATAAAATCGTCTAGTACTCGACACGCTAATACGACGATACTGCGTCGCGTCGGTGGCGGGTCACGTACACGCAGAGCGAGCTATCAGTGGTGACGTCACATGCATGCGTCGTTAGATCGGTTCACCGCGCACGCCTCCACTCGCCCCGTCGCCTTCTCCGACTGTTGCACACGCGGCTTTACAGCTCGGTGCTCGCGCAGCACGCCGCGGACCACGCGAGCGACACTGGTCGCGCGTGGACGAGCCGACACCGTATACTGGCTCTCAAGGAGGCTGCCGTAACACAGCGCTAAGTGTTTGGCGACTGTAGTTTTCGAGTGGAGGTCGGTAGCAGTAGATGTGAGAGGCGTGCGTGGTGGCCACACGATGACGCCGAGTCCCTGTGCAGGTGTGGGAGCACGTGTCGGGCGCGCTGCACGGCGCCGCGCTCGACGCGCGCGTGCTGCCCGCCTACGCGCCCGCGCTCATCCGCCAGGTGAGTCCCCTCTCCTGTTAGCCTCGGTCACTCCTCATAACGTATTACACACGAAAGTTTCGACAGCTCGCCCGGTTCGAGCGGACGACATTGTTTGCTTCGCTCCGTCCGCTCGTTCACTTGTAGAAGGCGGGCGGAGTGATCGCAGCGCGCGCGTGTCGCAGGTCGACGAGTCGACGGTGCACTGCATGTCGTGCAACCTGGAGCTGTGGTGCGCGTGCGCGGACGATGTGTGGGCGCACGTGCGCGGCCGCAAGCACGCCGCGCGCCGCGACCTGCTGCTGGCGCGCACGCAGGGCGAGCGGTCCTACGCCGACTGCTACGAGGAGTACCTCGTGCTGTGAGCGCGGCCACGCTGCGGGCACGCGCGCGCACGCAAGCACGCCGCGCGCCGCGACCTGCTGCTGGCGCGCACGCAGGGCGAGCGCTCCTACGCCGACTGCTACGAGGAGTACCTCGTGCTGTGAGCGCGGCCACGCTGCGGGCACGCGCGCGCACGCAAGCACGCCGCGCGCCGCGACCTGCTGCTGGCGCGCACGCAGGGCGAGCGCTCCTACGCCGACTGCTACGAGGAGTACCTCGTGCTGTGAGCGCGGCCACGCTGCGGGCACGCGCGCGCACGCAAGCACGCCGCGCGCCGCGACCTGCTGCTGGCGCGCACGCAGGGCGAGCGCTCCTACGCCGACTGCTACGAGGAGTACCTCGTGCTGTGAGCGCGGCCACGCTGCGGGCACGCGCGCGCACGCAAGCACGCCGCGCGCCGCGACCTGCTGCTGGCGCGCACGCAGGGCGAGCGCTCCTACGCCGACTGCTACGAGGAGTACCTCGTGCTGTGAGCGCGGCCACGCTGCGGGCACGCGCGCGCACGCAAGCACGCCGCGCGCCGCGACCTGCTGCTGGCGCGCACGCAGGGCGAGCGCTCCTACGCCGACTGCTACGAGGAGTACCTCGTGCTGTGAGCGCGGCCACCCTAGAGTTTAGGGTGGGGTAGATTATACAATACAATTACAAGTACAATTAGTTAATATTATGTTAAGCTTTAAATGTGATTCATTTATGTATAAAGGAAATATACCCAATATTTAAGTTTTCCTTTCGGCTTCGCGGGCTGTGTGCGCCTGAGAGAGAGCCATACATATCACTCAGATCATTGTCCTTTCACATGCCTAGATACTTTCAAATAAACGGTTTGAACTAACTGGAGTTTTTGTTAAGTTTCCTTTTTGGTAACTCGGATTCATCCGAGATGATATCTCACCAATACTTGACAGCACTAACTTGCTCAGAGCGCCTGACGGGATAGTGATACAACATACAACGACACAGCACTCGTCACACTGCTTGCGCCGAGCACTAACTTGCTCAGAGCGCCTGACGGGATAGTGATACAACATACAACGACACACCACTCGTCACACTGCTTGCGCCGAGCACTAACTTGCTCAGAGCGCCTGACGGGATAGTGATACAACGACACAGCACTCGTCACACTGCTTGCGCCGAGCACTAACTTACTCAGAGCGCCTGACGGGATAGTGATACAACATACAACGACACAGCACTCGTCACACTGCTTGCGCCGAGCACTAACTTGCTCAGAGCGCCTGACGGGATAGTGATACAACGACACAGCACTCGTCACACTGCTTGCGCCGAGCACTAACTTGCTCAGAGCGCCTGACGGGATAGTGATACAACATACAACGACACACCACTCGTCACACTGCTTGCGCCGAGCACTAACTTGCTCAGAGCGCCTGACGGGATAGTGATACAACGACACAGCACTCGTCACACTGCTTGCGCCGAGCACTAACTTGCTCAGAGCGCCTGACGGGATAGTGATACAACATACAACGACACAGCACTCGTCACACTGCTTGCGCCGAGCACTAACTTGCTCAGAGCGCCTGACGGGATAGTGATACAACATACAACGACACACCACTCGTCACACTGCTTGCGCCGAGCACTAACTTGCTCAGAGCGCCTGACGGGATAGTGATACAACATACAACGACACAGCACTCGTCACACTGCTTGCGCCGAGCACTAACTTGTGACACCGGGGGGTGAAAGTTTGTATGGAAAATGAAATTTTGTTTGTAAAAATCTTTATTTATCAAGTTAAAGTCTTGAAAGTTGTTATGGTTGTAGTTTATATGGTGGTTAAAATAAATTTGTAATAATATTTGCCAGGAGTGCATTAAGGTATGCCATTGGGGTTTAAAGTTCAAAAGCTTTGTGTTTTTGAAATTAAATACTTCTGAATTGGAATTTAATTATGTGGTTCACTTAGTGGTATGGTTCACGTATTCTGATTATTTAAATTAAAATAATTGCTTGGAGAAAACGATCTAATCTGTCACATCATCAAAGTAGCTAAAAACAGAGGTTAACTACGAGTAGATCTCAGGAATCAAATGCGGAAAGACAGATGCGGCTCATTTTGATATCGTAACAATGTAATGTTTTTAACATTGCCACGGGAATAGGATACAATAGAATTTTTCCACATAGTGGAGTGCCTGGAGCATTCAAAACCGTAAAACCTCGGATTAGAGTTATAGTGAATGAATTAATATGATTGATATGGGATATTGTTTTTTAAACTGTAAATTGCAATGTTTACCCAAAATTTTTTTGTGCACTTAATTTTTTTTTTTTTATCAAAAAGTTATGTTTGGCCATATATTAGGTTCTTACATATGAAATTGGCGTTTTTCGTACTGACCACTTTAATCACAAATTTCTCCTCTTTGGTAAGGAATTCCAAATTAAAATTTGTACAGCTATAGACTCACGTATTTGTGCTTCGATGATCGTCATTCATTTGTTTTTTTTCTTCTGTTTTTTTCCGTTTGCGTCACTAATATTAAAAAATGGAAAACTTAAAATATCGCATTATTTACGAGTACGAGTTCCGCCGTGGCACTAGTACTGCGGAAACAACTAGAAGGGTGAATGTTGTGTATGGCGGTCGTGTTGCAAAAGAAAACACAGTTCGTTTTTGGTTCCAACGTTTTCGTTCTGGAAATTTCGACCTGCAGAAGAAGCCCCGTGGACGGCCTGAGACTCAAGTGTCAAGTTCAAGAGTTGAGCTATTGTGGAAGCGGATCCATCGCAAACCACGTCCGAGGTAGCTGCAGGCTGCGATGTTACTCATAAAACTGTTTTAATTCACTTGAAGCAAATTGGGAAGATTAAAAAGCTTGAAAGGTGGGTACCTCACGAATTGACTGAAGCAAACCGGCAAACGCGCGTCAACTGCTGCGTTACATTACTGAACCGGCACAATAATGAAGGTATTTTAAACAGAATCATTACCTGTGATGAAAAATGGGTTCTTTACGATAATCGGAAGCGCTCAGCGCAATGGTTGGATCCTGGCCAGCCAGCCAAATCCTGCCCCAAGCGAAAATTAACCCCATAAAAGTTACTTGTAAGCGTTTGGTGGACTAGTGCCGGTATTGTTCATTACAGTTTTCTCAAATCTGGCCAGACTATTACGGCTGATGCCTATTGTCAGCAATTGCAAACCATGATGGAAAAGCTAGCGGCTAAACCACCTAGGCTGGTCAATCGCTCCACGCCACTGCTGCTTCACGACAACGCTAGACCACACACTGCGCAAAAGACGGCTACTAAATTAGAAGAGCTTCAATTGGAAAGTCTAAGACATAAGAAGCTCATCGGCAATTCTTGCGTTACGAAGGCGAAACTTCAGAGCCTAGAGCACCGACGCAAGGTTGCTAGTTTGTCGGTTTTTTATCGGTTACATTTCGGGGAGTGTGCTATGGAACTTCATAATTTGATTCCACCATCTCCGTTCTACTACAGAACGAGCAGAGAGACAGTGAAGAGACACCGATACAGAGTTGAAGTTCCGAACTTTCGTACAAAACGCTTTGCGTCGACCTTTATTGTTAGGACTGCGAGGCTTTGGAACTCACTACCTGAGTCTCTGTTTCCTGAGAGGTATCATCCGGGGGCCTTCAAAAGTAGAGTTAATAGGTATCTTCTAGGTAAGCGTGCCACACCGTAGACTGCAGTGCAGCTTAACATCAGGCTAGCTGTAGTCAAACGCTAACCTATCAAGGATAAAAAAAAAAAAAAAAAAAAAAAAAAAAAGACATCCTCCGTACTCCCAGGACCTTGCTCCAACAGATTGCCATTTTTTTTCGAAATTTGGATAACTTCTTGCAAGGGAAAAAAATCAACTCCGATGGGGCAGTCCAAATCGCCTTCAAAGATTTTATGGATTCCCGTCCGACTGGTTTTTTTAGTAAAGGGATCAATGAACTACCTTTGAGATGGCAAAAGTGCATAGAAAATAATGGTTTATACTTTGATTAATAAAATATATAATATAAAAAAAAAAATTCGACTTTTTGTTCCTCCAATACAAAACGCCAATTTCATATGTAAGGACCTAATATATGGTCAAACATTACTTTTATATGAAAAAAATAAAAATAAAGTGCACAAAAAAATTTTGGGTAAACATTGCAATTTATAGTTTAAAAAACAATATCCCATATCAATCATATTAATTCATTCACTATAACTCTAATCCGAGGTGAAAACCCCCAGGCGCTCCACTAACAGGTTACGCGATAAGCGACCTACACGCGGGCGGAGCCGCGGGCAACCTCTAGTGTTACTATATAATCCCAAAACAAAAAGACACGCCAGGTGAAGCTTTCGACGGTGCATCATTTTCACAATGCATAATGTTGAGGAAGGGCTCGAGGAGGAGTGTAGGGGCACACGCACCGAGCACTCTCCGTAACACTTAGAGAGGAGGCGAGGGGGATTACTGTGTCATTCAGTACAAAACCTTTAGAAACAGTCCGCGTACATTTAGACATCGGCGTTAGATAGCGTCGTTAGTGTCGTTCGGATCAACAGACATATTAGTGTATTTGTGCGGCGTCTGCATAAACTTCATTATAATTACTGTGCTTGATTGAAGTTGCAATGGGATCTGGCTACTTTAGACAAAGGATGCACTAAGCAATATAGTCATATGTCAGGAACGATAACACGACAACAATCAACAGGGACAAGTATCGATACGGTCCCAAAAAGTGACTGCCCTGCTCCGCGGGCCACAGAGGTGAATGGCCATCAGGGTCTGCAGAGGTGCAGGGCACGGGGGCCACCCGTCGCCTCGGGGCCTCTCCAAGGAGGCACGGAGTGCTCTCCTTGGAGAGGCCCCGTATCCGGAAGGAGAG